>OZ001646.1:21069270-23957208 GCA_963924145.1 Pyrausta purpuralis
GCGTAGATATTATTGCGTTTACTAAAGAGTAATTTTTAGATATTACACACGAGGTTGGAAGCGAATAATTTGCTAACAGCTACTAGCAGTACTTCCACAGTCCAGTAACTGCCCACTCTATTCCATAGTGTGCGGATACTTGCCATAGACCAAAAAGATGAGACATAACAAATGAAGCATACATCGAATTGAGCGATCTTCACACACGCACACACGGAAGGGGCCCTCTTATTAATGACTTTACTAAAATCTTCAAACTCAATGAATTAAAAAAACAAAAAGTAAACAAACGGAACAAAGGGAACTAAGTGCAGTTCGACCTACTCTAAGGTCGGCCATTATCTTTTCTAGCGTATTTTGAAGCTATTTTTTTGTTTCTGGCTTTTCAAGCATTTTTCACAATGGGAACTGAAGTTCATGTGTCCAATTTAAACTTGGGTATACAAACTGTGGTGTCGCAAGAGTCATTTTATTTTTCTTTTATGCTGATTCTGGGCAGGCAAAGGGATTAAACCATTTCACATTTTTCAATCTTTGTTTTTTAAAATACCGGTCGCAATTTTTAATAAGGCCTTAATTGTCACACCTATTAACGTGTCTGACATGTGAGTGCAACAGCATCGCATCTCATGTAATGAACAGATTTAATTTAGCATCGATGCTAACGCGCGTTAGTATCGATGTAGTCGCCAATATAGATACAGTGCATAAATTGTCTATATCCAGCTTCTGCACCGCGACTGAATCGATGCTAACGCTTATAGCAACGCAACTGCATTGATGCTAAAAGTTGCGTAAGTGTGTAAAGGTTGACATTTTGTGACTGATACAGCTTTGCAACAGCATCGCTACTAAAAAATGTAGTGTGCAAACAATTGAAGGTATGAGTGAGTTCAAAGATGTATGAAGAGCATCACAATTTTAGCTAAGTAGCCTCCGCTTAGTTAGGCGAATGTGGAAATGACTTGAAGACATACTCTTACCAGCCACGCAGAGAATGCTATTATGACGTTTTCAATTTTAAAATAAATCCCAGTCCTTATATTTTGTGTCAGAATTCAAAACGTCATAAAAGCATTGTCCGAGTCTAAAACCCCTTACACACTGCGACTTTTAGCTTCGAAGCAGTTGCAATTTCCAGCTTCTGCATCGCGACTGTATGTATGCTAACGCGCGTTAGCATCGCGACTGTATCGATGCTAAAAGTAGCATAGTGTTTAAAGGTTGACATTTTGCGACTACATCGATGCTAACGCGCGTTAACATCACAACTGTATCGCTAATAAAAGTCACAGCGTGTAAAGGGTCAAAGGGTTGCCGTTGGTTGCCTCACTGTCAAGCGAGACCGCGGGAAAAGCGTTAGATATGATTTTTCTCAGATTCATCAAATTATATTTCTGTAATGAATTATTATTTATTTTAATTTTAATATGTGGAAGAATACGAATCATAGTTTGAAATATTGCCAATATTTTCAAAGTCACAATTTGAAAAGATTGCCTCGGAAAAAACGAGGCTGACCTATTCAGGCTTCGTATGCGTAAAGCGATGCATTTTACACTAAAGTGGCCGTATAATTTGCAGCCGCGGCCGCAGCGCGATTACCCGATAATGTAACGTATTTCAAATACTAAATTAAACTTTGACAATGGCCGGAACATAGTAATATAGGGTTACATAGAAATTATGCGATAACGTGTTGTATTTTCGGGTATTTGTGTAATAATATGCTTCCATTATCCGGAAATAAATTGTTACTTTTTTTATCCTAGCTTCAATTACAATGGAATGACTAATGAATACAGATACTTGAATCGGTATAAAAACACGTTTTATTATTTAGCAGTAAAAAATTAAACTAAAATAGGGAACCTTCCTCTCTCTACCTATTACTTATTTTGAAGTGCCTGAGAGGGTTCATAATGATCGCACATTTCTAAAATTGTAACATCTTTTGTACATGACAAAGCAATCCTGCAATGCTTGATTTACATTGTTACTGTAAAACATACAAGTAATATGTTTCACATCTCAACTCTTGAATTATTTCGTTCGATACGGTCAAGGTCTTTAGCGCCTAAACAATTTTTAACGCAAATTGCTTGCACACTTGATACAAATAAGGACGTTACTGCAAACAAAAAACGGCGCGAGGTGCAGGGGATTTTGGATCCAAAGGTGATTTGTCGCCAGGGGCCTTGAACGAATACAACGTGTTGGAACGAATGCAACATCTGGCCATAAATACTGTTACAATTAAAAATAAGAAAGATTTTACATTTGAATTTGGAATCTGTCATTTTTATACGATTGCTCATTGTGTTTTCTAATTTTTGCGCCAATACATTTTATAATATTTTGCGATATTAAAATGGAGTGGGGTGATAAAGAGAACCGAATCGCTGTGATTGCATTACACAAAGTTGGTATGGAACCAAATGCAATTTTTAAAACTCTCCATACGCTAAGTATTAGTCAAATGTTTGTGAACTGGGCTATCAATAGGTACAGTCGCCGTCAGATATATTGGAGCAGACAAAGTGACCAAATACTTCTGAACAGTTAAAAATTTCAATAAGTTTCATACACTACAAGTTACCATTAATACCAGAACATTCATTACTTCATTAATATCAGAGCAGATGTTAGTCAATAACTTCTATACATACAACTAACCAATCATATCTGAACACTCACTTGCCTATATATTTATTGCATGACACTTTCTTAACAGTGATGACAATACTGAAAACTACAAAGCGTTACAAACTGCCAGCATCATCTTACTATAATATACTTTGAAAAGAGTTCCTATTTTAAAATTGTATTAATAGTTAAGTTGGAAGCACGTCCGTCTGCAATTTTTTCTCAATTGTTTAGATATTTAAGACCAAGTGCGTAGATACATTTGACGTTATGAGTATTCAGATATTATTGGTAAGTTGTATGTATAGAAGTTATTGACTTGTTTCTACTCAGATATTAATGAAGTAATGAATGTTCTGATATTAATGGTAACTTGTAGTGTATGGAGCTTATTGACATTTTTAACTGTTCAGAAGTATTTGGTCACTTTGTCTGCTCCAATATATCTGACGGCGACTGTAAAATGAGACGTCCTCTGTTTGTGACAGAAAAAGATCTGGTCGTCCACGTAGTGTTCGTACGAAAAAGGTGGTCAAAGCAGTAAGGGAAAGAATTCGCAGAAATCCTGTCCGAAAGCAAAAGATTTTGTCTCTGGAGATGAAGATAGCACCCAGAACCATATCGCGTATTTTAAAAGATGACTTAAAACTTGCATCCTATAAGAGATGCACTGGTCATTTTTTAACTGATAATTTAAAAAAGAATAGGGTGGTAAAATAGAAATAACTACTGAAGCGGTATGCAAAGGGAGGTCACAGAAAAAAATTGTTTACGGATGAGAAAATCTTTACAATTGAGCAAAATTTTAACAAACAAAATGTCCGTATTTATGCTTAAACATCTAAAGAAGCTTTCCAATTAGTCGGCAGAGTGCGACGTGGGCATTACCCGACTTCAGTGATGGTTTGGTGGGGTGTTAGCTATGAATGGGGGGTGTTATGACTGAGCCATATTTTTGTGAAAAAGGTATCAAAACATCGGCAAAAGTGTATCAATATACCATTCTTGAGAAGGTAGTTAAGCCCCGTAACAACACCGTGTTCAATAACCAAGCATGGTCTTTCCAATGAGACTCGGCGCCGGGTCATAAAGCTCGGACCACGCAGTTTTCGTTAGGAGCGAACGTTTCGGACTTTATTAGAGCTGAAGACTGGCCGTTGCTAGTCCGGCGGATTAAGATCGCCGCTGGATTATGATTTATGGTCAGTTTTAGAGAGTACGGCTTGCTCTAAACGTCATGATAATTTGGAGTCCCTAAAACAATCCATACGATCGACAGTGAAGAATTTTCCCATGGAAAGAGTGCGTGCTTCTATTGATAACTAAACTCAACGTTTAAAGGACTGTATTGCACCCAATGGAGACAACTTCAAATAAGCTATTTATATTTTAAATTGGATTATATTTATGTGTAAAACTAACACACTATAAAAGTAATAAATATTATTTGCATTTAAAAAAAAATCTTTGTGACAATATTTGTGGCAAGACTAGCTCTATTTAAGGTTTTATGTGGTATTGTAGTTTTTCTGGCACTTCTAATCATTTCTTGCTCTGTGAACGACGCTCTGTCAAGAGAAGAGTAAGTAAGTATTTATGGGGGCCTATATTTGAATTCTATATTGGAAAAGGCGTTTTGATCTAAACGAATTAAAAATCATAATTTTTTAGTTTTCGAGGCTTTTTTTTCAAAAAAATAAATTTATCAGGATCAAACTGCAAATTAAAAAAAAAAACATAACACCATAAAAAGTGGTGTAATTATTTGTTTGAGAATTCTCGAAATTTTCGAAAATTATTAATATCTTGAAATCTACGAAAATTCGGCTAACATACATATTATTTGGAGCCCTGGATGTAATCATTCCAAAAAAAAAATTGGACGTCAATATTTTGGCCAACCTGTATACTATTATGATTTTTTACTATTATGATAATTTAATATGTCAGTTTCGTGTTGCATCCTGTATATAGCTGCAGATTGTGGTTGGAAATAATTAATTAATGAGACTAACCATTTATACTATATACGTATGAAAACAATGAGTAATGATGACGAAACCACAATTAAATGATAACCACTGATGGTAGTAATAATGGAAGCGAATACTTAATAATGAGCTTTAGTTCTAACCATTTCTAAGATGGACTTGCGCGTAATGATTTAACCCAGGATTACGCTAATCTGGATTAAATGTGCATTCTGTCTCTGTCAACGTCAAATAAACTGACCGAGACAGAATTATACTAATACAATATTCTCCTGCACCCATAACAATTTCTCTGCATGACCTAAAGGTATAGAGAATGCTGTTAGCATAAAATCCATCCAATTTTGTACACTTTTATTTGTGCAGTAAAGTTTTTAAACAAATAAGTAATGATGATTAAATCCAGCATAAGTGTTATCCTAGGTTAAACCATCAGCGCAAATGAATCAAAGATCCAGTCTATTTAGAAGCGTTTACGATTTAAAAGAGGTTTCTGAATGGAGGTAATAATCCACAAACATGGGTGGTGACAAAAGATTACCTTTTTTTATTAAAGTAATAACGGTAACATATTTTAAAATAGTTATTTACCCAATTCCTCATACCTTAATTAAACAATTATTAATCTTTGAATATAAACAGTTATAAATTTGTACATATTCAAAGATTGATAATTGTGAGTAGAGCTTTAACAGTTATTGACACCAACATTGCCCCTCGTTGTAAGTTCGATAGTGTTTTTGTTGACCATTTGGGATCCTAAACACATGCATTTAATTTTCTCATATTACAATAAAATATCATAGAACGACAAAATGGTTTTGAATTCAGTGTAGTTTTAGGTAACCAAATACATTGTTATCGCTCGAGTATCATATTTCAGAGCATGTAAGTTCATTCAAATAATTGCATGTAACTGATTTACTTTCATTTTAAAATTCGGTTGATAGTTCAATTTTGTTAAAATGAAGAGTTATTTCTGCGTCCACATCATAGATCATAGATAAACGTCAAATATTGAGTTAAATTAAAACTTTACTCCCTATTCTTTTGGCAAAGAACATCGTCTGTGAGTCTCGACGAAATTAAATGAGATATAGCTCTGTCTACAAAACATGACCACTGTAAAAATATGCGGTAAAGTCCGTTTTTTGCTTGGCGAATGATTTATTCAATCTTGATATATTTTTTAACGAAATGATTTATTTTTAAAAAGACAAAACTTACATGCTACATAGGTGATCCATCGTTGAGCACTGGGGTCTTCTTAGATTTAAAAAAAAAACCTATTATTTTCAATATAAATTAAAAGATAAGTAATGTAAACACTTTAACCCGATTTTAAGTAACTTTCAATTGGTGCAAACTTAGAATCAGGCCTAATGTGTACTTGAGCCTACAGATAGTTTAAATCAGTTGTGCGCGCGGCCCTATGTGTGCGTGGGCTTGTAAATATACAACTTTCATTCGTGTGGCAGTGACGCGGCAGTCGTCGTCCGAGCAAGACGTGTCCTTATCGCTTTTTCTTACGGGTACAGTCGTTTACGAAAATGTCTAGTTCTTCACGGAGAAAATGTTTAAGGAGTCAGGTAAATATTAAAAGATTTTTATTTTATTTATTTATTTTTTTAATTTAGATGTAATTAATATTTATTATTCAGAGATCGGAATTGGGTGTGTGAAAATACCTAAAGTTTGCAGCGGGACATAATATGGAGCACGTGTTATATTCTCGATATTTTGTATTTTCACACACCTAATTCCGATCTCTGATTATGATTCTATATAAGAAAAAAATTTTCCTTGTTGACGTTTACGTATTATTGTTTTAGAAACCATTGCTAAGGTATACGAATTTCTGAAAATAGATGCGAGAGATATATTGGAACTAGTAAGTGATCCAGTTTGCAGCGCAAGTCCAATTTTAATATCGAAATTAAGTGAACATTTAAATAGCGTACGGAAAAGAACAGCAATGGCAGTGGGGGTATCAGAGAGAACAATTACTAATATATTGGCTGAAGGAAAAGAATCTGACTCTAAATTTAAATCTCCGCATAAAGACCGTAAAAAACGTTTAAAGAAGTTAGAATTAGACAACTTTAACGTTGATGTTATACGTTCCACTATTCAAAATTACCATTTAGAACATCGTGAATTACCTACGTTGCTAAAGTTGAAAATAATATTTCAAGATAAACTTAACTATGATGGAAGTATTTCGACTCTGCGTACAGCTTTGTTAAAGTTGGGATACAAATGGCGAAAAACTGTGGATAACAGACGTGTTATTATAGAGCGGCATGACATCCAAAAACTACGATTTTCCTACCTAAAAAAATTACTCAGATACCGTCAAGAAAATAGGTAAATCGTATATACAGATGAGAGCTACATCTTAACTAGCCATGTGCAAAACAAAGGATGGGGTAATAAAGATGGACCACCTTTAAAGAGAAACCTGTCGAAAGGACAAAGAATTATCATTGTGCATGCTGGTTCAGAACAAGGTTTCGTACCTAACGCACTATTGACATACAAAGCAAATAGTGTTTCTGGTGATTACCACTCTAACATGAATGCAGAAAACTATGAAAAGTGGCTGAAAGAACGTCTAGTACCGAATCTTCCACCTAACTCTGTGGTTGTGCTTGATAATGCCTCATACCATAACGTTCAAAATGACAGAGCCCCAAATTCTAATTAAAAAAAAATAGAAATGCAGAGATGGATGACAGAAAAAAATATAGCTTTTAATCAAGAAATGAAAAAAATTGAACTGTATGATTTGATTAAAAAAAATAAAGAAAAATATATTTCTTACAAGATTGACGACATACTACAGCCATATGGCATAAAAGTTCTTCGATTGCCACCATATCATCCTGAACTAAACCCCATAGAAAATGTGTGGGGAATTTAAAAAAATTATATTGCTTCACATAATGTCGATCAAAATGTGACGGAAATAATGAAACTCATAAATGAACGTTTAAGTCAAATTGATGAAGGGATGTGGGGTAATACTTGTCGACATGTACAAAAGAAAGAAGAAGAATACTATAGACATTTTGACATGGAGTCAGATATCATAATTAACCTTGGTGAGAGCAGCGAATCCGAAAATTCATCATTAGATTTTTCAAGTAGCGATGCAGAATAATGTTCAATAAATAAACATTAAATTACGAAATAACTGTTTTTTTTAAACCCGTATATTATAACCCGTAAATAACAGTATTTGTATTTGTACCCGACTGTACCTCTTGTCACGCACACAAAGTCACTGTATATGTACAAGGTTTACCCACACATAAGGCCGCGCGCACAACTGAGTTGAACTATCTATACTTGGGCCTAATTTATAGGTATGCATCAACTAAAACTTAAATAAATGAAATAAGGCAGATTGCTTTATTTAAGGAACATCAAAATAAACAGCTGTACTAAGCATTATTCCTGTCAACAGTCGGGTGTCAGACTTTGTACACCACCGTATTAGGGAATCTGGCATTATTGTATCAAATTTTTGTTAACGCTTAGGGCTTGGTGAGTCGGTCTTTGAAGGTAGAATATTCGTATAGCAGTAGAAATATTTCTTATATGTATTTTTTATTTGTATTATATTAAGCTCCACAGATTTAAGGGGCTACCCGAATTTTTGACACGCACACTAGCGCCACTCTATTATTACTCTTTAAATACAAAAAAAAAACAAAAATCTGGTAGACACTATTGTAATACAGAAGAGATATTATAATACAGAGAGAAAGAGTTGTATTGTACGCGAATTTCTGCGTAAGTTTATCTTAATGCGGTTTAAGCGGTTTAAGTGTTTAAGTTTTGTGGAGCTTAATCAAGATCTGACTCGAAGGACCATTTTCTGTTTACAGAATGAAGAAAAAAACATTATTACAAAAATGTAAATGACTTGACTTAATAACCGATTTTAGTATGAATCATAAAGATTTATACACATCTGGGTTAACAGGTTAACAGAAATAACACTTTCTTGAAAAACAACGTACGAAACGCGACTCCTAAAAGAGTGGTACCGCTGATGTCAAAATTTATTTTACTTTCTTATTTCATCCTGAATAAATTCTAAGATTCCCTTAATAATCGGTATCAACAGGATCACATCACAGGTCCTCTCAGTCTCAACACAGGGCTTTATTACGTAAACGTGATCAGAGTTTTGTTGCATGAAAACTTTTCTGGTACCTACTTTTAAAAGTTTATTTGTGGCTACAAGTTTCAACTGAAGGTTTAGGAAAATCAAATGAAGGTTGGATAATTTTTGAATAAAGTCCAAAAAACGGAATTAAGCAGGCACAGAAGTCCGGTTGCATAATTATCATTGAGCTGTTGCTTGTCGCTTGTAAGTTCGAGTTTGACTTGATTTACTGGTTGAGTTGAATTATCCGGTTCAGTGCAACTCTATGACAGGTACTTTAAGTGGGTCACAAAGTCTGACACCGTTACCGATCTTTGAAATATCAAAGCACGAGCAGTCATTAGCAGGCCAGGAAATGTAGAAACCTTTGATTATCTGTAAAATGGGGGTCAGAAAGAATGCTTCGTGGTAACTGCGATTTTATGTGGTTAGATTGAGGACATACATATAGTGTACAAACTAGGCATGGGACATTTCATGAATAGCAGATGAAGTTGCATATGAAATGAAAGTCATTTTTTACACCTGCTACTTATTTTCATATAGCCTGCTACAAATCGCACTCTGCGAAGTCGTAGAAAATAATATTGTGCATTTTATTTCATTGACGCGTTGACATGTATTGGGCGAAGTCCTTGAGCATGAGTGAGCGAGTAGAAGTGAATCTAGTAAAAACTTTTTGCATTTTCGAAGCCAAAAAACTATTTGTAGTCATTATCGACTGCAGTTTTAATTGAGTTTCTATTATCATTCGTAATACACCGTATCCGGGAATCATCATATTTCACTCGCACGCACGATATTTCCTCGTTTTCAATTAGTGTTCCCCTGAGTTATGGAGTTTGAAGCGCTGCAATTATTATATTTGTTTCCAGAGCTCTTCTTTGTTTTTTTATTCCTGTTAAAACTCTCAAGAGGTATTGCAGTTGGCTCCTAGTGTTTATTACTTTTATCTAGAACAATAAATGACGAGGTAACGGGGTAACGGGTTTTTTTCCTGACAAGTTGGGTAACAGAAAATATTTATCAGTATGTCAGTTGCCAGTATGTAAAAAGCTATTTCACTAATTCGTGAAATAGTATTGTATGTTATTTACCACACTAAGTCGCCTTTACAGTAGAGTGACAGCAGCGCCGTCGCTTTAATGTGGCTTACTGCTGTCATTTATGTATGAAATTATCAGCAGCGCAGAAGTCGCGCCACCGTTGCGCTTCTAAAGTCGCCTAAGTGTGAAAGCGCTCTAACACTGACGCGATACGCAGCCAGTATCTCTTTGACTCATAGACACGGTTTTGATTTGATTAGTAGGTTTTAAGTTATTGTAAAAGTAATATTTAGTTGGATATGACTTTGTTTTAAATTTTTGAAACACACACTATTGCATTTATAATATTAGTACTGCTTACGGCCATCTGAGAGCATTCACACTTAGGCGAATTTAGCAGCGCAACCGTCGCGCGGCAGTCGCGCCGCTGTCAATTTCATACATAAAATGCAGTAAGCCCTTCACATTAGAGACACGCTGCTGTCGCTCTAATGTGAAAGCTTATAATTACCATCTTTGAATAGCAACCAATCGAAATGCAGTGTCCGGTAACGGCAACCTTTCCGCTGTGACTATATAAAAAAGACAGCTTAATTACCTTAAAATTATAAACTTTCAATGTCGTAATTAAACGTCACGCACGCGTAATGACGTATCCACAAAAGACCACAAAGGTTGGACAGATAGCAGGGTAGCTCAATTAGTAGAGCGTTTGGCCCGGTTAGCAAAGAAGTTGCTGGTTCGTGTCCCGCTCGTGAGCTAATTTTTGGTTTCTTATTTCATCTTCATGAATCGAAAATTATATTAAAATCCTAACTATTAAAATATAATCCATACAAAAAATGATCTATTCCACTGTAATTACACAAACGAAACCGAAAATTCGTTCTTTTCTTAACAATATATTATAAATATTTAAATAAAGTTTAAAATCTATTCTCGACGGACAATAAGTTATGGTACAGTCAGTCACAGAAATAACTTATTGTTTTCAAAGTATAAGGAGAGCAGTTATAAGCAGATTTTTGAAGCTTTAAGGATAAATATCACAAAAATTTAAGAAATTGGGATTTGCAGGGTGGTTTATAAAATTATTTTCTCTTTTAATTCTGAAAGTACTAGGAGTGTGTTGAAAGGTTTAATTGACAAAAAAAATACAAAAATAAAGCTTAAATTATGAAAATATGCTTCTCAAACAAAACATGTTTATAACTGACTGTACCTCCACAAATATAAACCGTGTTCTTTTTGTTTCCTTGAAAAATAAACCAAGGATTCTACAGAGTATAAGGAATATTTTCCCAAAGAATTTATTAGTTAAATGCACGAGTAAGATTGATTTTGAGTTTGACGTTCGCTGGCAGTACTAGAATGCATTTTACTACTTTTATTAGGACACACCGAGAGCAGAGTGTAATTGAGTTATTTTGTATGAAGTATGAAGAACAAATTTATGTTTGCGATTGTTGACATTGTTGAATATCTCAAAAACTTCTCGTTCGATCCCGTCGAAAACAATTTTTGTTGAAAGTATTTGTTAAAATCAACATTTTTTTTTCAAAATTTACACTTGCACTTGACGAAAATGGGTTCCGTTTTTTGCCATTCAGCTACAGAACCCTAAAAAGACAGTTTAATTACCTTATTGCCTCTGTCCAGCGATTCGAGCGTAAAATCTTTATTTCACGGCTCTCTGCTCAAGTTCTGTCCCACAGTGGAGTAAAAAATCACTTTAATAAAACGCACGGCGTCCGCATTAGGCCGATCTCAATTCGTGCCTCGGACGGACAATTTGCCGCAACTTTTACAGTGTGTAAAGAAAAGCCAGAGCATTTGTAACACAATAATATTTATAAGTATTTTACTTAGTAGAAGTAAATGGATTCCCTAATTCAGTTTAAGTTGGCACGGAACCCTCAGTGCGCGAGTCCGACTCGCACTTGGCCGGTTTTGTTTGTATTCAATTTTTATCGTAGAAAAACTCTCGGTTACAAACACGTTGTAGAGACGACAGTAAAACACCATCAAAAATGAATAACAAATGATGAGGAAATGGGATACAGATTATTTACAATATACTTAACTGCCTCGGTGGCGCAGCAGTAGAAGGGTCGCACTTTAAAGCGACGGCTGCGCCAGAGGTGCCGGCTTCGATCCCCGGGTCGGGCCAAAAATACATACCTGAGTTTTTCTGTTCAGAAATTCTTAGGGTAGCACGGAGTTTGGAAGTTGGCGGTGTTTCACCCCCGTGCCTCGAAAAAGCACGTAAAGCCGTTGGTCCTGCGCCTAAACTGTCTCCGATCGTGTCAGATTGCTGTACCATCGGGCTCTGAGAGTGAAAGAAATAGAGAGTGCACCTGTGTTTGCGCACACACTCGTGCACTATAATATGTCCCGCGCAGTCGGTTAGTCGTTGTGACTGGCCACCGTAGTAGAAATCGGCTAGGGGGACTATTATTTACAATATATACTGATCGTTTTGTACGAGCTATACACAAGTTGAGTCTGCTGAACTGATGGCGCGTGGCGACCCCTGACTATTTGTCGGCGAAACGAAATATCTCGTTGCTGCCTCGCTTTTTCTTTTTTATTGATAAATTGATACTACTATTTCCTCTGGCAATCAGGGTTCAGCCCATTTGCACTCTTCATACAAATAATAATAGATTGCTATGCAGGATTTTCATGCATTCTCTACTACGACTTTATTTATAACTTTAATTACGTTTAACGCTAAAGTCGAAAATTATAAACTTTCAATGTCGTAATTAAACGTCACGCACGCGTAATGACGTATCCACAAAAGACCACAAAGGTTGGACAGATAGCAGGGTAGCTCAATTAGTAGAGCGTTTGGCCCGGTTAGCAAAGAAGTTGCTGGTTCGTGTCCCGCTCGTGAGCTAATTTTTGGTTTCTTATTTCATCTTCATGAATCGAAAATTATATTAAAATCCTAACTATTAAAATATAATCCATACAAAAAATGATCTATTCCACTGTAATTACACAAACGAAACCGAAAATTCGTTCTTTTCTTAACAATATATTATAAATATTTAAATAAAGTTTAAAATCTATTCTCGACGGACAATAAGTTATGGTACAGTCAGTCACAGAAATAACTTATTGTTTTCAAAGTATAAGGAGAGCAGTTATAAGCAGACTTTTGAAGCTTTAAGGATAAATATCACAAAAATTTAAAAAATTGGGATTTGCAGGGTGGTTTATAAAATTATTTTCTCTTTTAATTCTGAAAGTACTAGGAGTGTGTTGAAAGGTTTAATTGACAAAAAAAATACAAAAATAAAGCTTAAATTATGAAAATATGCTTCTCAAACAAAACATGTTTATAACTGACTGTACCTCCACAAATATAAACCGTGTTCTTTTTGTTTCCTTGAAAAATAAACCAAGGATTCTACAGAGTATAAGGAATATTTTCCCAAAGAATTTATTAGTTGAATGCACGAGTAAGATTGATTTTGAGTTTGACGTTCGCTGGCAGTACTAGAATGCATTTTACTACTTTTATTAGGACACACCGAGAGCAGAGTGTAATTGAGTTATTTTGTATGAAACTCGAAAAACTAAAAAATGCAAATTTTATAAAATAGTACATTATGATACAAGTGTGTTAGATTGACCATCATATACACATACAAGGTGATATAGTGTGAGTACGAGCGAAAGCGAGTGCGCCATAAGAAAGCCGCGTATATTATGGTCACAGGCACACGTCTTTCACACGACGTTTTTCAACACACTTGCGAGGAAAAACAAGACTCCAATTATTTACGAAAAATTACGCGTTGTTTTTTTCTTTCTTGCCGCGATACCGATGCGCGCGCAAGGCTAAGGCGCGAACTAAATCGGCCAACAACCAAGATTTTAAAAATGAAATAATTCGTGTTCAAAACATAAATAACAGAAAAAAAATAAATGAGATTGAGTTATTTTTTAATAATAAAATTGGATTTACCATTTATTGAAATAAATATGTACGTACTGTTATTTTCATAAATACTCGTACTGTTTCTTGCTAAAATAAAAGTTGTAAGCCGACTAAATTATATCGCTTCTTTTTCTTTTTACTTACTACTTAGTACTAGGGTACAAATGTAAATTGGTCGGGTTAATAAACTAAAGGCACTAGTGCAATAATATACTGAAAAAGCACGCGTGTTTAGTATCTAGGATTATGAGCCAAAAAACGGTTGAATAAAAACGTCGTTTTGAGCGTGTTGAAAAATCTCTTAACACGACCTTTATGTATGAAGTCTGACACATTAATAAAGGTCGTGTTAAGAGATTTTACAACACATTTTTAAAGAAAAGTTTATGGTTAGTAAACTAGATGCAACCTCCACTAAAACCACCCTTGATAACACTTTAAAATAATGTATTTAATTTAAAGTAACGCATCATGCAAATCCTACCGTAATACGCGAGTACTGTAATATTTTGATTCTAATACTTACTATTAAAATAATAAAACCTTAAGGTTTACAGGTTTACGTTAGGTTGTCATTACATTCACACATAAGAAATATCGTCTGATATTAATACTCGCATGGTATAGTATTTTCATTACAGAATCTCTATGAGCATAGTTCCACATCAAATATTCAGCTTTCTCTATGAAAACATGTAACAAGGTCTAACATCAGCGTAATACAGTGTTTCTGAGCTCTGTGGAACTAACACCAGAGAGTCAACAGACATGTGTGCTTTGTACACAATACAATTCACTGTTAGTACATAATATTAGCATTTTAGTCAACATTCTTACCGTAGTTGAGCTGTTTCATATTAGGCTCCGTGCAGTCAAGGTAGTTTCAAACATGAGATAAAGTTTTAAAGATTTTATACCGACAAGAAAGATTTATACCAACATACCAACTTCAAGAAAAAAAGGATCGAAGTTTAAGATTAACAGTAATAACGGATCATTATAATTTGGTTAACAAATACCTGAAACCCTGCAAACTTACATAATATTTTAGTTCGCTATAAAGTTTCATGGGTGTAAATATGTAAGTTCGTATGTCTGCACGCTTATCCACGGATTTTTCGAAAACGAGAAGTCCGAAATGATTAACAATTCTGTAAGCCATATTCTAACTTAGGGAACAGTGCAAGTTTCATCAACATAGGTTCATTTATAATTGAGTTATGGATAAAAGACTAAAGTTAGGATATAAAAAATAAATAATTCGCCTTACTTAAAAAAGTATTACAAAAAAAAACTTAAAAAAAGCTTGTGTTACAAGTAGAAAACCTGTAATTAGGTGGAACAAATTAATTTAGGGTCAATGAAAAATGACATATGTTAACCGATAATCCACTCAAATGCTATTGGTAGCATCAGCTATCACTTGATATGAAGCACAATATATTAAAATTACAATATGAAACGAAACGAAAGACAGCCCGCGGGCCGTTCCATTCAAGACACGCATGTCTTGACAATGGTTTGACACAAAATACATATGTGTGCATGGATATCAATCTACAGGAAGACAGCCCCTACTATAAGAGATAATTAGATATTTTGATTGCTAAAATCTAGACTAAACGTCACGCTGCAACATGTGATATAAAACAGCACCTACGCCTAAGGATGGAAAATTCAACCGGCTTAAAAAAAACTGATTAAAAAGCTTAAAATATTGAACACCGATCACATACATTGATCTGATCCCAAGTAAGTAGCTAATGCACTTGTGCTATGGAAATCGGACACAACGGTGGTACCACAACACCCAGACTGAAGAAAAGTTCTGATTTCTACATCACCCGACCGGGAGTCGAACCCGGGACCTCGGAGCGGCAACGCTTTGAAACCTAGCGTTCATAGCCATGAAATCAAAATAACGCATTCGTATTCTCTTGAGGAGAAATAAATTATTTTGGAATCGGTGCACTGTTAGTGGACGTATGATTTGACATCATGCACCAACTCCATAAGAGTTTCTTTCTCATGAATAAGCTATTGATGTAATCAGTTATTTGAAGGTGGTTTAATGTTTTAAATTATTATTGTTGTTTTATGATTTTTAGTTATTACTCATATCTCAACAACTACTACACTGATTTTGATGAAACTTATTTTGTACCCTTAGTTGAATTATACAGGATTGAATTAAAAATAATTAATCTCGCTATATAACTTTTCATTTTCGAGAAATCCTAATTCGTAAGCGTCACGCGTAATGACGTATCCATAAGATACCACCAATTTCGCAAGGTCGGACCGACAGCACGGTAGCTCAATTGGTAGATCATTTGGCCCGGATATAGGCAAGAAGTTGCTGGTTCGAGTCCCGCCCGTTCGCAAATTTTTGTTTTCTTTCTTTTATTTCATCTCTGTGGACTACATTTTTTTTATTAATCAGACAAAGTACCAGATTTTTGTCTAGGACAAAGTCAAATACTACAGTTTTGATTTACATGAATAACTTGTGATGCAACTGGCTTGTGTCAATCTAAATACTAAGGTATCTTATAAAATTGTAGTAAGGGCTAGTTTCCAATAAAAATGAATAATCTGATGTGCTGGCGACAAAACATTCCATAGTAGGGCGGGAAAGAGGCTCGTTTCGAATAAGAATGGCCGATTTACACCGACGCTGGTGGAATGGAAACAAATGACGCTCTCTTGTGAGGGATGACGCCCGTCCTCTGAAAAACGAAGCTACCGTTGTTTTTTATTAGGATTAGTCCTAAAGCTCTGTTACTGCTGTTTTAGCAAACGTCAAAAATTAAAATTTAAGAGATGGCGTCTTTTTTACTGTCTGAAAAATGATGAAAAGATGCCTAATTGCAATTTATATAAGGTTACCTCGTTTTAAGTAATAATATTTAAAGGGCCAATCCAGCATAATAAGCGTTTTTTTTTTTGCAGAAGCACACTAGTTTTAAAAAAAAAACTTTATTAATAAAGGTTAAGATTAGAGAAAAAGAAGGATTGAGCATTCCATTGAGATGGGTGAAGGCGATGACGTAGATAACTTTTAAAATTGTCAAGGTGCTATTTAAACAAACATATTTTCTTTGTAATAGAAAGTAAATAAAATAAAATTACTTGATAAAATAATAAGGATCAATTTGAACTGAACTATTGAATTTATGTTATAAGTTTCAGAATAAATTCTTCATAACGTATATCATTAACTGTATGTGCTGCGCAGTAAAATGTTACTGTCTATCTAAATGCAGCACCTCCCAGCACAATTCTCAGGACCGATTTTAGCTGTTTCATTTTGTTCAAAATTTACAAACTTCGGTTTCACTAAAAACTTCATTTTAATTGAACCAAACTCGAAACATTAAGTGCGCAGGACTTAAAACAACAAAGAGCATTAATTGTTTTCAAATACCCAGCCAGATGCAGCTGCTATCAAAATAAAATCGAGACGTACCCACGTAATCCGTTTTGTTACACCCGCCACTCCGCGGGGAATTCATCGGATTATCCAAATCTGAGGTCCTACTAAGTATGGCAAGTTTGTAATACAAAGAGAGGAGGAATAGAAAATATGAGTTTAGTTCTGTAAATAGGAACATTGTTTAATGCTATGGCCATAGTAAAACAAATGCAATAGCCTTTGTTGTTTAATAAAGGCGTTTGCAATGATATTATATTAAGTTCGTGCACCTACTGCCACAACTTCTGACTTACCGACTAAATTGGTCACTGATTATTTGTTAATATTAACATAATGAATTTATTAACATGTTTTTAATCAGATACATTTAAGTAATTGATAAAATAAAACTACTGAAGTATGAATGTGAAGAATTAAAGACGGTGACTAGGTAAGAGTTGTAGTTAACCCAGATAGTACGGAAAAAATATGCCCTAGAAATATAAGGTCGACTAAACTAAATAGGAACAAAACTTGTTTTTTAAAAAAAGTTATTACTTTATCTTCATATACACTTCTGGACACATCTATTGGCCCACCTTGTATTTTCAGTTTCGTTTGGTCCTAGCTAAAATTTTATATTAGGTCGAGCTAAAAGTTTTTATGCAGTTTTGAACTTGGCACATTCACAATTTCATTTAATAGCCTTTTTTTGAATTTCAAACATAGAATTTAAAGAAACAAAAGACAATTTGGAGCCTGTTTGATGATATCAAACAATCGAATACTAAGAAAACTTGGTTTTATTGGTTTACTTGAATTTAATTCTTGAAAAAGTGATTGATATCTTTGGTTTTGCAACAAACATTACTTATTCTTAACATTAAGGTGAGGTTCTATCAATAATCCATGGATACTTCACCTGAAGTCGCCGCCCAAGCTGTGGCACTTATTTAGGCCGGACACAGCCAGAGAAACGTGAGTGCTCAACTTAATTTAAGTCGATCTGCGGTCCGAAATGTTTATCGGAGGTACCTAGAGACTGGCGGCTTTGTTCGTCGCCAAGGAAGGCCACGATCTCGGGTCACAACTGAAAGGCAGGATAGATTAATCGTGACGACCAGCTTGAGAAATCGTCACCTTACCTCCATTGAGATACAAAACCAACTTCGCGACTTCCATGGAGTATCTGTCAGCGCTCGAACTGTTCGGAGAAGGTTAAAAGAACGCTTTATGGTACCACACAAGCCAGCTAATGGGCCCAAACTAACACGAGCCCACCAAACAGCGCGCCTTTATTTCGCACGCAGTCATTTAAATTGGACACAGCAAGATTGGAGCCGTGTACTCTTTTCTGATAAGTCTAAAATTGTGTTACATGGTAATGATGGGAGGAAGAAGGTATACCAACGTAAGGGAGAACGTTTCGCACTATGCTGCTTTGAAGAGAGGGTTGCTTATGGCGGTGGCTCGTGGACTGTTTGGGGCGGTATATCCGCGAGCGGCAAAACTCAACTTGAGGTTGTTACAGGACCACGGCTGCCAACATTAAATGCATTCGTGAGTGCTTAGAACCTCACGTGATACCATACGCGGACTATGTGGGCCCAAATTCTCTTTTTATGCATGATAATGCAAGAGCCCATGCGACCGGCATCGTCAGGGAATATCTTCGGGATGTGAACATCACAGTTATGGACTGGCCAGCCAGAAGCCCAGACATGAACCCCATTGAGCACAATTGTGACGAGCTAAAAAGACGTGTTAGGGCTCGTCAGCCAGTTGCCCAGACGATGCAGGAGTTGAAAACTGCCATAGAACAGGAATGGGAGATGATCCCACAAAATTTCATAGAGCGGTTGATAAACTCTATGTATGTATGTAGATGGCCATGGAGGCAACACGCGTTATTAAATTAAACCTTTATTTGATAAAACATGTTTTTTATTCAAAAATCAATTGCCTTTAACAAGGCGCATATCCGTCTTGTTAGGCGTAGCTCCATGTCGTATGGTATTCCGAATTCAAATTTAAAACAATAGATGGTAAAATGTATCAGGTTTAAAACTGCATCAATAGTTTTTGTTCAATCTAGCAATCATATTTCGGTAGGGGCCATCGAAACCGAAACTCTAAGGTGGGCCAATAGATGTGTCCAGAAGTGTAGTTTTCAAAGTTAAATTGAATTTGATATACCTACGTAAATATAAGTTTCAAAACACAGAAAAGTATTTCATGTTACTAATTTGGGTTTGGAAATTATGTAAACTGATAAATAGTTAATTGATTAATACATTTCCTTACTCATAACTTAGGAGTCCTTTATAAACGATAGTAGTATAAACTGGGTTAAAAACAGTAAGAACCAAATGGTTGTGACGAGCGTTGATGATTCATGATCAAGTGATTTTAATGGTATAGACGAGTTGAAATCTACTGTTTACAAAAAAACTAGTTAGACAGGGCAACAAGATTATGATGAGTGAATGTTATATTAAAAATTAGCGGACCCAGCGAACTTTGCTTCGTCCCTAGCACCGGGCGGGAGCCCCGGCCCCGTCTTGCCCAGAAAGTTAAGAAAAACACTATAATTGATCAGTTATCGAGCGGAGTTATCAATTTATCGGATAAAAAATTATCAACTTACTAAAATGGCTATAATAAAAGGGGTTGGTGAGAAAAAAGTAAAAATTTAGGATTGTATGTATTTTAATGCCACATTATAAAAAAATAAAAACAAAAAAATTCGTCCCTTTTCACTTAAGGGTATGAAAAATAGATAGTAGCCGATTCTCAGACCTACTGAATACGCATATAAAATTTGGTAAGAATCGGTAAACCCGTTTCGGAGGAGTACGGGAACGAACATTGTGACACGAGACTTTTATATATAAGAATAAAATTACTCTTGTTATACCAGGATAGCCCCCTGTTTAGGTGGTGGATGTTGGAACCCGTTTAACGGTTGCGGCAAGCTGTACGCAAACATTCAATCATTGGTTTTAACGCGATAATGGTTCCATTATCTGCAACGCTTTTTAGTTCAATGGCAGAAAGAAAGGCTTTAAAACATGTTTTTGCGGAAAGTCAATGTTGAGGCAGACTTAGTATTTTATACTCGCGCTAGCATATGCCAGGGAGTAAAACTTTGGTCTCAGCTTATACTGAGTTCGTATGATTTCAATTTACCTCCTCAGTAGTTCTAATATGGTCTTACATTGGTCATGGCAAACTGTCGAGGTATATTCAAAAACTACGTGGCCAATTTCCATCAAACTTACACTGTACCCTAAGATAGAAAATACCTAATTGAACTAAAAAAGAATCATTTTGCTATGACTTCTCGTTTTCGGGTATTCTGCGGGCAAACATAAAAATATACAAAATATACTTGGGAAATTTTGGATACGTGTTACCGAACCCTTACTTACAGAACCCTTACTTAATTAACTTACTCAAAAATTATATAATTCTAACGATATCACATACAAACACATTGAAATGATTACCTACTTTTTTCGAAGTCGACAAAAACTATTATGTTTGAAACTTTGTTTGTCGATTCGTATCAAATTGCTATAGTTCTTTATATTCTATTGTATTTGTGATCTCATCAATATGTTAAAACATTAGCAAAACACGTTGATAGCATATAAAAAAGTTTTTGTAGTCTTATCACACTGTCATAAACTAAAACAGACACAAGAAGCGTGCACAATAGCTAAAATCACCAAGTTTACAAGACAAGAAAAGCGCTGGACGCGTCGAAATCCAATTTCCAAGCTGTATCCAGTATCAAATTTAATTCAACAAGAAGAGTCTGGGCGTCTACCCGTCGTTGCCATTAATCAAACACTCTCAATTTGATTAATTTTATCACAAGAAAGTACCAGCCCCGCACATGGCAACACCAATTAACTTTAGCACGCGGTTAGGGCGTCGAAACAATTGAGCGTAACGAGCGTCTGTGCAGCCACTCTATTCAGCAACAGTACAAAGTGTAGTATTTTGGATTTTGAAGGCCTGCTTCGCCCTTCGACATCGGGCACTTTTGACGAGTGATTTAAAGTTCGCACGCATTTCATATGAAGTATGGACAGAAAATAACGTTATCCAAAATGCATGTCATGGTAACTCTAAACCTTTTTAAATATTTATCATGAGCATGAAACCCAATAATTGCTATTCAAAGGAGATGGAAACCATTACATACAAATTTGGGCCCTGATGTAATAAGATGAAAATGGTGTCAATTAATAGCTTAATACTTAGTAGACCTACACTGAAAATTCTATGTTTTTTGACAATCTGAGAGCCCAATAATTAGGGATTTAGTTGAAGTGAGGTTATGTAACAAACAGCTGATTTCCGAACTGCAAAGGATATTTTAACGTCAGCAGTTACAATTAGGCCACAAAATAGACGACAGCACGTTAGGCAGGGTCAAAATCCGTAAAACAAAGCAGTGGTCGACGAAAAAACACTCAAAAGGCATACACGCACAAGACGAAAAATACAAACTAAACGAGTGATTCATAGATTATTTGACACGGCAGCTGTCAGTATCAGTGCACAGACAAAAAAAAGTAAGAATCGATTTTATTTCATTAAGCAATAATGTTTCAATTCACTTACATTCAATTCAATTAAAATATATGTTTTATGAGCTAAGTTATTGTAACTTATTTTTTTTGGTTTATCGCCACGAATAGATCAAGAGTGATTCTTTTTTTAAATTGTGTAATCACATTGACTCAAATCGATATTTCATTTAATCGATAATGTAGTGAATTCTTAAAGTCTTGTTTACATAATGCTCAGTTTCCATAAAGAGAAATAGGCTGATTTTTGGTATTTTAGAATGGAAACATATGCCCATTTTTTTAAACCATAAATCAATTAGTTACGTTTAGGGCCCAGCAGTTACCGTCTCCTTTAAAAATTTTATATGATTTGGATAAATTTTAAGCTGATATAAAACATTTTAAAGTGTAAGTACTTTTCTAATCTTTAAAATAATAAATGAATCTGTTGGCACCTTAATATACTCTTCTGAAGCTTGAAGAAAACTTACAAAATGGTGCAGAATATTTTGCATAAGAAAACCTAGGCGCGGTTTCATTAGCTATTTAAGTTGATTTAGTATTGGAATAAAAACCTTTGCCATTTGAAATTGTACTCATATGAAAGATGGGCAAAGAAAGTCGCTGTACATTCTGATTAGAAATATTTATTTCTTTACAAAGAGGTGGTTTTACTTAGCACATGTTGAGACGAATGTTTTTCAAGTAGACATTTCAACGAATATATTAATTTTTTACTTTATTGCACAACCAAAATTTATTAAAAACGGTGGAAATTAACACCATATATATCATTCTGTACTAGTCAATGATTATGTTATAGTTTGAAGCTGATATTTACGTTACCAAATATTTTGTTACAAAATATCTTTATACAGGCTGAAATTTTAATCAGCACCGAAATTTTGTGATAGGACTCCACTGATGAATTTAAACAACTTTTACTATGGGGGAAATAGTGAAATCAGGAAAAAAAGTAACTGTTCCATACATTTAGACCGCCAATTGAACTTTTGTATGGAACGGCTCATTTTTTAATTTCACTATTGCCCACATATTCAAAGATGTTCATATTCATTAGTGGAGTCTTTATACAAAATATCGGTACTGATTAAAATATAGTGTGTGCAGGCACTACAATATATTTTGTTACAAAATATCTAGAGCTTTTTTTATTTCGAATTATTATGTATTAAACGTTCGCAACTATGAAAGTTATGAGAGCGCGTTCACACTTAGGCGACTTTAGCAGTGCGACTGTCGCGCGACAGCCGTGCTGCTGACAATTTCATACGTAAATGACAGCAGTAAAGTAATGATTTATAAATTATAAGTATTTTTTTGTTATTTTTTTATTTCCTCCAAAACGCGTTAAGGCACGAAACTAAAATTCTAGTCAAATATTGGATGATCAAACGAACTTACCTTAAGTGAAGTTTGATCCAAATTGTCCTGACTTCGACGAAGAGATTTAATTGACCATGTAGTATGCCCTACTACGCGTCTATTCACTCGCACACAGGTTTAGCGCAAGAAAGAGAAGGTAAATGTCACTCCCTCCCACGCCTCACAGCACTGCCAGCCGCCTGTCGCTCATTCATTTCAGAGCAAGGAGACCGATGTATGAGATGTACAACATTGATTATACTTATTGTAAGGGTGACGATTATTTTTGCATAAAAAAAGTACACGGGAATTGGGAAGGGTGGGACCTTAAATCTCTTCGTCGAAGTCAGGACAATTTGGATCGAACTTCACTTAAGGTAAGTTCGTTTGATCATCCAATTGTCCTGCCTTCGACTCTGAGATTTAATTGACCATGTAGATGTTTGGAGTAAAATCAATGTTGTTACAATAGAATAAGTTGACATCTCTGATGTTAGTAGTGATTGATCATTAAAACAATCATATTAAATAGGAATTCATTGTTCATGTCACTATCTTTGACATATACAAGTATCACTATTACTAAAAAACATTAGTTATATGATAACTATGATAAGTTATAACTTTCTACTAATAAAAATATCTTTATTAGGAAGAAAGAAGATATTTGTTAGTACTTTTTATTAATGATTAACTAAAAATTGATAATTTATTTATTTTAGTAATTATAAACTGAAATAAGGCATTTTTGCTTAATTGTGGCATGTTATAAAAATTGCAAACAATACAGAATACGTATTGTTGGGCTGAGACGGTTTGAGAATAATATAGTTTTACACACTGAATTTGGCAAGTAAAACAAATGATAATTTTATTACGAGGAAAGCCACATACAGAAAACACTTTTTAGTTAGCGCCTTATCTTTAGTAAGGTAAAGGGCGTGAAGGTAAAGTCGTCTGACAAATCGTTATCTTATTCTTGCAGTATTTAGCATATTTTATAATTATAATTTTGAAATACGTGTGTACATGATATTCTATTGCTTTTCAGTATGGGATATTTAGGTTTTAATGCGACTGTTTGAAAGATATTCGAACGAATACCAAACACATAGATAATATTTTATACATTAAAATTTCGAATACCTGAGAAAATTTATTTGCTTAATTTGGTTATAAAATGTGTTTAATGATTTGTATAAAAGTAATTGATTAAAAGATTCATTCTTAGGAATGTAATTCTTTTAAGATCATGATTATATTCACGGGTGTCTATCAATGATATATGATTATTTGCTGTGTTAGAAAAAGAATACTAATTCAATGGCTTTAAAATATTATCGTTATCAGAAAGTTTAAGGCATAGATAGGTGGGTAATGATTTTTTAATGTATTATTTATATTTCATTAAGTATATTAGTTTTTTTTTTCTAAAAAAGATTTAAAATCGGCTTCTGGGAGCTTTCGGGAGGGCAAACGACCGCGACCGATTTCTCCGATATAAGTTTTGGTACCACCGGGCCCCGACCAAATACGTTTGCCTAATATTCGACTAAACGACCAGGAATGTTCGCCGAGTATTCGATAGTCGGCACATGTTCAGATTTCTCGTTGTAAATTTAATCATAATTTTATTGCCTGGGTAAATGTCTGGATTACTTTTAGGGATTACAATAAATATCAATCCTATGTTTCGAGTTGTTTGCTATGAGTTTTTTATTTATTTAACTATATTTATATTTTTAAGTTTGACAAATATTTGTAACATACTTGGCTACAGATGAGACTTGTTTCAATATTATGAACTGTGTCAAAAAAATCTGATGATGATTCAGAATAAGGGTACCTTTTTTGACACGAAATCTAAAAATAAACGGATATCGTATTAAAAGTACCTATGCCATATCGAGATCCCAAGGGTAAACTGGTTTTATACATATTTAAAAACATCCTTAAATATGGTTAATAAAAAACATAGATAATTTGGTTTGAAATAATTAATTGATTCAAATTTTAATAAATGGTCGAATCACATGACGTCCTCTGGCGTAAGAATTAAGGAAAAGTCCTATAAAAAAATCATTTTCAAAATAAAATACTTTTTCTCAACTAAACCACCCGACCTATTTTATTATTAATTTTTATTTGCAATTGTTCCACCATATGTAAGTAACTGGTGAATATCAAGACAAAATGTCCTTTGAAAATTTATTAAACACAGTATATCGAATACTATAAACATTAAACAATAAAATGCATATAATAAGTACCTATTTTATTGCTTATTAGAGCAATGTTTTCAAGGAATTGTTCCTTAATAACTTAGTGGCTTTCTGGGGAAGATTGTTGGGGAGTGGGTGGATGTAATTGATTACAAAAAACTGATGATTAGAGAATATATTTACTTGATGTAGTTTATTCTTAAATCACAGAATAAATAGTAGGAAAATAAACATGGTTCATATTTCCAATAACTCGAATTAGATGATTATAGTGCAATTTGATTCTAATGCTGGATTGCATTTAGGATACGTAAATTTTTATATATATATACATATATTGTCGTAATTTTCAAATAAATAGCTGCTATCGTTCATTCGAACTGGTATTTATAACAGTTACATTTAAATTTATTTCCTGGCAACACCGATATTTTTGGAGGGGAGTTTTGTATTCGGGGAGAGCGCGGAGTCCGGCAGTGCAGTTGGTTTGCGGCATCAAGTTGAAGAGGTTGTATCTAAAGTTGTACCCTGTTCGAAGAATAAAAGTATTGAAAAAGTCTCAGTGTTATAATTTCATTACAAGTCAGAAGTGGTGCTGTCCCACGAGCTATGTCCGAGAGAAACTGTAAGTAGTTTTTATTATTCTTAAAGTGATTATAACGCTTCTCAGATATTAATAAACGAATTCTATATACAAACCACACTACATACACTGATTTCACACCCATTGCTCTCCGGAGTCACAGGCACCCCTTGTGGGCACTTTACACGAAGAGACAATGATGGTATTGAGTGGGCTAGTGCTTGCGCTGTTTTTGGTCGGGGCTACTCTCCGATAAAATAGGTGCAGCATTTGGCTCATCCATAACCATCAGATTTTGAACATTGTATTTAAATATTAGGTTTAGAAGAACTTGAAATAACCTTACATTATTCTCATTAACCTCTCAAGCGTGTGTGAACGAGACACGATAGATATTTTATTGTTATGCCTGCAATTGCTTGGATATTGAAAAGTTAATTGCCATCAGAATTTCAACAGATTCATTTTGTTTAAAGGTTATATGACCTTCAATAAAGTTATCAGAAGTTCTGTTGTCATGTGATATTAGTATTTGTTTAAAATGAAATTATTTGAAGGCCATGAAGCCATGTAGTCATGTATGTGTGCTGCGTAGAAAAATAATAGCCATGTAGGTGTGCTATTAAAATATAACCATGTGAAGTGATCTTGGTTTTTATTTGAAGTGAATCTGAAGGCCGTGTAGCCATGTAGGTGTGCTGTGTGCAAAAGAAGTAGCCATGTAGGTGTGCTGTGTGCAAAAGAAGTAGCCATGTAGGTGAGCTGTAAAAATATAGTCATCCGAATTGATAATGATAGCTGTGCCAAATTAATGTAACTTATAGTCGAAAATGTATGCTATTAGCATAAAAAGTAATATAATGTATAAGTGAACTCAGTTTTAGTTTCATTGCTAGATAAGTTTAAAGGTTTTGTTTTGTGCTATGACCCTGACGCGAATAATTTCCCTTAGACTGATTAAGTGTGCCAGTTTGCACTTTAATATAAAATGATTTCGTAGCTAATTATGCTACTTTACTGTTTTCTTTGTTAGGGAATAGTTAAGTGCGCTATGACCCTGACGAGAGTAATTTGCCTTAGACCGATTATGTGTGTCAGTTTGTACTTTAATATGAATTGCTTTCATAGCTATGTATGATACATGGTTGTTTTCGTTGTCTGGGAATAGTTAAGTGTGCTATGACCCTGACGATAATAATTTGCCTTAGACTGATTGAGTTTGTCAGTTTGTACTTTAATATGAATTGATTTTGTAGCTAAGTATGCTACCTAGTTGTTTTATTTGTCGGGGAATAGTTAAGTGTGCTATGACCCTGACAAGAATAGTTTGCCCTAGACTGATAAATTGTCAGTTTCTACTTTCATATGAATTGATTTCGTCACTAAGTATCCCAACTGGTTATTTTCTTCCTCACTGGATAGTTTTATCCCTATCGAGAATAATTTGCCTTCATACTGATAAGTGTGTCAATGTCAGACTGATTAAGATGTACTTCGATATGAATTAATTTTGTAACTAAGTACGCTACTTCATTTTTTTCCATACCGAGAAATAGTTAAGTGGGCTATGACCCTAATAGGAATTATTTGCTTTAGAGTGATTAAATGTCACTGTCAGACTGATAGTCACCGACAACTTTTATATGGATTGGTTTTGTAACTAAATATGCCGAGTGGTTGTTTTTTTTCGTCGGGGAATTGTTAAGTTTATTACTTTTATATGGACTGATTTTGTAGCTAAGTGTGCAAATTGACAGGTTCCTTGTCAGATGATAGTTAAGTGTGATATTTCTCTGACGGAGGCAACTGTGGCTGATTATATGTCCGTTTGTACTCTAGTATGAACTGAGTTTGCCACGCGGTTATTCTCTTAATGACATAGTTTTTTTGATACAGTGATATAAGTTAATGGTAAACTTACAAGTGGCTAACATAGCCAGATAATAATCTTGATGCTAGGCAAAGTTATAATGGTGATGAAATTTTGAGTGCTATATTAATTACCTACCATAAATGAAAGATATTTTTATATGTAAAAGTTAAATAAAATATGCAATTTTTCATAAATATTACCTTATGCCCTTGTGCTAATTTTTTCATAATTGCCTTTATTTTACTTCTTAAAAACCCTTGAGAAAAATATTTACTCATAACTTCGAATTCATAATTGAAATTTTCTGGTTCAAAATTAATATTCTATTAAAGAATAAATGTTTTCTGCCTACTTGATTAAATTCAAATCATTTACAAGCGAAAATGTGTTAAAATATAAAATGCTAGTTAAAAGCACAGGTTCACAGGTTTTTACAAAAAGCAATGCAAGGCGTGAAAACTTTATTTAAATGTCATACAATATTTTGTCCCGTAGCGAAATCTAATTTATCAATACATGACAAAGATTTTCATATTTTATTATTATAAATTATAAGTGTATTATTATTAATTTCTACTAAGTAATGAAGACTAATGATTATACAATACAGGCATCTGATGAATCCTAATGATTTTGTCTCATGCGATCTGATGAGTCTGCATCACACGCGATGTCGCGCATGAGCTCGAAAGAAGCAAAGACCCCACGGTGAACGATGGAGGATGTCACTAAGAGGCAGAGCCGAGAAGGAAGACGTGTAGCTGGCTGGACCCACTCAAAGCTCCAAATTATACCCTAATACAGCTTTGGGGCAATTTAGGGGGTACCTAATGCTGAGCAGCACAAGAAACTGTCACTGTTTTCAATGCCTCTTTTCAAGGAGTTGCCTATGTTGTAGTAGGTATTCAATTTAAGTCGGTACATTTTATTAGCCTTGAAATAATTTTCTGCGTTATAATACACTTTTGTAATGACCTACCCTCTTGAGGGTTTCCTCTTTGTAACAATTGTTTTAAGTGTAGTATTGGTAAGTCTATAAAACATTCTGATGATTCATAATAAAATATCACTTCCCCATGAAATAATCAATCAAATAATCCCAAAGAGCAATATTAAGCAGCTAGTATAGCTGGAGTTTAATTTTTCTAAAGACATTCTTATGAATAGGCTGTTTGCCTAAGCTTTTAAAAATTTAGACGAAATATTATTTGAAATTTAATTTAAGTAAATCGTAAAGCAAGTACCTATTATATATACTGCCTTAGGCTCTATTTTACTGTTGTAGTTATCAGAACACGATATTTGACATATTTTCATCAAATACTGCATTATATGATTACATTCAGAACAACAAAAATAATACATAATAGCAAGCTTTCATTTTTAATTCTTACAACTTATATCATTGTATATTTTTCTTTCGATGAGTTTTATAAACATATCATAGTGTTTCTGTTACTAAACCGTCTTTGTTTTCATACTATGAAAACAAGTACCGTATCTTACCTAGGTCTCAGTGGATTAAATTAGTAACACTAGAACCATTTAATATAATTTCCCCATCATGCTAAAAAACTATTACTTGATTCAGAATAAGGTTAATAAATTTGGGAAAATAATGCTTATTTTGTGTGTATTCATCTTAACTTGCAATTTCTTGTGCGCACAACCAACCATTCCCTATCGTATGGGTTGTTTTTGCTGAATTTTTGGTTCACAAAAAGGGTATGATTGTGATTTCTTTTTTAAATTAAGTAAAAGTACACCACAGCTTTTTGCTTGATAAACCTTAATTGTTTATTGCTTAAAGAATAATTTACAAACCTTAATAAACCTTAAAGAATACAATTCACTTGACCAAAGATATACAAAACACAAATGGTATTAGGAATTGCAAACAGGTGACATGTTACACGAATTATTTTTATTTTTACTTTTGGCTAAACTTTAACAAGAATCGAGTCATTCATTAAGTATCAATAATGTTGCGGGTGGTATTGATAAAAGTTTCGTCCTAACCGGTTCTCCGTTCGCATTTGAGAAACGCATTACGTAACTGTAAGTAATTGTAATTGTTTTTTTTATTATTATAATTTTATAAATAATAAGTGTTATAAACTTTTAATCTAATTTGATGATTTATTGGATTTGAAATAATTTATACACTATTAAATATCAAGATCTTTTAGGAAATGTTGTATCATGCTTCTTTTAACAGATAAACTGAATATGATTTAGTTTTTAAGCTGTCTGGCAAATGTTTGGTACATTACACCTTGATAATGTAAAAGCAATACACTGCACTTTTTATAAATAAAATATTTAGGTTACATTACAAAACTTTATCAGCTATGTTTGAAGGTTAGTAAATGTAAGATCACTATTTACAGACGAATAACATTACGACTTAAACTCTCAAAACATTCTAAAGCGTATTTTATTCAATTTAATTCTTTATAATGTGCACTTAGCGTTACATAAACTATAACTTAATTAACAAATTGCACTTTAAACTTAATTACCGCTAGTTAATGAGTAAAACTAAACAGTTTTAATGTAGTGCATCTACAAGTCTGGTATTAAGCAGCCGCTTATAAAGTTACAAGTTACGTTTGTTGAGAACGTTTTAATGGATTTTGAAAAATATTTAATTTTTTTTATGAATATTCAGAGTACGCAAAAGTAAACTTACTATAGTTGAAATCGCCGCTTTTGATGAATGATTAGATCAATTGACAACCTTAAATAAAAACACTGAGACGGTTGTAAGCTTGAGTCGAAGTAGTACACAAAATCTGCAAGATTTTAAAATATTTTTTAAAATATTAGTTCTACAGCTTATTATTACTCAATGTAGACATTGTTGCTGTATAATCAAATCAATGGGCATTTTTTTTATAATTTTACGAATTCATAGCATTTTATCACCATATCCATGAATGATATCTATCATAAATTATCGCCATCTAGTGATGGTGTTGGCGACGCTGTAAGAACAATATTTAACAATGTTTGCTGGCACAAATATTTTATCTGCCATGTTTAATGTTGTACAATGTTTGAATTATTTGCTTTATTTTGACGACCCGTTTGGTGTAGTGGTCGAGAAATCGCCTACTACGCAGCGGGTTGCGGGTTCGATCCTCGCACAATACAAACATTTGTGTGCATGAACATGTCTGTTTGTATTGGTCTGGGTGTTTTCTATGTATATTATGTATGTATTTACAAACAAAAAGTATTTAAGTATTATATCCGTTGTCTGGCACCCATAACACAAGCTTTGAGTAGCTTACTTTGGGACTAGATGGCGATGTGTGGGAATGTCCAAAGGATATTTATTTATTTTATATAAAATAAAATAAGACCCAAAGAAAACTAAATTAATATTGATTTACAGTTTTAATTATTACTTAATCTTGATAAATCTTACCAAAATTGTATTCAAAATATTTATATGCTGTTTTGAATGGTTAAGTAGATCAATAAGAAGATATATTTGTATTTAGATTTAACTTTAGTACTAGACGGTCTGGTACATACAAACTGTTGAAATATAATGTAGAATATTTGCTATTACTGCGCGAATGTCGTAATGACTCAAGGAAATTATTAATTATCTGAAAAAAAAATTATAAATACTTTCTTAGCATTTTGCAACCAAATTTTTTATTATTATTTCATTTTCATTTATTTCATTATTATGAGTGTAAAATGAAAATTTCATGTTTTATTTATTACACTATAATTTTCTTGGCATTAATAATTATTCATGCACATGTTAAATTATTTAAATTCCGTTTGAAAACTTTAGATTGCACTTAGATGCTATTTTTACTATTCAAAATCATAGGTAATGTTTGGTTATTTATGTACTCGTTTCAACCCAACTGAACTGCAAGCCATTCGAGCGCCAGGAGGCTGCTCGATGTAGGACGGCCGAATGTCGTAATTTTCAAATAAATAGCTGCTATCGTTCATTCGAACTGGTATTTATAACAGTTACATTTAAATTTATTTCCTGGCAACACCGATATTTTTGGAGGGGAGTTTTGTATTCGGGGAGAACGCGGAGTCCGGCAGTGCAGTTGGTTTGCGGCATCAAGTTGAAGAGGTTGTATCTAAAGTTGTACCCTGTTCGAAGAATAAAAGTATTGAAAAAGTCTCAGTGTTATAATTTCATTACAATATATATATATATAGATATAAATAATAATTTCCTAGCCTTTTGTTAAAAAAAATATTGATAGTGATATTTTTGTAAAAATGAATATGGCTTGTATTTATTTCACGTCAAACGTAGGTGTGTGTGTAAATGGCAAATAAAAATAACCGAATTATATGAAATATTGTAATAATACTTGAGAAAATAAAATTGTGTCAATTGATATGCATTTCCATAAAAAGCAAAAAAGGCATTATCTTCATAAAATGAGCTTGTTTAAATTTAATAGCTACCTACTCTTATGGTATATCTAACAATGTGTCGATAAGTTTTGGTTTGTGCTATCTGCCGCATACTTCAATACAATAGAACGTTTTGAATTGATTGTAACGGGATTGCTACCATGTACCTTATTATTTTTGAGTTTTAAATCAATATAACAGAACGTTTTATTTGAATTATTCTTAGGTGGTGCTCGTGGTAGGTAGTAAATGGTAACAAAAAAACAAGGTCATAGAAACAAAGGTCAATTTCAGGTGACCAAAGGTTGTCACAATTTTTACTGGGTGGTGGCTGGCTTTTCCAAAGATAAAGGACACATATCTTTATCAAGTTTTCTCGACTCGAGATTATGTACCGAACTTTGCGACGGTTAAATGAACGCATTCATAAAAAAGCATACCACTTTCACAGCATATTTTTCGAAAAACGAAATAACCTCTAAAACAATGGAATACAGCGCACCCTAATAAATCTAATATTACGGTAGTTCTATATTGATTTCGGGATTTGATAAGATGTCTCATTGGTATATTTAAAAATGAAAATACGCTTTCCAGGTAGTTGTTATTGCTTCAGTAAATAAAATCTAAGCTTTACCGAATTATTTACTGAGAAGTTGATTTAATCTTAGTTGGATATAAAATAAATACGGCAAATTGTTTACCATTCAGAATCATACATTTGCCAGGTATTTAGCAAAGCTTATTCTCATTTTTATTATAGCTGTTAAAATTAAAAGCATTTTATGGAGTTTTTTAAACGGACTGGTTTTTATATGAACCCAACCATATTTTGGTACGTCCTGGGCAAGCTTACAGCTTGCTTGCTTGCTAGTTACAATCTAAATAGCTATAGGTATGAGCAGAAAGCAGAAATGTATGTAGAAAAATCTTGCTTTCTTAAAAAGTACATTGTTTTCTTTTTACAAAATCTATTAAATTCAATATTTTAAGTAGTATTATTAAGCAATTTATGTTTACCATAGCATTGTCTAGTTAGACAATTTTATAGCCATTGGCAAGAAATAAGTACAAAAGAGTTGTGATCAATGGATAAGGACCCAAACCACCCATAACTATGTGAGCTATGGTGGGATACTATGCTACCGTTTTTAGAGCTTTGTGGAAAACATATTAGGAACGTGTACTGCAGGTTGCAGAGTACGTGTATTTATGATTAAGGTCTAGGTTGTTAAAGTGTTTTTGAGTCTCTCATGTTTACTATTCTGAGTAAAAATTTACAAAATAAATATTAATTTATTCGATTTGAAATAAATCTTCTGCCACTATTATTTTTCGATACTTACGAAAAGGTACTTGGTAAACCATTTTATTGGTATTTTTGTTTGTACGTGTGATAGCTCACATTATGCTCCATTTTAATCTTTTCCTAAATATTGGCTGAGACAAGTGTTCCGTCGTGGTTTTGCCACGAGTGGAATACGGAAGCCCGTAATAAGTATATGTACGTACGGCCTTAAGGTGATATAACAAAGCATTCATAAGAACACATACCTTTTTTGGTAGGATTCTGATTCCGAGTGCGAGACGTTGAAAACACGCTGGAATTGTGACGGTAGATCACCGTTGCGACGCAATTCGCGGCGCGTCATGGGCCGGCGCGTTGGCACAGGTATGGCCAGATGAGAGCGGGCGAGGGCCGCTGATTCATACTTAGAGGCCATAGTGGCGCATCGTCAGCGCTGCTTAGTATTAATCATGAATGTCTTTGGCTGTAATTTATTATTATAGCATCAAAGAACAATTGGCTGTAACTTCAGCTAACTTGTTTCCCTTTTTTCGCAATGAAAATGAGGATAGGATATTGGAAGCAACGCATACCAAAAGTCTCAGATAAGATCTAGAATAATCTAGATAATTAGGACTGGCTGACCTCACGTGTCAGCTCTGCCAGTATTTGCTACAGATCAATATCGCGTATTGATTCGGAGCGGAAAATGCGGACTGGCTAGCATCGCGTGCTAGCTCGGCCGCGAAGCGTAAAGCATGCATGGTGCAGCCACGCTGGGTAGTGCGTTTTACTTCACATTCACTTGTTAAATAAACAAAAACATTTTTGAACTAACATGTCACTATAAGATAAAATTCGTTTAGCACGAAATAAAAACTTAACGGTTATATACTGTGGTTACTGCGTGCGTTGGAACGGCGCGCGCGCACGGACACGAATGAGCGACAGGCGGCTGGCAGTGCTGTGAGGCGTGGGAGGGAGTGACATTTACCTTCTCTTTCTTGCGCTAAACCTGTGTGCGAGTGAATAGACGCGTAGTAGGGCATACTACATGGTCAATTAAATCTCAGAGTCGAAGGCAGGACAATTGATATTAAACGTCGCTTTTAGCTTTAAAAAAAAAACAAATTTATGAGTCATCGTCATCAAAAGAAAAATAAATAAGTAATGATAAATATCCTTTGGACATTCTCACACATTGCCATCTAGTCCCAAAGTAAGCTACTCAAAGCTTGTGTTATGGGTACCAGACAACATATATAATACTTAAATACTTTTTGTTTGTAAATACACACATAATATACAAAGAAAACATCCAGACCAATACAAACAGACATGTTCATGCACACAAATGTTTGTATTGTGCGGGGATCGAACCCGCAACCCGCTGCGTAGTAGGCGATTTCTCGACCACTACACCAGACGTGTCGTCAAAGAAACAACCGGTTTTCTCTCAAAATTCCGAATATTTAATATTAAAAGGTTAAATAAAAAAAAACAAACCGAATCTGAAATCCTTATCATAAGGCAATCTTTATTATGTTATTCACGTCTTTTTTTATGATTAGAAAAGTGCTTACCATAATAGATACGGAACCCTTCGTGCGCTAGTCCGACTCGCACTAAGCCGTTTTTTGTACTTTAGGTAAGTCATGAATTTAAACACACACTTTTTGACACTTTCATAGAAAAAAAAATCCTTTTCATCCTTTCGAAAAATTTCGCTGGAAACAATACCCGACAAATCAGTCAAAAATTACACGCTCGTCTTTTGAAGTATTTTAACTGTGAAATTAAATGCTAATAAAATGCTAGTTTCTTTACAAAAGCAGTGGAGTAAAAGTCGATCTTTCAATAAATAAAACCTCCTTTTCGAATTAGAGCCGTGTGAAGTCCGTCAGTTATCGGGGATGCCTTTCACAAATTTGCAATTCAGACTAAAGAATGAATTTCATTCATGGAATGAAATTCGCCAGTCAATATTTGGTTAAATAATAAGATTGCTTTTTTGTGGCGACCTGTACCGATACTTTTTAGGGTTGCCACAAACTGTTTTTTTAGTAATTTCCCGCAGATTTGTCCGCGTGAATATCCTATATCAGTAATTATAATCGTAAATTATAGCAATTTTATTTTTATAGTGTTTGATTTATTTTATGACAAAGTTTCATCAAATTTTATTCAGTGCTGGCCATGTTCAGTAATGGAACAGCTGTTTTTTTTTGTTTCGATTGGTCCCATAGTAAATTTTTTTTAAAACCGTGAGTACAGTACTTCCTGAAAGTTTGATCAAATGTATATCCAGTAAACCATTTGTGTATGACTAATACTAGCTGCTCTGTTCTATTGACTGACACATTTTTCAGTGTTAATTAAGTACCTGAAACATAACCAGGTAATTGGTTTTGCCATTAACTATGTTGCCGTTAGACATGGAACATTTCATATGAAGCATTTAAAATTTCATATAAAATGAAAATCATTATTCACACCTACTTATATTCATATAGACTTCTACAAACCGCATTCTGCGTAATCATAGATCATACGCATTTCATTAGATTGACTAATGAAATGTAGCGGGCGAAATCCTAGCGCGTGTGAGCGAGGAGGAATCATTACTCTCTATGCGTTCGTTCGTATGTGGATTTCGACGCCGAGAAGTTAAAATTGAACTTTTGGACTATGAGAGTCAGAATGAATCATTTTGTAATGATTTTGTAGCGGGTCGGTATGAAAATCGCATTATTTGCGTACAGTGAAATTCATATGATATTAATTAGCCGCTTACTGGTTCCATAATTCACACTGCGAATAAATCATTTGCAATCAAATTTCGCATGTGATTTCATATAAAAAAAATCATTAAATGAAAATGATCAAAAAGTAGCAATCATTTCCATGCTTAGTTGCCAACTATCTCCAAAAACATATTGGCATAAGCCATTGAAAGCTTCATAAAGGCTCTAACAAGCTTTGAGCATGCAAACATAGACGCATTAGCGTCTCGCTCACACGCGCTAGGATTTCGCCCACTACATTTCATTTGTCAATCTAATGAAATGCGTATGATCTATGATTACGCAGAATGCGGTTTGTAGAAGTCTATATGAATATAAGTAGGTGTGAATAATGATTTTCATTTTATATGAAATTTTAAATGCTTCATATGAAATGTTCCATGTCTAACGGCAACATAGTTAATGACAAAACCAATTTCCTGGTTATGTTTCAGGTACTTATAAACACTGAAAAATGTGTCAGTCAATAGAGCAGAGCAGCTAGTATTAGTCATACACAAATGGTTTACTGGATATACATTTGATCAAACTTTCAAGAAACATAGACGTCGCGTGGTATTAACCACCTCGCAAATGTGCAAGGGTAAGATAATGTCAAGCTATCAGAACTACTATAACTAGGACTCTAACTTTAAATACGGCCAATACAATCAACGGTCAAACTATGATGGACATGCATCGCTTGACTCGGGCTGTCTACACACTAAAGTCCAATAACTATCCGTACATCTACCGAAGTTTTGCACATCCCACTGCCAAAAGTTGGGATAACCATGTTAGGGTTAAAATAGAGTCATATTATTTCTAGTCGATTCGTTATACCGACAAAATTGCAACTAGACTTACATCTTCATTGTATTTATGGGACTGTTCTGATGATTCTAGGTAGAAGGGTACAATTTTTCGAAAGATTTAACCGGATGGTTTTAAGATTAGCACATTTCTAACTAACACTTCCAACTAATTCTTGCTGTCAAAAAAAACTGGAGTATTTTGGCTAGGTAAAAGTAAGTGGGTCTCTAAATTCAGTTAATGTTGGCAGGGAAACCTCAGTACGCAAGTCCGACTCGCAATTGGCTTCTTTTTTTTTGTAGCAACTTAGATAATGCTACCAAGTCTAATAACGAGGCTAACTGGCTCTATTTTTATAGTCAATAACAACATTTTAAAGTCAATGAAATACACAAAACATTTTCGAAGCTAAGTACAACAGTTATTCTAATAACAGAGATTTCGTTAAGGCTTACTCGGAAATTATTTCCTGACGAGTTCTCTGTTTTAGTATTATTAGAATGGTGCAGTTATACTAATCTGTTCAAACTTTAGTATATATAGACAAACCGTTTAATTGTTTAGAGTGTTCATTTATTTACATTGCTTTACTGTGAATCCTTGGAATTGGCAGTAAGGGTTCTTTATTAAAATCAGAGTTATAAGATATTGCGATTAATATAAGGTATTATGAATTGAATTCTGTAACTTATATTTAACGGTCCATATCCGAGAGGTCCCGGGTTCGAATCCCGGGTCGAACAGTACACTGAAACAGCTCGAAGTCAGGGTGTTGGTGGCGATGACCATCTCCGTGTCTCGTAAAGCACGTTAAGCCGTTTGTCCTGCGCCTGATCTCTCATCGGTTATTACGTAGCTGTCTGACTAAATTACTGAAAATGAAAGAGCAGAGAGTGCACTTGTGTATTGCGCTCCCATCTGGGCACTAAAATATCTCCTGCATACACGTATATCATCTGAGATCATTATCATCACATATCTGTTGAGAGGGTACGCCAGTACCGATAATCGGTAGGAGTATATTATTACTAATATTTTGAATTGCATGTGATAGACGGAGTCTGAAGGTATAAAGATGCAAATAAAAATATTTACAAGACGTTATAAAAACGATAGCTGACCTCATTTAAAATCTGCCGTGAAAATAAACATGTTTAAATTTTGAGCAAAAAACATTACAGTTTTCTCCAATTTCACTTTACCAGTCTATCTAACTCTGAATCAGTGTCAGTTTCTTTTGTCATTTTTAACTCAATTAAAATGGCCTGTGTCCAACTTATCGTCAACGTAGAATAGTAATCCCCTTAATACAAAAAAGAAAGTAATAAGACTAAAATAATCCAAAATAAAAAAGTATGTATCTGAATTCAATGTCTAACTATGACATTATTTTTTTTAATTTGGTCAGATAAAAGCTTATTAAGATTCTAAACCTAGTGTTTTGGAATAAAATAAACAAGCGGGTTCACAGCCCTATTCGTACTATATAGAACCCTCAGTGCGCAAATCCGACTCGTTACTACACTTCGATGGTCAAATAAACGCTAAAGCGAGTAAACCAACTTAATCGGTGTATCCCACAATGATGATAAAGATTATTATGTAACGATATTAGTCACAGAACATACACTAAGAATAAGACTAAAATCCGTTTTTTTTATGGCGATTGAAGGGTTAGGGTCAAAAAGAAACGAAGATTGCAGAGAATAAAGTAGATATTTATTGCGTACGACACAATGAAGATAATACATCGAACGGCATTACGGCACACACCAAGACAAGAAGTAGAGACAAATCTTATGTCAATGTCAGTTTGACATTTTTGACGTTACTTAATATAGATCACTACCAAACAAGATTGCGTTTCGTTTTACATTCCAACAGCGATCGTAAACAATCTTGATTATTTTTTTAAAATAAGATACACACAAAGCTCTCAATGTACGCTGGTTTTATAGCTAAACTCGGTAAAAAGTTCAAAAAAACGAATAGTTTATTTACTTTATTCACTGATAATATTTTGAAAGATATAAAAACACTGTTTGAAATATTAAACAAGCAAAGAAAAACGGACTTTACACTTAGGGTTAGGTTCTATTTTTTTATTAAGAAATTAGCAAAAACAAACGAATTATAAAACGAATATTGTATTTGGACAATAATCCTAACTAGAAATTATTAAGATAATGTGAATCAGAACGTAAGACTAGTTAGAGATTTCCTAGCCCAAAATAAATATGTCTATCTAGTAACATACTTACGTAAAGCTAATCACTCTCGCTCGTCGTGAGTTATTCTGAAGCAATCATGAGTATTCGTTAGCTCTTATTCGGAGAGGAAAAAAATAACACTGTTATCCAACTGAGATAAGTTTTTCTGAGGATGATCTGATGCGTAGTGTTTGCTGCTATCGGGAAAACGAGACCATAAGAAATGGGTTCCAATTTTCAAATTTATTTATTTACGTTTACGAGACAACAGTAAGCTTATTTTGACCAAGAGCCCGTTTCCCCATCGACACATACGCACTAACCAACGAATAATTCAGATATGGAACGTTATTTCGCGAAGTAACTGTTGGAAAACTGTCCTTAAAAATGTAATGTAGGTTTAAAGAGAGATTTTTTTTATGTCGATGTCAAAAAGAAAAATATAATGTTATATATTAATCTTGGAAAATCTTGTAAAAATATGGTTTTAATTAAATGTGGCGACCGTTAAATCAGAAACTTGTTAGGACATTTTGAATCAGGTCCTAAGTAAAATTAATAATCTTAGGATACGCTCACGTAGATTTTGTTGCACGAAATAACTGTTAATCTAGCAAATCCTTTACTATATTATGAAATACCAAATACCAGATTTTTAACCATTGTTTAAATTTATATATGTACACAGTCTGGCTATAAATACTGTTACAATTAACAATAAGAAAGATATTACATTTGAATTTGGAATCTGACATTTTTATACGATTGCTCATTGTGTTTTCTAATTTCGGTGCCAATACATTTTATAATATTTTGCGATATTAAAATGGAGTGGGGTCATAAAGAGAACCGAATCGCTGTGAGTGCATTACACAAAGTTGGTATGGAGCCGCATGCAATTTTTAAAATTCTCCATACGCTTGGTATTAGTCAAATGTTTGTGTACCGGGCTATCAATAGGTACAATAAGACCTCTTCTGTTTGTGACAGAATAAAATCTGGCCGTCCACGTAGTGCTCGTACGTTAAATGTGTTCAAAGCAGTAAGAGAAAGAATTCGCAGAAATCCTGTCCGAAAGCAAAAGATTTTATTTCGGGAGATGAAGATAGCACCCAGCAACATGTCGCGTATTTTAAAAGATGTTTTAGGACTTGCAGCCTATAAGAAACGCACTAGTCATTTTTTAACTGATAATTTAAAAAAGAATAGGGTGGTAAAATCGAAAAAACTACTGAAGCGGTACGCAAAGCGAGGTCACAGATAATTTTTGTTTACGGATGAGAGAATCTTTACAATTGAGCAACATTTTATCAAACAAAATGAATGAAATGAAAGGAAGCTTCCCAATTATTTTGCAGAGTGCAACGTGGGCATTACCCGACTTCAGTGATGGTTTGGTGGGGTGTTAGCTATGAAGGAGTGACTGAGCCATATTTTTGTGAAAAAGGTATCAAAACATCGGCATAAGTGTATCAAGATACCATTCTTGAGAAGGAAGTTAAGCCCCTCAACAACACCATGTTCAATAACCAAGCATGGTCTTTCCAACAAGACTCGGCGCCGGGTCATAAAGCTCGGTCCACGCAGTCTTGGTTAGAAGTGAACGTTTCGGACTTCATCAGGGCTGAAAACTGGCCGTCGTCTAGTCCCGATCTTATTCCGCTAGATTACGATTTATGGTCAGTTTTAGAGACGGCTTGCTCTAAACGCCATGATAATTTGGAGTCCCTAAAACAATCCATACGATTGGCAGTGAAGAATTTTCCCATGGAAAGAGTGCGTGCTTCTATTGATAATTGGCCTCAACGTTTAAAGGACTGCATTGCAGCCAATGGAGACCACTTCGAATAAGCTTTTTATATTTTAATTTGTTTTATATTTATGTTTAATACTAACATACTGTAAAAGTAATAAATATTATTTGCATTTTTTTTTTCTTTGTGACAATATTTATTGCAAGACTATGTATATTGGACATCAATCACATACATTGCTCTGATGCCCAAAGTAAGTAGCTAATTGCACTTCTGTTATGAAAATTAGATACAGCAATAGTAACACAACACCCAGACCCGAGAAAGTAAAGAAAATTTTGATTTCTATAATGACCCGACCGGGAATCGAACCCGGGACCTCGGAGCGGCGACGTCTTGAAAACCAGCGTGCTTAGCCACTACACCACAGAGGTCGGCAAAGGTGTTTTTTTAAGGAGCTTTAATGAAATAATCATAATAAAATACATGCTTACCAAGTACAAAACATTAGATTAGCACAATTATGCATACGACTTTCACTTTTTTTTTGGCTTCTTGCACCATTTAAATCAGATGAAATTTTATAATTATTATTACCTACGTTTAATTACCACAAAAACGATAGCATAACATGAATATTAATTATTAACCTTTTTATTCAATAAAATTTCACTCATTAATATTTGGTTATGAATTTTATTTGTTTCGTTTCATTTCAATAACTTTGTAATTTTTGAGTACGTAATGTACATACAAGGATGTCTTGAAAATGCACCTTACTAATTGGGGCATATTACCAGAAAAACTGGGAAAGGCTCGCATTGCGAAGGCCTGAGCGGCGACAAAGTATCCGGAAAATTGTATACAAGTTCGAAGAAATGCGCCTCGGAGACCTGAAAAAACGTCGTCTTTTATGACTTTTTTTAGTAAATAGAACTTGGTAAATTACACAACTCACTAACACTCATGTTTCATAGTTAATTCGATGCGCGATTGGCGATTTCAGTTGGAAGTGTCGCATTTGGGAATTCAGATTCTGAGTTGAAATCAATCTGTGAGCCGAAGCACACTTAAGATTGAGCTAACAAGGTGGTTTTAGCTACGTCAAAACTACCCAAGTTTAGAAGACTAAGCCTGACTTTCAAAATGTCGTAATGAGGCTAGCACAGAGGAAACTTGTATAGATTTTTAGTTTAGTTTGATGTAGAGAAGCTCACGGAATAAAAGACCGCCGGCGGTCGCATAAACAAATCATAACGAAAGACTGTTGATAAACACATCCGTGAGGTTTGTAAAACCATCATGTACGAGTAAAGGCAAGCCATGTGTGTTAAGATAGAAACAAATTAGCAGAAATTACTGATGGTAATCACTCTGTCAGGTATAAGTACGTTATCGTTGATCTCGTGAACATATTTTTGATATTTCTACCATCTTATACTTATAAGAAAATCGTGTTAGTTACACCACTTAAAACTCGAGGACGGATGCACCCGATTTCATGTTTTTACCTTGTTGTTTTGGTTTTTGCATCGAATAAGACATAGAACGGAAGCCCTATTTTTGAATCAATTAAATATGGCGTGTGACTTTAGCTTGAAAACATATGAAAAATTAATGAAAATCACGCGATATATAGACGTAAGTAATCACATAATTCAGTCTCTATTTAGTCTTAGTAGTCTGGAATAATTTGTCCCGAACGGAATTAAACTAATTTGTAATGGAAACTTTTACATTAAATAAAAAAAGAGCCATGTGGCCGCCAATTGAAAAATATTTTCCTTTTGCGGACTTCGGCGTGGTTGCAGAGCTCGTTTATCAAATATATCGAAATAAACTTAAAGTCTAAATCTGTAATTAATCGTATTTTTTGTCATCTCGCTCACAGTATCGATACCTCAGTTTGGTTCACATACGTACCAGTAAATTACTAGATACCGTAAAATGTAAGTAGTTACTTAGCGAATGTTCTGCTGGTTACTTAGAATCACACTTGTTGAAACATGTGGTTTACTCATAACACGTTGTCAACCGTCGTGTGACTAGTTTGCACGGCAATCGTTCTTAAACATTCGTACTCCGTAATCAAAGTGACATTTATATCTCACAGAGCCTCTCACGCCGAAAGGGATATTCCGTAAGTCAATAGCTTTTAAAACGACAATCGTTAATGGGTGTGTTCAGCAGATAACAGCTATCTAAGCTCTGAACAATCAAATAAGCGCTAAAGAACAACACACAGTCAGTATTTTTTCAAGAACACGCTAAATATTGCTTAGCTGTACGACTCAATACAAGTTTGAGTATAGACAGCTATGTCGAAACATACTCAGGTTTGTCAGTTCAAATATTGTAAGCAACAGTCTGGCAGAGAAAGCACTTAGGATAGCTGTTTTCAGCTTAACACATATAATGAGTTCATATCATTTTAAGAGCTCTTAATCCCTCAAGCGTATGTGAACGAGACACAATGCAAATTCTATTGTTATGCGGTTGCCTGCAACCGCTCGGGTGTTGAAGCATTAAGCAAGTGCTACAAAAAAAAAGTCTGCTCTAGACACTGGTCAATCATTCCCGCTAACGCTTAAAAACGCTATAGAACAGTACTATCATAAATGTTATGTCTCTGTCATACTCTTGCCGTTGTTATTTGACAATTCCATAAAAAGAGTAAGATAACAGTTTCTACTTGTATAGAACCGTAAGACACGTTAAACTTTGAAATCACATGAAGCGCAAACTTCGGCAATACCAACAATGAATAGAAATCGTATAAGCATTTCTGCATATTACTTAATACCCCCGCTGCATATTAGCCGCGGTACTCTACGCGACAGACGGACGGGCGATTAATTTGAACGTCGCTGTATCGTTGAGCACGATACACCAAGGGTGACACGATGCAATAGAAATATGAAGAGTAGCTTCAATAGATATAATGTATAACTAAACAAAGACAAAAATCAACCATCACAGAAAGCCATATTACACGCGTTTTTCCATAGCAGGACACGTAATTGTTTTCTAAACCATTAAGAGCTTATTACTATTGAAAATAAAGTCCTTAATATAAATGCATAGTTATTAATAAATTTCCGAACAATAAAAAGGAAAATCTCATTTAAAAATAGTAATTAATACATTATATTTAGTATTAAATAGTTACCTCAATATTCATTTTATTTTAAAGTAAGCCCACTGTTTTCTTCTTTGGAGCAACGTAAATTAATTAATATGTAATTGTCTTCTCAGTTTTGATAGCGAAAATGACACTTTCGTCTGAATTGGAAATTAAATTTCATCTGCGCCCTCGGAACGACTTCTTTGACTTTGAAATGTCTATAGAATTTCTCAACTGTATGCTTTTAGTACATTACGAATGAAAATTCTAATAAGTGTAACACTAATGTGTTCATTTGCATTGTTAGATAAGAAATTATCTACTAAATTATACCAATTTATGGGCCTCTTATTTATTTATTTTATTCTTAGGGGAAAATATAATGAAGTACAAATAGCGAACTTAATATTAAAAGCATTCTCAACCAGTCAACCGTTGCGTGAAGCAGAAATGATTGAGGTGGCGGCGAAGAAGAACACAAAAAGTTACAAATTTATTTTATACTACTATTATACTTTACTATTACTACTATTAATCGTTCACTCATTGCTGAGTATCGTGACTCCGGATTTTGTCAACCAACAATTTCCATCGGCTGCGGTCTGTCGCTTGGTGCAGTGCGGCGCTGATCCAATTTATATATTACATATATTACATAAATACTTATAAATAAACATATCTAAACAAATAAACATACATATACAAAACAAATTAAATCAAATAAATCTTTATTAAACATAAGTTTAGCACTCACAAAAAAGTTAATATTCCCATACTACTATTTAGAACTCTTTTTTTTAAAAAAAAATCAAGAAAAATGTTCTCAAAGTAAGTTGTCACTAAATCTAGCAAGTTAACTAACTTAAGTTAACAGAGATTATAAAAGGGGAAAAAGAGAAAGTCAAACCTTGACTTTCAAGCATCATGTAGTATCATCTGTCTGAGAAAAGAATTTACTACGTGGAAGAATACTTTTACGATAAAGTCATAATGTTATTATCAGGGAGGGAGCTTTTAGGGTCTTATAGCACAGAGGGTGAACGACTTTTAATCATCTTTGCAATTAATATTAACCGATATTAATCGAGACCAAGAGCTTAACGCGCCTACATAGGCATGGAGACGCTTATAATATAGATGACACAAATGGTCGGAATGGTTAGCTATATCCATCATGACCATTCCGTAGGTTGATTAACTTGGGTAAACACCACCAAAGCACTGCCATCTTTGAGTAGCAGCATACAAGTAGTAAATAAAAAGTATCGCATTCTTGGAGATCTTATAGGAACACAAATCGTTGTATGAGTATATATTTCATATCAAAAATTAAATTACTACCTTTGAATCGATGGCTTTCGAGGCAAGGAGGGCAAACAAACTGGAAAATTGAGAAAATTTCCAATTTCGTCTTACCTACGTAAACCGAAGTATGAATTCTGTAATTTCCCGCTGAAACGTTCAGACAGCAGGCTCAGAATGCAATAATGTTTCAATATGATAGGACTGTGCAAACACGTAATATTCAATAGCCAGATTATTTGTTTTCTACGAATTCTTTGAATATCAAGTGTGCATACAAAGCAGTGTGGACCGTAAAAATATGACTGTAAATAATTTCGATGTGGGTGCTACGAAATACATATAAAAATATATGATAACTCACCTAAAAAAAATCTGTCGTTGGTAAAATAGCTTAAGCTCTTCGTATATATAAGTGTTTGATGTTTATTGCGTTAAATACTGCTGCAACGTCTGTAGATATTATTGATCGATTTCGCGTAAGAAAACAATAGAAGACGAAGAAGTCTAGTTTTCTTTTTATTTCAGCGCGCAACGTTTTTAGTTGCCAGCACGCGCTGTGAGGAGGTTGCATACGGGTCATAAACTTATGTTTTTATATGTTAATACACAACATCAAGTGATTTGGGAATATTTATGTTTTAGTCACTTACCTTAAGTATTTTCTGATGGTCAGTTGCAGCTAAATGGCCGATGTATTTTGCTAGACTGGAGTACTGAAGACTTGAGTATAAAATTACAATTACTCTATTATTTCAGAGCTACTTGTACTTTCTTTAGTATAACAAAGCGTCTTAAATGAGACGAAAATGAAATTTTGAAGTGAAAACTTCTTTAGCGGCGTTGAGCACTTTTGTGGGATGGGGGTAAAATGTGAAACTCGCGTCAGGACACGTGGGCTGATCGAAAAACCGTAAGACGGTTGGCGAAATTATGGATGTAAGTTGATTTTTCTGAGAGATAAACTTTTTAATGTAATTTAATGTAATATAAATTGTAATGTTTGTGTACGATAGCGCAATAAATGAATATTGTATTCTATAAAAATATTATATTATTATTATTATTTTATTATTATTATTATTATTATAATTATTATTATTATTATTGTATTCTATCACAAAAATGATAGTACTTTTATATTGATAATAAGAGCAATTCATTCAAAATTATTCCCTAACTATTCCAAAAAATGAAAAATGCACAACGTTGATATTCAAGTTTTCACTTCTGCCGGCACTCCCGGAGTGCAATTTTGTGTTTTTTTTACATATAGGCAAACATTTGGCTTGACTTGGCTGAAATTTAAGTGATTTCCGTTGTTGTCTTATTCTATCTTTTATGTTCCGTATTTGTGTTGTGTAGCGTGCCTTTGTCAGGTATGTGTATGTTTCAGAAATCGTTTGACTAGTAACAGTTAATGCACAAGTATATAGAAAATAAAATAAAATCACATAACCAATAACACACATGACCACAATAAACCCTGTGCTACGTTTAACTCGTAAGTATATATTTTTTTTATAAAATCTACAATTAAGAATATAAATTGCACCTCAATTTATCAGCAGATGGTTATAAGTAATTTTTTTTCCATCAACTATGGCAAACTTTATCCAAAATGAGCGTACAAAGGGGGATACAAATTGTATTTTAGTGGGTTACAAATGTATGAAATGAAAACGTACACCAAATTGTAGGAGCTGATGATAAACAGCTTTATGTGCAGGAAATTGTTTTAACACTTTTCGTGACAGTGAACGGCTAAAGCCGTAAAACAATAAACGTTCTATTGTGTCTGGGATACCGCCTTGAAAAGTGTTAAGCGGGGACGTTCTATCGGGGTTCTACTGTATATCTATCTAATACCGACTGAAAAAGATAGTAAATACTTATAAATTCCTAATAATCCTGAATCAGTGAAAAGGTTATTATTCGTGAGCTACGATCGTTCAATTTGATCACCTATTTTCGATTGATGAGTTTATTATGCTAACTCGTATTTGTGGTTACATCATTCAATAGGCTACTTGACATCATTAATATTTGACATTAAGTTGGTCTGTTATCATCCCACTGCTGGGCAAAGGCATCACCTCAAATAAGGCGGTATTGCCAATATGGCAACCACACAGGTTCTAGCGCATTGGTGGAGGGTTGTTGCAAGGCAAGCGTCAAATGGGTCGCGGGACTGTTGAGACACCGCGGCCCCTGCTGTCAAAGCCACCAAACGCGGCGGGCGTCGTCAGGTTTTAGTGGGTATACCCGGGGGCGAATCCGGGGGAGTCCCACACACGCCTCTCCGTTCCCCGACGGATAGGTACGGTGCGTAAACTGCATTTCCTGACGTTAAAAAAAAAAAGGCAAGCGTCAAATGCCCTCTGACTAGGAGTAACGACTAATATAATCCACTATTAGCTAGGACCAACCAACCAATCCTTGACGTACTTTTAGATAATTATCAAAATGTTATTCTTTAATAGATTTATGACGATTTGAAACTTAGATATTACAGTTTTCTGTTTTCTACTAAAGGACTTTTCACGGTTTGGAGAGCTATTATAACATGTTTTGTAAATTACGTTATAAAACCAATCAATAAGAAGTTGACATAAAAAGTTGTATTTTTTAAATATTGGGGTCGTTGATTTATTGGTGATTGCACGAAAGAACCTAATGGCTTATTTATTTACTTATAACTTTGTTGCCATTTGTACAATTTGTGCACTTGATAGAGTATTCTCAATAAAGTACTTTATATATTTTATTCCTTATCTTAAAACTGATGCGCACGGTGTACGTATACAAAATGCCTGAAATATATTAAAAAATAAATCAATTGCTCGCTAATTATTGCCTAGCTATTAAAAAAATGTAACGAAATAACATTTCCTCTTTCAACAGACTAAACGGAATGTTTAAAGTCAGTTTTCTATATTTTAGTATTCGTACAAACTTTTGAATTATTCTAGCCTGAATTTTTAATGAGAGGTAATTATCATTTGCCTTAGTATTATCTTAAAACGCTTTTTTTGATTCTTATTGAATAATACAAATTTTTGAACAATTTCAAAAGTTAATTTTCCTGAATTTAAAACGATGATGAATGATAATGAAGACAAATTCCGAAAAGTTTTTATAGCTATTAAAAACGTTAGTATGGTCCAAAATACCGTACGTCACAATAAATATTTTTTTATTGCAAACACTCCGCATTCATTTTTTTATTACAAATTTGTACATAAGCAGACCATTGTCATTTAGAGAGCTACAAAGCAAACATCATCATCATCATCATCATTATCAGCCAAAGGACGTCCACTGCTGAACATAGGCCTCCCCCACGGATTTCCACAGCGACCGATCACTAGCGGTCTGCATCCAGTTTGATCCTGCGATCTTTATAAGGTCGTCTGTCCATCTTGTTGGTGGACGTCCCACGCTGCGTCTCTGGTCGAAGGGTCTTCAATCTAGAACTTTCCTGCCCCAACGGCCATCAGTTCTTCGCGCTATGTGCCCTGCCCATTGCCACTTGAGCTTACTGATTCTCAAGGCTATGTCCGTTACCTTAGTTCTTCTACGTATCTCCTCATTTCTGATTCGATCCCGTAGAGAAACACCCAGCATAGCCCTTTCCATCGCTCGTTGTGTGATTTTGAGCTTCATTATAAGGCCCATAGTAAGAGACCATGTTTCGGATCCGTATGTCATCACTGGTAACACACACTGGTTGAAGACTTTCGTCTTCAGACACTGAGGTAGATGAGATGAGAAGACACTCTTGCGCAATTTCCCGAACGCTGCCCAGCCGAGTTGGATTCGTCGATTGACCTCTTTCTCGAAGTTGGACCTACCCAATTGGATCACTTGTCCCAGGTAGACGTACTCGTCGACAACTTCGAGAGTTGAGTTCCCAACGGATACTGGAGTGGGTACGACAAGGGAGTTCGACATAATTTTCGTCTTTTCCATGTTCATTTTAAGACCCACTTGTTGGGATACTCGGTCAAGGTCTTCGAGCATAGTGCCAAGATCGTCCAGCGTCTTTGCCACAACAACTATATCATCGGCAAATCGGAGGTGTGTGATGTATTCGCCATTAACATTGATGCCGATTCCTTCCCATTCCAGAAGTTTGAAGGCGTCTTCCAATGCCGCTGTGAACAGTTTCGGAGATATGACATCTCCCTGTCTCACACCTCTCCGCAATGGAATCGCCTTCGTGTTCTGCTCGTGTACTCGGACCGACATGGTGGCGTTATTGTAAAGGCACCTTAACACCTCTATATACCTATAGTCTATGTGGCACCGCTGCAGAGATTGAAGCACCGCCCAAGTTTCGATCGAATCAAAGGCCTTCTCATAGTCCACAAACGCTAAGCATAGAGGCATATTATACTCCTCAGACTTCTGTATAATTTGCCTAAGCGTATGAATGTGGTCTATGGTACTATAGCCTTTTCGGAAACCGGCTTGTTCGGGAGGCTGGAAGTCATCAAACCTACGTGCGAGACGATTCGTGATAACCCTTGAAAACAGCTTGTAGACATGACATTTTTTAACAAGACAAAGATCCAAAATTAGCGTACACACCATGCATAATATTAAATAAAATAGTGCAACATTATAACATAATAATTAATTATCGAAACATAAATAATTTTAAAAGTAGGTTCCTTATCTACAAAATATTTATTGAAGGATGGGTTTGAGGACGCTCATTTATGTTTAAAAATATAGCTGATAGCTCTCATGAACCGTGTAAAATTGCCGTTAAAAATATCTCTACCACTGCGAGCCATTTCGTTGTATGAACGGCATATCCTCACTATGGGATTGAAAAAAGGAAGGATTAAAGGTGTTGTTCCTACATACCTGAAGTGCACATATGAGTATGTTCGGGTTTCGAGATCTATGAAAGGTGTTGAAGTTGAGTGAAGATAACAAATCTGGGGAATTGATAGCCGAATGCACTAATTTGTTTAGACTTAGTAGGTAATATTTGTTTCGACGGGAATGCAGAGGTGTGATTTCGAACTTAGATAGCTTATTTATGTAGTTTTTAATCGATTGGTCCATTTATACTTGTAGCAGATATGTACATTAAACATTTAATTCCGTTTTAAATATCCAGCTTCTACAGCAACCTTTGAAAGATAAAAATATGTTCAGACAAAAAAAAATACTATAACAAATCAGAAGTATATTCATACTGTGAGTTTGCAATATTTCTTTCATTTCCGTATAATTAAATGCTTATTCAAACTCAACGGTCTGTTGGTCCATGCTAATAGAATGTAAACGAGGGTAGATTTATATTTTGATGTCCTGGCATGACGGCTGGTGAAAAAAAATCTGTAGGAAACTTGCCTGGCAATACTATTTTTAGGTTTCGTATTTTGTAAACAAGTTTGTTATCAGTTGTAAAGTTAAAGTTAAAAGTAAACAGGAACCAAAAGTTTACTATAGACATTTATTGTGTCTATATATTCTTTCAACGGGCCCTTGGTAAAACGATTTAAAGATTTTGTATTACAATAAACTTACTTCTGAGTCAGTCGTTAGCCAAAATAAATAATAGCAAAAACGGTCGACGATTATGTTCACCGCGTGGCCGGTACCCACAAAAAATTCATAAATTCGTTACTCGGTCATATCCTTAGGGAAATGTGTTAACCGCATATTACCTCATTCCAAAGAAATGGACTCGCGAAAAAAGGTTTTGTGGACGTAAAAACGGCTCCGTCGTGAATCGTCTTCTATCTCAAAAGCTCTGTTAGAGTTAAAACTCTTTATGGGTGCAGCTTCAGTGCCAGCGGTTAAGGGCCGCTTAAGTGTTTAGATGAAGATTTAGTGGCTATGTTCAGTTAAGCTACTCACGGTGTAATGAATGAGAATATGTTAGTTAGGTAATGAGAATAAAGTACCGACAGCTTAAGTTACTTAAGAATTATAAATTGCACTTGTATAAAGCAACTGTGTTAATCTAAGAATCGAACCCTGTGTCTTACGCTATCTAGGCGCAGGTTTATAACACTCGGACACTGACACATTGGCAAGCTTTTTTTAAACGACAACCCATTAAATTTATTTCAATCTCGATGTTAACTGCAATATGGCTTCGACAGCTAAAGTCAGCGACAAAAATGTATTAGCCGTGGCGAGCGCTGTGATCGCTTAGGGTATGAGACTACACGGTCTGGCGGCACGTGTCGGCGGCCGTGCTAGGAGCCACGCCGCTCATGCCGCAGCGGCATTTTCCATAATATGTGACAGTTAATTGACGTATGCCACCGGCAAAGCCGCTGAGCGGTGTGGATACACCATTAGACTACTCTCTCCACCCACTTTGCACACACTACATCATGTAATCTTTATTTGCACCCTGCCAATAGTGACGAATCACTTCAAAAACAACAAAAAAACTTCTTAAGTATTTCATCTTATAATAGTTAAGTTATTTCAAATGAGGTTATAATAATGTATATTAAGGAACCATTTTTTTTCTAAAGTTAAACTATTATTATTCAAGCTTGATGCATGAACAGAATTATTTTTTAATAATCATGTAAAAAATAAGGTTTTTGAGCCAAGTAAGTGTAAGTAAATGTGAGTAATCATTAATGTTATGTATAGTGTATATGCAATTAATCTAATTTTATATTTAATATAATTAAAAAAAAAGGAAATCAAAAACAGCGATACTTTCTCGCACAATGGGTCTCCGCCCGAATACTACATGGGCCGTTTAAAGGACAGCGTAGAATACAGCTACGCCTCTCAAGGGATACAGTTTGTAAGAATACGTATCATTACCGCTCAAACGGCGGGCTGTTTAGGACCCCCAAATTTCACAATGCTCGTTTTGCGGCCGCTCGGGTCATAAAGGACTTAAATGGACTACGGTTTCAATAAGTTTTGAGGCGTTTCTAGGTTTGGTGCTTTGAAAGGAAGAACAAAAAAAACCCCTCTAAGTTCTATTTAAAAGTGATTACTAATATTGCTCCATTTTAAAAGTTTCCGAGAATATAAAATGAAATGTTGATAATATAGTTTCAACCCTTTCATTGTTGAAACGCAACGTCCTAAAGCTGTCAAACTCCTTAGAAAAAGCATTACTAAATTATAGGTATGTTATAGTAAGATAAAACAAGCTTTATCTTTGTTTTCTCAGGGTGTTAAGAAGAATAAATTCATTGTCAGATACACAGTTTCTGCAAGGTTTTGGAACTTAAGCATGGCAACATTCCGATAACCTATGACAGTTCCGTAACATTGCAAGAAAATTTAAAAAAAACCGGCCAAGTGCGAGTCGGACTCGCGCACTGAGGGTTCCGTGCCAACTTTAACTGAATTAGGGAATCCACTTACTTCTACTAAGTAAAATACCACAATATTTTGTCGACAGCAAATATAACTTTGTTTTTCATAGTGTTTGTATGAAGTACAAAGTTATGTTTGCGGTTGTTGAAAATGTGCTATATCTCAAAAATTTCTAGTTCGATCCTGTCCAAACTAATTTTTGTTGAAAGTGTTTATTAAGATCTACATTACATATTTTTTTCAAAATTTACAATTGCTTGGTTTAGAAGTTAGATGGGGGGGGACGCCCGTTTTACCACTTTGGAAGCGTCTAGCTATGAAACGTTAGACTTTAAAAGAAAATGGTTTTAGAAACCTCAATGTCATTTTAAAATACCTATCCATAGACTATCCCAAGCATAGGTTTGACTAATTTTTTTTTTTGGTTTTAGTTTCATGTATGGGATGTCATTAATGTATTAATGTCATTATTTTTTATTTTTTGTATGAGAATCAGTAAGCGGTGAACAGTATACATCTTTCTACTAAATTTCAATAGAGTAATGCTTATATTTACAGAATAAAATGGCTGTGACATACGGACGGACAGACAGACAGACTTGACGAAACTATAAGGGTTCCGTTTTTTGCCATTCGGCTACGGAACCCTAAAAAGGACTAGATGGGATGTATATGTAATTTTGATGTTATTAAAACCAAAATATAATGCACAATAACTAACAAAAATATTATGTAGTAAATAATTGTATAAAAAATGATGCGAATGCCACATTTCGGATATTTTTCATACAAACCATATAAATTGATATAAAAAATCCATTGGGCTTGAAAAAATTAAAGGCAAAAATAATTGCTTATGACCCCCATTATAAGCCATTTTCACTTGGCACACGATGTACCAAAAACCCTATATAACTATTATATCAAGAAAGATAAATGTTTGTCAATGATCGTCAGGAAAACTCCCAAAGTTGGAAAAAATCTTGGAAAAACCATCAAGCGCATAAGTCATTCATAAAGTTGTCCCAAAAGGTTCAACTATTGACAATCGGTAACCGTGCCGTCATCGTAATCCGCACATTTGTCAGTGGGCTGACAGAGTGACGAGGGTGTTGTCAAGATATGATCCATCTGTCAGAGGGAACGCACTAGATGAGTACAGTCGCGATCAATGAAATATATACACACGTTGCCCTATGTGTCTATGCAGTAAGATCCTAAGTCGAACGTCCTGTATACGTTTCAACGCTCGCGACTATACCTACCGTCCATTAGATGAGATTATATTAGACCTATTGTTTTTGTTTTTTCGTGGGTATATTTTTAGGTTTCCATACCCAAATGACAAAAGAGGAACCCTCAAGGATTTGGCACATTGGTTGCGGTCTGCGGTTTGGTTCATACAAAATTGCCAGCATGCGGTCAATATTATACCAACCAGATCGCAGACCGCAACCAGTGTGGCATAAGTCTGTCTGTCCGTCCATCCGTATATCACAGGTATATTATTCTGAAACTATTAACATTGGTGAGCAGTGTATTTTGTTAACCGCTTTACGATCCTCATACAAAAAATAAAGACACTTAAAGCCCTCATATATAAAACTAATCTTAAATTTTCCCCCACAATTAATTAATAAAATTTTATGTTATTGAGTATTTCCATGAAATCTCTCTCGCCTAGGCCTGTCAATCAATTTGACTAGGTCTAGGTCCAGACCTAGTCAAATTGATTGACACATTTCAATAGTTGACCGAAGGGGGCTCAGTCAAAACTTGTAAGCCGAAAATGGGACAAGTAGGTATACAAGTTTATGTACCAAGACCCTTGTCATGCGTTCTAAGATAGTGAGAAGTCGACAAATGTCTCATCGGGGATCAATAAGTAATGTTTTGCGTTTGTTTTTGCGTAAAAATGCGTATTTTTCACTAGCCAAAGTCGGAAACAATATTTTTATCTCGCACAGGAATTAGGGTACGGTTTTTCAATGTCGAAAAGAGCAATTTATACCGTTTTGTCTGTTTTTTAGATGGCATCATTTGTAAAATTCAAGAGAGAATAATGGAAACATCGAACGTGTTATGATACGTGACGACCTCCGTGGTGTAGTTGCTAAGCATGCAGGGGTTCAAGGCGTTGCCGCTCCGAGGTCCCAGGTTCGATTCCCGGTCGGGTCAATGTGGAAATCAGATTTTTCTACATTTTCTCGGGTCTGGGTGTTGTGGTACCACCGTTGTTTCTGATTTCCATAACACAAGTGCGTTAGCTACTTACTTTGGGATCAGAGCAATGAATGTGATTGGTGTCCAATATCTCACTTGATTAATTTTAATGTAAATTAAAAAAAATGTACATTAAATTGACGTAAGTGTTTTTTTTAATGGAATTAAAAAAAAAAACACTTACGTCTGTCCGTAATTTTAAAAAGTAGGTATTTATTAAACAAATATTTCTTTAGCTATTTTGCTTAAATGGCGTTCCAATAAAGATAATCAGGTCTAGATTTTCAAGACGCCCAATATGTAGTATAAATTTTTCAATAAAGGCATCGCACGGAAAAATTATAATATCCCTAATCAATCTCCGAGCCGCGGCATCTGTTCGGGAATTTAATTTTAAAGTAATTTGTGTCTAAATTTAAATAAGTTTTTCGTTCGTATACCGACCGAACTTAGGTTATTGGAATACAGAGTTCGGAACTAGAACTTGAGCGTAGTTAACCTAATGTTGCCTTAAAAAAAGGTTTTAAACGTAAAACATGCTTTTGCGTTGGGATATTTTCTTGGGTGGCTAAAGTTAATGACCGAAATTGCGATTAAACGTCATAAAGAGGCATTTTTATGATTTTTTGTCATTAACAACTTCATTGTATCAGAAATGGGAATGTTTTGACGTTATGCAGTCAGTATGTATGTGTTTTTCTAAAAGTGTATCCAGGTTTATTGGCATATCTAAAAAGTTAGGTTTTATCACAATAACATTAATAAAATAATGAAGACACTTATCTAATAATGATACTCGAATAAAATAAAATATTATTTATTAAAAGCCTCTATTCAGATTTAATTATATAGCAAAGTGACATGCATAAATAAAACTTTTCCATCATCAAAGCTTAGACTTTAGACGATGTGAAATTATTTACCGGCACAATGGCACACGCGCATAGCAATTATGATATAATCGAAACTTTGTGTCCAGACCCCAATTATCTGGGGTCTTTGTTCATAATAATTAATTCTCTAGAGATTAACTAATAAACTGAATCAGCACAGTACTAAAATAAGCAATTCCGCTTAACGCCCTTATTTTATTTGTATTGCCTGATTTTGTTTTATTGCTTATCATAAAATTCGAGCGAATTAGGATAGATAAACATAATCAAGCTACGGTTGCGGCAAGATATTTTTGGATCTCGTTATATTTGATATTTCATGTAACATTATTCAACACAACTGTTTCAAATAAGCACAACATCTTTTGTTAGAAAGCCGTTTATAACTATCTGTTACTCGCTTTATGATCCTTTAGACCTCTTACACACTGCTACTTTTAGCATCGAGGAAGCCGCGCGTTTTAGAAACGCGCTTCAGCAACGCCACTCACGCAATGAACAGGTTTAATTTAGCATTCTATAAATAATATGTCAATGCTGCAGCTTTTGTATTGCGATTGCATCGATGCTAACGCCCATTAGCATCGATACTGCATCGATGCTAAAAGTCGCAGTGTGTAAAGAGTCGTACTGTGACGTAATTTAGAGCGAAGTGAAACCCTCTTCATTCGTCTTAAAATCGTCCCTAATTTTGTGTTCTTTATTCTATTCAGTACTTCGTTTTTTTTTGCATAATACATTTAAGCAAAGACCATAATGAAATGTAATTATCACAATGACTTCTGAAACTATACCATCTAATTTTATAATAAAGAAGAATAAAATAATGTATATTAAAAATAACGCTTCTCATTAAATGCGTGCTTAACTTCCACACACGCTTAACTTTAGAAATATTTTCCATTTTAACTGGGGCTTTAAACGGTTAATCTTGTGTAAGAAGTAAATAATAAATTCCACGTGAGCAAAGGTTATTTGCACCGCCCGGTATGGTTTAATAAAAGGGTTATGGTGCCATGGATCCAACCCGGTTTAACAACGGGTCAGTTATTAAAACGCCTGTGTTAATGTCGTGCATATCATCTCTGCTAAGTAAATTATAAATTCGTGAGAATCCGTTTACACGAATAAATACAATAAGTAGCTATTGCACTTGTGTTATGGAAATCAGAAACAACGGTGGTACCACAGCACTCAGACTCGAGACTACATTGACCGGACGGGGAACCGAATCGCTTCACAAGTCAGTCTAGCCACTTGTGCCATTACACCCAAATGTCGTCATATAGAAGTGACGGGAAACCCTTCTACGGACTCAAGACTCGCGGACGCAGTCGCGGGGGACCGTTAGTCTTGAATATAAGTTAAGTATTTGGCACTTGTGTTTTCCTCATTCCTCAAGCTATATTGCCTTTACAAGTGCAAAGATCCTCTGACATTGTCTAACAAAACAGGTCATTTATCAATAGAATTTCCTCACAAAACGAAACAGAGTTCCGCTTAGTTTCTATATGTTTTTTATCAAAGCACAAAGTGGCGTGCACCATAAATTACTAGGCTAATCCACGCGGCGGGTTTAATATCGGCCATTGTGCGGCTCGCGGTTCGGAGGTTCGTCCTTCACGGGGAAGATAGAAGAGCCCACTCACTGAAATTTAGGATAGCGTATGGACTTCATCGAGAAGTTTGCACCCTAGACCTGATACACGGCGAATTCGTACTAATCTTATTTTTCTTTTCTATACACACTAGCGGTCCCCCGCGACTTCGTCCGCGCGTTTGCAGTTTGCTCCCTCCCCTCCCGTCGCAGCGTGATGTTTTATACCCTAAAGCCTTTCTCGATAAATAAGCTATCCAAAACCGAAATATTTTTTCCAAACGGTCCAGCAGTTCCTGAGATAAGCGCGTTCAAACAAACAAACCCTTCGACTTTATAATATTATTAGCGCAAGCGCACGTCGTACTTAAGCTGCGAACATTATTTTGGTGCGGAGTTATGTTAAAACTGTGATAGCTCCTAAGATATTTTTTGAATTTAAATGATATAAAAGGCAACTTTGTTCTAAATGAAATGCTCGTGATGATAAATGTATTTTTTTTTGATAAGAATAAATACCTGTGTGTATAATACACCTCTAAAAATAATGCATTATTTTTTTACAAATTTATTAACATAAAAAAGGTTGTAGTAAGTCAACCATAAAAGATAGACATATGCTGTCGCGGACTTTATTATAGAACTCTTAATGCTGAACAATCCTGTCATACATGATTTTTGTGTAACTTAAGCGGTTTTCGCAGCGTACGCAGCGGAAGCTCTCAAAAGGAATATCTTTCTCCCGTTTTCGCAACATTTTTCATTTCTGCTGTGGTCTTATGAGTCGTATCTTTATGTTATATAGCCTAAAGCCTTTCTCGATAAATGGACTATCCAACGTAAAAAAAATTTTTCAAATCGGGCCAGTAGTTTTTGAGATTAGCGCGTTCAAACAAACAAACAAACTCTTCAGCTTTATAATATTAGTATAGTTTAGCGCAGACGCACGTTGTACTTAAGCTGCGAACATTATTTTGGTGCGGAGTTATGTTAAAACTGTGATAGCTCCTAAGATATTTATTGGAATCAAATGATATAAAGGGCAACTTTGTTCTACATGAAATGCTCGTGATGATGAATGTATTTATTTTGATAAGAATAAATACCTGTGTGTATAATACACCTCTAAAAATAATACATTATTTTTTTACAAATTTATTAACATAAAAAAGGTTGTAGTAAGTCAACCATTAAAGATAGACTTATGCTGTTGCGGACTTTATTTTAGAACTCTTAATGTTGAACAATCTTGTCCTACATGATTTTTGTGTAACTTAAGCGGTTTCCGCAGCGTATGCAGCGGAAGCTCTCAAAAGGAATATCTTTCTCCCGTTTTCGCAACATTTTTCATTGCTGCTGTGGTCTTGTGAGTCGTATCTTTATGTTATAAAGCTTAAAGCCTTCCTCGATACATGGACTATCTAACATAAAAATAATTTTTCAAATCGGGCCAGTAGTTTCTGAGATTAGCGCGTTCAAACAAACAAACAAACAAACAAACAAACAAACTCTTCAGCTTTATAATATTAGTATAGATGTGCCTCGAACCATTCGGTGAGCGCTACCGGTTTTCACTCTGTTGATCACGGAGACATCATTGAATAACCGTCTCTTGGAGGTCATGAAGAAGTCAATGTCGTTTTTCGTGAAGCCATCGTGACTCAACCAGGTCCACTTTCTTTGAGGCGGCTTTTGGAAGAAAGAGTTCATCGCAAAGAGTCCCTCCTTCTCCAGAAAGTCGTCCAGCCTCTGTCCCCTGGCGTTCCTTTGCCCGTATCCAAAAGGTCCCACCTTCAACTCATTCTCGCCTCACTTGCCTAGTTTTGCGTTGGAGTCCCCCATTACAACAGTAAAATAGGTTTTGGAAGTATGTATGGCTCTACTTACGTCCTAATACATTTCCTCCACCTCTTCATCCGTGTGTTTCGAGGTCGGTGCATATACCTGTATGACCTGCAGCGAATACCTCTTGGATATTCTGAGTATAAGTTATATTATCCTGCTCGACACACTCTCGAATGTCTCGATATTGTTGACGAGGGACTTGTGAACTAGGAACCCGACACCACCTTGGGACTTTCGTTGGTTGCCTTCCCGGTAGTAGAGCAGGTTTCCGGACTGTAGAGTTATCGTGTCCTCACCCTCTCTACGGACTTCTGATAAACCCATTATGTTGCAGTGTAACCTGCTCATTTCTTTCTCCAGCTCCAGCAACTTCTCATCTGTCCTCAGTGTACACGTGTTGTACGTTACCAGGGCCAGTTGTCATCGGGGGTGGCAGCGCGATCGCCTCCGGGGATTCTTAGCACCCTCTGCCCCGCCGTTACCGTGACCGCTACCAAAGTCAGGAATAGCGGGGCTACCGGAGACTGGGGGCCTAGTTTTTTTGTGTACTATCATGTGAGGGGATATTGCCAATACTCGCGACGCTTGGCAGGCGGGTTGGCGAGCGCAGAGGCGCAGCCCCTTGCAGCTGTGACGCTGCTGCCCGTCACAGTCCAACATTTAGCTGCGCCTTACATTGGATGGTTATACCGCCATCGCTCGGTCGCCAGAGCCTCTCATGTATAAACCTCACCTTCACGTGGTGCGTCCTGCACCACGTGAAGGTGAGGTTGGCATGGAGCTCATGGTCTTGGTCAAGCTCCCTTACGTCCCTTGATATACGTCACTTTTTCGACTACACTACATTGCGACTAAACTACAGCTTGATGACCCGCAGAGTAGGATTGGTCTTATTCTGCCATATTCTACGACCTCCTCAGCCTCAGCCTCAGCCTTTGTGGTGTAATACAGGCGAAAAATATACAGCAGCGCTGTCGGGATCGTCGGATGTAGCAGCATGTTAGGCCCAGTCAGTGCATTGATTGCGACTCACGGGCTTCTTCTTACGCTTTAATCCTAAAGATTATAATCTCTCAGTTTTTACAATATTACGGTTACATAAATACATTACAGGGCACGAACAGTCGCAAGAGCAGCAATTTACCTTTTAAGGTGTCTGCCCCGAGAAAAATATTGTCTCTTTTATTTTCAGACACCGCACGAATGCTGATCGTTGACCATCTCCGCACGTTAGTAAAAGAAAAACTACAAAAAATACGAGTCACTTAAAGCCACTCTACTAAAGGGACTTTTACAAACCCCAACAGTTATAGTTTGCATTAACGCCGAATTTTACGACATCAATTTGCGAAAAGTGTGAAACTCGGAACTTTAAGGCTAGATAACATTAAAAGTTTCTGTATTTTCACTGTACATATTGTGTTTATTACACATATCCTGACTTCTGGCGTATATTTAAATGCCTCCTTGAAATTACTTTATTTATGTTTTTTGGTTATCTTGAGATTGTCACGACTAAAGAAGTGATATGATTAGGTATAATAATAACATTTAAGTAACTGTCACACGTGCTTCGTGTCTATGGAATTCATAATCAATCATTATTTTTTAGATAGGTCTAAAAAGTTATGATTGATCATGAATTCCAAACGCAATCCTTAATCAAATGGCTCATGCTAATAAACGACTTTTACATTTTACACGATATTTTCTGCCTCATATTTGCTAATAAAACACAGAAATGAAAACACAACACAAATATCTTCAATGTTTGCACGAGCATTTCAAAGAAAATGTCAACACATTTTTTCCAGTCTTTATGTGAACAAATTAGCGATCTTAAGTTAGGACCGAAACAGTTAAAGATTAAATACGTTTTTACAATAGCAAAGATGGAATATTGAAGTTTATGGCCCGACACGCAATAATTTCGTTTTATGGGCGTTAAAATGCAGTTGTAATGCTGGCTGGACAATGACAACCACGAGGCAAGCTTCAACCTCACACTTGATTGTTAGGTCAATTTGAAGAGGTTGTCTGTGAAATAGCTTATTATTTATTATTATTGGTTGTTGGGCACTAATGTTGCCAGCTCGACCAGGTATGATGTATTGTGGCGCCCTTATATTTAAATTTCATTGCTTAGTCCCGTTGAGTCTATAATTTGCCAGAGCGTGATATCTGCTATCTCATCCGGGTGCATGATGTGTCGCCCGAGATGGATACTTCTTTTGCTCATAAGCGGTCCGCATAAGCAGAAAATATGCATGGCCGTTTCTTCTTCTGTATTACAGAATCTACATAGAGCGTCTTCGGTCATGTTCATACTGGCCAAATGTTTGTTCAGTTTGCAATGGCCAGTTAGTATTCTGGTTACTGCACAAGCTTTGTATCTTTCGAACTTTAACAGTTCTTTAGCTGCTTCGTTGTTGTAACCTCGAATTAGTGCTTTTGAGTGTTCTTGTCCTTGTGTAGACTTCCACGACTCAATAGCCTCTTGCTCTCTTAGAGGGTGGTTAGAAGCGTATTGGCGCGTTGTTTGGTGATGCCACAGAAAGTTTCTACGCCGATTTGAGGGTTATCGGATCCTTCTCTAGCAAGTTCATCTGCTACTTCGTTTTCTTCAATATTTGAATGCCCTGGTACCCATGTAAGTGTGACTTTGTTGGTGTTTCCCAGTTCATTCAATGTCTCAGTACATATTTGCACCAGTTTTGACATTTGTTCGAAAGATTTTAGAGCCAGCAATGCAGCTTGGCTATCTGAGTTGATGTAGATATGTTGGTTCCGGAGTCTCTTCTCAAGGTTTATCTCTGCACATTTGTTAATGGCAAAGACCTCGGCTTGGAAGATGGAGGTTTCAGTCCCCATGTTTACACTTACTTTGAGCTTAGGCCTCTCTCCGTAGACCCCACAACCTACATCATTTCCTTTTTTGGATCCGTCCGTGTACCAGACGTGGCTACTTTTCTTAAATGACATTTGGCCCTCAAGCCATTTGTCTCTAGAAGGTATGTTTACGGAGTATAACTTAGTAAAGTTACATTCCGTAGGTATGTCGTCACTAGGCATGCTTAGTAGTCGGTTTTCAAGTACTGATTCCTTGAGTGTTATCAGATTTTGAGAAGCCCATCTCACTTTCGTGCGGGAGCAGATTCTATAGGTGGTCTGCTTGGCCTCTTTTTGTACGTGTAAATGTAGAGGTGCTAGATCCAGCAGAGCGTTTAAAGCTGCCCCTGGTGTCGTAGACAGTGCTCCAGCTGCTGTAATGCAGGCAAGCCTTTGCAGGCTGCTCAGTTTCTGTATTGTTGTCGCTTGGTTGACCTTGCTGAACCAGACGGCAGGTGCATATGTTATTACTGGTCTCACGACCGCTGTGTACAACCATAGGGCAATTTTGGGTTTTAGTCCCCATCTTGACCCCGCCATTCGACAGCAGCTCCACAGAGCCATTTTGGCTTTTTGAATGATATTATCTAGGTGTGAGTTCCAAGTAAGTTTTTGGTCAAACGTTACCCCTAGATACTGGGTTTCACTAGAGTAAGGAAGAATTTTACCGTTTAACTTTGGATTCACCAGTTTTTCCATATTTCTCTTCCTTGTGAATGGGATTATCACTGTTTTATCTGCATTGATAGATAACTCGTTTTCTCTACACCACTTACTTATGGTGTTGAGAGCGCCTTGCATTAGACTAGAAATTGTGCTGAGGCAGGGACCTCTGATGATCACTACTAGATCATCAGCATAGCCTTGTGTATTATAGTCTTTTTCTGCCATCTTAACAAGTAGTTGGTCTACTGCTAGGGTCCATAGAAGTGGAGACAGTACTTCTCCTTGTGGACATCCTCTCGTGGCAAGGAATTCAAGCTTTGAAGCATTGAGGGTAATGTTTGCTACTCGATTTGAGAGCATGTTTTTTACCCATCTGATGGTGCTTTCATCTATCCCTTTTGCCTCCATTCCATTGAGAATGGTTTCTATAGGGGTGTAATCAAATGCACCTTCAACATCTAGAAAAGGACACAGGGCTGTTTGCTTATCCTCTAGGGATTTTTGCACCTTGTCGACCAGATCGAGGAGGGCTGTTTCAGTGGATTTTCCCTTTTGGTATGCATGTTGGTTGATACTTAATGGCCTGTCCACTAAGTATTTGGCCCTAATGTGCTGGTCTACAATCCTTTCCATGATCTTCAGTAAGAAGGATGTTAGACTTATGGGTCTGAAGGATTTGGGTTGTGAGTAGTCTCTCTTCCCTGTTTTTGGTATAAAACGTACTTTGACCCAATTCCATGGTTCTGGTATAGTACCCCACGCGTAACTTGCTCTGAATATTTTTACCAGATGTGGAAGAAGCAGGTCATTTTCTTTTTGCAGCGGAGCAGGAAAAATGCCATCTTCTCCCGCTGATTTAAATGGTTGGAATTTTTCCAAAGCCCATTTAATCTGGTTAGGCCTAAAGATATTAGCGGCCTTATTCCAGTCTGAGCATTTTGCCCTATGGAATTCATTATTCCTTTGGGTGTAGCTTTGTGTGTCGATTTGGTACGAACCCGGAAAGTGTGAAGACCTAAGGAGATCTAGAGTCTCCATCTCAGTGTTCGTAAATGTGTTATCTGGTTTTTAATTAGTCCAAGATATTTATTTGGGGTCTTAGCGAGTATTTTGTGAATTCTTGCTCCTTTGTGGGTTTGGGCAATTTGTTCACAAAAGCGTTGCCAAGAAGCTCTTTTGGCTTTTCTGATTTGTTTGTTATATTCTGTAAGGGCCTTGCCGTACTGGTCCCAATTGCACGGTTTGGCCCGTTTGAATATACGGCGTGTGGTGGTTCTGAGCTTTTCCAGTTTTTTGTTCCACCACACGGGTGATTTGTTCGGCTTTATTTCTCTCTCGGGGCAACTCTGTTCGTAGGCATCTATTACGCCATTGTTGAGCATCTTGACCGCGGCATTAAGAGAGTCAGGTGTTTTGATAGTTTTGGGTATGTCCTTTAGATTCTCGCTGAGTATGGTTCTATACATATCCCAGGAGGTGTCTTTTGGATTTCTCACTCTTATGTGTTGAGCTTCTGCTAACCCGGAAACATCAAAAAGTATATGTCTATGGTTGGACATTAAATTCTCGCTGCTGACGTGCCATTTTGTTACACATTTTGACACATTTTTTGTTGCGAATGTTAGGTCTAGGACTTCTTGTCTATTTTTTGTTACGAATGTTGGCGTGTGGCCATTGTTCAGCACATGTAGACAGTAAGTTAATAGAAAATCGGATAGTAGCTCACCTCTTTTGTTCGTATCCAAGCTCCTTCAAATGGTATGGTGGGCGTTAGCATCGCATCCCACTATCAGCTCCGACTTTCGTCTTCTAGAATAATCCAGGACTTTAGTCAGTTCTTCAGTGAAATAGCTTACAATTAAATACAAATTGTTTGTGACATTGTAGATGTTGACGCTCATGGTTCAAAAGGCCGCCGGCGGTCGCATAAACATAAAAGCATAACAAAAGACTGTTGATAAACACATCCGTTTTTAACTTGGAGCTCCAGCCAACCTTATTGCTAATTACAAAATAATTACAATACTCTTATAAGATTATTATTTTCTATAAGGCCAGTCAAACGAAAAAAAATAAAAGGGAGTGAACAAGGGAAGTATTCCTGGTTAGAGTAAGTACGTAATAATCGTTCATTTGATTAGTGACTAGGTGTATTACTATCAAGTACGTTAAAAAATTAACAATATGAGACTTACTTATTTTTAAGTTAATATTTTATTTAATTAAAATGAAATAAAATTAAAAAAATAGCTTTTTGATACTAATATGTCAGGTATGAGCAAATACGTCAAAATGGGAATGTTTTGAAACGATAAAAATGCATTTGGATGCACTAAGGGCCACTTTATGTGGTCGGGAACTGCACAAAACAAGAAAAGTTACAATTGATGTGGTGAGGCTTTCAGATTGTATGAGTCCTGTGTGTTTATTACTTTGTTTGTTTTATAATGACGTCAGTACATAACAGAGTAAATGAACTGCGGAAAATTAAATTAAAAGAAAAACTAATAAAATCTTTATTTAGGTGCTTGACTACATACAGCCAAGCAAATAATAATTTAATAATAAACTTACTTATTACTTACACATCATGGAAAGTGAGATTGTATAATATTACATGATGTCTTGTCACTGTAAAGATAATTATTTCCTGAACCTATTTATCACTGAGTCAATATCCAACTAATGCCTGATTTTTCAATAGTCAGATAAGAAATATTCGTTGAACAAAATACAATACGGCTAATTTGAGAACGTCATCTAATTGTCAGCAATCATACGGAACTGTCATTTTTTTTCATATGTCGCTTTATAATTTATCAGTCTGATAAGTTTTATCTGCCCATTGAAAAATCAGCCCTAAAACATACACCTCTAGGTTTGCCAAGCATAAAAATTAGGAAAACAAAATATATGGCAAGGTCGTGGCAAGTATTTGTTCGTTATACTGTGACATTGTAGACACAAATCAAAAAATTACAAAAAAAATATATATCAACCCTTCCTTAAAACAACATCTTTAACTCGTATATGCATCTTATAAGTAAACAAGAATATCTCGAATATTGAGAATGATTTCTATTAGTTGGTCGTGAGCATTTTTCTGGTCTGGTGTGTGCCGGTGACAGGGGTCAGGCTCGACCTTCGTCAGTCACACTATCACTGGTTGTGGGGCAAGGCATAAAAAAATTGAGGCTGAAAATAAGGCTAGAAAGCCCGCTTTTTATAGAGCTAAAAAATTTGAGCTCGCAAAAACAAAGTCTAGATAGACCGACCCGCTTTTCTAAAAGCCTAAACAGCCGTAGAAATGAAACATTGTATGCCAAAAATCTAGATGTAGGAAAGCTCTGGTTTTTATAGGAGACCGTCGTAAGTAACAAAATTGAACCCTGGATGGAGACATGGACATTTATATTGGATAAGTGTAGATATTTATTGAGGTTTACATTGCAAAGAAAAGTAAGATAAATATATTAATTCTTTATCGGTTTCTGAGAAAAAGGGATTTTTTCGCTGCAGCAAACTATCGAATTGAAATCTTTTGGATTTGGATTTTGAGTAACGTATTTTTGTAGATATATATCATTTTGTGTGCATAGATATAACCGATTAGTTATATAAATGAAATCAATACATACATTAAGTAACTTATCACTTCAACCAAACGCCAAAAACTAGAATAGTGAAATTTTTTCGGCAATTTCTCTTGGAACAGACGTCTATTGGCCTTTTTCAATTAAAGTTCGAACTAAAAGATTGCTCGGGTTAATAGAAAAGTTACCGTTTTCGGTTCGCTAGCCTAACGGAAGGTATTTTAATTGCTACCTTTTTTCCAGAATTTTCCCTTTTGTATTCAAGGCTATTGAATTTTCTTACCTTTCCCTTGTAATAGTTTGGCTCGTAGAGTAATGTGGACTTGTGTTACGAATTCTTAAGGAATTCTATTTGTCCTTTGAATTGAATTTAGCTATTCACTGTTTACAGGATTTTTGATTTTTTCTGTTTTATTTCTTAAGTGCAGCGGCCGCTTAGCGCTATGAGCAAAAATGCTCTCAAACAGCAATCATGAGCTTTAATTTTAGACTATAACGTATACCACAGCACGTCACTAGTCAAATCATACTTTACGTAAAAGCTCGCTTAACCAACATGACCTGATTTTCGATGGATACATTTGATCCGGTTTACATTCAGCTAAAATAAACAGCCGACTATCAAATACCATCAATTCTCGACAAATTTATAGGAATTAGGTTTATTGTAACATAAAAAATTGCACTCTTTGAAATTCAGAGCACTTACGAGTATCATTTACAAATAGCGAAGGTACCTTATTAATAAGACTTCTACCTTAAAATTAAATAGACCGAAAGCTTTTATAAGTACAATCAACAAATAGTAGAGATGATAGTACATATGTTCCATTCCCTTTCTTTTTATTCCACTCATAATAAGGCTTGCATAACTCAGGCGGCCAGTGTCCGTTTGCAGGCGACGTGATTGGGATCCATCTTATCTACTGTTGTGATTGGTTGCTGAGCTACTGTTGACCAATCACAGCCGTTGATTTTGTATCAATTAGGCAATCACGAAAATCTGATGGTATGTTTTGAGGTCTGGATTAAATGAAAGGAGCAAGCAAACCAATGCGGCAGGGACTGTACGGCGGAAACGTAGCAAATATAAATCTGGTGGAGTTTTATTCAATCGGACCATTTAGCCAGCGAGCGAAAGAGGCCAAAATGGACAATTTGTGCGCGTATAAAATTTTACAGCATCCTCTTCGACACTTTCACTAGAATATTCTATGGCAATCGGAATAGAGGATTTTATTGTGATTACGAAAAAAGATTTCGCTGAATGACCACCGCTTTTTTGCACGCGACAGAAACCAAATTGGGAATAAAATTTGTTGGAACAATACAGAAATGGTTGTTGAATTTTAAATCTATGGACAAAATCTTTTTTTAATACCGTACGTACCAATTTCGTCTAGTTACGGCCCTTGACGGCAACTAATAAATTATATTAACAGAAAGTAAACAACGTCTCTTTCCTACCAACGGGTCGAGACTATTAACCCTTCTACGTCATAATTCATATTCCTACTAAACGCCCATTCAGCCGTCAGGCATGTCATATCAGACGTCGCTGACAATTGGGGTAAAAACGGAAGCGGTTTACGGGCGTTACGTCACACGCTGCGTCACGGGGTCGAGATGTCATGAACGGTACTGTCATAGAAGCGAAGTACAGACATATCAGCAAACTTTTGACAGGGTTTCGCAAGTTTCCATTCTTGCACTGGGACGGCTATAAGATTACACAGACATTTGAGATATTCGATTGGTTTCTCATTACACTTGTCCAAAGGTTATTTATTTATCCAAACCAACCCTCAAGGCACCTTGAGGCATATATTGGCTAATATTAATGTGTAAGGAGGTCACAGTGAACGTCGTTTCACCTGCGGCACCATGGCGTCCCGCCCTGTCCCGTTTTATGGTTACCAACCTATTCGGGACTAATACAAAATCTAACGATATAATAATTATGATTATCGGTCTAACCGTTCTCGGGTTATAAGTGGTGTAACTAACACGACTTATTTTTATCTATACTAATATTATAAAGCTGAAGAGTTTGTTTGTTTGTTTGTTTGTTTGAACGCGCTAATCTCAGAAACTACTGGCCCGATTTGAAAAATTATTTTTATGTTAGATAGTCCATGTATCGAGGAAGGCTTTAAGCTTTATAACATAAAGATACGACTCACAAGACCACAGCAGCAATGAAAAATGTTGCGAAAACGGGAGAAAGATATTCCTTTTGAGAGCTTCCGCTGCATACGCTGCGGAAACCGCTTAAGTTACACAAAAATCATGTAGGACAAGATTGTTCAACATTAAGAGTTCTAAAATAAAGTCCGCAACAGCATAAGTCTATCTTTAATGGTTGACTTACTACAACCTTTTTTATGTTAATAAATTTGTAAAAAAATAATGTATTATTTTTAGAGGTGTATTATACACACAGGTATTTATTCTTATCAAAATAAATACATTCATCATCACGAGCATTTCATGTAGAACCAAGTTGCCCTTTATATCATTTGATTCCAATAAATATCTTAGGAGCTATCACAGTTTTAACATAACTCCGCACCAAAATAATGTTCGCAGCTTAAGTACAACGTGCGTCTGCGCTAAACTATACTAATATTATAAAGCTGAAGAGTTTGTTTGTTTGTTTGAACGCGCTAATCTCAAAAACTACTGGCCCGATTTGAAAAATTTTTTTTACGTTGGATAGTCCATTTATCGAGAAAGGCTTTAGGCTATATAACATAAAGATACGACTCATAAGACCACAGCAGAAATGAAAAATGTTGCGAAAACGGGAGAAAGATATTCCTTTTGAGAGCTTCCGCTGCGTACGCTGCGAAAACCGCTTAAGTTACACAAAAATCATGTATGACAGGATTGTTCAGCATTAAGAGTTCTATAATAAAGTCCGCGACAGCATATGTCTATCTTTTATGGTTGACTTACTACAACCTTTTTTATGTTAATAAATTTGTAAAAAAATAATGCATTATTTTTAGAGGTGTATTATACACACAGGTATTTATTCTTATCAAAATAAATACATTCATCATCACGAGCATTTCATGTAGAACAAAGTTGCCCTTTATATCATTTGATTCCAATAAATATCTTAGGAGCTATCACAGTTTTAACATAACTCCGCACCAAAATAATGTTCGCAGCTTAAGTACAACGTGCGTCTGCGCTAAACTATACTAATATTATAAAGCTGAAGAGTTTGTTTGTTTGTTTGAACGCGCTAATCTCAAAAACTACTGGCCCGATTTGAAAAATTTTTTTTACGTTGGATAGTCCATTTATCGAGGAAGGCTTTAGGCTATATAACATAAAGATACGACTCATAAGACCACAGCAGAAATGAAAAATGTTGCGAAAACGGGAGAAAGATATTCCTTTTGAGAGCTTCCGCTGCGTACGCTGCGAAAACCGCTTAAGTTACACAAAAATCATGTATGACAGGATTGTTTAGCATTAAGAGTTCTATAATAAAGTCCGCGACAGCATATGTCTATCTTTTATGGTTGACTTACTACAACCTTTTTTATGTTAATAAATTTGTAAAAAAATAATGCATTATTTTTAGAGGTGTATTATACACACAGGTATTTATTCCTATCAAAAAAAAATACATTTATCATCACGAGCATTTCATTTAGAACAAAGTTGCCTTTTATATCATTTAAATTCAAAAAATATCTTAGGAGCTATCACAGTTTTAACATAACTCCGCACCAAAATAATGTTCGCAGCTTAAGTACGACGTGCGCTTGCGCTAATAATATTATAAAGTCGAAGGGTTTGTTTGTTTGAACGCGCTTATCTCAGGAACTGCTGGACCGTTTGGAAAAAATATTTCGGTTTTGGATAGCTTATTTATCGAGAAAGGCTTTAGGGTATAAAACATCACGCTGCGACGGGAGGGGAGGGAGCAAACTGAAAACGCGCGGACGAAGTCGCGGGGGACCGCTAGTTGAATATAAATGTCAAATTGGAAAGATCCCGCCTGATGAAGTCCACGCTCCGACTGACTCGTGCTCATGTCCAAAATTTCGAGAGCTTTCAACTCGAGTTGTCAAATCGCTTTGATTGCATAGAAAATTGCGTTACAGTGGACGAAATTAACAACGGGTTTGTGGAAACTGTTCAAACGGTGGAGTCTAAGTATTTTAGGCCTGGCCGTAAAAATAGACCTCAAAAACTGTCGGTCCACACTCTCGACCTTATGGCAAAACGTCGATCTATGGCACTGCAGACCTCCGTTAATGCTGAAAACTACAGGCAGCTCAATAGACAAATATGGAAGTCCCTGCGACACGACATTCGTTGCTTTAACACTAATAGTGTTAAAGAAACGATAGAGCGGAACCAAGGCTCCAAAGTGTTTGCAAGGGACATGTCTATTGGGCAAAGCCTGTTGACGAAGCTTAAGACGGAGGACGGTAGTGTAGCATCAACGAAAGCAAAGGATTTGAGGGAGATCGAAAGGTTCTATGGGCAGTTGTACACCTCTGTAGCCAAACCCGTTGATAGCTCGGCCAGAGACCCACGAGCTATCTTGACCCGACACTACACCGAAGACATCCCGGACATCAGCCTCTACGAGATTAGGATGGCCCTTAAGCAGCTCAAAAACAACAAGGCACTTGGCGAGGACGGAATCGCAGCAGAGCTTCTGAAGGCGGGTGGAACACCGGTACTTAAAGTCCTTCAGAGACTCTTTAATTCCGTGTTGCTGGAGGGCATCAGACAAAACCTTATTAAAGAACTATAGACCCATCTCACTCCTGAGCCATGTCTACAAGCTGTTTTCAAGGGTCATCACGAATCGTCTCGCACGTAGGTTTGATGACTTCCAGCCTCCCGAACAAGCCGGTTTCCGAAAAGGCTATAGTACCATAGACCACATCCATACGCTTAGGCAAATTATACAGAAGTCCGAGGAGTATAATATGCCTCTAGGCTTAGCGTTTGTGGACTATGAGAAGGCCTTTGATTCGATCGAAACTTGGGCGGTGCTTCAGTCTTTGCAGCGGTGCCACATAGACTATAGTAATATAGAGGTGTTAAAGTGCCTTTACAATAACGCCACCATGTCGGTTCGAGTACAGAAGCAGAACACGAGGGCGATTCCACTGCGGAGAGGTGTGAGACAGGGAGATGTGATATCTCCGAAACTGTTCACGGCGGCATTGGAAGACGCTTTCAAGCTTCTGGGATGGTAAGAAATCGGCATCAATATTAATGGCGAATACATCACACACCTCCAATTTGCCGATGATATAGCTGTGGCAAAGACGCTGGACGACCTTGGCACTATGCTCGAAGACCTTGACCGAGTCTCCCAACAAGTGGGTCTTAAAATGAACATGGAGAAGACGAAAATTATGTTTAGTTCCCTTGTTGTACCCACTCCAGTATCCATTGGGAACTCAACTCTCGAAATTGTCGACGAGTACGTCTACCTGGGACAAGTGATCTAATTGGGTAGGTCCCACTTCGAGAAAGAGGTCAATCGACGAATCCAACTCGGTTGGGCAGCGTTCGGGAAATTTCGCAAGAGTGTCTTCTCATCTCATCTACCTCAGTGTCTGAAGACGAAAGTCTTCAACCAGTGTGTGTTACCAGTGATACGGATCCGAAACATGGTCTCTTACTATAGGCCTTATAATGAAGCTCAAAATCACACAACGAGCGATGGAAAGGGCTATGCTGGGTGTTTCTCTGCGGGATCGAATCTGAAATGAGGAGATACGTAGACGAACTAAGGTAACGGACATAGCCTTGAGAATCAGTAAGCTCAAGTGGCAATGGTCAGGGCACATAGCGCGAAGAACTGATGGCCGTTGTGGCAGGAAAGTTCTAGATTGGAGACCCTTCGACCAGAGATGCAGCATGGGACATCCACCAACAAGATAGACAGACGACCTTATAAAGATCGCAGGATCAAACTGGATACAGACCGCTAGTGATCGGTCGCTGTGGAAAGCCGTGGGGGAGGCCTTTGTTCAGCAGTGGACGTCCTTTTGATAATGATGATGATCAAGCGCATCTCCGTGCTTCGGAAGGAACGTTTAGCCGTTGCAAGTTTATAGAACTTTTATTTGCAATGTGAACCTCCAAAAATATCTACACTTGTCCAATATAAATCTCCATAGGGTTGTATTTTGTTAGTAGCGACGGTCTCCTACCAAAACCAGAGCTTTCTTACATCTAGTTTTTTGGCATACAATGTTTTATTTCTACGGCTGTTTAGGTTTCTATAAAAGCGGGACTATCGAGACTGTTTTTGCGAACTCAATTTTTTATGCTCTATAAAAAGCGGGCCTTTTCTAGCCTTAGTTTCAGCCTCAAATTTTTTATGCCTTGCCCCACAACCAGTGATAGTGTGACTGACGAAGGTCGAGCCTGACCCCTGTCACCGGCACACACCAGACCAGAAAAATGCTACGACCAACTAATAGAAATCATTCTCAATATTCGAGATATTTTTGTTTACTTATAAGATGCGTATACGAACTTACGATGTAGTTTTGAATGAAGGGTTGATATGTTTTTTTGTAATTTTTTGATCTGTGTTTGCAATGTCATAGTCTGACCATACTTGCCACGACCTTGCCATATAATATTTTTTCCTAACTTTTATGCTTGGCAAACCAAGAGGTGTATGTTTTAGTTGGATATTGACTCGGTGATAAATAGATTCAGGAAACAATTATCTACACATTGACAAGATATCATGTCATATCATACAATCTCACTTTTCATGATGAGTAAGTTATAATATTATATTATATATTTAGTTTATAAGTTTTAATATTATATTATATTATTATTAAAACGTTATTTGCTTGGCTGTATGTAGTCAACCACTTAAATAAAGTTTTTAAATATATTTTTTTCACTTCCCGCAGTTAAATTATTCTGTAATGTAATGACGTCATTATTAAACAAACAAAGTAATAAACACACAGGGCTCATGCAGTCTGAAAGCCTAACAACATCAATGATAACTTTTCTTGTTTTGCGCAGTTCCCGACCACATAAAGTTGCCCTTTGTGCATCCAAATGCATTTTCATCGTTTCAAAACATTCCCATTTTGACGTTTTTGCTCATTCCTGACATATTAGTATCAAAAAGCTAATTTTTAATATTGTTTTATTCAATTTAAATTAATTGTTAATTTTTTTAACGTACTTGACAGTAATACACCTAGTCACTAATCAAATGAACGATTATCACGTTAATACCATAACTAACCAGGAATACTTCCCTTGTTCACTCCCTTTTATTTCTTTTCGTTAGACTGGCCTTATCGAAAATAATATTTATATAAGAGTCTTGTAATTATTTTGTAATTAACGATAAGATTGGCTGGAGCTCCAAGTTTAAAACGGATGTGTTAATCAACAGTCTTTTGTTATGTTGACTGAATGACGACCCGTCTGGTGTAGTGGTCGAGAAATCGCCTACTACGCAGCGGGTTGCGGGTTCGATCCCCGCACAAACATTTGTGTGCATGAACATTTCTGTTTGTATTGGTCTGGGTGTTTTCTATGTTTGTATATCATGTATGTATTTACAAACAAAAAGTATTTAAGTATTATATCCGTCGTCTGGCACCCATAACACAAGCTTTGAGTAGCTTACTTTGGGACTAGATGGCGATGTGTGGGAATGTCCAAAGGATAATTATTTATTTATATATTTATTGTACGCGATGTGGGGGATTTAAGAGGATAAAATATAAACTTTGGATAATATTTATGAGAAATTGATGTAATTCGTATAAAGTAAAATGAAAAGAGTTCGGTTTGCCACATTTATGTTTTTGTTTATGCGACCGCAGGCGGCCTTCTGATCCGTGAGCGTCTACATGTACAATGTTACAGACAATTTCTATTTAATTTTAAGCTATTTCACAGGCAACCTCTTCAAATTGACCTAACAATGAAGTGTGAGGTTGAAGATTGCCTCGTGGTTGTCATCGTCCAGCCAGCATTACAACTGCATTTTAACGCCCATAAAACGAAATTATTGCGTGTCGGGCCATAAACTGCAATATTCCATCTTTGCTATTGTAAAAACGCATTTAACCATTAACTGTTTCGGTCCTAAATTGTATGAACGCTGCCAACCACTTCAACTCAAGCAATTAGGTAGCTTTAGATCGCTAATTTGTTCACATAAAGACTGGACAAATTGTCTTGACATTTTCTTTGAAATGCTCGCGCAAACATTGGAGATATTTGCTCGGGAATACAGCGAGTTTTCATTTCTGTGTGTTATTAGCAAATATGAGGAAGAAAATATCGTGTAATATGTGAAAAGTCGTTTATTAGCATGAATCATTTGCTTTAGGATCGCCTATGGAATTCGTGATCAATCATTACTTTTTAGATAGGCTGCAGCACGTGTGACAGTCACTTTAATTGTTATTGTTATACTTATTGCACCATGATAATAAATAAAAAAATATTGAACGTTATCTAGCCTGAAAGTTCAGAGTTTCACACTTTCCGCAAATTGATGTCGTAAAATGCGGCGTCATTGCAAACTAAAACTGTTGGGGTTTGTAAAAGTCCCTTTAGCCACTCGCACTTTAAGTGACTCGTATTTTTTTTAGTTTTTCTTTTACTAACGTGCGGAGATGGTCAACGATCAGCATTCCTGCGGTGTCTGAAAATAAAAGAGACAATATTTTTCTCGGGCAGACACCTTAAAAGGTAAATTGCTGCTCTTGCGACTGTTCGTGCCCTGTTATGTATTTATGTAACCGTAATATTGTAAGAACTGAGAGATTATAATCTTTAGGATTTAAGCGTATGAAGAAGCCCGTGAGTCGCAATCAATGCACTGACTGGACCTAACATGCTGCCACGTCCTACGCTCCCGACAGCGCCTGTATATTTCTCGCCTGCATTACACCAAAAGGCTGAGGCTGAGCCTAAGGAGGTCGTAGAATATGGCAGAATAAGACCAATCCTGCTCTGCGGGTCATCAAGCTGTAGGTTACTCGCAATGTAAAGGAGAATGCCCAATCATGGTTTCATTTTGTACCATAATAAATTTAGTATCAAAAATTAAGTTTTTTTTTTTACAAAAACTTGTTTATATTATCAAGCAATAACTTCGCCGGGTGTAAAATTGCTAATTAATTAGGAAGTCATTTTATTACTTGCTTGCTATGCCAAAAACACGGTTTCCAACTTTTGCAATGTTGCCAGTAATTAAGGATGGAGGAAGCCGGTCATCTGTCCATCTCCTGGCGTTAAACGATTTTGGCGAATATCGATTCACTATAATAAATATAAAGGCACTAGAAACCGAAGAATGAAGAACTATCTTCAATGCTTATATGTTTGAAATTAACTCTAGCCCATATGCAGGGTCTGATGATGGAGCTGGTAGGTAACCATGGTAACTCTGCAATAAAACGGCATAACATCATCGAGTTTGGGCTTGTTTGAATTGTTTTGACAAGGATTTTGGTCGGTCCGAGATGATATCTAAGGTCTCAAAACGAATCGAACGAGCCCAAGCTGATAAGGGTTGCAGCATTGTTTAATTAGATACAGACTACATCATCAGACCCAAATATGGACCCGTGACCCATAAAAAATATCGAAAGTCCATTTAACACATTTTATGCATTAAAAATTATAAAATCTTGTATTAAAACGTAACTATCGAAGAAATATTCACTGTCTGCTTTAGGTATTTCCTGCAGTAAAAACAGATAGATAAACAGTATTTACTCGATTTGAGTATTTAGTCGATAAATACTCACCGTCTGCCTATCAATAAGTTTATTTGCTTTATTAACTAATAAATAATTATTATTGTCTCGGATAATATTCGATTACAAAAAACCTTAAAAAATTGATCGATTATTTTAATCGTTAAAAAATAATGTGGCGGGCAACACCAAGAGTGAAAAAAAAAGTCGTCATTTATTGTGATTTTGTGTTGGATGGAATCATCATAATAATGTGTGCAATTAAAGAAAACAATGTAGACATAGGAGAAAACGAAGTAAAGCGTGATCTGATAGCATTTATTATAGATTCTATAATATGGAGCTCGTTCGTATAATTCTATTTGTCAAAAATAACCTAACCTAACTAATGAATTTCGTGAAGCTGCAGTTCACAAATCCGGCGAATTTGAGATTTATTGTTTTTTTGTAATTTATTGTACGTTTAAAACCCTACAAAATGAGGCAGGTTTCATGGAGGTACATCATGATACAATGTGAAACGAACATCCACACTTCAATAAACAATCTCCTTTCAATTCTTTTGTGATTGAAATTCCGACTGGTATGATGGCGACCTATAAGCAAGAAGACTTTTGGCCGAAAAGTGTCGTGTTCCACGGTAGTATACCTACGTGACACCGGGAACAACACGTAGTCGAAATAGTGTGATAATTAATTGGTGTTATTTTTTTATCTTCTTTTTATGTTAGCCTGTACGGTATATATTTTATGGGCCTGTATTTCATATATTATAAGTCTTGTTGCCTAAAATAAATGAATTATTTTTACATAAATATGATTATTATGGCAGGGCACATAGCGCGAAGAACTGATGGCCGTTGGGGCAGGTAAGTTCTAGATTGGAGACCCTTCGACCAAAGACGCAGCGTAGGACGTCCACCGGTAAGATGGACAGACGACATTATAAAGATTGCAGGATCAAACTGGATGCAGACCGCTAGTTATCGGTCGCTGTGGAAAGCCGTGGGGGAGGCCTATGTTCAGCAGTGGACGTCCTTTGGCTGATAATGATGATGATGATTATTATTATTATTTTATGTTGCCGATCTTAGTTTATTTTTTTCTTGTTTGTTATGATACGGGAATTAAACTATTATTGAAATCCGTTAGATAATAAGATGTAGTTTTATTGTGAGCAAGCTCCACAAAATTCAGCATTTAAGCTTTTTTCGGTATTAATAATTAAACACGAGGTACTCGTAGCGCAGTAGTAGCAACGCTTTGGCAGTGATACCGAAGTGAAGCTATCTACAGCGCGGTCTTGTTTGGATGGCTGACCATTGCGACCATATAAGTGACGTATATCAAGCGCATCTACATGCTTCGGAAGGCACGTTAAGCCGTTGGTTCCCGCTAATATCGGTTTATATTAGTCGTTAAGCATAGTCAGGGGCCTTATGGGCGGCTTGATAACATCTGACAGCAGGGTTAATCGCTTGCCTTGCAAACACCCCTCCACCAATCTGCACTGAGCCCGCGTGGCTCGAACTACCTCATAGTTGAGGTAAGGCCTTTGCCCAGCAGTGGGAACGTTAATGGGGATTCGCTTTGGTCACCCTGTTTATCCTTCACTTACCCTGACCCATCACTTTGCCCATTGATTCGTCATATCCGTTTACGTTATAATGTATGAAGTTCGGTACAGATCACAATAAATCGACAGATTACAATCTTACGGATTTACAACGGTTAGATTGTAACCATGCGATTTTGAAAATATTACGGTGACATATATACAGGTTGATATTGCAAGGTGTGACCAAATTTTAGGAGGTGAATGAGATCATGTGAAATATTGATATGTTAGAAATCTTAAATAAAATTTCAGTTGCTGTATACAAAATTAGCTAGCAACATTGACTATAATAAAGGAAGATGCAGAAAAAACAGACTTGACCGACGGCCCCTTAGTAAAATTTGCAGGTAGTGGTGGTCTATTCACCTCCTAAAATTTGGCATCAGCATTTAAAGTAACCCTGCATATATATTTTTGTCATTCATTTTGTGTTGTGGGTATTTGTTTTACATTTCAAGGTCCACGTTAATGAAACTATCATCAGTTAAGAATTTAAGAATTATTCTTTATTCGACACACACATATAAATTACATAACCTTGACAAAAACTAAAAAAAAAACAAATATACGTTTACATAAAACAAAAACAAAGGTCTCTGCTCAGTATAAGTCGAGACAGCAGGTTGAGGGCATACCACGATACTGATTTTCAGCCCTTGTAGTTAAACCCTATAAGTATCAACACACGCATATATATTCACATACCAAATCACATACCTACACTAGGCAGTGCTGCCCAGAAAAGCTAAAAGCACACTATGGAATCACTGAACGCAATTTGCGGCGTGGTGCTTTACATTAATTGGACGTAACGCGCTCTTGCCACTTCTAACTCCATAAAAATATATTCGCTATGTGTTAGCGTATACTGGTGATGACTGGTAAAGGATTTTCATAAGCAGAGAACCTAACACACCTAACAAAAAGCTTACCCCTGTGTAAACATTCTCATATTCATGATCATTGTCATCATCATCATTGTCAGCCAAAGGACGTTCATCGCTGAACATAGGCCTCACCCACACTTTTCCACAGCGACCGATCACTTTGATCCTGCAATATTTACAAGGTCGTCTGTCCATCTTGTGGACGTCCTACGCTGCGTCTTTGGTCAAAGGGTCTTCCATCTAGAACTTGTCTGCCCCAACGGCCATCAGTTCTTAGCGCTATGTGCCCTGCCCATTACCAGTTGAGCTTACTGATTCTCAGGGCTATGTTCGTTGCCTTAGTTAGTTCATCTTCGGATTCCCTCGTTTCGGATTCGATCTCGTATAGAAACAGCGAGCGTAGCCTTCTCCATCGGTCAAGTCAAGTGCAAACCAATTTAAATAATTATGATAGGCGAAACGTTTGCTGTAATGAAGTTTTTGTTCATAATTATTTGCTCCAATTTAAACTAGTTTGGGCTATAAAAATGTATTTAAAACGTTACTTATTTAAACAATCAATAATCTTTATTTCTCATCACATACAATCTTAAGTATAAATAGTGGCAACTTAGATACTTAGTTATGTTAGTTTAGTTTCAAGACTTAGTAAGGAACAAGACGTACGTGTGGGACTGGTGCCTATGCTAGGTATAGTACCTGTGTTACAGGTCACCAGACTCTCACCACTTCGAACGGCCATAGTTTAATAGGTGTTGTAGATGTTTTAATTATTAAAAAGTTTTAATGAGTAAATTAGGTACATATCAGGTTCAAGTTACATTCATATCATACACGTGTGTGTGTGTGTGTGTGTGTGTGTGTGTGTGTGTGGTTTGTGTGTGTACTACGACAGAATCGTAATTAAATTTTCAGTAGACTCATAGTCATGGTCCAACAGCCACAGTACAATTTAATTCTTGCAGGAATATCTGGGTAGATAAATGTTGAGGACAGTGTTAAGTTTAGAGTATAAGTAGTCGCCCAGAAAACAGAAGAATCTCTGGGCAAATACTGTTCTGAACGGTGGTAACGCTATGCGGTCCAAAACTCTGCTACGTCGGTTGGGTATCAACTCTAGATTAAAAGGGACTAACGATTGTTTACGCAGCACTTTCGATAGGATGAACAGAAGGGTTATTCAAGCTTGTAAACTCACGGCCACATGGCCGTGAAAGGTCGCCGCGGACTGCTCACCAATAGGTCGCCTACATTTTGACATCCGCGATGGACACCGCTCCAGTGATGCGTGGTATTCACAACATCGTCGCTGCATGAAATTACAACTAGCAATGTCACGCGTTTTTACCCGCTGATGACTTTCAAGGACGCTATTACTGTCATCAATGTTTCAGCACTCGCGGATGCATAATTTCACAAGTTAATGTTTCTTAATAGGTAGAAAGTCATCATCAGCTGTATACTTATTGCGTAAAAACACAATTGTCTTTATTATTTACAACAAACATCCGTACATACTATAAGTAAGGATGCGAAGATTAGAAAGAAATAGAAATAGAAATAGAAAACTCTTTATTCAAGTCATGTACACTTACATAAAATAAAACAACAGTTTAAAAGATTGATGCGTAGGTAGGTTAGAGGTACATGAATGAAAAGGCAAATCTACTCAGCGTATGCCGCAGAATCAAATATTCTGAGGCGCTGGTCTTCCGTAGACGCCAGAAAAAGAAAAATAGAGCACTGCTACTCACAATAAACATTTTGAAATAAAGATAAAATAATAGTTTTAAGATAGGGAAACATTATTCAAATTTTTGAATCTAATCTTTTTAACTACCAACACTTTATGCTTGGAGATATCAACCAAGAAATGAATGAAAGCAAAATAAAACATAAATAATTGCAAACGTATGAATAACATTATGAGCACAGCAATTAACATGTCACAAACAGCGGATTTTCCTTTTGTAATTCTAGTAGATACTGTTTGTAGTTACACTTAAAAGTACGCAACACTGTTAGCTTTTTGAATGGTGGGGGGATGTTATTCCAGCATTTCGTGCCAGAGTACCGGAAACTACCACGAAATGCTGCAGTGCTGTGACTCGGACAACCGAGACGGGATGCGTGACGCCTGCTATTTAAGAATATTAACTTGTTATACAAATATGGAGGAGACTTAGTCCGAATTATACCAAAAAGAAGACAAGCATAATGAAGTGAGCATCGTGATTGCATGTTGATAAGATTAGACTGGTTAAGAAACGGAGTAACATGAGCCCTGCGGGATAGTAAAACAAAAACGAGCACAGGCATTTTGAACGCGTTGAATTATCTTCTTAGTATAACTAAAGAGGCAATCGCCGATAACAGTATCTGCGTAATTTAGTTTGGATAGTATAAGAGTTTCACAAAGTTTGATTCTTAAGTCCACATCTAGGAAGTTACGAACCTGATACAAAACTTTCAGCCTGTAGAAGCAATTCTTTATGATTTCAAGAACATGGTTATGAAAACGAAGCCGGTTATCCATAAGAACTCCAAGGTTACGAGCAACAGTGACTTGTTCAATATCTATATTGCCTAGTTTAAGAATTGGAGAAAAAATCTTTATTTTATTTATCTGACCCTCAGATCCAAGAATCATACATTTTGATTTTAGTGGGTTTAAGAGCAGACAATTCACGTTGGTCCATTCCTCAATAGCTTTTAAATCTTGATTTATTTTACTAACAGCAGTTAAAGTGTCATCAGATTTTACATGTAAATAGATTTGAAGATCATCCGCATACATATGATAGTTACAGTGTTTAATTGAAGTAGTCACATCGGCGCTCTACAATATAAAAAGAATTAGACCAAGTATGGAACCTTGAGGAACACCCCGGTTCAAGGGTAATGACTCTGAAATACGTTTAGAACCGTTATCACCAACAACCTCCACTCTATATATAGAACTATATAACACTCTATATATAATTTGTCTAACCATAGAGCATTATAAACTTGAAATGAAAAGTAAAATAATGTAAAATAAAGTTTAATGTGCTGATCTGAACTCTAAAACTGAAACAAAAAAATACCAGAATTATTTAGTTTAATTTATTTTTAACTTTAATAAATCAACAACACAATGTATTGAACCTAGTTTAATTTAAATTTACCTATTTGCCCACATACATTTTAATGGTGTATCCACACCCCGACCAGCAGCGGCTTCGCCGTAGGCCTACGTCAAGATCTTTTGCCGCCAGGCGGAGTGGATTCACCACCAGAGACAAAAACCGTTAAAAAAGAAAATACGTTTGACACAAGTTTTGTGTCATGCCAGGGTTTGTCATCATATATAAAAAAACAAATAAATGTAAATTAACAGAACAGTGAGCCACTGATCATGTAAGTAGGTAATTTTTTTTCAGTGAGCCCACGCTGGTGAACTTATGTTCGATCGCCACCAACCAAAACAATAGTTATGTACATGTTGCATGCCTTAATAATCACCAATGGAAATATTATATTCATTGTGATAGACGTGCAAGTTTAATATCTGTCTTTACCTATAGTAAGCCGCCCAGAGATACTATTAGGTAGGTAGCAACCTACCTATGTGCGTATTTATGTTTGTATTTTCTTTCAAGATTAAAGAAAGTTTCCTTATTCACATTACAGAAGATTCAAGAGATTTGATATTAACATTCGAAAAATACATTCTCCAAAGGTAATGAACACAAGTTAAAGAAATAACATGAATTTGCCTTTAGCAGCAAGGGAGCAGACACTTACTACATTTCAGCACAACATCAATGACAATCTGCACTGAACTAAAGTTTTTAAAATTTATAAGGAATAAATACAATCATTAACATTGATAAATGTTTTTATTCATAAAAGCTTTTATATGCCTAAGCACTCACGCTATCTTTCTTTTTATGTGGCTGATCCTTTGTCATTATAATCATGGTTACTCATGCTTGACCTACGCGGTTTGTTAGGTATTACCCCTTATTCGCAGTCATCAGCAGCAATACAGATCACTTCCTCATATCAAGGAGCTACTCTCACAATGAGTATCTCCCTCTGAAATTTTTTAACTGTTTAATGTCGTTTTGAATAGTTCAATGGACGTAACATAGAAAAATGAGACTCCTTTTGTTTTTCGATATATTAGGTGTTTGTTCTTCCTGCACAAGAGGTACAGACATTGCTCGCTCAGAACGATTTCTGATAAAATCCATTGCTCACGTATCAAGCACACTATGCTCTAGAACGCAGCAACCCAAGATGATTAACAGCAACTACTCTCTAAGCGTCTTGACGACGGAGCATCATAAATTTGCTTGATTGGCATCTTCAAGGACATTATTTCTAGGTTTGTGCTGGTCAGAGTTGAAAAAATAGTTATGAAATGACTGTAAATTGATTTATTTGCTTGCAAATACTGCTACTGATATGCCGTTTTTATGTCAAAATCTCACGGATGCATTTCATCTCAAGCGATGTCATGAATCGGGCGAAGTGCGTCACGGTTATAGATGCAAAAAGTATTTTAAACGTGAAGACGTAAAGTAAGTTTTTGCATAACCGTGACATCAACAAAGGCGAGATAGCAAGCAAGGGCGAGGCGAGATCAAATGAAAGGTGTAATTGAGCCAAAGAGCAAAAACAGAGAGATAAAAATTAAATATTTTTATTGAAAAATAAGGTTTTGATCTGAATTTAAAAAAATGCCAGTCTAGCCAGCAAAAGCCTGAAAATAATATATTTGATGTTACCAATCAAGTAAATGTTGCTGCGTCGCGATCGTCAAGACACTGAGGGCTGGTTTTAGGAGCATGTTGTGCTACTCGTAGGCACGCGAGCCCTGGGTTTTAACCAGAAAACGGTCTGGGCAAGGAACAATTCCATAAACTTGCTATTTATATTATGTTACGGTATTATGGTTTAGTTTAGCAAATAAGTATTTTTGATGAAATCTGAATTAAGTACCTAATTATTGTAATAAAATAAAAGGAACGAGCATATACCAGGTCAACAGTGCAAAACAAAAACACAGCATCTGGCACGTTTAGTAGACTGAATCATCCATCCATCATACCTCTAAGTGTATGCATTAAATAAAAAAAACATTTGAATAAATGACTTTATTTTATTAAAAGTTTTTTAGCGATAAATCTAAGCATTACACACTAGTGTTTTACATTCTCTCCATTTCTTGCGGTCAGTAGCAATATTGGATCTCTTCCTCAAACCTATAGGAGCTCCTCTACTTAGTTCAATCATTTAAATGAGATTTTCCCTCTAGCTCTTTTGCTCTTTACATTAGCACAAATAATCAAGTTCATCTTGGAAGTAGATAACCGAAATAACAAAGTAAGAACGTGACATCTGCATATTGTGGACAAACGCAACGATATTAAGCACTGTGCTGTATTTTCTACTCTACTCCGTCTCAGTGATGCTTAGATAAAAATATAGCTTTTCATAATTTTCAACGTGTCTGATGTCATCTCATAAAAATACACTATACCTACATAGAATCTGAAACAACAGCAAACGATAAAATATAGGTTATATTTCGTATGCCTAGGGAATTTTATAAAATTGATTGATTACACGTATCGCGTGCTTAGCCAAAGCATTGTTTTAGGCTAGCTAGCCTTTCTATTTAGTACCTTTGGTTAGAGTAGGACTGTAGTTTTAAAGTTGGATGAACGTATCTTCATTCTCTTTGAGAATCCGCACCACGAGGATTTCCCGTTAAAAAAAGGTCCAAGATATTGCTCCGACGTGAACTTGATACTCGCTCAGGCAGAAAATGTATATATCGCAAAATTATGCTCCAAGATCCAGCTTATACTACTGTGGCGGCTCCAGGAGTCTTAACGACACAGAGTACCACAAGCTTAATCAGATTCTTCAAAAGCTTTATTTTTTGGTGTGTGATGGCCAAATTTGATGATATATCTTTTTGTTTTATTGCAAAAAATATAATATTTTATGCAAATAGGTATTGACGTCTTGATAATCTTGACATAACTTTTCACGGATATATGTCAGACGATGTTGTGAATAGGCGATGTCCGTATTCACAGTGCACTTTAAAGTCAGTAGATACAGTGCAATGTTTTGAGTTTTTGAGCGGTCTCAGTACATAAATTTTTTAAAATTTTGAATACCTGTGATATCATATAGTAGTAATGCCTATGGTATTATGAATATTTGACACTCAAGAATACAAGAGGAAATAAGAAATAAAAAAATTCTTCTTCTTCATTTTATTAAAATACTAGTGGATACCGCATTGATTTTGATTCGATAGCATAAAAAACATATGACTTTTTTGTGTCTGATACTTTTGGAGTTAGTTCTGTTAGCAAGTTGATGGATATTTTTCATAAGAAAAACCCTCATTAATGCGGTCTCTCATCTTCATTACCTTCAAGGACCCAAAAAAGGGTATTAAAAGCTAAAAGTTAGTTTCACAACATTATTTTTCTTCCTTTTAAATACTACTTATCATTTATTTACTGTGACATCTACTGAGGCGAGGTTACAGCTTTGGCGATGCTATAATTTTTCATCTGCCAAACACGTCAAAGTCCATAGAAACGTGTCAAATAATTCGCCCAGGATTAGTTTCAACTCACGCCGTTTGAGGCGATCGGCGCTAGATTCGATGAGAGTTTGTGAATACCAATTCCTCGACCCAGGCGAAGGTCCATATATGGATCAGTGTCGAGGTTGACTTTGTGAATCAACAGGCAGTTGTCGTACAGTAAGTACTTTCCAGTAGTTGTATACTTCGGTAGTGGGGCATTGCATGGGAAGGAAAGCAGCAGTTTTTAAGACACCTCCTTGTGCTCTCTCAACTCTTTTTAGGTGAGTTTTGTACGCGCCACCCCAGGAGGAGATGCAGTATCCCAAGAGGGACTGGCATACCGATAAGTAGACCATTTTGATCGTCTTGTGGTCAGCAAGATGTCTCAAGGTTTTGAAGATGTAGAGTGTCTTCCGGACTCTAGTGGAAATTAGGTCAAGATGGTAACAGAAGCTTAGATGTGATGATGATGATGTCAAGCATCACACCCAAATACTTGACGGCATCGGAGTGTGCCAGGTTCGGACATAGGCAGTGCAGGTTATTGGAGCATGTATTTGCATGAGATATTAGTCGATAGCCGGTCGGTTGTCCACGAACGTTGATGGAGAAAGTTAGGTAAGTAGTTTTTGCTACATTAAGGGCCAGGGAGTTTGCGGAGAGCCAAGCAGATACCTGGTTCAGTCCATCCTGGGCGAGACAGTAAGCTTCGCACCGCACTTGGGCATCGCACTTGACATTAGTTGTATTCACAAGACCAAAACAAGCGTAATAATTACTTCGCCGCGGAGTACCGAGACCGAGTCTAACTATGCATAGTCTCCTAACTTCTGAATTTGCATTCTGTTATATGGCCAAATGTGGACTCAGGACTCCGTCTCAGGACTCCGTATCGAGTTATAAACAAATTAGGACTGAATAATATTCTTAACGTATTTATTTACTCCTCTGAGCGTGTAGTACGAACATTGAATTGATAATACTAAATTGTAGGACGGTGATTTATTTCTAATAATATAAACTATTTTACAACATGCTGGCAACAAAATAATTAAATTGAAAGCATGTCACTACTTTTAGCTTATTGAAATCATAGTCACGATTATTTTCAATCAAATCACATAAAACTTAAATAATTTCTTGTGGTCTTGCGGCTTTCGTCAACAGGAGTCTTAAATAAGCCAGCATTATTATAGCCATTAAATATAACATTTTTATTTTTTTGTATAAGAGTCGTAAAGCGGTTAACAGGATACATCTACCTTCTCAGTTTCAACTGTGTAATACTAATAGTTGCTGTGACATACTGACAGACAAACAGACTTAACGAAACTATAAGGGTTCCGCTTTTTTGCCATTATAATGAAATATAATTATTTTTTATTCGACTCACACACATAGCAACAAATTACATTATCATAAAAACACCAAAAAACAAATTTATATAAAACAAAAACAAAGCCCCCAAGTGTGCCAAAAAGGTCCCCGCTCAGTATATGTCGTGACAACAGATGGTAAGCATGCCACGACACTATTTTCAGTGGGAACCCTTTCTAGGCACTGGGTGTAAACACACATTCGGCTACGGAACCTTAAAAAGCATCACTATGTCTGACGACTGGATTGTGCTTAATCACTAGGAAACGGGATTTATTTATTTAAAACACTATGCGAATTCTAACCGGCGGAAATTATTTACTTAATACCTCGGTTATAAGAAAAATATCTATGAATTACAGCTACTAGTTTGTACGTTGCGAGTCGCGTCACGAGCGGTGCTGCTGGCGGAATGCATAATTCTGTATCGGGGGACTTTCTTACAATGGTACGGTACTCAGGACATAGAGTACATAAATAATACAGAGAAATCAAGCTTGAAAACGCAGGATAAATATTCGTTTTGTCAAAGAATCCGTGCACATAGTCTGAACCTGTCTTTCTTTGACGATGAACAGGATGTTCCTAAAGCGAAGGATATTTTTATAGATACCCACACTTTTAATATTTAAAAAAATGCGACTTCGATCATGAAATATCATGTCAACTCCTTAAATTGAAACTTATTTACGACCCGTTTAATTTTTTACACACAAATAAAATTAAGTATTTATAGGAGACGCCCCCGTCATTATCGTTACATATGGAAGAAAATTCAATTGGTGTGATGTCTGGTGCATATTTATTTATTTATTGTGTCAGTGATCGCCTAGCGAAAAGACACTAAATGAACTGCAAGATTTTTCGTTAACACATAAAAGTAAGATATTGCGTCTAAGACTACATCGATAATTAACTATCTATTAATATAACTGTTAATGTTTGTCGTTTTATAATATTCAATTAGGCACGCGATTCTTCGACATTTTGCTATGTCTCTATATTTTATATTTTTACCTATATATGTAACTATCCAGGTTGTTGACGAGCGACTCAGGGGTAGTAGTACAAACGATACTGATGCCAAAAATAAGTATTTTTAAATAATAAAAAAAAAACTTACAAAATCAATTTTATATACAGACTGTAAACCACAGAGGTAATATACTTAAACAGGCTGTTGTTTTGGTCAGTAGCATCCAACTCAGGGATGATAATATGAATTTTATGCAAGTTTTATAAAAGAAAACCGTTTTACAAAATTCTGACAAAATTAAAATGAATGTGAAAACTCGCGCCCTTGCGCATAGCTAGCGCGTATCTATAAAATACTACAGCGAAGCTAGTAGGCTACGATGACGCAACCTGGTGTTGGTAGTTTTGACTCGTTCGCTCGATACTAGCCACAATTAACTAGGCATAAAACTGGGTCTTCTATACACTATGTAGTCTGTGCCCGTAGTTTCAGTATGCGGTTATCGTTACGCTTTTACCGGATGAAATTTGTGATTTTAGAAACTTTTTATGTGGGCTGTAAAATTTTACATATGTAAATAGTTAACTTTTCATAATGTAAATAGTTTTTATATCCTGTATGTTTAAGATCACCTGAGTGCATGCAAAGAGTTAGTATTTCTTATGATATTAACATTCAAATCTTCCCTATTTAACATTTCACTAATTTAAAATAGTCATAATAATGTAGCAGAAAAGCAAAATCAGTAGATAACCATAAAAGTTAATATAAATTGCACTTGTAAAAAGCAACTTTGGCTGTGTGACAGACAAGGAATCGAATTCTCGTCTGTCTATTATTATAAAAAAATCCTTTATTATAAAAGTGTTACAATAAAGGTTTAAAAAATCTGAAAACGCCCAAGTTATTATTAACTATCTATCAATTTGATGAACAATGCAAAGCCAGTGTGGATTCGTATAAAAAATCATCGCTTCCAATTTTCTATTCAACTAAACGGATCAACTGAAAATCCTTTGGAAAATATTTTTTGGGTTGTTTAAACAAATTGATTTAAATAGAGAAACTTTGGCGCCCTATATTTTTCAGTGCAGTGTTGGTCGGGTAAATATTTGATAGGTCCGCTTTACTGGCTGACGATTTTGAATGGTTCGACGGTTGGCGAGGCCTTTATTTTGAATTTCGAGCTAGTTATGTGTCGCATTCATTAAGGTAATGATGCACGCACTAGTTATATCGTAATGGACTATATTAACACGTGATGTACAATCTTATGTGTCCCGGAATTAAGAGCAAACGCCGGTTATAAACAAATTGCTTTTCTGTAATAGGACTGCACGTACTTATATAACATCAGAAGCTTTTTGCAATCAGTTTCTGAAATACGAAAAATTATATAAAACTACTGTATATTTGATAGGACAAATTTGAAAAAAAAAACATCTTAAAGCCATTGTACCGCTCCCTAACTCCTATTTTAATTAACACTAGTATCCTCTCTTACGTAATCTTATTGTAACTGGAATAAGTATAAAGAGCTGAAAATACGTTCCTATTTCTATTGCAACTGAAATTTCTCAAAGCAGCAGTATTAACTTTTATATCGATACAAAATGACAGTCACAACCGGACTGTCGTTTTGATTTCCAGCCTAGCCAACGGTGAGTTTAAAAGCTAACAGGTTGCGGCGACCACCGCTTTCAAAGAACTAATAAAGTTTTGAAAAGCTCTTCTTAAACAACTCTCAATAGTCTCATGCGATAAAAAGCTTCGGGTTAACGCTGTCAGGTTAATAGTCCAGATTGGCGTTCTTCTTGTAGATATTTTTAATAGAGCTTTCAGGTTTATAAACATAATACTTGATATGAATGAATTTACTAAGCTTTATTGAACTGAGAAATGTATTACAAAAAATATCAAACCACTTACTAATAATATCTGGGGACATATTTTTGAATTACTTGTGTCAAGATTGCGTGTGATATTCATTGATTAAAGTTACATTTTCCCATGAAAATCATTTTCAGTTTCAGACAGGAGTCATTAAAAACAACTCAATTTTGTGAGTACTAACATTTACTTATTCACTTAATTTTTACATTTTTAATATCGCCATATTTAAGCGAGGGATTCAAAAATCAGCCTTCTGGGGCCATTTTGAATGACTCGCATCAATATGATGTGTGATTTCGATCGTGTGATCGATTTTTTTATGAATTGACTTTAAAGGAAAATCTGTAAAGCGGCCGATCAATTTTGTGACTACACCTGTCTGTGTGATTTTAGCTGTAGGTTTTAGAGAGATGCCTTATTTATTACTTATTAATTATTTTGGATACATGTTATTTTAATCAATCATGAAGCATTGAGAAGTAGGTTATGATTTGTAAAAATGCTCACCTGATTCTGAATTTCGGAATGTTGATAAAAATATTGAGAGTTTAACGAAAGTAACTCGATTTACGATCCCAAATCGTACTTGACTATTTTTTATTACTGTAAACAAACGTGGAAGTGCTGAGTAGAAACGAGTTTTCGCGAAGATATTTGTGTCAAAACTTTGGATTCACAATAAGAATGTCGTAAAGAAAAATTTACATCAAGTTCAAGTTGTAGATGGATCTGTAAAACGGAAAATTTACGAGTTGCCTTCTACAGTCGCGGGGTTTGAGTGTTTGTTTTGAACATTGCAAAAGATTGCTGGTTTTAACCGAACTGTTTACTTACGTGCAAGGAAAGGACAAAGAATATGACTACGATACAATTACATAAGAATGGTCCACTTTTGAAATTCTGTATGAACTTCATACTAAATAGCGTTGGTCTTACCTCCCCCAAACTTTATATTTTTAATCAAAGTTAATTCAGATCACAAAGTTTATCCGATATGGCGTCGTTGGTTCTTTGAAAAAAAACTAATCATTACCAATAAATTTGAGTATAACTAGCAGGTCCAGTGATCTTTGTCCCCCTCTCTCCCCTTGTCCTATTTGGAGCGGTAACAAATCCAACAAAGTAAAAATCATGAAAATCTGTCTCCCCCGTTCACGGGTTATATTTAGGTGGTGTATAACGTTCTTTTGTGTAAATAATAAGAAGAAGAACAAAGATTGATAGGTCTATTTCTTAATCACTCGCGTCAATATGTCGATAAGTCTTCGTTCCGAAATAAATTAAAGTCAACGAAATTCACGTTAAAAGTAGACACAAGTAGTCACAAAATTGAGTTGTCTCTTTTTGAATCACTGCACTTCAACTGATGTTCATGCACAAAATCCATCCTAGAGCGGCGATTCTCGCGACAATGGATTTTTTTTCGTATGGTATTTCGATTGCAAATTTGACCCTCTAACCTTATTAATCTAGTAATATATCCACACGTACAAAACACGTACTTGGACGAAATCAAAGTGCATAAAAATCGTGACCCTAAAATTTCAAATAATGTTTTTTTTTATGCTTATTTTTATTGATTTTAAAAAGTTAAAAGTAAAATTTGAATATGCCGATTTAAAAAAAAAAATACTTTTTTTCTTATGATGCGATCTTTGTAGACTTTCGAGTTTATGAGTGTTTTTCAATAAACCTTGCATTTATTATTAGGTAAATCAACTTACTCTACCATCACTTTATACGTAAATTTGTCCTAAATGATTTTGTCTATCCGAACATAAATGCCGATACCCCACCGTTCGGCCCCCGTATTGCTCGATTATTTCTGTTGTAGGTTATTTTCCCTAAAGATTTTTTTGCTAACATTCAGCCAGTCTGATAATAATGATACCCAATTTACTGAATGCCGCAATTTCTGAATCATAGACTGGTGCTGTGTGTACTCCTATCACTTAATTTAACACTAGCGGTCCCCCGCGAATGCGTCCGCGTGTTTTGAGTTTGCCCCCTCCCCTCCCGTCGCAGCGTGATGTTTATAAAGTCCGTTTTTCTTTGCTAGTCGAATTATGTAAACAATCTTTTTATAACTTTTAATATAATATCAGCATATAAAATTCATATACTATTTGATTTCAAAAGATATCAGTGTTAAACGATGATTCGCCTATGTAGTCGTTTTTTTTTGTTTATCTTATTTTAAAATGAATTGTTTCGGTGAAAAGGAATGTCAAGATTGTTTACAATATTTGACAAGCAAAAAGGAACGGACTTTAGCTTAAAGCTTTTCTTGATTAATAAGCTACCCAACACAAAAATACTTTTTCAAATCGTTTCAGAGTTCCTGAAATTATCGCGTTCACACATACATCAAATATAGATATAGTTTTTTGTATCTGATATCGATACTTATTTCAACTTTCATATAAAAAGTTTATGAACCGCAGGAACAAAAATACCCACTTATCTTTATGTGAATCATTATCATCAAAAGCAAGATTTTTCTTCTTTTCGCTAAGCTTCCGTTAAGATTTAATAAAAATAAGACTTTAACAGACGCTTATTTACTAGGTAACGAGCCACAACATCTTTCTATGTGGAAATGTGTAACCTAGCATATTGTTACGCGATGATTTCCGATCCTAGTCTGCCCCACATATTTACTTAGTTCTGTAATAGTATACTTCAGTTCTAAACGTCAATAAACTAACCAACTCACTGTGTGTGACTTATGTAACCCCACTGTATTCACTCAATTACACATTCTCTTTGTCATATGTTTAATACATCATAATTTATACAACTATCTAGACATATTATGATTAACGTATGTTATGGTAGTGTCGGAAGTATCCACCATGTTGAATGTAATTCGGCTATAATATAAAAATAACTTGGGCTAATCTGGAAATGTTTTAATTATTATAATAATATCGTATTAATTGTTTTTATTATTTATAGATTATTGGGACACTTAGGCAATAGTTTTATATGTCTGCCGTATAAGAAATGTTCATTTTGGCGCCAAAAGGTAGACTCTTATTAGATGGTGGAGGTTAGATTTATTTCAAATATTGTAAATATAAAAAAAATCTAAAACGCTTAATAATTAATGAATTTACATATTTAATTAGCAGATTGTTTATCACTACAAAAATTTTTTTTTGTAATTTATCAGATATGGAAACGGATGTCATCCCCACTGTTTTCTACAGTCGTTCAGGATTTTGATTTGTACTTAAGCGAGCTGCATGCCAGAATATGTCCTCTTTTTGTACTCACACACTTTGTGCCCTATCATTGTGTTATTTTCTTGGAATGAAGAACTTGAAGAAGAACCTGAAGATTTAAACTACGTGTTTATTATTCAAGCACCCCACACGCGGTCACATCATGTAAGTTTTCTGTGCACACTCGAAGGTGGTTAGAAGTGACATTATGCAATGCAATGTAGTGTTGACAAAGAAATAGAATGCGACGTTGGAAATTGTATTCCGAGGTACATTTTACTCTAATAGTAATGTGAAGATTATGCCTGGGGTGAAAAATGTGTTCCGTGTTTTATTACCAGTAATTTTTAGTGTACGTTTTTAATATTTTCTCAATTAATTTGTGTCGATTAAGTAATAATAAGGTATGGGTAGTAAATATGCAGATGCCTTCAATTTTACCTCCAAATCTCAAATTATTCTAATTCTGACCTTGTTTCTCATTTGTGATTCTTAACTATTTTAAGTGTAATTGATTAAGATGCTGAAAACAATATTGGGAATTAGAACGTAAAAGTTTTGCGAGTTCCAAGCTATAAGTAATTAATTTTTTTTTTTTTTTTTTTTTTTATTTGAAGCTAAGCAGATATTTGACCTCGATCTCACCTGATGTCAGGTGCGGATGAGGTCTAGGGTGGTGCATATCTGCTTAGTAGCAACTTATTCACTCTTGCTTTAAAGGTGTTTAGGTCATATTCCTGAGGGAAGACTTCAGCAGGCAGCGAGTTCCACTCCCTAGCTGCACGGATTAAAAAGGAGTCCGCAAAGCGCTTTGTACGAGTAGGTGGAATGTCGACAACATAGGGATGGTACGCTAGCCTACGTCTGGTCCCCCTGTGATGGAAAGGAGCTGGCGGGACTAGATCGTGCAGTTCACTTGCACAGTGACCGAAGTGCAGTCTGTAAAAGATCGACAGGGATGCCACTCTGCGGCGATGTACTAGTTCTTGCAGCGAGTTCTTAACAAGTGTGGCGTCACCTATCATCCTCTTTGCCCGGTTTTCGATTGAGTCCAAAGCAGCCAGGTGACATTTTGCTGAACCATCCCAAAGGTGGCAGCAATATTCCATGCACGGTCGGATCTGTGCTTTATATAGGAGCAATCTTTGCTTGGGTGTGAAGTATTGCTTAGCCCTTGAGAGGATTCCAAGTTTCCTGGCAGCAGTTTCAGCTATGGACTCAATGTACTCGCCAAAGTTCAGGGTGGCGGACAATTCGATACCCAAGAGTTGCAGCCGATCGGTGACTGAAAGCGGCACACCTTGAAAAGTGGGGCTCCGATGGAATGGAGTACGTTTGGCAGAGAACAAGCACGCCTGTGTTTTTGAGGCATTGAACTGGACGAGGTTGGCAACGCCCCAGTTTGAGACGCTCTGCAGGGCCAGATTTAACTTTTCAATCATTGCGTCTCTATGAGATTCGATTTCATCTCTGCTGGCGTTTGCACTGGACAAGTATCTGGCTGACACCGTACTGTCGTCTGCGTACCCAAAGATACCGGGTGCAAGCAGATCGTTGATGTGCAGTAGGAACAGCGTGGCAGACAGGACCGAGCCCTGGGGAACTCCAGCGTCAATCGCATACAAGTCAGAAGAGTGTCCCTCAAGAACAACTCTTATAGACCGTCCCTTGAGGAAGTCTGCTATCCAGGTGCATAGATTCCTGGCAATCCCAAAAGATGGCAGCTTGCTCATGAGGCCATCGTGCCAGACCCTATCGAATGCTTTAGATATGTCCAGAGATATTGCAAGAGCTTCACCGTGTTTTTCGATGGCTTCATTCCATACATGTGTCGCATACGCAAGAAGATCTCCAGTGGATCTGCCTGACCGAAAACCATACTGGCGATCACTAAGAAGGTCATTGTCTTCAAGGTATGTAAGGAGCTTACCATTTAACACTCGTTCCAAAGTCTTGCATAGCAAGGACGTAACTGAGATGGGCCTGTAATTCGCAGGGTTGGCACGGCTACCTTTTTTCGGTACCGGTTGGACATTTGCCAGCTTCCACGCATCAGGCACTCGTCCGGTCTCCAGCGAGAGTCGATACAGGCGTGTTAGGACAGGGGACAACTCGGGTGCACAATTCCGCAGAACCACTGCCGGAATGCCGTCAGGTCCACTGGCTTTGTTTACATCAAGACCCCGCAACATCCTAAGGACATCTTTCTGGCGTATCCGAACATCGCTCATCTCGGTCTCGGCAGGTGGGAGCACTGGTGGGCTTTTACCCGTAGTATCGAGGTGGGAGTTTTTTGCGAAAAGGGAGGCAAAAATATTAGCTTTTTCTCCCGCGGAGTGGGCCAGTGAGCCATCAGCTTTTAACAGAGGCGGAAGACTTGGGCGACAAAAGTTGGTTTGAATGGTCTTGGCAAGAGACCAAAACGCTTTGCTCCCAGCTGGATGTGAGGCTAGTTTTGTGCCTATCCGACCAATGTGGTTATATCGAGCCTGGCGCAGTGTCTTTTTGTGTGATTTGGAGGCATGGTTATATGCTCTCTTCAGGTCACGGGTGTCTGAGGTCTTGTCTCTACGAGCATTAGCCCAGGCAAGGTAAGCGGATTGTTTGTGAGCTTCTGCTCGAAGGCATTCCTTGTTGAACCATGGGCGGGCTCTGGTTCCAGAACAGACGTTAGAATGTGGGATAAAGAACTCCATACCCTGTCTGATGACCTCTGTCACAGCATCGGCACAGACAGAAGGATCCCTTAAAGAAAAGCAAACCTGCCGCCAAGCGAAAGAAGCGAAATAGTGCCGCAACTCGTCCCAATCTGCCGACTTGTAACGCCACACGCGTCTAACACCACCAGACTTAGGATGGGGCGGGGAATATGTGGATACTGATTTTACTAAACAGTGATCTGAAGTACCCAAGGGGGCGGCGACCGTTATGGAATATCTGTCTGGCTCAGTTGTCAACAGAAGGTCTAAGCAATTAGCTGCGTGAGTGTGGACATCTGGAACCCTGGTTGCACATTGTACTAGCTGGGAAAGGTTCAGTGTTAGAGCAAATTTGCGAGCCTCCTTCCCAGCGTGATCGGTCTTTTCAAATGGGAATAGCCACTCCTGGTGGTGGGCGTTAAAGTCCCCCAGAAATACCAACTGTGCTGATGGGTAACGGGCCAGAGCTCTGTCCGCTGATTCACTGAGGTGTTCAAAAAGTCGGGTTGTCTCAGTGTCTCCACTGTGCGATCGGTAAATTCCTGCATATAGTATCTGTTCTTGGCCGGTATCAACCAGAACCCAGAGCTCGGAAAACTTGCGGTCCTCGAGACACCTAAGGCGTTTGACACAAATGTCGTCACGGACATACAAACATACACCCGCTTGAGCCAGAAATTTATGCTCCAGCGTGTATCCAGGGTAGTGTAAGTACGCCGTGTCTGCTGGACATTTTATCTTTGTCTCGGTAAGGAAAAGTAGTTGCGGCTTATCAGTTTCGAGATGGTGATGGACTGCTACGATATTTGAGTGCAGTCCTCTAATATTTGCGAGGTGCACTTTTAGTGGGAGGACGTGCAACCGCTGTTTTACTGTTTTTCGTTTTTTGACTTTTTTCATGTTTTTGGAGTGAATAGGATGGAGGCATGGCAGTTGAGTCAGGTGTTACTGTGCACGCCTGGATAAGTGAACCAAGCTAGTGTACCGAAAGGGGGCCTAGCCCGGAGACCGCGGGGACGCCCGAACCCCCCCAGAAAGGTTAAATAAGGTATAATTAATAAGGTATTTGGCTAAATTTTTATTTGAATACCAAATAAATAATTTTGTAAAATACACTGGATCCTTCCACTATAGATTTAAGATAAACTTCAGTAAAAATATATAAAACGGCGCTCCATGTAAAAATATGCCAGAGCTCCTGGCATCGCTTTCTCTTCAACCACAAAAAGTCAACTTATTTTTTTCTCATTTTAAGTACAGTCGTGGACAAAAACATTGAAGTGCGGTACATTTATATTGGTAGTTATTGCAAAATGTTGGCGGACGCTCGTAGTACAGTCGCCAACACTTCAGGTTCTAAAATTTTGTGAAAACTAAGCCTTATCAAAACTGCATAAGATTCTCTGCACAGTCATTACCTTAACGTGTGTTTTTGTACACGTAGATAGAGTACATAGAGTTTTGTAAGATTTCTTTTGATTTACCTTTTTATTTATTTATTTTATTTCTTTGTGGCACTGTACACAATCATTTTTGCTTGTGAGCGGATAAGTCCACCTTTAGTAGGAATTTTAGTTGTGCAACGAATAAAAATAAATTAATTTCTTAAGATCGGGTACAAACTACTTATAAGTACAGTTAGCAAACCTACTGATTCTCTCTGAACTGTGACGTATGTGAAGCAACCAGCTTGTAATTGCATGTTGGACATATTTTTCTGTAAAACATTTATGAGGTATTCGCGCTCACGAGCGTGTATCCTTATTAGCGCTAAGACACATTAACATAATGCGATCATGTCGCAAATGTATCGGCATTAACACGTTTTATGCTTTATCGGCTGTAATTTTAATTTGACGACGTGTTCGTTTCGCAGTTATTTGCTTTCACGACATTTCTGTTGTCAATATCGTTATAATCAAACAGTTTTTGATAGCTGACGTTTTGACTGTGTGAAATTAAAAGGACGGTGATTCCTTGTCTATTTTGAAGTACTTACAATGGTACATACTATAATCATAATTATAATAAATACCTTAAAAGTCTCAAAAGCGCATCCTGAATTTTCAGTAACTGCGCTAGTTGTAGAGGAATACATCTAAAGACTTAAATTCAGAGTGAACAGGCTTCTTTGCGGTAAGAAGGCCGCATCGTTGACTCTGTCCAAGTCTAATGAGGTCGAATGAGGTCCCGAAAAAAAAAGTTGAATCCTTGTAAGGTTGATATTTCATAATTTACTAAAATTATATTTAATAAAATATTAGAAATGTCTTGACCCTCAAGATAACTCTTAATTATAATACAAACTCACTTACCTGTAGATATGTATTCCTCGTTATATTCTCCTCGGTAACGGTCAGCGCCCTTCGCTCACCCAGCTTGTACGATTCATCATAGTACATATACTCTGTGAACGTCAGCCCGCTAGTTGTGTACTGCTGCGTGAAATACACTGATATAGTCCCGTTCAATATATCATGCTCGATAACCCATCGACACTTTATGGGAACGGGGAACGCGTTCGGGAAGTTTGGGGTCTGGATGATCCCCACTGGGCCTTTGAGGTGGCCCCCGCAGGTTTGGGGGCCCTGTTGCTCCTTGTCCCCCTCTTGGGAGAACACGTGGTCGATCACGATGGTGAAGAGTGTGATGCTGAGCAACCGGTGCATGGTTAGCCTGGAAAAGAGAGAAACAAGTTCTTAAAAAAATGAAAAAGGAGGTAGATAAAAGATGTTCACAATTTAGTTGGTACAATGCGAGTGTATTTTTTTAAAGTTCTTTTTATATAAACAGCATTCTGCTTTGTAATTAAAATATTCCACCTAATACATACAGGCTGAAATTACAATCAGGAATCATTTTTTTTTTGTAAAGACTCTACTAATAAATTTATATAACTTTTACTATAGGGGCAATAGCGAAATCGAGGAAAATAAAGAGCTCCACACATCGCGCGGGTGCGATCAAAATGTACGAACAGCTGTTTTTTTCTCGATATCACTATTTCCCCCATAGTAAAAGCTGTTCACATTCATCCGTGGGTATAAAATTTTTTGTTACTGATTAAAATTTCAACATATGTATGACACGTAACACTAGGTACTTAATACAGTTTATCATTTTTTAACGAGTGCTAAGTAAAAAACAAAAACCCTTAATTTCGCCAAAAATAAAATTACAATTTAGCTTTTGCACATAACTGTACACCGAGGGCTTAAACTCGCGTTTAGTAATTCCACTGTAAAATTTATAACCGAAGAGCTTTTGTAGGAGCTCATATGCCAAATGGGTAACTTTTTTGCGTTTAGTTTCCAAACTCAACCACTCGGTGGTTGGAACGAAACGTTGTATGCATACGAACGCTTGTTTTATAAATGTTCTTTTATCTAAAGTATATTTTGTTGTTACATTTAAATTAAAAAGTATAATTTGGTGTTGACAGTTCAATAAGCCCTTTTTGTCCACACTCAGTTGGATTTTGAAAGCAAGTTTTTGTCGATGTTTTCATAAATCAGCATAATAAATATTACAGACATACATAGAGCAGTTAAAATCACGCAAAACATATTAAAATATGAGATAATTTTGATGTTACTATAAGAGTCAAATGAAGTCGCTCCTGACTTCACGAGTCATAAAAACCGACTTCAAAACCAAAATGCACTAAAAAGTCTTAAATAAACTTTTTTTTTTATTTCAAATAAAAATTTTGGTTTTGAAGTCGGTTTTTACTTTTTTTAAAGTTTATTTTATTTCTTCATTTTTAGTGATTACATAAGAGGGGGGGAGAGTTGCACCTTATGATTCTATTTTTTAAGAAGCTACAAATTACCTTTCATAAGTTCCGTCATTATAGTTACTGAACTCCTAAGCGTTAAGGAGTTTTACCATCAGCTCAGCACCACAAGATGTTGACTATCAAACGTAACAACACGTCAACATTAAGATTCTAATAAAGAAACACTATACGTGCGTTTAAAATTTGAGGGTTTCCCTCGATTACACCAAGATCCCATCATCAGATCCCAAAAATGGAAAAATGGGACCAACTAGAAGGTACTCTAAGTAGGTGAAAAAAATTTTCGATTCGGTCGACAAACGATTGAGATATGAGGTAACATACATACAAAAAAAAAACATACAGTCGAATTGATAACCTCCTCCTTTTTTGAAGTCGGTTAATAAAATACAGTACTCTAGACTTATTATTTATGAGCTTACAATTTCTAAAGCTGACCTCTCCTATCTACAGTTTACTAGAGGTATATTCATTTTCATATGCATATTTCGCAAAATTCAAACGTGGTACTATAATATAACCTAAATTCCGGAATACCTAGTCCAGCAAAGAATACACTGGAATTCCTATCTTCCTGATGTCCTGTTCTTTACAAAGGATGTCCGAGTAGTATTGTGGGAAACAGGAATTTTCTAATAAAATATTCTAAACGCAAAGTATTAAAAGTTATTTTCTAATAACATTCTGCTGTGGAATTTATGGAGGGAAACCGCAGAAGTGCTTCGAGAAGGCAGAGATAAATATTTACGACGGAATTTTTAATTAGATTCAATATTCTATTTTATAATAATTTTATTAAATTTGAATAATAGACTGATCTATTGCATTTGGTTTTATTGACAGATGCCGTCTAAATTGAACTTATATACAATATAAAAAATATGTTTCAAGTCAAACATTACTACTATAGGAGAAACAAAATCATTTGGAGTCGGTGCATGATGAGTGAAGACTGTTGGTGTAGGTAATCTTGACATCATGCACCGACTCCAAATGAATTTAATTCTTGTAAGTAAACGGCAAATGCATTATTTTAAACTTTATAGTCAGTTTTTGAAGGTTAATTATATTTTTTCCTACATGATTTTTAGTTATTTACCCATATCTCAAAAACTACTGAGTCGATTTTAATTAAACTTACACTGTATCTTAAGTATATACACTGCTTGTTGCGCATTTATTCTTAGCCATGTGATAAAGATTTCAGCGTATCAGAAGCCATTATTTGAAGAAGAAAAAAACAGCGCGCAATGACGCAAACCTAATGAGGTTTGCTAGTTTTTTGGACTCCAGTTCAGTTGCTTCAAATGTAACCGAAACATACATTCAAACTAAAAAATAAGCTTTCCGCTATAATTTTTTGTTTTTGAGAAATCCGTGGACTACATACATACACTTACGAATTTTTGCACACGTCTTTGGAAGCTTTTCAATCAACATACTCAGATATGATCAAATTACAAGAATATCACATACAAACACATTCAGTTGATTTTTTCTTTTTTAAGTCGGTAAAAATTACCCTCAGATCTATGTCCTACCTACCTACTTTATGACGAATTCAAATCGGATTCCGTTAAAGCTTCTTAAACTAAACAATCCACTTTGATTGCAGTGGGAAAACATTTAACATTTTCCAATGTGCGCCAAATTAGCGAGACAAATAAACAGCGTTTACTTATTTATTCGCCCAACGAAATAAGCAACTGACCAAAGATTGAGGATGCTGTAAAAAGCCAGCAAACTACTCTTCAAGGAAAACCAATTTAAAGTACTGACCGAAAATAAATGAGAACAAAAGAGTAAATACAACTACGTTCTTTTAAATCATTGTAAGTCTGGTAAAGTATTTTCTGGTTGTGAGAAATGTACCGGTCATGACGTTGAAGAAGTGAAGGGACGACTGTTTAATTTTTTCAAAATATATTTAATAGTTTACAAAGCGCCTGTAAAATTGAAAAAAAAAGAAATGTCGGTACAAGTTAAATATTAAAACGTATTTTAGAAAATCTTACCGTCTATTCTTTCAGTACAGAAACACACAGTAACAGTTGGTAGGTACTTAGGCATTCACCCAATAATACGTGTACTTATTATGTGCCTCGATTAAGCTACTTAAAGACTGTTTATTTTTACTGGTCCAATATTGTTGACAATCTTTGATTTTTTTAAAAATAATATCAGTAAATTATACTAATTTACTAATATATTTAAAAAAATATCTCAGTCTTCAACGATTAATTACCTTATGTTGGTTTTAAGTTTTGCGTTTATCACTACACAGTAAAAAAAAGTCGCTTCCCGCTGTCTAATATGTATGTATGTATGCTTAAATCTTTAAAACTAAGCAATGGATTTTGATGTTGTTTTTTTGATAGATAGAGTAATTCAAGAGAAAGGCTTATAAGTAGTAGTAAACACTGATAATTTTAGGGTTTTTATGTAAAGTCGTAAATACACACTTTTATGAGCTTAAACTGCAAACGCTGGCTAAACATGACAGCAATATCCATTGCACCCGTGTGAAGCCGGGCAGAGTCGCAAGTCTTATTTTGAAATGAGTCATTTCATTAAAAAGGAATGTCAAGATTGTTTACAATATTCGACTAGCAAAGAAAAACGGAATTACTTATTTTTCAACAACAATAAACTTATTAACTTACTAATGTCAAACATAGAACCTGTTTGCATACAATTTTATGGTTTAACGTTCTAAGATTATCAGTACCCCTATCACGAATAATTTGCGTCAAAGTATTCGTATAGTAACGTAATCATTTGTATGAGAATCTGAAAGCGCCTCTATCGGACGTAAAACAAACTAAATTTGGCAGCTCAAATACCCGCTCGGCAGTCCAATGGCACTACAGTGCCATTTTCTTTTTTACGGTAAACTGTCCGTGGTACTACAGTGCCCACCACTTGAAAATTATGTATTAAGTATAGTATATATATAAATTAAGTATAGTATATATTATAGTATAGTAAGTGTATTAGATTTTCAACTTTTTATATATTTATAACTATTACCTATCTACCAGTATTTTTGTTTTCGTAATCACAACTATACTTTTCTTTATATAAGCATTTTTATCGCGCGACATGTCGCGCGATTTTTATCATGCAACCGTCGCGCGATATCGCCGGACAGTTTTCCCACATCATAGTCTGACAGCGCGGACAGTCGAGTGGCTGACATTTATTGTGCGTAAACATTTTCTATAGTGTTTATCTGGATTTGCGATCACGAACCTTTCTTTGACGTATAGTATCGTGAGTTGCAACAAGATTACTTGAGATTCTGTGTGTCAAAAATGAGCGAAGAGAAACTAGGTAACTTTTACGGATAAGACCGCCTAAATTGTTTTTTTTCTAAAATTATCATACAGCTGCATTTGAAGACGGATTGAAGCTCCTGGAATGGGAAAGATTCGGCATCAAAGTCAGTAGCAAATACATCTCTCACCTCCGGTTTATTGATAATATACTATTCGTGCAGGCAAAGATGAGATTTTGGAACTACAGTCGAAAGCCTTAACCGAGCCTTACAACAAGTGGTTCTAAGAAAGAGGTCTATCAACGAATCCAACGCGGCCTGCTAGGCAGAGGTCGGGAAACTGCGCAAGAGCGCTGTCATGTCTCATTAACCTCAGGGCCATTCTTTAAGCACCGTTTTTTGATGGTCACACGTTTGTAATTCCAAACACATTCAATGTTTAATTAAATAATATTTTTTTTATGTTTTATCATGTATCTATCTATATGAATTCACTTTAAAATGTGTTATTATGTTTGTAGTTTTGTAGGAAAAAATATTTTACCATCGGAATCGGGAGTAAAACTGCTGTTCTTCGGGCGTCAAACTGAGTTGGCGCTCAGTTTAAACACTTCTATCTTGCTGGACTTTTACATTATATTAACATTATATATTTTTAAAAATTGGATACTAAGTCAGGATTCATTATATCGAGGGGGAAAAAATCAGTCCTTAGATTTAAATTGTACATACTTAATTTTGTGTCGGTCACACGATTTTACCATTTTCGAAAATGTGACTCAAAATTGCTCATAACTTCAAAAAGGTTCATCCTATCGACACAAACCATAGGTCCGCAGAAACTTCAGACCTGTCAAAACACTAATAGAAGACAAATGAGTATCTCATAGCTATGATATAGCTAATACAGCTCCTTGCGTTTTATTTTTTTTCTTCAGACCCTAGTGCATGTGACCCTTCATGGGTAATGTTTTAAGATTATAAGTCAGCGTCAGGAATAAATGTCTAGTATTGAATCATAAAACTCATAGTCAAGATTCATTAGAGCTGATTAGATTACATAAATGTTAGTTACTTAATTTAATATTTCTGAAAATGTAAAATTTTCGTCACTTGCGTGGCACAACTTTCGTGGTCAATTTCCCACGAAAGTTACAAATCATACCACGAAAGGTTATCATAGTGTACTGATCTCACTATAATTTATATTTTATGGTTTGCAAATGCAGTTAAAATAACCGCCTTAACGTTTCAAACTTGAATTATTCTACTTAGACAGTTTCCAGAGGCACAGATATGATTTATAGAAATAATGTAGCTTACTATAAATATGTATAGAATATGACGTCTTAAATCTTGATTTTATTCGGCTTTGAATCGCCTCATCAATCTAAATACTAATTATATAAAGAAATTACAATATGTTACTCTAAAAAGCAAACTCATTAATTAATTAATTTTCTTGCATTATTCGTAATTAGCCCAATTTGTGTAGTTTATATGAGAAAAAAATGAATAATTCTTTGCCACTAATAAGAATGATGGCAGTTATGCCAGTCGTCTTAATTTATTCAAACAAGTGGCATGGCTAATATTTGAGCTTGGTCTAAAGCTGGAAATTTGTCCACTAGACCGATAAAAGAGTCTACTTTGAGGCTACTAGATAAAGACTGGGAATCATGAGTTTGCTTTACCGGTACTAGTAATTAATAACATTAATAATTAACACTGGTACTGGTTCGTAAATAAGCGCGTGACGTCTGGTGTTTATTTCCAAAGATTTAAAAGAAATAGTTTAATTCTTTATTGGATACGAAAAGGTCATATTTTGAACGATCTTACAGTTATGATCCAGCAACTAGTAGTCTAAATAGTCTCACTCCAGGCAAGCAAAATATCTTGAAGACTAATTTATTGATTGTAAAGTTTATAAAGGGCCTAACCTATATTCATATTCATTTATTCACTTCATAATATAACATTACAGCAGACAATATATAACATATAGGCAAAAGATGGTTATTTTGTTACATTATGACCTCAACGAGGTATTTGTGAATTCAAGTTATTAAATTCAATAAATTACAATTGTAGGCTTAAAGCCTACGCACAGAAGGCTGAGACTGGTGAAAGAAGAACTCCAACAATTTTTCACTTAGTTTATTCAAATAACCCTGATAACTTTTACACTTCGTTTATTACAATATAACACACAGGTAATCGCATAATGTTATCTAACTAACACTAGGTACTGCACCATGCAAGCGCTCGTAACAGAATGCCCCGAGCAGTGTTTGTTTCGACCTTACCAAAATGTCGGCGGAAATGCCGTGCTACCATTGATTAAATTTATTTATCTTAAGAAAGCATTGTTTTTAAAATTAGTAAACTATATGCATAATTAGTTATATAAAACAAGGATAATTTTAAAAATGAGTTACATAGTTAAATAATTAGTTTGAATACACCGGATACTTAATTTTTAACCGAACAAAATGGCGGCGGAAATACCGTGTAACGAGTATACATTTTATTCATTTATTTTAATAAAACATTGGTTTTAAAATTATAACTCTGTATGCATAATAATTTGTATAATTTAAGACTTATTTTGGAAGTGAGTTTTACAATTTAATAATATTTTATTACTAACAGGAAACATAATTTGATAAACTTCATAAAATTAATCGTTTCATTACAAAAAACAACCTATTTTTTTTATGGAACCTTACACTCGACCATCCTGATGTCGTGTGTGGTCTCCATACACGTGACTGGTGAAACCTTACACTTGGCTACTGTTATACATCACAAATAAGCAACAAACAACACTTTATCAAATTTGAACACAACTAACAACAAAATAATTACAATCATCCTTTCGATTTAAATTATTACGTTACATTGTCAAAATATTAAGCCTCGAAAAATTCACTCCGGGGCTTAAATTAACTACAATAATCTCTTTAAGTGCCATGAAAAATTCACTTCAGGGGCTTTTATTTAAATCTTGGAAAATTCACTCCAAGGACTTAAACTTAAAACACCTTGAAAAATTCACTCCAAGGTCTTATCCTACTTAACGCCTTGAAAACTGCACTCCAAGGTCTTATTCTACTTAACGCCTTGAAAAATTCACTCCAAGGACTTATTTTACATAATGCCTTGAAAAATTCACTCCAAGGACTTATACTTAAAACACCTTGAAAAATTCACTCCAAGGTCTTATAGTACTTAACGTCTTGAAAAATTCACTCCAAAGACTTATTTTACATATTGCCTTGAAAAATTCACTCCAAGGACTTGATAAAACCTCAAAAAGCTAAATAATAGAATGATTTATATATTATCTCGCGCATTTAATAATTAAACTAGCTAATCGTCTACATCATTATCGTCACTAACATGGCATTCATAATTATCATCGTCACTATTCTGTTCTACTTCTAATGCGGATAAGTGAATCCAGGGCTGCATCCTGTCAGAAGCAACCGTGGTTTTTCGTTTCTTTCGCATACCCTCAAACCCCGGTATTGGTGCTAGTTTGTAGCGGTCATTACCTAGAACTTTTGCTACCCGATATGGTCCTTCATATACTGGCATGAGTTTGGAACTTTTTCCATTATTATTGAAAGCAGTCTTTGTTATTTTAACTAAATCCCCGAGATTATATATACGGGCTGGTCGTCTGCCCTTGTCATAGTACCGCTTTTGATTAGCCTGTTCTTTATCGATTCGCTCTTTCACCTCACTGCGCAACTCGGTTAAATCAATTTCTTCGCGGGTTTCATCAGATATCTCATTAAGTATAGGATTAATTTCACTAGACATGGACGTTCCGAACAACACCTCGGCTGGAGCCCTACCAGTAGTCTTTTGGATCGTGTTATTAAGTCCCCATTGTATCCTACCTAACTTGTTGTCCCAATCTTTTTCGTCCGATTTTAAATTTTGAGCAGTTAGTGAATCTAAAATGGTACGGTTGTAGCGTTCCACCTGTCCATTGGATCTAGGGGACGCTACAGCGTTCAGAACATGCTTGACTCCTCTATTCAAACAAAACCTTTTAAACGCATGCGATGTAAAACAACTGCCGCGATCACTTATAATACGCTCAGGTGTCCGAAAGGTGTCAAAAATGTCTTCTAGTACTCTGACAACATTCAACGTGCTAGTATTCCTAACGGGCTTTATGAAAATGAACTTTGTAAACGAGTCTACTACGACTAATAAGTGAGTAAAACCTCGTTTAGACTTCACAAAGGGCCCAAGATGGTCTAGGTGCAAGGTATGAAAGGGTTTTTCAACTTTGTGAATAGGATGTAATAAACCTTCTCGTGTATTAGCCATCTTTTTGGCATATGCGCACTCTATGCAAGAATCAACGTATTTTCTAACAAATTTTGACATTTTCGAGAACCAATATTTACTTTTAATTCGATCCAAAGTTTTTTCATAACCAACATGACCAATGTCATCGTGGTTCATCTTACACAACTGCCATCGTGCGCCCTTTGGAACCACCCACCGAATATCTTCCTTGTTACCGTTTATGCATCTAAATATCTTGTTATCCTGAATAATGTAATTGTCTCTAATATAATCAAGTCCCTTTTCATCTAGTCCACTGCGGAGAATATCTCGTATCCTATGCAACTCTGAATCACCCAACTGTAGAGTCAAGAGCCAATCTTGGTCACTTATTGCCATCACTGCCGGAAATGGCTCTGGGTCTTGATCTTCCGGACCATCGATCGGATTTCTGGACAGTGCGTCAACATGTGACATTTTATTTCCCGCCCTATATTCTACCGAACAGTCAAATTCTTGGAGTGCCAACCACCAGCGAGCTATCCTTGGTACTAAATCACGTTTCTGAAACGTGGATCGTAGCGCACTACAGTCGGTTACGACTTTGAAGCTTTTGCCCAATAAGAAAACTCTAAACTTTTTAAGTGAACTAACGACAGCTAAGGTTTCCAGCTCGTAAGAGTGGAAGTTTTTCTCTTCAGGTGTCGTTTGCCGACTGTAAAACGCTACGGCTTTGAATGGCTCATTTTCATGGGAACGTTGCATGAGGATCCCACCTATGCCAATACGACTCGCGTCAGTGTGCAGTTCCGTCTCTCCTGAATTATCGAAAATTGCTAAAATTGGTCTATTCGTCAGTTTTTCCTTCAAAACGTTAAACGATTTTTCTTGAGCCTCGCCCCATTCCCATCTTGCGTCTTTTTTCAAAAGTTTAGTAAGAGGAAATGCCACAACTGCGAACCCGTATATGAACTTTCGGAAATAACCTACGAGCCCGAGAAACTGACGCACGCCATGAACATTCTCTGGTCGTGGAAAACTCATAACCGATTTTATTTTAGCTTCACCAGGTCTCATCCCTTTCGCACTAATCTCGTATCCTAAATAATCGATCCTGTTCATCAAAAAATTACATTTAGCCAAATTCAACTTTAAATTCGCCTTGTCTAAAAGCAAAAGAACCTCTTTAAGACGATCAAGACATTCGCTTGGATCTTTGCCGAATATTAATAGATCATCTATATAAACCGTGGCTTTGTCAAACCGAACAGGGCCCAGGACGTGATTCATCATTCTCTGAAATACTGCTGGTGCATTTGCCAAGCCAAACGGCATACGATTAAACTCGTAGTGGCCGTCCGGCGTGACAAACGCAGTTAAATGTTTAGATTGCTCCGAAATTGGTACCTGATAGTACCCAGACATTAAATCTAGAGTGATGAACCACGCTTGACCTGACAACCTTGCAATTTCGTCCTCTATTAGAGGCATAGGGTAACGCTCTTTAATGGTGATTGAGTTAAGCATCCGATAGTCGACACACATTCTTGCACTACCGTCCTTCTTTTTGACTAATATTATAGGACTCGCGTAGCTGGATACTGATTCCCTAATTATTCCCACGTTCAGCATGTCACCTACCAATTGTCGTACCCTATCACGCTCATGATATGATAGTCTATATGGTCTGTATACTACGGGACGCTGACTGTTTAGCTCTATGTTCATTTCGGTAGTATTTGTACATCCTAGACTAGCCAAGTCATTTGCAAAACAATGTTTGAAGCCGTCAAGTAGATCGAAAAGTTTTATTTTGTCTTCTTCAGACACTGAATCTCCTAGCAACACTTGTGTTTTATCAATAGGAGCATGAGAAGCGATAGCCTCACCTTCACATATAAGGGGACTTGGGGAGACTATACGATTTACAATTTCTACCTTTTCGGCGCGAGAAAAAATAGAGTTCTCTAAGAGAGTGCAAGGTATTGAGCAAGGTGTTATTGTGACATATACAACACCCTTTTGAACGTTATAAATTCCACCAGAAACTATAAACTGCGCATTTGGTTTTCCAATAACCTTGGTATCTAGTAAAACATTACCTGAAAATGCTGGTTCACTTTCAGCCCTAACACTGGCAGACCCATAAAGTACACTGTGCTTGCTAACTCTCATTCTAGCTATAAGTTCATTACGACAGTCATCTAACCCATCACCTGGCATGACAGTGTCAAGCGCATGAAATTGTAACTCAGTTGAATCTTTATAGACCACAACGTGTGGTTGCTCTGAAAACGATTGACCGATTATCATTGGTTTTTCAAGAAACTCATCCTTCACTACCCTACAGGGTACTTTAGCATAAACTTTGTCGATTGTCACGTTAAGCATAACCGTTCCTAACGACTTAACCAAGCTGTTTCCGAATCCTTTCATGGTTGTAGGCTGACTGTCATGTGAAACACCTAGATCCCTCATAACCGACTCCTTTATCAAAGTGACCTCACTGCCAAAATCTACAAACGCATCTAACTGAATATCATTAACAAGAACTTGTTTAATAAATTTAGCGTTTTGATTTGAACTAGAAATACACATTGTCTTTTGTGATACGTCAACGTTAGTGGGCTTTTCTTTACTAAAACAACTTTCAGTGTTGTGTCCTACCTTATTGCAACGCTTGCACTTTAATAGAGGTTTCGGGCATTGTGTAAACATATGACCTTTATCCCTACAGTTAAAACAAAACATTGTCCCTAACGCTGGCCTCGCACCTGACCTACTATTCTGGTTAGCATCAGATGAGGTGGCATTATTCCTGTTCCTAAATGGCACGGTACTATGTGACATAGTCTCCCTATTACTTAGTAAGAATTGCAATAATTGGTCTGGTTCCGTACATCTAAGAGCAAGGGCACTGGACTTGATGGTTTTATCGCTAATTCCGTGGATTATACAATCCACAGCTCGCTTGCCCTGAATATCACATTGATTTAACAATGCAATTTTCTCGTAAAAGTAAGTCTCGATGGGTTCATTATATCTACTCCGCCGCTTCAGCATATCCTCCAAGGACTGGCCATAGTTTTGCTCATAGGGAAACGCACTAAGTAATTTCTCCTGCCATTGGGGCCATGTGTACAAAATAGTGTTAAGGCTCTCATACCATGTTTTGGCCAGTCCTTGCAGCTTCTGCATAGTAAAGTGTATTGTAGTCCTTTCGTCCCACCCGTAAACAGAAGCGCATTCGTTGACCTTTTTCAACCAGACGTCTACGCGTTGATTTTTAGTTGATGGATCGAATCCGGGAACTATGTTGTGATGATCTAAGCTCTTATTCAACGGTTGCGCACTCTGTGTTACTGGTTGAGACGAAACACCACTTTTAAGGGATTGCAAAAGATTAAAAATATCCTTACTAGTAAAAGTAGGGCTACGTGACCTGCGAGGTGACTGGTGCGTGGCGACGCGCCTGTCGCGTTGGCTTCTTGATGCTCGAGGCTCGGCAGCGTTGACCTTCAGTGGCAGCAGAAGGCTGCGGCGCTCGCTGTGTCGTTCTTCATCACGAAGGTGCCCTTGTCGCTCGTCCCGGTGCCTTCGGCTTCCCTCGCGGTCTCTCTCCAGTTCACGCTCCAAGCGTTGAATCCTTCTGCGTTCTAGCTCCAACTCTTGCTCCCGCCTCTGCAGGTGGCGGCTGCTACTGCGACTGCGCGTGCGTGTCCGAGTTCGGCTTCGCCTGCGGCCACCACTACGAGGGCGCGCTGAAGCACCACTCCTAGCGTGCCTCGTTGTGTCTCTGCTCTGCAGGCGGCTGCGGGGTCGGCCACGTCTTGAACTATCCCGGTCAGGCTGAAGCGGACTCGGTTCTGGCGTCGCCAGCTCGCGACGACCCTCATCTTGATCTTCACACTGCTCTTCCATCGTAGAACCTCGTGGAAAATAATGAGAGTTATTTCACTGTTATGCATATATTATCCATAAAAACAGTTTTATTGCTCTATCTTCTAAACCGTGCACTTTACGTAAAAAATAATGAAATTTTGACCCCTTTTAGATACCAGTATGTAACTGCACGAATGTGTTCACGGTGTGAAAATTCAGTTTCGAGATCAAAAAAAATACCAGTCCATATAATACATCGAAATGTGTAACTTAAATTATTTCGTTAATTCAACATCAACACACCATTCTAGCGAATATCGTTTAGATAGCAACGCAATATGGCACACATACCCGTGTGTAATTTTAATGTAATAGGTTAATCGTAATTAAAATTAAAAAGAAAATATACTTGTACAAAATCGAACAAAGCTAAAATCAGTCCACTTTAGTTTTTTTAAAAAAAAAAGATCCACACATTGCACACAATTGGTTAAAATGTTTGCATTGAACACATTGTGTGCAATAAGACTCATCACTTCTTGCATGCATTACATTAAGTACAACATGGATTATAATTAGGAGATTATAGACTCGAATATGGACGTGTACTTACGCGATTCAGCGTTGGATCCCACTTCTGACTTGTATGCTTAAAGCCTACGCACAGAAGGCTGAGACTGGTGAAAGAAGAACTCCAACAATTTTTCACTTAGTTTATTCAAATAACCCTGATAACTTTTACACTTCGTTTATTACAATATAACACACAGGTAATCGCATAATGTTATCTAACTAACACTAGGTACTGCACCATGCAAGCGCTCGTAACAGAATGCCCCGAGCAGTGTTTGTTTCGACCTTACCAAAATGTCGGCGGAAATGCCGTGCTACCATTGATTAAATTTATTTATCTTAAGAAAGCATTGTTTTTAAAATTAGTAAACTATATGCATAATTAGTTATATAAAACAAGGATAATTTTAAAAATGAGTTACATAGTTAAATAATTAGTTTGAATACACCGGATACTTAATTTTTAACCGAACAAAATGGCGGCGGAAATACCGTGTAACGAGTATACATTTTATTCATTTATTTTAATAAAACATTGGTTTTAAAATTATAACTCTGTATGCATAATAATTTGTATAATTTAAGACTTATTTTGGAAGTGAGTTTTACAATTTAATAATATTTTATTACTAACAGGAAACATAATTTGATAAACTTCATAAAATTAATCGTTTCATTACAAAAAACAACCTATTTTTTTTATGGAACCTTACACAATTAAATCAATTCTTCATTAAAATAGTAATGTCAATAAGTATTTTGTCAAATTGTTAGTATGTCAAATATAAAGTCATTTCTATCTATCTAAATAATAATAATGCGGTCATGTTAAATTCAAATTAAAAGAAAAAAAAATACAATCAAATCATGTCAATTTTCAATTTAAATCACAGATTAGTAAGAGTTTAAATTATATAATGTCATATCTAAATATATTGAAATTTATCATTGAAATATTCATTTATATTATAATATGCCTTTTTAACTAAAAACTTCTTTAATTCCCTATCAAATTTAATACCTTGGAGGGCTTTAATAAAGTTAGGCAAATGGTTATGTATCTTTATAGCCATATAGTAGGGACCGACCTTGAATAACTCCAGTCTGGCCGGAGGCAAAATAAAATCATTTGCGCGCCGCAAAGCGTAACGGCTCGACGTGTCATTAAAATGCTGAAAATATCTACTGTGTTTTCTTATAAAACGACATAATTCGAAGATATAGACGCAAGTCACCGTGAGTATTTCAAATTTTACAAATAACATTCTACATGTGTGTCTCGGCGCCGTAAACGTAATTATTCTAAGACATCTCTTTTGTAACACAGATACCGCATGCACATTAGTGGAGTTGCCCCAAAACATAATCCCGTAACGTATCCGTATATACCTAATATAACTGAGCCTACCTTAAATGAGTTGATAATAGCCGGCAAATATCTAACTACTAAAATTCAGGGTACCTGTATGTAATTTGAGGCACTACTTTGAAGGGCAAAGAGTTGATTGCTACAGATTTGCTACATGTACCTTAGCTTACCTTTACCTTTATAACCTCAGATAATTTCGACAGAATGCGACTACTTACCAAAATAGGTTAAGGAAGCGATTAAATTACAAAATACTAAAAATTTGATCGTAAGTATGGGTTTAAATTGTCGAATATCAAAATACCATTGCTCCGAAAGTGCGATACCGTAAAATTTAACAAAGTATCCTATCGCTGACAAATACGGTCATTGTTGTGTGCCGAGAACAAATGCGAGTAAACAGTGAATTTGAGGTCAGTGATACTGAAAATGAGTGCAATAAAACACTTAGAAGGAGGGTAGACCATAAAGTCTACAAATAACAGCCCACTCGCAACAGTTTTAGGTACGCTGTGATCATGGCACTTGCAACAGTGTCGAAATACCTATCGGATACTCATAAATAATTTGGTACATAGTAGCAATGTCGAAGGTAACAAACTATTATTATGTTAGTGTTCATCATGAATGTTTAAAAATATATGTTATACCTAACCACATTGCTATTTGTCTCAAACATATATAATATTTCAAGTACTTTGATACTTTTATTACCGAATTATCTATCCAAAAAGACGCTGCGTAACTTTCGTGTCACGGTGAGTAACTTTCGTGGCTTACGAAATTTCAATATTAAATATCTACATGAATAATGAACCGATTTTCATGATTCTAACAGATTATGTTACAGTTTGATAGCTTCTTTAAAGCAGTATTTTTTTTATTTGAATAATATCAGTATAAATTTTCGCCACGAAGGTGACGCGAAGAACACTTTCTGAAGAAATGCCCCTCAGTGTTTGAAGACGAAAGTCTTCAACGGGTGTGTGTGTAACTAGTGAGAACGTACGAATCCGACACATAGTTTCTTACTATATGTGCTCAAAATCTCACATATAACAACAGACAGAGCTTTGGCTTTTGGCGAGAAATTAAGAAACGTGTAGAATAAAGAAAACGTTACTGGTAATATTTATAATTCTAAAATTAAGACATTGTAGTAGAAATATGAAATTTATTACAATTTTTTTTATCTTATACTCCTTATTTTTAACTTTACAAGAAATCAGGAACAGGGCACTTGTAACAGGTGTATCGATTTTGATGTTGTTGGGTTCATCTTTGCTCTCAATATGACATATGGGAGTAACGAAGACCGCTGGAACTGCTAGACTCACTTTATTTTTTCTAGCTGGGTAGGCGTATTTCTATACATTGTATTTTGATCTGTCTTCATTCTGAAAAAATAATATGTATATATTTTACATTGACGTTAATGCTTTTCATTCCATTTGTTAGAAACAGCGTCCTCTTGGAGAGCTGAGGGCTTGGATATATCACAATTTCTTGCGAAATAAGATCTAGCTAGAGTTTATCTCGCTATAATAGCTAATGAATAAAAGCATTTTAATCACTTATCCTTGTATTACTTTTACGTACTTACTTTTTCATAAATCTAATATTGTTACGTTGTACTGCAAACGACTTGTCCTCGCTATTTTAATATTTTTTCATAATTTTTAACTAAATCTTTTGTAAAACTTTGAAAATATGTCACAATATGATGGCATAACGTCAATCTGTCAATTGACAGTCTACTTAACAGTTCAAAAATTCAAAGATTACAGAAAAACATATACGTTCATATTTTAATAGACCAAATTTTTACATTTACTAACCCTGCCAAACATATTGATCGTAATTTTGTTCCGTTATTGATTTCTCTTAGATTTTACTGTAATATCATGATATATTTCGATAATATTCATAAAAAAGATCGCTTAACTTGTTTCTGGACGTGTCATTCAACGGCCATGTTTACGTTAGTATGACGTCATCTTCGTCAATGCTATCGAGTTTACTACACGACACTATAGTGCTTCGTGATGCCGACTAACGTTGTACTACGTAAACTCGCTACGATAACGTGACGAATACGTCAAAAGTTCGTGATTGGGGTACAGTACTGGAAAAACAGTAAAATTTACCGTTTCATCAATAAACACATAACTTTATAAAATACTTATCTTTATCCAAAACAAGAGCAAAAATAATAGAAACAACCTTATCATAAACTAGAGAAGCATAAAAGTTTATTTAAAATGTTTATTCAGCTGTGGATACGGGAGTCAATAAATTACTAAAGGTGGATATGACAAAAGGAAAAACCGTCTATATCCAGCCAGACTTCTTAACTAATACAGAAACATTGATTACATTATGCCCAATCTATAGACTAATGAAATCAGTCGACTACTACCATTTTGCGAGCATAAAAGATGAAATATTGCCAGCACTCGGTCCGATGTAGGACAGTAAAAATAATGTTAGGAAATCAAATAAATTACTTTATCTTGTTATCAGAACTCGTTTCAGTAAGCCCCGAACGAATCGAAATGTTTATATAGATAGGGCTTAAGTATAGGGTTACCGTAGAAATTGAAATTTCATAAATACTATAGTTTTAGTTTAGAATGTTTTTAACACTCATAGTCATATTATATGTTCATAAAGATGAAATAAGAAACCAAAAATTTGCACGGGCGGGACTTGGACCAACAACTTCTTGGCTAACCGGGCCAAACGCTCTTCCAATCGAGCTACTGTACCGTCGGTCCAACCTTGCGAAATTTGTGGTCTCTTACGGATACGTCATTATTGTAGTTTTTTCAGGAAGCCGACATTGAATGGTCTTGTTAATAGATGACACTGAGTAACATCGATTTACACTAATTAATTTGTATAAGGATCCTAAAATAACAAACAGATTTTCCTATGCCGAAAAACATGGGTGTCTTTTATCAATTTTGGTTACCGCTTCTACGCCGTTAGTCAAGCTGCACATTCGCATGCAGCAGCAATACCGACAAGAAAGCAACTATTACATTTAACTTGTTAGAAAGAGACAAAGCATATGCTAATTTAACAAGCCGCATGCGAACGCGTTGGTGGTGAGTAATATGATGCCATCGTAGCGTGAAAGGTAGTTCTTTAAATATCATAGCATTGATTGTCCGACGACCTCCGTGGTCGAGTGGCTAACGCAGGTTTCAAGCGCCATCTCGTGGGTTCCGGGTTCGATTCCCGGTCGAGTCAATGTATAAAACGATCTTTTCTATATTGTCTCGGGTCTGGGTGTTGTGGTACCACCGTTGTGTCTGATTTCCAAAACACAAGTGCATTGGCTACTTACTTTGGGATCAGAGCAATGTATGTGATTGGTGTCCAATATTTATTTATTACCTAAACAGCTAGGTACATATCATTGACTGAAGCTCATTTGACCAGAATTTGTATTTTATTGTGAAAATATTAACACTTTACAGGGCACTAGCCCAGACACAATAGAACTTTTATTGTTTTACGGTTTTATCCTTGCACTATCACGAAAAGTGTTAAGTAGGATAACTTTTACAAGAACGTACATAAATTAAAATTCTAAAAGATTTTCCTGGAAAATCCTAGAACCGTGCTCTAACTGGAGTGACTATATGCGTTCGGTTTATTCAAACAACAACCACAGCTTTCGAAAACCGAATTGATGTTATTAAGTGTATTTTTGTTACGGAAAAAAAATCTTTAACAGGGTTTGTTCGGTTATTTTGGTCTGTGACATTCAACTCAGGGACGGTAATATGAGTTGTATTTGTTCTAAAAAAAATCATTAAATTATATGCAACTTTTATAAAAGTAAACCTCTTGATATGAGAATGGTAAAACTCACACCCTCGCGCGTATCTACGAAATACTACGCTGTAGGTACTAAGAAGCTACCTGATGTTGGTAGTTTTGAATGGATCGCTGTATTGCATTAATAAATAGATTTTTTTGGCTTTAACAATGTTTACTTAAGACATTGAGATTAACATATCAATGACAAATTAAAGGTAGAATAAAAATGTATTAACTCAGCTTAGACCAATAAAATACCCATAGCTTCCATTGACATCCAACACTGCTTAAGTTGGAAAACTATAGGCATTGAATGTAAAAAGCATTTTTAAAATTTAATACCTATAGATAAAGCTGTTTATTGCGCATCTATCCATTAGTCACATGATAAAGATTTCAGCTTATCAGAAGACATAATTTGGAGAAAAAAAAAAACTTCGAGAAACGAGTTCATTTGGGCTCCAGTTCAGTTGCTTCAAATGCTAAAGGTAAATAAGTTTACAAACGTGTTACTCAAACATGATCGTATTTTTTACCGGCCAGCAATGATATATCGATGGCCCCAACGAATAAACGTGCAAGAGCACTTACATAAAAAAATGATTCCCCTATTTTTCGTTTATTTGGCCTATCATACACCTATATATTTTTTTGCAAAAAAAAAATAGATTTAAAATAAGGATTTGAAAATTTAAATCTTCCGTACAGTGAAATGCTACCCATTCCTCTTCCTTTCTATAAGGATATAATCAGGAGCTATACCAAACAATTACCAGTGTTTCTACCGATATTTAGTGCCATTAGAATCCATATTGGTTACCTCTTAAGAGAGTTATTGTTTGTCAGATTTTTCTTGTTTTTTTAAAGTAATAATACCTGATAGTACCTACTTCGTTCTTAGTTGGATAAATACATAATTATTATTCGTATTATTCTTTTGATAAACAACCCTTTATCAAAAAATATTGACTACTTTACATTATTATTACATACATTAATAAAATTGTATTACATAAATAATGAATTAAAGTTGTTAACAGTAATATACGTGCTAACATCTTTACAAACATGAAAAAGCAACAAAATAAACAAGAATAAATGTGCAGATGGCCAAAGCACGGCTCAGGGAAAAAAATACGTAGAATAATCCTGCAACATTTCACTACACATCTCTTTTAACTAATTATGCTTCAATTATGACACGAATAAACGTGCAGTGATACAATATTTTAAACAAGTTACATATTCTCATAAATGTTTTTTTGGTTTTAGTTTCATGTATGGGAGCCCCCTTAAATACGACCCGTCTGGTGTAGTGGTCGAGAAATCGCCTACTACGCAGCGGGTGCGGGTTCGATCCCCGCACAATACAAACATTTGTGTGCATGAACATGTCTGTTTGTATTGGTCTGGGTGTTTTCTATGTATATCATGTATGTATTTACAAACAAAAAAGTATTTAAGTATTATATCCGTTGTCTGGCACCCATAACACAAGCTTTGAGTAGCTTACTTTGGGGCTAGATAGCGATGTGTGGGAATGTCCAAAGGATATTTATTATAAAGGATATTATTCACTAGAACAATATATTAATAGGTTTTTTCTTGAATATGTAAAAAACTGATAAAATTATTGTTATAATAAGTATATGACCTGAAAGATATATTTTTTTACCTTTAATTTGATTATACATTACATTTATCTATTTAATACGTAATGCGATTCCAACCGTTTTTATTTATTCCTAAAAACTTGACGTTTTTTGTTTGCACGTTTTTTTCGTTGGGGCCATCGATATGTGTATGTTTACTTTTATGATTATCAAAAAAAAGGTATTAAAAAGATTCACGTCAATGCTACGTTGATTTTCTTTGTGATTGTCTTTAAAAAAATCAATAAACATCAAAAGCAATCACGTTTAGTAAAGACGGAAGTAGATTTTTGAAGTGAAAACTTCTTTAGCGGCGTTGAGCACTTTTGTGGGATGGGGGAAAAATGTGAAACTCGCGTCAGGACACGTGGGCTGATCGAAAAACCGTAAGACGGTTGGCAAAATTATGGATGTTAGTTGATTTTTCTGAGAGATAAACTTTTTAATGTAATTTAATATAATATAAATTGTAATGTTTGTGTACGATAGCGCAATAAATAAATATTGTAGTCTATAAAAAAATATTATTATTAATATTATTATTATTATTGTATTATTATTATTATTATTATTTTTATTATTATTATTATTATTATTATTGTTATTGTATTCTTTCACAAAAATGATAGTACTTTTATATTGATAATAAGAGCAATTCATTTAAAATTATTCCCTAACTATTCCAAAAAATCAAAAATGCACAACGTTGATATTCAAGTTTTCACTTCTGCCGGCACTCCCGGAGTGCAATTTTTTTAAATCACTGCCTTTTGGCACAGCAAGAACGGCAAGGGCGGCCGAACAAGATGGACACGTTACTGCACGCTCCGTGTTTATAAAATTAGAAACAGTGTAACAAGCAGAATTTCCGAAGTATAAATTAAACCATTATATAGATACAGATTTGGGCTTCCGTGTGATGAAAAAAAGTGTTCAAAAATGTGCATTAGTTCCAATGATATACGAAGAAACATTTCGAAAAGGTACTGTAACGAATTACATTACGCATCGCGCTTGCTACGGTCTGACTGTGGGCTGGCTAGCGTTGAGTCATCCGCATAGGATGATCGTTCGCATCGAGAGAACCAAGTGACTAAACTACCCACCCTCTTTTCTTGCAAGAACCATGTAACCCAATAGAAAGCTTAATTTCGACATTGATAAATAAATCCTCGTGGCGCGTTGGCTACTCCGTCGTTCTCAGACTGTTGTATCTAAATCTTATTGACCTAATTATCTTTTTGTTCCTGTTGGCTTCTTGGGACGAAGAATATTTTATTGACTTTTTTGTACTTTTAATTTTTTAGACGCTTTATTTATGTTTTTACATTTTTAAAATATGATTATTTGACATGCATCTTTTGACATATTTTTTATTTTGACATAGTTTTATTTAAACTTTTTGTATTTTGTCATTGTTTTATTTGATAATTGTTAGTTTTATTTGATCATTTTTATTATTGCCATAGATTTTTAATTATTTTGTAAATTAAATGAGTTGTTATTGTTTTTTTATTGGACTTCTTGTATTTTAATTGTTTTATTTTTATATTTTGAGAGGAAATTTTTTTAATGTGTAAAAAACTATATATTTAATTTTGCTTTTTATGTATTGTTCTTGTGATTCATGAAAGATCCATTGTAAACAGTCCAGTTTTCACACCTTATTTTAAAAACTGTTTTTGTCTATTTTGTTATTAAAATTTAATATTTGTGACTTACAAATGAATAGCCCTCCAAGAGTCAGCTGTCCTTATTGCCCAGGGCTACCAAGACTATACGTGCAACCAAGGGGCCTCAATGTACATATAAGTAGGATTCACAGGGATGTGGCGTCGCGAAATCGGGAAGCGTCGGACCCGCCTACGAGGTCGGATACTGGGTCAGATCGTATGGTCGGATCAGACAATGCTTCTCAGACATCACATACTGGTCGTAGTTTCGATGATTTACCATCGCTTAAAGAAAAAGTACCTGTTTTAAGACACATACCTAAGGGAGCTAGAAGCTTGACTGCGGGCAAGTTATGTGATGTCATAGAGGACTGTTTGCGTACCAATAGCAAAGAAGATTGGTTCAGGTTACTTTCATTTTCTTATTCAGCTTTGAGAGTACCGGATATAGCAGGGAACAAGTCACTGACGTCCAAGGTCAAACGGAATATAAATGACTCCAATATTTATTTTATTCAGGATTACTCCTCACCGAGACAACGTTCAATTTATAGAGCTATTGAGTTTAAAGTACACGATGGGGATTTGAGAGGTGCAGTACGTTTGCTTCTTACAGATAGCTCACACGCACCCAATAATGAGAATACTTTAAATGCCTTAAAGGATAAACATCCAGCGACATCAAGATCAATAAATCTCCCACCGGAACCGAATTTAAGTAACCCTTTTTTGACTGTTACATCACTGGATGTATCAAATGCTATTGCATTTTTATAATGCGTCTGCTGCGGGTCTTGATGGGTTGCGTCCCCAGCATCTCAAACAATTGATTTCATCATGTGCTGGAAGCCATGGGCCTCATCTGCTGGAATCGATGACCAGGCTTTGTAATTTTCTGTTAAGAGGCATGCTCAACTTGGAGGTGAAGCCATTTTTACATGGGGCTTCTTTGTGTGCCCTATCAAAGAAGGATGGTGGTATAAGATCAATTGCGGTTGGCAGTGTTTTTCGCCGCCTTGCAGCTAAGCTTTGTTGCCGGTCAGTTAAGGAAGCTATGGCCTGTTACTTGCAACCAAATCAGCTGGGATTTGGCACAACACTGGGGTGTGAGGCGGCTATACATTCCGCTCGGTCTTTTGCAATAGCAAACGAGACTTCAAACCATGTGACAGTTAAAGTGGATATCAGAAATGCTTTTAGCAGTGTTGAAAGAGATATCATTTTAAGTGAAGTTTTAGAGCAAACGCCGTCCCATTCATTTACCAATGTTACGCGTATCCAAGTAATCTTTTCTTTGCAAATAATACTATTCAATCACAGGTAGGAGCTCAGCAGGGAGATCCATTAGGTCCTCTGTTATTTTGATTGGCAATTCAAAAGGTTATATCTAATCTGAAATCCCCTTTGAATGTCTGGTATATCGATAACGGTGTTTTAGGTGGTAGCCCGAATGAAGTTTTACAAGACCTAAAAACATTAATTCCAGCTCTGAAGGCATTAGGTTTGGAAGTAAACGCAGCCAAATGGGAAATTTATCATTGCAATGGTCTGGTCGTCGATTCTCTTGATTTTGATTCTATTTTGCCTGGTATTGCACATAGTGACAAAGCTTCGTTCAGTTTGTTGGGTGCTCCTGTTTTCCCTATCACATATGCATACATTGAATTGATAACCTCCTTTTTTTAAACTTTAACATGAAAATTTTTTTCGGTAACGAATAAATTGTTTAAAATGTTTTAAACTTTAACATGTTTTTTCATGTTTTTTTTTTGTTTTTTTTGAACAAGATTTAAAACTACTAGACGGCACAATTAAAGTTGCTTTAGAATCTATAATCAATGTGAACTTGAGTGAGGATCAGTGGAATCAGGCGGCGCTGCCTATTCGGTATGGGGGTCTTGGAGTACGTCGGGTTCAGGATGTTGGTTTAGCGGCTTTTTTGGCCTCGGCACGCATTTTATCGCTTGATGGCAGCAGCATCCGCTTGCCTTTTGTATCTGAGGCCCTGGAGAGATGGGCTATGGTCTGTCCAACCGATGAAAGACCGGTAGACCTTGCCACTCAGAGAGGATGGGACGAAATCAATTGCAAACTATCATAATGCTCGTCTGTTGGATGGTAGATCGGGCGTTGATTTGGCACGTCTTAAAGCAGTTGTGAAACCTGAATCTGGAGCGTGGCTGCATGCATTGCCGTCTACTCAGTTGGGTACGCTACTAGATAACAATTCCTTAAGGATTGCGGTGGCTTTAAGACTGGGCAGTAAAATTTGTGAACCTCGTCGTTGTATTTGTGGTGTAATAGTGAGGAAAATGGTCACTATGGACTTAGTTGCCAGAGATGTGCGGGGCGCTTCCCAAGGCACTATTCTCTTAATGAAATTGTGCGTTGGGTCATGGTGTCCGTAAATGTTCCTTGCGTTCTGGAGCCACCTGGCTTGTCCCGCACGGATGGTAAGAGACCTGATGGCCTTACATTGGTTCCCTGGCGAAGAGGACGTAGTCTTTTATGGGACGCCACATGCGTTAGCACCTTTGCTGCGTCACATTTACGGCACAAGGATGCATCAGCGGGTTCAGCGGCAGAAAATGCTGCTAAGTTAAAACATGCTAAGTACGCTGCGCTCGAGTCCGAGTACGATATTATTCCAATCGCTGTGGAGACGACTGGGCCCTGGGGTGATGAGGCACTCGAGCTATTCAGAGAGTTGGGACGGCGTTTAAGGGATAAGAGTAACGATCCCCGCTCTGCGTCTTGGTTGGTTCAACAGGTTTCCATAGCTATTCAACGTGGTAATGCTGCTAGCATAATGGGAACCTTTGGATCAGGCGGGGCGCAGAGTGGGAATTTGTTGTGATAATAACAAAGCGTGTAGCGGCTTTTAAAAATTATAATTAATAAAATGTTTAATTATTTGTAACAATGTGTGTAAATATTGACGACGCTTGTAGCTGAAAGAATCATTTGTATTTTAATGAGAATGTATGTATCCTAATATTGTGCATGTATTTTTCGGTAACGAATAAAATTTTCATGTTAAAGTTTAAAAAAAGGAGGTTATCAATTCAATGTATACATATGTGATATCTTTGGAATTTTATTATATTTGAGTATGTTGTTCTAGTAAGGCATCCAAACACGCATACGTATGCAAAATTTGTATGTTTAGTATGTTTGTATATCTGTATATTTTATTATAGTCCAATTAGGTATAATCCGACTTAAAACAAACAAAAGCAAAATCATTTTAAATGTGATGTTATTTTTTTATTTATTATTATAGCCCGACTAGTGACCACTCGAAACTTATAAACTAAAGACCACTCCCTGCTGAGATAATAGTGAAAGTTCTGCGAAAACCATTAGTTTCATAGACGTGGAACAGCTCAATGTGAGATTTACTTTTGTTACTAATATAATACTTACTTTTATGTTATGCTTAAAGAATTGGTCTGCCTTCAGCATTGGCCTTTTTTTTGGTATTTCGGAATAAAAAAATTACAGGGTATAACAAAAAGGCACAGTGAAACATTAAGAAAACATCCTGCATCGAATAAGGATCCCTCGCCTAAAAAATTTTGAGTTAATTGGAACTTTACACATTTTGTTCAAAATAATTTAATGGCATCGACTTTGATTACAAAAATCACTAAATACTTTGATAAAAAGACACATTTATCCTTGTTTTCTGTATAACGATAAAGTACATTAATCGAGTGACTATAATAAAAAAATATATATAAAAAAAATACAGCACAATAACAATATAATGACGACCTCCGTGGTCGAGTGGCTAGCGCGCTGGTTTCAAGCGTCGCCATCTCGTGAGGTTCTCGGTTCGGAACTCGTTCCGAGTTCGATTCCCGGTCGGGTCAATGTAGAAAACGATCTTTTCTATATTGTCTCGGGTCTGGGTGTTGTGGTACCACCGTTGTGTCTGATTTCCATAACACAAGTGCATTGGCTACTTACTTTGGGATCAGAACAATGTATGTGATTGGTGTCCAATACTAATATAATGTATTTGTTTACGTACTCGTATTTTGTATTATGGTGTGTGTTTTATGATTATTTATTGACACTAAATTTTATGTACTTATATTTTTTTCATGTTCAAAATATTTCATCGTCATACCTCTTCTTTAATTTTTCTGTTCGGCTCTGGGTGTTGTGGTACCACCGTTGTTTCCGATTTCCATAACATAAGTGATCTAGCTACTTAGCTTGGGATCGAAGCAATGTATGTGATGTTGTCAAATATTTATTATTATTATTTCATGCTTTTCATTACCTAAAGGCTGTTTGGAAGAAATTGCTTCAAGCAATATGACCGCCTAAATTGTACTACTAGCGAATATATAAGATGCTATCCAGTGTAATCATAATGTTTATTGTGTGCAATAAATTATTTATATTATTATGTTGTGTCTTTTCCATTCTCGGGACCATGGAGTCCCGGACCTTTGGAAGGCGAAGCCAACATGCAGAGGCCCTTTATGTCTAAAGTAGTGTACGATGGTACATTTATCTAAAAGCTGTGTTGAACAAACCGACGATTATTATTTATATATTATAATTATTAACAATCATAGCTTTGTCCTTATAAGTTATTATATGCTATCTTAGATTTACACTGCACCTTTTTGTTACAGCCTGTATTTAAGCAAATGTGACACAAGCACAATAAAACTGGATTCAAGATAAATCAATAAAATCTTTTTTTTTTTTAGTTAGACACTTGCGTGTAGGACATGGAATCTTTCATTTCACATTAGGGGCCGTCCATTAATCACGTGAGGTCGTTTTTCTCATTTTTTGACCCCCCCTCCCCCCTGGTGATATTTGGTGAGGTTTGGGACCACTCCCCCCCCCTCCTACCTGAATCACGTGTATTTTTTTTGAAGTCTATGTAAAGGCTATTTTTGACTGGAAAAAAATATTTTAAAATGGTGATTTGAAAAACATTCTTCCCACGGAGTTGCAAGACTTTCATTTAAGGTTACAACTGGGAAAGCTTCTTCTTTACTGGCAGTTGTTATTGGCAAAGAGGTTTGTGACCACAAATCGTTCAAATTTTCGCGCCGCTCAAAATTTCGGTTCAGAAATAGCACTTTTTGACAAAAAATAAATAAAATTAATACACGTGATGTCTAACGAGACCCCACCTCCCCCCTCGTGATGTTTCGTGATGTTTTCCGTACCCCCTCCCCCCCCCCTTTTGAGCCTCACGTGATTAATGGACGGCCCCTTACAAGAATCACGCATAAGACCATGGGCGATTTGGGACGTGCCCGACGACATCATAACAAACTATTGGCGGACCGTCATTACGAAAAGTTATTAAATAAAAGTTTTATCAATAAAATATTTAATGTATTTATAGTGTACATTTTTTTCTTATATATAAAATTCTCGTGTCACAATGTTCGTTCCCGTACTCCTCCAAAACGGCTTTACCGATTTTTACCAAATTTTATATGCGTAATCAGTAGATCTGAGAATCGGCTACTATCTTTTTTCATACCCCTAAGTGATAATTGTTGTTAACTCTTAAATTATTTTTTGTAATTTTTTGTCATTTTTTTGTTTTCATTTTTTTATAATGTGGCATTAAAATATACATACAACCTGTTACACGACAATTCCCGATCCTATTCTACCCCACATATTTACTTAGTTCTGTAATAGTATACTTCAGCACTAAACCACATACTCACTGTGTGTGACTTATGTAACCCGACTGTATTCACTAAATTACACATTCTCTTCGTCATAATATGTTCAATACATTACAATTCATATGCCTATATAGATTTGAAATATTATGATTAACGTAAATGTCGGAAGTGTCCACCATGTTGAATGTCATAAGGCTATGATACAGGAATAACTTGAATTAATCTTTAAGTGATTTAATTATTAGAATTTTATTTAATTTATTGTATATAAATTATTTAAAGATTATTTGGACACTTATTAGATTTTTATATCTGCCGTATAACAAATGTTCATTTTGGCGCCAAAATGAAGTTGACTTTGCTTGGTTGGTGGAGGTAAGATTCATTGCAAATATTGTAACTATTAAAATAATAATCTAAAAGGCTAACCAAACTAAATTCAGTACCATTAATAACTAAATAATTAATGAATTTTCATATTTAATTAGCAGATTGTTTATCCCTACAACTAAATGTTTTAGTAAATGTTCGGATATGGAAACGGATGTCGTCCTCACTGTTTTTTTACTGTTGTTCAGGGTTTTGATTTGTATAAAAGCAAGCTTCATACCAGAATATAGCCTCTATTTGTACTGTCTCTGACTTTGTGCCTTATCTTTGTGCTATTTTGTTTAAATATATTGGAGAAGAACCTGAAGATTTATACTACGTGTTTATTATTCAAGCACCCCACACGCGGTCACAAACGCTAAATTTTTTTTACCAACCCCTATTTTTTTATAGCCGTTTTAGTAATTTGATCATTTTTCATCCCGCTTGATAACTGATCAATTATAGTGTTTTTCTTAACTTTTAAAATTACGAGGCTGGGCGAGACGGGGCCGGGGCGGGACGGTGCTAAGCAAAGTTCGCTGGGTCTGCTAGTTTATTTATAAAATATTATGCTCCGCTGCGTAAATTTTGTAGTCCGCTAACGTTTTATTTTTTGGGTCCCTGAGAGCGCTGTTATCCATAGAAAAAATGAATAAGGTTAGAATGGGTTTGATCGATCGTTTGTATGGGAACCTCTGTCGCCGGTGGGAGTTACCGCGCTGTTGCTGTAGTGTTTCAAGTACCAATTAAAGAATCAACGCAACTATATTACAAACCAATCACAATGTCCGCTAGGAGCTCTGTGATTGGTGTCATTAGTACTAGAAACTAACTACCAATCACAGAGCTACTAGCGGTGAAACTACCAATCCTCATTAAGATACGTTCGTTCTTTTATGTCAAAATACTAGTGATGTGGTAAAAGTCGATTATTTCGGTTGATAAATTCAATTACCGGTGTAATGTTGTTTCTCAATATGAATCAACATGTAGGATTTAAGTTTAAGTTAATTCGGATAATTTTACAGCTCATTTGATCGCAGCAAGGGTTTTACTATTGCTTTTCGGTAAAAACAATAGCAGAAAAAATGGAGTTGCTAAACGTTACTTGAAATATAATAACTAATACCCATAAACATTAGAGTAGTATCTAAAATAAATTTTATTAGTAGAGTTGAATCATTCTTTGTATAAAAAATAAATAATATTTTTTATATAAGACATATCCAATGTAAAGAAATGGTAAGAAAAGTGTTTAAAGGTATTTGCATGGTCTACATTATTCAGGTATTATATCTTACAATGCTATTTATTCATTCATATTCTTATCTAATACTATAAAGCTGAAGAGTTTATATTAAATTATTGTATTGTTAGTATTTGTTGTATGTTAAACGCGCTAATCTCAGGAACTACTGGACAGATTTAAAAAATATTTTTGGGTGGGATGTCTTATTTATCGAGAAAGACTTTAGGCCAGAACTTCAGGTTGGGACGGAAGGGGAGGGAGCAAACTCAAAACAATATGTATATTATAGTAACATAAATAGACTTCAAATAATACTACTCAAACTTTTTTATTTTAATTTCATTTATTTTTGGAAAATAGTTAAGATAACAATTAAAAAAATAAAAAATACTAATAGACCTATGGTTGACTGTTAGAGAATGCTTTTGGCATTAAGTCTGCCATATGTACAATTTTATGTTTCGTGCATGAAATTTTATATAAATGAATATGATGGGTTAGAGTGTTTTTAACACTCACAGTGTCATATTTTTTATTCATAAAGATGAAATAAGAGACCAAAAATTTGCGCACGGGCTGGACTCTAACCTGCAACTTTCTGTCTAACCGGGCCAAAACGCTCTACCAATTGATCTACCGTGGTTTCTGTCTGACCTTGCGAAATTCGTGGTCTCTCATGGATACGTCATTACGCGTGACGTTCAGCGCCATCGACCCGTCTTGTTTATGTAACAGTAGGCCAAGTATGATAAATATGACCAAAGTTAGTATGGTGGTTAAGTTTAAGAAATGTAAAACTGCGTGATACAACAGTTAACCTAGCAGTGTTTTTGTTCGCGTTTTAATCTCGTCACCAAAGGAGCGTTGTAGGGGTTTGTAAAATTACAGAATTATATGCAAACTAACATTCAGTGCATATGTAGGTACTGACTTCAAATAACTGGCTTACAAAAGTATTTCATTAGTTTTAACCCCATAGTATACTATCAAAATTCAACCATTTCTGAGGAAATTTTCTTTTTGATGGTGTAATAAAATATCAACCGATACTAGCTAACCAACTAAACGTGCTTTTTGAAGCACGGAGATGCTCGTTTTTTAATTGCAGGAATACGTTGTTTTGGTTGCGCAAATAAGAATATAATAAAGTTTTTTTTTTCAAATAGCTCCAGTAGTTCCTGAGATAAGCGCGTTCCAATATATAAACTCTTCAGCTTTATTATATTTATTTATTTATTATATTGAAAAAAAAAACATTATTTATTTTTGCAAATAATTATTGTTAATCTCTTAATACATCAGTACGGATATTACCATGTATCGATATTTTTACTGTGCTGTGAGTTACATCCCTAGTGATGCGTATGCAAGCGCACCAACCAAATTGGACGCGATACATTGCGTACTAAGATAGAAGATTTGTTAGAAATATGCGTGGACTGTCATCAATGTTTTTTTTTTTAAACTTGATGCAAAGAATCAGCTGTCATTTGAAATATCATAATTTCAAAGTGATTTTTTGCAAATAATGTCGAAATAACTACATTTTATTACTCTCCGGTGAAAAGATACACTTCCTCTCTCATTTTGTATGACCTGGCTTCACGCTCTGCAAGTAATTATAGCACAAGACGGCATTTTTGACAAAAAATAATGTAACGCTCTTGTCACGCGACTGAAGTAGCTACGGCTCAATGCAGGCATATGCCTACAATAGTAGCACGCTGCCGCACTGACCGAGGCCATTCTAACCTTATTCATTTTTTCTGTGCTGTTATCGATTCGGGTTCCCCCCACCACTTACGTAGCACACAGCGAGTAATAATATCAGTCAATGTCACAGCACGATAAAGCCATTTCAATTACTTCTAGCATATATAATGTGACAGCAGTGAAATTTGCAGTCTTATACAATGCAAGATACAGGGAGATAAAAAGACGTAAACATGAAATAAAACGGTTTATCCGCGGACAGGTGACAAGTCAGAGCGGGTGAATAAACGAGCGTATCTGCGCGACATCAAAATAAAGTTTATGTTACATACACAGATAAGATTTGCTGCAGAATGAGACATTTTGCATGTTTTTAGGGTTCCGTAGCCGAATGGCAAAATACGGAACCCGTATAGTTTCGTCAAGTCTGTCTGTCTGTCTGTCTGTCTGTCGGTCCGCATGTCACAGCCACTTTATTCTGAAACTATAAGTATCACTCTGTTGAAATTTGGTAGAAAGATGTGTCCTGTTAACCGCTTTACGATCTTATACGAAAAATAAAAAAAAATGATATTTAATGATATTTATACTCCCCCATACATGAAACTAAAACCGGAATTTTTTTTTTAGTCAAACCTATGCGTGTGGGATATTTATAGATAGGTCTTTTAAAATGGCGTAGAGGTTTCCAAAAACATTTTCTTTTTAAGTCTAACATTTGATAGATACACGCTTCTAAAGTGGTAAATTGGGCGTCCCCCCCATTAAACTTCTAAACTAATAAGCTAAACTAAGAAAGTGTAAATTTTGAAAATAATATGTAATATAGATCTTAATTAACACTTTCCACAAAAACTGGTTTGGACGGGATCGAATCAGTAGTTGTTAAGATATAGCACATTTTCAACAACCGCAAACATAACTTTGTTCTTCATACAAACACTATGAAAAACAAAGATATATTTGCTGTCAACAAAATATTGTGATGTGGGCTACTCCTTACAATTAGGAATAATTATTATTACTATTATTTACTTAGTTAGGATTATTCAGGTATGATAAAAATAGCTTGTCATAAAAAGTTCCCATTACATCTTTATATTACATACACCACATTTATTTACACTATTTACATAAGAATAAACCTACTTATTATAATACTATTTACTAATTACAACTACACTTACAAACTAACTAACTTACGCGTAGCCACCAAATTGATATTATATTATAACATTTAATCGCGCGCGCGTAGCTATCGCAGCGCGACTTAATGGAGTCGCCGCTTACGGCAGTCCAAGCTGCGCATCATAGCGGCGGCACAATACTGGAGCCGCTCGGCGAATGATCCCGAGCGCGTGCATTCGTTGAATCAGTCCGAACATAGCTACTACACGGAGCGCACGCCGCTCGCCCGCCCGCTGTACCTATCGGCTCGCGCGTATTTTATTACCGATCTTGCGTGTTATCATTTCATCCATACACCTTCTGCATACAACTAGGGGCAAATTGGTATTTTAGCTACCTAAGTGGAAGTAAGTTGATTCCTTAATTCAGTTGAAATTGGCCCGGGAGTGCGCGAGTCCGACTCGCACTAAGCCGGTTTTTCTAAAGCCACCAGGATACAAAAAACATCTACGGCAGCCGTCGACAACCTGTTTGGCGCGTCGAATCCTTGCCGCAATTACCGCAACTCGGCAAACTGCCATCCGAGTGTATTAAGTTGATTCCCGCTTGCACAGACCATAGTTAAAATCTAACCGAGATTAAAATGTCAAAGCGTCTTTCCCTCTCTGTCAACATCAACGACTAACTGCTAACAATTGTAGTTTAACTCAGATCATAAAAAAGTAAGGTCCATTTTTCTTTGTAGTTAGAAAATCGTAAACAACCTTTCGTAGGTTGCGAGTTTTGTATTTTTCTTATTTTAAAATGAATTATTTAGTTAAAAAGGAATGACAAGATGGTTTACTATATTCGACAAGCTAGGAAAGACTTTATTTTAGCCAATTGTCAAATTTTATTATTGCAATGTAATTTACGTGATTTACCGATTTACGCATATATTCAATATTTTAAAAAAATGCATTATGGGGAAACAATACAGTGATTGCCTAGAGTCAGTGACCTCACACAAACCATAGTGATTGCCCACCTGGGCAATCACAATGGTTTTGCGACGCCATTGAATAGGCAATTGCTATAAATTTGTACGTTTTTCTCTAATAACACATCTAGCCAACTTTTACATCTGTGTAATCGCACCTTTATCGTTAAAGGGTGAATGCGAGATGTAAATGTCAAGTGATACGTGCACAAATGCCGCGAGACGTACCCCCACTTACGCCGTGACGTCAGACGCGAGTCGCTGGTCATTTCTTTTTATTTCACTTAAAAAATGGGAGGGCTCGTTTTCGGGAGACAAATTTAGGCGGAATGTTATAAGCAGTGGCGGCTGGTGGGTTATCGAACTGGTAGTGCACTTTAATAAAATCGAAACAAAAACTAAAAAAAGTTACGGTAATATAAATAAACAATAATTAATGCGTAACATATACAGTGAAACTATACTGGTAGTCTTATAACGAGATGTCAATCATGGCTGCCGTCGTCGTCTCGCGCCCAGCCGGCCAGCCACTTCGTCAAACATCGGGTGCTCTCGGCAATCCTCGATTCGCACGTGCGGCGCTCGAGAACCCACTCATTACTCGGTACATTTCTATGGACTATCTTTTGTTTCACGCGTCAGGCGTATTTACTCGTATCTCCTACAAGTTATATTAGCAGTCCTCGTGCACTCGCCGAAGCGCACGAGAATTTGTCTTTACAGGAAAATAAGTCTTAATAGTTTAGTAAAGCGCTCAAACTGAGATTTAATCTTTTATACGTTTTGTATGTTTAAAATAACTATAAAAATGGTAATTTAAAAATAAAACTGAAGTTTTTAATATTTTGTAATTTTTAAATCTTTTGTATTGGTGGTTCAGCGCACGAGCGCACTTAAGGTACAGCCGCCACTGGTTATAAGTAGGTATGTAAGAGATTTTTATTTTGTAAATTAAAACGAATTGCAAGAGTTTAGTCAAGTCTTTCAAGTTAACACCATTATGAACTTCGTAGTAGAAATTGATCAGTATTGTAATAAGTCATTAGTAATAATTTTTATTCATTTGTCGCACCGCCCACATTCGTTTCTGCTTAGCCCAAAGCTATGACTGGTAGAGAATGCCAAATAGCGTTTAGTCCACATTTTGACACAAATATTAGTTGTGTAATAAAGTATACATAAATAAATAAATGATCATTATTTTTAAGTTATAAGTAGTAGTCAAAATAACTATTTGAAGCCAAAATAATATTTTGGACTATAAGAATTCACAAATTTTCACTGTTGTTACGAGCATTCGTAGTCAAATTTGAGGTCGCGTAAACTAACAAACTTTACTTGCGTTATGTTATGTTTGTACATGATAGTTGACGTTGATGGGACATCCTACTTGGTGTACCGACTTGTCTTTTTGCACTTGGCAAGCGAACCAAATCCTAATTATGACTCTCGGGATCCGAGTGCATTTGCTTTGAGACCTGGAACGCTATTTCTGAATCAATCGCGTCGATCAAAAAATATTTCAACTGGTTTTCACTTGACTTCAGATTGTTTAGTGACTCTAAACTAAAACAATGCTATGCTAGTGCCTTACAAAATCCTTACAAAAAATGAAAAAAGAAGAAACATTCCAAGTTTTGTTATATTTGGACACCAATGACATACATTGCTCTGATCCCAAAGTAAGTAGCTAATGCAATTGTGTTATGGAAATCAGACACAACGCTGGTACCACAACACCCAGATCCACAATATAGAAAATTTTGATTCAGGGACTTAGGAGCGGCGACGCCTTGAAACCAGCGTGCTTAGCCACTACACCATGGAGTTCGTCAAACGTCGGTGTGTTATCATTATGGCGTTTTATTTGGGTTGCCAAACTATATAACAGAACAAACGATTGCATAATAAGTCGCATACGCCTACAGTAGACACATACACGACACTATACGAGAGACTTTGAAAATGTCCTACTTTTGTAGAGCGGCTAGTGCCAGTCTGACTTAAACACCGTTGACGAAGTTTTATAAGATATCTTTCACTTCTGCTAAACCAACAATGAAAATGGAATCGTTTTAAATTATAGAATGCTCTTTAATTGTTGCTGTTGTAAATAATAGATTTTGCTAATTTTGGGTAGATCAATATTAAAGTGTCTGTAAGTGCTACGAAAAACAAAATCTGTCAATACAATTATCGTTTTTCGGATTTGTAACATTTTTAGTATGAAACCGTTGAGTCTACAAAATGCTTTGAACCGGCGAAACGACTATCGTATTGACAGATTACGTTTTTCGTAGTAGGCCTATTGTTCATGGATCTCGTCTGATATCGATGTGGAAGCGATGATATTTTGGAACTCCTTAAAAGTACTTTTTGACCGATATGTCAATAATTTTCTTTCATTTATTTTAGTCATAGCAAACCTACATAAGAATGACGATTGATAAAGACTCATAAGTTATTACCCGTAAACCTGTTATTAAACTACTAATATCTACTAGCCCGCGAATGTTTTATTACTAAAACAAGGCAATATTTTACGGTCTACAGATATCAAAATTTTGCCTTATATTTTCAGCGTTCTTGTAGCTAAAAAAGGAGGTTGCTAAACAAAACAAAACACGCTCGCCGATCTTCTGCCGACCTGAGTCGAGGTTTGTTTGCACTTTACGTGAGGATAACGTGATCTCCGTGTGGCGTCACGGGCTCGTCCCGTGGGAGCGCCCGAGTGATCCACTACGCTTTTCTAATGCTTGCTGGGGTGACCATGGAGTTGTATAATGGGGTAAAGTAACAATGTATTTAATAGCAAGTAATAAACTGGAACAAAATGGTAAGATTGTCATGTTAAAGGAAAACCAATTATAATGATAATACACGGGTTACCTATAGTGTAAAAAATTCAATATTGTGCATTACTGATTTAATGAAGAACTGAAAACTCTCCTGATTTTAAAATCTTAGAACCAGGCCAGGCTTAGAGCTTGTACTAAGATGGTAAACGATCAATTTAAAATTCCCGTATTTTACCATCAGCATTCAAGAATACAGGAATACTTATCGACTTGATCGGGCTAATTAGGACTTGGTTTATGCCTGGTTATCTTTTTTTTATTTTAAGGGGTTTAGTATCCGAAAGAAGTAAGAGCCCCTGGCTACCCTAGATAGGGTGGTCTCACGAGATTGCATACAAGAGGATCAAATTTTCACTACAGCTTCCGGTTTTGTCATACCTTCATGCAGAGCAACTTAGTTTTAATCCTTCAACCTTGATGTTTTAGTTCCTTATACTTTATGGATCAGTGTACACAGTATTGAATACTGGTTATTGTGGACACGGATAAACAATGTTAAAGATCAATTTTTAGCAGTAGACAATCTGTGGCTGAATATTAGGATGATTGTGTGAAAATGATGTTGAATTACAGTTCTGAATAACAATGACATTCATTTTTTGTTTGTTCACAAATTATAATTAGAAGAGCCTTAAAAAATTACGAATCAAAAACTGTAAACTGCATTTTTGACGCTGAGCTTACAGTGAAAATTTTAAAAAAGAGTGGTCGGCACTCGTCATGCTAGAGGCCGATTCTCGCGGCAATCGAACTTTTTTCGTGTGGTAATTCGAATGCGAGTTTAATCGTTTGCGATTCGATCGTAAAATATGTACACGTAAAAAACTATCGCACAAACAAAATCTTAAAATAGATGGAAATCGTGACCCTGAGAAATCAAAAACTATTTTTTCTTCGACAAAGTAAATTCGATCGGTGAACTTTTATACGAACGCGCAACTGGTATACGAATTGCGCGAAAATATCCCTCCTGGTCACTGTTAACACGAGGTCCGAGTGCGCACGGCACCAAATGTGTTAAAATTGGGTAACAATAGATAATAACACTTTCTCCTGGCGCACATTTTCAAATAAAATTTTTTCTCTTTTATATATATCACAACACTTCCATGAGTTGAAGATTCACTTCGCATTCGAACAATTAATTGGGGTAGTTGAGCTACTAACCACAAAAACAGTTCGTGAACAGATTTCCACTCGTTTCCACTTAGTTGGAAAGAAAAGTCTCTCAGTCGAGTTTAGTAGCCAAAAGACAAATGAACGCGAAGAAGTTTCGACACAAATGGTGCTGAGTACTCACATATACTTTATGGCAGAATAATCACTGATTGAGGACCATGACCTTTAAAATGAACAAAAAAATATATACTAAACCAAATTAAGAACCTCCTTTTTTGAAGTCGATTAAGAATCAAATTCTTATAGATTAATTACTAATTACTGCTTTTAATCACGTTCACTTTTTTATTTTCGATAGCGTTACGCTATTCTTAGGATTATTGTAATTAATGTGTGCTCATATTCAGACAGGAACTTATGTTTTATTACTGAGCTTAAATACTGTGGGACCATAAACTTATAAAGCTAGTTGTATGAAATAATACCGTTATTTTATTGTTATCTGAAATCCGAACCTATTGTGAAATATTTTTACAGAACATATTTCAATCCATCACTTTACTATTTTATTCGTAAATAACTGAACGTTTCACATCTTTTCCATTGATTAGAATATGAAGGTTTAACGAAAACAAATATCAGCTATTGCATGCATATGCGGCTGCAAACTATTTTTGAAAATGGCGTCTGAATTGGCAGCGATTGATTGATGAATGAACATCCTATTGCATTCCTATGAGCAAGCACTCTACATTGGGATTGAATTTTAGATTTTTATCAATTTCACATAATTTATTTGCAGCACGAAAAGTCATCAAAGTCAATTATTTTTGCAAATAGACCTACTTTTGGAGGCACTTTTACTCGTCGTTATATAAACCCTACCACAGTTTTAGGATAATTGTAGGCTAGTGTTATGCTAGGGCAAAAAGAATATAGGTAATTAATGTACTAATCTTGCCACTATTTCCCGAATCTTCTTTCAGGAACTTTCTTAGTTCTTCAGCAAATCTATTATTTAGATAAAGTATAATTGTTTTTGCGTGGCGTTAGGTATGAATACTTAATATAAGTTCTGCTGAAAAATGGAAACAGCTGCCTTAACGAGAGAAGGGCAATACTCAATCAGTATAAAATACATAACGCTGTTATTTCGATGCTGCCTATCAAAGCCTGTAGACATCCCACTGCTGGGTCATGAGCATGGCATCAAGTCTTGTCTGATTGAGCTGGTCTCCTCTACGTACGCACAAGTGGTCTGGTCAAGGTGTGTTTGCAAGACAAATAACAAATCTTGAAGTTAGATGTTATCATATATAAAATTATTATTAAAAATTATAGTATACAAAATACTATTTAAAAGAAATAGAAATATGCATAGTGAAAATATTCTAAAGGAAATTCTGCTTTCTTCATATTATGCCTAATCAAATTATGCCAAATAAACATCGTACTTAATAAACATTATGCTTAGCGAAAGTATGCAAAGTAAAATTTTGCCAAAGGTAATTATGCCTTATAAATTTCTGCTATCTTAAAAGTATGTCATTGTAAATTCGGGCATATAAATATTCGACCAAAGAATAATTATGTTAACAGAAAATTCTGCCAGAATAATATTCGACTTAAGAAAATTATGCCAAGTGTGTCATGCCAAGTGACTTTCTGAGCAAAATGATTCTGCCAGATAGAGGGAACCCTCCAAGCTCATCAGTTCAAAGTGATGGTAATTACACATTTAGCGCTTAGTAAGCAGATTCACATTTGCTGATGAATAGGAGTGGAGTTCTGTGTTGCAAGATGTAACTGCCGTATTCGGAGGAACCGAAGCGAATATCTACACGCCACCGCTTGTTATCTATGTTAATGACGCATTAAATTAGAAATCGATTTAACCTGTGCGCCATATTTTGTCGATAATGTAATACCATTATTATTTGTATCAGGTATGAGGGACAGTTTAATTGTTTATAAAGAATCGTAAAAGGAATCGACGGACTTTAAAATCTTTTATAATATCCTTTTAGCAATAAGAGGTAAAGCTAAGCTACGGATAAATGTTAACACGTGTTTCCGTTTTTGTGAATATTAAGAAAAATTAAAGAACAACTCCTAGCAACAAAATGATAGCTTACCTTAATCAAATCCAAGATAATGCGATGTCACACCAAAGATTGAAACAATTAACAGACACGTGGTAATGAACGAGTTTATAAACGATAACCATACCAGCATATCGCAAAAAATACTTCTTTTCCAGCTTAATATATTTTGAAACCCAACACAGTCATTTATAAAAATAACGTAGCAGTTAAACTAAAAAGCGCAATTAAACAAAACCGTCACGCGTTCAGCGGTTAGCACTTTGATTCGGAATTACTCAGTACTTAGCAAGAATGGGCGCTGTAAAAATATATGAAAGTCAGAACTCTGTAATAGGGAGTGCCGGGGGCTCACTGTGCGCATACAAAATACCGAAACAACTAGGGCTGGTACTTAAGTTTACCTCCGGTCTTACAGGCACAGTCAGTAAGTGATAAGGGCAGCAGTGTAGGATATAATATTGGAGCAACATATAGGCAGGGTTGTCTAGTACAGCGGTTCTCAATCACTTTTGGGAAGCGATGCACTTGATAAATTTATAGTTTTAAAAGTGTATTCTTAATAATAAGCATAATGAAAGTACCTACCATGTAACTTTTGGTTATTAATGTCCCACTGCTGGGCAAAGGCATGACGTCAACTATGCGGTAGTTTGAGCCATACTCTACCACGCGGGCTCAATGCAGGTTGGTAAAGGGGTTGTTTTGAAATTTAAACGACGAACCTTTCTGTCAGATGTTATCAAGCCGCCCATAAGGCCTCTGACTAGTGCTCGTGCTTGTAGCGCAGTGGTAGCAGCGCCTTGGTAGTGATAAGTTAAGCAACCTACGGCGCGGTCGTGTTTGGATGGGTGACCATTCCGACCATATAAGTGACGTATATCATGAGCATCTTCGTACTTCGGAAGGCACGTTAAACCAGGGGTCCCGGCTAATGTCGGTTATTACTTACTTACAAAACAAGTTTAATAAATTACTTACAAAATAAGTATAATTAATTTATATGAGTACAATAATAGATGATGTAGAAAAACACAAGACAGTGTTGACGGTGGCGGCATAGTTAAATGATAGACCGCGTGAGAGTTGACCCGACAGTTTTTTCTCTAAATTCCTGTGGAACCCTTACAGGAGTATATATATCGCTGGTCTAGTAAGAGTATTTTACTTCTAAAAGAAAAGTAGCTACATCTTTGTTGGATTTTCGTGAAACATCCCGTCTCTAAAGTCATTATTTGTAACTGTTTTGTAATAAAAAAAGTAAAGCGGAAAAATACGCAGGAAAAAGTAAGTTTATGTTTTATTCTCAACCAACTATGTACTAAAGTTGCAACCCTAAGAAAAACGGACTCACGAGCTGCCACGTCATCCGACCTCTACATATTCAAGTTAATTTATTTTGAAGTATCTGGGCTATTAGTAAATTTAGTTCCGACTTAAGTTGAAGCCCTATTTGATGAACTAACTATTGTGATAGGTCTGAGAGAAATACACGGTAGCTACGATATGGTTAGACACTTAAGCATTAAGATCCCTTACACACTGCGACTTTTAGCATCGATGTAATCGCGCGTTTTGAAAACGCGCTTCAGCATCGTGACTCACGTAATGAACAGATTTTACTTAACATCTAACGCGCGTTATAATCGGTGCAGTCGCCAAATTCAGTACATAATTTGATAATTTACAGCTTCTTTATCACGACTGCATCGCTGCTAAAAGTCGCAGTGTGTAATGGGGCTAAAATACAGCTATCAAATTTCGTAAGAATATCATGACTAAGACCCTTTACACACTGCGACTTTTAGCAGTGATGACGCAGTATTATTGCACACAAATACAATTATACTACGTCATAGCAAGGTTTCTGCATAATATAAATTCTTCTTGTAAAAAGCAAATTTTGCAAGCGCTTACTTTAACGCGTAGGCTGCGTAACATCGTCAATGTTGAGAGATTGTTCTCACAATATCCGAAGGAAATACTTTTACAAATAATTAACAATCAGTTAAGATAAAGGAAGCGAATTAATATCATTTTTGTTTTTAAAGTGTTTTGTCACTTTACAAACTAAATAATATAAATTGCACGTGTAAAAAGCAACTTTGGCTCTGGTATTGACGAGGAATTGAAGCCCGTGTCTGACGCTATCCGGGCGTTGTTGCAAGATTGCTAATGTGACGGTGGCCGAGTGGTATAGGCACTCGGCCACCGTCACATTAGCAATCTCGCAACATTGATGACGTCACGCAACGTACGAGTTAAAGTAAGCGCTTGCATAATTCAATAGGCTTGCTAATGTGACGGTGCCCGAGTGGTATAGGCATACGCCCGGATAGCGTTAGACACGAGGTTCGCTTGCTCGTCTGTCACAGAGCCAAAGTTGCTTTTTACGAGTGCAATTTATATTATTAAGTTAGTATAGTCACAAAACACTATAAAAACAAAAATGGAATTAAGATTTCTGTAACCGGGCCTTAAATAAGGAATTAAAAACAACGCACAGATCGGAAATTTGATAAAGCAATAGGAAACAAAGAAGTACTCGTGTGTAGTTTAGAAAAGTAGCCTTAGATATAAGAAACCTTTAATCTTAGCACATTTATTACTTAGTATTTTCGTGACTTAATTTAAAAACAATATATGGTGATGGATATAAGTTCTTTGTATACTGAGGGTCAATCTATTTATCTCGTCTTATCTGACGTTGGTAAAGTCGACACTTAGGGCCGTTTTTTTTAATGATCAGATAAAACTTATCAGACTAATAAATTATAAAGCGACAGATTTAAAAAAAATACAGTTACGTATGATTGCTAATAATTAGGTGACGTATTCAAATTAGCTATATTGTATTTTGTTCGACGAATATTTCTAATCTGACTATTGAAAAATCAGACCTTAGTCAATTTAACCTACGTCAGATAAGACTTAACCGACTAAATAATTATAAAACGACCGATTTTAAAATGTCATTTACATAAATGATTACTGACAAAAAGGTAACATTTTCAAATTCGGCGTTTTGTATTATATTTGGCGAATATTCCTTATCGGGCGTTGGTAAAATCGGAACTGAATAAGTATGAAATTAACGTTTTATAATGTCATTTATATAAATAACTGCTGACAAATAGGTGACGTTTCAAATTACATGTTTTTTTTACTTATATATTTGACGAATTAGTAGGCCTAACATGCACCGACACCGATTATCGCGTCGATAAAATAACTTTATTTCATAAACAACATATTTTCCCGCATTTTTTCCACGTATAAGGCGATCCTTATTGCTTTCGAAAACAAATGAATACATTTAAGTAAGTAAAAACCAGTTTAAATATAGTTAAAATGACGTTTGATAGGCACAAAATAGGCACGAATCTTAGGCCCGCTGACGTTAGTATAATCGGGCCCTAAACAGTTACGGCGATATATATACGATAAAGTCGTATTGAAATAGGTCGTTTCCAAAGCCAGTCTCATTTTTCATCGCGACGTTTCTGTCAGTATTGCTAAGCGTTTTGCATACGCTTGAGATGTCAAGTGGATCCAGATAAAGTATGAAAACTATAAACTTTTTTGGCTAGAACTCATAGGAGACGCTTCCTTTGGCACGCAGTAATGAATAGTTTTGCAAATTGATTTATATTTTCAGTTAAATCAATTCTATTTTTTAAAAAACGTAACCCTTATAGTTTCGTTATATCTGTCTGTCTGTCCGTTCTATGTCACAGCCACTTTATTCTGAAACTATTAGTATTACACAGTTGAAACTTAGTAGGTAGATGTTTTGTTTGAGAGATAGACGCTCCTTGTTTGAGAGTGGTAAAATGGGTGTCCCCTTCATCTAACCTTTTAATTAGACGAGTGTAAGTTTTGAAAAAAAAATACATGATATTATAAGTAGATCTTGACAAAGACTTTCAACAAATATTGGTTTGAATAAGATCAAAATAGTATTTTTTAAGATAGAGCACATTTTCAATAACCGCAAACATAACTCTGTTATTCATAAAAATACTATAAAAACAAATTTATATTTGCTTCAACAAAATATTGTGGTATTTTGGCTAAGTGGAAGTAAGTGGATTTCTTATTCAGTTAAAGTTGGCACGAAAGTGCAAGTCCAATTCGCACTTGACCGGTTTTCAATAGTTGAAGTAAATAAAAGATATAATACAATACCTTTCACGGCGTTAGTCGACAAAACGCATTCGCATGCGGTATGCATAACTCTAACGGCAATGCAAAAATATGTAAATTGTATGGCCACGTTTCGCATATAAGCTATGTGTCATTTTAACACAAAGCCAGATGTGATAATTGCATCCTTGTCAACTTAAAGAGATAGGAAGATACCTCGTTCCGTAAACAAATGCGAAATGGTCATTAGACCCCTTACAACTGCGACTTTTAGCAGCAGTTGCCGTCGCGTGTTTTGAAAACGCGCTTCAGAATCGCGACACACGCAATGAACAGATTTAATTTAGCACCGATGTCGCAGTCGCCAAAATTCAGTACATAATTTGACAATTTCCAGCTTCTGCATCACGACTGAGTACCGATGCCAACGCGCGTTACCATCGCGACTGAATCAATGCTAAAAGTAGCTCAGTGTGAGAAGATTGACATTTTACGACTACATCGACGCTAACGCGCGTTAGCATCGCGACTGCATCGCTGCTAAAAGTCTCAATGTGTAAAAGGTCTTACACCGACGCAGATGGACGCAACCGTTTATTCGATAGATATTGCAGTGTAAGTACTGACGCGTCACGTTTGTTAATTGTTTTTTAAATTCGCAACAGTTTTGCATCGCTGCCGCACGCAAATGCGTAAGTGAACTAGCAGCGTAGTTACTACTCCGCTTTCCTCACGGATTTGAATTATCAAACTGGGTTCCAAATAACGAAGCTTAAAAAGTTAAGTCCAACTCGCAGTTTATTTTAGAAACTACTTCTTTGAACAACTGTTTTACTTTGAAAGTTAATGCTTCAAATAATTTCCAATTTACATACACGCGTAGAAACTTTTGTGTTTACATTCAAACATTTTCAGCTGTTCCTAAGTTAAATTATCTTTAGAATACAAAATCATATTAGCTTCCTACACGAGCACAGTATAATACTTAGATAGCTACTAAAAGTATGTATGTAAATTACATTTATGAAGCTTAACACATAGACCCTTTGCACTGCAGTCATCAACATTTACACACTTGCGCTACTTTTAGCATTTTTGCAGTCGCAATGCAAAAGCTGGATATCAAAATAATATGTACTGTATGTGTATACTGTCGACTGCATCGATATTAACGCGCGACAGCATTGATGCCAAATTAAAACTGTTCATTGCGCGAGTCGCGATGCTAAAAGCTGCAGTGTGTAAGGAGTCGTAGAGTCAAGTTAATGTTATATCTGAATGCTAAAGGAAGGGTTGGAAAATTGAATTTTCACTAAATAGATTTAAGTTATGACTTTCTTAGTAGCAATCATAGCATACATTATCGTCTGTCCAAAAATATATATCCAAAGACTTTAAGTGCGCCTTCACATTAGAGCGACAGCAGCGCCGTCGCTCTTATGTGAAGCGCTTACTGCTGTCATTTATGTATGAAATTATCAGCAGCGCGGCGGTTGCGCGACTGTCGCGCTGCTAAAGTCGACTAATGGGCCTTCACATTAGAGCGACAGCAGCGCGTCTCTCTTATGTGAAAGGCTTAGTGCCCCTTTACAATATGGGAATAACCATAGATCATATTCTTCAATGGGGTCCACATATCAAGACCTTGTCAGGGAAACTTAGCTCGGCTGCCTATGCAGTAAGAAAAATAAGACTTTTGACTGGCGTTGAAACGGCAAGGTTAGTTTATTTAAGCTATTTCCATAGTATCATGTATTATGATACTATGGAAATAGCTTAAATAAACTAACCTCTCCCCTCTCGGACCCTGACTGTGTCAGACGTGTCGTTCGCTTGAGATTATAGCAATTATACTTTAAATAAATTAAAATGTTTTGTCGAACTTAATTCACTTCAATAAATAGGAGTGCATAAACTATCAGAAGAGCTTCCCGACCGCAAGACCCGCTAACCAGTACATGTAAGAACGCATCGCACACAGGCACAATATCGACAGTGAAGATCCTATCGCGTAAATCAACTACAACCATAAGACCACAACACATTCAAATTGCGAACTTCATCACAAAGGTGTCTACTTATACTGGACGGAAAGAAATCCTGTACTAAATCGTCGATACCGCCCAACATAGCTAGACCCCCGACTACAAATACAAGCTATCCTTTTGTATCTCTGCAATCCTAGTACTTTTTACAATGCCACTCAAGCGCACCCCACCCAATACTCCGTCCGTGACGTCGCGTGGCCCCGCGCCCCTGGCGGCCCCCGCGTCCCCCGCGGCCCCCGCACCTGCGCTAGCGTTGTCACTGCTACAGCACACGGGATCGGACTCGGCGCTGGACACAATAACAATGCGTAATAAGCGGAAATTTGTGTCGGAAGAAGCAATATCGATGCGCGAGTTTATGGACGAAATAAAAACGATGTTTAATGCTTTTACCGACACCCAAGACAAAAAACTTCTGTCTATACAACACTCCGTGTCTACTATAAAGGAACAGAATGATGAAATCGTTAAATCGCTAGACTTTTTAAGCCAAAAATATGATGAAATGCGGAATGAGATAGAATGCTTTAAGAAAGAACAGGGGGAAACTAAGAAATATATTAACCAACTTGAAAATAAATTAGAATATCTAGAAAGAAAGTCTAGGTCTAATGAGCTCGAAATACGAAACATTCCTGTACCTTCCGGTTCGGAAACTAACCAAGACTTGCGCAACTCTTTACAATCAATCTGTTCTACTGTTGGCGTCAGCATAAACGATGGCGAAGTAAAAGCGCTACACAGAATAAATACAAAACTGGATACTAACAAACCTATTCTATTGGATTTGATTAGCGCCTCATGCAAAGACAGGTTAATCAAAGGTTTTAAAAACTATAATGCTCAGCACCCGACGAACAAACTAAACACAAGTCATCTATGCATGAGTGGACCGGAACGCCGTATTTTCATATCGGAATCGCTTACATTTAATGCAAAAAAGCTGTTTCGCATGGCGAGGGACTTTGCAGCTGAGAACAATTACCGCTTCTGTTGGACCTCCCATGGAATTGTATATTTACGTCAAAGAGAAGGTTCAAGAGCTTTGAAAATCACCTGTGAAGATGACATCTCCAAAATAGACCTAATGCCTAAATGACTATATGTAGTGGTTACCTTAAGTTCTACCATTTTGTTCTATAATAATTATTTTTTCAACTATATTTCACACTTTCTCAAACAACAACAATCAACACAAAACAACACGAACAATAATATGAAAACATATCTAAAAGCAATGTTCGCACTACACACTCATACCATGTGCTTAGCCCATAGTACTTTGGTTTTACCTAATGTTTTTGATTCACGTATTGCAACAAATAAACACTTGGCAATGATTAATTCCAGCATAGATATCCCCTCATTGCTTACTGCTGGTTCCCATATACTTAAATATGAGTACAACAAATAAGATTATAAATGAGATAATTGACCAAACTGATATCATAAAATGTAGCCAAATTTTCGATCCTAGCACTTGCTCTAAAATTCTCACACAAAACTTAACCCCAAATACCAAATCATTAGGAATTCTAAGTCATAACATTTGTAGCATAAATAAAAATTTAGATAGTTTTCTAGTATTTTCTTCGTATATAGACGTAAAAATTGACCTATTTGTATTTACTGAGTGCTGGACCACTGCAGACTCAATCTTGCCCCAAATCACCAATTATGATGCGTACCACACTAAGAAAAATCACAATCAAAATGATGGAGTAGTGGTCTATGTTGCGGATTATCACAAAGTTAATGTTAGTGAACCAGAAGTCATGGTTGATTGTAACTGCCTTGTTGTGAACATAGATAATAAAATAACCATCATATGCATATATCGTTCTCCTAGTTTTAGGAACTTATCGAATTTTCTTGATTCCCTGGACAAACTTCTAGACTCAATCAAAACAAAGACTATAATATTGACCGGTGATATAAATATCGACACACTGCTTAATCCTGATACGAATGAATGTAATGATTATCTTGATATATTGGCCTCTCATGGGTTGATAAATGGTGTAACAAAGGTTACAAGGCCCTCTTCCAAAAAATGTCTTGACCACTTTATGGGGAAGTGTAAATTTCCCTGGGAAACGGCTGTTTTTGAAGGCACCCAAATTACAGATCATTCTCCTATTTTATTCTACACTAGTAACGTCGACTGTTCACATAAACCTAGTACTTCTAAAATAAAGATCACGGTGAACTATAACGCCATAAAAGATTTTCTGGAAGGGTCTCCTTGGGATGAGTTTTATGACAGCTCTGATGCAAATTGGTGTGCAAGCTTTCTGATGGACAGATTACAATATTCGCTAAGTAACTTTTCAGTCTCCTCAGAGATCTCAAAAAGAAAGAGCCCGTTGAAGCCTTGGATGACAGTTGGAGTGATGAGATCGTTACGCAAAAGAGATAGAATTCACAAATCTCTAATCAAAGGGCACAATGATAACTTGAGAGCTACATATGTAACCTATCGTAACTGGTGCACTAAGATCGTAAAAACACTTAAACATGACTACTATAAAACACAACTGGACAAAAACAAAAAGAATACTAAAGAAACGTGGAGAATCATCAAAGAGGTTAGTAACTTAAACTTAAAAACTCGATCGGCTTGTGATCTACTGCAAATTTGTGATAATCCGAATCCGACGGACTCTCTCGATAATATCAATAGTTACTTTACTTCAGTGGGCAGTAATTTGGCGAATATAATTCTATCAAAACTTAAAACAAGTGAATCTGTATTAGCAGTTAATAGTATTGGTATTGGAGGTCCATCTGATTCTATGTCTCTATATCTGACAGATCACTTTGAGGTTGATTCAATCGTAAGCAACCTAAAAACAAGATGTTCACCGGGCTTCGATAACATTTCAAATCAATTCTACAGAAACTTAAAGTCCTCGCTCTGCAAACCTATAGCACATTTATGCAACATAAGTTTCTCATCAGGTGTCTTTCCGGATGTATGCAAAAAAGCTATTGTAACTCCAATTTATAAATCAGGTGATACCACCGACCCATCCAATTATAGGCCAATATCATTGCTAACATCACTATCGAAAATAATAGAAAAGTTGGCTGCTAAGCGGTTAATAGGATATCTCGAATCAAAAAAATTACTAGCAAATAATCAGTATGGATTTCGAACAGGGCTTTCAACAGAAGACGCAGTACTAAATTTAACCAGTAAAATTTATAATGTATTAGACGACAATAAAAAATGTATAGGAATATTCCTTGATCTACAAAAAGCTTTTGATACGGTATCAATTCCAATCCTATTAACGCGCTTGGAAAATTTTGGCCTGAGGGGAACTGTGTTGAAGTGGTTCGCCGATTATCTCAGCAACAGAACTCAAAAGGTTCGGGTAGAGGGACAGCTGAGTAACAATGCCGTATGTACTTTTGGTGTTCCACAGGGTAGCATCTTGGGACCCACACTGTTCCTTGCCTACATTAATGAGTTATGTGAAATGCAACTTCAAAACGGTGAGATGTGGATGTTTGCTGATGACACTGCCCTGATCTTTCAGGGATCGTCATGGGAAGATGTGCGCAGATCTGCAGAAAAGGGCCTATCCGTGGTAACTTCTTGGCTTGAAAACAGTCTTCTGTCCCTCAACATAAACAAGTCAAAGTACATTTGCTTTAGCATAACAAACAATTCTGGAATTCCCAAAGATAATTTCTCGATTAAGTCTCATATATATCCATGCAACCGAAATCCTGACACGCCCTTATTATGTGATTGTCCTCTTTTAAGCCGCACAACCTCAATTAAATATCTAGGTGTAATGTTAGATAACAAACTTAATTGGGAATCACATTTATCTCTTACTTCTGGCCGAATCAGGAAACTTATGTTTGCTTTCAAAAATCTTCGATCAGTTGCCAACTTCTCCCTTTTAATTAAAATTTACAAAGCATTAGGAGAATCTCTGTTGTGCTACTGCATCTGCGTCTGGGGGGGAGCCGTGCAGGAACATCTGCTTCAACTTGAACGAGCTCAAAGAGCAGTGTTGAAGGTGCTTTTGTCGTTGCCTATTCGTCACCCGACCGCGCTGGTCTATAACAAAACTAAAGTGCTGACTATCCGAAGGCTATTTATTTATCAAATCGTACGACGATTTCACAGCAAATTTGTTCCGACTGTGCCGGTTCCACGAGATAGACTAAATCGATATCAGGTTCCCTGGTTTAGGACTCGCTTTGCACAAAGATCATATAAGTTTTTGGCCCCGAGAATTTACAATATACTGCAAACTAAGTTAAATCTAAAAAGTTATACAAACAAGCAGCTAAAAAAAGCATTGACTGAGCACTTATTACAATTAATGGAACCTGATATCTGTCGTTTAATCACACCCTTAACGTAATGTGAAATGGATGATGAAGAATAAATGGATTCACACAAACCCAACCTAGTGTCTTTAACCCGATACACACACACACACACACATACACAACGCGCGCGCGCGCGCGCGCACACACACACACACACACACATACACACACACACACACACACACACACACACACACACTTTCCTTACACTAACAGATTGCTATGTCTACTTAAGTGTGTAATTAATTATATGCGATATGTGTCCTGGAGGTGGAGACCTGGTGTCTTGTAGCACAGATTGTTCAACAATCTATTTCAAGCGCCAGTCTTCACAAAAGGGAAATATATACTTACATTTTTATTGTTAATTGTTATTTTTTTGCATTTTCTGTTTTTCTTTTGTGGAGGAAATAAAGAGAAAGAGATATGGTATCTTGTTATAGGGCTCGGCTGCAGATATTGAAACAATATTCATACTGCAAAAGCGAGCTGTACGGGCTATTTACAATCTCAAATCTGACGACTCATTAAGGGATTTGTTTAAAGAAGTCAGGATACTTACAGTCTATTCACAGTTTATTTATGAAAATTTGATTTATGTTCGTAAATACTTGCACTTATTTCCTAAAAAAGTGATTTACATGATTTCAATTCTAGAAACAAGAATAAACTTGCCGTTCCAACCAAACTTCAGACTTAAGAAGGTTAATCACTCGTTTATTGGAAGATGTATTCTTTAATAAATTGCCTCAAATTATAATTGAACTAGCGGTCCCCCGCGACTTCGTCCGCGCGTTTTGAGTTTGGTCCCTTCCCTCCCGTCGCAGCGTGATGTTTTATATCCTAAAGCCTTTCTCAATAAATAAGCTATCTAACACAGAAGTTCCTGCGATAAGCGCGTTCAACTTCAAACCAACAAACTCTTCAGCTTTATAATATAATTAGCGCAAGCGCACGTTGTACTTAAACTGCGAACATTATTTTGGTGCAGAGTTATGTTAAAACTTTGATAGCTCCTAAGATATTTATTGGAATCAAATGATATAAAGGGCAACTTTGTTCTAAATGAAATGCTCGTGATGATGAATGTATTTATTTTTATAAGAATAAATACCTGTGTGTATAATACACCTCTAAAAATGATGCATTATTTTTTTACAAATTTATTAACATAAAAAAGGTTGTAGTAAGTCAACCATAAAAGATAGACTTATGCTGTCGCGGACTTTATTATAGAACTCTTAATGTTGAACAATCCTGTCATACATGATTTTTGTGTAACTTTATCGGTTTCCGCAGCGTACGCAGCGGAAGCTCTCAAAAGGAATATCTTTCTCCCGTTTTCGCAACATTTTTCATTGCTGCTGTGGTCTTGTGAGTCGTATCTTTATGTTATATAGCTTAAAGCCTTCCTCGATAAATGGACTATCCAACATAAAAATAATTTTTCAAATCAGGCCAGTAGTTTCTGAGATTAGCGCGTTCAAACAAACAAACAAACAAACAAACAAACAAACAAACAAACAAACAAACTCTTCAGCTTTATAATATTAGTATAGATTACTTTGTAAACATAAGCAACACACTTTTCATGTTGTTCTAACAGGAACCGAGGTCAACTAAGTTACTAACCCCTCTGGACAAAGTAACATGGACATCCTCTTGTAGCTATGCTTGCAAGAGCTTTTTAACTTTGTTTCAGTTTGTCACGATGCGGCGCAAAGCAAATGTCAAAGTTATGGATAAATTACCTTAACAAGCCAGCAAGTAGTAAGAGAAGCTTCGAAGCACACACACTCACAAATTATTTTGTTTCATACTTATGATGAACTTAGCACCGAACAATCACATTTTTTAACTGCTGATGATACTTTGAGGATTAGTTCCACTTTTTACCGACTTCAAAAAAGTAGGTAATCAATAAAATGTGTTTTTATGTGATATTGTCGGAATTTGATAATATCTGAGTATGTTGATCTATAAAACACTTTCTATGTATTTTCCTATCATATAAATACACATTAAAGTAAATGTATATTTGTCCACGGATTTCTCGAAAACGAGAAGACATAGCGAGATAATTCTTTTTAGTTCGATAAGGTATATTTTTACTTAGGGTACATTAAAGTACCATCAAAATCGCTCCAGTATTTTTTTTGTCATATGGGTATATAACTAAAAATCATGAAAATAACAACCTTCAAAAAATGCCTATAAGCTCATTACTCATTATTATTAACTCAAAAGTAGATTAAAAACTATTTAAAAGCGAGTATTGTTGCAATAAATGTTTTATGTAAACATAGTTGTTATGAGCAAAGATTGTGATAGTATTTGTATAAATAATATTTTTGGTAGAATAATATTAATAAATCGCACGCACTATCACGGAACGGCTAAAATTTAAGTCAGGCTTTTTGATTCAGCCTACAAATACTGATGAGCTAAAAAAACTGAATCAAGGTAAGTAGTATGCTGACTAGGCACCGTTCGTTAAAAAAAGGCGTTCGTTACGAAAAGTATCGCGAAAAGCAGTATTTTTACTCAGGAAAAAATGTTTTTCCCGAAAAACGTAGGGCGACTTTTCGTGTCGCTTTTTGTGACAAATATGATTTATTGACACACAGTCTCCACTGACGATCTATCTGGTGTCTTTTTTTTATTATATCGTTTTCTTAGACGTATGCGCAGGTTTTATAGACGTTTTATCTTACAAGAGTATCTATTTGTGTTCCGTAGCCGAATGGCAAAAAACGGAACCCTTATAGTTTCGTCAAGTTTGTCTGTCTGTCTGTCTGTCTGTCCGTCCGTATGTCATAGCCATTTTATTCTGTAACTATATGTATGTATAGCATTACACTGTTGAAATTGGGTAGGAAGATGTATCCTGTTAACCGCTTACCGATTCTCATACAAAAAATAAAAAATAATGACATTTAATACATGAAACTAAGACCAATAAAAAATTTTTTTTGTCAAACCTATGCGTGTGGGGTGTCTTTAGATAGGTTTTTTTTAAATGATATGGAGGTTTCTAAAACCATCTTCTTTCAAAATCTAACGTTTCATAGCTAGACACTTCTAAAGTGGTAAAATGGGCGTCCCCCCATCTAACTTCTAAGCCAAGCAAGTGTAAATTTTGAAAAAATTATATGATGTAGATCTTAAAAAATACTTTCAACGAAAATTGGTTTGGACGGGATCGGACGAGTAGTTTTTCAGATAAAGCACATTTTCAACAACCGCAAACATAACTTTGTACTTCATACAAACACTATGAAAAACAAAGTTATATTTGCAGTCAATAAAATATTGTGGTATTTTACTAAGTAGAAGTAAGTGGATTCCCTAATTCAGTTAAAGTTTACACGGAACCCTCAGTGTGCGAGTCCGACTCGCACTTAGTCGGTTTTTATATATATTTATTTATTTATATATTCTTAGGAAGATTCACAGTTTTAATAATCACTATATCTAAATAACTTAATGCTAACATCAATACGTATAATAAATCTCCACATATGAGTAGGCAGATTTATAAATAAGGTCCGAATGGGGCAACTACAATCCAAAGTAAAGACACAATAATCTCTCAATACAAAAAAAAAACAAAGTAAGAAAATATATATCTAAGGAACAATGGTGTTAGTCCAATTTATCACGAAGATTGAGAATCTCAAAATATGATTTAGTCATTAATCGCTTAATAGAGGTAGTGCTTGTAAAGAACAGGTCAATGTCGATAGATAATTTAGAAAAACTTTTACAACTACGGATCAGAAATGCGTTCTGCCTGTAATTTGCATGGACTAAGGGTACATAATTATAGTATTGGGCGTGATCGGAACCTTAGCATGTTGGTGTTTAATGATATTTTCGATAGCAGTTCTGGGCTATCGATGACACCGGTGGCAATCTTTGCCAAGAAACAAATGTAACTTATGTTGCGTCTTATCTCTAGTGGTAGGAAATGGTATCGCTCACACCTATGTTGGTAATCGGTACTATACACATGCGCTTTAAAATCTAAGAAACAAGGGAAACGTTTTTGTATGCTTTCAATTCTATTGATGTAAATACCACGATATATAGATACCACGATAGTATTCTGACAATATTAGAAAATATAGCCTGCCGATTCTGCCTTTGTAACGGCATTAGCGATTGATCGCACAAATACAAAGCTCCCACGCAATAATTGGATTGGTAGAATCCCTATTTTCCCTAACTTGAGAATTCTGAATAGTGCGCAATCATGAGAAACTTTGTGTTACAGCAAGTCTTTGTAACTTGGACGTATTAATGATGAATCCAAGTTGTCTGTCAACTAAATAGATTCACTAAAAAACAAAATAGTATGAACCTAGCATAAAACATTCACGGTAAAAACCACTTAAAAAGTATATTTGGGCTTCCATGAAAAATAAAAGTAACGTTTCAACTTTTTTGTCACATAAAAAACCAGCAGCTTTCTACAGAATGTAAGCTTTCTCCATCGCGGCATCACTCATGTTATTAAACATTGAGTGGGTCGCGACACACGACAGACGGCGCTGTTTGCCGCCAGAAAATATGCGTACTATTTCTGCATCGATAGATATTTCAGAATAATATTATACTTTTAGCGATTTTCAATCAGGGATCTTTCAATCAGTGATCTGAAAAAAGAGTTAACCGGCTGCAATCGGTTGTTGTGAAAATCTCTGGGGAGGCTTAAATTCAGCAGTAGATGTCCTTTGGCTGCTCTAAGAAGAAGGTGACGCGCGTATGCTTCAGTTTCTTAAGAACACCCTTGTTTAATTATCAAAATGAAATGAATACGTTTCGGTTGACTAGCGTTGAGCGTACGTACCAATATAACAAATAAAAAGAAACATTTTTACATATGTCGCCGGTTGGATCGTGTTTGTCCAGGTAATAAAAACTATCAATGTTCTGTTTTATAAATAAAATAAAAAGGATAAATGCGTGATCATACATTCATAAATAAATAAAGATATTATATGTGGTATAGTTGTCGAGCGTTTCGAGAATCAAGCCACGGTAAAATACAGGACCACTTTGTGAATAGTGAAATAGTGGGAGATGGACGTTGATCGATGTGATTGATGGTTTTCATTTTATAGGAAGGTTTTCCATTTCGAATGCGTTTCTGTTAATGTAAATAAGGAAATTGCAAAAAACTGAACTGGAAAGTGAGCATTATAAAAAAGGGCGTAGAATATGAACTTTGGTTTGAGTAAAAAGATAAAGCTAAACTTACTATATGAGAGATTAAATACTTGTTCGAAAAAAGATTATTAATTATATATTATGTTTATTGATTGAGATGAAATTTTAAATGATTTTGTTCGAATTTAATACTATAAGGGCTGATCTTTCAATAGTCAGAAAAGAAATATTCGTCGAACAAAATACAATATGGCTAATTTGAAAACCTCACCTAATTGTTAGTAATCAAACGTAACTGACATTTTTTTTTAAATCTGTGGCTTTGTAATTTATCAGCCTGATAAGTGTTATCTGTCCATTGGAAAATCAGCCCTTACAGATGTATTTAAACTTGAGGTTGAGTGGTTTTCAGTTATAGTTGATAATTATAAATAATCAAAGCAAAATAAAAATATTTCTTGATTATGTTTTTAAAATTGAAAAAAAAAATTAGAAATGCGGATCTTTAATATATTTTTAGGCTAACGTTCAGAATTTAATAGTTTCCATGTTGAAATACCTAAATATCATAAAAGTTTTCCCCTTTGAAGGCTTGCATGCCGAGTCTAAAAGAAACGGATAAAAATGTGAAGTAAAAAAACCCTACGGTGTACATAAATTTCTTGTATGTGGTTTAATCAGGCTTGTTGCGTATTTCAAAAAACAGATATCTGCTTGCCGGTGGTTTTTGTCATTCTGAAAAAAACTTAAAACCTATTTACATTTTCGATTTAAATTTGATATTTAAAAAAAACAATCTCCTTAAAGCAACGAATTGACACGTTACCAATTTTCAGAATAAATAAGACTCGTCGACGTTTCGTTTCGACATAAAACTAGGTTTTCTTCTAGAACATAGTTGAGACGTTCCTTTTAAAGCTATGTCAATTGAAAAATACACTTGGGTTGTCTTTGAAAGCGGAATATATTACTTAATTGCTTCTCCGGCACTCTTTGAAATTTTACAAGACATCTTCTGCAAGTCTTTGGAATATCTTTTGTTGCATTGCTATTTTTGTGTACATGAAATTACAAATCAAATCAAACTATTTTATTGCATGGTAATAAATTATTTTACAACTGATCTTAGTGTGTAATATTGGGCAAACTATAACCTGCCCGTCGGGCGTACAGTAAAAGTAGTGATACACAGTTAGGATTACAAATCAAAATAAACTTAACACGATACAACTAAATTAATCATCAATCAAGTGGAGATTTTATCATAAACAGTAGTAACTTTTATACTAGTATTTTACATAATGAATGTTTAAAATGATTTAGTTCCAGTTCTTTTAAATAATCTGGTAGATGGTTTAATATTTTTGGTGCTATGGTGTAAAAGCTATTTGTGAAAAAACTTCTGCATGATGTGTAATGAGGGAGGATATCTATTTTGTTACGTGTGACAGACGTCTTATTTATTTCATTACTTTTGAACGCAGCAGTAAAAAGTGTGTTATCTGTTTAAATCCTCTCATTATGTAGGTACATACTGCGTTACATCATCACCCTTACGCAGAGCCAAAAGATTAATAGGTGACGAATAAACTGGTGAATGATAAGCTCCAAAGCTTAGCCCATCGCCGCAAGGTTGCCAGCTTAGCTGTATTTTACAAACTTTACTTTGGCGAGTGTGCGAAGGAGCTCCATGAGCTCATCCCTCCAGCCACCTTTTTCCATCGTACGTCTAGGCGTACCGCGGGATACCATCCTTACCTTGTCCATGTACCGCTGTTTCGAACTAAGCGCTTCTCGTCAACATTTATAATGCGTACGGCAAAGGAGTGGAACTCGCTGCCCGCGTCGGTGTTTCCAAGGGATTACAATCCGAATCTTTTCAAATTCGAGTGAACAGGGTTCTTCTGGGCCAGCTCGTTTCATCTTCGACTTCGTCTTAGTCGCACTAGGCTTGGACTGGATTCAAGAGCGAACCCAAACAAAAAAAAAACCCTTTGGGTCTGCTTCTGCGGCGATCATAAATATTAAAGTACATATTTTCATGATTAACAAAATATGTTACAAATACGATTATGTATCTGAACGTGAGTCTCCAAACTATGCCTGGACTGTTATTTCGATTCAGAATTTTGACCAATCAACCTCAGCCAGTCTTAATTGACTCACTTACACACATCCTTCGCCTCAATTAAGAAATAATCAGCGCTCATCGACTTTTCTGGGCGTAATGAGCGCCTAACACAGCGCTCTCTGCGAGTTATCTTTATAGCGCTTGATTACGCGCACGCCGACAATTTGATTAGCCCGCCGGTAACTTGAAGGGAATACGGCTACGGAACATAGGCAGCTTTTAGACTTCTACGCACTTTGTCAGACCATTAAAAAAAGTAAAAAGTGACTCCAATACCAAACTGCACTGAAAAATCTTAAATAAACTTTTGACCCTTGAAAGGAAAGGGAGCCATTTTAGGCAAACAATTTTTTTTGGAGTCGGAACCATCCAACCATAAAAAAACCGAGTCGGACTCGCGCACTGAGGGTTCTGTGCCAATTTTAACTGAATTCATACCACTTGTTGTACCCACTCCAGTATCCATTGGGAACTCAACTCTCGAAGTTGTCGACGAGTACGTCTACCTGGGACAAGTGATCCAATTGGGTAGGTCCAACTTTGAGAAAGAGGTCAATCGACGAATCCAACTCGGCTGGGCAGCTTTCGGGAAATTACGCAAGAGTGTCTTCTCATCTCATCTACCTCAGTGTCTGAAGACGAACGTCTTCAACCAGTGTGTGTTACCAGTGATGACATACGGATCCAAAACATGGTCTCTTACTATGGGCCTTATAATGAAGCTCAAAATCACACAACGAGCGATGGAAAGAGCTATGCTGGGTGTTTCTATACGGGATCGAATCAGAAATGAGGAGATACGTAGAAGAACTAAGGTAACGGACATAGCCTTGAGAATCAGTAAGCTCAAGTGGCAATGGGCAGGACACATAGCGCGAAGAACTGATGGCCGTTGGGGCAGGAAAGTTCTAGATTGGAGACCCTTCGACCAGAGACGCAGCGTGGGACGTCCACCAACAAGATGGACAGACGACCTTATAAAGATCGCAGGATAAAACTGGATGCAGACCGCTAGTAATCGGTCGCTGTGGAAAGCCGTGGGGGAGGCCTATGTTCAGCAGTGGACGTCCTTTGGCTGATAATGATGATGATGATGATGATACCACAATATTTTGTTGACAGCAAATATAACTTTGTTTTTCATAGTGTTCGTATGAAGAATAAAGTTATGTTTGCGGTTATTGAAAATGTACTAAATCTCAAAAATGTATCTTTTTTTTATGGCGTCCAAATCAATTTTTGGTGAAAATATTTATTAAGATCTACGTTATATATTTATTTCAAAATTTTTACTCGCTTAGTTTAGAAGTTAGTTGGCCCCCCAGACGCCCATTTTACCACTTTCGAAGCCGCTAGCTATGATACTTTAGACTTTAAAAGATAATGGTTTTAAAAACCTCTATGTCATTTTAAAATACCTATTCATAGACATCCCACACGCATAGTTTTGACAAAAAGTTTTGTGGTTTTAGTTTCGTGTATGGGAGCCCCCCCTTAAATGTCATTTTTTTTTGTATGAGAATCGTAAAATGGTTAACAGGATACATCTTCTTGCCAAATTTCAACAGTGTGATGCTTATAGTTATAGAATAAAATGGCTGTGACACACGGACGGACAGACAGACAGACAGACCGACTTGACGAAACTATAAGGGTTACGTTTTCTACCATTCGGCTACGGAACCCTAAAAAACACTGAGTATCAAAAAATCTTCAAAGCTTTCCACCTATTTTGACTCTATGTCACGGGCCAAGAAATATTCTCGGCAGCTAAAGCAACCTGAATAAGTAAAGATACCATTTAGATTGTAGACGTGGCCTTGCGGTACTATTAGAATAGGTTTCTGTTACCTTCCTCCTTGTAGGGTAACAGTTATAGTGTGGTTAATGCACCAAAATACTAGAAATGTAACTTTACTAGACAACATTTTGTCCCTTTGATAGATTTACAGTCTGTTTCACAATGTTAAAAAAGTTCACGTCGGCGTTTTCTGTCCACTATTTCATACAAAATGACGTTTCATAATTATTCATGCAGCCAGCATCATAGCTTCCTTGCCGCAAGGAAATGGTTTCGTTTTTAAAAAGGTAGAATTTAAGTATTCTTGTTATGTTGCATGACTTAGTTTAATTTTTTCTTGTTTGTTATTCATATTTGATTTTTTCGTTAATTTGGGCTTATTTGTCAATAGTAAAACAGTCCCTTATTGCGGTTTATTACAACTAAATAAATGAAAGTACTATTTTTCTTGTGTTTCGGAACCTATTGCTTGGCTGCATAACAGACAAGTGTGTTTGTCTATTCCAATTAATATTAATAAATTAATCATTGTAAAAAAACTTTGAGTAAAAATTTATTTTTATTAAACCCTAGCACAATTTTCTCACCCATTAAACCTATATCTAAGCAATTACCTACGCCCATCCTCTTATCAAGACAAATTATTGCTTCAGATGTACCTCAACCGGTTTTGCTGAACAAATCTCGACCTTGTCGCCTTATCAATACAGCTTAGGGTTTTGGAAATTAATTTATGAATAATTATACCATAAATCACGGAAAGATTACATAAGTGTCTGGCGTCGACAGATGTGTCGTATTGCGCGCCGTGACTTGCTTTGCGAAGGTATAGGGGCAAGTACATACAGTTTACATTTTTTTTATTATTTTTTTCAAAATTTACACTTGCTTAATCTAGAAGATAGAGAAAGGGGGGGGGGACGCCCATTTCACCACTTTGGAAGCGCCTATCTCTCAAACGTTAGACTTTAAAAGAAAATGGTTTTAAATCTTCTATGTCATTTTCAAATACCTATCTATAGGTTTGACTAAAATCAATTTTTAGGTTTTAGTGTCATGTATGGGAGCCCCCTCTTACATATCATTATTTTTTATTTTTGTATATGAATCGTAAAGCGGTTAACAGGATACATCTCCCTACCAAATTTCAACAGTGTGATGCATATAGTTACAGAAAAAAGTGGCTGTGACATACGGACGGACAGACAGACAGACGGACAGACTTGACAAAACTATAAGGGTTCCTTTTTTGCCATTCGGCTAAGGAACCCTAAAAAGTGCTCTCTTGCACCACAGCTAATTATTCAGTAGCTATTCGAAAGGCTTACCAAAATCTATTGACTGACGTTAGGATGCCTATGATCTGTAACGTTGTATATTTTGTCTAAGTTCGCGTGAAACGAAAAGCTAAATGGATGTAGGACTCCAGTCCATGTTTTGCCATAGATATGATGGATGATGACACTGACATTTGTCAAGGTGACAGCTGCTGTTTTTTTTCCGGTTCCGCCACTGTTGGTCGTGCGTCGGAGTGGAACGTGTGTGAAAATGTAAAAAAGTAAAAATTTTGATTACGGGGCACGCTCCATTTATTTTGTAGTTTGATAGTTATTCCTGGCAAGTATCTACAGAAAGGTTTGCGTTGATTTTTGTTATTTGCGAGACATTTCTTAGAGTCTGAGCACATGGTTCTTTTTATCGTTTCAGACGCCGCCAACATGTCAATTTGGATGAAATCATTTCGAAATTGAATTGATATAAATGACTGGAAAATGGTAAGTACTTTGGGAAACTCCTTTGGAAATCTTTGTAAAGAAAATGTAGCCTACCTAGATCTGGGCATATTGTATTGAGAGTTGTATTTTTTATCATTTCAGGTCTCAAATTGAATAATTAGCATAAATGTTTAGTAATCAATTAAAAATTTATATGGCGAGCCAGCTGTTGCAGGTATTAAATTGGTATATTAAAAATTTCATAAACAGGGTGATGAAAAGTATACTCACCCTCACTTAGAAAAAAAAATGTGGTTAACTAGAACTTTCTTTTATTTCTAAGTTTCGCTTTTGATATGTGTCTGTAAGTTGTACATTCACAATTTGGTGATCATGTTGTAACCTCAGGTAAATATTTATTATGAAAAGTTAGTGTTTTTTAACTTTTACTGTGTTTTGTGCGTTGAACTAACCTTTTGTAAATTCTTTTCAGTGACCTTACTTAGACCTCATTTGGATTATTTTTGAAGTCAGATTTTCCTGACGGATTGATTTGCTTCTTGTCTGCTGTTTTGAGGATGGAACGGTTTCAGTGAAATATTGGGGTAACGTTGCAGAGTTGTTTGTAGTTTGATGCAACAAAGACTTGAAATAGTAAACTCCGTTGAAATCCAAGGTTAGTTTTCCTTGTATTTACTTTCATTTTAGTGAAAGGTGGGATAATTTAGCTATTAATTTAAGCATAACTTAGGAATCCCTTTGAGGATAAATTTTAGAATCAATTAGGAAATTAAAAACTTAAATTGGTGGTTTATCTTTATTTAATTGGAAATTTGTGAACATAAAGATTTGTAATAGTATAGATATAAATAACTAAATTAGAACCTAACCTAGTCTCTACTGAATTCTGAGCTATCAAGTTGAGTATTTGATTTTTTTGAAGGTGTTAAAAGGTAGATGTGTAATAGCAAATTTGAATAAACTTTTGTTGCCAAATGCTATACCCGGATTTATTTATTTCATTCGAATATAAGTACCTTTTAAACACCCTTTGTCCACACTAGCCGGGAGTGACGGTGACAGATCTTAAAACTGACCAAATATTTCAATGTCTCAAATTGCTTTTACAATCGCTGAACCAACAAGCCTTACTGAACAGATCGTGATCATATTCAGCTTCTCAATAAAGAATAAAGCCCAAAATTGTGTTGGGAAACCTCTGAGCACAAAGCACACACTTTTATTATCTGTCTTAGATTGGCAGAAAAATCCTTTGGATAAAAATTGACACCACACAGTGGTCTTGCAACTGCGTGTACACTTGCCCTAAGTCTAATAAAGGTATCTTTTACACAAGGTAATATTTGACAGGCACTTGTTGGTTGATTGGATCGTTAAAATGGAAATTTGATTAAGTGTAAATCTGATTTTGTAAAGAGCACAATCTATTTCAACGAGTGCAAATACATACACTTCTTTAAAAAAACGGGCACCTATAAAATTGCACGTTTCAAGGCTTTTATTTTTGTTCAGTCAGAAAAAAACTGTTGAATTACATTTATACCTCCTTTTTTTTAGTCAGTAGAAATGTAGGGCGTTACAAAGGGAAGCGCGAGGTCATCCATAAAAATGAATTTTTCTTCAAAACCTGTAAGTGTGGTTTATGTACAGGGTAAAAGGATCTCTGTCGTCAAAATCCTTTTTCATTGTGAGAATCGGCACTGACAAGTGTTACAAATATGCATCTTTGAAATGTTTTTTTTTTTTAATTATTCATTTTTTTAATTATTCTATTTCCTTAAGACGAAATGACTATAACTCAGTAAACTTTCTTCTTAAAAAAACCTTCAAGAGTCTATGAAAATTACTGTGGGACAAACGGCCCTTACAATTTTTGACACTTGTTTGTGGAGCTCTAATAATTTCACCATAGATTTCAAAATTGTCTAAATACTTAAGAAAAATAAGTATATGTCACACCAACGCGATGGATAAATTATTTCGCATCGATAATGTTATATTATATCTTACACTACACGTATAAAGGTAAACCATTTATTTGAGACTTTGCGTGAGGGGTTCGGACGGTCTACCTTCTTACATTGAATATATTTCTATCAATTGATAAATTCCTAACACCTTTAAATATAAATAAATATGCGCCAGACATTACACCAACTGTCGTGGTTTTAAAGTAAGGAATTTTCTTCCTTGTGTAACGAATACCAGACAACGATTATGACGGGGGCATCTCCCATAAATATTAAATAATATTAAACATCCATGACTCAGGTACAAATATTCGTGCTCAGCACACAGCATTTGCTCCTTGCGGGATTCGAACCCGCGACGGGGGACAGGAACTCTAACCAATACACCAAACGCGTCGTCTCCGTCCTATGGTAATCAATGGTAATGGCGTCCAAAAAGTATAAGGCTCCAGTGTAGTGAATAAAACGATTTTTCAGTCGATAATAACACGTTTTAAATATATCGATTGCCATGTTAAAACTTTATCATGACTTTCATCTGACTTGCAGTTGACCAGGGGCGTGCATTAAATTTTTGATGGAGTATGCATATACTAATTTTGATTCCGAACTTCTTAACGAATTCAATAACGATCTAAGATTTTGTATCTAGTATAGAGCTATATGAAAATGACGGTGTAATACCAGCAAAAAATAACTTACCTAGGTTTTTTTCTGTGCAATTTATGAAGGAAGCATACAAGCTGTGTTTGCGATGATTTTACACCACACACAAGTATCAAGGAAATGGATGATTTTCTAGTGACATGCCATTTAACTGATACCCATAGTGGCTACGATACGATTTTGGCCTTCCTTATTCTCAAGCAAAGGTCTTGCCTTTATTTAGGGCATCAGCGCTTAGTTAAAACTTTCAAAACAAAACGAATCTTCTTTTGAACCCTCATCACACACAACATGACTTTTATGGCACTCAAAGTAACACTGCAATTTCACTATCGTTTCGAATACAAAATAAACAAACCCCGAAAACACTTATTCAATCGAAATACAACTGTTTACTTGAAATTTAAGATTTTTAACACTATCGGGAAGGAAGCGAAAAGCAAAACAAGAACTCCATAGATAAAAATGGCTGCCGCAAACTTTTAAAGAATGTTTGCATTACTTTTATACCAACACTTTAATGGGTTGAATTACTTGCATGAGAAAAATAAATTAAAGTAAAATTACGGACTTTCCTGTGTTCACAATATCATTAGTTTGAGAATTATAAAAGATTATGAATGAGGAAAAAGGCGTAGGAAATTGCAACGTCGCGCCATCTAGTATCGGGTAGACGAGTAACAACGAAATTTCCACTTGCACACTATCTCCTTTGAAAGATTTATATTTCCTTTAATTAATGTTACATTAGTTTGTCTATATCACAATCACTTTAAATTAAAACCATGGTTTATTAATATAAATCTATGTTTCTACCTTAATTCCAAATTAAAGTTTCTCCTAAGAGATGTGTTTTGATTAGACTCCGAAGTATTTTACGTCATTTGCGCGCGACTAGGACAAAATCACTCTCCAGTAGGAAACTGATAGAGAAAGAAGATAGAATGCATGCCTACTTTAGGAGTCCATGATTCGAATATAACCTGTCACCTTGAATTGTACGAAGAGCGTCATTTTCAATGCGGTCGGGTTTATATCATCACTGTGTGACATTGTAGGTACGAGGGGCGATTGCAAGAGTGTGCGTGTATTTAGCAAGCAGCCGCTGGGCAGCCTCCTACCTAAATATTTTCGTTTCAAAGTTGAGCGTTAGTACTTAATGTATGTAAGTTGATAATGAAAATGCTTTTAGTTTAAGCTTAGTTTAAAGTTACGTTTAGTACTATTGATTTGCCATTATAAATAATGGCGAGGTAGGCACTGCTTAACTGCCTATATGAAATGTACGCCCATGCAGTTGACACTGGTATACATATGCAGGTAAATAACATTGTCGTGAACGAAGGCTATATTGGCGAAAAATAAAACTAATTGAAATCAAAAATCAGTCAAAGCTATAAAAATACGCCCTTTTAATATGAAGTTACACCTAACGTATTTTTTGCAACAGAGTCTAGACTTTTAATCCAAGGCCTTAATCCTCAGGAGATTATTATCTAGGTCTATATGGCTATCTTCAATTGTAAGAGCACATAGTTTAAATTAATAGATAGCTAAAATAAACAACTTTTATATTTTATTTCCCTTGGATTAATAACTATCTATCCTTTACTAGCGGTCCCCGTGATTGAATTCACGTGTTTTGAGTTTGCTCCCTCCCCTTCCATCGCAACGTGATATTTTATAACCTAAAGCCTTCCTCGATAAATAATCTATTCAACATATTTTTTTTAGTCATTAACAGTAGTTCCTAAGATGAGCGCGTTCAAACAAACAAATAAACAACCTCTTCAGCTTTATAGTATTAGTAAAGATAACGTAATGTTTTTCCACCAAACACTTATTTCGTTTGCCCCAACCATTTGGTCGACAAAATATATCCAACAATACTTATTGCACTGCATACTCCGCTGTTAGGTCCTTTTAAATATAAAGTCACGATTTAAAATCAGAATCATATGTTACTCTTTGAGGGATCCAAGATGAATTTATTCAGTAATGAATTACTACTTGGTCCACTGTTGTAATTCAGTTTGGGTGAATGGCGTTGACGTCACACACGCGTAATGACGTGTTCATAAGAGATCACAAATTTCGCTCGAGGGGATTAACAGCCCGGTGGCTCGGTTTGTAAGAGTGTTGGCCCTGTAAGCAATTCCTACTCTACTACTGGTTTTAAATCCTACTCGTGCGGAATTTAGGTTTTTAATATCATCTTATAAGATTAAAAATAAATAACGCGAGGGTTAAAAATATTCTAAACTATTGTATGACGGAGTATTTTTCCAGCGGGCGAAGTCTGAAGCATCATTTTTGACATTTCGCGTCGACAATGTCAATTTTATGATTTTCTAATTCATCAAATATTATTTTAACTTACGAAGTTACATCTTTAATAAATCTTAAGAAATATTTGTAGTTTTTTAAGCATCATTGAAAAATTCTTCTTTATCAATAAATACACGAAAACAGCAATTTTGTCTCAGCATTTTGCGAGCGCCACCTGGTGGTTTTACACGGAATTATGTCGAGACTTCCGACCCAGGCTTACTTTTCACTTTAAAATCTCAAAATACGTGCTCAACGTATGAGTACGAGACATCGGTGACCTACTAAAGTGGTGCTACCACTGCGCTTTGAGCATTCATAAAAAAAAACTTCCTTCAAAAACTGTCAAAAAACGGCGGTAAAGGCGGTGAAATTTTTTATTTCATATTTTTAATTGTTATTCATATTTCAAAAACTACTAGACCGATTTTGATAAAACTTTCACTTCGCCCTTAGAACTACACCTGATTATACAAAAAAAGAATCATCTTGCTATGACTTCTTGTTTTCGAAAAATCCTGAGACAAACATACATGCACTTACGAAATTTTGCTTACATGGTAAGAAGGCTGAATAGATGAACATACTTGTATTTTTTTTACAATTCTGACTATATCGGGTCATACAGGTCAAATTACCAGTGGTCGTATTGTCCTAAAATCGTATCGTCATTGTCGACGACTGACATTGACGACCCGTCTGGTGTAGTGGTCGAGAAATCGCCTACTACGCAGCGGGTGCGGGTTCGATCCCCGCACAATACAAACATTTGTGTGCATGAACATGTCTGTTTGTATTGGTCTGGGTGTTTTCTATGTATAACATGTATGTATTTACAAACAAAGAGTATTTAAGTATTATATCCGTTGTCTGGCACCCATAACACAAGCTTTGAGTAGCTTACTTTAGGACTAGATGGCGATGTGTGGGAATGTCCAAAGGATATTATTATTATTATAATTATTGTGTCGTTACCTCTAAAAGCCTTCAGTAGCTGCTTCTTCGTCGTTCTGCTGAGCCCCGGGGCTGTTCGTCACCGCTTATTGCCGGGCAGTTCTCGGGATCTTAACCGATCCGGATGAATGGCCATTGATGAATTTAATAGTTACTCTGCCCTAATATTTACGAGTATACAGGCTTTTGATAGAAAATTAAATTAATACATTTTTTTTTCTCGCGGGGAATGCGTTACGCATACTCTCCACCCCGGGGGAGGTGGAGGGTTAAGTGGGACTCCCGGTATGGTATACTCACTAAACCCTGCGGCGTTCCTTCATCGCCTGAGTGGCGATAACATGGGAGATCGGCAAAGCCTTCGACTTTCTACAACACCGCCGGCGACTGCCCTCCTTACTCGGTGGGCCCCACGTGCCCCCCTAGAGGGGGGCTGACTGGAAACGCTAATTCATTCTAATTCGGCAGCGGTGGAGATGCGTGCAATGCGGGTGGTCGTATCCCCGTACTTGCCACCTGCAGGTCTCCACCAGGAGGAGGCGTAGAGCTGACATTTTGTTGACGAGCTCTTTCCCTCCTACGCCTACGAAGCAAAGGGGCGTGAGGGTCATCCTCACGTTCTCGCTCCGCCGCCTCTTTCTGCGTCATTACATTCTCGCAGAATAAGGCCATTGCCGTCCAGGCTTCTTTACTCCCCAGCATGGAATTGATTACACTTAGGCGTGAGAGGTCCGGCCCGATCACCGCGACTAGTTCAGTGCGCTCGGCCGACCATGCCGGACACACGGCTAGCGTATGCTCTGCCGTGTCATCAACCGTGCCGCATAGGAGGCACGAGGGAGACTCCTCTCGTTCTATCTTGTGCAGGTACTTCTGAAAGCAGCCGTGTCCAGAGAGTACCTGCACAAGACGGTATGAGAGATAACAGACAGGTGGCTTTTCCAACCAGGGCTTCAACACAGGTGCGAGGGCATCAAGGGTCCAGCGGCCAAATACGGCCGTGGTAAGGTCTTCTTTCCAGAATCGGAGAAGGACATCCCACGCCACGCGCCGGATTGCCTCTCGTTCGGTTTCGGCTGGTCTCATACCAAGTCTCTTCTGCTCCACAGTCCAGCTGTACACCCTAGACTGGACCTGAGCATTGAGTTCCCAAGGAGGTAAATTAAATTAATACATGATTGAAGTTTCGCAACTACAACCAGTATTTAATTATATATTCTATTTGAAGAGAAGTTGAGCAATAAATTATGACTAAAAGTTTGCGAAATTGCTTTTTGAATCGTAATCTAAATACGAATTGTCATGCTTGTAGATTTATATTTGAAAGTTATCTGTAGACTTTAGTTTTAAGCCTATACTGTAAATTAATTCTTACCTAACAAGGGCCGATTTAATTTTAGCCCGGTCAGCCAAGAGGTTGCTGGTTCAAGTCCCGCCCGTGTGCAAATTTTTGGTTTCTTATTTCATCTTTATGCTTGCAAAATATGACACTGTGAGTGTTAAAAACATTCTTAACCATTGAACAACGGTAAAACTGAAAATTTTTCTTACTTCTTATGAGAGTTATCCGACTGAATAAGTATAAAATGAACGATTTAAAAACGACAACGACATATATATAAGCAATCTAATATATATATATATATATATATGATTGCTGACAAGTAGATGTCATTATCAAATTAATACCTCAACACCCGAGCGGTCGCATGCGACCGCATAACAATAGAATACCTATTGTGTCTCGTTCACATACGCTTGAGGGATTAAAGCCAATTTTACCAACTTCAGATAAGGAATACAATACAAAACACCTGATTCGAAAACGTCACTTATTTGACAGGAATCATTTACGTAAATGTCATTTTAAAATAGGTCGTTTTATACTTATTCGGTCAGATAAGTCCTATCCGACGTAAGTAAAACTGACTCTTAGGCGTATTGTGCTGTATTCGACGAATATTCCTTATCTGATATGGTAAAATCTACGGACACTAATGGTCAATTTAACCAACGTCAGATAAGAAATATTCGCCGAATGCAATACAAAACGCCTAATTCGAAAACGTCACTTATTTGACAGCAACCTTTACGTAAATGACATTTTAAAATCGGTCGTATTAAACTTATTCAGTCGGATAAGTATTATCTGACGCTGGTAAAATTGACACTCAAGTACGGTTGTAAATGTGAAAATAGATAGTTAATAATCATCATTTTTATGTAACTCTAATTTGTTAATATTGCCACTACTACTAATAAGAATTTGATAGCTTCTCCATATCAATTCTAGCATAGTATTCTAAAGAGAAGTTTTGGGGGATTTATGCTTGATGACCCCAGAAATTCCGGGAAATAAATCAAATGGCGTATTATCAGACCACACGACCACTGGCAAAGTTCGTCCAATATCCAACTTCTAATCCGTACCAATGTCGGTAAGATTATATAAATCATGTTTGCGCATCTCTTCATAACGCGGGAACTGTTTGAATCACAAGGAGTTTGCAACATTCTAACTGCTAATGCGAGGGTGCGTGCGAAACAACTGTAATAACTTACGTCAATTCGTGCGTCCGCATATGTGAGGGTATGGTGCGAGGTGTGGCGGTGAGCGGTTTAACACTTTATTGGTTAAGCTTAAAAAACTTAAATGGTTAAGTAAGCCTGGAACGTCCCACTGCTGTGCAAAGGCCTTACCGCAATTATGAGGTAGTTCAAGCCATACTCCACCACGCGGTCTCAGTGCGGGATGGTGGGGGGTGTCTGCAAGGCAAGCGACTAACCCTACTGACATATATTATCAAGCCGCCCATACAAGGCCTCTGACTAGGCCTAACGATTAATATCAACTGATATTAGCCGGGACTAACGGCTTAGCGTGCCTTCCGAAGCACGGAGATGCTCGTGATATACGTCACTTATATGGTCGGGATGGTCACTCACCCAAACACGACCGCGCTGTAGGTTGCTTCACTTCGGTATCACTACCAAAGCGTTGCTACCTGCGCTACGAGCTCCTCGATTGCCAAATTGCAAAAGCTAAAATTGGAATTTTCAGCTGGTGACCCACGTCTTTTTTTTAAATTAATAATACTTTCACATGATTATGATAGCCACGCCCACCTAACTTTAGTTCAGACTTTTCTTTACAGGCCCATACAAATACATATTACATACAAGACTCCTCGGACACTTCTCGACGCCGCGTGATGGGCATAATCGAAGAGAATTGGGAACACGCGTTAAATTGTGGATGCAAGCGCCAAATGTTGACTACGATAAACAAATAATTCAGAGTAGAAGCTACAGAAGCGTGCAGACATGCGTTTTGAAAACCTACTGGCTCATTCCCAAAGTAGACTTCAACGAACGGAAACTGTACTGCTCAGTTTCTTATCCGATTAGAGTGGTACCCTTTAAAAGAAAGACCGCCTATACACTGCAACTTTTAGCATCAATGCAGTCGCACGATTTGGAAAAAGCGACAGCATCGCGATTTACGCAATGAACCCAGTAGTCGCGCGAATGCAATTATTATTTTATTAATATGAAATTTATAGATATTAAGGCCAATAATATGCTTTCTATAACATTTAAAAACAATTTTTTTTGGATAAACAAAAATGGTGTTTGATTTATAAAATCATTTCATTTTTATTTTCAAAAAATTAAATAAATTACCTAGTCAAACAATGGTAAAGGCAAACACAGTATAAGGTAATCGTCAGGTAAATTGTTGAGGCTTTGACAACTTGCTTACTTTGTTAAATTAAGAAATAAGAATTATAAAAGATGGGCTTGTGCTTAAAAGTGACAATTCACATTATATAAAAGTTTACTTCCAATGTTGTATTTTTTTGTAAATAAAACAATGGAAGACAATGGTCCGTCAGATTCTGCATCGTGACTGCATTGATACTAACGCTTTAGCATCGCGACTGTATCGATGCTAAAAGTAGCGCAGTGTGCAAATGGTCTTAGACGGCTACGCGATAGACCTAGAAGTCAGTGGCGTGACAAGCTAGACACTTTTGACAAAGACTGGAGAGCAGCTGCCCGTAGAAAGTGGAAAAAGTAGGGGAGGCCTTTGCCCTACAGTGTAACACCATAGGCGTTTAATACAATAAAATAAAGTCGGTTACACAAACTCGTAGTCCGACGACAACTTAGGCCCCATCTCAACTGGGGGCCGTGTTAAACGTCACTCAATTCTCATTTTACACGAAGGTGAGGCTGATGAGATAGTGGAGAATTGTGCGGGTTCCGCAGTTACGTAGGACCACCTAATGGTCGTTCATTTCGGCCAGACACAGGTTTTTAGGCATTTGCGTGAAATTATTATTTCGCTAGCAGACTGTGACATGCTAAACGGACACACAGCCTGTGTCAAAAATAAGATTTAAGTATTTAAAAATAGCATTTGTTTTTGATTTATATACTTTGTTGCTATTCCACACGTTTGAAAAATGTTACAAAGAATGTTCTAAATAACGCTGAGCTACTCAATTTTATTTTGAAATTACTGTACAAAGGATAACCACGAAGACACTGCTAGATGAGTGAGTGAGAAAATGAGTGTTTGGCCCCTTACACACTGCGACTTTTAGCATCGATGCAATCGCGCGTTTTGGAAACGTGCGACTGCTTCGCGATTCATGCAATCGATGCTGTCGCGCGTATGTATGGAATGGATTCCTTATATGCTAGCGAGCGTTAGTACAGTCACTAATAAACAGTACATTATGTAATTTGTTGATGTTTAGCTTCTGCTTCAATACTAACGCGCGTTAGTATCGCGACTGTATCGATACTAAAAGCAGCGCAAGTGTGTAAAGGTTGACATTTTGCGACTGCATCGATGCTAAAAGTTGTAGTGTCTAAGAGGTATTTTGAGACCCTATACACACTGCGACTTTTAGCAGCGATGCAATCGCGATGCTTACGTGCGATAGCATCGATGCAGTCGCGATGCAGAAGCAAGAAGTTGTCAAATTGTGTACTGAATTTTGGCGAATGCATCGACACAAAATAATCTGTTTATTGCGTGAGTCGCGATGCTGAAGCGCGTTTTCACAACGCGCGACTGCATCGATGCTGCAAAGTTTGCAAAGTCGCAGTATGTAAGGGGTTTATGTCGTAACGTAACAAGTTTTTATAAGAATGACTCATAAACTACTTAGTTTTCCCAGGGTCTTCGTCATTAATTCTGTTTACTGCATTAAACGTTGACTCGTATTAGTTTAGTTTCTTTTCGCATGTCATTTCGTGTTAGGCGCTAAAAGCAACATTCAACTAAATTTAGAAACATCCTAGTTGCAACCAACTAAATGACGTTTGATTGTGATATAGATTTTACATTCGTAGTGTATATCTGCATTTAAAGAGAACTTAAATTACCTACCTGCTTCATGCAAAATTGCAAATATAAGGTAAGAGCACGGTAAGTTAGTTCTTTTAGGGTTCCGCAGCCTAATGGCTAAAAACGGAACCCTTATAGTTTCGTTAAGTCTGTCGGTTTGTCTGTCTGTCTGTCCGTCCGTACGTGACAGCCACTATTAACACTTATTCTGTAAATATAAGCATCACATTGTTGAAATTTGGCAGGAAGATGAATCCTCTTAAACGCATTACGATTATTAAACAAAAAATAAAAAAATATGATATTAAGGAGAGCCTTACCTATGCGTGTGGGGTGTTAATGGATAGGTCTTTTAAAATATCATAGAGGTTCCTAAGACCATTTACTTTTAAAAGTCTAACGTTTGATAGATAGACGCGTCCAAAGTGGTAAGATGGGCGTCCCCCCCCCCCCCTATAAATCCTTGACTAAACTAGTGTAAATTTTGAAAAATATATACGAAAATTGGTCGAACTAGTAGTTTTTGAGATAAAGCACATTTTCAACAACCGCAAACATAACTTAGTTCTTCATACAAACACTACGAAAAACAAAGTGGAAGTAAGTGGATTCGCTCATTTAGTTAAAATTGGCACGGATTCCTCAGTGGGTAAGTTCGACTCTCACTTGGCTGGTTTTATATTTATTATATTATCAGTAAAATGTCAAGTAGATTATTTTTTAATCTTCCGAAATATGTCATTCATTTAAAAAAAATGCATCTAAGTATATATTTTTACTACAATAGTACTTATGATTTACTAACGTAATACCTTGCATCATTTGAAGTTTAACATAAAACATGGTAGGTGCTTTTGGCTTATTTTCAGGCAACATTACTTGATGCTTGATGTTCCCATAAAAATAAAGTAAAATATTCAAACAGCAAAAGAAGCAGTAATGCAAAGCCCTTGTTTTATTTAAACTTGAGTGGAATCTGTTAATCCAAGTTTACATAAAATATATCTCAGTCGGCATCTGTCGATTCAAAGTCACCCAAAAGTTTCGACAGTCAAGTTTTTGGTAACTAAACTAAAGAAGTTATTCAAGTCGAACGAATTTGATTTACCTACAAAGTCAATGTTTAGTAATCCAACACTCTTTCAAAGGAAATGCAAATTGGTTTGTCCCAAAAATCAACGCACAATTTGAAGCTCTGTCCAGTCTTTGTTAGAAGTTTGAAATCTTAATATTCACAAGCTTTTCACCGACATATTTTCGACCCTAGTGCCTTTCACACAGGCATCTTAATTTAATATAAATTAAGCATCTTGAATGCGTGACTAAATAAAGAAGCATGCACACTTGAACAACACTTGGACACGTCACGTGCCTTCTGAATAAACGACTTAGTTCTTTGCTGAATTATTTTGGCGGGACAGCTAGTGTGTGTTCCTACCTGTTTTCCCCAAACGCTAGAATGCTATTTATGAGAAAAAAAAATATTTCTTGGTTCACTAACTTAAACATTTGGTTTTTATATTTTTTAATTATTATTATTAATTTATTTATGTCAACAAGTGGACCAATCACAAATTTCAATTACAACAAAAATTTAAAACATGTCAAAATAGAAATTTAACATCGTCCCGTGCATGTACCATGTTACAGTGATACATATACTGGCAGTCAAAACGCTCGGCAAAAACGCGCAGGATCCTGTTCGGGCTGGCCCGCACCCTGCGCACCAGGGATGTGCACCGCTTGTATAAAACAATCCACGCGCACTTCAGCTAACATCCCTGAGGCTACAGAAACGAGGCAGCCCCAACAACACCCTGAATGCGTTATTGTATTGGACTCGTAGGGCGTTGTACTGCTTCTGCGTATAGCTCACCCACAGACTGCTCGTGTAGAAGGATGTGCAAAATGCCCTGAACAGGGTACTATTGACGCCTATTGAACATCTCGCAAATCTGCGGCTATCATATTTGCACGAACGGACAACGCCTTACGCTCCCTTTCTATGTCCGCATTGTCTTTCAAGTCTGGGGTTAGAATGTGCCCAAGGTATTTAAATTGTTCTACTCTATTAAGGGGGCAAGTTTCGGTGTTTGACTTAGGGACCTCGCCTGGGCCTGAAAGATAATCCACTCATTTTTCTTTACATTATAAAGCAGACCGTGTTGCTACGCATATTTTTCGCAAATGTCAAGCAGCTGCGACAGTCTGCCTACAGAGGCACTCAGCAGCACCATGTCGTCCGCGTAACTAAAATTATTAAGGCAGACTCCATCGATATAGCAGCCGACATGCGTGCTGCTGAGTTCCTCCACAAGTGCGTTCACATCAATATTTAGAGTTTTGGCGATGTCAGCCCCCCCTGCCTCACGCCACACTCCAACCTATATGGTGTCGAATACGCCTCCGACCACCGAACAACATTGATCTGGTTCTCATACCAATATTTGAAAGTAGAGATTAATTCCCTGACATCGATGATTTATATAGTTTTTGCCACAGAATATCGTAAGAAACCAGATAAAACGCCTTCAATAAAACAAAAAAAAACGCAAAAATGGGCGTGTTTTTATCCGTATAGTACTTGACAGTTCATTTTGTATCATGTTGCCAAATATGTATGTATATAGAATAAATAAATATAAATATGCGCCAGACAAAACACGAATTTCTGCTATATTGCTGTTTAGAATAATTGCGCCAAAATTAAATTATTTAACAGCCAATAATAAAGCTGGCTGGTTCCTAGCTCAAAGGATCAGCATAGCTATCCAACGCGGCAACGCAGCCAGCATCATAGCCTCCTTGCCGCAAGGAAATGGTTTCGATTTTGAATAGGTAGATATTAAGTTATTTTTTATGTTGCATGTCTTAGTTTTATTTTTTTCTTGTTTGTAATTAATTAATTAATAAAGTTAAAACACGAATTGTCGTGGTTTCGAAGTAAGGAATTTTCAAACTTGTGTTACGAATACCAGACAACGATTATAAACATCTATGACTCAGGTACAAATGTTCGTGCTCATCACACAAACACTTGTCCCTTGCGGTATATGTACCTACATAGTTATATCTATTATAAAAAGTCAACTACGATGTGTGTGTGTGTGTGTGTGTTCAAAAGTTGCCGAGTAATTGTGTGTCTAAGTAAAAAATGTGCACGTACAAATAAGGCATGTAACTCGATGTATCATTTCTGCTTAGCCCAAAGGTACGACTGGTAAAGAATGGCATATGGCGTTAAGTTCACCTTTTGTACAAATTTTTGGTTGTGCAATAAAATATAAATAAATAAATGTATTGTTATAGCGTGATGCCTAATAAAGATGTCGGTCATCAAAAGAATAAGACTTATTAACAATTACTTCTATTTAAAATAGTCTAACAAAGTATTTGTATTAAGATTGTGGGTAACTCAATTGCGTTGTATTTATTCGGGCTTTTATCAAAATAAACGCCCAACACCGATCAATATGCTATTAAGACATAAATAGGCTATCATCAATATAATTTCCAGCAGACATGGTCGTCGGGCTCAATGAGGTCAATTAATGCCCCTGGGCACCTATGATGGCGGTTAATATCAAAGTGCTCTAATGACCTCCTGATACACTTGGCAGCCGGAGCTACCTTGTTACGGGAAACAAAGCGCGAATTATTAGGGCTGTTGGTTTTGATACACCCTGTATGTATGATTCAGTTAGAGACAGGATATCTGTTTAGTACGTTTCTTTTTAAATATTAATAAGAAAGTGACGACATTGTCTTAGACAATGTGGAGCATGTCTGACTGATGTAAGGACGATAATTAGTAACTAGTAATTTCTTTAAATAAATATATGGTATAGCTAAAATATCTTCACTTTAAAATTTGATACATATTTTAACGACACCACGCTTAACATTTTCGATGCACTCAAAAATATTAAAAATACAATTTACTTTACTTCAAGATCAGAACTGAAAGATTTTTTGTGAATATACTCATGTATTGCGTGATATTTTCAGGTTCATTTATTTTTCATTTACTTTTCGTGTGAATTAATTGGACTGGATTGACTTTTGTTTATAGCAAGTTTTTATTTTTATTTCATAAAAATAAATATAAAATGCTTGTTACACGGACGTAAAAAAAAATACGGACGTAACATTACACTCAAAGAATGTGAAGCATGCAAGCTACTACAATTTCGTTTGTAGTACATCCTCTACACTCACACATACACACTAGGTCCGACAACCCGCTGCCATTTCGTCCTGAGTGACAGCGCCGGTGACACGTAGTAGTGCGTTCGTTGCGTCCACGATTTATTTTGCAAAAATGCCGTCTTATATTGTGAAATCATGTAAAAACTACATGAGTAAACGTAAAAAGTCACATGGAATCACCTATCATACATAAGTTATTACGATTCATGATATTTTTTTTAATAATGTTTTTTAAACATTGACGAGAATTCCAGACGTAAAATGCAACAGTGTTGTCACTTTATTTACGGGGAAAATTCCCTAAAAATGGGGAAATCTATATATGCACTTTTATTGTATGCAACAAACTATGTGACTCTATAAAATCATATTTCGTCAGTTTTTGGGTGCCGTTTTTCAAAAGTAAAATAAAAGATCCCATACTTCTATTATAAAAGTATATTTTACATCGTTTTCATAGGTTTCCTAAAGACAAGTGTACAAAAAATTGACACAACATAGAGAATTTTAGCGCATCTTTATAAATTATAATAATAATATACGTTCTAAACATTATTATTATAGTATGTGATACGTGATTTAAACGTGTTTTCGATTTTTAAGGGGTTAATTTTATAGAAAGTAGTAGTCCCCCTAACCGATTTCGGGTACGGTGGCCAGTCACAACGACTAACCGACTGCGCTGGACATATTATAGTGCACAAGTGTGTGCATGCGCAAACACAGGTGCACTCTCTATTCCTTTCACTCTCATAGCCCGATGGGACAGCAATCTGACACGACTGGAGAGAGTTCAGGCGCAGGACAACGGCTTTACGTGCTTTTCCAAGGTATCATGGGGTGGTGAATCACCGCCAACTTCCAAACTCCGGGCTACCCTAAGAATTTCTGAACAGAAAAACTCAGGTATATATTTTTGGCCTTACTCGGGGATCGAACCCGGGACCTCTGGCGCATGTGTCGCTTTAAAGTGCGACCCTCTTACTGCTGCGCCACCGAGGCAGTTTATAGATAGTCATAGCCTAATCACTAATAATGTTATGTGTAAAAATACATTTCTTTATACGTAACATGTGTTTTATTTTCTATCACAGAGGTCATAAAAATTATGTTTGGTAGGTCAACATAGGTTAACCGTTTATATTTCTGTTGAAATATATATATGCCAATTACATGATTTTACTGGGGTCGATTGGTTCCAACAAACAGTAGGGAAATTGATGATTTATATAGCAACCCTCAAATCACTCACACAGCCTAAACGGGCGGCCATTATTATGCTTCACTCATGATTAGACGAGATTACGTCCGTATTTTTTTTACGTCCGTGGCTTGTTATTAAATTTAAGAAGCTACAAATTACGTATCGTAATTTCTATCATTATAATCACTGAACTCCTTAGCGCTGAGGAGTTCCACCAGCATTTCAACTCCACATGACGTTGACTTTCAGATGTAACAACATGTCAACATTAAGATTCTTGTACAAGAACACCATACGTGCTATTAAAATTTAAGGCTTCCCCTCAATTGCAACAAGATCCTATCATCAGATCTCGACAACAAAATGGGACCAACTAGAAGGTACAATCTCTAGGCATGCATTCAAGTTTATAAATGACTGCGATATGAGGTAACTACACCACAAAAAAAAACATACAGTCGAATTGATTACCTCCTCCTTTTTAGAAGTCGGTTAAAAAAAATTCTACCCTGTACGACTACGGTCAGGCATAAAGGGAGAAATTTTTAAAGTCAATTTGTTACCTTGACGAACTGACTTCATTTATTAAACTTAAATGTAAGCTGTGTTTCACAAACAGTTTCATTTACCTAAATTAAGATCAAAAAGCATTGTAAGTTGCTAAATTGGCTGACCTAATGCCTAATGGAGTTCTCTACCTGTCAACCGTTTGGGGATGCAGAAATGGGTGCGTCTTATTTATTATACAATCATTTGATATAATTCATATTTAATAACGATCACTTTACTTAAGAATCATTTGATATAGCAACACGTAATATAATTTCGTTCATTTTAACGTTAAATTAACAAAATATTCATTTTATATAATATCATTTAGTGTTAAGTTCATATCTTATAACACCGTTTGAAATAAAACTCATTTTATATATCGTTCATTTGATATAATTTTGTTTGACATACGCATTATTTCATATAACTGTTATTTGAGATAATAAACGTTTCAAATAATGATCTCACCTTCGCAGCTTCGGTATTTTGGTCGCCTCGGCTTTCGGCCTTTGGCGACCAGCCTCAGCCGCTCCGGCTCGCACGGGTCCCTGCACCTTGTTGCGCAAGGGCGGAGAGGCTGCACTTCCCGCAGCGCCGGAGACGTGGAAACAATAATGCATGTGTGCTTGTGCCTGCTTGCAAGCTTGCTTACATGCATGTTGAATGCGTGCTTGCATGCTGTATGCTTGCTTGCATACTGCCTGCTCCTCTTTGTTGGTGTCATCGATTCACAAAAAAAAATAGTAGGTAATTAAAATAAACGACCGTAAAAAATCAATTTATATCATGTGATATTATATAAATTAGAGTTTATATTAAGTCATCATCATATGTTTTTAATATTATATAAAAAAAGTGTTATCGTAAATGAATGATATACTCAACGTTATTATACTAAATAAACGTTATTTGTATTAGTTATTATATCATGTAAATGTTATATTAAATATAATCATATTAATTTATTTTAGGTCAGTCGTTTGTTACACGTTTCAAAATTATATAATTTAAAATTATATTATTCCATCATTATATTAAAAAAGTGTTGTATTAAACAAAGTTATATCATGTGACAGTATGTGTTTTGAACTTATATGATACGTTGTTATATCATATATTACACACCCAGCAGAAATTGGTCAGTGGTAGTGAGATAAGATATTGCTGGCTCTGCTAGAAGTATAATATTGCGCTGTGCTACGATGACTACGAATATACCTCCATGTGATACTACGATGCAATGCCACGAAACTGTCGTAGCACCATCGCTTATAAATGCCGTAGCATTCGTAGCAAATACCAGACGTAGACGTAGGTTTATATTTATTATACAAAATGTATGTATGTATATATTGAATGATTATTTCTTTAGCGACCGGACCTCTTAAGCAATTCAGAATAAACATAATATTAACTCAGTGCTAAATGTGAACACTTTTTAGGGTTTAGTAGCCTAATGGTAAAAAACGGAACCGTTATAGTTTCTTCAAGTCTCTCTGTCTGTCTATCCATCCGTAAGTCACAACCACTTTATTCTGAAACTTCGAAATTAGAATAAAAAGAAAATGGTGTCAGCGATTTATCAGATCTGTCTGATCTGAATGATTCTGAGAAAATTATACGTTTTGTTTGTAAGAAGAGAATATATCCGTAATTATCGTCAAACTTGTTGATTACTTGTGTTATTGACTGTGCACTGCTTAAACACACCCACACAACTTAAAGAGGTTATAGGTCCCACCATCCACGATGGACCAGATTAAGACAAAATTGACAATCGGATTACCTAGAAGGAAAACCGAACTGGGCTAAATGTAAATACAAAATCTGTATTTTGCTACGCGGTTCTGAAGGTACCATGGAGGTAGTCGAAGGCAGCCTAAAAACAACGGTACTCCTTACAGGAGCAGGTGACGCAGATGTCGCAGCTTATAATTTTGAAATTACCAAGATATAAGAAGACCGACTGCAGCGCTCAGCTAATACTTACGACAAACATGACGGAAGAAACGTTACAGAAGGTCATGAGATTTGAGAGAGCATCATATGCTGTCTGGAGTCTAGAGGGAGTTACACATTATTTGACGGAGAATCGGAAGATCGAGCTTACAATTTGTGCATGGATTTCTTCAGTTTCAAACGAAACGCAGCAGATGATGTGTCTACCCATATGTCAAAGTGAAGAACATTAGGAGTAATTTGAATATTGAAATAGAAGACAGATGAGAGCAGCAGACTTCCCAATTTGTTCCTGATATACAACAGAAATCCCGAAAACTCTGGACGAAAGGTTTTTTTGCGTTCAAATCTAGTTGGTTGCTCTTGAATAGAGACGAGAGAACTATTGACAATCTCACAAGTCAGTTTTGTTCATATGAAAAGGCCCTTGAGCAAAATAACAAAGAAGGAACTAGTCAAGAGAGCCTAGTTACTCAACAAGTCAAGTCGAAAAAGAACCGAGATGAGAATTTGAAGTGCAATTACTGTTCAAAGTTAGGACATAGAGTAAGAAATTGCAAGAAATGGTTGAAGGATGGAAAGCCACCCAAGCCGAGCAGCTCAGAAGCATCTCAAGCATCTAGACCGGTACAAAGCGTAACACTGAGTGTGGTTAATACATGTTCACAAGCAGCAGACCAAATAAAAAAGAATTGGTATGTGGACAACGGTGCAACAACGCATATCTCAATCAGAAGAGACGTGTTTCATGAGTTTGAGCCCATTAATTCTAAAGACCAGTCTGATAAGATAGCAGATGGGACAATCATTCCAGCGCTAAGGAAAGGAATTATTCTGGTAGAATCAATTGTAGGCAATAAGAAGGAAACAATACGTCTAAAAGATGTCTGGCTTGTACCATCGCTAACAAGAAAACTTTTTTCGACTCTGGCGGCACAAGACACGGTACGGAATAGTCCGTTCACGTCTACAGCTACTAGTTGTCAATTAAATATTGCTGGAAGAAAAAATCCTAGAGGAGGACTGTTGTTTCGTGCCGAAATAGATTAACTTTAATTTCGTTATTCAGAACAATATAACTTGGACGGAAGGAATTAGTTTACCTTTGTATATCCGTGAGTTTTTTCAACTAGCAACATTACCGTCCAATCCAAGTGGTCGTGCTGGCAAGTGCATCACCCTAACGGTGTAAAAAACAATAAAATAAAAAAACAGTTGAAATATGGTTGACTTTTGAACGAGGTACCGTGCGAATCAGCGGCAACCTTTCCTCCGTGTTTATGGACTATTCCTGTGATGTGATACAAGCAAATCAGTACAACAACAGAAGAAGCAATGAGCCACCAGCTAAGCCTGTGGATTGGAGTTGCGAGGAGTTGTGAATAGCACCTGAACGTCTGGCCCGGCAAGCACGCGGCCGCCACCCAGAAACGAAGGTATGTTCTTGTCTAGAAACTCACGCAATCCAACAACTGTATAAGTTAAAGCTACGGACAAAAGCTCCAACAAAGACATTCAACCCTATTGAAGTGAACGCCATTACAGGCACCAATATGCTGCAAGTTTACCTTGAACGATTTGCTCATCAGGACAAAAGACATGTGAAGGCTCTAGTAAAGAGAGAGTTAGGCATCACATTGCCGGATGATCAAGTAAAATGTGAGGCATGCATATTCGGGAAAGCTCATCGATTGCCTTTTGGGAAGAGAGAGAGAGCTAACACTCAAGGTGAATTGATACATGCAGACGTTTGCGGCCCCTTTGAATATCCCAGCGTTTCGAAATAAAGATATTTCGTTGTATTCAAGGACGACTTCTCTTTATACCGTTTCGTTTACTTCGTTCGTCAGAAATCCGAAGTTAAAGACAAATTACTACTAATGCTGAATGAAGTAAAATCACGCGATCACGCGGTCACATGCTTGTTAAGCGACAATGGAGGAGATTTCGACAATACAGCAGTAAAAAAGATCTTGAGCGACAATGGGAATCGACATCGACTTACAATGCCTTACACGCCAGAACAGAACGGCTGTAGCGGGCGTGAAAATAGAATGCTAGTCGAAGCTGCAAGGACGTGGTTGCATGCGAAAGATGGCTTACTACAAAAGCTTTGGGCCAAACTAATAAACACAGCTGCGTATGTCCTGAACCGGACAGGGCCTACAAAAGTCAAAGATAAGGTCCCGTACGAGCTGTGGCACAGCAAGAAGCTAAAAATCTCCCACTTAAGAGTTATTGGATGTGAGTGTTATGCACACGTACCCAAAGAGTGCAGAAAATAGCTCAGTAAGAAAGCGATTAAAGATATACTCATCGGTTACGAGGGAGATGATGGCTACCGAGTGTGGAATGGTTGTCATACTAGCCGATCGAGAGACATAACCTTTTCAAGCGAAGTTGAATTCAATGTATTCATCGGAGCAAACAAGAATCAACCAAATTCTACTGAATCAGAAGATCCCATAGAAGTAACTGATTCAAGAGATGAAGAAAATATTATCATAGAAGAAGCTGGAAACTTTCGTTGTCCTGATCAAGAGGGAGATAGACCTGCGGTTGGAGAAGAACCAGCAGATGTTGATCAAGATCAAGAAAGACACGCTAGCTATGATGATCCCATGCACGACAGTGACGAAGATTTTGTTGATGCAGATGACGGACTCACGGAAGATCCACGGGAACCGGAGTCCCGTTATAACCTGAGAACCAGATCGAATCTTAAACGTCCAAAAAGGTTTGACGACTATGTTTGTTTCGTAGATTACAAGAACTTACATCGTATGAAGAAACGATTGAGAGGGAGGATAAAACCGAATGACTGAAAGCCATGGAGAGTGAACTGAAGTCTTTAAAACAGAACGATATCTGTACTTTATGCGAGTTACCACCCAAAAGAAAGGCTCTCCCCTCCCCTGTTAGTGGGTTTTTAGAATTAAATGGAATTCTGACGGGACAGTTGATAAGTACAAAGCGAGACTTGTTGTCAAAGGATTAAAGCAACGTAAAAGGTTTGACTATAAAGAAACTTTTAGCCCAGTTGCCCGAATAGCTACAGTAAGAGCGTTGCTGAGCGTAAGCGCTAAAGAGAATTTACATTTAGCGCAGTTTGATGTATCAACTGCATTTTAAAATAGGAGATTGCAAGATGAAATTTATGTGCAAAAACCAGGTGGTTATAAAGATGGTACATCAAGATTTGTCGACTTCAAAGAAGTTTATACTGCCTCAAACAAGCACCCCGATGCTGGAACTCCTATTTCGAGCAGATATTAGTAGAAAAAGGATTTGAGTAGAGTTTAGCCGATCCCTGTATATTTACAAAGGTTGTGTGTGATAAAAAGATTCTGATCACTTTATATGTTGATGATGGGCTCGTGGCCGCAACTGATGAAGCTTTGGAGAATGAATTCTTGCGAGATTTAGGGAATACGCTAAAGATAACGATAAAACCAGCGTGAAATATCACGATCGCAGGATGACTCTATTTATATTAATCAGAGAGCATATATCAAGAAGATTTTAGAGTGTTTCCAGATGGCAGAATGCAATCCAGTCGCAACACCTATCGAACAGAATACTGTTAAAACAGGGAAAGTTACAGACGAGAACCCAAAAGAAAATAAATTTCCGTATCGAGAGGCTGTAGGTGCACTCATGTACCTCATGACAGGCACCCGCCCTGATATAGCGTACGCCGTTCAAGAACGCTGGAGAAAGCAACAAATGCTGATTGGCTTAAAGTAAAAAGGATTTTCAGATATTTGAAGGGAACAGTAACCCAAAGTATCAAGTATGATGCAACCGCCACTAGAGCAATTATAGAAGGATACAGTGATGCCGATTACGCTGGTGATGTCCTGACTGGTCGCTCCACTTCAGGAGTTGTATGTTTATTTGCAAATGGAGTTTTATCATGGCTGAGCCTAAGACAAGCATCTGTTGCGATATTTACTACAGAGGCAGAGATTGTTGCAGCAAGCAAAAGCGCACGTGAATTAACTTGGCTTTGGAGACTTTTTTGCCAGTTAACTCATCTTGAAGACGTTCCTACACTAAAAGTGGATAATGAAGCAGCCATACGTCTTACAAACAATCCTGAGTTTCATAAGCGGACGACACACATTTGAGTACGACATTTCTTTGTGCGAGAGATGGTTCAAGAAGGAAGTCTGTGTTGTGTGCAAAACAGACTTAACGAGTCAGCTCGCAGATTTACTAACAAAGGCTGTACCGAAACTAAGGAACATCAAAGTATGTTTTGGTTTGGTTTAGGATTTGAAACTTTGAAGAAGTTTTAAGGATTTCGAAGCTTTATTGAGGGAAAGTGTTGTGGTTTGTGCAAAAAGTTTGCATTCCTATTTATGAAACATTCTTAGCTTCGAAATAAGAATAAAAAGAAAATTGTATCAGCGAGTTGTCAAATCTGTATGATCTAATTGATTGAGAGAATATATCCATAATTATCGTCAAACTTGTTGTTAAGCTGGTGTTATCGACTGTGCACTGCTTAAATACACCCAACTACAAGATTACATAGTTGAAACTTAGTAGGCAGATGTATCCTGTTAATTGCTTTACGATTCTCATACAAAAAAAAATGATATTTAAAGTCCGTTTTTCTTTGCAAGTCAAATAATGCAAACAAAATTTTTATAACTTGTAAAATAATCTCAGTGAGTAAAATTCATTTACTGTTTGATTTAAAAAGATATCAATGTTGAAAGATGATATAAATGTAGTCGGTGATTTATGTGTTAATTTTATTTTAAAATGAATTATAATGGTAATAAAGAATGTCAAAATTGTTTACAATTATTGTAAGCAACCTTGACATTCCTTATTCGAATATTTTATTCGACAAGCAAAAAGGAACGGACTTTAAGGGCGGTTCCCATACATGAAATTAAAACCTATTTTTTTTTGTCAAACCTATACGTGTAGGGTGTCTATGGATAGGTCTTTTTAAATGACAACGAGATTTCTGTCTGTTCTGTCGGGTGTTAGACTTGTTTGAGAAATAGACGTTTCCAAAGTGCAGTTAGATGGGGGGACGCCCATTTACCACTTTCGAAGCGTCTAGATATGAAACGTGAGATTTGAAAAGAAAATGGTTTTAGAAACTTCTATGTCATTTTAAAGACGTATCCATAGACAACAAGCACAGGTTTACCAAAAAAAATTTTTTTCGGTTTTAGTTTCATGTACGAGAGCCCCCTTAAATATCTTTATTTTATTTTTTTGTATAAGAATCGTAAAGCGGTTAACAGGATACATCTTCCTATCAAATGTCAAGAGGTTGATGCTTATAGTTAGTTACAAAATGTGTTTTATGTTTCCCTTGTCTCCTGTGGTTCTGTGTAAAGACCGCAATGTATCGCGACAACAGCGATGCGTCAGCGCTGGACCGATGCAAGACAAATCGTTGAGACTGGTCGTTATTGGTAGGTTTGTCAAGGCGTGTGATGGAGACCTGAAAATGGGCCTTAAAATTATGTGTTGCATTATTTCGTCGCTTTTCAAACGTGTGTTTTGAGTTAAGTAGTTTTATTACATGGTAAATAAACTCAGGCCAAGGAAGTGGTTCTTCACTACCTTTCCTTTGTCGAAGTACTTTTAATTCAACAACCTAGAAAACTGTCAATTCAATGCAAATTTTGGTATTTGTTATACACCAACTGATACATTGTCATACATAAAAAAATAGAATACTGCTTTTAAATACCTACATTGTAAGTCATAAAGATGAAATAAAACACCAAAAACTTGAGCACGGGTAGGACTCGGGCGTTTGGCTAACCGGGCCAAACGCTCTTCCAATTAAGCTACCGTGCTGTCTGCCCGACCTTGCGAAATTTGTGGTCATTATGGATACGTTATTACGCGCGCGTGAGGATCATCTCAAATGCTTTTGGTAAAAACAAAGACAAGTCTCGAAGGGATAACATCCCGGCATGGTTAATGCGGTACCTTATGTAGTTGCAATAAGGACTAATTTTCTATAAAAATTGGTGTTTTGACGTACGGCGCCACCGTAACATCGAGTCTTCCCAAAAAATACGGCGCGGACAAAATCCAGTTTATAGCTCTACAACCAAGAGCTTGTAAAACCGGAACAGACAATGAATAAGAAATGAATTACACTGGTTTTGATGCCGAAAATATTCTGCGAATCCCCGGCAGTCCCTGGACACTGTATTTTTATCGTTCACCGTATAAATAATTCCCTCGGCTAATGTTAACGACCGCTTTTCAGGCGTATTTTTGTCTTAAGATAAAAAATCTTATCTCATTATAGGGACACAGAAAGTTATATTTTTAGTAAGAAAAGCTAACGGTTTTTTAAAGACTGGCTCGTTCTATCTACAAGAGACGTTTGTAGTAGTACCGTAAAGACTATTTAACATAGGTTTTACTATCACAAAAATACTAATATATTCTATAGAACTAGGACAATGGTAATGGTATGGTACCTAATCGATACTACGTATAGTCAATAGATACTTTTAAAAGATGTGATGGAAAAACCGTACTCTTACACTATGATCTGCAGTGCTATTATATAACCAGCGAGCAATCGCGATTGCAATACGTGTATGTAACAGATTTTAGGTTAAAGCAAATTTACCCACCCGTAAGGGGAACAGAACCAAACAGGCGTAAACCAGGCGTCAATCACACAGAAGCACGGATCGGCACCGGATTGCGAAAGCCTCGCCCCGGATCGCAATTGCTATAACTTATGACAGTTCTTCTTGTGAATAACAGCCTGTTTGACATGGCGGGCGCATAGTCAATCGACAATCATCGGGTGATTCGCCGTAGGCGCGTTACAACACATGCGCCACTGGCCGAGAGTGGATCCCTAGTTGATCTCAATTCGAGGTAATGACTTTACGAATTTGATAGATGTGCTTTAAAGTATGGAGTTTCATACAAAAAATACTAAACGCCTCGAGTTGATACGGTATTGTTCACACAACGGGTGGACGTAAGCATTGGTTTTGCAACTTTGTCAAAGTAAGTCCTGCTTGGAGCTTTCGAAATACTGTCATGGCGTCACCAATACGTAGAATGCATTTTTTTCGTAATAAATACTTTTCAGAATTATGTAACCCATAACGAGGTGAAACCAAAGCAAACATTATAAGCTAATATTTTATATAAGGTTTAAATCTTTGATCATCACCCTAATGATTACAAAAGTTGTCTACCACATCGGCTTAGCGTCTCTCAATAATATGCCCAAACCTTTATTTTCTGAAATTTTAACCTTAATTAATAAAAAATAAAAATCTAAAAAAAAAATACCTGTATCTCAAATTTGCCCAAAAACTAGCGTATAAAAACCCAAATTGTTTTCTACAAAAAAATATTCATTTGTTGTGCTGGATCGGCCCCTTAAAAATTATCACTTAAAAGAGGTGACCTGAAATTTTGGCTTCCAATACACATTTAACATGTTAAAGCAGTTCACATACAATGTATACCTATAAATAGTGATTGATATGTTAAGGCAATTGCCGTGATCTGTTAACTTAACGGCGAGAGAATTAGCATAATGTTATGTTAATTATATGGTATGGAATTTAAATGGTTTGATTGTTGTTGATAATCATTTAAATTTGTTGGTTATTGGGATATTTAGAACATGAATGATGACGAACATCCAACATTACAGTAGATGGAATTAAATAAGGTTGCTTTACATTGAAATCACTGTATCTTCAGGTATTACGTTAGTATGAAATGCAACCTGTAGTGCCACCAGCTAATCTGAAGAATGGCCAAAAATTGAACTATAGCTGTCACTTTGAAAACGTCATTGCTGCCGATACAAGCTAGTGTGACCACTATTGATATTCAAAATATCTCGGAAGATTTATAAAAGGCGTACTATTGAGTATTTGACGATCATAATTAAAAAATCATTTCAATTTTTATCAATATTTTGATGTTGGTTTCTTATTATTAAATAGTTAATAGTAAATAATTTTATGTTTGAAATATTATTTTCATCGCTGACATTATAGCGAACACTAAAATAGCACACATTTCAATTCGAAAGAGAATACGATATAAGTGGTAGAATGATCTTTAAATCATGGTTTTGCGTGCTATTTTGTCTGTACACAGGCATGTTAACTTTTTTTTTATCTAATACAAATATCATAATATTAATATTATCTAAAATACTGCAGAAACAAGAGGTCAATAGCCAATCAACCAACATTTTATTTTAAACAATATTCCGTAAAGTAAATCCCAATTCGTCAGGCAATTTATTATAAATTTAGATATTATTAAATGTATCATCCGGATATTTCGAACCCTTTACAGCGTTCGTGGTCGCGTTACTCGTTTTTTTTTTTGCGTGGTTTAGTGCAGTGCACAGACAATATCGTGGCGACGTCTTTATGTCCTTGCTAAATGGTCTATGAGTTTCTTCATTTCATTTATTTAGCGGAGCAAGAGACATTTAAGTTTTAATACGTTTCTTATGAGAATTGAGCTCAATGTACATTTACCTCAAAAATCGTTAAGCAAACAAACTTGTCACAGAATTGCTGTACAACAATGTGGCAACTCTTGCGGCAAAGACATGACAAATAAAATTCAGACGTGAGCGCTCTAGACTTAACGCTCCAAGAGCTTGCAGACAATATGTAGTGAACTATCTTGGGCTTGGTCTGATAATTATAAAGGCGTTCTTCTGAAAGGCAGTTTTTTTCTAAAAGTAAAAAAGGCGACATCGAGCGGTAAACTCTTCTTACTTATAATCTTTCTCCACGACCACGGCAAAACCAAAAGGAGGGTTTACGTTTTTAGCAAGCAAGTGTCTATTTAGGTACGTATTTATGTGGGTTCTACACTTGCGGCTAAACTTCCGAGCTGAATTTGATGCATGAGGATTTAACCGATCCCTTATTATAACATAGTTAAAATAAATAAATATGGAGACTGCTACGAAAAAAATGCAGTCATAATGAGTGGGATATCAAATGAAAGAAGTTTGTGTACAAAAAGTATTATTTGTATTCGGATTACAGTGTTTCAAATATAACCTAAACGGAGCGCAAATGTGTTTTCTTGAGCTTTTTATTCCGTTTCTTAAAGGTTAATTTGTATTTTATTTTTTTATGTCATGATTTTTAGTTATAACCCATATCTCAAAAACTATTAGACCGATTTTAATGTCACTTACACTGTATTTGTAACTAAATTAAAAACAATCATCTCGCTATGATTACGATAACGATAAACGGCAATGACTTGACTACCTGAGGTTTGCATAATGTATTTATTATAAGTACTTTCACATGCGCTAAAAATATCAGTTTCATCCCACAAACATTACTAACTCTATAAGGCAAAGTAGCTCATAATTCCCACTGTCAATGAATAAAACTCAACCACCCTGGGTCGTCAAGCAGGGCCTGCGGAGAATGATCTAGATTGCGCACTTAATGGAGGCGCCTGCACAATGGCACCGCGATATAGTCGGCCACGCACAGTGGGGAAAAAATATATATTATATGGATTAAATAATACAATTTCAAAAGTGTAGCAAACCTTTGCTAGAAATAACAATTCCTATTACATTATATATGGCGTGGCTATATTCTAGTTAACTCACGCGTACAATAAGTTCTTCAGATCCATCAAGTAGGCCTAAACCCGCTCATTCGGGCGTCTGCACTGCACCGCGATATTGCAGACAACGCCCAGTTTTTATTTTCTACTTGGATAGAGAATAACTAATTTTATAAAGATAGTGTTGACGTTCTTAACCAATGTCGATTTCGAACGAACTACTTACCTAATTTTTTGAGCTATCTGAGCATTTTTAGTCATAGTTACTCGTTACAACAATTTACGAGTAACTACATTTAAAAACTCCATTGTTGCATTAATATTATCTACTGAATTTACTGTATTTCTACATGCTTCCTCATATTAGAAAGTCAAAAGCAAAAATCTTTATATATATAATTCTTCTGTGAGTGTGTATGTCACTGAACTTCTCTCAAACGACTGGACCGATTTTGATGATGATTTTGTGTGTGTTTAAGGGGATCTGGGAATTGTTTAGATTCACATTTTTTTTTAAATTTTCAAATTAAGACGTGTAGACAGGACAACGTCTGTCGGGTCCGCTAGTAATAAAAGATTGCAATCGAGGTTTACATTTTTTTAACATGTCTGAAAAACTTTATCTGCATCTGGATTCATAACAATATCTCTCATATATTTGGCTTTTTATATTTTTGCTTACAAAAGTACTTATAATTATTTGTATGTCTGAAGGTCTGATTCTATGTATGTATTAAAATTCTTTAATGTTTTATGTAAATATATTGAGACTTGGCCATCGCCTGAAAACACGTGTAAATTCAATCGCCTGAAAACACATGTAAATTCAATTATTTAATGCAATGGCCAAGTCTCAATATATTAACATAACACATTAAAGAATTTTAATATTAATATGCGTCACTATAAGATGCTGTTAATTTTTACGTAACAACTTAATGCTTCGTGTACGGAGACTCCAGACACAATTGATTTTCAATTGTTATGGACCACGATCGTGGTCTTAGAGACTGGACGTATTAAGACAGAAAGTCGCTTAAGTAGAGACTGAATAAATTAATAACCGACTTGGTATTACATGGATCTCACAACTTTTTACCGCAGAACAACTGAGTTGCGAGGCTTGGTTTTTTTGACAAGTATTGTTTTTGATGGGATCTCATTTCTTTTTGTATTTTGTAGACAGTTCTACTTTTTTCCTTTTCGGTACCTTCTACTTATTGTATATATGTATATCTACCAGCAACGAATTTTCTTAAAGCCGTCTCTCTGACTTATGAACTTTTCGCCTCGCGCTAGCACCGCGACAGCTCGCTCAGCGACATTCACCTTTCCGCGCGCCCCGCCACTATCACGGTAATATAGACATGATATTACCGTGCCACTGTCCCCGCCCGGCCCGCGCCCTCACGCTAGCACTGGGCAGCGCGTAGTAAGTAACGGCCCGCGCTCACTCGCTAGCATCGCAGCGCGTGGTATAATTATTAATTTACAACCTTACGCACTCGTAATAAGTTCAAATACGCACGTAGGTACGTTTTTTGCATTAAATAATTTAATTTACACGTGTTTTCATGACGGGAATACCCATTTTTTGCTCGATTTGGCAGGGGCACTACCATGCGCCTATATTTATATGGGACTAGCTGAAACCCGCGGCTTCGCACGCAATAATAATAACTGTCGTAAAACATCGTTACGAATAAAGCCAATATTGAAAAATTTAACTGAAGACTTGGCTGTATGGGCTTAATTTTCTTGGCGGTCTTTTCTAGATTTTTTAGGTTTTCCTTAATTCATACACCAAACACTACTTATATTCCAAATTTGAAGCTTCTAGGTCTGCTACAAGTGCCTTAGAATTTTGATGATCGGTGAGTCAGTGAGTGACAAAATTAAGAAATTTGACCCATTATAATTCTTAAAATACTGGTTCAAATTGAATGAAATTTGAAATATACCGTTTCTTTACAATGCTGCACGGTTACTGAAAATTTCAGTCTTCTAGTTTTATCCATAATGAAGTAATAGGGAGTCGAAAATGGTCTGAATTGCTTCGAGAAAAGGATGGTATGGCCGTGACGCTTTTTTGCTCGACTTGGTGGGGGTACTGCCGTGCCCCCAGATTACGATCCACTGTGCTAAAGGGCTGTTGGCTACACTTGTCGTTTCAATTGCCTTTTGCTTCCTTAGGACTGGTCTGACGTTTTCTTCAAGATAGCTCTTTTAATTTATATGTTTTTTTAGGAGATGTTTTTTTTAATTTATATCTGGCTACTTAAAACAAAATATTAAACACAAATTATTTAATCGCTTTCTATATGGTAGCTGCCATCATGATTTAACTGACTCTATTATCAACTCTTTCATCAAGTGTTGATAATAATTTATTAAGCCTTACAGTAAAATAAATATATGTCCTAAAGTTAGGAACTACAAGTTCGTACCCAGACTTATGCCAACTGGCAAAACTCGAGTTCGACTGTAATTAAACTGTAAGGCAATAACGAAATCACGAGACCAGCTCTAATTTCACTTAAAAGTAACTCCCCAGTGGTCAAAGGGCAAGCTTGGAACGAAGTTTTGATACTGGGTATTATAGAGCCCTGCCCTTTAGGATCAACATGTTTTGCGCAAGTTTATTACTTATATATTATATATAGTTTCGGGATTTGGTAGTTAATATCATGGGATAACGTGTTTATTGAGCTGACAATTTGATTCTAGGCATTGGGATAAATCAATTTGATTTATCATAATATACTGACATTAGAAGTTATGTTTTACGAGCGCCCGAGAAATTTACAACCTACCTATTCAGTAATCTTCCATGCTGTCAGTATTGGACAGTGAAACATAGCATTGTATCATCATCATCAATAAAAACAAAAGAAAGTCGTGTTAGCTACACCACGTGTAACACAAAATCGGTCAGATTTTTATGATTTTCTCTTTTCTGGATTCGTGACTGACCCTGAATATTGAATTACCTACCGAGGCCAGTGTACTGTAAAATTATTACACCCCTTTGTTACAATTGAATTAAACGTTCGCAATCTTATACAAATCACAGTGCTACTAGAGTGACTGTGATTGGGTCGTTTGCATCTAAGTACGTAATACGTTTTTCGCACGAACACTACGTGGACGGCCAGATATTTTTCTGTCACAAACAGAGGAGGTCTCATTGTACCTATTGATAGCCCGGTACACAAACATTTGACTACCTAATACCAAGCGTATGGAGAGTTTTAAAAATTGCATTTGGCTCCATACCAACTTTGTGTAATGCAATCACAGCGATTCGGTTCTCTTTATGACTCCACTCCATTTTAATATCGCAAAATATTATAAAATGTATTAGCGCCAAAATTAGAAAACACAATGAGTAAGCGTATGAAAATGACAGAGATTCCAAAATCAAATGTAATATCTTTCTTATTTTTAATTGTAACGGTATATATGATCTAAAGGTATGACTGGGAGAGAATGCTATTAGCATTAAGTCCACCATTTGTACACTTTTATTTGTGCAATAAAGTTTTTAAATAAATAAATAAAATTAGGGTCCATTGGATAGGTGACGTTTACAAATCAGGCGTTTTATTGTATATTCGACGAATGTTCCTTATCAGAAGTTGGTAAAATCGGGCCTTAGTAATATATATTTGTTCAGGTATATTGTGGTAGTTTTGTAGTATTATTAGTGTTGTTATGTTATTTAGAATGCTTTCAAATTTATGGAACTCATCCCAAATAATTTTCTTTAAATTAATACGTTTCCTACATTATAAAGTACCACAATAAACAACACGGTCCGCTAAATAATACTCATACAAAGTTCCCGGGAAAGTTGCCAGCGAGACGTACCTGAAACAATGCAATAATTATGATTATAAAATCGTTTCAATTTATTACGGTATTTAAATTGCTATTAACTGGGAGGTAAATAACTCTTGTAGTTTAGGGATGGAAGTGTATTGTGTAACGTTGTATATTTTTGTCTAAGTTCGCGTGAAACGAAAAGCTAAATGGATGTAGGACTCCAGTCCATATTTTGGCATAGATATAATGGATGCTGACACTGACATTTGTCAAGTGTGACAGCTGCCGTTTTTCCGGTTCCGCACTGTTGGTCGTGCGTCGGAGTGGAACGTTGTTGTTATAATTCTTATAATGTAAATAAAATTAATAACGGGGCACGCCCCAAATTATTTTGTAGTTTGATAGTTATTCCTGACGCCGCCAACATGTCAATTTGGATGAATTAATTTCGAAAATGATTTGATATAAATGACTGGAAAATGGTCTTAAATAGAAAAATTAGCATAAATGTTTAGTAATTAATTCAGAAATTATATGGCGAGCCAGCTTTTGCAGGTATTAAATTGGTTTATTATAGATTTCATAAATAGGGTGATGAAAAGTATAACCACCCTCACATAGAAAAAAAAAAATTGGTTGTTAACTAGAACTTTCTTTTATTTCTAGGTTTCGCTTTGATATGTGTCTGTAAGTTGTACAGTCACAATTTGGTGATCATGTTGTAACCTCAGTTAAATATTTATTATGAAAAGTTAGTGTTTTTTAACTTTTACTTTGGTTTGTGCGTTGAACTAACATTTTGTAAATTCTTTTCAGTGACCTTACTAAGACCTTACTAAGACCTTACTAAGACCTCATTTGGATTAATTTTTGAAGTCAGAACTTCCTTATGGATTGATTTGCTTCTTGTCTGCTGTTTTGAGGATGGGTCGGTATCGGTGAAATTTTGGGGTAACGTTGCAGAGTTGTTTGTAGTTTGATGCAACAAAGATTTGAAATGGTAACCTCCGTTGATATCCAAGGTTTGTTTTTCTTGTATTTACTTTAACTCTAGTGAAAAGTGGGATAATTTAGCTATTAATTTAAGCATAACTTAGGAATCTTTGAGGATAAATCTTGGAAATAATTAGGAAATTAAAAACTTAAATTGGTGGTTTATCTTTATTTAATTAGAAATTTGAGAACGTAAAGATTTGTAATAGTATAGATATAGATAACTAAATTAGAACCTAACCTAGTCTCTACTGAATTCTGAGCTATTAAGTTTTGTATTTGATTTGTTTAAAGGTGTTAAAAGGTAGATTTGAATAAACTTTTGTTGCCAAATGCTATACCCGGATTTATTTATTTCATTCGAATATTAGTACCTTTTAAACACCCTTTGTCCACACTAGCCGGGAGTGACTGCGACAATTGTTTAACTTACTATAAAATAAATATTTTCCCTATTTTATGGGCACATTATTTTATTTTCTTTTCCATTATTTTGTTACTTTTATAGGTAAAGTTTATATCTGGGGCAACGGTAGTAGCTGGCGCCAAAGCCAAGCGAAGGTTCTACCTTTTTTCGAAATGTTTTGGCGGTTTTTGAGTTACGACCACGGTGATCATAAAATAGGTCAGCGGCAAGAAGACGTTATGCTACCCACAAAAATCTCATTACATGTGTAAACAAATACTAAAAAGGTCGCGTTTCTTATTTACTTAGGGGTTTCAAATCATAGACAGACGCGCTTTAATTTTTTTCGAAATTCCTACATAAGATTCGATAGTTGCTTAGCTCAATTCTCGCTGACAAAGAATTTTTTTCGTGTGGTAATTCGATTGCAAGTTTAACCGATTTTCCTAAAAAAACAAGTAAAATATCTACACGTAAAAAACTATCGCACGTACAAAATCTAAATAAATAGAAATCCTTTTAAAATCAAAAAACGTTTTTTTCTTCGACAAAGATAATTCGATCGGTGAACTTTTTTCGTACATGAATTGCGCGAGAATTGCCCCCCTGATAAATTCCATAAAGTATGATGACCTTTTCAGTCTTGCGTTAAAAGTTGACAGTAATTTTTTAAAAGTATGATTTTTAAAGTAATGATTTGTCAGACGATATTAATTGACAAATCATAGCTATGTGTCGCTTCCCTATCACTGGTAGACACTTTTGAAGGCGCATTTTTAAAAGTTTTCTACAATTAAAACGACTTCACATTTGACTCTGTCTACTAATTAATGGTCGTTTGCAGATCAACTTCGGATGATTGTAATGACAGTTCGAAAAGAAGTAAAATTTAACGCTTAACTAACGCACTGTTAGTAGCAAAAGTGAGGTGACCAAGACCATAACCTCTTATCTTTTCGCACTACTTCAGAAAAGTTTAAAATAAGGGTTGTACGGGACGCGCTGGACCGTTTCTGTATTGGGTCCTCGGGGCGTCGTATCCGTACCGGCGGGGGTTCACTGTTGCTGTACTATATAATCGGCTCCTCCGAAGGAAAGAAAACTTCAGAATTTCGGATAATAAATGCGGCGGTCTACTATTGTGCGGAGTGTACGAAAGCTGAGGTCGAAGTGTGTCTGTACTGTAAATGGGTGCTGTTTTTATACAAGCTGTGTAACGGGATAGCGGTATCGAACCCGCGCTGTCTGGGTTGAGACCCTTCCTATTGTTTTGCCCTATCCATGTGCGCAGGTAATACGGCAATAGGGTCCGATATTGCCTGGCCATCCTAACCGTGTGTAGTGTACCTATTTAATTCTTTATTTAAAATCAACACTGTTATCACTATTACAAAACACTATAAAATGGCTATTAATTGACACTACACATACATAAACAAAACACTGAACTATAAAACTATTACACAACACAGAAACTATTGCTAACAAGGCATTTTTCTATATAACAAACGATCAACTATAATCTACTAACTAGGAACTTAACTATTGGCTATTTGAACTATACTCGCAACTACATATCGCAGATTATGCTGCCTAAACTATATACTAACTAAACTGTAACTATTTCACGAAGTTTGCTATCAACCTGTTTAAGATTAAGCTGTGACTATAAAACTAGCGCAGATTTTACTATAAGAACTATGATATTATTATACATAACATGAAAATACGATATACTAAATGAGCATGCTATTTTTCATATGAAATATCAACATGGCATTTAAGAACTAAACTATATGCGGCATTTCCTATTCTTTCTGTTAACGGTAATTGCTGCAGCTGTGCTAAATGGCACACGATTTCGGGATCCTTTTTGATCCTTTTTAACTGTAATTTTTAACTGTCTATTTACTATACTATTCTCACGGCCGCTGCCTGCAATAAATGCGCAATGCCATTGTAGCCAAAAGGCGGTCCCGCTGCTTTCTATAAGAAACAATCCTAACTGTCTTTAACTATTATACAATTACTTTACTGTTTTAGGGCCGGTCTTTACATTTTAAGCCAAGGCCCCTCGCTTTATTTTTCCTGTGAACTATCCTATAATTACTTATTTTAACTGTTATGTCGGCCGTCGTGTACATTTCTCCCGCCGTGTAGCGCAGGTTGACTCGTAGCTACACTCCCGGTGCACGACGGCCGGTCTCGGAGCACGATGTAGGTAGAACTATAAGCTTCTTTGTGGGTCGACGTAGAGTCCCGGTGCGAGTGGTCACGTCGGCTGTTCTCACGACGCCATCTTGCCCGGGGTAAACGGAAGTGACCCGCCCGCGAGGCCATACGTTCCTCGGCAGGTTAGGGTCGGCGATTAGTACGAGGTCGCCGACGTGCAGTGGAGACCCGTGCCCGTGGGGCTCCCGCCGGTTTTGTAGTTCCGGCAGGTACTCACGGACCCAGCGAGTCCAGAATTGGTCGGCTAGGCGTTGGGCCCACCTCCAATGCTGACGGTGTGCAACGTCGGCTTCTGTGAAGCTTCCGGGCTGTTGGAGACGGCCTGACCCCCCGATGAGGAAGTGGTTGGGGGTCAAGGCTTCATCGTTTTCGGAATCCACCGACACGTGAGTCAGTGGCCGGCTGTTGACTGTATACTCCACCTCGCAGAGTAGCGTGGCGAGAGTCTCTTCGTGGGGGTGGTGCTCCTGAAGTACTGTGGCCAGCGCTGTCTTCACGGAGCGAACGAGACGCTCCCATGCGCCTCCCATGAACGGAGCAGCTGGCGTAATGTAGCGCCACCTCACGGAGTGGTTGGCCGCTTCTTCTTGACTAGCTTCAAGGGCGGCCCTCTGTAGTTCGGCGTCAGCGCCGCGAAGGTTGGTCCCGTTGTGATGTAGTTTTCTGTGTACCCAGGCTATGTATAGGCGTGTATACGGTTGATCGCCATCTAACACAGCCAGGCGCTTCTGTTCCTTCGTGACGTGTTCTGTGGCCTGTATTCTCGATTTTAGCCTCAAAATCGAGTTCGTCGAATAAAACTCTATTGAGAGTTGACGCAGTCGGCTTTCTCGGTCTATTTCATTGCAGGTTCGTAGAGCTGCTATATCTAATGCGAATGCTTGCTCTTGTGTCGATTGTACACACATCTGTTCAGCTTCTATTATGTAATCTGCGCTCAGCGGCAGATATCTGTCTTCCGTCTTAAGCGCCTTCTTGTTTGTAGTTTTTTCTTTCTGCGGTACGCTGCGCCAAATCGGATCGGTCTTCTTATTATTAGTTCTGCGTTTGTAGTGCACGCTATCTGTCGGTGGGCGTGGCCTATTTATGAGAAGGCGGAACGCATCTTTTGCTTGAAGAACGCGTGCGGTGGTGCGTATAAGTCGCAACCACGACGAAAATCTGTTAACGGCGGGAAAGGCTTCTGTAACTGCGGGTTTGCACGTTTCTGTGGCAACGTGTACTGTCTGTTTCTCCTCGCCGGTGTCAGTGACTACTTCTATAGTTTCTGTGGGCCATTTCTCCTTTGCTGTTACATCTATGTTTGCTTCGCTTTCTGTTAGTCGGTAGACGTGGTGGACGGCGTGCTCTAGGCTCCTAGTAGATGAGCCTTGGAGCACCCACCCGAGCGGTGTCTTCGAGGCCACCGGCAGGTTAGTAAGCCCGCGGTGAACCTCTTCGGCGATAAGCAGCTCCCAATTGTAGCGTGGCACAATGGATGGCATCGATACGGGTGCGGGCGGCGCCGGTGATGCGCCGCGCGCTAGCTGTACTGTGTCAGGCATCGATACGGGTGCGGGTGCAGCTGGTACCGATGCGGGTGCGGGCGGCGCCGATGGTGCGCCGCGCGCTAGCTGTACTGTGTCAGGCATCGATGCGGGTGCGGGCGCAGCTGGTACCGATGCGGATGCGGGCGGCGCCGGTGATGCGCCGCGCGCTAGCTGTACTGTGTCAGGCATCGATACGGGTGCGGGCGCAGCTGGTACCGATGCGGGTACGGGCGGCGCCGATGGTGCGCCGCGCGCTAGCTGTACTGTGTCAGGCATCGATGCGGGTGCGGGCGCAGCTGGTACCGATGCGGGTGCGGGCAGCGCCGATGGTGCGCCGCGCGCTAGCTGTACTGTGTCAGGCATCGATGCGGGTGCGGGCGCAGCTGGTACCGATGCGGGTGCGGGCGGCGCCGATGGTGCGCCGCGCGCTAGCTGTACTGTGTCAGGCATCGATGCGGGTGCGGGCGCAGCTGATACCGATGCGGATGCGGGCGGCGCCGGTGATGCGCCGCGCGCTAGCTGTACTGTGTCAGGCATCGATACGGGTGCGGGCGCAGCTGGTACCGATGCGGGTGCGGGCAGCGCCGATGGTGCGCCGCGCGCTAGCTGTACTGTGTCAGGCATCGATGCGGGTGCGGGCGGCGCCGATGGTGCGCCGCGCGCTAGCTGTACTGTGTCAGGCATCGATGCGGGTGCGGGCGGCGCCGATGGTGCGCCGCGCGCTAGCTGTACTGTGTCAGGCATCGATGCGGGTGCGGGCGGCGCCGATGGTGCGCCGCGCGCTAGCTGTACTGTGTCAGGCATCGATGCGGGTGCGGGCGGCGCCGATGGTGCGCCGCGCGCTAGCTGTACTGTGTCAGGCATCGATGCGGGTGCGGGCGGCGCCGATGGTGCGCCGCGCGCTAGCTGTACTGTGTCAGGCATCGATGCGGGTGCGGGCGGCGCCGATGGTGCGCCGCGCGCTAGCTGTACTGTGTCAGGTATCGATGCGGGTGCGGGCGGCGCCGATGGTGCGCCGCGCGCTAGCTGTACTGTGTCAGGCATCGATGCGGGTGCGGGCGGCGCCGATGGTGCGCCGCGCGCTAGCTGTACTGTGTCAGGTATCGATGCGGGTGCGGGCGGCGCCGATGGTGCGCCGCGCGCTAGCTGTACTGTGTCAGGCATCGATACGGGTGCGGTCGCAGCTGGTACCGATGCGGGTGCGGGCGGCGCCGATGGTGCGCCGCGCGCAAGCTGTACGGTGTCGGCCGCCACAACGCCGAGGTTGAATGGTCTCTCGGTGCCCGATGCTGGCGGCGGCTTCGATATACTGGACGGAGGTGCCTCTTTCAGAAAGGCGGCTGTCTTGGACAGGGGCGGCGCACGTTCTTGATGCTGCAGCCACTCGTCCACCCGCTCTGTCCCGAGGGCTTCGGACGATGCTTCCGACGCGACGTCATCTTCGCTGTCTTCTGCTTCTATAGCGCGAAGTTTAGCTTGCTCCAGTGCAAGTTTTAACATCACGATTCTGTAGTGGGCGCGCACGATGCGCTGCGCTTTACTGTTCGATGACTGTGACCTTCGAGTCTGCACTGATTGCTCCGATGGGAGGCCGGGCGGCGCGTCGTGACGGATCCCGGCTGGTTGCATTGATGGGGAGCCGGGCGGCGCGTCGTGACGGATCCCGGCTGGCTGCACCGGAGCTGACTGTTCTGTTGGCAGGAACTCTTCGGCTTCTGTTGTGACACGCACCTCAGCTTGGCTTCGCGTGACCGGCATTTTGCTGTAGTCTATGTTCTATCTTCTGTTGTCTTCACTGTAGTTATACCTCGTTGGAGTCGATCCGGCTCGAAGGACCAGATGTACGGGACGCGCTGGACCGTTTCTGTATTGGGTCCTCGGGGCGTCGTATCCGTACCGGCGGGGGTTCACTGTTGCTGTACTATATAATCGGCTCCTCCGAAGGAAAGAAAACTTCAGAATTTCGGATAATAAATGCGGCGGTCTACTATTGTGCGGAGTGTACGAAAGCTGAGGTCGAAGTGTGTCTGTACTGTAAATGGGTGCTGTTTTTATACAAGCTGTGTAACGGGATAGCGGTATCGAACCCGCGCTGTCTGGGTTGAGACCCTTCCTATTGTTTTGCCCTATCCATGTGCGCAGGTAATACGGCAATAGGGTCCGATATTGCCTGGCCATCCTAACCGTGTGTAGTGTACCTATTTAATTCTTTATTTAAAATCAACACTGTTATCACTATTACAAAACACTATAAAATGGCTATTAATTGACACTACACATACATAAACAAAACACTGAACTATAAAACTATTACACAACACAGAAACTATTGCTAACAAGGCATTTTTCTATATAACAAACGATCAACTATAATCTACTAACTAGGAACTTAACTATTGGCTATTTGAACTATACTCGCAACTACATATCGCAGATTATGCTGCCTAAACTATATACTAACTAAACTGTAACTATTTCACGAAGTTTGCTATCAACCTGTTTAAGATTAAGCTGTGACTATAAAACTAGCGCAGATTTTACTATAAGAACTATGATATTATTAAACATAACATGAAAATACGATATACTAAATGAGCATGCTATTTTTCATATGAAATATCAACATGGCATTTAAGAACTAAACTATATGCGGCATTTCCTATTCTTTCTGTTAACGGTAATTGCTGCAGCTGTGCTAAATGGCACACGATTTCGGGATCCTTTTTGATCCTTTTTTACTGTAATTTTTAACTGTCTATTTACTATACTATTCTCACGGCCGCTGCCTGCAATAAATGCGCAATGCCATTGTAGCCAAAAGGCGGTCCCGCTGCTTTCTATAAGAAACAATCCTAACTGTCTTTAACTATTATACAATTACTTTACTGTTTTAGGGCCGGTCTTTACATTTTAAGCCAAGGCCCCTCGCTTTATTTTTCCTGTGAACTATCCTATAATTACTTATTTTAACTGTTATGTCGGCCGTCGTGTACAAGGGTCATTCCATACAGTCTTTTCAGTCATTTTTTTTACCTTAATAAATATTTGCAATATTTTATGTGCCCTTTTTGAATAAGGTTTATTGCCGTCTTTAATAAAAGGAGGATTCCAATTTGACTTGTATGTATGTGATATCGTCACAATTGGATAAAATTTTAGTATGTGGATCTAGGCTTGCTAATACGTGTGCAAAATTTCGTATTGTATGTTTGTCTTAGGATTTCTTGAAAACAAAAAGTCATAGCAGGTTGATTCTTTTTTAATTCACTCAGGTATAGTTTAATTTAGGGTTTGGTGTAAGTTTAATCAAAATCGGCAGAGTAGTTTTGTGAGATATGTGTAATGACTAAAATAATGAAATTTTTTTTTTACAGCCTTCATCCTTTTAGTCAGTTTTTGAAGGCGTTTTTTTTTTAAAACGCATATAATCAAAGGAAATAAAATAACGCATTTAATTTTTATGGAGTTATGATGTCAAACTTACGTTTACCAACAGTCTAAACAGACCATTAAGCTTACGTACACCAATCGTCTAAACACAGCACCAACTCCAAACGAATTTAAATGTGTTATTTTACTCGATTTTTCAAGCAGTTAATTTTTTTTAGTTATTTATTTCAGAAATATAAAAATAGTGTTTTAAATACTTATTACTCGCAAGTTTTCTATTTATTTATGAAATTCATAATTCTATTTTAAAAGCTAACACAATTCCTACGTTATCCAAAGGAAAGTGAGCAACTTAAAATATGTGGCTTTTGGCAAAAAAGAAAAGAGCGATACAAGCGGCTGGGTCGTGTGGTTTGTAATAACTCGCCAAAATGTCGTAACTGGGCTTAGATTTTGCAATTACCTACATTAATGTAATAAAGCTGGAGAGTTTGTTTCTTTGTTTGAAAGCGCTAACCTGAAGAACTATTGGGCTGATACGTTTTTTTTTGTGTTGCATAGCTCATTTATAGAGGAAGGCTTTCTTAGACTATTAAAAACATCACGCTGCGACGGAAGGGGAGGGAGGAAGCTCAAAACGTGCGAACGAAGTCGCGGGGAACCGCTGGAATACTCGTATACGGAAATATGGCGAAGACAAGATGGCGTTCAAAAAAGTAGACAAAAATTGTAGTTGCTAAGAATTAAAAAAATATTTTTTTTTTACACAAGTGTACAATCAGTACAAATAATATTACAAATGCACGAATTTTATCTTACAGGTAAGTGATATCGAGACGTCTACCGCAGTTTTCGGATCAACTTTGCCTTACAAGCTTCTCTAAACTCCTTTTTTGTAGTACAAGGTTGATGTCCAGACTTACGGCGCTGGAATCAAGTTAGCGAACTGTTGTTAGAATTAATTTGAAAATTACCATTGGGTCGTTTCAATGCTTTGAGGGTGAAGGTTGAGGGGGAGATTTTAAACTGATGTGAATGTGGCTTTTATAAATGTATAAGGTCCGTTAATGATAATGTTTAGTAGATATTTTTCCAAAAACAAAAACGTTTTCAGATAGACCTGTATGTTCGTATGTTTGTCCGGAAATATCTCGTGTTGGGCTGGACCGATTTTGATGCGGTTTTCACTAAAGTATTTGTTACACTGACGAGAAGGTTGGGCTTTTTTTAACCGACTTCAAAAAAGGAGGAGGTTATCAATTCGACTGTATGTTTTTTTTATCATTATTTTTTTTTTGCCATCACTTTGACCATCAAGCATCAACTATCACAGCACCGACTCCAAAAAGAAATTGTTTGCCTAAAACGGATTCCTTTCTTTTCAATGGTGAAGAGTTTATTTAAGACTTTTTAGTGCATTTTGTTTTTGAAGTCGGTTTTTACTTTTTTTTAAAGTTTATTTGTTCAATCAAGTACATTGTAACTTGAACAATAACTAAAAAAGACGGAAAAAATGTTATTTAATAAAAATTAAACCGCCTTCAAAAACAAACAGTAAAAGAATTTTGTAGGTTCAGTTTAATGTTGTTTTTTATTTCTATTTACTATTTCAGCAGACATAATTTTAAGTAATTTTTGTTAACGTACTACATGTATAAGCTTTAGCATTAGTACGAAACATAGCTATCGCTTTGAACTAGCGGCTAGTGTTCGTAAATACTATTTATTAGAAAAAGATTTTCGCTTTCGAAAGCACTATTAGTCATAGAAAATGAAATAAGTAGCAAAATAACTTTACTTATCTTCTTGCAATGTGATTAACAAAGGCTCTTACTATTGCACTTCAAAATGTACTAAGCATCATATAAAATCTACTTTTGTATAAAATTAACACAATGTTAATGTAATTAACTGAATTTAAATGCGAGTTTCAACTTAAATAATTTATTTTAGCTAAAGAGTTCGTGGACTGTATTCTTAATAAAAACATTTTTATCTTGGTGCAATGCTTGAAAATATAGTTAATACCCGCTGGTTATTTAGTTTGCCAGATTTAACGGTAAAACGATAACAGTATTGTGTTCGGATTTCAAATTGCGTTGTAAATCAAAGAACTTCTGATGGTAGGCTTTGCAGTGCAGCAAATAAGTTTTTAAGTTACGAGAATTATAGCTTTACCAAATCCACTATCTTAACCTTGGCTCTCTTCAGAATTAAAAACCATTTTCTTTTATTTGTGTTTTTTTGGATGTCATAAGTATCATTACTGTTATAATTCATATTTTTGTATTTATTAAGTATATGTATTCTATGTATGTTTATTAGTCTTTTGCTTATGTATCCTCTTATATATTTGTGTAATATTAGTATTTATGTTTATGTTAGCGCATTTTACTTCTTTTTTTGTACCACTCCTCTCACTTATTATTAATATTCCGCCACTAATTAAACTCTCTGCATTACCAGGTGGTTGACTGGTAGAGAATGCCATTAGGCATTAAGTCCGCCAATTGTACATTTTACAGTGCAATAGAGTTTAAATAAAATAAAATAAATAAATCGATTTCAGGTCTCAAAGGCTGTAGCACTGCATCTATCCACCCTTTATGGGAACAGCTCAATAACTAGCGACTCAAGGCGTTCAGTATTCTATGTATGAAACTCCATACTTCAACACACAATTAACTATCATATTTGTGACGTCCTCGTTATCATCTCGAATCGAGATCAACTCGGGACCCGCTCTCGACCGGTGGCGCATGCGTTGTAACGCGCTTAGAGCGCTTTCACATTTAGCTTTAGCAGCGCGGCAGCAGCGCGACTTACGCGCGACAGTCGCGCTGCCGATGATTTCATACTATACACGGCAGCGCGGCAGCAGCGCCGCAGCGGCGCGTTAGTCGCACGGGTCCGTCCCACTATACCTATTACCCATTGCAGTAGTAATACTATCCCCGTGTTAGCACTGAAATGGGTAATGGGTGTAGTGGGACCGACCCAGTCGCGCGACCATCGCGCTGCTAATGTAAAGGCATCCGTTGCTGCCGCGCTGCTGTCACGCTGCTGACGCACTAATGTGAAGGCGCACTTACGGCGAGTCACCCGATGGTTGTCAATTATCCGCCTACCCTGTCAAACGGGCTGTCATTCACGTGAACTGTCTTAAGTTGTAGCAAACACGATACGAGGCGACGCGTTTGCTAATCGGTGCCGATCCCATGCCGTTTCTGTTCCTTTTACGGGTTGATAAATTTAGATACGCCACGGTGCATCAAAATCATTCGCATGCGAAATTCGTATATACGCTATGTCTTGCTCTAACATAACTAGATGTAAGTTGCATCCTTGGTCGGTATCGTTCAGCCGCATACGAATGCGTTAGTAAACTTGCGGCGTAAACCACAAAATAGTCATGGTATACTTTAAAACACAGTTTGAGCTTTATTTAACAATATCAATCTCGTGCCTAAGCCTAGCAGTTTCATTGTCAAAGTTCCGTAGCAAGCACTTCAAAAATTAGGTTCTCCCCAAAACGACCGGAAGTTTTATTATTCCCTCGACGCTCGAGTAAATCATTGACGTTAAATAAAGAATTACTTTCTCCCACTAAATTAGTATTTTATCCTGCGAAGGCTGGACCATTTGTCTTCTGTCGAAATAACATTGAAACATCGCGAAAATTATGAGGAATGAAGTGGGAAGGATTTGTACAGATCGTTTGCGATTGTTAAAAGCACAGAAGGCTCGTGAATTTGAAAAGATTAATCATTGTTGGCGCTGACGCAACGTGAATTATCGCTTGTTGACGGAACGGTCACACAGTCAGTTTTCTTCATCATCGAAGCTTTCCTAATATTACAAGTAAACCATTGCCATTACGGATTGAGGTACAGCAATTTATCGTTTCCTACGTTTTAATCTCCACAACTTCTAGATTTTCACTTTTAAAGTATTTTTTTCCCATACAACCAAATTATATATAGCCAAAAGAGTGAAACTGACTTATAAGATTAAAATAACGCATTTCTCAGGATAAACAAATTCTTTTGAAGTCGGTGTATGATGAGTGTAGATTGTTAGTGTACGTAAGCTTGACATCGTGCTGTGTAATTATTTGAATATTTTTATTACATGATATTTATTTATTTACCCATATCTCAAAAACGACTTAACCAATTTTGATGAAACGTTTGTGTACCCTAAGTTGACATATACCTAATCAAACTAAATAGAGAACCATCTAGCTATGACTGCTTGTTTTCGAGAAATCCGTAGAAAAACTTACAAACACACATACACTTACGAAATTTTGCAATGTGATCAACGTAATCAAAAATTATCAAATTCTAACATTATCACATACATACACATTAAATTGATTACCTCCTTGTTTTTGAAGTCGGTAAAAAAGCTTTACATTTTTGGAAATAGGCAAGCACATATTTTGATTTAACATAAGGTATGACACATGGATCATTCAGGATGTGGAAGCGATGCGATACAGACTTACAAAAGTAAAGTTTATACCCTGGAATGGCATATAGGTAAGCTACAATTAAAAATTATATTTATCGAGCAAAAATATTTATACAAGTCATGCCGCGGGGAGAACCACTGAATTAAATTAATTTATGGAATTTTCACACAAACTAAGGTGGTATTAGAAATAAAGGCTATAATTATATTTAAGTAAAGTTAAGTTTCCTGCAAAAATCCCACTGCTGAGCGAAGGCTTCATCTCAAATAAGGGGTGATATCAGCCATACTCCGCCACGCAGGCTCAGTGTAAATGGGTTGAAGGGCAACTTGCAACACGCAAGGCAAGCGACCAACCTTACTGTCCGATTTTTATCAAGCCCATAAGGCCAAACTAGGCTTTACGACTTATATCAACCGATATTACCACAAACCAACCAACCAACTGCTAAACGTGCCTTCCGATGAACGCAAACCTACTAAAATTATACGTGATTTATATGGTCGGAATTTTAATGTAATTAATTTTTGTTCAATTTAAAATATAGGCTTTAAAGCTAAATGGTCGTCAAGCAGTAAACCAAGAAATAATAAGCTAAATAGTTTAAATCGCAATATAATCCACCCTATTGTTTTCCAAACAAAGGCGGCCAATTAGGAACTGTGATCGGAGTTCGTTATAAATTTAAATCACTTCAAAATGTTTGTTCTCAATTGAATTCTGCAAGTCGTTAAATTCACTCGAGCTACGATAAGATTCCGACCGCTTTAAATAACGATGACAACATTTTGTGGTCCGGTGGAAATTCGTTTCGCAACCGTAGAATTTGGATATATAGTCCCTCTAGCCGATTTCGACTACGGTGGCCGGTCACACCGACTGCGCGGGACATATTATAGTTCATAAGTGTGTGCGCAAACACAGGTGCACTCTCATAGCCCGATGGGACAGCTATCTGACACGACCGGAGAGAGATCAGGCGCAGGACCAACGGCTTTATGTGTTTTTTCGAGACACGGGGGTGAAACACCGCCAACATCCAAACTTCGGGCTGCCTTAAGAATTTCTGAACAGAAAAACTCAGGTATATACTTTCGGCCCGACCCAGGGATCGAACCCGTGACCGATTTGAATCGATCTATCGATTTGGATATAGTAATGATGAAAGCAAAGGTAATGATAATGCCACATGAATGTGTGTCATTAAAATCAGCAGCGGCAGAACGCTAAATATTCCTCGCCTAGGATTTCCATGCCACAGTGACCGGTTTGCATCCAGTGAATTCCAGTTATAATCATCGTCACCTGACCATCTTGGTGGTGTACGTACAACGCTGTGCTTTTCATCGAAGGGTCTCCACTTTATGCCCACAAGGTAATTAGTTTCGATTGTTCCGATGTCATTTGAGATTTTGGCAAAACGCGTGTCTGTTTTTTATTACGCGCTGGATACTACAGTGGTTACCATAAGTTGTATTTATAAAAAAAACATATGCATTTTTTTTAAATTACTTCAAAATTGAAAGCATATTTTTTTTATTACTTTTCAGTGTTTTCCCTAATAATAATTGTTAAAAATCTCTATATTCTAAAACAGCGTAAGTACAAGGTGATGCGAGGTCACGACTTTGCTATATTCACAGTCGTTTTCGTATTAAAAAAACATTTGACGTTTATAGTTATATTACAAATAAACAGGCGTTGGCCATAAAGTGTCAATTTATAGTGATGTGGTCTGTAGCAATTGAAGAAGTAAGATGTCAATATCGATGTTGTATCCATGAAGTATTTACTTTATACAAATTACTAGCGATCTCCCGCGACGTCATCCGTGCGTTTTAAGATTGCCCCCTCCTTTCCCGCCACAGAGAAATGTTTTAAAACCTTAAACTAAAGACTTTCTTAATAAATAAGCTATTCAACACAAAAATAATTCTTTGAATCGGTCCACTAGGTCCTGAGATTAGCACGTTCTAACAAACAAACTCTTCACCTTTATAATATTAGTATAAAAAGAATTATTTAATAATTTTATTAAAGTATCTTATCTGAAAAAATATTTGACGTTTTTGGAATCGCTATTTCTTGAAATCAACGACCTCTATGTTACACTAGACACGCTGTTTAGAACAAACTTTGTCCTACAGTAAGTTAAGGCCAAATGGAGCATCTGTGTTTAGTCTGTTGCCATAAACTACAATGTCAAAACGTCCCTTACGTCAAAAGACGAAATAAATAAATTACTTAAATATGTTATAAAGCGCCCGTATTTTAACCTAATTTGAGAGTCATTGTTGTTTCTCTACGAGATCGAATTAGAAACGATAAGATACGTAGAAGAACCAAGGTAACAGACATAGCCTTGAGAATCAGTAAGCTTAAGTGGCAGTGGGCAGGGCACATAGCGCGAAGAACTGATGGCCGTTGGGGCAGAAAAGTTCTAGATTGGAGACCCTTCGACCAAAGACGCAGCGTAGTACGTCCACGAACAAGATGGACAGACGACCTTAAAAAGATCGCAGGATCAAACTGGATGCAGACCGCTAGTGATCGGTCGCTATGGAAAGCCGTGGGGGAAGCCTATGTTCAGCAGTGGACGTCCTTTGGCTGATAATAATGATTGAAAGTCATGTTTATGTTTGGTTGTATGTAAATTAAAGTGATTCAAAGATTCGATGACGGCGTAAAAGCAATATAAATAATAATTTTCGTTTTCTCACAATTTTCATAGAAACCCAAAGATCAACCAAAAACAGACATGCCAAAAGTCTTATAGGTAGAATATGAATTATCAATGTGTACCCTTTAGAATTATAGGGCCAAGTTATATTTATGAAGTATGAGTTTTATTTCAATTGTCTTTATCATTAAAGTCCAATTTTCTTAGCAAGTCCAAAATTTTAAACAATATTTTAAAACTTAATAATAACAGTTAATAAATAAATTTACAATCTCATAGAAAATATAGCAGTATTAAATGATTATTGCCTATGTAAAATTTGAGTTTTGTGTTTTTTACTTTTAAATGAATATTTTAGTTAAAAAGGAATGTCAAGCAAGATTGTTTACTAAATTCGACTAGAAAATAAAAATGGACTTGAAGTAAATATTTGTCTGTACAGGAGTAGTATTGTAAGATAATTGGTACAAAATATGTTGTTATAATATTGGTAGGCATATTATTACCCTTTTTTGTGGAAACATCGCATAAACATTATCATTTAAAATAAAAGACATATGTAATAATACTAGTACCTACATATATCGAATCATAGGCAGAAAACTAAACACCAGCAAGGTGTCATATCTGTTTGATTACTCTTTGCTACCTTTGACAGCTCAGTGTTGTTGTTGTAATGGCTATTGTCATGTTTGGAAGAAATGGTAAAAAAATATCGATGTGATATCTTTTTGGGATTTGTTTATTTTTTAAGTGATTTGTTTTCTCTATTGCTTGAAACCGTTTTCAAATATCACGATATTCAAAATGTTAGTGCTATAGTAGCTTAAGATTGATTGTCCATGAAGTAACACGACAATAATCTTTATCAAACAGGAGAAATCAAAAATATTAAATAGCAACACTTCATACTTCTGTCATTTTAAAAATGTGACACAAAATTTGTTTTGAACAGCGTGTCTAGTAGAATACATAAAAGTCTCTCGAAATGGTTTTCGAATTTTCCTGCCTTCATAAAATGAAATGTTTTCAGTTGTATTTTTTCGTACCTCTTGATATTAAAATGATATGCTACTGCTTTTGAATATTTCATTAAATTTAACCAGCTTATGATATTTGCTGTGTTATCAACAGCAATGAATCCGCAGTAGTATTTATTATATACCGATAAATTTGATTATAAAGCTTTGAAGGTGTGATTTAATATTTATTGTTCGTGACATAATAACAGTAGTTTTAAAACTACAAATCATGAGTTTGGGACTACCATTTGACAGCGGGCGAATAATCTACTAGCGCAAACCAGAGTTGAAGTCTTACCTGAAATGTCTCAAATGTCAGCGTTTTATTTCGTTTCCTACAACTGAATAAAACTGACTGCAACATTGTTATAAATTTACTAAAAATTAGCCTTGGTCTACGCGAATAGCTATGAGATGTCAACAATTAGCAATAGCATTAATATCACATTGTAACTAATAAGATTTCAAAACCATTTAAGCTACCTTAATTTGTCATTCCTTCAATTATTGAATAAATAATTCATTTACTTACACAGAAATGTGACTCCATGCATGATTAAAAGTTACGCTAAGTAATTACGTATAAACCAAAAGCATGGTAGACTATGTCAAATGTCTATGTAATCCTGTATCTCGGTTGTCAACTCTCCACCTAAGAATATGATCCATAAAAGAGAAGGTTACGTTATTATCTATACTAATATTATAAAGCTGAAGAGTTTGTTTGTTTGTTTGAACGCGCTAATCTCAGAAACTACTGGCCCGATTTGAAAAAATATTTTTATGTTAGATAGTCCATTTATTGAGAAAGGCTTTAAGCTATATAACATAAAGATACGACTCATAAGACAACAGCAGCAATGAAAAATGTTGCGAAAACGGGAGAAAGATATTCCTTTCGAGAGCTTCCGCTGCGTACGCTGCGGAAACCGTTAAAGTCACACAAAAATCATGTATGATAAGATTGTTCAGCATTAAGAATTCTATAATAAAGTCCGCGACAGCATAAGTCTATCTTTTATGGTTGACTTACTACAACCTTTTTTATGTTAATAAATTTGTAAAAAAATAATGTATCATTTTTAGAGGTGTATTATACACACAGGTATTTATGTTTATCAAAATAAATAGATTCATTATCACGAGCATTTTATTCAAAGTTGCCCTTTATATCATTTGATTCCAATAAATATCTTAGGAGCTATCACAGTTTTAACATAACTCCGCACCAAAATAATGTTCGCAGCTTAAGTGCAACGTGCGCTTGCGCTAATTTATATTATAAAGCTGAAGAGTTTGTTGGTTTGAACGCGCTTATCTCAGGAACTGCTGAACCGATTTGAAAAAATATTTCTGTGTTAGATAGCTTATTTATTGAGAAAGGTTTTAGGATATAAAACATCACGCTGCGACGGGAGGGGAGGGAGCAAACTCAAAACGCGCGGACGAAGTTGCGGGGGACCGCTAGTAAGTTATAAAAAGGACAAAGTTGGTATAACTTAGTAGGTATATGTACCCATTTGTAGGACTAAATTCCAGAGAAAAGGTTTTATTGTCAGAACAACAAGCAATTACAACTCAATCTTCATACATATAGACATCTTTCACGATTTCGTCTTCTTGAAAACGAACGTGTAGTGTGTTATGGTTATTACTGTTACCTTTGTGAATAAGTGCCATCTTTCTTTGGATCCAGTGCGGTTGCCAGTGCGTTAGGTTATACTTTTATGTTGACAGTTAGCCCATATTACTACTAGATTAGATACCGCAGTGTTAACCCTGGCGTTCTGTTGTCCGGACATGCATGTGTATATCTACAGTATGTTTGTTCATATTTTTTCTTTCCATAGTATATTTGACTTAGCTTGTTAAACCCAGCAGTGTCAACGCATATGGCTCGTGTGTTATTATTTTAATATTCACTCCTTAAGAATTATTGTGCTGTTAATTCCTTAAAAAATAAAAATATATAAAATAACAAAAATGGAGATTCCTTTTTATACCCCTAACAGTGTGCGCTTAAAATTCATAATGTTTTCAATGATGTTCTTTAGATTGTGCTTGATTTGTTGCTAGCTTGTCACATGTAAACTCATGTTATACTAATTTATAAAAATAATCAAATTAAAGAGTGCCCCTCCAGTCTTCTAATGCATTTCACTTCACACGGATTGCAATCTCCCCGTTATCGCTAGCGTAACGATATCAACCTGCGGCAGTCTGTCAGTGGGTCTAATGACATGCCGATTCCAACGCTGCCAGTTTTCGTATGGTAGCTGCTCCTTTGTCTGCATTTCCAGGAATTTGTTCGTGCCGTCCGGTCCAGAGTATTCGGTCGATTGATTAATACGTGGAAGTTAAATTGGTATTTTGTATGTTATTTCTACCATGATTTTGAGCAAATCCAAAAGATTTATTTGTCGCAGTTGTGGAGATTATCTTTTGCACTGTTCTGTTTTTGGTAACATACGATTTTTAAGGAAACACAAGTAAAATAGTGTCTTCGTTGTCAACTTACTGAATTTTACCTCTATAATATCTGTATATCAAACGTAGTGCACAAATTTTGCACGTGTACCTAATTAAAACCAAGCTACAAAGTTAGTGAAAACCTTAATATTTTTCTTTCCTCGACTGTGCAGCTTCGCTTGCTCATTCCAATTTCCGACGATTCCTCCAGAACAAAACTTCGACGCTGAAAGTATACGGCATTGTACTATAATTTGCTTTTTCAATTAAAACAATGAGCGCAGACGCAAACAAAGACGGTCGACAACCCTTACAATGGGAAAAGTTCGAGAAATTAAATAGTTTTCAATTTTATGCCGTGAAGTTATCGAGATACAGCTGACATTTTAAATAGAAATAAATGTTCCGAAGCGAGTTCCCGACCTAATTAAGGACTCGGAGTAAGCTTCAGCTTACTGCGTCGTGATTCATCACGACGCAGTTATATTTCCGTCTGTGCAGATACGTCTTTATGTGTGTAATGAATTCGTTATGTCAAGCATTTTTGTTAATACGACGTAATCTAGGGAAAAAATCTGTCTAAACATTTAGTAAAGCGACGAAAAATATTATTTAAACGATGTTCAAACGGTGTATTCAGAGTGTTCTGTCATTACTGTTTATGACTGCAATCTAGGGAGCGATTCTCGCGGCAATTGAACTTTTTTTGTGGTAATCCGATTGCTAGTTCGACCGTTTTACCTAAAATTCAAATGAAATATCTTCACGTGAAAAAACTAGCGCACGAAAAAATCTAAAAAAAATTAAGTCGTGACCTTTCTTCGATAAAGGAAATTCGATCGGTGAACTTTTTTAGTATACGAATTGCACGAGAATGGGCCCCCTAATATCTTAATTTTAAAAATAAAGCTTTATCTAGTGCTATGCTCTAGTAGCTAATCAGAACCACTTATTTTGTATTACAACACGTTGGGGTACACAAATATACTGTGCATAAATAAACACAAGCAATTATGCTGTGTAAATAATACGCCCAACAAAACATAAAACTCATAATTCACAGAAATGAATGCCAGAAATCCTACAATTCTAAAACAACCGTAAAAACATTCGAATGACCGTTTGACAAAAATAATCCGTCCGATAAAGTTTAGTGACTGACCGAGAAGCGAGTTAAGCGTCTCTAACAGGCCGACTGGGTTGTTTGACTTAAAGGGCATATTTGTTAAGATTACCCAGCCCGCATCCCCGGGGAATAGAGATATCCCCAAAACATCGATAGTCGATGACCCGTTCTTGCCGGATGCGCTTAAGCTAAGAGCTGGCGTAATTGCATCGGTAGAGATGTGATTAAGTTAGGGGGGTATGTTCAATGAAATTTGGGATAGACATATTGCATAACTATAATTAAACAATTTCGACGAGTTTTTTTTTATATAGAGATCCAATATTGGAGGAGCTTATTCAACAATTTAAAAAGTATCTGGTCAATAACACTAACTGAAACTTACTGAACAGGTAACGTGAAGCAATGAAGAAGAATTAACGTTGGCAAAAAGTCCAAAAGTACATTGATAAAATATGTTAAAATCAATCGTATTTTGTACATCCCTACTAGAGGACAGTAGAACAATAGCGGGATTAAATACTTCAGATGGCTCTCCATTTGCGAATCCACAACACGGAATACGGGACGCTGGGAAATTATCACCCGTTTCTGTATTGTTTTTACCCGCTTTTTGCCGGGAAACGGGAATAAAAAAATGGCAACATTCGCGCGCGCTTTTGAGCTTTTGAATATGCATGAGCGTTTTAAGGGTATTTTTGCTTGAAAGTAAACAGCTATTAATTAAAAAGGCAGCTCTGTTACTTTAGTAATAGAGTCAAAATCATTAACATTCACCAAAATTTAGAATTGAGGTATAAAACCCACTTAGTGCAAATTTTACAAGCGTCTGTATATACGAGTATAATTTATTTTAATATAAATATTTCTACGAATAGCTTGTAGATTTGAAGTTATTGTACATCGTTATACAAGGGAAGAAAGCGGCCTACTCCAGATGTTTTAATAATGCGAGAGTGAAATTACATATTGTTTAGATAATTGTACATTTTTTGCATCAACAATCGAAAAAAGCACAGTTATTCATGTTTAGCTAGGCAAAAGATCTTTTAAACCTTTTTTTGAAACATAAGATTTTCGATGCTATATTACTTTCGACGCTAGAGATGGAAAATCTAATTTCCACCCGGCTATCTACACATGAAAGTTTAATTTTCCGAAAAGGAGAGATGAAAATATTAATATGTATCACTGGCAAAAGGTTTCCAGCCATGTTGCATTGTTAAAGTATCTAAAATACCCACGAAAAAAATTCTTTGAGCCTTTTGACGACCAGATCATGTTAAAAAAACCCTACTGGTTTTTGATCTTGACACGACCCTATAGTGTCCATAAGAGTCCAAATGTTAATAACTGTGGCTGGTCGTTCTTTGTTCTTTATCGACTTGAGAACTCTATCGATATACTATTAATAGGTATTTATCCCTCGTAATATTATAAAATTATTTTTTTATCTGTGAGACCATTCACCAAACATTTTGCATGATGAAGACATCTGAATTCCCACTTCTCACGAAATAACTACATAATTCAAGAAACGACCAGAGGTTTTATGGGCATGAGTATAAGACATAAAAAAAAATTCAGCACTGACAAGTGAAAATACTGAAATTTGTGCCTTAAATGTGAGCTATTTGAAGTCATATTAGAATGCTGATACCGGTTCAACAAACCAAAGCACTTTCAAACACTCAGCGCTTCAGCCAAGCTGTAAAAATACATAAAAACATTTATGAAAGTTAGCGAATATATTTTAATTTTTCAGAAGACTCAAATTTATATATTTGTTGTCAATTCTGTACTTTGACCGTTTATACGCTGGTAACACATATAACCAAAATTATAGTGGGAGCCTATTCCCGGATGTTCCGGATGTATCCGTGAAGCGATTTAATTGCAAAAATATTGACGTCATGATAATATTATCTCTACAGCTCTATTTCCAGAGAGATAGAGGTTTTAAAAAAAAACATTGCCATGTAGGCGCTACTCTGCATATAATTTCATAATTTCAGAGACCCCGCAAATTCACTAAAGAAGATCAGAATGTACTTAACATTTTATTTACTGCTATACCTAACTTTTATGAATATTTCATACTCACAGTGTTATATTCTTTTCTAACAAGATGAAATAAGAAATAAAAATCTTACGCATGAGCCAGATTCGAACCAGCAACCTTTAGCTTACCGGACAAAATGCTTGTCCCAATCGAGCTAACGTGCCGATACCAGCCGTGCGAAATTACTGTTGCTATACAGTCGGTAGATGACGCTGACATCACGCGTAATGACGTATCTATAACAGATTAATAATCCAGGATTTTTGCATTTTTTTTATTCTCATCTTATACCTAGCTTGTTTGCATAAGATTTACCACTGCCACAAAACCTGGTAGGTACTCATAAAAAAAATGACTTACAGAAATTTTATTAACATACTTTCTCTATCCTAGTTGCCATACGAATCAGAAGGAAAATTAATAAAAATGTAGTAAAAAGTTACAATTAATAAAAGCCAGGTGTGTTAATTCTGTGATGTACTGTAAAGTTTTAAATCATCTTACACATGCTTAATTGTATCTGGTTTTTGTGTTCCAATAAAGAAAGTGAATACTTCACAAGAGTGTAGTTTTGATATAAAGACCGCCGGTATTTTCTTAAAGCTGTAATAGACACTCCCGAACACTGAAAAGTAACTGTGCACAAATTATTTCACATAGGTAAGATAATATGGTTTCACAAAATTGCTACGCGTCTACATAACGGCCGATCCGAATACAACAGTGTCGATACGTGCCAATCAGTAATGTATTTATCAGTGTCCCTAAAAAATATATAGTAGCATACATTTTGTACAACGCCATCCGCACTCGTCACTGAACGTCACTGTCACTGACGAATGTAGATAGCGTCATGCAAAATTTATACTACAACAGCATTTTTCACTGACACTGATGGAACCGTTGCTGATCAGCACGTGTCGGCACTGTTGTTTGCGGATCGGCGTTTAGTGCTTGTGTAGAATTGGATTGATATATGTGACCGCGTGTGGGGTGCTTGAATAATAAACCCGTAGTATAAATCTTCAGGTTCTTCTCCAATAGATTTATTCCAACAAAATAGCACAAAGATGAAAGAGGTCCTGTTCTGGGCATGCAGTTCGATTTTATACAAATCAAAAAACAACTGAACAACTGTAAAAAACAGTGGGGACGATATACGTTTCCATATCTGAACATTTATTATAATATTTTTTTGTAGGGATAAACAATCTGCTAATTAAATGTATAAATTGATTAATTGTTTAGTTATTTTTCGTACTGAATTAAGGAAGCCTTTTTAGATTATTATTTTAATAGTTACAATATTTGAAATGAATCTAACCTCCACCAACCAATCAGAGTCAACTTCCTTTTGGCGCCAAAATTAACATTTGTTATACAGCAAACATAAACATCTAGTAAGTGTCCCAATAATCTTAAAATTATCAATTTATAATTAATGAAATATTATTATAATAATAAGATAATCTAAAAATTAATCCAAAATATTTTTATATCATAGCCGAGTTACATTCAACATGGTGGACACTTCCGGCATTTCCATTACAATCGTTAAATGTCAAACCTAGATAGTTGTATAAATTATTATGTATTGAAATTATGACGAAGTTAATGTGGAATTTAGTGATTACAGTGGGGATACATAAGTCAAACACAGTGAGTATGTGGTTTAGTGCATAAGTCTGCTATTATAGAACTCAGTAAATATGAGGGGCAGACTAGGATCGGGAATCATCGTGTAACATATAGTAATAGTTGCAGTCCGTTTCTCTTTGCTAGTCGAATATTGTAAACAATCTAGACATTCCTTTTAAACGGAATGATTCATTTAAAAATAAGATAAACACAAAACCCAAAATTTACAAAGGTAGTTAATTTATGGTTGAACACTGGGATCTTTTTAAAAAAAAACAGTTAATCAATTTTATTCACTGACATTATTATAAAAGTTATGATAAGATTCTTTTCATTATTGGACTAGCAATGAAAAACGGACTTTATAAGTCTAACGATCTCTCGTATTATGAGCTCTATCATGACGGAGGCTATCTTAAGCACACGCGGAGCTTGGCCGGTAGAAAATCAATTAAAGATCAAAATAAAGCTTAAAATCATAGTATCTAAAAATATACTATTGTCACGGCCCTTTGTTATTTTTTTGATTCTTTATTGCATTGACAAAACTAATGTACAAACGGCGGACTTAATACTTAAAGCATTCTCTACCAGTCAACCATTGGGTGAAGCAGAAACGATTGAGGCAGCATAAAATAACACATAACAGCAACAAACTAATTTTAAGCTACAAATATACTTATTTTTATTTATTTCCAGTTCTTTATCTAATGGCGTTAATTAGATTATCAGTTATATCCGAGGATAACAAAGCCTTAGAAGATGTTCACGTTCTTACGCCTCCCTGATGAAGTGTGATGTAATCTCATCAGAACATTATAATGCTTACTTAATTTGTTAATTAATTATGCAAACTTGTTTTTTTGTAGCGTTTAATGGTGAAAATATTAAAACATACGTTACTTTTGTATTTTCTTGCACTTGTTTTGTTGCTTCAATACTGTGCATATATAAGGTCACCTCGTTTTAAGTGATAATATTTAAAGGACCGATACAGCACGATAAAAAAAAATCATTTTTTGTAGAAAACACTTAGGGTTTTCATGCGCTAGTTTTTGAGAAAATTTGAGATGAAGGTGATTATTTTTTTCAGATTTGATTTTTTTATTATTAAGGTTTAGATTAGAGCAAATTAGGGAATAGGTATTGAATTGAGAAAGGCGATGCCAATGACGTAGATATCTTTTAAAATCTAAGGGAGGCTGTTTTAAAAATAATATTTGGTTTGTTCAAGATAGTTTAAAAAAACTCGATTTTCTAAATAATAATGAGATTATCGCGTTGCTATGATGTTAACAAAGATACAGTTAAAATATTATCACTTAAAATGATTTGACCTTATATTTTTCATGTATAAGCAGAAAATACTGTTATTTCTAGAAAGACGAAGTTAAGTAATATTATCTATTAATTTATAAATATTAATTTATTACGTATTTGTCTTCCGCGTAGAATTGGTCTGGTGGACAGGTCAGTAACTTTTTTTTCTTGTAATATTTAATAGACAAAACTAAACCAGAAAATAAGTAAAACATGGCCACTATTATGGAGTTAAAAGATCCTGTCCATAAATAAAATTATTGACTACGTTATGAGAACCAATGAGAAAGCAACAAAATATTGTGGGTCCCAAATAAATCATCCACTAAACCCTTTCAGTTACTGAACAGTCATTCTTCAAGGTATAACTGTAACAAATTGCTCTCCCCGAAAGCAGCGTAACATAAAACCGAAATATTAGGGTCCTTGTATCGAGTCATAAGCTATAAGAGTCAAGGCAGCTAAAAAGATAGTCAACAGCCATTGGCGCTAGCGGGTTCAATATATTTAACCATGGTCAAAAAAGTAAAAGTAGCAACAAATACGAAGAAGTCGATTTTTTCAAGAAGATTGCTGGATCCAGATGTATAAAGACCACTTATGATCGGTCGCTGTGGAAAACTGAGAGGGAGGCCTAAGTTTAACAGTGGACGTCCTTTGGCTGATAATGATGATGATTTGAGTTGTTGCTACCACTCAAATAAAACGCTTATCCCTGTCGACCTTACTCTCCCCATATAGGGTTCATTTGTCACATCTCGTAGCATCTTACTGTCCCCATATCGGGTTCTCTGTACTGTTGGCGTCACGAATTACTCTCCCCATATGGGGATCGGTTGAGTAGTCGATTCTAAATCGATGATTTAGCTATGTGGTGTGGACAATTGAATACTGGGAAGTCTCTTACAATTAGACGGTAAAATAAACAATCCATAGATACCAAAAAACTGTGTGTTCCGACTAGTTTTTAGTAGGTGGGTCTTGTGAATAGACCCCATTTACTAAAATGGAGTTATTACGATTTATTTTATCCTGTATTTATAAAATTTGTTCTATGGTGTAAGTACTGTTATTTGTTTGAAAAATATTATTTTTTAGCTTTTTTTCTAAATATTCAGCGAGGTATTTGAAGGTATAATTGAAAAATTATAACGTAAACACTTATTATAAATACGATGAGTCATGTTTTTTCCCGCGCTACCTTTTTTATCGCCTCAGTATAATTAAAATATTTCAGTAACGTAATATAAAGTAAAACAATGTAATAGCTAATACATTAAACAACAAATCCCCTTTTACAAAATGATGATAGCTCATTCCTATCGCGAGATATTTATATTTTTGTAAATTCCGCAGCGCCCGCCCAATGGCGGGAGCTTGGTACCAGACAGAGGCGAGGCCACGCGCACGTATGTCTTATGACAGTTGTCTTATGACGCGCAGGCGCGTGCACGCTCTTGAAGCGTATTCACAGGTTATTGCGCTCTTTATAAGTGTAGCTTAATTATATGGATATTTTGAAATTGGTAAGGATATTAGGTTTTGTACAGAGCAACCTTGCAGTAGATTATTGAAATAAACACGGTCACGGACGGTCGGGTCATTATAGAAATCAAAAAAGTCTATACTCGTATTGTCTCGGGTCTGGGTGTTGTGGTACCACCGTTGTGTCTGATTTCCATAACACAAGTGTATTAGCTATTTACTTCGGGATCAGAGCAATGTATATGATTAGTGTATTTTTATCCAAAATTTATTTTATTTTAATTATTTTAAACAGGTATTTCAAAATCGGAATAACTTAAGGACTTTAATGCCATACATTTTAAATAAAACTTAATGGAGGGTTACTACCCTCCAGAGAAGTACTCTACTCTGTCAGACAGAAAAGTTTTCTTTGCTAGTCCAATAATGTAAACACTCTTTTCATAACTTTTAAAATGATATCAGAGAATAAAAGTAATCATTTCGTTAAAAAGGTATGTCTAGATAGTTTAAATATTCGACTAGCTGAAGAAAACGGACTGTATAAATAGTCTCGAAATTCGGAAAAAATATAAAAAAAAATACGTAAGTGTGATTCGGGTTTAGGTTAGTTATTTTTTGTTTTATTTTATTTTGTTTACTTTTTGTACTTATTAGTTAAGTTTTGTTTAGTTAGTTAGTTACTTAAATTCTTTTCAATTGCATGATTATATTTGTTCTAAAATATATTTAAAAAAATCCTCAGTGACTTAATATATTTTTTTTATTACAGTAGCTAAAAGTATCACCTCAGATACAGTAGGTTGTCATTCTTGTTTGTATCTCGACGGGATCAGAAGCACGGCCGCTCCGCGCAAACAACTAGGTAAATCAATTTGATGGGATACCAAGTGTTCCGGCCCTGATCTTGTAACAGATTACAATATTTTAGGGATATTCGATATTTACTTGTTTTTTAAATTTATTCGACAGTAGCTCTTAAAATGTTGCTTATTCTATATTAGCTTAGCTTCATCATACACACCGCTTAGCACAAATTTTTAATCCAAATTGGAACCTCTATCTATATATATATTAAAATGAATTGCTGCTCGTTAGTCTCACTAATACTCAAGAACGGCTGAACGGATTTATCTTATCTTAGTCTTAAAATATTCGTGGAGGTCTAGGGAAGGTTTAAAAGGCGAGAAAAAATCAAAAAAGGCGCGGGCGAAGTCGCGGGGGACCACTAGTAAAAATATAATTTGGGCATAAATTTCAATGTATGTCACTTTTAAGTTTTGTAACTTGCTTGCAATTGATTTTACAAATATATTTTTTCATAAGCCCAACATTGATATTCTTTCTGTTTTTAAATTTCGTGTAATCTACGCATACGTGTAAAATTGAAACTGTTTCGTATGATGTGCTCTGGGCTAAGATGCGGGAGAGGAATGTTCCTGCGGAACTGTTGCGTATCTTCCAATTTTGGTACGGAAACCAGGAGAACCGAGTGTGATGGGCTGATAAGCTCTCAGACTCATATAGGCTAGGGTGCGGTATGAGACAAGGGGGTCTTACATCCCCCAAATTGTTTAACTTATATGTTAATGACCTGATCGTTGGGCTCAGTAGCAAACGCATTGGCTGTCGCGTGGACGATGTTACCATAAACAAACGGTCAGAGCACTTAATGAACTCTAGGGAGTTCATTAAGCTGTGTGAGGAGTAAGCTAAAGCACATGGCTTAACATACAATGTTAAGAAAAGTGAGTTCCTGGTCTTTAAAGCTGTCGGTGAAAAGTATCCGGAACAGACGTTCCAACTATCAATTTAAATGGTGTTGAGCTCAAACGTGACCATGAAGATATTGAGAGGGAACGTAGAGCGTTGGCGGTCAGATGTATCATGCTGGTGCGCAGATTTGCACGGTGTGGTCGAGCAGTGAAGGTCACTCTTTTCAAATCGTATTGCCAAGTATTCTACACCTGCAGCCTGTGGGCTAGCTAGACCATTGCGGGTAGATATGACTCCCTTATAACTCACCACCTTGCCAGGGTGTTGGTCAAAAGAAATACCGATTGCCCTGCCGCGGCTATGTGTGGTATCCCGCTGGTATTAATATAGCTTGTAAGATTATTTTACTAACAAAATGGACATGTGTTGTCTGATCTCGAAAAATAAAATTAAAATTACGCTTTTTACACACGTGTCATTACTATACTTAAAATATTAATTTTTGCTTATATCTGATAGCTTGCTTCATTAAAATATATTATTATAACTGGTATAACCAGACCCTCTTTTCAAATGAAAATTACGCTATAACACTGATCTAACACCGCAACCGCGTGCTAATATATGCACAGGCTCGCCAAATGTGGACACTGTCCGGACCGCGGCCAATTTGCCGATATTTGACTAGAGACGGTTAATAGCGAACCCCATTTGAATAATTTCCATTAGCTAACATTCGACACCGGTGCGTTTGATGGCGATGTTTGAATAGGACCCCTGTTGAAAAGCACAGATTAAATTCGTGTCATGTGAATGGCCTAGTGCCCTCATTGAGATAAGAGGTGAAATAAATAAAAACATTATTGAATCAGTAAAGGTTAGTAGGTACTCGCGTTTTTGTAATACTAGCACAGATACCATAAAAAACAATACAATTAAAAATACATTTTAAGAAATAAAAGTTGAAGATATCATGAGGTGGTAAAAAATAAAATAAACACCAAACATTTTCATCTCAAAATTCCAACCAACTCGCTTTTCTGAGTCGCAATTAGACGATTATCTATAAATAAACAAAATCATTTTAACCCCCGACAAGTGAAGCGGAGTGTTATAAGTTTATGGTGTAGGTCTGTGGTGTCGTGGCACCACAGACAGACACCATAAATATTTGCAGATATTTGCAGATCATCAGCTTTTTTCGAGTTTTTAGTTTTCCGATTGATTCGAAATCTGCTGATGACATTGACAGTATATGGTAAAGTATTCATGACCCGATCGGCAGTTTAAAGATCATCAGCTGTTTAGTAAATTGATGAGGGCATCTGGCTATATTCCATATATCCTATCGATTCGAAATTTTGTACTGTGCCTTTTCAATGATATTGTAATGATAAATAACATGGTAAGGTAACCATGACTTTGAATATGACGTGTCATAAGATTTTTTAATTTGTAAATTTTGATTATCAAAAAAAAACTATTGCTCTGTAGTAAACGCTACTTCTAAAATGTTAATAGAAAATTACTACTACAATTTGAACTAGTTTTAGTGATTTAAGGGAGTGGGAGGGGAGTGGGAGGATTACACCTTTTGAGTAATTTTTTTTATAAACTACAAAATACCTCACATAAATTCTGGCGTCATAATCACTGAACTCCTAAGCATTAAGGAGTTCTACCATCAGCTCAGCTCAACAAAATGGTAACAACACATAAAAATATGTCAATATTAAGATACTTGTACAAAAACACTATTCGTGCCTTTAAAATTTAAGGGTTTCCCTCATTTACATCAAGATCCCATCATAAGATCCCAGTTTGGCAACAATTGGAGCAATCAGAAGGTGAACCCTCTAAGTTAATGTAAAAAAAGGACTATCTACAAATGACTGAGATATGAGGTAATATAGTCACAATAAAAATACAGTCGAATTGATAACCTTTTTGAATTCGGTTAAAAATAAAAGGAAATTTGAACAGGTGAAAACCCTCTTCTTATCTTTGACCTTTAAAAAAAAAATCATAACATAAACGCAGTTTGAGAAATAAAACCGCAAAATTGATAAAATGAGTTATAATGATTGAAAGAATTATACTTCCATCTGATAATTCCCCTTTGTTCTATCATCAATGATATAGACTATACCTTTTACTATTAGATTTCAATTTCACTACTTCAAAAATGGAATATAAAAACAAGTTTTCTAGGAGTACCAGATATGGAAGTTTCCTGTAAAATCACCAGGTGATGGCGCTCGAAAAACGCTGAGACAAAATTGGTGTTTTCTTGATTTATTGATTCAGATGAATTTTTAAATGAAGCTTAAAACATTACAAATATTTTTTAAGATTTGTTAAAAGATAAAGCTAGGTATTTAAAAAGGATATTTGATGCACCCCGAAAACAGAAAATTGAAATTGTCTACGTGAAATGTCAAAAATTTTGCTTCAGATTTTGACCGCTGACAAACCCCGCCGTAATAGGTCATCTCGCTGTAAATCTCTCGGAATCTTGTCGATTCAAACAATAACATTATATACCAACTAGAATTAAACATAACATAGACCTTCCGAAAGACAAGAACGTTCAAGCAATTCCTTAGTGATTCTATTAAACGTCTCTTAACAACTCTTAAGGCGTCGTGCTCAATTACATTGGTAAACAAATTAATTACCACATCAAAGCTGCGATCGGGCTAAATATTAATTATGTACGTGTTAATTTCGCCAAATTAACTGAACACAGGGAAATTATATCTCTCTTTGTCGGGCTTCCAAATAAACAACGTTATGCAGGAGCTTTATGATCGTTGGAGCAAATAAATTTGATTGAATACAATTTGAATAGCTTTTGTAAATCTAACTCAATATATCATTTATCCGTTTTTTTAATCGGAATTATTAAGCATATTTTTCGTGTGTGCCAAATTTAGAATAATTTTTGAATAACTCGTGTCAAGATGGCGTGTGATATTCATTGATAAAATTCAAATTTCGCAATGAAATGTAGTTAAAATCCATGCCCGGATTAAAAAAAAGATAGCTTAATTATGTAAGTACTCATATCCATATTTCACGTGATTTTTGTTGATTTTATATTCGTTTTCGAACGAATATCACACGCCATATCTAAACGAGTGGTTCTAAAATAGTGACTTGTCATAGACTACCTAAACTTCGCATTTTAATAAGTCCTCTATTGGCTGTCACAAATAAGCTAAAATGCATTACAAACATTTTCATTCTTCTTCGAACAATGACTTCAAATCCCAGTTTATCCCTCAAACTTCGCATTTAAACTTACGCTTTTCATATCAGAGGTAATGAGATTTCCATTTACACCCGTATTTTATACATCTTCACAGCTCATTAAGAAGTTTGTGACTCAGTGAATCAAAGTGTCGCGTGCAGTCCGTAACGACCTCGGCTGAGCGGGGCGTTACTTGATTTCGCCGCCATTCGTAGCTTCATCTTTTGAGGCTGTTTAAACTGTGGATATGCGAAAGAAAGCGACACATGTGATTTAATTGTCAAAAAATATGTAATAATTTGCAAGTAATGAAATATCGACTGCGATAACAATTAATTACTTTAGTAATGTGTCTTCAAACGCCTGACAATCAGATGACTAACTAAGGCCATTCAAGATGTAACATGAAACCAAAACTTTGCGCACGGGCGGGACTTGAACCAACAACCTCTTGGCACGTGAACCAGCAACCTCTTGGCTGAGCGTTTGAGCGCGCCAAGAGGTTGCTGGTTCAAGTCCGGCCCGTGCGCAAATTTTTGGTTTCTTATATATAAAATATGACACTGTGAGTGTTAATAAAATATTCTAAACCATAAGGCCATTGAGATAGAGGTGATTGACAATTCAACTCAAAAATGAGTAGATAGAGAGTTTTTTTTAATTTTGTAAATTTTGATTTTGGTTAAATTTCGGTATGGATTATAAGTATTGAAGGCGCTGGTTATGCGAGCCAATAATATTAACCAGCTTTGTCAAGTCTCAGATCAAAAAGATTGACATGGTCTGAGTATGTTTAATTAGGCATTCATACATTTTTAGTTACCTTTGCAAAGGATTTTAGAACTTAACTTATTGCTAACAGTAAATACTAGTGTATGTCTAAATATAAATCTAATACTTATTCTCAGGTTTATATGTAGAGTCGTAAACAATGTGGTTTCCCAAAATGTTTATGTAGTTAATCAATTGTAATTGCTTTTAAAAACAAATAACTACATCAAAGTTTATTATAACTTGTTAAAATGTAAATAAAGACGTTTTTATTGCTGCGATAAACGACAAAAACAGACGTGCATTTTGTTGTTCTACAAATTTTTTTACTAATCTGTAGTTATAATTTACCTATGACCACAGTTCCCATGGCATCAGTACGAGAGTACGACAGACCTAAACTTGTTGGAAAGACCGCGCTGAGTTCGCGGTTTGCGGCTGAAGTAAACACGAAAGCTTTGAAACACTTTGTAACAATAAAATATGCTGGTTCACTATCAACGTTAGCAATGCTGCTCTTAATGATGCCATCAGAAGATCGCTTGCCAGCATTAACGTGCTTTCCAAGTTAGAACCGCGTGGCTTGGTCCGTGAATATAGAGACCCGATGGTCTCACGTTGATACCCTGGGAGCGGGGTCGGGCCTTAGTTTGGGACGCAACTTGCGTTGAATCTTTGGCTCCATCTCATCTCAGGGAATCAGCCCTTATAGCTGGAGCAGCTGCGGAGTTGGCTGAAAACGCCAAACGGCGTAAATATGTTTCACTTGCAAGTGATTATGTTTTTACCCCGTTTGGCGTCGAATCATTCGGACCATGGTGACCATCCGCTAAATTGCTTTTTGGAAAAATTGCCCCTAAACTAAATTTACTTTTGTCCAATAATAAAGCTGGCTCGTTTCTTGCTCAACGGATAAGTATTGCTATCCAACGCGATAACGCAGCCAGCATCTTCGCCTCTTTGCCTCATGGACACGGTTTTATTTTTGATTAGGTTTTAAGCTACTAGTTTTTGCATGTATTTTCTTTAACCTTTAAATTATAATAAATGTACTAGCAAAGAAAAACAGACTTTAGCTACCGTTTCCTTTAGATGTATAGGTGAAAAAAACTGCTTCATATGATGCGATTGAAAAATTATTCGTCATTTTCTAAGTTTTTATGAAAAAAATATATCCTCAAAACTATTTCTGTAGTAGCATACAATTCGTTTGTACTTACAATCTGCGTGATATTTATAAACATACATTGTAAAAAGCAAATATTAACTCTAGGGTGTGTTCATTTTTTAGGGTTCCGAAGCCGAATGGCAAAAAACGGAACCTTTATAGATTCGTCAAGTCTGTCTGTCTGTCCGTCACAGCCACTTTATTCTGAAACTATTAGTATTATACATTTAAAAACTTAGTAGTTAGATGTATAAAAATAATGATATTTAAAGGTGGGCTCCCATACATGAAATTAAAATAAAAAATAGAAATAAAAACAATGTCACACCTATGCGTGTAGGGTGTCACAACAGGTCTTTCAAAGTGACATCGAGGTTCCTGAAACCATTTTCTCTAAAAGTCTAACTTATAGAAACACTATGAAAAACAAAGTTATATTTGCCGTCAACAAGTGGATCACTAATTTAGTTAAATTTGACACGGAACGCTTATTGTGCGAGCCCGACTCGCACTTGGCCAGTTTTTTAATAATATTGTGGCAGTAGAAAAGAGAAAACGTTTTATTAAAACGAAAAACTTTTAATGCGATTTTGGTGAGTACTAACTAGTAGTAGGTAAATGATAAATAAATTTCAACAGGTAACAAACAGCTGAAGTTGTCGCCTGTTCTCGTGTCAAGCACAGCAAACAGTAAATATTACCCAATAAACTTTAATACAGGGTTCTGTATGCGGACCATGTCGATTTGCATCCGTTTATTAGCATGCAACTAAGTTATCCTTTGTTCCGGTGTTTGAATACACTTGAACTTGCACAGCGCTAAACTTGGAGGTTTGGAGCTGACGGAGGGGCGATCGGAACTTCGTACTATGGACGAGGTGTTGGTCATAGAAATGGTATAAGTCATGCGTACAGCTTTTAATAAGTATGTGAAAAAATTATCCGTAAAGTGTTTTTATTTCAGGAATATAAATTTTAATATTTTTTGATTTTATAAACATTTGACGTACAAGAGATCTCTAAACAAATCGACTTGAAATATGTGGAATATCTCTCAAATGATGAAATTTATATAGGTAATATTTATCAATACATCTGTAAAAATAATTTAAATTTATTATTTGATTCTATAATTATGTACCTAAAAACTTGCATACGATTTTATTGGTAAACCGCATGGGCCCCCATTTTTGTATCACTTGCTTAAATTAAGCGTGTTATATTCGTTTGAAAACCAATTAAAATTCCACGTAAATATCGTAAGTGCTAACAAAATTCAAATTTATTTTTTTCATATCCTTCCCGTGTGATTTTAAACTGATTTTATTTTAAAAATTCGACTTAAATAAATGAATTTTACTCGCCATCTTGACGCGAGTGATCCAAAAATAGGGCCCCTGGACTGTTCAAATATTAAGATCTTTGTAACTATGTTCTTGCAAATAATTAATAACGTACTGAATTTCTAACCACAAATATGAAAAAAAACTAACTACCTAGTATCTCACCAGCACTGGTTTGTGTCTTTTGGTATAAAGAGATTTTATTTTAAGCTAAGCACATATTTGAATACGATCGCACTCGTTGTCAGGTGTAGATGAGGTCTAGACGGTGGTACATTTATATCGACTTAGTAGCGACTTTGGATTGCATTGAGAGTTAAATGTTTTGCAATAATTACAAAACAGATTATTTCAATCTGACATTTCATGTTTGAGAAGCACAACATGCAGCATAATATGTTTACTACCAGAAACAAGCTGAAATCAGTTTTCTACTTATGAGAAGTAGGGTAGTTTAAAGGTTGTCTCACTTTTAGCATATAAATTTCAAGATCTTGATCTTAATATATGCCAAAAATAACAGAACCTTGATCGTGCCAACTAAACAGCTGTCTATACAAGGACATCTACTATACTAGCATTTATTCTAGCTACTAGACCGTCTTTCAAACGCTAGACCTATTGTTACACAGACCTATTGTTCTAGAAACATAAGATTATTTATGCGAAGGATATGTTGTAAGCTTATCTCAGAATCGTGGCTTCAGCTGTGGTACACTTGTGTTTTAGTTAGAATATGTTTCAAATTTATAATCTTGATGTGACCCTCATCATAATGGTTACTTATTGTTATTTTAAGTATAGCATCAATTGGTTAAGGTTTGCTTTACGCTGATAAAAGCCTTAAAGTTAACTGCATCGAACTTTAGCCACTGAACGTTACTTCTCGTTTAGAACAGGGCGCTATCTCAGTGCCTCAAGTATTGTCTTGAGGACTTGAAAGTCAGCCATAAAAGTTGCAGGCAATCCTGCTCAAGTTTCCTTTGAAATAGTTTCAAGAAAGTGGACATAGGCACATCTCACCTTTTAAACGAGACTTGCTATCTTAGATCGGAGAAGGCTTGGTGAAAATTAATGTTACTCACTCATATCTTTGGTTGTTTTCTATGTATATCATGTATGTATTTACAAAACAAAAAGTATTTAAGTATTATATCCGTTGTCTGGCACCCATAACACAAGCTTTGAGTAGCTTACTTTGGGACTAGATGGCGATTTGTGGGAATGTCCAAAGAATATTTATTTATATTAAATCTAAGATTATTTTGCGAGACAAAAAATTTGCCTGAGCCGTTTACGTGTAGGTAATGCATACAGGCCAGTTTTTTTTGCTGAGCTTCCTTTACATGACCTACCCAGACTTACACGGGTCATCATCATTATCGCTATTTTATCATTTTATCAATTTGACTGTATTGTAGACCGATTTGAAAAAAGTTTTTTGTTATGATTTCTAGTTGGTTCCTTTGTTGCCAAGTCGGGAGTTGATTATGGGATCTTAGTATAATTTGTAGCTTCTAAAAGAATTAAAACATAAGGTGCAACCCCCAGGGCCCCAACACACTTCCCCTACTGTAATCACTTAGAATGAATAAATAAAATTAATTTAAAAAAGGAAAAACGGACTTCAAAACAAAAATGCACAAAGGAATATATTTTAGGCGAACAATTTCTTTTTGGAGTTGGTGTCAGCACTTTGACCATCTCAAGCATCAACTATCACAACACCGACTCTAAAAAGAACTTTTTGGCCTAAAATAGATTCCTTGTCTTTAAAGGGTCAACTTTTATTTTTACTTTTTAAATTCAGATTTTACTTTTTTTAAAGTTATATAACAATCAAATCTTGTTGCACCTTGTAACTTAGTGTAGTAAAGTATGGAAATATCAATCTTTCTGTCCTCATTTGTCTTACTTTCGGTTCTACGGCGCAACCAAACAATAAGTCCAATATTCCTAGCGCTTGCGATAAAACTCGTAGTTACAAAAACTTTCTGACCAACATGTTGTCGTGGCATTTATACGTGATCAAACAAATCCAAACATTCCTCACAAACGCGGGAAAAGTAAATTATCAACAGTATCGTTTTGTTATTTAAGAGACTAGCGGTCCCCCGCGACTTCGTCCGCGCGTTTTGAGTCTGCTCCCTCCCCTCCCGTCGCAGCGTGATGTTTTATATCCTAAAACCTTTCTCAATAAATAAGCTATCTAACACAGAAATATTTTTTCAAATCGGTTCAGCAGTTCCTGAGATAAGCGCGTTCAAACCAACAATCTCTTCAGCTTTATAATATAATTAGCGCAAGCGCACGTTGTACTTAAGCTGCGAACATTATTTTGGTGCGGAGTTATGTTAAAACTGTGATAGCTCCTAAGATATTTATTGAAATCAAATGATATGAAGGGCAACTTGGTTCTAAATGAAATGTTCGTGATGATGAATGTATTCATTTTGATAAGAATAAATACCTGTGTGTATAATACACCTCTAAAAATGATGCATTATTTTTTTACAAATTTATTAACATAAAAAAGGTTGTAATAAGTCAACCATAAAATATAGACTTATGCTGTCGCAGACTTTATTATAGAACTCTTAATGCTGAACAATCTTGTCATACATAATATTTGTGTAACTTTAGCGATTTCCACAGCGTACGCAGCGGAAGCTCTCAAAAGGAATATTTTTCTCCCGTTTTCGTAACATTTTTCCTTGCTGCTGTGGTCTTGTGAGTCGTATCTTTATGTTATATAGCTTAAAGCCTTCCTCGATAAATGGACTATCCAACATAAAAAATTTTTTTCAAATAGGGCCAGTAGTTTCTGAGATTAGCGCGTTCAAACAAACAAACAAACAAACAAACAAACTCTTCAGCTTTATAATATTATTAGTATAGATGAATATAATATAGGTACTGAGAGAATGTTATTATATTAACTAGCTTAAATTCGTTAAATATTTCTTACCAACACTTATGCCTAAAGGCCACACCCTGTAATGGGATCAAAAATTTGAAATAAAGGAATTGAGGAGGAAGGAAAGGAAAGGAAAGGAAAAGGAAAATAAAAGAATTTGAATTCTAACAAAATAAATCTAAACAGAAATGTATTGCATGCAAACGTGTCCAGTCAAAAAACTTGCCATTGTAATTTACTACAACCAGTAAGCGATTTGATATACATTGATAAAGGTTTATAACTTTGAATTTCTATATCTCTATGTTAGAGCATTTTAGAGTATTCTAATCTGGGCGCATATTGCGATGTATTTTTTTTATAGGTAAGCGGCTCAGCTTTACTATCAAATTAGCAATACCTTTTGCAATTCCTCATGATATTTATAATTTTATTAAAATGGCAACATAAATATTATTATTCGTACTGTTGTAGTTTTATTATAATATTAGTATATTGATAATATTCGTTAACACTGAGTCGGAATTGAGCTGCCTAGGAATTGAACGGCTGAAGTTGAATTGCAATACTCTCTTTGGTCAGGTAACTACATATACTCTATGGAATGATTTATTAAAATGTTTGCTCCCATTATAGGTCACACGATGTATGTATTTAAGTACTTGTGGGAGATGCCCCGTCATAATTGTCGTCTGGTATTCGTAACACAAGGAAGAGAATTCCTTTCTTCGAAACCACGACAATTGATGTGTTCTCCGGCGCATATTTATAAATTTCTGAACCCTTTGCACTGTTACCCTTACTCTTTACCAGAGGCCTAATATTTATCTTTTACTCAAAAAAAAAATTAAATATTAATAAAGTGTTTAGCGAAATCAACACTTTAAGTTCTTACTATAAAAATATCTATGAAGTCATACCAAATCTGTTGAGTAATCTTTATTCTATTCGTAATCCAAACTGTCTATCTACAACCTTATTATTTTACGCGCTTTATTTAAGTGAAGGTTCACATAACTAGTATGCAAGAGCCGTTAAATTATAAAAAAAAACTCGAACCTTATTTAACCCACGCGTCCCCTGACGTATGCAAAGCCAAATTGGTTTTTCCTCTTTTTCCCTCTTTGACTTTTCCCAACAGTATTTACTCCATGCCACCTGCTTTATTATAGATCGTAGATTTAAAAGTTTACTGATTGGCTCTCGCTAGTAATATGAAATATAATAATTGGTGTTGTATTCCATTTTCGAAACCGTCTGCTGATGTTCACTTGTTTTTTATTGTGTTGTGAACAATGCGATGTCGATGAAGTATATTGTTTTTTTATGAATTGTCTGGTATTTGGCCACATATTGGCTGTAGGTATAATGTTGCCGAGAGGGATTTATCATACCTGACAAGTAACAGCCTATTTTTTCCTAACAATCTATGTTCAAGGAAAACTTTAGCTATTGAATGTACTTGTAAGTATCTTTTGTGTTCCTATTTTGTTACAAGTTAAGTCAGACATAAGGCCACCAAATAAGAATAACCAGAGTCTTTTGGTATACACAAGAAACATCTTAGCTAAGATACTTCTCCACATGCTTGATAAACAGAATAAATTGATCATTTCTAACAATGATTGAGAGCAAAGCATAATAGTTTCCCTTTCACTATTATTTTATTATAAACAAAGCACTTAGACTAAAGTCAGATTTCCTAGGTTAGCATTACAAACTAGACAGCTTTTGAACTGTTAACTGTAATCGAGCAAGTTTTTCATCGACTCGGCAAATACAATGTTAGCTTTTGCAGGAACTTTAAGCTTTCCACCGGGGCATTACAATATGTCTGATGGATGAAATCCTACCAGGGAAAGTTGTCTTCAACTAAATACAGTAAAGAAAACCGTTATACATTAATATTTCAAATAATCGACGTTTCTTTATCATGATACCTATTTGTAATAAAAAATGTTACATAATATGAAACGAGTTACCAGTCTTTAAATATGAATATGGAGATTTAAGAACTTTTGTAATGTGCACTTGCAGGAGAATCTGCACCCACTAAAATTTATCCGCATGACCAAAGGTATGACTAGGAGAGAATGCTTTTAGCATTTACTTTTTGTACATTGTTATTTATGTATAAAAAGACATACATTAGACATACACATTTTAAATATATATAATTATTTTGAAAATGATGCTTTTTCTTATCAAAGACCTTTTCATCAAAATGTTGATCATCAAAACTTAGACGTTGCATTGCATGAAGTCTTATACCTACTTACGGTCAAAATATTATTTCTCTTCATAAGTCACACACAATTTCGTAAGATTTTTTCATAAAATCATCTGCCATTTTCGGTACATTGCTACAAGCAACGTCGTTTAAAACCGCTTCCTTTATAAGAAAAATACAAAATATATTTGAAACAATAATTGGATGATCAAACGAACTTACCTTAAGTGAAGTTCGATCCAAATTGTCCTGACTTCGACGAAGAGACTTAATTGACCATGTCGTATACCCTACTACGCGTCTATTCACTCGCACACAGGTTTAGCGCAAGAAAGAGAAGGTAAATGACCTCACTCCCTCCCACGCCTCACAGCACTGCCGCCTGTCGCTCATTCATTTCAGAGCAAGGAGACCGATGTATGAGATGTACAACATTGATTATAGGTACTTATTGTAAAGGTGACGATTATTTTTGCATAAAAAACGTACACGGGAATTGGGAAGGGTGGGACCTTAAATCTCTTCGTCGAAGTCAGGACAATTTGGATCGAACTTTACTTAAGGTAAGTTCGTTTGATCATCCAATTGTCCTGCCTTCGACTCTGAGATTTAATTGACCATGTAGATGTTTGGAGTGAAATCAATGTTGTTACAATATAATAAGTTGACATTTCTGATGTTAGTAGTGATTGATCATTAAAACGATCATATTAAATAACAATTCATTTTTCATGTCACTATCTTTGACATATACATGTATCACTATTACTAAAAAACATTAGTTGTATGATAAATATGATAAGTTATAACTTTCTACCAATAAAAATATCTTTATTAGGAAGAAAGAAGATATTTGTTAGTATTTTTTATTAATGATTAACTAAAAATTGATAATTTATTTATTTTAGTAATTTTAAACTGAAATAAGGCATTTTTGTTTAATTGTGGCATGTTATAAAAATTGCAAACAATACGGAATACGTATTGTTGGGCTGAGACGGTTTGCGAATAATATAGTTTTACACACTGAATTTGGCACGTAAAACAAATGATAATTTTATAACGAGGAAAGCCACATACAGAAAACACTTTTTAGTTAGCGCCTTATCTTTGGTAAGTTAAAGGGCGTGAAGGTAAAGTCGTCTGACAAATCGTTATCTTATTCTTGCAGTATTTAGCATATTTTGTAATTATAGTTTTTAAATACGTATGTACATGATATTCTATTGCTTTTCAGTATGGGATATTTAGGTATTAATGCGACTGTTTGAAAAATATTCGAACGTATACCAAACACATAAATAATATTTTATACATTAAAATTTCGAATACCCGAGAAAATTTATATGCTTAATTTGGATATAAAATGTGTTTAATGATTTGTATAAAAGTAATTGATTAAAAGATTCATTCTTAGGAATATAATTCTTTTAAGATCATTATTATACTCACGGGTGTCTATCAATGATATATGATTATTTGCTGTGTTAGAAAAAGAATACAATAATTCAATGGCTTTGAAATATTATCGTTATCAGAAAGTTTAAGGCATAGGTAGGTAGGTAATGATTTTTTATGTATTATTTATATTTCATTAAGTATATTAGTTTTTTTCTAAAAAACTTTCGGCTTCTTGGAGCTTTATGAGGGCAAACGACCGCAAACGATTTCTCCGAAATTGGCACATTACACTGAATTTGGCACGTAAAACAAATGATAATTTTATAACGAGGAAAGCCACATACAGAAAACACTTTTTAGTAAGCGCCTTATCTTTGGTAAGTTAAAGGGCGTGAAGGTAAAGTCGTCTGACAAATCGTTATCTTATTCTTGCAGTATTTAGCATATTTTGTAATTATAGTTTTTAAATACGTATGTACATGATATTCTATTGCTTTTCAGTATGGGATATTTAGGTATTAATGCGACTGTTTGAAAAATATTCGAACGTATACCAAACACATAAATAATATTTTATACATTAAAATTTCGAATACCCGAGAAAATTTATATGCTTAATTTGGATATAAAATGTGTTTAATGATTTGTATAAAAGTAATTGATTAAAAGATTCATTCTTAGGAATGTAATTCTTTTAAGATCATTATTATACTCACGGGTGTCTATCAATGATATATGATTATTTGCTGTGTTAGAAAAAGAATACAATAATTCAATGGCTTTGAAATATTATCGTTATCAGAAAGTTTAAGGCATAGGTAGGTAGGTAATGATTTTTTATGTATTATTTATATTTCATTAAGTATATTAGTTTTTTTCTAAAAAACTTTCGGCTTCTTGGAGCTTTATAAGGGCAAACGACCGCAAACGATTTCTCCGAAATAAGTTTTGGTACCACCCGGCCCCGACCAAATACGTTTGCCTAATATTCGACGAATCGACCGAATGTTCGCCGAGTAGGTATTCGATAGTCGGCACATGTTCAGATTTATATATATGATATATATAATAAATTTAATCATAATTTTATTGCCTGGGTAAATGTCTGGATTACTAATGCTTTAGAATGTTTTTAACACTCACAGTGTCATATTTTATATTCATAAAGATCAAATAAGAAACCAAAAATTTTTTGCGCACGGGCGGGACTTGAACCAGCAACCTTTTGGCAAACCGGGCCAAACGCTCTTACCAATTGAGCTACCGTGCTGTTAGTCCGACTCTGCGAAATTTGTGGTTTCTTATGAAAACGTCAATTGCGTGACGCTTAGCGCCATCTAGCCGTCTGTTTATGAAACAGATGGCCCAAGCAGTTATTCTTTACAGAATAAATTCAACTTGGAATGATGTCGCTTCGCTATCTAATGCTTTAGAATGTTTTTAACACTCACAGTGTCATATTTTATATTCATAAAGATGAAATAAGAAACCAAAAATTTTTTGCGCACGGGCGGGACTTGAACCAGCAACCTTTTGGCAAACCGGGCCAAACGCTCTTACCAATTGAGCTACCGTGCTGTTAGTCCGACCCTGCGAAATTTGTGGTTTCTTATGAAAACGTCAATTGCTTGACGCTTAGCGCCATCTAGCCGTCTGTTTATGAAACAGATGGCCCAAGCAGTTATTCTTTACAGAATTAATTCAACTTGGAATGATGTCGCTTCGCTATCTAATGCTTAAGAATGTTTTTAACACTCACAGTGTCATATTGTCATATGTTTCGAGTTGGTTGCTATATTTTTAAGGTTGACAAATATTTGTAACATATTTGGCTACAGATGAGACTTGTTTCAATATTATGAGCTGTGTCAAAACAAGTCTGATGATGATTCAGAATAAGGGTACCTATTTTGACACGAAATCCAAAAATAAATGGATATCGTATTAAAAGTGCCGATGTCATATCGAGATCCCAAGGGTAAACTGGTTTTATACATATTTAAACATCAAACATCCTTAAATAGGGTTAGTAAAAAACATAGATAATTTGGTTTGAAATAATTAATTGATTAGAATTTTAATAAATGGTCGAATCACATGACGTCCTCTGGCGTAAGAATTAAGGAAAAGTCCTATTTAAAAAAAAATCATTTTCAAAATAAAATACTTTTTCTCAACTATACCACCCGACCTATTTTATTATTAATTTTTAATTTTCAATTGTTCCACCGTATGTAAGTAACTGGTGAATATCAAATGGTGAAAATGTCCTTTGAAAATTTATTAAACACAGTTTATCGAATACTATAATTATCAAACAATAAAATGCATATAATAAGTACCTATTTTATTGCTTATTAGAGCAACGTTTTCAAGGAATTGTTCCTTAATAACTTAGTGGCTTTCTGGGGAAGATTGTTGGGGAGTGGGTGGATGTAATTGATTACAAAAAAACTGATGATTAGAGAATATATTTACTTGATGTAGTTTATTCTTAAATCACAGAATAAATAGTAGGAAAATAAACATGGTTCATATTTCCAATAACTCGAATTAGATTATTATAGTGCAATTTGATTCTAATGCTGCATTGCATTAAGGATACGTCAGTTTTTTTTTAAATATATATATAAATAATAATTTCCTAGCCTTTTGTTACAAAAAATGTTGATAGTGATATTTTTGGAATAATGAATATGGCTTGTATTTATTTCACGTCAAACGTAGGTGTGTGTGTAAATGGCAAATAGAAATAACCGAATTATATGAAATATTGTAATAATACTTGAGAAAATAAAATTGTGTCAATTGATATGCTTTGCTTATGCATTTCCATAAAAAGCAAAAAAGGCAATATCTTCATAAAATGAGCTTGTTTCAATTTAATAGCTACCTACTCTTATGGTATATCTAACAATGTGTCGATAAGTTTTGGTTTGTGCTATCTGCCGCATACTTCAATACAATAGAACGTTTTATTTGAATTATTCTTAGGTGGTGCTCGTGGTAGGTAGTAAATGGTAACAAAAAAACAAGGTCATAGAAACAAAGGTCAATTCCAGGTGACCAAAGGTTCTCACAATTTTTACTGAGCGGTGGCTGGCTTTTCCAAAGATAAAGGACACAGATCTTTATTAAGTTTTCTCGACTCGAGATTAAGTACCGAACTTTGTGACGGTTAAATGAACGCATTCATATCACATCATCACTTTCACAGCATATTTTTCAAAAAATGAAATAACCTCTAAAACAATGGAATACAGCGCACCGTAATAAATCTAATATGACGGTAGTACTATATTGATTTCGTGATTTGATAAGATGTCTCATTGGCATATTTAAAAAAAAATACGCTTTCCAGGTAGTTGTTATTACTTCAGTCAATAAAATCTAAGCTTTACCGAATTATTTACTGAGAAGTTGATTTAATCTTAGTTGGATATAAGATAAATACGGCAATTTTTCTACCATTCAGAATCATACATTGGCAGGTATTTAGCAATGCTCATTCTCATTTTTATTATAGCTGTTAAAATTAAAAGCATTTAATGGAGTTTTTAAACGGACTGGTTTTTATATGGACCCAACTATATTTTGGTACGTCCTGGGCAAGCTTACAGCTTGCTTGCTTGCTAGTTATAATCAAAGAGCCAACCACAAGCTAAATAGCTATAGGTATGAGCAGAAAGCAGAAATGTATGTAGAAAAATCTTGCTTTCTTAAACAGTTCATTGTTTTCTTTTTACAAAATCTATTTAATTCAATATTTTAAGTAGATTTATTAAGCAATTTATGTTTACCATAGCATTGTCTAGTTAGATAATTTTATAGCCATTGGCAAGAAATAAGTACAAAAGAGTTGTGATCAATGGATAAGGACCCAAACCACATAACTATGTGAGCTATGGTGGGATGCTATGCTACCGTTTTTAGAGCTTTGTGGAAAACATATGAGGAACTTGTACTGCAGGTTGCAGAGTACGTGTATTTATGATTAAGATCTAGGTTGTTAAAGTGTTTTTGAGTCTCTCATGTTTACTATTCTGAGTAAAAAATTACAAAATAAATATTAATTTATTCGATTTGAAATAAATCTTCTGTCACTATTATTTTTCGGTACTTACGAATAAGATACTTGGTAAACCATTTATTTGCTATTTTTGTTTGTACGTGTGATAGCTCACATTATGCTCCATTTTAATCTTTGCCTAAATATTGGCTGAGACAAGTGTTCGGTCGTGGTTTTGCCACGAGTGGAATACGGTAGCCCGTAATAAGTACATGTACGTACGGCCTTAAGGTGATATAACAAAGCATTCATAAGAACACATACCTTTTTTGGTCGGATTCTGATTCCGAGTGCCAGTTTTTTTTGCTGAGCTTCCTTTACATGACCTACCCAGACTTACACGGGTCATCATCATTATCGCTATTTTATCATTTTATCAATTTGACTGTATTGTAGACCGATTTGAAAAAAGTTTTTTGTTATGATTTCTAGTTGGTTCCTTTGTTGCCAAGTCGGGAGTTGATTATGGGATCTTAGTATAATTTGTAGCTTCTAAAAGAATTAAAACATAAGGTGCAACCCCCAGGGCCCCAACACACTTCCCCTACTGTAATCACTTAGAATGAATAAATAAAATTAATTTAAAAAAGGAAAAACGGACTTCAAAACAAAAATGCACAAAGGAATATATTTTAGGCGAACAATTTCTTTTTGGAGTTGGTGTCAGCACTTTGACCATCTCAAGCATCAACTATCACAACACCGACTCTAAAAAGAACTTTTTGGCCTAAAATAGATTCCTTGTCTTTAAAGGGTCAACTTTTATTTTTACTTTTTAAATTCAGATTTTACTTTTTTTAAAGTTATATAACAATCAAATCTTGTTGCACCTTGTAACTTAGTGTAGTAAAGTATGGAAATATCAATCTTTCTGTCCTCATTTGTCTTACTTTCGGTTCTACGGCGCAACCAAACAATAAGTCCAATATTCCTAGCGCTTGCGATAAAACTCGTAGTTACAAAAACTTTCTGACCAACATGTTGTCGTGGCATTTATACGTGATCAAACAAATCCAAACATTCCTCACAAACGCGGGAAAAGTAAATTATCAACAGTATCGTTTTGTTATTTAAGAGACTAGCGGTCCCCCGCGACTTCGTCCGCGCGTTTTGAGTCTGCTCCCTCCCCTCCCGTCGCAGCGTGATGTTTTATATCCTAAAACCTTTCTCAATAAATAAGCTATCTAACACAGAAATATTTTTTCAAATCGGTTCAGCAGTTCCTGAGATAAGCGCGTTCAAACCAACAATCTCTTCAGCTTTATAATATAATTAGCGCAAGCGCACGTTGTACTTAAGCTGCGAACATTATTTTGGTGCGGAGTTATGTTAAAACTGTGATAGCTCCTAAGATATTTATTGAAATCAAATGATATGAAGGGCAACTTGGTTCTAAATGAAATGTTCGTGATGATGAATGTATTCATTTTGATAAGAATAAATACCTGTGTGTATAATACACCTCTAAAAATGATGCATTATTTTTTTACAAATTTATTAACATAAAAAAGGTTGTAATAAGTCAACCATAAAATATAGACTTATGCTGTCGCAGACTTTATTATAGAACTCTTAATGCTGAACAATCTTGTCATACATAATATTTGTGTAACTTTAGCGATTTCCACAGCGTACGCAGCGGAAGCTCTCAAAAGGAATATTTTTCTCCCGTTTTCGTAACATTTTTCCTTGCTGCTGTGGTCTTGTGAGTCGTATCTTTATGTTATATAGCTTAAAGCCTTCCTCGATAAATGGACTATCCAACATAAAAAATTTTTTTCAAATAGGGCCAGTAGTTTCTGAGATTAGCGCGTTCAAACAAACAAACAAACAAACAAACAAACTCTTCAGCTTTATAATATTATTAGTATAGATGAATATAATATAGGTACTGAGAGAATGTTATTATATTAACTAGCTTAAATTCGTTAAATATTTCTTACCAACACTTATGCCTAAAGGCCACACCCTGTAATGGGATCAAAAATTTGAAATAAAGGAATTGAGGAGGAAGGAAAGGAAAGGAAAGGAAAAGGAAAATAAAAGAATTTGAATTCTAACAAAATAAATCTAAACAGAAATGTATTGCATGCAAACGTGTCCAGTCAAAAAACTTGCCATTGTAATTTACTACAACCAGTAAGCGATTTGATATACATTGATAAAGGTTTATAACTTTGAATTTCTATATCTCTATGTTAGAGCATTTTAGAGTATTCTAATCTGGGCGCATATTGCGATGTATTTTTTTTATAGGTAAGCGGCTCAGCTTTACTATCAAATTAGCAATACCTTTTGCAATTCCTCATGATATTTATAATTTTATTAAAATGGCAACATAAATATTATTATTCGTACTGTTGTAGTTTTATTATAATATTAGTATATTGATAATATTCGTTAACACTGAGTCGGAATTGAGCTGCCTAGGAATTGAACGGCTGAAGTTGAATTGCAATACTCTCTTTGGTCAGGTAACTACATATACTCTATGGAATGATTTATTAAAATGTTTGCTCCCATTATAGGTCACACGATGTATGTATTTAAGTACTTGTGGGAGATGCCCCGTCATAATTGTCGTCTGGTATTCGTAACACAAGGAAGAGAATTCCTTTCTTCGAAACCACGACAATTGATGTGTTCTCCGGCGCATATTTATAAATTTCTGAACCCTTTGCACTGTTACCCTTACTCTTTACCAGAGGCCTAATATTTATCTTTTACTCAAAAAAAAAATTAAATATTAATAAAGTGTTTAGCGAAATCAACACTTTAAGTTCTTACTATAAAAATATCTATGAAGTCATACCAAATCTGTTGAGTAATCTTTATTCTATTCGTAATCCAAACTGTCTATCTACAACCTTATTATTTTACGCGCTTTATTTAAGTGAAGGTTCACATAACTAGTATGCAAGAGCCGTTAAATTATAAAAAAAAACTCGAACCTTATTTAACCCACGCGTCCCCTGACGTATGCAAAGCCAAATTGGTTTTTCCTCTTTTTCCCTCTTTGACTTTTCCCAACAGTATTTACTCCATGCCACCTGCTTTATTATAGATCGTAGATTTAAAAGTTTACTGATTGGCTCTCGCTAGTAATATGAAATATAATAATTGGTGTTGTATTCCATTTTCGAAACCGTCTGCTGATGTTCACTTGTTTTTTATTGTGTTGTGAACAATGCGATGTCGATGAAGTATATTGTTTTTTTATGAATTGTCTGGTATTTGGCCACATATTGGCTGTAGGTATAATGTTGCCGAGAGGGATTTATCATACCTGACAAGTAACAGCCTATTTTTTCCTAACAATCTATGTTCAAGGAAAACTTTAGCTATTGAATGTACTTGTAAGTATCTTTTGTGTTCCTATTTTGTTACAAGTTAAGTCAGACATAAGGCCACCAAATAAGAATAACCAGAGTCTTTTGGTATACACAAGAAACATCTTAGCTAAGATACTTCTCCACATGCTTGATAAACAGAATAAATTGATCATTTCTAACAATGATTGAGAGCAAAGCATAATAGTTTCCCTTTCACTATTATTTTATTATAAACAAAGCACTTAGACTAAAGTCAGATTTCCTAGGTTAGCATTACAAACTAGACAGCTTTTGAACTGTTAACTGTAATCGAGCAAGTTTTTCATCGACTCGGCAAATACAATGTTAGCTTTTGCAGGAACTTTAAGCTTTCCACCGGGGCATTACAATATGTCTGATGGATGAAATCCTACCAGGGAAAGTTGTCTTCAACTAAATACAGTAAAGAAAACCGTTATACATTAATATTTCAAATAATCGACGTTTCTTTATCATGATACCTATTTGTAATAAAAAATGTTACATAATATGAAACGAGTTACCAGTCTTTAAATATGAATATGGAGATTTAAGAACTTTTGTAATGTGCACTTGCAGGAGAATCTGCACCCACTAAAATTTATCCGCATGACCAAAGGTATGACTAGGAGAGAATGCTTTTAGCATTTACTTTTTGTACATTGTTATTTATGTATAAAAAGACATACATTAGACATACACATTTTAAATATATATAATTATTTTGAAAATGATGCTTTTTCTTATCAAAGACCTTTTCATCAAAATGTTGATCATCAAAACTTAGACGTTGCATTGCATGAAGTCTTATACCTACTTACGGTCAAAATATTAATTCTCTTCATAAGTCACACACAATTTCGTAAGATTTTTTCATAAAATCATCTGCCATTTTCGGTACATTGCTACAAGCAACGTCGTTTAAAACCGCTTCCTTTATAAGAAAAATACAAAATATATTTGAAACAATAATTGGATGATCAAACGAACTTACCTTAAGTGAAGTTCGATCCAAATTGTCCTGACTTCGACGAAGAGACTTAATTGACCATGTCGTATACCCTACTACGCGTCTATTCACTCGCACACAGGTTTAGCGCAAGAAAGAGAAGGTAAATGACCTCACTCCCTCCCACGCCTCACAGCACTGCCGCCTGTCGCTCATTCATTTCAGAGCAAGGAGACCGATGTATGAGATGTACAACATTGATTATAGGTACTTATTGTAAAGGTGACGATTATTTTTGCATAAAAAACGTACACGGGAATTGGGAAGGGTGGGACCTTAAATCTCTTCGTCGAAGTCAGGACAATTTGGATCGAACTTTACTTAAGGTAAGTTCGTTTGATCATCCAATTGTCCTGCCTTCGACTCTGAGATTTAATTGACCATGTAGATGTTTGGAGTGAAATCAATGTTGTTACAATATAATAAGTTGACATTTCTGATGTTAGTAGTGATTGATCATTAAAACGATCATATTAAATAACAATTCATTTTTCATGTCACTATCTTTGACATATACATGTATCACTATTACTAAAAAACATTAGTTGTATGATAAATATGATAAGTTATAACTTTCTACCAATAAAAATATCTTTATTAGGAAGAAAGAAGATATTTGTTAGTATTTTTTATTAATGATTAACTAAAAATTGATAATTTATTTATTTTAGTAATTTTAAACTGAAATAAGGCATTTTTGTTTAATTGTGGCATGTTATAAAAATTGCAAACAATACGGAATACGTATTGTTGGGCTGAGACGGTTTGCGAATAATATAGTTTTACACACTGAATTTGGCACGTAAAACAAATGATAATTTTATAACGAGGAAAGCCACATACAGAAAACACTTTTTAGTTAGCGCCTTATCTTTGGTAAGTTAAAGGGCGTGAAGGTAAAGTCGTCTGACAAATCGTTATCTTATTCTTGCAGTATTTAGCATATTTTGTAATTATAGTTTTTAAATACGTATGTACATGATATTCTATTGCTTTTCAGTATGGGATATTTAGGTATTAATGCGACTGTTTGAAAAATATTCGAACGTATACCAAACACATAAATAATATTTTATACATTAAAATTTCGAATACCCGAGAAAATTTATATGCTTAATTTGGATATAAAATGTGTTTAATGATTTGTATAAAAGTAATTGATTAAAAGATTCATTCTTAGGAATATAATTCTTTTAAGATCATTATTATACTCACGGGTGTCTATCAATGATATATGATTATTTGCTGTGTTAGAAAAAGAATACAATAATTCAATGGCTTTGAAATATTATCGTTATCAGAAAGTTTAAGGCATAGGTAGGTAGGTAATGATTTTTTATGTATTATTTATATTTCATTAAGTATATTAGTTTTTTTCTAAAAAACTTTCGGCTTCTTGGAGCTTTATGAGGGCAAACGACCGCAAACGATTTCTCCGAAATTGGCACATTACACTGAATTTGGCACGTAAAACAAATGATAATTTTATAACGAGGAAAGCCACATACAGAAAACACTTTTTAGTAAGCGCCTTATCTTTGGTAAGTTAAAGGGCGTGAAGGTAAAGTCGTCTGACAAATCGTTATCTTATTCTTGCAGTATTTAGCATATTTTGTAATTATAGTTTTTAAATACGTATGTACATGATATTCTATTGCTTTTCAGTATGGGATATTTAGGTATTAATGCGACTGTTTGAAAAATATTCGAACGTATACCAAACACATAAATAATATTTTATACATTAAAATTTCGAATACCCGAGAAAATTTATATGCTTAATTTGGATATAAAATGTGTTTAATGATTTGTATAAAAGTAATTGATTAAAAGATTCATTCTTAGGAATGTAATTCTTTTAAGATCATTATTATACTCACGGGTGTCTATCAATGATATATGATTATTTGCTGTGTTAGAAAAAGAATACAATAATTCAATGGCTTTGAAATATTATCGTTATCAGAAAGTTTAAGGCATAGGTAGGTAGGTAATGATTTTTTATGTATTATTTATATTTCATTAAGTATATTAGTTTTTTTCTAAAAAACTTTCGGCTTCTTGGAGCTTTATAAGGGCAAACGACCGCAAACGATTTCTCCGAAATAAGTTTTGGTACCACCCGGCCCCGACCAAATACGTTTGCCTAATATTCGACGAATCGACCGAATGTTCGCCGAGTAGGTATTCGATAGTCGGCACATGTTCAGATTTATATATATGATATATATAATAAATTTAATCATAATTTTATTGCCTGGGTAAATGTCTGGATTACTAATGCTTTAGAATGTTTTTAACACTCACAGTGTCATATTTTATATTCATAAAGATCAAATAAGAAACCAAAAATTTTTTGCGCACGGGCGGGACTTGAACCAGCAACCTTTTGGCAAACCGGGCCAAACGCTCTTACCAATTGAGCTACCGTGCTGTTAGTCCGACTCTGCGAAATTTGTGGTTTCTTATGAAAACGTCAATTGCGTGACGCTTAGCGCCATCTAGCCGTCTGTTTATGAAACAGATGGCCCAAGCAGTTATTCTTTACAGAATAAATTCAACTTGGAATGATGTCGCTTCGCTATCTAATGCTTTAGAATGTTTTTAACACTCACAGTGTCATATTTTATATTCATAAAGATGAAATAAGAAACCAAAAATTTTTTGCGCACGGGCGGGACTTGAACCAGCAACCTTTTGGCAAACCGGGCCAAACGCTCTTACCAATTGAGCTACCGTGCTGTTAGTCCGACCCTGCGAAATTTGTGGTTTCTTATGAAAACGTCAATTGCTTGACGCTTAGCGCCATCTAGCCGTCTGTTTATGAAACAGATGGCCCAAGCAGTTATTCTTTACAGAATTAATTCAACTTGGAATGATGTCGCTTCGCTATCTAATGCTTAAGAATGTTTTTAACACTCACAGTGTCATATTGTCATATGTTTCGAGTTGGTTGCTATATTTTTAAGGTTGACAAATATTTGTAACATATTTGGCTACAGATGAGACTTGTTTCAATATTATGAGCTGTGTCAAAACAAGTCTGATGATGATTCAGAATAAGGGTACCTATTTTGACACGAAATCCAAAAATAAATGGATATCGTATTAAAAGTGCCGATGTCATATCGAGATCCCAAGGGTAAACTGGTTTTATACATATTTAAACATCAAACATCCTTAAATAGGGTTAGTAAAAAACATAGATAATTTGGTTTGAAATAATTAATTGATTAGAATTTTAATAAATGGTCGAATCACATGACGTCCTCTGGCGTAAGAATTAAGGAAAAGTCCTATTTAAAAAAAAATCATTTTCAAAATAAAATACTTTTTCTCAACTATACCACCCGACCTATTTTATTATTAATTTTTAATTTTCAATTGTTCCACCGTATGTAAGTAACTGGTGAATATCAAATGGTGAAAATGTCCTTTGAAAATTTATTAAACACAGTTTATCGAATACTATAATTATCAAACAATAAAATGCATATAATAAGTACCTATTTTATTGCTTATTAGAGCAACGTTTTCAAGGAATTGTTCCTTAATAACTTAGTGGCTTTCTGGGGAAGATTGTTGGGGAGTGGGTGGATGTAATTGATTACAAAAAAACTGATGATTAGAGAATATATTTACTTGATGTAGTTTATTCTTAAATCACAGAATAAATAGTAGGAAAATAAACATGGTTCATATTTCCAATAACTCGAATTAGATTATTATAGTGCAATTTGATTCTAATGCTGCATTGCATTAAGGATACGTCAGTTTTTTTTTAAATATATATATAAATAATAATTTCCTAGCCTTTTGTTACAAAAAATGTTGATAGTGATATTTTTGGAATAATGAATATGGCTTGTATTTATTTCACGTCAAACGTAGGTGTGTGTGTAAATGGCAAATAGAAATAACCGAATTATATGAAATATTGTAATAATACTTGAGAAAATAAAATTGTGTCAATTGATATGCTTTGCTTATGCATTTCCATAAAAAGCAAAAAAGGCAATATCTTCATAAAATGAGCTTGTTTCAATTTAATAGCTACCTACTCTTATGGTATATCTAACAATGTGTCGATAAGTTTTGGTTTGTGCTATCTGCCGCATACTTCAATACAATAGAACGTTTTATTTGAATTATTCTTAGGTGGTGCTCGTGGTAGGTAGTAAATGGTAACAAAAAAACAAGGTCATAGAAACAAAGGTCAATTCCAGGTGACCAAAGGTTCTCACAATTTTTACTGAGCGGTGGCTGGCTTTTCCAAAGATAAAGGACACAGATCTTTATTAAGTTTTCTCGACTCGAGATTAAGTACCGAACTTTGTGACGGTTAAATGAACGCATTCATATCACATCATCACTTTCACAGCATATTTTTCAAAAAATGAAATAACCTCTAAAACAATGGAATACAGCGCACCGTAATAAATCTAATATGACGGTAGTACTATATTGATTTCGTGATTTGATAAGATGTCTCATTGGCATATTTAAAAAAAAATACGCTTTCCAGGTAGTTGTTATTACTTCAGTCAATAAAATCTAAGCTTTACCGAATTATTTACTGAGAAGTTGATTTAATCTTAGTTGGATATAAGATAAATACGGCAATTTTTCTACCATTCAGAATCATACATTGGCAGGTATTTAGCAATGCTCATTCTCATTTTTATTATAGCTGTTAAAATTAAAAGCATTTAATGGAGTTTTTAAACGGACTGGTTTTTATATGGACCCAACTATATTTTGGTACGTCCTGGGCAAGCTTACAGCTTGCTTGCTTGCTAGTTATAATCAAAGAGCCAACCACAAGCTAAATAGCTATAGGTATGAGCAGAAAGCAGAAATGTATGTAGAAAAATCTTGCTTTCTTAAACAGTTCATTGTTTTCTTTTTACAAAATCTATTTAATTCAATATTTTAAGTAGATTTATTAAGCAATTTATGTTTACCATAGCATTGTCTAGTTAGATAATTTTATAGCCATTGGCAAGAAATAAGTACACAAGAGTTGTGATCAATGGATAAGGACCCAAACCACATAACTATGTGAGCTATGGTGGGATGCTATGCTACCGTTTTTAGAGCTTTGTGGAAAACATATGAGGAACTTGTACTGCAGGTTGCAGAGTACGTGTATTTATGATTAAGATCTAGGTTGTTAAAGTGTTTTTGAGTCTCTCATGTTTACTATTCTGAGTAAAAAATTACAAAATAAATATTAATTTATTCGATTTGAAATAAATCTTCTGTCACTATTATTTTTCGGTACTTACGAATAAGATACTTGGTAAACCATTTATTTGCTATTTTTGTTTGTACGTGTGATAGCTCACATTATGCTCCATTTTAATCTTTGCCTAAATATTGGCTGAGACAAGTGTTCGGTCGTGGTTTTGCCACGAGTGGAATACGGTAGCCCGTAATAAGTACATGTACGTACGGCCTTAAGGTGATATAACAAAGCATTCATAAGAACACATACCTTTTTTGGTCGGATTCTGATTCCGAGTGCGAGACGTTGAAAACATGCTGGAATTGTGACGGTAGATCACCGTTGCGAAGCAATTCGCGGCGCGTTGGCACAGGTATGGCCGGATGAGTGCGGGCGAGGGCCGCTGATTCATACTTAGAGGCCATAGTGGCGCATCGTCAGCGCTGCTTAATATTAATCATGAATGTCTTTGGCTGTAATTTATTATTATAGCATCAAAGAAAAATTGGCTGTAACTTCAGCTAACTTGTTTCCCTTTTTTCGCAATGAAAATGAGGGTAGGATATTGGAAGCAACGCATACCAAAAGTCTCAGATAAGATCTAGAATAATCTAGATAATTAGGACTGGCTGACCTCACGTGTCAGCTCTGCCAGTATTTGCTACAGATCAATATCGCGTATTGATTCGGAGCGGAAAATGCGGACTGGCTAGCATCGCGTGCTAGCTCGGCCGCGAAGCGTAAAGCATGCATGGTGCAGTCACGCTGGGTAGTGCGTTTTACTTCACATTCACTTGTTAAATTAACAAAAACATTTTTGAACTAACATCTATACTAATATTATAAAACTGAAGAGTTTGTTTGTTTGTTTGTTTGTTTGTTTGAACGCGTTAATTCCAAAAACTACTGGCCCGATTTGAAAAGTTATTTTTATGTTGGATAGTCCATTTATTGAGGAAGGCTTTAAGCTATATAACATAAACATACGACTCACAAGACCACAGCAGCAATGAAAAATGTTGCGAAAACGGAAGAAAGATATTCCTTTTGAGAGCTTCCGCTGCGTACGCTGCGGAAACCGCTAAAGTTACACAAAAATCATGTTTTACAAGATTGTTCAACATTAAGAGTTCTATAATAAAGTCCGCGACAGCTTATGTCTATCTTTTATGGTTGACTTACTACAACCTTTTTTAAGTTAATAAATTTGTAAAAAAATAATGCATCATTTTTAGAGGTGTATTATACACACAGGTATTTATTCTTATCAAAATAAATACATTCACCATCACGAGCATTTCATTTAGAACAAAGTTACCCTTTATATCATTTGATTCCAATAAATATCTTAGGAGCTATCACAGTTTTAACATAACTCCGCACCAAAATAATGTTCCCAGCTTAAGTACAACGTGCGCTTGCGCTAATTATATTATAAAGCTGAAGAGTTTGTTGGTTTGAACGCGCTTATCTCAGGAACTGCTGAACCGATTTGAAAAAATATTTCTGTGTTAGATAGCTTATTTATTTAGAAAGGCTTTAGGATATAAATCATCACGCTGCGACGGGAGGGGAGGGAGCAAACTCAAAACGCGCGGACGAAGTCGCGGGGGACCGCTAGTTTCACTATAAGATAAATTTCGTTTAGCACGAAATAAAAACTTAACGGTTATATACTGTGGTTACTGCGTGCGTTGGAACGGCGCGCGCGCACGGACACGAATGAGCGACAGGCGGCTGGCAGTGCTGTGAGGCGTGGGAGGGAGTGAGGTCATTTACCTTCTCTTTCTTGCGCTAAACCTGTGTGCGAGTGAATAGACGCGTAGTAGGGCATACTACATGGTCAATTAAATCTCAGAGTCGAAGGCAGGACAATCTTTGCAAATGAAACCCAACGTTATCTAATTTTTCCTTGTGTTCGAATATTCTTCCAACGTTCTTGCATACATTGCTAAATTAAATTTCGAAATCAAGAGACATGATTTGGGTCCAAACTCCCAATATGAAACCGTTTGAGGGTAGGTTTTGAATTAAATCAAACGTTCATTGCTTTTATATGCAGATTAGTATGACGAATACAGATACAAAAGATAAGTCTGAACTTTTATGGCACGATATTATGGAATTCACGATTTTGGTCGCGTTTTATAGGTTCTTGCGCCCTCGTATGTTTAACTTACTTTGGTAACTCAATCCAAACATGAATTTTAAGGTGTATGTACTCGAGACAATATACAATTGTAAGATTTAGGCATACATACAGTTTGATTCAATCTTTAAAACGACGCAACGGAATTTGATGCCTTTTTATTTTAAATAAATGTAGTGATTATATAAAAATATGTAAAACACTGATAATTTTAGAGGTTTCAAAGTAGAGTCGTAAATATATCTTTTATTGCGCTTACTTTGCAAACGTTGGCTAAACCCTACGAGTACTATATGGATCAAACATTGTACCCGTGAAAAACTGGGGTGGGTTGCTAGTAAAATAATAATTTCCAACTGCTGAATTATTTATATTCCTATTAACTTGATACAATTATTGTATTATGTTTTCCCTCATAATATTTGTAAAGTCCACGGCGTGCCCTTTGCAGTGGATTTACAAGCGAAGGATGAAGCACGCAATCCGCTCAGATGTTAGAAGTAAAACTCTGGTGACCGTGAACGTAGTAAAACTTTTATTGTAGGTGGATTTACAATAAGTAGGACAATGTTCAGATATTGTCCTACTTATTGTAAATTCACCTATAATAAATGTCTACGTAATGTACCGTCAGTGGTACAGCGTGGTTATGCGATACTCAATAATTATAAACAAATTCGTTCCTAAGTTTTATTTGGCGACGGCCGTGACGCACGCTCCTAAATATGTTACGGTAAAACCGTACAATATTCCTGTTTCAGGAGATTCACTGTTTTAAATATTTACAGCTAAATCCAACAACAAATTGACTTTACATTACTTAAGTATTTATTATTTCATCTTGTTTAATGTGAAGAAGATAATAATTGTTATTAGCCTTAGTTCACGAGTCCTTCAGTTGCGCAAGAAAGTAATCAATGAAACTGACTGTGTCTTTAATATAAGGTAAAATGGACAATATACTTACAAAGAAATATATTATAGGACACGTATACTGTTAGGCAACGGTTACACCATCTATCACTTAAGATCATCAGTCTTTCCTGAATGATCGGAGGATATATATATATATATATATATATATATATATATATATATATATATATATATATATATATATATATTATGATATATATATGGATATATATGTTATCTCAATCGTATATGTATATATATTTATTGTATTTAGTAATTATTATTATTTATAAAATATAAAAACATTATAAATTTTATTTTCCGTAATTTAATTTAGCACTGCCGATAACCGCAAATATTACAATTCCAACACCTATGGGGTGGCTGGAAGAGATCTCTTTTAGGGATAAGCCCACCTTTGTTCACATCGTGACTTCATGAATTTCCTATTCAACTTTTAAGTGCAATAAAGAATATAATATAAAAAATAATTACATTAATAATTTTAGTATCAAATATTGTCAAAAGTTTGCACGCATGTACTCAATACTCAATAGGCTTTATTGTTCCGTAATGTACAATAAAGGTGTTAGTATTAAAGCAAAGTGCAAAGGATCATTATGGACCCTTTTAGGCGCTGCAAAACGAGTGCTACAGAGAGAGGAAGCTTAACTATACAAATTAAAAAGAAAAAAAATATTATAAAAGAATCAATTCATAATATTCAGTACCTATTTTATTTTATAACTATACATCTAAGTATTCATTGATGCTATAATAGCACTTAGAAATAAGTAGTTGTTTAAGATTTTTGAGAAAAGTATTGTTGTTTCGTTCTTGGGTTAAATAATCGGGTAATTTATTACATACTTTTATGGATATAATAAATGTGCTTGATGAAGTTATTTAAAGCCGGCAAGTCGGTTTTGTTAGTTTGTTTTGGTTACGGAGAGAATATTGATTGCATGTGTATTTGCGTTTTGTGTAGAAATCGGGATAAAAGCGAACAATTTTGCAAATTGTTAAAATGTGATAAATTTAAAATTTTGTATATTATAAAAAACGGTTACGACTTTCCGTTGGATAGATGTTGGCTAGAATGCGATAAATTTCCCTATAAGATAGTGCCATAACTGAGCCAGGCAAAAGCATACGCATAATAGGTGACAATGGCAGATCTAGGTCTGTCGTCTTCTTGGTCTCTCGGAGCGCATTTGCGAAACTGGACAGTTTGGATATAAGTTTTGGGGAATCGTGAATGGAAAAGTGGGATCTATATTTCAGCCTAGTAAATTGAATTCACTCACTTGCTCTATAGTGAAACTGTTAAACGTCAAATTAATGGATACCTAGTGGTTCCTTTTGATGCGGATTAAATGTATTAATTTAGTATTTTTAAAATGTACTCGTTATCGTTTAGATAAGGAAGAATGCAGGCGCGCGCCTAAGTGGATTGCACTTTCTTTAACCTATACGAACTGACAAGCTGTTACAAATTAAACTTTGAAATATTTCCATTATACTGGCGTCAGACTCGTCAGTCTAGTCAGATACTCCGAAATGCTCTCCATTCGTAAGCCTCAGCCTCAGCCGCTCCGGCTTGCGCGGGTGCCTACACCTTGTTACAGCGAGCGGAGGCTGCTCTCCCTCCGCGCCTCCGGCTTTTAAATTACACTCTAGGATCGGGCAGACTAGTACCACTCGAAATGAGACTTAATTCCCTAAAAATAATGTCGAAACATAAACAGGGATAAAACATAAGCCGTCTGAATTATTTACCATTCTGTATCGCATTACACGGCCTCTTTTTTTGGAATTACATAAATTAGCATGAACATTCCATCTTTAATTTAATCCGCTCTACTCAGCTTTCAAGTCAAAATGTATTCAAAGATAGCAGGATCACCATGTAATTTGCGTCAAATGATAAACTGGTAATTCTTCCTATAGCTAGACAATCACAGGCAGACTTCTGTTCGTATGTTTAGAGCAGGCGCTCAAAGCCATGACAGTAGTGATTGCAATTCATGTCGTACCGTGCTGAAGAGGCAAGTACAAAGTCTGTCTCAGGCACACATTCATATACGCATATCACAATAGTCAACTTACAGGCCGTGGCGCATAAGAACTCCATACAAAGTTCGGGGACGTCCACACTCGTATCGCTGTATAGCAAACAAAATATTATGCATCAGTAAACGTTGACTGGCAGTATGGCGGCTCTAACCGAAAACTACGTTTGACAACGTTGTTCATGTGTATGTGTGTGTGAGTGAGTATTTATCAATGTGTGTGTAACTTATGGATAGAATAATTATTTCCGTAATATTATTGTTTCGTTTTAACTTAGCTAGATTTTGTCCCGTTGTTGTTATAATTTGTGTCCGTATATATTTCAAAAGATATTGAATACAGTTTGTGACCACTGTTATCTGCTTGAAACTACAACAATTTTTGAACAACGGACAGACAGAATCTAGCAAAGGTCTGCCAAAACATTGACACTACCGATATCATAATTAGTCCAGCCGTGCTCCTGACATTTTGATGGCCTCATGGGATTCGTACTCGCTCTATCACATTTTAATTGGTTGTAAAAAACAAAACACGTAATAATTGCTTGAAGTAAACAAAAAAATCATTCCCAATAATGAATTACTATCACACGAGTTGATCGAGTTCAAAAGTGTAAATATTAAACGACAGGAAAAGATGAAAAATCAAAAGCATTACTTAAAACCTATAAAATTTTTTTTTTGCAAAGAGTCCTTTGATGATATAAACAAATTTATGGAAGCAATAGTATTATCGGGATAAAAAACAGTATTCCTCATAAAAGTTTAATTGGCGCGCGGTCAAAATTTATTGAACAGCTATTTTTAACCGACTTCAAAAGGGAGGAGTTTATCAATTCGACTGTGTTCTTTTTTTGTATCTATGTAACCTCATATTGAGATATTTCGACTGATTCGAAAAAATAAATTCGCCTACTTAGAGAGTATACCTTCTAGTTGGTCCCATTTTTGCCAATTCGGGATTTGATGATGGGATCTTGGTGTAATCTAGAGAAACCCTCAAATTTTAAAGGCACATATCGCACGTCCTCTAAAAGACTGCCACAATACAAAAAAACCGGCCAAGTGCGAGTCGGACTCGCGCACTGAGGGTTCCGTGCCAACTATAACTGAATATGGGAATCCACTTACTTCCACTTAGTAAAATCCACAATATTTTGTTGACAGCAAATATAACTTTGTTTTTCATAGTGTTTGTATGAAGTACAAAGTTATGTTTGCGGTTGGTGAAAATGTGCTATATCTCAAAAACTTCTTGTTCGATTCCGTCCGAACCAATTTTCGTTGAAAGTATTTGTTTAGATCTACATTACATATTTTTTTCAAAATTGACACTCGCTTAGTTTAGAAGTAGAATAAAATGGCTGTGACATACGGACGGACAGACAGACAGACAGACAGACAGACTTGACGAAACTATAAGGGTTCTGTTTTTTTGCCATTCGGCTACGGAACCCTAAAAATGTGTTTCGAGAAAAAGCGGTTATAAAGTTTTTTTTTTTACTTCACTAGTCAGTTAGACTATGTGCGTCATCATAAGGATCAGTTTTGGACGTTCAGTACCGTTGAAATCCTTGTACGTTAGCGCTTAAATTATCACAGTATAGCAATGCTGCACCGTTGTTTTACATATAAATGTGAATAACACGCCATAAAGTGTTTTCAAGCAACATGCGACGCAAGACACCTTTTAGAATGGGGTATCTATCATAACACAGAATTTTTTGATATCGAATTTCATTTCACAGAAAACTATTCAATGAATGTTAATATCTTTTTTTCTTGTTTAATCGAATAGTTATTTATCGTCGTTTCATAACATCGAATAACAGTTCACCAAAAAAATGTTTCGCAACTGTTTTGTTAAGCAGAATAACGATATACCAAACTAATGTTTCATAGAATTATTAAGTTATCGATATAACCTTTCATAAAAACTTGTTTCAATGTGTAACGGTTCCCATATATTTTTGCATACGCATGCAAGTAAGTAGGCATGCGCATGCATACGCATGCAAGTAAGAAGGCATACATAAAAACATGCATGCAAGCAAGCAGGCATGCATGCAAGCAAACAGGCATGCATGCAGCAATTCAATTAGGCATGCAAACAAGCAGCATGCATTAGGATTTCCTTGTCTCAGGCGCTGCGGGAATAGCAGCCTCGTCGCCCTTGCGTAACAAGGCGCAGTCACCCACGCTCGCCTTGTTACAGCGGGCGGAGGCTGCTCTCCCTCCACGCCTCCGGCTTTTAAATTACACTCTAGTATCGGGCAGACTAGTACCACGGCGAGGCGGGATTAACGCAGTTTATTTATTAGATCAATATTTATTACATATTTATATCAGTTATGCTTTAAATTGTCTATTAATTAAGTATGCAATATAAGATTTACTAACAAATACGTTTGGAAATACGGACTTTAGTGAAGTAAAATTCGATGTTTCAAGAATTCCGCATATTGAAACTTACGTGGAAATAAAATTATGGGTAACAAAATAGAAAGCTAACGTTACTTCGATAAAATACGTAATTTATGAAAAGAAGTAACGATGAAGTAAGTTTGTAAATAATAAGCATTCGAGTAAATGAAATTGTGATATAACAAGATTTTAGAATTTGTTGAATATTATTTTGAAACATCTGCGAATCGTTTTATGGGAAATGAAAATCGATGAAGAAAATTGCGATTAAGTGATGGGTTCCCTTTAGAATGCTGTTGAGATTTCAGACTTGATGGCTTCACATTACTGTGGCGTAACAGATATTGCAAGATAAATTATTAGGTAATAGACCTGTGGTTTGTTAAGTGATCTTTTAAGTACAGAGAGGTCCTTCTGGCCCTTGGACGAATAAACCACTGGACGGGAACCCATCACTTAATCGCAATTTTCTTCATCGATTTTCATTTCCCATAAAACGATTCGCAGATGTTTCAAAATAATACTCAACAAATTCTAGAATTTTGTTACATCACAATTTCATTTACTCGAATGCTTATTATCTACAAACTTACTTCATCGTTACTTCTTTTCATAAATTACGTATTTTATCGAAGTAACGTTAGCTTTCTATTTTGTTACCTATAATTTTATTTCCACGTAAGTTTCAATATGCAGAATTCTTGAAACATCGAATTTTACTTCACTAAATTCCGTATTTCCAATCGAATTTGTTACTAATCTTATATTACATACTTTATTATTAGACAATTTAAAGCATAACTGATATAAATATATAATAAATATTGATCTAATAAATGAACTGCGTTAATCCCGCCTCGCCGTGGTACTAGTCTGCCCGATACTAGAGTGTAATTTAAAAGCCGGAGGCGCGGAGGGAGAGCAGCCTCCGCCCGCTGTAACAAGATGTAGGCACCAGGACCAGCAAGCCGAAGCTGCGTAGGCGAGCGTGGGTGACTGCGCCTTGTTACGCAAGGGCGACGAGGCTGCTTTTCCCGCAGCGCCGGAGACGAGGAAATCCTAATGCATGCTGCTTGTTTGCATGCCTGCTTGCTTGCTGCATGCATGCCTGTTTGCTTGCATGCATGCCTGCTTGCTTGCATGCATGTTTTTATGTATGCCTTCTTACTTGCATGCGTATGCATGCGCATGCCTACTTACTTGCATGCGTATGCAAAAATATATGGGAACCGTTACACATTGAAACAAGTTTTTATGAAAGGTTATATCGAAAAATATCGAAACTTTTATGCACTAAATGTCAATAATTGACACGACAAGCTCCCCCCGCCCCGCAGAAATTGGCTAATGTTATTTTCATACATTAGCTCTTGAGTTTCATATCCAGTGGTTAATTCATCCAAGTTCTGGCCCTTTCCTTCAGCAACTTATGTTTACTGAATACACCAGTCCTTTATACGACCCTCATCCAGCCTTCAATGCTACAAATCCGATCCCACATATAAATGCCGCAAGTTCCCACAATTATACGGACAGGAAATTAAACACATGCTTGACCGCGTTTTATAAGCGGACAGATAAGAATCCTTCTGTTTGAGGAATGGAGACTTAATTGAATTTGAACTCTTTGCCCGCAAACTGGAATCGAATTAAAAGATCGTAGCGGTGTTGACTGGCAAACAATCGGGGCGACGATTACTTTTTTTTTACGAATAGCTATTAAAAATTCAACGTATAATATAAATATTGATGTAGCACATTCAAAGTAGTGATTTATTATTTCCACTTAGATAAACTTTGACGACGCGTTTGGTGTATTGGGTAGAGCTCGTCGCGGGTTCAAATCCCGCAAGGGTTTGTGTGATGGGCACGAACATTTTGTACCTGAGTCATGGATGTTTTATATGTATTTAGGTATTTATGGGAGACACCCCCGTCATAATCGTTGTCTGGTATTCGTTACACAAGGAGGAAATTTTTTTACTTCGAAACCACGACAATTGGTGTGTTGTCTGGCACAAATTTATTTATTTCATTTATTTTAACTGACAAAAACGTGAGTAGAGATAGTAAATAATAAAAATATGCCAAGCATTACTTACTGATTACAGTCAGACATGCATTGATTACATTTATAATTGTTGCTGTACAGATTAGACGGACAAGACATAACGAATCATGATGTGGTTTCGTTGTTGTAAAAAAGATAATTTTAATATTGCATTTCACCATTAATATGTATAGAAAACGCTGCTACGTACTAATTGCTCGTTCATAGATCTAGTATTAATTATTTCTAGTGAGAAAACACAAACTACAGTTGCACATTTGATATTATGCAAGTATAGATTCGCTCCAAACTTGTGTCTAACTGAGAATTCGAAGAAACCAGCGGAACTGGAAATAGAAAAAAAAAAATGACAAACTTGCTCTGCAGCTAAACTCAAAGATAAATAATTGTCAAGTCATAGAATGTCTACAGTGATACCAGTAAATAGTAACTGTTCAACGATTTTCGGTATAATTACATATTAAATTCGTAAGTGCTATAGAGCTTGAAAACCTTGGTTGGTGAAGTCATTTTGAATATTTGAGAGCAAAACTATTTGTCCTTTGCCTATAGAAATAACTCATAACGCAAAATGTAATAAAAAAGTTCTCCTAAGACGGCGATGGAGACGATGTGAGAAGAGAAGACAAAATACTTTAGCTATTCTTACAAATTCCAAAAATAAGGGCCCTGGGGCCTTATTTTTAAATCGCTCGCGTCAATATAGCGTGTGGTTTTTGATGATCAGTAATCGTTTTTTTTATGAAAACCAGTTGCCATCCGCACAGCAGTAATTGAAAAAAAGGTAGCTACAATTGTAAATATTTGTGTTTATGTTTTGTGTGAATTTCATTGACTTTTATTGATTTTAAACTCCAAATTTTTAGGTAAGTAAATAAACACAACAAAAAAAAAATAAACTTAGATAATGCTTTAGAATGTTTTTAACACTCACAGTGTCATATTTTATATTCATAAAGATGAAATAAGAAACCAAAAATTTGCGCACGGGCGGGACTGGGCCATCTGTTTCATAAACAGACGGCTAGATGGCGCTAAGCGTCACGCAATTGACGTTTTCATAAGAAACCACAAATTTCGCAGGGTCGGACTAACAGCGCGGTAGCTCAATTGGTAAGAGCGTTTGGCCCGGTTTGCCAAAAGGTTGCTGGTTCAAGTCCCGCCCGTGCGCAAATTTTTGGTTTCTTATTTCATCTTTATAAACATAGATAACTTTAGCTGAGTGAGATGAACACGCAACATCCAATAATAACGTCGTTGTGAAACGGCCGCCTTAACATTATCGAAAAGCTATAAAACTGCTATAAAAATGAACACAGTCCATCATTTTATTGTTAACAACATAAAGCTAGATGCCCATCGTGTATGGGAAAAATAGACGATATCACATTTATGATGGAGGTAAACTTACACAACGCTCCCTGTCTTTACAGAAGACGGTTAAGCCGTATCGGTAGTAAAAATCACATTATATTTTATTGTGCCAGTCGTAAAAATATAGAAAACTAGACATCCGCCCGCGGCCTGTCGGTCTGATAGTTTTAAGGAATTTAACAATATTTATGTCCTTAAAGATGAAAATAAGAAACCAAAAAATTCGCACGGGCCGAACACAAACTTCTGGCTAGAAGTTGCAGGTTTGTGTTGGCCAAACGCCATGTACGTCACGCGTATCCATAAGAGACCAGAAATTTCGCACGGTCGTCGGACCGAACAGCGCGTTTGACCCGGTAAGCCAGAAGTTGTAGGCTTATGTCCCGCCCGTCCGCAATTTTTGGTTTCTTATTTTCATCTTTAAGAATATGAAATGTTACAGTGTGAGTGCTAAACACATTCTAAAATACCATTAAATACTTATGTCATTTAACCACTATAATAAACTAAATGTATCTTCGTTACTCTCTCTCCCTCTCACGTTTATGGTTATTTTAGGGAGGTATTAAGTTTGGCCTAAACTTAGCCTATATTATTAGAATAATGTAAAAAGTCCATTCCAAATTAGTCGAACCCACCCGTTTTCTAGCGCTATGACTTGCGAACTATAATGAGGCAAATATGCGGGGAAACCGCTTTGTTTGGCCTAAATGGCTGTTGAGTAAACCGTTCTGAATGAAAATAGAAAGACCAAAGCAAGCAATAACGCAGTTAAATAAGCTAAGTAATTTATAGAAAGAGAATATAATGGTAATTCAACCGATTAAAGGATGTTATCAATTCGAAGTGTATGTATATTTTAAGAATTACTTTTATGACTTTTATGACTTTTAATAAATTAAAAAAAAAAATGATCTAAGAAGGCTTCCAAACACGTGTGCTAAATTTCGTAAGTATGAGTATTTATACATTTGTATGTTTGTTTGTCCACGGATTTTTCGAAAACGAGAAGTCATACCGAGAAGATTTCTTTATGCATAGTTCAAGCAGGTATATTCCACCTAAGGGTTCAGTGTAAGTTATATCAAAATCGGCCCAGTAGTTTTTAGATATGGGTTATAACTAAAAATCATAAAATAAACCACCTTCAAAAACTCACTTCAAAGTTTGAAATAACGCATTCGTCTTCTTTTTACCTAGGTGAAACAAATTCTTTTAGAGTCAGAGCTTGATATGTCTGGGTAGACAACTGTTGGTGTTTGTAAGCTTGACATCATGCACCGACTCTAAAATAATTTGTTATCATAAATAGTAGACAAATGCGTTATTTTAAATAAGATTTTGAAAGCGGTTTACTTTTCTCATGTATGTAGGTACTTGCATAATGTTTTGTTCAGAAATTGAAGTCATAGAGAGCATTTTTTTTTATTTTCGATCCGATCATATAATATGTATAGGCTATCAATGACACGGAAAATGCGAGCTCTCACTTTTGAGATCATCTCAAGGAAGTTTAAGTAGTACAGTCATCAATAGTCTGACATATCTAAATCTTGATTTTGGCTTGTACACATAATTTATTTAAGGTTGCGTTGGGTTGCGTAAAGTCAGATAAAAGATTATATAAGATTGATGATTCTGTGTACAAAGAACTCCTTCTGAAGAATTCTCGTTAACCACATCACGCCCTTAGCCTCGGAATCTCGTAAAAAATGCACGAATTACTATGCTTGGACAAATTGTGTTCGCATTTCTCTGAATTCCAGGTGGGGGGTAATCTTTTTCGCAGTCACTTTTCCGTCAAAAAAGGAAAAGCAACCTTGTTTACTTAAACTGTTAACTCGGATTCAAACAATTTGAAGGGATGAATAAACCATGGCTTAATCCCATACTGAGTGGAAAAATACCTACACTGCTACTTGTAACAAAATAAGTCATCAGTTGTTTAGGGAATGACTTAGTGCATCTACAAAGTGTTAAAAAAATACTCTATTTTAGCAGTCACAGCGTTCCCGTATATTCAATTAATCATAACGCAAAGAGTAGTTGACTTAAAGCTAAGGTATTTACATCAGTTTTTAGGTAATACCTTAGTGCATCTAAAAGTAGAATAAAGGTCATGAACATATCACGGTCTATCGTTTTTTTTAAACTATTTTAATGGGAGCTTTTTATTTTTTTTGGATGTCACCTTATTGCCTAACTTTTGAGTTGTGAAATGAATTCATTTGTATACTGATGGGTCCTGTCATTGTTCAATATTGCTTAATAAATGAATCCACCCGGACTTGACCCAAAAAGGGTATTTTTAATATCAGAAATAAAATGTTTTAGTATAGTGGATTTTTCGATAAAATTTATCGCTTTACTGCGCCCTAAAGGGTACCGGTGACGAGACACACAGTATGGTCTCTTAATATTGTGTCATAACTGATTAGATATAGGAACATCTCTCGACAAGCTTAAAAAATTAAAAAAAAATAATATATGTACATGATACCAAATCGATAAATTTAATTTAATTAAAAGTTTATTTTCATTATAATTACAATAAAACTTGAATAAAAAAGGTTTTTCTAAAGTATATTTTTAATTTTAGTTATGTTTTTCGTGATTTTGTTCGTAAGCCCTTTTATTTTTACACATATTGTGGTAGTGCAGAAAAAATACTAGCCTGCAATCTTAGATAATCCGCCATATTGGATTTAGAATGACAGGTCAAAGTAAACGAAGCATTTTCGTCTAAGCTAAATATGTATACAAAATTTCAGCTAAATCGGTTAAGCTAAGTAACTGGTTCAAAATTAAAGATTGGTACAAACAAAAATTGCAGGTTTAATAAAAGCTTGTAATATATATGAAAAAAAGCTTGTAAAATAATAATAAAACTACTAGTTAAATCTCGAATCGATCGGATTTTCGTTGAGAGATTTTGTCAAGATCTACAACATGTATTATTTTTCAATATTTACACTCGCTTATTTTAAAAGATGGGGGACAACGCCTATCTTTCCAATTTGGAAGCTTTGGATCTTTCAAATGTTAGACTATTAGGGAAAATGGTTTTAGGAACCTCCATGTCATTTTAAAAGGCCTATCCATAGACACGCATAGGTTTGATAAAAAAAAAATAGGTCTTAGTTTCATGTATGGGAGCCTCCCCTGAAATATCATTATTTTATTTTTTGTATGAAAATCGTAAAGAAGACAGAATACACCTACACTAATAAAGTAGCTGTGACATACGGACGGACAAACAGACAAACTTGACGAAACTATAAGGGTTTCGTTTTTTGCCATTCGTCTACGGTACACTAAAAAGCAAAGTTTGCGTTGAGTCATCTATCGTTGAGTAATCCTTTATAAAGCCAAGGCATGATTTACTTTGTCAGCAAAAAATACTTGGTAGGTTCTTTACAAATACCGTGAAAATGTGTTGTTACGTTGGTCATGGTGAACTACAAAATCCATTACTAAATAACGAGATTCGGAATTGATTTATTTTTTTGTGAGATGAGTAGGTTCTTTTTATAGGTAGACAATTATATTACGTTGAGGTTAGTAATTTTAAAGTTACACAATTTAGCTAATCAACCGGATTGATTCCATCAAAATGGTGGGATCACGGCTACAATAATTATTTCCGTAATATTATTGTTTTTTTTTTAACTTAGCTAGATTTTGTCCCGTTGTTGTTATAATTTGTGTCCGTATATATTTCAAAAGATATTGAATACAGTTTTTGACCACTGTTATCTGCTTGAAACTACAACAATTTTTAAACAACGGACAGACAGAATCTAGCAAAGGTCTGCCAAAACATTGACACTACCGATATCATTATTAGTCCAGTCGTGCATTTTGATGGCCTCATGGGATTCGTACTCGTTCTATCACATTTTAATTGGTTGTAAAAAACAAAACACGTTATGATTGCTTGAAGTAAACAAAAAAATCATTCCCAATAATGAATTACTATCACACGAGTTGATCGAGTTCAAAAGTATAAATATTAAACGAAATGAAAAGATGAAATATCAAAAGCTTTACTTAAAACCTATAAACATTTTTTTTGCAAAGAGTCCTTTGATGAATATAAACAAATTTATGGAAGCAATAGTATTATCGGGAAAAAAAACAGTATTCCTCTCAAAAGTTTAACTGGCGCTATTTTTAGCCGACTTCAAAAAGGAGGAGGATGTAACCTCATATTGAGATAAGTCGACTGATTCGAAAAAAATTTTTGCCTACTTAAAGAGTATACCTTCTAGTTGGTCCCATTTTTGCCAATTCGGGATTTGATGATGGGAAATTTTAAAGGCACATAGTGTTATTTTACTAGAATCTTAATGTTGAAGTGTTGTTACGTCTGATAGTCAACATCTTGTGGACCACAGCTGATGGTGGAAGTCCTTAACGCTTAGGAGTTCAGTTATTATAATGACAGAACTTATGACAGGTAATTTGTAGTTTCTTAAAGAAGAGAGTCATAATGTGAAACTCCCCCCCTCCTCTCCCCCTCCTGTAATCACTAAATGTACAGAAATAAAATTAACTTTAAAAAAAAGTAAAAAACGGACTTCAAAACCAAAATGCACTAAAAAGTCTTATATAAACTTTTGACCCTTGAATAGAAAGGAAGCCATTTCCGGTGCCATCACTTTGACCATCAAGCATCAACTATCGAGCATCGACTCCAATAAGAAATTGTTTGCCTAAAATGGCTACCTTGCTATTCAAGGGTCAAAAGTTTATTTAAGACTTTTTAGTGCATTTTGGTTTTGAAGTCGGTTTTATTTTTTTCTAGATTTCACTATTGCTCTCATAATAAAAGTTGTTTATTTTTTCAGTGGAGTCTTCACGAAAAATTTGGTATCTGTCACAAATGTCAGCCTGTATTTTGTTACCATCTGAACAAAGATACGTCAGATACATAATTGTATTATGCAAAACGATGAATTTGTAAGAAGGCATTAAGGTCACGAAGTCGAAGACTTATTGATGGTAACAAGTTATATTCATTTACGTGTTGAAAATATACGAGTATCTCCTCGTCACGATTTTTCATTGGCACAGCACCGATCGCGCACTTGACTTGCTTGTAGCGACAGCAAAAAACGAATAATTACGAAGACGACTTCACAGTTTTCTTTTAAGTTGTATATACAGGGTATTGAGGTATCGAGACGTGAAAACAGTCTTAAAATGAACGCAAGGCTTCAATAAAAGCTCAAGTTTATATTTATGACTTCAATATTTCCGTAACTAAGTAATCTATAATATATAAGGCTACATTATCTATACATATAAAATACAAAGTCCTGACTGATACTGATTGACTGACTCAGTGAATCTTTTTCGAAATCCGGGGATTTAATATCGAAGCAAAGATATTATCTTGGCAATAAGACAATTCAAGCTTCCATGTGTCTCGCATCATGGCTCTCTTTTTTTGATGTTAAATAATATTAAAAGTAGTTACTTAGAATAAAGAAATATGTTAATTTATAATGACTTGTATTAGTAATAAGGCTGATTTTTATGTTTATTGTATAACTGTGTTTTCATTTTAATACTTAAAGAAAGAAAACGCTTTATAACACTTTCAAAAAGGATTGAGCTATGCGAAAGACTCCAAGCTTCATACAAACGAGGGGAGCTCCTAAAAAGGCTCCAACAATAAAAAATACTTTCGAGTCGTCGAGCTTTATACAAACGAGGCGAGCCCTGTAAACGTCTCTGAGCTCTCGGCAAAAGGACTCGGAAGCCTTAAGCCTTGTACATCACTAGTTAGACCCCTTAGAACTGAAAGAACAGCACGGTTCAACATCACGACCCAAGCAATGAACAGATTTAATTTGGCATAGATGCAGTCGCGCGTTAGCATTGATGCAGAAGCCTGACTGCATCGATACAAACGCTCGTTAGTATCAATGCAGTCGCCAAACTACAGTATATAATTTGTAAATTTCCAGTTTCGGCGTCGCGATTGCATCGATCTCGAAAAATCTTAAAAAAAATGTGTTTTAAAAATTCTTCTTAAGCAACAAATACACGAGAACACCATTTTTTTTTTCTAAACATTGTCTACGCAATATGTCAATAAAAGGTTTTAGACTACGCCCCGCAGGCGCGGTAGTCTCGAGTACTCTAGGAACTTGTCGAAAGTAAGATGGCACTCGCACAACGCTGAGAAAAAACATGTATTCGTAGGTTATTGGTATTTTTTAATATTCATATTATGAGCCCATAGTGTCCCACTGCAGGGCATAGGCCTTGCGACCCATTTTCCACTCTCTTCAATTTTGGGCAACTGCCTTCCAGTTCATGTTAAATGAGTCTAACTTGTGACGCCATCTTTTTCTGGGTCAACCACGTAGCCGTCTTCCACAAGGGTATCCACTTGGTGCAAATATTGGCTTAGAGGTAAATACTTTAAAAAAAATCTCTTATTTTTACGATTTATTAAAGAAAAGTAGTCCCGTTTAAACTTATCGACTGCTTCAGACTGTGGCTGGAATGTTTGGGCAAACATTTGTTCAACGTTCTACTTCTCAAACTCTATTCGCTTAGGGAAAGAATGTTCTCGAGTTCGATCTAAGCAATCGCTGTAACAATTTGCTAGAACTGGAACGATGCCCTTGGTGAGAATCCTTTGAAGTGTGGTTAAGCAAACTCCGTAGATTTTAAGAACAAGCAATGGACGCGAAACATGTTTATATATAATATAAAAGAAAATTCTCAGTTTATCCGGTATTATCTCCCGTTTAGTTGAACAAATTCTTATGCGGTTTTCAGAATTAGTAACAATTTCCTTCTTCGTAAGCTGTAGATATTATAGGTGTACAACAAAACAAACACAGCTAGAGAAATAAAATAAAAAAATATTTCATAGTAAAAAATTGATTGTAACATGCCAGGGGAGCTGTTTTCGAATTCGCTTGAATATGGCGTATGTTTTTCTTCCCAAAACTAATTAAAACTTAATGGAAATAACTCGACATATAGCCGATACAACTCACAACATTTAATGATCTTTTTAAAATCCATCCCATGTGGAATAATTCTAATTTTCATTGGAAAATTTGACATTATTAAATGAATATCACACGCTAACTTAATGCGACTGATTCAAAAGTAGGAGCCCAATTTTACAGTGGTCAGCACATCAGGTTCCCCATTTTTGTTGCAAACTAGCCCCTATTACAAGTGAATAAAAAATCGCTGTGTTTACCATGACTTGCTGTTGTCCGTACATCGACACAAAAAAGCGGAATGTGTATAATATGTATATGTAAATATGGTATATGTAAAATGTGTATATGTAAATATATGTGCGGTTTAGTATTGTAAGCAGTGAAATTGTCACAGATATACTTATTTACTTTCAAAATTTAATATTAATGTGAATAAAATGCCCTGCACTAAAAATTAACTAAATAAGATATCAAAAAATAAGTAAGTACAAAATAACTTACTCATATCAAGTACTTGCTCCACCAAAAAAGTGTTCCCATTTTTCTATAAACATCTGCAACAGCTGCAGTACACTTATAATATCTTGATTGATCCTTTCATAACAGTGTTAATCTTCACAAACAAGCGAGCGAGAAAAATATGAGCAAAATAAAATAATTTTACAAATTCGAAGCGAGGTGAGGCGCCCGCGACGGTGCTGCCAGTGATAAATCAAATAAACGCGAACATTATCCGAAAATATCGCTTCACTTGCGTACTTTTAAATGCAATTGATATTTCTGCGCGTGACCGTGTCAACGGTCTTTAAATCTTGATTGTTAAGCTCATAATATTGACTGCCTTGGATTACATTAAAAAAACTTTCGTCCGATTTGTGTTAAATGACTGCAGTAGTTTAGACGCTCACGGATCATTAACAAAAGCATAACAAAAGACTTTTGATAAACACATCCGTGAGGAATTACGAATAGGTACTTTGGAGATTAACAAGTATAATACGATGATGACAATAGATTAATTTTCCTAGTTTTGGAATTTCGATTGAGAAGTGGATTGCTCAAGTTTTCTTTAAAAAAAGTAAGTAATTTAAGATGTCGCGGCATAGTTATTATGCAATATGTATCTAAACTTAACATAAGCACGGTTCTAATTTATGTTTTGATTACTTTATAAGTATTAAATTGTTTTTTTTTTCATTATTGTTACTTTGCTCTAAATCCCCACTAAGCGACATCAGCGCAGGTAGCCACACGAAACGTTACCGCGTTGAGTATTAGTTAAGTCAAATGCAGGTTGCACCGCGCCGGCCTTCCTCAGTACTTACGCATGCGGCACAGCTAATGCAATTGCTATTATCCAACACACCAACGAGGAATACAATAAAAATAATCGCCTGTCAAATATACTACCGTTTTTACCTACATATTTGGCACAGGCTTGACGGGCGAAGACAGGGAGACAGGGAGACAGGGAGCTCGCATTCACGAAGATACACAATGCATTATATTTTCACTCGACGGTAGATCACGGTGACAATTTATGAGTACAATCTTGATTAAAGTGGCGGTTTTGAATCCGCACGCATGGCGCAGGAGCGTTTCCGCTTATTACGGATCTCTTCAGAGGTTCTCAATGCCGTAATTGCTTCGTATGGGACATTATAACAGGCAAGATAGGAAGCCAAATAATTTAAATAATAATAAATATCCTTTGGACATTCCCACACATCGCCATCTAGTCCCAAAGAAAGCTACTCAAAGCTTGTGTTATGGGTGCTAAACAACGGATATAATACTTAAATACTTTTTGTTTGTAAATACATACATGATATACATAGAAAACACCCAGACCAATACAAACAGACATGTTCGTATGCTATCGTGCACACAAATGTTTGTATTGTGCGGGGATCGAACCCTCAACCCGCTGCATAGTAGGCGATTTTTCGACCACTACACCAGACTATGAATGAATTATTTAAAAAAAAAAAACGAAATCAAAATGTATTCAGCTGACAATATTTTTATTATATTTTACTAGGAAAACACTACAGTATCTTATAACTAGATTAAACAATAAATAAATAACTTAAAACTATTTACGTGTTTCGACTTATAAATACTAACTATAGCTTGTACTTAATGCGGTAACTTAAAAAAAAAAACAAGCGAAGTGGGTTAAGAATTAACAAAATCAAGGAAATATGTGATACATCCAGTCTGTACACCGCTTAAAATCATCTTTTTGAGTAACGCTTTTTGAGAGTACTAATACTAGTGTTAAATAAGTCTGGCTCGAGGTCATCGGCTATAACATTAAACGCGTTGGGACCCCTTATGAAAAAAGAGTTCTGCCTATATTTCGTGGCACTGCCTATATTATGTGAATTTAATTGTTGAAAGCTGTAAGTATCCAATAATAATGGTATTAGAGGTATTTTTCCGTATCTTTGAGATTGAATCTAATTAAAATTAACAAATGAAAAGTATTTGGATACAATTACTTTTTGTGATTTTTCATAACTAAAGTTCTTAATTTCTTAACATGTTCATATGATTTTCCATAGACGCTGCTAATGCTGTTTTCTTATTTCTAACAAGTCCTAATCATTGTAATGGAATTAAAGTTGTATTCCGATGCCAAATACCACATTTTCCTATCTTGGAAAAATGCAAATTTTTATAAAGCTTCCATCGTTACGCCCTATGTGACCTGGATCCGAACAATGGGAGCCAAACAGTTTTATCGAGCAACTTCATTTTACGACTGGCAAATATATAAAGCTATAATTTGGACGGTTTTACTGCGGGTTGTCTTGATAACGGGTACAGCTTCAGATTACATAATGTACTGACTGATAGAGGCTTCTGTAGTTAATTATTGTTAGCTTGCCATCCGCCCCAGTTTCGTGCGGATACTATTGATTTTTAAAGTTATATAAAATGAACTGCATCGGTAGAATTATTTATAAGATCGAAAAAAATAAGACAATCATCAAAATCATACAAAAAACACACTCACACGTGAACTTTTTTTCATTAACTTGACAAAATAAGAAAGGAATATGAAGTAGGTATTTCAATCAAAAAATTAAAATCTTGAATTATCATTAGAAATTCATAGAATCTATCTATATAATTGAAAGCATTCCAAAATTCTTAATAACTTTCAAAGGAAGCAAGAAGGAAATCTAGTAGGTGTTTGAAGGTTGCACAAATTTGACAGAGAAAGTAATATGTATAGGAGAAGTACCTACACATGTTATAAATATGCGAGATGTATTTTCCCTGTGAATATGTCATAGAAATGTAGGAGCTATCATATAGTTATATTCTGAATACTCAATCATTTTGAAAGTTATAGTTGAGAGAAAGGCAGCTAGAGGTGTTTTTGTGTGTACGTACAATTTAATGGATTTAATGAGTTGTAAAGTATGTTTTTAGACAAGAGATACCCATCGGGTTCTAATTGACCTTTTGTCTGTAGACCACTTAAATTGTTTATTATGTTGTTGTTGAATTCTTCAATAATCCCTAGATTTTGTTCCCTAACGAGGCGCCGTAATGGAGGGCGGCGGCTCTCGTAAATAACTGAATAACACTCAACCGCTGAATACCAGCGTTTTAGGGCTGGGGAAACTATTTTTGGATCACTCGTGACAAGTCGAGATTTTGCTGACGTCTCTTAATTTTTTTATACTTGTAATTTACAGTCACTCGAATGCAAGTCCCGTATGGCAATGCGAAAGCTAACCAGGAGAGTCAAGCTAAAAATATTCCGGTCCAATGACAAAACCGTGTTGATGTATGTTTGTGAGACGTGGAGGGTCACAAAAGACATCTCGCATCAGCTCCAGCATTATTAGCCGATGTCTGCGCTTTATACTCGGTTTCTTTAAAGGGACCCTGAACACATACCGAGGTAAGCCCTAGACTGGAATCCGGAAGGAAAGCGGAAGAAAAACATAAACGTGGCCGCCCAAAGCAGACCTGGTGGCGGTCAATTAAACTGAACAAGACATAAATCAAACAAGACTTGGAGTAAAATAAAGTGCGGAGCTCAAGACCGAAAGGGATGACGGCGCACTGCGGACGCTGTCTGTCCCATCTAGGGGTTACAAGACCATAAGTGAATTGAGTCAAGAACACAACGAGTATTTTACCAACTAGTCACAGAAAGCGAATTACAGATTTAAACTCCAATATCAATAAATTATGTGTCGGAACTACACATTCTGTGTCTATGAAATTGTCAAATTACAAAACGAGACGAATAATTGCAAAGACTTCGCGTATTGGTGATATGACTTAAAAGTCTATAGATTTCTATAGAATTTTAAGTCATATAACCTACAGAAATCAATAGACTTTTAAGTCATATAACCTACACGCAAAGGTGTATGCAATTTATGTGACACTAGACGAAATTCCAGATGACGAGCGGAAATCCGTAGAAATCTAGCACTCGACTCGAAACGAGTGATTCAAGAATAGACTCATGCCCTTCGTACTAGGATACCCGTACGAGGAATTAAGGGTGCCCATACCGCGGTCGAGTGGCGACTTTTATAGTTGGGACATTAATGGCAACGCGTGTCCAAACTTTAAGAATTCGGGTGCTGGTTGATTACAGTTTAATTGTTTTGGCACATTTAAAACTATTGTAATTTTAATGGCCTTGTCGTGTTTTATCAATATAAGTTCTATGCATGTACACCTACTACGCTATGGTCCTATTAACGCTGAGTTTAAAAAATACAAAGTTTCGTAACCAAATTAAGAAATCTCAGCATTTGAATAGAGATTTCGCTTACAGAGGTTTAAAGGACTTCGTCATTCGTGCAAGCATTGGCTACCGAAACGTTATAAAAACATATTTACCGAGTATCCAAAACAAAATGTGACGTAATGATTGCAGTATAACCAAAATGATTGTGACCTTATTTATGAATAACACCTACATTTACTTAGTCACCCCCATTTAAGGCTCATGCAATATCAAACGAGAACAATCCTTTACTGTGCAGCAGTTTCCTGGTCATCAATTTGCAAGACTGCAATCTCTTTAAACAAAACCGCTGCACTTTTATTGCGTTGCAAGCCTCAAGCGAGACTTAGCTGTGTAATTAATCAAAGGAAACTTGCCTTATTGACAAACACCATTTTCATCATGCAAGTCCATACATTATTATCTTTTAAATAATCATCTACTTTATAAAACCTTTTCGTCATAAGGGTTTCTTTAATAACAATTTTAAATTTATTAACTGGTAAGTTTACAATGTGTTCTGGTAGTTTTTTGAAAAATTTTATACCTTTCCCCATGAAAGAATTACCAACCTTTCGAAGCCTGAATTGTGGAAAAGCAAGCCTATCCTTATTCCTAGTATTATATTTTTGTATATCACTGTTTTTCGTGAATGAATGTAATTTTTTCCTTACATACATTAAATTTTCGTAAATACACTGAGATGCTAGAGTTAATATTCTAATTTCTTTAAACACCTCTCGTAAGGTTTAAGATTATAAATAGCTCGCACGGCTCTTTTTTGTAACACAAAGATTGTTTCTACATCAGCAGCCGCGCCCCACAGTAAAATACCGTAGGACATCAAGCTTTGGAAATAACTAAAATAAACTAACCTAGCTGTTTCTACATCAGTCAAACGTCTAATCTTCCTTACAGCAAAAGCAGCTGAGCTTAGTTTCCCTGACAAGGCCTCTAATAAGGACCCCATTGTAGTTTGGAGTCTAATGTGATTCCCAAGAATGTTGTGGAGTCAATAGTATCAAGCGGTTTGTCTTTTATCTTAACCTGAGTTGATGCCTGTCGAACATTAGGCATCGTAAACTTTACACATTTAGTTCTACTTCCATTAAGAAGGAGATTGTTAATAGTGAACTAATGTAATACTTGTGAAAGAGTATTATTTACATCCGTTGGTCCTGCGCCTGATCTCTCTCCGGTCGTGTCAGTTTGCTGTCCCATCGGGCTCTGAGAGTGAGAGGAATAGAGAGTGCACCTGTGTTTGTGCACACACTTGTGCACTATAATATGTCCCGCGCAGTCGCTGTGACTGGCAACCGCAGTCGAAATCGGCTAGGGAGGACTTTTAACATTATAGTTTCACCATGAGCGTTTGTCCGTCTGGAGTCCAGCAAAGAGACTTTAAGACATAGAAAACTATAATTTGGCATGGGACAGTATTCTAAATTAAGCACCAAAGTGTTTTTTTTTCTTTTAATCTTATGTAAGTAACGTGGAGATGTTGTTTTTCTTTTGCCTAACCCATCATGTGAATCTTGAATAAGTCTCTTAAAATAACCATAAGTTTACTCACATAATTTTTCGATAAAGTGGCATGTTTCTATAACATCCAGTTTTAAACGTCTCATTTTTGATGGAAAAAAATAAAAAAAAATATTTTTTCAGGCCACTCAGTCCATATAAATGTAGTAAGTAACAAAACCTAGCCTAGGGTTACAAACGGACAAAATGCGAACAAATGCGCCATTCACTATATATACGAGTAGAGTCCAATCTCTCCACCCTCTTCCAACTAAAAGGTACCCTACTACCTTTTAGTACCAGATACGTAAAAAAATATTAATTTTCTCTACATTTTTTTTGCCTCCAAAATGCGTTCAGATATGAAACTGAAAGTGTAGTATTTTTTTTTCTTTGAGCTGAAAATAAATCAAAATTTTGAGACATCGCCATTAAAAGGTATAACCGTTTTTATTTCAGATATTTTATTAATTCAAGGGACCTTGCAAGGCAATCGTAAACATATTGTACAGGACATATTATTAGGGAAATAAATGTGCTATAGTGGATGATACGGATAACGGAACCCTTCGTGCGCGAGTCCGACTCTCACTTGACCGGTATTTGTGTGTAGTTTGACAGCTATTTGACGTTTCTTGTAGCTGTAGTTGTAGTAAAAGTAAAATGGTGCACTGAGCTTAAAATATCAACAGCATTATCATAATCTATTGGTGTCGTGCATAAATTTTAATATAAATATTGGACACCAATAACATACTCGTATATTGTTCTGATCCCAAAGTAAGTAGCCAATGCACTTTTGATATGGAAATCAGACATAACGGTGGTACCACAACACCCAGACCCGAGACAATATAGAAAATTATGATTTCTACATTGACCCGATCGGGAATCGAACCCGGGACCTCTGAGCGGCGACGCCTCTAAACCCAGCTTAACTACTACACCATTGAAGTCGTCAAAAACATAATACTGATCACTTGTTTGTTTAAACACGCATAGAAAGTATGCGTATTTAAATGAAAAATTCTTGAAACTGACTTAAACGCGCATGCACAACATAGAAAATATTTTTTGACGTCACTCTACTTAATAGAGCTATAGAAAGCAGGCATATTCCAATCCAAAAATAATTTATTCATACAAACGAAAGGACCGAAACAGAGATCAAATTAAAGCTCAATTACGGTTAACCAAATGTCAACCACAGTTTGCGTTAACGTGAATTTTAAAATCGAAATAAAGTTTTGAAAGGTTAAAAATAGCGGTTTTGTTATATTTTTATTTGATTTATTTATGGGTTTACAAAACAGTGGTTTGACAAATCAAAATAAGTAAGTAAGTTATAGATATTGTACTTTTTTATTATTTTATTTTGGTACTATCTAATGTTACAACTTTAGTACATTAAACTTTTATGTTGGTGTTCTGACAACGTAACGAATATTTTTAACGTCATAGTTAAAATTGCTATTGCCCATATAAAACCACAACTGCTTTGAAAGTTAAACGAGCATTCCAAAGTACCTACTACATCGTCTCAACCTTTACTAAGAAAAATTCTTCCATCGTACAGCGTCGTATGTTTTACAAAGACGTCTCACTTATCCGGTAATAGATGGCATACCCCAGATGCGCTCACAACAACGTTTTAATACTCATTTTCTGTGAAAAACACTGTTACTTCAATACCACATTAGCTGAATTAGAAATAATTTCATAATTCTTAAAAGTATTCCGAAGTATAGGTCAATGAAAAAACCTGAATCATTCAAAAAACAAGAAACTTACAGTAAATATAAATCAGTACATGTTATAAAGTTATCAAACCGTAAACAATATAATAACTACATTTAAATTATCGGTAACAATGGTAAAAATGACTACGAATTTTAATCGAAAAAGGAATATAATAACCTTTCTGGAACCCCCTGACTAAAATTGACTACCTATTTATTAATTACAAAACCACGGAAATCCGTCGTGGCTGCCATTGCCTCACGTAATAACTAACCATTAATTTCGTAATAACTATTTTTAGGGTGCCGTAGCCCAATGGCAAAAAACTAAACCTGTGTCTGTATTTCTGTCTGTCTGTCTGTCCGTCCATACGAACAGCCACTTTATTCAGTAATTATAAGCTTCACACTGTTGAAATTTGGTAGAAAGATGTATCCTGTTAACCGCTTTACGATTCTTATACAAAAAATACAAAATAATGATATTTAAGGTGGGCTCCTGTACATGAAACTAAAACCGAAAAAAAAATATTGACAAATTATGTGTGTAGGGTGTTTATGGATAGGTCTTTTAAAATAACATAGAGGTTTCTGAAACCATTTTCTTTTCAAGTCTAGACGCTTACAAAGTGGTAAATGATTTTAACAAACACTTTCAAAGAAAATTAGTTTGGAAGGGATCGAATAAGTAGTTTTTGAAGTATAGCACATTTTCAACAACCGCAAACATTACTTTGTTATTCATAAAAACACTATGAAAAATAAAGATTTTTATTTGCTATCAACAAAATATTGTGGTAGTTTAGCTAATTGGAAGTAAGTGGATTCCCTAATTCAGTTAAAGTTGGCACGGAATCCTCAATGGGCGAGTGCGACTCGCACTTGGCCGTTTTTTTTACGCTTGTAAAGTGGGAGTGTGAAATACCTCGACTGTACACGTATAGGGACCGTCCGGGACGAAGGCGCGGCGGCGCCTCAAACTATTAGCGGACGTTGAAACGACAAATGTCTGGCTGTCATAACGTTATGCAATTTACTAAAGTTATTTTAATGAAACATTGTATTATCCATTTATTATATTTAATAACGTTAATCCACAGTGTCTATTTTTATTTATTTATAAAATATAATACACGAATGCGTAAATTTTGAGCTAAAATTGCTAGCGATGGAGACAGACGTCCTCAAACGTTGTTTTTTTGGTCACTGCGAGCCCTGTCATCGATTCTACTTCCTTTATCGCTAACTTAGCACACAGCGATTGTTTAAAAACGTTTAGTTGTCTTTCCAAGGTCAGCTGTAAAAATAGCGGTGAAATATCTAAGTGGGCTAATCGTCCATTCCTTAGTGGAAATTAAAGTTACGAACAATCCTTCGTCGACAGCTCTAGATATTAATAAACTTGAAGGGTTGTCGCAGTACCTAGTGATTGGATATCGTTATTGACTTATCCTTTCAAGTCCTAAGAAAAGTATTTTTAATTAACGAACGTTTTTAGCAGCTGAAAGTACCGTTACATTGAAGAGGTTGTCTTAAAAAGTTGTACTTTACAACTTTTTTTGTTGATATTTGACATGATATGTTAATATAGCACATTGTGTTATGCTAGCTTGATGCATGGCTTAATTCGAATAATGTAGGTTAGGCTCCTAAAACCTTTACTTTGTGATATATCATTATCTATGTTAAGAATAAAACGAAACTGTATTTCTCGATTACCAATCTCGGAAACAAAATTCGTGGTTTGTTTTTTTTTTTGCTTGAAATCTGTATCTTTATAAAATAAAAATAAAACACGAATTTACATTCAAGGATCATGCTTCACAAATTTAGCACCATCTGGTACTCAACAGGTAAATTGTGTCGAGCCTCTAACGCAGGAGTGGAAAATAACTAAAACATGTTATAGAAATAATTCAGAACTATATTATTTAATAGAAATCATTTTTCCTCAATTATTACAAAACCTCAGCAATCCTCGCTCGACACCCCTAAGCTAGCTCAGTTCATTAATATTAATAAGCAAAATGACGGCAGAGACCTTCCAACCCTAGCCTTATCTTTTTTAATTATGTTTTAATTGGAACTGATTAATAGCTGAGTGGAGCTTTCGAATTTGAATGGTGAAGTGGACAGTTCCCTTATTGCTAAGAAAAAATATTAATTACCCTTTTTCCTTTGTATCAATGACAACACTGACAAACAGGTTGTAATACGGGGCGTTCAATAAACTTTAGAAACTTTTATTGATGATCAGAATGTATCATTGTAAAAAAAAAAACTTTGATTAATTTTCAAATGAAAATTATGAAATCACACGGCAGTGATTGAAAGAAAGATAACTTAATTTTGTAACTACTTGCATCTATATTAAGCGTGACTTTCGTTGACTACAAATAGATTTTTGAACGAAAACCAGACTTTAAATTGACTGATTAAAAAAAAGACAGTTACTGAAGCAAATAAGACGCTCATCATAAACAAGTGAGTCACTATATACGCGCAAAAAGGCAGCTTCCTGCTTGAGCAGATAACGGGGGAGTACCAACAGTATTTTAATAAATGCCATTATCCTAAAATATGACAGCCCCATCATACGACAGATCGCTAGAATAAGTCAAACATAGAATTTAAATACCAAGACAATTCAAATTATTTTATCAACTATTATTATCATATCATTTCTACTTTTATTTGTCAATCGTAATTTTGTATTTTGTATTTTTTTTATTTTATTGTTTGTTATTATGATATGGATGTTATTGTCCGAAATAAAGATTCATTCATTCAATCATTCAATATACTCTGATTTTTAATTAAAATTACATTTGGCGGGTGGCCACTTAAACGTAATTTAAAAATAGTGTTGTTGCTAAACAATCCGCAAATCAAATTGTTATACAATCGTTTCCTTTTGGCTAATTAAATAGATAAAGTTTAAATTAGTTTATAAACATTAAATAATATAGTGTTATTACAAATACCTACAAAAATATAATCCGATGAAAAATTAATTTTCCTACAAATACTATCATAATTTCATATTTTTTTTTATAGAAAGTAATAAAAGTCAAAATTGGTTAAAGCCATACAAGAATATTGATATTGTAAGTGAAAGGTCTAATAATGTTTAATCGTATATTTATTTATTCATGTATTTCCTTTTCTAAAGCTGTATTCAACGTTTTACATGTATTGTTAATCCAAATTAATATATTTTTTTAAAATGTTACTAATTCAATTAATCGCTCACAGTTGATTTGCTACAACTCTTTTGGACTACGCTTGCAATATTACAAAAAGTGCATTTAAAACTGTCATTCTGATCTATTTAATTAAAAATCTGAGTATTATTTATATTATATATTTTTTTAATTTAATACCTACCTATATTTTGTCCATTTTTTATCTCGTGATTTTATAGATGTAGTCTAAAACTTTCACATCCCACTAGAATTTGTAAAATCACATTCAGTTTGTTCGATCTCAATATTTACGTCGAGAAATAAATTCACGCGAAAGGTCGGCGGAGCCGTGGTATCATCGTGTTTATGGCACATAGAACAAGCATAAACTAATATACTTTGCTTGGAATTACACTATTATGGTTATCATATTAAAAAGGTAGGGCTAGTTAATTATTATTATGCTACAATGTTTTTATACGAGTTTATGGGTAGTAGGATTCAAAATATATAATTTATAAGATTTATTTAAGGTGTGTTATTAATTTATATAATTAAAAAAAAAACCTTTGAATGTTTTAGTAGCTCAAAAGTAAGCTAAGCTTCGATTCTCACATACACGTACAACATTATACCGCCCGGAAGAAATTGAGATGCATAGAAATCGTGGCCCCGAGAAAGCAAAAAACTGTATTTTCTTCGTATACCTAACAAATTTCGATTTTTTCGAATGTGAGCTGCATAAGAATCGGACGTTTGCCTGAATACTAATCGAAAACAGCGATAAATCCTAAATTAAATCACAAAATAAGTTTGCAAGTTTAGCAACGTCTCACACAAGCCGGAAAGGTCGGTGTGTCAACGAGATATAACTCCTGTTTATGGCACATAAAACACGCTTAGGCTAATATACTTTGCCGACGGAATAGCACTATTAAGGCTTTATAGAATAAGTAGCGGGCTAGGGAGGACAATTGCTTTAGGCAATATTAGGCGCCAGTAACCGTTTACTTTTTTGATTTTGGAGAAAGTATGAAGGTGTTAATAAGAGCATAAAGATGAATTAAGAAATCAAACATTGCGCATTGGCGGGATACGAACCAGTAATTTTCCGGCCAAAACGCTCTTCCAATTGAGCTACCCTGCGGGTCCGACCGTTCCAAATTTCTGGTCTCTTATGATTACTTACGTCATTACGCGTGATATCAGCCAGAAAGTTTGCCAGAAAGTTGCTGGTTCGAGTTCCGCCCGTACGCAATTCTGGGTTTCTAATTTCATCTTTATGAATATAAAATATGTACCAGAAGTGTTAACAACATTCTAAACCAATAATAAGTACATATTTAAACATACATACGTAATATAATTTCTAGAAATTTGGGATAGATTTTCGTTTTTGTCATTTTTATCAACCCCATGCCATCATCCCATGAACGGGTTCCCTCTATCTGGCAGAATCTTTTTACTCCGAATGTCACTTGGCATAACACACTTGGCATAATTTTCTTTAATCGAATATTATTCAGGCAGAATTTTCTGTTAGCATAATTATTGTTTGGTCGAATATTCATATGCCCGAATTAACAATGGCATACTTTTAAGATAGCAGAAATTTATAAGGCATAATTACCTTTGGCATAATTTTACTTTGCATACTTTCGCTAAGCATAATGTTTATTAAGTACGATGTTTATTTGGCATAATTTGACTAGGCATAGTATGAAGAAAGCAGAATTTCGTTTAGAATAATTTCACTACGCATATTGCTATTTCTTTTAAATAGTATTTTACCCTCAAAATGAATTAAGAAGTCATTAAGTTGTGGTACAAAAGTTAGTGACAGAAACGAATCGGTGCAAAACCAACTCCACGCAGTCTTGTTTGCCCCACCCCTAGAGTGTAATTCAAAATCGCGTAGGCGCGGAGGGGCGAGGCAGCCCGCGAGCTGAGGAGCAGGTGGTTTGAAAGCTCGCCGCCGCGGCTGAGGCTGGCCGGCAACGCCGGCCAGCAAGCCGAAGCTGCGGTGGTGAGCGAAAACCATCTGCGACGATAAGCTCGCGTGGGACTGCCGGAGCCCCGCAGCGCCGGAGCCGTGACAGAAACCATGCATGTTGCATGCTGCATGCTTGCTTGCTTGCATGCTGCATGCTTGCTTGCATGTTGCATGCTTGCTTGCTTGCTGCATGCTTGCTTGCTTGCTTCATGCTTTGCTTGCTTGCTTGCATGCTGAATGCTTGCTTGCATGCTGTATGTTTGATTTGCCATGCATGTTGTATGTTAGTATTGCTGAGATAGAACTTTGGGATAGGTACACAGAAAAATTAAGGTTTATAGGAGAATATTTAATATGAAAAATATGCCAAAAGACGATTCGGACTGTGAACTTTCTGCGATAGGATGATTCTGCCTATTAATGACTATATATACGAATTGTATGCCACAAGACGATTCTATCTGTGAACTTGCTGCGTTAGGATGATTCTGCTTTCAGACTATTATGGATATTAAATTTCTGCCTAAAGATGATTCTAGCTTACACGATTATGCGTTTTGAACGTCTGATAAATGAGTGAATGCTAATTGATGTTCTGCGAAAGGAAGTTTATGCTATTTGACGATATGCCAAATAAAATTATGACAATAAAAATTCTGCGAAACAAGGTAGACCCTCCCATGAACATAGGCTTCCACAATGGTTTAACACGCCTACCGGTTGCGAGAAGTCTGCAACCAGTGTGATCCTGCAATCATTAAAATTACTTTACTGATTTTTATGTTCTAATTTAAATATGAAGTATATTATTTCAACGATTAAACTGATCTCCCCTGGACATAGTCTACCTTGGAAAACTTGGAAGTCCTTAAATAGACTGCGGACACAAGTCGGCCGAAGCAAGGAGCATGTACAGATGGCGTTATGTTGCGGAAGATGCATGCTTGTGTGGTGTCTCTCCACAGACGATGGCACACCTTTTGTCTTGCCCTACGTGTCCCTTCACCTGTACACGTGTGGTACTGATAACGCTACTGGCTCTGTCAGTCGCCGAGTACTGGTCTTCAAAAATATAACGCCAGAGTCGACACGAAAAGAAGATCTCGAGTTTCTCGTGCAAACAAACCGATAGCAAAAAATATACCTACCCTCGTAACGTATTATTTTTGGATAACACCAGGAATCTTTATAATTATTTGGGAAGATTTACAAAAACATCACATATTATTTGTAGAACAAATCTCAGCATTTGCGACGAAACATATAAAAGGATTATCTATTCGCGTGAGAACGAAACTAAATACAAAAACCAAAGCTGCTTTGTTATAGAGGGTCTTACACATAAATCTTGTGTCTCGTGGATTCTTATGTCACAAGCCATCCTTGCTTATTTATTGCTTAGGATAAGTCCCGTTATTCATCCTTGCACTTGACCTTGGATCGTTTTTAGCCTTATTTTGTATGAACAGTCCACATTTATGAATGTACAGAAGTATTGAAATATTTTATTTGCGACGTACAAGATAGTACTTTTTTAAGTCAACAAAGGGCACATCAAAGCAAAGACCTTAAAAAGGCAAGTAAAATACTTCATCAACACTCTTGTTCGTGGTTCAACTATTTTTAACAAGGGCGACTTCCGAGCAACGTGGCTTGCTTTAGTCCCTGAGCATATTTGGGCGTAGTTTAAACACGCAGTTGAAGCGCAGTTGATTAGTATACACGCGTTTCAAACGAGATTCGAACCAAATTTTGTAACCTATAAGCACACGGTACGATCGTGAAACGCGTCTTTTGCGCGTATACGCGCAGATGCAGCGCTGTCGTCGCTCGCAGCTTCCGCGTTTTGATCAAAGATTCCTCTTCAGTTGGTATAAATTCAAACGCACGTATACGCGCTTGATTGTTTTGCGTTAAACGTGTCTTTGATAAACATCTATGGCGCTGAAAACGCGCGTTCAAAATACGCCGAGTTCTTTGGGTCTCAACTACCATACCATCATAGCCGCGCGGCTCCGAGGCTCCGCATGCGTCATGCTACTGACGCAGGCCGCATTTCTCGAAAGTCTACCTTGAGGTAACTGAACCTACTTGTGTTATGAAACCATCTTACATGTACTTAGGAATCATGGTAAACTGCCAAGTTCTTTGAACCGTGGCAAGATGCCCATATCTTACAGCCCGAAGGAACTTTTATAGGGCGATAGAGGATTTATTAGCCTGGTGACAAGTGCAAATAAATAATCCTTGACGAGAAATTGAAATTACTTGGGAAACTAACGTGTAGTCGATCGATTTGTAGGCTCATTTTCTTACTAAATAAATGTGTGCTGTGGCGATTTTTTTTGCAGTTTTTTTTTTAAATATTGTTTACCTACTTTTCATACTGATAAACTTCTAAATTATAATATAAAACCAGTGTAGTTACAAAAACTGTGCAATAGACATGGATCCGGTTTTTGTACCAAGCAGAGTAATTAAAGAGGTAGAATTTTAAATAGTAAAATATAGTGTATATTTTTTTCTTAAATCTTTTTTTTTGTCGCGCGCAAAAGTCACAAGCATCCCAATGGTTTCTTTGTGAACTGCCGTCATTGCCGATTCTCGTCCTATTTACTCGCAATTCGCGAACTAGAAATTGATGAAAATCGATTCGTTCTGCCTAGCGAGGGTCATAACAAATTCAGTGTAACGAGGGAATATAGGCGAGGCGCAGATGCGACCGGCGCGTGTATAAATCCACTTTGCCATGGAATACGCTCAATAGCATATTGTTTCGATTATAGTAGGTAGTTTACTAAAAAACTATTGCTTGTTCCATCAGATACATAACAGCCGAATCCGGTCACGATAGCAAATGACCGTAAGCGATTAAACCAAATTGACTACAGTCTGAGCTGATTGATTAAACAAGCAAGCAGAACGCAAACTCTTTTTCATAAAGGCCTACCTTTCTAGCACATTCTGATTAAAGAAAAAATTTACGCATTTTTTCTTTAATCAGAATGTGCTATCATTGACCCAGGACTTCTACTGCTGGCCCTTAAAGACTTGATGATATTTATTTATTTATTTAAAAACCTTTATTGCACAAATGAAAGTGTACCAAAGGTGAACTTAATGCTAATAGCATTCACTCCCACCCAGTCATACCATTAGATCATGCAGAGAGATTGTTATCGGTGCAGGAGAGTATTGTAAATTTTAAATATATATTTATATTGCGATAAAGACTAAAGTGTAGAATAATAATATTATATACTAACCATAATATGCATTTAAGTTTATAAATTAAACATACATAATAAAAGTGTTTTTATTTTATGCATAACTACTAAAAGCATAAATAACTAAAAAGATACATACATACTTATTTGACATGCTTCGCAATTATTAAATCAGAAACTTGAAACACAGGTTTGTCTCGTGTAGACGTTTGTGTGAACGTCTTGGACGATGAGCCGGTATGCCTAGCCGGAGATCTTCGGAAGAACGGAGAGCATGATCATGAGATTGACATAAAAAAAGAACATATTCTTAAGATAAGAAGGTGATGAGGAGTTATTGAGAATACCATATCCAAGTGATCAGTTGTAAGATCCATTGCTATCACTAATATTTTAAAGGTTGTTCGTTCTAGCTTGAAGACGTTTTTATCTTGGATAGCAGTCCCCCGCGACTTCGTCCGCGCGTTTTGAGTTTGCTCCCTCCCCTCCCGTCGCAGCGTCATCTATACTTCTATACTAATACTATAAAGCTGAAGAGTTTGTTTGTTTGTTTGTTTGTTTGTTTGAACGCGCTAATCTCAGAAACTACTGGCCCGTTTTGAAAAAATATTTTTATGTTGGATAGTCCATTTATTGAGGAAGGCTTTAAGCTATATAACATAAAGATACGACTCACAGGACCACAGCAGCAATGAAATTTGTTGCGAAAACGGGAGAAAGATATTCCTTTTGAGAGCTTCCGCTGCGTACGCTGCGGAAACCGCTAAAGTTACACAAAAATCATGTATGACAAGATTATTCAACATTAAGAGTTCTATAATAAAGTCCGCAACAGCATAAGTCTATCTTTTATGGTTGACTTACAACAACCTTTTTTATGTTAATAAATTTGTAAAAAAATAATGCATCATTTTTAGAGGTGTATTATAGTACACACAGGTATTTATTCTTATCAAAATAAATTCATTCATCATCATGAGCGTTTCATTTACAACAAAAACGCCCTGTATATCATTTGATTCCAATAAATATCTTAGGAGCTATCACAGTTTTAACATAACTCCGCACCAAAATAATGTTCGCAGCTTAAGTACAACGTGCGCTTGCGCTAATTATATTATAAAGCTGAAGAGTTTGTTGGTTTGAACGCGCTTATCTCAGGAACTGCTGAACCGATTTGAAAAAATATTTCTGTGTTAGATAAGGCTTTAGGATATAAAACATCACGCTGCGACGGGGGGGGGGGAGGGAGCAAACTCAAAACGCGCGGATGAAGTCGCGGGGGACCGCTAGTGTTTTATACCCTAAAGCCTTTCCCGATAAATAAGCTATCCAACACAGAAATATTTTTTCAAATCGGTCCAGCAGTTCCTGAGATAAGCGCGTTCAAACAAACAAACTCTTCAGCTTTATAATATATTAGCGCAAACGCACGTTGTACTTAAGCTGCGAACATTATTTTGGTGCGGAGTTATGTTCAAACTGTGATAGCTCCTAAGATATTTATTGAAATCAAATGATATAAAGGGCAACTTGGTTGTAAATGAAATGCTCGTGATGATGAATGTATTTATTTTGATAAGAATAAATACCTGTGTGTATAATACACCTCTAAAAATAATGCATTATTTTTTTACAAATTTATTAACATAAAAAAGGTTGTAGTAAGTCAACCATAAAAGATAGACATATGCTGTCGCGGACTTTATTATAGAACTCCTAATGTCATACATGATTTTTGTGTAACTAGCGGTTTCCGCAACGTATGCAGCTGAAGCTCTCAAAAGGAATATCTTTCTCCCGTTTTCGCAACATTTTTCATTTCTGCTGTGGTCTTATGAATCGTATCTTAATGTTATATAGCCTCCTTCCTCGATAAATGGACTATCCAACGTAAAAATTTTTTTTCAAATCGGGCCAGTAGTTTTTGAGATTAGCGCGTTCAAACAAACAAACAAACTCTTCAGCTTTAAATTATTAGTATAGATTAAATTCCAAGTAAAATTGTAACTGAAATTCTCATAAGACAAGAAAAATAAGCACCAAGAAACGTATCTTATTTCGGTTAGTGTCAGAGCTAAAAACTGATTTTGTATTTATTTTATCCCCTTTTTTCTTTCCAACGATCACACAGGGTTACTTTCTTAACCACCTTCATCTATTATTAACGTAAAACTTTATGGCACAACCCTTTTTTGGGGTGAAATTTGGCAAACAGTTACCTTTACTGCCTAGGAGTACAAGTGATCTTTAATATTTGCATCTACGAGGCTTCAGGGAGACTTTGGATGGAGCGCCTGCGAAAACTTGAGGCTATATATTTTTGATTAAACTAAACCATCGCGGCATCGTTTTGGGGTACCGCATCTGTCGTCATACACCTGCCTTATTTGCTAATCAGCCTGAGTAATATTGATGTATCAATCAGATGGAGTTTGACACTTGACGAAGGCTTAAGTAGACAGAAGGCTATGTGGGGTAGCCACATAACTTTCTGTTATAGTCAGAGAGTTATAAGTTTCGTATCGTGAGCGTGTGTATAAGAGAATTGCTGTCAAGAATCTATTCTGAAATGTTCGTAACTTTAAAATAGTTTTGGTTAGGGTAAGTTTCTTGTCGATGATTGAGCAGTTTCGATTTCAGTGATGTTTTATTATAGTTCAGGTAAAGTATGTCCAATTAAGACTATTTAGCGGCAAAATATGTACGAGTCCTCCCAAAATTTAGGCGTCTTTTCCTCTCTCAGGAGGTCTGGGCATTTTATTGTACTTTATCGAATGAGACGATGCTTATCCTTACAAGATCGATATTTTGTAAGTTAAGCAGGGTTTTATTGAAAAAGGTTACGATGTATAAAACATGCACATTTATTAAACTAGGCAAGTAAAGTATCTTATTTAATTTAATTCTATAAACTTAATCTTATAAGACCATTTTCATATTTTTAAGATGAATATTTTGCCAAATATAAATGGATTTGGTTGAAAAGATGGGAACGTATAAAACAATCTCATCTTACAAACGAAGCAAGTGAGCTCTCATTTTCGTATGTGCGTCCAATCGAATGAGATCTTACACATACTGATACCATTTTTATTTTGCCAGATATTCAACGAAAAATTAAACGTGTATATTTTAAGCAACGGCTTTATCCTTCTCTATTTATGGGCTTCTCTACATTTTTAAATTATGAACGGCCTTTTTTTTTACCGGATCCCGATAGACGCTAACAGGATGCTAGGATTGCTAGGTACATACCACATATAGTATTAAAATTTCATAATCCACGTAATTAAGACTCACAGGGAAGGAAGAGCGGCGCGGTGAAAACATTTTACCGGGACATTCTTTGCTTTAACCTAATGAAATAAATGGATAGAAACGTGATTGTTTTTTTTTTCTACTTGGTTGTGTTTTTTAACTAATCATTTCAACGACCTCCGTGGTGTAGGCTAAGCACACTCCGAGGTCCCGGGATCGATTCCCGGTCGGGTCTGGGTGTTGTGGTACCACCGTTGTGTCTGATTTCTATAACACAAATGCAATTAGCTACTTACTTTGGAATCAGAGCAATGTATGTGATCGGTGTCCAATACTTATAGTCTATTTTACGGATCACGGATTTTATATAGCTATATCAAATCCGAATAATGGATTTACCTATATGGATTGTACATCATTTAATTACCTTGTAATATAAAAAAATACAATAAAGTCTAAATAATAGGTAAGCAGAAGTATGAAACTGTCTTTTAGTTTAGAAACTATTCAATAACTTCACTCCCAATCGCCTTCAACCTTTGGTGGTCGGAAGGTGATAGCACCAACCACCAATTGTACGTACTTGTATGATGATGTGGGTCGACTCCAAGAAAACAACAGTTTGTATATTCACTCTTATTATTGTCTCAGGTTCACAAGCACAAACAATATAAAGTCAGAAGAAAGAAGAGATGATAGCGAAGATAGGAAGATAACACAAATTAATAAGCGATAGCAATAACATGAATTATTTACGCGCGGCAGGTAGTATCGATATGAGCGGTATCGAGCGACACGGGCTTCGCGCGGGCGTATGGATCTCGACTGGCGAGCGGGCCGCCTGCGCATTCTATGGAATGCGCAAAAGTGCTGACGCTCGCGACTTGTTACGATCGCGCGTGTCCATTGCGTTCGGCCGGCAAGCTCACTCGTTACATCCGATAAGTTCTCGGTGTTGTGTATAATGTTTTACTTGATTTATTAATATATAAATGAAATGTAAATATATAGGTGATTGTATTATATTGTGTAAGTAAATAATATTAAGTAGTTATAAATATTTGTTGTAAATAAATAGATTAAGTATAGTGTAATTAATATTTGTGTGTGTGCTATGTATGTAAATAAATATAATGTGGGAAAGCTGCCCACAAACCTCGATTTAGTGAGAACAAAAGTGAAAAGCTAGTGTTCTAAAATCTACGTGACGCTCTTAATTATGACTTCTCGGTCCAGTGAAAAATATGAAGTTACCTATCCCAGCTAATGTTATCACGCTGTAAAAGTGTGGAAAATATCGGAGTTCACATTTTTCAGTGGAAAATAAGAGAAAAGTTCGGCCGCACTTCAGCGATCCTTGCCCGGACCATGATAACATTATATTTATGAAGTTTGCGACAGCCTTTTGAATTAGAGACTTGACTGTGTTGTCTTTTAAACAAAAATATTTAAAGTAAACTTATCTTCATTAGTTAGGGCTAAGCAAACTGTACAAGCAAAGACAAGTGTTTTTTTTTTCATGACCAGTTCTTATAACAGAGTTGGACTAAAAATATTTCACTTTACAAAAAAATAGTCCATTCATCCGACTCAGAGCAGTACTTCTGTATAGAATAATACCAAATATTCAGATGAAACAAATATTCACCAAATATTCGTAAGGTTCCCACCGACAAGATGGACAAACTACCTTTTAAAGACCGCAGGATTACATACACTGCTTACGACCGGTCGCTGTGGAAAGCCTTGAAAGAGGCCTAAATTCAGCAGTGTACGTTTCTTTGCCTGTTAATGATCATGATAATAATGTATTATCTTATCACACATTAACTGCAGAACCGATATTCATAAAGTGATCATGTCACGCCCTTTAGACGAGCCTTACATCTGGACGAAGCAAACCCAAACTCTACGTTACCAATCTATACGTTGTTAGGTTTCCTGAATAGCTTAAGACACCTGAAATAATCAAGTCGAGTGACAGCTCAAAGGGTGTCTTGTTTCATAACAGACAATTACAACGTTACAAATCTGACAATCGGCTTGCACAACTCCGATAGCTCAGGATCGGGTAACGAAACTTGTACAAATAGGCGTTGTATTCAAGCTAGCAATGTTATGTATCCGTTTTAGGAAGTACAGAACTATTTTGTATTAAATAAATCTCGTTTACGTCGTTGTTTCGATATAGCTCATTATGAAACTTAAGTTTTACTTTTGCTTCATGGAATATCTGACGCCATTTTATTCAAGAGAAAAAGGAGACACGTACAAAAAAAAATGATGTGTGATAGCAGTATTGTCGCAAAAAACGTTATGCTTTAAATTTACAAGCATAAATTTGTACGTACGTCGAATTATGCAGAGTTTAATTTTATTAAGTTTTTCAAGAATCTTTGAATACTAAAACTTTTTTCATTCCTTGGTATTTGTGACCGAAATGAGATAAAAAGTACCTACTTCTCGGAACCTTAAATAATTCTTAGTAAGCTGCCAAGCTTATACGATAAAACTCAAACCAGATTTCATAGGGTTGTATCTCATTCCGGCATAAATTCTTACATGCCAAACAAACAACAGTTATTATGACGAAATGCTTCTTATCTCTCTATCTCCAACGAATACGCGAAGTCATGTATAAATTACGCGACATGTAGGTAAACCCCAAGTAATCTGCATAAACTCGTAAAACAAACTCCACTTCCCTACACATGAGCTTTTTAGACCTAGAAGTAAGCATAAATATATACCAAAGACGACAAAATATCGACATCGAGTTATACGCAATCGTGTTATTGATATTCAACATTTTTTACCGTGAGCGTATCCTTGATGCATGCATACTGCATTGATTTCGTTGCAACTTACTCAAAACGAAGGTTTTAACAATCGTCAAATTTGTTGATTTTAATACGATTTTATAAAACTTAAGGGTAATCACATTAGAGGTTAGGGTAAGATTAGCTTTTGTAAGTTTTTGTAAATGGCTTAAATCATTTGAAGTGTAGTAATGAGAGTTAAGCCTATGCTTTACAGTGGGAAATCACAGAATTTTAGCACTTTTACAGCCCCAAAGCAATTGTAAACACAATTTCCATACGTCCAATATGCCAATATGCCTTCGCCAATATGCAATGCACGGACATATGAACTTCACTATTCTTGGTGGTGTGTATTTTGTATGTTATGCATGGCCGAGCTTACTCATCAGTGCATTATATGTAATGCACAGACAGTAATATGTGTTAATAATAATAGTAGTAAATGAATTGGGAAGTCTAGCTCAAGAACGCTGTATTTCAACCGCTCGCAAGCTCGCTAACGGCGCGGCCTGCCGCACCTTTGAAAAACATCGTCTTGGTCTAGCCCAATTCATCAGTAAAAAGGGTTTGTCATTAATATGTTAAATTATTTTGTTGATACCCATGGATCTAAACGGTCGCGTAGAAATAATGAAATTTCTTAAACAAAAAGAATCTCTTAAATTGGAATGTATCTGTCCTGCTCCAACGAGCGAGGTTAAACGTCACGGAAATTTACTACCAAATTCTATTCGCAGTATTGTTTGTGGTCCATCAAACTGGAAAAACCAACTTAGTAATCAGTTTGTTATTACACAAGAATGGACCTCGATTTCGTAACCTATATGTTTATTCAAAATCTTTGTATCAACCTAAATACGTATTTTTGGAGAAAGTATTGGAAAATGTAGCAAATACGTCTTATTACAAATATAATCATAATAGTGAAATTTTAAGTCCACACGAAGCATTACCGAACTCGATAATTATATTCGACGATGTTGCTTGTGAAAATCAAAACAATATACGAGACTACTTCGCTATGGGTCGACATAAAAATATTGACTGTTTCTATATAAATCAAACATACACAAAAATACCAAAACAACTAGTAAGAGATAATTCTAACCTCATTATATTATTTAAGAAAGATGATATCAACTTGAAACACGTTTATGATGAGCATGTGGGAACTGACATGACCTGGTCTCAGTTTCGGGATGTGTTCAACTGTTTGGAGTAAACCTTTCAATTACGTTGTAATTAATAAAGATTGTGAACGAAATAAAGGTTGTTACAGAATGAAGTTCGATACATTACGCTTTAAATAGCTGCTTAGTTCTTAATCAATCAGTTTCATATAAGAATCCAAACAGAGTGGAACATAATACGATGGAACGAAGTCTCGAGGAGCAAATTGTAAAATCTGCAGCAGCTGTAAAAAGAAAAGTAGAAATGATAAAAGATTAAAAAAATATAAATGATATGGCTCTCGAAACAATATTCAAACCTATCTTAAACCCACTAAAGCTGTTAACAAATAAAACTGATAACAAACGTCACACAGATGAAGAAATTGAACAAAACCAATTAATAAAAAGAACAAAAAATACCGACAGTGAGTCGTCAAATAATTCGAATGAGGATTTCAATTACTTCAACAAGGTTGTTCACAATGAAGAAATTTCGGATGATGATGATGTTAGTAAAACGCCTAAAACTCTCACATCATCACCCGCCGAAGACCATGATGACCCTGATAGCTCATTCAAATCGCTTCAGTCATTACCGAGTGTTGACAATGATTCTTTATCATGGTCGATGACATCTGAAGCAATACAGGATTCGAATATACCTTATGGTGTAAGAGTCGTCAATGGAAAACTTATGCTCGGTAAAACTCGTGTTCATGATGATGATCGCATTCTGAAAATTGGGAAGCGAAGTTTCAAAAAAACTCTAGGCTTAAAAGAATTATTATATAAAAAGAAACCAAATTTGAAATCTGTTACATTAGAAGACTTACAAAATTATAAAATAATTCTTACGGACACTAATGTGCACAGACGAGGCTACAATCCACAGAATCCAATAAATAGCAACAAAGGATTTAAATATATGAACGTGATCAAACCATTGTTTAAATTTTCTAGACCTCATACAAGCAGTGTAGAAAGTCTCCCTCAAGGGGAAGGTATCGAAATTTTAAAAGAAGTTAAAAAAGATACTGATTTCGTTTATTGGGATGATCCAAATGAGTTAGTGGAACGGCTAAAATTATTACTAGCTTCTTGGGCTGCTGGTAATACTGGGGTACATAATGAAATATATTCAATAATAGAAGAACTGCACGAAGCTGGTCTTATACAACAAGTGAAATATATAAAGCTTCCATCGGGAGGATTAGGCAGTATCATTGCGCTAAAGAAGCGGACTGGACGACAATGAAGATTGATAAGTTTGGTCACCACGTTCATAAACGTCTTCGACAAACCGAATTTACTGACATTATTTCCGAAACATTGATAAGAACTGACAAAGGTGATTTTGATTTAAAATTATCCAAATTAACAGGACTGCAAATTCCCGAGAATGATGATGAGGCTGTGAATACAAAATACGTAGATAATTGTGTTTAAGACCTAAGAAATGAAATGAAAAAAAATCAAAGTGATATTAAAAAATACCTAAATAATCTTGAAAAATTGACTTTTGTCAGTTTGAGTAAACTGTACTACACAAAAAAAGAAATTGATGACATAGTTGCACTAAAACCTGCTAAGAATGAGTAAACAAGAAGTAGTAAATGAGCTTCATAAAGCTGTAAGAAGAAATTTTGCTCGTCGATTTACGATCATTAAGGGATAAGACGATCTTTGGCAAGCTGACCTAATGGATTTTCAAAAATTCTCCTCATTTAATAAAGGATTTAAATATGTTCTTGTCGTAATTGATGCTTTATCAAAATACGTGTGGGTGAGACCGTTGAAGTCAAAATCCAAGCAATGTGTTACAAATGCAATGAAAAGTGTATTATCCGTATCTAGAAGAAAACCAAAAAATTTACAAACAGACCTAGGTAAAGAATTCTACAACGATTTATTTAATCAGTTAATGAAAAGATATAATATAAATTATTATTCCACATACTCTGTTAAGAAAGCTTCCATTGTAGAGCGTGTGGTTAGAACTTTAAAATCACATCTTTACAAATCGTTTAGTCTGTGTGGTAAATATCAGTGGGTTCAGTATAATTTAGATTCAGTTGTGCAAAACTATAATAATACTGTGCATCGCATTACAAAATTGAAGCTAAATGACGTTAATCAATCGAATGAGAGTAAAGTAAAATCTAACATTAATAAACCCCATCAGCTAAAAATACGACAAGGACCTACTTTTCAAATTGGAGACTTTGTTCGTATAAGTAAATACAAAGGTGATTTCTTTAAAGGTTATACTCCTAATTGGTCTACGGAAATATTTCGTATTGCAAAAATAAATCATACAAATCCGCAGACGTAACAATTGGAAGACAAACACAATCAGTATATCCTAGGTTCTTTTTACGGCTATGAACTACAAAAAACTCAATTCCCAGACGTTTACCTTATTGAAAAGGTTATTCAAAGAAAAGGGGACAAACTATTTGTAAAGTGGTTAGGGTTAAGTAATGAAGAAAACAGTTGGGTTCACAAAAGTGAATTAGTCAAATAAGTATATAAACAACACTAATACTTCTTAAACTCACTCTTTGCCTATCAAAGACAGGAGGAAGTGGTATAATTAATAGCTGGATAGATCATTTACCGTTTGAAGTTCATTTACCTGGCTATCAATTTTGTGGTCCTGGAACTAAACTTCAAAAACGGATAAATAAAGGTCAACGAGGAGTAAACAAATTGGATGAAGCTTGCATGTACCACGATATTGCATACATTAACAAAGACTCGAGCGCTCGACGTATAGCTGATTTAAAACTTTTGGATATGGCTAAGAAGAGGTTGAAATCAAAGGAGGCTGGTAAAGGAGAAAAAATTGCTTCTTGGATTGTAAAGAATGCTATGAAAGCTAAAATAAGGGCAGGCAGTGGTATAAAATGTTTCAAGAAAGGTGTTAAAGCAATTCAATCTCAATTGAAAAAAAAATACAAGGACCACCATTCTGCAATAAAATATGCTTATGCAGCTGTAAAAAAACTATTTAGTAAGAACAAAGGAATACGTTTGCCCCGTTGTATTCCACTTCCAAAATCAGGAGGTCTTTTGCCATTTATCCCTATATTTGCGGGATTGTCAGCATTAGGTTCACTTGCTGGAGGGGCTGCTGGTATAGCAAAAGCTGTGAATGATTCTAAAGCCGCGCAAAAGAGTCTTCAAGACTCTGAAAGACATAACAGAACGATGGAAGTGTTAGCTCTTGGAAAAGGATTATACATTAAACCTCATAAAAAAGGAGCGGGTTTATACTTAAACCCATCAAAAAACGAATAAAGCGGTTACCCAGACGTGTAATCACTAGCCTTGATATATTAGAGCATTCCACTGACATTCCACACTTTCGTGGCGTTTACATGAGAGATACATTGCCCTTGAAACCTAGAAAAATTGAATGTGGAATACTGAATTTGGATAGCATCTCAAATCCTGGCCCGCATTGGGTAGCCTTTGTAAAGAAAAACAATTACGTTCAATATTACGATAGTTTCGGTGATTTATAACCGCCTTTAAAATTTATAAAGTATATGAATAACTTGCCTATAAACTACAATTATACAAGACATCAATCTTTTGGCACTGTAAACTGTAGTCACCTTTGTCTTAAATTTTTAAGAAACTATTGGAAAAAATATTTATATAATAAGTGATTGAAATAAAAATGTCATTATAAAAATGTCTTTCACTGTGTCTATAACTGGGAGCGGAGCCTCTTTGTCTACAAACTATTCCCCAACTTTGGAACTCCGAGGCGACTACGAATGTGGTCTTGTGTATTTTTCCACGTTCAATTCTATTCCTAATATAGATGAAAGAAACAATAAGTTTTATTAAGGTGAAAATTAAATTATACAAATTCCTGAGGGATCTTATGAGCTTCAAGATATATGTGATTATTTAAAAAGTAACATTAAAAACAGTGTATTAAAATTGACCTGCAATAACAATACATTAAAAACTAATATATTTTGTTCCAAAGAGATCCATTTTATTAAAAAAGAATCATTGGGTAAAATATTAGGATTTGGAATGGAAACAATAAAAGCAAATATAAGTACTGAATCGAAATATCCTGTTAGCATTCTATCAACAACCATCGTGAGAATTGAATGCGACGTAGTTAGTGGTTCATTTGTTAATGGAAAAGCAAGCCATATAATTTATGAATTTGTACCTAACGTGCCACCTGGATACCGGATAATTGAAATACCTAAAAATTTGGCTTTACCTATCAACATAAGGCTATTAGACGCAGATAATAAAGAGATAAATTTACGGGGTGAAGAAGTGCAACTATATTTACATTTTAAGAAAAAATGATAAATTTCAATAAAAACCACAGTACAAAGACTATTTACGACAGTCTTCAAAGATCCTCTCACAAAAGCACATCGCTTCAACTTAAAAAGAAGCTTACCAAAGCCAACAAAGATTTTATTAAGCTGATTGGGTTAATAAAATGAATATTTTAAATATAGCTCAACAAACGTCATATGACAATACCATTGAAAGTTTCAAGTACCATTCTTACAAACTATACGTCTCAAGTTTTAACACAAATGATGAAATAAGAATTCCTATCAACCAGCAAGATTTGTACGTGTTGCCTTCACTTAGTAGCCTATACATCGAAGGAAAAGTAAATGTGTATGACAGCGCTTCTAAAGCAGGAGTTTCAAATGTACATTTTGTTAATAATTCAGTACTGTTTTTATTTCAAGACGTGCGATATGAATTAAATGGAGTAGAAACTGATAAAATTAAGAACGCTGGTGTTACTACTACTATAAAATCTTATCTATCTTTAAATGAAAATGAATCAAAATATGCACGAGTTTGGGGCTGGTCGCCTGAAGGAACATGTCTCTGGTGGAGCATTTTCAGTATCAATCCCGTTAAACAAAATATTGGGATTTGCTGAAGATTATGAAAAAATTATAATGAACTGCAAGCACGAGTTAGTGTTACTCAGAAGCAACTCAAATCTTAATGCAGTCAAGTTAAATTCAAAAGAAGTTATTGGTGATGTTACAATAAGTAAGATAATTTGGAGAGTACCACACATTAAAGTGTCTGATCGCGAAAGAATAAATTTATTAAAGTATTTAGAGAAAGATCGAGCTATTCCATTAGCTTTTCGTAATTGGGATCTGTATGAATACCCGTTACTGCCCAAAACACGTAAACATACTTGGTCTATCAAAACTTCTTCCCAAACAGAGAAACCACGATTTGTTGTGATTGCCTTACAAACCAATCGGAAACAAAATAGTAAATTGTCAATGGCGGAGTTCGATCATTGTCATGTACGTGATGTGAGAGTCTATTTAAATTCGTCATGTTATCCATATGAGGGATTGAATGTCAGTTTTTCAGATGACAAATTTCCTTTATTATACGAACAATACACAAGATTTCAACAGTCGTATCACGGACGTCGTTCAGAACCATTGTTGAGTTTAAAAGAATTCAGAGACATAGCTCCTCTGTTTGTTATTGACTGTTCGAGACAACACGAGACCCTAAAGGGATCGATCGATGTTAGAGTTGAAATTGAAGTCGACCAAGATATACCCGAACAAACAGCAGCATATTGTTTGATTTTGAACGACTGTTTACTCGAATACAAACCGCTTAGTAATATTGTAAAAAAGTTAACATGAATAACAATACGGTAATAGTGGATGTGCAAGGATTTAAAAATCTACACAATGAATTCATAGTCAAAGAATTGGCTATAGCTACTTTGCAATATACTGATATTTTTTTAATAAAACCGCCACATTCATTCTCTAAACTTACTGAAGAAGAAAAAAGGCGTGTTCGGTGGTTAGAAAGGAATAGGGGATATTTCTGGAGCGATGGATATATTGACTACAAAGAATTTCTAAGAATAATTAAACCATACTTTAAAGATCGAATTATTATTGTGAAAGGAGCAGAAAAGGTGAAATGACTACAAGACTTATGTAGTCATCAAAATGTTATAGATATTAATGATGAAGGTATTCCCAATCTTAAGAAATTATCTGAAAGTTACAGAAACGATGTTTTTATAACTAATTGTGTTTATCATAAGAATATTTGTGCATTGAAAAATGTTTTGTGTATAAAAAAATGGTGTTTAGAAAACAATTAATAAAAATAATTTTGAAAAATAAAATGTTTTACTTACGATACCTCTTTACCGCTATAACTATTTGTATTTTTAAACTTGTAATATATATACATACATAATAAAATAAACAATAAAAAATAATACTAATACAATAATACACTGGTTTAGCTGCATAACAAAATGATAATTATCTTACATCCGTCCATTTATTTACAAAAATTAAACAGTAATATAATAATGTCCCCACGACAAAGTGTTGACATTATCTTTTGCAATGAAGCGTTTATCATCTTTTCTAGACAAAGCCACTTTATATTGCTCTGTAGTAAAGATTTGATGTTTTATAGTTTTAAAAAGTACATTTTTACCTCTTAATTCGTTACTCGTTGATAGGACATTGGCATAGTCAGAAAACTTTAATTTTTTTGTTACATTCTTTTTCACACCTTTTGCTTTTTTGATTTCAGCATTGTCTGTTTTAATACTGTACAGCTTAGATCGCAGCCCAACAAACTCTTATAATATTTTACCTCCTAATTCATCCTTGAATAGCCCTGGGACTTTTTTGTTTTTAGGTATAATATCAAAACAATTCTCCAGATCGTAATTGCTTGTATCAAAATAAGATAAAAAGTGTTCTTTCAAGTCGGAATAAAAATCATTTGTCTCTATGGAGTACAAGAGACTATCAGTATCAGTGTAGCACAATGATATTTTATCATGGTAGTTATTTTTCATTACTGAGTAATGAAAATCGTACATATGATTTTTGGACAGCTCTAGTACTGTAAATCCAATGTATATGGGTTTGTCAAGGATAACTTTTTCGCGTTTTAATTGTATAGCTACAAAATTTTCATCAAATATTGGACGAGATATCAGCTGTTCAGCTGAGTGATATTTCTTGGTCTTATTTCTCTCATCTCGCCACGTACTTACTAGTTTAACATCTACTCGACGTTCAGTATCTTCTAGGGTTTTTCCAAAAATACTGTTATTAAGCAATTTAAAAAAGTCTTGTTCAAATGGTGAGTTAGTATTTTGTCTCAAATGGGTGATTAAGTCAATATATTTCTTTAAATATGAGCTTTGTTTGAATGATATTTCTTTGTGAATTTTTTGTAAGTTGTAACCCATGTTTTAAACATGTTTTTAAATGAACATAATGTAAAACATAGTTATATTTATTATATAAATTTGGTATAAGTTTAACATTTTTAGCACCTGGAGGAGTAAAGTTTTCCGCACAAAATGGAAGATCGTTATGTAAGTCATGCAAACTCTCTGGGTATTCCAAATCAACTTCGAGAATATAACCATAGTCATTGTCGTTAGGAATGTTTGTAATGTCAAGTTCATTACATTCCTGTTTATCGAGAAATTTAAAATCCGCCTAAGGCAGATAACTGCACATAGCGAAACCATATAAATTATTACAGTCCACGTACATTAAATATTTGTTTGGTTGGGAGGGATCATAATCAGACTGATATTGATTATTTGATTTAGCATACCTTTTTGAGCATAAGCAAATAACTCCGCGAATTCCCTTTTGTATCATTTCTAAATCTGAAATCAGCTCTAATTTTACTTTTGTTTTTAGCAACATAGCGTCAAAGCTGAGACTTGGTGCTGTGAGATAGAATGCAGGATCTAAATCATAATTGATCTTACACGTTTTACGAAACTTTTCAAAAATGTCGCTTAGTATCAAAACATCGCTTTTTACATATAAATCCGTATATTCACCAAGATTTTTTATATTAAAACTATCCCAAACATTTTTTGCATGATCGTAGTCAGAATTACATATGGCTTCATCGGTTAGATTATTAAAAAACTCTTCTTGCGGCGGTAATTTCTTTTCTTTATAAACATTTCAGTTTGACATATAATTGTATGGGTATACACCTTTACGACTTAGCAATGTTAATTGGTTTTCATTTTTACAGTACGCACTCAAATTTATAAAATCGTTTCGCTGTATATTATTGGCTAATTGTTCTAAACTAGTTCCTAAAAACTTAAATGAGTCTACAAATCGGATCGCGATAAAATCGCTAGTTGAAAACTGAATGAATTTTGTAAAAGAAATGGAGTTCTCATTGTTTTTAGGAATTACTTTTATTTCGCCCGGAATTTTACTTAGTTCACGAATAAGCAAATGACAGTCATAACCTGATAAGTTATGAAAGAACACTGGGATAAATTTTGGTATTCTAAATTTAAGATTCCAACTGGAATGAGCGGCACCTCGATATTCACCGGTGAAGTGACAATGGTCCCGTACTTTATCACCAATCAGTAAATTAAACCACAAAAAACAACGTTCAGCATTTTCAAAATTCAATTTGTCTTTTTCTCAATAAATTATAGGAACTGGAGTTTCAGATGCAGATTGAATCAGTTTGTAAATCCGTTTTATGTCTCTTTGCAGCCGCTTAACAAATACAGTAGCACAGTCGATTCCACGATATGTCACTAAGCGATTATACGAATTATCGTAATTACAAACAATGTAATAAGCAAACGCTGCAGGCAAATGTTTTTGTACTTTTGCTGTACAGGAGCCACTGCTCTCGGAGCAAGGCTCTAATATCGTTTCGAAGTCCGTGTAGATAACAAAAGGCACGTTCTGCATGCAATGATAGTTTTTAAATTGCATTATAGTGCCACTATCGGGGAGTACCGTGACCACTCCTCCGCAAACGTGCTTATCATGATCTCGATCTGATTTAAAAAATAACAAACATTCTTCACAGAAATGTAATTTCCCATGATGCTTTGTAATTTGATTGCGAACTAATTTTGTTAAGTCTTTAATAAGACAATAATGAGATTTTATGTTTTTTTCTAACAAAAGCATGTTAACATGGTTTCTTTTTCGAGACAATGTTTTATATAACGGTCCAACAATATTTTGTTTCTTGTCAATCCCATATACGTTGACGCTAATCTCTTTATTATTATTCTCAAACATTTTAATATCTTTCAATGATACTGGAAAATGCATATTATCGGTATTTAAAACTTCAGAAAAGTGTAGATAGGATGAGATTCGATTAGCGTTTTTTACATCAGGATATAAAGCGCTCATTACTGTCCAAGCAAAGCAGTATTCATCACTATTTCTTATATTAATGCACGCTTTTTTTGCTTTAATATTTTTTGGTAAATGTATATAAGGGCATTTCTACAGAAGCGACTGATTGACCGACTGGAGCAAAAAACCTACCTTTAAAATTGAATAACAAGTCTGAAAAAAATCACACGTATTTATACAACTCTTGGCCTGATGGAGAGCATATCAAGAAGACCACCAGGTTGTACATACGGTCTAAAAAAAATCGGAAAGTTCAAAAACGGGCAGAATTTGGCCCAAAATGGAGTGTCCGGTTTCCAGAATTTACTCGTTTTCGTTTCATAACTTTTAAAATAATAAGTTGCTGATTATTATTCCTACATTCCTATAACGAGGAATAAATAATGAAGCCATATACGTGTTTATATATATCGTGAATCCTTTAATTTGATTACAGTGACACATTTAAATTTTGATCGAGGCTTGTGCCTCAATTCGGTGAAATTTACTTTTAGTACCTGTAGCACTAACTATGCATAATAGGAACGCGCACTACTTGTTCCCATCATCTGACAGTTGCGCCCGAGCGAACGAACAGTGTAAACGGGAGATCTGTAGCACTCAGGAGCAATTTTCAAAGGTACGAAATCGTTCAGTGTTTTTGGTACAGGGTAATTTCTCAAATCGGTGTGCCACCTCGATTATGTATCTAAAGTATTTTATGAGATTTGTCCTAAAACTATTGAGTGTTTAACAGCTTTCTATCGTTAGGTTTAGTAGAAATTACTGTAACTCATAACATTTTTGAGTAATTTGATGTATTGTGTTATTTTCTCAATTCCATGGATCTCAATTCCGTGGAAAATGGTGCACCGAATTGAGAAAACTTACACCGAATTGAGGTTTTACTTTTATATTATTAATTTAGCTAATTTTTGTTGTTGATTATTGTTGTTTATCGCGAAAATCAACAGCACATTCATTGCTATAACTCACGGTTTAATACATTGGGTTTGGCCAATTACAGATCTCCCTATAAATTATCAGTAAGTTAGTACAAAAACACTAATGAGTGTCTTAAAATTGACAAATTAACAATTCAACAATATTATATTACGAACGTACCTAACATATTCAATTTCCTATTTTATGTGATTAATTGTATTTAAATATTAAATCATTATAAAATATTTTATGTGAATAATTGAATTTAAATATTAAATGTAACAAAATATTATGAAGACATAATTTACTAACAAACATGCTGCACCAAGTAGCTAGTTATGGAACCCCCTCGCCCTTCTGTCATAGATTAGGGTTGCCTCAGCATATTTAAGGGCCAGCTCATGTATTTTATTATCGACTTAGCCGTTTCAGCCTTTACGGCCCGTGCCTGTATTTAGAATTAGTTAGCCAGTAATAAATCATCTTCGAATCGGTGCAGACATAACTCGCATTTTAATATTTATTAATTTAGTTAGTTTTTAAAAACTCCCCACGTAACTGGCGCAGCCGGATCGGATTTTTCAAGGAGTTTCCGCGTTTTTCCTGTGTGTCTAAATTCACAATTAAGGGAGATTGAAACAGCTCTAGCCTTGATTAAATTGACAGTTTTACATCAATCCATAGTTAATTCGAAAGAATTACTAAATCATTAAAATCGATAGCTCAATTTGCAAATCTTATGTATTTACCTAACGAGGTATTAAATTAGAGGATTTTTTTAAAAAATTAGAGAAAACAATGTATGTCAAATCATACGTTAAGAAAGACAAGATAACATTTATGATGGAGATACCAATAACTGATTATCATACTTCATAATTATAGTTATTTTAAGATTTATTCCTTACCAATATTCCACGAGTCACAAAACATCACAATATTAATCTTTCCTGAATTTCCTTACCTATTGGCGAGAAAGTCTAATTACTTACCAATTTGCAAGCCATGCCGCGCGTTCGCTGCTGGCGACCACTTCTTATGTACGACAGACAACCAAGCTGTCTACCATGAACCTACCTGTGCGGAGCAGCTTATGGAGTTTGACAATACTCTTACTCATTGTCACGAGCATCAAATTCAAATGGAAGAAGTAAGAATCCAGAGGGTTAATACCAACAATTGGATCTTGTATAGTCGAAGACCAACAACGATAACTAGTCTGTGTGATAACCACGACCAGAACAGTAAACACCCTTTTTTAGGGTTCCGTAGCCGAATGGCAAAAAACGGAACCCTTATAGTTTCGTCAAGTCTGTCTGTCTGTCTGTCTGTCTGTCTGTCTGTCTGTCCGTCCGTATGTCACAGCCAATTTATTCTGTAACTATAAGCATCACACTGTTGAAATTTGGTAGGGAGATGTATTCTGTTAACCGCTTTACGATTCTTATACAAAAAATAAAAAATAATGATATTTAAGGGGGGGGGGGGGGAGTTCCACACATGAAACTAAAACCAAAAAAAGTTTTTTTAGTCAAACCTATGCGTGTGGGGTGTCTTTGGATAGGTCTTTTAAAATGACATAGAGGTTCCTAAAACTATTTTCTTTTAAAGTCTAACGTTTCTTAGCTAGACGCTTCCAAAGTGGAAAAATGGGCGTCCCCCCCCCATCTAACTTCTAAATTAAGCATGTGTAAATTTTGAAAAAAAAATATATAATGTAGATCATAACAAACACTTTTAACGAAAATTGGTTCAGACGGAATCGAACGAGAAGTTTTTGAGATATATCACATTTTCAACAACCGCAAACATAACTTTGTTCTTCATACATACACTATGAAAAACAAAGTTATATTTGCAGTCAACAAAATATTGTGATTTTTTACTAAGTGGAAGTAAGTGGATTGCCTAATTCAGTTAACGTTGGCACGGAACCCTCAGTGCGCGAGTCCGACTCGCACTTGGCCGGTTTTTTTGGGACTTACCTCGTTACTATTGATGAACCCTGCAACCTAGAAGTCCTTGGACTCAAAATCAATCACCATATCTACGAGTCGCAAGATACCGCGAAACCGATCCCGATCATAAACTTACCTCTAATGCACGGTCATACGAATCTATCAAGCACACACGCACTAAACATGGTTGGAGTTAACCTGGATGAAATAAAATATATGTCATATGTTCTAAAGGACAGTGCGGAAGTGGAAAGTGTTTTGAGTGATAAAAAAGACATTAATTTCAGTGTTAATTTAGGTTAGTTTGTCATAATAATATTCTGTTTAGTTATAATATGTTTAATTTTATTCCCTTTATATGTGTTGCGTAAAAGGTTATTAAAAATTTTGCGAAATGATCGGAAAGATATTGAAAATGATCGTTCTGATAGTTTCGATCTTAGGGAGGGAGGAGTTATGGAACCCCCTATCCCTTCTGTCTTAGATTAGGGTTGCCTCAGCATATTTAAGGGCAAGCTCATGTATTTAATTATCGACTTAGCCGTTTCAGCCTCAACGGCTCGTGCCTGTATTTAGAATTAGTTAGCCAGTAATAAATCATATTTGAATCGATGCAGACATTACTCAAATTTTAATTTTAATTAATTTAGTTAGTTTTTAAAAACTCTCCACCCGGCTCCCGATACGTAACTAGCTACTATCATGTGGTGAATTTAAACAATAAAATAAAATAAAATAAAAAGAAAAATAAAATAAAAAACTAAGAAAAAAAAACAAACAAAAGAAAAAAAAAGACTATGGCTACCTTACTTTTTCTTCTCCGCGTAAAACGTCGGCTCTATAATTTGAAACACCTTATTACTATCTTTAAATATTTTCTTAACGCTATCTCACAACGGATCGTCGTGGTTGAGCCTAATCCTCAAGCAGCCGCTCCACTTGTCAAAGCGTCCCCGGGGGTCCACCTCGATGATTTCGGAGACGATGAAGACTCGTAGGTCGATGTAGACGTCGCCGTCAGCCTGCAGAGTGCCTTGGCGGCTGATCCCGCCCGCGACGCGCCTCGATAGCGACGACCACAGTGGTTGTTGCATCGGAGCAGGCTCAGCCGCGCCTCCAAACAGGTCTTCAGAGACGATACCTCGTTAGTTATAATAAATTTACGTACCCAGACTTTTTTTGAGGTTTCTCCTTCATCGTCCCTTTAGCCTTGCTTTTGCAGGCTTTAGCTTTAAGTAAAAAATAATAATAAAAATAATAATTATTATTATAATAGAGGAGTGTGGTCTAAGGGTAAACAACTCTGTACCTGAGATCTTCTTCGCCTGAAGAAGACTCCGATTCAGACTCCGCACCCAAATCTGCAATGGCGTTGCGTTTTCTGCGAGATGAATTGGTCCTACATGTAACACAAATAAAAATAAGTTTATAAAAAAACACTTTTAAATGTCATTGTATAAGCACAATTAACAGAGTTAGAATACGTACCGAGACTTTTTGGTGGGTTTCTCCTTCTTCACCACTTTAGCCTTGCTGGCTTTGTTAGTTTTCTTAGGTGGGCTGTAACAATATGTGTATATAATTTATAAGTTTGATTAGGATTAAAATGCATTTAGAGTTGTCGTCACTTAATTCTCACTCATAATCTAAGTAGTAATCAAAATTTACCTTGGATATTCTTCCGGATCCGACGACGACTCTGACTCTGAGTCAAAGCAAGCGACGGCAGCGCTACGGTTATTGTAGTCTGATTCCGACCTGAAAATATGAATTAGGTATACAAAATAACTGTGATTTATAAATACAATATCCTCTAAAAATCAATATAATATCCTATTCTCAAACAAATTAACTCGTTTAACTCTCCTCTAAAATAGACTTTAAAAATACAAAACCTCACAAAAGGTATTTCAGACCTTGACTCATTAATTCAGACACAAAACATACATAGTTTCACTGTCTAGACCATTGAGAGCTCAATAAAATAAAATAAAAATAACTCACGAACATTTTTCCTGAGAATGAAGAGCAGCGCTACCACGAAGTTTTCAGTATGAAGATGATCGGTGACCACGAACAGTAATAGCAATGGGTGTACTTACCGATCATTTTATACCAAATTTACACTCACACAAATAAAGTAAAAATTACCAAATTATACACACGATGAAAATACTGCCAATCAGCTATTGATTGAAAAACGAACAAAACAAGTTGATCAAATTACTTACAAAAATACCTTTGTAGGAAATCGACAACTTGCAATATTTGTTATTTCAAGTACTAGTTATTGCCCACGGCATGACTCGCACAAGATTATTAATATAAATTTTCATTAATTATTGATTGACTTGTATCAGGTATAACCATTAGTTTAACAAATTAATCTTGTAAAAACTTGTCTAGCATATTATTTTATATCCACGTCTCATCATCATCACCCAGTTTCAAGGCGTTGAAATTAAAAAGTCGGATTGTACCTACCCACTAACACAAAAATAACAATGTTATACGGTGAAAAATCAAGTTTACCTATAATCCATCACAAATCCATTGATTCAATTAACGTTATTGCGTAATAAATCATTTAAACCAACTACAAAGAAGGAGGTTTTTAATGTGTCGAAATCTATTTATATCTTATGAAATAATATTATAAAATCATTCGTCGATCACACTTGACATCGTTTACAGTTGATGGCAAAATTATCGGGTTTATCAACTTTACGTTACAATATTAAAACCACCAATATCTATAAACCATTCGACCACATTTTTTTTTTAAATATTGGTCATATCAAAACAATAACCAGATTATTTTTAACGATCCTTTAAACTTTGCATAATAGGTAGATATATGTATAATACCAAACCATTCAAATGAATTCGGCTCAAACGTCGAAAACGAAATTATTAAGACCAATTAATTCAGGATATTATTAACAAAGACATACAACTGAGTATTTTTAAGGATTGTTGGCTCCCAATTCGTTGCTCGCAAGTGTAATATGTAACAAGATACGTCATGTAAGCAGATTTAGGTTTACTTACACACTTATGCTTAGGAAGCTAAGTTAGCGATACGTTGAATATAAAGCGTTATATACACAACCTGAAAATAATGTAAGAAAGAAATAATAAATTGTGGAAAAAATCCCTCTTATTTTATCGTAAACAAAAACCTACTTGTCTATTATCAATTCCTTTTCTTGATTTTTAAATGAGTAGTATTTTAAAAGCTGTTTTATTGAAATATTGTGCTAGAAATACTTATCAGCTAAGATGATAAAAATGTGTATTTCAAACAGCCCTCGATAAGAATATTTTAATGCGGCGATAGGCAAAGGTTCAAACCGATGCTCAATACACAAACATTTGCCTTGACGAGGAATTCGAACCCGCGACAGCTGTTTGTATGATGAGAATAAATTAGAAATAGATTTCATTATTTTACTCCTACTAATTATTCATAACAGTATGCACTTCCCTTAACATACATGCACGTCACGCTGACCTTAGCTACCTTTTAGTTGAAGCAATAATCCCATGTGCATAACATCTTTCCTATTTAATTTTGATCAAACTACTAGTTACCGTTATTGATTATTTATTAGTTTTACGATAAAATAAATACCTAATAGTGAAACAATTACGCGAACTGAATCTTTTTTTTTTTATTTCAGTAAGTATTGGTTCATAATTTCAGTAAGTAGTGATTTGATAGTAAGTTGATTAAAATAACTTTTCCGTACTTATATTCATACTTTTTTATTATGGCTATGTTTCTTGTTGATTAAGTTGATATTGTTATAATGCTAAAGTGTGTGCCCTTCTGGTTGGGGATGCAGCCAGAAAGAAGTACCCGTTTTCGGTACGGCTGTAAACTGAAGCATTGAACAATACCTACGAAATCAATGTTTAAAATTATCAAACCATAAGTTATTAAATTGCAAATTACAATGCTAAAGTGTATGCCCTGCTGGTTGGGGATGCAGCCAGAAAGAAGTACCCGTTTTCGGTACGGTTGTAAACTGAGGCATTGAACAATACCTACGAAATCAATGTTTAACATTATCAATCCATAAGTTATTAAATTGCAAATTACAATGCTAAAGTGTATGCCCTGCTGGTTGAAGATGCAGTCAGAAAGAAGTACCCGTTTTCGGTACGGCTGTAAACTGAAGCAAAATCAATTCATAAATTCATTAAATTGCAAATGCAAAGTAAATAAAATTAATTATTTAAGCTTAACGAATGAAAAAAAAAACAGTTCAGTTCGATTTTATACGTTTAAAAGTAATCAAACAATAACGGTAACAGTGTTTGTTATATTGGTGTTAAATGTGCATCGTTCATCGGTTGCTGTGAACAGGTATGTCTGTCTGATTGTTTCACGAATTGGGGAGACTAGATCAAGACGATGTATTTTTAAGGCGCGGCAGGCCGCGCCCTTAGCGAGCTTGCGAGCGGTTAAATACAGCGTTCTTGAGCTAGACTTCCCAATTCATTTACTACTAATAATATACTTCGTTCAGCGGAATGTGATCTTAACTCAATATTATCAAGTAATTATAGGTACTTGTAACGGTTGAGTATGAAAAATATGATGAATAAATAAAAAAACTACTATGTACAAATCGACTCGAAATGACGATTTGTCATCGATTACGATACGATTTGTATCGATGACATGTTTCCACGCATCTCTTCTGGTGTCTGTACTGAGTTACAGCTTTTTAATGTGTGCCTTGAAAATATTATGTCGTCGTTACACGATATAATCTGCCGTTGGCTCAAATGCCTGTTTAGCTAAATGACAGTATAAATTAATGCTTTCTCGTTTTTGTGTAAAATACTTTTGGTGGATTTTTCGGGAGCATTTTTTATGCTGCAGCAATTATGGAAATTTCATGCCACGGTTAAATCTAAATGTATTTTTTATAAACGTATTTCCCAACAAACATATCCTCCGTAATGATGACTCTTTTAGGAATACCAAAATTGAGGTTTTTATGATTTTACATGGATACTGTGGTTTTGATATGTTGGGTTACATTGGTTGACCTCCGGAACCTGCACCCTCAGGTTTCCCCATTTGTTTTGTCTTTTTTTATGGTTTGTAGAGGTTTTCTTTTACAAAACTTTTATATAATTTACAGTTTTTTCCGTAGCTAGTAAGCTACGAAGAGGCTACCTGGTGTTGGTAGTTTTTACTCGATCGCTGTATCGCATTAATAAATTGATTTTGTGAGCTTTTTTCCATTTCAAAATAAAATATTTTTTGGCATCAGTATCGTTTGTACAACCACCCCTGAGTCGCTCGTCGCAGACCAAAACAACACTCTGTATAAATAAATATATTTAATACCCACTAAAGTTATTTATTTAGAAGGACATATTTTTTCAGTAACGGAATACCGTTAGATTTTCTTATTTTTATTGGAAACAACAGTATGCTTAAATAAATTAAAAAATAAAGCGTTCAGTGTCTGCTTTTTTTGTTTTTGGATGTTATTACAAAGAAAAGAAATATATATTTTTTTTTTTTTTTTTTTTTTAACACCAATCACATACATTGTTCTGATCCCAAAGTAAGTAGCCAATGCACTTGTGTTATGGAAATCAGACACAACGGTGGTACCACAACACCCAGACCCGAGACAATATAGAAAAGATCGTTTTCTACATTGACCCGACCGGGAATCGAACCCGGAACCTCACGAGATGGCGACGCTTGGAACCAGCGTGCTAGCCACTCGACCACGGAGGTCGTCAAAAATCGTCAAAAATTATGTGGTCAAAAATGCTTCTAATAAAAAGAAAGGAAAATAATTCGTTTATTTTTCACCAGATTTCATGGACCAAAGACCATAGATATTGCTATTACTGTATCTTCCACGCTCAAGAACGATCCGTAGTTTAAGAGGGTGTAATAAATTACTTCTGACGGAAAAACGAGCTTGTGTGACGTAATAGGCAATATTTTCAAGTGTTGTTTTTACGGAACCGTGATTTTTGTTGGGCATTTTCCGGATGGCCATTCAAGATGAGTTGTTATATTTATCGTAACTTGAGTTTAAAATCATGTTAGCAATGTATGTTTTAGTTAAGACCCCTGCCTTATTTTGATAAACTTATGTGCAGTGGCTTTATTAACTAAATTACTAACATATTAATTTTTGTTATCTATCCTAATGTAAGAAACCTTTTTAAAACGCGTTGAAATATCGGAAATTGATGAATATGTATTCATTAACAAAACATTACTCTAATTATTAGGTTTAAACTGATTTGAATTTACGCTATAAAAATGCATCATCCGTTATGAAAAATCCGTTGGCTAAGATATATTTAAATTTATTATAAGTGAGAAACACCTCTTTACAGGGCTGCTCTATATATTATTACGACTATATTATGAAGGCACTCTAAGCTCATTATTATCTTACATAATAATTAACAGTACCCCTAGCTAATTTTGACTACTATCGACTAACCGACTGCGCGGAACATATTATAGAGCACAATGTGTGCACAAACACAGGTGCACTGTCTATTCTCTTCACTCTCATAGCCCGATGGGACAGCAATCTGACACGACTGGAGAGAGATCAGAATTAGTACAGAGTACAAAAAAGGAGTTTACATAAGAGAGATGCTGCAAATTTATCGAAATATGAATTAAATTCATAAATCAGTTAAAAATATAAACTACTTGTAATACTTGTACACATTCGGAGGACTGCTAGCAGTAATAAAAACATATTACAAGTACATATGCAATGCCACCATTGCCGGCGGCATAGTCAATTAACTATCCCATACTGTGGAAATGTCGTTACGGGATAAACTGCATGGCCGCTGGCGCGTGCCGCCGGGCGGTGTAGATGCACACAGTAACACCACGACAGATGTTTGTCATCGAAAATGTATTAACAAGATTCTTCAACACAATATAATTCTTATTGTGGGTTGCACAATAGAAGCCTCCCCGCGGCGCACCATGGAAGCAGCTAGTCACCGTAACGGAGTGGCTAGGCTGACTGATTCTTTCACTACAATGGCAAATCTCCAAACACCAAAACAAAGATTGACTCGAGAAGAAGAAGAAGAATTCTCATTAGTTAATCTAAACTAATTTCATAAAGCTAAACAGTTTGTTTGTTTATTTGTTTGAACGCACTAATTTCAGGAACTACTGGACCGATTTCAGAATATATTTTTGTGTTGGATAGCTTATTTATTGAGAAAGGCTTAAGGCTACGGGCATAAAACATTATGCTGCGACGGGAGGGGAGCGAGCAAACTCAAAACGCGGACGAAGTCGCGAGGGACCGCTTCATCAGTTCGTAATTATTCAATCGATCTATTCCAAGTTTAGTACAGGAATAGGAAATAATACACAAAACACATATACCAAAAGCAATACACACCTATACACAACATCAAAACCTTTACTCAACTTTTTTTTTGGACTTAAATATGTTAATGTTTCATTATTGTTTATAAGATTAAAATGCTTACTCAAAGCTACAACCATGACTTGCAGTAAACACCTCCGACCACCATATTTCCTTTTTATGAAGGCGTAAAATATCCTCCCGCGTCGGGACACTTGAAATATTACCAATGAACTCACACGCAGTATCAAGAGTTTACTTCGAGTAAGAAAACATAATTATCTGGACAAGACTGAGTACTTTAGTAACAATCAAACACCTACGTATATTTGTGTCAAATATTCATTTGTTTATTTAAACTGTATGGAACTGCGAGTTGAATAATTGGCGGAATTAACGTCCCTTAGCATTCTCGAACGCAGAGTTTTAGTAAGTAGCGGAATATTTGAAAGTACCGAGTACTGAAAAAACTTTGATAGACAAATAATATACTTAGTCCCGAGTAAACTTGGTTTCATTTTGTCGTGACAAGGATTTTTGTCTACTTCTATACATAGTCTATACCACGTATCAGTAACTGATGCATTTACTGTTAAAAGTGCTCATGGCACTCGCTTAATAGAACAAAACACATACATTAAAATGAAATAAAAGTCAGTTACTACCATTCAATTATAAATCCAACCTTACAAACTAAGTTTAGAAATTGCTTTCATAATCAGAACGCAATCATTAGCTACGCTCACTTTATGAAACCGGCTTCGAACATTCCTTAAAGAAAAATCCTATTTAGAACATCATGTATGGAAGATAAAAATCCATTTAACCGATTTTCACGGATCACTAAAGGCCGAAAGGCAGAATCCTCGAACATTCGCCAGTAACTAAAGATTTCTGCTCAATCGGCCGGCAATTTCTAAGTTATGTTATTCTACGATACGATAGGTTGTGTGTTGCAACTTATTTTAATTTAGAAGATTTGGTAAATTTAAATAGTACTTTTTTATAAAAATATGAAGTTTTCTATTTATTTCATGTTGGTGATTAGTAATATTAATCGGTTATCCTATTTCATGATCAAATTATGTATCTTTTAATGTCACATTTACATATAAGGCGGTCATTCACATTGAAAACTGGGAATGCTAGTTTCATATTTGTTACATGGATTACTAATCATACCACTCTGTAAGATAATCTCAATGTGTTTGTGTCGGTATCTGCAGCGCTTATCCACGCGTAATGATTTACCATCAAAAACCTTGGACACCAATCACATAGATTGCTCTGATCTCAAAGTAAGTAGCCTACGCACTTGTGTTATGGAAATCAGACACAACGGTGGTGTCACAGCACCCAGACCCGAGACAATATATAAAATTTTGATTTCTATATTGCGGGTCAATCCGACCGGGAATCGAACCCGAGACCTCAGAGCGGCGACGCCTTGTAACCAGCGTGCTTAGCTACTACACCACTGAGGTCGTCAACCTTGATAGGCTTAAGACATTACTTACTTTAACGGCGTTATGCCGTTTCACCAATAGGAGGTACACCTACGCGTTCGCATGCGACATGCAAAATTCAAATAAGCTCTTATATAATAAGTAATAATAATAAATAAATATCCTGTGGACATTCCCACACATCGCCATCTAGTTCCAAAGTAAGCTACTCAAAGCTTGTGTTATGGGTGCCAGACAACGGATATAATACTTAAATACTTTTTGTTTGTAAATGCATACATTATATACATAGAAAACACCCAGACCAATACAAACAGACATGTTCATCCACACAAATGTTTGTATTGTGCGGGGATCGAACCCGCAACCTGCTGCGTAGTATGCGATTTCTCGACCACTGCACCAGACGGGTCGTCGAAACCGTTCCACCTACCCGGAGCACCTACGCGTTTGCATGCGTCATGCAAATTCATATGCTATTGCATATCTACATTTTGTTGGTATCGTTTAATCTGAACGCTACCGCATGTGAATTCGCCGATAGACTAATGGCGTAAGGGTAAGGCATCTAGATGCCTGTGCCCTTTACATTCCTATATTTACGCATCCAAATGTTCTCAACCGCGTAACTGCAGTGTTTATCCGCGTAAAATTTTACCGGACAAACATGACCGAATTCCCGAAACCCCGGACGCAGCGTTAAAATAGTTATTATTAATTCACTTCGTTTGTTCCTTTTGGTGTTCCGTCAGCAGCTGTTTTTCCGCTTTGATTAATTAAACGATGGTTTTAGCGTGGAACGGAATAGTGAGGGTCAACAGATGGCGTACTTGCTAAATGGAAGCGTTTTAATTCAAAGATGTTTTACGTTTGTAGGAAAATTTTCTTTCGACGTCTTATTGCATAGTTTACTGGAGGATTGAAATGCTTAAACTTTCACAAAGAAAAGTTGCCTTTTAACAATAGCATATTAGCACTGAAGGAATTTTGCAAAAGTGATTGAAAGTCATATCCATAGTCTATATCCTTGTCCTAAATCCTATCTACCATGCTATCAAAATCTCTTCAGTCCTCGACATGATGATAGCACAAGTCATTGGAATGACACTACAATAAGGGCATGTTAACAATGTCAATCAATCAATCAAATCATTTATTGCATGTCACATTACATAAGATGGTATAAAAGTTTTAAAGGTAGGTACATGTGACGCCAATGTCCAAGGAAGTACCAGTTGGCGCTATCTATAAGCTGTATTCGGAGTGCAAATTCCTCTCGGTCCGTCAACTTTACATAGCTGCAACATTGGAACTCTTCCATAGAAAATCCAAACAACTAGCTCGTACATTTCACAGATCACTCAAATGGGATCACCCTCGAGCCCGAACTGTTTTCGCACGTAGATGCAGTCACTACATGGGACCTTATCTTTACACCAAAATATATAAAACAAATAAAAACATTGTCAATCTAAATCGCTATGAATTCAGAGTATCTGTTAACAAATGGTTAAAAAGTAAATGCTATCACGAAACTGAAAGCCTCCTGAAGGAAGTTCAATAATACTAGGAATATCATTGTTTTATTTTATTTCTTTGTATTTTTTATGTATACCTATTAAATATTAAAAACACACACACACACACACACACACACACACAATCAATAATTAACACATACAGATAAGCATGCCTGAACTACTACACTTTCAAAAGGGAAGACTGGTCTTCACGACACAGGGTATCCTAGTGTGAAGTCCAGCAGATTCTGCATAATTTTGATTTAAGTGCGCCTATTTTTACATTGTGGTTTGTATTTAATTACAAAGTGTACTTTGCTCAATGTATCTTCCTACACATGCTTTTGTAATAAGATAACTTAGATTTCTGTAATTTTGCATGCAAATGTGTAATTTATAACTGATGTTCTTTTACTTTTGGAAATAAACTTCATTTTCATTTTCATCTACCAGATACTTCTTAATGACGTTCTATATTTGAACAATTAGTTGAGTAATGCTTACTTGGAAATTGTTAAGGAGGCCCTAATGGACAACCCTAAGCCAACGCAGAATGCTGACGGCTGATTAATCTCCAAACGGCTTTAGCTTTCCTTTGTTTATTGTGGGTTGTGTTGTATTGTAACTGAACAACACAACCTATCATTTCTTTGCTTATTATTAACACTTAAGTTCTTAATTTTCAACAAAAGACAACGCGAGGTAAAAGCGATTTTGGTGGTTAGGTGCGAGAGACTGCGACCGTGCATCAGTAAATAATCTAGAGTCCACACGAAATGAGTCGCCTTGTAAAGCGACTTTGCTTTTGGCATTAAGTCCGCCATATGTACCATTTTATATTGTGTGCATGAAGTTTTTTTAAATAAATAAAGCGACTTGTTGACGACCTCCGTGGTGAAAAGTCAGTTTTTCTTTGCAAGTCTAATATTATAAACAATCTTAACATTCCTCTGTAGCGAAACAATTTAATTTAAAATAAGATAATAACGAAGTTTAAACCTACATGGGTTATACGTCGTTGAAATCTGAGATCTTTTTTATTAATTTTACTTACTGATATTAATTTAATACTCATTAAAAAAGTGTTAACAATACTTGAATAGCAAAGAAAAACAAACTATAGTGGCTAAGCACGCTCTGGGTTTCAAGGCTTTGCCGCTCCGAGGTCTCGGGTTCGTATAACACAAGTGCATTAGCTACTTACTTTCGTATCAGAGCAATATAAGGTCAAATCGTTTTAAGTGATAATATTTTGTACTGTGTATTTGTATACGTCATGGAAACAGGACACTAGTTTTTTTTTTGGAAATTTAAAATTCTTTTTATTTTTATTTTCTCTAACAAAGATAATATCATTTTTTAAAACAGCACCCTGACGATATTCAAAGTTATCTATGTCATCGGCTTCACCTCTCTCAATTCAATGCCCAATCGTTTTTTTTCTTTAATAAAAAATATCACTTCATTAATAGAAAAAAATACTGAAAAAAATATATCTTAATCTTTAATTTTCTCAAAAACTAGCGTAAAAAAACCTTTTCTGTGTTTTCTTCAAAAAATGATTTATTTATTGTGCTGAATCAGCCCTTTAAATATTATCACTTAACAAGGTGACCTTGTATATGTGATTGGTGACCAATATTTAAAAAAAACTACGGCATAAATATTCGTATTTTATTTTCAAAGAATCTAAGAAAATGCAACTCCACATAATATTGTTAGAACTAAAATTCGCGGGTTTTGAAATGTCCTGGCCAGTGTCCAGAGACCACTGCCAGACACTAAATGTGCATTCAATTTTTACCGCCCTCGTCGAACTAATCTTATTAAAAGAGTTCTTCCACTTCTTGAAATTCTACCACTAGTAATCTCACCTAGAGTCGAATAAAAGTAGGTTGTAATTATCTTAGACCCCTAACATACGAGGGTCAAACTGAAAGTTCTTAGAAAATCAAAAACTGATTACATTAGCCAGTTATTAGTTTTATTATATCTTTTCAAAATATTGTCCATTGACGTCAATACACCGCTGCATGCGATGGAACCACTGGGAAAAGCACTTTGCCCACTCGTCCTTAGGGGTCTCTTCAATGGCATCGCGATACGCAGCCACCGCTTCTTCAGCATTCATAAACCGCTTTCCTTTAAGTTTTTCTTTAATTTTTGGAAATAAATAAAAATCACTAGGCGCGAGGTCGGGGCTATACGGCGGGTGACCCAGTAATTCAACGTTTGATGTCGCCAAATAGTCGATCGTTCGCTTGGCGGTGTGCGACGAGGCGTTGTCGTGGTGAAGGAGGATCCTACTGCGAGGTCGTTTCTCTCGAACTTTTTCCAAGACAAGTGGCAAACAATTGGTAGTGTACCATTCTGCAGAAACTGTTTTTTGATCCTCTAACACAATTGTTGCGAAATGACCTATCCTTCCAAAGAACGAGGCCACCATTTTTTTTCCCGCACTTCGATCTCTCTTCACTTTAGTTGGCAACTCCTCGAAAGGAAACACCCACTGAGCAGATTGTCTTTTGGTTTCAGGATCATAACAGTAAATCCAGCTTTCGTCATCTGTTAGTATGTCGAACACAGCATTTGAGTCACCTCCGTTAAATCTTTCAATCATTTTACGGCACCAATCCACACGATGGAGTTTTTGAGCCTTAGTCAAATTATGAGGTATCCACCGGGCGCAAAGCTTCCTGACCGCTAAATGTTCGTGGAGGATTTTGTGCACTTGACTCATACCGATGCCTAAGCTTGTCCGAATCTGCTGATAGGTCACTCTTTTGTCAGTTTCTATCATACGCCGCACAATACAGATGTTATTTTCAGTCGTCGCCGTAGAAGGCCGTCCCTCACGTACATCATCAGTGAGATTAGTGCGACCACGTTTAAACTCATTAAACCAGTTGTAAACAGTCGCACGAGATGGGGCTTCATCGTGAAAGGCCAATCGTAGTCTATCATAACTTTCTTGTTGAGTTAAATGACATCGAAAGTCATAAAAAATCATTGCACGAAAATTTTCTCGTGTTAAATTCATGTTGACGTGACACAGACAATTTTCAATTTGCCGCCAAATCGTAAAACAAATGACAAATGAATGAAATATATACTCAGTAATATTGGCAAAGAGTTCTATTTACAAATTTTAGAATATTTTTTTTATTATATTGTTTATAGGTGGCCAGTTCTAAGAACTTTCAGTTTGACCCTCGTACTGCGACTTTGAGCATCAATGCAGTCGCGCGTTTTATAAACGCGCTTCAGCATCGCGACTCACGTAATAAACAGATTTAATTTAGCATCGATGCATTTGCGTGTTAGCATCTATGCAGAAGCGCGACTGACGTGTTAGTATCGATGCGGTCGCAAAAATACAATACATAATTTGTCAATTTCCAACTTTTGCATCGCGACTGCATCGAGGGTAAAAGTAGCGCAGTGTGCAAAGGTTGACAGTTTGCAACTGCTGCATCGCGACTACATCAATGATAAAGTCGCAATGTGTAAAGGCTTTAGTATGAGGTGGTTAGAGGGTTCTCGGGAGGGTAAGTGGAGGTATGTTTGCAGGGCAAGCGACCAAACTTGTTGTCAGAGGTTATCAAGCCGCTGATTAAGGCCTGTGAGTAGGAATAACGTCTAATATTAACTGGTATACGTGCCTTCCGAAGCACGGAAATGTTCGTCACTTATAGTCGGAATGGTCACCGATACAAACACCACCATGCCGTAGGTCGCCTTACTTCGGTATCACTACCAAAGCGCTGCCACCACTGCGCTACAAGCACTTCGACAAAAAAGGCAACTAAAAAAATATTATAAAGACAACTTCATTATTGGATGCATCACAAGATAAGCTGCATGTTATTAAGCTCGGCACGTGTCATCAAATATATCGATCGGAGTTACAGAAAACCACTGGTTAAGTTAGCTCGAAAGAGATTGATGACCAAAATGTAGACCCAATTTCATTTAAGATATTAAAAATGTAAGTATTTCTAAAATTGTGTCATATTTAACAAATAAAAGTGTTCTATTAAAAAAGAAATATCTTCTCAAAAATATATGCGAGAACTTCTGAGATGGCGTGCAGTCCCGTCTGTCTATCGCCCGGCAAATGTGTGAATTTCAATGCAGAAATGTTCCGTGCAGCAGAATTTCTAAAAATATGTTATGCGTTATTTTGTTCGGTACTATTTCTTTAGTTTTGATTTACTGTCTACATGTCAAATGGTACTATTTATAAAAGATACAAGTAACGTAAATTGTTTCGAAAGAATCTTAGCTCAATCAGAAGGAAAGTACGATCAATGATACGATTTTTTGTAAAGAAAATAACAATTTAATATTTTCATAAAGATGAAATAAGAAACCAATTTGCTGGTTCAAGTCCCGCCCGTGCGCAAATTTTTGGTTTCTTATTTCATCTTTATGAATATAAAATATTACACTGTGAGTGTTAAAAACATTCTAAAGCAATTTAATATTTTTTATACGAAATTACAAATACTTCGATTATAAATAGTTTGATTAAAAATGATTATGCAATCGTAAAATTGAAAGGCCTGCAATTTAATCTTGACAAACTCGACACTCAACGCAGCTGTAAATTTTATTAAGAACTTTATTAAATAAGAGAAAAACACCAACAGATTATCTACTTACTATACCCACTGTAGAAGATCGCAACATTATTTGCGTTCATCATCATTATCAGCCACAAGCCGTCCACTGCTGAACTTAAGACTCCCCTACGGCTTTCCACAGCGACCGGTTGTGAGCAGGCTGCATCAAGTTTTATCCTGCGATCTTTACAAGGTCGTCCATACGTCCATCTTGTCGGTGGACGTCCCACGCTGCGCTGTTGGCCGAAGGGTTTCCAATGCATACATAACGGACTCAAGGGGACTGCCCCTTGTTCTTCGTGCTGCGCCCTGCCCTGCTACTGAGCAGGGCAGGGCGCAGCACGAAGAACTGATGGCCGTTGGGGCAGAAAAGATCTAGATTATTTGCGTCTAAATTTATCAAATTCAATTAATCGGCGTAGAATTACTTCAAAGAAATAGTCACGTAACTTTTGAACGATCTATTTGCTTGACGAAAGCTCTGAAAGATTTACTTTACAGTTCATAGTTTTAACTATAATAGAGTAATTTGAGCTTCACTACGAAATTTCGATTTGGTTTCAAATGTCTTTGTGTCAACTTGAAGAATTAAATTTAAACTTTTCTTATAATAGAATTGATGGTAATTTCCTCGGAGTTTATCGAAATATAAAAGTGCAATTTCAGATGTAGGATTCTTTATATCAAAATTATAGCTTTTGAAAACATTTCGTACAGTGTTATGAAATCCGTTCTTAGAAAGCTTAGGTTTGTTAAAATAAGAGAAGATTATAACTTAAATATTATATAATAATACCTATAGCTACTGAATAAGTATGAGTCGTATAAAGTACATTACTAAAGTTATATTCCATAAGAAGGGTTACCTTCTAGGTTATAATAATCATAAAGTACATTAAGACATTACGACGAATGAACGCGATTATAAATATGACCGCTCTGCTTGCCGCCTGTGACTACGGTCGGTGCAATTCAGCAGTGACCATCAATTAATATATTTATTTACTGTATTATTTTTAAAAATCATTTAGAACTAAATTAAGAAACAATACGTAATCCCAGCGAAACTTCAAAATCTCCAAGCTTATGATTATTTCAAAATTTGTTTGTTTCGTTACATAAAAAAAATGAAAAGAAACTTTAATCTCCTTTTTAATCAGATAGACCAACATGACAATTGGTTGAATGCCACTTATTCGTAATTTAAAAAAAGTGTTGTTCCTAAATAATCGATAAATTTTATTTAATTTACATGTTGCTTTTAATATTGCTTTTAATGCCTGTATATACTCGTATAGTTAGAATTTGTGTGGTGCAGAAGTTCATTAACATGAAATATAACAGGGTTATAACCAAAATAAAACCCGTTTACAATAATATTTCCCACAAATACCATCATAATTTTCACTTGTGTAATTATAAAAGTCATCATCATCATCATAATCAGCCAAAGGACGTCCACTGCTGAACATAGGCCTCCCCCACGGCTTTCCACAGCGACCGATCACTAGCGGTCTGCATCCAGTTTGATCCTGCGATCTTTTTAAGGTCGTCTGTCCATCTTGTTGGTGGACGTCCTACGCTGCGTCTTTGGTCGAAGGGTCTCCAATCTAGAACTTTCCTGCCCCAACGGCCATCAGTTCTTCGCGCTATGTGCCCTGCCCACTGCCACTTAAGCTTACTGATTCTCAAGGCTATGTCCATTACCTTGGTTCTTCTACGTATCTCTTCGTTTCTGATTCGATCTCGTAGAGAAACACCGAGCATAGCCCGCTCCATCGCTCGTTGTGTAATTTTGAGCTTCATTATAAGGTCCATAGTAAGAGACCACGTTTCGGATCCGTATGTCATCACTGGTAACACACACTGATTGAAGACTTTCGTCTTCAGACACTGAGGTAATTGAGACGAGAAGACGCTCTTGCGCAGTTTCCCGAACGCTGCCCAGCCGAGTTGGATTCGTCGATTGACCTCTTTCTCGAAGTTGGACCTACCCAATTGGATCACTTGTCCCAGGTAGACGTACTCGTCGACAACTTCGAGAGTTGAGTTCCCAATGGATACTGGAGTGGGTACAACAAGGGAACTCGACATAATTTTCGTCTTCTCCATGTTCATTTTAAGACCCACTTGTTGGGATACTCGGTCGAGGTCTTCGAGCATAGTGCCTAGATCATCCAGCGTCTTTGCCACAACGACTATGTCATCGGCAAACCGAAGGTGTGTTATGTATTCGCCATTGACGGAGATGCCGAATCCTTCCCATTCCAGGAGCTTGAAGGCGTCTTCCAATGCCGCTGTAAACAGTTTCGGGGATATAACATCACCCTGTCTTACACCTCTTCGCAATGGAATCGCCCTCGTATTCTGTTCCTGTACTCGGACCGACATGGTGGCGTTGTTATATAGACACTTTAACACCTCTATATACCTATAGTCTATGTGACACCGCTGAAGAGACCGAAGCACCGCCCAAGTTTCGATCGAATCAAAGGCCTTCTCATAGTCCACAAAAGCTAAACATAGAGGCATATTATACTCCTCGGACTTCTGTATAATTTGCCTTAGCGTATGAATGTGGTCTATGGTACTATAGCCTTTTCGGAAACCGGCTTGTTCGGGAGGCTGGAAGTCATCAAACCTACGTGCGAGACGATTCGTGATAACCCTTGAAAACAGCTTGTAGACATGGCTCAGGAGTGAGATGGGTCTATAGTTCTTCAATAAGGTTTTGTCTCCTTTTTTGAAAAACAACACCACCACACTCCTGTTCCATGCCTCAGGCGTGATGCCCTCTAGCAGAACGGAATTAAAGAGTCTCTGAAGGACTTTAAGTACCGGTGTTCCACCCGCTTTCAGGAGCTCTGCTGTGATTCCGTCCTCGCCAGGTGCCTTGTTGTTTTTTAGCTGTTTCAGGGCCATCCTAATCTCGTAGAGGCTGATGTCCGGGATGTCTTCAGTGTAGTGTCGGGTCAGGATAGCTCGTGGGTCTCCGGTCGAGCTATCAACGGGTTTGGCTACTGAGGTGTACAACTGCCCATAGAACCTTTCGATCTCCCTCAAAACCTCTGCTTTCGTCGACGCTACACTGCCGTCCTCCGTCTTAAGCTTCGTCAACAGGCTTTGCCCAATAGACATGTCCCTTGCAAACACTTTGGAGCCTTGGTTTCGCTCTATTGTTTCTTTAACACTATTCGTGTTAAAGGAACGAATGTCATGTCGCAGAGATTTCATTATTCGTCTATTAAGCTGCCTGTAGGTTTGAGCATTAACGGAGGTCTGCAGTGCCATAGATCGACGTTCTGCCATAAGGTCGAGAGTGTGGACCGAGAGTTTTTGAGGTCTATTTTTACGGCCAGGTCTAAAAAACTTAGATCCGACCGTTTGGACAGTTTTCACAAACCCGTTGTTTATTTCGTCCACTGATACGCAATTCTCTAGGCAATCAAAGCGGTTTGACAACTCGAGTTGAAAGCTCTCGGGATTTTGGATATGGGCACGAGTAGGTCGGAGCGTGGACTTCATCAAGCGGGACCTTTCCAATTTGACATTTATATTCAATATGCCTCGGACCATACGGTGATCACTACCGGTTTTTACCCTGTTGATCACGGAGACATCATTGAATAACCGTCTCTTGGTGGTCATGATGAAGTCTATCTCATTTCTCGTCTTGCCATCCGGACTCAGCCAGGTCCATTTCCTTTGAGGCGGCTTCTGGAAGAAAGAGTTCATCGCAAAGAGTCCCTCCTTCTCCAGAAAGTCGGCCAGCCTATTTCCCCTGGCGTTCCTTTGACCATATCCAAAAGGTCCCACTTTCAACTCATCCTCGCCTCGCTTGCCGAGTTTTGCGTTGAAGTCCCCCATAACAACAGTGAAATAGGTTTTGGAAGTGTGTATGGCTCTACTTACGTCCTCATACATTTCCTCCACCTCTTCATCCGGGTGGTTCGAGGTCGGTGCATATACCTGTATGACCTTCAGCGAATACCTTTTGGTTATTCTGAGTATAAGGTATATCACCCTGTTCGACACACTCTCGATGGTTACGATGTTGTTTACGAGGGACCTGTGGACAAGAAACCCAACACCACCTTGGGACTTTTGGTCACCCTCCCGGTAGAAGAGCAGGTTGCCAGACTTCAGAGTTATCGTGTCCTCGCCCTCTCTACGGACTTCTGATAAACCCACTATGTCCCAGTGTAACCTGCTCAATTCTTCCTCCAGCTCGAGCAACTTCTCGTCTGTCCTCAGTGTGCACGCGTTATAAGTTACCAGGGCCAGTTGTCGTTGGGGGTGGTAGCGAGATCGCCTCCGGGGATTCTTAGCACCCCCTGCCCCGCCGTTACCGTGACCGCTACCGGAATCAGGAATAGCGGGGCTGCCGGAGACTGGGGGCCTGGTTTTTTTGTGTCCTATCATATAGGGGGGTATTTGCCAGTACTCGCCACGCTTGGCAGGCGGGTTGGCGAGCGCAGAGGCGCAGTATCTTTTAAGTGTGACGCTGCTGCCCATCACAGCTCAACATTTTACTGCGCCTTTTGTTGGATGGTTATCCCGCCATCGGTCGGTCGCCAGAGCCTCGTCTGTTGAAACAGGACGCACCGCGTGAAGGTGAGGTTGGCTTGGAGCTTTGGGTCTTGGTTAAGCTCCCTTACGTCCCAATTATAAAAGTAGTCATCAAAATAATATAATAATATCACCTATTCATTTATAGGTAGAGCTTATTTTTTTTTTGGTTCCATGTATGGGTGCCTATAAAAATAAAAAATAATGACGTCAAACGTATTTTATTTTTATTTTTTGTATAGGCATCGTAAAGCGGCTAACGGAATACACCTACCTACTAAGTTTCGATTGAAGCTGTCATTCTGGTCAATCTAATCAAATATCTGGGAATCAAAATCATAACATCTAAAGCGCAAAAAAAGTAAGAGTGACATCTTTATCAGATGCACTTGGCATTCCTGCCAGCAGAGTTACGAAGGAGGTACTTGTTCAAAGGCACCGCAGGACTGCTGGACCCACTCCAAGATCATAAACTTTGCATAACCCTAGGGAGCACCACTACACCCGAAACACATCGAGCAGAAAAATATATTAGGTGTACGCTCCTGTTTATTTTTATCGCATACTTTAGGAAATAGGGACACAGTTTTTCAAAGGAGTTTTGATTAAGGATCCCATAAAGGTCATGATAGAGACGGGTGGTTACGGTCAAAATAAAGGGATGATAGCTCATACGTCATTTGGAAGGTGCTGCCGGTAGGGTAGGTAATGGGTTCTCCTGATCGGTCCTAAGTAAATCTTTATAAAATTACGGGTATTGAATCGTGATGGAACAGCGAGGAAAGAAGTTGAATACTATGTTATGAATATGGAAATATGAAAAGAGTATCTTTATTACATACTTTCATGATCACTAACCCTAAAACAAAATAATAGAGTCGGACCAGCTGGAGCCGAACCATCATATTGTTTGTAACAAAACTTCAATTGAACTTCCTTGTTGGACTTTTTAATGCTATTGCGACTTTAAGATCTAAGCCCACTAATCAACCGTCACGGTGATAGCACCGTATCAACTCGAGGAGTTCAGTATTATTTATATAAAAATCCATACTCTAACGCACATCTATCAACTTCATTACGACACCACTTCGGATCGAGATCAACTCGAGACCCACTCTCGAACAGCGGCACATGCGTTGTAACGCGCTTACGGCGCGCCACCCGCTGGTTGACGACTATCGTCCACTCTGTCAAACGGGCTGTCATTCAGAAGAAGAACTGTCATAAGTTGTAGCAAACACGATCCGAGACGAAGCGTTCGGTATCCGGTGCCGATCCCATCCAAGGCGTTGCTGTTCCCTTTACGTAACGTGCTTCCGTATGGCTAACGCCTAGTTGGTGCTGTTCCCGTGACAATAAGCACTAATACAATTTCGCATTTTAATAGAAATATAGTAATAGTAATTAATAACAATAAAATTATTTCAACATTAACTTAATTATAGGCCGATTTACAAATTGGACGTAGTTTCTCAAAAAGGATCCAATCCACAGCAAGTAACTTTTGAGTAATTTACGTTTAAAGTGAAGCATTGTTTTTGTCATTGATTCTTTAAGCTGTCAAACTGTGTTTTAATTTTTTTTTATTTCTACTTATATTCTACTTTTAATTTGTGATTAAGATAAGTAATATTAGTTATTTAGTCCTTTAATATTAACAAAAACAATGGGTTGGATCCTTTTTGCTAAATAATGTTTTCTATAACAAAGCGTACAAATGGCATTTAACAATAAAGATCCAATTGATTTAATTTAAATATTATTGTAGCTAAAAGGTAATCAATATGAATACAGGAACTAAAATATACTTTATAAACAAAGGTCGAAGTAGTTGCTTTAATAAGAATATTTTTTTCTTTAATTAAAAATAAAATGTTATGAAAATTTAAGAAGTATCCTTCTCATCAACTTAAACTAATTATGTATTTCGTACGTTATATCAGCCTTTCTTTTATCAAAACATTGTAATTCTTACTGAATTAATCTATTTCTTTCTTTCTTTATACATTTGAATATTAGTATTATTCATAATACAAACTTTTTTTTTGAAAATGGGACTTTTTGACTGTGTGACAAATGTTTCACTTTCTCACATCAGAAGAATTTGGGAGGAATTTTCAAAAATTAAATATTTATTATTTTATTTTATTAGGTTTTTAATAACGTAATCAATGCCTTTTTTTCTTATTGATTTTTGATGAAAGAGACTCAGTCCTTTTAGTTGTTTCAAATAAGACTAGCCTCATTTTACATAGCTTTGCTTTAAAATTAGGACGTTAGCTGTTAGTCTTAATTACGACTTAGTCAGTTAATGTATGAGACTAATGTAATAGACTTAAACGACTTAAACAAGTGAAACGACCTAAATGCCTTGAGCAACTGAAAGGACTTAAAAGACTCAGTCTTTTACAGGAGGGCGGCCACGGCGTTGGAGTGAGTTTAGGTTGCAATGAGATTTTTTTCAAATACTGTACATGTATAATGTGTAACAAAACTGCCCTTTACAAATCAAGGGAGCTACTCAGGCCCTACACCTAAACAACTTTCTCCTAGAAACATTTTTTGTAAAACCTTGTATATGGAGAATTATTTATGTTATTATATATATTAGTAACAATTAATAAATATATATAGTTAACACACGCCTTACGACTTTAGACTTCTCAGGCGATAAATTGTTCGTCGTTTAATTGAGTGCTGAGCGTTTTACGTTAAAAGACTGGAACTAATAAGGTTAGGGACTAAAAAAGGAGGCGAGTCTTTATTAAAAGCCTTAAGCCTGAGTCTCTTTCATCATTACCTCAAACATTAATTCAAGCACAATTCACAACAAAAATTGCGATGATTTTATTGAATATTAATGTTTCACAGAAATATCTATAAATGATTTTTAAGTCACGTAAACTTCAGAAATATTTTTTTTAAATAGGGGGTAGATTACTAGATATTAAAACGTAAATTCGGTTTTTCTATTTTATCGAAAATTTTCTTGTTAACGAAAAACATACCGTAATTTCACAAATTATTGTTTATTATCATTTTATCAATAAATAGAATACAGCTTGTATGTATATGACCATCTGCATTTTGGCAACTAAACCGGTAGGTAACTGGTGGTAGATAATAAAGCAACTAACAAAAGAATGTAACACAACGCAGTACTTATTTTTTTTAAACTAGTACATTTGCGACCGTGTTACTGTTACTAATTATTAAAAAAAAAATGCTGGCATAATGTAAATAAATGACGTCATAGAGGAGAAAAAGCGTTATTGTGCTTTAAATCTTTCATCGTTTATTTTTATACTACACAATTTTAAAAGATCAGATAAAGCTAGGAGTAGGTAGGTACATCATACAAATAAGAAAAAAAAATATTACTCAAAAATGCTGTTACTAAAATCCACTAATTCCCTCGGAACTGAAACATTTGTCCACACCAAACCATCAGTGTAGATAAATGGAAAAGAAGTCAAATTTTCCACACTAGTGTGCAAAATCGCAATAACCCGAATAACGGAATAACCATGCTGTCAAACTTTTACGTTTCCATCCTACCTATGTGATGACCATAACAAATCCTAACAATTTTAAAAGCAATTTGACGACACTGAACTAAAACCAAATAGTTTATTTATTTAAAAAAAATATAAGTTTGCATTTTAATTTGTTTTATGTAGGTGTGATTTAATGAAACTTAAATATTTAGTGTGAGAAATAAATTTCTGAATCGTTTTTGTGAAAAATATTGCAAATTCTGAATTTCTATAAAATTATCTGAGCCAAGTGGATCGTTTTTGATCTAATATTTCTATCAATAATGCTGTCATTATTGACTTATACCTTATAAAGGCTTCAACCAAACAGTATGGTTCCTTTTAAGTGACTGTAACATATCTTTATTACTTTAATATCATTTTCTTAATAAGGATTCAATTGGCATGGGTCGTTTTTGATAAAAGAAAAATATCTACATTTACTTTAAATATATTTTTTTCTAAAAGGATCCAAGTGCCATGGATCATTTTTGAGGAATGAAATATATCTCCATCACTTTGAATATATATATCTCTAAAAGGATCCAAGTGGCTTGGATCATTATTGGTGAAAGAAATATGTCATTACTTAGAATATCAATTTTGCAATAAGGATCCAAGGAGCTTGGAGCATTATTGAGATTTAAAAAAATACGCTCTCCATACATGTGGGATGGTACCTCACGAGGAAAAAAATGTCAAAATGACAGATTTTTACTGGAATCTTTTTGCTCCTTGAAAGAATATATTTTAGCGACTGCTTTGGTATAATTATGTCAGTTTTGCAATTTTTGTGGGTTGGATCCTTTTTGCGTAACTACGTCAAATTGTGAATTAAGAAAAACATGTGCATAGACATATTGAATTTTACTATACAAACTTCGATGAATCGGCTGTATTCCTACTGTAGTTATGTTACAATTATTAATTAAAGTAATTTGCACAGTCAAAAAGAAAACGCGGTACTCATAAAGTGGTTCTTTATCTTCCATGCTTGTAAAACTGTAATACGGCATGGTAAGATTCCCGGTCATAAGATACCAACTGCAGGTAACCGGTAATCAGGATCAATCGCAATAACGATGCATACTGTAACGGCGTCCTGTATACTCGTAGATAGTGCCATCCACGAATGCGCTAGTCCTAATTGTTTATAATAACATGTGTGCAAGCTTTATCCATATTTGATAGAGGTGATAATAAAGACAATCAATTATTTTTTTATTGTTTTATTTGTTTATTTTTTTATTTGTCAGACACTCCACACACCAACGCATTGCTTAATTAAAAATGAGTGACGCTTCATGGATGGCTATATCTGTAGTAAAGTGTGTAGGGGATTTGCGTTGCGCCGTTATCTAAACTTCATTCACAAAAAGTAAGATATTTTTTTGGTAATAGAATCAGTATCATTGACACAAAGTGGCGTGAAACATTAGGGCTGTCACAGGCGTCACACCGCGTTACCCTAATCAAAATTTATTTTGGGCTAATATTCAACGTGCGTGTGACACGACTACGTCATTGAACATCCACGAAAGACAAAAATAGGGATACAAAGTAAGAGGTACCTGTCTTGTTGTGGTTATAACGAGACCAATTTCTATTTGTACCACAGACGATAACATGTAGGCCTTATAATAAAGTGTTATAAAGGAATTTATTTGCGTCATATATGCTTTAATTAGGCTTAAAATAAATTGGCTTGTATGTTATTATTATGTTATATAATTTTAAAAGCTTTGTAATGAGACAGCTAAGAATAAATCCTTCTAAACAGATTTTCGAATCAATGTTTTTTAGCGACTACCATTTTGACTATTTAGTCTGACTGGGACGAAACCTTTTGTAGCAAATCGGCATTAGAGGTAGTTATTGGATTTTAGTTAAATAAACGAATAAAAAAAAAAAAACTTATCTGGATCTTAGAAGTACAAAAAAAACCTCGAGGCGTTCATTTTTCTTTGTGAAACTCTTCTTTGTATCAAACTTCGTGGCGTCACCACCTCGGATCGAAATCAATTCGGGATCCACGCTCGACCAGTAGCGCATGCAATTTAACGCTTTTAGGGCGTGATAAAAGAACACCCTGTCAAAAGACCTGTCAATCATAAGAAGAACTGTTATTGTAGCAAACGCAATGTTAGATGAGGCGTTGACGCATTAGGTTGGTGCTTTTCACGTTACGAGTGGGTAGATGTGCTTCAACTATTAAATAAAATTCATGATCGTTTTGTTTTCTTGATAGCTAGATATTCAGCTGCAAATTAACCTGGTTATCAGGCCCACTTGCGTAAGTCAGGATTAACTAAGTTCACAATTATCTAATTATGATATTTCTTTCTAAAATCATATGAACTGACTAAGAAAGAACGATGATTTAACACAGAAGTAAGAACTGACTTGGGCATGTGGTGTTAAGTGACCTGGCCAGAGATGGATCACCATTTCACATCCTTTCGCTCTTTTCTTGAAGATATTAACAACATACTAGTCCAACGCACATGATGTCAATAACCTATAAAAAATCAGCCAGCCAGCTTAAGACGGCGAATTTTGAAAGAAATGTAGATTAAAAACGTTTTATTTTATTTAATAACCAACTTCCTGATACCGTGACCCAAACCGGTACAACAGCCGGCTCACCGGACGGGTGTCGCCGCAAATCCGGTAATTGGTTAACATTAACCTAATCGTGATGGCTTTGTGTCTAATTGTGTCAAGTTGCCGCTGCCGTGTTTCAGTTAGATCGGGTTTCTTTTGTCCGACGGAATTTGTTAATTTTGTTCAAAATGCTGTCACTAACTTCTTTTTAGAACTAAGATATTTTGAACGAAGAACATTGAACTCATAAGTACTTGGCGTTTGTCAAACTCCGAAGATTACCAAAGTCTTGTTGTAAGCGGGACGATGAACATTGGATCTTACCTGTAACAATTAAACATATATTAAAACAAGATATTTATATTCTTTTCAACATTAATACACGAGTCAGCAAAACACGTGTAAAATATTAATATATAAATATTACATGCTCCAGACAACACACCTAATTGTTTTGGCTTCGAAGGTGAGGGTTTTTCTTTCATGTTACGAATGTAAGACAACCTCAATTTATATTAACTCTTATCATAACTAAAACTAAACAAAAAATAAGAAATAATAATCGTTATCATATTAATTCATATTTTTCATAAAAGTAAAAGAGCGTATATTTTGGCCTAAAGCTACAAAGTTCATTGCATTATTGAACCAACTCAATTTTTTTCTGACTAAACCAGATTCAGGCTCCAATCTCTCAAAGCACTCGTTTTGCTGCTGTGAAACGAAAAAAAAAGAAGATTGCACAGATGTCCCAGTGACTAACTGGCACGTTCAGAAGTTCTTTTTTTTAAATCACTCGCTTGGTTATGGCGAGTGATTGTCGTTCCAAAAAGGAATAAAAAATCAACGAAAACACGCGAAAATTAGACACCCTCCTAAGGAGATTACAAATGTATTTCATTCGAAACCAGATTTAAATCTATGAATAGCACACGCCATCTTGACGTAAGGGATTAAAAAATATATTTTTTAAAATTAAACCACATGATGCATGTCGTGCATGCAGTATGAATGATGTGTGTAGGAAGACTGTTGGTGTACGTAGGCTTGACATCGTGCACCGACTCAAAAATAATTTGTTTCTCCCATATAGAAGACAAATTTGTTTTTTTTAATTTTTACAAATATTTTTATTTCATAATTTGTTATAATTCCGGAATCGAATCCTTATTATAAATAAATCTTTCTCATGTTTTAAATGTATATTAGGTAGTATTTTTATACATACTTAGTAGGTACGGAACCCTTCGCGCGCGAGTCCGACTCGCATTTGACCGGTTTTACTTGTTCAATACTCACTTTATGCTGATGTTTACGATTTTTAGTTAAATCAGCTATTTTATTTTATTACGAAGTACGAGTAAAATAGAACGAGTTCGCCCAGAAGAAGCCTGTTTACTATAATATAAAATCTCTATTTGTTTTTGTTACTGTTTTACCCTGAGTAAATAATACATGTATTCATTTATACTTTTGAATGATGTCATTCTATACAAATTGTTTAAGACTGCACAGTTCACTTTATGAAAAAATACGTTTCGCTACCAATCACTATATTTCAAAAACTTGAAAGTTTTTGATAAGATCTACATTTTTTTTTCAAAATTTACATTAGCTTAGTTTAGAAGATAGAGGGGGGGGGGGGGGTGCATTTTACCACTTTGGAAGCGTCTATTTATCAAACGTTACACTTTAAAAGGAAATGGTTTTAGAAACCTCTATGTCATTTTAACAGACCTATTCATAGGCACACCCCACATGCATAGATTTGACAAAAAAACGGTTTAATTTCATGTATGGCAGCCTCCCTTAAATATCATCATGTTTTATTTTTTGTATAAGAATCGTAAAGCAGTTAACAGTTTACATCTTCCTTCCAAAGTTCAACAGTGTAATTGTAGTTACAGAATGAAGTGGCTGTGACATACTGACGGACGGGCAGACAGACAGACTTGACGAAACTATAAGGGTTCCGTTTTTGCCATTCGGCTACGAAACCCTAAACATGGAGCAAAGGTCAAAATAAATGTTATTTTAGTTAGATTCAATATACTGCGTTTAATCTCTCTCCATTTATCGAAGGGACGCTAAAGCACTTGGTTCACGCATTTTTCTTTTCCAACCGTTACGTCAAGTATATCGGCCTCGCGTCAGTGAAATAGGCCGACAATGAGACTGCCCTCCGCTGTTCATTAGTCATGGTTAGGTCAGAGCCACGCTCTGGAAAAAAACGTTTTGCTATATCAAATAGATGAACCGTATATCTACAGTAGTTGGTAATAAAAAACCCGTAAAAAAGTATCTACCTAAAGCTTAACTGCAGTACTTAGCTCTTCAAATATTTTCAAAGTCAAAGCCTTTGACACACAGGATACGTTCCAGTCAATAAAATGTAGCTCTATCTGGTCAATTTTGTATGGACTTAGGTCCTATTATAATCAGCGGTTAGCGGCTGAATACATCCAGTGCACTGTATCTAGTGTGACAAACCATAAAAAGTGTGTTTATTACGAAACGTCAACAGTGCTAACTTCGATCGCTAGATAGTTTTCTATAGGTAATGATCAAGTCCAGTATAAGTCCGTCGGTCACTGTCGGTGACTAACCTACATCCTATACTCGATAGAAAATATATTTTATTATTATATTTAAAATTTTCCCGAGAGATCTTCTTTTTATTTCGTGTCCAAAAAGCATTTATTTACCAAAATAAAATCTGATTTAATTCCCAAACCACTAGGTAATAAACCACCCCACAAAATAATTTCTTACGAAACGAAGAACTAACTCTTGTTGTGTTTTCCCACGTTACATAACAGTCTGTCCTCTGACAGACTTATAAATCAAAGGAATATTCCAGCAAAACTGTACCTAGACGGGAAAACGATTGTGAAAGTGGGAACTTATTGAACAACGTTGATCAGTCGAGCAGGGGTCGACAAGCGTGAATTGCGATTCATCGCTCATTTTTCTCCTCGTGGAACGAAAAGGCATTCGATTTGCAAATTGATTTTGTTTTGAATACTGACCATGCAGAATGATGGCAAATAAAATGGCCAGTAATAAACTTAGTTTAAAACTAAAAGGTTGATAATAATAAAGCTCTTTGTTGAAGATATGCTTACTACGAGTATTTAAGTTTTAAACGAAACCACGTTTGACAGATCAGCTGAATTCATTTATTTAGTGTTCTTCAGAAAATAGTGCGTTAAATGCAAAAAATAACAGAATACAAAATAAAGATGTTTTTCAGAAGCATTATATATATTCTTTATTTCACTTAAAAATTGTGTAGGAAATACATGAATTCACAATGTGAACAAAGGTGGGCTTATCCCTAAAAGAGATCTCTTCCAGCCAACCCATAGGTGTTGGAATTGTAATATTTGCGGTTATCGGCAGTGCTAAATTAAATTACAGAAAATAAAAGTTATAATGTATTTAGTATATTATATAGTAGTGTAAATAGAAAACTTTTTTCAATTGAAAATTGTGGAAATTTGCAGTTAATTAACTTAGAAGTAAGCGAATTTGCACATTTGGGTATCTTTTCAAAATCAGTATGCGAGACTTTACATTCTATGCCGCCCACCTTTTCACTTCTAAAAAATAAAAGCAAACATATTTTTTCTATTTTGTCAAAAGCATCATTGGACCCCGAAAGGAGTAATTTACACGGTTTTTATATGCTTCACCGTCTTCTCCTGTCCATTAATATTAGAGAGAAGCCGGGGCCAGAACAAATTGTCCCCATTCGGTCGGCGACACCTCATTATTTTCAATCGATTTGCGTTTCTCCGAGAAAGTACTTTTAACGTCATTAGTGATTCGTTGAAGCAGCCTTTTCGGGTTGACCACCCCTGCTTTTAAACAAGCGTGCATAAGAAAGCACATTCTTGTTGTTCATTTACTATTTCATAAAAACAGCAAAGCAGATAGAAATCAAATTTATGATGAATCTGAGAAAGAAATAATAAAGTCGATAAAAGAGAAACCTCACCTGTTAAGATAAGACAAACTATTATATTTAGAATAAGGCCTGATTTTTCCAACGTCAAAAAAGGAATATTCATCATATAAAATACAATATGCCTAATTTGAAAACGTGGACTATTTGTCAGCAATCATTCAATCAAATGTTATTTTAAAATCGATCGTTTTATACTTATTTCGTCGGATAAGGCCGAGACATTTGTTACCTCGCACCATCGGCACATTTAGATTTTAAAAAAAACAGTCTTCATGTTGGTGAAATTGGCCCTAAAAAGGTTAAGTTTCCACTGAAATGACGCCTTAAATACAATATCGTTAATGTCACAAGTACAATCGTCCGCCGAATTGTGATTACTCTCTCAGTCGGAAAAGCATAATGAAATAAATTAGCGGTATGGTTTTCAGTTCCAGGAATTGCTTCAAACAACGAACAAACATAAAAGTGCAACAATATGTAGATTTGTTTTTAAAAGTTACAGTATTTAATCATAAATAAAAAAACGTTTATGGATCAATCCAATTAGTATTAAATGAAGCTTGACTTATTAGGAACTTTTTTTTTTTAATTTAAAATACCTCTAATATTATAGTAATTTGTGAGGTTTGGTCTTTATTAATAGTATTACTAAAATTATTAGATTTAAAACCACAAAAAGAGACCATTAATTTAGCTTAAACTACCATTCAAAATAATCCTTCTAAGTATACCAACCAAATAATGCATTTTCAACAGTCCAAATAATTTATTCGGCTTTTAGCAATATTCCAATATATCTACCAAAAAACACATTACTTAGCACAAACAGCGTCTCATACATATTTTAATTAAAATATTTCCATGAGGCAGACGATATGCGAAGCGGAGACATCATTACATCCATGAATGAACTTGAAAAACAAAGAGAAGTCGTAGGCTGGGCCGCTCATTACGATCTGCATGCGGTAGTATTGTCCCACAGAGTATATTTTTGTATTTTTTCCAACAAAATGCACAACTATGACATAGTGGAAAATCACACAGTAGACTTACATTTCTGATCGCTTGAACTCACAATTTGATTGATGCACGGATCGCTTTGTTGGTAGTGTAGAGGTTTGGAGCTACGCGTAAAACCTCTACGTCTCGTTCGTTCGACTCTTCGTATTTTAAATGTAGAAAAACGTTTTTTACGAGTAATTTTTGATATGTGATTGTCATATTTCTTCGATTGTCAGTCAAAACTTCGTGTGTCAAAAGTATTTTTATAACAATCTTTGTCACGAATTTGAAATAAGTGCTGTTTAATAATCAAATAAAATAGAAGATTTACTATTTCAAAGTTAAGTGTTTTTATTGTGAACCATTTTACATTGCTAACTTATTGATATAGGAAACATATCTCAGATCGTAACACATAAATTCACATTATATTATCCCGTATGCGATATTATGCGATATTTATCCCGTAAATACCACTACGGTCGCTCCCTTAATAACTATGGCGAGCGACTAACTAAATTCGACGTCTTGCCCCTTAAAACTCGACGAAAAAGATACGACCTTCTGTAACTTCATAAAATTCTCCACTCTACAGTCGATACTCCAGGTCTTCTCTCGGATCTCAACGTAAATATTCGTCATAGATCTCGCAATCCCAATTTACCAAACATGTTGTGTATACTATTTATGGGCTACGGTCCAGTCTTTTTTGTGTATTGTAATAATTAAAGTATGTGATGAGTGTATCCTGTCTATATGCTGAATATAAATAAATAAAAAATAAAAAAAATAACATCTCCAAGATAACAGCGAGGCTACGCTTTCTCACAGTGGTTTGAGGGATACGAGTTATCTATGATTTTGACGTTGACAATGTCATGTCAGTCTTGTTGTCAATCAATTTTCATTGTAAATTATAATTTTCTTCTGTAACTTAATTCAAATAGTTATCTATTTATTTAATGATTATGAAAATAAATTTATGTAAATATAGGGTGAGTTGTTGTGTTTTATTGATAGTTGCATTGTAGATAGATTCAATTTCTAATACTTGTTTTTGTTCTAGCTAATTCTTCATATCAATGTTGTTGTTGTTACATCGTTGGGGATCCAAGCTGTGATGAGAGGGGTTCATGGCTACCAGTCATCACCCAACAACAAACAAGAATGTAGGGAAGATTTAGGCGTGTTATTTTTGGGGTAATTTTCAAAAAATCAATAAAGATAAGGAGGTAGTTAGGTTAGTAAGCTTAGTGGTTATTTATGTGTAAGCCCTTTGTTTTCGCATAGCGATTGGGTGGTGTCTGTGTTGAATACTATACAAAATAAATGATTACAAGTTTTGGGAGATTTTAGCGAAGAAATGAAGTGTTATTGTATTTTCAGTTGGAAGAAATGAGGGGGAAGAGTCTAGTGAGGGAATTTTTCATCACAGGTCTTGGATACTCAAACGGTTGGATGTGTTATCGGATTTACTGGTTTCACAAGTTGTCAATATGTAATATCAAATATGACTGGTTGATTTATTCAATATAGTGTTTGGTAGGTAGTTAAATTTTTCTAAATTATTGAAATGTCCGAATTGTTTAATATGTAGTCAGCAATGTTAATTATGTGGTTTAATTTTTATGTGGGTTTTTTCATTCCGAAGTTTGAACGATTTTTCTATTTTCATATCGTTCCTACTAGTTGCTAGTTGCAACCTTAACCCTTAACTACCTACCGGGAGTCTCTCAGACTCTGGCGAATTTGTTTCTTGTCTTAACTCATCGCATGCGCGTCTTTAGTCTTTAAGCGTTCATGTACCTTCCGCCCTCTACCCGCAGCATCACGTCAGCGCTCGTCGAGGTTACACTTGCGCGCGTTTGCTCTCTAGTGAGTATTTAAAAATTTTTGGAGTCTTAGAGACTCCAGGTAGGTACTTAAAGGATTTTTTTCTAATCATGTAGTTTTTATTATTTTAGTAAAAAATGAGATTTAGTGATACAATTATTGAGCGCTGGTTAGAGCAAGAACATGCTACTGAAGACGACATACAAAATGCAGAATGCAGTCATGAGGATGTGAATTTTGGTCAGGATTCGGAAATTGACGGTGAAGAAGTGGCGGATTAAGTGGTAGATACTACCAATTTTGTGCCCCAAAACACGTCTTTAGTTCTTTCTTCATCAGACGAAGCTGACATACCCTTGGAACAATTGCAATCTTGACCAATAAAAAGAAATTATTTTGGCAAAAACTGGTTTCGTTGGTGACTGTGTTGCGACTGGACACAGAAACATTTTCTGGTGCTGCAGGAAGTAGTTCTGAACAACCAGAATGGCTGAAAATCCGCAAATACTGCTCTCAGTGTGGTCTTAAAAAGAAACGGAAAATCCAGTACTTGTGTTGCTACTGCAAAGCAAAAACCCTTTTTGTCTAGAATGTTCCTATATATTATATGGGCTTTGTAGACTAAAATTGTAAAAGTTTAGGACTTGCAATTTTGTTTATATTCTGTCATTTCAGTTATAATTTATGAAAACATTTATAAGTTGATTGATATTTTTTTATAAATTAATGAAGAAAAGTTCCTACTTTTAGTCATTTTTTTTTAAATGGAGCTCAATATCATAAAAAGTTATTTTGTTAGTTTTTTGAAGTCTCAGTGATTATGGCATTTTTAAAAATAAATATCTTATATTGTTTACGCCTTAAATACATTTTTTTGAAATAAAACTCTATAAAAATAATATTTTATATATTTAAGTACCTTACGATACCCTAGTTTTTTTGTTTAGAGTCCCGAGAAGAGAGGAGTCTGAGAGACTCCAGGTAGGTAGTTAACGGACTGAAACAAGGGGTAGGTAGCTAAGGGTTAAGAGACATTGCTGTGTTGTAAATGATATATGATATATTCCCACGTAGGTAGGTTTTATAAGTAATTGATAGGTAAATTTCACAGCTGTGCTTTGAAATTTTACCGACCGGGGGGGATGTAGAGGTTTGGAGCTACGAGTAAAACCTCTACCACAGAAAATATAATAGTACTACGTACAGAAGGATCACTGTGCTAAGATTGATAAAGTAAAAACAACTTACGCTGCAACGCAATGAAGTGCAATTCACTTCGCACGATTTTAATTCAAGGTTGTTTCATCTACCTATCTATACCTGTCTCTTTTTAACACGTAACGCTTTCCCTGTTTCGCGGCCTTGAATGTGTCAGGGTTGCGAGCGGCGCGTGGCACGAACATACGCGTAGGTACACAACGCGCTACTCAAATAAAATAAATAGTCTAGAGGACCTAGCACATTTCTTGACTGTGTTCTATCGTACAAAGTAATTGATAGTGTCAGCGTTCGTTTAATATTAAAATAAGTGTTTACTCTATCTAATTTATTTATTTGGTACAAAATTACTGAATTCGGAGAAATGAAAGTACAAACCAAACACACATGTATGTACGGACAACAGCACGTCAAGGTAAACACTGCGGTATCTTATGCAGTTGTAATAAGGGCTAGTTTGCAACAAAAGTGGATAACCTCTGATGTGCTGTCGACTGTACATCACACTTAACCAAATAAAATTGTATAGTAGAATTATTTTCTCCGTGCAGTTTGGGTCATAAATCATAGCTCGGCCTCAGCCCGGTTAGGGCGGTGAGTATGTTGCGCGGGCGCACCGCCGCTTTAAAATTGATATGATTTAAAATTTTTAGTTTATTATAAATAATTTCGATAAATATAAAATGTTATATTAATTTATTTAAAAAAATATAGTACATTCGCCAGCATCTTAGGTTACACACACTTTTGTTGCAAACTAGGCCTAATGTCAACTGCATAAGATACCAGTGTTAACCTTAATTTGCTGTTGTCCGTACTTAACTACAAAAAGAGACTTTTGTTTATGTGAACCTTATCTATCGTACCTTTATAAATGCTATCAAAATCGAGATTAATTTTATTGGAATACCTAAAAATTAAGGGTGATTTTATATAGCTAAAGTAAAATAATGAACTGTAGCTCTTGGACTATTAGATTTTGGACTACGTAAAATCCTAACACAAAATTACTTAAGTAATTTGGTAGGTACTTATAAATATTATGCTAAATTTAAAGGAAGTTTATTGACCTGTTTCCGTTTATTTTAAGTTAGATTGACGTAAGTAACTGGGTAGGTATCTTAAACTCAAACCTATTTTTTTGAACAAGAAATGTTGAATACCTACTTACAAAATTTGTTTTGATAAATAATGTCATAATTAGGAACACATATCTTAAATTATTAATAGTTTTATCGTTGTAATGAAGTCAGTCACAGGCTGAGAAAATAAACACAGTCACAGGCGCGTGGCGTGGTCCGCGAGCGGCAGCCCCGCGCTCATTTATGCTCGGCGTACCGAGTCGCTCGAACGTACCTAAACTTCGGAGAGACACCCCCCTGGTCACAGGCTGAGAAAATAAACACAGTCACAGGCGCGTGACGTAGTCCGCGAGCGGCAGCCCCGCGCTCATTTATGCTCGGCGTACCGAGTCGCTCGAACGTACCTAAACTTCGGCGTGACACCCCCTGGTTGAGGTCTGACCATTGCGCAGGCCAAGGCAATACCAGGATGTTTTCCCTTGCCAAGTACTCCCGTGTGTGCAAAGCTGTATGCAAACGCACATTATCATTCATCAACGTGAAATCGGAGCCAAGCGTTTGTGCGAATGGACGGACACAAGGCCTTAGAACATCCTCAACGAAATTTACAGCCTCGTTAAAAAAATACGGTGCAATCGAAAAAAGCTTATTGATGAACAACCACCTGTAAATACGTATGTAATTAATATAGAATACACCTTTATTCATTAAAAAAAAGATCTAAAATGAACCCTCAATCTTTGTAAGGTGGAAAACCTAAATCAACATCTAATAGACATATTTCTGAAAGCGTTCCATTACGTTGAATTAAATATGTATGCTTTACATCCGAATGAAAGTGTCTTTCGTGAAAATTTGTGTGCTTACATGTAATTATTTTTAATATGCTAATAACGCTGTACTAACATAACAAGGACGCTTTTGTGTCTATCTATACTATAATATTATAAAGCTTAAGAGTTCGTTTGTTTGTTTGAACGCGCTTATCTCAGAAACTACTGGACCGTTTTTTATAGAGGCTAGATAGACCGATATTTATCGAGGAAGGCTTTAAGGCTGTAAGCATCACGATACAACTTATAAGAGCACAATAAAAAAGGTTGGTTTAGAATGTTTTTAACACTTACAGTGTCATATTTTATATTCATAAAGATGAATTATGAAACCAAAAATTTGCGCACGGGCGGGACTTGAACCAGCAACCTCTTGGCTGACCGGGCCAAACGCTCTACCAAATGAGCCACCGTGCTGTCAGTCCGACTTTGCGAAATGTGTGGTCTCTTATGGATACGTCATTGCGTGAAGTCGCGCAAATTTTTGGTTGCTTATTTCATCTTTATGAATATAAAAAAGGTTGAAAAACGGAGGGGGAAATATTCCTTTTGAGAGCTTCTGTTGCGTACGCAGCGTAAACCGTTTAACATACATTAAAATATGACTGGATAGTTCCGCTTTAAAAGTTCTACAATTAAGTCAACGACAGTATATTATTATGTCTGTCTGATATGGTTTACTCACTACAAACTTCTTATTTTTAAAAATATGATACAAAATAATGTTCTATTTTCAAAGGTGTTTTAATGCACACGAGTATTTATTCTTATCAAAATAGATATATTCATTATCACGAACATTTCATAAACAAAAATTCACTTTAAGTCATTTGATACCAATAAATATCTTAGAAACTATCACAGTTTAAAAAAAAAACTTCGCATAAAAATATTACTCGCAGCCCAAAAAAAACCACGCGCTTAAGCTAACCGCAAAGTTTTGTGGCGTTTTATTTCTAATGAAAATATGTATGTGTTTTGCGTTGAAATATTTTTCGGGATATCCGAAATTTACGCGGGCGACTCCGCTAGTTCTTAATAAAACTCTAGCTGATACGTTGTCATGATAAGCGACGAAATTAATTTCATCAGTCCCCGAGGCGTATAACGTTACTCATTATTATAGCTGTCCTTCAAATATGGCGAATCTGTACCTCACCGTATTAACTACCTATATGATATAATATATTTGATTTTCAATGTACCAAATAACCTCAGGGCCGATTCTGATGCTCAAATCATCAATGTCTCTAACAACACCATACATCACTGATTTAATTAAATTTAATAATAATTATATATTAACACATGTTATTTTTATCAAAAACTCAACATCTATACCACGGTATTGGTATTATACAAAAGTTAATCGTATAATGTGAGCAATAACCACCACCTAGAAAAAATGCCGCTTATATTGATATACTGATCTTATGCTAATATACAGGATGTTTTTTTGGTCTGCCACTACCGATTCAGGAGTGATTGTATAAACGATCCTGATGCCAAAATATATTTATTATTTTGGAAAACACCCTCAAAATAACTGTATAATCGCGATATTAGCGAGCGAGTCAAAACAACCAACACTAGGCCGCCTCTTCGTAGCTTACTAGCTACGGCGTAGATACGCGCGAGGGTGCGAGTTTCCTCATACGTTTTGAATTTTATTAAAAGTTTTTGTTAAACAGGGTGTTGTTTTGGTTAGTGACATCCAAATCAGGGAGTATAATATGAGTTATGCTTATTCTAAAAAAAAACTTTAATTCTGAGCAAGATTTATACAAGAAAACCTCTTCACAACATTCAAAAAAATTACAAAACAAATGAGAAAACTCGCACCCTAGTACGTAGCTAGCGCTTATCTACGAAATACTACGCCGTAGCTAGTAAGCTACGAGGTGGCTACCTGGTGTTGGTGGTTTCGACTCGATCGCTGTCTGGCAACACTACCGCTAACAGCTGGATTGCATTTGTCTCATATTTAAACATCTAATTTAATTAATTTAATAGTTATTTAGCGGCTCAAAATCAACATTAAACATAACTAAGCTGTATAATTAAGTGCTAGTGTAAAAAAAGTGCAACAACTCACGGACTTTAGTGTTTATGTGTAACGGTGATAACCGGTCAATGACATTGCGAATTCGAACTTGTGAAATATTGTGAATCATTGTTTTCTCTTTCTGATATTTCTAATTATCTTGTTTATGCGTCATAGTTCACGTATAACACATATTTAACTATAAAATTACAATAAAATTACGCCTTACGAACATTTTTTTTTTCGCGTTGAGGTTATATTGTTTACGTATTTACGTTAACAAATATCTAACCTCTAGTTGATCAACCAATTCTTTGGCTTACTTTTTACGTGTTTTTATTTTCATTGAGCGTAAACATGCTTACTCGCAAAGCCTATGCTCGCCAGGAGGAATCTAAACTCCTACTGGCTTTGAAGGAACTGCAGGCGGTTAAGGAACGGATTGAGCAACTGAATAGGGAAAGCGAAGACAATGAGAGGATACTGTTGGATGTGCTGGATAGTAACAGTCAATTGAAGAAAGAGATGGCTGAGCTGCACACCAACTACGGCTTATTAATTGACGAACGTGACAAGCTGCAATCCGTCATAAGTGGGTTCGGTGAGTGCTGTGAGGAGTACGAGCAGAACCTCAATCGCATAACTGCCATTCAACAAGATCTTGAGGAGGCCCGAGATCATATTCACCACTTGGAGATGGAGAAGCAAAACTACATTGACAGCCAAACCAGCCTTTTATTTGACAAGTTAGTTGGTAGTGCGCCCAGCCAGATCCAAACTGCACCTGGAAGTCCACCTATTGTAACTATAGATTTAACAACGGATTCCCCTACCACAACCTCTACAGGGATTTCAAGGTGCAGTAAAAACAAATTTAAGAAATATGTTAGAAATAACAGGTTTATAAAAAAAACAAATAAATTAGTTAAAAAACAAAATTGTTTGTTTACAAAAGTAAAATATATAAATGAGAGAAGGCAACTTGGCGATGAGTTAGATGCATGTTCTTTAATATTACAAAATAGTGTGACAAAATATGAAAAAGACATATTGAAATTAGAAAATGAATTAGAAAATCTCAAACTCTCATTAAAAATAATGACTGAGACATATAAATGTACCAAAAAAGAGTGTGGTGAACACATCCAGATGTTAACAGACATCATAACTTCTTGCGATTGTAATTACCCTTCTAAATCAAATTCCAACCCATTGATGTTTGTTGGGTCCGGGTGTGAGTCATCACCACTTCACAAATCAACCACAAGCCCTCTCAAACTGTCCTGTGTACAATCCAACAGTTTCCTGCCTTACAAAACTCCATACCAATCAACAAATAATATAGTTATGTTTAGTGATGAGATGGGTAAAAACATGGGGCCCATACTTGCACAATATATGGGACAAAGTGTGATAAATCACTGCATGCCTGGAGCATCTTATGATGTTATTATCAATAAAATACTTAGTTTTAAATTCAGTGTTAATTCTACCCTAATAATTTTTATAGGAAATAGAGGTAATGTAAACAAAAAGAAATTCATAAATATTCTTGAAAGTTTAAAATTGCTAAATATAGGTAAAATTGTTTTGTTTACCTTACCATATAGCAGCGGCTTGCCAGACGAAGAAAATAATCACAGGTATAAAATAAACCTGGACATGCATAAATTGACATTCTATAATGTTCACAAATTCCATGTAATTGACATTAATAATTATTTTAAAAATAAGATTTACCTGACGAGAGATAAATATTATGTGAATAATTATCTCAAAAGACAAATAGCTTTTTCGCTATCATATTGTATAGATTGTTCAGCCAAGAACTTGGCTACCAAGTCTGCTTCTATTGAGCAGACCATTGACATGAATATTCTACCATTGGAATCCGTTCCAATTAACAATTATTTAAATTAAATATTCAGACAATAGAGGAAAACTCTTGCTTAGAACATAACTTAGCGAGCTCAAAAATTTCAAATCATTTAAACATAGTGCATCAAAATATCCAAGGCTTATCCGGGAAGGAATTAGAAGTAGAATTATTCATACAAGAAAGGAATATTCATGTTTTGTGTGTCACTGAGCACTGGCTCAAAAAGTATGAACTTATGTTGTCTATAGAAAATTGTAGCCTTATTAGTTCGTTCTCAAGGGAAACAGCCATCCATGGCGGGTCACTTATATTAATAAATAATAATTTAAAATGTAAAGAGCGCAAAGATATTGTATCTCTTTCTGTTGAACGAACTATTGAGATATCATGTGCAGAGCTGGACGATTACATAATTGTTTGTGTTTATAGGCCCCCTACTGGTAATTTTAAATTATTTGAGTCTATTATGGAGGACTAACTCAGGAAATTATTTACAAATAAAAAGAAAGTAGTTGTATGTGGCGATTTCAATGTCGATATTATAGATGAAGAAAAAACCTATCGAGTGAGGTTTTTAAGCCTTTTCAAATCCTTTAATTTAATTCCTGTTTTTGCTGAACCAACTAGAATTACTGCTACAACAGCTACTTGCTTAGACAATATATTTTGTAACTCTAGTGTGATTAAAAAATCTATAGTAAATTTTGTAAAATCCGATCACTGTGGACAGTCAGTCACGTTTGAACACCGTTTTGTGCCGACTAAAAATGAAATTAAATTTAGACCAGTAACTGATTTCCGTAAAGAAAAATTTAAATCTAACTTAAGTGATAAAATTCCGCTTTTGCCTTTTATTAATGACAATGTTAATAACCAATATAAGCATTTTCTTGAATTAATTAAAAGTGAATTTGACAAAAATTTTCTTAAAAAGAAATTAGTTATAAACAACCTAAAACCAAAATTCAGTGACTGGGCTACAGTAGGTATACACATCAGTAGGAAAAAAATGTTTGAATTATATAATCAAAAAGTTAGTTTGAAGTATATAGAAATAATGACCCAATATTTTTAGAATATGTTAAAAAATACTCAAAGTTGTTCAAGAATGTTTGCATGGTAGCTAAATCTAATTATATACGTGATAAAATTAATAAATCCAGTAATAAAATTAAAGAGACTTGGAATATTATAAACAAAGAAACTTGTAAAAATAAACCACGTGATCATACGTTTACATTAAAAATTGATAATAAAAATATTAAATCTGACAATGAAGTTGCAGGTGCCTTCGAGAAGTACTTCTGTAATATACCCATCGAAACCACAAAACAACTTAATTCGTGCGCTCTGCATGCTAAATCACTGCTGGTATCGTGTGTTGACAGGTGTAACTCCTCATTTGATTTCACTTATATTAACCCTTTGATGATCGTTAAAACTTTCAAGGAATTAAAACAAAAAAAAACTGAGGATATATGGGGAATATCAACTGACACAATAAAACCCATTATACCTCTCGTAGTATCTCACTTAGCCCATATATTCAATGAATGTATTGATCAAGGTCAATTTCCTACTTTACTGAAATATAGTAAAATTATACCTTTATTTAAGTCAGGAAAAAAGTGATCCAAGCAATTTCAGGCCAATTTCCATTCTACCTGCATTTAGCAAAATTTTTGAAAAAGTTATATTTAATCAATTGCTCTCTCATTTTAAACTTCACAAATTACTGCATGAGAAACAGTTTGGTTTCTCCAAAGGTAGAAATACAACAGATGCTAGGGTGGCACTCGTCAAACACATTTTGGATGCCTATGAAGATAAACATGATGCGATAGGTGTATTCTGTGACTTATCGAAGGCATTTGATTGTGTCGATCATCAAACACTCATTATCAAGCTGGAACATTACGGTGTATCTAATAATGCGTCAAAACTGTTGAATTCTTACCTCTCAGGCAGACTAAAAACAGTAAACGTTAATGGCATTAACTCCTCAGGTGCCCCGCTTCAAATGGGAGTGCCCCAGGGCTCAATATTGGGACCTTTGCTGTTTTTGATCTTTATTAATGACCTTCCTTTTTATTCAAAGGACTCCTGTGAGATAGTTCTGTTTGCTGATGATACATCTTTAATCTTCAAATCAAGAAGAGGCGAAAAATCATTTGACAATGTTAGCAGAGCTCTCTCTAAGGTATCAAATTGGTTCACTAGCAATAACTTGCTTCTTAATACAAAAAAGACTAAATGTATAAAATTCACCATGCCTAACGTGAAGCAAGCTACACCAGAAATTGTACTTCACGGTGAAAAATTAGATCTATCAAACTCCACTGTTTTTCTGGGCATTACATTGGATTCGAAATTGCAGTGGGGACCACATGTTGACGCTCTGGCTGGGAGACTTGCTTCAGCTGCCTTTGCGGTTAGAAAAATTAGACATTTGACTGATGTTGAAACAGCCAGGCTTGTGTATTTTAGTTACTTTCATAGTATAATGTCTTATGGTCTTCTCTTGTGGGGTTCTGCTGCGGACATTGATACCATCTTTATTTTACAGAAAAGAGCCATTCGTGCCATTTACAAACTTAGTCCCCGCGAATCCCTGAGAGAATTCTTTAAGGAAATTAACATCCTCACTGTCGCTTCTCAATACATATTTGATAATATCATGTACGTACGTAAAAATTTAGATTATTTCGTGAAAAAAAAGTGACATACATTCGTATAACACACGAAATAAAAGCAAACTTGTCATTCCAAATTTCAGGTTAGCCAAAACAATGAATTCATTCCTGGGAAATTGTGTTAAATTTTTCAACAATATACCTAATAATGTCATCGAACTACCTATTCACAAATTTAAGTTACATGTCAAAACTACCCTAATGTCGAAGGGGTATTATAAAATTCAAGACTATCTTAATGACGAAAATGTATGGACAGTCCAGCCTGCACCAAACTGATGTACCTACCTGTTTATTTTGATTTGTATCATTTTTGAGGCAGCTAGTGGTGACTGAGTTTGTTCCGGCGTTTCTTCTCAGCACTTGCCAAATTGTCTGTGTTTTGTCTCGAAGCGCTGGTAGGGCCCAAAAGATAAGGAGACATGTTCTTGCCCCATACGGGCCAAAATTAATTGATATTACACTAATTATTGACGTTCATAAGTGGCATTTTGTGTCCTAAATTGAATAAATTATTTTTGATTTTGATTTTGATTTTTGTACCGGATAAAAAAATTGATTTTGTGGGGTTTTTCCATTTCAATAAAAAATATTTTTTTTAAATATTTTTTGGCATCAGCATCGTTTGTATAGCCACCCACCCCTGAGTCGCTCGTCGCTGACCAAAACAACACTCTGTATAAGACTTGCATATAATTTGAATAACGTTTTTTTTTTAGAATAAGAATAACACATATTATCATATCTGAGTGGGATGTCAAACTTGCATGTAACTTAAGATTTTTTTTAGAATAATTGTAACAAATAATATTTGCAACCATCCCTGAGTTAGATATTTCAGACTAAAACAACTCCCTGTCTAAAGAAAATTATGTAAGTTTATTAATAATTGTGCCCTTGTAGGCAGAGTTCAGCGACAAAAATAAATCTAGCTGATGGTTATAAATTCTACAAGGTCAACAGTTAAGGCTGATTCACGATAAACCGTGCCGGCGTCGAGCCGGGCTCCGACCGGGCGCCAGCCGGGGCGCGGTCAAACATTATTGTATACATTTTGTTTAAAGTGATTCATGCCTAAACGTGCCGGCGTTGGAATTTCTATGGGAAATTGTCCCGGCTCCGGCACGGTCCGGCCCCGGCACGTCGTAGCGTGAATCATCCTTTAGAGTCAAAACTTTATAAAATGGACATTAAATAAATATATTTTCACGTCTACAAATGAAGTGCAAAGTCGGCTAAGCAAAAACAATAGCTCGAAGAAAAACAATAGAATCTTACAAAAGGATGGAAAACTGATAATGACTGCGTATTGTGTATCCGATTAAAGCCTGATTTTCCAACGATAGATAAAGAATATTCATCGAATAAAGCACAATACGCCTGATTTGAAAACGTCACCTATGTGTCAGCAATCATTTATGTAAATGACATTTTAAAATCGGTTATTTTCATAGAAGTACTATCCCCTATCAGAAGAGAAGAACAAATAAAAGCTGTCAAACGAAACCGATTTAAGATGACATTTATGTGTGTAAAATTATTTATGTATGCGTGTCAGTGATGTTTGCCATACTGCTTTTTACATTAATATCGATATCTATAAATTTCATTAGTATTATTTATAGTAGGTATCAATATAAAACACCGGCTAGGTACGAATCGGACTCAAACACAAACGGTTCCGTTTTCGTAGGGTCCGCAAATATTTTGATAAAATAAAAACAATATATATATTTTTTAATTTTATTAAATAATTCCACTTATATCATACAACTAACTACTTATATGATTAATGCAAAAGTTTGTGGTGATGGATGAATAGATGGATGTTTGTTAATCCTTCTTGCCAATAGTACTCGACGGATTGTGATGAAACTTTATAATAACTATAGCTCCTACATCAGAATAGTACATAGGCTATAATTCATAACGATATTTTTGAGATCCGAAATTTTTCGTAAATAAAGCCGCCGGAACCGCGAAATTAGTAGGAAAACTAAAAGATACATAAATTACACTTTTTTTTACTATTTAATAACGATTGAATAAGTCCTACACTATTATAATACTCAAAACCTGATACCTATAATGACTGCCATATTTGCACCAAACATTACAATACTCAGATGTTCTGTCAATCAGCGAAGTTACTATAAATGAGATTACATTCCGCCCAGGTAACTTATACCAAATCATCATGGGTTAAACATATTAGTTTACCGCGTGATCAACAGTCGACTCAAAATATCGATAAGTTGATGCATCCTTAGTGTAAAACTAAAATTATTTCTTTACACAAAATATTCTTAAATATGTATTAAATGTTATTTGATCTTTGCTTTTTACGTAAATAAACGTTTATAGAAAAGAGTAACCATATTTACTACTTAAAAATTGAAGCACATTGGCAAAAATAAATCGTAAATTAGGACGAGTCGATTTGAAATATTTTACCTGTTAAATTAATATTTGTTGCGATTATTTTGCTGTGTTGAATAACAATCAATCACCGAACAAGGCACCATGTTTCAGAAGCATTATTTCTCCAAAATATTCACAATTTCACTTAGGGCCGATTGTTCAATCTTCAGATAAAATGTCTAATAACTATCCAGCGAATAGAGTTATATGTCTGTTTATCCTACAGATAATTCGATTGTAGTTTTTCAATATGTTTTTATTCCTCCAAATATTTATCTGAGTGAATATTTGAACTCTATTAGCACGAACTTCAAACTGGTGAAACAAAAATATTGCAAACTTATAGGTAAGAGTGGGACAGAATTTTGTAATCATTGCCTGACAAACAAGGGTTAGTGTCACTTCACTTTTTAGGTTGTCATGCTTGATTTTTGTTTTTTGGTGCAAATCGTCTATTTGTTTACTTTCTGAATTATTTGTAGTAAAATGATCTAATAAAAAAGGGCGTGCGGCAAATTTCAAAACTGCAGAAGTGAAATTACGCGTAAAATAATAGAAAATAAAGGCTGGCGCGGGTACCAACAAAGAAAAAGATGCCACTTGGAAGAGAATTGAACACGCTTTTAACTCTTGTGGCATTATATCCTCGGTCCTTCTTGGTACTTGTATAAAGGTTTGCCTTAAAGACGCTATAGCAACTGTGCCTTTTTTTATGATACGGCATATAGTGAAGCTATGAATGCCACCAAAACCACCAACAGATATTTAGAAACTCCCAGTGGCATAAAACCGTAAAAAGAAGAAACGTAATTTATAACTGTATCATGGGTGAGATGAACTGGTTTCTGAATGAAATAAAAACGTGTATTTAAACCTGAAAATGTTTTTTTTTCCTTTCACTGGTAGATGTAATAGGTAGTATCCTCAAAAGCGAAACCTTCGTATTTTAAGCTTGATTCTGTCTTCAATAAGGGATAGTTAACATTTTAAGGACTCCTTTCAATCTAAATCTGCGATTAAATTTCTTTGGATCCCATTGAGTAAAGTGATCGGGTCTCGGTTTGACCATTCTTACTTTTCTTGCAAATGCATTACTTGGATTGACATATTCACTCATTAAGGCCTCTTCTTCGATTACCAAGTCATCAACAGGATCGAAAATATCTAAGATTATTTCCTTAGTTGTAATATAACAATTTTAAAATAACCTCAAACCAAAACAATGCCAATGTCAAACTACCTATCAGTCGAATAACGCGGCTATCTGATGCTTGAAGCGACATATAGATTTATACCCTAGATAGTAGAGTTATTAGATAGATAAGTCTTATCTTACTATTGAAAAATTCAAAATCTTGCTATCTATAGAATAAAAGCTATCTATCAGTTTATCTGGTGATTGAACAATCGGCTCTTAAAATTATAAAAAATCAAATGCAAGTTATTTTCAGCGAGCCTCTTCAGGGCGGTCAACTGTTTGACATCTGCCAAAAATGGTCCTGCTACATCGTATCTCACATCTCTTTTTATCACACAGCTTTCAGTTGGTGACATCTCGCTTTTGTCGTTCTGTTCCAAAGGGATAATAATTTAATGGTTATTTTATTCTTATATAGACGGATAAGTCTTATCTAACGTAGGTAAAATCGGCTTTTAGGCCTGATAAGGAATATTTGCCGAATACAATTTAATACGCCTAATTTGAAAACGTCACCTATTAGTCAGAAATCAAGCTGAACGTAAGGAAATTTATAATTTGAGCCATGTTAAGGCTTAATAGGATTTTTATATTTATAATTTACAAACCCCAGCAAATCCGATTTAGTTTTGTATGTACTAGATCACAGTAGAGCCCAAGTTAACACTAACGGAATCTACGACTATAAAGTCAAAACGCGAATTTACAGCATTAAAAGGCGGAGCTATTCTATTACCCAACTTGATAAACTTGATCGCTATCGCTTAGCAATTGCTAATTCAAAAAAATCCCTAATCACGGGCTAAATTGCATTTTTGTCAAAAACAATCAGAGGAGGACAAACTTCGATATCGTTTTGATACGAAGCATTTGATTTTATGCTCTTAAAATACTACTAACTCCAACCATATCACACACTCAGCTCGATTCTTGAAATGCTGAGAGCTTAAACTAAACTTAATCTCTATTTCTCTTCTGCGTACCTAAGGAGACTAGGAATGTCAAACTAAATCAGTAGCTCAAAAATATACTTTTTTTGCGTATTTCTGAGTCTACTTGTGCATGTCAAGTTAATCGTGATCTATATCTTATTCATATTTATTCATAGAAGAAATGGACAATAAAATTAGAGCTCGTGCCTATCTGGAATCGATTGCAATGGCATCATGAACGATTGCAATATTTATAATAACCCCGCGGAAGGTTAAAATATGGCTTGCAAAGCATTCGTAAAATTTTACACAAGTGGGGACGTGATATCGGAAGATTGGCAGATTTTTTCACCGGCACACTTTGTTTCAAGTGTTATATGCCTTTTCAGCTTTAATATTTATAAGGGTCTTAACTTTTTTCCCTTCGTCACTTTTTCACGTGACATCTTTAATAGAATTACATAAGATATTTATGTTGATTGTTAAAATAATCTCTTCTTTTTATAAGGTGTTCTTTATTCAATGTTGAACAAAAGGTAAAAGTAAATTTCGTGGAAGCCGAAAAATAATATTAACCAATAAAGTCTTCTAATAATAAATTGAAATTTTTATGAATATTTTATATCTCACTTACACAATTTTGTCTGATAAATTAGCTTCACGTTCGAAATTGAGTACAAAATAACTAAGATATGTATCGTAACATAAAATTAAAACTACCTATTCAAAAACAAAACCATTTTTGTTACAAGGAGGCTGTGATGCTAGCTGCGTTAACGCGTTGGCTAGCTAGCATAGCTATCCATTGAGCTAGGAACCAGCCAGCTTTTTTATTGGCCTTAACAAAAATTTTTTCGGTGTAATTTTAGTTCACGACGATTATTAGATTACAAATATTATCCAATTCCAATAATAGCACATGCACACTGGTCGGATTGATAACCTAAATTTTTTGTAGTCGTTAAAGTAGTAGGTAGTAAAAGAAAGGTAATTTGCCGGCCACAGGTCACAACAAAAGCTAAGCTCGTAAAACCGCATCGAACTAGTTCAGTCTGGCCCAATCCGGTTCAATCAGGTCGGTAGTTAGAAGCGTTGTGGCGGAACGCCTGTGTGTTAATAGGTTTTCTGTCTTTTACATTCGAGGAGAAAAAACTTAGTTTGCTGCTTTCTACGGGAAAATGTAAAAGTATTATTTTCTGAAACTAAAATACTAACAGACTATAAGGTAAGCGTTTAGATAACTATGATTATGATTTTGACCCTATGTAAAATCCCATAAAAAGGTGACTTTACGGCATATCAACTTTTTTAGGGTTCCGTAGCCGAATGGCAAAAAACGTAACCCTTATAGTTTCGTTAAGTCTGTCTGTCTGTCTGTCCGTCCGTATGTCACAGCTACTTTATTCTGTAAGCATCACACTGTTGAAATTTGGGAGGAATATGTGTCATATTAACCGCATTACAATTCTTATACAAAAAAATAAAAAATCATGATATTGAAGAGGGGCTCCGATACATGAAACTAAAACCAAAAAAATAATTAGTTAATCTCATGCGTGTGAGGTATAGACCCCACATAAGTTAAGATAGGTTCTAATAAAGTGACATAGAGGTTCCTAAAACCATTTTATTTTAAAGTCTAACGTTTTGTTCTAGACGCTTCTAAATGGTAAAATGGGCGCCCCCCCCCCCCCCTTTAACTTCTAAACTAAGCTAGTGTAATTTTTTTAAAAAATATGTAATGTAGAACTTAACAAATACTTTCAACGAAAATTAATTTGAACGGGATCGAACCAGTAGTTTTTTTAGAATACCTCCTTTTTTGGAGTCAAGTGCTCAATATTTACTAAATATTGTATAATGTCACTTACACTATCTTTAGGAGCAAATACAGTGTGTCCCTGGATAAAGTGCAATCCCGAAAGGGGATGAAACTAGACCATGAATCATTGACTAGAAAAATATTTAAAAAAATTATAAAAAAATATTGTAGGATTTATTGGTATTTTAAGATTTTCATGTTTCATTAAGGACTCTATGTACAAAAGTATTGATTTCTTCCAAAATAATGGGTCTATTTCTTTGAAAAAAAAAAACAGTATGCCTAATACCTGGCGATGACCATGAAATAATAAATAGTCCGCAAAAAAGTAACTATCTTGGGTAAAAAATGTATTTTTATGAAAAAAATGATTTTTTTAGACGTTTATTTTAAAAAACTTCAAATTACAAAAAAAATGTGCCCTATAACTATGTAATTTTATAGCTTACTTTTATTCTTTACCATTTTAGCTTCCAAATAAAAAAAAACAATGTTCTAACTAAAAAAACACGCTATCTACGAACTTTTAAAGTGGAGCCTAATCGTGTTACCGTGCAGGTAGAGACCGTTTTTTTCCATTGTTTCCGTCCTACTCTAAAGAATAAAAGTAAGCTATAAAATTTCATAGTTATAGGGCACATTTTTTTAGTAATTTGAAGTTTTTTAAAATAAACGTCTAAAAAAATCATTTTTTTCATAAAAATACATTTTTTTACCCAAGATAGTTACTTTTTTGCGGACTATTTATTATTTCATGGTCATCGCCAGGTATTACGCATACTGTTTTTTTTTTCAAAGAAATAGACCCATTATTTTGGAAGAAATCAATACTTTTGTACATAGAGTCCTTAATGAAACATGAAAATCTTAAAATACCAATAAATCCTACAATATTTTTTTAATATTTTTCTAGTCAATGATTCATGGTCTAGTTTCATCCCCTTTCGGGATTGCACTTTATCCAGGGACACACTGTATAAGCAAACGCCTGTCACAACAGTTAAATAACAATCCAACAAACAATTACCATTAATTTAACAAAACCCTGTTCGATTCCAAGAGCCGGCAAATATAAAGGAGCGTGTTTGCAAAATGGACATTAAACCGAAGACTGCTTCCAATTTTCAGGAATCGCTTTCAATTTCCGCCTCTAGAGGGCGCTTAACAAATGCAGCTCTCCCCACTCTTAACGCAAACAACCGGTTTGAAACAATTTGAACTGGTTTTCAAAATGTTTAAGTTTTTTGTTCAAGTTTAATGCGTTTTACAGATTTGAATTTGATTGGTGTTTTACCGACTTTAAAAAAAGGAAATAATCAATTCGACCTGTATGTATGTGTGTATGATCTATAAAGTCTTCCTAACACGTGTGCAAAATTTCGTAAGTGTTTGTATGTTTGGTTCAGGATTTCTCAAAAACAGGAAGTGATAGCGAGATAATTCTTATTCTATATCCTATATTCTTTAGTTTAATTAGGTATAGTTCAACTAAGGGTTCAGTAAACGTTTCATGAAAATCTGTCCAGTAGTGTTTGAGATTAGTTATAACTAAAAATCTTGAAATTTAAATATTAAACAGTTAACTTACGCTAACAGTAATTATCTACGCTGCATCGCAATACTCACCCTGAACTTAAACAATGTCCAAAGATACATAATCAATGCTCACTTCGTAAAAATAATCGACTTCTTTAATTCTAAAATCCATTCCTGCTCACCTCACCTGCATAGAGCACATCATAATATAACTAAAGTTGCTGGGAGCGAATTCTTTTCATAGAACCGCCAAGTATTTTAATTACACTGAACCATTGGTTCAGAAGCGAGCGAAGTAAGCGCTACTTAGCACTTGGCAACCAGTGCTGACTGTTAGCGTGTCAAAAGAAGTTAGCGGTGAGTTAATTTTGCTTTTATTTACTTATTTTCTTAATTTTATCGTAAGGTTGTCACCATGGACTCACACAATTTCTGCCATATTGACAGATGTCAGCGCTTGAATAAAGCTAAGCGTCTGCCATAATATTGCTTTAAAGAAACCTTTGATAGTTCAAACCCTTTTCTTTTGCCACGACACAGTCACGTAAAATTATTTATTTATACTATTTTTAATGTCTTATGGTATTCTTTACCAGTTAGCCACTTATACCTGATTATTAGTAATTGTAAAGGATGCACCTAACCTTGAATAGAATGACACAAGAGACTGCAGTATCCGTTTGATGTTGACCAATCATAGGTTCTATGCTATATATGTTAGTAAAATCTATCAAATTGGAGCTAAGTTGACAACTGTCACTTAGCACAACTAACGGAGCTGAGCGTCCATCTTTTTGCTATCGAGCGTTTTTTGCGACTGTGGACACCCATTTTCTTTCGACGCGGCACGGTCGCGCATAATTTTGCAAGAATGTGAGCTTGAATAAAAATTAGGGTTAGGCGTACACGGAAAATTAATTAAGTCTTACTCTGCGGTCTAGTTTATCTTGTTGGTTGAACAAATGAAACTGAATAAGACCTCTTAATTAGATCTTTAACAAAAATTCTTTACTAAACAGAACAACGTAGAGATCTCTTTTAATTTATTATTAAAAAGGTAAACAAACTAAGAATTCGATCTTTATTTTAAATCAACGGCTATTTATCACATGTACTTGGGGCGCATTGTTCTTTTTCTAAGAACCAATAGCTTTTGTTTGAAAATCTAACTCTAATCATTTGAAGAGTACATTGAAACTAACGGATCATCTATTTCTAAGCCACAAAAATGAAAAACATCTTTGTTCTACATTTCTCAGAATTACACTCTGTACTGCTTTTAACAAAAGAGAGATCCAAGAAGGCGATTAAATGAAATGAGCGCGCGAAAAAATAATTATGAAACCATTAATTAACGCAAACGTTACTAACCTCATCAATTACGCATCTTGATGGCTGTCATATTACAATCATTAATAACGTCATAATATTATTGGAAGCTGTGAAGTATGTAAACACCATAAAATTACTATTCCTATCGGAATAGAAAGACAAGTAAAAGCTGTCAAACGAAACCGATTTAAGATGTCAGTAACTAACATAAGTACAAGCAACATTTGTCAGCTTTAAATGAGATAACCTTTCGATCAGGTGATTTATAACAATGTTCCTAAGTTAAATATAGTAGTTTACTGCTTGATAAACAGTCGACTCAAAATATATTATTTCATTATACAAAATATTCGTCGATATACATTCCCTGTGTTATTCTGTCTTTATTTTTTACGTAAATTAACGTTTGCAGAATAGAATAATCAAACTGCGTACTTTAAATTTGAAGCGCATGGGTAAATATAAGGCGTATATTAAGAGGCTTCGATTTGGACTAATCTACCTGTTAAATGATTATTTGTTGGGGTTATGCTGCTGTAATGCATAACTGATCAAGTCACCATGTTTCAGACGCATTATTTCTCCAAAATATACACAATTTCACTTTTAAATATAAAAAATCAAATGCACGTAATTGTCAGCGAGCTTCTGTGGGGCAGTCAACTGTTTGACATCTGCCAAAAATGGTTCTGCTACCTATCTCTTTTTATCACACAGTTTGAGTGACATCTCGCTTTATATAATAGCGGGATAATAATATTATGATAAACACTGACACATGACAATGTTGAAAAATAATCTACTCGGCACTTTCTTTATAGTGTCTCTGTAGTACCGCTAGCACACAATGAGCTCCAATAAGAGAAAATAGCATTGATATGTCATGTGGCCATTAAACTACAACACAACTACTACTACAAGAGAATGAAACTGACACCACGAAAAAAATTCGTGCTCCATGAATTGACTCGTCATCGACTCATAGAAACGGTTCATATTCGTAATTCAAATTTCAAGGAATATGTCACAATCTTGTCTTCGAATTTGCGACACATTTTTTGCTTAGCATAGCTTCTCTTTAAGTAGTAATAGCAACAGCTCACTGCATGTGGCACACAACTTTTGAGCATTGGCTTAAGACGCCAATGAGGCAGGCCCTAGACAGGTGTCTACTTTTACGGTATGACACCTATCCAGAGCCTCTTGTCATGTCTCATACGAATAGAAATTCGTAATAGATTTGCCATCAATTGCAAGATACATAATCATCCTGACTGCGGGCGCGGATTAACAAGCTTACGGTATGAATAAAATTCCTGCATTCATTACAATTTGCAAAGATACCCGCAATACTTATAAGTGTGCCAGCAACTATGCAGGCATGCCAAGGTACGGTACGTATACCCGTCATCATCATCATTATCAGCTAAAGGACGTCCACTTTTGAACTAAGGTCTCCCTATCATTTTTCAAAGCGACCGATCACAAGCACTTTGCATCCAGTTTGGTCCTGCGATCTTTACAAAGTCGTCTGTCTATCTTGTTGGTGGACGTCCTACGCCACGTCGATAGGTATCATATCTAGAACTTTTCTTCCCAAACGGCGCTACATATGTACTTAATTTCAATATTGAGACTTTGACGTCCACGGACACAGCTAATATATCTCAATCCCACTTCAACCGGACAATTTTACAGCAGATCTCAGTAATGGGATTGTCAACAACCCCGCATAATTATCGTGGGTTCGACCCCCATTTACAGCAATATAACCCGAGAGAACTCAGGTACCTCATCTCTGCAAAAATTGTTTGCTCCACAAACAGCGGACGACAAAAACAATTTGTTGAAGTCCCAAATAAAGTACGGTTAAATTAAAAATTTCCGTCCGTGTAAAAACACTGTGACTTTGTGTATATTTGCACATTTGGCTTCCGCTTGCTTAGATGATCATTTGAAGTGACGTTTCAGTCAGTTCAAATGATATATTTTTTTACAGGGAAAAAGTGTTTTGTTATCGAAGAATCTTATTTTTCTACTACTTTATCAGCCGATAATTTATGACTGAAACAAACATAAGCTGGGACAATCACTTAACACTTTGAAACTCTCGCGTGGCATTTTAATACACGCAATTGCGATTAAACGTAAATACCTTATATTTTGGCCTGACGTTTCGATTGGGTTACACCGATCGTGGTCACATGTGAACTGTTTTATTTGCATCACAAAACATTATAGATGTGTATAATCTTCTATTAGACTTATCAAGTTTTTTCGAGTTCCTGCATATTTTTTGATACTGAAAGAAATTAAATAAAAAAACGTTATAGTAATGTTCAAAAAACTTGCAACAAGCAATGGCAAATGATATGTAATATTAGTTAGAACTTGTACTATTAAAAGCAATGAGCTGAACTTTGACAACCCTGACCAATTCTCGACTTGACACGAGTGTTTAGTGAAAATCTTTATTCAATACTGCCTTAAAGATTTTTCCAGCTCTCTCCTCTTCGATAAATAACTATTGTTTTACCAAAATACGAAGCACGCTTCCAAATTTTTCTAAAGCCACTTTCGCACCGTTGCAATCCGTCGCAGTGGCAATTATGAATAACTGACGGACCCAGTGAACTTTGTTTCGCTCCCGGCTCTGTTCTGTCCCGACCCCGTAATTTTAATTATTATTGTCTACTCAAGGTGACAAATCTGACAAATTAAAAATCATGAAATCGGTCTGCCCGCTCATTTTTTTTTCTTTCATAAGAACCTTCTACTGATAATAACAAAAACAACAAAAAAGAATGAGCGTAATCGGTCCAGCCGTTCACGCGTGATGCTGTAATAAGAAAAATATGAGTTAATTTTCAAATATATTATAAACATTAAATTGGCGTCCGAAGCAAAGATACTTGTAAAAAATAACATAAAGTAGCATTTAAACCACTCATGTTTCTACTGCACAAGATGTACGAGTGACATAAAAAATATAATTGCAAAAAACATATTGGAGCCTAAACTTAATGTGATGAGCTAAAAATCGTGCTGGTTCCTATGAAATATGACGAAAATGAGTTTCGTCTAGACGAAATAATTCAGTGACGAATCACTAGCGAAATATTCCACGTTCCGTCCGATATTGTTCGGCAAGTTTATTATTGTTTTTACTTTTTAAAATGCTCATAGCTCTAAAGAATAATAATGGTTTATTTACAAAAAGAATGTTTACATTTATAAATAACAATAAAAGTGAAAAAAATAACATTAAAAAAAATAAAACCGACTTCAAAACCAAAATGCACTAAAAAGTCTGAAATAAACTCTTGACCATTTGAAAGTAAAGGAAGCCATTTTAGGCAAACAATTTCATTTTGGAGTCGGTGCTCTGATAGTTATGCTTGATGGTCAAAGTAATGGCACCGACTCCAAAAAGAAATTGTTTGCCTCAAATGGCTTCCTTTCCTTTCAAAGGGTCAAGAGTTTATTTCAGACTTTTGTGTTCTGTCTCGAAGCGCTGGTAGGGCCCAAAAGATAAGGAGACATGATTCGGCCCCTTCAGGGCACAATTATTTTTATTTTATTTTTCACTGTACATTTGACGTTCATAAGTGGCATATTGTGTCCTAAATTGAATAAATATTTTTTTGATTTTGATTTTGATTTGTTTATTTCAGACTTTTTAGTGCATTTTGGTTCTGAAGTCGGTTTTTCCCTTTTTTTTAGGTTAATTTTATTTTTTCATTTTTACAGATTACAGGAGAGGGGGGGGGGTCAATATAATTACTGAACTCCTAAGCGTTAAAGAGTTCCACCATCAGCTTAGCTTCCCAAATTGTTGACTATTAGATATAACAATACATCAACATTAAGATTATAGTAAGAAAACACTATATGTGCCTTTAGGCGAAAAATTTTTTCGAATCGGTCGACAAATGACTGAGATATGTCATAACATAGATAAAAAAAGAAACAACTGTTGAATTGATAACCTCCACCTTTTATGAAGTAGGTTAAAAATATGTACAAAATATATGTGAAAATATTATTTTGCTTGGACCACAAACAGTGGACCTATTTTTAAAATGAACAGAGAGATACAAACTAAACGTTGAATTCAGTCAGTCGGACACTGAAACGAAATTTCGTATAAATAAACCTTCTAGCAATTAAAGTATTTCGAAAAAAGTACGTTTTTCTACATAACGGCACAGAAGCTGATATTAAATGACCCTTGGCAAATACAAGTTCATAACAACTCCCTCCTAAAGAGCTGATTTTGGATTTTGACTCAACTAGGATGCGCACAATTTTCACGCTAGATATCTTTGATGTATTCCGATCGAGCCGTATGACAACAATGACAGGACTACATAATTTGCCTTGCAGCTGAACCGTACATACACATACGACGTACTACTATCAGAACAGAGCAAGCACGCATGGATTGTTTGAAAAAAAACTGTGAAAGCACTCCGGGAGTGCCGGCAGAAGTGAAAACTTGAATATCAACGTTGTGCATTTTTGATTTTTTGGAATAGTTATTATCAATATAAAAGTACCATCATTTTTGTGATAGAATACAATAATATTAATAATAATAATATTTTTTTATAGAATACAATATTTATTTATTGCGCTATCGTACACAAACATTACAATTTATATTATATTAAATTACATTAAAAAGTTTATCTCTCAGAAAAATCAACTTACATCCATAATTTCGCCAACCGGTCACGTGTCCTGACGCGAGTTTCACATTTTTCCCCCATCCCACAAAAGTGCTCAACGCCGCTAAAGAAGTTTTCACTTCAAAAAGTTATGGATAATTTGCATAAAATTACACAACATTAAATTAGAAAATGTGCCAGCATTGTAGAACTATTTCTATGGTAGCTTTATGCACTGCATCCATCCGCCATGAAGTTTTTCTTACTTATTATTTTTTAATAAAATAGAACAGACTATATATACATAGAATTTTCACAAACTTAATAATAATTTAAGATTGCATCCTAGTTTTATGTCTTCATCCTTTTCGTCTTCTGTAAATATTTCTCCTTCTTAAATCTGTGCGTTGTATATTGTGTGAGTGTAATATATATTAACTGTTAATAAACATCTTGTAAATAGACTTCTACTTCTTTCTGTTCGTAAACTATCTTCATCCTTCTCTACATACACTACCACCACGACCGCATACAAAAAATGCATCGTATTGACGGATATTTTTCTTGATTTCTTGAAATCAACTACGAAAAACTAAGTCCGTCGATACGATTATTATCGTTTTGCGAATCCGATGCATTTCGTAGTGAGGATTGCATGCTAAAAATGCATCATGTTGAAGGATATTGTTTTTCGTAGTTGGCCTGCAGATCAGTATGACATCGTACGGAACCGCTCACTAGGAACCTACGCCTAGTAATTCAATACAATTCTAACGATATGAAGCGAACAAAAGTTCATGCTTGTCTAAATGTTTTCGTGCAAAATAAACGAAACCCACGCAAAATGTACGCAAAAAGGCAGTTCTATTTAAAGACTTTATTAAGACAATAGACTCGAGGTGAATCGTCTAAGTGGCTACAATTGGAGTAAGACAAAGACATTAGTTAGCGACAATAATAAGCGCTTGCCTTAATCATAAAATCCTTTTCGTCTGTCCCCGGTCGGCCTACTTACTGAAACTGGGGCGAATATTCTTGATACTTTCATTTTGAATTCTGTTTATGACCTACTAAGTATTTCTTTCATTTCGTTCATGCTAAATTACTGACGATAAACTTTTAACATAATATATTTACATTGTAACATAGAGATGGACAAATAATAGTTTTTATGTCAAATAATCTCCCATGACTCTGAATTGAGTCACATCCTTATTTATTTTCTTCCTATCTCCTGAATATCTATACATTTTAGTTTGTCTTTATTAGAATAAAATAAGTTTTATCAATTTAAAAGTTTGAATACAATATTATTCCACAAAATTATTAAATTTATGGAAATACGAACAAAATATACCATAAATCCAACATTTCATTCATTGTTTAATCGTTTATCTGCAAAATTATGCCAATTTTCTTGGAAGAAGAAAGTTTGATACTCTTGTTCGGAAACACGTAACTTTTAGATTATATTGCTTGAACAAATATCATACAATCGTGGATGCAGTATGCTCAGGAATCTAATTTTGTTGAAACAAAATGGGGGCTGAAATACAGCACTGTCGCGGCTTGGAATAATTTCTACTATCTACTATTCAGTACCTCGCACTTTAAAGCTCGTGATTTGAAATCGGAGTTTGTAAAATTGTATCTTGTTGAAAAGGTAACTGCATTTCTTGTTCGTCTATTCTCTTTAACGTTCAAATATATTATTTTAAAATTAAATAACTTTATTGAAATGTAGTATTTTAGTTACTTTTTCCGTCACAATTTTATTTAAAAGTATGTTGTCTGTTACATTACTCGGATATCTACTTTGCATGTATACTGCACAAGTAGCAACAGGTCACTATCATCATTATCAGGCAAAAGACGTCCACTGATAATCTATACTAATATTATAAAGCTGAAGAGTTTGTTTGTTTGTTTGTTTGTTTGAACGCGCTAATCTCAAAAAGTACTGGCCCGATTTGAAAAATTATTTTTACGTTGGATAGTCCATTTATCGAGGAAGGCTTTAGGCTATATAACATAAAGATACAACTCATAAGACCACAGCAGAAATGAAAAATGTTGCGAAAACGGGAGAAAGATATTCCTTTTGAGAGCTTCCGCTGCATACGCTGCGGAAACCGCTTAAGTTACACAAAAATCTTGTATGACAGGATTGTTCAGCATTAAGCGTTCTGTAATAAAGTCCGCGACAACGTATGTCTATCTTTTATGGCTGACTTACTACAACCTTTTTTATGTTAATAAATTTGTAAAAAAATAATGCATTATTTTGAGAGGTGTATTATACACACAGGTATTTATTCTTATCAAAATATATACATTCATCATCACGAGCATTTCATTGAGAACCAAGTTGCCGTTTATATCATTTGATTTCAATAAATATCTTAGGAGCTATCACAGTTTTAACATAACTCCGCACCAAAATAATGTTCGCAGCTTAAGTACAACGTGCGCTTGCGCTAATCTATACTAATATTATAAAGCTGAAGAGTTTGTTTGTTTGTTTGAACGCGCTAATCTCAGAAACTACTGGCCCGATTTGAATATTTTTTTTCCGTTGGGTAGTCCATTTATCGAGGAAGGCTTTAGGCTATATAACATAAAGATACGACTCACAAGACCACAGCAGTAATGAAAAATGTTGCGAAAACGGGAGAAAGATATTACTTTTGAGAGCTTCCGCTGCATACGCTACGGCAACCGCTTAAGTTACACAAAAATCATGAATGACAGCATTGTTCAGCATTAAAAGTTCTATAATGAAGTCCGCGACAGCATATGTCTATCTTTTATGGTTGACTTACTACAACCTTTTTTATGTTAATAAATTTTTAAAAAAATAATGCATTATTTTTAGAGGTGTATTATTCACACAGTTATTTATTCTTATCAAAATAAATACAATCATCATCACGAGCATTTCATTTAGAACCAAGTTGCCCCTTATATCATTTGATTTCAATAAATATCTTAGGATCTATCACAGTTTTAACATAACTCGGCACCAAAATAATGTTCCCAGCTTAAGTACAACGTGCGCTTGCGCTAATATATTATAAAGTTTGTTTGTTTGAACGCGCTTATCTCAGGAACTGCTGGACCGATTTGAAAAAATATTTCTGTGGCTTTAATAAATATTTCGGATAGCTTATTTATCGAGAAAGGCTTTAGGATATAAAACATGACGCTGCGACGGGAGGGGAGGGAGCAAACTCAAAACGCGCGAACGAAGTCGCGGGGGACCGCTAGTCGTATATATAAAAGAAAGTCGTGTCAGTTACACTATTTATAACTCAAGAACAGCTGAACCGATTTGGCTGAAAATTGGTTTAGAGGTAACTTAGAACCAGGAAATGGATATAGGATACTTTATAAACGGGGCCGGAGCTGGGGCGGGATGGGACCGGGGCGAACCATTGTTCGCTGGGACCGCTTAACTTTTAAAATTACGGGGCTGGGCGGGACGGGGCAGGGGGAGAATCAAAGAACGCTAGGTCCGCTAGTAAATCATATTAAAGATGCTCATATGCTGTCGCATAACATTAGGGATTGCATTAGGTGACTAATTGCGTACTGGTTCCAAAATTAGGCCACATCGAATGCTAAACCATCGCAGTGTCATTCAAAATTCAACCATACGTCACCAAAAATACAGCCTTGTCCAATACGCAAATTTTGCTTTACATGAAACTTGAATAGTTTGAGTTCGATTCTGAACACGCGATTTCCAACTCTACGTTGTACGAAATAGGAAAATGGAAAGAGAACTGGATTTGATTCTTATAAATCGGGGCCGTCGGCCGATGAGCGAGCCAAAATGTATATAAATAGCTGAACTACAGAAATACAGCTGCATTTGAGTATGCAGTTTTGGCTAGAAATAGATAAGACAGATGCGATGTGTCTTATATACATATTTCTACGTATGACTACTACAAGAATATTATGTCAAGTTGCTTTTGAATAAATGAAACTACAATTAAAACATAATCTTTTACCAAAATTTTATATTATGATTGAATTCATCTTTTTTTTTCTTCGAGTCTAAGACCCTTTACACACTGTGACTTGATCGCGACTGCATCGCAGCTTGACTTGAGCAGCGATGCATTCGCGATGCTAACGTGCGTTAGCATCGATACAGTCGCGAAGCAGAAGCTAGAAGTTGACAAATTATGTACTGAATTTTGGCAAAAACAAGCGCTTTTGTAAAACACGCGATTGCAACGATTCTCAATTAGATCTGTTCATCGCGTGAGCCGCAATGCTGAAGCGCTTTTATAAAACGCTCGACTGCATCGATGTTAAAAGTCGCAGTGTGTAAGGGGTCTAAGACAGTTCTCAAAAATTTCGTTAATACATATGACCACTGATTAATCATATAAGTATGTATATGCATTTGTCATTTTGAAAACATCCAAACTAATATTATAAAGCTGAAGAGTTTGTTTGTTAGGAAGCGCTACTCCCGGAAATAAATATACCAATTTCAAATTGTTTTTGTGTTGGATATCTTATTTATAGAAAAAGGCTTTATAGGCTATAAAACATCACGATACGACTTATAAGAGATGGGCAACAATCAACGTTGCATAAACGGGGGAAAAATATTCCTTTTGAGAGCTTCCGTTGCGTATGCAGCGTAAACCGTTTAAAATACACAAAAATAATGTATGACGGGAATGTTTCACTTAAAAAGTTCTCTATCTTGTGTCATAAGTGGTCTATCTTGTATAGTTTGCTTAGTACAAACTTTTTTATGTTCATAAATTAGATAAATTCACGTACTATTTTATTCTTATCAAAATACTCGTAAACAAATTTATTGTATCGACCATTTCATTTTGAATAAAATTGCCCTGTACATTATTTGATTTTAATTAATATCTTAGAAGCTATCATAGTCTTAAAATAGCTCCGCACCATAATAATGCTTACAGCTTACTCGTAAGTACAACATACGGTTGCGCCAGCCGTATGTTGTACTTAATGTAAATAAAAATAAGTGTGTTAAGTGTTTCACGGAAAATCCGAAATTTACGTGGGCGACGCCACGGGGGACCGCTAGTTAATTATACATTCACCTTTAACAAAGAGGTTAAATCCGTATTTTCCGTGCCTAAGGGCAATTCCGAAGCAGTACATATCTCAAATATGGGGGTATTTGTTTGCGTAAATATTCGCCGACTCCCATGACGACTGAATAAATACTGTTCCTTGTGAGATAGAGCTTTGATGTACGAGTATCTCCCTAATTTGAGAAAAAACGTTCCGATGTCATGCAAAAACGTACTGAGATGTTGGATTAAAAAATATACGAAAGAGAAATCACGGAATCAAGGAATCATGAATCGCATTTTAACTTTTTATGCTCATGATTTATTCACATTACGTGCTTTCAAATGGATATAGGGGCAGTTATTTAAAAATACGTGTAATCACCTGTAATTTACAATTCCTTTTAAAATATTGTTGTGACAGAGCTCTCACGGCGGAAGTCTATTTATTTCGACTAACTTTCATAGTTACTTATCATGTGTAAAATTTATGTCTCGTTGGTTAAGAGATTAGTTCGCTTGTATCTAAGAGGTCTCGGGTTCGAATTCTTCGTCGACCAGAAACTATATTAGTTTCTGGGATTTTTGGATTATTTGGAATAAGTGAGTCAGGAAGTTGGTGAGCCAACTTCTATTACAACATAAAAGTCATAAAAGTCATTTATTTATGCAAATAGGCCCACTGGGGGCACTTTTACACGTCCCAATATAAACCCTACCACAGCTTCGGGACAATTGTGGGCTAGTGCTGAGAAGAAGCTGCGCAAGAAACTCAGTCACTATTGTCAATGCCTCTTTTCAAAAGGTTTACAATGTTTGTAGTGATCATGCAAGTCCATACATTATTATCTTTTAAATAATCATCTACTTTATAATACCCTTTCGTCATAAGGGTTTCTTTAATAACAGTTTTAAATTTATTAACCGGTAAGTTAATAATGTGTTCTGGTAGTTTATTGAAAAAATTTATACCTTTCCCCATGAAAGAATTACCAACCTTTCGAAGCCTAAATTGTGGATTAGCAAGCTTATCCTTATTTCTAGTATTATATTTGTGTATGTCACTATTTTTCGTGAATAAATGAAAATTTTTCCGTACATACATTAAATTTTCGTAAATATACTGAGAGGCTAGAGTTAATATTCTAATTTTTTTAAACACCTCTCGTAAGGAATCCTGAGGTTTAAGATTATAAATAGCTCGCACGGCTCTTTTTTGTAACACAAAAATTGTCTCTACATCAGCAGCCGCGCCCCACAGTAAAATGCCGTAGGACATCAAGCTATGGAAATAACTAAAATAAACTAACCTAGCTGTTTCTACATCAGTCAAACGTCTTATCTTCCTTACAGCAAAAGCAGCTGAGCTTAGTTTCCCTGACAAGGCCTCTATATGAGGACCCCATTGTAGTTTGGAGTCTAAAGTGATTCCCAAGAATGTTGTGGAATCAATAGTATCAAGCGGTTTGTCTTTTATCTTAACCTGAGTTGATGCCTGTCGGACATTAGGCATCGTAAACTTTACACATTTAGTTTTACTTCCATTAAGAAGTAGATTGTTAACAGTAAACCAATGTAATACTTGTGAAAGAGTATTATTTACATCGTCAAAATTTCCTTCACCTCTTGGAATTTTAAATATAAGTGAAGTATCATCTGCAAACAAAACTATATCACAAAGATTCCCCACAAAATGCGGGAGGTCATTTATATATATTAAAAATAAAAGAGGTCCTAATATAGATCCTTGGGGAACACCCATTGTTAGAGGTGCTCCAGAAGACTCAGTTCCGTTTATACATACTTTTTGCATTCTACCTGAAAGATATGAATTAATTAAATTTAACGAGTTCAATGATGCCCCATAGTGACATATTTTTTTAAGTAATGTTTCATGATCCACACAATCAAAAGCTTTCGATAGATCACAGAAAATCCCTAAAGCATCATGCCTATTATCATAAGCATCAAATATATGTGTTAAAAGAGCAACTCCTGCATCCGTGGTGCTTCTTCCTTTAGTAAAACCGAATTGTTTGTTATGTAATAACTTGTTCGATGAAAAGTGTGCTAAAATTTGATTGAATATAATCTTTTCATATATTTTACTCAAGACTGGCAGAATCGATATTGGCCGGAAGTTTGAGGGGTCACTTTTGTCACCCGCTTTGAAAAGCGGTATTATTTTACTAATCTTCATTAAACAAGGAAACTGGCCGTCATCAATACACTTGTTAAAAATTAATGCTAGTTGAGGGGCTATTATGTTAATAATTGACTTAATAATATGCACAGATAGTCCCCAAAGATCCTCCGTTTTTTTCATATTTAACTCTCGAAATGTTTTTATTATTACTTCAGGTCCTACATGCCTAAAGTGCAGTTGAGAATTACATTCACTGACATTAAGTTTTAGAATAGATTCGGCTATTACTGAAGAAGAAGCAAGTTATTTCGTTGTTGTTGGTGCAACATGTGAAAAAAACGATTCAAAAGCAGTTGCAACATCTAAATTTGAATTTAGAATTTGACACGGCACGGGGGTGCCGCCACCATGGAGACGCGTCTCGGAAAGCACGTTTAGCCGTTGATCCTGCGCCTGATCTCACATCGGTCGTGTCTGATTGCCATCTCAGTGAAATAATGTAAGTGAGGGAATAGAGAGTGCACTTGTGTATTGATTGCGCACACATCAAGACACTATAATATCTCGTGCGTACCTGACCTATCTCTGTTGAGAGGGGCTGGCACGATTATAATAAATGATTTGAATTACCGAAAATGATTAACCTAATACGAATGCCTTGTGATGATTAAAATAAATGATTTGAATTACCGAAAATCGGCAGGAGAATTATTTGTTTGTTTGCAATGATAAGACGTTTTCTGTGCAAATTAAAGCAAAAAAAACTTATCAGTTATCTCTTTACTCAACAGTCTACAGGGATATCATAATATGTTTCCCAGTACTCTACCGGCAAAACCGAGGCTTAGAAAATAAATCTACCCTAATCGTCCCTACTGGTTATCTGAAGGTGAAATGATTTAGCGTTAAGATAATCCATCAATCTCCCGAATCCCAAGGTGATAGGAGACTTTTTTTGAACACGTTTTCCCCAACATTAATTTGTCGTAAATAAGTAGGCTATAGAAACAATTTGTGGAATGAATGAGGAGAGTTTACGAAATAGTACTATCGAGGTCACTGCTGCCTACTCAAAGGGCCTATAATATTTTTTTTGCTCCTGTTACAGATCATACCCTGTATACATACCTGCTCCATACGAAGTAATATCAACACACTTGAAAGAACTAGGGTAGGGCGTGCCAATATGGTGAAATCTTGAAAAACATCGTTAGTACAAAGTTGCCGCAATAAAACTGAAATATACCGCCGAAAAGTAATTTATCGTTCAAGTTCCTTTACTTATCATAGCTCTCGTGTATCTAATTTCGTATATTTCTGTGCGAGTTTTGTAAGTAGGCAATTTAGCATTTCTCTAGAAAATTGAATAACTCATAATATGTTAGGTACTTGTAGAAGCTTTTGCTTACGGCATATGAAGGATTTTAAAAATAACCATTTTATATATTATATTATATTATTTATTTATTTATTTATTTTGCTAACGACTTGCCACGTGTCCTATTATGTAACCACTAAGGTTTGACGACCCGTTTGGTGTAGTGGTCGAGAAATCGCCTACTACGCAGCGGGTGCGGGTTCGATCCCCGCACAATACAAACATTTGTGTGCATGAACATGTCTGTTTGTATTGGTCTGGGTGTTTTCTATGTATATCATGTATGTATTTACAAAAAAAAAGTATTTAAGTATTATATCCGTTGTCTGGCACCCATAACACAAGCTTTGAGTAGCTTACTTTGGGGCTAGATGGCGATGTGTGGGAATGTCCAAAGGAAGGAAGGTTATCTGTCCATTACTTCATGCGATATTAATCCATATTTTAATTATGAGTAGTCTTTAATTTTAATTAGTGGTTAGCTTAAATAGGCTACGCATCCGTCATTGCAGAGAAATAAGAATCCTGAGCACTCTCTTCAACATACTCCGTACCCCCCGGTAAGAAGTATGTTAAAGAGAGTGTTGTCACCGACCTATTTGACACAGCGCTTCAACTGTCTGGCTTCGCGCCACCTTCTCTCTTCCCATAATCTCACTCTTCATACTCCTCTTTACAATTCCGGCTTCATGTCGAACTCTTTCACCATCTCTGCGATTTGACTTTGGAATTCTCTCCGCAATGAAATCAGAATGACCCACAACAAATTTACTTTTAAAAAGTCTTCCCGCACCCACTATCTTAACCTTGGCTCGCTTCAGAATTAACCACCATTTTCTTTTACCTGTGTCATTTTGGATGTCGTCAATATCTTTACCTTTATCATTCAAAATTTTATGTTTATTAAGTATAGGCATTCTATGTATGTTTATTAGTCTTTTGCTTACGAGTATATATCTTATTGTATATTTGTGTAATATTGGTATGTATGTGTATGATAGTGCATTTTACTTTTTTTTTTAACATTCGACCACTGATTAAACTCTCTGCATTACCAAGTGATTGACTGGTGGAGAATGCCATAAGGCATTCAGTCTGCCAATTGCAGAGCTTTAAGTGCAATAAAGTTTAAAATAAATAAATAATCGTTTGTTCGTGCTTATTAGTCGATGGTAAAACAAAGCCTAAGTATGAAATAAGAAACCAAAAAATTGCGCACTCGAACCAGTCGGACTAACAGCACGGTAGCTCATTTGGTAGTGTGAAAAAGCGTAGTAGCTAGGAAGCGGAGTAGTAGTAGCTCCAAACCTCTACAGGAGAGCGTTTGGCCCGGTCAGCCAGAAAGTTGCTGGTTTGAGTCCCGCCCGTGCGCAAATTTTTGGTTTCTTATTTCATCTTTATGAATATAAAATATGACACTGTGAGTGTTAAAAATACTCTTTTAACCATTAGGCTTAAGTATTTTCACAGAAAAGTCCAAATCTATGATACTGAATTTTAAAAAATCCGCCCACCTGCTTCCGCTTGAATAACCTGTAGAAGAATTTAAAAGTTTCAACATTTTTATGAATTAATTAACCTAAAGGGCATATTAAGGGATCAATCTTTGTTAGATTAATTTAAAAACGGGAAGCTTAAAGAACCCTTTCTGATAGCCGGATTAAAATTTTTTGGATGTGAATCAGATTATTTATGCGAAGAAGATAATTCGGGAGAGTTCTTATGATAACAAACTGATACTCCATGATATTGAAGGGTTTCGAATGTTACTGATAATTTATGCAGCATAGCGTAACAGTGTTTATTTTACAAGATATAATTTCATGATAGAAAATGATGTTCGTTTCACAATGTTACCTTTCAACGATGAAACAACCTAGCATACCATTTAATTCACGTGACGACCTCCGTGGTATGATAAGGCTCCGAGGTCCAGAGTTCGATTCCCGGTTGGGTAAATGTGGAAAGCACAACTTTCTTTACTGTCTCGGTCTTGGTGTTTTGGTGCTACCAATGTTTGTGATTTCCATAACACAAGTGCGTTAGCTACTTACTTTGGGATCAGAGCAATGTATGTGATTGGTTTCCAATATTTATTTATTTTTATAAATGCAATTAACGGTACAGGTGGAGACATTAATCAATAATATTTATTAAAATATGATACCTGCTTTGCACAAAAACATTTTCAAATATTCGTCAACGTTTCTTACGTATTCAAAGTTCTTAAAGACAAATTAACTTTATGAATATATACCTGCGTTGAAAATAAAGTATCTATCCCCTACAAATCCAGTCGGTTACTAACGTAGTTGACATACAGTCACCTGCGTGTTACCGGCCTAATGGAAATACGAGAGTCTATATTGACGCAGCGCATCGCAAATTTTGTTGGCCTGTACGAGTCAGGTTGATACTTTTAAAATACTGACCCGCTGGAATGTGCTTTGATGAGTCTCGACATAGTTTTATAAGATGGTGTGAAAATGCAGTAAATTTTTTCGAAGCTGCGATGTTCATTTCAAATAATTGAGCATGCGTAATTGTAATCGGAGCTAAGTTAAAAAAAAAGTATTATTATGTGATTGTACATTTCCTTTTTTTTATTTCCTACATACACTTACTAAAATGTAACTGACCTATATGACTTACGCTATTAATACTAATCTACCTTGCTTATCTCTCATCGAAGGACTCGTTATTATACTCTCTAATTATCTACGATCTAGTAAGATAATCAATAATGTTTAAAGTTGGTGTAAGATTACACAGAATTTTAATGCTGTGTGAATAAGCATAAAACACTGTAGACACATAGTCGCTAATGTATCGCTTGCCTAAGGTAAACGGGCAAGCTAACATTGACGCAGTGTGCCATGCAAACATTACTAGTAAGACAGCTTGGCACTTTAAGTTAGGTATTAACCTAATTTGAATAAATAATATCTAAAAAATAAATAAAAAAATAACTTTGTTCTTCATACAAACACTATGAAAATCAAAGTTATATCTGCTGTCAACAAAGTATTGTGGTATTTTGGCATAGTGGATCTCTTCAAGCTCAGAGTTGAGTTTAAGTTATCACGGAACCCTTAGTGTACTAGTCTGACTTCACTTCACAAAAAGAAACTTCACTTTGATATTTGATGATCCATTTGCTTCAGTCCTTAAATAAAACAATGATGCAAAGATAGAGAGAAATGTGCAAAGACAAAAAATAGCATGAAACTAGTGCCAAATGAATTAAAATCTATACGAGTTTCATAACTAAAATAGTTTAACATGAGAATTTCGAATAGACACGTTTGAAGAGTTTGCGAAATTACTTTTGCTATAATACACACTTTAAGACATCAGACCATTAATCGACTATAAAATACGATAGTTCAACTTCAATCAGCTGATACAGTGGCTAGACGCTTATGGTTTTAAAAATTAAAAATTAAATTAAAATTACAACTTATTTATTTCAGTTATAGCATCCATATATATTGTTAGTAATAGTCAGTAACAATTTTTCTTATAAACTAAGTTGGTAGTGTTAGTGTAGGTACAGATAATATTGATTATTTTATTTGGCCTGTCATTAATTTTATCCAAAGGTTTTGGATAGGACAGTCAGGACGTGCAGTAATTGTCCTCAGAATGCTGTTGCTGCTAGCCCTCATGTTTTAATACTTAGCCGGGTCGTAAACACTACTTTCTATCATCCACGCAATTTGCTTCGGCAAAAAATTGGATTATTAAAATTGTATAATTGAATTACAATATTATGAATATTTTATTGCATAAAATCTTAGTATGGATTGTTTATGTAGACAATTCACTTTTTTAATATAATTAATTTTGTTTCTTTGTTGCACCGCCCACATTCATTTCTGCTTAGCCCAAAGGCATGACTGGTAGAGAACGCCATATGGCGTTAACTCCACTTTTTGTACAAATTTTCATTATTGTGCAATAAAGGATACATTTAAATTAATTTATTAATTTCCATAAAAATGTTATAGTTATTGAGATAAAAACTATCCTTCTACATATTCGTATACATTTCTATAGAAACATCTGTCGTTGTCATGTTCTAGTATTGTACAAATAAATAATTATTATTTATTGCACAAGTAAGAACACAAGAAACAAAAACATTTCAAACAAATTAAAAGTACAATATTGGCGGTCTTATAGCTGGAAGCGATTTTTTATCTATCGCCCTCGGTGACCCAGTCCCAGTTTCCTATATTTTATCACCGTCTTAACCTTCCTTGGACTTCCACGAATATTTCAAGACCAAAATCAGCCAAATCGGTTCAGCCGTTATCGAGTTTTAGCAATTCATATTTATATGTATAGATAATATGCCAAACTATCAGTATCGATATCATTAATCGCTCCACATTATGGGTCTAACAATCCAAACTATTTTTGGAGGGTTCTCTCGCAAAATGTTTGGCCGAATACCTTTACTAGGCAAATAAAAATACATTACTCGATCTAAAATGCTGAGGTGTAGTAGGCAAACTCCACTTGTACGGACAACAGCACGTCAAGGTAATCACTGCAGTATCTTATGCAGTTGTAAAAAGGGTGAGCTTACAACGAAAAATGTGTAGCCCGATCTGCTGGAGACTGTACACAACTTGCCCATAGTCTTCTTTACTTTGTAATACTGTCAAAATTTCGGAGTGGTTTGCCTATGTTGAGTTATTGCACGATACTCGCTAACGTATTTGGACGAAAACTATATAATTTTTGGCTGAAAAATAGTTTATTTATTATTTTATAAAGAAATAAAGATTTTTTTTAAAAAACAAAAGAAATTTTTTTTTGTTTTTTTTAAAAAAAAATTTTTAAAAATAAATAAATATCCTTTGGACATTCCCACACATCGCCATCTAGCCCCAAAGTAAGCTACTCAAAGCTTGTGTTATGGGTGCCAGACAACGGATATAATACTTAAATACTTTTTTTTTGTAAATACATACATGATATACATAGAAAACACCCAAACCAATACAAACAGACATGTTCATGCACACAAATGTTTGTATTGTGCGGGGATCGAACCCGCACCCGCTGCGTAGTAGGCGATTCCTCGACCACTACACCAGACGGGTCGTAATATATTATATTATAGCTGCTACACACATTTAATAGAAATAATTAAATTATTTTATTTCAACATTGTGTATTGTTTGTCCTTTTTCTATGCTTTACCGGCCATTGTGTTATATCCATCCAAAATGGATAGATAGATAGGATATTGTTATGTTTCACCTCACCCAACAATTTCCTATCACTACTACGAGTACACTTAGAGTCGATTTTACCAACGTCAGACAAGACTTATCCGACCTAAGAAGACGAAAAGAGAAAACGACCGATTTTAAATATTATTTTCATGAATGATAGCTGACAAATAGATGTCGTTACCAAATAAGGCGTTTTGTATTATATTTGACGAGTATTACTTATCTGACGTTGCTAGAATCAAGCCTGACTTTAATTTTTATACCATAGCTACAACGTACCTTATAAATACCAGTTTCGTTTTTTTCGATTAAGTTTTGTAAAGCATGAGTTTCGAAAACCTGAGTATAAAGATAAACTAGCTGAAAAAAAAATTGTATAATTATTATATACCCTTCAGAATGACAGCGTCACAAAGTATTGGCGGACGTTGAAATGACAAATGGCTTGCTTTCGTTTCGAAAAGTAATTAAATCAAAGTTATTTCAATGAATTATTGCAATTATTCATAACTTGGTGGCCGCTTTGTTAGGGTTCACAAATCTCGTTACCGGCATTTATTTTTTCGAAGGAATCGCTCGAATCAAAGAAAAATATAAACAATGTCTGGTCAATTAGCTAATCGACCAAATTTCAAACTAGTTAATATTTTACCTGAGTGAATATTTTTATTATAAGATTTGATATTAAAAAAAAATATTCAACATATTATTACATTATTTAATTATAAGTTTAAAAATATAAAAATACCAACATTTAAATTTGTTTTTAGTGGAATTAATATACCAATAATACCAGGATTACCATCGCCAGTGGCAAGCCAAAGGCGCTTTTTTGAAATAAGCCTGTTTTTGTGCCGCTTGTGCAAACCGTGTTTATTTGAAAGTGGTAAGGCTGCAGAAACCGCGACCGTACTACGCATTAGAGAATTAACTGCTTACATATTTTAATTATACTAAGCTTTTTTATTATCATCTTGTCGAGACAGTGCGGCTGCATTTTTATTATTTATTTGGAATGAAAAAAAAGAGTTTTTTTTTATTTCTGGCAACTTACAGCCCTACCTTCAAAGAGCAAATGGTCGCGAGTTTTGCGGCCTGTTAATTTACGTGAACGTTAAAAATTCGCGTCAACCGCACGGTCCATCGGTGATACGATGTTCGTAAAAGCGCTGCGAATGATGACGAAATGAGTTAACTACCGCATGTAATTATCATTCGTCAATCGTTAAGGGTTGTAAAGATCGAAATGAGATGAGAAATTAATTGGAGCAGTTATTTTAACATAAGATTTAATTTGGTCACAGTAATCTATCAATTCGTTACTAAAATCTTATACTAGCTAAACTTATCTTCTAGTAATTCATTATAACGAATACGACCTGTTTCAGTGATAAGCGTTATCTGTCCACTATTTCACTACTCATTGGCGTTCAATTTTTAATTGCTTGTAGGCCAGTTATTATTTGTCGATAGTAAAACAAACTTTCTGTAAAAAAAAAACTCATGATCAATTTTGGTCGCATTGCGTTGTCAAATAAGCACTTTACAAATAAGAACTCTATTCATAACAAAATATTTGCGACAGAATCAGTAAGGGTGGTATATTGTTCAAGTTATTTTTCTACTTATCATTTCATTCTGAACTAGCTAATATAATGCTAATAATGTGTGGTTATTCAAATCAAACATTTCAACTGCGACCTACCATAAAAAAAAAAACAAACGATGAACCAAATGTTGAAACTGGGATGGAATCGCGAAAATATTCGCGAATCCTTTTGCATTGCTCGTAAAATATCATTATTAATTCCTAACGGTTTTAAAAATACGGCGAATTATCTGATACGGACAGACAAATACTCTCCCTGCTATCTAGACTGCAGTGATTACGATTAAGAGAAATATATTACTACCAATTTTTAATTTCTAACATAACTATGGATTTGTGTAGTTGAGTGGAATAAAACTTTTTTGATGGATTTGGGTTTTCTTATTATTTAAATGCTTTATTCAAACCAGTTTTAAGGTAATTTTAGATCTCGTTTGTATAAAATTATTTTTACATTTCGCATAGTCTATTAAAACTGCTATTCGGAGACAGGTCAGATACTCTTCGAGAGACGAGGGGCATAGTAACTATCGAACTATAAATTATATTTAAGGAACATGCAGATAATAAGCTTGTAACTGTTAAACTAACCTAGAAATCTGGGAGATCTTGGAAGCCATGGAACTAAACACAATCCAGCCTTAAAACTCAGCTTCATTTTTAAAACCGCTACTTGTAATCAAAAGTCAACCCTATCGAGCTTTTTCGTAGACGCTCAATCAGTTAAACTGTCCGCAAATGTGTTAATTGGGTGGCGCTTGAATAAATCGGATAACGCGTTAATAGCTCGTCTTCTGTGAAGGTGAGTGACGTTGATAATAATCTGTTGGTAATAATTTCGGCGACTTAATTTGCGTTCGTTATTGCCTCCCGTTTGGAAATTGTTTTAGGTATGCCAAAATGTCGATAGGTTACGAATCGATATCGATAATTTGTTTTAAAGTATTGATGCTGTAATGACTAAGGTTGATTATGCATGAGGAAAGTGCTGCAAAAGTTAAGATAACATTGTTTTTTTTAATAAACTTTTATTATAAATCTATTCCTCTTAACGAACCATTGGTATTTGAATGGAACAGAACAGTTGAGAGACTACTTATTTTGCTTTATAATTCTTCTCAGTGTACTAGGAGTTCAGAAGTTTGAAGCAGATTTTTTAAGCTTTATTCATAAATGACAGTTTACATATGAGCTTATAAAATAAGGATTTGTAGCAAGGTTGTTAAAACTCTTATCTCCTAATTATAAAAGTACTAAGAGTGCCAAAAATTTTGGCACGTGTAGCAGGTTATTTAAAAATTTGAATAAAATAAATCATTTATAAATCTTATTCAAAATATCATTAGAACTGAAGGTACTTTTATGCACAAACTGTAGCTAACCATATTTTGTACTTCTGAGGAATATTTTTTTACGAGTGCATTATTACCTCTAGAGCGGAATAGCTCGTATGAAATACCTACACTGGTCGTGTAACAACAGAGCCTCTATCTTACTTTAATCCTTCTTAACAGCTTAATAAAAAATAATTACAATTGAATATCGTGAATCCTGTTTACTTACCAGACGCTTTTTGAGCTATAAAATGCCTAATATCGATGAAACATTAAACATAGGCCCATCACTATTTTCAGTTATATGGCTATTTGACAGTTCATGCTGAACGTGACAGACAAACACTGATTTCTAATTATATTCGTATATTCTAAATATAGTAAGGTTCAGTACCTTGCTATAATTTTCTAAGGAAACAAGCCATAAACCCTCAGTTTTAGTGTGTAGATTTTTGGAGACCAATCACATGCATTGCTTTGATTCCAAATTAAGTTGTTGATGCACTTTTGCTATGGAAGTAAAATACCACGGTAGAACCTCAACATCCAGACACGAGGTAATAATAAAAATCTAGAGGTCCTCCGCGAGCTCTTTAGCTCTATGTAATATTTGCATATATTATGATTTCTACACTGATACATAGTATCGAACCCGCGTTCCGAAGACACTCTTCAGTTAGCGAGTTATGGTTTGGCCAATCCCCGGTCATCCTGCTAATAGCGGTTTATATACGGGTCGCGGAGGTTTAAGTGACATTTGACAAGGTTATCGTTCGTTACGTTAACTTACTAACTACTCGCTATTTTACATGCCTATGCGAATTGCATAGCGAACTTCCTCTACATTAAAAATTAAGATATATTAATATTAAGTTATTTTTTTATGTTGCATGTCTTAGTTTAATTTTTTCTTGTTTGTTATTAAAAAAGTATTAGATACAAAATAGAAGACCATTCCCCTAATATAAGTATCATCGAACACCATAAAACGTTTAAACTGCTAATACCTCGATGAAACCTGTACAAACTGATCTAATTAAAACAGTAAGCCGATAGAATTTTATTCACCGCACCAATCTTTCCACGTGTGAAATTGATACACCACATACCAGCGCGGCAATGGATCAAATGCGTAAAAAATGACCCGTAAATTTTATACCGGGTGGCACCGCTAAATACAACGGAAAACAATAGAGGATTGGCTGCGAAGTGGAGTTTACATACCCTCACTATAAATATTATGCGAGAGCTGACACTCTTGGCATATGTCCAAGACGCTAGAGTTCGCATGAGTTTGGATTGTGGAAGGAAAGTCAGAAGTCTTATACAGTCTGAAGACAGAATTAAGTCGTAAACATCGCGTTTTTAGCCTTACTTGTGTCTTACACTATCCGTTGTTATAATAGTCGATAACAAAAATTTTGGGCAATTAATTCTATGTTAGATCAGACATAAATTGACACTCAAGAGAATTTACAGCAAAGATACAATACAACCTATAGCTGAACGTTTTTCGCACTTATCTATCTAACTAAAGCCATGGTGTGCGTTCGGCCAAGGCCTCTGCGCCTAACGACTATGAAACGAAATTCACTTGCACAGTTTTTCACACATGATACAAAAAACACCTAAAAACTGACAAGAAAGCTTAAAATAATGCATTTGCAATGCATTTAAAGTCGGTGCGTGATGAGTGTAGACTGTAGACTGACTGTGACTGTACTGTATGGTGTAGGTAAGCTTGACATAATGCACCGACTCCAAATGAAGTTTTTCTCCTAAGTAAATGCGGTATTATAAGCTTTTAAGTCAGTTTAAAAAAAAAAGTTTTAACCCCATATCTCAAAAACGAATGATTGGCCGATTTTGATAAAAAATACACTGTACCCTCGCTGGATCAACTCGCTGTGACTTCTAGTTTTCGAGAAATCCGTGGACAAACATGCACACGCTTAAACTCAACACACGTGTTTGGAATCCTTTATAGATCATTATATGCTCAAATATTATCAAATTCCAACAATATCACATACATACACATTAAATATCTATCCACCTTTTTATACGGTAAAACAAAAGACGACAGCTCTTTAGATTAGGCACCAAGGACCATACTTATATCTTACTCAAATCGCTCTTGGTAAATTTCTACAGCTTTCCAAATAATTTCGAAGACGAAAAGGTGTGGTCACTAACTCCCTTGACAACAAGTTAACGACAGCAATACAGATGATCAGTCACTCAGTCTGTAAAATGTCAATGTTGTTACAAAACATCGTGCCCTGGCAACTAAATAAGATTTACGAAGGTGTAAATGCCATGCGTATACATCATGAGTAGTCCCTATTGATAGTTAATTTAAACATGAATAAAAAACATCGTATAAGTCTTGCCAAATGACTCCAAATGGTTTATTTGTAATCTATATAATGTAACCTAATATATTATCTACTAGTGGGTTCCGCGAACTTCGGTTCGCCTTCATCCCTGTTCCGCCTCTGTTTCATATTCGGAGATATAGCAAATGTAAACAAAAAAAAATGAAAGTCGGTCCATCCGGTGGTCCATTTATATAAGTAGTGTAACTAACGCGACTTTGCTCTATGTGTTACAATAAGATAATAGTTCAAGATCTATAGAGAAATCATATTTTAAAAAATCTGCTCGATAAAAAGCAATCTTGTTTTTAAACCAGTCAAATTTATTATAACAGTTTTTAAATTCCGTACATCGATAACTTTATTTCTTGCTGAAAGGACCAATATGTATTTTGTGTTAAAAACGTTAAATTGAGCAGTTATTATTAAGTTTTATTATTGCAAATCATTTAAAAGTTCTGTATGTGTAAATCTCAGTACAACCGGGTATCAAACACAAAACTCTTTATTTCCTACTAGACTACTACTCTACTACTACGTCTACTAACGCGACTTTCCTCCATGTGTTACAATAATATTATTATTTTGGTTCAAGGTTTATAAAGAAATCATTTTTCTTAAATCTGCCCGATAAAAAGCAATATTGTTTTTAAACCAGTCCAATTTATTATAACAGTTTTTAAATTTCGTACATCGATAACTTTATTTCTTGCTGAAATAACCAATATGTATTTAGTGTTAAAAACGTTAAATTAAGCAGTGATTATTAAGTTTTAATAATGCAAATCATGTAAAGGTTCTGTACATGTAAATTTCAGTACAACCGGGTATTAAACTCAAAACCCTTTATTTCCTATTAGTTCTAATCAAAGTTGATAATCGAATCGGAATTATATTAATTGTATCAAAATGCGTCTGTTAATTTGAGTAATAAATCATCAAACATAGTAAATAATTTAACGTGACAAACACAAACTAATTATGAAACATCGAGTGGATAAGATACAAAGGTGCGGTAGACCCTGTCTTACTAACATAAATCTATTAATTTCTTCTCAGAACAAAGTACGCAAGTACCAAATGGCTCGGTAAAAAATATCAATATTAATTAAAGTAAAGTAAGTTGCATAAATAATAATTTAACTTACTCAATATTATAAAATTATTTTGTCAGAAATTAAGTTCAGAATGATTGGGCTAGTTTTTTTTATAAATCAAAACTATTTCCTCAGTTGTATCCAAAATACCGACCGGATTATGGACAAAGCTAAGTTAATAGTTAATCCAATCTAAAAATACGATATGTACTTCTTAACTTGTAATAATCTGATGAATTACATCAGTAAACACTGCTTGTAGATTATAACATAACACTTAAGTCTAGTGAGCTTATTTTACCGCTGCGTCGCTGAACACCTACCTCAGGTTAGTTAAGGCAATGCATACATTATAATATTGTATTATGCTTTTGATTTACTAGTTTATTGAGCAGAACTTACAACCTTCTTGATCTTGCATGAAAAAAAAAACGTTAATTTTTAACGGAGCTTTGTCATTTGATACAAATTTTACAGCACTCCCAAATGAAATGTATATCCTTAGCCCTACTGTAAGGAAATACGCTACATGGTCCTGCGGGCCTAAGATGCGCGCTTTTCATCATTATTCGCAGCAATCGATAAATTTTAAACGTCATTTCATACATATGTAAAAAGGTTCTTACTTACTTAAATGTGTTGATTTATTTTTAAAAGCCTTTAAGATTGCCTTACAAGTGGAAGTAATGTGGGAAAACACGTTTTTAAGGCAATTAAATTATTTTATCGATGCGATAAATGGTATCGAGGCGCGCATGTTAGTCCTCCTGGCCCCTATTTTTAAATCACTCGCGTCAAGATGCCGTGTGATATTAGTTGTTTAATGCCCGATTTCCCAATGAAAATTTGTATAGTTTTACAAGGGAGTGATCAAAAAAACATAACTGATTTTTGTTCGCGTGATTTTCATTGATATTTAATTCGTTTACGAACGAAATAAATAAGTTATATTCATGCGAGTGATTCAAAATACTGCTCCTGGTCCTACTGCTGTCAACTTCTATTACAATAGATGTGATTAAAGCTGCGGCCAAAATGATATCAATTGGCGGCTTGTCCATACAAATTTAATGTATAAACGTATACGGCACGACTGATGATCGTTATTAAATTTAACGCAGAGGTTTAATATTCACGTTAAAATTGATATTTACCTGTTTCCATTTGCATACAAAAGCATACGGTCCACATTGAAACAGTTTTGGGTCCCGATTTTATCGTTAATCGTACTTTTTTCAAACACAAACATGCTCAAGAATTGGGAGCCTGTTAAGTTACTGAACAGCGTGAAATTATTAAAAAACAAACGACTCTAATAATATTTATGGTTTAAGTGTAATGTCTAGTTTTGTGTGTGTATACAAGTTCATATATTTTAGCGTGTGTGTTTTTAATAATATTTTTAGGTATTCTTAGTTTGTACTACGAGTAATTAGTACCTATCTAGTAACAGATGTTGCGAAAAGGACACTATTATTACTAACAAACAGAGGAAGTATTAAAGCAAAGATAAGTTACAGTATCCGGTGCAGTTGAAATTGATTCAATGTTTTTAATCGATTTCTAGAACTCGTCAGTCCCTTGTAACCTTGGTCGTGTAAACAAGCAAACAAGACCATTAATATGCACTTCCTTTGATCAACTATGCTGTGGATACTGCATGACAGTTGAGACTCAACCCCTAAGCAATCAACTCATGCATTGACGGATATAACATTAAATAATCCACGATGAAGCTGTTACTTTAAACAGGGTGTCCGAGATAGGTATAGCGATATTGGTGGTACGTATTTATAAGCAAATTGACAAAAACTTTTACTAATGAAACAATACCGAAAAGTTGAAATTAAAAATCGCTTTTCAATACAACAATCTTACCTACCTCGATGATTTCAGAATAGAATAGAGCATATTGTTTCAACTTTTCGGTATAACTTGAATGTGTGACCATACGAACAGTTGGCCCATAAAACATTTCATGCCTTTGATGATTACGTTGACTTTATTTTTGTATATCAATATATTTCATTTTGCAGTGCAGTGGCTAAGCACATTAGGTTACAAGGGGTGTCGTCGCTCCGAGATCCCGGGTTCGTATCCAGGTCGAATCTATGTAGAAATCATATTTTTTTATTTATATTGTCTCGGGTCTGGGTGTTGTGGTACCATCGTTGTGTCTGTTTTCTATAAAACGAGTGTATTAGCTACTTACGTTGGAATCAGATATATGTTGCTTCCGACCGGTTTCGGCCATGGCGATCACTTCGACTCCTTATTGGCTCTGCGCTGATGCGCACGCAAATGGCTTACAAAGCCTATTTTCGTTTCAATCTCTCGTGCACGATATGCGTACGTCAGTTTGCCATTGATATAATTATAGTAAATGGCAGCCAGCGTGCGGGCTTTTAACTGGTCACGCATAGCGTCGAGATCAGCTTAACGCTGCTCTTTGAAATCGAGCACTTGCAGGAGCACACGTCTGCGCCACTCAGGCCGTTGTGCTGCCAAATCCTCCCATCGAGAAGGCTCAATGTTGCACCTTTTCATGTAGCGTTTCTGAACGTCTTTGTATCGGAGGAGTTGTCCTCCGCGTTTCCGCTTAACCTCCTCGAGTTCAGAATAATAGATGCGCTTCATCACTCTCTCTTCCGCCATACGCACGCTGGTTTCAAGCGCCGCCATCTCGTGAGGTTCCGGATTCGATTCCCGGTCGGGTCAAAGTAGAAAACGATATTTTCTATATTGTCTCGGGTCTGGGTGTTGTGGTACCACCGTTTGGTCTGATTTCCATAACACAAGTGCATTGGCTACTTACTTTGGGATCAGAGCAATGTATGTGATTGGTGTCCAATATTTATTTATTTATACGCGTTACATGACCATACCACCGAAGCTGCCGACGCATAACGTAAACCTCAATGCCACCAACATTGGCACGTCGCAGAACTTTGGTGCTACGCACACGATCAGACCACTTGATGTTCATGATTTAACTCAGACATTTAAGGTGGAAGCGGTCTGGTGTGCGTATTTGGTGACGGTACAAGCACCACGTCTCAGAGGAGTTAAGAAGATTTGGCAGCATAATTGCCATGTAAACAGATATTTTGGTTGGCAGCTTAACATCGTGCGAACAGAAAACCTTGGATCAGAGCTTGCCAAACGCTGCTGCTGCAGCACCGACTCTGCTGTATATTTTAGCTTCAAGGTCACACTTGGATGTTAAAGTGCTCCCCAGGTATCGGAAACTTTTCAACTTTGGGATCAGAACAATGTATCTGATTGGTGCCCAATATTTATATTTATTTAAAGGCAAATGTATTATTATTCAGAATTGAATAGAATACTACTCCAAGTTTGTTTCTTAATTTTGAAGATGTTTGAGTAACTTATGGTTTTGTTTTCGTACGAACTGCTATAACCATAAGTAGATAATCGAAGAGCATTTCTGAAAATCCACGTGCACATGCATAAATATCCGGTTGATGTCTCTTTGCATTTTATGACTTCCGATAGTGTTGAAAGTATTTTCATTGATAGGTAGCTTGCCGAACAAAGTCAAACCAATAACGGTTTTATCACTCTTAGTAAAGGAACTATACGAAAGACTAAAATTACGCTTATTTTGATAATTTCTTGCTTGATACTTGATACCTCTGACATTAAGCCCACCTTTGTTTAGCATTATTTATGTAAAGTAATATTTAAATATATGAATTAAATAACTTTGACCCACCAGGCAAACGAATTTAATAAGGTTCAATTTTAACCCATTATACCTCGACATTGGCGACTCTACAAAGGGTTGCTGAAAACATCAATAAATATTTTTTTTTGGTTGGACGCACAAAGCGCAAAAGTTTTATAGAAATTATTAGGATCACAATATTGTACTAGACTCAGTGGACAGTGATGTATTAAGTTAACCTCAACTGCCCTGTATCATATCAAATACTGCGAAATAAGGAGTACATTCAAATCCATAGTAGTAATAGCAGTTGTGATAAAGGTCATTTCGCATTATGAGTAAATACGGTCTGACATGCTGGGTGCAAAAATAAAGAAAATTCTGGACGAATTTAGATAAAAGTCTCTCAGTATCTCGTCTATGGCTCCGATGCATCAATATATCCAATGTAATCCAATTCGAATGCCTGTCATGCTATAAAAATAATCAATTTACTTTTTAGCGACTTAAAAAAATGAGGTAACATAATCAACCTGTTTTTATGATATCGTTAGAATTTTGATAAAATTTAAGTATGTTTATATATAAAGAGTGTGGCCTGTAGTAGGAACCAAAATAAAATACAGACCCTTAAAATATCTAGTAATCATTTATGAATGGTTTTAATTGATTATAATGAAAAGAAAAATTAACTGTTATTTTATAACAAAGTAAATAGAATCAGCAATGTATTGCAAACAAATGTGCCCAGTCACACCATCCGACGTTGTCACGTCAAATCAAAATGATTAGTCAGAATTCAATCAGGTATATTTTAACTTAGGGAACAGTGTAAGTTTTATCAAATTTAACAATAATAAATAATTTATCGTTTTTCCCCTAAAATAGAAGACCGGCGGTGTTGACAAACCTTAGTCGATGGAATGGTAAGTTAATTTGATAAATAAATGTGAACTGTGAACACAGTACAATGTGAATTACATCAAATTTCATTATAAAACCTATAACAAAACCTTTGTTAGTGCGAGTTAACTTTGAACAGCGCCATCTGTTGGTACATATGGAATTTAACTTTAGCTTACTATTATCTATTGATATTTTACTTACTGTTTTACTATCTGAAGCATTTTCGTTAGTCTCGTCCAAATCGTTGTTTTATTTTCTAATCGTCAGGGAACAAAGCTTTGCCTTTCACAACCTGAACTTGACCACATACAAAGGCAACTGTCAGCGGTTCGCTTTGGCTAGATTAGGTGGAAGTTCTACTGTTTCTTTTTTTAAATGGATTAGACTGTCTGAGTCTAGCAGAGAAGATTTAAGGTATTGGTAGTGATTTTTACGTTCACAGAATTTGTATATTACTCGTACCAACCACGATTTGGTCAATAATTTGTTGGTCAACAACGAATAAGTTGTGCTTATAATATTTATTAGAGGTCCCTCGCAGCGTCACCTGAATTAATTTCAGGTTTCCCGTAAAATATTTAAACGCAAAACACATATTTTCATTGGAAGTAAGAGGCCAGAAACCGATACGGGAAGCGCAAGCGCGTGTTGTAGGCTGCGATCATTATTTTGGTGCGGAAATATTTTAAAACTGTGATAGCTTCTAAGATATTTATTGAAATCTTATGATGGAACCAGCAATTTTGATCAAAAGGAATTGCTTGTGATAATAAAAAAATATTTTTTAAAGAATAAATAAATACACGTGTACATAAAACACCTTTTAAAGTGGCACATTATTATTTATCAAATTTATGAACATAAAAACGTTTGCAGTGAGGAAATCATATCAGATAGACATATGCTGTCACGGACTTTACCGTAGAACTTTCAAAGCGGAATAATCCCGTCATACATGGTATTTATGTGTTTTTCGCGGTTTACGCTGCGTATACGCAACGATTGCTTACAAAAAATATATTTTCTATGTTAAAATTTAGCTAATAATGCTATAATTTATGTAAATTGAATGATTTTTTTGATGTGCAATTAAGAGTTTCTTATATTAACTACTATTTACTAACGTCTGCCGTAGAGAATTTGGACCATAGTTTTACAGCATTTGACTTTATAAAACACGGTTCATCTATACTTACTTAGCAATAAAAACACGGAACCGCAGATGTTGTTAGTCCCGCTAACTGCCAACTATTGCAGGAACGCGACAAAACAACACGGTGGGCGCCATTTTCAGTTCCCTTTGGTCACTCAATTAGGCGCAAGTTTTTGCGCCCCACTCCAAACTTCGGCGGCCATTTTAAGCCCGAGGCGTTTTGAGCCGACGATAGTTTTAATGGAGTCAGAGTTTTAAATAACTTTTAAGACTCTACTGTGAAATGGAATATTGGTTATGCGGAAGATATTATGCCGTTTTGAATAGAAACGCAAATGAGGGAGTCGTGAAGCAAAGGATTGGAAGCAAGATGCGTTTGAACAAACGAGAGTGCAGGTTTCCTTCTTATGATTAAAAACCCATATTAAATTAATCCATATCTTTTTACAATACAAAATTTTATTTTAATTTTTAACAGTCTATCGTCTTAAAAGTCTCAAAAGTCAAATAAAATAAAAACACAATAACAGTATTTGTAAACGACTAAACTGAGACATGATTATTTCGATTGATTAGTCCTCAATTCATTATCTAGAATCTTTAAAATTACCAAAGTTAAAAGAGTGCTCAAAATAATTGTGATTTCTGTTAGGGACTGCTCATTTGCAATATTTTTTAGCACAATTCATGCTCTTCGCCCTCAGAATATGATTAAGACGCCTAATTAACGCCGAATATGCTTATTCACACTTTCCTAGACATGGCAAAAACCTAACGAGCAAAAAATCAGCTTCACAGCTTCATTAATTATTCGTAATTCATCTACTGCCTCTACATTATTCTTGAGGTATATCTAGAAACATTTTGGCAACATTTCTTATTACAATGTCACGTACAGAGGCTCTGTATTTTCTACAAATATGATGATTAAATCCACCGGGGGCTTTTCAACAAATTAACTCTGAAAAAGTCTCCCCGCACCCACTATCACCTTGGTTCACCTTAGAACTAACTACCATTATCTTTCACTGGTGTAGCTTCGGATGTCGTCAGGCATTTAGTTCGGCAATTGTACAACTAACAGCGCAATAACGTTTCAATAAATAAATTATTGATGTGTGCAAAGTTTAGGCTGGCATGATTTTGACCAGCAATTGTCTTGATCAACTGATAGAGTGCGACATTGCACTGGTGCAATTCTTATAAAAAAAGAGTATAACATAGTACATATTATGTGTTACTGTTTATTTCCGAGACTTTGTAACATCGAACATAAGTGCATGATAACATTGAACTACTATTACTAGCGTATGGAACTGACACCGCGAGCAAATTTCGTACTCCATGAATTGATGCCACTTGTCATCAACGCATAAAGTCCGCTTTTCTTTGCTAGTCGAATAATGTAAACAATATTTTAATTACTTTTAAAATAATATCAGTGAATAAAAATCATTTACTATTTGATTGAAAAAGAACTCAGTGTTTAACGATGATTTACCTATGTGGTTGGTGGATTTTGTTTTTATGTTATTTTGAAATGAATTATTATGGTAAAAGGAATGTCAAGATTGTTTACAATATTCGACAAATAAAAAGAAACGGACTTTTCAAACGGTATCACGTTCGACATTCAAATTACGTCACAATCTCGTCCTAAAGTTGCAACACATTTATTGCTTGGCAAAGCTTCTCTATACGTAATAATAACAGCTCACTGCATGACAACAATAAGTTACGGTATGATGCAAAATTATTTACGTATTCATTTTGTCTATTGGAAAAGCAGTAAATTCTAAAGGCAGATGCATAATAAAATCATTCACCTACCGACACCAGACAACGACATTGATTAATGTCGATATTTTCCCGAACAGACTGTTATGGACATACAAACGGTTACAAGTCAAGCTAAACACTACCTATATAATTTGAGCTCTCAGAGTGAGAAATCCCTAAGACTTCACTGTTCAACTTCTAATGGATAATAGTTAACTGTGTCTTACATTTGTTTATAAATCTGATGTAGCTTTACATCATTTTTATGGCTTATTACAGTCTCTACTGGTGAATTAATATCAGTGAGTTTACTTATAGGAACTGGATTCATATGCTATTTTGTGTATATTTGAACACCAATAGAAACACATTAACATTACAAAACATTTTTATATATTTGAAAATAAAAAAGGATACTCAATACTAATTATCAGTACAATTTTTGAGTCACTATGTGTGTTTTTCACACTGGTTATTTTGTCATGTAGATAAAAACTATATTTCTTAAAAAAAATGTTTTAAATAAATATTGTGTACCTACATCTGCGGTTACAGGTATATTCTGTGGTACACACCAAATTCTATTTATAGCGCAATCTGTTATTCAGTCTGAACTTTGGTACATAATTTATAGGACAGACTGTTGCAGACTTCGCTGGCCAGTCCTAAATCTCTAAGTTAGATCCAGATTTCGTACAATGCACGTAACATCGACATGCAATTGAGGTGTAAAGGCTGGCTCCGACTCTATATTCTCTGCAAAAGCCCCCTATGTTAAGCATGAACTACATATTAAAAAAAAAAAACTTTACTTTGGCATTCGTTGGTCTTTCTTATCCTCTCCCTTGAAATAAGATTCAGTCACAGATCGTAAAAAACTCATTTCAATTATCTAGTTTTCCAGGTTAGCTTTTTGCAGGTTCTTAAAAAGTTCTATCCAATCCAAAATCACGCATATAAACGGAAAGCGTGTCCACCTTAAGATATAAAATATGTTGCATCTCGCATCGTCTTTTGTGTCATGTGTGCAAGTTATTTTCTCCAAAAAGTGTTAAGGCTTAAGAGACCTCGACCGTACTCCTAAACTTTATCGTAAGTTTTGAACTTCGTATTCTAAAATAGATTTTAAAATAGATATAGTAGAAATAAGTCTTTAAGATAAAACTTAGTATCACAAGTTTTATCTTAAAGACTTATTTCTACCTAGAAAGTGTTAGTCACCGCATATTATGCAGTATGTGTGTCGTGCAGTAGTAAATCGGTGCCACATATCAAACTTTGGGACACTGATATTTGACAAATTGCACCTAAGTATTTTCATTGACATCTGCAGTCAGACGGGTAAATTGACTATGCTTTCCGATAATTACGTAATCAGCATACGAGGGCTATCCCGTTGATTATTCTAAATTCAGAATCCTAGTTCATTTACATCCGGGGGAATCTTACTTAGCTCGACACAGCCAACGTTTTCAAGATATCCAAGCATCTAATCGATTAGCGATTCCTTGGCAATGCGTGCTCATGACTCACGCACGGTCAATTGACGCTAAATCCGAGATCAATCCAATTCACTCGTAGTAGGGTGCCGCAGTAATCAGTCTGTGGCGTTTTCAAATAAAGAACCAGTTGCTACTACTATTTTTAGCAATAACAACCAAGCAAAAAATTAAATTAAGACATGCAACATAAAAATAATCTTAAAACCTACCTATTCAAAAACGAAACCTTAAAACCTTTCGGCAAGCCTATGGTGCTGGTTGCGTTAACTGCGTTGGATACGAGTATATGCTAATCCTAACCACCCTACTTTATTATTGAACGTAACAGAATTTATTTTGGGTCACAAGTTGCATCCCAAACTAAGGTCCGACCCTGTTCCCAGGGAATGAGTGTGAGGCCATCGGGTCTCTTGTCATCATGCACGGACCAAACCACGTGGTTCCAATGTGGATGGAACATTAATGGTGGCAAGAGCTCTTCTGATGGCGTCATGCGTAAAAGACAGTGGAGACCAAATTTGTCACCTCCTTGTTACAGGGACACGTACAGATTTCACTTATTTCACCAAAGCGGAGGCCCACACAATCGTTCCTTGTCGGTATTTGCGCCGTCATTTAATTTATATATCTTAGGAATTAGACGAAAGTTGAGCGTAAGCTATCAAACAAGATTCAACTTCGATCCTACGATTAAATGTGTTTAAATGTATATGTGAATTTCTCATGAGTATATTTGTAAGGTAAAAAAGAGCATTACAATTGTTAACGAATCCATTCTGATAATGATTAAATAAAAAACAAACGAAAACATCATAAAAATATACTTAAAACCCACCTATTCAAATAGAAAACCGTTCCTTGTGGCAAAGCAGCAATGATGCTGATTGCGATTCCGAGTTAAATGGCTATGCTAATATTATAAATAATAAATTACTTTTTAAAAAAGTAACACAACATATATGTTTGCGATATTATGCCAAACTGTGTAACAGTTAGTCGGCAGGGCTCTCGTAGACATCGTTTTACTTATATTATAATTATTATTTAGTTACGCTACATTTAGGTTTCAGATTATTATTTAAGGTAAGGCTTACAGGTTAACTTACGATTTCTCCTTTACTAATTAAGTGTCTAGTTGTAGAGTTAAGTTAAGAGTACATTGCCAAATCAATCAATAGATAAGTACCTTAACGATTATTGCGTTCAAGGTCACGGTCAATTCAATTAGATTTCAATCATTGACAGCTGAGAACCATTTCGTTTCGGTTAGAGACACGATCGTCACGACTTCGCTCTGTATAGTTCAAGTTTATAGAGATTAAAACTATTGAAAAATTTACAATGGAATATGTTTGAACACGAAAAAAACCGGCCAACTTTAATTGAATTAGGGAATTGACTTACTTCCACTTGGTAAAATAACACAATATTTTGTTGGCAGCAAATATAACTTTGTTTTTTATAGTGTTTGTATGAAGTACAAAGTTATGTTTGCGGTTGTTGAAAATGTGCTATATCTCAAAAAAATCTCGTTCGATCTCGTCCGAACCAATTTTCGTTGAAAGTATTTGCTAAGATTTACATTATATATTTTTTCAAAATTTACACTCGCTTAGTTTAGAAGTTAGATGTGGGGGACGCCCATTTTACCACTTTGGAAGCGTCTTGCTATGAAACGTTAGACTTTAAAAGAAAATGATTTTAGGAAACTCTATTTCATTTTAAAAGACCTATCCATAGACAACTCACACGCTTTTTTTTATGGAAGCCCCCACTTAAATGCCATTATTTATTATTTTTTGTTTGAGAATCGTAAAGCGGTTAATAGGATCCATCTTCCTACAAAATTTCAGCAGTGTGATGCTTAAAGTTACAAAATAAAATGGCTGTGACATACGGACGGACAGACAGACAGACAGACAGACTTGACGAAACTATAAGGGTTCCGTTTTTTGCCATTCGGCTACGGAACCCTAAAAATACGTTACGTTAAATGACGTCTCTGGGTGAAACCCTGAGATACTGAATTCGATAATAATGTGGATAACCTAACAAAGGACATATTAAACAACTGTTACGATCTTTAAGATACAGCAGCAAAAACACTTCCACTCTGTAATTTTAAGAGGCAATTACTTATATTATTTGCTGCAATTAAAATATTTATGAAGCGTAAAATTAATCACTTCTGAAAAATTTACTCTTCACCCATAAGGTTACTACCTATAAATAAAATGTATCTATATTTCCCTTGGTTACGGCTTCACATGTGAACGGCTGGAACGATTTCGTTTATTCTTAATGTATTTGTTACTGTCACGAGAAGGATCTTATGAAAGAAAAAATAAGAAATGTTTGCGGAAATTTTATAATTTAAGAATACCTGCGAAACAAAGATCGCGGGGTCCGTTAGTGAATAATAAAACTTATGTTCCAAACTAATCTATTCATTTTTAATGAGATTTAAATTATTTAAAATTGGCTCTTCATAAAGAGTTTATTTTTTTAACCATAATTAATAAAGTTTGCTATAAAACACAATCCCATCAAAAACAATACTTGTCAAAAAAACCAAGTCTCGCAACTCAGTTTTTCTGCGGTAAAAAGTTGTGAGATCCATGTATCGCACAAAATAATTGAATTGAGATGTGTTTTCAGGCGATGGCCAAGTCTCAATATATTTACATAAAACATTAAAGAATTTTAATATGCGTCACTATAAGATTCTGTTAATTATTACGTAACAACTTAATGCGTCGAGTACGGAGATTCCAGACACAATTGATTTTCAATTGTAATGGAACACGATCGTGGTCTTAGAGACTGGACGTATTAAGACAGAAAGTCTTAAGTAGAGTAGAGACTGAATAAATTAATAACCGACTTGGTATTACGTGGATCTCCCAACTTTTTACCGCAGAACAACTGAGTTGCGAGACTTGGTTTTTTTGACAAGTATTGTTTTTGATGGAATCTCATTTCTTTTTGTATTTTGTAGACAGTTCTTCTTTTTTCCTTTTCAGTACCTTCTACTTATTGTATATATGTATATCTTCCAGCAACGAATTTTTTTAAAACCCTCTCTCTGACTTATGAACTTTTCGCCTCGCTATAAGATATATGCGTCACTATAAGATGCTGTTAATTATTACGTAACAATTTAATGCGTCGAGTACGGAAATTTCAGACACAATTGATTTTCAATTGTAATGGACCACGATCGTGGTCTTAGAGACCGGACGTATTAAGACAGAAAGTCGCTTAAGTAGAGACTGAATAAATTAATAACCGACTTGGTATTACATGGATCTCCCAACTTTTTACCGCAGAACAACTGAGTTGCGAGACTTGGTTTTTTTGACAAGTATTGTTTTTGATGGGATCTCATTTCTTTTTGTATTTTGTAGACAGTTCTTCTTTTTTCCTTTTCGGTACCTTCTACTTAATGTATATATGTATATCTACCAGCAACGAATTTTCTTAAAGCCCTCTCTCTGACTTATGAACTTTTCGCCTCGCGCTAGCACCGCGACAGCTCGCTCGGCGACATTCACCTTTCCACGCGCCCCGCCACTGTCCCCGCCCCGCGCCCTCGCGCTAGCACCGCGCAGCGCGTAATAACAGCCCGCGCTCACTCGCTAGCATCGCAGCGCGTGGTATAATAATTAATTTACAACCTTACGCACTCGTAATAAGTAAGAATACAAAAGTCATAAAAGTGTTTTGCATTAAATAATTTAATTTACACGTGTTTTTTCATGACGGAAATACCCATTTTTGCTCGATTTGGCAGGGGCACTACCATGCGCCTATATTTATATGGGACTAGCTTAAACCCGCGGCTTCGCACGCGATAATAATAACTGCCGTAAAACATCGTTACGAATAAAGTCAATATTGAAAAATTTAACTGAAGACTTGGCTGTATGGGCTAAATTTTCTTTGCGGTCTTTTCTAGATTTTTGAGTTTTTCCTTGATTCATAGAAGTGCCTTAGAATTTTCATGATCGGTGAGTCAGTGAGTGACAAAATTAAGAAATTTGACCCGTTATAATTCCTTAAATACTACTTCAAATTGAACGAAATTTGAAATATACCGTGTCTTTGCAATGCTGCATGGTTCCTGAAAATTTCAGTCTTCTAGTTTTATCCACAATGAAGTTACAGGGGGTCGAAAATGGTCTGAATTGCTTCGAGAAAAGGATGGTACGGCCGTGACGCTTTTTTGCTCGACTTGGTGGGGGCACTGCCGTGCCCCCAGATAGCTAAAAATATTAAGTCTACGTCAATTTTATCAAATTCAGTTAAAAATAAAAAACGGGACGCTTGTTGGTTAATTATTTTTGCAATGGGTTAGTTATTTTTGCAATATACGTGATATAATGTCACCGAACTACCTATTTATAAATTTAAGTTACATGTCAAAACTACCCTAATGTCGAAGGGGTATTATATGGACAGTCCAGCCTGCACCAAACTGATGTACCTGTTTATTTTAATTTGTATCATTTTTGAGGCAGCTAGTGGTGACTGAGTTTGTTCCGGTGTTTCTTCTCAGCACTTGCCAAATTGTCAGTGTTTTGTCTCGAAGCGCTAATAGGGCCCAAATGATAAGGAGACATGTTCTAGCCCCATACGGGCCAAAATTGATTGATATTACACTAATTATTGACGTTCGTAAGTGGCATTTTGTGTCCTAAATTGAATAAATTAGTTTTGATTTGATTGATTGATTTGATTTGATTTGCTCTTTACCGAACATTAAATTAATCTACACTTGGCAAAAACTGAGTCGACAATCAAGCAATAAGAAGCTTGTTCAAGCAAATTTCGAGGAGTTTAGGGTTAACTGCTATTACAAATAATATGATTTAAGGTATTTTCCAACTGCACTGGACTATAACATCACCGTGCTAGGAACGTGTCAGACGGGCAGGCGTTTTTCAAAGCAACATAATATGCTCTACATTGCCCACCGAACCCGTATACAATCCGTATGATGCCAGTATACAACGGGTATGATACCCGCATGATGCCCGTATGATATGATATATTATTTATACACCCGTATGTGATATATTATTTGGTAACTGCCTAGGTGGCGCAGCGGTAAGAGGGTCGCACTTTAAAGCGACGGCTGCACCAGAGATCCCGGGTTCGATCTCCGGGTCGAGACAAAAATATATACCTGATTTTTTCTGTTCTGAAATTCTTATGGTAGCCCTGGGTTTGGAAGTTAGCTGTGTTTCACCCCCGTGCCTCGGAAAAATATTTAAAGCAGTTGGTCTTGCGCCTGATCTCTCTCCGGTCGTGTCAGATTGCTGTCCCATCGGCCTATAAGAGAAGGAATAGAGTGTTCACCTATGTTTGCGCACACACTTGTGCACTATAATATTTTCTGCGCAGTCGAATAGTCGTTGTGACTGGCCACCGTAGTCAAATCGTGACATTTATTATTATTATATTACCTATATTTAGTGGTAGTGAGCAAACCGCGTTTCGTTATATATTCTGTTGGCAAGATCTACCTAAGGCTCTGTCCCAGAAGTGTCGTAATAAATCCGACAGTCTGTATCGGCAGGACTATCAATGCACAGACTAAGTTTTGGCGGCGCCTTTATAACGGTCATCATACGCTGTTACAACCCGTATGCTCACCGCTTTAGCATCGTAGCATGTCAGCACCTGCAAAAATACTTTGTGTGCATGACACACAACGGTGTTGGTCGGTGACGGAGTGGTCTAGTGGGCCAGGTGTCAGAGTTTTCAATACGTACAAAAATTTTTATTTGCCGGACACGTTCCTCGCACGGCTATGGTACGCTACGGTACACTGGGCAAATTACCGCTGGCTGAACGATACTGATAAGGATGGAACTATCACTTCTAGCTTGTTAGAGCGAGCGAGCGAGCGCAGTGGTAGCATAGTGGTAGTGTTACCGACCGAAGTCAAGCAACCTACGGCGCGGTCGTGTTTGGATGGGTTACCATTCCGACCATATAAGTGACGTACATCACGAGCATCTCCGTGCTTCGGAAGGCACATTAAGCCGTTGGTCCCGGCTAATATCGGCTGATATTAGTCATTAAGCCTAGTCAGAGGCCTTATAGGTGGCCTGATAACATCTGACAGCAGGGTTAGTCGCTTGCCTTGCAAACACCCCTCCACCAACCCGCACTAAGCCCGCGTGGTGGAGTGTGGCTCAAACTACCCCATAGTTGAGGTAAGGCCTTTACCTAGCAGTGGGATGTCACAGGCTAACTTTACATGTGAATGCGACGGTGAACTTCCGGCATAATCAAGCGCCTGCAGACGTTGACAAACACTGGCGTCATATTTAATACAAAATACGACGCACTGTGCATGGTTTCAGCCTTGAAACTGTTAAGTAGTCTCTGCAAATAGTGCATACAAAACATTGCATCGTTACATTCACAAGTAAATCATCAATCATTATACAAGTGTCAGGAAGTAGTAAAACTAGTCACTATGACTAACATAAACAATATTCGGAGCTGTTTAAATCGTCAGCTGACTCATAAAAATAACTGTTACGCGTGTTATGTAATACGACGTGTGCACGTTAAATGATTTTATGAGATCAGTAAACCAAAATTTTAACAATAATTTTACAGAGTATACATGGTAACCTTGACCAGGAGGCCGATTCTCGCGGCAATAAAAGGCCGTAGTGCGAGTCGGAGCGAGAGTTACTCAATCAAACGCATCGAGCGCGTAAACATGAAATTTATATAGGATTGTTTTAGTGTAAACGTTAACTACCAGACGGCGCTGCTTCAATCCCATATAAATACACGTTAACGCGCTTGATGCGTTTGATAGAGTAAGTCTTGCTTCGACTCGCACTACGCCCACCGATTGCGAGTTAAACCGTTTTACCTAAAAAGTTAAATAACTACACATAAAAAACTTACGCACGATCAAAATCTAAATACATAGAAATCGTGACCCTGAGAAATCAAAAACTATTTTTCCACAAAGGAAATTCGATCGGTGAACTTTTTTCGTATACGAATTGCATGAAAATTGCTCCCATAGTTCTCTAAAATGCTTTAACACCGAGATATAGCAATCCAATTTTTTTTCCCTAATCAATATGTATCAAAATCGCTAACTCGTTATAATACATTGCTGGTTCCTTACACAACGAAAACTCGCTTCGTTAACATTAAGGACGTAACGTTAAGGAGCGAACATTGTAATAAATTATTAAGTAATTAATGATGTATAGGTACTTATCACATTTTCATTTATGAGGTGAAAATAATATTTATGCAGCATTACCTGTAACAAAAAACAGTTATTAAGATATGCACAAACCGCACAGGCCTGAGTTTAATAAATTTGTCAGTAGTTAGGTTTAAAATCAGGTAGCAATATACTCGTAAACAAGAACTCTTTAGAACTTATAGTGCAACAAACGTATCTGAAGAACGGGCAAATTCGGAACTACAGTTTGTCACTTTGAAAACGTCACTGCTGGTATAAGTCAGTATTATTAACACTATTCATATTCTAAAATTCTCGTAAGGCATTTAAACAGGCGTTATACCAAACATTCGTTTGTTAAGTAAATTATTGTTACGGTACCCCAATTATTTATCGGTGATAACAAATATTAAAAGCAATTAAATTGCCCACAATTCAGATAGTCATAGGGTGTAAGTGGTAGAGCAAGCCATTCGGCATTAATTCCCCCTTTGGCTGTGCGATTAAGTTTAACACTATGTTTTTAATTTTTCATTTTGTACAAGTAGTTACGGTGAATATTGAAAATCCCAGAAGTGTTATTCTTGTAAAAAAGAAAAACCTTACGATTGTGGCGCCACGCTGTCATTCTTCAGATAACTTGGTTTATCTATATCTCAAATTAAGCACTCATTACAATGCTAAAATAATCAAAACAGGGTAAGATGGAAACACTGAGAATGCTAACCACATCCGTTATACCGACCAGTAGTTTTAATATAATATGTAATAGGGTGTAATGTAAGAACTTAATAAATAATTCAACCTTATTCAGATCATCCATCTGTTATGTGTAGTAAGAAAATTGGGTCAAAGCACAAATACATCAGCCTGGTGACTCATGTATTAATACAACAATTGTAGATAGCAAAAAGGTACAAAGTAAAAGGTATAAACGTTGGCAGCCGTACTAGTATAAACTGTAACACAGGTGCCAGCGCTCTCCACCCTGTATATTATTTGTGAGAGAACTTAAAGCTATAAGTATACACATGCACACAAGTTTGGTTAGCATGTTGAGAATTTCTTCAGTTTCTCTATATTTAAAACTTTTTAACCATGAAGATACTTTTTGTTTGCATTGATAATGTGTTAGTGAGACAATGCTATTTGTTCTATTTGCGACATTATATAAACGGCAACTGCATACATAGTGCTTTAGAATGTTTTTTAACAGTTTCTTATTTCAACTTTATGCATACATAGTCCTGAGAAACCGCAAAGGCAGTGTTGTGATGTTGACTGGGACAGATTCGTTTATTATTGCGCTTGAATATTTGATTGTAATCAATTTCTTTGTGTTTTCGTAAGACGACCTAAAAATAAATGGTTGTCTGACTTTTGTCAACCCGTAATGGGAACAGAACCAACCAGGAGTCAACACGTTACGTTAAGGGAACAGCAACGCCACGGCATGGGATTCATAGCAAACGCCTCGTATCGGATCTTGTTTGCTACAACTTATGACAGTTCTTTTTGTGAATGACAGCCAGTTTGACAGGGTGGGCGGATAGTTGACAACCATCGGATTAATTTCTATAAGCGCGCTTCAAAGCATGTGCCACTGGTCGAGAGAAGGTCTCAACTTGAAATCGATCCGAGGTGACGTTACGTAGTTGATAAATGTGCGGTGACCCGGTTGCATGATCGATAGTTAACTAACCCAACTAGGTACATAAAGGAAAACCAACAGGAATTCATCCTTATGTACTTACCGACTTCAAAATAGGAGGTCACTCTTATTTCGTTTTGTCTGGCTGTTCATCTCAGTCTATATTTACATGGCATTACATCTGTTAATCCTGACTATCAGACCGTGGCGATGCCTCAAATTAATGGCTTAAGTTAACCTATTAACACACAATATAACAATTAACGGAGCCTAAGCATTAACAACTAGAAAATAGCAGATTCAGGTTACTAATACCTAGCATAATATGTTTGGATTCGGTACAAGCATGTTAAATTAAAATGAAAGCCTTAACAAAATAACATTTATGATTTGGTATAGCTTGCATAAATCTTGAAATAGTAACATACTTTAAACCTCGATATGTTGTCTTCACACCGTAATTTTATTGAGATACGATGTAATAGTTTTATGAATTTAAATCGCAATAATTGGAAATTCAATATCACTCGCTTCCGGCCATTATTGTGAATAAGGTCCCAAATTAGCTTCCTTTAAACCCCTTAAATTAGACATTGTTATTTGATTTAAGTCAGATAAACCTAAACAAAACCTAAATATCCGTAAATATGTATTACAAAAAGAGAAATAAAAAACATTTCATAAATAAAGGACATCACAATATAACACTAAATGGATGGGCAATTATTAAACACTCAAATATTTTTTTGAAAGAGCAAATCAAAATACATTTTAATGATGACAAGCCTGAGAACAACACATAATTTATGCGCAAAAATATTTCAAAGTAAATCATAAGGTGTTACTTGTAAAACTAATTTACTTAATTACAATTCAACTAAAATTTTATTGAAACAAACAGCAAAGAGCAGTAAATCTTGTTAAGTGATTCATTCATATTTAAATGAATATTAATCAACTTCTTATTCTTTTTAGGGTTCCGGGCCTCGATAGGATCCTTATAGGATCACTTCATTGTCCACCCGCCTGTATGTCCCGACTATTTTTCTCAGAAACGCTTGGAGATATACAGTTAGAATTTATATCTAATACTCAGCTCTGCGGTCCTATAAAGCTGTGATAAAACTAACATCTAAGCCAATGCAATCAAAAGATAAAGCCGTTTATGTCGCAAATTCCAGAAGATTTCCGCAATTTTTCGACACTCGTAAAGGAATCAATACCTACATAACATTTCGTCTAAAGTAACAATTAGGGCACTTTTACAGTTATCTGACGCCAAGTACCAAGTGACAACGAAAATATAAACTACATTGATATTTTCCTTTATCGCTTACCATTTTTCTAAGCCTGCAGAACCTTTGACTATTAAAAAGCAACAAAACAAGCATAGTTTGAAACCAAAATTAATAAAGCGTGCGTTAAAACCGTATTGTAATTTAATTTTGGAACGCAAAAAAACAGATCGTATATTGAGCCGTATATGCCGGTAAGAACCCTTTTTAATTCCAACATGCGACACGCGCGAACTTTGTAGGTATTCTTAACCGGTCAATTTGTCCCAGAACATTTGGTATGCCAAAATAAGAAGAAAATAAAAGTCAAAACAATGCGACAACTACGCAACTCTGGATACTATATTCAAAATGTTACGAGGCAAAAGTTGAGAAAACACTCTTGAATAAATTTACTTGATTAATAATAAGGACAATAATGAAAGACTTTACACACGTGTACACTCAAGAGTGGAACACCATAATCATTCATCATTATCAGCCAAAGAACGTCCACGGCTGAACACAGGCTTCCCCCACAGTTTTCCCCAGCGACCGATCACAACTGGTCTGTATCCAGTTTGTTTTTGCGATCTTCACATGGTCGTCTGTCTATCTTGTTTGTGGACGTCCTGTGCCGCGTTTTTGTTCAAAGGGTCTCCGAATCTAGAACTTTTCAGCCCCAATGCTATCAGTTCTTCGCGCTATGTGCCCTGCCCATTGCCACTTGAGCTTACTAATTCTCAGGGCTATGTCCGTTAGCTTAGCTCTTCTACGTATCCCCTCATTTCTGTTTTATTTCATTAATACCGAGCATAGCTCTCTCCACATCTCGCTGTGTGATTTTGAGCTTCCTTATAAGGCCCATAGTAACAGACCATGTTTCAAATTCGGATAAGAGTGACACAAAACGTCAAAATTCAACTTATAAATAGTCTCCACATTTTTCATCTTTTGCCTAAAACCAACACATTAAAATAAAAATTAAGAGAATCCAATCTTAATTGGAGACCCATAAATATTATTATCCAATATTATACAGTATCCACAGAACCAAATGATTTAATTTTAAATATTATACCTATCTGTGGACAATGGTGCTAGTTACATTATAAGTAATTTCCATACCAATTTTTAGGTTAATCCAATAACGTAATTGTTTGATTTCCTTAATAAAGAGATAAAAAAAAATGCTTCCGACGTTGGTAGAATCTCCAGCTTTAGGATAGTCTCATTATGCTGCTAATGCATTATATTTCAGTGTGTTTTTTACCGAAAGTTAAAAATAATCACGAGAACATGTGCGTCCAGCCACCTCATATTGTATTTAATCAGCGTCATATCTGACAGCATCAATTTGTTCGATCCGCAAAATCGAAGCTCCAAAATAAACAAAACGTTGGATGATTAATTAAAAATAACAAAAGCAAGCCGACAACCGGCCGAGGTCCATTTTTCTAATTGTAAAAACGTCATTTGTTCAGCTCAGCAATAATACGTCACACCCCCGTGCTTTATCCATATATTTTACTGATCATTTACTTCGTTTTGGGTGTCCTTCGTTAATGACCGCTCTTACTTTTTTAATTAAAATGGTTTTATTTTCAGAGCTATTTAGTCCTGACTCCTGTTAAACTTGATCTGTCTATGACGCAATATTTTGTTTTAATGGTACTTACCTTTAATATATTTGATGTTAGTAAAAAACAGACCATATACCAATACTATAGGTATGCCCGAATCTGCTAAGAACTAAACAAAAAACTAAATATAATAAATACTTTTTTTAATTTATTTATTATTTATAGGTACAGATGATCAGGGGACAGATTCTCGTGCAGTACGTATACAAAAATAGTTCACAGATCAAATTTTCCTTGTCGAAAAAAAAATATTGATTTCTCAGGGTCACAATTTCTATGCATATCAATTCTATGCATTTCGATTTTGCCAGTGCGGTGGTTTTTATACGAGTGTATATATTATTATTATTTTTATTATTATTGGTAAAACGGTTGAAATTGCTACTAAATTACCAAACGAAATAAGATCGCTTGACGTGTGATCCAAATCAATATCATTTTTTTATTCGCAAGTAAATTTCGATCTGTAGACTTTTTTCGTATACGTACTGCACGGTAATTTGCCTACAGATACAAACATATGATCAAAACAATCATCTCAATTTGCTCATACAAACTCTAATAAAATTTTACTATAGAAACCCTTCTCGGATCGACGTCACTGCACACGTACCACACCACTTGAAAAAACACCGCACAATATAAACAGCAGCCGTAAAAAGGAAAAGAAACTGTGCCGCAAAAGAAAATCCTCTCAAAAGCCTAAACTTTTCGAATTCTTTGCACCTACACCAGGCGCACATTATTATTATGTATTCCTTGAATAATGAACGGGCTTGAACGTGTTCGGTAAACACACCTCGTAATCGTAAAATTATACTTAAGTACGCCTAATTCCGTCTTGAGTCCTCTTTAGGAATAAAGCCTTTTAAACTACCGACGCCAATTTTTTCAATTTTTATTATGATTGGTATTTTTGTTTGAAAGCTCGAGATTGAGTGAGATTGATCTAAGCATTGTAAGGTAAAAATAAGCACCGTCTCCAAGACAGGTATTCTAACTTTTTGTCATGCGTGCCAGGATTTCAACAATGAATTCAATCTGATAATTATTCTGTGACAAGTTTCAGGGTGCGGCCTGTAATAGGTAAAAAAAAGTAACGAGTATAAAATTATGAATGGTTTTAAATTGCCTTAAATTATAATGAAAACTATTAAATTGAACCAGCGATCTAACTGGATACAGACTGCTTGTGATCGGCCGCGATGGAAAACCGTGGGGAAGGCCAATGTGAAATAAATATAATTAATGAACAAAATAATATAGTTGCATTGGATAAATCCACGATATTACAATTTTATTAATAAGTGAAAGTTATCAAATCGTATCCGAATCCGTAACTGAATCTGTAGATCACAGATTAAAACTTTTATACCAGTCGTCAAGGTAGTGACCATGAAGGAGACGTTGACGATGATCTTTTTGACTCATGTAGCCTGTTTTTTTTGTGTATTGATAAATGCAATGATATTGATGTAATTATTTGAGTCAAATAAATTTATTTTCGTTCTTTCTTCCTTTCTATGTCTAGAGCTAAAAATATTGAGAAAGTAGAGGCTAGAGTAGGTATTGGACAAAACTTCACCATTTCTGCCCGAAATTAAATTAGCGAAGTACAGTTAGTTGAATCCATTTTTTTTATGATTCAACACACAGAAAACAATAAAATGTTTATTGTCAAAATTATTTTATTTGACATTGTTGTACACCTATAACTATGGATGAATTTAGTGAACAAGTTTACATAATTTTACTCGTAAGAACTTTGTATTGAAAAGTCATAAGTGTTTAAAAATATGTCATACTGTCCAATGGTTATAATAAATAATAATTAATAATGACCAACATTTTTGTTTTTTTACGGAGCTATTATCAGTAAAGCTTATAAGAGATTTAAATTTCTCCGATGATGTTAACGTATATCAAAAAGTGATTTAAAAGGTCCTAAACTCGCTCCTATTTCTTGATCCTGACTGTATGTGTGCTTCAAAGAGAAAGATATGTTAATGCGTGTTTTTCCTTATTTAGCTACTCATCCTACACCCTTAACTCGATAAAAACGGCTTCTTGTAAACAACTCAGTATGTGACGTGGGTAACTTTTCTTGTATTTGGTTTCTTTGGATCTCGAGAGCAAAAAATAGGTGTAAAAACGATCAGAATAGAACGTGTATCATGAACACCATTGTTTTTATCCCATTCCCGTTCTTGAACTGCCTAGAGTATTTTGTCAGGAAAACTTTCGACTCCAATATGAGTAGACATTTCAATTTCCTTAATTTTAATCCTTAGTTACATGAAATAACATAAAGATATCTAATAATTGCAAATGTGTAAGTATGTAAGTCTTTTGTATGCTTGTTCTACTTAGTGCGCTTTCACATTAGAGCGTCAGCAGCGCGTCAGCAGAGCGGCAGCAGCGGATGCCGTTACATTAACAACGCGACGCGACGGTCGCGCGACTGGGTCGCTCTCACTACACCCATTCCCCATTCCAGTGCTAATACGGGGATAGTATTACCACTGCAATGGGTATAGCGGGACGGAACCGCGCGACTTACGCGCCGATGCGGCGCTGCTGCCGCGCTACCGTGTATAGTATGAAATCAATGGCAGCGTGACTGTCGCGCGTAAGTCGCGCTGCTGTCAGACTGTCCCAAAAAGAGCCAAATTGACAGTGGAGTAAGTTTAGTCATAGATCTTTAGCTGATATATGCTTTTTTAAAAAAATATGCAACTTTTTGTCTTATAAATGGCACACCAGACCGACACTAGAGAAAACTTAGCAAAAGAGTTTTGAAATAAAAATAACTTGAATCTTATGAAAGTGTCATGGCTTGGGAGATAATGCCACTTTCTTGTTTTCTTCATACAAGAAAAATACAATTAAATTACTTTCCCAAACTATGAGACTTTTATTGGAGTCATACTATTTTTATTTGAAAGGTCTATGGCTAAGCTAAGTAGTGTATTATTGGGCATTCTGTCCCCCAGTCGTCCGCTTCGCTCCCGACCGTTCGCTGCGCTCACTCTGGTATGACAGAATGCCCAATAATACACTACGAATTAATGGGACACGATTAACTGCGGTTTGTAAATATCTTTAGAGAGACCCGTGGCAAGATTTGCTCTCCGAATTACTACCTATCATGATACAAACAGCTCCGGACCCATGACAAGATTCCATTACTGTATGTATCGCCTAGCAATTTCGGCTGAAGAACCAAGGTAAGTATCTTCAGAGAGACCCATGGCAAGATTCTCTCACCGAATTACTACCTATCATGATACAAACAGCTCCGGACCCATGACAAGATTCCATTACTGTATGTATCGCCTAGCAATTTCGGCTGAAGAACCAAGGTAAGTATCTTCAGAGAGACCCATGGCAAGATTCTCTCACCGAACCTTCCTACTTACTAACATAATTATATTTTGTTTAAATATCAATTTAATTCAATCATTTTATTACCGAATGAATTCCATAAAAAAGTAATGTATTTTATCGTAATAAAAAAAATTTAAATATTATTGTTAATCAATGTAAAATTTTAATTAATGGTAAATATTATGCTCAAAATATATACATTTTTTATTAACAATGCAAATTTTTAATGTGTATCTACCTACATAAGGTATAATAACTCTTGAACATTTTACATGTCAACAAAATAAAAAAAGTAGTTTGTGCTAAATGCAAATAAAATAATTAAAACACTTTCACACTAATCATCTCTTCTTGAAATACTTCACCAATATCTGATTGTTTTTCATAAAAATGTTCAACAATCTTCTTCATTTTTTAATGGAAATGTACAATTTAGAATTAATACATAATAAATCTTACCCATTTTCTTTATACGCAGTAAATATCTATACCGTTGTAATTTGTGTTGTATGGCAGCCTCCCAACAGCATAGCAACCTGAAATTGATAACAGCTGTATTTTAATTAACCAGTTTAAAATATGAATTGAAAGATCAATACGGAATACCTAAACACGGGTGGATCAGGGTTATGTTTTCAGATGACATTCCAAATGAGACATTTACAGTAAGATTCTGATATCAAAGTAGGTACTAGTTGCAATGTAACGCGAAAGTTTAAAATCTAATCGTATAATAAAGTGTTAGAGTGAATCCAAAAGTTATGATCGAGGTAATTCTGGATAATAAGTAGGTACATTACAACAAAACAAAAAATAACATATGTAGATACAAATGAATTTAAAGGAGAGTCATGCTACTTTTATGCTTACTTGTCTTACTAAATCTTTTTCATCCAAATTAAATAATAATACATTTGATAAAATCAATTAATAAACTTTACTTACTGCTACAAGTCAAATAAGTGGATGAAAAAAAATATACTCACATTTTGTAATCAATTAAACACTGGCACACATTAAACACACTTTTAGTAATTGTCACTTCAAACTCATGCTAACTGACTCGGAGCTTAACTGATGCGATACGCGGCGCGTTGCGTGGGAACGTGAGTTACCTGTGTCTAGTCTAGGAGTCAGATGCATTAATCTGTCATTATTACTAGAACACTTTTTGTAGGTAGGTATGCTCGCATGGCATTTAAGATCCTAATGCTTTTTATAATTTGAAATATTCATGAATGAAAATCTGGATATCTACTAGTGTTTTTTTTTCTTTTTTTTTTTTTTGTTACTTATAGACTTATAAGAATAATCATCATCATCATCATCATAATCAGCCAAAGGACGTCCACTGCTGAACATAGGCCTCCCCCACGGCTTTCCACAGCGACCGATCACTAGCGGTCTGCATCCAGTTTGATCCTGCGATCTTTTTAAGGTCATCTGTCCATCTTGTTGGTGGACGTCCTACGCTGCGTCTTTGGTCGAAGGGTCTCCAATCTAGAACTTTCCTGCCCCAACGGCCATCAGTTCTTCGCGCTATGTGCCCTGCCCACTGCCACTTAAGCTTACTGATTCTCAAGGCTATGTCCGTTACCTTGGTTCTTCTACGTATCTCTTCGTTTCTGATTCGATCTCGTAGAGAAACACCGAGCATAGCCCGCTCCATCGCTCGTTGTGTAATTTTGAGCTTCATTATAAGGCCCATAGTAAGAGACCACGTTTCGGATCCGTATGTCATCACTGGTAACACACACTGATTGAAGACTTTCGTCTTCAGACACTGAGGTAATTGAGACGAGAAGACGCTCTTGCGCAGTTTCCCGAACGCTGCCCAGCCGAGTTGGATTCGTCGATTGACCTCTTTCTCGAAGTTGGACCTACCCAATTGGATCACTTGTCCCAGGTAGACGTACTCGTCGACAACTTCGAGAGTTGAGTTCCCAATGGATACTGGAGTGGGTACAACAAGGGAACTCGACATAATTTTCGTCTTCTCCATGTTCATTTTAAGACCCACTTGTTGGGATACTCGGTCGAGGTCTTCGAGCATAGTGCCTAGATCATCCAGCGTCTTTGCCACAACGACTATATCATCGGCAAACCGAAGGTGTGTTATGTATTCGCCATTGACGGAGATGCCGAATCCTTCCCATTCCAGGAGCTTGAAGGCGTCTTCCAATGCCGCTGTAAACAGTTTCGGAGATATAACATCGCCCTGTCTTACACCTCTTCGCAATGGAATCGCCCTCGTATTCTGTTCCTGTACTCGGACCGACATGGTGGCGTTGTTATATAGACACTTTAACACCTCTATATACCTATAGTCTATGTGACACCGCTGAAGAGACCGAAGCACCGCCCAAGTTTCGATCGAATCAAAGGCCTTCTCATAGTCCACAAAAGCTAAACATAGAGGCATATTATACTCCTCGGACTTCTGTATAATTTGCCTTAGCGTATGAATGTGGTCTATGGTACTGTAGCCTTTTCGGAATCCGGCTTGTTCGGGAGGCTGGAAGTCATCAAACCTACGTGCGAGACGATTCGTGATGACCCTTGAGAACAGCTTGTAGACATGGCTCAGGAGTGAGATGGGTCTATAGTTCTTCAATAAGGTTTTGTCTCCTTTTTTGAAAAACAACACCACCACACTCCTGTTCCATGCCTCAGGCGTGATGCCCTCTAGCAGAACGGAATTAAAGAGTTTCTGAAGGACTTTAAGTACCGGTGTTCCACCCGCTTTCAGGAGCTCTGCTGTGATTCCGTCCTCGCCAGGTGCCTTATTGTTTTTAAGCTGTTTCAGGGCCATCCTAATCTCGTAGAGGCTGATGTCCGGGATGTCTTCAGTGTAGTGTCGGGTCAGGATAGCTCGTGGGTCTCCGGTCGAGCTATCAACGGGTTTGGCTACTGAGGTGTACAACTGTCCATAAAACCTTTCGATCTCCCTCAAAACCTCTGCTTTCGTCGACGCTACACTGCCGTCCTCCGTCTTAAGCTTCGTCAACAGGCTTTGCCCAATAGACATGTCCCTTGCAAACACTTTGGAGCCTTGGTTTCGCTCTATTGTTTCTTTAACACTAGTCGTGTTAAAGGAACGAATGTCATGTCGCAGAGATTTCATTATTCGTCTATTAAGCTGCCTGTAGGTTTGAGCATTAACGGAGGTCTGCAGTGCCATAGATCGACGTTCTGCCATAAGGTCGAGAGTGTGGACCGAGAGTTTTTGAGGTCTATTTTTACGGCCAGGTCTAAAAAACTTAGATCCGACCGTTTGGACAGTTTCCACAAACCCGTTGTTTATTTCGTCCACTGATACGCAATTCTCTAGGCAATCAAAGCGGTTTGACAACTCGAGTTGAAAGCTCTCGGGATTTTGGATATGGGCACGAGTAGGTCGGAGCGTGGACTTCATCAAGCGGGACCTTTCCAATTTGACATTTATATTCAATATGCCTCGGACCATACGGTGATCACTACCGGTTTTTACCCTGTTGATCACGGAGACATCATTGAATAACCGTCTCTTGGTGGTCATGATGAAGTCTATCTCATTTCTCGTCTTGCCATCCGGACTCAGCCAGGTCCATTTCCTTTGAGGCGGCTTCTGGAAGAAAGAGTTCATCGCAAAGAGTCCCTCCTTCTCCAGAAAGTCGGCCAGCCTATTTCCCCTGGCGTTCCTTTGACCATATCCAAAAGGTCCCACTTTCAACTCATCCTCGCCTCGCTTGCCGAGTTTTGCGTTGAAGTCCCCCATAACAACAGTGAAATAGGTTTTGGAAGTGTGTATGGCTCTACTTACGTCCTCATACATTTCCTCCACCTCTTCATCCGGGTGTTTCGAGGTCGGTGCATATACCTGTATGACCTTCAGCGAATACCTTTCGGTTATTCTGAGTATAAGGTATATCACCCTGTTCGACACACTCTCGATGGTTACGATGTTGTTTACGAGGGACCTGTGGACAAGAAACCCAACACCACCTTGGGACTTTTGGTCACCCTCCCGGTAGAAGAGCAGGTTGCCAGACTTCAGAGTTATCGTGTCCTCGCCCTCTCTACGGACTTCTGATAAACCCACAATGTCCCAATGGAACCTGCTCAATTCTTCCTCCAGCTCGAGCAACTTCTCGTCTGTCCTCAGTGTGCACGCGTTATAAGTTACCAGGGCCAGTTGTCGTTGGGGGTGGTAGCGAGATCGCCTCCGGGGATTCTTAGCACCCCCTGCCCCGCCGTTACCGTGACCGCTACCGGAATCAGGAATAGCGGGGCTGCCGGAGACTGGGGGCCTGGTTTTTTTGTGTACTAACATATGAGGGGGGTATTTGCCAGTACTCGCCACGCTTGGCAGGCGGGTTGGCGAGCGCAGAGGCGAAGCCCCTTGCAGCTGTGACGCTGCTGCCCATCACAGCTCAACATTTTACTGCGCCTTTTGTTGGATGGTTATCCCGCCATCGGTCGGTCGCCAGAGCCTCGTCTGTTGAAACAGGACGCACCGCGTGAAGGTGAGGTTGGCTTGGAGCTTTGGGTCTTGGTTAAGCTCCCTTACGTCCCAATATAATAATAAATAAGAATAATATAATAAATAAGAATAATCTTAGATCGTAATTATATAAATGAACTGAACCACCAATTCAAGTTATAAGGTCAAAAAAAAAAAAAAAACAAGAAATAAAAGCTTAATATTCCTGTTAATGATTGATTAAATCATGTTGGCTCCTGTACTAACGATGCAGTTGCAGACTCAGCTTTTAAGCTTTCTATGTAAATGCTTGAGAGCTGTAACTTAACACTCATCGTGTTTACTTTATGTTGCATTAAAAAGAAGCAAATGACTGTTTGAGTTTTGTCCAGAAATACCTCATGGATACTATGTTTACCTCACGTTTACCTTTAATTTTATTATGTATGATATGCACTTTCAAATATTTATTTCAATTCTTATAAATGAAAAACTTTGACATTAAAACTGTGTCAAATGGATTAACTTTACAACTATCATATTTCGAGTAATAACTACTTATAAATGTTTCTGAAAATCATATATACCTACATAAAAAAGGCATGTACTTGGTAAGGTTATTGATTGAGTACCTACCCATTTTAAATATTAGCACTTATTGCACTCAAATTTCTTTTTCACGTTGACTGCTACATAATGAAACACGACTATGATTTCTTTAAATGTGAACATGAAATAACGATAATGTTGCAATGTATAAGGGAATATGTTACATACTTACTTTTCATAAAATGTATGGACTGTCTATTATATTACGGTATACAATCGCTTGCTGTTTTTGTAGCAACTTACGTTATCAACCAAATAATGATTTCATTTTGCTGATGATTCATTATTTATCGCATAAATACGGATTTCTGTGGCAAAAATTTATTATTCCTCAAGATTTTTCCTGTGAAAGCACAAGACACCAGATCCTGCGACCCAAAAATGTTAGTAAGTACCTTCATTATTTTATTATTTTAATCATTTTACAAAGTTTTATTTTAACGATAGTGATTATCTTCGTTACTTTCCTGAAGCAAGTGTTAGGCAGTTTGATTTCCGCCTTGCCATTAATGATTATTTTTTTCGCTTTAGACTCAGTCCAAAATAATTGTTTTTTCTTTTTTATAAATATTATCATATTTTTTCTTTTAAGGTCGGATTCTGAGTACGCATCAAGCAGCGATGAGGTAGCAGCTGAAGAGCCCTTGCCACCACCGCCACCACAGCAATCGTCGGCCAAAAGCAAGAGCAAAAGCAAGAGCAAGCCTGCCCCAGCTGCCGTCGCACCAAAGCCCAGGAAGCGGAAATCCGCCATACCTCCTGTTATCAACGTGGAAGCCTACACGCAGCCTTCCTCTTCCCAGTAAGTCCAGTTTAGTAGTATTTTTTATCAGGTTATAATACTTATACATGTGGTTGTCGATGCATTCAATTCAAAGCTCTCTGCTACCGCCAGTTGAGAGTAATAAAATAACCACTTAATAATACATACACAATAGACATAAAACGTTAAAAAAACTAATACACTATATCCAAACTAAAACTACTCTATACCAAGCTAAAACTACTCTATACTTGTATACCTATTAACTTGAAGCATATCTACTATTTCTTATTATTATACTGACGACCCGTCTGGAGTAGTGGTCGAGAAATCGCCTACTACGCAGCGGGTTGCGGGTTCGATCCCCGCACAATACAAACATTTGTGTGCATGAACATGTCTGTTTGTACTGGTCTGGGTGTTTTCTATGTATATCATGTATGTATTTACAAAATAATTAAGTATTATATCCGTTGTTTGGCACCCATAATACAAGCTTTGAGTAGCTTATTTTGTGACTAGATGGCGATGTGTAGGAAAGGATATTTATTTTTTATTTAAAGGCTATTTATTATAATTGATTTTTCAGATCGCACAAAAAGCCGAAGAGTCTGTTCGCCATTATAAACAACGACGAGCGGACGACCAACAAGGACTCCGGTCGCCCCAGCCTTGGCTCCAGCTTTACCTCCCGCGTGTCGTCCGGTCAGTGTCGTCGCGCCGCAACTGTCGATGGAGAGTTTTATGTGGACCTGAAGGTGTACAATACCGACGACGCCAGAAACACCCCTGCAGACCAGCGATACAAGAAGGCGTTGGCCTCGGTGAAGCTGCAGTGCTCCGAACAGTCTCGCGAGTGGGAATCCCTGCAGGACTTCCTCGCCAAGGCCTACGCCATTTTTAATAATAGTGACCCGGTATATTACAGTAATAAAATTAATATTAAGTAAGTAAGAGAATTTAGCAATAAGTTTATAAATATTAATTACATTTTGAAATATTAATTACATTTTCTTATCTTATATTGTTTTTTTGATTTATTATTGATTTTGATAGGTAGGTATATTTAACATTGCAAATAAAAGTAAGTTAAGCAATTATGCCATTCTGTTCGGTTTGTAATACATCGATCGGCTCAAAGTCTTGGATAGGTCATATACGCAGTCGATCGCATAAACAAAATAACTCCACCCAACCGCATAGCGATGGCGTGGAAATTGTTGCATCTGCATTTCGCTCTCGTATCGTTTCATATCGAATCGTTCCAATTGAAACTGATAAAGCCTCGTTAGACTCCTTTTTGTATTCAATCAGTAATAAAATAAAATTACTTATTGATGATGCCTTAAAAAAGCATACCACTATAAAAGTTAATTTTGAGCTATTTTCCCTGTTCATACTATTTAAAGACAGCACACAAGAAATGAAATCATTTCTCACAAAAAATTTTGTTATTTATCAGAACTATGATTTTAACACTATTTTTTTAAAGCTTCAAAGTTCTTTAAAAAAGAAAATAGACGAATTTCAGGAGAATGATAGTGGTTGGGCATTTCTTGACAATTCACATTTAGAAATTAACATAAATAAATATCAACCATTAGGAGGCAGCTCTTTTTTGCCACTACCAAAATGCATTCAAAATAAGAAAGCATGCATAAACATTCATAATAAAGATCAGTTTTGTTTCTTATGGAGCGTTGTAGCTGCTCTTTATCCTTCGCAAAAGCATCCTGAACGGGTCTCATCTTATCCCGATTTTCGTCTCGTTCTAAATGACGAAGGATTGTCTTTTCCTGTCACATTCGCAGATATAAATACATTTGAGAAAAACAATCCTAGGTTGAGTTTCATCATTTACGGTTTAAAAAATAATAAGACTATCATTGGACCTCTTTATAAGTCCGGAAACAGTCAAAACAAAAAGACTATTCATTTATTACTATTAGATAACGGGACTACTACACACTATTGTTTAATAAAAGATTTGTCGCGACTTATACGGAGTCAAATTACATCACATCACAGTAAAATCTATTTTTGTGACACATGTCTAGTGTATTTTACTACATGCGAAGAACTCGAAAGTCATTTATGTAGCGGTATCGTTACTGTTTTACCTGAAAAAGGTTCGGTAATTAAATTCAAAAACTATGACCGTAAACAAAACGTTCCGTTCGTAATTTATGCAGATTTTGAAACCATTTTAGAACCGTCTCAGAACAGTTCTTTAGTTTCCGATACCACACACACAAAAACGTTACAACACCATGTTCCAGCAGCGTTTGCATATAATATAGTATGTTCTGTGAATGAAAGTCATAATCGTTACGTCACTTATCGAGGTCAAGACTGTGTTCAAAAGTTTATAGATTCTATCTATCGCGATGTACGCGAGATTTATACAATTTTATCCCAAAACTCTCCAATATTTTTTACAGAACAAGATGAAGCTGACTTTATGCAAGCTACTCGTTGCCATATTTGCGACAATTTTTTGTTTACCGACAAAGTTCGTGATCATTGCCACATAAGCGGTTTCTATCGTGGCGCAGCACATAGATATTGTAATTTACAGTACAAAACACCAAAGTTTATTCCAATATTTTTTCATAATTTATCCGGGTATGATTGCCATTTATTTATAAAACAATTAGGTGGATTGCCTGGAACTATAAAAGTTATACCTAAAACGAAGGAGAATTATGTATCGTTTACAAAATTCATTCCTGTTTCTGGCAATGAGTTCATACAAGTTCGGTTTGTAGATTCGTTTAAATTTTTAGGTACCAGCTTGAACAGATTAGCTAAAACTATTCAAAAAGAAGAATTTAATCATATGCGTACCCACTTTCCTATTGAAACACAATTCAATTTACTAACACGAAAAGGAATTTACCCATACGAGTACATGGATAGTTGGGACCGTTATAAAGAGCGATCTCTTCCAGAAAAAAATATGTTTTACAGTTCTATTACAAATGAGCATATATCTGATGAAGATTATAAGCACGCACAATCCGTATGGACCGAATTCAATATTAAAAACTTGGGCCAATATACTGACTTATACCTAAAAGTCGATGTCATCTTATTGACCGATATTTTCGAAAAATTCAGAAGAACATGTAAACTTCACTATCAGTTAGACCCTGCGTTTTATGTCACTGCTCCGAGTTTATCATTTGATGCGATGCTTTTTAAAACAGGCGTTGAGCTAGAGCTAATTGATGACCTTGCCATGGTGCGCATGATTCAATCCGGTGTAAGGGGAGGTGTGTGTATGTGCTCACACAGGCATGCGAAAGCAAATAACAAATATGTTCCAGAATATGATAAACAACAACCCGAAACTTACGTGGTTTACATAGATTGTAATAACTTGTACGGATTTAGCATGTGTCAATCATTACCATTCTCGGACTTTAGGTTTTTAAATCAAACAGAAATTGTTAGACTCGATGTAACCAATATTCCTGACAACGCGGAATACGGGTTTATTCTCGAGGTCGATCTTAGCTATCCAAAAGAGTTGCATGACAGGCATAATGAATTACCATTTTGTCCTGAAAAATGTATTCCTCCTGGAGGGAAAAATTCAAAACTTGTTCCCAATCTTTATGATAAATATTTTTACGTAATCCATTATGTTCATTTAAAAACATGTATAAAACATGGGTTAAAGTTAAAAAAAATTCATCGAGCTATAACGTTTCGGCAGAGCCCTTACTTGAAACAATATATCGATTTAAACACAAGCTTAAGGCAACAGGCTCAGTCAACTTTTGAACAAGACTTTTTTAAACTGCTCAATAACAGCATTTTCGGAAAGACATTGGAAAATAATGAAAAAAGGGTCAATGTTCATTTAGTTAATAAATGGAGTGATAAACAAAATAAAACAAAAAAAAGATATTGTGCTGATAGATTAATAGCAAATTCGAATTTCCATAGTGCTTCAGTTTTCAGTGAAAATTTGGTTGCAATACAAACTAAACCTGAGCGTGTTGTTTTAGACAAACCAATATACATCGGGTTTACAGTTTTGGAACTGTCCAAAAGCCACATGTATGATTTTCATTACTCAGTCTTTGAGCCGACGTATACAAACCGCTTACGCATGTGCTACACAGACACAGACAGTTTTGTCTATCAGATTCAAACCCCTGATTTCTATAAAGATTTAAAACAATTATTATTGAATTATTTCGATACTAGTAACTTTCCAGCAGAAAATATACATAGCTTACCACTTTTGAACAAAAAAGTTCCTGGTCTTTTCAAAGACGAAATGGGAGGGAACATAATATCAGAATTTGTTGGATTACGATCAAAACTGTACTGTATAAAAACTGTTAACAGTACTATTAAAAAAGCAAAGGGGGTGAAATCATGCGTTGTTCGCGATATTTCAATATCTCAATACAAAAAAAGCTTATATGATGGGGATGTAGTGAGAAAAACCAACGTTTTATTCAAATCTATTAAACATGAAATATTCACACGTAGCCTTAAAAAAGTTGCACTAAGCCGCAACGATGACAAGCGTCACATTTTGTCTGACAAAGTATCTACGAGAGCTTGGGGTCATAGAGCCATTCTTAATATTTAAATTGTATCAAACGAAATGTATATTATTTGTTTAAAGTTAGGTAACTATTTGCACTGTAATTTTATGATGGTAATGAATAGTTTACAATGATTTGAAGTGATTTTGTGTCTTCTGATTATAATATGTCATAAGTAATGTATGTACTGTAAGAACCCATAATATAAGGTATTACACTGATGCTTGTGCAAGTAATAGAATGGACTCTTTTAATAGAACTGTTTTAGAATTTATATTCTAGAAATTAAGTTACCACCTTGTACATTGTACTTATATCGCAAATAAATGATGATACGATATTTTTTTGATTTATTAAATATCCCCTATTTCTAATGAATAGTTAAGAATAGTTAAGAGTTTATGTAGGTATTCAGTTATCGCACAAAAACACGTGTGCATTTAAAAGTGCAGGTTAAAACAAGTTGCTAACACGAGTGTTATTTAGCGCGCGTCGTATTTCGTTTCAACTTACTGGAAGAAATATTTGCTATACTGAAAAATGATTATTGAACATGTTAAAACATGTAGTACACGTGCTTATGACACTTCGTCTCACACGTCTCATGTTCTTGATTACCTATATAGACAAAGCTTATTCATTCTAAATTTAGTTCATTATTCGTGCTCAGTGCATTCACATAAAGATTGCGTCGAACTTAAAATGCAGTCCAACCATCAGTACCTCTCTTCACCGCAAACCAGCTACTTTGCATCGAATGATCATAGAATACCAAAGCTCATAATTAAAATAGAAATCATGGAAGCAGTGGATTCAGCGGATAAAACTGAAGTGGAAATCAGAGGGCGAGCAAAAAGCCAGTATTTGGTGTACGACCATTGGGACGTCATCTATTATAAGACAGAACAACTGCTGACTGAAATTAGTAGGAAACTGGGAGACCGCAACGAAAGACCTGCTTTGTGACTACTGTGAAATAATTATATTATAAATCAGGTATGTTGTAGTTATCCTTTATCGAATACTTTTTAAAATAAAAGGGTTATTATAGTTGTAATAATAACTTCTTGATTTTAATATGAGATTTTTTTTCTTTACAGATAATGGCGGATGGATACGACGTTTTTCCTCAATACGCTCAAGACCCATTAGAAAACTTTACGCAACAATACAAGGATTTGTTTGGTTCGCAATCGACAGAAGTTAAACAAAAGAAGAGAAAACGTGTTCCATCAAAAAAGAATAAGCGAATAGCTCCTAAATCTTTTGTGGTGTGCAACGAACAGAAAGGTTTCAAGATGATCCAGATAAAGGTGCTGGACTTGGTCTGCGAATGTGAATCAACAAGGACAAGCTCGTCGACCTCGACGCCGGACGCTGACAGCGAGTGCGTGTTACTTAGTGCTCAATACGTTGTTCATGACGCAGTGGACGAAATAATGGATATGACAGAATGTGTAATTAAGAAGATATCAAAAAAGTTATGTGGTTCTAACTTTTAGTTGATTTACGTTTTTAAGTTATTAGAATATTGTTTAATAATCCTAGTTGTATTTGTAATTAAATAAATAAATTAACTAATATGCAAAAAATATGTTTTTTACTAAGTCCCCTAAAAATGTAGGTAGGTATAAATTGAGGTATAAAAATAAATAAAACATTTAATTCAATGTTACAATTATTTATTTCAAAAAATAAGCATTAATAAAATACATTGTTATCCATACACCATTTCTTTAAACTTAAAACATTTCGTAACGCACAATACTTATCATGATAAAAACAATTAAACATAATTTTGTCTTTACAATAGAGTTCATTCAGATTATTCAAATTAGGAGTACCTTGACGCGTTATATCGAAAACACTATTATTATTATCACACAACTCTTGCATCCATTTTACTTTTTCTTCCCCTTTGACTATAATTCTTTTATTTTTCAAAAAACCATTGATCATTCTAAGAAATTCTCTGTAGTCTATATAGCCCTCACTCCATAAATAACCTCTATTTCTTTCAATCCAACGAACACATTTCTTTTCTTCATCACTCAATGCAGAGAACGGATACGGAGGCTTTATTAAAAACACGTAAGTATACTCTGGAGTAGCTACTGCCATTTCTTTAACCAAGAATTTATTATCGATGTCCTTGAATCCTTGCAAATCAACGATTACTGTATTATAATTATTCATGATATTTTCTTTACAATGTTACTCAAAGGCTTATATTCGTATAAACAATCGTTTAAAATCAAGCAGTATGCAGCTGTCTTATCTGGAATTTCTTGGTCTGTTTCAATTTCGACTCGCACATCAATAGATCCTTTAAGCGTTTCGTGTTGTCGTGAACAGTCAATAACGAATAAAGGAGCAATGTTTTTAAATTCGTTTAAGCTCAACAACGGCTCTGGTCGACGTCCATGATACGACTGTTGAAATCTTGTATATTGTTCATATAATAAAGTAAATTTGTCTTCGGAGAAATTGATGTTCAATCCTTCATATGGATAATATGATGAATTCAAAAATACTCTTACATCACGCACGTGACAATGATCAAACTCTGCCATTGACAATTGACTGTTGTGTTTCCGGTTAGTTTGTAAAGCAATGATAACAAAGCGCGGTTTCTCTATTTGCGATGAAGTTTTGATAGACCAAGTATGTTTGCGTGTTTTAGGTAGTAATGGGTATTCGTAAAGATCCCAGTTGCGAAACGCTAATGGAATAGCACGATCTCTCTCTAAATGCTTTAATAGATTTATTCTTTCTCGATCAGACACTTTAATGTGTGGCACTCTCCAAATGATTTTATTTATTGTAATATCATCTACAGCTTCTCCTGCATTTAATTTTATGGCATTAAGGTTCGTATTGCTTCTAAGTAGCACTAACTCGTGTTTACAGTTCATGATAATTTTTTGATAATCTTCTGCAAATCCTAATATCTTGCTTAAAGGAATTGATACAGAAAACGATCCATCTCCTGTATTTTTGGTTCCCCCTGTTGACCACCCCCAAACACGAGCATATTTTGACTCGTTTTCACTTAAGGACAGATATGACTTTATAGTTGTAGTTAAACCAGCATTTTTAATTTTATCTATTTCTACTCCATTCAATTCGTAACGAATATCTTGAAATAGGAACAATGCCGGATTATTAACGAAGTTTACATCTGATATTTTTGCTTTGGTCGTGGTGTTATGAACACTCACTTTTCCCTCGATGTACAGACTACTAAGTGATGGCAGTACGTATAGGTCTTGCTGATTAATCGGAATTCTTATTTCATCATTCTTGTTGAAACTTGTTACGTATGGCTTGTATGAATGATACTCGAAACCTTCAATGCTGTTGTCGTATGTAGTTTGTTCAGATATATTTAAGATATTCATTTTATTAACCCAATTTTCTTTAGGAATTCTTTATTGGTCTTGGTAAGTTTCTTTTTAAGCTGTAGCGGTGTGCCTTTGCGGGATGATCTTTCAGCACTGACTCGAATATTCGACTGAGGGGAGCTTTTATTGAAATTTATCATTTTCTTCGAAAATGTAAATAGAGTTGAACTTCTTCACCTCGCAGGTTAATTTCTTTATTGTCTGCGTCCAAGAGTCTTATATTGATAGCGCTTATTCATGATTGATTAACAGGAAAATAAATCAAATTTTTTGGAACTTCAATTATTCTATAACCAGGTGGTACATTCGGCACAAATTCATAAATAATATGGCTTGCTTTCCCGTTTACAAATGAACCACTAACAACATCGCATTCGATCCGTACGATGGTCGTTGATAGAATGTTGACAGGATATTGTGAATCTGTACTTATATTAGCATTTATTGTTTCCTTCCCAAATCCTAAAATTTGAGCTAATGAGGCACTCTTATTGAAATGAACATCTTTTGAACAAAAGATGTTTGTTTTTAATGTATTATTATTGCAAGTGATTTTTAAAATTGTGTTCTTAATGTTGCATTTTAAATAATCACAAATATCTTGAAGCTCGTAAGACCCTTCAGGAATTTCGATTATTTCATTTTCACCATAGTAAAACTTATTATTACGCTCATCTATATTAGGAATAGAGTTGAAAGTGGAAAAGTACAAAAGACCACATTCATAGTCTCCTTGAAGCTCCAATGTTGGTGAGTAATTTGTTGATAAGGAAGCTCCTCTCCCAGTTATAGACACAGTGAAAGACATTTTGAAACTGACATATTTATTTTCTTCTTTCATTATATAAATGATTCTTCCAATAATTTCTTAAAAATTTTAGACACAAATGCCCACAGTTTGTAGTACCAAATGCTTGATGTCTTGCATAATTATAGTTTACAGGCAAGTCATGTACATATTTCATAAATTCTATTGGTGGTTTCAAATTTCCAAAGCTATCATAATATTCTATGTATTCATTTTGCTTCACATAGGCTACCCAATGCGTGCCAGGATTTATGTTGCTATCCAAATTCATAATTCCACATTCTATCTTTCTAGGTTTCAATGGTAACGTATCTCTCATGTAAACACCACGAAAATAAGGTATATCAGTGGCATGTTGTATTATATCAAGGTTAGTGAGTGCACGTCTGGGCAGCCGTTTATTTAGTTTTTTGATGGACTAAGATATAAACCTGCTCCTTTTTTATGTGGTTTTATATATAATCCTTTTCCAAGAGCCACTGCTTCCATCATCCTGTTGTGTCTCTCAGCTTCCTGAAGACTTTTTTGTGCAGCCTTAGAATCATTAACAGCTTTCGCTATACCTGCTGCACCTCCAGCAAGTGAACCTAAAGCCGATAGCCCAGCAAATATGGGGATGAGTGGCAAAACCCCACCACTCTTTGGGAGAGGAATATAACGAGGCAAACGTATTCCTTTCTTATTCCGAAACAATTTCTTTGCCGCTGCATAAGCATATTTTATAGACGAAGTGTGATTTTTCGATTTATGTTTTTTTAAATGAGATTTAATCTTTTTAATTCCTTTATGAAACGATTTTATGGCTCCGCCTGCTTTGATTTTTGCTTTCATTGCGTTTTTTACTATCCATGAGGCAATTTTTTCTCCTTTGCCTGCGTCTTTCGAATTCAACCTTTTTTTAGCCATGTTCAAAAGTTCTAAATCAGCTTTACGTCGTACTTTTAAATCTTTATTAATGTATGCAATATCGTGATGCATGCAAGCTTCGTCTAATCTATTAACTCCTCGATCACCTTTTTGTATCCGTTTTTGAAGTTTTGTACCAGGACCACAAAATTGATAGCCTGGTAAGTGTAGCTCAACTGGCAAACGATCAATCAATTTATCAATTATACCACTGCCTTCCTTCATTGATAAGCAGTAAGTGTCGTGAAGAAGTGATTTGTGTTATTTATATACCTCTCCACTACACCACTAATTCTTTTTTGTTTACCCAAGTGTTCTCTTCATTACCTAGCCCTAACCATTTTACAAATAGTTTGTTTCCTTTTCTTTTTATAACTTTTTCAATAAGGTAAATGTCAGGAAAATTAGTTTTTTGTAACTCATACCGGTAAAAAGAACCTAAGATAATTTGATTGTGTTTGTCAGCTATTTGATACGTTTGAGGATTGGTTTGACCGATTTTAACAATGCGAAATATTTCCGTAGACCAATTAGGAGTATAGCCTTTATAAAAATCACCTTTATATTTACTTATACGAACAAAATCACCAACTCTCAAAGTTGGACCTGAACGTGCTATCTTTCCATGTTGTGTTTTAAAAATATTAGACCTTACTAAAAGCTCATTTGAACGATTAACATTGATTGGTTTGAATTTTGTGATACGGTGACAAGTATTGTTGTAGTGATTCACAACAGAATCTAAATTACTTTGAACCCATTCATATCGTCCGCATAAACTGAATGCTTTGTAAAGATGGGATTTTATGGTTCTAATTACGCGTTCTACTATGGAAGCTTTTTTAACAGAATATGTGGAATAATGGTTTATGTTGTTACTTTTCATTAATTTTTCAAAAGAATCATTGTAAAACTCTGTGCCTAGATCTGTTTGTAAATTTTTTGGCTTTCGTGTGGATTCAGAAAATATGTTGTGCATAGCATTTGCAACGCATGTCTTAGATTTCGTCTTCAACGGTCTAACCCAAACGTATTTTGATAAAGCATCAATTACTACTAAAACATATTTGTATCCTTTATTGAATGATGCATACTTTTGAAAATCCATGAGATCAGCTTGCCATAAATCATCGATTCCTTTAATAACAGTATGTCAACGAATGAAATTTCTTCTTGCCGCCTTGTGAAGTTCGTTAACTATATCTTGTTTACTCATTATTAACAACTTTTGATGGTAGCATGAGGTCAATTTCTTTTTTTGTGTAGTACAATTTACTAAAATTTGTAGTAGTAAGTTTTTCTAAATTGTTAAGATACTTTTTTAAATTGCTTTGAATATTATTCAGTTCATTTTTTAGTTCATCAACACTTTTATCCACGTATTCTTTATTTACAGCCTCATCGTTCCTTTCCGGAATTTGTAGTCCCTTTAATCTCGATGATTTTAAGTCAAAGTCTCCTTCATCTGTTCGCACTAGGATGTCGCTAAGAATATTACTGAATTCTGATAGTCGTAAACGTTTGTGAATATGATGACCAAATTTGTCAATATTCATTGTCGTCTGGTCCGCTTCCGTAGATTAATGACACTGCCCGATCCTCCTGATGGAAGCTTTATATATTTGATTTGTTTTATAATTCCAGCTTCATATAACTCTTCAAGTATTGCATAAATTTCATTTTGTACCCCAGTGTTGCCAGCTGCCCATGATCCAATATATTAGTAATTTTAACCTTTCCACTAATTCATTGGGATCATCCCAGTAAACCAAATCGGTATCGTTCTTCACTTCTTTTAAAATATCGATGCCTTTGCCCTGTCGGAGACTTTCCAAACTACTTGTATGACTTCTAGCGAACTTAAATAATGGTTTGATTACTTTCATATACTTAAAACTTTTGTTACTGTTAATTGGTTTCGAAGAATCAAAGTTGCGTCTGTAAGCATTGGTATCCATAAGTATTAATTTATAATTTTGTAAATCTTGTTCTGTAATAATTTCTAAATTTGGGATCTTTTCATACAATAACTCTCTCAAGCCAGGAGTCTTTTTGAGGCTACGACTTCCAATTTTTATAATATGGTCATCATCGTGAACACGCGTATTGCCAAGCATTAGTTTCCCCTTTACGTTCCTAATACCAAAAGGTATATCTTTCATTACTTCAGATGATACAGACCATGATAAAGAATCATTATTATTATTGCCAGTACTTGGCGAGGACTGAAGAGATTTGAATGAGCTCTCATGATCATCATCACCTTCAGTGGGTGGTGCAGTAAGGGTTTTGTTAGGCGTTTTACAGTTTTCATTTTCTATATTAACTTCATCTTCTTCAAAATATTCTTCGTTGTCATCATCCGCTTTAAAGTAATCAAAATCTTCGTCAGAAATATTTGATGACTCACTTTTTGTGTGTTTAGTTCTTTTCACTGATTGGCTTTGTTCTGTCTCTTCATCTATGAGGCGTTTGTTGGCAGTTCTACAAGTCAATAGTTTAAGGGGGGTTACAATTGGTTTAAATATTGTTTCCAGAGCCAAGTCGTTGTTCTTTTTTGAATCTTTTATCATTTCTACCTTTTTTTTTACAGCTGATGCTGACTTTACAATTTGTTCCTTAAGGTTTCGCTCCATTGTTAAGGATTCCACTTTGTATGACTTCCTGATTGTAACTGATCCGTTTTCGTCCAAGTAATAGTTACTTATACAAGAAATAAAACATTTAATCCACTATTATGAATGTATCAAACTTCATTCTATAACAACCTTTGTTTCGTTCACAATCCTTATTGATGACGACATAACTGTATGGTTTTTTCCACACTGTTGAACACATTTTACGGAACTGTGACCACGTCATATCAGATCCTACATGCTCATCGTATATATGTCTCAGGTTAATGTCGTCTTGTTTAAATAATATTATCAGATTAGCATTGTCTCTTACGAGTTGCTTAGGTATTTTGGTGTAGGTTTGATTAATATAAAAGCAGTCAATGTTTTTATGTCTTCCCATGGCAAAGTAATCGCGAATATTGTTTTGTTTCTCGCACGCAACATCATCAAAAATAAAAATTGAGTCGGGCAAAGCTTCGTGTGGCGTTAGAATTTCACTATTATCATTATACTTGTAGTAAGATATTTCTGAAATTTTCTCCAATACCTTTTCTAAAAATATGTACTTAGGTTGATACAAAGACTTCGAATATACATAAAGGTTACGAAAACGAGGCCCATCCTGGTGTAGCAATAGACTTATTACTAAGTTAGTTTTTCCGCAGTTTGATGGACCACAAACAATGCTTCGGATAGTGTTTGGCAATAATTTGCCATGCCTCTTACACTGATTTGAAGAGACTGGACATATACATTGTAATCTAAGAGATTCTTTTTGTTTTATAAATCTCATTTCTTTTTACTCAACCGTTCTGATTGACGGGTTTCAACGGAATGATGAAAATAGTGACGATAGATAAATTTAATGGGATTCATGAAAAATTCACTGCCACGCAGTTTCTTGAACTTCCGGTTGTGAACTGAAGGTTTGCTGAATATATTGCACCACTGATTCGTAGTGTATTATTGGGCATTCTGTCATACCAGAGTGAGCGAAGCGAACGGTCGGGAGCGAAGCGGACGACTGGGGGACAGAATGCCCAATAATACACTACTAAGCTATCTCCAGTTGCAGTTTGGCACGCTCTGTTTGTAACACCCAGTATGTTCCGCAAGTAAGTCACCACCAAGTTTCATGTATTTATCTATCATATCATCAGAGAAGAACAAAATACCTTAGATCAGCTAGTGAAACTCCTGAACGTTAGTAGTTCAGGAGAGATGTTACATGTTTGTTTTGAATATGCAAGTTTATCCTTAGACTAATTATAGACTTAGTACGTTGGACCACCAACCAACTAATTTAAAGTAAAGTCTTTCAAGTGGCAGACTACAATTAGGTACTTATTATGGTGTATCCACACTTCCAGATACTATTGCAAAGCCACTGCGAAATGAGTGGCATGGCACATGCCAGCGGGCGGTTTGGATAAACCATTGGAGTAGGCCATGGCAATGATTCAATCATGATGTCCCCGCTTAATTGTTAATGGATTTCTAAATATTCTTTGGAACATACAGCTGTATGGTTTGACGTTTATTATTGTAGTCTATCTCTTTTCATTTATATACAAGATGAAGTGTTTTATTGTTAGTCGGTGTATCACTAGAATCAGAGCTATTCTAACCTACCTAAATTCCACTACGGCGTGTCAGTAAGATAGTTTTCTCGGGATTAAGCAATTTTGGTGTACCCTCAACTTGCTACCGCAAATTCGATAATGCGGCATTCAGGATTCATAGTATGTTTGATTCGTCGCAAAGTTTGCTCAGATTAATACCACATGTCGTACAACTTTAAAGCTTTGAACTAGTTCTAGTTGAATGAATAAAGAGCTTCTGCTCGTATTAAGATTAAACAGTACGAGTGACTAAGATTAAGCGAAGAGTTTTATGGAAGGTTACGGAGAATGGAAGCTAGACTTAGGTAGGTACTGTAATTTGAAACTTTTCAGGAGTAACACTGTTGACGTCTTAATAAGTTCTGGTTAGCATTATCTGCCAGATGTCATACGAAATGCCGGTTTATATTTTATTTATTATAACAAAATAGCACAAAATAGGGCACAAAGTGAGAGAAAGTACAAATAGAGGCTATATTCTGGCATGAAGCTCGCTTTCAACAGTAAAAAAAACAGTGGGGACGACATCCGTTTCCTTAACTGAACATTTACTAAAATATTGAGTTGTAGGGATAAACAATCTGCTAATTAAATATGTAAATTCATTAATTATTCAGTTAATAATTGCACTGAATTTAGTTAGCCTTTCAGATTATTATTTTAATAGTTACAATATTTGAAATAAATCTAACCTCCACCAACCAATCAGAGTCAACTTCCCTTTGGCGCCAAAATGAACATTTGTTATACGGCAGATATATAAAAGGAAGTGAAGTAAGTAAGTAATAAGTGTCCCAATAATCTTTAAATTATTAATAAACAATGAACAAAATACAATTCTAATAATTAAATCATTAAAATATTAATCCAAGTTATTCTTATATCATAGCCAAATGACATTCAACATGGTGGACACTTCCGACGTTTGCGTTAATCATACTATTTCAAATCTAGATAGGCATATGAATTATAATGTATTGAACATATTATGACGAAGAGAATGTGTAATTTAGTGAGTACAATGGGGTTACATAAGTCACACGCAGTAAGTAAGTGGTTTAGTGCTGAAGTTATACTACTCGTATTACAGAACTAAGTAAATATGTGGGGCAGACTAGGATCGGGAATCGTCGTGTAACAATTATTTTGAGCTTTTTATTCAGTTTTATAATGCGTTTAATTTCTTTGATTAGTTCTTATTTGTGGACGGTCAATCAAGCTCCAAAGAATAATCTATATCTAACAAACCAGCCATAGCATAGCTTGCACAGCCTAATACCAACGAGCCGTTCTTATTTAGGCTTTTTCAAACTGCTCATAGCCCAATAATATTTTCATAAAATTAGTTTAATATCACTAACATTAGAATTGATTGAAACGATTACCACCATGTACCCCATTAGATCCCGTTACAATCTATTCTAATGTTGTTGACATTGTAAGTTTAAATCAATGTACCTCATTGTTTAGTTTCCAATATTATGGCACTGCTATTTTAAGACAGTTTACTGTCTTCCTTAATGACCCTACATGCATCTTACGCACACTAACATAAGATAGATGTGCCATATCAGTTAGTGCCTTGCCAAAATTGGGAATAATTAATCAACTAACGGCTGCTATCTGCCAGCTAATAGGCCACACATAACTGCGTTAGGTAGTTTGCTTGGCGCTATCGATGGATAATAGCTGTGATCGCGATTTGATGACAAGGAATACCACAATTATAGAGCTATGTTATGGGTAGGAAATGATGATAACAAATACCTAGTCAGGTCATAAGTTCTGTCACATGTGTAATATGAAATAATTTAGACATGTTTATTATTTATGTAACTATTTATATAGGTAGCAAAATGAACTTAATAAAACAGATTCATATGGTAATAAAGTTTATTCAAAATTACCCCTGCGATTTTGAATACAGGTCTTCAATCTGCATGCCCAGTCGTCTATCGCAGCACGAACGAGGTCCATGTCAATATCGGCGGCTACCTTAATCAAGGATGCCTTTAGTGACTCCAAATTAGGATGAGGCTTTGAGCAGGCCTTTTCCTGCAAGTATTGTCATATATTGTAATCTAACGGACTCAAATCTGACTGATACTGGAGGAGGGCCAGTCTTCGTGCCGGATGAAGTCGATTTCACGCGCCGCCAGCCAGTCTTGTGTGCTTTTCGCTCTATGAGCTGGCGCAGAATCTTGTTGGAATACCCAGTGTCTGTTATTAAACATGGTATGAGAAATAGGTTCCACAAGGTTTTTGAGGACTGTATTTTGATACACAATTGCATTCGTTTTTACACCTTTCTCACAAAAATGTACCTCAGTTAAGGCGCAATAAGAAATTCCCTACCAAACCATAAGCGAGGATAGAAAATGACCTCGTTGGACACGCGGAATACGGTTGCTCGCTACTTCACTATTGAGTGCGTATACCTTATCATTTTGTTTGTTGTAGCTCTCTTCCACGGTGATAATTTCCCGATGCTTATTTCCCGCGTACTGCTTCAACAAAGCTCGGCATTTCTTCAGTCTCAGGTCCATTAAACGAGCTTCCAAACGATGTCCTGTTTTTCTTCAATGTGCCCTCAGCCCTAAGACTTCATTTAACACCCTTTTCATCGTGGTCCTGCTTAACCCCATCTGAAAGGCTAACAGTTTCTGCTTACGTATGGGATTTCTTTGAATTCGCGCCTTAACAGCTTTTATTACTGCTGGAGTCCGAGCGAGGGCAACCACTTCTTGACCTGTCATCTACACTAAAGTCTTCATTGTATCGTTTTATGGTACGATGAACGAATCTTTTGGTTATATTCAAATTTTCAGCTAGTCGAAAATATTGAATTGGCGCGTAACCGCAACGATGCAATGCATAAACCGCGACACGGTCTTCTTTAAGTGTCCACTCTATATTTAAAAATGAGGAAAAATCTAAAAAGTACACATTTATTTTTATGAAAAATTCGAATTAAATAAACTTTTTTGTAGCCAGCATTCTAAATAAAAAAAATATTGTGTGACAGAACTTATGACCTGACTATATATATACGGGAAAATTACCCTTTTTAGGGTTCCGTAGTCCAAAGGTAAAAAACGGAACCCTTTCACTTTGGCCAAGTCTTTCTGTCTGTCAGACCGTCCATATGTCACAGCCACATTATTCTCAAACTATTAGCATCCCACAGTTGAAACTTGGTAGGTAGATATGCTTTACGATTTTCATAATAATATAAAAATAATGTTATTTAAGAGGAAGGGGGGATGTATGTGGTGTATGGGGATATATCACATATTTTGAAACTAAGTTAGTGTAAATTTTGAAAAAATACATGATGTAGATCCTAACAAAAACTTTCAACGAAAATTGGTTTAAACGAGATCGAACAAGTTGTTTTTGAACTATAAAGCTCAACAACCGCAAACATAATTACCGCACTATGAAAAACAAAGTTGTATTTTGCTGTCAACAAAACATTGTGGTATTTTGGCTAAGTGGAATTCAGGAGATCCCTAATTCAGTTTAAGTTGGCACGGAACCCTCAGCGCGCGAGTCCGACTCGCACTCAGCCGTTATTTTTTTTAGAATTACTCGCTTCAATATGGCATATGATTTTCTAGGATCAATGCTCGATTTCCGCAATAAAATCAATTGAAAACCTAATAGCAGGTTTTCGAATAAGTTCTTGTTAATTTTTATTATATAATCGAGATTACTTTATGGCATGATTTTGGATAAGTTTTCAACACAGTGTCATACTTCATATTCCTAAAGATTATATTTTTAAAGATTATATTTTGTCTTGGTTAGCTAAGAGGTTGCTGGTTTAAGTGGCGCCGGTGCGCAAATTTTTGGTTTCTTATTTCATCTTTAGGCATAAAGTTTTCAATTATTAAAAATTACTCGAAATACTGGCGCGAGTTATTCAAAAATAAGGTATCTGAACATACTCATATCAATAGGACTGAAATGAAGCCTAGAAACCCGGTTTTTGTATTAAAAATACCAATACATTGCATTTACTGTCACTTTTACTAGAGCACTTTCAAGGATGAATTTTAGGGACAGAAGTAGTCCGCTAGTTGATTGAAAAAAATATTTTCTCTAGTTTTGTAGGAAAAAGTTAATATATTCCATGGATTAAACTCTCAGACAGCCTTAGTAAAAGTAAAAATCTCATTACGCTCGTAAAAAACTTGTCCGCATTAATTAACTTCATGGACTTCTTTTCATAGATGAGAATTCGTCAAGCAAATTAAATAAAGTAAGGCACATTTCTATTACAAGTACCGGAGATAAGTACATAGATTAGTGTTTCTATGGAACAAAATATATGTAATTAGAGCAAAAATCTAGACTAATATTATAAAACTGTAGAGTTTGCTTATTTGTTTGAACGTGTTTATCTCAGGAACTACTAGACCGATTTGCAAAAAATATTTTGTGTGTGATAGCCTTTTCATCGAGAAAGGCTTAAGGCGATAAAACATCGCGCTGTGAGTGGAGGGAGGAAGCCAGCTCAAACCGCGCGGACCCAGTCGTGGGGTACCGCTATTTTAAAATTTAGGTCTTTTAAGTAGCCAGTAATCAATTATAAATGGTTTAAATGTGTTATAATACAAAAGTTTATTGTAATTTTGAATTAAAAGAAACGGATCAGCAATATCGTGTCATAGAACTTGATATTGTCATTTACTACAAGGAGTTAGTGATTTTGATATACATTGATTAGAGATTATAACTTTAGATTACTTTACCCTTAAGTTAAAGCATTTATGAGCTCTATCATCTAGGTCAAGGATAACGAACGCTTTGTAGAATCATAGATTTAAATTTCCCTCCTATTCCAGGGCCACAAGCGGCCGTGTGTCAGTTAAGTTCGCGAAGCAACAAAGGCAAGACAGTGGTCATGTGTTATTTACGTAATCTTTACTTGAAACTAAAAAATAGCGTATAATATCTATGTATCGAAAAGTTTATACGCATAATTGAAAGTGTAATTTTGCATGCCATCTTATCAAATTTGAAATAATCACGATGTCAAACAAAACAAATTGAAATCCGGTTCTGATGTATGCAAAACGGTTCATCCACTAAGATACGAACACTGGCACCAAATCGAAAATGAGTGCAAAGTCGCCCTTTGATATTATGGAATCGGAAATCGAATGTACAAATTCACCATTAGCTTATTTAGTGCCCTCATTTCGTAACACTAAAAGCCACCTCGTAACACCAACATACTCAATTACCACAATTACCATCCTAAGAAACAATGAATACTCAGAAATATTCAGCGGGCATAATGAAAACAGAGATACAGATTACGTTGATGTAACTCCTAAACAAACAGAAGGGCTAATAGCCCAGATTTCTACTAATGGAGTTGGTAATGGAACAGTAATATTTATGCAAGGCGCGAGTTACTAACTCCTGTGGGTAGTGAAGCGAAATGAGTTTGATAACACTTGGTATGTGATGTTTTAGGCGAATCAAAGTTAAAGCTTATAAGCCGGGCGCGGCATGAAGAATAAGATTTAAGAATGGGTGAAGACGCTAGCACATTATAATATTTTACATGTTTGTTGAAATATTTTAATCTTATGTCAATAGGAATACTGCCTGCCTTTAGCTTGACGTGGTAGCTATTGTCCGTACATACCTTTAATTTAATTCAGAATAACTAACATCAATTTTCATTCTTATTTCATTACTTACTACACCCAAAAGTCAATAAAGAAAGAAATCAAGATGACACGTTTCATGCAGCGGTTAGCGCTGCTGACTACTATGCCAGCCGTCGCAGGTTCGAACACCGCAAGAGACAAATGTTTATGTGATAAGCACATACATTTGAACCAAAGTCATGGATGTTTATATGTATTAGTATTTTTAGGAGACGCCCCCGTCATAATCGTTGTCTGGTATTCGTAGCACAAGGCAGATAATTGTGTAGACGCTCACGGATGAAAAGGCCACCGGCGGTCGCATAAACAAAAGCATAACAAAAAACTGTTGATAAAAACATCCATCAGGAATCAATTAGAAACCAAAACAATTGGTGTGTTTTCTGGCGCATATACGAATATAAATTGCAATTTTCATCAAGGTAGACTTACTTCTTAAATCTTGCTTTAGATTCTTTCACAATTTCCCATCATCATAATTATCAGCCAAAGGACGTCCACTGAACTGAACTGAACTGAACATAGGACTCCCCCACGGTTTTCCACAGTGACCGGTTGTGACTGTTGTGAGCGATCTGCATCCAGTGTGATCCTGCGATCTTTACAAGTTCGTCTGTTCATCTTGTCAGTGGTCTCCAATCTAAAACTTTTTTGTCCCAATTTCCCAGGCAAAATTTAATTCAATTACTATCTTAATTTCCATTATTACATCAGAGAGTCTTTCCGAGTCCAATATTAAGGAAGGAAAACAAAAGGCTTTCGTAACACAATTTTTCGCTGACTTGAGACACCCAAATCTAATTGAATTTTCATAATTAGCGGCGGCAATTACAAAAATAACAATCACATCTCAATTTTTTTGAGGAAAGGCAGGAAAGTTATTGTTTGGACTTGGCCAAGCGAAAATATTCAAATACTATATTCGTTTATCGTATTCTACATCTGTACCTACATAAATACAAAGATTTTTTTAATGCAACGTACCATTCTATGACCGTGCTAGGAACGTATCAGGCACGAAAAGCAACCCGATACGTTCTGAACGGATTGACAGCGTTCTGTCTCACCGTTAAACGGAGCGAGAGCGAGAGCGAGTATTTTGTCGGGACTAAAACGCTCCGTGCATGCCACGCGACGGTAGTGGTCGGTGACAGAACAGTCCAACGGGCAGGGTGTCATAGTTTTCAATGTAAACATAATATTTTTTGCCTAACACGTTCCTACCACGGTCATGGTATGCTACGGTGTAGTGAGCAAAAAAAAAACATCACGATACGACTCAAATGACCAAAGCATTACTGAACAATTTTAATAAAATGAGTTTTGCGTTGAAATATTTTACAGGAAATCCGAAATTAACTCGGGCGACGCTGCGGGGAACTTTAGTCTAAAGTCTAAAAGGCGATACTAAACTGAATCTACAAAATTATTACAGATGGACGATTTCACATTAAGATAACTTATTCTTTTCTATTTTGTATTAATATTTTTCTACAGTGTCTAATGTAAGTATATGTTCAATTCACCTGCTTACTCTATGAGTCCTCCAGTTTAAAACCCGAGTCCTATCGCGATGTATGTTTTGGAGTTTTTTATCCCTGAAATCACGAAGAAAGAAAGTAAATCTGTTTCCTCTCTAGTGTTACACTTAATGAGAGCTATACAACATAGTGTTTAAACACATGTAAACATGTTCACTGTCTCGTGACTTAGCTGAACATAGCTGCAATCACCGAAATCGTTGGAAAGATTTATTCAACCCTCTACTATGTGTTCGTATGTCGATACACAGATGTTACCCATCTAAATTCCAACCACGGACCCCATTACTTAACCGAGGCGAAAACAAAAAGACGCGTTATTGCAAAACGAAGCAAGTTCGTATCGAAGCCACTCGCGACTTGGCTCATTAGTCGCAGAGTCGGAGAAACAAATACGAATAACTTCGTTACGATAAACTTTGATCAAATAACCTTTTTCTTGGGGAACCTTAACAGTAGCGTGCGCCAAAATGTAGCTTATAAATGTCGTAGAAGACCACACACTCCGACTTCATCGATCATAGCACCGATGCAGACACACGTTTTGAAAACGCGCTACAGAACCGCGACTCACATTATGAACAGATTTAATTTGCCATCGATGCAGTCGCGCGTTATAATCGATGCAGTCGCCATTGTACAGTACATAATTTGTCAATGTCCAACTTCTGCATCGATGCTAACACGCTTTAGCATAGCGATTGTATGGATACTAAAAGTAGCGCAAGTGTGTAAAGGCTAACATTTCAAGACTGCATCGATGCTGCATCGCTGCTAAAAGTCACAGTGTGCAAAGGGTCTGAGGGGTGACGAATAAAAGTGTTACACTAGGTGATGTGACAAAAGTAGTAGGTAAAGATGTCCATGCAAGTAGGTTCACCTCCCCACGCAGAATGAAGATATTTTATCGCCCCATAGTTTGGTCAGCTGCGAATTATTATGGAGCCGGGGTCGTTGTAATATGCGCACTTACATACTTCTCTATACTGATTAAAAAACCGACTAAAAAAACTGTCGGCCGAAAAAGTCTGCAGCGGCAAATATTATGGCAAAAGTTAAAATATGGGAACCACTGCCTACAGTTTCTAGGTGACATTTTGAACAATGAATATCTAATAATATGTTAAAACTACGGCTATAAGTCCCGCCCATGCGCAAAAGGTTTGGTTTCTTTATTGAGGTAAGTAGCTATAGTTGCTGTCAACGGTTGAAATCACGGCTAGCCATAAAATAACAATAACTGTTAAAGACACAGCTAACGTCAAAGTGTCGGCTATACCTAGTAACATTGTGCAAGCCATCCTAACCAAAACTCCCTTAGAGGAAACTGCGGTCCACTAAACAACAATAGCAAATAAAAATAACGATACGCTTTCGGTCGCGAGATGTGCGGGAAATGACGCTGTTATTCTACCAAATAATAACCGTATGACCACAAAGAAATCCATAAATCTGTCTATAGGACCAACTAAATTAATAAAATGGTTACAGTACTATAGAGTATGTTAGAAAATACGCCAATCTCTTCAGTAAATTTAAAGTAACAATTTACTTTATCAGTCAAAAGTTGCATCTGGATTCACCGTAAGTTTTTTCGCTTAAAGTGTTATACCTAAGGCCCGGTTGCGTGATCGATAGTAATAGTTAAATATGATGACCACGATTGAATATATGTTTTATTTTGTTAAAAAAAACTAGCTAAACAACTTAGTGTTTTTTCTTCAAAACACACAGTAGTAAATGTTCATTCTCTGATAACGACATTTAATTAACCATTACAATTGATCACGCAACTGGGCCTGAGTGTGACAAATAAAAAAAATGTTGAGAGGTAACTAATTTTTTGTCATAATATTTTTATGTATATTATAAACTGCTGTCAAAACGTAAGGGTATGTAATTGCTCACATCTTTAAATTCTGGAATAGTTTCAAATGCGTGTATGCGATGGACATCGGATGAGCATCAATCGTTGGATTTATTTTAGTTGACCTATTTACAATATACGCAATGTAATTTTATTTTCTTGGTAAGAGATCCTCCAAAAAAACGACATCTACATTTTTATTGAATAACTAGATAGATAAATGAGTAGGATATAAATTATCTGACCTATTGAGCATTACAGTGTGAATGAGAAGTGAAACCTATGATTAAAAGTATTAAACATATTATTTTGTATTAAGTAGTAGTATTAATCACATAAAATATATCATTTACTACGTGTTGGACTGGACATAGATTTTAATTGCTTCTTAAATTAATCGAATCAATCTTGAAAATAAATTTTTGAAATTGTAGTAGTAGTAGGTATTAAGGAACCGTACTGATTCAACCACAACTCAAACGCAAAAGCTAAAAGACAATTAAAATCATGTTCAGAAAAGAAACATTCTAATTACTTTATATGTTTTTTTTTTATCAACAGCCGATGTTTTTACATTGCAAAGGAATTCGACCTATAACAAAGAACTGTCTTAAACCTTAAAATGACGCATTAATTTTTAGTTATTACTTATATCTCAAAACTACTGGACCGATTTTGATTAATCTTACACTGTACCCTAATTTTAACTACACCTGATTGAACTAATAGAGCATCATCTCGTTATAATTTCTTTTTTTCGAGAAATCCTGAGACAAACATACATAACCTACAAAAAAATTCAAACTTGTTAGAAAGCCTTAATAGACCCATATTATAAATTGTTAACCAATTCTGACAATTTACAGACATACAGGTCTACTTGATTGCCTTCTTTTGTTGAAGTCGGTAGAAATAGTACTAACCCTTCAGCTACCATGATATAATACTGGTAAGAAAATCTAATAAAAGGGACCTCGAGATTTCATACTTTGAAACAATTAAATGAGATGGCACGGCTCACTCACAAACAATGTAATTAGAACGGATAAACAGAATTTAGAATTTAACTCGTCGCTATGCCAACTGCAACAACTTTCAAGGTCCAGCGAGTGACATCTTTCATTTGTTTGTATACCGCGCTTTGTTTCGCTAAGATATTTATGGTCGATTTTTCAATGGTCAGATAAAACTTATCAGACTGATAAATTATAAAGCGACAGATTTAAAAAAATGTCAGCTACGTTTGATTGCTGACAATTAGGTGACGTTTTCAAATAGCCGTGTTGTATTTTTGTCGATGAATATTTCTAATCTGACTATTGAAAAATCAGCCCTAAGAAAATAATATTAGAATTGTGTAGTTATATCCTCAAGATGGATACAGTCGTATGAAGTAAACGAGATCTTTTTTTTACTTATATATACTCAATGTCAACCTTTACACACTGCGCTACTTTAAGCATCGATGCAGTCGCGATGCAGAAGCTGGAAATTGACAAATTATGTACTGTACTTTGGCGACTACGTCGATATTAACGCGCGACTGCATCGATGCTAACGCGTGACTGCATCGATGCTAAATAAAATGTTCTTTGCATGTGTCGAGTTGCTGAAACGCGTTTTTAAAACGCGCGTCTGCATCGATGCTAAGAGTCGCAGTGTGTAAAGGGTCTTACACCTCTATGCAAAGATACACATATGTATAAATAGGTCACGCTGAATATCTTAATATAAGTCTGCAATGCGTATTGTGAGAAATGACGTAGAGGTATGTTTGACACTCGTCACCTATAGTGTATTAGGCTTACTTGTTATGATTATGAGTGTATTTCTAAGACCCCTTACACACTGCGACTTTTAGCATCGATACAGTCGCTCGTGATGAAAACGCGATTCAGTATCGCGACTCACGCAATGAACAGATTTAATTTAGCATCGATGCAGTCGCGCGTTAGTATCGATGCAAACGCATGATTCAGTACATAATTTGTCAATTTTAAGCTTCTGGATCGAGAATTTATCGATGCTAACGTGTAAAGTTTGACATTTTATGACTGCATCGATACCAACGCGCGTTAGCATCGCTGCTAAAAGTCGCAGTGTGTAAAGGGTCCAAGGCCATGTAACGTATTAACAATTGTAATATGGAAACAGCATAAATGTATAAATCCGTATATACATTGCATTTTCAAATATTTGCAACGTAAAGGCCAACGAAAAATTCTAATGTGGAAACGTAAAGTCGCATGAATTACAGGACAGATGACATCGTAAAGGCAGATAGAGTATCCTACCTACGTTATTTCTAAATCATCTTTTAGAAATCGTCGCGGTATTATTTTATTAAATTCAGAAACTACCAACCAAAAAGTAACTCCGTCCATTTCACTCGAAATAATACCGTCTCAAGAGATTGAAACCCGAAAGTTTTCTTCAACCGTACAGTTTTTCCTCTAAATTACGAATATTGATCCAGCTAGGAACAAGTGTTTTGTCTTTTTAATTACTTTGTAAATTTATCTGGTCTGAACACTTTAAACAAAGCTTTCAGCGCGTTTCAAACAAATTTGCCTCATTGTCAACTTTGAGAGCGCTTCGCTAACGTTACTAAAGAAAATAATCTAAGTGTTTACAAACAATTGACCATTTTCTTAAAATAAAAGACTTATCTGAAATTATTTGATTTTGTTTAGATCTAAGTAAAATATTGCAACGCATTAATAGCATATTGAAATGGCGTGGATCGCCCATTTGCCGTGGTAAAAAGATTCGCCTGTCTAGCCACTCCGTGGCTAGCTGTTTCCAGGTGTGTTTGCCGCTTTCTGGGCAAGTAAGATCTAGCCCGTGTTCTTGCCGACACGAAAGAAGAAGAATAACATATTTCATTATTATCAGAGATGTCATTGATTAAGAAGTAAAAAGATTACCATAACTACTCGAATATTGGTCATTAAAAGTCAGACAGTACCTGCTTTCGCTTTTTTCATTTGATTCTCTTCAGTACGAGTTACTCAGATAAAATCCGTCATCTACAGTAAACAATGAGTTCACAAAAAGTAACTGGTATTCAACACACGGTGAAAGAATTTCTAAAATCAAAATGTATTTAGAGCTGCAAAATTATAAATAGATTCCCAAATCTCGACGTCCTTTGAGGACCGTTGAGTGCGAATCGATTCAACATTGCACAATTATAAATTAATATTTAAATGAGACTCCAGTCTCGGAGGATTACTATTCCAATTATACAATCTGCTTGTCACTGGAGATCTGGCGAAGTGTAAAAGTTACCAATGTTGTAGTAGGTAAATATATTTGTAGTACGAAACAAAAACTTAAATATAACGCTGTGAAATTTAAAAGAGTATTATATTATATTTTAAACTTTCATGGTCACTGACATAAGAATAGTTAGATACGGGTTTGCTACCATGTACCTTATTATTAATGAGTTTCCGATGCTTAGGCACTGTTGCAAGCGCCTAAACGATGCACGGAGTAACTCCGAAATCCGTGATCATGGCGCTTGCCACATTAATAAGGTACATGGTAGCAGGTCCGTATCTAACTATTTTAAATGAGTACTGTTTGCAGATTGGAGTACGTTTTGTGCAGTATGTTATATAATACGAGTACTTCTTCTAGTATTATAAAGCTGAAGAGTGTGTTTGTTTGAACGCGCTAATCTCAGGAACACCTGAACCGATTTGAAAAAATATTTTTGTGTTAGATAGCTTATTAATTGAGTAAGGCTTTAATTGGTTTTATGACAAAGCACGCACTGGTGCGAGGTAACAATTGATTTTCTATTGTGTCTCAATTGTGGCAGCGAAAGGGTTAGACTATGAAACATCACGCTGCGGCGGGAGGGGAAAGAGCAAACTCAAAACGTGCGGACGAAGTCGCGGGGACTGCTTGTACATTTATAAGAAATATGTCACTATGTGATGAAAAGCCCTAATGCTAATACCGAGTTCAAGATGTCCGTGATAGGCAATAGGCAAGAAACTTTCAAAATCAGTCTCATTTTTCTCTCAGTACTCGTAATATAACACATATACAACCTGGACAAAAAAAAAACATACCACACTGAAATTCGCATTTTCTTACCTTATGAAATGTCTGCATTTTATCTGTGTCTGAGTTCCTCATTCAACAGCGAGTAAATGAAAAGACAGCTTATGTAATCTAATGGTTAGAACATGTTTTTATGTCTTTTTCTGCCCTTTGTAACATTTACAGCGTGTTATTCGCATGTAAATAAACATCGCATTGCTTTGTTAGCCGACACTAAGGAAAAGGTAGGAATAAACTTTAATTGCCATGTTTGTTTTAACCTAACGTAGTATTGATGGTTTATTTATTTCTTGTACTTTGTTCGTTCTGTAGATTCTGCAAAGCTGAACCAACGAACCCAATATAAAATCGACGTAATGTTACCTGTGTAGGTATTGTCAATTATAATTCGGCCTGAATTTAACTAATAGTATTGAGAATGTTAACTATGTAAACTAAACTCGGCCTGAATTATTAGCCTAATAGTATTGTGAATGTTAACTACCTAAACTAAACACCACGCTTTTCAATATGGTAATCAGTTGACATGTTACCGCTTAGCTATCACAGAAGCTAACATTGCTAGCTTGGTTATGACTAAATAACATTTGCATCTTTTTTAAATAACAACTTCAAAAATTCAACGCAAAAACCTGAATAGTTAGCCCATAAAAACGTGAAATTAAACATCGTTATTTAAAGCATTGCAAGCCGTGTCCGTAGCATTCAAGGAATAAATGGATAAATGAATAAAACTCATCAGTGGTTGAAATACAAAGAAAATGTAAGCTCTTAAAATTATATCAGGAAATATTACGCTCGGTTTGAGACCTGGGCAAAGCTAACGAAGAAATGAGTTCCAAAGAACAAAATACATTAAACTCTTAAAAGTCGACCGGCCATTTCTTTTCAGCATAGGATGGCCTCTACTCTGGTAGTAATGATCGGTATTTTCGATACTATAGCTGTAATTTTTGTGAACGTAAAATGTGACGCTTAATTTAATACCAATAAAAAAACGAGATGATTAAATTAGTGTTATTTTAATTCATTTAAAAACTTGTTTAACAATGAGGAAAAACTATTCATGTCATGAATTTTTAAAGAATTTTTGTCATGTCATGTCAAGCCTAAACAAAAAGTCATAGAGTAGATGATTCTGAAGATATTATATAATGAGCTTCCGCAAAAAGGATTACATTTACGTATGCTATGTAGTTTTTTAAATTAGATATTTACGAACGCAAGTTATGAATCCGTCTACTTACTATTGCAAAGATATAGAAGGACAATAGGGAAACGAGACAGTATTGCCAAGTGACAGCTATGGTACACAAGAAAGAATGGATACGGAGAGCTATTACTATACTTTTGTAACACCCTTACGTAGCTATATGGTAAACCCTTTGTAAATAATCCAAAAAATCCTTCTGACGATTTTATTTTAATATCATTGAAGTAGATAAACAATAGATCAGGGGATCTGACTTCCTAGTCACATCCCCTCAGCCATAGTTAAAGAGCTATTATTAAAGAGCTGATAATGTTCAAACGGCTGATCAGATCTTTATTTTCAAAAAAACTAAACAAAAATCGGTTCATCCTTTTGGGCACTACGATACCACAGACAGATTCACAAAAACACAGACAGACGCGTTAAACTTATAACGCCCCGCTTTTTATGCTTTGGGAGTTAAAAACATACGTGACAATGTAACCTCCTTCTATTCGAAGTCCGTTGAACTACGATCATTTCACAGGGTAGGACCCCAAGTCTCAGGTAATGGCTTTACAAAAGAGCCGATGTTTCCGCATCGCAGGGAATCTTTAATTTGTGGCGGTCGCTGATGGCGCTTTGAACTGTTGGCATAAAAAGTAGGCTGTAGTTAATGGTGTAAGAAAAAAACAATAACTTACTTAACTGTTCACTTTGTTACAACTACTGATGACAAACGGTCACGCAATACTTCAGAGTTGCATCGGCGCAATGCTGTCATTCTACCTACTTATTAACTGTGCTATTATTTATTTACAGTTTTCTGTCATTGAAGTTTATCAGTACTGAACTGGCAATTCTAATGCAATTACATTTTATTATGAAAAAGATGTTGATCATAGAATAGAAGGTGAATAGTAGAAAATTTCAATATAAGATTTAAGAAGAATTCAGATAAAGATTACAATGTGATAGTCAATTTTCACGGTTTAATCTTCATCAGTCTGACAATCAAAATTCGTGTAATTTATACTAATTTAATTCCGACCAGACTAATTAATAAACATGCGCTAGACAACACACCAAGTGTCTGGTTTCGAAGTAAGATTTTTTCCGTGGTGTTACAAAGTACCAGACTCCGAATATGATAATGGCGACTCCCTTATATACTTTAATACATATAACATCCATGACCTAGGTACAAATGTTCGTCACACAAACATTTGCCCTTGCGGGATTTGAATCCGCGACCTGGTTCAAACTCTGGTTTATTATTCAGGAGCGCTTACCACCGTACCAAAGACCCTTTACACACTGCGACTTTTAGCAGCGATGCAGTCGCAAAAAGTCAACCTTTACACACTGCACTACTTTTTAAATCGATAAAGCCGCGATATGGAAGCTGGAAATGTCAAATTATGTACTGAATTTTGTCGATAAAACGTCTCCAAAGAAGAAAGAAAGAAAAGTTGCAGTCGCGCTTTTGCATCGATACTAACGCGCGGCTGCATCGATGCTTAATTAAATCTGTTCATTGCGTGAGTCGCGATGCGTCAAACGTATCGCCACTGTAAAGTAATTTTTTATTTGCTAGTCGCATATTGTAAATAATGTTGTCATTCCTTTTTAACAAAATAATTCATTTTGAAATAAGGTAAACACGCCATTCGCGACCTACATAGGTGATTCGTCGTTAAACAATGTTTTTTTTTTAAATCAAATAATTGATTCATTTTATTACCTGATATAATTTTAAAAGTTAGTCAAAAAAAAAACAGACTATAATTAATAGTGTAACCGTTGTCTAATTGTGGTTTGAAATTTAGGTATCAAAAACTATTTTACACCTAACAACTCCGAATCAATCGTATGCATATGAAGGCTGGCATATCTATAAAAAATATTGGTCAAGTAACTCCCAGTTACATGTCGTCAGAATACTCGTATGAAGAAAGTCAATTCATCAGCGCAGCCCCGCCCAGCAACTTAAAAGGTAAGTAGATAATCCCCTTAATCTGGTAATAGGCATTTATCTAACAGTTTCCACTAAACCTGGCTAATGGAGTGCTCCTCGGGGATTTGTTCGGTGAGTAACAACCTTGGTACACGATATCTCACGAAACCAAAAACTAGAGCCTTTAGTATACACGAAAACTTACGAAAATCTGTCATACCAGCTATAAATAGCAAAATGGTTTTAAATCTATACGAATGTTATAAAGTTTATTTGTTTGAACGAGCTGATTTCAGGAACTACTGAATCGATTAAAAAAAAAATTTTTGTTTTGAATAGCCGATTTAGAGAGGAAGGCTTTCGACGATAAAACATCACTCTCCGACGAGACCCAGGGGAAGCAAACTCTAAACGCGCGGACGTGGTCTCGGGGGACTGCCAGTAAATTTATAAACAGCTTTCTGTTTTTTTTTACAATGTATATCAAATGTAAATTTATTATATTAAAATTTACTATCGCCTGTTTGCCACGCATGTTATAAAAAGTACTCGCATTTAATTTACCGTCACAATGTTATTTAAAATCAGATCACAGGCTTTTGTCTCACATCTAAAAAAAACGAATAAAAAGTAAATAATTTACGCATGTCACAGATCCGTGTTATCCTCGTCGGATAGTGAAAAGCGAGTGAAAAATTAAAAAATAATTACGTTCCTCGCGCGAATACCTATCTCGGCAGCTAACAAACAAGGACAAAAGGGAATTGCCAACAATACTGACAAAGGTGGCACTTCAATTCACTTTGCAGTGAAAATAAAAACTGTTGCAGATTTGCAAGCCACTTTTACTTTTATAATCACTGATGGTTGCGCCAAAATTTTCTTTTTGGAGCTAAAGAGTATTTTTTTTTACTTTTTAACTGTGCAAGCGCTTTTTTTTTGCCAGCCAGTTAATGAACTCTGCAATGTTGCCTCATTTATAATTAAAACTGTGTACGGTATTTGCGGATATTTTGTGTTTAAAATACTGCTTTCAAGGCTTCTGTAAATGCTAATTACTAAATATCTTGCATGTACCTTAATCGTTTATTAATTTATAAATTTATGTGAATACTAAGATGATCGTATAACAACAAAATTGTGCCTTTAATCAGCTGGGCATTTATGGTAGCTTTGCATAAAATCGAAGTAATGATACCTACTCTTCTCGTAAGTACTATGATAGGTATGACCTTACCAGTATTATAAATATAATACGGGACTGTGTTCGCCTGAGAATGGAGTTTTCGAAACAACTTCACAGACGAAATATAAAATTGCTAAAGAAGGCAATTGGTCCCAGGCGTTTAACATTTGTTCTCGACCAACCACTTTTCAGTTTTAATTAAACTTTGTAAGACTTTTTACGAACTTTAAACTAAACGAGAAAAATCATTTTTATAAAGCAATAAACGTAAGAATATCTCATTTCGGAGCATCTTGTGAGCTAAAGTTTAGATGAAAAGCTACTAGTAAAATTTATGTACGTGCAAGACATAACCCCTTCAGTTAAGTAAAACATTTAATTTAAAGTTCAGTCAAGTATGTTAACAAATTGCGGCCAAAAAAATGATGGACTTGCACATGTAAGGATTACTTAGTTCTAGGTTAAATCTTCGTTCTTTCTCTGTCAGCATCAATTAAACTGACAGAAACAGCAATCATCATGTGCAAAGGGGCCTAAACTAAGGGCAGATTCTCGTGCAGTTATACTCGTGTAGGTATACGACCTACGAAGAAAGTTCACCGATCGATATTTTTTTGTCGAATAAAAAATGATTTTGATTTCTTAGGGCTACGATTTCTATGCAGTTTGATTTTGTCCTTGCCGAAGTTTATTTGACGAATGTACATATGACTGTTTTTTTAGGAAAAACGGTTTAACTCGCAATCGAATTACCACACGAAATAAACGATTGACGCTAGAATCGCCACCCTGATCGAGAAAGAACTTGGATTTATTGAGAACTCGTATACGTAGTTATTCAATTCATAAAAACAACACACTTTGAATCATATTTTTTACCAATTGGTGATTATAAATGAATATATGCATTAAAAAATGTTAACGCAAAATTGGAAATTTCCACGTACAAGAATGAAAAACGTCGTAATTATCAGTTACAAAAATTACAAGTGAGATATTTAAAAGAATAACGACGCATATTGTTCATAACACAGCTGTTTCAATAACATCTTCATAAGCAAACAAGCATTGTATTTTAAGAAACGCGGATTAAAATAAATGCATTTTTTAAAACAGACTTACAGTGCAGTTCTTCTCGAAAAATAATAATAAACATTGTATCTCCGTAACTACAGATTAAAATTGCAAACAGGTCTGCTAATAGATTTTTATTATGTGCTATTCTCATCAAAATGTTATTATGCTCTCAGCAAAAGAATGACACGCGTCACGCATAGTTGAGCCTGAAGTAGTCATTAAAAATACCACTATTCAGTAACTTACATGCCAGTAAGCATTAAACTCCAATTACTAGCGTATGGAACTTTCATGGAACATTTTTGTCATGTTTTGCCACCAAATTTCGTCCTTCATGAATTGACGCCACTTGTCATCAACTCATACAAACATTGTTATGTTCGACATTCAAGTTTCGTCACAATTTGTCATAAAGACCTTTTTCTGTTGCACTTTACGACTTTTAGCATCGATGCAGTCCCAAAATGATAACCTTTACACACTCTGCGCTACTTTTAGCATTGATGCAGTCGCGATGCAGAAGCTGAACATTGACAAATAATTTACTGTATATTGGCGACTGCATCGATACTAACAAGCGTTACCATCAATGCAGTCGCGCTTCTGCATCGATGCTGAATTAAAAATAAATAAATATTGGACAAATCACATATATGCTCTAATCCCAAAGTAAGTAGCTAATGCACTTGTGTTATGGAAATCAGACACAACGGCGGTACCACAACACCCAGACCCGAGACAATACAGAAAATTTTGATTTCTATATTGACCCGACCGGGAATCGAACCCGGGACCTCGGAGCGGCGACGCCTTGAAACCAGCGTGCTTAGCCTCTACACCACGGAGGTCGTCAACATTACATTACATGAATTACATCTGTTCATTGCGTGAGTCAAATAGATGCTGAAAGTTGCACTGTGTAAGGAATCATAGTTGCGACACATGGCATAGCTTCTCTATACGTAATAATAACACCTCACTGCCTGTAAGTTACTGAATAGTGAGTACTCGGCACGCTTAATAAACGCAACCTTCAAATTATGAAAATCCAATTATTAACTTCTAACTATACTAAGTATCAGACAATTACATCATTAGATGGACCCAGACCTACTTGAATGATAAAGCACATTAATTCGTCGACCTGAATATAAGGCCATCTCACTTCTTTCCCTGCATTAAAAAGTGTCGCGATTTATTTCTTCAGGAATGAGAGAGTCTTTGAAAATATATTTTTAAAATTAAATGGTTAATTATAGTTGAAAAATTAAGCTACAAATAAAAAAAAATGATAATAAAATACAGGGTGCCACAAAAAGGGTGTACTAAGGTGTGGCTGAAGGTAGAGGACACCAAGATCTATCGATTTGATGTTGATGTATGTTCAGCGAATTTCAATAGTTTTTGAGCTATTTTATTGCGAAAGAATTTTAGTCTAATTACGACTTGATTCGAAAACACGTCTAATACAGCAAAATTGTTAATGTAAGACTCAGAATTTCCGGTATTTAAGTAGTCAAATAATAATGTACATGATTAAAATAACATTGAAATGGTATCATTTAACAGTAAGCCAAAAGTAAACTTTTTCTGTTGGTTTAAAAATTCGAATTAAATCAGACCGCACTAACAGGCTAAAAACTATTAATTACTTCTTCTTAGCGTCTTTATAAAGTGTTAATTATTGGCTTTTTATAATCTTATTCTTCCTACAAATAGAAGTATTTGTGAATACAATAGATATAATTGAAAGAACAATGATAAAAAGCAGTTTAACATCACGGGCCCTATTTTTTAAACAGTCTTGTCAATATTCCGAATGATTTTCGTTCGAAAATCAATTAAAGTCAATGGAAGAAGTCAAGATTAATATAGACGCAAGTAGAATCAAAATGTCTTTTTTTAATCAATATCATGCCGATTCCAGATTGCGACTGCATCGATGCTGCTTCGCAACTATATCGCTGCTAAAAGTCGCAGTGTGCAAAGGGTCTAATACCTAGTCCAGTGACCGACTCAATGCCGCAGTCGTGTAATTCTGTACATACATAGTTGCATGTCACGGTCGACGGGACATAGTATACGCTACGAGCAGTAGGTTTACTACATTACGTACTTACATAAATAGCGACATAAGTAAATGTACGTCAGTTTTTTTTTCAGCATTTGCCAATAAAGAGCCTAAACCTGTTAGCGGTCAGTAAATGTATTTTTTTTCTTTTCATCTTTAATACGTCTGAATCATAATCATAAATGCAAATAATACAATCAAAAGAATTTCACAATAGTAGAGTAGTTTGGGCCTGCTTCTGAATCGATAAATAAGCTCTAACCAGTGAATAATTCAAATATAGACTGTCCATTTTGTTGTCAGATAAGGCTATTGGTAACTTGTTCAAACAATATGAGACAGGCTGTTAGATACAGTGACATCGTTTTAATTAAAACTTATTCTTACTATAACACGCGGAACACGCTTTAGGGTTTCTGTTCCTGTTCCATCTTTATTATGGCCGAAGCTAGTACTAGAGCTAGAGTAGAATAGCTTAATCTAGACGGTCAGCAAAAAAGGTTCACAGATCAGAGTTACCAGCTATTAACTGCGCACCACAGATCAGTACATTCGTGAGTCACCAGCTATTATCTGCGCAGTCACTTTACCAGGATTAAACTTTCAGGAAGTGCTCTACTCACAGTTTTGAACAACTTTTACAATGGGATCAACTACGAATCCAAGAAAAAAAAACAGCTGTTAAAATGAGTTTTTCTATAGAACAGTGTTTTTTTTCTTGATTTCGAAGTTGGTTCCATTGTAAAAATTGTTCAAAACCATTATTAGAGCACTCCCTAAAAGTTTGATCAAGTGTAAAATTAACACATGTATAATAAACGGACGCGGTCTCTTGAGCAAAAATTTATTGCTCATCGTGTCGCCTTTCTTTGAAGTGACGCCCATTTATACCGACTTAAAAAAAGAAGGTAATCAATTCACTAGTACGCATGTAATATTGTTAGAATTTGATAATATTTGAGTATGTTAATCTATTCAGAATTCCAAATACGTGTGCAAAATTTGGTAAATGTTTGTGTGTTTGTCCACGGATTTTTCGAATACAAGATGTCATAGCGAGGTGATTCTAGGTGCTAAACACAGCACATAGTATGTTTTATCAAACACCTATTATCAATGCATCGCAATTGCACACTGATAAATTGCGTGATTATCAACCCTAGACAAGTATTTGACGCTATTCAATTACTACACATTGTTATTCGCGTCTACAGTGAAAATATAAATATAAAACACTCACAATATCAATGTAGAACTTAAGTAGGTACTGAGTATATTCGATCATAACATTTAAACAGAAACTTCATGCACTAAAATAACTGTACATAATTCAGTCTGATCATGTACTGAAGTCTCGACATTGGAGTTCCTGTAACGCAACCAGCGGGCGAATTCTGAAGAAAATTGTTTGTCATTTCGCGTAGACATTTCAATTTTCTGTTTTGCTGCATCGAATATCCTTTTTTTTACCTTTACGTAGCTATATTTTTATTTATCTTAAAAAATATTTGTATTATTTTAAACCTTATTCTTCTTCTAGAGCAATTAATACACGAAAAGAATAATTTTGTCTCAGTATTGTCTTAGAATATTTTTTCGAATGAGGCTTAGAAAAAAACATCGAAATGAAACACTTTTTTATGGATTAACTTTTCGCGAGTTTATTAATTTTATTTACGTTGGGATGAAATTAATAAACTCGCGAAAAGTTAAACCGTAAAAAAGTGTTTTATATCGATGAGTAATATGCGCGTAAACTTCAGAAATAAAAAACAAATAACAATTTATTAAAGACTAGTAGTCCCCCGCGACAGCGTCCGCGCGATTTTGGTTTGCTCCCTCCCCTCCCGTCGCAGCGTAATTTTAAAGCCTTCCTCAATAAATAAGCTATTAAAATATTTTTCTAATCGGTTCAGCAGTTCCTGAGATTAGCGCGAGAATTGGTCGACTGATCTTTGGTATTTGAAAGTAGGTAACCGGTTACAAGCGGCCCTTATTGTACAAAATCGTCTGTTCGTATTGTTTTTGGTCGTGTTACTTTACTTTTTTTAGGTTTATATCGGAAACTCTTCTTTCTACCTTTTATTGTTGAGTCTCCGAAATCATAAAGATGTTAGTAGATTTAAACTATTATCAAAAGGTGGTTATTAGATATTTTTTTGTATGATTTAAATTTTACTTCAGAATCAATGATAAATAAATATAAATACATATTTGACACCAATCACATACATTACTCTGATCCCAAAGTATGTTGCTGATTGCGCGTGTGTTTTGGAAATCAGACACAACAGTGGTACCACAACATCCAGACCCGAGACAATATAGAACATTTTGATTTCTTTATTGACCCGACCAGGAATCTGGGCCTAAGTCTGATGTATAATATCAAAAGGTTAATAATATCTGGATACTTTTCATTGGAATTTTGGTCGTAATTAGGAAACATCAGATGGCCAAAGGGCCATCCTGCGTAAAGATTTTGTTTTGTAAAAACATCCTTTTGACCTCGCAAATTGCTAACGTGCCTGGCGGCTATTTTATTGACATATTCTTGTGTTTTTTCTTTCGATACCTATCTTGTTTTGTATGTAGCTTAACTCTATCCCATGATAATAATAAACCACAAAATTGAAAGTATAACTAAGAAGTATAGTAGGATCGAGTGTTTTTGAGGTTATTAATTTCCTAAGGTTCCAATGCATTATCAACACGGCTTTAGGATAAAAGTTTGATGAAACACCCTATGTATATGCATAGGTGCATCTAAAGATAATGCCCACAACATGGATGATTGAACACCTAAGCGATCAGCGCAACAGAAGCGTACACAAGAAGTTTAGTAAGTAAGTATATGTACAAAAAAATTGAACATATACTTACCGGTGCCGGCAGAAGTGAAACTTGAATATTAACGTTGTGCATTTTTGACTTTTTGGAATAGTTAGGAAATAGTTTTGAATGAATTGCTTTAATTATCAATATAAAAGTACTATCATTTATGTGATAGAATACAATATTTATTTATTGAGTTATCGTACACTAACATTACAATTTATATTACATTAAAATGTTTATCTCTCAGAAAAATCAACTTAAATCCATAATTTCGATGACTTTTCATTTTCTTATTCTTTTTTTTTTTAAAATCATACTTTGAAAAACAAATGACACTTTTTTTCAATAGATTTTTTAAAATATTTTTTTTAAGTAATCGAATTACAATCGATTTAAAAATATCCCATGCCACAAACATGCTCAACGCCGCTAAAGAAGTTTTAACTTCGACCGTCTTACGGTTTTCGATCAGCCTACATGTCCTGACGCGGGGTTTCACAGTTTTTACCCATCCCACAAAAGTGCTCAACGCCGCTAAAGAAGTTTTTACTTCAAAAATGTGTAGATGTCGTTTGTGTTCACGATTTTTTTGTTGGCTTTTCGTAATAATTTGCTGACTTAATTAGGACATCGCACATAGTTTCAGGTTTTGTAGATAGTTTGAAAATATCATTACGTAGTACTTACTTACGGTATACATTAGTAATTCAAATATTATGAATACTAAACACAGGAAGAATAGCAGAAAAAGCTTGTCAAAATACTCATTCGACACTGGGCTACCACAAATATTTTATAACTTTAAGTCTCGGGTCTGGGTGTTGTGGTACCACCGTAGTGTCTGATTTCCATAACACAAGTGCGTTGGCTACTTACTTTGGGATCAGGGCAATGTATGTGATCGGTGTGCAATATTTATTTATTTATTTTTATTTTATAATAAGCTGCCTTGTCTCATGTTTCGGTATGGCCTCACCGTCAACTTCTGCCGAAGTTTTCATTACCCGTTTAATATTAAAAACATTTGTTTTAAAAAAGCAACGATGATTTCATATTGACTGCCGATTCCAGACTGATTAATGATTGCAAAATAATATATGGTTATTTCTTACTACATTCTTTTATCTCAGCTCATTTAATAATTAATTAATAACACAAAACTACATCGCGAATAGCACGTTAATTTTGAACATGTGGTATCTTACGCAGTTGTTATGAGTTTTTTGCAAACTGGACACAAGAGACTGGACACATAATACCACTTATTATTTAACCATCTGGACACGCAAGATTTTTACGCATGTCCTCATAGGAAAACTTTATTTAGCCTTAATGTAGCCCTATGTGCGTTAAAATCTTGGCGTGTCCAGATGACAAAATAATAATTGACAATATTTTTAAGACTCCATTCCGTTTTGGTAAGCTGGACACACGTGCGTCCAGTTGATGAAAATCCCGTTGTTATAATGGTTAGTTTTATAAACAAACGTATAATATTAAATAAATCACAATTTTCGGATATTTTTCGTGTAAATTAATTAAATTTTATTTCCCGACGTTTCGAACACTTTACTTAATGGATTACTCATTGAATATATTTTCATTCAATGTGTAGTATTCAATGTGTAATATAACTAAATTTACCAATAGAGGTCGCCACAGAGGCGTTTTCTGTTGCTACTGTGTGATCTTACCTTAATTACTCATTGACTATATTATCATTCAATGTGTAGTATTTGCTTTTTCAAACAAGAATTTTTAAACAAGAATATAAACGTGTATTTTGAAGTGCTAATTGTGACTATATATTAGTTATTTAACTAAGCTATACAGAATCCGAGTCTAAGTGATATAGTTATTGTTGTTTAACACTTCTTTATCAAATTTCATTAGTGTTCTCTTAATGAAAGTGCCGTCTTAAACCACGAGTAAAGTACTGGTGATTTTGTTAAGGTGATCGGTGCCAGTTTCTGTGCGGTGCGTGATGAAATGCAGCAAAGAAGCGTGTTAGATTCAGTGCGGTTCGCATTCAGGTGTCGTGGAGGAGAGCTTTAAATTAAGTGTGGTTCGCGTTTAAGTGTCGTGGAGGAGCGGTTTAAATTCATTACGGGCAGTATTTCATCTTTATTCGCGTGTCGTTATAAACTGAGTTCAATTTAGTGTAATTGGAGTAGTGAATCGCATATAACCAAGAATTGGCGCGGCGAACTACTTCAAATTTCAAACCGCGATTAATACCTATTAAACGAAATTCTTTTTAGTAGAGACATTGTGACGAAGTACTATTAGACCAATATGAGTGTAGTAGTAAAACTTACTTAATAACGCACAAGAGTCGAGCTATCAATAGAAAACATCAGACACCTACAAGTGCAACTGTCGTTTCGTGGTTCGAATTGTTGTTATAGAAAAACCTTACAAAGCTTATATCTTGACAGTGCAAGTGAAGTGATATTGTGAGTTAGAGGGTACGTGAATGTCATCGGGCTCGTGACCATAGTTAAGAACAAGTCCAGCTCAGCTCCCAATCGTAGATCGCTACCATCTATCCAGAAAGAACCCCAGCTCGCCACCTGACCACACCTACGAGACACAAATTCGGTGAGATCCTTCCATATTGTTTATTGAATGTGACACAACACTTGCAATAAAAACTTTCAAATTCATCATTTCACAGCAGCCTAAAATACACCCAAATGCCGCAGGATACACTACTATGTAGATCAGACTTATCATAATCACTATTAAGGTACCCAAATCACTATTTAGACAGACAAATAATAATAACAGAAAAACGAAGCAGGGCACATAAAACTCACAATTATTAAAAACACAAATAGTTCATTTAAGGCCCTCCAAATATTAGAACAGTTAAAACAGCCTACCTAGTGGTAGTTCATATCCTACTTATCTTGCTTAGTATTTATTTATTAAGTTACTTAATGTAAAACATAAAGTTTCCAGAAACTCAATAGTATTTCATATCAAATAAAAAAAAGAAAAACTTGAACAGATTCCCATTACCTACGTAAGTTTACAGCCAAAATCTATTAATATTATTTTTAATCAATAGCCATTACACAATACCTTCCTTAAAATAACTAGACAAAGGCTTCTTTGAAAACCGAAATCTGGGAATACAGCCGTTTACCATAATCGGCATTTCTAAATGTTAAAAAACATCCTGTTGTTTTGTCATACATAGACAATAGTAACATTTGACGGCTCCCAGACGCAATATTGCATCATAAATAACTACCCTTACATGTGTTTAACACGCCAACTCTATTCTAAACAATAACAGCATGGCAAAAAAAAGATCCTTTCATTCTTATAACTCTGGGAAACTTTCTAAACTAAGTAATGCCACTAATAAAACAATATCTCTTGCCTCATCTAAAAAAGAACGACCCTAAAATACATTACAACCTTCGAAGGGTAAAAACTTGCACATGTGCGCCGTAGAACTGCCATTTTCCCTTCTTTGTTTCATTATACCCCACTGCAATTAAATAAAACGGAACAAAACAAAAAGCATCGCATAATACACAGCCCAGAAAAATAAAAATCTCCTGCAATTGCAACACAAAGACAACCCGTCATAACCAAAACAACGCCAAGGCTCGGGGTCTTACTTGACTACTACACACACAAACAAAACGCATTATAAAATTGAACAGCTAAATATTAAAATAATAACTACGAAAAAAAAAGATATTAAAACGCAACGAATGATAAACACCTTATTTGCTTGATTTAACACAAAAAAAACACGCGTCGCTCTAACAGGCCGCAACATACACAAAGGTTAAGTTAAGTGTACCAACTTAGTTTTAAGCTTTCATTTACAGCTCATCAGACTTCCTAAATTTAAGCTGACACTGTACGCTTATTATGGAGGCACGCATTGTTAAAGTCCTAGGTGATGGAAACTGCCTATTTAGGGCAGTAGCCCACCAAATAAATGATCTATTTTACCTCACGTTAGATCACAGCGCGGTCAAAAGAGACCTCGCCCGATACGTCGAAGATAATCAAAACGACGAGACGATGAAAATAGCCATTTCGAGTAACTTAAATGACTCTGGAATCCAATGCAACCAAATGGAATTCCGCAACTACATTGTTAAGCAATACAATGAGGGTGAGTGGGGTGGCACTGACATACTCATAGCCGCAGCAAACTTTTATCTGGTAAAAGTTGTCATTCACCAAAAAAATAACAATAGCACAATCGTCAACAAACCAAAAAATCCGGATGACGCTGTTGGGACGATCAACCTTTGCTATGATGGCTCACATTATGATAGCCTAGCATGTATAGGTTCACAAGAGTGCAATACCAATTCACCAGATGAAAAGAACTACAACGAAACAAATCAAACATGTAACAAAGGAAACGTATATGAATTAAATAGCTCCTGCACAAGCCTAGAAGAATACGCTGACGAAACAGGTTATCGCCTAAGAGGTACCATTACAAAACATAATCCAAAACCAATTATACTAGGCCAATTAAAAATCGGAACTTGGAATGTTAGAGGCGCCGCGGACCCCAGGAAAAAAAACAATATTGACAAACTCCTTGCGAAACACAGCATAGACGTGGCATGTCTGCAAGAAACACACATGCAAACAGGAACATATAAATCCAAAAATTACCAATGGTATCTATCAGGGACAACCAAAAGCAGAGGCTTAGCATTCGCTATCAGAAGACATACCGCAATACATCTGCAAAACATCGTACACCTCACCAATATAATGGCAGCCACCATCATACAAGATCACAGAATTTTTTTCATAATAACCCTACACCTACCCAATAAAACATCGGAAGTTACTGAAACAATATCCAAGCTCCTTAAAACTATACAAAAGAAACCTTCAAACGCAACTCTCCTAATTATGGGGGACTTTAACGCCCATATAGGTTATCTAGATGTAGGCGATCTTCAGAAAACAAAACAAATTGGAAATAATCTTCTACATAGAGAATCAAATGACTCCGGTTTAATCGTATCCGACATTTTACGCGGCGAAAAGCTCCGTCTTGATACTTCTTTTGGAAGATCTAGCTGTAAGACTACCTGGAAATCGGGAAATAGATCATCACAGATAGATCATATTATGACAAATCAAATAGCAATACCATCTTTGACTTCATCTAAGGGGAATCTAACGAAATGTCAGATCATAAACTTATTATAGCACAACTAACGCCTAACCGAACCCATACCAATAAGAATCCAGATCCAACTAGAACAAAAGCTAATAAGACTAACGAACCCCAGTTTAACTACAGACAACTTAACTACGAGCGATTGCAAAACGACAACACCCGTAAAGCGTATCAAACTGAAATAATTAAAAACATGCCCCCATATACGAAACCCCTTACTTGGGAAAATATCATGCTTATTCTTAAAACATCCGCGAACACCATACTCAGACAGGAAAAAAAATTTTCACGTGACTATAGGATTGCTCTAGCAGAATTACAAAAAGCTCAATTTAAACACAGATTCTACCCTACCCCACTTACGCTAGCTCGTGTGAAAAAAAACCGTAATAAGCTTCAAATAATTGAAAAGGAAAATTCAGACAGGGAATACGAAATATTCTTCAAAAACTTTTACAGCCAGCACCCATCGCAGCGAATGAAGATCACATATCACTATTACAGAAAATACAAATTAACAGAAAGATATAGAAAGAAAACAGGTACATACCAATTACCCACTGGGAAAAGGAATTGAAAAAGTCGGAGGGACCGGAAATAGATCTCTTTCCAAACGAAAATAGAGCTGAACTTGGACCAAGCCCTACCATCGAGGAAATACAATTAATCATAACTGGCATGCGTAACGGCACTGCTCCCGGCATCGACCAAGTGGTAGCTGAACTCTTTAAAGAACTGCCAGAAAAGATATTCGCCGAAATTATGAGACACATGTGTAACGCTTGGGAGAGTAACATAATCCCTAATAGTTGGAACAAAACTATACAAATCCCCATACCAAAGAAACCTAACCCTCAATCCATAAGTGACTACAGACGTATATCTATTTGCTGCACGGGATATAGAATATACGCAAATTTCCTGCTTTCACGCCTAGATAACATTACAGAAAACCTAGGAAATTACCAAGCTGCGTTTTTACAGAACAGATCTACCGACGATCATATGTTCACACTGCGAAGAGTCCTCGACGAGAACTGGCGCGAAGGTACCAAAACCTACGTAATGGCACTAGACATAGAAAAGGCATTTGACACTGTGAACCTCGTGCACTGAAAGATATTTTAGCATCAAGAACCAATAAGACTTTCACCAATAGGATCATTAAGGCATGCATGAATGAAACAACATGCATTAAATGGTACGGACAACAAACAAACTTTATTACTAAAGGCAAAGGGGTCAAACAAGGATGTCCACTATCCCCACGTCTTTTCACAATCCTCATCGACGACGAAATCTCATTCTTCCATCTTAATCAAGATTCTAATATCTCCCTCCCACTATGTCTGTCGTTTGCTGATGATCTAATCATCATAGGAACTAAGTTTAGTCAAATGAAAATTATTTTCAATCAAATGAAAGACCTACTTCAAACTGTTGGGCTCAAAATAAACGAATCTAAAACCAAAATCATAGTTCGCGACCCTAACAACACTACAAATAGAAGCCAACTACTTACGATATCGAACGGAACTATCTTACACCCGGTTAACGAAATAAAATATCTCGGTACCTACATATCATCGGGACACAACAGAAAAGGGACAATAAAATCCCGTTGCAAACAAGGTATTCGAAACTCAAAAATACTATTACCTTTCATCAAAAAAACAAGAATGCAATGGCAACTAACGCGGCTAATATATAAAATGATTATTGAGCCCACGATGAGTTACGGGCTTAAAGCCGCTGCATTAACTAAAGCTAACAGATCAATGCTAAGAAGATATGAAAGAATAATAGTTAGAGACATGCTAAGCCACAGTAAGAATACACCGAGAAACCAAAAAGTTCATCAGCTTTTACAGGGTATGACCATAACGAAGCGTATTAAATTTATGAGACTTTGTTACTATGGACATATCCAAAGGCGAGAGCACCCCCACATCCTTCATAGTGCACAAAAATACAAAGCAAAAAGATTCAAAATTGGGAGGCCGATATACACGTGGCGAGACTCCCTGACACAAGACTTTAGTTACTTCAAACGGAGCCGAAAAGAGTGGAATGAACTGGTACAAACAAAACAGAAATGAGGAAAGCGGCACAGGAAATATTCCAATTAGAAGAAACAGATAGCGAATCAGATCACAGCTCTACAACGCTCACAAACCTAGACTAAAAAATGTAGCAAGATCGCAGTAATTTGGTACGGCAGCACAAAACACGTAAAAAGGAAAAAGCCATTCCACAATACCCTCCTAATAGTGCCCGACAAAGCTTTTATTATATTCAAAGGACAAGACAATGCTCGAAGGCTGGTTTTGATTCGGCCATGCACCATAAAACTAAAATATCCACATTTCCTTTTTTAAACAATAACACCTCCTTTTAACTACGTTGTCGTAGTTGGGTCAGACATTACTCGCACAAATGGATTGGTTCATTGCCCAACACGTGCATGGAAGCCGGCCAATAACAAAAAGCCTTCAATACTCTAAACAACAGCAACAGGACGAGGAGCATGAAATTGGTATTGTTAAAACCTTGAGAAACCTTCTAAGCGGGGGAATATCAATCAAATAAAACAATAACCATTAACACACCTAAAGGAGACCTTAAAACATTTCGAAAAGCCTTCGAAATAACAACGAACACGTGCACCGTTGAAGTATCTTTGTTATCAATATTTCCAATACATCATTCTGTTAATAGGAAAAACAATACAAAAGTCCAATAAGTTTGCGTAGCTCTTACGAGCGCCTGTCCCTACCTACTTAACTAAATACAAGCTGCTATTGAGATGAGCATGTTTTGCACTAATCTGATATTTATTTTAGGTTGTAGACATCTTTACACAGCAAGTTAAGTCGTTATGAAATCTGCAGAATCGAAAAAAGGAGTCAAATGCAACCCTAAACACACCATGAGTTATCCTAAACAAAAGCAGCAGTGTGCCAGTGAAATAATGAAATTGTGTCCTAATTTCTCGTGTGTGTGTTCTATGCGTGTGTGTAAAATGCGTGTCGCTTCTCGTGCTAGTGATTTCTTCTATAAGTCGTCATCAAAACTGTAGAATTGAAAAAGGAGTAAAATGCAGTCCTAAATTGCAGAAATGAGCAGTGGGTCAGTGTAATAATGAAACTGAGTTTTAATTTTGTGTTTCTGAGCGTGTGTATAGTATGTGTGTTGCTCCTTGTGCAAGTGGTTCCCTGCATAAGTGCTGTGTTAATTGACTTAGTGATCTGTGTAGTACATCAGTGACCATCAAGCGAAAAGTTTTCCAGCATCTCAACAAACAATAAAAACATAAATAGCTAAAGCAGGTAAAGCACAAGCTGGTCAAAACTTATAGACTCGGATTGGGAACCAGCTACATAATTTATTAGGAGTGGATTAAAGCGACTACAATGACCAACGATGGAGAACAGCAAGTCAAAAGTGGCTGACAGCCAAAATAGTTAACGCCGCCATAAGCGGACGACATTTACAACGACCAACGTTAAGGGAGCACACAACAGCTACAATGGTCCATGTCAATGGAGCGCAGTGAGCAGAAAAACTGACGACAACTACAATGGTCGACGTTGAGAGAGCGTAGCAAGATATCAGCGGATGACACCTAATACAATCAACATCTGTGCGCAAGGACCTACAAGCGAACGAGAGTTATAACGGAGAGCGTCAGAAGAGCACATCAAGCGATAGGCATACGACGGGCACAATGACCATAGTCAAAGGAGTTCATCGATTTAAAAGAAGAAGCTAGAAACGTTTAACTTTAATAGAGCACATCAAGCTTTAAAAGCACACCAGTCACGCAATATAGACGCAAGTGAAATTCAGAAATCTAGAAATCGTACGCCGCCTGTACAAAACACATGTGCCGAACCAGTGTATCGACCATACAACAGAATCTAAAGGACCAAAGAAGATCTTAAAAAACTCCCAAGCGCATCCACCAAGGCAGATCGCCCACCTCATCAACGCTCAGCCCTACTAATTTACCCGTCTTTCTCCCTATATTCCTAGACCACACTCGATGCATATCTTGGTGGTTGTGGCCGATAGGCCCCGGCTAGTCGGTCTCCTCTCCCATCCCGGAGCGTGTCCCTCCTTCTTAAAACCGTGCTATTTGGTGTGCCGGTTTGACCGGATCAGGCTTTGATCCTGGCTGAATAGTACTTCGTATCGTATCGTATCGTATCGTATCGTATCTATATATTAGTTATTTAACTAAATTTACCAATAGAGGTCGCCACAGAAGCGTTTTCTGTTGCTACTGTGTGATCTTATTTAATATAATTTGTTTACATCATTGTCATAGTAATCAACATTGTAATAGATCAAAATAACTCCAATAAACAGTTGTCAGTGCCAATAAGTGTTAAAATCAAGATCAAATCACACGCAAGTCTCAAATACATAACACACTGTGCGAAGAGCTAATACACGGAACAAAAAGTTGATCATTTAGAGATAGTGCTTGCTAAATAAAGCTGATGAGAAGTTAGCCTTCACGCAGTAAACAACGGCATATGGCTGCACTGGTCATAACAAAGCAAGAAGCAGAATACTCAATACGAAAAGAAGAAAAACAAAGCCAAGTTGGCGTGTAGTATGAAGGTAATTTTTATTGAAGGCAAAATATTTATCAATATTTTCCTGTGTTTATTATTACTCTCCTTTTTCGCATATTACATAGGTAGTTTTTTTTAATTTTGATTTGCGCTTGGGCCTACTACTCCAGAGCAACATTTCGGTATATTAGATAACAGTAATTTTATCAGTGTAGGCGGCCAACTGTTTACCACAGCAGCTATGGAGTTTGATAAAATATGTCGCTAATGGTTTATCATTACTTATTCAGGTATGCACTCAAGATCTAGCTTGTTATGCCTACTCGCATGAGCTTATTACTAAATTATTTTTTTCAAAAGATTATACTTTTATTCCAACTTGTGACTCCCTTTAAAAGGTTTTATTTAGTGATCTAAATCATCAAAAATCGCAATGAACATGTTGAGTAACATCCGTCTGTATATTACAAAAATATGAAAATTATAGAAATAAGTATTGGACACAACCAAAGTATGTCGCCAATGCACTTGTGCTATAGAAATCAGACACAACGGTGGTATCACAACACCCAGACCCGAGATAATATAGAAAATTATGATTTCTACGTTGACCCGACCGGGAATCGAACCCAGAACCTCGGAGCGGCGACGCTTTGAAACCCAGCGTGCTTAGCTACTACACCACGGAGGTCGTCAAAAACTTAAGTATGAAATAATCTTGGTCACATAAACATACCTATCAGTGGGAGAGTCCAAGAAATTCATCAACATACTAAGTGAAAGAAACTAATATATTCGCACCATTAACTATGCCATTAAGACTTGGCTTCCAGCCAAGCCCTTCGCTACCTAACCTTAACTTACTAATGACTTCAATGTTGCCTGACAGATTACTCGTTACTTAATTGTTACTGTTCGGACTGCTACTATTTCTTACCCAAGGTCAGTAGACGAACAAAGATAATGATGATTACTGCAGAATATACAGGATAATGTTTTTAACTTAGTTCCAATCAGTTACTATTTAAGACGAAACTTCGTTTAAATAATTCCATGTTAACATTGATACCCTTTTTTGGTATCGATATCAAAAATAAAATTATTATTGATAGCGGTCCCCCGCGACTTCGTCCGCGCGTTTTGAGTTTGCTCCCCCCCCCTCCCGTCGCAGCGTGATGTTTTATATCCTGAAGCCTTTCTCAATAAATTTAATTTAATTTCTATCTAACACAGAAATATTTTTTCAAATCGGTTCAGCAGTTCCTGAGATAAGCGCGTTCAAACCAACAAACTCTTCAGCTTTATAATATAAATTAGCGCAAGCGCACGTTGTACTTGAGTTGCGAACATTATTTTGGTGCGGAGTAATGTTAAAACTGTGATAGCTCCTAAGATATTTATTGGAATCAAATGATATAAAGGGCAACTTGGTTCTAAATGAAATGCTCGTGATGATGAATGTATTTATTTTGATAAGAATAAATACCTGTGTGTATAATACACCTCTAAAAATAATGCATTATTTTTTTACAAATTTATTAACATAAAAAAGGTTGTAGTAAGTCAACCATAAAAGATAGACATATGCTATCGCGGACTTTATTATAGAACTCTTAATGCTGAACAATCCTGCCATACATGATTTTTGTGTAACTTAAGCGGTTTCCGCAGCGTATGCAGCGGAAGCTCTCAAAAGGAATATCTTTCTCCCGTTTTCGCAACATTTTTCATTTCTGCTGTGGTCTTATGAGTCGTATCTTTATGTTATATAGCCTAAAACCTTCCTCGATAAATGGACTATCCAACGTAAAAACAATTTTTCAAATCGTGCCAGTAGTTTTTGAGATTAGCGCGTTCAAACAAACAAACAAACAAACAAACAAACAAACTCTTCAGCTTTATAATATTAGTATAGATAGGTAACATCGATGCCAGGAAAGGGAAAAAAATCGGTGGCTGTTTGTCACATTTTAATGATATTAAAGCAATATAAGATATTAAAGAGAAGTATAATTGAAGAAATAAAAAATACCGCGCGTACGAAGACACATTTTGTTAAGAATTTACAACTAGCTGATACCCAGCTAGTTTTAAAATTCGTAACAAAATGAATGTCCGAGTTTCTTAAAAAATTCTACTAAAACACTTAATCCCCACTCCACTGCAGAACATATCCTCAAAGGTTTCCACAACGCGACCGGTCGCAAGTGGTCTGCACCCAGTCCCGTGTTTTAATTTACCGCGCCTATTATCTGTGAGTCATCACACTTGAAAACAATGTTAATGATAGTGTGCACTCGCGAGCGATGAATCAATGTTTATTTTGATGTACCGCAAATCAATCTGATTACTTATCGTTATATTTATCAGTACCGCAGACAATGCAGTGTATTATCCTTGGAAGGACTAAAAATATAAATAAATAAAAACAAATTCTTCGACTAGCTTTGACTATTGCTATGCTGTATGGAACCATTTCTTTTGAGATGGGCTTGTAAAAAAGTTAAGCATAAAAAATACTTTTTAGGGACTTAGCGTCCTTTATGAGTACATTTTCTGTAGGTAGTATTATAGGGATAGAATACATGCACACTGCGTTTAAAATTAGGTCAATATTTTAGATAGATGGAATGACAGACTTAATTGCGTTATTAGTAAACATTCTGAACTTGAGTATGAATCTTTAACTGGAACCTGAAATATGAGTATTAAAAAACTGTTCAACATAAAGGTACTAGTATATACCTCTACCATCAAAATATCTACTTCTCATCTCAACTTCATATGCCAAGGAAACTGCTTAAACAAAATTAAAAAAGTTTCACCTTTGAAATTTTTTAAGGAAATTATTCTAGAGTGAGCGTAGGTACAGTAACAATGAGTATATAATAAAGAAAATTTATAAACTTTTAAGATGTGTTGCCTTCATGGTAAAAATATTCTTATTTTTAAAGCCTTTTTCTCGTCGTCCTATCGAACTCTTCTTAGAATAGCCTAAGTTATATCGGACTCCGTTGATTTAGATTAGGTTTCAATTCTTATAAAGAAATTCTGCACTATTTAATGTTATTCTTTTTGCCGAGTGTACAAAAAAAAGCAGTCTTAAGGCCTCTAACGCACACAACAGTACATAACAATATCGTTTTCACTGACACTGATCGGCACGTGTCGGCACAGTGCCGGCACTGTTGTGTGCGTAAAGGCCTTTAAAGCTCATATTTGTGAAGGGCATATGGGAAGAATCATTTTGAGTTCACAGTTCACTGACTCGAATATGTAGAGCAAATGAACAATGAGGCTGGAGTATCTTCAAAGCATTTATGGTAAACTAGCACTGCCCCGCGGATTCGCTTGCGTGTATATCGGATTTCCCGTGCAATGTTTTTTTTTAATTAAAATATTTTCTATGGCCGTGTACACTTCTACATGGTTTCACGTAGGGTTAAGAATGTTATGTAATACTACATGCTAATGCTTCAACTCCGATCCGTATTAGCTTAGTTATAAGCATCATCATCAGCATCATCATTATCAGCCGAAAGACGTCCACTGCTGAACATAGGCCTCCCCCACGGCTTTCCACAGCGACCGATCACTAGCGGTCCAGTTGATCCTGCGATCTTTATTAGGTAGGATGACCATTTTGTTGGTGGACGTCCCACGCTGCGACTTTGGTCGAAGGATGATTATCATGAAAACAGAAAATTAGATAAGATAACTAACTATTCCTGTATATTGCACACCACATTGATCAGTAACAGATTTGTAGAAAGAAAATGTACAATTCAAGGTTTTGCCTACTTTATAAACCACGACCGTGCTCGGAATGTGAAAACTATGACAGCTAACCCACTAGACCGTTCCGTCACCGACCAACACCGTCGCGGCCATGCACGGAGCGTGCGTATAAGCACTGGCAACATACGTTCTCACTCGCTCTCGCACCATATAACGGTGAGACAGAACGCTGTCAATCCGTTCAGTTCAGGTTTTATCACTATAAACGCCATACTCATATAACATGCATACACACTATTATTAAGGATAGAGGGGAATTGACCGGAAAAAATCCCGAGACAAGCAAGGAAACTGGTTTTGCAGGTTTCGACCATATCGAAAATAAGCTTGTTGCGAATGCTAATAAAGACGCTTTATTTATTGATTTTCATTTTATTGTTGAGTTCTTGTGTGGAGAAAGACAATATGAGTGATCACCAACTTTGATAGTAATTAATAGTTAAAAAAAGGATGATTTACTGACTGGTTAACATATGAAATGGTGTCTCTCTCAGCAACTTAGTATCAATTTTCATTTATATATTTTGACTACAATTAGAGATTTTTACACAATATTTTTGCTTATTTTTTATCCCATAATTTTCATAATACTTAAAAAACAAATTTGAAGAGTTTTAATTAAATTTAAAACAAAATGATAGCATTAGTAGGTAGGATTTCTGAGTCAATTTATTTTAACCATGACATATATTCTAATTATTAGGTTTGTACTCAGAAGAAAAATAAAACGCATATAGACTGAATCAACACTAACATAAAAATACATTGACCCAATAACTACAATTTAACCGCGAAACTGCCTTGTCTGAACTTGCCGGCCTTAAAATAAAGCTGGATACAGTCAGCAACAAACATCACATCAGTTTGTTTTTGCCGTAAAATTTACCAGAGTTTTAATTTAAACACTGGTTGCTTGAAAATAGAACATCTTGAAGGTCTGTATACTGATACACTTAGGCTTAGATACTGATGGTCAATACTTATAGCTTCTTCAAATGCCAAAAAAATAATCTCTGTTTGGTTTTTTTTTTCACTCCAGAAATCGAATAAAAATAACGGCGTAACAAACTTCTATTTAAGTAAGCTTAAAAATATATTTTAAAGCAAAAAGTTGTTTATATAACTTCTTACCGTTCTTTGTGATGACCATTGAGCGACTTGTGCATTGTTCACACTTAGGAATTGAAAAAAGTAAAGGTTTTTTGTGAAACTAACTTTGTAATCACGATCACCAGCCGACCGCGTCTGGTTAACGTTGGGTCGTTGACATCAATCAGCTGTCTGTTGCAAATTGCCACCAATAAATTTAACTACATATAATATTTTTTTGCTACTGTCTTAATAATTTATATTGAGGTTTAATTGAACTTAACGTGATTACGAAATACTTGATGTTCAAGACAAGCTTAAACAGTACCGTGGTTACGTTCGCGTTATTGAAAGTTCCAACCTGTTTCAATTCACTGTTTTTGAAGTCATTTTACTCAAATCAAGTGAAGATATGTACATTATGCAGTACTACAGGATGTGACCACATGTAGGGTGCTTGAATAATAAATAGATCTTTAGGTTCTTTTGCATTTGATTTATTCCAACAGAATAACACATGATAGAGCACAAAGTGAGAGAGAGAACAAATAGACGATATATTCCGGCATGCAGCTCATTTTATACAAATCAAAACTGAGCATCTGTAGAAAACAGTGGAGACGACATACGTTTCTATATCTGAACATTTACTAAAATATTTATTCATTCATTTGTAGGGATAAATATTTTGCTAATTAAATATGTAAATTCATTAGTTATTTAGTCATTTATCGTAATGAATTAAGCTAGCCTTTTTTATTATTTTTTTTACAATGTTGAAAATAAATCTAACCTCCACCATCCAATCAGAGTCCACTTCCTTTCGGGCGCCAAAATGAACATTTGTTATCATTATCAGCCAAAGGACGTCCACTGTCAGCAGTAGGCCTCCCCCACGCCTTTCCACAGCGACCAATCACTAGTGACGGTCTGCATCCAGTTTGATCCTGCGATCTTTATAAGGTCGTCTGTCCATCTTGTTGGTGGACGTCCTACGCTGCGTCTTTGGTCATACGGCAGACGTAAACACCTAATAAGTGTCCCAATAATCTTTAAATACTGAATTTACAATTAATAAAATATAATTATAATACTTAAATCATCTTAAGATTAAACCAAGTTATTCTTATATCATAGCCGAATTACATTCAACATGGTGGACACTTCCGGCATTTCCACAAACTTTAATCATTATGTCAATTCGTATTGAACATATGACGAAGAGAATGTGTAATTTAGTGATTACGATGGGGTTACTTATGGCTCACACAGTGAGAATGTGGTTTAGTGGTAAAGCATACTATTACAGAACTAAGTAAAATGTGGGACAGACAAGGATCGGGAATCATCGTGTAACAAGCATCATTGATTAAAATGTTTGCTCTTATTACAAGCCACACGCTGTTTACATAGGTTTTTAGACATTAATGTGATTATTATTATTAAATATTAATATGATTTGTAAATTGCATGTTTTATAGTGATTTCAGATGAAGAAGCATTTAATCACTCATTACTTGCATGAAAGTGTGGAAAAAACTACCTCTATACGTCACGATGCAATAAGTAGCAGTGATGTCTGCCAAATCGTCGTCAATTCCAATAAAATTGCATCATTTGCATACCTACGCGTGGCTATTAGATAGTGAAATGAAAACACTCTATTTTCGAAGTCTAATACCACCTAACAATGTGTAATTTGTACCGTTACCATGAGTTTACTCGATAGCGACGACAGTTTTACTCGCTAGCGACGACGTTAAAAAGTCTATAGAAAATTGCAGAGCGCCTCTAGCGGTCACTGACAGAACTAAAATTTTCCATACAAAAAGTTACGTCGTCGCTAGCTGTGTACTGTGAAAATAATAAACCGCCTTCAAAAACTGACTGAAAAGCTTAAAATAACGCATTTGCCCTCTACTTAGGAGAAACAAATTCATTTGGAGTCAGTGCATGATGTGATGAGTGTAGACTGTTGGTGTACGTAAATTTAACACTTATAGCTTTTAGTCAGTTTTCTGAAGGCAGTAAAAGGAAAAGTAAGTAGTAAAAGTAACCTAGTAAGCAGTAAAAGGACCGCATAGATCGACCGGTCTGAACGAGTAACTAAATTTCGTACGGTCGGTTAGCACGCAATTGATGCGTAACAGAGCGATAGTTTTGCACAAGCATGATGCCAAACAACATTTATATGCAACGCATACAAAGTTGCAGCGTGACTTTAGGATTTATCTATACTAATATTATAAAGCTAAAGAGTTTGTTTGTTTGTTTGTTTGTTTGAACGCGCTAATCTCAAAAACTACTGGCCCGATTTGAAAAAATATTTTTACGTTGGATAGTCCATTTATCGAGGAAGGCTTTAGGCTATATAACATAAAGATACGACTCATAAGACCACAGCAGAAATGAAAAATGTTGCGAAAACGGGAGAAAGATATTCCTTTTGAGAGCTTCCGCTGCATACGCTGCGGAAACCGCTTAAGTTACACAAAAATCATGTATGACAGGATTGTTCAGCATTAAGAGTTCTATAATAAAGTCCGCGACAGCATATGTCTATCTTTTATGGTTGACTTACTACAACCTTTTTTATGTTAATAAATTTGTAAAAAAAATAATGCATTATTTTTAGAGGTGTATTATACACACAGGTATTTATTCTTATCAAAATAAATACATTCATCATCACGAGCATTTCATTTAGAACCAAGTTGCCCTTTATATTATTTGATTTCAATAAATATCTCAGGAACTATCACAGTTTTAACATAACTCCGCACCAAAATAATGTTCGCAGCTTTAGTACAACGTGCGCTTGCGCTAATCTATACTAAATTTATAAAGCTGAAGAGTTTGTTTGTTTGAACGCGCTAATCTCAAAAACTACTGGCCCGATTTGAAAAAATATTTTTACGTTGGATAGTCCATTTATCGAGGAAGGCTTTAGGCTATATAACATAAAGATATGACTCATAACACCACAGAAGAAATGAAAAATGTTGCGAAAACGGGAGAAAGATATTCCTTTTGAGAGATTCCGCTGCATACGCTGCGGAAACCGCTTAAGTTACACAAAAATCATGTATGACAGGATTGTTCAGCATTAAGAGTTTTATAATAAAGTCCGTGACAGCATATGTCTATCTTTTATGGTTGACTTACTACAACCTTTTTTATGTTAATAAATTTGTAAAAAAAATAATGCATTATTTTTAGAGGTGTATTATACACACAGGTATTTATTCTTATCAAAATAAATACATTTATCATCACGAGCATTTTATTTAGAACCAAGTTGCCGTTTATACCATTTGATTTCAATAAATATCTTAGGAGCTATCACAGTTTTAACATAACTCCGCACCAAAATAATGGTCCCAGCTTACGTACAACGTGCGCTTGCGCTAATCTATACTAATATTATAAAGCTGAATAGTTTGTTTGTTTGTTTGTTTGAACCTGCTAATCTCAGAAACTACTGGCCCGATTTGAAAAAATATTTTTACGTTGGATAGTCCATTTATCGAGGAAGGCTTTAGGCTATATAACATAAAGATACGACTCATAAGACCACAGCAGCAATGAAAAATGTTGCGAAAACGGGAGAAAGATATTCCTTTTGAGAGCTTCTGCTGCGTACGCTGCGGAAACCGCTAAAGTTACATTAAAATCAAGTATGACAGGATTGTTCAGCATCAAGAGTTCTATAATAAAGTCCGCGACAGCATATGTCTATCTTTTATGGTTGACTTACTACAACCTTTTTTATGTTAATAAATTTGTAAAAAAATAATGCAATATTTTTAGAGGTGTATTATACACACAGGTATTTATTCTTATCAAAATAAATAGATTCATCATCACGAGCATTTCATTTAGAACAAAGTTGCCCTTTATATCATTTGATTTCAATAAATGTCTTAGGAGCTATCACAGTTTTAACATAACTCCGCACCAAAATAATGTTCGCAGCTTAAGTACAACGTGCGCTTGTGGTAATTGCTATGGTTGCTGGCTTCTTCTTAGTTACAATAAAACTGCGTATGTTTTGCGTTAAAATATTTTATATTTTTATTCGAAAATTATTTTTGAAGGTGTTTTATACACACGGGTATTGATTTTTATCAAAATAAATACATTCATCATCACGAGCATTTCATTTTGAACAAAGTTCACATCATTTGATTTCAATAAATATCTTAGAAGCTATCACAGTTTTAAAATAACTCCACATCAAAATAATACTCGCAGCTTAAGTAATTACAACGCGAGCTTGCGCTAAGTATGGTTGGTGGCTTCTCACTTACATTAAAATATGTGTTTTGCGTTGAAATATTTTCCTAATACATACCTATTAGATTAATTTAGTCGGCTCCGGAACGGAACGATTGTCCCGCGCAACTGCTTTTTTTGCGATACTTCAAGTGATTTCAGCGCGTAATACATAGTTTTCCTTTCGCTACTGAGTAGTAATGGACTTGAGCTCATTATTTTGATTGCAGATATTTTCTATTAGGTAGATTCAATAATACTTTTGGTTAAAATTCTTTCTTCAGATTTATGCAGGTTAAAGTTTTCTTTTCGCCACTGAGTAGGTTTTAATTTTGAATGCATCTATTAATTAGTAAGTTTAATAGATTTAGTAGGTAATTACTTTTGTTATTCTTTCTTCTGATTTATGCAGGTATAAGTAACTGCGATAGCTCATCTCAGCATGTAATAAAAGTTTTTCTTGACTTAGTCATAAGTACCATTAAAAGAAGGTAGGAGGTAGGTATTAAATCTAAATGTGCATTTATAATTTGATTTTGTAGTAGGTAATTATTAATGCTGAATTAATAGGTTGGTTGACTTAATTTATATTTACCAATCTTAATGCAAAATTTGATTTCATTGTAATTGGGTATTTTTTATGACAAAATTGTTAAGTTTTGTTTTTTTAAATTTAAATTACCTACCAAATTATATTTTTTAATAAAAAAGTACCTACTGAATTAATAAGTAGAATGCCTAGAAAAAGGACTCAGCTTTCTCGGCAGTCTGCCACGTCTACAACGTCCATCCGTCTCAAACTGAATGCTATTATTTGAGAATATTGCTGCAACATATTCGCGGTATATCTTATTTGTAAAATAATTAGCCTAAATAATTAAAAAATCTACCCAAAGTCACTATTCCACGCGGACGAAGTCGCGGGCACAGCTAGTCTATACTATAATATTATAAAGCTGAAGAGTTTGTTTGTTTGTTTGTTTGTTTGTTTGAACGCGCTAATCTCAGAAACTACTGGTCCGATTTGAAAAATTATTTTTATGTTAAATAGTCCATTTATCGAGGAAGGCTTTAAGCTATATAACATAAAGATACGACTCACAAAACCACAGCAGCAATGAAAAATGTTGCGAAAACGGGAGAAAGATATTCCTTTTGAAAGCTTCCGCTGCGTACGCTGCGGAAACCGCTAAAGTTACACAAAAATCATGTATGACAAGATTGTTTAGCATTAAGAGTTCTACAATAAAGTCCGCGACAGCATAAGTCTATCTTTTATGGTTGACTTACTACAACCTTTTTTATGTTAATAAATTTGTAAAAAAATAATACATCATTTTTAAAGGTGTATTATACACACAGGTATTTATTCTTATCAAAATAAATATTTGATTCCAATAAATATCTTAGGAGCTATCACAGTTTAAACATAACTCCGCACAAAAATAATGTTTGCAGCTTAAGTACAACGTGCGCTTGCGCTAATTATCTATACTAATATTATAAAGCTGAAGAGTTTGTTTGTTTGTTTGTTTGTTTGTTTGTTTGTTTGTTTGAACGCGCTAATCTCAGAAACTACTGGCCCGATTTGAAAAATTATTTTTATGTTGGATAGTCCATTTATCGAGGAAGGCTTTAAGCTATATAACATAAAGATACGACTCACAAGACCACAGCAGCAATGAAAAATGTTGCGAAAACGGGAGAAAGATATTCCTTTTGAGAGCTTCCGCTGCGTACGCTGCAGAAACCACTTAAGTTACACAAAAATCATGTATGACAGGATTGTTCAGCATTAAGAGTTCTATAATAAAGTCCGCGACAGCATATGTCTATCTTTTATGGTTGACTTACTACAACCTTTTTTATGTTAATAAATTTATAAAAAAATAATGCATCATTTTTAGAGGTGTATTATACACACAAGTATTTATTCTTATCAAAATAAATAGATTCATCATCACGAGCATTTCATTTAGAACAAAGTTGCCCTTTATATCATTTGATTCCAATAAATATCTTAGGAGCTATCACAGTTTTAACATAACTCCGCACCAAAATAATGTTCGCAGCTTAAGTACAACGTGTGCTTGCGCTAATTATATTATAAAGCTGAGTTTGTTGGTTTGAACGCGCTTATCTCAGGAACTGCTGAACCGATTTGAAAAAATATTTCTGTGTTACATAGCTTATTTATTGAGAAAGGCTTAAGGATATAAAACATCACGCTGCGACGGGAGGGGAGGGAGCAAACTCAAAACGCGCGGACGAAGTCGCGGGGGACCGCTAGTATATTATAATGCTGTAGAGTTTGTTTGTTTGAACGCGCTTATCTCAGGAACTGCTGGACCGATTTGAAAAAATATTTCTGTGTTGGATAGCTTATTTATCGAGAAAGGCTTTAGGATTTAAAACATGACGCTGCGACGGGAGGGGAGGGAGCAAACTCAAAACGCGCGGAAGAAGTCGCGGGGGACCGCTAGTTTATACAATAAACTGTTGTGATTTGTTTCTCACGTGTATTGTTAACCTGTTTTCTAGGTGGCTAAAATGACAGTGATTGTTTTGATATAATTACGGATCTTTCTCAAGCAAGCGTATGTTACTGGAAACAATGTAAGTTTAATCATTGTTTGCTTAAATAGGTAACATTCAGGCAAACAATAATTAAACTCGTCTTGATTAGCTTTGATTAATACTCACTGTTCTTATTACTGTTTCAACAGAACTAATTTCAAGAGTGATTGATACCATCGCGATTCTAGAGTAGGTACCCATTAATAATTAATAACTAATATAACTAATCAGTCATTTACAAAAACATGCAAATGAAAGAAGAGACACAGAGCAGATGTTAGCAATATGTTTCTATGCATCACACCCATACGATTTGTTAATATCGAGATAACTTTTTGCATTCCGTTTTTAGGGTTCGTCCGTCCGTCCGACCGTCCGTCCGTCTGTCTGTCTGTCATACAGTCTACCTTGGAACAGTTTTGAGCCCCGATTCACGTTAGTCGTACTTTTTAGGGTTCCGTAGCCGAATGGCAAAAAAAGGATCTCTTATAGTTTCGTCAAGTCTGTCTGTCTGTCCGTCCGTCCGTCCGTATGTCACAGCCATTTTATTCTGTAACTATAAGCATCACACTGTTGAAATTTGGTAGAAAGATGTATCCTGTTTACCGCTTTACGATTCTTAAACCTATGCATGTGGGGTGTCTATAGATAGGTCTTTTAAAATGACATGGAGGTTCCTAAAATCATTTTCTTTTAAAGTCTAACGTTTCACAGCTAGACGCTTCCAAAGTGGTAAAATGGGCGTCCCCCCCATCTAATTTCTAAACTAAACAAGTAAAAATTTGAAAAAAATATGTAATGTCGACTTTAACAAATACTTTCAATGAAAATTGGTTCAGACGGCATCGACCTTGTGGTTTTTGAGATATAGCACATTTTCAACAACCGCAAACATATCTTTGTTCTTCATACAAACACTATGAAAAACAAAATTATATTTGCTGTCATCAAAATATTGTGGTATTTAAGCTAAGTAGAAGTAAGTAGATCCCTAATTCAGTTAAAGTTGGCACGGAACCCTCAGTGGGCGAGTCCGACTCGCACTTAGACGGTTTTTTATAACTAATATCACGTGTCTTACCTACTGTCCTAATTTATATAAGTGTGGTGACAAAATTTTTGTAGCGTAAAACAAGGGCTTATGTTTCATTCGAATAAATTAATCATCCTCATTAATAAGTAGTAGTAACCCAATAAATGAGACTTAATATTTTTAAAGTTTGTCCTACCACTATACAGAATGTTGTTTTGGTAAGTGACATCCAACCCAGGGATCATAATATGAGTTATACTTATATAAAAAATATCATTAAATTATATGCAAGTTTAATAAAAGAAAACCTCTTCAGAACATTCTAAAAAGTGGCAAAACGAATGGGGAAACTCGCACCCTCGCGCGTAGCTAGGGCGTATCTACAAAATAATACACCGTATCTAATAAGCTATGAAGAGGGTTTTGACGCGATCGCTGTATCGCATTAATAAATTGATTTAGTAGGTTTTTTCCATTAAAAAAATGCGTCAGTATCGTTTATACAGCCACCCCTAAATGACCTACCACACATACATTTACACAAGTCGACTTACACCCAAGCACCAATGACTACCTTTTTTACTCTTCCTAGAATTCCCTGGGGCAAGTGGATAAAGCAGGAACCGATGCTCCTAGTTTTAATAAAGCGAAGAGGCCCTCAATAGAATAGCGCCTTCTTTATCTCTGGTTAGGATCTATCATTTTCCTTTTCATTTGATTGAAATAATAAGGTCCGATTTTCCTGCAGAGCCACAGTGAAATGTAATCGGTAGAGTCAGATGGAAAAAAAAATGTTATAGTATTTTGCCAAAAAGCCTGCCTATTTACTAAGCGATGTTCTATTTTCTATATAATATTTGATTAATGACTTAAAACTAAAATAGTGAACCAACTTATTGTACGGACAACAGCACGTCAAGGTAAACACTGCGGTATCTTATGCAGTTGTATTAAGGGCTAGTTTGCAACAAAAGTGGGAAACCTGATATGCTGGCCACTGTACCTAACATTTCAAACGGCGTGTTGACTTAACCTACACCTACTATGTGTGTCTACGTTGCGGATCTACTTTATATTTCATTTTACTTTCTCTCCTCAGCTGTGCCCTACAATTCCATAGACCGTCATTGTGTGAGATAAAATGGATACCAACGCCACGATTTCTGTATGATGGATTTCTTCAGCACTCAATTCTTCTGCTTATAAATATACCACTATTTTTCTTTGTCGACAGATTTTCTTATGTATTATTTGAAAGTAGCTTACGGAAATTGTACCTTGCCCAAAGTGGCACAAAAAGGTTTATCGTTTACACTGAAAAAAAGGACGTTGGCAAATTAAACATGCTGATTTTCGACGTACTGCGCTTTATCTTCAAATACAACTGAAATTCGTAAAAAGCAAAATATAGATAAATCTGGCCTTTGACTCTTTTGACCCTCTTACTTAAACCTATATGATAAGAAACAGGTTTGAAACTGAATCATTAACTATTATCGTACGGTCATCAATTAATTAACTATCTTTCTCTTGATAAGTCAGACTAATCTATTACAACGCGGGTGATGAATGCCGAGACAATATACAAGTGTGGCCTGTAATAGCAGCCAAAAATTTAATAAAGGTCCCTTAAGTAACCAGTCACCAAATCTTAATGGTTTCAATTTATTAAAATAAAAAAAAAAAACTAACAAAATTAATAAAACTAACGTGTCCAGTCTTAGAACGGACGTCAGTTACTGCATTGAAAACGAGTAAGCGATTTTGCTATGATACATTGTTTAAGGAAATTGACTTTGGATTACTATATCTCTGAGTTAAAGTCTTTTGTGGCACTATGACCATATCTAGATAACTACTTTTAATCTGTAGAATCATAGACATTATTTTTTACTCCAATTACTGGCCACACCCTGTATGTAGAGTTACGGCACCAGTAGTAGACAGAGAGCTTTTACTTTTAGACGATTTCAGAAGAAAATGACTGTTTATTTTAACGTTGGTCATATACAATAACAACCATCTTAAAAAACATTACGTACGTTACCTATTTAGCTTGAATTACACCATTATAACAACCGTTACATAGATAATTATAAGGTAAAATTAATAAAGTGCAACCAAGTCTTAAATCTTATCAGGAACGATGTGCTCTATGAATATGTATTTTTTGAGTTGAACCAACAGAACAGTATGTAAAGAATACATTATAATGACACGAATTCAAATAATTTATCACCACGTGTACATTTAGAACTAACTATTTAAGACTGACGAGATTACATTACGATTCGACCAGAGTCATTTTGGTTAGACCAAATGTAAAACTATTTCATGTTAGTAGGTCAATCGCAGTTATGAAACGCAAAACGAACCCCATGACGTGAAATACTATTTTCAAAACACAAAAAGGTTTTTCTTTAGTAACCATGTTTTATTCTCAACGCCATGTGGATAAAGAAATAAAAAAACATAACGGCCACGGAAAAACATATCGTACTCCTATAGACTCAAAAACATCTTGGACCAAACAGAGGCAATATGCATCTTTCCTCTAAAATGACGGTCACACACATCATAAACTAATTATACCTTGACTTTGACAGTGTAACCACATAAATACAGTATAATGGACGTTGGCGCGTTTATGAGTTGGTGAATAAACCATTAAGCATGCTTCTTTGTCCCATACGAGTAGGTATCTAGTCAGTGCAACAATATTTGCTTTCTGACGTTATTTACTTGTTTTTGTCTAAGTTTTGCGTTGTAAAGGCAAATGTTTTGCACGTTTTGTTTTTGACATCATTCAGTAAGAAGAATTGGTCTTGAGTTTTCTGTAAAAACACCTGTTTTGTTTCTTTTTCGTACTGAAAAACTCATCTTGATCTTATGATTCCACCAAAAAAAGTTACGTAGATTTTGATAAAACTTTTTGAAATTATTACTATAAGCCACTTATAATGGATATACAACTTATTAGCTGTGCAGTCGAGACTGGTCACCAAAATCAGATAAGTTTATATTATCAAATTGAAAGGAAGGTCAATGCCAACTAACACAAGGGTTGTCAAATAACTGCTTTCTATTAATCTTAAATATTTCTTGTGTAATATTATCTTGCAAATACTTTGACATTACAGTTAAAAACTGCACAAATATTTTTTATGTATCAATATCTCGTTTCCCATTTTGTTGCTTGATATTAATGACGTTTGCATATTGCATTTAAAGTAAATGTTGATTATTATCTAGATTTATGTAAATCAGCACTACATGTTTCAAGAACTAACAAAGTATTTTTTTAACAGTCAACCTACTTTGTAAATGTTTAGGCTTCCTGTATGATTCTAAAAGTTTTATCGCTTTCAGAATATAATGTGAATATCCATTACCCCGACATTATTTTTTCACAGCTATAGTGTAAACGCGTACTTATTTTTTTGTAAGGTAACTTTAATTCATAATAATTAAACTTGACCTGGGTTGCAGCCAGGGGAATACCTAGTATCTCATCAAAACTATGTTGTTGTGAATATGATTTTCTCAAAAATCATAAAAATAGATCCATATGGATAATGATGCACGTGTCAATCAATTGATGCTAATTTTCTGGAGTACCCATACTTAGTCACTCTATTCACATCTCAAATCACTACTTGCAACACGAATGCATTGTTGAATCCCTAGGTTTAAGTAACGGGATAATCACACCTCTACTGTTGTTAATAAATGCAGGTAATGACAAATTTACTTCAACGCTCTTCTAATAAGCAGATGATAAGTCAGTGTATGACTGTCTTACATCATTTTTTTAAAGTTGCTTTAAAGAAAGACTTTTAGATAAACGTATTAAAATGCTAAATGTAATCGGAATCATTCGCATATTCCAACCTTTCAATGAATGATATCATATTACTCCGCCGCCTAGGTATCTCACAAGATCCGCAGAAATGGAGCAATCTCTATCTCATAAATATGGAGTTCCATTAGTCCAGGGACGTTCACTTTCCTAAATTATCGCATTAAAGGAAATATACAGTAAAGAAATAATAACAGAGAACGACCATCAACTTTATAATGTACAATTCTCTCTGTACCGCACAAAGTATTGTAATTTATTGTAATTATAATCCAATTAAAAACTGTTTTAAATATACTCAGGGAAATTGAGCTTACATTTTCGCAGTGCGGCGACGGTAAATCAGTAGATAAACAGAACACTACAACCACGCACAGTCACAAACACTTCAATTTGAATATGACACTCGACATCGTAATTTTGTCACTCGCGGGCACGACCGACACAGATAACACATGCTAACGCGACGGCAAACGCCGGAGTACTGAGAGTGAAGTAGCTACGAACGCGCTACGAGCTACGAATGGCCGAGCGAAGGCTTTCCGTAGACGGCATATCGCAAAAATTATAGCCGTTTTCAGATTTAGGACCGCTGAACCAATGCCTTTTCTTGGTACCTAAGCATGAATGTTTTTTTTACAGTCTTTTTTTTAAATCAAGCCGTTATCCCTCCGACACGCGCAGTGTAGGACGTTCACAAGTTCATCAGAAAGGGTATATAGTATTGTAGAGGTCGCGGGATGAAGCTGGATTCAGTATACAAGTATACTCTCTTATTTCTTTATTGTTTGTCATTATTATATTGACCTAATTTATGATGAATGCCTGACTCTGATAAAATAAATTTGACAAATGCTGATAATAATATGGTATGCCGTTCATGGTGCATCATAATTATACAATATTATGATATACAGTGTGAGTCTTCATAAAGTGCACAGATTAAAATATGGCAATCTATGATTAATTTCATCGATGGAAAACATTTTTTTTTTAAATCTAAACAAATACAAAATAATGATTAAAAAAGGAAATTTTTGTTCAGAAATATATTTAATATCTCTACTGTGTGCATTTTATGAAGCTGTCTGGTCATCTCCGATAATAATTAAGTTTTTTTTTGTTATAAATTAATAAGTACACAAAGGTCACAGTACGCAACAAATACGTTAAAAAATCCATTATAAATTATGATGCTTTTTTAGCTTTTTTAATATGTTTTCCGTCATTAAATTAATACACACACACACAATAAATTAAACTTAAAAGTTCTTTCTCCCATTTAATACGAAACTTCTACTTATGCAAAGTTTGGTCATTCCTATCATCGACTATGCTGATTCGTGCTGTACTAACCTCACTGATACCTTAATTGATAAACTTGAACGTCTCCTAAATAGTTGTATTAGATTCATCTTCGGCCTCCGTAGATACGACTATGTCTCCAGTTACAGAGCACAACTGAATTGGCTTACCATCCGTCAACGTAGAGACTCTCGAGTTCTTTGCATTCTACACACTATTCTGTATAACCCCTCTGCCCCTCCTTACCTTCGAAATATGTTCCCATTTTTAAGTCTATCTCATGATCGTTCTCTCCGTTCCTCTGACAACCTTAGGCTAGGTACGCAAGCTCACCGCTCCTCGTACGTTTCATTTACAGTGACAGCTACATGACTCTGAAACTCTATTCCCCTAGATATAAAGAAGACTGATTCGAGGTTATCCTTCAAGAATGAAGTTCGCACATTTCTGAAAGAGTGAAGAATTGCATAGTAATATTATTATTATATGTATGTATTATTGCTTTATTTATGCTTACCTACATATAATAATATATGTTTATAGTTAAAGTTAATATTTTAAAGTAGGTTTATCTATTTAAATAATATATTATAATATGTATATTTATTATTATAGGATAATAGGATTATTGTAACGATGTTTCTTTTTTCTTAAGAAGCTTGTCATTGCACCCGTTGACATCTTTCTGCATGACCTAAAGGTTTGACTGGCAGAGAATGCTTTTAGCATTAAGTCCACCTTTGTACACTAAATTTGTGCAATAAAGTATTTAAATGAATAAAATAAATAATACTAAGCATAAAATGCCATATTTTATTAAGTGCACTTAATGAAGACTCACACTGTATAGTCAACTTTATAATAAGTAATAAGACGAAGATATCAATTTGAATTACATAGGTCATCTTGGTAAGAAAGATGTAAGTATGGCAGTGGGATCCTACGGTTAGATTTTTATTCAGCTATTTAATTTTCGAAACTTTTATTTCTTAGGTTCATCACCCGTTCATGGAACACAATTGCTAATTCAAACATTGAACATTTTGAAAAGATTTATAATTTTAACAAAACCTCCTACCTAATTTATGTATTTTCATCGAGGACTACGTGGAAAACGCCTGCTGAATCAATATGCGAGTAGAGAAAATAAATTAATCATAACAATCCGTTTTAACTCTCGTATTTCGATATGAACATAACATCTAACAGGCATTTCATAAGCATCTGCTCGATTTTCAGTTTAATTAAACCATATCTGCTTATCCTACTATTAATGAAGTCCATAACAAAAATTGGAGCGCGTCGAAGCCTATAGCGGACAAAAGGAAATGTTTTCTCACACGATTTCTGTTCTCGCTCTTTTATTGTTATTTCAATCGCGATTAGATCTCCCTTTGTTCAGTTCTTTTTTTAAACGTCTGTCGATTTTTATCGGTGGGCCTTGATAAATGTATTAATCTGGGGGTGGGTTTTAAATGATTTGTCGATCGATCACCTTAAGGTCGCTTAATCATGCTAAATCTCACGTAAGTTAGCTTTGAGCTGGGGAGCTAAAAATCACAATATCCTGTCATCTTCTGTAAGGGTTACATATTACATAAGTTAGTCAATTATCAAATATTATAGCGTACCTATGTTTTAGAGTTTAGGGGTCACTAGATAGCAATATTGTATTCATCTTTCCTGATCAAAAATTGAACTTTCATGGGTGGAAAATTGCTTTTTCATCTCTAGGGTGAAAAGTAATTTAGTTTTAATTGCTACGATAGAAATGGAGTAAAAGATAATTGAACCTCATTATATTGATATAAAAGAGCTTTCCATATGTTTTTGCTTAGCTAAACAATAAAATTTTGATTTAAAAATAAGTAATTGTTCTTATTTTTAACAATAACAAAATCAACAATTTAAATATTCGGGTACCCACCATTTTTAGTTTTGTCGATTATTGCACAGATTAGTTAGCAGGCGGAGGCAACACGCCGGGATGGTTGTGTTCATTATTAAGTCTTCTAACTCACTCCCACTTTAAGCTGTCACTCATCACTCATAGAGCTTTTGTAAGACAAAATTGAATCTGCAATTTGACATAACCTGTCGTAGTTTGTGTTCTTCCATTATTATGAATGTCTGTAAGGTAAACAAGGATTTAAATTTGTTATCGTACGCGTTTCATGAACTCTGTTTTCTTCCGTGCCGTTACTTATCCTTCTAATCGTGTTTTATATGTATATCAATAGTTAATAAACTGTCAGTGTTACATCTTAACTTACTTTATCATAACATAAATCAATAAATAATAAATATTGGATACCAATCACATACATTGCTCTGATTCCAAAGTAAGTAGCTAATGCACTTGTGTTATGGAAATCATACACAACGGTGGTATCACAACACCCAGACCCGAGACAATAGAGAAGATTTCAATATTAACCCGACCGGGAATCGAACCCGGGACCTCGGAGCGGCAACGCCTTGATGAAACCAGCGTGCTTAGCCACTACACCATGGAGGTCGCCATATACAAGAAGTTTTTTTCCTCACTGTCGAAATGAATGTTTGAATGATGAAAAAAGTATGTTTAACTCGAGTGAAAGCATTAATTTCACTCTCGAACTTTTAGCGGAAATGGGTCGCTTTCTTTCCATGTATAACAATCCACTATTGCTTCTTTGCCTTTTTATGTAGATTGCACTAAGTCCGCGTGGTGGTGTATGGCTCGTTTTACTTCAGGTGAGGTTTCAGTAGTGGGTGTTTTATAGAATAATACTAATAAATTTAGTTACGCGTTGAATCTTCTTCTAAGGCCTGACTTTTCCAATGTCAGATAAGGAATATTCGTTGAATAAAATACAATACGCCTAATTCGATAACATCACCTATTTGACAGCAATCATTTATGTAAATGTCATTTTAAAATCGGTCGTTTTATACTTAATCATTTTATTTGACTTTCTTTTTCTTAATCTTATTTTTATCTGACGTTGGCAAAATCTTTCGACAGTAGAACTTTTTTCGTGTGGTGATTTTAGCGGCAATAGAACTTTTTTCGTGTAGTAATTCGATTTCGAGTTAAACCGTTTTACCTAAAAAATCAAGTAAAATATCTACACGTAAAAAAACTATCCCACGAACTAAATCTAAATACATATAAATCGTGACTCGTGTCCTGAAAAATCACAATCATTTTTTTTCTTTGACAAAGAAAAATCGATCAGTGAACTTTTTTCGTATACGAATTGAACGAGAATTGGGCAATTGCCAATGGCCCCCCTATTTGCAGCGGCTGCGATTCGTCGCTTGGTGTTGCTAACCCTTCTGAGATTGATCATTTTCCTTAAGTTTCCTAAAGATTGTGCCATTTTTAAAAAAGGCCGTCCATGATGAAGACCTTGTAAAATGTAAAATATTTAATGAAAGTAAAACAAGCGTCGTCTTCCTTTACGTAAGCCTCGTTCAAGAACATCAAAAGGTGTGTGAACTGGAAACACCAATGATAACCGCCCACATTGCATTAGAGCGCTCGTTGAGCCTGCTTCATTCCACATGAAGACTCTGTTTATAAAAAGGAAACTGAGCCGGTAAATGACTGAGATCCTGCGCATACGCAATTATTGGTGTCATATTGAAAAAAAGAACACACTTTACACGGATAGTGTAAAGGATTTTTCGTAAGAAAACTGATTTACAGCCCCCTACGACTTCGTCTGCGCGTTTTGAGTTTACCCCTACCCCAGGGTAAATCATAGTAATAGTACCTGAGATTAGCGCGGTTAAACAAGTTCAGTTTTATAGTATTAATTTCAATATAAACAGCTATTTCCTCTGTTACGTGTTAAAAAATAAAATACATTGTATTTGGCTTCATAGATATATTTAAAAATCATACCGTGATTTTAAAGTCCATTTGTAAATTTCACTGGCGAAATCAAAAAACATAGGAATCGTGACCCTGCAATCAAAAACGATTTTTCTTTGACAAAGAAAATACGATCGGTGAACTTTTTACGTATACGAACTGCAGCCATCCAACCCCAGGGGGCCAATTCTCGTGATGTAGTACTTTTTCCGTGTGGTAATTCGTATACGAAGTTCACATCTCTATTGTAAAAGTTCGAGTGATACATAAAACTGCTATTCTCATGCACCGATAGAACATTTCACGTTCGAATTTCATTACAACGTTACATTGCAGAGATCGTACGGGCGTTTTTAAAAACGCCGAAATAAAGTATATTTAAGTCCATCTAAAAATTTTAATTTTGGTGAAATTAGACAATAAATCTATTTGTTTGTTTAATTTGGTGTATATATAACAAAACTATACATATTGTTAAAAATGTTATAACGGTAGATCAATTATTAAACTTCATTATTCATGCATAGCATGAAATGAAACGCAGCGACGCGCCATATTACCTTACTCTATGGCCCTAAATGTGTCAATATGTGTGTCAAAATTGTTCCAAATATCCATTTTTCAGTGACTGAGAAAATTTATTTGTTTTCTCAAATTTTGCTTAAATAAGAATAAGTAAGAATTACAATGCTAAATACTAACTAAATGTAGATATTTTCTAAGGTTGGTATGACGCTGTTTGTTTAATTATATGCTTTTTTTATTTACTTAACTACAAGAAACAGGCATTTAATTATTCTTTAGTAGTAATAGGTTCAGTTAACTAACATCACAGATATTAGTGCACCTTCTTATTGTGCAGCCTGGATAGAGTTTTTAATATCCTTTGTAGATATGTAGTGTTCTTACAAAACAAACTATTTTTATTTACAGATAGTCTGGATTATGTTGTAGCAGAGAGAATATTTAGTTGCCAATCTAATTGGATAAAATACTGGTTAAAATACATGGGAATACTTGAATACCTTAATTCTCTGGTATCTAGGTAAGTACGTAATTAACTAGACACATACATAATGATAGTTTTATTTTCACAATTTAAAAATCAAACCATCAGATTTTCCTTTTATAATCTAAATATATGTGTATTATAGTATTGCCTATAGTTGACTTATTATAAACAAATAGTACATTAACAATCTGTTCTATGCGTGCTTGAATGTGTTCAAACATAGTTTATGAATTCCACCTACAAATATCTACAATAATAATTTTTATCCCAGAAAAGAGATACTAAGCTAAAAACATTTTGGTGTTCAAGTTTTGTTTTTATTTTGTGTGTAGTAGGTAACTTTCTGTGATATTTATGTTGGTTATTGTTTTTTACAGAAGCAAGCAGTAGAACAAATTATAATAATCCAAAAGGAAGGAGCGCCAAATGAAGGGATTTTAAATACTCCTGGACACACAACCGCATGCATTTCACAACAAAATAAATGATTAGTTAGAAATATAAGCGCGTTGGATTAAAGGATGGAAACTTTACTGATATGACCAATGGCTTTAAATTGTTTTTTTTTTTAACAATAACATTACTGTTTCTTAAATGTTTTGTGTTTTGACTGATGTATGAAGAAAATAAAACCACTTGTTAAATGGGTATTTTCTATTTGTATGTTATTTATTTAATGCTTCAACACCCGAGCGGTCGCATGAGACCGCAGAACAATAGAATATCTATTGTGTCTTGTTCACATACGCTTGAGGGATTTAAGTATACTGTTTAATATTCCTTAGTCATTGACATTAAGAAATTTAAATTCAGGATTGTTTTAAATACATAGGGGCAATCCATGTTCATGAGCTTGAAACAGAGTCAAAATATAAAACCAGGGTCTGAGAATGAAGCTGAAGGTGAACAAAGGTACTCCGTAATAAGACAACAAAACCTAATCGCGTTGGACTCGTAAGATTCGACTTGTAAACTACTTACTTTGTCTCTAGAGTATCCAGAGTTGGATAGCTCTTAACATAATATTAAGTCCTATTGAGGTCACCGCTGCCTAACCATCTTAAGAGCTGTAATCGCTTGCACCTTGTGTAGACTTTTGTTTGAACCGACGCCTGTTTCGTGTCTTGTGTGCAAGCGATTTTCCTTTGAAAGTGGTAAGTCGGGAGTGACCACGGCCTAGGCATGCCGGACAAACGGAGATCCTGTTTTTTTGTAAGTCAATTCATATACTAGAAACTTCTCTAAATCGTAGAAGTACTCTTCTGAAAACCGCATCAAAATCAGTTTAGCCAAACATGATATAATAGAGGGCAAATAAATCATTATATATTGGACACACAGAAAACCTTCTTTATTTGAAGTCGGCTAAACATCCTTCAAAGTCAATGTAAATTTTCTCAATTTTAGGTTAGGTTATCATTTTGCCCGATTAGAACCTCAATAGTTCGTATACGAATTTTGAAATCTATTGGTCTCCAGCAATCGAAATGTTCGTGTGACGTTACATCGAATTAGTTCGACTGTGAAGGTCTAAGAATACACAAGCCTTGTTTCCTTCGAAAAAAATTCGAGTGGTGAACTTTTTTACGTGTGTGAACCTTTTTTCGATCATGACAGGAATCGGCCTCCAGGGGGCCAATTCTCGTAAAGTAGTACTTTTTCCGTGTGGTAATTCGTATACGAAGTTCACAATTCTTTTGTAAAAGTTCGAGTGATACAAAAAACTGTTAAATAACATAACAAATATTAGTGCACCTTTTAATGTGGAGCCTGGATAAAGTTTCTAATATTCTTTGTAGATAAGTAGTGTTCTTACAAAACAAACCATTTTTATTTACAGATAGTGTGGATTATGTTGTAGCAGAGAGAAAATTTAATTGCAAATCTGATGCGATAAAAGACTGGTTAAAATACATGTAAACACTTGAATACCTTAATTCTCTGGTATCTAGGTAAGTACCTAATTAACTAGACACATAATGATAGTTTTATCGTCATAATTTATAAATCAAACCATCAGATTTTCTATTTATACCCTAAATCTATGCGTGTTATAGTATTGCCTATAGTAATCTTATTATAAACAAATAGTACATAAGCAATCTGACTGTTCTATGAGTTCTTGAATGTGTTCAAACATAGTTTATGGATTCCACCTACAAGTATCTACAATAATCCCAAAAAAGAGATACTGAGCTAAAAAAAATTGATGGTGTTCAAGTTTTTTTTATGTGTGTGTATAGTAGGTAACTTTTTGTGATATTTAAGTTGGTTATTGTTTTTTACAGAAGCGAGCACTATAACAAATTATAATAATCAAAAATGAAGGAGCACCAAATGACGGGATTTTAAATACTCTTGGGAACACAACTGCATGCATTCACAACAAAATAAATGATTTGTTAGAAATGTAAGCGCATTGGATTAAGGGATGGAAACTTTCCTGATTAATATGACCAATGGCTTTAAATAGTTTTTTTTTTAACGATAACATTATTGCTTCTTCAATATTTTGTGTTTTGACTGATGTATGAAGAAAATAAAACCTCTTGCTAAATTGGTATTTTTTATTTGTATGAAATTTATTTTTTTATTTGGTTTAATCTTCCCTAGTCATAGACATTAGGAAATTTGAATTCAGGATTGTTTTCAATACATAGGGACAATCCATGATCATGATCTTGAAACAGAGTCAAAATATAAAACCAGGGTCTGAGAATTAAGCTAAAGGTGACCAAAGCTACTCCGTAATAAAACAACAAAACCAAATCAAGTTGGGCTCAAGATTCGACTTGTCAAGTACGTTGTCTCTAGATAGTATCCAAGGTTGGATAGCTTTTAACATAATATTAAGTCCTATCGAGGTCACCGCTGCCTAACCACCTTAAGAGCTGAAATCGCTTGCACCGTGTGTCGACTTTTGTTTGAACCGACACCTGTTTTGTGTCTTGTGTGCAAGCGATTTTCCTTTAAAAGTGGTAAGTCGGGAGTAACCACGGCCTAGGCATGCCGGACAAACGGACATCTTGTTTTTTGTAAGTCACTTCATATACTAGAAACTTCTCTAAATCGTAGAAGTACTCTTCTGAAAACCGGATCAAAATCAGTTTAGCCAAACATGATGTAATAGAGGGCAAATAAATCATTATATATTGGACACACAGAAAACCTTCTTTACTTGAAGTCGGCAAAAAAACATTCAAAGTCAATGTATTTTTTTTCAATTTTAGGTTAGGTTATCATTTTGCCCGATTAGAACCTCAATAGTTCGTATACAAATTTTGAAATCTATTGGTCTCCAGCAATAGAAATGTTTGTGTGACGTTCCATCAAATTAGTTCGACTATGAAAGTCTGAGAATACACAAGCCTTGTTTCCTTCGAAAAAAATTCGAGTGGTGAACTTTTTTACGTGTGTGAACCTTTTTTCGATCATGACAGGAATCGGCCTCCTGAATAAATTAGGTGTTAATATGCAAAGTTTTAAAAATAGATGCGGTATGTCTCGTGAATTTCTCTGGTGATCTTTGCATAATGTAAAAAATAGATAGATCGACTTTGGCCACAATCCAACTACTTTTGAAGAACATTTGCACATTAGAATCTAAATGCACATTACAATCACTAAATACTAACAAGATATCGATTTGTACAGTTATATTCTCTTACAAACAAATAAAGTAGAAAGTCTGTTTTTCTTTGTTTGATAAATACCTATTGTAAGCAACCTTGACATTCCTTTTTAAGCAACTTCAAAACGGAGGAGGTCATCAATTCGATTGTATGATGTTGTTTTTTTTTGTGTATTTATGTTACCTCATGTATCACAGTCTTTTGTGGACCGATTAAAAAAAAAATGCTTATCTTAAGGTTATGTGTTCTAGTAAGTCCCATTGCTGCCAAGTCGGGATCTGATGATAAGATATTCTAGGTGTAATCGAGGGATACCCTCAAATCTTAAAGGCACGTATACTTTTCATTTTATTTTATTTTTATTTAATAGGTTCACCTACAACTAATACATTGTTATTTAACACTTTAGTTGACAGTAAATGCTATAGCATCCCATAACAATAAAAATTATATTGTGTCTGGATTACGTCCGCGAAAGTGTTAATATAATGTAATTCACATAATTAAACTTTGCTAAATGTACAGTCTCTTACAGGCGAACACAGCATGCACAAAAAAAAGTCATTTATACATTAAATAAAAAGGAAAAAGTCGTTTACAAAAAAAAGTGCCAGAAATCTAAAACTAAGACAATTCAAATAAACTTTTGCGAAATTTACAAAGAGACTACTGTTTACAAGTATCTTAATGTTGACATGTTTTTTCGTTTGAAAGGCATCATTGTGTGGATCTGAGCTGATAGTGGAACTATTTAACGTTTATGAATTCAACGACAGAACTTATGCATCTAGGTACTGAAGCAGCTTATTGAGGCACAAAGTCAGGGGGGCTCTTTTAGTTTCGTCAAGTCTGTCTGTCCGTCCGTATGACACAGCCACTTTATTCTGAAACTATGAGAATTACACTGATGAAACTTGGAGGAAGGTGAATCCATGTTATCTATGTTAATCCATGTGAACTATGCATGTGGGGTGTCTATGAATAGGTCTATTAAAATGTCATTAAAGTTTGTTAAACCCTTTTATCTGAAAGTCAAACGTTTGTAAGATAGACGCTTCCAAATTGGTAAAATGGGCGTTCCCCCACTTATAACTTTGTAACTAAAGTAATGAAAAAAAAAACAATGTAGATCTTTACACTAACTTTTGGTTTAAACGTGGCCGAACTAGTAATTTTGAAATATAGCACATTTTCCACAACCGCAAACATAACTTTGTCCTTCATACAAATACTATGAAAACTAATTTATTTTTACTGTCAACAAAATATTGAGGTATGTTGACTAAGTGGAAGTAAGTGGGCCCCTTATTTAGTTAAAGTTGTCACAGAACCCTCAGTGCGCTAGTCCGACTCGCACTTGGCCGGTTTTTCAATCCCGTTTTGTTTTTGTGGTCGTTTTTACTCTTTTGTAATCAACGAAATTATTCATTTTGAAATAATCTAAATCACTCACAACAACCTACTTAAGTAATTCATCGTTGAACTCTAAGATCTCTTTAAATCGAAAACTTAATTAATGTAATCACAGATATCATTTTCAAAATTATAATTGGATTGTTTGCAGTATTCGCTTTTCGAAAAACGGACTTTACATTTACATGCAAAGGCTTGGTTGTAGTAGACGAGTGAGTATTATAATAATACCTTCAATAAACATAATAAAAAAATTAAATCATTTTTTCATACTTCTGTCTTTTAGCCTCTCTGAATTCAATACCGTGATTACTAACAAAATCCTTATCCTTTTTCCTAAGCCCTATTCCTTTAAAAGTTTATTTATAAATGCAAATGAGCCGAGGCGGGGCTATTATCTCAAACTCAAAACGGAATTAATACCGAACTTCGGTAATTTGACAATCATTCCGCGAAACCTTAGTATCGCTGAATTTGCTGATAACTTAATCCAAACTTGTGTAAAGGGTTTTATATTGGAGTTCTCGATTCATCCTAAAACTTTTTGGGATGTGGTCCCGGTGAATAAACAAAATAAAGGTTATTTATTTGGATTGTACGTTTTTGGGATTGATATTGTGAACCTATCTGTGTTCTTACTAGTTGATTGATTGTTTGCTTAATCAAACAAAACAACTTAACAAAACATATTATGTAGTGTATATGTGGTACGATCGCAGTCTTCCGCTCTTGTAACTTACGACGTCTTTTGTTCGAGGTGATGCCCGTGCTTTTGTCGTGTGTGAGTGCAGGATTTCATTTTTCGGTGAAAAGTTGTTAGGCACGAGATACCTCAACTAAATTGCATAAGAGGTTTAGTCAGACTTAGGTTCCCGAAAAAAACGGCCTAGTGCGAGTCGGACTCGCGCACCAAACCTTATTTATAACCTTAAAATTAACGGTGTTCGCAATTTTGCTTAATCTGTGCTACAAGATTTAGCAAACTTGCTTCGTGCAAAATTCTGATTCCGATTTTGAGTTCACAAGAAGTACCCTGTACGTTACCTTAATATAAAATCATTGCAATCTGTATTTTTAAAATACAGATCTAAAATAAAAATGAATTCTTCGACAATTCAAATGCAAATCGCATCGATAAATGTAACTACACTCTCATTACCAAATCACAAACTTATCTGACGGGTGGTCAGCGCTATGCATAAACACGGCTGTGTAAATTTAAGCTTTATTGCCTCTGTGTTAGAATCCTAATGTCAGAGCCGAAGGCCGTTAAACGGTGGACTATTCAGAACATGGTGTGCACCAAATCCAGCCTTTCAACTTATGGTTTTTATCATGATAAAACCACACAAGACACAATGGCCGCGTTACAGAGCTATTTTAGTGATTGCGACCTGTATAATAAAGTCGATGTCGATTAGATGAATAATACAGGTAGAGGAATAGAGTCTACAGGATAGTAACGTAGGGGACGTTACTTTCCTGTAGACTTTATTATCAGTAGTTATATATTCTTGCGAATAAGCTTTCTTATTTTTGAAAAAGTGTACTATTTGATAGTATGTAACCATTACGGTACTTTAGGTTACTTTATTACTTTTACCATTTATTTACTTTAAGTGACACTCGTCTCTCGACTTCAGGAGTCTGATTCTCGCGGCAATTGAACTTTTTTCGTGTGGTAATTCGATTGCAAGATTTACCGTTTTACCTAAATAATCAAGTAAAATATCTACACGTAAAAAAACTATCGCACAAAAGATCCAAATACATAGAAATCGTGGCTCTGAGAAATCAAAATCAATTTTTTCTTTGATAAAGAAATACGAATTGAACGAGAATTGGCCCCCTAGGCGGTGATTCCCGCGTCAACCGATCTTACATTGTATGGTAATTCGATTGCGATTTTTACCCAAAAAAGAGTAATTTAATCCGCACGAAAAAAAAAAACACTACACGGACAAAATCAAAACGCATAGAAAGCGTGACCCTGAGAAATCAGAAACTGTTTTTTCTTTGCCAATAAAAATTCAATTGGTGATTTCTTTTAATATACGAATTGCACGAGATTGCCCCTGGTTTCTAATTATATTTTTTTTAATTGTGGTGTTACTCATAACTAATGAACTACTATTACTAGCGTATGGAACTAACACCACGAATAAATTTCGTGCTCCATAAATTGACGCCACTAGTCATCAACGCATTCAAACGGTATCATCATGTTCGACATTCAAATTTCAAGGAACACGTCCCAATCTTGTCATAAAGTTGCTATACATTTTTTTGCTTGGCATAGCTTCTCTATACGTAGTAATAACAACTTACTGTGCTATGATTACCTAAGAGGAATGGTTCATCTTTTACGTAAGGGATTAGACCTATTAAGGATCAATATTGCGTATCTCACTTCATTCATTTGTAGTTGACATTGATAGATCGCCGTTTAATCTAAAACCGACTGGAAAGTTGGACAAAGAGACCAGTGAAAGTATGAAAATTATTATCTAATCTAGCTCATTCATCATCGTTTACCAAGCTCACATTTTTTTGCAAATCCAACTTAGGTCATAGTAAAAAAGCCTCGATATATCCCACTGCTAGGCTAGGGCATCACCTGACCTCAAGTATGAGGTGGAATGAGCCATACTCGACCACACGGGCTCAGTGCGGATTTGTGGAGGGGTGTTGCAAGGCAAGCGACCAACCTTGCTGTCATTTTTATAAAGCCACCCATAATAACGTAATTTCATAGTAAGGTAGTAAATAATTTCTTCTAATGAAAGGAACACTCGAGCATCATCTCGAGGGGCTATTCTCGTGCAATTCGTGTACGAAAAAAGTTCACCGATCGAATTTTCTTTGTCAAAGAAAAATTTGTTTTTGATTTCTCAGGGTCAAGATTTCTATGTATTTAGATTTTATTCGTGCGATATTTTTTACGTGTCGATATTTTACTTGATTGATTTGGTGAAACGGTTAAACTCACAATCGAATTGCCACACTAAAAAGTTCGATTGCCGCAAGAACCGGCCTTCAGATGTCAGCAGTAACTGTCAGTATTCGGTCAATATTTATTTTATACGCTTTGTCAGTTTCACGATGAATTGTACGCTTTCATAGCCCTCGCTGATAAGCCCGGAACGGCTCGAATCGTATATATTTTATATCGCGTTGGAGATTAATAAAATATTAAGCAGAAGGCAAACCTTCAGAGTTATCTTCGTTTGTTGCTCAAGAAATGAACGCGCCCGATCAGTATTTACGATTGTTTCAATACCTAATTTCAGGATTGGTTATTATAATATAGGTAGCGTCAAGTCAGATTTGATTACATCTATATCTAATAATGTTGTTTTTATGTTTATGATAAATTAATCTATTTATAATGTCAACTTTTGGGGCTTTGCTGGTACGCAGGATCCTAAACAAGCTTCTGCCAACCAACCTCTTACAGTTTTTATGCTATATTTAACGCTCCAAACTTGTTGTAAGCCATTTTGTGCGTCTGCATCTCTGCATAAAATGGCGATCTAAGGAGCTGATTGCCCGTCTTTTGCTCTGTGAGTCCCTAAGCATGTACGACCCGTCTCCTTGTAACCTCTGATAACGCAGTCAATCACGGGTATCATCGATACATCCAATGCGCGGCTGACTGAGCGAATGGTGTGCTTTTTCTTATTCTGGTTGCAGCTGTTAGCCACTAAAATTCAAGGAAATCACTTATTTTGTATCAATTTAATTAAATGAGTACTATTAAGCCCCAAGTAGTAAAATTACCAGGGGCCGTATTGAATCACTCGTCTCAATATGGCGTGTGGTTTTCTTTGATAAATGTTTTATATTTGAATAAAAACCAGATAAAATGCGTACAAAAATGATTTCATGAAAGATAACTGGATGTGTAAGTATTTGCGACAATATTTCACGCATTTTTTGTTGATTTTCAATCGAGTTTTCAAGTGATTCAAAAATAGAGCTCCTGCAGCTCCGAAACATAAAACAAAACTTTTATCAGAATCAACTAAAAAGTGTCTGCAACTCAAACAAACCCTTTAAAAAATGTCTAAAGACAATTTTAAACAAATCTTTATGAAAGAAGTAATTCTAGTAATAACCACTTCTCAAAATATTGGAAAGAGAACAGCATTTCTCTATCTGAAATGAAATACGTGGTGTCTACGAGATTGAGCTTTATTTAAATTTTTATGGGACGAGAGTCCAATTTTCTGAAATCGTAAACTCGTACTTAAAGCTAAACAGAAAAATACACTGTGTTAACTATATCTATCTATAGTGAACATGCAAAAGGGTATTGTAGATATTTTATGAAGTAATTGCAATAATAATTCATTATTCGTGATAGATGCTACTTTTTACTGACGGATAATCGATTATGTCATTACTATGGTAGACAAAACTAGCATACATAGCTGGACAGCACTATAACTGTCAGATAGATCATGTAAGATATTAGAGTTAGATCGATAATGATTGTATATTTTACAACAATGAATTTTGCTTATTTATAAGGAATAAGTAGTCATCAACACACCGACTTGTCTACCGAGCGACAAGTAATTTCAAAATAAGTGTGCTAGTTAGAAATTATTTAAAACTTTTTTTATTTATTTATTTTAAATTTAAGCACTGACTATTGGTAGGTATTCTTACATGAAGCCTATTCAGATCATGTTCTTTGTTATGAGTTGTTCACCCTATATAGAGAAAACTTATGTGAGGTCATAAATGGTCTGTTATTTTAAAATTCTAGTGGCGAATCCGATACCAAGATTTATAGGCACGGAACCCGACTCCACTTACCCCTTACTTACCCCTCGCCCCTATGCCTTGTTCCGTTTATTATTGAACCTTAAAATGAAAACTGCACTATGGGTAGGTGGAGGAAAATTTAATGACATTCCTTCGTAAGCGTTCAGATTCTGGAGGCCGATTCTCGCGGCAATCGAACTTTTTTCGTGTGGTATATCTGTTATGGACCAGGTGATTAATGCGGGCATTATGAATAATGCCCGAGCATTATGAATAATGTTTAGTTTTATCAGGCTAAGTGATTAATTACTAGCTTAACTTCATTATTTATCACATTGCACGGTCATTATTATATTGCTACATGATAGTTGGGCAATTTGATAATAAAGCTATATTTTACGCGGTGCGAGGGTGGAAAGCGAAGTAATGTACCTCGAAATGCCACCACAGTGGCAGTTGTTCTAATAAATAAACCTGATACTTGCTACATATTATATGATTATTGTTTTCAATTTTGATGTTCTATTTTACTATATTTTCATATAACTTTTATAAAGAGAATATGCTAATTATGCCAAATAATGCGTCTGCTTGCTTAAAATTTATTTATTTAAAACACTTCATGCACAAACAAAAGGTACATATGGCGGACTTAATGCTAAAAGCATTCTCTACCAGTCAACCATAGGTCTATACAGAGAAATTGCTGGCGGCGCGAAGAAAGTATTTAGTTTATTTTATGTTTTATTATAATAAGTCATTTCTATAAAACAAAGATATGTTGTGAAATATTTTTTTTGTTTGAAATATAATCATATTTTATGTTATATTTTTAATATGACTCCTTAAGTTTTAAATGCAAAAACTAGTGGATTTTTAAGGTAGAAGTCCTACGTATTTAATCCAAATAATGAGTCTGATTATTCAGGTGGTTTAATATTTAGTTTTTTTTTTAAAGTTAAATGTCAATAACAATGAAAAAGTAATTAAATATGTTTGTATTACTCTGCCCAAAAAGTGTTGGGCAATATGTATAGTGACCGGTCAATTTGATTTTTTGAATAATTATTATCAAATTGCACTCTCATATTGGGCATTTTTCATAATAAACGGGCATTATGTATACTGATTAATTTATGACTTGGTCCATAACATATCGATTGCGAGTTAAACCATTTTACATAAAAAATCAAGTGAAATATCTTCTCGTAAAAAACTATCGCACGAACAAAATCTAAATAAATAGAAATAGTGACCCTGAGAAATCAAAAACATTTTTTTGTAGTACGAGAATTGCCCCCTGATCCTACAATGCAATGAAGGTAGGTATGATAATGCAACCTAGGACATAATAAACCGTATTTAACCATATGGCATCGTCCTAATAGAACGCGCATACGCGTTCCTTTCACCGTGAGTGCAATTTCAAATGTTAGATCGCGCGTTATTACGAAAAACTTGCACGAAATTACGACGATGCCTATCGGTAAATACGAGTATCGTATGTTTATAATTCACAAGTAAACCGGTACCCAAAGAAGAATGAGGAACTTGAAATTATGTCCATCAGAAGAAAATATTAATCACTTAATAGACTCAGTAAACGACAATCGTTATATTAATCAAAGAAAGTCGTGTTAGTTACACTATTTACGACTCAATCAAAAAACGGCTCAAAAAACGGCTGAACTGATTTAGCTGAAAATTGGTAAGGAGGTAGCTTAGAACCAGGAGACAGACATAGTTAATACTTTTTATTGCGTTCATGGGTAATGAACGGGTGGACCGATTTTCGTGATGTTACGTGTCTTAATACTTCAACACCCGAGCGGTTGCAGGCAACCGCATAACAATAGAATTTGCATTGTGTCTCGTTCACATACGCTTGAGGGATTAAACCATAAAACGGAGTCGGGGCGAGACAAAGTTCACTGGGACCGCTAGTTTACTTAGAAATCATACTAATTTCAATTTATGTCTTTTTTTTTTTGATAAGCAACACTAGCAAACAATTATTATAGCAATAAAATATCAAAATATATCAAATCAACTACAATAACTGAAACAATTGGGCATTGCAGACGTCTTTGGCTCGGAACGAAAGCGCCCTAATTATTTTTGTCGGTCCTAATAACATGTGAAAACATTTCTGCGAAGAGCCAACTTAATGAGTAACTCGATTAGGTACAGGCGCCAGCACATCAGGTTACCCACTTTTGTTGCAAACTAGCCCTTATTACAACTGCAAAAGATACCGCAGTGTTCACCTTGACGTGCTGTTATGCGTACATGTGGGAATAAGTAAAAATCAGAGATGTAACAAATAATAAATAATATTCTCCAATAACTCAATAATAATATTAAAAATGGTTGATAATTGGAGTTTTTATTAATTGATCCATATTAATGCTGATTCGAAATAACGAGCAGAAAACATTTTATACAAAATCGTAAACTAACATGCATTAAAACTGATTAAAAATGTTGGTACCTTAAAAACTGCTTTACTTAGTTAGCTAACAGCTATGATAATTTCATACTCCCACTTTAACAATTAAAAAGCTAAGTGAAACCAAATAAATTATAGTTCAAAAAAACTAAAAAAAACACGCTTTAATAGAAAGCGAACTAAAAAGTAGAAAATATTTTTTGTTTAAGACAGTTTGTGTTTCTGCAATATCAAATTCAACAATCAATTATCATAATTAATTCAGAATAAGATTAATATGAATATTAAGATATTAACAAAAAATCAAATAAAGTGAAAAAGCGTGGGGTGCTTAATATCGAATGTGAGGTTGATTTTATTTGTTACTGTTTGCAATATCAGAATAATTATTATTATAATAATATGATTAAGCAAGCGCGGATGCGCGCGCAATATTTCGGCAGCAGCGACAATTATAATATTCGAGGATTGATAGTGCATGCACGCGAGGCAATTGGTAGAAAGAGAAAGAGAATAACATTTTCATTGGCTTTCAGCAAGTGGCATAGGCTAAGTAACATGCTCATGAATCTAAATATTTTTTTTTATCCTGATGATCCTAGTCAGGACTTTAATAAAAAGTTATGAGATTATTGTATTGTCATCGGTCCTTGACCCCTGTGCAAAAATCCAAGTTAATCGGACTCCTAGAAGTAGGTGAAAATGAAGTTCAAAGATTCCGTTACATACATACATACATACATTCATACATACATACAGGTCAAGCTAATAAAAGCGTGTTAAAAAGGAAAAAATACATATGTTTGATGAAATAAATAAATTACATAAAATCGTGTAAAAAACTTAATTATCTTTTGTTTTACGTTAAATGTTCTAACTGTAAAGCATAGGTTTCATCATGTAAATTATATCTTCTCAAAAGATGATTTCGCCTCTACCACGCTGGTACACCCTTCTTAGGACACTCTGTATACTACAAACTAATTGTTTATTTAGTCTCATACGAAAAAGTTTTGATCAGAACTAAGTACTGCCCAAATGTAGTTAACGCGGATAACCGTTCAGCAACCTCATTAAATCTGATAACACTGATGCTGAATATCAAACCCAACACTTAAAATAGATAACCTAACTTTGAATAGTAGGCTTAGTGGTAGCTCAAATAAAGCAGTAATGTCACTCTGGGTAGGTACCATAATTCGTGGAAATTGGCAGTACAATTGAGAACTCATGCCGTTAAATTACAAAAGGCGTTTTGGCTCACTTTTGGGTGCACCATTTCAATTTTGTTCTAAAAAAGTAGCGGTCATCAATAATCATCGAACCAGGGACCTCGTCCAGATACCAGCGTCTTCGGACCACGACCACGGAGGTCGTCTAACTGACATCTCAAAATAGCTTAGAATGCTGAAATCTGACAGTAGTAGTTGAATTTATACCATTCATACGGGAAAGGCAATTTATGTAATACACGCACGCACACACATACACACAGAGAGATTTATCGAATCGCTACATTAGTTCCTGAGATTAGCGTAAACAAACTCTGCAGCTATATAAAGGTGAACGCACATTTATCCGAGCCGAACGCGCCGAACGAATCGAAGTCAAGCAGGCCTCGCACACTTAAAGATTCGGCCGCATCGACCGAATCAGACGAATCGACCGCGTCGAAGAAAGAATGAGATAGCTTTATGAGTGACATCTACAGGTGGGAGTGAGTATGAAGATTTATCTGACAATTTGACCGATTCGGCCGAATCGACCGCGTCGAAGAAGTCATGAGATAGCGCTATGAGTGACATTTAAGGTGGGAGTGAGTAAGAATTTAATACCCGTCGAGTCGTCCGAGTCGTCCGCATTAGCTGCACCGAATCTGATGACGTCATCCGAATTGGTCTAGGATTTCTGGGGTTCTTTCAGATTCGGACGATTCGACGCGGATAAGTGTACGAGGTTTCATTAGATTTCATATAAATAATTCTAAAATTCGTTTCGTTCGGCGCGTTCGGGTAAATGTGCGTTCACCTTAATATTACTAGTGGTCCCCCGCAACTGCGTCTCCGCGCGATTTGAGTTTGCTTCTTCCCCTTCCGTCGCAGCGTGATGTGTTATAGCCTAAAGCCTTTCTCGATAAATAAGCTATCAAACATCATCATTATCAGCCAAAGGACGTTCACTGCTGAACATAGGCCTCCCCCACGGCTTTCCACAGTGACTGATCCCTAGCGGTCTGCATCCAGTTTGATCCTGCGATCTTTACAAGGTCGTTTGTCCATCTTGTTGGTGGACATCCTACACTGCGTCTTTGTTGGTCAAGGGTGGTCAAGGGTCTCCAATCTAGAACTTTCCTGCCCCAACAGCCATCAGTTCTTCGCGCTATGTGGCCTGCGCATTGCCACTTGAGCTTACTGATTCTCAAGGCTATATTCGTTACCTTAGTTCTTCAACGTGTCTCCTCATTTCTGATTCGATCCCGTTAGAGAAACACCCAGCATAGATCTCTCCATCGGTCGTTGTGTGATTTTGATCTTCTTTAAAGAGCCCATAGTTAGAGACCATGTTTTTATCTATCTATCTATTTAACACAAAAATAAATTATAGGTCTAGTAGTTACTGAAATTAGCGCGTTCACAATCAGACAAACAAACTCTTCAACTTTATAATATTAGTATAGATACCTTCCTCCGCAGGCTACGACTAGGCTTCAACGACACGAGTCATTATGTGTTTGGGGCGAAGCGACCTCGGATTCGAAAATAATCAAGTTTCAGATCACGTCCGCCAGAGGTCCCCGGTCCAGATAATCTTGCGTAATTACAGACTTACCCGATAAAATATTCTGAATAATAATGCTCGTTAAAGTCCATGAAGTTTCACGGTTCGGAGGTGGCGATATACGCGTTCTTTTATATAAAAAATGTGAAATAAATCTCGTGCCTCGTTTAGTACGGAGGTCTCTGGCGCCTAATCTCTTACAAACGAAAGTCTCTTGCACATATTGGTTGAGATGGGTACTTTAAAATGTTTACTAAAACCCTATATTTTTTAATAAAAAGGTATATGTTTCTTTGAACCTACTTTACATGATGGTTGTACAATAGCGGCAAAATCGTTTGAAGTCTCTTAGCTGTAAAATACTCGTTACACAATGGAGAATGTCCCACATACCCCTTTTAACGAAGATGTGACCGCCCTGTTAAAGAAAACGACTTACTCACTTTATGTGGAATTCGCAAATGACGTGAAATCCTGTGAAACCAAATCAAATGTAGAGCAGCCACCATACTGTATACCAATGAACCACGAATATAACGTAAAGCAGGATTTTCAAAAAACCAACAACACAAATTTATAGGTAATGCTGTCTCACTTGATAACCATGTTTTTTTACCATTAAACTAAGCATTTTTATCTTAAGATCGTTTTCAAAAGATCACTTGCTGATAATTAAAATGGTTGCGGAGTTTTGCTAAGTCTCAATAAAGCCGTCGTTAACAAGCCCAAATAAGGTACGTCAAAGTGTTTTCATTATCCTCATATTTTTGAGGAAAACGTGGCATTATAGCGCTCGCTAGGCGAGTCACGTTGTCGGTGGCGAACCAATGTCCCGGCTGCCTGAACGAAGGTACCTGCAAATTGTATGTACCCACTATTAAGCGCGTTGCACACGACGGATATGCTTTACCTATATTTTTATACGAGTATATCGCCAAAAACATTTTATGCATTAGCACATCACAAAAACTACTGGACCGATTTTGATGAAAATTATACTTTATTTAATCTACTGTACCCTTAGTTAGAATACAACTGATTGAACTAAAAAAACAAACTAAAACACCACGCTTTTATAGCTATCCGAAATAAAAAGTAGAAAATAATTTTTAATTACAAAGAGTTAGAGATTAATTCAATTCAGAGTAAAAAGCGTGGGGTGCATTTTACTATATTTTCATAACTTTATACTATGTTTTTTTCATAACTCTCCGCACATAGATAGTTGCATGTAGAATAATTGTAACATTTAATATGTCAAGCACCCCACGCTTTTTACTCTGAATTGAATTATTCTCTAACTCTTTGTAATTAAAAAATATTTTATACTTTTTAGTTCGGTAAGCTATAAAAGCGTGTTTTTTTTTAGTTTTTTTAAACTATAATTTATTTTTAATTTTTTAGTTCGATGTTTCAATTAATTATTTGCGGACATGCGACACGCGATAGCTCTATCTTTCTTACTCCCTTACAGAGGATCCACGAAAGAATTTATTAATCCTGGCGGGATAAGGATATTGAGAAACTGTTATTAAAATATTGCATTGTCATCGGTCCTTGATACGTGTGCAAAGTTTCAAATTAATCAAACTTCTGGAATAGCGATGGGCGTTATTAACCGTAACTAGTTTTTTATCGATTTGATCACTCGTTATCCTCCACAACAATAACACGTTACATTCATAACGCCATTAAAACTAATAACTGCTTCTTATCTCACAACGCTCTGAAGTCAATTTGAATTCACTCTTAAGTAAAATTCATAGCGTAGATATTTGGGTGGCTTCACTCCTCACGCAAAATCACTGGTTTTACGTTATTCGTTACGACAAGTTGAAAGCGACGTTTTACATTGACCATCCTACACAACGTTTTCTTAACATGAAGGAGTAAAACGAGAAATGGATAAAAGCACCGTAAAAAGGTCGCAACATAACGTGTGATAGCTTTGTTGCGTGAATGAATGAAACAACTATAGTACGCGAACGTAAGTGTAAACGAAACAGGTATAGTAACACGTTTTATTTGAGGCGTTGTAAAAATAGCTAGTTACAAAAATCACTAGTTATGAAACCGGTTATTTGGAATCACTTAACGGTTACGTTACGTTATCTCAAAATCCGATAACGACCCATCGCTATTCTGGAAATCGGTCAAATTTATGCTCAAAGATTCCATTACATACATACATACATACATAGATACAACCCAAGCTAATAAAAGCGTGGTAAAAATGGTCATGTTTACTTCTTCTTTACAAAAAAACCGTGGACAAACGTACAAACTTACAAACATGTAAATAACGAAATATTGTACGTATGCTTGGAAGCCTTGATAGACGATCATTTTCAAATATTTCGTATACATAACAAAAATTCCCAAGACGAACACCCATGTGACGGTAGCGACATAAAATTTTCATCTTACGCCCACGTGACGGTATGTAACATAGTATTTTATTTTCTCAAAGATGACAATGTGATGGGCAAATACATGGTATCACGTCGTTTGTAACCCGCTTAGCACGTGGCCTGTGAGATAAAATTTAACGCCTCACACGGCTGCCGATCGACCGAACGACCTGCCGCGAGCAACTTACACGAATCCCAGGTGAAATAAAAACATTACCATTAGTGATGTTCCCGACTGAAGCATTTCAGTCTTATTGAATTACAGTTATGCCCAACTTTTATGTAAAATAATTATTGTTATTTTCGATTTAAATGTATCTGGTCATAGAACATAACATTGTCATTTACTTCAACGAGTTAGCGACTTTGATATTCATTAGGAATTGTAACTGTGGATTACTATATCTTTGAGTTACAGCAATATGAAAAAAGATCACCAATCAAATTTTCTTCGTCGAAATTTTTTTTGTGATTTCTCAGGGTTACGATTTCTATGCATTTCGATTTCGTTCTTGCGGTAGTTTTTTACGTATGGATATATGTATAACTTGATTTTTTCGGTTAAACGGTTATAGCGCAATCGATTTATCACACGAAAAAATTTCGATTGACGCAAGAGCTGCCGCCCTTGTTATTATGTATAATCTATAAAATCATTGATTAATATTTTTGTTCCTATTACAGGCTAGACGCTGTATAAGTTTTCAGTACTTTTGGTGGGCCAACACGGGGACAAAGCTGGTATATTTTGAGCACCAACATTATCACGTAAAATCTTTGTATGGTTGCGTAGCCGAATGACAAAAAACGTAATCCTTATAGTTTCGTCAAGTCAGTCTGTCTGTCCGTCCGTATGGCACAGCCACTTTATTCTAACATTATTAGTGTAATAACACAGTTAAAACTTAGTCGGTAGACGTATCCTGTTAACCGCTTTACGATTTTAATACAAAAAATAAAATGTAATACATGAAACTAAACCCTAAAAATTATTTTTGCCATACCTATGCGCGTAAGATTTCTTTGGATAGGTCTTTCAAAGTGACATCGAGGTTTCTATAACCATTTTCTCTAAACGTCTAACGTTTGAGAGATAGACGCTTCCGAAGTGGTAAAAAGACCCCTCCCCCCCATCTAACTCTTAAACAAAGCTAGCATGAATTTTGAAAAAAAAAACAAGATGTAGATCCTAACAAAGATTTTCAACGAAAATTGGTTTGAATGAGATCGAACAAGTAGTTTTTGAGATAGAGCACATTTTCGAGGCTAAGTGAATCTCTAATTCAGTTAAAGTTGGCTCGGAACCCTTCGTGTGCGAGTCCGATTTCACTTGGCCGGTTTTGAAATGGTATACAAAAATACCAGCTAACCTAAGCTCGTCTATTAAGGCGCACTAAAAAGATTATGGAAAACAACATGCCGCTTGACAGTTTCATTTATCAAAACGATAGTTATTGATAGTTTTTAACAGCAAGCACTGAAAACTTTAGCTACTATTGATCATATCGATCGTCACCTTAAAAAAGGTAAATTTTCATATCGGCATCATTATAAACGAAATTTCATTATAATTATTTGGCGGTAAAATCAGGCACATTATCGCAATCGTTACTCTCGTCACGTATGCGCGACTATCGGACCGCCTCAGAACGAGCTCACCTGGACCTCTATTCTGTAAGACCTGGCTCATATTTTGTAAGAAAGTAAACGCAAAAAATAAGTTCTCAGTGTTATATTGTCTCGTCTGTGTATGTACCTACAATTAAAATATAATAATAAATAATTATTGGACACCAATCACATACATTGCTCTAATCCCAAAGTAAGTAGCCAATGCACTACACCCAGTACCACAACACCCAGACCCCAGACAATATAGAAAAGATCGTTTTCTACATTAACCCGACCGGGAATCGAACCCGGAACCTCACGAGATGGCGACGCTTGAAACCAACGTGCTAGCCACTCGACCACGGAGCCTGTCAAATTGACAATTGGCTGGTCTCTATATCTACAAAGGGATGCTGAGCGCAAAACGGCAGGCCGTAATACCTACGTGAACGTCTCATCCGTACTATCTTGCTGTCGTATTTGAGACACATTTTTAGCTTGGTTTTAAATAAATTTGCAAAAAATTATTCAGTAAAGTGTTTTAATTTCAATTCGCAGAGCTTCTCTATACATAAGTAGTAATAACAACTCACTGATCGTGGCTGCCATGGTCGGATTCCACGATTCAAACACAAGTTCAAATCTGCAGCCCCAGCAGTGACTGGTATTATCTTGTTTACACGAGCTATTCATAAATACGTAGATAAGCATACTAACAGACCATAGTAAGACCGCATCCTGTATGAGGTATATTAACACCCCCGTCACATATTCGCCTATAATCCTCGCCAATAAACCGCTACTAACTCTCACTATCAGAGCTGTGATGTTATTTATTGGATACACGGGTACAGAAATACATATAGACTGTGGTAGGTACGTAGGATTACGAGTATATTCGGTTGTAAGGCACTTCTTATTGAAAGCACGCTTAATTCAATAGGGTATCCAACAAAAATATGATATAATTACTTATTTAAGGCACCTGGCGGTGACAAAATCACAGCAGAGCTTCTGAAGGCGGGTGGAACACCGTTACTTAAAGTCTTTCAGAGACTCTTTAATTCGTGGTGATTCGAAAAGTAGCTCAAAATCACACAACGGGCGATGGAGAGGGCTATGCTGGGTGTTTCTCTACGGGATCGAATCAGAAATGAGGAGATACATAGAAGAACTGTAGTAACGGACATATCCCTACGAATCATTAAGCTCAAGTGGCAGTGGGCAGGTCGCATAGCGCGACGAACTGATGGCCGTTGAGGCAGAAAAGTTCTAGATTAGAGACCTTTCGACCAAAAGCGCAGCGTGGGACGTCCACCGGCAAGATGGACGGACGACCTTGGTACGGTCGCGGGATCACACTGGATGCATACCACTTGTAATCGGTCGCTGTGGAATACCGTGAGGGAGGCCTATGTTCATCCAAAGGACGTCGGCTGATAATGATAATGAATTAATGACAACCTACAAGTGAAAAATTTATTTTAAGTTAAATTCATGTTGGCACATGACTTTGTTGTAAGCACTTTCTTGCTATTTGAATAAACCACAAAAAATATCTTTAATATTCCACACATCACTAGTCGTGATGGCGGTGTCCGCGAAACTAACCTCTCCTCTTTTTACTTACATACAAACAGGTGTCAGGGCAAGTTTTATTCTGCTTCGCGATTGTTTTTGTTTGCCGTCGTTAGGGAAATGTACGAGTATTCGTAGCGTCTGTGTGCCGCATTAATTGTCTTTTTGCTCGCCCTTGCACTATAAAGGATGCGAACATTGCTTTTTACTCCATAAGGAACGCTTGTGTTTGCAGAGACAGGGAGGAAACAATAACAAATGAATTTTCTCTCAAGATGTGGCTGTTTGACTTTGACTTTGTATCTTTACCTGTGTAAGAAAACTATCAACTTAAAAAAGTTTTGCAAGCTTTATAAACGCGGCGTTACAGATACCTGTAGCTGCCACACTTTTTTTTAATTCATTTTTTATTGCGAAGCCTTGATCAATTAATTCGATCATGCCAGCTCCATCTTAACATGAGCATACATTATTTCAGCTTAAGGCTAGAGATAATAAAATGAATTAAAATTTTAGCGGCCTCCGAAGTCGGCTCGGCCAATGAGTTGGTCAATCGACCAATATAATATTTAGTAATACTAAGTATTAAACTATTGATAAACTATACTCAGATTGTGAGTCCGCTCACATTACAATTTGTAAGTACACGTGTCAATATTGCACGTGATCTTCCCTAATTTCAAATTATTTTTCTAACGAAATCACTCGTAATATTAACCTGAGGGATACAAAAATAAATAATGGCATCATTGCTACCTTCTATTTTTAGAACTGATATTTTACAAAGGTAGGTATTTCAGTCTTCAATATTACATGTTGTTAACGAAACCATTTGTTGAGCGCATTCACTCCGCGCTCCCCACGTTTAATAAATAGTCTTTTCAATTTAATGTTTAATTACTGTGCAGAAATCAATATTCTCTTTTTGCATCGTTTAGTAATACATCGTCATCATTGTCAGTTTAGGAGGGTGATTGTAATTTTTTAACCACTTTTTAGCAGCAAGGGTGATTGCATTGTACTGACAAAGATTTCACAGTTGCATGCAAAATATGAATGCGATCCGCTAAAAAGGTTTTTTTTGTGTCTCAGAGAAATTACTACACCATGACGTCAGCTTTCTTCGATAAAAATGTTCAACAACAATTTCGCCTGGAGTGACTGGCAGTTTGGTTGGTTTATTTTTTAATAAGGAGTTAGAACCTGATTAAAAAATATCGTAAAATTCTTCGCAATACTTTACGTAACTAAAGCAGTGTAGGTGTTATTTATTTGTATGTTAAGTTTATAGATCTTCAATGATTACTTGCTGAAGTTGATGATGATGGCACATAGCGTTTGTCAAAATTTTCATATAAATAGCTGTTAACATTTATTTGAATTATTACTTGAGACAATTACATTTAAATGTATTGGCAACACCAATACCTATATATTTATTTACTTATTTACTTATTCACTTATTTACTTTTTAACTTATTGACTTATTGACTTATTTTTTATTATCTTTTTAATTTATTAACTTATTTACTAATTTACTTATTTAGTTATTTACTTATTTACTTATTTTCTTATTAACTTATTTACTTCATAATTTATTTATTAATTTACTTATTTACTTATTAACGTATTTATTTATTTACTTATTAACCTATTAACTTATTTACTAGTTTACTTATTTACTCATTTACTTATTTAATTATTTACTAATTAACTTATTTACTAGTTTACTAATTTACTAGTTTACTAATTTACAAGTTTACTAATTTACTTATTTATTTATTTACTCATTTACTTATTTACTTATTTACTAATTTACTCATTTACTTATTTACTTATTATTAATAGTTGTGTACGTTATAGTTAAGACGAGAATCATTACTTTGCCGTAACACAGTTTAAACTAGTACGGAAAGTAAAGGTTTCTTTGCCTTCACATCTTGTCCAAATGTTGTTTACCTTTTATTTTAAGGTTTATTTCTTTATTAGAGTGCACAGTATTTTTGATATGTGTTTTTTCGTAGACTGTACAAACTAAATCTTGTATACACAATAAACGATTTTGTATTTGTATTTTTTGTATTGTATTTTTAAGGGGAATTACGCATTTGGTGAGAGCGCGTATTCCAGCAGTTCAGTTGGTTTGCGTGGCATCAAGCTGAAAAGGTTGTACCATAATTGAAGAATAATAGTACATTATGATACAAGTGTGCTAAGTTGACCATTATATGGAAGGCGATATTGTGTGCGCACGAGCGAAAGCGAGTGCGCCATAAAAAGCCGCGTATATTATTATGGTCACAGGCACACGTGTTTCATATTACGTTTTTCAACACACTTTCGAGGAAAAAACAAGATTCTTCATTTGGTAGTTTTTTAATTATTAAAACACGGACTGTTTTTTTCTTGCAGCGATACCGATGCGCGCGCAAGGCTAAGGCGCTAACTAGATTGGCCAACAGTAAAGATTAAAAAGTAATAATTCGTGTTTAAAACAGAAAATACAGAAAATTTAAAATTAATTTGAGTAAGGTTTGAGTAATAAAGCTGGATTTACCATTTATTGAAATAAATAGGTAGAAACTGTTATTTTACGCATAAATACTGCTTGTTGCTAAAATAAAAATTATACACCGATTAAATTATATCGCTTCTTCTTCTTCTCACTTACGACATGGTACTAGGGTACAAATATGAATTGTATTAGTGAATAAACTAAAGGCACTCAAAGCACGCGTATTCAATATCTTATTATTTTATGAGATTATGAGTCAAAAATCGGTGGAATAAAAACGTCGTTTTGAGCTAGTGTGTCGAAAAAGTATTAAAGAAGTATCAGTGGTATAATTTGTATATGCGTTATTGATGTATGTACATCTATCATGTGATAGCCATTCAATATTTGACATAGACGAATGAACCAAACATAATCGCCCCTTTTGGATTTACATTACTGATGCTTTTCATCTAATGTATTACCCAAACGCGATGTATGCCTATTTTGATACACGAATATGTTTATATCTTTGTCTGCATCAGGCTTTAAAGGCCTATACAGACTCTGATAAATGTATTCATTTGTAAACGTTTACAAATACAAATCGTAAGCAAATAAGTGCACAGAAACTTATCTCGAAATGTATTCTGACGCCATTCTATCTGCTTTCTCTTAAAGATAGATATTCTGAGTAGATACTTTAATTAAGCAAGAGCAGTCTTGCATAGATTTTGCTTACATACAGATAGGAGCTGGAGGATTAATCACTAGAGTTATTGCAAGCAGTCTGCTTATTTATGACTGCCAATAACCTATTGATAATATTATTGAAGGATAACTTTGAATAAAAGCATCAGACAAAAAACACACGTCTCCTGTTTATTTATTTTTACATTATTTCAACATATCATACTCGCTTAACACAGATATATTTTATAGGAAAGGAACAATATAGTATCCTAATCTTTTTTCTGGGTTTAATGGTTTCTATAGCTTTAGGTAATTTCCTACTGGGTATTTTAGTGATCGAGGATTTAAAGCTTTATTATGATCTTCCTTAAGTTTTAATTATGCGTAATGTTGCTGAATATCAAGTAGTTGTGTGCCAACTATATAAGCATAAGCTGGTATTTTAAACGATATTAAACTAATTAAAAGTGATTTATATGTGGAGACATTAGTATCAAAATGATTACCTTATATTGCAGCCTGACTATAATAGCCTTTTCAAGTATTACCAGCATTTTATGGTGGTTCATAAAATCGTCTAGAACGTGCACATCGGATGGCGGATCTCAACACCCCATGATTTATGTTTTCCTATGCTACTGAAAATTGAATTAGCATTTCTTGAAGGATCGCAAGCTAAAAATCAAGGATTTATCCGAGGCTCCCAAGAGCTCAGCATAAAAATGTTTTAATTCACATTACGGTATTATTGAGTTGGCATCGACGGTCTTTGAATTCGAGGACTGTATTTGACTTTTTAATATTTAACGCGAACGATTCATGCGAATGAGGAATTCTTGGATTTCTTTTTTGAGCGGCTTGAGACAATCTCGGTGGACTTAATTTTTTATAAATTCAGAGTATTTTTTTTACATTTTTCGAACTCAAAACTCAATGCTAATTTTTGAAATTATCTTGCGTTTATTTTTTGTGTCAGAGGGTATCGCCATATTGATGTAACCTTTCTTTTAAAACTTTTGTCTGAATAAAGTGAAATGCTTAACTTCTCATAGTCACCTAATTTGATTTCTTTTTCAGCACGGTGAATGTATATTATCCAACATCACAGAATTATACAAATGAGGTTTTATACACACTTTGTGGAACTATGAACCACACTAAGGAGACACACCTCAAAATAGCAAAGAAACCAGTAACCCAAATAATCGAATCCCATCGGGCCCAAACTTATAACATGAATATTGGCAAAAACTAGGAGCTCAAAGAAAGGAACGCGGCCCGTATTCACAACACGTACTCCATTTTGCACTCCGCGAGGTTCGCCGAGAAACACTCAGAAAAAATCGGCAGGTGTAGTCTTTCCTGAAGATAAGGACCTGTATCATTTTATGCTATTTCTATTTTTAATTACTTACAAGTCAGGAAGTTGAATCAGTGTTTCATTAAGCGTACTGATAACACAAATGCATTACTGTCTATTTACGTATCGGGGACATACGAGCAAACCATAAGCTTTACAATATCCACATTATCAAGCACAACCAATTCATAATTGATTATGTAAGTACTTGTCTCATGGTTGTTGTCATGCGTGGTTATTGTGTTGGTATAATAGAGTTATAAACACAACCTTTATTACGAACCCCGACCTTTCTCTCAACTAAAGGAATATCATCTTACAATAAGATTACAGATAAGTTAGGTACATTTGAGTTAAGGTTGTACGGATCACTAGAAACTTTGGTTTATAGGCGGAAAACGCGCGGCACTAGAGAAACCGTCTTTTTCTACGAAATCACCCAAACTGTATAATGAAGTTAAAAAAACTGCTTTGGTATGTAAAGTTGCCATATTTTGATTTATTTACTTTTTGCATAACTACCACGTCTATTCCGATTTTTGTAGATACCGTTACTTAATGTAGCATTCAGCGAAAAAATGACAGGATATCTCTAAAATCTCTGAGTGTCGGTTTTATATTTTTACTCTTACTGTAAATTACAGTACATAGTATAACTCCAACAAAAAATACACATTCATAAAATGCACACTAGCCAAAATGATCAAAGCATTTTAGTGAGTCAATCGTGTCGGGTGAGGTTTCTCTCCAAATACTTTATCTCTATTTTGAGAGGACTCGCGCAAACATTTGCTTCTTACGGCTAAACAGGCACTTCTTATAAAATAGTTTTAGACCTATCGCGTGTCATCAAAGCCCCGGGCCGAGTGACTTAAATTTTCAAAAGAAGCAACTCCAATTTAATTTAATTTTAATATTAAGTTATTTTTTTATGTTGCATGTCTTAGTTTAATTTTTTTCACAATAATACTCCAATTCAGGCACAAATAGGTCAGGCTAAGACGCCCAACGTATCCTACGTTGGAAACTAGTTCCATGTCCTTATCATCAATGGACCCCACTTGACCCAGTAAACTACGGACGTTCCATCATTTCTCGTTTAGCCCGAGATCCGCCTCAAAGAGTCCCCACATAAAAATTTCATGAAACGAATGGAGGCGCGCACATCTTTTTAAAATTGCTGCATAGTTGTCACTCCTCTCTCCGTAATTCGGAGTAGTAGTAAATCTTTGGGTCAATGGTGAAAATTCCACCTTACCGGTATGAAAATTAGGCCTACATTCGATTGGGACAAAGTTAGACCTGATAGCCTTCCAGTTCTTGTCATTATGATGTATCACCAGTATGAAAAGCGCGGGACCGCGACGCTCTTTTGGAGGGAACTGTGACGCAATCATTCTGAGCCAGATAATTGCGGATGGAAACTAACGGTGGCATAATTCCATTTCCATCCATAGAAACATTTCATTAACATCAGAACTTTTTATAGATATTTTTATTAATCGTAAGAGTAAGCAGGAGCTTAACAGGATGATTACAAAAGATAATAAACCTTATTTTCAAGAGAATGGTAATATCACATTAATTAATAGCTGGAGTGAGGTGATTTTCGCTTTAATCGTTTTTTTGCGTGTAAATTTGATTGCAAGTTAATAAAATATATACACGTAAAAAACTATCGCACCGACTAAATCGAAATGTATAAACTAAAATATTTTTTTCTTCGACAAAGAAAATTGGATCGGTGAATTTTTCTCGTATCCGCACTGCACGAGGAGAATCTGCCCCCTGGGCCCCTACTTCTGAATCACTCGCGTCAAGATGGCTTGTGATATTAATTGATTAATGTCAAATTTTCTAATGAAAAATATGTGATGTGTAGTAATAGTGTAATAAAAATGTAATAGTGTAGTTCCCATATAAGTGATGAAAAACGATAAATGAATTTTGTGCGTACTAACGTCTATATTTCGCGTGATTTCCATCGATTTGTAATAAGCTTTTGAAGGAAAAATACGCCACATTCAGGCGAGTGATTTAAAAATAGGACTGCATTAGTAATTACATCAGAAACAATACCTTTACATTTTCATTTATGATAATAATTTAAAAGCACGCTTCCAAAAATAGGGCGAATTCTGTTCGCATAACTTTTATATGGAACTAGCGGTTCCCCGGGACCTCTTACGTGCGTTTTGAATTTGCTCCCTGTCCTCCCGTCGCAAAGAGATGGTTTATAGCCTAAAGCCTTACTCGATAACTAAGCTATCCTACACAAAAATATGTTTTCAAATCGGTCCAATAGTTCCTGTGATTTGCGCGTTCAAACCAATTAACGTCAGCTTTGTAATATTAGTATTTAGGGTATAACAAAATTAACTGCATTCCTTCTAGGGGCCAACAACTTTTTGTATGGGACCAACATCGTAATCCCAAAAAAAACGCTTTCCCATACTAGAGTGCCGCTCAGCTGATTCTAATTTGTATGGAGAAGTTAAAAAAAAACTTGGGATTTCGATATTGGTCCCATACAAAAATTGTTGTTGTTGTATTTTAGCCACTGAATCACCACCGAGAAGGAATGCAGTTGATATTGTTAAACCCTATAGATACAGATTAGCAAAAAATTTCGCTGATAAAAATTTCTCCGCAACAAAAACAAATAGGGTATAATAAAACAATGATCCAAAAACTGGCGAGGGTCAAAAGTTTGGCCAAAACACCAATCGAGTTTGTTATCAAAATAAAGCAAAACACACAGGCCATGTCCGCGTATTCCGCGAAATAATAAATTGATTGCAAATATTGACGATGCGTACCAACCTAGGTCGTTATTTCATTCAAGTCCTTTGTAAATAAACGGTTTTCTCAAATGACAGGTAACTATTTGCAAATAGTTTGCTGTCGATAACAAATTCTAGACAGTAAATACACATTTATCTACCAAGAATATACCGAAATAACATTATAATAAAACGTCGAAAACACTTTCCTGACGATTGTTTTGCTACAACAGCGATACTCAAATTGTTTTCCCCGATAAGGGTTCCACAAGAATTAAAACACCTCTCTCTGATGGATCGTTCTAACCCGACGTTTAATTTTACTATACTGCCACCGTCCGTACCTACTTGGTTTTTCAATATCTTCTATCATTATACTTGTTACGAACATATAAAATAATAAGTAAAAGTTACATGGTAGATATTTTTATTATGCATATTAATTGCGAATGAATGAATTAATGGCGAATTTGATCTCGATATTTTCCATGAGTCTGGATCAAAAGTCAAACATAGAGTCGAGTCATTTTATCAACGATACAACTAGTTTAAATTGATAGTGTTTTTTTTAATTTTCGTTGTAAATTTTATTTTATGTTAGTTTAAAGCTTTTAACTAGTTATCCATGTCTGTCGTATTTTGATCAATGTTGTGTTCACTTATAATTGGGTTGCATTGCATACTAGATGCAACTTTAAATTTTTATTATATTTTATGTCAATTCTTGTATGTAACCTGTTGGTGTACCAAATAAACAAAAAAAAATACACTGTTTAAAACGTTTGCTTAATTGTAGGGCTCCAAAAAGTATATTGCTTTCCGAAAGGGTTCAGTCACCAAAAAAGATTGTAAGCCGCTGTGCTAAAACATCGAAGGAATGCATCGCAAGAGAGGTTCCATTTATCTTTTTTTTTCGGTTTCAAGAGAGGGGCTCTTTACAAATAGCTCACAAGGTGCATTGTATGTAAAAATTGATAAAATTATGCAACCATCATTGCTTTGAATAAAATCGCGTTATTATCTGCCGTCCGCCCACAATGGCTCCCCCTTTTATCCGAATTTGCAACCAGTAACCAGTACTGTGCTCTGCATGACGAAGGAAATTTAAATTTTCAATAGCTCGGAGTACACACCGATTTTTTTTTAATTTTTTTTTTTACACACCAATAAGCAATAAAATATTTTTGTTTTTAAATTAAACCTTCACACAATTGAAACCAATGTTTATTGGGATGATAATTCAACAAATTGAGATTATCTTCACTAGCAGAAAACATAGTAGTATGAAATAGTTGTTATTTCATACCACTGCCTCTGCTTCTGCAACTGCCTCGGTGGCGCAGCGGTTAGAGGGTCGCACTTTAAAGCGACTGCGCCACAAGTCTCGGGTCCGATCCCCGGATCGGGCCAAAAATATGTACCTGGGTTTTTCTGTTCAGAAAATTCTCAGGGCAGCCCGGAGTTTGGAAGTTGGCGGTGTTTCACCCCCGTGCCTCGGAAAGCACGTAAAGCCGTTGGTCCTGCGCCTGATCTCTCTCCGGTCGTGTCAGATTTCTGTCCCATTGGGCTATGAGAGTGAAAGGAATAGAGAGTGCACATGTGTTTGCGCACACACTTGTGCACTATAATATGTCCCGCTCAGTCGGTTAGTCGTTGTGACTGGCTGCCGTAGTCGAAACCGGCTAGGGGGACTTTATTATTTTTATTATTTCATACTACTCATAAAAAGTAAATGAAAAGTAATAGGAAGTTTCGATGATATGTTTATTAAAGGATAGACAACACGGAGTACCTTTACCAAAACTTTTATCTAGAACTAGCGGTCCCCCATGAGTTCGTCCGTACGTTTTGAGTTTGCTCCCTCTCTTTCCGTCTCAGACTGATGTTATATACCTACCCTTAAGCCTTTCTGAATTAATGGGCTATATTACGTAAAAATATTTTTTCAAATCGGTCCAGGAGTTCCTGCGATTAGCGCGTTCAAACAAACAAACTCTTCAGCTTTATAATATTAGTATAGATAGAGACAGTCTTCTGCTAATATTTATCTAAGGTCATCATTATTTCAGCTTTTAATACCACTTACGAGTACATAGTTTGAAAAAGGTGATTATACAGTGTCCCAAAAAATTGGGTCAAGCCAAAGTTCAGAGCAAGAGCACCATTAGGGCTACCCGAATTATCCCTTTGTTTGTTATAGAATAGAATAGAATTTTTATTTATTTGACACACAAGATACATTACATTGCGTGAGTGTTACGTGTTTCTTATAGTTTTCGAGTAATGCTTTTTTCTTTTATTATCAGTATGTAAAAAAAAAATTAAAACTTAAGTATGAGCTATGGTTGTTTCATTTGATAACGCTGACTTTGATTTTTTACAGCTAAAAAAAACTATCCATACCAATATTTTACTACGGTTTAGTTTCATATCTTTATGCGTTTTAAAAAAAAAGGATTTTTTTTTAAAGTTATTTAGTTTAAGTTTATGGACTACAACTCTTTTTTTTGTTTATTCATCATAGTAGTGATAGATTTTCTTCTAAATTCATCGTATATGCTCTAGTGCTGTGATTTTTTCACATATCCACCTACCACCGTTTAGTTGTTAGAGAGTGAGGACATTGGACTCTAACAAAAATTTGCCAATTAAAACTGAATGTTACGGAAACCTAAAGGTTTGACTGGCAGAGAATGCTTTTAGCATTTAGTCCACCTTTGTACACTTAATTTGTGCAATAAAGTCTTTAAATAAATAATACTAAGCATAAAATGCCATATTTAATTAAGTGAGCTTAATGAAGACTCACACTGTATAGTCAACTTCATAATAACTAATAAGACGAAGATATCAATTTGAATTACATAGGTCATCTTGGTAAGAAAGATGTAAGTATGACAGTGGGATCCTACGGTTAGATTTTTATTCAGCTATTTAATTTTCGAAACTTTTATTTCTTAGGTTCATCACCCGTTAATAGAACACAATTGCTAATACAAACATTGAACATTTTGAAAAGCTTTATAATTTTAACAAAACCCCCTACCTAATTTATGTATTTTCATCGAGGACTACGTGGAAAACGCCTGCTGAATCAATATGCGAGTAGAGAAAATAAATTAATCATAACAATCCGTTTTACCTCTCGTATTTCGATATGAACATAACATCTAACAGGCTTTTCATAAGCATCTGCTCGATTTTCAGTTTAATTTAACCATATCTGCTTATCCTACCATTAATGAAGTCCTTAACAAAAATTGGAGCGCGTCGAAGCCTATAGCGGACAAAAGGAAATGTTTTTTCACACGATTTCTGTTCTCGCTCTTTTATTGTTATTTCGATCGCGATTAGATCTCCCTTTGTTCAGTTCTTTTTTAAACGACTGTCGATTTTTATCGGTGGGCTTTGATAAATCCATTAATCTGGGGGTGGACTATAAATGATTGTCGATCGATCACCTGTAGGTCGCTTAATCATGCTAAATCTCACGTAAGTTAGCCTTGAGCTGGGGAGATAAAAATCACAATATCCTGTCATCTTCCGTAAGGGTTAAATATTACATAAGTTAGTCAAATATTTAGGAGGTTGATAGCTTACCTATGTTTTAGAGTTTAGGGGTCAGTAGATAGGAATATTGTAATTATCTTTCCTGATCGGAAAATTGAACTTTCATGGGTGGAAAATTGCTTTTTCATCTCTAGGATGAAAAGTAATTTAGTTTTCATTGCTACGATAGAAATGGAGTAAAAGATAATTGAGCCACATCATCTATATATATAAAAATGAATTGCTGTTCGTTAGTCTCACTAAATCTCAAGAAGGGCTGAACGGATTTATCTTATCTTAGTCTTGAAATATTCGTGGAGGTCTAGGAAAGGTTTAAAAGGAGAGAAAAAAACGAAAAACGCGCGGACGAAGTCGTGGGAGACCACTAGCATTGATATAAAAGAGCTTTCCATAAGGTTTGCTTAGCTAAACATTAAAATTTTTTGATTAAAAAAATAAAAAAAATGATCCAATTTTAAAAAAATACAGAATCAACAATTTAAATATTCGGGTGCCCGCCATTTTTAGTTTTGTCGATTATTGCACAGATTAGTTACCAGGAGGAGGCAATTCGCCGGGATGGTGGTGTTTATTATCAAATCTTCTAACTCACTCCCACTTTAAGCTGTCACTCATAACGCTATCTCGTGGGACAAAATCAAATCTGCAATATGATTTTACCTGTGGAAGTTTTGTGTCCTTCCACTTTTATTATTGTCTGTAAGAAAAACAAGGATTTAAATTAATTGATATCATCCGCGTTTTATTAACTTTGTTTTCTTCCGTGCCGTTACTAATCCTTCTAATCGTGTATTATATGTATAACAATGGTTAATAAACTGACAGTGCAAAATCTTAAGTTTTCATCTCTCTCCGAACAACATAATACTTTACCATCACATCTACAGTCACACAGTTTTTTTCTCACAGACGAAATGAAAAAAAGTATGTTTAACTCGGGTAAAATATTTGCTTGTGTAACAATTCACTATTACTTCTTCGCCTTTTTATGTAGATTGCACTGAGTCCGCGTGGTTGTGTATGGCTCGTTGTACTTGAGTTGACGTTTCAGCAGTGGGTTGTAAATATATTAATACTAATAAATTTAGTTACGCGTTTTATCTTCTTCTAAGGCCTGATTTTTCAACGTCAGATAATGAATATTCGTTGAATAAAATACAATACGCCTAATTCGATAACGTCAGCTATTTGTCAGCAATCATTTATGTAAATGTTTTTTCCATTTTTTGGGGGGTAGATGTAAAATAAGTAACAAGTTTTAAGTCGTTAAATTTCCAATGAAATAGCACTAACATCTACCAGCTATACTCTCTCACGTAAAATCACATCACACATTTTAACTTTTTACTTCCAACACTGCAATGGCACAACTTGCTGACATACAAGGATCCCAGGAGATGGAGGCACAACTGTTATCCAGACGCATGGCAGACTTTGAAGCGCAACTAGAGGTGGCCTCGTCAGCACCAGAATATTGTCAAAGCTTCCGAAATCTTGTGTGGGGCCTTCTGAAGAGTTTGCGGCATCAAATTACAGACTGCGTGAACACCGTTGATGTCACGAGGCTCTCCTCTTCAGCGGCATTCCGGATGTGAAAAATGTCATGGATGCAGTAGTCGATACTTGTTCCTTTTGTCACATATGCTTCAAAGTCTTTAATCTCAAAAGCAGACCATACTCAAGGGTTCGGCCATATCAGTGTGTGAACTCTTGACCCGGAACAGACAGTCTGCATTCGTAAATGCCCGCTCTCACTTCGGCATGCGTGAATGCTGGACCTCGGACGGTGTCATTATAGTCAAGGTCTCTCATGGTACAAGGCATAAGGTAAACACACTGGAGAAGTTGCAAGGGCTGATCTCCAGGTTCCCAAAGCCTGCAAACACCGTCAGTTCACAAGCATCACCGGCGCTGGCGCAGCAGGTAACAACGTGACCTCCTACTCAGCCTACTACTTCGAGTAGAGTTCCGCAGTGAGTTAGTTAGTTTAGTGCTCCACTACCAATTTATTAAGTTAGGTTGTATTTTTATAAGGATTTTGTAGCAGACACTGCCGTTTTACCAATCTTTGAAATGTCATCGACATTCACTGTCAGTGTCACAGTTTTTTTTCTCTATCATCCCTGTGGAGTGATGATTTGGGAATCAATGTGTTGGACAAATACGAGGGTCAAACTGAAAGTTCTTAGAAAATCAAAAACTGATTACATTAGCCAGTTATTAGTTTTATTATATCTTTTCAAAATATTGTCCATTGACGTCAATACACCGCTGCATGCGATGGAACCACTGGGAAAAGCACTTTGGCCACTCGTCCTTAGGGGTCTCTTCAATGGCATCGCGATACGCAGCCACCGCTTCTTCAGCATTCATAAACCGCTTTCCTTTAAGTTTTTCTTTAATTTTTGGAAATAAATAAAAATCACAAGGCGCGAGGTCGGGGCTATACGGCGGGTGACCCAGTAATTCAACGTTTGATGTCGCCAAATAGTCGATCGTTCGCTTGGCGGTGTGCGACGAGGCGTTGTCGTGGTGAAGGAGGATCCTACTGCGAGGTCGTTTCTCTCGAACTTTTTCCAAGACAAGTGGCAAACAATTGGTAGTGTACCATTCTGCAGAAACTTTTTTTTGATCCTCTAACACAATTGTTGCGAAATGACCTATCCTTCCAAAGAACGAGGCCACCATTTTTTTTCCCGCACTTCGATCTCTCTTCACTTTAGTTGGCAACTCCTCGAAAGGAAACACCCACTGAGCAGATTGTCTTTTGGTTTCAGGATCATAACAGTAAATCCAGCTTTCGTCACCTGTTAGTATGTCGAACACAGCATTTGAGTCACCTCCGTTAAATCTTTCAATCATTTTACGGCACCAATCCACACGATGGAGTTTTTGAGCCTTAGTCAAATTATGAGGTATCCACCGTGCGCAAAGCTTCCTGACCGCTAAATGTTCGTGGAGGATTTTGTGCACTTGACTCATACCGATGCCTAAGCTTGTCCGAATCTGCTGATAGGTCACTCTTTTGTCAGTCTCTATCATACGCCGCACAACACAGATGTTATTTTCAGTCGTCGCCGTAGAAGGCCGTCCCTCACGTACATCATCAGTGAGATTAGTGCGACCACGTTTAAACTCATTAAACCAGTTGTAAACAGTCGCACGAGATGGGGCTTCATCGTGAAAGGCCAATTGTAGTCTATCATAACTTCCTTGTTGACTTAAATGACATCGAAAGTCATAAAAAATCATTGCACGAAAATTTTCTCGTGTTAAATTCATGTTGACGTGACACAGAAAATTTTCAATTTGCCGCCAAATCATAAAACAAATGACAAATGAATGAAATATATACTCAGTAATATTGGCAAAGAGTTCTATTTTCAAATTTTAGAATATCTTTTTTATTATATTGTTTATAAGTGGCCAGTTCTAAGAACTTTCAGTTTGACCCTCGTAATGTATTTATTTTAAACTTGTTTTGTTCCAAACTGTGCTCGAGCAGTGTCAATGCTTTCATTCAATGTTATTATGTAAAACTCAATTTTTGATTTTAAATCTTTTCTGTTTGAAAATTTGTGATTTTTAGTATGATGTTAGTTTTTGTTCTTTTGTAGTAGCTGGTGGGTGATGCAGAAGGCAGTCATTTAGGGGTTACTTACTCTTCTTTATTTTTACTCCAGTAGTTTATTTTTATTACTTAAATAGTATATTATAATTTTACTATTATTATGCAATTATGTCCCTTAACTCCACAATTCTGCTTTATTTTATTCTTGTAGTGATGACTCTTTCGACTCTGTGTCGTCTGATTTTGAAACACTCGGTATTTAGCCCAAGAACTGTTTTGGAGGGTATCAAAAATCTCTAAATATATGCCACATAAACGCTCAGAGTATCCCGAAGCATCATATTGAGCTGTTGGATAGCTTCGTGTCAGATGTAATCCACGCCGTTCAGCTGCGTAGCTATACTCGTATTTATTATGAAAACCGTGTCAAAGATGCTACTCTGATTGATTGGAGTCCCGTAGTCGATGCAGCTATCGTCGACCTTAAAGTGGAACTATTTCGCAGCAACATCCTTAACTTATTTGACCACCACGCACGCGTACAAACAGTGACGCGTATATCAAGCGACTGCCGGCCCCTTGGCTAACAAAAGATGTTCATTTGGCTATGTCTAAACGTCACAAGGCGTTCCGTACTTTTAAAAGGGTTAGATCTGACGAGAACTGGGCTAAGTACAAAAATTCGCGTAATCGCTGCTGCCGTATCAGATGATACGGGCAGCTAAACGTACATACATACATGCTGAGATCAATAAGTGTTCTTCCTTAAACGTCTGGAATTTTCTCAATTCGCTTGGGGTTGGTAGATCAAAGTCCGACGACACCCATATCCCTTTTGATCACAATGACATTAACAAGCATCTTCGATTCATAAAGATGAAATAAGAAACCAAAAATTTGCGCACGGGCGGGACTCGAACTATCAACTTTCTGGCTAACCGAGCCAAAAGCTCTACCAATTGAGCTACCGTGCTGTCAGTCCAACTTTGCGAAATTTGTGGTCTCTTATGGATACGTCATTATAGATGGTAGATGGCGCTAAACGTCACGACGTTTAGCGCCATCTACCCGTCTGTTTATGCATCGGTGGGCCAAGTAGTTATTCTTTACAGAATAAATTCAACTTGGAAATTGATAGCGCTTCGCTATCTAATGGTTTGGAGTATTTTTAACACTTACAGTGTCATATTTTATATTCAAAAAGATGAAATAAGAAACCAAAAATTTTTGCGCACGGGCGGAACTCGAACAAGCAACTTTCTGGCTAACCAGGCAAAACGTTATAACAATTGAGCTACAGTGCTGTCAGCTCGACCTAAAGAGTAAAGAATAACTACTTGGCCCACTGTTGCATAAAACAGACGGGTAGATGGCGCAAATTACAAAGAAATTACTTACTACAAAATGGGAGCCGTGAAAACAATTGCCGGTAGTTTCAATGGCACGAATTACGCAAAATAGAAATTCCAGACAAAAAAAGCTTTAAAAGCAAAAGGAATTGACATGGATCCAGATCCAGATAATGGCAGATTATCCAGATAAAGGCGATGAAATTTGGCTAAAGAATGATGGAATGGCCACGTATATTATCACTCCGAATGAAATGAATCAAATGATGATTCACGAAAAAAAATATCAGTACAAAATGAACCCAAATGAAAAAATGGCACAACATATTGCAAATGTAGAGAGTCTTGCACATAGGTTGTTTTATTATCACAAAGATTTGAGTACGCTACCTCCCCAATATAGAATGGTGCGACAAGGGTGAATGTCTTTAGATCCTGCAAAGCAAACTATTTATAATTTGTAAAGAAGAAGAAGAAGATATTTCTTTGATGGCTTCTTCTTCTCGGGTTCAGGTCAAATATACTGGTGAGAAAGGAAATAAAAGATACCAGAGCTTCAAAGAAGTTTATTTTCTGAGGGGGCAATTATGTCTAGAGGTTACGAGATTATTAAAAAGAATAGTCATGCTAGAGTTTATAAAGATGGTATCTTAGTACTTCAAGTAAAGATGAACACCAATAATAATTAGTGTTATTTGGATATTAGAACTATGATTAACATTGAATGTAATACTGGAGAAATATCGGAAAGTTGTCATGTTAATGGAACAAAAGTACCGGATATGATAAAGACAGGAGTTAATAAAATCAACAGTTTTGATGTTTGATGAACAGACAGTTTTGATAAAATCAATGATGACAATCCGAATTTTACATGTGAAACCTATCAATATGGTATACAAGCAAATTTACCATTGCAGTATCGAAGAGAATTACCACAAGCCGGTGATATTATCTACAGTGATGCTTGTGTATAAGAAACTGCAAATGCATCACTTAAAAATCAGGATGAAAACAGAGAGCAAGTTGTAAGGGATGGTAAAATTTATGAAGTTTTACTAACTGAGGAACAGTCTCTGCCTGACGTTGAAGTGCCTGAAGTAATAGTTTCTAGAGATAAAGATTCTGTCTTTAAAGTTCCTGACAGCTGTAGTAGAGAACTGCGTTCGATTTTGAGAGAGATTACATATGATGATAATGAAGTAAATATGACTGAAATATGTAAAGGGGCAGCAAGGTAGAAAGCTGAAATTTCAAGAAATTTAAACATAATGATATTAGGTATAACTTCATTAGAGAGAAGATTGAGAATTGTAACCTATGTATTAATTATATACATAGGTTACAATTCTCAATCTTCTCTTTGGCGCATATTCTCAACAGACGCCTAAGTACCCTAGCCGAGAGCTTCCTTCCCGAAACTCAATGTGGGTTTCGACCTAATAGGGGCACGGTTGACGCCATCTTTGTTGTCAAGCAAATGCAAGAAAAAAGCCTTGAACAACATCGTGACCTCTATTTATGTTTTGTGGACCTAGAGAAGGCCTTTGACCGCGTACCTAGAATTGCTCTCTGGGCTGTTCTGGAGAAATATGGTTGTTCCGTGAAGTTTGTCAATTTAGTGCGACAGTTTCATGAGGGTATGACAGCCCGCGTACGTCACGAAAACGACTTCACGGAACAGTTCCCTGTCACTAGCGGTGTCAAACAAGGCTGCGTTATGGCTCCGACCCTTTTCGCCATTTACTTTGCGGCAGTAATGAGTGATGCTCTTAAGCGCTGTAATAACCAGATCTCCATAAATGTCCGTATGGATAAAAGCGTCTTCGACCTCACACGCTTTAGAGCAAAACGCAAGGCATACTCCGTTCCGGTAGCGGAAATCCTCTATGCCGATGATGTCTGCCTTATGGCTGACGATTTGGACTACCTGCAGAGTTACCTTAACAGTCTGGACGAATCCTGTCGCAAGTTTGGCTTAGTAATCAGTGCTTCTAAGACTCAGATTCTTAAACAGCCTGTTAAAGGCAAATCTGTGAATGAGAATGCTGTTTACCTGCAAGGCAAGCCACTAGATGAAGTAGGGACCTTCCGGTACCTTGGAAGTTTAGTGCGCAGTGACAATCGCCTTGACTCAGAAATCTCTGCACGGATCGGTAAAGCCGCTGCTGCTTTCGGTGGTCTGAGCCAACGAGTCTGGAAATCGCACGACCTAAAGCTTCACACAAAACTAGCCGTTTATAAAGCAATAATATTACCTTTGCTCCTCTATGCCTCGGAGACTTGGTGTCTGTACAGGAAAGACATCAAGCGGCTCGATATTTTCCATCTTAAATGTCTCCGAGCAATTCTCCGGCTGAAGTGGCAGGACCGTGTGTCGAACTCGGAGGTTCTGCGCCGAACCAACCTTACAGGAATGGAGTGCCTGCTGATGAAAGGTCAACTTCGCTGGTGCGGACACGTCGTGCGCATGGAGCCTACCAGGTTGCCAAAACAGATATTTTACTCTGAGCTCAGTTCAGGTAAACGCAAACCAGGTGGGCAGTACCTGCGTTACAAAGACGTGTTGAAGCGCCATCTGACTGCTGCCAATATACCGCATGACTCGTGGGAGAGGCTGGCGACACAGAGGATTGAATGGCGAACTGCTGTCAAGGCGAGTTTGGTAGATTATGAGCAAGCCCGGCTCGAAGATCTCGACGCCAAACGCCAAATCCGCAAGACTCGGCCTAAGCCCTCCTATGAGTACAAGTACAATGAATCTGGGACTCTTTACTGTGCCTCTTGTAACCGGACTTTCAAAACCAAATTTGGCTATGCAAGTCACGCTCGCGCCCATGCAAGAGCCCAGGCTAACACCAGCTAAGGGTGTCGCCGTCGACGGATACGTCTGGGAGGATATCATCATCATTAATTATATTGAGAGTTGTGAACAGATAGCCGACATCATCATAACAAAGGCTTTAAGAATTTTAGAAATATGTTTATGATGTCTAAATATTATAAGTAGTTGTATAGTTTATTGTCGTTATGATGAATTTCGTTCTGCTGTTAACATTTTGATAAGAAGTATGTTATTCACAAGTTGTTTTTATATGGAGTTGTTGTTGTACCTAATTGAGTTAATGAATTGTTTGTAAGTTAACAACCCAGAGGTTGATTGTGATTGTAGTGTTATTTAAAAATATGTTGTTAAAGAAACATTGAATTTTAAAGGTGAGTGTTGGAGTTATAAAATTCAATGTTCCTTTTAATGACTGTCTAATGACAGACACCTGTCTTTGATTGTCATTCAAAAAAACCGTTGTGCTATGGACGTTTCGTGAGGTCGTGTGATTTCTAATTATTGTATGTCTTGACCGAAATATATTTCTCTTACTACAAACATTGCATTTTGACCTCTCGTCTAGATGGCTCGTCTCAGTTAACCAGAAACCTGCTCTCTGAAACTGACATCAGCAAAGCCATTTTTGCAATAACCTCCAAAGCGACCGGAGTGGATGGTGTAAGCCGCCTGATGATTGTGCCATTGCTAAAACTTATTTTACCTGTTATCACACATATTATCAACTTTTCCTTAGTCACTGGCACTTATCCAGATGTACGTAAAGATCTCGTCTTTCCATTCCCCAAAGTCCGTAATCCCACTTCATCAAGCCAATGCTGGCCAATTTCTGTCTATTTTCTATAAAATTTTCATTTTCTTTTTGAAAATGAAAATTTTAGAGACATGTGTTCTTAAACAGTTTTCCTCACACCTATTTCAAAACGATTTATTGAATCCTTTTCAGTCTTGGTTTTGTGCAAGTCATAGTACTATCACTGCTTTGCTGAAGGTCACTGAAGACATTAGGGAAGGGATGGACTCCTCCAAAGTAACACTTCTTGTTTTAATAGATTTCTCTAACGTATTTAATGCTGTTGATTATGACCTCTTTCTGGCTGCATTATCTCACTTAAAAGTTTCTCCTTCTGCCCTAGAATGGTTTCCATCCTACCTGCTCAATGTCGAATGTTACAGGCTGACGTCTGGTGTACCGCAAGGTAGAATAATATCCCCTCTTCTTTTTTCATTTTTTATAAATATTGTCACTTACAACCTTCTCTGCTTGTACCATTTATATGCCGATGACCTTCAATTATATGTTTAATGTGAAACTTCTTAAATATCTGCTGCAACAAACCTAATGAAAGAGACTTTAGAATATATATCATCCTAGTCGCACAACTTTTTAACCCTACCAAGTGTCAAGCTACCATCGTGGGTATTCAGGACTGATCTCTAGGCTTAATGCCGTTTTGGCGCAACTGTGATAGGAAGGCAAAGGGAAGCGCTTCCTACCTAACGGGTGTTATGGCCGGGGACCAAGGTTCAATGATCACCGTCTTGGTTTATTTATATGTAGTTAGTCCATTCTACATATCTAATATCGCGGTTCAGTTTTCATACTTCAACTATAGCGCCATATAGTTGCGTCAGCGTTTTGCGTTGAAATGTAGTGACAGTGGTTGAGCATAGTGTCGCTACATTACTCCCCTTCAAAGAACCTGAGTTTGATTGTGTAACGGTTCGTTACAAAACTAACAACTTAAAAGCTAATTATTTGAAAACCTTATTATACATAAATAATTAATCCTAACTTAACACTATTCTTAAAACAAACTATATAAATAAATAAATCGACAATTAACAAAAAGCCTATAACTAAATATTTACATAAACTGAAAATCAATGCAGTAGTCCGTTAGGCACTTTTAAATAACTCCGATAGTGCATACTGGCTGTAGCACTGTGTCACGCCACAGCCGCGTGCATGGGTCCGGCCGGCGGCAGGCCGAGCGGTCGAGGGGCTTAACATTCGCTTGGCGGGAGCACACGATACAGACGTGCGCCCGTTCTTACCTCATTTTATTATTCTACTACTCGAAACCTACGTTTCTACTTTCTGTGATTTACATTATTTGAATACTTGGTGTAAATACTACTCTAAATTTTTAAGTCACGTAATTATAAATAGTGCCTGTTCTTTATCCCCGAATTGGGTAAGTGTTGCATTGTATTATTTTATGCAATTAGTTGTAGAATCTATCACGTAGTTAATTTTTAGCGGTTGATAGTTACGCAGTGTCAGTATTAAAACAATTAATCATGTACAAAATGTGATTGCTTAATCAACGCTTTTGGCTATTTGCGCACTGTCGTCCATTTTCTTTTGACAAATCCATGACATTGCTTGACCTCGATCATCCTGCCGTTAACCTTGCCATTCTTGCATCGTTATAGTTTCATAATATTCCAAAATTATGTACTTAGATATTAAGCTTGCGAGCCTAAGCTCGATTTTGTTTACAATTTAATAAAACTTAATTTACACTACTAGACAATGTAATCAAATCATCATATTTGCCTATCCTAGATTTTAATAATCTCATAGCTATTTATCCCATTGTGCAAGTCCCATCATTGATCACTATTTTTGCTAATCGTATTCATGGTACTGCGTTCTGTATATCGCTTCGCAGCTGTGCACGAAATGTCACCGTCACTCAGTGAATCAGAACATTCCTAAAGTGTCTGGTTTTCTCAAATATTCCAGGGACCTCCGCCCGGGCAGAAGATCTTCCTTCACGTGCTTGACCTACGTGTCGGAGCTTATCATCATCATCATCACCGTCATCACCACCCGCAGTACAGATCCAGACTCAGGCCAGTGATACGATTGGGTTTCCTTAACGTGGATCGGTTCAGTGTAAATCTATACCCACCCCCAACTCTGCCAACTACGTCTACACTTCAATTACTTTAGCCTTTAGCTTGTAATAAACTTATTTTTACTACGTAGTTCTTTTTCTTAACGCCCTAAACGTTACAATTGAGCCAAGGTAGTTAAGCTCAGCAGTCTGCGTAGTGAGTTTGCAAGTGCCAGTGATGTGCATGCTTAATGTCCACAGTGCGTCAAGATGCGCGATGTCCACAGTGGGTCGGGATGAGATGCGCGATGTCCTCACAATAAGTCGGGATGAGCATGCGTGATGTCCACGGTGAGTCAGGATGCACATGCGAGATGCCCACGATGCGTGAGGATGAAGCTCAAAATCCACGGTGATTCGGAATGATGAGGTTGCCAAGAAACCAAGAAGTACCGGTGCGGCCTGAGGTGGTGTCCTTGAGGCTGGAACTGCTTGGAGCTTGCTGCTAGCTTGGAGGAGACTACTGGCTGGATGCTGCTGGCTAGTGGTGAGGAGAAGAAGGCAACGCTGACGGCAACGCTGCGGCCCCACCGAGTATGGATGGTATCACGTCGGGGTCACCAATTTGGGATAAAAGGTATGCTGCTTGCTATATGTAGTGTAGTCTAGGTACTTAGCTGCAGGCACGGTGAAGAATGACGTAGACAGTTAAAAGTTACACAGGTTTGTTCCACACACAAAAGTACAGGAAGAAGAAGGAGAAGCGATAGTAGCGAGGATTAATATATAATATGTAATGTAAATAGTATGTAGCATGTGGGGGAAGCCCACACCGTTGATCTGGATCCGATAGCCCATGAAGGTACGACAATACTGTTTCAGTGTTATGAATTTGGGTCTAATCATTGACTCTACGCTGAGATGGACTGATCACATCTCGGAAGTAAGCCGTAACGTTATCACATGTCTGAGAAGTCTCTACCGCCTTAAATTCTTTCTCCCATTTTAAACGAAACTTCTGCTTATGCAAAGTTTAGTCATTCCTATCATGCTGTACCAATCTCACTGAAGCCTTCATTGACAAACTTGATCATCTCGTAAATATTTGTATTAGATTCATCTTCGGCCTCCGTAAATACGGCCATGTCTCCAGTAACAGAGCACAACTGAATTCAGAACAGAATCCGTCAACTTAGAGACTCTCGTATTCTTTGAATTCTACACACTATTCTGTATAACCCCACTTCCTCCTTCTTATCTTCGAAATATGTTTCCATTTTTAAGTCTAACTCATGATCGTATCCTCTGACAACCTTCGGCTAGGTACGCAAGCTCACCGCTCCTCGTACGTTTTTAAGTCATTTACAGTTATAAAGAAGACTAATTCGAAGTTATCTTTCAAGAATAAAGTTCGCATATTTCTGAAAGAGTGATAATTGCATAATAATATTATTATTATATGTTTGTATTATTGCTTTATGCATGCTTTAGTACGTATGACTATATATGTTTATAGTTAAATTTGAAGTTACTATTTTAAAGTAGATTTATTCATTTATATATTAATTATAGGATAATAGGATTATTTTTACTATGTTCCTTCTTTCTTTAGAAGCTTTTCACTGCACCCGTTACCATCTTTCTGGTTTGACTGGCAGATAATGCTTTTAGCATTAAGTCCAACTTTGTACACTAAATTTGTGCAATAAAGTCTTTAAATAAATAAATAAAATACATTTTAAAATTGGTCGTTTTATACTCAATCATTCGGTTAAGTCTTATCTGACGTTGGTAAAACCTGTCCTTAATGGATCACTTATGACAGTGACGTGATTCCTTATTTTGTCAATAAATTGTTTGTATCGGCTGCGATCCATCGCTCAGTGTAGTGCGGCGCTGGTTGCTAACCTCTGATATCGGTCATTCTCTTTTTTAGTTTCCTAAAGATTGAGCCATTTTTAAAGACGGCCATACATGGTAAAGGCTTTGTAAAATGTAAAATGTTTTATGAAAGTGAAATGGGTGCCGCCTTCCATTACGTTAAGCTCGTTCAGGAACATCAAAATGTGTGTGAACTGGAAATACCAATGATAACCGCCTACATCGCATTAGGGCGCTCGTTGAGCCTGTTTCATTCCACACGAAGACTCTGTTTATAAATAGGAAACCGAGTGGTTACCTAAATGACAGAGAACCTGCGCATACGCAATTTTTGGTGTCATATTGAAAAATAAAAGGACACACTTTACACGGAGAGTGTAAAGGTTTTTTTATAAGATAAAACTTATTTACGGCCCCCTACGACTTCGTCCGCGTGTTTTAAGTTAACCCCTTCCCTAGGTTATCCTTACATTTCATTATTTTTTTAATTATTGTCAACCAGTAGTACCATATATAAGCGCGGTTAAACAAGTTCAGTTTTATAGTATTATTTTAATATCAACATCTTTCTCCACTGATACGTGTGCTTTTGATCGAAAGGTCAGTTCCTCGCGCTATGCGCCCTGCCTACTGCCACTTGAGCTTACTGATTCGTAGGGATATGTCCGTTGCCTTAGTGCTTCTACGTATCTCCTCATTTCCGATTCGATCTCGTAGAGAAACACCGAGCATAGCTTGCTCCATCTCTCTTTGTGAATTTTATTTGGTTTCATCCATCATTCAGTCCATTAGTAGATTTCACACGGCGGCGATTCTCACGTGGATCGATTTTTTTGTGGGGTATTTCAATTACGAGCTTAAACGTTTTATCTAAAAAGAATAGTAATAATTACATGTAAAATAAATACCGCACTGACGAAACCGAAATGCATAGGAAATCAAAAACGATTTATTCTTTGACAAATAAATTTCTTTGACAAATAAACCCTGCAATCAAAAACGATTTATTCTTTGACAAATAAAATACGATCGGTGAACTTTTTACGTATACGAACTGCAGAATCCAACCCCAGAATAAATTCGGTGTTAATATGCAAAGTTTTAAAAATAGATGCGGTCTCGTGAATTTCTCTGGTGACCTTTGTAAAATCACAATCCAACTACTTTTGAAGAACATTTGAACATTAGAATCTAAATGCACACAACAATCACTGAATACTAACAAGATATCGATTTGTACAGTTATATTCTCTTACAAACAAAAATATTAGAAAGTCTGTTTTTCGCTTGATAAATACCTATTGTAAGCAACCTTGATATTCCTTTTTAAGCAACTTAAAAAGGAGGAGGTTATAAATTCGATTGTATGTTGTTTTTTTTTAGTATGTTTGTTACCTCATGAATATCAGTCATTTTTGAAAAAAAACATCGAAAAAAAGATTAGCCTTTCTTGAGGTTATACGTTCTAGTTAGTCCTATTGCTGCCAATGGGACTAATGGCAGCAATGGGACATGGATGGGATCTTGTTGTAATCGAGGGGTATAGTGTTTACAAGTATCTTAATGTTGACATGTTTTTACGTCTGGTAGGCATCATTGTGTGGAGCTGAGCTGATAGTGGAACTCCTTAACGTTTATAAGTTCAACGGCAGATCTTATATTAGGGACTGAAGCAGATTATTACGGAACAAAGTCGAAGGGGCTCCTATAAATTACAAAACAAAATGCACTTAACCTTTACCTCAACACCCGAGCGGTCGCATGAGACCGCATAACAATAGAATACCTATTGTGTCTCGTTCACATACGCTTGAGGGATTAAATTATTTAAATAAACTTATGCCTCCTTATAAGAAAGGACTCCATTTAAGGCAAACAATTTCTTTTGCGAGTACGTGCCATTGCTTTGGTGATAGCTCTACACAATCCATCATGGCACCGACTTCATGAAGCAATTGTTTGCCTTAAATGACCGAACCCTAAGTACCAACTTTAACTGAATTAGGGAATCAACGTACTCCCACTTAGCTAAAATACCACTATATTTTGTTGACAGCAAATATTACTTAGTTTTTCATAGTGTTTGTATGAAGAACAAAGTTATGTTTGCGGTTGTTGAAAATGTGCTATATCTCAAAAACTACTAGTTCGATCCCGTCCAAACCAATTTTCTTTGAATGTATTTGTTAATGTCTAACACGGTATATTTTTCTCATTTTTGAAAAGATTATAAATTCAAGACTATGTTTATATCTAGAAAACTACAACTTACTGGCAGAGTCTCAATATGGTTTTAGAAGAAAGGCAAATTAACTTAAGATGCAGTAACCGACTTAACCGACTTTATTGTTCGTATGTTAGGTAGAGGGCGAGAGAAGCGTTGTCTTGCTATTTTCCTGGACCTCAGGAAAGCGTTTGATACTGTTTCTGTATCCACGCTTTTGACGAAACTTGAGGCCCTGGGAATACGGACACTGCCTCACCTTTTACTTAGCGATAAACCCTAAATATTGATAAAACTAAATATATTACATTTGCAGTACGACGGACATTTCAATTTTCATCCGATCTCCAAATATTTGCTCACACGTGCGCTTACTCTCAACTAAATGGTTGCTCTTGTAAAATATTAGAGAAGGTACAAAGCATTATGTACTTGGAAATTATTCTTCATGAAACTCTTACCTTTAAAAAACATATAATTGGACTAACTCAAAAAAAAATGAAAACATATTTACATTTTTAAACAACTGAGACATGTCACCGATAAAAAATATATATTTATACAGCTTTATGCCAATCATTATTTTTGCATTGCATTACAACTTGGGGAGGTGCAGCTAAAAATACATGATAAAATTGGAAAGGGCGCAAAGATTGATGCTCAAAATATGTCACTAAAAACCGATTTTACATCCAACCTCAACATTGTATCAAGATGGTAAAGTGTTGACTGTAGCTATTTGTATTATATACTATCTCAAAGCAACATAACTTGACTTCATACATTGAATCGCAAACTGTTTATAGAAGATAATAAAAATGTGTGTTCTTGTGTTGTGTTTAATACGGCATTTTCGAATAGGTTTTTTTTATACTCAAGGACCAAAACTATACAATAAATGTAATGCTGAATTAAATATCTACCCTAAAAATAAACATACATGTAAACATATTTTAACCGATTCGCTTAATTCATTCTCATATGGTGAAACTGAAGGTCTCATGTTAAGCACTACATAATAATTAAATGTGTATGGAATACGTATATATTTTGTCATTTAAGAAAGAGTTTATGATATTTTAGGCCTGTTTCACTATCTTAAAATAACATTAACCACTGCAATCTTGTATCTTGCTTTAGTGCAGATAACGCTAACCAGAACTTATTTAGACTTTGTAAAGCAGGACGTTTAGGTATTAAATTAAAATTTAAAAGGAAGTTTAATGTTCATTCTAAATTAGGGGTGGAGACCTAGTGGTCTGTAACACAAGTATTTCCTACTTCACATAGGTCACCAGTCTACACAAACAAGTGATTTTCAATAGCACAACTAAATTATTTGTTAACTTTTAATACTATTACGTATACGAGAAGGATGGGCACAAGTGGCAAGACCGGTAGCCAGTTTCACACTGTTTTATTATATGAAGGTGGCGGTGGACGCAGCCACGCGCATTTACTAATATACCTACATTACAATATAGATAAAAAAAATATCTAAAGAATGACAGCATGGCGCCACAATCGTAAGGGTTGACTTTTTTTTACAAAAATATCAATTCTGGGATTTTCAAAATTTACCGTAACTACTCGTTCATAATGAAAAATTAAAAACATGTTTTAATTAAACTTTATTGCACTGCCAAAGGGGAAATTAATGCCGAATGGCATGAACACTTATACCCTAGGTTTATCTGAAATGTAGGCCATTTAATTGCTTCTCTTATTTGCTATCACCGATAAAAAATATGAAGTTCATGATCAAAAAATTAGACTACCATTTAATTTACTTAACAAACGAATGTTTTGTAAAAAGCCTTTTTTTAATTCCTTACGAGTTTTTTTGAATATCAATACTATTAATAATACTGACTTATACCGGTTGTGACGTTTTCAAAGTGACAAACTGTAGTTCCGAATATGCCCCTTCTTCAGATACGTTTGTGGCATTATAAGTTCTAAAAAGTTCTTGTTCAAATTACCACCTGATTATAAACCTAACTACTGACAAATTTAGCGATGGAGCGGGCTTTGCTCTGTGTTTCTCTACGAGATCGAATCAGAAATGAGGACATACGTAGAAGAACTAAGGTAACGGACATATCCCTACGAATCAGTAAGCTCAAGTGGCAGTGGGCAGGGCACATAGCGTGAAGAACTGATGGCCGTTGGGACAGAAAAGTTCTAGATTGGAGACCTTTCGACCAAAAACGCAGCGTGGGACGTCCACCGACAAGATGGACGGACGGCCTTGTTAAGATCGCGGCATCAAAGTGGATGCAGACCGTTTGTGATCGGTCGCTGTGGAAAACCGTGGGGGAGGCCTATGTTCAACAGTGGACGTCTTTTGGCTGATAATGATGATGATGATGATGACTGATAAATTTATTAAGCTCAGCAGGCCTGCGTGGTTTGTGCATATCTTAACTAAAATGTTATTCGATAATGTGTCTCTAATAACTTTTTTTTGTTACAGGTAATGCCGCATAAATACTATTATCACTTCTCAAAGGAAGATATGATAAATATTCATTACTTAATGATTTATTACAATGTTCGCTCCTTAAAAGCGAAGCGAGTTTTCTTTGTGTAAGGAACCAGCAATGTTTTACAACGAGTTAGCGATTTTGATACATATTAATTAGGGAATAAATTTGGATTACTATATCTCTGTGTAAAAGCATTTTAGAGATCTATCGGTCAAGGTAACTTTGCTTGGATACTCTATAGAATTATTCTTTAAATTTTTGGTTTACTGATCTCATAACGTCGTATTACATAATGCTAACGACACAGTTATTTTAATGAGGCAGCTGACGTTTAAACAGCTCTAAATATTGTTTATGACCCTGACTAGTTTTACTACTGCCTGACACGTGTGTGATGATTGATGATTTACTTGTGAATCTAACGATACAATGTTTTGTATGCACTATTTGTAGAGACTACTTAATAGTTATAAGGCCAAAACCATGCACAGTGCGTTGTATTTTGTATTAAATATGACGCTAGTGTTTGTCAACGTCTGCAGGCGTTTTGATTATGCTGGTAGTCCACCGCCGCATTCACATGTGGAATTTGACATTGACATGTGCTATGTCTTGCTCTTACTAGGCTCTAGCTGACTCCTGTCTATAGTAATGAGTTACCACACGGTTTGCTGCATACAGTGCAAAGTAAGAAACACTTGAAGGCTTTGCTAAGAAGACACTACCTGTCTTTATATCCGTAGACATGATTAAAGGCTAATAATATATACCTAGACTAATATAATTCTACTATTTCTACGGTACCCCTTACTAATAACATGTACCTACGAACATGGGCCGAGCGTGGAGTATAAACAACCAACTAGAAAAGTTTATCACTTCCATTAACACAATGTGTCTAATGAAATGTCACTTTAAATAGTTAAAATTGCTTGGTTAATTAACCCCGTCTGTAGTGGTCTGCTGTTTTCATTGGTGAGGGAGTATATGTAGGTATATGTTTAAATATAAATTTATAAAAAAAGTTATTTACTGAGTTTAGTAAAATTTATTAACTGATTTTCTGAGTCCTGTATAAGTGTAGCATTTGTTAAAAACTATAACTAGCCACGTGAACTACTGCCGAAAAACTGTTGCACAGTTTGGTAGAAAGCTAACCATTGTACAATATATGTTCAATAAATAAATTAAAAAAAACAAGCTAGAAGTGATATTTCCATCCTTGTCAATATCGTTCAGCTGGCGGTTATTTGCCCAGCATACCTTAATGAAACTACCATGTAACTAACTAACTGTAACGTACCATGGCCGTCCTAGTAACGTATCCGGCAAAAAATATTCTTGGTACTTATTGAAAACTCTGATACCTTGCCCACTAGACCGTTCCGTCACCGACCGACACCGTTGTGTGTCATGCACAAAGTGTTTTTGCAGGTGCTGACATGCTACGATGCTAAAGCGGTGAGCATACGAGTTGAAACAGCGTATGATGACCGTTATAAAGGCGCCGCCAAAACTTAGTCTGTGCATTCATAGTCCTGTCGGATTTATCACGACACTTCTAGGACAGAGCCTTAGGTAGATCTTGCCAACAAATATAAAACGAATCGCGGTTTGCTCACTTCCACCGTATAGTAAAATAATAATAATAATCCCCCTTCCGACTGATGTTATGGTCCAGTGCAGTTGGAAAATACCTTAAGGACTGATTTTTCAATATTCAGATAAGAAATATTCGTCGAACAAAATACACTATGGCTAATTTGAAAACGTCACCTAATTGTCACAATCATACGTAACTGACATTTTTAAAATCTGTCGCTTTATAATTTATCAGTCAGATAAGTTTTATCTGACCATTGAAAAATCGGCACTAAATAATATTATTTGTAATAGCCAAACTCCTAAACTCCTCGAAATTTGCTTGAACAAGCTTCTTATTGCTTGATTGTCGACTCAGTTTTTGCCAAATATAGATATATATTTTAATGTTCGGTAAAGAGCTAGAACCCATTGCAAAAATAATTATCCTACAAGCGTACCGTTTTTTCTTTAAACTAAATTTGATAAAATTGACGTGGACCTAATATTTTTAGCTATTATGTTGTACAACAAACTTTATTCATTATTGTTAAATGGTTTGTATGCGGAAATATTCAACCAAATACCTGCATTAAAATCAAATCGGTCGCTTCACTCATTGGTTCGAAAACACTCAGATCAATACAAACAGACATGTTCATGCACACAAATGTTTGTATTGTGCGGGGATCGAACCCGCTCCCGCTGCGTAGTAGGCGATTTCTCGACCACTATACCAGACGGGTCGTCAAATTTACGGGTTTTCCTCACGCGCACAATCACTCACGCCGAGATATTTAAACGTTTTTTGTTAGTTTTATAGCAGCGAAGTCATTGCGTATGCAGTAAGAGATTTCAACTGTTTATTTTGCGGATGCAGATGGCGCTAAAATGACGGGCGCCTTCCTCAAGTAGCCAATCACCGAGGATTGATTGGCAAAACGAAACAATCGCAATACAGAAAATGGCTTTCAAATTCCGAAATACAAACACTTTTAATAGTTGATTGTATCTAACAAGTTTCTATTGTCACAGGTATGATCATAAATCATAAAACAAATTAATAAGTTGTTTAACTTCAAAACAAAATGATGGAATCTTATTCCAGTACGAAACATCTATCGTAACACATTTAATCGTAGGATCGAATTTGAATCTTGTTCGATAGCTTACGCTCATCTAAGTCGTAGGATATTCTCTCGAAGCGCTTGTAGGTAGGTTTTAAGATTATATTTTATGTTGCATGTTTTAATTTAATTTTTTTCTTGGTTGTTATTGCTATAAAATTGAAGTAACCATTGGTTCTTTATTTGTAGACGCCACAGACTTGATTACTGCGGCAGCCTATTACGAGTGAATTGGATCGATCTCGGATTTGGCGTCAATTGACCGTGAGTCATAAGCACGCATTGCCAAGGAATCGCTGATCGATTGGAGGCTTGGATATCTTGAAAACGTTGGCTGTGTCGAGCTTAGTAAGATTCCCCCGGATGTAAATGAGCTAGCCTGGAAACCTAACCTGGAAAACTAGATAATGGGAATGAGTTTTTTACGATCTGTGACTGTGAAACTTATTTCAAAGGAGAGGATAAGAAAGAATTTTTATACAGGTTGGCCCAAACAGTGACGTCCAAATTTTTTTTGGATTCTTTACATCCAGAGCTATTCAAATATATTTATGATAGCTAAATTTTTGAAATTTTCGGGGCTACTTTTTTTTTAAATCTTGTCAGTCTTAGTTCTAGTTAGCTCATAATTTTATCAAAGCAAATTTAGCTTATAAGAATCATACCGCAATAAAAACGACATAACACCATCAAAATTGGAGGAATCATTTGTTTGAAAATGCTCAAATTTTTCGAAAAACATTATATATGTGGGTAGCACTAGATGTTAGGGTTCCAAAAAAATTTTTGACGTCACTGTCTGGGCCACGCTGTATATGTAGTTCACGCTTAACATAGTGGGCTTTTGCAGAGAATGTAGAGTCGGAGCCAGCCTCTACACCTCAACTACATGTCGATGTCACGGCATTGTATGAAATATGTATCTAAACTAGATATACAGCACTGGCCATATATACAGCAAAGTCTGCAACAGTCCTATAAATTATGTACCGAAGTTCAGACTGAATAACAGATTGCGCTATTAATAGAATTTGGCGTGAACCACAGAATATACCTGTAGCCGCAGATGTACACAATATTTATTTAAAACAATATTTTTAAGGAATATAGTTTTTATCTATATGACATACCTGTGTAAAAAAACGCGCATAGTGACTCAAAAATTGTTCTGTTAACTACTATTTAATATCCTTTTTTATTTTCAAATATGTTTTGTAATGTTAATGTGTTTTTATATTGGTGTTTAAATACACACAAAATACCTTAATATGAATCCAGTTTCTATGAGTAAACTCACTTATATTAATTCACTAATAGATTCTGTAATGAGAATAAAAATGATGTAAAGCTATATCAGATTTATAAACAAATGTAACACACAGTTAACTAATATCTATTAGAAGTTGAACAGTAAATTCTTAGGATTTTCTTACTCTGAGAGCTCAAATTATATTGGTAGTGTTTAGCTTCACTTGTAACCTTATCTATGTCCATAACAGTCTGTTCGGGAAAATATCGACATTAATCAAAGTCGTTGTCTGGTGCCGGTTGGTGAATGATTTTATTATACATCCGCCTTTAGAATTTACTGATTTTCCAATGGACAAAATGAATACGTAAATAATTTTGCATCATACCGTAACGTATTGTTGTCATGCAGTGAGCTGTTATTATTACGTATAGAGAAGCTTTGCCAAGCAATGAATGTGTTGCAACTTTAGAACGAGATTGTGCCGTAATTTGAATGTCGAACATGATACCGTTTGATAAGTCCGTTTCTTTTTGTTTTTCGAATATTGTAAACAATTCTGACATTCCTTTTTACCATAATAATTCATTTAAAAATAACATAAAAACAAAATCTACCAACCACATAGGTAAATCATCGTTAAACACTAAGTTCCTTTTCAATCAAATAGTAAATGAATTTTATTCACAGATATTATTTTCAAAGTAATAAAAATATTGTTTACATTCGACTAGTAAAGAAAAACGGACCTTATGCGTTGATGACAAGTGGCATCAATTCATGGAGCACGAAATTTGTTCGCGGTGTCAGTTCCATACACTAGTTATAGTAGTTCAATGTTATCATGCACTTATTTTCGAAGGAACCTAAGCTCGGAAATAAACAGTAACACATAATATGTACTCTGTTGTACTCCTTTTTTTATAAGAATTGCACCAATACTCGTACAATGTCGCACTCTATCAGTTGATCAAGACAATTGCTGGTCACAATCATGCCAGCCTAAACTTTGGACACATGAATTATTCATTTATTAAAACATTATTGCGCTGTTAGTTGTACAATTACCGGATTAAATGCCTTACAGCATTCTCTACCAGTCAACCAGTTGGGAGTGCAGCGAATTCAATCAGTGGCGAATTTTTTACAATAACTGAGAGTATTTTTTTACATAAACATAATAATAATACACAAATGAAAATAACATATATAAGCACAGGACCAATGACCATACATAAAATGCTTATATTTCATAAATACGAAAGTATGAGTGTTGTGGTACCACTGTTGTGTCTGATTTCCATAACACAAGTGCATTGGCTACTTACTTTGGGATCAGAGCAATGTATGTTATTGGTGTCCAATATTTATATTTATACTAGCAAACCCCGCAAACTCCGTTGCGCCACCAGATGGCTTCGTTTTATGTAACATTTCGTTTGGTGATTAAAAGAAGAAGAATTTTTATTTAATGTTTTGTATTTAAATTTTCTTTGCTATAAACCTCACGGAGCCCGAGACCTTTCGAACGAATGCAAAACCGTGGAAATCGGTTCGTGCGTTCTGCAGTTATAGCGTCAGGAAGGATAACCCGACTTATTTTTATGTATTAGATTTTTTATATTTATATTTATGAATAAACAAAGTGAAGATATTGAAGACATCCGTAGCGATACCAGTGAAATTAATGGTAGTTAATTCTTAAGTGAACCAAGGTGATAGTGGTTGCGGGAAGACATTTTCAGCGTAAATTTGTTGAAAAGCCCCCGGCAGATTTAATCATTACATTTGTTGAAAATACAGAGCCTCTGTACGTGACATTGTTAAAAGAAATGTTAACAATTTTTTTCCAGATAAATCTCAAAAATAATGTAGATGAATTAGAAATAATGGATGAAGCTGATTTTTTGCTCGTTAGGTTTTTGCCATGTCTGGAAAAGTGTGAATCAGCATATTCGGCGTCAATTAGGCGTCTTAATCATATTCTGAGGGCAAAGAGCATGAATTGTGTTAAAAAAATATTGCAAATGAGCATTCCCTAACAGAAATCACAATTATTTTGAACTTTGGTTATTTTAAAGATTCTAGATAATGAAATGAGGACTAATCAATCAAAATAATTATATCTCAGTTTAGTCCTTTACAGAAACCTGTTACTGTGTTTTTAGTTTATTTGACTTTTGAGACTTGTGAGACTGTTAAAAATTAAAATAAAATTATGTGTTGTAAATAGATATGGATTAATTTATTATGGGTTTTTAATCATAAGAAGGAAACCTGCACTCTCGTTTGTTCAAACGCATCTTGCTTCCAATCCTTTGCTTCATGACTCCATCATTTGCGTTTCCATTCAAAACGGCATAATATTTTCCGCATAACCAACATTCCATTTCACAGTAGAGTCTTGGAAGTTATTCAAAACACTGACTCCATTAAAACTATCGTCGGCTAAAAACGCCTCGGGCTTAAAATGGCCGCCGAAGTTTGGAGTGGGGCGCAAAAACTCGCGCCTAATTGAGTGACCAAAGGGAACTGAAATTGGCGCCCACCGTGTTGTTTTGTCGCGTTCCTGCAATAGTTGGCAGTTAACGGGACTAACAACATCCGCAGTTCCGTGTTTTTATTGCGAAGTAAGTATGGATGAACCGTGTTTTATGAAGCAAATGCGGTAAAACTATGATCCAAATTCTCTACGGCAGACGTTAGTAAATAGTTGTTAAAATAAGGAACTCTTCATTGCAAATAAAAAAAAATATAGCATTAGAAGCTAACCTTTAACATAGTTTTTTAATATATTTTTTGAGGGCTCTCGTTGCGTATACGCAGCGCAAACCGCTTAAAACACAGAAAAACCATGTATGACGGGATTGTTCCGCTTGGAAAGTTCTATAGTAAAGTCCGCGACATCATATAACTATCTGATATGGTTTCTTCACTGCAAATGTTTTTATGTTCATAAATTTGATAAAAAATAATGTGCTATTTTAAAAGTTGTTGTAAAGTGTTTTTATGCTCACGGGTATTTAATTCTTATAAAAATATTTTTTCATCAACACAAACTATTCCTTTTGATCAAATTGCTGTTTACATCATTAGAGTTCAATAAAAATCTTAGAAGCTTTCACAGTTTTAAACTACTCCGCACCAAAATCATGCTCGATGGTTACAACACGCGCTTGCGCTTCCCGTAATGGTTTCTGGCCTCTTACTTTCAATGAAAATATGTGTTTTGCGTTGAAATATTTTACGGGAAACCTGAAATTAATGCAGACTACGCTGCGAGGGACTGCTAATAAATATTGTAAACACAACTTATTCGCATGCAAGAGCAAGTTATTTTTGTTATTGACCAACAAATGACTGACCAAATCGTGATTGGTAATATACATATTCTGTGAGCGTCAAAATCCCTACCAATACCTTAAATCTGCTCTGCTAGACTCAGACAGTAAAATCCATATAAAATAAGAAACAGTAGAACTTCCACCCCTTCCAGCAAAGCAAACTGCTGACAGTTGCCTTTGTATGTGGTCGAGTTCAGGTTGCAAAAGGCAATGCTTTGTTCCCTAACGATTAGAAGATAAAACAACGATGGTCGAGACTAACGAAAATGCTTTAGATAGTAAGTGAAAGATCAATAGTAGGCTAAAGTTAAGTTCTATATGTACCAACAGTTTTTTGAAGGTTGCTTAATTGTTTGTTTATTTTAGGATTTTTAGTTATGTCTCAAAAACTATCGGACCGATATTAAAAAACTTATCCTGCACCCTAAATTAAAATTTACCTAATTGAATTCTGACTAATCATCTTGCTTTAACATGACAACGTCAGGTTGTGTGACGGGGCACATTTGTTTGCAATACATTGCTGATTCAATTTATTTTGTAAGTAAACAACAGTAAATTTATGTTTTATTATAATTAATTTAAACCATTTATAAATGATTACTAGATATTTTAAGGGTCTGTATTTTATTTTGGCTCCTACTACAGGCCACACCCTGTATATATAAACATACTTAAGTTTTCATAAAGATGAAATAAGAAACCAAAAATTTGCGCACGGGTGGGACTTGGACCAGCAACCTTTTGGCTGACCGGGCTAAATGCTCTTACAAATTGAGCTACCGTGCTGTCAGTCCGACCTTGCGAAACTTGTGGTCTCTTATGAATACGTCATTGCGTGACGCTTAGCGCCATCTAGCCGTCTGTTTATGAAACAGATGGCCACCCGTGCGTAAATTTTTGGTTTCTTATTTCATTTTTATGAATATAAAATATGACACTGAGTGTTAAAAACATTCTAAACCATTAGATAGCGAAGCGTCATCAATTTCCAAGTTAAATTTATTCTGTAAAGAATAACTGCTTGGGCCATCTGTTTCATAAACAGACGGCTAGATGGCGCTAAGCGTCACGCAATGACGTATTCATAAGAGACCACAAGTTTCGCAAAGTCGGACTGACAGCACGGTAGCTCAATTTGTAAGAGCATTTGGCCCGGTAAGCCAAAAGTTTGCTGGTTCAAGTCCCACCCGTGCGCAAATTTTTGGTTTCTTATTCCATCTTTATGAATATAAAATATGACACTGTGAGTGTTAAAAACATTCTAAACCATTAGATAGCGAAGCGTCATCAATTTCCAAGTTGAATTTATTCTGTAAAGAATAACTGCTTGGGCCATCTGTTTCATAAACAGACGGCTAGATGGCGCTAAGCGTCACGCAATGACGTATTCATAAGAGACTACAAGTTCCGCAAGGTCGGACTGACAGCACGGTAGCTCAATTTGTAAGAGCATTTGGCCCGGTCAGCCAAAAGGTTGCTGGTTCAAATCCTACCCGTGCGCAAATTTTTGGTTTCTTATTCCATCTTTATGAATATAAAATATGACACTGTGAGTGTGAAAAACATTCTAAACCAATACTTAAGTTTTATCAAAATTCTAACGATATCATAAAAACAGGTTGATTATGCTACCTCCTTTTTTGAAGTCGCTAAAAAGTAAATGGATTATTTTGATAGCTTGACAGGCTTGATAGCTCGATTTGGATTACATTGGATATTTTGATGCATCGGAGCCATAGTCGAGGTACTGAGAGACTTCAATCTAAATTCGTCCAGCATTATCTTTATTTTTGTACCCAGCATGTCAGACCGTATTTACTCATAATGCGAAATGACCTCTATCACTACTTCTATAACTACTATGGATTTGAATGTACTTCTTATCCCGCAGTATTTTATAAGATACCTACATAGCAGTTGAGGTCACCTAAACACTTTATACACCCGTCCACTTAGTTTAGTACAATATTGCGATCCTAATAATTTCTATAAAACTTCTGCGCTTTGTGCGTTCAACCAAAAAAAAAAGTTGTTTGATGTTTTTAGCAACCCTTTGTAGGGTCGCCAATGTCGAGGTATTATGGGTTAAAACTGAACCTTATTAAATTCGTTTGCCTGGTGGGTTAATTTTATTAATTTATTTAAATATTTTATTACACAAATAATGCCAAACAAAGATGGGCTTAATGCCAGAAGTACATCAAGCAAGAAATTATCAAATAAATATGTATTTTTTGTCTTTTATATAGTTCCTTTACTAAGAGTGATAAAACCGTTCTTGGTTTGACTTTGTTCGGCAAGCTACCTATCAATTAAAATACTTTCAACACTGTCGGAAGTTATAAAATGCAGAGACGTCAACCGGATATTTATGAATGTACAAGTGGATTGTCAGAAATGCTCTTCGATTATCTACTTATGGTTATAGCAGTTTGTACGAAAACAAAACCATAAGTTACTCAAACATCTTCAAAGTCAAGAAACAAACTTGGCATATTCTACATCTATAGTAGGTACTATAGATGTAGAATATGCCAAGTTTGTTATACCAAGCTAGTTAGCTAGAGTCAAAAACAAATCAATTCGGAATAATACCACATTTGCCTTTAAATAAATATAAATATTGGGAACCAATCAGATACATTTTTCTGATCCCAAAATAAGTAGCTAATACACTCGTTTTATAGAAAACAGACACAACGATGGTACCACAACACCCAGACCCGAGACGATATAAAAAAATATCGGGATACGAAATATAATATAATACAAATAAAATATATTGATATACAAAAATAAAGTCAACGTAATCATCTAAGGCATGAAATGTTTCATTGGCAAACTGTTTTACACATTCAAGTTATACCCTCTCTTCTTCTCTTCTTAGTCGTTCACTCATTGCTGAGAATCGTGACTCCGGATTTTGTCAACCAATAATTTCCATCGGTTGCGGTCTGTCGCTTGGTGCAGTGCGGCGCTGATTGGTGTTTCCAATCGCTCGGAGATCTGATCCGACCATCGCTTTGGATTGCGGCCTCTCGGTCTTTTCCCCTCCAATTTTCCTGTTACCATCAGGCGTTCCAAATTATCCCCATCTCTCCTCGCTATGTGGCTGAAGTACCGCACTATACGCTGCAGGCAGGTTGTCGACAGTCGCTGAGCATTCTATATTTTCAGTTCCCTGAGGATTGAGACATTTGAGCGAAAAACCGTCCAAGGTATTCGTAGCATTCGGCGCCAACACCACATTTCAAAGGCGTCTAGTCGTTGCCTGTCGGCGGCTTTCAGTGTCCATGTCTCTGTTGCATAAAGAGCGATAGAGAAGACAAGTGTGCGAACGAGGTGTATCTTAGTCCTATTAGATATATTTCTGTCTCTCCACACTTTGCTCAGTTGGGTCATTGCTGTCTTTGCCATGCCAATGTGTCTGCGTATCTCTGTCTTACTGCTGCCTTTGTTCGTGATCACTGTCCCAAGGTATTGAAAATGGTTTACAGTCTCATAATCTTGAAGGAGGCCAGATTATTTTTTCAAGTTATACCGAAAACTTGAAAAAATAATCGCTTTTCCATACTAAAATCATTGATCGATTTTTATTTTCAAGTTTTCGGTATTGTTTCATTCGTAAAAGTTTTCGTTAATTTTCTTTTAAATACGTACCTCCAATATCGCTATACCAATCGCGGACACACTGTTTAAAGTACGTAAAAGCTTCACTTTATTAAATGTTATATTCATCAATGCATGAGTTTATTGCTAAGGGGTTGTGTCTCAACTGTCATGCAATATCCACAGCGTAGTTGATCAAAGGAAGTGCATAATAATGGTCTTGTTTGCTTGTTTACACGTCCAAGGTTACAAGGGACTGACGAGTTCTAGGAATCGATTAAAATCATTGAATCAATTTCAACTGCAACGGATACTCTAACTTATCTTTGCTTTAATACTTCCTCTGTTTGTTAGTTATAAAAGTGTCCTTTTCGCCTCATCTGTTACTAGATAGGTACTAATTTCTCGTAATACAAACTAATAATAGTTAGGTACCTAAAAATATTATAAAAAAATCACACACGCTAATGAATGAACTTGTATAAGTATAAAAAAGATACTTTTTCAGATCAAATCGCCAACAAAACTAGACATTAAACATAGCACATAGATAAAATCGTTTGTTTTCTTTAGTTGAACTTACTAGGCTCCCAATTCTTGTGCATGTTTGTATTTAAAAAAAGTACGATTAACGTGAGAATCGAGGCCCAAAACTGTTTCAATGTGGACTGTACGCTTTTGTATGCAAATAGAAACAGGTAAATATCAATTTTATCGTGAATATTAAAGCTCTGCGTAAAATTTAATAACGATCATCAGTCGTGCCGTATACGTTTATACATTAAATTTGTATGGACAAGCCGCCAATTGATATCATTTTGGCCGCAGCTTTAATCACATCTAGTGTAAAAGAGGTTAACAGCAGTAGGATTAGACCATGTGGTGTTTCTTACGGTAAAGCTAAGGGTATACATTTTGATTTAAACTTACATGGTCATTAACATTAGAATGGATTGTAACGGGATTGCTACCATGTAACTTATTATTTTTGAGTTTCCGATATTTCGGCACTGTTGCAAGTGCCATGGTCACGGCGTAACTGAAGTTGTTGCGGGTAAGCTGTTATTGGCAGACATATCGGTCTACCCTCCTTCGAAGTCTTTTATTGCGATCACTTGCAGTACCATTGTTCACAAACTCACTATTTTCTCGCACCTGTTCGCGACACACAACACTCACAGTATCCGCACGCGAAACAACATTTTGCCGAAATATATGGTTTTTGCATTTATTAATCACTGGATTCCAGACATTAGACAATTTAAACCCATCCTCACGATTGAAATTTTTGTACTTTGTGATTTCGATCGCTTCCCTAACCAATATTGGTATGTAATGGCGTTCTGTCGAAATGATCTTAGGGTTATGGAACTCAATCCAGTGATTTGGACCCGATTCTAACAAATGTTCCGCAATTGCTGACTTCTGTTTGTCATTGTTTTTGACCGCTTTTATATGTTCCTTTATTCGGCATGTAATAGTGCGTTTAGTTTGGCCTTTGTACGAACTACCACAGCTGCAGTCAACTTTGTAGACTCCAGGTTTTTCTAAAGGAAAACTGTCTTTGGGAGATCGCAGACATTGTGCCACTTTTCTTAGTGGAGTGAAGACAGTATTAATGGAGTATTTATTAAGAACATTGGAGATCTTGTCTGTCACTCCTTTAATATAGGGCAGAAACACTGGTTGCCTATCTACCCTGTCTTTTTGGTGTCTCATTTTCATATCGGAAACTCAAAAATAATAAGGTACATGGTACAAACCCGTTACAATCAATTCTAAGGTATACATTTTATTTGGGAGCGCTGTAAAATTTATATTAAATGACAATTCTCCGTCAAAAATAAACGATTTTTTTTCATCGAAGATCAAGCAGATAGCAAGTTCTGCTCAATAAACAAGTAAATCAAAGGCATAATACAGTATTATAATCTATGCATTGCCATAACTAATCTGAGGTAGTCAGCGATGCAGCGGTGAAGTAAGCTTACTAGACTTAAGTGTTATGTTATTATCTATTGGACCAACTATTTATTTAGCTTTGTCCATAGTCCAGTCTGTATTAGGGATACAACTGAGGAAAAAGTCTTGAATTGTCATAAAAAAAACTTGCTCAATTTACTTTACTTTAATTAATATTGATACAAGCGTACTTTGTTCTCAGTAGAAATTAATGCTAGCAAAACAGAGTCTACCGTACCTTTGTATCTTATCCACTAAATGTTTCATAATTAGTTTGTGTTTGTCAAGTTAAATAATTTACTATGTTTGATGGTTTGTTACTCAAATTAACAGACGCATTTGGATACAATTAATATTATTCCGATTCGATTATCAACTTTGATTAGTACTAATAGGAAATAAAGGGTTTTGTGTTTAATACCCGGTTGTGATGATAATTACAGAGGTTGTACAGAACCTTAAAATGATTTGCAATATTAAAACCTACTAATTACTGCTCAATTTAACGTTTTAAACACTAAATACATATTGGTCCTTTCAGCAAGAAATAAAGTTATCGATGTACGGAATTTAAAAACTGTTATAATAAATTTGACTGGTTTAAAAACAATATTGCTTTTTATCGGGCAGATTTTAAAATAATGATTTATCTATAAACTTTGAACCAAAACAATAATCTTATTGTAACACATAGAGGAAAGTCGCGTTAGTTACACCACTTATAAATGGACCACCGGATGGACCGACCTTCATACATTGTATTTTTTTGTTTGTATTCGCCATGGCTCCGAATATGAAACAGAACACGGCTGAGGCGGAACAGGGCTAAGAGCGAACCGAAGTTCGCGAGAACTGCTAGTAGATAGTATAGATTACAAATGCACCGTTTGGTGTAATTGACGGCCTCCGTGGTGTAGTGGCTGAGCACGCTGGTTTCAAGGCGTCGCCGCTACGAGGTCCCGGGTTCGATTCCTGGTCGGGTCAATATAGATATCATATTTTTCTATATTGTCTTGGGTCTGGGTGTTGTGGTACCACCTTTGTGTCTGATTTCCATAAGGCAAGTGCAAAAAACTACTTACTTTGAAATCAGAGCAATGTATGTGATTGGTGTCCAATTTGGCTTGACTTATACGATGTTGTTTTAATCTTGTTTAAATTAACTATCATAAGGGGCTACTCAAAAATGGCCTCATATTTACGCATGGCATTTACGCCTTCGTAAATCCTATTTAGTTGCCAAGGCACGATAGTTTGAAACAACATTGTCATTTTACAGACCGAGTGACTGGTCATCTCTATTGTTTGTTGTCGTTAATTTGTTGACAAGGGAGTTAGTGACCATACCTTTTTGTCTTCGAAATTACTCGGAAAGCTGTAGAAATCTACCAAGAGCGATTTGAGTAAGGTATTAGTATGGTCCTTATAGTGCCTAATCTAAAGCGATTTCGTGTTTTGTTAGAAGTGACGCCCGTTTTTACCGGCCTTAAAAAAAGGGGGCAGACAATTTAATGTGTATGTATGTGATATTGTTGGAACTTGATAATATTTGAGCATATAATGATCTATAAAGGCTTCCAAACACGTGTGTTGAGTTTAAGTGTGTGTATGTTTTCCACGGATTTCACGAAAACTAGAAGTCACAGCGAGTTGATCCAGCGAGGGTACAGTGTTTTTTTTATCAAAATCGGCTAATCAATCGTTTTTGAGATATGGGGTTAATAACTAAATATCATTTTTAAACTGACTAAAAAGCTTATAATAACGCATTTACTTAAGAGAAAAACTTCATTTGGAGTCGGTGCATAATGTCAAGCTTACCTACACCAACAGTCTACACTCATCACGCACCGACTCTAAATGATTTTGTTCCTTCTAAGAAGAGGGCAAATGCATTATTTTAAGCTTTTTAGTCACTTTTTAGGTTGTTTTTGTATCATGTGTGAAAAACTGTGCAAGCGACTTTCGTTTTATAGTCGTTAGGCGCAGAGGCCTTGGCCGAACGCACACCATGGCCTTAGTTAGATGGATAAGTGCGAAAAACGTTCAGCAATACATGTTGTATTGTATCTTTGCTATAAAATTCTATTGAGTGGCAATTTATGTCTGACCTAACATAGAAATAACGATAATTGCCCAACATTTTTGTTATCGACTATTATAACAACGGATAGTGTAGGGCTGAAAACGCGATGTTTACGACTCAATTCTGTCTTCAGACTGTATAAGACTTCTGACTTTCCTCCCACAATCCAAACTCATGTGAACTCTAGCGTCTTGGACATATGCCAAGAGTGTCAGCTCTCGCATAATATTTATAGTAAGGGTATGTAAGCTCCACTTCGCAGCCAATCCTCTATTGTTTTCCGTTGTATTTAGCGGTGCCACCCGGTATGAAAATGTACTGGTCATTCTTACGCATTTGATCCATTGCCGCGCTGGTATGTGATGTATCAATTTCACACGTGGAAAGATTGGTGCGATAAATAAAAATCTATCGGTTTACTGTTTTAATTAGATCAGTTGGTACAGGTTTTATCGAGGTATTGGCAGGTTGAAACTTTTTATGGAGCTATTGCTAACAGTATTTTTAATCGAGTTCGATGATAGGTACTTAATTAGTGGAACGGTCGGTACTATTTTGCATCTTTATTTTTAACGTAGAGGAAGTTTGCTATGCACTTCGCATAGGCATGTAAAACAGCGAGTAGTTAGTAAGTTAATGTAACGAACGACAACCTTGTCAAATGTCACATTACAGCGACAGCGCGACTCTCTAATGTGAAGGGCTTACTGCTGCCATTTTATGTATTAAATTAACAGCAGCGTGACCGTCGCGCTGCTGAAAACGCCTAAGTGCGCCTTCACATTAGAGTGTCAGTAGCGCGGCAGCAGCAGATGCCTTTACACTAGTAGCGCAACGGTTGCGCGACTGGGTCGGTCCCACTACACCCATTACCCACTCAATGCTAATACGGGGATAGTATTACCACTGCAATTGGTAATGGGTATAGTGGGACGGACCCGTGCGACTTACGCGCCGCTGCGACGCTGCTGCCGCGCTGCCATGTATAGTATGAAATCATCGGCAACGCGACTGTCGCGCGTAAGCCCCGCTGCTGCCACGCTGCTAAAGTCGCCTATGTGAAAGCGCTCTTAAACCTCCGCGACCCGTAAACCACTATTAGCAGGATGACCGGGGATCGCCGCATGACCTCCGTCGCCCAAACCATAACCCACTACTGAAGAGTATCTTCGGAACGCGGGGTCGATACATGGGGTCAGAGTAGAAATCATAATCTATGCTAATATTATAAAGCTGAAGAGTTTGTGTATTTGAACGCGCTTATCTCAGGAACTACTTGATCGATTAATAAAAATATTATTGTATTGGATGGCTTATTTTTTAAAGGAGGCTTTAGGTTTAACATTATGCTGCGACGAGAGGGAACTCGGAAAGGATCAAACTCGATATGCGCGGATGCAGTCGCGGGGGACCGCTAGATTTATAGTATTACCTCGTGTCTGGTTGTTGAGGTTCCACCGTCATATTTTACTTCCATAACAAAAGTGCATTAACAACTTACTTTGGTATCAAAGCAATGTATGCGATTGGTGTCCAAAAATCTACTCACAAAAACTGAGGGTTTATGGCTTGTTTCCGAGTATTTAGAAAATTATAGCAAGGTACTAAACCTTACTATATTTAGAATATACGAATATAATTAGAAATCAGTGTTTGTCTGTCACGAAGCGTTCAGCATGAACTGTCAAATACCCCTATAATTGAAAATAGTGATGGGCCTATGTTTAATGTTTCATCGTTATTAGGCATTTTATAGCTCAAAAAGCGTCTGGTAAGTGAACAGGATTCACGATAATTCAACTGTTATTATTTTTTATTAAGCCGTTAAGATGGTTTAAAGTAAGAAAGAAGCTCTGTTGTTACACCACCAGTGTAGGTATTTCATACGATGTATTCCACTCTAGAGGTAATAAGACACTCAAAAAAAATTGCACTCCGAGAGTGCCGGCAGAAGTGAAAACTTGAATATCAACGTTGTGCATTTTTGATTTTTTGGAATAGTTAGGGAATAATTTTGAATGAATTGCTCTTATTATCAATATAAAAGTACTATCATTTTTGTGATAGAATACAATAATAATAATAATAATAATAATAATAATAATACTACAATAATAATAATAATAATAATAATAATAATAATAATAATAATAATAATAATAATAATAATATAATAATTTTATATAATACAATATTTATTTATTGCGCTATCGTACACAAACATTACAATTTATATTATATTAAATTACATTAAAAAGTTTATCTCTCAGAAAAATCAACTTACATCCATAATTTCGCCAACCGTCTTACGGTTTTTCGATCAGCCCACGTGTCCTGACGCGAGTTTCACATTTTTCCCCCATCCCACAAAAGTGCTCAACGCCGCTAAAGAAGTTTTCACTTCAAAAATGTTATATTTCTAACGAGTTCCAATTATAACCAGATCACAAAATATGGTTAGCTACAGTTTGTGCGAAAAGTACAGTTAGTTAAACTCATATTCATCATGCATAGTCAACCTTAGCCATTACAAATTATCGATATCGATTTGTAACCCATCGACATTTTGGCATCCCTAAAACAATTTCCAAACGGGAGGCAATAACGAACGCAAATTAAGTCGCCGAAATTAATTACCAACAGATTATTATCAACGTCACTCACCTTCGCAGAAGACGGGCTATTAACGTGTTATCCGATTTATTCAAGCGCCACCCAATTAACACATTTGCGGACAGTTTAGCTGATTGAGCGTCTACGAAAAAGTTCAATAGGGTTGACTATTGATTAAAAGAAGCAGTTTTAAAAATGAGACTGAGTTTTAAGGCTGGACTTAAACACTAAGTTCCATGTCTTCCAAGAGGACCCAGATTTTAGGTTAGACCAAAAAGTTACAAGCTTTTTTTGTCCGTATTCCTTAAATATATAATTTATAGTCCAATAGTTACTATGCCCCTCGTCTCTCAAAGGGTATCTGATCTGTCTCCGGATAGCAGTTTTAACAGACTATGAGAGATGAAAAGATAATAAAGCATTTAAATAATAAGAAAACCCAAATCCATCAAAAATGTGTTATTTCACACAACTACACAAAACCACAGGTATTAATGTTAGAAATTAAAAATTGATAGCAATATATTTCTCTTAATCGCAGTCACTGCAGTTTAAATAGCAGGGAGAGTATTTTTCGGTCCGTATCAGATAATTCGCCGTATTTTTTAAAACCGTTTGCAATTAATAACGATATTTTACGAGCAATGCAAAACGATTCGTGAATATTTTCGCGATTCCACCCCAGTTTAGCATTTGGTTCATCATTTGTTTTTTTATATGGTAGGTCGCATTTGCAATGTTTGATTTGCTATGTTTGATTTAAAAACACATTGTTAGCAATATATTAGTTAGTTCAGAATTAAATAATAAGTAGAAAATTTACTTGAACAATATGCCATCCTTGTCGATTCTGTCGCAAATATTTTGTTATGAATAGATGTTCAGCAACATCTAACCTGACATATTTGACAACGCAATGCGACTAGAATGGATTATGAGTATATTTTCGACTAGAAAGCCTGTTTCAATATCGACAAACAAGAATTGGCCTACGAGTAATTCAGATATGAAACGTCATTTTGACTACAAAATGACGTTTCATATCTGAATTACTCGTAGGCCAATCGTAGGCTTCTTCACTAGAAGTAGTTGACAGATAACGCTGCTCAGCGTTAAAACGTTATCATCTGTCTGTTACAACGCCGCCGATAACGCTGTGTCAGTCGCCGGGTACTGGTCCTAAAAATATAATGCCAAATTCGACACGAAAAGAAGAAGAAAAAGATTGTGATTGTGTGGGTTTTACGTATATATGGGTGTTGTGGTACCACCGTTATGTTTGATTTCCATAACACAAGTGCATTAGCTACTTACTTTGGGATCAGAGCAATGTAGGTGATTGGTGTCCAATACAATACTTGCTAGAAATGTGATATTAAAATGAATTATTAGAAGATAAGTTTAGCTAGTATTAAATTTTAGTGATGAATTGATAGATTACTGTGATCAAATTAAATCGTTTCGTTTTTGAATAGGTAGACTTCAAGTTATTTTTTTATGTTGCATGTCTTAGTTTTATTTTTTCTTGTTTGTTATTAATAAAATCTGTAGATCAATGAATTTTATTGACAGATAAAATAAAGAAGAAAAGTTATAATTAAATCTTATTTCAAATAACTGCTCCAATTAACTTCTCATCTCATTTCGATCTCCACAACCCTTAACGATTGACGAATGTTAATTACAATACATGCGGTAGTCAACTCATTTCGTCGTCATTCGCAGCGCTTTTACGAACATCGTATCACCGATGGACCGTGCGGTGGACGTGAATTTTTAACGTGCACGTAAATTAACAGGCCGCGAAACTCGCGACCATTTGCTCTTTGGAGGTAGGGCTGTAAGTTGCCAGAAATAAAAAGTCTTTTTTTTTACTCCTAATAAATAATAAAGATGGAGCCGTACTTCTCGACAAGATATAATTAAAGAAGCTTAGTATAAAAAAAAATGTTAGCAGATAATAATACCCTTATGCGTTGTACGGTTGCGGTTTTTGCCACCTTACTACTTTCAAATAAAAATAGCTTGCACAAGCGGCACAAAAACAGGCTTATTTCAAAAAAGCGCTTTTGTCTCTTAGTGTGGCAAGGCGACAGAAATCGTGATATCATCCTAGTTATCATCAATAGGCTAGTTTCCACTAAAAACAAATTGAAATTTAGGCAGTTTCCAGTGATTATTTATGACATGGAGAGAATAAAAATAAATTCATATGTTAATAAAAAGAAATGAATATAAATCTTTTTAATAATTAAATTTCTCTAAAACACACATTTGGTCACATAACCGAAAACGCCTATCAGAGAGTGTTACTTTTGTTTATAAGCCAATATCCATAGTATTTTGCTGTGAAGAATACTTTTGACTTAGGATAGATAGGATAGAAGTCATTCAGAACGCCATGATAGTTCTAGCGTTTTTTAGGTCCATGCAAAAATATATTATTAAATCATAAATAAATAATGTAATTGTAAATGTTACTAATAAAATATTCACTAAGGTCAAGTATTAACTAGTTTGAAATTTCGTCGATTAGCATATTGTCCAGACATTGTTTATTTTCTCAAGCAGTAGCGATTTCTTCAATTTACGTTATCGCAAGAAGTTAAAAAAATGCCAGTATCGAGATTTGTGAACCCTATCGAAGCGGCCACCGAAGCGAAATAAATGCAGCTCCATGTTTATGTTGCTGCTACGGCTTCGCGGTGAAGTGCGTCGGGTCGAATTGGCGCGTTTTTCGGCGCCCGCGCTTATCGAGATTACGCACGTTATGCCACTGAGCTGGTTTTACACTGTGGCTATTCGCTGTGTGCAAAGTACGAGTAGGTGGGGGAACCTGAATCGATGACAGTAACAGCGCTTGCTGTGACAAAAAAGACAACGTTGGAGGACTTCTGTGGTGTAGGACCTAAGCACGCTGGTTTTAAGGCGTCGCCACTCCGAGGACCCGGGTTCAATCCCCGGTCGGGTCAAAAAAAAAACTACATTGTCTCGGGTTTGGGTGTTGTGGTGACACATTTGTATCTGATTTCCATAACACAAGTGCATTAGCTACTTACTTCAGAGCAATGTATGTGATTGGTGTCCAATATTACTTTTTTTTATTTCTGACGTCTGTCACCATTTCTCTAGCAATTTCAGTACAAAATTTACGTCACCGTGATATGAATATTTTATAAATAAATAGAAATCGACACTAAGGATTAACCTAATTGCAAAGAATTTATGAATGATTGCAATATTTTATTGAAATAACTGGTTTAATTACTTCTCGTAATAACAGCCAGCCAATGTCATTTCAACGTCCGCCAATAGTCTGTGACGCTGGTGTTGCGAAGGGTAATAATAGACGAGATTTTTTAGCTAGTTTTTTATCTTTATACTCCGGTTTTAGAAATTGATATACTTTTAGCTAAAATATTTTGTGTTCGTTGTAAAACTGCTTCGATAAAACCGATACTGGTATTTATAAGTTAGGTTGTATGTATGGCATAAAAATCAAAGTAGGCCTGATTTCAGTAACGCTACAGATAAGGAATATTCGTTGAATATAATACAAAACATAACCATCATCATTATCAACCAAAAGACGTCCATTGCTGAACATAGGCCTCCCCCACGGCTTGCCACAGCGACCGATAACTAGCGGTCTGCATCCAGTTTGATCCTGCGATCTTTACAAGGTCGTCTGTCCATCTTGTTGGTGGACGTCCTACCCTGCGTGTTTGGTCGAAGGGTCTCCAGTCTAGAACTTTTCAGCCCCAACATCCATCAGTTCTTCGTGCAACGTGCCCTGCCTATTGCCTCTTGAGCTTATTGATTCTCAAGGTTATGTACTTTATCTTAGTTCTTCTATGTATCTCCTCATTTCTGATTCGATTCCGTAGAGAAACACCTAGGATAGCCCTCTTCATGACTCATTGTGTGATTTTGTGCTTCTTTATAAGGACCATAGTTAGAGACCATGTTTCGGATCCGTATGTCATCACTGGTAACACACACTGATTTAAGGCTTTCGTCTTCAGACTTTGAGGTAAATGGGATGAGAAGACACTCTTGTGTTATTTCCCCAATGCTGGATTTGTCTTGCTTGCTTGGATTCGTCGATTGACCTCTTTCTCGAAGTTGGACCCAATTGGATCACTTGTCCGAGGTAGACGTACTCGTCGACAACTTCGAGAGTTGAGTTCGCAACGGATATTGGAGTGGGTACAACAAAGGAATAATACAAAACGCATTATTTGAAAACGTCATCTATTTGTCAGCAATCATTCATGAAAATAATATTTTAAATCGGTCGTTTTATACTTCTTCGGTCGGATAATTTTTATCAGACGTTAGTGAAATCGACTCTAAGTGTAGTACTTTTTAAGGTATCCGCCCCACCCAACGATTTCCCATCTCTTATAAATCCATTTTGGATGGATATTCATAACATAATTAGCCAGTAAAGCATAGAAAAAGGAGGAACAAAACACATAATGTTTAAATAGAATAATTCAATTATTTCTATTAAATGTATGTAGCAGCTTCAAAATAATAAATAAACTATTTTTCAGCCCAAGTGAATATAATTTTCGTCCAAATACGTTAGCAAGTATTGTACAATAATTTAACATAAGCAAACCACACCGAAATTTTGGCAGTATTAAAAAGTAAAGAAGACTATGGGCAAGTTGTGTACAGTCTCCAGCAGATCGGGCTACACATTTTTCCTTCCTTCCCCCCGATAAATAAGCTATTCAACACAAAAACATTTTTCAAATCGTTCAATTAGTTCCTGAGATTAGCGCGTTAAAACAAACAATAAAAAATCTCTAAACCTTTATAATATTAGTATAGATATTATGTTCTGTAGAATACTAAAAGTCTATTAAAATTGAGCTTTAGTTAATTTAAAAAAAACTTCACATAATGTATTTTTTAAAATCTTTATCCCAAAACTTTTTAATGGGATATACCACAGCTATCGACATTTGATCGGCTCTATTAATCGGTATCGTTTCAAAAAAGGGTCAGAAGCGGTATGCCGCGGTTGATGATCGCTGAAAATTTTGCTTATCTTACTAATTATCAGCCAAAGGACGTCCACTGCTGAACATAGGCCTCGCCCACGGTTTTCCACAGCGACCGAAAATAAGCGGTCTGCATCCAGTGTGATCTTGCGATCTTAACAAGGTCGTCCATCTTGTCGGTGGTCTGCAATCTAGAACTTTTCTGCCCCAACGGCCATCAGGTCTTCGCGCTATGTGCCTTGCCCACTGCCACTTGAGCTTACTGATTCGTAGTAATACTTATGATGTTTAGACGACATTGATGAATGTTTTGACCTTTGGAGCACATTTTTGTGGAAAAAACACATAACAATATTTCCATAGTACTTTTTTGCGAAATCATGTACATATTTTAGTTACCCGCATGTTATTTAACAGATGCAAAATTGTGCATACATGCTAGATACGACATACTATATTTTGAAGGATTTATCAATTTATTTTTAACTCTGTTCACAAACAAACTGTACATATAGCGGACTAAATGGCAAACATATTTGCTACTGGACTCAACCATTAGGTCTTAGCTGAGAAATTACAAGGGACAAAAAAGAGCAAGACGATAATAAAATATTAGATAACAGACTGCTTCCAGCTATAAGACCGCCAATATTGTACTTAGTTTATAATTTGTTTCCTGTGTTCTTACTTTTGAGCAATAATAATATTACACAAGTACAAGTTAAATGAATTGGAATAATTATTAATTTGTGCAATACTAGAACATGACGACGCGACAGACATATCTATAGAAACGGACACGAATATATTGAAGTATAGTTATTATACCAGTAACTATAATATTGTTATAGAAATTAATTAATTAATTTATATTTATACTTTATTGCACAATAATAAAAATTTCTACAAAACGTGAAGTTAACGCCATATGGCGTTCTCTACCCGTCATGCCTTTGGGCTAAGCAGACATAATGTGGGCGGTGCAACAAGATAATGGCAAAAAACCGATTTTCGTGACCTTTGACCTCGAATAACTTACGACGCAGACACGAGATTTATTGAGACTTTTGAGACAACTTTTAGAACGCCAAAATGAAGCTGTATACGAGTTTCCAGCTTATTATCTCCGATTCCGAGATTTGCCCCTTATTTTGTCTAAGGTGACTGGACTAGATCACAAATGTCCTTTTTGGTGTATAAATATCCTCTGCACGAAGGCCAAGGCAGCGAAATTAGCGTTGCATGTTTGTAGTGTGGACTCGCCTATATTCATATGGTTGCTTGACACTGACGAATAGTTTTCATAAAGTAATGCCACATAATTCGGTTACGTGGTAATAGTTTTATAAGCGTCTACCACACATTAATCAAATAAAAAAAACTTAGAATACTATAACAGGGTTTTAATACTTTAAAAAAACACATCACAAATATTTTCTCTTGTTAAATAATTTAATCAACTTATGCTAGCGATAAAAAGTTTTTTTTGACGTGTGTATGTAGGCATTGGTAGAATTTGAAAAGATTTGCTACTGACTCTAGCTAAACTAAGAAGACCGTTTAGCTGCCTGTTTTTTTTAAACCTTATTATGATGATTACTTTTTCTGGACCTTTTTAAGTGACTGGTTTTTAAGAGTTTTTTCATCACAGCTAATAATCTAACAGCTTAATCTAACAGATTAAGCATATTGTTTAAGTTTTTGGATATTTCTATTTATTTATATTTGGTTAATACCTAACTTAAAGTACCAAGCTGTCTTACTAGTAATGTTTGCATGGCACACTGCGTCAATGTTAGCTTGCCCGTTTACCTTAGGCAAGCGATACATTAACGACAATGTGTCTACAGTGTTTTATGCTTATTCACACAGCATTAAAATTCTGTGTCATCTTACACAAACTTTACAGATAATCGATTATCTAACAGTTTCATAGATTATTAGAGAGTATAATATAGAAAGATTAGTATTAATTGCGTAAGTCATATAGGTCAGTTACATTTTAAGAATAGTTAATTGCAGTAAGTGTATGAAGGAAATAAAAAAAGGAAATGTACAATCACATAATAAAAGATTTTTTTTAACTTAGCTCTGATTACAATTACGCATGCTGTTGAACTGAAAAAAAATGTACAATATCATAATAATAGTTGTTTTTGTACTTAGCCCCGATTACAATTACGCATGCTCAATTATTTAAATTGAACATCGTAACTTTGAAAAAAATTACTGCATTTTTCAACTATCTGTATAAAACTATGTCGACAGCTTATCAAAGCACATTCCAAAACCTCATAATTATATCCAGCGGGTTAGTATTTTAAAAGTATCTACCTGACTCGTACTGGCTAACGAAATTTGCGATGCGCTGCGTCAATATTGACTCTCGTATTTCCATTAGGCCGTTTACACGCGGGCGACTATCTGTCAACTACGTTAGTAACCGGCTGTATTTGTAGAGGATAGATACTTTATTTTCAACGCATGTATATAATTATAAAGTTAATTTGTCTTTAAAAACTTTAAATACGTAAGAAACGTTAAATGAATATTTGAAAATGTTTTTGTGCAAACTAGGTATCATATTTTAACAAATATTATTGATTATTGTCTCCACCTGTACCTTTAGTTGCATTTTTTAAAATAAATAAATATTGGAAACCAATCACATACATTGCTCTGATCCCAAAGTAAGTAGCTAACGCACTTGTGTAATAGAAATCACAAACAACGGTAGCACCAAAACACCCAGACCGAGACAGTAAAGAAAGTTGTGCTTTCCACATTTACCCAATCGAAAATCGAACTCTGGACCTTGGAGCGGTAATGCCTTATCATTCCACGGAGGTCGTCACGTGAATTAAACGGTAAGTTCGGTTGTTTCATCGTTGAAAGGTAACATTGTGAAACGAACATAATTTTCTATCATGAAATATATATCTTGTAAAATAAAGACTGTTACGCTATGCTTTATAAATTATCAGTAACATTCGAAACCCTTAAATATCATGGAGTATCACTTTGTTATCATAAGAACTCTCCCGAATTATTTTCTTCGCATAAATAATCTGATTTACATCCGAAATATTTTAATCTGGCTATCAGAAAGGGTTCTTTAAGCTTCCCGTTTTTAAATTAATCTAACAAAGATTGATCCCTTAATATGCCCGTTGGGTAGGTTTATGAGTAAAAATTTTAAAACTTTGAAATTCTAATACAGTTCACTCAGAAGCAGGTGGGCGGATTTTTTTAAATTCAATTTTATAGATTTCAGCTCTTACTTACTTTATTTCTGTGATTACGAGGATATGGATTTTTCTCTGAAGATACTTCTAGGTCTAGACTAGATCAGTGGCGGAATGTTAATAAAAAGTGAAAGTAAGAGTGATACAAAAAAAAAGTAAAATGTACTAACTTATACATATAAGAAACATACTGATAAACATACATAGAATACATTTTCTTAATAAATACAAAATTATAAATGATAAAGGTGATTGTATTGACGATAATCAAAATGACACAAGTAAAAAAATGGTGGTTAATTATTAAGCGAGCCAAGGTTAAGGGTTAAGATAATGGGTGCGGAGAGTCTTTTAAAAGTATATTTGTTGTGGGTCATTCTGATTTCATTGCGGAGAGAATCCCAAAGTCAAATCGCAGAGATGGTGAAAGAGTTCGACATGAAGCCGGAATTGTAAAGAGTTGAAGCGCTGTGTCAAATAGGTCGGTGAGGAGGGTACGGAGTATGTTGAAGAGAGTGCTCAGGATTCTTATTTCTCTGCAATGACGGAGGGGAAGCTTATTTAAGCTAATCACTAATTAAAATTAAAGACTACTCGTCATTCAAATAGGAAATAATATCACATGAAGTAATGGTCAGATAACCTTAGTAGTTACATAATTGGACACGCGGCAAGTCGTTAGCAAAATAGCCATATATATATCGTATGAATAGATAATTTCTTCTGACTCACGATCTGATCATGAATAATTTTCTACATGTAGTTTGATACCTGATAAATCAAAGCAAAATCTACAGGTCCAGTCACTCCCATTCTCTAAAATTTGAACCAAATGAATAATTTAACCAAAGATTAACCTGATGTTGAATTTTCTTTATAATTAGTTTCGTAATCACCTCTGTAAATACAAATCGGACTTCAGTTATTTAATTAACCTAATTGAGTCTGTGCTTTCACCTAAATCTACCTACCTTTTTGCTATAATATAATATATAAAAATGTTATCTTTAAAATCCTTCTTATGCCGTAAGCAAAAGCTTCTACAAGTACCTAACATATTATGAGTTATTCTAAATTGCCTACTTATACAACTCGCACAAAAATATACGAAATTAGAAACACGAGAGCTATGATAAGTAAAGGAACTTGAACGATAAATTACTTTTCGGCGGTATGTTTCAGTTTTATTGCGGCAACTTTGTACTAACGATGTTTTTGCAAGATTTCCCCATATTGGTACGTTTTTACCCTAGTGTTTTCAAGTGTGTTGATATTACTACGTATGGAGCAGGTATGTATACAGGATATGCATCTGTAACAGGAGCAAAAAAAAAAAAAACGCCCTTTGAGTAAGCAGCAGTGACCTTGAAAGTACTATTCTGTAAACTCTCCTCATTCATTACACAAATTGTTTCTATAGCCTACTTATTTACGACAAATTAAAGTTGGGGAAAACGTGTTCAGAAAAAGTCTCCTATCACCTTGGGATTCGGGAGATTGATGGATTATCTTAACGCTAAATCATTGCACCTTCAGATAACCAGTAGGGACGATTAGGGCAGATTTATTTTCTAAGCCTCGGCTTTGCCGGTAGAGTACTGGGAAACATATTATGTTATCCCTGTAGACTGTTGAGTAAAGAGATAACTGATATGTTGTTTTGCTTTAATTTGCACAGAAAACGTCTTATCATTGCAAACAAACAAATAATTCTCCTACCGATTTTCGGTATTTCAAATCATTTATTTTAATCATCACAAGGCTCATAATCATGCCGGAGATAGGTCAGGCACGCACGAGATATTATAGTGCCTTGATGTGTGCGCAATCAATACACAAGTGCACTCTCTATTCCCTCACTTACATTATTTCACTGAGACGGCAATCAGACACGACCGATGTGAGATCAGGCGCAGGACCAGCGGCTAAACGTGCTTTCTGAGACACGTCTCCATGGTGGCGGCACCCCCGTGCCGTGTTGTAAAGGAAGTTGGCTCACCAACTTCCTGACTCGCTGTTTCCAAATAATCCAAAAATCCCAGAAACTAGATTCTGCTCGACGAAGAATTCGAACCCGGGACCTCTTAGTTACAAGCGAACTAATCTCTTAACCGACAAAACAGAAAATATTACACATAATAAATAACTATGAAAATTAGTCGAAATAAATAGACTTCTGCCGTGAGAGATCTGCCTCAACGATATTTAAAAATAAATTGTAAATTACAGGTGATTACACGTATTTTTAAATAACTGCCCCTATATCCACTTGAAAGCACGTAATGTTAATAAATCATGAGCATAAAAGTTTGAATGCGATTCATGATTCCTTGATTCCGTGATTTCTCTTTCGTATATTTTTTAATCCAACATCTCAGTACGTATTTGCAAGATATCAGACCGTTTTTTCTCAAATTAGGGAGATACTCGTTCATCAAAGCTCTATCTCACAAGGAACAGTATTTATTCAGTCCTCATGGGAGTCGGCGAATCTTTACGCAAACATGGGGGTATTTGAAATATGTGCTGCTTCGGAATTGCCCTTAGGCACAGAAAATACGGATTTAACCTCTTTGTTAAAGGTGAATGTATATATACTAGCATTCCCCCGTGGAGTCGCCCACGTTAATTTCGGATTTCCCGTGAAACTTTTCAACACACTTATTTTTTCAGTAAGAGCCTAGCAACCTAGTTCTCAAGCTGTAAGCATTAATTTGGTGCGGAGTTATTTTAAAACATTGATAGCTTATATATGGTCGTGACATATGTTTATGACCGAGACTCGTCCGTGCACACTTTCTACATATGTATATCGGTTTTATAATAATTATTATAGTATGTACAAGTATATGTATTAATTTTATCGTTTGTGTTATGTATATGTAGTAATTTGTTAGATCATATTGTATTTATTATAAATTGTATTCATTTTGTTTTGTGATTTTTTGGGTGAATTTTTTTTTTATTTTTCTTTCAATAGTACTCATTTTCTGTTTGTTTGTCGCACCGCCCACAATCATTTCTGCTTAGCCCAAAGGTATGACTGGTTGAGAATGCCATATGGCGTTAAGTCCACCTTTTGTACAAATTTTTGGTTGTGCAATAAAGTATAAATAAAAATAAATAAAAAAGAAAAAATACCCGTGTGCATAATAGCACCGTTGATAATAAATAGTACATGATTTTTTATCTAATTTATGAACATTAAAAATGTTTTTTATTAGTAAACCATACAACCATAGACGTATGCTGTTGCGAACTTAATTGTATAAATTAATAAGTGGAAAATTCCTGTCATAATGTTTTTGTGTGCCTTAAATGGTTTACGCTGCAAACGCAACGGAAGCTCTCGAACGGAATATTTTCCCCCGTTTTTGCAATATTTTTTATTGTTGCTCATCTCATATAAGTCATATCGTGATGTTTTATAGCCTATAAAGCCTTTCTCGATAAGTAAGATATCGAACACAAAATCAATTTGAAATCGGTATTTGAGTTTCCGGGAGTAGCGCTTTCTTACAAAAAAACTCTTCAGCTTTATAATATTAGTGTAGAGGTTTTCAAAATGACAAATGCATATACACACTTATATGATTAATCTGTGGTCAAATGTACTAAGGAAATTCTTTGTACTAAGGAACTGTCTTAGACCCCTTACACACTGTGACTTTTAATATCGATATCGATGCAGTCGCGCGTTTTTAAAAAACGCTCAAAAATCTGTTCATCACGTGAGTCGCAATGCTGAAATTGCGACTCACGCGATGAACAGATCTAGTTTAGCGTCGGTGCAGTCGCGCGTTTTAAAGCAGAGCTTGTTTTCGCCAGATTCTTCTGCATCGCGACTGTATCGATGCTAACGCGCATTAGCATCGCGACTGCTTCGCTGCTCAAGTCAAGCAGCGATGCAGTCGCGATCAAGTCGCAGTGTGTAAAGGGTCTCAGACTCGAAGAAAAAAATAGTTGAATTCAATCATAATATAAAGATTTATATAAGATTCTGATTTAATCGTAGTTGTATTTATTCAAAAGCAACTTGTCATAATATTCTTGTAGTAATCATACGTAGAAATATATAAGACAGATCGCATCTGTCTTATCTATTTCTAGCCAAAACTGCATACTCAATTGCAGCTGTATTTCTGTAGTTCAGCTATTTATATACATTTTGGCTCACTCATCGGCCGACGGCCCCGATTTATAAGAATTAAATCCAATTCTCCTTCCATTTTCCTATTTCGTACAACGTAGAGTTGGAAATCGCGTGTTCAGAATCGAACTCGAACTATTCAAGTTTCATGTAAAGCAAAATTTGCGTATTGGACATGGCCGTATTTTTGGTGACGTATAGTTGAATTTTGAATGACACTGCGATGGTTTAGCATTCGATATGGCCTAATTCTGGAACCAGTACGCAATTAGTCACCTAATGCAATCCCTAATGTTATGCGACAGCATATGAGCATCTTTAATATGATTTACTAGCGGACCTAGCGAACTTTGTTTCTCCTCCTGCCTCGTCCCGTCCCAGCCCCGGCCCCATCAAACGGGATAAAAAGTATCCTATGTCCTTCTCCGGGATCTAAATTACCTCCCCACCATTTCGCCCGGCTCCGTTCCACCCCAGTCCCGCTATCTCCCCACCAATTTTCAGCCAAATAGGTTAAACTATTCTCTAGTTATAAATAGTGTAACTAACATGACTTTCTTTTATGCAGGGTTACAGGCTCAGTCGACCTTAATCCTCTAACACGTAGTAGTTTACGTCATTTCTGACTGATTTGACTATTGAGCTCCGTATCCTAAACTTTAACGTTCTCAAGTTATCGGTCTATGTTTTTTTAAATAAAATTCCCGATTTATTGTCTATTGCCCCCTTTTTTGTTTTTAGTGCCTACTTTTTTGTGTAGTAGATTAGTTGCTTTATTATTTTAAACACACAAACTGCAATTTACTGAATCATCTGAGTTGTAGTACACGATCTAATCATAAAAAAATTAGTGAATTTGGGCTAAGTCCTTTTTTTTGTAAGATATTAAAAAAAGTCTTTGACAATTGTGCTGCACATATGCGTAAAAATATCTACAGATTTTCGGCTACCTGATAAGATTATAATGCTAGGGTATCGTAGGAATCTCAGTAAAAACTTTAATGAAAGATTCCCAGAAAATGAAAAAAAAAAATATTTCGATATGTTGCTACGAGCGCCTATTGTGCACCCGCAGCATAAGAAGTCGGAAAACGGACGGATATTGGTCTATTTGGTCGCACTGGTAGACGAATGCCATGTTTAGTTTTTATGACGGAAATTTCTTATGTATTTCGGAAAAAAATATATTTTTCTGCTTGCGCGATTCGTCCGTGATAGATGCCATACTTGGAGCTCTTCGTTTTTTACTTGACTTGGCTTGTTGTTTTTGGACTATTCGCTTCTATTCGTAACTATGATTGTTAACTGGACTTTGATTTGTGCTTCTTAGTTGGCAATCTTGAAGATGACGACCTTTCCAAACGCGGAACATGCCGATATTTTTATATGTTATTGGTACTGCAACTGTGTATCTTTACGAGCTCGTGAAGCATACATAGTTCATTATCCAGGCCGCCGAATACCGGATATTAGTGTCTTCGACGGAGTTTACCGACGAATTAGTGAGACTGGCTCTGTTTCAAGGCAACGAACCGACCTAGGTAGACCACGTATTAATGATGATGATGAAGAGCGAGATAATGGGATAGTTTGACAATTTCGTCAGGATCTGACTACATCAACCTATATTGTTGCTCGAGAACTTGGACTCTCACAGTGGAAAGTGTGGTTTACGATGCATACTGCTGGTTTCTACCTCTACTACTACACGCCAGTACATGTTATCGAAGAAGGAAATCCTTCAAGGAAGCTGGACTTCTGCAGATTCATGCTCAATGCAGTTGCTTCATTCTTAAAAGCATCTTGTGGACTGATGAGTTGAAATACTACCAAGATAGGGTAACTAATTACCATAACGCCCATTATCGGGCTCCAAAAACACAAAAAAAAAACAAATAAAAATGGGTTAAACGATCACAGAGACGTTTTAGCCTTAATGTGTGGATGGGAATAATTTCTAACCACTTGATTGAGCCTTACTTTCTACCTCAAAATTTGAATGAAGAGAACTACGAATTTTCTTAGAGAAGCTTTATCTGATTTACTCAATGATATTTCATTAAACCTCATTCAAGACATGGTTTCAACACGATGGGAGTCCCGCGCACTTCAAAAGGAGTGTCAGATAGTGGCTAGGCACTAACTATCCCAATAAGTGGATCAGGAGAGGAGGACCTACACCGTGGCTAGCTAGGAGTCCAGACTTGACCTCCTTGGATTTTTGTGTGTTTGGGGGCATATAAAAAGTTTGGTGTACAACGAACCCAATTCAATCTGTTAATGTGTTCAATAAAAATATTGATGCCGCTAACGAAAAAGGAATGGGATTAACTACTGGTGTTGTAAAAAGTGGTCTAAGACACAGAATACATGAATGTGTGCGACACAGGGGCGGACATGTAGAACATGTATTGTAAATAAACCCAATTTGTTATCTATTGGAATATTTTATTTTGTTTTAACTTAATTTAACGTTTGACGATCACTACGACGACCCTACCTACACTTTATCAATGTTATTATCAAAAAATCAAAGCTGAAAACCGTAGATATCTTACCGCACATCTGCAGCACAATTGTTATAGCCTTTTTTAATATCTTACAAAGAAAACATACTTATCACAAGTTCATTTATTTTTTTAAACATTCGAAATCGTGTACTAAAACTCAGTTGATACAGTTACTTGTAATTTTAGTGTTTTAAACAATAAATCAAAAGCAAAATCAAAACAAAATTAAGGCACAAAACACATGGCATGGCAATAGACAAAAGGGAATAATAATTTAAAAAATGCCGGTAACTTGAAAACGGTTCAGTTTCGGATATGAGATTCAATAGTCAAATCAGTCAGGAATAATATAAACTAATCTCAAAGGAGATTAGGTCGACTTAACATGTAACGGTTAAAGGTACAGTATAAATTCCAATATTGTTGCCGACACAAAAAAATACTGCTGATTAACTTGTATGCAAGATTATTGATTAATTTTATGCGAGCGTAAAACTGGTGGGTAGGTGGTAAAAAATAGGAAAAAAAAAGGAAAAGAACGGAAAATTTCCAGAGCTCAATGAAATTGATAAGATTGGAGGAGGAAAGGATTAAGGTTGTTTATGCGAGTACAATAATTAAACGGTAAATTATCAATCCAAGGTATTAGTCGTATTGTAAGAAGTTAAACAATGTTTTTATGTAGATTATACACTTGTGACATATTGGTCAGTTTTTGCGGCACCAAAAACGCGGCGTATAGGACGTCCAACGACTAGATGGACGGACGACCTTGTGAAGATTGCAGGATCAAACTGGAGACAGACCGCTTCTGATCGGTCGCTGTAGATTACCGTGGGGGAGCTCTATGTTCAGCAGTGGTCGTCCTTTGGCTGATATTGATGATAGTGACCTGTTGCTACTTGTGCAGTATACATGCAAAGTAGATATAATGTGTAGCGACATCATCAACCAATGTCAATACATTTCAACGCAACACGCTGACTCGACTCGACGCGACTAGATGGCGCTAGAAGTATGGAAACTGAACCGAGACCGACTGAACCGACTGAACTAGAGATTTAGAGCGGACACTATACATGAATAAACCAAGACGGTGATCATTGGACCTTGATCCCCAGCCATAACACCCGGCCGGTAGGAAGCGCTTCCCTTTGCCTTGTGCCTAACTCAGTTGTGCCAAATTGGTGACCCCGACGTGATACCATTCATTCCTGTAGACCCGCACCGTCGTCGTCAGCGTTGCCTTGTTCTCCTCACCACCAGCCAACATTCTCCTCCAAGCCAGTTTCAGCCTCAAGGATACCACTTCAGACCACAAAGGTTCTTCCTGGGTCCTCGGCCACCTCACCAGTTCATTATCCCGACTCACCGTGGACTTCGAACTTCATCCTCACGCATCGTGGACATCTCGCATGTACATCCCGACTTACCGTGGACATCGCGCATCTCGACGCACCGTGGACATCAAGCATGCCCATTCCGGCTCATCGTCGAACACTGACACTTGCAAGCTCATTACGCACAGACTGCTGAGCTTAACCACCCTGGCTCAATCAACCTCTGGTTCTTCGGAGAGGAGTGATGTAGCGACATCTATGATCAACCACTGTCACTACATTTCAACGCAACACGCTGACTCTGACTAGATGGCGCTGTAGTCGAAGTATAGAGTCTGAACCGCGATATTAAAGATTTAGAGCGGACTTATTATATATGAATAAACCAAGACGGTGATCATCGGACCTCGGTCCCCAGCCAACACCCCCGGTCGGTAGGAAGCGCTTCCGTTTGCCTTCCTAACTCAGTCATTCTTTTAAATAATAACGTAAGAAATCATACTTTTAAATAAAGTCGTGTCGGAAAAAGTGACTAAAATACTGCATTTCAATAAAGTTATTTATTTTTAAAATAATATATTTGCACGTGAAAGAGAATAGGCAGTCGAAATTTATAAAATTATTTTGCTTTAAATTTCCGCGAAGCGACGCCGGCGCAGGCAACTAACAACACGAACCGTCGATCGTGGAACGAACGCCACTACACGTGGCATGCCACGTGTAGTGGCGAAACGCGTCGAGGTTTTTTGCACGTTGGTGTTGGGTACTAATAATTGCATCAGCTGTGCCGCATGCGTATTGAGGGAGGGCGGGTGGTGCATCCTGCATTTGCCTGAACTAATACTAAACGCGGTGACGGTTCGTGTTGTTAGTTGCCTGCGCCGGCGTCGCTTCGCGGAAATTTAAAGCAAAATAATTTTATAAATTTCAACTTAATAATGGATTTCCGCAAAGTAACGCCTAATTCCATTAATTATAGAGAATAGGCAAACAGGAAATGCAGTTTCCTTTTCAACAAGGGACAATTATATAAACTCTGATTTCAAATCACGAGCTTCAAAGTGCGAGGTGCTGAATAGTAGATAGTAGAAATTATTCCAAGCCGCGCAGTGCTATATTTCAGCCCCCATTTTGTTTCAACAAAATTAGATTCCTGAGCATACTGCGCCCACAATTGTTTGATATTTGTTCAAGCAATATAATCCTAAAGTTACGTGTTTCCGAATAAGAGTATCAAACTTTCTTCTTCCAAGAAAATTGGCATTATTTTGCAGATAAACGATTAAACAATGAATGAAATGTTGAATTTATGGTATATTTTCTTCCTATTTCCATAAATGTAATATTCTGTGGAATAATATTGTATTTAGACTTATAATGGGATATACGTATTTTATTCTAATAAAGAAAAACTAAGATCAAGAGATATTTAGTAAATAGGTAAAAATAAATAAGGATTTGACTTAATTCAGAGTCTTAGGAGATTTTTTGATTTAAGAACTATCATTTGTCCATCTCTGTGTTAAAATGTAAATATATTATGTTAAAAGTTTATCGTCAGTAATTTAGCATGAACGAAATGAATGTAATACTTAGTAGGTCATAAACAGAATTCAAAATAAAAGTATCAAGAATATCCGCCCCAGTTTCAGTAAGTAGGCCGACCGGGGACAGACGAAAAGGATTTTATGATTAAGGCAAGCGCTTATTATCGCCGCTAACTAATGTCTTTGTCTTCCTCCAATTGTAGCCACTTGGACAATTCACCTCGCCTCTGTTGTCTTAATAAAGTCTTTGAATAGAACTGCCTTTTTGCGTATATTTTGCGGGGTTTTTGATAATTTTGCACGAAAACATTTGGACAAGCATGAACTTTTGTTCGTTTCATATCGTTAGATTTGTATCGAATTACTAGGTGTTGCTGCCTAGTGAGCGGTTCCGCACTGCGTACGATGTCAATTTGATTTGCAGGCAAAAACAATATCCGTCAACATGATGCATTTTTAGTAGGCAATCATTACTACGAAATGCATCGGATTTGCAAAACGATAATAATCGTATCGAAGGACTTAGTTTTTCCGTAGTTGATTTCAAGAAATCAAGATCAACATCCGTTAATACGATGCATTTTAGTATGCGGTCGTGGTGGTAGTGAATGTAGAGAAGGATGAAGATAGTTTAAACAACAAGAAGAAGTAGAAGTCTATTTACAAGATGTTTATTAACAGTTCATGTATATTACACTCATACAATATACAACACACAGATTAAAGATGAAGAAATATTTACAGAAGACGAAAAGGATAAAGACATAAAACTAGGATGCAATCTTAAATTATTTTTAAGTTACTTTTGTGAAAATCCTATGTTAATTGTATGTCTATTCTATTTTATAAAAAAATAATAAGTAAGAAAAACTTTATGGAGGATGAATGCAGTGCGTTAAGCTACATAGTAATAGTTTTACAAGCCTGGCACATTTTTCACGTGTTTGGACCGCTTGAGGTCGGGAACCCTTCTAATTTAATGTTGTGTAATTTTAAGCAAATTATCCATAACTTTTTTCAAACAATCCATGCGTGCTTGCCCTGTTCTGATAGTAGTACGTCGTATGTGTATGTACGGTTCAGCTGCAAGGCAAATTATGCAGTCCTGTCATTGTTATCATACGGCTCGATCGGAATACAGCAAAGATATCTGCGTGAAAATTGTGCGCATCCTTTATTGCAATTATATTTTTTATGTCACTCGTACATCTTATGAAGTAGAAATATGAATGGTCTAAATGTTGCTTTAAATTATTTTTTTACGAGTTCGATGCTTCGGACGTTAATTTTATGTTCATAATATTTACAAAGATGAAATAAGAAACCAAAAACTTGCGCATGGGCGGGACTTGAACCAGCACTTTCTGGCTAAACGCTCTACCAATTGAGCAGCACGGTAGTGCTGTCGGTCGGCGGACCCTGCGAAATGTGTGGTCTCTTACGGACACGTCATTATGCGTGACGTTTAGCGCCATCTACCCGTCTGTTTATGCAACAGTGGACCAAGCAGTTATTCTTTACAGAATAAATTCAACTTGGAAATTGATGTCGCTTCGCTATTTAATGCTTTAGAATGTTTTTAACACTCACAGTGTCATATTTTATATTCGCATAAATGAAATAAGGAACCAAAAACATACCAGAATGTTTATAATATATATATGTGAAAATGAACTCAGATTTCTCTTGATCACGGCATCATCACCAGCGTGACCGGCTGGACCGATTGCGCTATTTTTCTGTTGTGTTTGTTGTAACTGTATTTAAAATGCAACGCGAAAAATTCAAAGTGTTTAGTGATTTTCCCAGCTTGTGTTTGTTTTAGTCATAAATTATCGGCTGATAAACTAGTATAAAAATAAAATTCTTCGATAGCAAAAGACTTTTTCCCTGTAAAAAAAAATTGATTATTTGAACTGGCTGTAACGTCACTTCAAATGATCAACTAAGCAAGCGGAAGTCAAATGAGCAAATGTACACAAAGTTACAGTGTTTTTACACGGACGAAAATCGTTATTTGTTTTAACCGTACTTTATTTGGGATTTCAACAAATTGTTTCTGACGTCCGCTGTTTGTGGAGCAAACAATTTTTGCAGAGATGAGGGGCCTGCGTTCTCTCGGGTTATATTGCTGTGAAAGGGGGTCAAACCCACTATAATTATGCGGGATTGTTGAAAACCCTCATTACTGAGATCTGCTGTAAAATTGTCCGGTTGAAGTGGGGTTGAGATATATTAGCTGTGCCCGTGGACGTCAAAGTCTCAATGTCGAAATAAAGTACGTATGTAGCGGCGTTTGGGCAGAAAAGTTCTAGATTGGAGACAGGACGTCCACCGACAAGATAGACAGACGTCCTTTTAAAGATCGCAGGACCAAACTGGATGCAGACCGCTTGTGATAGGTCGATGTGGAAAACTGTGCGGGAGGCCTATGTTTAGCAGTGGACGTCCTTTGGCTGATAAAAATGTTGATGATGGATATACGTACCGTACGTTGGCATGCCTGCATAGTTGCTTGCACACTTATAAGTATTGCGGAGTGTCTTTGCAAATTGTAATGATTGCAGAAATTTCTTTCATACTGTTAGCTTGTTAACACGCGCCCGCAGTCAGGATGATTACGTATCTTGCAATTGATGGCGAATCTATTACGAATTGCAATTCGTATGAGACATGACAAGAGGCTCTGGATAGGTGTCAAACCGATAGCGTTGACACCTGTCTAGGGCCTGTCTCATTAGCGTCTTGCCACATCATTGGAGTACCACCTGCACATTTTTATTACTACTTATTATAGAGAAGCTATGCTAATCAAAAAATGAGTCGAAAATTCGAACACAAGATTGTGACGTATTCCTTGAAATTTAAATTTCTAATATGAACCGTTTCTATGAGTTGATGACAAGTGACAATTCATGGTGCACGAAATTTGTTGGTGGTGTTAGTTTCATTCTCTTGTTATACCGAATCCATGGCCACATGACATATCTATGTAATTTTCTTTTATCAAAGCTAATTGTGTGCTAGCGTCACCACAGAGACACTATAAAGCCTTGTGTCCGAGCAGATTATTTTTCAACACTGTCAAATGTTACTGTTTACATATTTCACAGCTTCCAATATACTTAGCATTATAATGATATCTTATCAATAACTAGCGGTCCCCCGCGACTTCGTCCGCGCGTTTTGAATTTGCTCCCTCCCCTCCCGTCGCAGCGTGATGTTTTATATCCTAAAGCCTTTCTAAATAAATAAGCTATCTAACACAGAAATATTTTTTCAAATCGGTTCAGCAGTTCTTGAGATAAGCGCGTTCAAACCAAAAAACTCTTCAGCTTTATAATAAAAACTAGCGGTCCCCCGCGACTTCGTCCGCGCGTTTTGAGTTTGCCCCTCCCCTCCAGTCGCAGCGTGATGTTTTATATCCTAAAGCCTTTCTCGATAAATAAGCTATCCAAAACAGAAATATTTTTTCAAATCGGTCCAGCAGTTCTTGGGAGAAGCGCGTTCAAACAAACAAACTCTTCAGCTTTATAATATTAATTAGCGCACGCGCACGTCGTACTTTAGCTGCGAACATTATTTTGGTGCGGAGTTATGTTGAAACTGTGATAGCTCCTAAGATATTTATTGAATTTAAATGATATAAAGGGCAACTTTGTTCTTAATGAAATGCTCGTGATGATGAATGTATTTATTTTGATAAGAATAAATACCTGTGTGTATGGTACACCTCTAAAAATAATGCATTATTTTTTTACAAATTTATTAACATAAAATAGGTTGTAGTAAGTCAACCATAAGAGATAGACATATGCTGTCGCGGACTTTATTATAGAACTCTTAATGCTGAACAATCCTGTCATACATGGTTTTTGTGTAACTTAAGCGGTTTTCGCAGCGTACGCAGCGGAAGCTCTCAAAAGGAATATCTTTCTCCCGTTTTCGCAACATTTTTCATTGCTGCTGTGGTCTTATGAGTTGTATCTATATGTTATATAGCCTAAAGCCTTCCTCGATAAATGGACTATCCAACGTAAAAACATTTTTTCAAATCGGGCCAGTAGTTTTTGAGATAAGCGCGTTCAAACAAACAAACAAACAAACAAACAAACTCTTCAGCTTTATAATATTAGTATAGATAGATTAGAGCAAGCGCAAGTTGTACTTAAGCTGCGAACATTATTTTGGTGCGGAGTTATGTTAAAACTGTGATAGCTCCTAAGATATTTATTGGAATCAAATGATATAAAGGGCAACTTTGTTCTAAATGAAATGCTCGTGATGGTGAATGTATCTATTTTGATAAGAATAAATACCTGTGTGTATAATACACCTCTAAAAATGATGCATTATTTTTTTACAAATTTATTAACATAAAAAAGGTTGTAGTAAGTCAACCATAAAAGATAGACATATGCTGTTGCGGACTTTATTATAGAACTCTTAATGTTGAACAGTCCTGTCATACATGATTTTTGTGTAACTTTAGCGGTTTCCGCAGCGTACGCAGCGGAAGCTCTCAAAAGGAATATCTTTCTCCCGTTTTCGCAACATTTTTCATTGCTGCTGTGGTCTTGTGAGTCGTATCTTTATGTTATATAGCTTAAAACCTTCGTCGATGAATGGACTATCCAACATTAAAATAATTTTTCAAATCGGGCCAGTAGTTTCTGAGAGTAGCGCGTTCATACAAACAAACAAACAAACAAACTCGTCAGCTTTATAATATTAGTATTGATTGCAATACGACAGTCATCGAGATGCGTAATCGGCGGGCTTAGTAACGTTTGCGTTAATTAGTGGTTTCATTATTTTTTGCGCGCTCTTTTCATTTAATCGTTTTCTTGGATCTCTCTTTTGTTAAAAGCAGTACAGAGTGTAATTCTGAGAAATGTAGAACAAAGATATTTTTCATTTTTGTGGCTTAGAAATAGATGATCCGTTAGTTTCAATGTACTCTTCAAATGATTAGAGTTAGATTTTCAAACAAAATTAAAAGAGATCTCTACGTTGTTCTGTTTAGTAAACAATTTTCGTTAAAGATCTAATTAAGAGGTCTTATTCAGTTTCATTTGCTCAACCAACAAGATAAACTAGACCGCAGAATAAGACTTAATTAATTTTCCATGTACGCCTAACCCTAAATTTTATTCAAGCTCACATTCTTGCAAATCTCATAAAATTATGCGCGACCGTGCCGCGGTGAAAGAAAATGGGTGTCCACAGTCGCAAAAGGCGCTTGATAGCAAAAAGATGGACGCTCAGCTCTGCCAGTTGTGCTGAATGACAGTTGTCTATTTAGCTCCAATTTTATAGATTTTACTAAACAACTATGATTGCAACATAAAACGGATACTGCAATCTCTTGTGTCATTATATTCAAGCTTAGGTTTATTCTTCATAAGACATGAAGTCCGCCAATTGTGCAACTTACAGTGCAATATAGTTTAAATAAATAAATAATTTTACGTGACTGTGCCGTGGCAAAAGAAAAGGGTTTGAACTGTCAAAAGTTACTTCAAAGCAATATGGCAGATGCTTAGCTTTATTGAAATGCTGACATCTGTCAACATGGCAGAAATTGTGTGAGTCCATGGTGACAACCTTATGATAAAATTAAGAAAATAAGTAAATAAAAGCAAAATTAACTCACCGCTAACTTCTTTGGACTAAGTAGTGCTAAATGCTAAGTAGCGCTTACTTCGCTCGCTTCTGAACCAATGGTTCAGTGAAATTAAAATACTTGGCGGTTCTATGAAAAGAATTCGCTCCCAGCAACTTTAGTTATATTATGATGTGCTCTATGCAGGTGAGACGAGCAGGAATGGATTTTAGAATAAAGAAGTCGAATATTTTTTCGAAGTGAGCTTTGATTGTATCCTTGGACATTGTTTAAGATCAGGGTGAGTATTGTGATGCAGCTTAGACAATTCTCTTGATTAAAATTATGTACTTCAATTGAATCTCGACGCGCATATAAACGCTATTTAGTAAAGAACTGACAGGCTAGTGCAACGTAACCTTATCAAACAAAATATAATAAATTAAGCTTTTTAGTTAGTTTGTATGGATGTTTAATATTTCATTTTCATGTTCTTTTAGTTATATCTCAAAAACTACTGGCCAGATTTTTATGAAACTTATACTGCTCCCTAAGTTGGGCTATACCTGATTGAGCTAAAAAAGAATTATCTTGCTATCAAATCCCAGATTTGAGAAATCCTAAGCCAAACATACAAACACTTACGAAATTTTGCACGCAATTATTTTTTAAGTTTTTTGTTCAAAAACTTTAAAAAAAAAATTAAAACCAGTTTAAATTTGTTCAAACCAAGCAAGCAGCAGTCTGGAAGCAGTCTTCGGTTTAATGCCCATTTTGCAAACACGCTCCTTTATATTTGCCGGCTTTTCGAATTGAGGAGGGTTTTGTTAAATCAATGGTAATTGTTTGTTGGATTGTTATTTAACTGCTGTGACGGGCGTTTGCATATATCGCTCCTAAAGCTAGTAAGTCTAGGTAGTCCTAAGTGACTTAAGTGACATTAGCATTATACAAAAGTTAGTAAATAGTGAGCTCTTGTCGATGAAGTTAATAATATCTCTTAACTTCTCACTTGGGATCTAATTTTTAACGACTTCAAAAAAGAGATATTCTATTCGACCTGTATGTTTGTATGTGATATCGTTAGATTTAGATAAACTTCAAATATGTTGATCTATTAAAGCTTCTAAACACGTTTGCAAAATTTCGTTGGTATATGTTTAGTTTAGTTTAGTTTCGTATCCGTTTTAGTCAAACAATTGACTAAAACGCTTAAATACCGCATTAGCCATCTATTTAGAAATAAATTCTTTTAGAGTCGGTGCATGCCATGTCAAGCTTGCGTCACCAACAGTACAGAATCTAAATAGAAGACGAATGCGTTATTTAAAGCTTTTTAGTTTTTTTTTTAATGCGGCCTTATCTTTTTGAATCATTTTTAAAAGCCCCATTGATTGAGTTGTTTCTTACAGCAATCCTCAAATTATAGCTATTGAATCGCTTACCTTAAAGTCTAGTATTGTTTAGTTTCAAAACATAATTATAAGATGAAATAACACAGATGGGTAGGTAGATGGCGCTGACATCACGCATAATGACGTATGTCGGACCGACAGCACTGTAGCTTAATTGGAAAGAACGTTGGCCCGGTTAGCCAGAAAGATGCAGCTTCGAGTCTCGCCCGAGCGCAATTTTTGGTTTCCTATTTTATTTATAAGAATACAAAAATAACACTGAATGTTAAAACATTATGAACCTCAGAAAATAGTTCTTCAACAGAGGTTTCACTAACATTTCCCTGTGGAAAGCTGCACACTAAGCTTTTTCTCCTCGAATGTAAAAGACAGAAAACCTCTTAACACACAGGCGTTCCGCCACAACGCTTCTAACTACCGACCTGATTGAACCGGATTGGGCCAGACTAAACTAGTTCGATGCGGTTTTACGAGGTTAACTTTTGTCGTGACCTGTGGCCGGCAAATTACCTTTCTTTTACTACCTACAACATTTACCTACTTTTAAAAAAATGAGGTTATCAATTTGACGAGTATGCATGTGCTATTGTTGGAATTGGATAATATTTGTAATCTAATAAATGTTGTGAACTAATATTACACCAAAATAAATTCTGTTAAGGTCAATAATAAAGCTGGCTGGTTCCTAACTCTATGGATAGCTATGCTAGCTAGCCAACGCGGTAACGCAGCCAGCATCACAGCCTCCTTGGTACAAAAATGGTTTTGTTTTTGAACAGGTAGTGTTGAATTTTTATTATGATACATATCTTAGTTTATTTGTACTGAAATTCGAACGTGAACGTAATTTATCAGTCAAAATTGTGTAAGTGAGATATAAAAAAAAAACATAAAATTTTTAATTTATTAGAAGACTTTATTAGAAATATTATTTTTCGGCGTCCACGAAATTTACTTCTACCTATTATTCAATATTGAAAAAAGAAACCTTATAAAAAAGATATCACGTGAAAAAGGGAAGGGAAAAATTATCTAAGACCCTTACAAATATTAAAGCTGAAAAAGTATCTAACATTTGAAGTGTGCCGGTGAAAAAATCTGCCAATCTTCCGATATCACGTCCCCACTTGTGTAAAATTTTTACGAGTGCTTTGCAAGCCATATTCGTACCTTTCGCGGGGTTATTATGAATATTGCAATCGATCGCTATGCCATTGCAATCGATTCCAGATAGGCACGGGCAAAATTTTTGAATATCTTTTTCTCTTGCTGTAAATAAATATAAAGACACAGAATATCATGATTTTAAAACTTAACAGAGTCTGTTGCCAAGAAGATATAGGTCACGATTAAATTGATATGCTCAAGTCAAAAAGTAGCGCAAAAAAAGTGTGTTTTTGAGCTACTGATAACTGTTTAGTCTTACATTTCTAGATCAGTATCTGTTTCTTTAGGTACGTAGAATAGAAATAGAGACTATGTTTAGTTTTAGCTCTTAGCATGTCAAGATGTCGAGCTGAGCGTGTGATATGGTTGGAGTTAGTAGTATTTTAAGAGGATAAAATCAAAACGACATCGAAGTCTGTCATCCTCTAATTGTCTTTAAAAAAATTGCAATTTAGCCCGTTATTAGGGAATATTTTGATAAATCGATACTTTGCTGATATTATTAACAATTGCTAAGCGATAGCGATCAAGTTTATCAAGTTAGGTAATAGAATAGCTCCGTCTTTTTATGCTGTACTTACAATTCGCGTTTTGACTTCATAGTCGTAGATTCCGTTAGTGTTAACTTGGGCTCTACTATGATCTAGTACATACACAACTAAATCGTAATTGCTGTGGTTTGTAAATTATAAATAAAAAAAACCTATTAAGCGTTAACATGGCTCAAATTATTAATTTGCTTACGTTCAGCTTGATTTCTGACTAATAGGTGACGTTTTCAAATTAGGCGTATTAAATTGTATTTTAGAAATATTCCTTACCTGACCAGATAAGACTTATCCGTCGATATAAGTATAAAATGACCGATTTACATTCTATGCAATTTATTTATTTTAGATAACTTAGATCCAAAAGTGTTAGTAACAGAGTACTTAGGTCTTATTTTAGTATAAATGCGATAAGATTAAAATAATTACATAGCTATAATAACTATAATAATGAGACCAATTAAATTTAATTTATGTAATATACTAGCGGTCCCCCGCGACTTCGTCCGCGCGTTTTGAGTTTGCTCCCTTCCCTCCCGTCGCAGCGTCATGTTTTATATCCTAAAGCCTTTCTCGATAAGTAAGCTATCCAACACAGAAATATTTTTTCAAATCGGTCCAGCAGTTCCTGAGATAAACGCGTTCAAACAAACAAACTCTTCAGCTTTATAATATAACTAGCGGTCCCCCGCGACTTTGTCCGCGCGTTTTGAGTTTGCTCCCTCCTCTCCCGTCGCAGCGTCATGTTTTATATCCTAAAGCCTTTCTCGATAAATGAGCTATCCAACACAGAAATATTTTTTCAAATCGGTCCAGCAGTTCCTGAGATAAGCGCGTTCAAACAAACAAACTCTTCAGCTTTATAATATATTAACGCAAACGCACGTTGTACTTAAGCTGCGAACATTATTTTGGTGCGGAGTTATGTTAAAACTGTGATAGCTCCTAAGATATTTATTGAAATCAAATGATATAAAGGGCAACTTGGTTCTGAATGAAATGCTCGTGATGATGAATGTATTTATTTTGATAAGAATAAATACCTGTGTGTATAATACACCTCTAAAAATAATGCATTATTTTTTTACAAATTTATTAACATAAAAAAGGTTGTAGTAAGTCAACCATAAAAGATAGACATATGCTGTCGCGGACTTTATTATAGAACTCTTAATGCTGAACAATCCTGTCATACATGATTTTTGTGTAACTTAAGCGGTTTCCGCAGCGTATGCAGCGGAAGCTCTCAAAAGGAATATCTTTCTCCCGTTTTCGCAACATTTTTCATTTCTGCTGTGGTCTTATGAGTCGTATCTTTATGTTATATAGCCTAAAGCCTTCCTCGATAAATGGACTATCCAACGTAAAAATATTTTTTCAAATCGGGCCAGTTGTTTTTGAGATTAGCGCGTTCAAACAAACAAACAAACAAACAAACAAACAAACAAACAAACAAACTCTTCAGCTTTATAATATTAGTATAGATTTGGTCCGACTACGGGTTAATTAGGGCAGTGATCCAATGCTTTATTAGGGCACTATCCCATCTCCCCACTAAAACCATTAAAATACTGTTGGGACTACCGAGCATTCTTTTTTTGATGGAGTTTTTTTTTTCCCCATTAAAGCATCAAAGCAATCTACGTGGGTGTCGGCAATCATGCCAGACGCGCTGCCTTAAAATGACATATACATAAATGATGGCTGACAAATAGGTGACGTTTTCAAATGAGGCGTATTGTGTTTTATTCGACGAATATTCTTTATCTGCCGTTGGTAAAACCGGGCTAAAATCGGATACACAATACGCAGTCATTATCAGTTTTCCATCCTTTTGTAAGATTATATTGTTTTAATCTTGCTATTATTTTTGCTTAGCAGACTTTGCATTTCATTTGTAGACGTGCTTATATATTTCTTCAATGTCCATGTTATGAAGTTTTGAGTCTAAAGGATGATTCACGCTACGAAGTGCCGGGGCCGGACCGTGCCGGAGCCGGGACAAAGTCCCATAGTCATTCCAACGCCGGCACGTTTAGGCATGAATCAATTCATACAATACGGCGCCCGGTCGGAGCCCGGCCCGGTAGAGTTTATAACCATCAGCTAGATTTATTGTTATCGCTGAATAGTAGAACTTTGCCTACAAGGGCACAATTCTTAATAAACTTACGTGATTTTCTTTAGACAGGTTGTTGTATTGGTCTGTGTTTATTCTAAAAAAATATATTTTCTTAAATTATATGAAAGTTTGACATCCAACTCAGATATGATAATATGTGTTATAATTATTCTAAAAAAAATGTTCTTCAAATTATATGCAAGTCTTATGTAACAAAACCTTCTAATAAAATTCAATACGTATGAGGAAACTCGCACCCTCGCGCGTATCTACGAAATCTAGGCCGTAGCTAGTAAGCTACGAAGTCAAAGTCAAAGCCAAAGTCAAAAATAATTTATTCAATTTAGGACAGAAAATGCCACTTATTAAGAGGCGGCCTAGTGTTGGTTGTTTTGACTCGCTCGCTAGTATCGCGATTATACATTTACTTTGTGGTTGTTTTCCAAAATAAAAAATATAATTTTGGCATCAGGATCGTTTATACAATCACCCCTGAGTCGCTCGTGGCAGACCATAAGAACGCCCGGTATATTTAAATAAGATAAGTATATCAATATAATCGGCATTCTTACTAGGGGGTGTTTATTGCTCACATTATACGTATTAGCTGTCTCGGTGGCGCAGCGGTAAGAAGGTCGCATTTTAAAGCGACAGCTGAGCCAGAGGTCCCGGTTTCAATCCCCGGGTCGGGACAAAAATATATACCTGAGTTTTTCTGTTCAGAAATTCTCAGGGTAGCCCAGAGTTTGGAAGTTGGCGGTGTTTCACCCCCATGCCTCGGAAAAGCACGTAAAGCCGTTGGTCCTGCGCCTGATCTCTCTCCGGTCGTGTCAGATTGCTGTGCCATCGGGCTATGAGAGTAAAAAAAATAGAGAGTGCACTTGTGTTTGCGCACACACTTGTGCACTATAATATATCCCACGCAGTCGGCTTATCGTTGTGACTGGCCTCCGTAGTCAAAATCGGCTAGGGGGACTATTATTATTATTAACTTTTGTATAATACAAAAACCGTGGTAAACATGTTGACTATTTCACACAAAATACCAATATCATTATTAAATGCTAACGTCATTAGTGTATGGTGTTGATGTAGACATTGATGACTTGAGTATCAGAATCGGATAGAATTGAGGTTATTTTGCACATCAAATATTAGTCCATTGAATAAAAAGTTCTAGAGTGCATGAGTTAGTAACGTAAGATGTTTCTTCGGAAACATGTCAAGAGTCCCTAGGTAATAAACATACTAAAACCCCGGGACACTAGGAGGAGCCCCGGAGTGGGGGGAGGGGGGAAAGGGGTCCATTTTTTCATTTTTCGCTTAAATCTCAAAAACGGCACATGTTAGAGAAAAACTTTCAAGGAAAAGTTGAAAGGCCATAAAATTATCTACAAGTTGTACCTAAATCATTTTTTCCTATATCCTACCGTTTCTGAGTTACACGCAGTAAAAAATGATTTTGGCTCAAACAATTTCCCCATACTACATACCCGTGTTTATCACATCAATCGATCAAAAGATATTTCTTTCTTCCAAAAAACTCAAATGTGCAACTAGTGACCGGTACTCATAGATTGCTCTTAATTAGGTCTATAATTGGTAAAATAAACACATTCCTCCATGGAAGCCTTTAGGAGGAATCGATTGTCAAAATATTATATTAGGGTAGATTGAGTTACTGAACTTGGTCTTTTTATTTTTTCTTCCAAAAAACTCAAAAGTGCAACTTGTTACCAGTACAGATAGATTGCTCGGGTCTACCTTGTTTCGCATAATTTTTATAGTCATAATTTTATTTGGCATAACATCAAATAGCATTAACATCCTTTCGCAGAACATCAAATTAGCATTCACTCATTTATCAGACGTTCAAAACGCATAATCGTGTAAGCTAGAATCATCTTTAGGCAGAAATTTAATGTCTATAATAGTCTTAAAGCAGAATCATCCTAACGCAGAAAGTTCACAGATAGAATCGTCTTGTGGCATACAATTCGTATATATAGTTATTAATAGGCAGAATCATCTTATTGCAGAAAGTTTACAGTCCGAATCGTCTTTTGGCATATTTTTCATATTTAATATTCTCCTATAAACCTTAATTTCTCTGTGTATCCCAAGTAGTTCTATCTCAGCAAAACTAACATACCTCATGCATGGCAAATCAAACATGCAGCATGCAAGCAAGCATTCAGCATGCATGCAAGCAAGCAAGTAAAGCATGCAGCAAGAAAGCAAGCATGCAGCAAGCAAGCAAGCATGCAGCATGCAAGCAAGCATGCAGCATGCAAGCAAGCATGCAGCATGCAAGCAAGCATGCAGCATGCAAGCAAGCGACAGCTTACATGCAACATGCATGGTTTCTGTCACGGCTCCTGCGCTGCGGAGCTCCTGCGGTCCCACGCGAGCTTATCGTCGCAGATGGTTTTCGCTCACCACCGCAGCTTCGGCTTGCAGGCCGGCTTTGCCGGCCAGCCTCAGATGCGGCGGCGAGCTTTCAAACCACCTGCTCCTCAGCTCGCGGGCTGCCTCGCCCCTCCGCGCCTACGCGATTTTGAATTACACTCTAGGGGTGGGGCAAACAAGACTGCGTGGTGTCGGTTTTGCACCGATTCGTTTCTGTCACTAACTTTTGTACCACAACTTAATGACTTTTTAATTCAATCTTAGGGTAAAATACTATTAAGAAATAGCAATATGCGTAGCGAAATTATTCTAAAGGAAATTCTGCTTTCTTCATAGTATGCCTTAGTCAAATTATGCCAAATAAACATCGTACTTAATAAACATTATGCTTAGCGAAAGTATGCACAATAAAATTTTGCCAAAGGTAATTATGCCTTATAAATTTCTGCTATCTTAAAAGTATGCCATTGTAAATTCGGGCATATAAATATTCGACCAAACAATAATTATGCTAACAGAAAATTCTGCTTGATTAATATTCGACTAAAGAATATTATGCCAAGTGTGTTATGCCAAGTGACTTTCGGAGCAAAAAGATTCTGCCATATAGAGGGAACCCAGATTGCTCATAATTAGGTCTATCATTGATAAAAATACCAGATTCCACCACGGAGGCGTTTACGGGGCATTGAATTTTATTAGGGTAGTTACGATACTTGAACTTTTTATTTTTTTTCTTCCAAAAAGCTCAAAAGTGCAACTTGTGACCGGTACTGATAGATTGCTCTTAATTAAGTCTATCACTGGTAAAAAAAACACATTCCTCCATGGAAGCCTTTAGGAGGAATTGATTGTCAAAATATTATATTAGGGTAGTTACGCAACTTGACCCTTTTATTTTTTCCTTCCAAAAAGCTCAAAAGTGCAACTTGTGACCGGTACTGATAGATTGCTCTTAATCTATACTTCTATACTAATATTATAAAGTTGAAGAGTTTGTTTGTTTGTTTGAACGCGCTAATCTCAAAAACTACTGGCCCGATTTGAAAAATTATTTTTACGTTGGATAGTCCATTTATTGAGGAAGGCTTTAGGCTACATAACATAAAGATACGACTCATAAGACCACAGCAGAAATGAAAAATGTTGCGAAAACAGGAGAAAGATATTCCTTTTGAGAGCTTCCGCTGCATACGCTGCGGAAACCGCTTAAGTTACATAAAAATCATGTATGACAGGATTGTTCAGCATTAAGAGTTCTATAATAAAGTCCGCGACAACATATGTCTATCTTTTATGGTTGACTTACTACAACCTTTTTTATGTTAATAAATTTGTAAAAAAATAATGCATTATTTTTAGAGGTGTATTATACACATAGGTATTTATTCTTATCAAAATAAATACATTCATCATCATGAGCATTTCATTTAAAACCAAGTTGCCCTTTATATCATTTGATTTCAATTAATATCTTAGGCGCTATCACAGTTTTAACATAACTCCGCACCAAAATAATGTTCGCAGCTTAAGTACAACGTGCGCTTGCGCTAATATATTATAAAGTTTGTTTGTTTGAACGCGCTTATCTCAGGAACTGCCGGACTGATTTGAAAAAATATTTCTGTGTTGGATAGCTTATTTATCGAGAAAGGCCTTAGGATATAAAACATGACGCTGCAACGGGAGGGGAGGGAGCAAACTCTAAACGCGCGGACGAAGTCGCGGGGGACCGCTAGTTAGGTCTATAATTGTTAAAAAAAACACATTCCTCCATGAAAGCCTTTAGGAGAGTTTAGGAGATCGAATTTTTCACTTTTCATGGGATGTAGCTCGAAAACGGCTGCGAATAGAAAAAAATGATTTCGGTACAACTTGTAGATAATTTTATGGCTTTTCAACTTTTCCTTGAAAGTTTTTCTCTAACATGTACCGTTTTTGAGATTTAAGTGAAAAATAAAAAAATGGACCCTTTTCCCCCTCCCCCCACTCCGGGGCTCCTCCTAGTGTCCCGGGGTTTTAATATGTTTATTACCTAGGGACTCTTGACATGTTTCCGAAGAAACATCTTACGTTACTAACTCACGCACTCTAGACCCCCCTTGGAGGGACTCATTTAATGGACTATATATTGTATCATGTAGTTAATACGGTGAGGTACATATTCGCCATATTTGAAGGACAGCTATAATTATGAGTAACGTAATACGCCTCGGGGACTGATGAAATTAATTTCGACGCTTATTATGACAACGTATCAGCTGGAGTTTTATTAAGAACTAGTCCCCCGCGGTGTCACCCGCGTAATTTTCGGATTTCCTGTAAAATATTTTAACGCAAAACACATATTTTCATTGGAAGTAAGAGGCCAGAAAACTTAGCGTAACGCGTGTTTTTGAGCTGCGAGCACTATTTTGGTGCAGAGTTATTATAAAACTGTGATAGCTTCTAAGATATTTATTGAAATCAAATCATGTAAAGTGCATTTTTGTTTATGAAATGTTCGTGATGATAAATATAATATCTATTTTGATAAGAGTAAATACTCGTGTGCAAAGGTATTTAAATACTTTTGAAAATAGTACATTATTTTGTATCAAATTTTTAAACATAAGAAAGTTTGTAGTGAGTAAAACATATCAGATAGACATATACTGTCGTTGACTTAATTGTAGAACTTTTAAAGCGGAACTATCCAGTCATATTTTGAAGTATGTTAAACGGTTTACTCAACGTACGCAGCAGAAGCTCTCAAAAGCCATATTTTTTTCAACCTTTTTCATATCCATAAAGATAAAATTAGAAACCAAAAATTTGCGCACGCAATGACGTATCCATAAACAGCACGGTGGCTCAATTGGTAGAGAGTTTGGCCCGGTCAGCCAAGAGGTTGCTGGATCAAGTCCCGCCCGTGCGCAAATTTTTGGTTTCTTATTTCATCTTTTTGAATATAAAATATGACACTGTGACTTATAAAAACATTCTAAACCAACCTTTTTTACTGTTGCTCTGCTTTTATAAGTTGTATCGTGATACTTACAGCCTTCAAGCCTTCCTCGATAAATAGCGGTCTATCTAGCCTCTATAAAAAATGGTCCAGTACTTTCAGTGATAAGCGCGTTCAAACAAACAAACAAACTCTTCAGCTTTATAATATTATAGTACAGAAAGATACAAAAGCGTCCTTGTTATGTTAGTACAGCGTTATTAGCATATTAATAATAATTATACTTCAGTATTCGTCCTCGATATTAGTATTATACACATGTAGTATCGCTTGCACTTATTACCACATAGCACAATTTTAGAGCTAGAAAAAAAATACAACAAAATACAACCAATTTCCGTGTCCGGTAAAAATAATTAAATAAATTATGAACATTTCCGTTACGTCACATCCTCCACGACATAGTTTTCGCAGTCTTCATTCGCTTATTGTGCTTCGCCACTAAAGCACGTCTATTTTCGTTCCGTACATAAAACATTTATTAATATTTTTTGTGATTTCAGTGATTTTAGTGAACTATCATGATTAGATTCTTTAAACTCAAGATCCTTCCGGATCGTTGAACAAATACGCATGTCTGTGCGTAAATACAAGGTTTATAGCACCTCGGAACTGTATTTCGGACTTTTCCGCGCTTAAACCATTTCGGCCTCTACTGTTCAGTCAATACGCATCGTACAGTATTTTGGACTGTTTTGTGCGTACTACAAGGTTTCTAGCACTCGGATTTGTATTTCGGACTCTTCCACGCTAAAACTATTTAGCTTCGTCTCAAGACTTAGCTTGACTGAACACGGCCGCTGCAGTTGACGGGCAACGGAGAAAAAGCTACACATGTGCAACCCGTATGAGCGGCGTCGCATCTGCCCCTAACATCCAGAGATGATATAGTCCTGCCACCATCAACACCGCCGAGCCACCCACGTCTCGCATGTAGTATATGTGTGATGCAGCTGGGACAGAGGGCGGTCGATGACACCACCAGAGATCGGGATACAACCGGTGAGTCGTTACAAATCCTGCAATAAATGGACGGTTTCCATTCCAAACCTATTAGATATTTTCTCTGAACCGTAGGATCGGTTGCCTTAGCATGAAAATCACCACACATACCTTTTTTTTGTGTGTATGTTCATCTGAACACGGCCAAACCTGGCTACGAAAGCTGAAATATTTATTTCACGTCACTGCCCTCGCCTTCTGTGCGACGCGCAGATTCACCATTCATCATCATTTTATTTTATTTCACTTTTACCGCCTAAGAAACGACAAAAAACGCCTACTAGGTACTTTTTTGAAACTATATGTATGTATAGTGTTTTATCACTACACAAACTTTGTATAGAACACGGGTAGATTCCTTGTCTCACAACGTTGTTTTTTACAAGTGTCTTTTATATAATTTATAATGGTTTTAACAATTTTGAAACAGTTTTATTTCGATTAGTGAGAGCGCAGCTCGATTAGTTGCCAAAGGTTGCAGGTTATACCTCAACACCCGAGCGGTCGCATGCGGCCGCATAACAATAGAATACCTATTGTGTCTCGTTCACATACGCTTGAGGGATTAAATAGCCCTGCTTAAATTAAGAATGTTTTTTATGCAAATTTCTTATTTTATTTTGTTTATAACTTTCTCGTCATGAACAAACAGGTATTATTACCAATTAATAAAAGTTGGAATACAATGAGTGCACCGCACAGGTAGTAAGCAGCTACTAATGGTTTTAACATGAGCTACCTCCATCGCCGTCGCAAGTGACGTCCTCGAGCGTGGGATCGCATCGGACCGCAACACACACGCAGACTGCAGAACACGAGGTACCTACGCTACGTGAGTCGAAATGAGTCATTTGAAAAATAGTAGAATAATATGATCAGACACTATCTTAGTGAAAGGTTAATGAAACATTTTTGACAAGATGCGAGTCGCACCTTATTAAAAATTCGAATATCGAGCGAACATAGTTTTATAAATTAAACAAGTTTTTTTTTTCATTGCTGCTGCATGTATGATGTACAGAGCGTGATGACATACAAGTACAGTTATTTCTTTTTTAAATTTAATATGCATTATAAGAAAAATGAAAAACACAATTTAACCTTTAAAACAGATGATATCTGTACAGTGCAAATTAATTTAAAAACATTGTTTTTTAACCATCATCACCTTGAATAGGTTTGTCGTGGCAGATTTTGTACTTTATTATAATATTGCTTGTTTTATGAAGGAAATGAATATTGTAGGTTTATTACAATTTTCCTTAAGATATTTTTGAACTATTTTACACAGCAATTCTGTTGCTTTTTTCTCTTTTTATATGGAGATTTTGGTTAAATAGAAGAGATAACTAATATTACAAGAGTTTTAGATGTCAAATATTACTGTTAAGTTGGTTGGTGCATGCCAATTAACCATTTCATTTTGATATATGCATTAACCAAGGTAGACTTAAATTACAACCGTGGTTTTGTATACTTTTACTAGTTAGACTACAAGTATTTTTTGGAGTACAAAAAAGACCTCAAAAATAACTAGACAGTAGGTACACACAATGCTTAAGTATAAGGATATCTTTACTTTATTCTAAATACAGGAATAAAAAGCTACATAATATTTAGTTATACAAGCCTAAATATTTAAACTTTACTTTTTAATTCTAAACATTGACACACTAGTTTACTACAGAAAAACGGTGAAAAATCAAGTTAATTATTATCTTTGCTCAACTTTTTCTTATTTGTTTCCTAAAATCATGCAAAACTGCATGTTTTGTTTTTGTTCTCAGCTGGTTTCGACTATGAATCAAAGCATACATGTAAGTTTAAAAGGCTATGACGCTTATGATCGCTATATGAATATTATACCGACATACATTTTATCCGATATTATTGCTGGTTAAATATTATTTATAAATTCTATCCAGAAACTTAGCGATATTACTTTGGTTGCGAGATTATTCTGACGCCTCAACTACGGGGTAGGGCGCGGCCTGTGAGAACGGGTCAGCAAGCACTCAGTGATAACAACTAGACCTACTATTTTTTATCACATCGAATTTTGTGAAGCTCGAATATTTACTGCATAATTTCGAAATACCTTCATTAGGTAACGTAGCGATAGCCGCATAAAACTTATGAGGGTAAAAATAATACCTACCCACATTTACATTTCTATAAATATTTGCAATTCTGCTAAATATAAAATCCGTTGGTTGATAATACTGTTTTATAGGAATTGTGACGCGCTGTCACCCAAATATGACAAGCAATTATTTTACACTGGGTTACATTACAGTGTGTGATTTGTTAATTTGGTACACCTATGACTGTTAATTGGCTAACCGCATTTACGTATATTAATAAAATATGTGCCAAATATGAGTCGTGATTGGAAGCGGATGCTATTGTCTTTAATACACCTATATATATATTTTCTAACTTTTCAGTTTCATATTTTCTCAAACGTGTAAGAATAAAATATTAATGATAACAGCAGAAGCAATAATCACGTTAATGTGACACAAATATTATCGTTTTGCTTTTTACTGGCAGATACTAAGCGTAGATCTTTTGATGCCAGTAATTACTATAACACCATTATCCTTTTTTGTCTAGATTTAAAGACTGAAATTTGTGATTTGTACAAAATAACCTTTTTTCTTCAGTAAATTGTGCCGAATTGGCCAGTAGCAACAATGATACCCTCTTTTCGTTATGTCTGTGAGAGATTGTAATAACAAACTTAATACATTTTTTTTAAATGGTTTAATTCGGGTTCGATTCCCGGTCGGGTCAATGTAGAAATCAAAATTTTCTATATTGTCTCGGGTCTGGGTGTTGTAGTACCACCAATGTCTGATTTACATAAAACAAGTGGATTAGCTACTTACTTTGGGATCAGAGCAATGTATGTGATTGGTGTCCAATATAATACAATACTTTTATTGTACAACAACACGTTGTAGCATTTCAGAATGATATTTTCATCAAAAGATGGTATTGTTATTGCATAACTTACAATATCTATTGATTTCTATCGAATGAATACTAAATGGATTCCAGATTACCCCACAACCAGAACTATAAAATAAAAAATAAAAACAGTATTGCATTTTTTTTAGAAAAAGAAAAAGCATTTATGTTGCTTTAAATTTGGTTGAAAAATAAAGTGTATTCAGGATATTGTAAAGGAGTTTATAGGCTGCGGGCTCACTTATGTAAACATAATATTACTTGGACTTTTTGATCAGTAAACTATCTGGATAAACTTTTCACTCGTGATGCAATTAGAACAAATGTTTTTTTTTTATTACAACTCGTATTGACTACGACAATTTATGAGTGTATAATATTTCAATAATCTATAAACATGTTCTTTTCTGATAACCTAAAAACGGACTTAAACCATTCCTTTCAGGCGCATCTCATGCGTTTACAATTCCAAAATGAACCCTTAAGAAAATCTAGTAATCTAGAAGGTATAAGTACCTTCTGATTAGAAAACCTTTTAAACCGTATATCAATGCGACTTTGCGGACTAGTGGAGTTGACATATTATCCATATTTTTCTACACAGCCCTAGGCATGCATCGACGTCCGCAGCCGATATTCTAATTGCTCATGTCAAACTAATACAGTAACTTGGTTGGACAACTCCAAAATACCCTCGCACGGGTAAAAACCCGTAATAGTAAAACTATTTTAAAAGTAATCATTGTACACGGTACATATTTCTCTGATTTTGCCACTAGGGGCACTTTTCCTGTATACATATTCTCATAAGTACCTATTTTTTCATATGATTCTTTATAAGAATAGATCTGGAACTTACTCATAGATGATATTTCCTTCTTTCATGCTCTAAACATCTACATGTGTATAATACTAATATCGAGGACGAATACTGAAGTATAATTAATGATTAAACGAACTTACCTGTACGTGAAGTTCTATCATAATTATACGAAGTATTCGTCCGAAGATATTAGTAGAAAGTCCCACCCACCCGATGCATATTTTTTGTGTTGACAACAAAAACCCCTCTAGGAAATATCATCATATTATTATCTCTAAACTAAATGAAGACTGCGAAAACTATGTCGTGGAGGATGTGACGTAACGGAAATGTTCATAATTTATTTAATTATTTTTACCGGACACGGAAATTGGTTGTATTTTGTTGTAATTTTTTTTTCTAGCTCTAAAATTGTGCTATGTGGTAATAAGTGCAAGCGATACTACATGTGTATAATACTAATATCTTCGGACGAATACTTCGTATCATTATGATAGAACTTCACGTACAGGTAAGTTCGTTTAATCATTAATTACATGTAAGCACACAAATTTTCTCGAAAGTCACTTTTCATTCGGATGTAAACCATACATTGTTAATTCAACGTTATGGAACGCTTTCAGAAATGTGTCTATTAGATGTTGATTTAGATTTTCCATCTTACAAAGATATTGAGAGTTCAATAAAGATAGACACCTTTATTCACAAAAAAAAATGAATAAAGGTGTAGTCTTTATTAATTACGTACGTATTTACAGAGGGTTTTTTATGAATAAGTTTTTTTCGATTACACCGTATTTTTAAACGAGAACTGTTATGTAATAAGTTTAAGCTATTTAACGATCATTAAGTAAACAGACAGTGCAACCATTCTAGATTCTTCTTATCTGATCTTCTGTGATTTTTGGCATAAAGCACTGTCTTGATAGCTTTATATGTTTTACGGTAATAGTATAAAAAACCGCAAGATCATAATCTAGGGTGTTAGATTGTAATCTGTCCCATTTGCATTTTTGTCAACAAGTTTGAGAAGGTTTGGCAATTGTATGCTTTTTGGTACCTTCATGTCAACCGTGATGATCGCTTTTTTATGTTTTTTTTGGTCTTTATTCAAAAAGTAAATAATTTAATTTGATTCTTCTACTAAACCTTTAGTTGACAGTCTAAGCAAAAAATAATTAATCAATTATTATAAATGATATAAGTATACCAAGTAAGTAATACCTATGTAAACTTTTTAGGGTTCCGTAGCCGAATGGCAAAAAACGGAACCCTTATAGTTTCGTCAAGTCTGTCTGTCTGTCTGTCTGTCTGTCTGTCTGTCCGTCCGTATGTCACACCCATTTTATTCTGTAACTATAAGCATTACACAATTGAAATTTGGTAGGAAGATGTATCTTGTTAACCGCTTACCGATTCTTATACAAAAAATAAAAAATAATGACAGTTAAGGGGGGGCTCTCATACATGAAACTAAAACCAAAAATATTTTTTTTTGACAAACCTATGCGTGTGGGGTGTTTATGGATAGGTCTTTTAAAATTACATAGAGGTTTCTAAAACCATTTTCTTCTAAAGTCAAACGTTTCATAGCTAGACGCTTCCAAAGTGGTAAAATGGGCGTCCCCCCCCCCCATCTAATTTCTAAACCAAGCAAGTATAAATTTTGAAAAAAAATATATGATGTAGATCCTAATAAATACTTTCAACGAAAATTGGTTCGGACGAGATCGAACGAGAAGTTTTAGAGATATAGCACATTTTCTACAACCGCAAACATAACTTTGTACTTCATACAAACACTATGAAAAACAAAGTTATACTTGCAGTCGACAAAATATTGTGGTATTCTACTTAGTAGAAGTAAGTGGATTCCCTAATTCAGTTAAAGTTGGCACGGAACCCTCAGTGCGCGAGTCCGACTCGCACTTGGCCAGTTTTTTTGATCTAGAGGAAATACTGGCTGGTCGTAAGAAAAATTCCAGTGTCATTTTTTTCCATAAAATTAATATACCTATCGGAATAGAAGGATAAGCAAAAGCTGTCAAACGAAACCGATTTAAGATGTCAGTAACTAACATAAGTAAGTAACAGTTGTAGCTTTAAATGAGATAACCTTTCGATCAAGTGATTTATAACAATGTTCCTAAGTTAAATATAGTAGTTTACTGCATGATAAACTGTCGACACAAAATATTGAACATGTAGCTCTAGTGTAAAACTAAATATTATTTCATTATACAAAATATTCGTCGATATACATTCCCTGTGTTATTCTGTCTTTATTTTTTACGTAAATTAAAGTTTGTAGAATAGAATAACCAAACTGCGTACTTTAAATTTGAAGCGCATTGGTAAATATAAGTCGTATATTAAGAGGCTTCGCTTTGGACTAATTTACCTGTTGAATGATTATTTTTTGGGGTTATGCCGCTGTAATGAATAACAATCAATCACCGATTAAGTCACCATGTTTCAGACGCATTATTTCTCCAAAGTATACACAATTTCACTTTTAAATATAAAAAATCAAATGCACGTAATTTTCAGCGAGCTTCTGCGGGGCGGTCAACTGTTTGACATCTGCCAAAAATGGTTCTGCCACTTCGTATCTCCCATCTCTATTTATCACACAGTTTGCTGCTAGTGACATTTCGCTTTTGTCGTTCTATTCCAAAGGGATAATATATTTTTTTCATACATTCAAAAGCGAATGCATTGGTTACAATTTTATAGCATTTTCTTTGCATACTTAAATTTAGAATTCTGATCAATTTTATGAATTAAACAATAATTAGAAAAAAGTTCTGAACAAATTTGGATTTTGAGACATTTTTACGTCATGGAGCGATGTCTTTTGAACGCAGATGAAATGCAAAGAGCTGTAGGGATGTTGCAAGCGGGAAGAAGTCTATCTCAGGTATATCGCTAACCTTAACAAAATTTTATGAGGAGAAAGAGACTTAAGTCAAATAGAAAATTATACAGAATATTGTAACAACAAGCTTCGGGGCGTTTGCTTTCCTCCCGAGTTCCAGCAGTGTGGCGACTGTATGTGTAGCAATACTGATGCGGCACACTTGGCCGCTATAGACTCACTTTACAGTGTTATTGTAAAAGCGTTGCAGGAGGCCGCTGTAGTCAGCCATGTTGGTCGTTCGGGAAGTGGCGGTCAGAATCGTGGTCGTCCTATTGCAGGTTGGAACAAGTATGTCCGTGATGCTCACGATTCCCGTGGCAAGGCAAAAGTTTCTAACATGGGTATGGTGTGGTAGACCTAAAAGTGGTACCATTTATAAGGCTGAATGACCGAGTCAAGAAAAACTTTCAAAAGTAGACTCAAGTATTGTCAAAATAATCAGGATGAAATAAAATTGAACATTTTAGCAATGTAAAACATGAATAAAGTATTTAAAGGTTTTTGGCAACAAACGAAAAAGCTAAGCCCAAAGCCCTGCATTCCCGTAAGTATCAATGGCGTAAGCGAACCAAAGGACATAGCTAATATGTTCAAATGCCACTTTCAAGTGGAGTCTCCGTCTCTAAAGAGTGCGCAGGTTGTTGATACGGAGGTCGTGGTGTCGGGGTAGCCGGATCGGGTCACAGCTAAACAAGTAGCCCTCATAATAAAAGACATGTCTTGAGGTAAGTCTCCCGGACACGACGGCCTTAGTGTCAAGCACCTGCGACATGCTGGACCGCATCTCCCGAGGCTCTTGGGGTTACTTTTCACGCTCTGTATTAGGCATTCCTATCTACCAAGTGAACTAATGAAGACGGTTGTAGTGCCTATTGTAAAGAACAGGACAGGGGATACCTCTGATAAGTGCAACTATCGCCCGATATCTTTGGCGACAATCACGGCTAAAGTGCTTGACAGCCTGCTTGAGAGGCAACTCAAACAACATCTCCGTTTAATTGACGCTCAGTTCGGCTTTAGACCAGGACTCTCTACAAATGAAAATAATTTTAAATATTCACTGCGCAAGTGGTTGATAAATAATGCTTTTTATAGTATTGACGAGTTTTTGAAGCATAAAGACTCTTGATGTAATTTGCTGACATTTTTCCTATAATATTGATTGTATGATTAAATTATTATTTTTTTCGGTTGATAAATTTATTCATAATTGTAACTAACTTAATTATTTGTATGCTGTTTTGTATGGCTAAGTAGGTCATTGTTCTATTTACTGGCTGAAGACCACATTTTAATTTATGTACTACCCTACTTAATAACAAATAAAGATATTTGTATTTGAAGTCAGACGGTCGGTCGCCCGTTTGTGTCTCGATGTTGGACGCGTAAATGAGAAACTCCTATGTCAGGTTTCAGAGTAACAGCCAACCCAATGTTCTAATGTGGACTGTATTGTGTGCGGTGAGGTAGCCGTTAATTGTTCCAAGTAGTTTCTTCAATGTTCTTTCTTGAGTGTTCTTTCTTGAACGTTCTTTCTTGAATGTTCTTTCTTGAATGTTCTTTCTTGTGTCTTCTAAGGCTCTTCCTATGTTGCTCAGGAGAGATGTTTTTTCTAGCCGCTGCTGGATCGAACTCCAATGTGTCCTTCCTAGAATGTTCTTTCTTGAATGTTCTTTCTTCTGTGTTCTAGGGCTCTTCCTGTTCCTTAGGAGAGATGGTTCTTCTAGCTGCGGCTGGTGGCGCCCGTGGGACTCGTGGAACTCATTTTCTACGTGTTCCTGCCCGTCTTTTATACAATTTTGTGTCCAAATGTGTGAGCAGGAAGTCAGTGGGAGCGAGAGGTGAGATGGCACGCGCGTGATATTTGCGGTCAAAAGGCATTACCGTATGGAAAGTCGCGTGCCATCTCATGATTAGAAAGAGAGGGAAATAGAGCGGGCTTATATTTTGATTAAAAATAGCAATACCGTAAAGAGAGCCGCGTCCTATTTCTCGCTCACTAGCCTATACGAGGGTGTATGCCTACTAAATGTGTTTCCTATACCCCCGGCTGTTACTTTGTTTATTAACATACAAATATTTACAATAAGTTTTTTAAACAAAACTAACAAATACACTATTTTACAAATTTCACCTCAAACAACAAATGTATACTATTTTACATATAGACGCCGTCCTGTACAAAAACATAGGCAGATTTAATTAGTTTTCGTGGTGCAAAGTTGTCTCCCATAGGCAAAACTGTCCGGTTTCACGTTACCCTAACCGGCCGCTTTGCCTAGTGTTTCGTCATTTCAGTTTACATTATAATGTAAGTAGTTCAATACAGGACTCACGAAATCGACAGTTCAAATCTAACGCATTTAAAACCGTAAACATTTTATACAATAACGATTATATATGTTTACTATCGTTTTCGAACTATACGAGTAGCTCATATAACATTCAATCCATTCTTGTTTGTCACATTTTTATTCCTTCATTCTGAGAATGTAAACACCCAACATGACATTACCTACGGCACACGTGGTCACCCGTGAAGATAGCAGCAAGCAACTCCCGCTAACTTCGTTCGATAATTCATTTTGGCGCGAACCACTCCAGTTTTGCTGCTCGTTACGTTACGTCTTTAATGTTCAGACTTTAGGTGCTATTTTATGCTGTAATATTATTCTTCCGAGACCTGCTTGAATCGAAACACAAACAAGAAGATAAATTAAAGATTATAATGGTAGAGAGTAGCCAGATTGAAGTGGGAGAGTGCTGGTCATGTTGCGAGAAAGGAAAATTCCTGGTGTAGGGAAGTATTAACATGGAAACCATGCAGATACAAAAGATCAAGGTGAAGACCCCAAATGAGATGGAAAAATGACTTGAAAGAGATAGCGGGCAATAACTCGATCATAATTCTTCAAAACAGGGATAAATGGAGGGGGTTGAAGGATGCCTACACCAAACAATTGGAAGACAGTGGCCGAAGAAAAAGAAATTTGCACACGGGTGGGACCTGAACCCACAACTTTGGCTAACCGGGCCAACGCTATTTTCAATCAAGCTACCGTGCAGTAATTTTTTTTTGGTTTCTTATTACATCTTATAAAAAATCAAAAATATCATTATGAGTGATAAAAACATTCTATACCATTGAATAGCGAATCATTATCAATTTATAAGTTAAATTTGTCTGTTAAGAATAATTACTTGGCCTACAGCTTCATAACTTTTGCGTAGATGGCGCCGACGGCTCGTGTCATGATGTATCCATATGAGACCAGTAATTTCGCTAGGACCAACTGCACGGTAGCTCGATTCCAAAGAGCGTTGGCTCGGTTAGCCAAAGGTTTCGGGTCCGAGTCCCGCCCCGTGCGCAATTTGTGGGTTTAATCATTTAAGTTAATTTTGGCGGTGTTTTTATAATTTCAACAAACATTATATTGTTTCTTAGATATCATTATCAGCCAAAGGACGTTACTACTAAACGAATTCCTGTCCAAAAGTATTTCACAGCGGTCTGCATTTAGTGTTTCTAATGACTGATGTATCCCATAAACATTTGCACAACCAGATCATCATCATCAAATTCCAAACGTAATAAATGATAATTATTATTGCAGTGTGTCGATCTTTTAAAAACCATTGTTTCCACTCCACAGCGTTCATACGAAGAATCTGGATACTTTCCTAACTATTCCGCTTTCATTTCACCGCAACCGGGATGAATAGGATAGAAAATGGAAACGGAAAATGTACCTAATGCCCGCCATAGCACAAAACTGCCATCTCCGCATTGCTTAGATTTAACGAGATGTGGAGTTCGGACAGAATACAGAGACAGAGTAGGATCATTCAAAATCAGAATGCGAGCTCTGCTCGCGTAGCCTTTGTCCAGCCAGATATTGTTTAGCTAGTTTAGATGTCATTGTTTTTGTGCAAGTTTACTAACCAACCTAAACTCGAAAAAAAATCTATAGTTTGATTGAATGTAGACTTGATTTTTACTTACAGCTGTTGAAAGTGATGATAAATAGTGCGCCTTGATATTAGAGCGACAGCAGCGCGTCTCTCTAATGTAACAGACTGTGGCAAGCGCTACTGCTGTCATTTGATGATGAAGTTGACAGCAGCGCGATTGCCGCGCGACCGATGCGCTGCTAAAATCGCCTTATTGTGAAAGCCCTTTAAAGTTTTTTATTATTATGGTAACAATCAATAAAGGGATCCGTGCAACAATCAAATTGTAAGTTCAAGCGACCAGAAACGTAAGTCTACTGTGTGATTTTCCACTATGTCAAAATTGTGCATTTTCTTGGAAAAAATACTTATTATGAGGGCTACTAATTATACTCTGTGGGACAATACTTCCGCATGCAGATCGTAATGAGCGGCCCAGCCTACGACTTCTCTTTGTTTTTCAAGTTCATTCACGGATGTAATGATGTCTCAGCTTCGCATATCGTCTGCCTCATGGAAATATTTTAATTAAAATATGTATGAGACGCCCTTTTGTGTTAAGTAATGTGGTTTTTGGTAGATACATTGGAATATTGCTACAGGGCGAATAAATTATTTGGACTGTTGAAAATACATTGTTTGGTTGGTATACTTCATAAGATTATTTTGAATACTAATAAATATCCTTTGGACATTCCCACACATCGCCATCTAGTCCCAAAGTAAGCTACTTAAAGCTTGTGTTATAGGTACCAGACAACGGATATAATGCTTAAATACTTTTTGTTTGTAAATACATACATGATTTACATAGAAAACACCCAGACCAATACAAACAGACATGTTCATGCACACAAATGTTTGTAGTGTGCGGGGATCGAACCCGCAACCCGCTGCGTAGTAGGCGATTTCTCGACCACTACACCAGTGGTATTTGGTAATGAAAAGTCAGTAAAAAAAATAACCTAAAGCTAACTGCAGTTCTTAGCTCCTTCAAAGATTAAATTCTTTGACACACTGGATGCGGTCCGGTCAATAAAACGTAACTCGCATCTGGACAATTTTGTACAGACGCACTGAACGTACTGCCACTGCTCTGTATCCAGTGTAACATATTTTTCGTCAAAGTATTGACTTTACAAACGTTAACATCCTTATTCTATTATATAACTCTTATGTTAGATCGCAGTTAGAATATGCTTCAGTAGTGTGGAATCCTCAGTACTCAAAATACATTGATCAAATAGAGCGTATTCAGGATACATTTATTAAACGTTTAAGATATAGGTCAAGAAATTGTAGTACAGATAATATCCAGACCCTGGTTACACGTCGCGAGCACAGAATCAAATATTTTTCACAAATTAATTAATAATATTGTCGATAGACCTTATCAATAATGTATATTTGTATATCAACTTTGTTACCTATGATGACGAATAAATAAATTTGAATTTGAATTTGAAACCAGACGGGTCGTTGAATGTACTTATAAGCTAAATAAATGGTCACTTTTTGGGGTTTTAAATCTAGTAATCTTGGTAAATCATGTAAATAAGGACCAAACCTCACAAACGAACCATTATATTAGAGGAATTTAAAGGTAAAAAAAAAACTTTATAAGTCAAGCTTCATTTAATACTAATTGGATTGATCCATAAACGGTTTTTTTTATGATTAAATATTGTACTTTTTAAAACAAATCTACATTATTGTAGCACTCCTATGTTTGTTTGTTTTTTTAAGCAACTCCTGTGACTGAAAACCATACCGTTAATTTATTTTATTATGCTTTTCCGACTGAGAGTAATCACAATTCAGCGGTCGCAAAAACCAAAGTTTGGTTTTCACCATATTTATTTTGAAAGTTAATTGAGTACGATTGTGCAACAGTACAATCGTACTCAATTACAATGTTAATGTAACAGCATTAACATTGTAATTAAGACGTCATTTCAGTTCAAAATCAACCTTTTCAGGGCCGATTTTACTAACATGAAGGCTGTTTTTTTTATTTAAAATCGAAATGTGCCGATTGTGCGAGGTAACGAATGGCTCAGACTTATCCGACGAAATAAATATATATAATTGCGGAAAAATAGGTGACGTTTTCAAATTAGATGGATTGTATTTTATATGATGAATATTCCTTATCTGACATTGTAAAAATCAGGCCTTATTCAAAATATAATAGTTTTACTTATCTGCAAAAGCCAGGTTTTTCTTTTATAAACTTTAAAATTTCATTCTCAGATTCATCCAAAATTTTATTTATCTGCTTTGCTGTTTTTATGAGATAGCCAATGAACAACAAGAATCTGCTTCCTTAGATACGCTTCTTTAAAAGCAGGGGTGGTCAACCCAAAACGGCTGCATAAACGAATCACTAATGACGTTAAAAGAACTTTCTCAGAGAAACGCAAATTCTTCGTCTACATTAAAAATAATGAGATGTCGCCGACCGAATGGGGACAATTTGTCCTGGCCCCGGCTTCTCTCTAATAGTTAATGGACAGGAGAAGACAGCGAAGCATAATAAAAACTGTGTGAATTATACTCCTTTTGGGCTCCAATGATGCTTTTGACAAAATAGAAAATATATGTTTGCTTTTATTTTTTAGAAGTGAAAAGGTAGGTGGCATAGAGTGTGCAGTCTCGCATGCTGATTTTGAAAAGATACCTAACTGAGGAAATTCGCTTACTTCTAAGTAAATTAACTGCAAATTCCAAAATTTCCACAGTTTTCAATTGAAAAGAAGTTCTTTAGTTAAGCTTCTATATAATGCTTCTATAAAGGATATTTATTTTGTATTGTCATTTTTTTGCATTTAATGCAATATTTTCGAAAGAACACTATTAATAAATTTATTCAGCTGATCTGACAATCGTGGTTTCGTTAAAAACTTAAATACTCGTAGTAAGCATATTTTCAACAAAGAGCTTTATTGTCATCTTAGTCAATATGTCGTTATTTTAGTTTTAAACTCAGTTTGTTTATCAATAAAATTAAAGACTTATTACATATTTTTGAAAAACAAAACAAAATAGAATCCTTCTATTCATTTATCACTGGCCATTTTTTGTGCCATCATTTTACATGACCAGTATTAAAAACAAAATCAATTTGCAAATCGAATGCCTTTCCGTTCCAAGAGAAGAAAGATGAGCGATGATTCGCAATTCACGCTTGTCGACCCCTGCTCGACTGATCAACGTTGTTCAATAAGTTCCCACTTTCACAATCGTTTTCCCGTCTAGGCACAGTTTTGCTGGAATATTCCTTTGATTTATAAGTCTGTCAGAAGACAAGCTGTTATGTAACGTGGGAAAACACAACGAGAGTTAGTTCTTCGTTTCGTAAGAAATGGTTTTTTGGGGTACCTAGTGGTTTGGGAACTAAATCAGATTCTATTTTGGTAAATAAAAGCTTTTTGGGCACGAAATAAAAAGTAAATGTGCGGGGATACTTTTACTATAATAATAAAAATATATTTAGGTACATCGAATACGGATATAGGTTAGTCAACGACAGTGACCGACAAATTGATGGCTGGACTTTAATACCTTTTATTTTATTTTGTAGTTTATAATTTCTATTTTTTAAGTTTTATATATTATTTCATAGATGTATATTTTAGTTTACGGTATGAAGTATGTATAATATTTCAATTGATTACGTTGACTGGACTTGATCATCTTATATATAAAATTCTCGTGTCACAATGTTCGTTCCCGTACTCCTCCGAAACGGCTTGACCGATTCTCATGAAATTTTGTGAGCATATTGAGTAGGTCTGAGAATCGGCCAAAATCTATTTTTCATATCCCTTAGTGATAAGGGTTGTCCTCTCTTAACATTTTTCTTTAATTACGTGGCTGGGCGGGACGAGGCCGTGCAAGACGAGGTTCGGGGCGAAGCAAAGTTCGCTGGGTCCGCTAGTTATCTATAAAAAACTATCTAGCGGTCTAAGTTACCACCGTTGACGTTTCGTAATACACACTTTGTTATGGAATTGTGCACGGTGCACTGGATGCATTCAGCGTTTAGGTCCATACAAAATTGACCAGATGGAGCTACGTTTTATTAACCGGACCGCATCCAGTGTGTCAAAGGCTTTTATATTTGAAGAGCTAAGTACTGCAGTTAAGTTTTAGGTAGGTACTTTTTTACGTTTTTTTTATTAACAAATACTATAGATATACGGTTCATCTATTTGATATAGCAAAACTTTTTTCCAGAGCGTGGCTCTGACCTAACCATCACTAATGAACAGCGGAGGGCAGTTCTCATTGTGGACGGCCTATTTCACTGACGCGAGGCCGATATACTAGACGCAACGGTTGGGAAAGAAAAATGCGTGAATCAAGTGCTTTAGCGGCCCTTCGATAAATGGAGAGAGATTAAACGCAGTATTTTGATCTAACTAAAATGTAACATTTACTTTGACCTTTGCTTTGCCCTATGCTCTATTTTAAGGGTTCCGTAGCCGAATGGCAAAAACGGAACCCTTATAGTTTCGTCAAGTCTGGCTGTCTGTCCGTCCGTCAGTATGTCACAGCCACTTTATTCTGTAAGTATAATTACACTGTTGAAATTTGGAAGCAAGATGTGAACAGTTAACCACTTTACGATCCTTATACAAAAAATAAAACATGATGATATTTAAGAGAGGCTCCCATACATGAAATTAAAACTTTTTTTTGTCAAATCTATGCATGTGGGGTGAGTCTATGAATAGGTCTGTCAAAATGACATAGAGTTCTCTAAAACCATTTCCTTTTAGAGTGTAACGTTTGATAGATAGACGCTTTCAAAGTGGTAAAATCCCCCCCCCCCCCCCCCTCCTCTATCTTCTAAACTAAGCGACTGTAAATTTTGAATCAAAAAAAGTAGACTTTATGAAATACTTTCAACGAAAATTGTTTTGGACGGAATCAAACTAGTAGTTTTTGAGATATAACACATTTTCAACAACCGCAAACATAACTTGTTCTTCATATCAAACACTATGAAAAACAAAGTTATGTTTGCTGTCAACAAAATATTGTGATATTTTGACTTAGTGTAAGTTAGTGCATCCCTAATTCATTAAAGTTGGCACGGAACCCTCAGTGGGCGAGTCCGACTCGCTTTTAGCCGGTTTTTAATTAATATTGTGTTCAATTTTATCCAATCAGTTTACAACGTCTACTTATACCATCAAGTTTACCTATAAAATATCAACTCTAAAGCTTAAGTTTTTGGGTCGTGTGTGCCAGAAATTTTCGTTCGAAATCGGTAAGGCAGCAGAGACCTTGGCCGTTCATAGTTTACTATACATGTAAAGATATAAGAACTATACGCCTGTAAAGCAAAAGCTACTTATTATTATATCTTGCCAAGAAAATTCTGGGTCCTAATGAAATAACTCAATTTTCACCAGAGCTCATTATTTCACCTCATTGTGGGTGAAGCACCACCAAGGTCGCTTAATTAGGTCAACGTAGCGGAGTCTGTCTGTAAAGTATGATGATAAATATACTCTACAGACTATATAATTATTCTATATAATATAATTTTATTTTATTTTATTTTGTAATTGACATATTTTTTAGTATGTTTTTGATTATACTAATTTAAATTTAATTGCAATTTACTATAATTATTTTCTAAATTTAAATTATTTTATGTTTTGATACTAATTGATTATTTTATACTTTATGGTCATTGTCTGAAATAAATGTATTTTATTTTATTTTTTTATTTTAAATATACCCTAATTAAAGAATAGCATTATTTTTTGATTTTACCCGACTATGGTAAAGCTAAAAGGAAGGGTCATGTAAATATATGTGGGTATTTATGGGAGATCCACATGTGGCTAAACTTAGCCGATTATCGATAACGAAGTATTATTTATTTATTTAAAAACACTTCATGCCCAAAAAAGGTACATATGGCGAACTTAATGCTAAAAGCGTTTTCTACCAGTCAACCATAGGTCTATACAGTACGTTTTTTACTCAGGGAAAACAATTACAAAAACAAATAGAGTTTTTACATAATAATATATTGAACAGGCGTCTTTTGGGCGAACTCCTTCTATTTTACTCGTACTTGGCTTAGTCAGGAGTCAAGAAAAAACCGATAGTAACTAAAATAAAATAAAATAGGTGATTTAACAATAAAAATGTAAACATCAGCATAAAGTGAGTATTGAACAAGTAAAACCTTACAAGTGCGAGTCGGACTCGTGCACGAAGGGTTCCGTACCTACTATGGATGTAAGCACTTTTATAACCACAAAAATTACAAGTAAAACGTGATAAAAAATTTCTTATAATAAGGATTCGATTCCGGAATTATCAATCACTCACGTCAAGATGGCGGGTGCTATTCATAGATTTAAGTCTGGTTTCGAATGAAATACATTTGTAATCCCCTTAGGGGGGTATCTAATTTTCACTTGTTTTCGTTGATTTTATTTATTCCTTTTTGGAACGAAAATCACACGCCATAACCAAGCGAGTGATTTAAAAAAAAGAACTCCTGAACGTGCCAGTTAGTCACTGGGACATCTGTGCAGTCTTCTTTGTTTTTCGTTTCACAACAGCAATACGAGTGCTTTGAGAGATTGGTGCCTGAATCTGGTTGCGTCTGAAAAAAAAAGAGTTGGGTCAATAATGCAATGATCTTTGTAGCTTTTGGCCAAAATATACGCTATTATTAATAACGATTATTATTTCTTATTTTTTGTTTAGTTTTAGTTATGATAAGAGTTAATGTAAATTGAGGTTGTCTTTTATTTGTAACATGAAAGAAAAAACCTCACCTTCGAAGCCAAAACAATTGGGCGTGTTGTATGGGGCATGTAATATTTATACCTATATAATAAATATTTTACACGTGTTTTGTTGACTCGTGTGAAAATAATATAAATATCTTGCTTTAATATTTATAATATTGTTACAGGTAAGATCCAATGTTCATCGTCCCGCTAACAACACAACTTTGGTAATCTTCGGAGTTTGAAAAACGCCGAGTACTTATGAGTTAGATGTTCTTCGTTTAAAATAAGTCTTTATTAAAAATAAGTTAGTGACAGAATTTTTAACAAAATTAACAAATTCCGTCGGACAAAAGAAACCCGATCTAACTGAAACGCGGCAGCGGCAACTTGACACAATTAGACACAAAGCCACCACGATTAGGTTAATGTTAACCAATTACCGGATCTGCGGCGACACCCGTCCGGTGAGCCGGATGTCACCTCTTAATTGTACCGGTTAGGGTCACACAGTATCAGGAAGTTGGTTATTGAATAAAATGAAACGTTTTAAATCTACATCAATTTCTTATTGTATAAAATTCGCCATCTTAAGTTGGCTGGCTGGCTGATGTTTTATAGGTTATTGAAATCATGTGTACTAGTATGCTGTTGACATCTTCAAGAAAAAAACGATAGGCTGTGACATGATGATACTTCGCCAGCCGCTAGCTTAACCTAGTTCTACATAAAATCATCGTTCTTTCTCAGTCAGTTCATATGAAATTTAGAAAGAAACATCATGATTAGATAATTGTTAACTTAGTTAATCCTGACTTCCGCAAGTGGCCTTATAACCAGGTTAATTTGCAGCTGAATATATAGCTATCAAGAAAACAAAACGATCACGAATTTTATTTTTAATGGTTGAAGCACATCTACCCACCCGTAACATGAACAGCACCAACCTTATGCGTCAGCGCCTCATCTAACATTGGGTTTGCTACAATAATAGTTCTTCTTATGAATGACAGGTCTTTTGACAGGGTGATCTTTTATCACGCCCTAAAAGCGTTAAATTGCATGCGCCACTGGTCGAGCATGGATCCCGAATTGATTTCGATCCGAGGTAGTGACGCTACGAAGTTTGATACAAAGAAGAGTTTCACACAAATAATAATGAAGGCCTCCAAGTTTTTGTTGTAGATCTAAGATCCAAATAGGCATATAAATTTTATTTATTTATTTTATTAAAAAACAATAACTACCTCTCATGCCGATATGCTACAACATGCTCCGTCCCAGTCTGACTAAATAGTCAGGATGGTAGTTGCTAAAAAATATTGATTTGAAAATCTGTTTAGAAGGATTTATTCTTAGCTGACTCATTAGAAAGCTTTTAAAATTATGTAACATAGTAATAACATACAAAACAATTTATTATGTATAAGCTTAATTAAAACATATGTGACGTAAATAAATTACCCTTTAAAACACTTTATTATTAGCCTAAATGTTATTGTCTGCGGTACAAAATAGAAATTGGTCTCGTTATAACCACAACAAGACAGTTATTTCTTACTTTGTATCCCTATTTTTGTCTTTCGTGGATATTCAATGACGTAGTCGTGTCACACGCACGTTGAATATCAGCCCTAAATAAATTCTGATTAGGGTAACGCGGTGTGACGCCTGTGACGCCTGTGACGCCTGTGACAGCCCTAATGCTTCACGCCACTTTGTGTCAATGATACTGATTCTATTACCAAAAAAATATCTTACTTTTTTGTAAATAAAGTTTAGGACCTTTATACAATGCTACTTTTTAAAGAAACACAATTCAGATAACAGCGCAACGCAAATCCCCTACACACGTTACTACAGATATAGCCATCCACGAAGTGCCACTCATTTTTAACCGACTTCAAAAAAGGAGGAGGTTATCAATTCGACTGTATGTTTTTTTTTTGTATGTTTGTTACCTCATATCTCAGTCGTTTGTCGACCAAATCGAAATTTTTTTTCGCCTACTTAGAGGGTGTACCTTCTAGTTGGTCCCATTTTTTCCATATTCGGATCTGATGATGGGATCTTGGTGTAATCGAGGGAAACCCTCAAATTTTAAAGGCACGTATAGTATTTCTTTACTAGAATCTTAATATTAACGTGTTGTTACGTCTGATAGTCAACATCTTGTGGGGCTGAGCTGATGGTGGAACTTTTTAACGCTTAAGAGTTCAGTAATTATAATGACGGAACTTATGATAGGTAATTTGTAGCTTCTTAAAAAATAGAATCATTAGGTGCACCTCCCCCCCCCAGTAATGTAATTACTAAAAAAAAGAAAAATAAATAAACTTTAAAAAAGTAAAAACCGACTTCAAAACCAAAATGCACTAAAAGGTCCAACTTTGAGAAAGAGGTCAATCGACGAATCCAACTCGGCTGGGCAACGTTTAGGAAATTGCGCAAGAGCGTCTTCTCGTCTCAATTACCTCAGTGTATGAAGACGAAAGTCTTCAACCAGTGTGTGTTACCAGTGATGACATACGGATCCGAAACGTGGTCTCTAACTATGGGCCTCATAAATAAGTTCAAAACTACACAACGAGCGATGGAGCGGGCTATGCTCGGTGTTTCTCTACGAAATCGAATCAGAAACGAGGAGATACGTAGAAGAACCAAGGTAACGGACATAGCCTTGAGAATCAGTAAGCTCAAGTGGCAATGGGCAGGGCACATAGCGCGAAGAACTGATGATTCTAGATTGGAGACCCTTCGACCAAAGACGCAGCGTAGGACGTCCTCCAACAAGATGGACAGACGACCTTAAAAAGATCGCAGGATCAAACTGGATGCAGACCGCTAGTGATCGGTGAAGAATCTGTGGAAAGCCGTGGGGGAGGCCTATGTTCAGCAGTGGACGTCCTTTGGCTGATAATGATGATGATAATGACTAAAAAGTCTTAAATAAACTCTTCACCATTGAAAGGAAAGGAATCCGTTTTAGGCAAACAATAAGAAATTTTTTGCCTAAAACGGATTCCTTTCCTTTCAATGGTGAAGAGTTTATTTAAGACTTTTAAGTGCATTTTGGTTTTGAAGTCGGTTTTTACTTTTTTTTAAGTTTATTTTATTAATTGAGCATTGCGTGGGGTGTGGCGTGTCTGGCAAATATTAAAACAGTAAATAATAAATAAATTGTCTTAATTATAACCTCTATCAAATATGGATTAAGCTTGCACACATGTTATTATAAACTATTAAGGTGCGCTTACACGAGGCCAATAATTGCTCGGCGACACGAATAGACCGATCTGGAGCAATTAGTGGAGCAATATGGAGCAAAATAAATAAATTGCGGCAATTATTTCGGCGACATTGCTTCTAATTGCTCCAGATATTTTATATCGCTCAATGTCGCAGATATGAATTGACGAATATCCAATGGGCTTGGAAATTCTAGGCAATTTTTGTATGCAACTCGTTCGCACTTGTATGTTTTACGGCTTGCCGTCTTGCTTCCGCGCGGGGAGCGAGAGGTCGGGTGGAAGTAGGATAGCGCGCGGCAAGGCGTCATCAGGTAGTCGCCTCTGTTTGTTGTTAAATGTGACTGTATTTTAAATGAAAATTGCGCCATTTTTGCCAAAAACGATCGGACCCAGATACGCCTATTCCTTTTTTTATTTTTTGTTTTTGATGAATAATAAAAAAAGCGCTACAAGCCGCCGCAGCAAAAACAATGTCGTCCATAGCGAGCGAATACTGAAATGCTCGTGTAGGACAGTATTGCCTTGATGAAGTTGCGCCACTGAAATGCTCGTGTAGGACAGAATTGCCTAGTTGATGAAGTTGCGCCATAGCGCTCAATATTGTATTGCGCAGTATTGATGCTTGTTGCCGTTGCCGTAACTTGCTTGATGTAGTCATGGCGTCATAGTTGACGAGTATTGACTAGAATTTAGCAATTTTAGTTGCCCGTGTAAGCGCACCTTTAGGACGGATGGTGGAGTACCCCGTTTTCTTTTTAGCTGTGCAAATTACTTTAATTTATAATTGTAACAAAATTACAGCAGAAATAGAGCCGATTCATCGAAGGTTTTATAGTTAAATTTAATATTTATATGAAAATGTTTTTTCTTAATTTACAATTGTAAATCGGCCTATAATTAGGTTGAAACTTATTTAATTTTGTTGTTATTAAATACTATTAATATATTTCTATTACAATACGAAATTGTATTACTGCTTAAATGTTGAAGCAAATCTACACACTTGACACGGGATCAGCACCAACTAGGCGTCAATCATAAGCACGTTACGTAAAGGGTACGGGGGCACGTACAGTAACGCCTCGAATGGGATCGGCACCGGACAGCGAACGCCATGTCTCGGATCGTGTTTGCTACAACTTATGACAGTTCTTCTTTTAAATGACAGCCCGTTTGACAGGGTGGACAGATAGTCGTCAAGCAGCGGGCGGGGCGCTGTAAGCGCGTTACAACGCATGCGCCGCTGGTCGAGAGTGGGTCTCGAGTTGGTCTCGATCCGAGGTGGTGACGTTACGAAGTTGATAGATGTGCGTTAAAGTATGGAATTTCATACAAAGAATACTAAAAGCCTCGAGTTTATACGGTGCTGTCACCGTGACGGGTTAATTAGTGGGCTTCGACCTTAAAGTCGCAATAGCATTAAAAATCCCAACAAGGAAGTTTAATTGAAGTCTTGTTACAAACAATATGATACTCTTTTTAACCGACTTCAAAAAGGAGGAGGTTATCAATTCGACTGTATGTTTTTTTTTTTTTTGTATGTTTGTTACCTCATATCTCAGTCGTTTGTCGACCGATTCGACAAATTTTTTCACCTCCTTAGAGGGTGTACCTTCTAGTTAGTCCCATTTTTTCCATTTGGGGATCTGATGATGGGATCTTGGTGTAATCGAGGGAAACCCTCAAATTTTAAAGGCACGTATAGTGTTTCTTTACTAGAATCTTAATTTTGACGTGTTGTTACGTCTGATAGTCAACATCTTGTGGGGCTGAGCTGATGGTGGAACTCCTTAACTCTTAGGAGTTCAGTAATTATAATGACAGAACATATGATAGGTAGTTTGTAGCTTCTTAAAGAACAGAGTCATAAGGTGCAACTTCCCCCCCCCCCCTCTTTTGTAAACTCTAAAAATGGAGAAATAAAATTAACTTTAAAAAAGTAAAAACCGACTTCAAAACCAAAATGCACTAAAAAGTCTTAAATAAACTCCTCACCATTGAAAGGAAAGGAATCCGTTTTAGGCAAACAATTTCTTTTTGGAGTCGGTGCCATCACTTTGACCATCAAGCATCAACTATCACAGCACCGACTCCAAAAAGAAATTGTTTGCCTAAAACGGATTCCTTTCCTTTCAATGGTGAGGAGTTTATTTAAGGTTTTTACTTTTTCAAAGTTAATTATATTTTCATATTCATAACATAATACTCAACTTCTTTTCTCGCTGTTCCATCACGATTCAATACCCGGAATTTTATAAAGATTTACTTAGGACCGATCACAAGAACCCATTACCTACCCTACCGGCAGCACCTGCCAAATGACGTATGAGCTATCGTCCCTTCATTTTGACCGTAACGACCTGTCTCTATCATGACCTTTATGGGATCCTTAATCAAAACTCCTTTGAAAAACTGTGTCCCTATTTCCCAAAGTATGCGATAAAAATAAACAGGAGCGTACACCTAATATATTTTTCTGCTCAATGTGTTTCGGGTGTAGTGGCCCTAGGGTTATGCAAAGTTTATGATCTTGGAGTGGGTCCAGCAGTCCTGCGGTGCCTTTGAACAAGTACCTCCTTCGTAACTCTGCTGGCAGGCATGCCAAGTGCATCTGATTAAGATGTTACTCTTACTTTTTATTGCGCTATAGAAGTTTTGATTTTCTTTCTCAGATATTTGATTAGATAGACCAGAATGACAGCATCAATCGAAACTTAGTAGGTAGGTGTATCCCGTAAACTGCTTTACGATGCCTATACAAAAAATAAAAAAGACGTTTGACGTCATTATTTTTTATTTGTATGGGCATACATGGAACCAAAAAAAATATTTATGCTCCACCTATTCATGTGGCTCTATGGATAAGTTTCTTAAAATGACATCGAGGTTCCTTATTCCATTTTTCTGAAAGTCTAACATTTGGGAGATAGATCCTTCAACGTGGTAAAAAGAAAGAACTCTCTAAGGACCCTCTAACTTTTGGACGAAGCGAGTAATAAATTAAAAATAAAAGAAACGATATTGTGCTTTACAAATTCTTTTAACGAAAATTGGTTTGAACAAGATCAAACTAGTAGTTTTGGAGGTAAAGCACATTTTCAACAACCGCAAATATAAGATAGTCTGTTATAAAAATACTATTAGTTATTTTTGCTGTCAGCAAAATATTCTGTCACGGAACTCTCAGTGTTTTTAAAGTAACGTTTTTTATTTATTTTAACCCTCAGTGTGCGACTAGGTTTGTGTTACTGTGTTATGTGATTTTACTTATTTGATTACATGTATAACGTTGAATATAGGTATAAACGAAAAAATACATAAATAAAATTTTCTAATGAGCAAAAAAATTAAGACGTCTTATTAGCCATAGCAATATTTTTTGTATGACTTTAAAATATTTTGATTACTACTTTTATAATTACATAATTGAAAATTATGATGGTATTTGTGGGGAATATTATTGTAAACGGGTTTTATTTTAAATAATAAATATATATCCTTTGGACATTCCCACACATCGCCATCTAGTCCCAAAGTAAGCTACTCAAAGCTTGTGTTATGGGTGCCAGACGACGGATATAATACTTAAATACTTTTTGTATGTATTTTGGTAATAACCCCGTTATATTTTATGTTCATAAACTTCTGCACCACACAAATTCTAACTTTATATACAGTCATTAAAAACAACATGTGAAATAAAATAAAATTTATCGATTATATAGGAACAACTTTTTTTTTTTAAATTACGAATAAGTGGCATTCCACCAATTGTCATTTCTTTTATGTAACGAAACAAACACCTTTTGCAATAATCATAAGCTCGGAGATTTAAAAGTTTCGCTGGGATTACGTATTATTCATTAATTAAGTTCTAAATGGTTTTTAATATAACATAGTAATTGATAATCACTGCTGAATTGCAAGGCTAGCGGTCATATTTATAATCGCGTTCAGATTTGTCATAATGTCTGAATGTAATTTATGATTATTATAACCTAGAAGGTAAACCCTTCTTATGGAATATAACTTTGATACTGTACTTTATACTACTCATACTTGTTCAGTGGCTATAGGTATTATTATATAATATTTAAGTTATAATCTGCTCTCATTTTAACAAACCTAAGCTTTTTAAAAACGAATTTCATAACACGTTACGAAACGTTTCCAAAAGCTATAATTTCGATGTAAAGCATCTCCTTAAGCTGCAATTGTACTATTATATTTTGATAAACCCCGAGGAAATTACTGACAATTCTATTATAAGCAAAGCTTAAATTTAATTCTCCAAGTTGACAAAAAGTCATTTGTGACCAAATCCAAATTTCGTAGTTAAGCTCAAATTACTCTATTATAGTTAAAACTATGAACTGTTAAGTAAACCTTTCAGAGCTTTCATCAAGCAAATAGATCATTCAAAAGTTACGTGACTATTACTTTGAAGTAATTCTACGTCGATTAATTGAATTTGATAAATTAGACGCAAATAATCTAGAACTTATCTGCACCAACGGACCTCAGTTCTTCGCGCTATGTGCCCTGCCCACTGCCAATTGAGCTAACTGATTCGTAGGAATATGTCTGTTATGTATGTATTGGAGACCCTTTGACCAAAAGCGCAGCGAGAGACGTCCACCAACAAGATGGACGGATGACCTTGTAAAGATCGCAGGATCAAACTGGATGCTACTCACAATCGGTCGCTTTGGAAGTGGCTTATGTTCAGCAGTGGACGTCCTTTGGCTGATAATGATGGACGCAAATAATGTTGCGATCTTCTACAGTGGCTATAGTAGTTAGGTAATCTGTTGATGCTTTTGCTTATATAAATTTCTAAATAAAATTAACAACTGCGTTGATTGTCGAGTTTGACAAGATTAAATAGCGGACCTACCTATTTCACGAATGCATAATCATTTCCTAAACTTCATCTGGCAAAAATAAAACTATCAATAAGCGTTCTAAGAGAGGGCGGGTGTTGCATTCTGAATTTGCCTGAACTAAGACTAAACGCGGTTACAGTTAGTGTGGTTGTGTGCCTGCGCCAGCGTCGCTGAGCAATAATCAATGTAAAGCGTCACGGTGCGGCTGCCGGCCGTACCATGGAAGAGGGGTATATGAGGGGCGCGGGTGAAATCTGTTATTTATCTAGCTTATATAGCCCCCTCAATTAAAACATTTAAATGAACCTAAGCAATGTAATTTTACAATCCCAACTATTAATAATCAAAGTATTTTTAATTTATAATAATAAAAAATACGTAAGTGTTATTTTCTAACCAAAAAATCGTATCATTGATAGTACTTTCTTTCTGAATTTCTAAAGAATCTGAGCTCAGATTCTTTAGAAAGAAATAACGTTTCGTGTATCTTTTATGAACAGTACCATTTGACATGTAGACTGTAAATCAAAAATAAAGAAATAGTACCGAACAAAATTACGCATAACATATTTTAGAAATTCTGCTGCACAGAACATTTCTGCATTGAAATTCACACATTTGTCGGGAGATAGACAGACGGGCCTGCACGCCATCTCAGAAATTTTCGCATACATTGAAAAGATGTTTCTATCTTTAAATCTGACACAATTTTAGACATACTTACTTTTTTAATATCTTAAATGATATTAGTGACGTATGCCACGAGCCTTCCGTGCTTCGGAAGGCACGTTATGCAGTTGGTCCCAGCTAACAACAGAATATTAGAGGTAATGCCTACTCAGAGGCTTTAATGAGCGGCTTGATAATATCAGACGGTAAGGTTGGTCGCTTCCTTGCAAGCTCCCCTAAACTAATCCGCACAGAACCCTTTAACCACCTCATACTAAAACCTTTACACACTGTGACTTTTAGCTTCGATGCAGTCGAGATGCAACATCGATGCAGTTGCAAACTGTCAACCTATACATACTGTGCTACTTGGAAGAAGAAGAAGATGGAAATTAACAAAATATGTACTGTATTTTTGCAACCGCATCGATACTAACGCACGTCAGTCGCGCTTCTGCATAGATGCTAACACGCGACTGCATCGATGCTAAATTCAATCTGCTCATTACGTGAGTCGCAATGCTAAAACGCGTTTTCAAAACGCGCGACTGCATTGATGCTTAAAGTCACAGTGTGTAAGGGGTAAGATAATTACAGACTACTTTTACTCGACTTTCGGCTGTGATTACTAGTGGTAGTATTCAAGAACCTTTTAATAAGATTAGTTCGATAAGGGTGGTAAAAATTGAATGCCCACTTAGTGTCTGGCAGCGGTCTCTGGACACTGGCCAGGACATTTCAAAACCCGCGGATTTTAGTTCTAACAATATCAGTGGAATTGCAATTGCTTGGATTCCTTGAAAAGCAAATACGAGTATTTATGCTGTAGCTTTTTTTAATATTGGACACCAATCACATACGAGTATATTGCTCTGATACCAAAGTAAGTAGCTAATGCTCTTGTGTTTGTCGTGAAGCGACAAATGTGGAGAAGTAGAAGAAGGTAAAAGAAAGAGGTAGAAAAGAGGGAATAGAATTTATATTAAAACAAAAAAAATACAGTACCGAAATATGAAATGAGGTGATGTCTGTATGAATGTAAGTAAAGTGCAGTGGGCGTGAGTAAGTATCTTCAAATCTTCAATAAGTATTGTCCTGGAGGCAGCAAAGGTCGGCGTCGGAGTGCAGGGCCGACACAGCGGAGGTTGCAGCGACGCCGATGTGCAGCGGTGACAGGCGCCGTGAGGGAGTGACTCACAGCAGTAATGAGGGTAACGGGCACTATATAGAAAATGTTATGATCAGTTGGAGTGCCAGAAGTACTTGGTCTCGGATCCTCTTCCGAGAAGGAGACAGGTCCCTCCCCTAGAGCGAGGAGGTGTTACTGCAGTCAATGGGCTTGGATACTCCTCCGGTGTCCGGTCCCTCCCCTAGCGTGAGGAGGTGTTTCAGTAGTCACCGGCGGTTCTTCAAGACTTCTTGAGGGAAGATGTAGAGTGTTTATTTCTTGAAGTATAATAGAACTGTTCGAGCTTAGAACTCGGAATCGAATGAATAGAATGAAAAAAATAAAGGCTTATATAGGGGGCCGGGGCCGTTCAAATTTAGATCGAGGTAGGTTCAAAAATAGAACATGAATACTGGTGGTTTACAGAGGATAAAACCCGAAAAAGTAATAAACTTTGATAGAAGTTGTCAGACTTTGAAAGATATTGTCATAACAACCATGTCAATAAAGATAAAAATACTATCAAAAATCAAGCAAATTACGAAAATACAGGAAAACGAATCATCACCCAATGCAAATTAAAGGAAAATTGCAAACAAAGGTAAAACACAACTATTTTTACAGTATTATGTAAAGAAAAGTAGAATAACAGAGCTTTGAAAGTTTGACATTTTTAGATTCACAATAAATATTGTTCAAAAAGGATTAGAAAACATCAATAATCCAAAAATACAGAGTAATAGTAATAAGAAGAGTAGAAAGGCAGGTAATGCCTATAGTTTAATGTCTACAGTACGACTTTTTAGGGAGAAAATACGAACTGCGTTATGGTAGATAGAATCTATGATTAACTCTTATGTTCGTGCTTACAGCAAACGAACCAGCAATCTTTGGATGGAAAAGGAAATGAAAGCATGAAAAAACAAAGATAATATGATGGGAATGTTAATGTGAGTCCGATGAATACTAAATATATTAAGGTACTCAATTTATTACATATAATACATGTACAACAGTACATTTCCCCCACAACCCCAGAAAAATTTTCGACTTAGAGAAAATTTTTGAAAGAAGACCTAAAGAAAACCTAGGAATCTATTTCGCCTAATATACTACCTTACATAAAAATATTTATTCTTCTTCTAGCATTCTATCATCTTCATACCGTAAGGGTGGAGTTCACATTCAATGACTGCCACTCTAGAAAAGAATTCCTCAATAACGACAGGCTTATTTAAGGAGTTGTCAACCGCTCCATAGATGGAAAAAAAAAAGTTTGATCTAGGCCTACTTAAGGAGTAATCAACCGCTCCAATCTAAGGCTTATTTAACGAGTAATCAACCGCTCGGACCTAAGGCTTATTTAACGAGTAATCAACCGCTCAAAAGAACTTACTAGTTAGTACTAAGGGGTTTAGAGTCCCTTAAGTAAAGAGAAGAGGTTTAGAGCCTCCCGAGTTAACGTAAGGGATTTAGAGTCCCTTAAGTAAAGAGAAGAGGTTTAGAGCCTCCCGAGTTAACGTAAGGGATTTAGAGTCCCTTAAGTTAAAAAGTTAAAATAAAATTGAGTACCTTGATTCCTCTTCAAATAGTGATTAAAGTGAATTAGTGAAGATATAGGTTGAGAAAGAAAATCGGAGAGTAAAAATGAATAGGTAGAGAGTTTAAGAAAAATAAGAGTTCTCGGTTAATTAAGTTAATTAGAGAACAGTTATTTAAATCAAAGTTAAGTTAAAAGAACAAAGTTAACTTAAGATCAATTAAGGTAGATTTAGTTAAGTTAATAATTCTCAAGTTAAGTTAATTAGAGAACAGTTATTTAAATCAAAGTTAAGTTAAAAGAACAAAGTTAACTTAAGACCAATTAAGGTAGATTTAGTTAAGTTAATAATTCTCATGTTAAGTTAACTAAAACAAAATTTTACTATCTCCGAGTTTCAAGGGGTTAAGTTCTGAGATGATAGTTAAGGTGTTAAGATTTAGGATGATATGAGATGGTAGTGAAGGGGTTAAGATATGAAGATAGTGAAGGAGTTAATTATATGTTATCCAAAAGAGATAGCCAAAGAGGGTGATAAGGTAAAGAGGGTGAAAAGGTAAAGAGGGTGAAAAGGTAAAGAGGGTGAAAAGGTAAAGAGGGTGAAAAGGTAAAGAGGGTGAAAAGGTAAAGAACACTAGATAAAGTGTTATTTTTGAATTTAGAAAAAGATAGAAGATGAAAAGAATGAGATGTAAGAAAAGAAAGAAAGAGGGAAGACTGAAGACTAAAGTTGGGCGCCAATTTGTCGTGAAGCGACAAATGTGGAGAAGTAGAAGAAGGTAAAAGAAAGAGGTAGAAAAGAGGGAATAGAATTTATATTAAAACAAAAAAAATACAGTACCGAAATATGAAATGAGGTGATGTCTGTATGAATGTAAGTAAAGTGCAGTGGGCGTGAGTAAGTATCTTCAAATCTTCAATAAGTATTGTCCTAGAGGCAGCAAAGGGCGGCGTCGGAGTGCAGGGCCGACACAGCGGAGGTAGCAGCGACGCCGATGTGCAGCGGTGACAGGCGCCGTGAAGAGCAGTGACGCCGATGTGCAGCGGTGACAGGCGCCGTGAGGGAGTGACTCACAGCAGTAATGAGGGTAACGGGCACTATATAGAAAATGTTATGATCAGTTGGAGTGCCAGAAGTACTTGGTCTCGGATCCTCTTCCGAGAAGGAGACAGGTCCCTCCCCTAGAGCGAGGAGGTGTTACTGCAGTCAATGGGCTTGGATACTCCTCCGGTGTCCGGTCCCTCCCCTAGCGTGAGGAGGTGTTTCAGTAGTCACCGGCGGTTCTTCAAGACTTCTTGAGGGAAGATGTAGAGTGTTTATTTCTTGAAGTATAATAGAACTGTTCGAGCTTAGAACTCGGAATCGAATGAATAGAATGAAAAAAATAAAGGCTTATATAGGGGGCCGGGGCCGTTCAAATTTAGATCGAGGTAGGTTCAAAAATAGAACATGAATACTGGTGGTTTACAGAGGATTAAACCCGAAAAAGTAATAAACTTTGATAGAAGTTGTCAGACTTTGAAAGATATTGTCATAACAACCATGTCAATAAAGATAAAAATACTATCAAAAATCAAGCAAATTACGAAAATACAGGAAAACGAATCATCACCCAATGCAAATTAAAGGAAAATTGCAAACAAAGGTAAAACACAACTATTTTTACAGTATTATGTAAAGAAAAGTAGAATAACAGAGCTTTGAAAGTTTGACATTTTTAGATTCACAATAAATATTGTTCAAAAAGGATTAGAAAACATCAATAATCCAAAAATACAGAGTAATAGTAATAAGAAGAGTAGAAAGGCAGGTAATGCCTATAGTTTAATGTCTACAGTACGACTTTTTAGGGAGAAAATACGAACTGCGTTATGGTAGATAGAATCTATAATTAACTCTTATGTTCGTGCTTACAGCAAACGAACCAGCAATCTTTGGATGGAAAAGGAAATGAAAGCATGGAAAAACAAAGATAATATGATGAGAATGTTAATGTGAGTCCGATGAATACTAAATATATTAAGGTACTAAATTTATTACATATAATACATGTACAACAGTACATGTTATGAAAAATAGAAACCACTGTGGTACCACAACACCCAGACCCCAGACAATGTACAAAGTTCTAATTTCTACATTGACCGACCTGGAGTCGAACCCGAGATCTCGGAGCCAACAACGCCTTGAAACCCAGCGTGCAAAGCTACTATAGTCTGTTTTTCTTTGCTACTCGAATATTGTAAGATCTACGTATTACTTATGTATGTTGTAAAATACGTGATCATCTTATTTCAATTTGAATAATTTCGTTATATGAACAGAGGAATGTTAAGATTGTTTATAATATAAGACTTGCAAAGAAAAACTGACTTTTCACCACGGATGTCGTCAACAAGTCGCTTTTCAAGGCGACTCATGTCTTGTGGACTCTAGATTATTTACTAATGCACGGTCGCGGTTAGGAGCCTAACCACAAAAATCGTTTTCACCTCGCGTTGTCTTTCGTTTGAAGTGACACCCGTTTCTGTGTCGTGTGTGCAAGCAATTTTGCTTTGAAAACGGTAACGCGACATAGACCTCGACGTTGAACACAATCTTGAAAATAATGTTTAAGCATGGTGAGTTAACAAAAAAAGATTTTTTGCCTAAAATAGTTTCCTTTCCTTTTAATAGTCTAGAGTTTATTTAAGACTTTTTCGTGCATTTTGGTTTAAAAGTCGGTTTTTACTTTTTTTAAAGTTAATTTTATTTTCTCATTTTTAGAGATTACAGGAGAGGGGAGGGGGGGGGGAGTTGCACCTTATGACTCTGTTTTTTAAGAAGCTACAAACTACCTTTTTAAAGTTCTTTCATTATAATTACTGAACGGCTAAGCGTTAAGGAGTTCCACCATCAGCTCAGCCCCACAAGATATTGACTATCAGACGTAACAACATGTCAACATTAAGATTATAGAATAAAATAGAATAGAATTTATTATTTGCGTTTAAATGGGGTACACAGAAGTTTTGCATTTAAATTTATGTTCGGCCCATTTAGCCATTAACAAATAGCATGCAAATTTAAAGTTTACAATAATTAGCTGTTTCTATTACTAAGAAAAGGTATTATTATTTTACTGCAATCATCATGTTAGATCCTAGATATAATTATATTAGTAACATTCTTTTTATTTTAATGTCAATTTCATTACGTCTTACAAGTCTTAAATACATACAGCTAATAAATTATAATATAAAATGTCAAGCAAATTATTGATAATCGTGAGAAAAATATATTTAGAATCTTAAAATTATGTCATACTATTCATAGGAACAGCACAAATATTCTTTCACTGTGTAAAACATTCTTTCATAGGAAAGAAACACTATACGTGCCTTTATAATTTGAGGGTATCCCTCGATAACACCAAGATCCCATCATCAGATGCCAAATTGGAAAAAATACAACCAACTAGAAGGTATATCCTTTAAGTATACGAAAAAAAAAATTCAAATCGGTCGACAAACGACTGAGATATGAGGTAACATAGATACAAAAAAAATACAGTCGAATTGATAACCTCCTCCTTTTTTGTAGTCGGTTAAAAACATACAGTCGAATTGATAACCTCCTCCTTTTTTGAAGTCAGTTAAAAACAGTAGCAATCACAACAATTGAAAACTTAAGTCATAATTATAAGCAAACAACACAACCTATTAGATAGAGGTTGTGTTCTTCAGACACAATACAACACAACCCACAATAAACAAGGGAAAGTTAAGGCCGTTCGGAGATTAATCAGCCGTCAGCATTCTGCGTAAGCGTAGGGTTGTCAATTAGAGTCTTTTACAATGTCCAAGTAAGCATTACTCAACTAATTGTTCAAATATAGAACGTCATTTTGTAAGAAGTATCTGGTAGATAGCTAACTGGTACTACCTTGAACATTGTTAACATGCCCTCATTGTAGTGACATTCCAATGACTTGTGCTATTGTCATGTCGAAGACTGAACTGATTTTGATAGCGTGGTAGATAGGATTTAGGACAAGGATATAGACTATGTATATGACTTTAAATCACTATTGCAAAATTCCTTCAGTGCTGATATGCTATTGTTAAAAGGCAACTTTTCTTTGCGAAAGTTTAAGGATTTCAATCCTCCTAAACAATGCAATAAGACTTTTAAAGTGAATTTTCCTACAAACGTAAAATATCTTTGAATTAAAACGCTTCCATTTAGCAAATACGCCACCTGTCGACCTTCACCATTCCGTTCCATGCAAAAACCATCGTTTAGGTAATTAATTATACTCAGGCTTCGTCCTCGGGATTAGCAAATAACACTTGTAGTACCGCCTATTAGGTCGCCATTCACGCACTGTATTTGAGGGAGCATTCAAAAAAGAAATCATTCATTCATACACTCATATCGGTTCGCGTCCCGCTCGTTCGTGTCAGTCGTCGTTAGTGCTCGCCACGAACGCACATCTCGCCTCGCTAACGTTCGCTCCACTAAAACTTTTACTTTGTTATTATGCCTAAACGTAAAAGTGATGATTGTTACGAAAAGTTATGGAAAAAATTCAAAAAATTGGAAAAGAAGCTGCTAAGTCGACGTCGCAGTAGTAGTGTTTCCTCGAATCGGTCCACGGATAGCCGTTATCAACAACGAGATCTGGATATAGAAGGTTAGTAAACAAGTGTAACTAGGTACTTACGACCTGTAGTAGAATACCCTCATGGAAGAATGCATTTATTTATTTTTTGAGTGTTAATTTTCGAATAATATATTATCAATTTTGCACAACACATGTCTGAAGGGTTTGCGTGCTTCTCTTTGGAGATGATACTACCCACTCCTTATGCCTAATAAACTATGTTTTACGCATGTTTTGGCATATATTTCAGACATACAACCTGTTTATGGATATTATACAAATGGTAAAACTTACCTATCTGGGTTTGCGTACTTCTCTTTGCAGACGTACTGCCCGTAATTTGATTTTGAATTCGATTTATTTTACATCTATTGTCATAAATGTGGTTGATGGTCAGTCATGATGGTCACATACATACCTACGGGGTTTGCGTACTTCTCTGTGGAGCTGTACTTCCCAATAAGTTAGTTTTGCGAACAGTACTTTGGTCTGTTTCTTAACTAATATCTCGAAATCTGTTGATTTCAGAATATGACTATGCAATAAATGACAGAACTCAAGGTGCAAGTGAATGTAACGTAGAAGTTCATGACGGCTGCGATAACTTTCAGCCAGATGCGTGCGGCGATGCAAGCAAGGAACACCATGGCCTACAGCGCGCCCCCGAGCATAACGCTGAGCCCACGCCGGTGTACTCGGAGGCCACTGCAGTCCCCGCCACGAGACCGGCCTCGGTCGTCATTGCTATCCCAGCGGTTCCGTCTACTAGTGCACTGTGTCCGGACGCTACAGCTAATTCCGAAGACCCTGAGACCGTTGATATCGCACTAGATGGGTCAATTCTTGAAATATTAGGCGAAGATCCTACAATTTCTAATATGTATGGACCTGAAATCCATAAGGACTTGGCACTAAGGCTCGAACACTTAGCGCGAAATGGATTGCGTAAGGATCTTCGTAAGGAGTTAGGCGAAAAATATTTACTGCCCAGTAACTGTAAGCTAATTAATGCTCCTGCTCTAAACGCAGAGATTAAAGCAGCTATCTCCGATGTTAACGCTAAACGTGACAAGAATATCGAGATACGGCAGAAACAAACAGCAAGTGCCATACCATGCTTAGGTCAAGCCATTAACTGTCTTATATCTAAGAATGACAGCAATACTGATTCTACTCTAGTAAAAATGCTCATGGATGCAGAGCGCATTTTATGCGATGTACAGCACAATGACTCAGTCGTAAGAAGAAACTTCATTCTGTCATCGCTTAAAAAGGATATGAAGGATCAACTTCAAAACACTAAGCCAGACGAATTGCTGTTTGGCCAAAATTTATGTGAAACTATAAAGACGGCCAAGGCCATCCATAAATCGGGGGCTGAATTGAAAACTACAGTACCAAAGTCGCACTACAACCATGCTAATAGCAAGAAACCTTCAGCGGTAGCCTGCACTTCAAAGGCTTTAAACTGGAAGGGCCCCTACCCTGCTCGGAAGCCTCTGAATCCTCCGAAGGCGAAGGACCTCTCACAGAGCAAGAATCAGCCGTCACCCTCATCGAGACACTCGCAGCCGCGACCGACGCGCGGCCGCCGCTAGACCCGGTAAAATATTCTGGTAGATTACCCTTGTTTTATGACCAATGGTCTCGCCTTACCACTAACCCGGTGGTACTGTCTTGTATCAAAGGATATGAAATTCCATTTGTTTGCCCAGTTAACCAATCATTCCCTCCGGTTGTTAAAAAATACACAGAGATCGAAAAAGGTTATTTCTATGAGTCCATAGAAAATTTACTTTCAATTGGCGCTATTTCGAATTGTCAGCCGATCGAAGGTCAATACCTGTCAAGCGTGTTCTTAGTACCTAAGCCAAATGGAAAATTCCGTTTTGTACTGAATTTAAAAAACCTTAACAAATTCATCAAAACCGATCACTTTAAGATGGAGGACTTACGAACGGTATTAAAATTCATAACAAAGGATTCTTTTATGTCTAAAATAGACTTAAAAGACGCGTACTATTTTGTAAAAATACATGAAAATTCAAGAAAATATTTACGGTTTGAATTCGACAATAAGCTATATGAATTTAACGTTCTCCCATTTGGCTTATGTACAGCGCCATATATATTTACTAAAATAATGAAGCCTATAGTCCGTCTTCTGCGCTCGGCTGGACTTATATCTACTAACTATTTGGACGATTATTGGTTAATGGGCAAGACATATGAATCATGTTTACACAATACATTACTGACTAAAAAGTTAGTAAATGCCCTTGGCTTCATGATAAATGAGGAAAAGAGTTCCATGGTACCAGCAAAAGTATGTACATTCTTAGGTTTTGTACTAGATTCAGAAAATTTCCAAATCACGTTTCCTAACGAAAAAATTATCAGAGTCAAAAATGAAATTAAAAAGTTGTTGACTCGTGATCGTTGTAGAATACGCGAATTCGCTGGTTTAGTTGGCTTATTAATATCTTTTTGTCCTGCTGTGGAATACAGCTGGTTGTATACAAAAGCTTTCGAGCGTGTAAAATATTTAAACTTAATGCCGGATGATAATTATGACAAAATTATGATTTTAGCTGCATCAATTAGACCTGATCTTAAATGGTGGCAAAGGGCTATAGAAAGACCTTACAGCAAAATCAGGGAAGATACACATGTTTTGGAAATTTTCTCGGATGCCTCAAATACGGGGTGGGGGGCTGCATGCGGTGAGGAGAGGGCCAGCGGGTTATGGAATATAGAAGAACAAAGACAACATATCAACTTTCTAGAAATTCAAGCGGCTTTTTTTGGTTTAAAAATATTCGCGAAAAATTTGACTAATTGTCTAATTTTACTTCGTATTGACAACACGACGGCCATCTCATATATCAACCGAATGGGAGGCATTCAGTTTCCCCATCTTAACAATGTTACTTTAGAATTATGGAAATGGTGTGAATTTCGCCATTTATTTGTAATGGCTTGTTATATAAGCTCGGCGGATAACCATACAGCCGATGCAGAATCAAGGCGCATACACCCAGATATAGAATGGGAGCTAGCTAGATGGGCATTCGAGGAAATTGTATTGTCTTTTGGCTCCCCAGAGATAGATTTATTTGCTAGTCGAATAAATAAAAAATGCTCAATATACGTAGCATGGCATAGAGACCCTGATGCCTTTACAATAAACGCATTTACAATTTCCTGGAATGATCATTATTTTTACGCGTTTCCTCCTTTCTCAGTGATTTTAAAAACCTTGAGAAAGATCGTTTCTGATAAAGCTAGGGGAATAGTGGTCGTGCCATCATGGCCTACACAGCCGTGGTACCCTCTTTTTAAGACCCTCTTGATTTCTGATCTTTTAATGTTTAACGCAAATAAAAACCCAATTATATCTTACCATTCTAGCGATCGCAAAATTCACACCAAGATTACCCTGGTGGCAGGGATCTTATGCGGGCAGCGTGGTTAAGAAGATCTGTGCCTCCCTCTGCGATAGAGGTTATGCTAGCATCCTTGTCACATAATTCCATAAAACAGTACGATGTTTATTTAAGGCGCTGGTTCTATTTTTGTAAAGATAATAATTGTGATTTGTTTAACACGTCTGTCCCACAAATTATTTATTTTCTTAATAAACTGTATGAAGAGGGATCCCAATACGGTACCCTTAATTCTTGTAGGTCTGCGTTAGCCCTTTTAATGGGTAATAATATAGGAGAAGACGATCGAATTAAACGTTTTTTTAAAGGAGTTTTTCGTTTACGTCCTCCTTTGCCAAAATACTCCATGACGTGGGATACTTCGATAGTTCTGAATCATATGGCTACGTTGTATCCAGACGAAACATTAACTCTGGATCAAATTTCTAAGAAACTTATAACATTAATCGCTTTGATTACTGCACACAGAGTACAGACACTGTCCAAGATTAATATTAAAAATATTGAAACACTATCATCAAAAGTTCTTATTAAAATACCAGATTTTTTAAAAACAACGCGCCAAGGTTGTTTACATCCAGTTTTAGTATTACCATATTTTGTGGAAAAGCCTGAAATATGCCCGGCAAAGTTGTTACTATTCTATTTAGATAAAACTCGCCCTCTTCGGAAAAATATTGATTCCCTCTTCATTAGTCTCAGAAAACCATACAAAGCTGTTGGTTCTCAAACATTAAGCCGATGGATAAAGGAGACACTTCGTAATTGTGGGATAGACGTAAATGTATTTACAGCGCATAGTACACGGCATGCGGCTACGTCCACTGCTCATAGTATCGGAATCAGTCTAGATGAAATAAGAAGAACCGCCGGATGGAGCGGTTCTTCCAATACATTCTATAGGTTCTATAATAGAACCATAAGCTATGTAAATAATAATGATGATTCCTTTGCCAGAACAATTTTAGGTGGCGTTAATGCCAATGATAACAATACGTGATTATATTCTTTTTGAAGTACTAATTAAAATATTTCAATTGAATCTCTAAAGGTCTACAAGTGTTATTTGCTAATCCCGAGGACGAAGCCTGAGTATAATTACTGATTAAACGAACTTACCTGTACGTGAAGTTCTATCAGAATTATGCGAAGGCTTCGTCCGAAGGGATTAGCAACCCTCCCTCCCCCTTTTATATAAGGATTTCTACCCATAATTGAAATATTTTGTACGTCTAAACTACCTGACACGAACGAGCGGGACGCGAACCGATATGAGTGTATGAATGAATGATTTCTTTTTTGAATGCTCCCTCAAATACAGTGCGTGAATGGCGACCTAATAGGCGGTACTACAAGTGTTATTTGCTAATCCCTTCGGACGAAGCCTTCGCATAATTCTGATAGAACTTCACGTACAGGTAAGTTCGTTTAATCAGTAATCAAAGCGGAAAAACAGCTGCCGACGGAACACCAAAAGGAACAAACGAAGTGAATTTATAATAACTATTTTAACGCTGCGACCGGGGTTTCGGGAATTCGGTCATGTTTGTCCGGTAAAATTTTACGCGGATAAACGCTGCAGTTACGCGGTTGAGAACATTTGGATGTGTAAATATAGGAATGTAAAGGGCAGAGACATCTAGGGTAACCCTTACGCCATTAGTCTATCTGTGCATTCGCATGCGGTAGCGTTCAGATTGAACGATACCAACAACATCTACATATGTAAGAGCATATTTGAATTTTGCATGCCGCATGCAAACGCTTAGGTGTACCTCCTATTGGTGAAACGGCATAACGCAGTTAAAGTAAGTAATGTCTTAAGGCCTATCAAGGTTGACGACTTCAGTGGTGTAGTGGCTAAGCACGCTGGTTACAAGTCGTCGGGAATCGAGCCAATATAGAAATCAAAATTTTCTATATTGTCTCGGGTCTGGGTGTTGTGGTACCACCGTTGTGTCTGATTTCCATATCACAAGTGCATAAGCTACTTACTTTGGGATCAGAGCAATCTTTGTGATTGGTGTCCAATATTTATTAAAAAGAGGTTTTTGATGGTAAATCATTACGCGTGGATAAGCGCTGCAGATACCGACACAAACACATTGAGAAATCTTACAGAGTGGTATGATTTGTAATCCATGTAACAAATATGAAATTAGCATTCCCAGTTTTCAATGTGAATTTCACTGCACCCGTTGCTATCTGTCTGCATGACCTAAAAGGATTGACTGGCCTAACTGACCTAAAGGTTTGACTGGCAGAGAATGCTTTTAGCATTAAGTCCACCTGTGTACACTAAATTTGTGCAATAAAGTCTTTAAATAAATAAAAATAAATAAATAAATAACCGCTTTATATGCAAATGTGACATTAAAAGATACCTAATTTGATCATGAAATAGGATAACCGATTAATATTACTAATCACCAACATAAAATAAATAGAAAACTTCATTTTTTTATAAAAAGTACTATATAAATCTACTAAACTTTCTTAATTAAAATAAGTTGCAACACAACCTATTTTAATCGCTTAATAAGGCATTAAAAGGTACGTAGGTATAAACGTAGAATAACATAACTTAGAAATTGCCGGCCGATTGAGCAGAAATCTTTAGTTACTGGCGAATGGTCGAGGATTCTGCCTTTCGGCCTTTAGTGATCCGTAAAAATCGGTTAAATGGATTTTTCTCTTCCATACAGGATGTTCTGAATAGGATTTTCCCTTAAGGAATGTTCGAAGCCGGTTTCATAAAGTGAGCGTAGCTAATGATTGCGTTCTGATTGTGGAAGCAATTTCTAATCTTAGTTTGTAAGGTTGGATTTATAATTTTGATGCCGCTTGTAACTAGCAGGCACCAAATGGGAAACTCACCCAAGGAATTTTAAGGTTTTGTTAGGTCTAAATTGTAAATGTAAATGTAACGTGTGAACTGATACTAAACTCTGGTGGTTTCACAATCTACATAAAATATATATTCAGAATAAACTCACCAGAGAATCAGCCGAGAACAGCCTTCAAGCTGCAGTAGCGGGGGGCGTCCGTCGATAACTTATTTCGGTTTAAATTCCACTCACGTCACAATATACAACAGATATATATATTATTTACAACAAAACACAATGTTTTTGAGTTGAAAGGATAAAGTACAGAGAGATAGTCATTTTTATTTATTTTAAGTGTCAAATCAATAACTTTTTATAAAATTCACCAAAGAGTTTTATTACATTTTTGACGGGAGGTCTTAGTATGACCTTTTTTTGCGCCGAGGGCAGTCTCCGGACAATCCAAAAGCTGATCTCCGAGAGCAAGACTGAATAGTCTCCAAAGTATACTATGAAGACCACCAGAGCAACATTTTCTATGATTTGTGTTTTAAACACGAATTATAAGGTTTTTAATCTTGGCTTTTGGCCGATCTAGTTCGCGCCTAAGCCTTGCGCGCGCATCGGTATCGCGGCAAGAAAAAAAAACAACGCGCCATTTTTCGTAAATAATAATTGTCGTCTGTGACGAAGTTTGGATTAATAATTAATCATAATTATTATGAAGTTTAATATTAATGAAAATATCTACTTCAAGTGAAGAAAATGAAGAAAACCTATTATTAACTCCGCCGGACATACGTAACAAGGCGAAAAACGCGTGCGAAAGTCTTTGCCATCAAAATCGAGTGAAATGTATTTTTTTCTGTTTTAATAATTAAAAACTTAGTAAATGAAGAGTCTTGTTTTTCCTCGCAAGTGTGTTGAAAAACGTCGTATGAAACACGTATGCTTGTGACCATTATATACGCGGCTTTCTTATGGCGCACTCGCTTTCGCTCGTGCGCACACAATATCGCCTTGTATGTAATGGTCAACTTAGCACACTTGTATCATATTGTACTATTAATATAGCTTAGCCAACGGATTTTTTATAACAGATGATGCATTTTTATAGCGTGAATGCAAACCAGTTTATACCTAATTAATTGAGTAATGATTGGTTAATGAATACATAAAAATAGATTTCCAATATTTCAACTTGTGTTTAAAAAGTTCCTTACCTCTGAATAGATAACAACAATTAATGTCTAAATAATGTAGTTAAAAAGCCTATGTACCTATGTACGGACAACAGCACGTCAAGGTAAATACTGCGATATCTTATTCAGTTGTAATAAGGGCTATTTTGCAACAAAATTGGGTAACCTGACGTGCTGGCCACTGTTCATAAGTTTATCAAAATACGACAGGAGTCTAAAACATACATTGCTAACATGATTTTAAACTTAATTTACTATAAATATAACAACTCATCTTGAATGGCCATCCGGAAAGTGCCCAACAAAAATCACGGTTCCATAAAAACAACACCTGAAAATATTGCCTATTACGTCACGCAAGCTCGTTTGTCCGTCAGAAGTAATTTATTACACCCTCTTAAACTACGGATGGTTCTTGAGTATGGAAGAAACAATAATAGCAATATCTCTGGTCTTTTTTTGGTCCTTGAAATCTGGTGGAATTCAAACAAATTAATTTACTTTCTTTTTATTAGAAGCATTTTTGACTAATTTAAAATATATTTTAATAACATCTGAAAACAAAAATAGCAGACACTGAACACTTTAAAATTTCAATTTAAGCATCCTGTTTTGTTTCCAATAAATAAATAAAAAATCTGTCTATCTATCTTCTATCTATGTATCTTTAGTGGTTCATGTAATATATTTATTTATATAGGGTGTTGTTTTAGTCAGCGACGAGCGATTCAGGGGTGGTTGTTCAAAGAATACTGATGCCAAAAACATATATATATATATATATATATATATATATATTTTGAAATGGAAAACACTCACAAAATCAATTATTTAATGCGATACAGCGATCGAGTCAAAACTACCAACACCAGGTAGCCTCTTCGTAGCTTACTAGCTACGGCGTAGTATTTCGAAGATACGCGCTAGCTACGCGCGTGGGTGCAGGTTTTCCCATTCATTATGTCTTTTTTTTTATTTTGTGAAGAGGTTTTCTTTTACATAATTTTACATAATTTAAAGAAAACATTTTTTTAGAATAAGTATAACTCATTTTATCATCCCCGAGTTGGATGTCACTGACCTAAACAACAATCTGTATTTATCATTTATATATTTGTTATTTTAGTTTTCACCATAATTGAAAAGTTATAATGTGAGCTTTATTCATCCGGAGTAGGACAACACCAATGTAACCCAATATATCAAAACCACAGTATCCATATAAAATCATGAAAACCTCAATTATGGTATTCCTAAAAGTGTCATCATTACGGAGGATATGTTTCTAGGGGTATTAAACGTATTTAACGTTTTATGAAAAAGACATTTAGATTTAACCGTGGCAGAAAATTTCCATAATTGCTGCAGCATAAAAAATGCTACCAAAAAATCCACCAAAAGTATTTTACACAAAAACGAGGAAGCACGATTTCATACCGTCATTTAGCTAAACGGGCATTTGAGCCAACGGCAGATTATATCGTATAACGACGACATAATATTTTCAAGGCACACATTAAAAAGCTGTTACTCAGTATAGACACCAGTAAGGATGTGCGGAAACATGACATCGATACAAATCGTATCGTAATCGATTACACATCGTCATTTCGAGTCGATTTGTACATACCAGTTCTTTATTTTTTTCATCATATTTTCCATACTCAACGGTGACAATTGCCTATAACTACTTGATTATATTGAACGACATGATAATGACATTCCACTGAACGAAGTATTTATTATTAACACATTTACTGTCCGTGCATTACATGTAATGCACTGATGAGTAAGCTCAGCCATGCATAACATACAAAATACACACCACCAAGAATAGTGAAGTTTATATGTCCGTGGATTGCATATTGGCTAAGACATATTGCCATATTGGACGTATGGAAATTGTATTTGCGATTGCTTTGGGGCCGTAAAAGTGCTAAAATTCTGTGGTGTCCCACTGTAAGGCATTGGCCTAACTCTCATTACTCCACTTTACATGATTTAAGGCATTTACAAAAACTTACTAAAGCTAAGCTTACCCTTACCTCTAATGTGATTACCCTTAATTATTATAAAATCGTATTAAAATCAACAAATTCGACGATTGTTAAAAACTTCGTTTTAGTTTATGTTGCAACAGAATCAATGCATCAATGACGCATGCATGCATCAAGGATACGCTCACGGTAAAAATCGTAAATATCAATAACACGATTGCGTATAACTCGACGTCGATATTTTGTCGTCTTTGGTCTATATTCATGCTTACTTCTAGGTCTAAAAAGCTCATGTGTAGGGAAGTGGAGTTTGTTTTACGAGTTTATGCAGATTACTTGGGGTTTACCTACATGTCGCGTAATTTATACATGACTTCGCGTATTCGTTGGAGATCGAGAGATTAAAAGCATTTCGTTATAATAACTGTTGTTTGTTTGGCATGTTAGAATTTATGCTGGAATGAGATACATCCCTCTGAAATCTTGTTTGAGTTTTATCGTATAAGCTTGGCAGCTTACTAAGAATTATTTAAGTTTCAGGTAAGTAGGTACTTTTAGTCATATTACGGTCACAGATACCTAATAATGAAAAAGTATTAATACTTAGTTTCTTGACTCTGTGCTAAACTAAATAAAATTGAACTCTGTCGATTCTACGACTATTTTCAATTATAATAACACAGAAGAATAAGAATATAATTTGTGTACGTATTAATTTATTCTTGTAAATTAAAAGCATAGCGTATTTTGTAACAATACTACTATCACATGTCTATTTTAGTAAAACGTGTATTACTTTTCCATTATCTTGACCAAAATAGCGTCGGATATTTCTTGAAGCAAAAGAAAAACTTAAAGTTTTATAATGAGTATATCCAAACAACGAGATTTATTCAATACAAAACAGTTCTGTTCTTCCTTAAACGGATACATACCATTGCTAGCTAGAATGCAACGCCTATTTGTACAAGGTTCCGTTACCCGATCCTGAGCTATCGGAGTTGTGCAAGCGGATTGTCAGATTTGTAACTTTGTCTGTTACGAAACAATACACCCTTTAAGCTGTCACTCGACTTGAACATTTCAGGTACCTTAAGCTATTCAGGAAACCTAACACCGTATAGATTGGTAACGTAGAGTTTGGGTTTGCTTCGTCCAGATGTAAGGCTCGTCTAAAGGGCGTGACATAATCACTTTATGAATATCGGTTCTGCAGTTAATGTGTGATAAGATAATACATTATTATCATGATTATTAACAGGTAAAGAAACGTACACTGCTGAATTTAGGCCACCTTCAAGGCTTTCTACAGTGACCGGTCGCAAGCAGTATATGTAACCCTGAGGTCTTTAAAAGGTAGTTTGTTCATCTTGTCGGTGGACGCCTTACGAATATTTGGTAAATATTTGGTATTATTCTAGTCAAAAGTCTTGCTCTGAGTCGGATAAATGGACATTTTTTTTGTAAAGTGAAATACTTTTAGTCCAACTCTGTTATAAGAAGATAAGAACTCGCCATGAAAAAAAAAACACTTGTCTCTGCTTGTACAGTTTGTTTAGCCCCAACTAATGAAGACAAGTTTACCCTAAAATATTTGTGTTTAAAACGACAACACAGTCAAGTCTCTAATTCAAAAGACTGTCGCAAACTTAATAAATAAAATGTTAGCACGGTCCGGGCAAGGATCGCTGAAGTGCGGCCGAACTTTTCTCTTATTTTCCACTGAAAAATGTGAACTCCGATATTTTTCACACTTTTACAGCGTGATAACATTAGCTGGGATAGGTAACTTCATATTTTTCGCTGGACCGTGAAGTCATAATTAAGAGCGTCACGTAGATTTTAGAACACTAGCTTTTCTCTTTTGTTCTCACTAAATCGAGGTTGAAGGCGATTGGGAGTGAAGTAATTGAATCTTTTCTAAACTAAAAGCTAGTTTCATATTTCTTTTTCAACTCTTAATACAGCCAAGTTCAAAAAAATATCAGTTTTATCTTAATTTATTGAAAGATAATTTACTTTTTATTTAAGGTGTCATGTATTTTATGAGTTTTGTGCAAAATTAAGAAAATGTTTCAATATTATTTTGACCTTATTGTATTTTTTTATATTATAAGGTAATTGAATGATGTACAAGTAAATCCATTATTCGGATTTGATATAGCTATATAAAACCCGTGATCCGTGAAATAGACTATAAGTATTGGACACCGATCACATACATTGCTCTGATTCCAAAGTAAGTAGCTAATTGCACTTGTGTTTTGGAAATCAGACACAACGGGACCACGACACCCAGACCCGAGACGATATAGAAAATTTTGTTTTCTATATTTACCCGACCGGGAATCGAACCCGGGACCTCGGAGCGGCGACGCCTTGAAGCCAGTGTGCTTAGCCACTACACCACGGAGGTCGTCGAAATGATTAGTTAAAAAACTCAACCAAGTAGAAAAAAAACACGTTTCTATCCATTTATTTCATTAGGTTAAAGCAAAGAACGTCCCGGTAAAATGTTTTCGCCGCCGCTCTTCCTTCCCTGTGAGTCTTAATTACGTGGATTATGAAATTTTAATACTTTCTGAGGTATGTACGTAGCAATCCTAGCATTCTGTAAGCGTCCATTGGGATTCTTAGAAAAAGGCTGTTCATTATTTAAAATTGTAAAGAAATTCATAATTAGAGAAAGAAAAAGCCGTTGCTTAAAATATATACGTTAAATTTGCGTTTAATATCTGGCGAAATAATGATGGTATTAGTATGTGTAAGATTTTATTCGATTAAACGCAAGAAAATGAGAACTTTTCTCGTTTGTAAGATGTAATTGTTGTATACGTTCCCATTTTTTCAACCAATTCCATTCATATTTCGCAAAATATTCATCTTAAAAATATGCAAACTTTTCTGGTAGATTAAGCTCAGAGAAATAAATTAAATATGATACTTTACTTGCCTAGTTTAATAAATTTACAAGTTTTATACACCGTTAACTTTTCCTGACTTACAAAATATCTTCAAATGATATGATCTTATAAGTATGAGCATCGTCTCATTCGATAAAGCACAATAAAATACCTCCTGACAGAGGGAAGGAAGCCTAGATTTTGGTAGGACTCATACACAGGTGTACATATTTTGCCGCCAAACAATCTTAAATGGACATACTTTACCTGAACCAAAACTATTTTAAAGTTACGAACATTTCAGAATAGATTTGTGACAGAAACACCCTTGACTCACACACGCTCACAATACGAATCCTGAAACCCTCTGACTATAACAGAAAGTTATGTGGCTACCTCACATAGCCTTCAGTCTACTTAAAAGCCTTCGTCAAGTGTCAAACTCCATATGATCGATACATCAATATTACTTAGACTGATTAGCAAATAAGGCAGGTGTATGACGCCAGATGCGGTACCCCAAAACGATGCCGCGATGGTTAAGTTTAATCAAAAATATAGCCTCAAGTTTTCGCAGGCGCTCCATCCAACGTCTCCCTGTAGCCTCGTAGATGCAAATATTAAAGATGACTTGTACTCCTAGGCAGTAAAGGTAACTGTTTGCCAAATTTCACCACAAAAAAGGGTTGTGCCATAAAATTTTACGTTAATAATAGATGAAGGTGGTTAAAAAAGTAACCCCGTGTGATCGTTGGAAAGAAAAAAGGACATAAAATAAATACAAAATCCCTTTTTAGCTCTGAGATTAACCAAAATAAGATAAGTTTCTTGGTGCTTATTTTTCTTATCTTATGAGAATTTCGGTTACAAATTTATTTGAAAATTAACCCAAGATGAAAACATCCACCAGTTAGAACGAACGACATTTTAAATATAAGTGATAACGATGGATCTTACAACTGATCACTTGGATATTATGGTATTCTTCATCAAAACTTTAAGGGTCAGCAGAAGATGTCCTAGGTCAATAAAATTGCGGGCTTTTTTTTAATTAGTATGTGCTTGTTCTTCTCAATGTTCCATAAAAGTAGTACGATAAGGAGTCTGCGTTCTGCTTGCGTTGAACTTGCTTTATTAATCAGCTCAGGCTGTAGTAAATTTGGTTTAATCGGTCAATTGCCGCGACCGGATTCGGCCGTTATGTATCTGAACAAGCAATAGTTGCTTAGAATACCTACTATAATCGAAACAATATGCTGTCGTTTTTTCATGCCTGTTCGAGAGCGTATTCCATGGCAAAGTGGATTTATACACGCGCCGGTCGCATCTGCACCTCGCCTATATTCCCTCGTTACACTGAATTTGTTATGACCCTCGCTAGGCAGAACGAATCAATTTCTAGTTCGCAAATTGCGAGTAAATAGGACGAGAATCGGTAATGGCGGTAATTCACAAAGAAACAATTGGGGTATTTGTGATTTTTGCCCACTACAGAAAAAAGAAATGTTATCGATTTAGGCACACAAATTAACGCCGTATTTTATTATTTAGAATTTTACCTCTTTAATATTTACCGCTTGGTGCAAAAACCCGACCCATGACGTATGTTTTTATAATAGGTGTTTTGTTTAGGAGATTCGGTCAGAAGTTCATCAGTATGAAAAGTAGGTTGCAATATATAAATTAAAAAAAACTGTAAATAAAAGCACCATAGCACATATTTTTTAGCAAGTAAATGAGCCTACAACCGACTACACGATATTTTCCCAAGTAATTTCAGTTTCTCGTCAAGGATTATTTATTTGCACTAGTCACCAGGCTAATAAATCCTCTATCTCCCTATTAAAGTTCCTTCGGGCTGTAAGATATGGGCATCTTGCCACGGTTCAAAGAACTTGGCAGTTTACCATGATTCCTAAGTACATGTAAGTGGTTTCATAACACAAGTTGGTTTAGTTACCTTAATGTAGACTTTCGAAAAATGCGGCCTGCGTTAGTAGCATGACGCATGTGGAGCCTAGGAGCCGCGCGGCTATGATGGTATGGTAACAAAGAACTCGGGGTATTTTAAACACGCGTTTCAAAAACGCGCGTTTCCAGCGCCATAGATGTTTATTGTTGCGTTTGTTTTGGTTCAAAGGCACGTATAACGCAAACCAACCAAGCGCATATACGTGCGTTTGAATTTATACAAACTGAAGAGGAGTCTTTGATCAAAACGCGGAAGCTGCGAGCGACTACAGCGCTGCATCTGCGCGTATACGCGCAAAAGGCGCGTTTCACGATCGTACCGTGTGCTTAGGTTGCAAAATTTGGTTAGAATCTCGTTTGAAGCGCGTGTACACGATTCAACTGCGCATCGTCTGCGCGTTTAAAATACGCCCAAATGTGCTCAGGGCCTAAAGCAAGCCACATTGGTCGGAAGTCTCCCTCGACAACAATAGTTGAACCACGAACAAGTGCTTTACTTGCCTTTTTAAGGTCTTTGCTTTGTTGTGCCCTTTGTTGACTTAAAATAGTACTATCTTGTACGTCGCAAATAAAATACTTCAAAACTTCTGTTCCTTCATAAATGTGAACTTTTCATACAAAATAAGGCTAAAACGATCCAAGGTCGAGAGCAAGGATGAAGAACGGGGATTATCCTAAGCAATAAATAAGCAAGGACGGCTTGGGACATAAGAATCCACAGGATTTATGTGTAAGACCCTCTATAACAAAGCAGCTTTGGTTTTTATATTTAGCTTCGTTCTCACGCGAATAGATAAACCTTTTATATGTTTCGTCGCAAATGCTGAGATTTGTTCTACAAATAATATGTGATGTTCTTGTAAATCTTCCCAAATCATTACTAAGATTGCTGGTGTTATCCGATAATAATACGTTACGAGGGTAGCTATATTTTTTGCTATCGGTTTGTTTGCACGAGAAACTCCAGATCTTCTTTTCGTGTCGACTCTGGCGTTATATTTTTGAGGACCAGTACTCGTCGACTGAGCTTTATCAGTACCGTTGTACAGGTCCGCACGTGTGCAGGTGTAGGGACACATAGGGCAAGACAAAAGGTGTGCCATCGTCTGTGGAGAGACACCACACAAGCATGCGTCGTCTGCAACATAACCCCATCTGTACAAGTTCTCCTTGCTTCGGCCGACTTGTGTCCGCCCGCAGTCTATTTAAGGACTTCCACGTTTACCAAGGTAGATGACGTTTAGGGGAGATCATTTTAATCTTTGTAATAATATACTTCATACAAAAACTATAACATAAAATCAGTAAAATTTTAATGATCGCAGAATCACACTCGTTGCAGACCTCACGCAACTAGCCGGTAGGCGTGTTAAACCGTTGTGGAAGCCTACAAGTATGTTCAGCGGATGATGCCTTCTGGTTGATAAAAATGAAAATCTGTCCCAATTTTTTAGTTATTATATTACGTCTGTATGTTAAAATATACTCTAATTATTGGTTTAGAATGTTGTTAACACTTCCAGTGTCATATTTTATATTCATAAAGATGAAATGAGAAACCCAAAATTGCGCACGAGCGGAAGTCGAACCAGCAACTTTCTGGCTGATATCACGCGTAAAGACGTAGGTATTCAAAAGAGACCAGAAATTATTCGGCACGCTCGGACCAGCACGGTAGCACAATTGGAAGAGCTTTTTGGCCCGGTCAGCCAGAAAGTTGCTAGTTTGAGTCCCGCCAATGCGCAATATTTGGTTTCTTGATTCATCTTTATGCTCTAATTATTACCTACACACTTTCTCCAAAATCAAAATAGTAAACGGTTACTGGTGCCTAATATCGCCTAAAGCAATTGTCCACCTTAGCCCGCTACTTATTCTATAAAGCCTTAATAGTGTTATTCCCTCGGCAAAGTATATTAGCCTAAGCGTGTTTTATGTGCCATGAACAGGAGTTATATCTCGTTGACACACAGACCTTTCCGGCTAGTGTGTAACGTTGCTAAACTTGCCAACTTATTTTGTGATTTAATATAGGATTTATCGCTGTTTTCGATTAGGAGTCAGTCAATGCCGTGATTCTTATGCAACTAACATTCGAAAAAATCAAATTTGTTAGGTATACGAAGAAAATACAGTTCTCGCTTTTTCAGGGCCATGATATCTCTATGCATCTCAATTTCTTACGGGCGGTATAATGTTGTACGTGTATGTGAGAATCGGAGCCTTAAAACGAACCTTTTCAGCATACTAGCTGTGCTACTAAAAACATTTAAAGGTTTTTTAATCATCTCAATTAATTACACACTTTAAATAAATCAAATAAATTATATATTATGGTTTAGTATGTTTTTAACACTCACAGTGTCATCTTTTATATTCATGAAGATGAAATAAAAAACCAAAAATTTGCGCACGGGCGGGACTTGAACCAGCAACCTCTTGGCTGACCAGGCCAAACGCTCTTACCAATTGAGCTACCGTGCTGTCAGTCCGACCTTGTGAAACTTGTGGTCTCTTTATGGATACGTCATTGCGTGACGCTTAGTCGGACGCAATGTTGGAATGAACAAAATATAGATATTCAAATCAAATATTCTGTGATCATGAATTATACTCTGATTTTAAATTAGATAGACCAGAATGACAGTTTTAATTGCACTTTTTATTTTGTTATATTGCAAGCGTAGTCCCAAAGTGTTGTACGAATTCAACTGTGAGCGATTAATTGAATTTGTACATTTTTCAAAAATGTAATTGTGCTAATATGGATTAACCATCCATGTAAAACGTTGAATACAGCTTTAGACAAACGAAATACATAAATAAATAAATATATGATTAAACATTTTTAGACCTTGCACTTACAAAGTCAATTTTCTTGTATGGCTTTAACCAATTTTGACTTTTACTATTTTAGAAATTATGATGGTATTTGTAAGAAACATAATTTTTCATCGGATTTATTTTTGTAGATATTTCTAATAACACTATTTTATTTAATGATTATAAACGAATTCAAACTATATCTATTTAATTAGCCAACATTAATTTAAGGAAACGATAGTGTAACAATTAGATTTTCGGATTGTTTAGCAACTACACTATTTTTAAATTACGAAAAAGTGGTCACCCACCAAATGTAATTTTGGTCCATTAAAAATCTGAGTATAAAGTGACTTACTTATTTATGATGAGCGTCTTATTTACTTCTGTAACTCTATTTTTTAATGAGTCAATTTGAAGACTTGGTTTTCGTTCAAAAATCTATTTAAAGTCAATGAAAATCAAGCTAAATATCGATGCTAATAGTTACAAAATTAAGTTATCTTTCTTTCAATCACTGCCGTGTGGATTTCATGATTTTAATTAGAAAATTAATTAAAGTTTTTTTTTATTGTAATACATTCTGAGGTGGAATTGTGTAAAGCAATCGTATTCAATTGACAGTTCATAACGTAGGATATGATCTGTCAAATCCTTTGTTCTTTGCCATTTGACAGACCATACCGTACGTTTTGAACTGTCAAATGAATACGATTGCTTAACACAATCGCACCCCTGATCTGATCATCAAAAACAGTTTCTAAAGTTTACTGACAGCCCCTATTACAATCTGATTGTCAGTGTTGTCATTGATACAAAGGGAAAAGGGTAATTATTATTTTTTCTTAGCAATAAGGGAACTGTCCACTTTACCATTCCAATTCGAAAGCTCCACTCAGCTATTAATCAGTTCCAATTAAAACATAATTAAAAAGATAAGGCTAGGGTTGGAAGGTCTCGGCCGTCATTTTGCTTATTAATATTAATGACTGAGCCAGCTTAGGGGTGTCGTGCGAGGATTGCTGAGGTTTTGTTATAATTGAGGAAAAATGATTTGTATTAAAGAATATAGTTCTGAATTCTTTCTATAACATGTTTTAGTTATTTTCCAGCGTTGTAGGCTCGACATGATTTACCTGTTGAGCACCAGATGACGCTAAATTTGTGAATCATCCTTGAATCTAAATTCGCGTTGTTATTAATTGAAAATAGTTTATTTCAATAAACTTTTAAATAATTCAGTTATTTTATTTTATTTTATAAATATAAAGATTACAATCAATAAAAACAAAAACACGAATTTTGTTTCCGATATAGGTAGGTAATCTAGAGAAATACAGTTTCGTTTTATTTTTAACATAAACAAATAATATTTGGAAAGTGAAGGTTTTAAGGAGTCTACTTATTTGAGTTAAACCATGCATCAAGCTAGCATAACACAATGTGCTATATAAACATATCATGTCAAATATCAACAAAAAAAAGTTGAAAGTACAACTTTTTAAGACAACCTCTTGAATGTAACTTTCAGCTGCTAAAAACGTTATCCAATCACTAATGCGACAACCCTTCAAGTTGATTAATATCTAGAGCCGTCGACGAAGGATTGTTCGTAACTTTAAATTCCACTGAGGAATTGACTATTAGCCTACTTAGATCTTTCACCGCTATTTTGAAAGCTGACCTTGGAAAGACAACTCAACGTTTTTTAACAATCGCTGTGTGCGAAGTTAGCTGTAGGGGCAGTAGAATCGATGATAGGTCTCGCAGTGACGAAAAAGAAAAAACAACGTTTGAGGACATCTGTCACCGTTACTCTAGCAATTTTAGCTCAAAATTTACATATCCGTTCATTATATAAATTAATAATAAGTAATAATCGACACATACATTAACTTTATTGAATATATTAAACGGATAATTCAATATTTCTTTAAAAATACTTTGGTAAATTACATTACGTTATGACAACTAGACATTAGTCGTTTCAACGTCGGCCAATAGTCGTCGCGCACGGTCCCAATACGTGTACATTCGAGGTATCTCATGCCTAACCACTTCGCAAGCGTAAAATGGTCATTACGTGAGGCAATGGCAGCCAAGACAGATTTTCTTGGTTTTGTAATTAATAAAAAGGGAGTCAATTTTATATATTCCTTTTTCTAATAAAATTCGTTATAATTTTACCCATTGTTACCCATAATTTAAATGTAGTTGTTATGTTTTTTATTGTCTGATAATTTTATAAAATTTACTGATGTATATTTACAGTAAGCTTTGTTTTTGTATGATTAAGTTTTTTTTGCATTTACTTTTACTTTTGAATAATTTTAGGAATTATGAAATTATATTTATTTCAGCTAATGTCTTATTGAAGTAACAGTGTTTTTCTCAGAAAATGAGTATTAAAACGTTGTTGTAAGCGCATCTGGGGTATGCCATCTTTTACCGGATAAGTGAGACGTCTTTGTAAAACATACGATGCTGTACGATAAAAGAATTTGTCTTAGTAATAAAGTTGAGAGGATGAAGTAGGTACTTTGGAACGCTCGTTTAACTTTCAAAGCAGTTGTAGTTTTGTATGGGCAATAGCAATTTTAACTATGCCGTTACAAATATTCGTAAGATTGTCAGAACGCCAACACAAAAGTGTAATGTACTAAGGTTGTAACATTAGATAGTACCAAATTAAAATAGTAAAAAAATTGCAATATCTATAACTCACTTATTTTTTTTGATATGTTAAACCACTGTTTTGTAAACCCATAAAAGAATCAAATAAAAATATAACAAAAAAACCTCAATGAAGCCGAGTGGGTAGGTATTGATTGCAAGTTATTAATCTATTAAATTAATACCGCTATTTTTAACCTTAATCAAAATATCGGTATGAAATATCAAAGGAAAAGTTCATAATTTACAAATGAAACCCTGAAAAATTAATCTCGCCGTATTTATTTCGATTTTAAAATTCACGATAACGCAAACTGTGGTTGACATCTGGTTAACCGTAATTGAGCATTAATTTGATCTCTGTTTCGGTCCTTTTGTTTAGATGAATAAATTAATTTTGGATTGGAGTATGCCTGCTTTTTTTAAGCGCTATTGAGTAGAGTGACGTCTTAAAATATTTTCTTTGTTGTGCATGCGCGTTTAAGTCAGTTTCAAGAATTTTTCGTTTAAATACGCATACTTTATGCCTGTTTAAGCAAACGAGTGATCAGTATTATGGTTTTGACGACCTCAATGGTGTAGGTTAAGCTGTGTTTAGAGGCGTCGCCGCTTAGAGGTCCCGGGTTTAATTCCCGATCGGGTTAATGTAGAAATCATAATTTTCTATATTGTCTCGGGTCTGGGTGGTGTGGTACCACCGTTATGTCTGATTTCCATATCAAAAGTGCATTGGCTACTTACTTTGGGATCAGAACAATATATGTTATTGCTGTCCAATATTTATATTCAAATTTATGCACGAGTTCAATAGATTGTGATAATGCTGTTGATATTTTCAGCTCAGTGCACCATTTTAAATTTTACTACAACTACAGCTACAAGAAATGACAAATAGCTGTCAAACTACACACAAATACCGGTCAAGTGTGAGTCGGACTCGCGCACGAAGGGTTCCGTTATCCGTATCATCCACTATAGCACATTTATTGCCCTAATAACATGTCCTGTACCATATGTTTACGATTGCCTTACAAGAAGGTTTTGGTCCCTTGAATTAATAAAATATCTGAAATAAAAACGGTTATACCTTTTAATGGCGATGTCTCAAAATTTTGATATATTTTCAGCTCAAAGAAAAAAAATACTACACTTTCAGTTTCAAATCTGAACGCATTTTGGAGGCAAAAAAAAATGTAGAGAAAATTAATATTTTTTTACGTATCTGGTACTAAAAGGTAGTAAGGTACCTTTTAGTTGGAAGAGGGTGGAGAGATCGGACTCTACTCGTATATATAGTGAATGGCGCATTTGCTCTCATTTTGTCCGTTTGTAACCCTAGGCTAAGAGCTTTGTTACTAAATACACTTATATAGACTGAGTGGCCTGAAAAAATAATTTATTATTTTTATTTTTTTCCATCAAAAATGAGCCGTTTAAAACTTAATGTTATGGAAACATGCCACTTTATCGAAAAATTATGTGAGTAAACTTATTGTTATTTTAAGAGACTTATTCAAGATTCACATGATGGGTTAGGCAAAAGAAAAACAACATCTCCACGTTACTTACATGAGATCACAAGAAAAAAAAACTTATTAAAAATATTTATTTTTATATTTATTTATTTTATATTTATTTTACTTTGGTGGTTAAATTAGAATACTAACCCATGCCAAATTATAGTTTACTATGTCTTAAAGTCTCTTTGCTGGACTCCGGACGGACAAACGCTCATGGTGAAACTATAATATGAATAGCCCCCCTAGCCGATTTCGACTACGGGTGCCAGTCACAGCGACTGCGTGGGACATATTATAGTGAATAAGTGTGTGCACAAACACAGGTGCACTCTCTATTACTCAGGCAGTATTTTCTGTTAGCATAATTATTGTTTGGTCGAATATTTATATGCCCGAATTTACAATGGCATACTTTTAAGATAACAGAAATTTATAAGGCATAATTACCTTTGGCAAAATTTTAATTTGCATACTTTCGCTAAGCATAATGTTTATTAAGTACGATGTTTATTTGGCATAATTTGACTAGGCATACTATTAAGAAAGCAGAATATCGTTTAGAATAATTTCACTGCGCATATTTCTATTTCTTTTAAATAGTATTTTACCCTAAAATTGAATTAAAAGTCATAAAGTTGTGGTACAAAAGTTTGTGACAGAAACGAATCGGTGCAAAACCGAATCCACGCAGTTTTGTTTGCCCCACCCCTAGAGTGTAATTTAAAATCGCGTAGGCGCAGAGGGGCGAGGCAGCCCGCGAGCTGAGGAGCAGGTGGTGAGCGAAAACCATCTGCGACGATAAGCTCGCGTGGGACTGCCAGAGCCCCGCAGCGCCGGAGCCGTGACAGAAACCATGCATGTTGCATGCAAGCTGTTGCTTGCTTGCATGCTGCATGCTTGCTTGCTTGCTTGCTGTATGCTTGCTTGCTTGCTGCATGTTTTGCTTGCTTGCTGCATGTTTGGTTTGCCATGCATGTTATATGTTTGTATTGCTGAGATAGAACTACTTGGGATACACAGAGAAATTAAGGTTTATAGGAGAATATTAAGTATGAAAAATATGCCAAAAGACGATTCGGACTGTGAACTTTCTGCGATAGGATGATTCTGCCTATTAATGACTATATATACGAATTGTATGCCACAAGACGATTGTATCTGTGAACTTTCTTTTGAACGTCTGACAAATAAGTAAATGCTAATTGATGTTCTGTGAAAGGAAGGTTATGCTATTTGATGATATGCCAAATAAAATTATGACAATAAAAATTCTGCGAAACAAGGTAGACCCAAAAATATACGTGCAGCGGTCGAAGTCTGAAGCACAAGTAATAATGTAATTTTTTGACAATATTTTCCTTCTGATGCATCAAAAACTTACCTAGCTATTCTTAAATACATTGTAAATTGATTCGTAATTTTTCGAGTATAAATCTTCTTCACAAAAACACCAATTTTGTCTCAGTGTTTTTCGAGCGTCACTTGACTGTTCTATGGGAAAACTATATCGATACTTCCAACCCTGGTATTGTTATGGTGCATTGTAGCCTTCGTGATTATTCTTTGAATTTTTAAATAAAAGGGTGACCAATCACCATTGTTCTCTTTCCTGACTCTTAAAACGCCTATGCCAGATTAAAAATAATTTGCATTTTGAAAATCTTGTAACCTACACAGCAATTGGCTTTCAGTTTCGCTTAGCTCACTCAACTCGCTCGAAAAATGGTGCTTCGTCAATAAGGCAAGTTTTGATTAATTACACAGTTAAGTCTCGCTTGAGGCTTGCAACGCAATAAAAGTGCAGCGGTTTTGTTTAAAGAGATTGCAGTCTTGCAAATTGAATTTTGAGCAAGATGACCAGGAAATTGCTGCACAGTAAAGGATTGTTCTCGTTTGATATTGCATGAGCCTAAAATGGGGGTGACTCGGTAAATGTAGGTATCAATGTTGAATAATGTCACAATCATTTTGGTTATACTGCAATTATTACGTCACATTTTGTAATGTGTACTCGATAAATATTCATATAAGTTTTCATAACGTTTCGATATCCAATGCTTGCACAAATGATGAAGTCCTTTAAACCTCTTTAAGCGATTTCTCTATTCAAATGCTGAGATTTTTTAATTTGGCTACGAAAATTTATATATTTTTTACCTCAGCGTTAATCGGCCCATAGCGTAGTAGGTGTACATGCATACGACTTATATTAATAAAACACGACAAGGCCATTAAAATACAATAGTTTCAAATGTGCCAAAACAATTAAACTGTAATCAACCGGCACCCGAATTCTTAAAGTTTGGACACGCATTACCATTAATGTCCCAACTATAAAAGTTGCCACTCAACCGCGGTATGGGCACCCTTAATTGCTCGTACGGGTATCGTGGTATGAAGGGCCTGGGTCTATCTTGAATCACTCGTTTCGAGTCGAGTGCTAGATTTCTACGGATTTTCGCTCGTCATCTGGAATTTCGTCGAGTGTCACATAAATTGCAAACATCTATTTTAATAGACTTTTAAGTCATGTAACCATTACGCATTTTTTTTTGCAATTAATCATCTCATTTTGAAGTTTGTCAGTTTCATGGACACAGAATGTGTCGTTCCGACACACTTTATCGATGTTGGAGTTTAAATCTATCGTTCGCTGTCTATTACAAAGGCACCCGCGGCAATTTAGCGTCGTGGTATACGTTCGGCTGCCTCGACTTATGCTGAGCCTGCCTGAGGGTGCCTTTTCGACTCGAAAAGTCTTGTTTTTTGCATGTTTTTTTTCTTAATGTCTTTTGTTTTCGGTCGAATAAAAGAGTTTTCTTTCTTTCTATTATTAGTAAGTGGAAATAATCGTTGCATTCTTGACTTAATTGACTTAAGGTCCTGTAACCCCTATGGGACAGAGAGCGTCCACAGTGCGCCGCCATCCCGATCGGTTTTGAGCTCCGCGCTTTATTTCGCTCCAAGTCCAACCAGATCTGCTTTGGGTGGCCACGTTTACGCTTTCCTTCCGGATTCAAGTATAGGACTTGCCTCGGTATGTGTTTAGGGTCCCTTTGCATTCATCCAGTTCTATTTGCGGCGCTCTCGGAGTTTCATCGCAGCGTTCCCTCAGTTCCAGATTGGAGATTTTCTCGGGACCGTGTATACCGAGTATAAAGCAAAGACAGCGGTTAATAATGACCTGGATTTAGTGCGATATGTCTTGTGTGACCCTCTTCGTCACACAAACATATAGCATGGTATTGGACCGGAATATTTTGAGCTTTACTCTCCTGGTCAGCTTCCGCGATTGCCATATGGGATTTGCATTCGAGTAACTGTAAACTACAAGTATAAAAATTTTAAGAGACGTCAGCCCAAGCTCAACTTGTCACGAGTGATCCAAAAATAGTTTCCCCAGCCCTAAAACGCTGGTATTCAGCGGTTGAGTGTTATTCAGTTATTTACGAGAGCCACCGCCCTCCATTAGGGCGCCTCGTTATGGAACAAAATCTAGGGATTATTGAAGAATTCAACAACAACAGAATAAACAAACTAAGTGGTCCACCGACAAAAGGCCAATTGGAACTCAATGGGTATATCTTGTCTAAAAACATACTCTACAACTCATTAGGTAAATCCATTAAATTGTATGTACACACAAAAACCTTTAGCTCTCTTTCTGTTAACTTTAGCTCACAATTTTATTTTATGAAGAATTTTCTATTCAGAATATAAGTAAGTGGTAGCTCTTTAATTTTCATTACATATTTATGGAGAAAATAAATCTCGCTTATTAATTACATGTCTACTTTTCGGGTACATATTACTTTCTCGGACAAATTTGTGCGACTTTCAAACACCTTTTAGATTTTCTGCTTACTCCCTTTGAAAGTTATGAAGAATTTTGGAAAGGTTTAAATTATATACATAGATTGTATGAATTTCTAATCATAATTCGAAATTTTAATTTATTTATTAAAATACATACTTGGAATTCCTCTTGGATTCGTTATTTTGTCAACTAAATAAAATAAAGATCGAGTGTGTGTCTTTCTTATGATTTTGATGATTGTCTTATTTTTTCCGGTCTAATAATTCTATTGACTCAATACAAATTATCGATGTCCACATGTTATCCTTGCCTGCAGTTTCAGTTATATCCAGGCCTACCTACAACTTTAAAAATCAATAGTATCCGCATGACACTAGGGCGAATGGCAAGCAAACCATAATTAACTACAGAAGCCTCTATCAGTCAGTACATTATGTAATCTGAAGCTGTAGCCTGCGTTATCAAGACAACACCCAGTAAAACCGTCCAAATTATAGCTTTATATATTTGCCAGTCGTAAAATGAAGTTGCTCGATAAAACTGTTTGGCTTCCATTGTTGGGATCCAGGTCACATAGGGCGTAACGATGGAAGCTATATAAAAATTTGCATTTTTTCAAGATAGGAAAATGTTGTATTTGGCATTGGAATACCCCTTTAATTTCATTACATTGTTTGAAACTTGTTAGAAATAAAGAAACTGCATTAGCAGCGTCTATGAAAAATCCAATAAAGATAAACACACATTCCCGGAACATGTACAGAAATTAAGAACTTCGGTTATGAAAACTCACAAAAAGTAATTGTACCCAAATACTTTTAATTCGTTAATTTTAATTTAATTCAATATCAAAGAAACGGAAAAAAAACCTCTTATATCATTATTTTTTTGATACTTACAGCTATCAACAATTAAATTCACATAATATTGTGCTGAGAACATTATTTTGATTTCAGGTCACATTTGATTTCAGGTTTTTTCAACATAATTCATTCATATTATTTCGCTTCCTATTTTGCCAGTTATAATGTCTTATACGAAGCAATTACGGCATTGAGAACCTTTGAAGAGATCCGTAATAAGCAGAGACGCTCCTGCACCATGCGTGCGGTTTCAAAACCGCCATTTTAATTAAGATTGTACTCATAAATTTTCGCTTTGTCACCGTGGTCTACCGTCGACTGAAAATATAATGCATTGCGTATATTTGTGAATACGATCGTCGACTTCCCTGTCTTCGACCGTCAAGACCGCCCGAGAACAAACTCTTTAAAAATTATAATATGTACGAAAAATGGTAGTATAATAGGCGATTATTTTAATTGTGTTCCTCGTTGGTGTTGGATAATAGCAATTGCATTAGCTGGGCCGCATGCGTAGGTGGTGAGGAAGGGCGGGCGGTGCAACCTGCATTTGCCTCAACTAATACTCAACGCGGTAACGTTTCGTGTGGCTACCTGCGCCGGTGTCGCTTAGTGGGGAAAGAGAGCAAAATAATTATTAATAATAAAAAAGTAAATTGAAAACATAAATTAGAACCGTCTTTATGTTAAGTTTAGATACATATTGAATAATAACTATGCCGCGATACCTTAAATTACTTAGTTTTTTTAGAGAAAACCTATTTGAGCAATCCACTTACGTCTTAATCTAAATTCCATAACTAGGAAAAAAAAACTACTGTCATCATCGTTTTACACTCGTTACTCTCCAAAGTCTTCTTCAACTACTGCAGTCACTTAACACAACTCGGACAAAAGCACTCTAATGTAATCCAAGGCAGTCAATATTATGACCTTAACAATCAAGATTTAAAGACCGTTGACACGGTCACGCGCAGAAATATCAATTGCATTTAAGAGGACGCAAGTGAAGTGATATTTTCTGATAATGTTAGCGTTTATTTGATTTATCACTGGCAGCACAGTCGCGGGCGCCTCACCTCGCTCCGAATTTGTAAAATTATTTTATTTTGCTTATATTTTTCTCGCTCGCTTGTTTGTGAAGATTAATGCTGTTATGAAAGGACCAATCAAGATATTATAAGTGTACTGCAGCTGTTGCAGATGCTTATAGAAAAATGGGAACACTTTGTTGATGGAGCAAGCACTTGATAAGGGTAAGTTAGTTTAGTATTTACTTTTTTTCATATTATATTTAGTTCCTATTTATAGTGCGGGGCATTTTATCCATATTAATATTAAATTTTGAAAGTAACTAAGTATGTCTGTTACAATTTTACTGCTTACTGTACTCAACCGCTCATATAATTACTCATTCCGCTTTTTTGTATCGATACACGGACAACAGCACGTCATGGTAAACACAGCGATATCTTATTCACTTGTAATAGGGGCTAGTTTGCAATAAAAGTGGGTAGCCTGTCGTGCTGGCCACTGTACAATCGGGCCCCTACTTTTGAATCTCTCGCGTCAAGATGGCGTGTGATATATTTATTTACTATCGGCTAAATTTTACGTTATTTCCATTGATTTTTAATTCGTTATTGGACGAAATTCATACGCTATATTTAAGCGATTGGCATGTTACAACCATTTTTTTACTATAAATACTATTTTTTTTGTTTCTTTAACTATGTTCGTGACGTAGTACACTTATTATATCTACAGCTTACGAAGAAGGAAAATGTAACTAATTCTGATAATCACATCAACATTTGTTCAACCAAACAGGAGATAATACCGGTCAAACTGAGAACCTTTTATATGATATATAAACATTTTTCACGTCCGTTGCTTGTTCTTAAAATCTACGGAGTTTGCTTTACCAAACTTCAAAGGATTCTCACCGAGAGCATCGTTCCCGTTCTAGCAAATTGTTAAAGCGATTGCTTAGATCGAACTCGAGAACATTCTTTCCCTAACTGAATAGAATTTGAGAAGAAGATCGTTGAGCAAATGTTTGCCCAAACATACCAGCCACAGTCTGAAGCAGTCGATAAGTTTAATCGGTTTAAGATCAGTAGAATCTTTAATAAATCGTAAAAAATAAGAGAATTTTTAAAAAGTATTTACCTTTAAGCCAATATTTGCACCCAGTGGATCCCCTTGTGGAAGACGGCTACGTGGTTGACCCAGAAAAACATGGCGTCACAAGCTGGACTCATTTAACATGGACTGGAAGGCAATTGCCCAAAATTAAGGGAGAGTGGAAAATGGATTGCAAGGCCTTTGCCCTGCAGTGGGACACTATGGGCTCTTAATATTATTATTTGAAAAAATATATTCTGTAACAACGAGCTGCAACCACACCGTACACCGAGCAAGGGCGCTACGCAGTTTCGCATGATTACCGATAGATGACGCTGTCTCTTGTTAGCTCGCGGTATTCCTTGGTTCTTCCCGAGATGATATATAGCCAACGTGATAGGAGCTTAATGCGTACAGCAGCTTTCACCTCTGGATCTATTGGATTTTTAGAGAATCTAAGGCCTCGTATCATATTTAACCTCGCACGATTACTTTTTCTGGCTTGTGTACGGGATCATCCACACTACGTCATTGGTTGTGACTCATAAAACTGTTACTAACTACGTCACTTTGAAAATAAACGGACTGGAGCTTGAGCTTTTTCATTAAAAAACCCCTACTACAATTTTAAATTATTCTTTTCAACCAATAACTAACGATACATGCTTTTTTCTCAGCGCTGTGTGAGTGCTATGTGACTTACGACAAGTACCTAGAGTACTCGAGACTACCTCGCCTGCGGACGTAGTCTGAAGCAAATATTTTGACATTTTGCGTAGACAATGCTGAGACAAAGTTGTTTTTTTCGTGTATTTGTTGCTTAAGAAGAATTTTTTAAAACTTAAAACGGTGCAGTCGCAGAAGCTTGAAATTGACAAATTATGTACTGTTTTTTGGCGACTGCATCGATACTAACGAGCGTTGGCATCGCTGCTAAATTAAATCTGTTCATTGCATGAGTCGCGATGCTGAACCGCGGTTTTCAAAATGCGCGACTGCATCGATGCTAAAAGTCGCAAAGTTTAAGGGTTTTAATAGGTCTAACTCGGGCAAAAGAACTATAAAGTTTACAGGTGCTTTTTAAATGGTAAAGCCATAAAGAGATGTTTAATTAAATATGTAAATAAAAGTAACCTTTCATTTATTTACATTTATATTTTTAGTAAAGTAAACATTGTACAAAAAGCTTCCGAAAGGATATTTATTATATTGGCAATCGTTATTTTCTGTGATTAAATAAGCGGAAATACTGTTGTAATGTAGTGTTGCGACTGTTAAGTTCTTTTTTAAAAAAATAATCTAATATTATGAGACTATATTTACAATTGAAATAAAACCTAAACTAAAATACACATCTATAAAAAAACACAGGGTGTTGCTTTGGTCAGCGACAAGCGACTCAGGGGTAGTTGTACAAACGATACTGATGCCAAAAAAAAAATAAAAAAAATGACATGGAAAGAACTCACAACATCAATTTATTAATACGATACAGCGATCAAGTTAAAACTACCACCAACAGGTAGCCTCCCTGTAGTTGACTGGCGTAGTATTTCGTAGATATGCGCTAGCTACGCGCAGGGGTGCGAGTTTCCCCATTCAATTTGTCATTTTTTAGAATTGAAATTTATAAAATTATTTTGCTTTAAATTTCCGCGAAACGACGCCGGCGCAGGCAACTAACTACACGAACCGTCACCGCGTTTAGTATTAGTTCAGGCAAATGCAGGATGCACCACCCGCCCTCCCTCAATACGCATGCGGCACAGCTGATGCAATTAATATTACCCAACACCAACTTGCAAAAAACCTCGACGCGTTTCGCCACTACACGTGGCATCCTCAGGAGATGTTGTCGCCTCGGCGGAGCACGTCTGACGTGCTCCGCCGAGGCGACAACCTCCTCCGAGGTGACGGTTCGAGTAGTTAGTTGCCTGCGCCGGCGTCGTTTCGCGGAAATTTAAAGCAAAATAATTTTATAAATTTCAACTTAATAATGGATTTCCGCAAAGTAACGCCTGATTCCATTAATTATTTTTTAGAATGGTGTGAAGAGGTTTTCTTTTCGTAAATTTTCATATTATACTTCAAAGTTTTTTATTTTATTTTTATAAGTGTAATTCATATTATCATCCCTGAGCTGGATGTCACTGACCATAACAATACCCTGTATATACAACTTAAAAGAAAACTGTGAAGTCGTCTTGGTAATTATTCGTTTTTTGCTGTCGCTACTAGCAAGTCAAGTGCGCGATCGGTGCTGTGCCAATGAAAAATCGTGACGAGGAGATACTCGTATATTTTCAACACGTAAATGAACATAACTTGTTACCATCAATAAGTCTTCGACTTCGTGACCCTAATGCCTTCTTTCAAATTCATCGTTTTGCATAATACAATTATGTATCTGACGTATCTCTTTTCAGATGGTAACAAAATACAGGCTGACATTTGTATCAGATACCAAATTTTTCGTGAAGACTCCACTGAAAAAATAAACAACTTTTATTATGAGAGCATTAGTGAAATCGAGAAAAAAATAAAACCGACTTCAAAACTAAAATGCACTAAAAGTCTTAAATAAACTTTTGACCCTTAAATAGCAAGGTAGCCATTTTAGGCAAACAGTTTTTTTTGGAGTCGATGCTCGATAGTTGATGCTTGATGGTCAAAGTGATGGCACCGGAAATGGCTTCCTTTCTATTCAAGGGTCAAAAGTTTATTTAAGACTTTTTAGTGCATTTTGGTTTTGAATGTTTTGTTTGACAATACTGTTTTTTTCCCCGATAATACTATTGCTTCCATAAAATTGTTTATATTCATCAAAGGACTCTTTGCAAAAAAAATAGTTTATAAGTTTTAAGTAAAGCTTTCAATATTTCATCTTTTCCTGTAGTTTAATATTTACACTTTTGAACTCGATCAACTCGTGTGATAGTAATTCATTATTGGGAATGAATACTTTTTTGTTTACTTCAAGCAATCATTACGTGTTTTGTTTTTTACAACCAATTAAAATGTGATAGAGCGAATACGAATCCCATGAGTCCATCAAAATGTCAGGAGCACGGCTGGACTAATAATGTTACCGGTAGTAGTCAATGTTTTGGCAGACCTTTGCTAGATTTTGCCTGTCCGTTGTTTAAAAATTGTTGTAGTTTCAAGCAGATAACAGTGGTCACAAACTGTATTCAATATCTTTTGAAACTTGACTAACGTAACAACACATTTTCACGGTATTTATAAAGTATTTTTTGCTGACAAAGTAAGTCATGCCTTGGTCTTTCTTTATAAAGGATTACTCAACGATTGATGACTCAACGCAAGACAGCACGTTAATATTATGATGCTTAAAACTTTGCTTTCTAGTGTTCCGTAGACGAATGGCAAAAAACGAAACCCTTATAGTTTCGTCAAGTTTGTCTGTCTGTCCGTCCGTATGTCACAGCTACTTTATTCTAAAACTTTTAGTATTACACAGTTGAAACTTATTAGGAAGGTGTATTCTGTCCTCTTGAAGATTTTTATACAAAAAATAAAAATAGATATTTCATAGGAGGCTCCCATACATGAAACTAAGACCTAATTTTTTTTGTCAAACCTATGCGTGTAGGGTATCTATGGATAGGCCTTTTAAAATGAAATCGAGGTTCCATAAACCATTTTCCCTAAAAGTCTAACTTTTGAAAGATAGACGCTTCCAAATTGGTAAGATGGGCGTTGTCCCCCATCTTTTAAAATAATACATGTTGTAGATCTTGACAAAATCTCTCAACAAAAATTCGATCGATTCGAGATTTAACTAGTAGTTTTATTATTATTTTACAAGCTTTTATACACATATATTACAAGCTTTTATTAAACCTGCTATTTTTGTTTGTCCTGTGGGAATCTTTAATTTTGAATCAGTTACTGAGCTTAACCGATTTAGCTGAAATTTTGTGTACATGCTTAGTTTAGATGAAAATACTTGGTTAGCTTTGAGCTATCATTCTAAATCCAATATAGCGGATTATCTAAGATGGTAGGCTAGTATTTATTCTGCACTACCACAATATGGGTAAAAATAAAAGGGCTTACAAATAAAAACACAAAAAACATAACTAAAATAAAAAAATATACTGAAAAAAACCTTTTTTATTCCAATTTTTTTTTAAGTGACCTATAATTAAAATAAACTTTTAATTACAATTAATTTATCAATTTGGTATCATGTACCTATTGTAAAATTTTTAATTTTATAAAGCTTGTCAAGAGATGTTCCTATATCTAATCAGTTATGACACAGAGACCATACAGTGTGTCTCGTCACCGGTGTCCGACCCTTTAGGGCGCAGTAAAACGATAAATTTTATCGAAAAATCCACTATAATAAAACATTTTATTTCTGATATTAAAAAATAACCTTTTTTTGGTTTCTGAGTCCGGGTGGATTCATTTATAAAGCAATATCGAAGAATCGACAGGACCTATTACTATGAAAACGAATTTATTCAATAATCAAAAAGATAGGCAATAAGGTTCATCCAAAAAAATATAAAAACCTCCCATCAAAATAGTCAAAAAGCACCGTGAGACCGTGATATGTTCATGACCTTTTTTCACTTTTTAGATGCCCTAAGATATTACCTAAAAACTGATGTTAATGCCTCAGCTTTAAGTCAACTACTCTTTGCGTTATGATTGATTGAATATACGGGAATGCTGTGAATTCTGAAAGATTTTTTTTTTTACATTTTAGTTGCACTAAGTCATTCCCAAAAACCTAATGACTTATTTATTACAAGCATACGAACTACGAGTAACAGTGTAGGTATTTTTCCACTCTGTATGGGATTAAGCCATGGTTTATTCATACCTTCAAATTGTTTGAATCCGAGTTAACAATTTAAGTAAACAAAGTTGCTTTTTCATTTTTGACGGAAAAGTCACTGCGAAAAAGAATACCCCCCGCCTGGAATTCAGAGAAATGCGAACACAATTTGTCCAAGCGTAGTAATTCGTGCATTTTTAACGAGATTCCGAGTCTAAGGGCGTGATGTGGTTAACGAGAATTCTTCAGAAGGAGTTCTTTGTACACCGAAGCACGCTTTTATCTGACTTGACGCAACCTAATCGCAATCTTAAATAAACTATGAGTAGAAGTTAAAATCAAGATTTAGATATGTCAGAGTATTGATGACTGTACTACTTAAACTTCCTTGAGATGATCTCAAAAGTGAGAGACCGCATTTTCCGTGTCATTGTTAGCCTATACATATTAAATGATCGGATTGAAAAAATATGCTCTTTTTGACTTTCACTACTAAACAAAACGTTGTGCAAGAACGGTAAAAGGTAAACCGCCTTCAAAAACTAACTTACAAGCTTAAAATAACGCATTTGTCTACTATTTTTTATTCTTTATTATCTTTTTAGGGGAACGAATTCTTTTGGAGTTGGTGCATGATGTCAAGCTTACAAATACCAACAGCTGTCTACCTCCACATATCAAGCACCGACTCTAAAAGAATTTGTTTCACTTAAATAAAAGACGAAAGTATTTAAGCTTTTAAGTGAGTTTTTGAAGTTGGTTCATTTTTATTTTATGATTTTAAGAAACATGGGGTTTCAAAAAGTACTGGACCGATTTTAATAAAACTAACTCTGAACCCTTAGGTGGAATATACCTGATGGAACTATGTATAAAGAAATCATCTCGATATGACTTCTCGTTTTTGAGAAATAATTATCTTTCTATTAATAACTTAGTTGCTTATTAAATTGCGTTATCTTTGGTCTTTCTATTTTCATTCACAACAGTCTTGCGGATTTACTCAACAACCATTTTGGCCTTACAAAGCTGCTTCCCCGCATATTTGCCTCATTATAGTTCGCAGGACTCTGTGCTCGAGAACCGGTGGGTTCTACTTTTGAATGTTTTTTTTTTCCATTTTTCCAATAATATAGGCAAAGTTTAGGCCAAACTCAATAAAATAACCATAAACATAAGAGATAGAGAATAACGCAGATTCATTTAGTTTATTATAGTGGTAATTAAGGGTATTTTAGAATGTTTTAACACTCACATTATCACATTTTATATTCTTATAGATAAAAATAAAAAAAAATGACATAGTCATAGAAATTTCGCACGGTTGGACTGACAGCGCCTTTTGCCTGGTTAGCCAGAAGTTGCAGGTTTGTGTCCGGCCCATGTGCAATTTTTGGTTTCTTATTTTCAGTTTTTAGGACATCAATTGGTCAAGACTATCAGACGGACAGGCCGCGGGCGGATGTCTGGTTTTCTATATTTTACGACTAGTACCTACATCAAAAGATAATATGTTTTATACTGCCGTTATGCTTTAATCGTCTTCCGTAAAGACAGGGAGCGTTGTGTAAGTTTACCTCCACCATAAATGTGATATCGTCTATTTTTCCCATACACAATGGGCATTTTGTTAACAATAAAACGATGGACTGTGTTCATTTTTATAGCAGTTTTATAGCTTTTCGATAATGTTGAGGCGGCCGTTTCACAACGACGTTATTATTGGATGTTGCGTGTTCATCTCACTCAAGCTAACTTAACTTTTCTAAGTTTATATTTTTATTTCATGTATTTACTTACATTTAGTTTTGGAGATTTGAGTAAATCATTTCCAAAGGGGCTTAGAGATCAGTTAGATCTGAGTAGTTAAATGTATTGTTCTACAGTGTCACGATCTGTTCTAAGTGAGACTAAGGGCCCAGCCACACGTACCACAACCACACTACATCGCAGCGCCAAAATTAAGCCATGTCAAGCAGTGTGAAAATAGTATGTGAAGTGAGGTACGTGTTAACAGTCTTATTAATTTTCAATACAAAATATAAGTTGTGGTACGCCTAGGTCGGCACTAAGTGGATAATCTGATTGACTAGCAGCTTGACGATGGCTGTAGCTGACGGGAAGCCGAAGGCAAGTTGACTCTTGTCTTTAGCAAATTGTTGTCCGTATCAAAGATCTCATTGACAGGACATGGAACTTAATTAAATAGAATGTAATAAGTACGTTGTTTTACACGTTCATCTACTCGTATATATTTTATATCAGTAACTAGATTGAGCTACATCTGTTTTATTACTAGTTTTTATTAATGTGAATGAAAAATATATAAAGTAACTTATGTTATACAAAATCCGATTTACGTTACACGGAATCCATATCTATCCATATCATAAAAAGCGGATGCAAAGCGTGGGCTGCCGTTGTCATTCATTCAGTTCTACAGTTACTCATTCGAATCTAAATTAATAGAACGGAATAGTCAACATTTCAAGTCAGCGGCTACTAAAGCAACACTAAACACCGATTTATTTATTTATATTAAGGAAAACCACATCTACATTAACTTGTCGCATCCAACAACGGCTGTTAATCTCAACTGAGATTGGCCATCGGCGCGTGACATTGCTCATAGTACTCCAGTCTGTGCGCAAGACAAATGGGCACTCTCTGTTCCTTCATTCTAAGTATTCGGTGAGATGGCATCCGACATGACCGGTGAGAGATCAGGCCCAGGACAACTTGTATGCACGATACCAAATCCATACAAGAAGTAGCAGCTATGGGACTCTAGGATACATATTAAATAATAAATATTGGACACCAATCACATACATTGTTCTGATCCTAAAGTAAGTAGCTAATTGTTGATTAATAGGCAATGTAATATGGTTTTGATATAGCAACACTATGTTGCTGTTGTATAGGGAATTTTAAATTGTGCATATGGTATCACTCGTGCTGTCTCCATTGTTATGTCAAGTCTGTGCTGCTAATAGTTTTCAATAAACTTCATGTTATTTATTACCGTATTTAATTTCCTTCATCAGGTTATGGGCCCAGCCACATAGCTTGATCGTATGGATTAATTTACGTGTAATAAATAAACGTAAATACAGAATCTCGCGGAATCATAAAAACCGGCACACGGTCGTGACGCCATCTTAACAAAACACTCACGATCGCGTTGAACTGGGAAGGGAAGAAAATTACTTGTTTCGAGGATTTGTGAAGCAAGGCAGGGGTCGAGATGGAAGGAAGTCAGCACGTTATTAGACTGGAGGGATCCAGGAATTGGAATATATGGAAATTCCAAACTGTGGTACTGTTGCGAGGCCAAGGATTGTTGGACATCGTGGAGGGAAGATGTGTTAAGCCCGAGGTTGCGGCAGAAATACTGGTATGGGAAAGTAAAGATGCGAAGGCGCAAACGCTGTTAGTCACGCGGATCAATGAAGAGGCGATGTTACACCTTATCACATGCAGTAGTTCTGCTGAAATGTGGAGAAAGCTTCTAAGCGTGTATGAACAGAAGTCTGAAACAAGTATACATATTCTACAACAGCGTTTCTTTCAGTACAAATACGAAAAAGGCATTGAAATGTCAGTCTTTCTGTCAAAGATCCAGGAAATGCAAAACTCATTGAAACAGATGGGAGAGAACATTTCAGACAAATTCATTATAACTAAAGTGCTGATGTCATTGCCGGAAGAGTATAGGCATTTTATCTCTGCTTGGGAGTCGGCACCTGATGATAAACAAACACTGGATAATTTAGTGGCTAGATTACTCATTGAAGAGGAAAGAGTGAGGGATAGATATGAAGAACCCTCGTCAGCCTTTGTTGTAAACAAGAGAAATATCAAATGCTTCAAGTGTAAGAAGCTAGGACATTACATGAGTGAGTGCAGGAGTACTAAAGGAAGTGATAACCAGCCAGAGCAAAAGTGTTGTTTTTATTGCAAAAAGCCAGGGCATTTTAAGAGTCAGTGCCGTTTTAGAAAAGAAAAGGAAAGTAAAGAAAATAAAGAGAGTAAAGAAAAAGTAAGCAATGCTTTTGTGGCTTGTAGTATGTCAGGAGATTATTACAAAAGCAAGTGGCTAGTTGACTCAGGGGCAAGCGAACACATGTGTTGTGATCGAGACTTGTTTGATACATATACCATTGTGAAAAATAAGAAAGTTGCTGTGGGTAATGGGGCACTGATTGATGTTTTGGGCTGTGGCAAGATAGAAGTACAGGTATGGAATGGTGATCGTTGGGTAGATACCACTTTGAATAGTGTACTGCATGTACCCGAGTTAAAGAAAAATTTGTTTTCTGTAAAACAAGCAACAAGCAAGGGTTATGTGATGATTACTAAAACAAATGAGTGTCAGTTCTACAAAAATGATGCCATGATGGCAGTTGCTGAATTAGTTGGGGACATGTACTATTTACACTTCTATACTGGAGGTCCTAGAGCAAATGTAGCCCAAGGTGTGTGTTGTTTACAAGAATGGCATGAAAGAATGGCACATCAAAACATGGATTATGTGAAAGCTATACTTAAGAAATATAATGTCAGTTTTGACAGAGACATGGCTCAAAATGTGTCAAAGTGTGAGGGTTGTCTACAGGGAAAGATACACAGGTTGCCATATGCCTTGAGTGAGAATATAAAATATTTGGCACTTCTGTCCATGCTCACATTCCAAAAGAAAAGAGACAGAAATGGGATTCAAAAAGTGAAAAAGGTATGATGGTAGGCTATGGAGAAACAACTAAAGGATATAGAATATATTTTCCACAGAGAAACGTTGTTGAGGTAAAGAGAGACATTGTTTTCATCACAGAAGATATTAAAGACATTACTAACTCTGATGTAGTAAGCAATCAGATACTTGAGCGCCTCGAGATGCCAGCTGCTACTGATACAAGTGATTCCGTGCTAGACCAAACAGCTGCAGGTACGACTGATGTGGGTGATCCAGTGCAAAACCAAACTGCTGCGGGTGCAAGTTCATCTCTTCAATATGAAACCAGTGGTCATGGCGATGATCCTGCTTTTATTCTTGAGCACACACTGCAGGCTGACTCTGATGTGAGCGTCAGTTATGGTGACCCAAGTGAAAGTGAATGTAGTGAGCATAGTGGTGGTGATGGTGAAGGACAGTCAATTATTCGACGAAGTAGGCGCGTTAGAAAACAGACCGTATTCTATCAGTGCAACAATGTGTTGGTCGAGGACAATGAGCCTAAAACCTTTAGTGAGGCCATGTCATTACCAGATGCTTGTAAGTGGCAGGAGGCGGTAAACAAGGAACTGCAGGTTCTTAGAGACAATAATACGTGGAATGTTTGTGATCTACCAGGTAATGTAAAACCAATTAGTTGTAAATGGGTGTTTAAAATCAAACCAAATAATATTTATAAAGCTAGGCTGGTAGCTAGAGGTTTCGAACAAAGTGATATACCAAGTCTTAGTGATGTGTATGCACCAGTGGCAAAGTTAGCAACTTTTAGGTTATTTTTAGCCTTAGCAACAAAATACAACTTGCCTGTTTTTCAATTAGATGTTGTTGGAGCATTTTTATATGGAGAAATAACTGAAGATGTGTACATTAGACTGCCAGAAGGTGCATACACTAATGATGAGAATATTGTGAAATTAAATAAAGCCTTGTATGGTCTCAAGAATTCTCCCAAATGTTGGAATGAGAAATTCAACTCTTTGATGATAAAGGAGAATTTTAATAGGTCAAAATGTGATCCATGTCTCTATTCAAAATATGATGGCAGTGATAAGTTTATTCATTTGATAATTTATGTTGATGATATATTAATTTTTGGATCACATGAGATTTATGTTAGTGATTTGAAGGCAAAGATTAAAGAGAACTTTGATACAAAAGATTTAGGCAGGATCTCTGTATATTTAGGTTTAGATGTGAAACAAAATTTAGACACAAAGGTCACAGAAATAAGTCAAAAGAAATACCTAGAAAATGTTTTGAAAAGGTTTGGTATGTATGACTGTAAACCTATGCATACACCTATTGATAAAAACTTCAATTGCCAAGTTTTGGAAAGTAAAGATAATAATTGTAAAACCGAAACTGAAGGAATATGTAGACAAATTATTGGATGTTTGATGTATGCTGTGTCTGGCACAAGACCTGATCTTAGTGTTCCTGTATCTTTGCTAAGTCGGTACCAGGACCATTCCAGTGATATGTTACTAGTTGCATTAAAAAGGGTTCTGCGTTACGTCAAGCACACAATAAATTATAAATTAATATACAGATGTAGTAATAATAATAAGCTGATAGGCTTTAGTGATGCAGATTGGGCAGGTGATGTCAAAGATAGGAAATCTACTTCTGGGTATTGTTTTCGGTTTTCTGACTGTTTAATATCTTGGTGTTCGAAAAAGCAATCTACTGTAAGCATTTCTTCAACTGAAGCAGAGTATGTGGCTATGTCTGTGGCAGGCAGTGAGGCATGTTGGCTAGTAAATTTGTTAAAACATGATTTTAAGATAAATGTGACACCAGTTGATTTATTCTGTGACAATCAGTCTGCTATGTTGGTTGCTACTACTAATTGTGTAAAGAGACTAAAACACATAGATATTAAATACCACTTTATTAGAGAATTAATTGAAAAAGGAATAATTTGTATTCATTATGTAAAGACCGGTGACCAAGTTGCAGACATGTTCACGAAATGCCTGCCAAAAGAAAAGTTATTAAAGTTTCTATCTACAATAAAGTTATGTTAAAGTAAATAATATAATATGTAAGAAAGTTGTTGAGGAAAGTTTCTTTTATTGTTTAGGGAAAAGGTTTCCTTGTCATGAGTGGTCTATTTTTGATTTGTGAACATGTTAGTCTAATATTACATTGAGAGGGGGTGTTGATTAATAGGCAATGTAATATGGTTTTGATATAGCAACACTATGTTGCTGTTGTATAGGGAATTTTAAATTGTGCATATGGTATCACTCGTGCTGTCTCCATTGTTATGTCAAGTCTGTGCTGCTAATAGTTTTCAATAAACTTCATGTTATTTATTACCGTATTTAATTTCCTTCATCACTAATGCACTTGTGTTATGGTTATCAGATACAACAGTGGTACCACAACACTCAGACTCGAGACAGTATAAAATATTTTGATTTCTACATTGACCCGACCGGGAATCGAACCCTCGGACCTCGGAGTGGCGAGACGCCTTAAAACCAGCGTGTTTAGCCACTACACCACGGAGGTCATCAAACTATTGAAGCAAACTCAAAGGTTCACACAGCAGCTTGAGGAGGAATTTTTAAGTTTTAACTGAATTATAATACTGATCTTGTAAGGATATCTTAACCATTTTGCACAACGCCTTCAACGCCGTCTCAGAAGCAGTGTTTTTTAAATTATTTCCTATGCCTTTAAATTTGACCTCGATCGTACCCAATGTCTGGTGTGAATGAGGTCTAGGGTAATGTATATCTATCTGCTTAGTAACAGCCTGTTCAATTTGCCTTAAAGAGGCTTAGATCATCATAATCCTTAGGAAAAACTTCAGTAAGCAGCGGATACTACTCCCTGGCTGCATGAAGAAAGTGTCAGCTGATGCTTAGTGCGAGCAGTTGGAATGTCAACGTATAAAATGTAACGGAGCTGGCGGAAACAAGATCATGCAGTTCAGTTGCACAGTGGCCGAAGTGCAGTCATAAAAGAAAAAAAAGTGCATTTTTTATTGCTCATCGCACTATGAGTTATTTCTATAGGCAAAGATCAAACAGTTTTACTCTCAAATCTTCAAAATGTCTTCACCAACTAAGGTTTTCAAGCTCTAAAGCACTTTCGAATTTAATATGTAGGTAATTATACCAAAAATCGTTGAAAAGTCACTATATACTGGTGGCACTGTAGACATTCTATGACTTGAAAATTATTTTTCTATGAGTTTAGCTGCAGTGCAAGATTGTCAGTATTTTTTGCCTATTTCTATTTCCGCCGGTTTCCTGAATTCTCAGTTAGACACAAGTTTGGAGCGAACCTAAACTTGCATAATACCAAATGTGCAACTGAAGTTTGTGTTTTCTCACTAGAAATATTAAATACTAGATCTATGAATTATACCAGCAATTAGTACGTAGCAGTGTTTGCTATACATATTAATGGTGAAATGCAATATTAAAATTATATTTTTTACAACAACAAAACCACATCATGATTCGTTGATGTCTTGTCCGTCTAATCTGTACAGCAACAATTATAAATATAATCAAAACATGTCTGACTGTAATCAGTAAGTAATGCTTGACATATTTTCATTATTTACTACCTCTACTCACGTTTTTGCCAGTTAAAATAAATGAAATAAATAAATTTGCGCCAGACAACACACCAATTGTCGTGGTTTCGAAGTAAAAAAAAATACTTCCTTGTATAACGAATACCAGACAACGTTTATGACGGGCGTCTCCCATAAATACCTAAATACATATTAAACATCCATGACTCAGGTACAAAATGTTCGTGCCCATCACACAAACATTTGCCCCTTGCGGTATTCGAACCCGCGACGGCCGGCGTAATAGTCAGGAGCTCTAACCAATACACCAAACGCATCGTCAAAGTTATCTAACTGGAAATAAAAATTCACTATTTTGAATATACTGCATCAATATTTATATTATTCTTTGGTACTCAACCTGGCGTTGAATTTTTAATAGCTATTCATAAAAAAAAGTTTCATGAAGTAATCGCCGCCCGATCGTTTGCCAGTCAACACCACTATGATCTTTTAATTCGATTCTAGTTTGCGGGCAAACAGTTCTAATTCAATTAAGTCTACATCCCTCACACAGAAGGATTCTTCTCTGTCCGCTAATAAAACGCGGTCAAGCCTGTGTTTAATTTCCTGTCCGTATAATTGTGGGAACTTGCGGCATTTATAATTGGGATCGGATTTGTAGCATTGAAGGCTGAATGAGGGTCGTATGAGGGACTGGTGTATTCAGTAAACATAAGTTGCTAAAGGAAAGGCCCAGAAGGACGTCTCTGTACTTAAAAGACCACTAAACAAACCACTGGTCTATCACCTAATAATTTATGTAATGTGAAGCCATCGAGTTAGAAATCTCAACAGCATTCTATAAGGTAGGTGTCTTGCGTCGCATGTTGCTTGAAAACACTGTATGGCGTGTTATTCACATTTATATGTATAACAGCGGTGCAGCATTTAATTGCTACACCGAAATAATTTAAGCGCTAACGTACAAGGATTTTATATAGATTACTAGTATGATTTCCTTAGACAAGATACATTTATTCTCAACGTTACTGAACGTCTAAAACTGATCCTTGTGATGACGCACATAGTCTAACTACGTCCTAAGAAAATTTTAATTTCAATGCAGAACGGCTGGCGACATCGAATTTCTATATAATCGCCGCATCGTGTCTAATTTTCAAACATTAGTTTTTTGTTACTTGAGCATAAGACTTTGACAAATAAAAACACACACACACACACACACACACATACACAACGTCGTCAAACGTCGTTTTTGGTAAGAACCGCCATACTGCCAGTCAACGTTTACAGTGTTAGCGATTCGAGTGTGGACGTCCTCGAACTTTGTATGGAGTTCTCATGTGCCACAACCTGTAGGTTGACTATTATGATATGCGCATAAGAATGTGTGTCTCAGTCAGACTTTGTACATGAAAGTCTTTTCAATTGTAGTACCTCTTTTGCAATAACTGTTGCAAAATTGCAATCACTACTGTCAATACTTTGAGCGTCTGCTCTATACATACTAACAAAAGTCTGCCTGTGATTGTCTAGCTATAGAAAGAATTACAAGTTCATCATTTCACGCAAATTACACGGTGATCCTGCTATCTTTGAATACATTTTGACTTGAGTACTGAGTAGAGCGGATTAAATTAAAGATGGAATGTTGATGCTAATTAATGTAATTCCGAAAAAGGAGGCCGTGTAATGCGATACAGAATGGTAAACAATTTAGACGGCTTATGTTTTATCCGTGTTTATGTTTCGGCATTATTTTTAGGGAATTAAGTTTCAGGGCCTTACGAATAGAGAGCATTTCGGAGTGCAACAAGTTTAAGGTAGTCATTTTGGAATGAACCGTAGACAAAATTTTATGCATCAGTGAAGTCCATCTGACTGGACTGATGAGGCTGATACCAGTATAATGGAAAAATTTCATGGTTTAATTTTTATCAGTTCGTATAGGTAAGACCCTGACCCACTGCGACTTATAGCATCGATGCAGTAGCGCGTAAGCATCGATGCAGAAGCTCGACTTAATCGATGCCAAAAGTAGCGCAGTGTGTAAATGTTGACATTTTGCGACTGTATCGATGCTAACACGCGTTAGCAACGCGACTGAATCACTGCTAAAAGTAGCAGTGTGTAAAGGGTGTAAGACCCTTTACCCCTATACACACTGTGACTTTTGAAAACGCACTTCAGCATCGCGATTCACGCAATGAATAGTTTTAATTTAGCATCGATGCAGTCGTGCGTTAGTATCGGAGCAATCGCCAAATTTCAGTTAATAATTTGACAATTACCAGCTTCTGCATTGCGACTGCATTACTGCTAGAAGTCGCAGTGTGTAAAGAGTCTTAAAGATAGTGCTATCGACTAAGGCGCGCGCCACCATTCATCCTAATCGCTTAACATGTACTCTAAAGTTAGACAATATTTGATAGTGAAATTATTTATGTAATTAGTTTTAGACATATAAATAACGTTAAAGTAATATTTTATCTAATACATAAACGATAATTCTCCGATCGTGCCTGGGAAAAAGACGTTAAGCCGTTGGTCCTGCGCCCAATCTCTCTCCGGTCGTGTCAGATTTCTGTCCAACCGGGTTATGAGAGTGAGAGGAATAGAGAGTGCACCTGTGTTTGCGCACATACTTGTACACTATATTAAGTCCCGCGCAGTCGGTTAGTCCTTTGTGACTAGCCACCTTAGTCGAAATCGGCTTGGGGAACTATTATCATTACTAATTCTCCGATCATTCAGGATAGAGTGATGATCTTAACTGATAGATGGCGTAACCGTTGTTTAACAGTTACGTGTCCTAGAATATATTTTTGTAAGTACCGGATGTTGTTTTGGTCAGCGACGAGCGACTCAGGGGTGGCTGTACAAACGATACATGCCAACAAAAAAATTAAATTTTTGAAATGGAAAAAGCCAAAAATCAATTTATTGATGCGATACAGCGATCAAGTCAAAACTACCAACACCAGGTAGCCTCTTCGTAGCTTAGTAGCTATGGAGTAGTATTTCGTAGATACGCGCTAGCTACGCGAGAGGGTGCGAGTTTCCTCATTCGTTTTGTTATTTTTTTAAATGTTGTGAAGAGGTTTTCTTGTATAAAACTTGCTTAGAATTTAAAAAAATATATTTTTTGGCATTGACCAAAACAATAGCCTGTTTATTGTCCATCTTGCGTTATTTTGAAGACACAGTCAGTTTCATTGTTTATTTTCGTGCGCAACTGAAGGAGATGTGTAAAAAGCCTTAGTTCACGAGGAACTAAGTTTTTTTACTGAGAACCTTGCTTTGAGAGTCTCGCTACATAGATTCTTAGTAATGCCTCAACGTTTTCAACTTCAATAATAACAATATTGTCTCCTTCACATTAAACTGGATGTAATATTACCTATATATACGAAAGTTACGTGAAGTAAATTCGTTGCTGTATTTAGCTGTAAATAATTTACACAGTGAATTTTCTGGAACAGGAATATAATGAGGGAGAACATAACACAATTATTATATCAAGTGTATAGGGATATGAATAATTTCAGCACTGGAAAATTATTATTTTACTAGCAACCTGCCCCGGTTTTTCACGGGTGCAATGTTTCTTGTATCACTACAACTTTTTTAAAAAGGCATCAAATTCTGTTGCGTCGTTTTTAATGTTGAGGCGAACTGTATGTATGCCTAAATCTTGCAATTGTATATTATCTCGAGTACATACACCCTAAAATTCATGTTTGGATTGAGTTATCAAAATAAGTTAAAAATATGAGGGCGCAAAAACCTATAAAACGCGACCAAATCGTGAACTTCATAATATCGTGCCATAGAATTCAGACTTATCTTTTGTTTCTGTATTCGGCACACTAATCTGCATATAAAAGCAATGAAGGTTTTATTTAATTCAAACCCTACCCTCAAACGGTTCCATTTTGGGAGTTAGGACCCAAATCATGTCTCTTGATTTCGCAATTTAATTTAAACAATGTATGCAAGAACGTTGGAAGAATGTTCGAACACAAGGAAAAATTAGATAACGTTGGGCTTCATTTGCGAAGATTATTGTTTCAAATATATTTTGTATTTTTCTTATAAAGGAAGTGGTTTCTCACGATCTTGTGTAGCAATGTATCGAAAATGGCAGAAGATTTTATGAAAAAATCGAACAAAATTGTGTGTGACTAATGAAGACAAATTATATTTTGACTGGTAAGTAGGTATGAGACTTCATGCAATACAACGTTAATGTTTGTGTGGAAAATTTGATGCAATCAATGATTGTACAGAGAATATGTAGTTACCTGACCAGCGGGCGTAGTCTGATGTATCATTTTTGACATTTCGCGTCGACAATTTCAATTTTATGATTTTCTAATTCATTAAATATCATTTAAACTTACGCAGCTATATCTTTAATAAATCTTAAAAAATATTTGTAGTTTTTTAAGCATCATTCAAAAATTCTTCTCAATCAATAAATACACGAAAACACCAATTTTGTCTCAGCATTTTTGGAGCGCCACCTGGTGGTTTCACACGGAACTATGTCGAGACTTCCGACACAGCGCTGGTAGTCTGATGTAACATTTTTGACATTTCGCGTAGACAATTTCAATTTTATGATTTTCTAATTCATTAAATATCATTTTAACTTATGTAGCTTGTGTGTTTAATAAATCTTAAAAAAATATTTGTAATTTTTAAGCTTCATTCGAAAATTCTTCTCGATGAATAAATACACGAAAACACTAATTTTGTTACGGCATTTTGCGAGCGCCACCTGGTGGTTTTACAGGGAACTATGTCGAGACTTCCGACACAGGTCATAGTGCTCTTAAATACTTTAACTCAGAGATATTGAAATTCAAATTTATGATCCCTAATCAATGTATATCAAATCGCTAACTCGTTGTTAAATGACAATGTCAAATTTTATGACTGGAGACATTTGTACGCAAAACATTTCCGGTTCTATTTATTTTATTAGAAAATAACTTTTTTTAAAATTTTTAAGTTGAAACCAATTAGAAACGTTTCCTGGTTACTTAAAGGTCCTATTTTTTTTGTTCAGATTACAGGCTACACTCTGTATAAACATCCATGGCTTTAGACACAAATGTTCGTAAGAATTAAACAACTTAAGCTAGCAAATATAACAACATTATCTCAGTACCTATATTATATTCAACTCTTATATAACGAATGTCGTTCACGATTCTCTTGATTATTTCGCATTTCTCGCGTTCATCAAACAAATCTAAAATTTTTTCATGTTTGGATTAGTTTGATCGCGTATTAATGCCACGACAAAATGTTGGTCAGAAAGTTTTTGGAACTACGAGTTTTATCGCAAGCGCTGGGAATATGGGACTTATTGTTTGGTTGCGCCGTAGAACCGATAGTATGAATCAAATCAAATCAAATCATTAATTGCATGACACATTACATATTAAGATGGTATAAAAGTTTTAAAAGTGCATGTGACGAACTGCGCAAGACATAACAACATTATAACATAAGACAAATGAGGAAGACAGAAAAATTGTTAATTTCGAACTTTACTACACTAAGTTACAAGGTGCAACAAGATTGGATTGTTATAACTTTAAAAAAAGTAAAAACCAAATGAAAAAAGTTTTAAATAAAATCTTGACCCTTTAAAGGAAAGGAATCCATTTTAGGTAAAAAAGTTATTTTTAGAGCCCGTGCTATGATAGTTGATGCTTGAGATGGTCAAAGTGCTGTCACCGACTCGAAAAAAAAATTGTTCGCCCAAAATAGATTCATTTTCATAAAAGGTTCAAAAGTTTATTTAAAACTTTTCAGTGTATTTTTGTTTTGAAGTTGAATTTTACTTTTTTTAATTAATTTTATTTCTTCATTCTCAGTGATCACAGAAGGGGGAGGGGGGGTTTGCACCTTATGACTTAATTCTTTAAAAAGCTACAAATTATACTAAGATCCCATCATCAAATCCCGACTTGGCAACAAAGGGACCAACTAGAAATTATAACCTCTAGGATAGTGAAAAACTTTTTTCAAATCGGTCTTCAATACAGTCAAATTGATAAAATAAATATAATGTTGATGACCCGTGTAAGTCTGGGTAGGTCATGTTAAAGGAAGCTCAGCAAAAAAACTGGCCTGTATGCATTACCTATACGTAAACGGCTCAGGCCAATTTTTCGTCACGCAAAATAATCTTTGATCTAATATAAGTCAGTAAAATAAAATTTTCACCAAGCCTGCTCCACTCTGATAGCAAGTCTCGTTCAAAAGGTAAGATGTGCCTATGTCCACTTCCAAGTCCTCAAGACAATACTTGAAGCACTTAGATAGCGCCCTGTTCTAAACGAGAAGTTACGTTCAGTGGCTTAAGTTCGATGCAGTTAACTTTAAGGCTTTTATCAGCGCAAAGCAAACCTTATCCAAGCGGTGCTATACTTAAAATAACAATAAGTAACCATTATGATGAGGGTCACATCAAGATTATAATCTTGAAACATGTTCTAACTAAAGTACAAGTGTACCACAGCTTAAGCCACAATTCTGAGATAAGCCTACGACATATCCTTCGCATAAATAATCTTATGTTTCTAGAACAATAGGTCTGTGTAACAATAGGTCTAGCGTTTCAAAGACGGTCTAGTAGCTAGTATAAATGGGTGTCCTTGTATAGACTGCTGTTCAGTTGGCACGATCAAGTTTCTGTTACCTTTGGCATATATTAAGATCACTAATTTCAGCTTGTTTCAGGTAGTAAACATATTATGATGCAAATGTGCTTTTCAAACATGAAATGTCAGATTAATATAATCCGCTTTATTCAATTATTGCAATACATTCATCTCTCAATACAATCCAATGTAGCTACTAAGTCGATAAAAAATTTTCGTCTCGTCCTACATCTACACCTGACATCGGGTGCGATCGTGGTCAAATATGTGCTTAGCTTAAAAAATAATCTCTTCATACCAAAGGAAAGAGGCCAGTATGGGTTTGGTACTGTTAGTAAGTTTTTATATATGTGTATATGTGTTTAGAAATTAAGTAAGCAATTATTTATTTTCAAGAACATAGTTACAAAGATCTTTATATTTGAACAGTCTAGGGCCCCTATTTTTGGATCACTCGCGTCAAGATGGCGAGTAAAATTCATTTATTTAAGTCGAAAGTTAATTTTAAAAGAAATAAATTGGCCCACCACATATCTTTTGTTAAATTTTGAGCGAGTTATGTATTTAAAAATAATCAGTCCAGGAAGTTTGTACAAAAGGCGCACTAAATGCAAAAAAAGGGAAGTGCAAAAAAATTGAGTACTATAAGAAGTGCCGCCTCGATGTCATCAAAGCGCCTTAACTTGAAGCGATCTCATGGTGCATTTGAATGCAAATTGCATGTCACCCAGCTGAGCGGTCACCATCAACTTTGTACGGTCAATATAATAACTGAGATGTCATAAAAAGTCTTGGACAGAGTTTATTAGCGCCAGGGCTTTGAATACCGTTAAAATTCAGGTATCGTTACCTACGCCAGACGAAGGTAACGTTAATGGCAAAGGTAACGTTATGCTTGGTAACGATACCTTGGATGACCTTTTACCGTTAAATCGACCTAACGTTATCGACAATTTTAACGGTAAGTGATAATGTTACCTACCGGTAGGCTTGATAACGATACCAAATGAATACCACAAGTATCGTTAAGCTTACCGGTATCATAAAGTATAGTACAATAAAATCAACAAACTTTGCCACCAAACACTAAGCACGTGTTTGCGAAACCAAACCATGTGTTTGCATCTATCTACTGGCTGACGATGTTGCCATTTTGCCGATCGGCCGACCCGCGTAGCGTGGAATCGCGCACGCCGCCGCGCTGGACGGCGACATCGCTTTATGTAACGATAAAAGTATCGATACTTTTAACGTTAATTGTTAACATTATTATACCGGAATTAATATTAAACTACCGTTACCCTGGTAACTGTTAAAATTGTAACTTTATGAAAATATCGTTAATTAACGATAATAATAGTGTGAATTTGGTATCGTTAACAAGCCCTGATTAGCGCACAGAGTGTAAGGATTTAATGGTTCTTGCGCAGTCTAAAAAGTTGTTTCTTTGTTTTTCTTCTTGAAAATATTGTTTTTTAATGCACAAACATAAGAAAGTATTAATTGCGGACTTAATGCTTATAAAATTCCTTAGCAGTCAAACAGTTGGGTGGGACAGAAAAAATATATGTTAAGACTTATCAAAGAAAGGTACTGACTTCAAATTCTTACATGTACATACTTAATATAGGCCTGCATACAGACTGAATACAGCACCTACTTTTAAGATATTGGAGAATGTAACTCAAATTAATGATTGATTAATTTAAAAAAGAAAACGGCTAGAGTCGCAAACGAAACTCTGTGCCAACTTTAACTGAATTAGAGATCCACTTACTTCTACTTAGCTTAAATACCACAATATTTTTTTGACAGTAAGTTTAATATTTGTTTTCATAGTATTTGTATGAATAACTTAGTTATGTTTGCGGTTATTAAAAATGAACTTTATCTCTTCCAGTTTGATCTTGTTCAAACCACGTGAACCAAAAGATCTACATAACGTTTTTTTTTTCAAAATTTACGCGCCATTCATATCAGTACAAAACTGCACTGGTACCTATAAATCGTTGCAAATTCGCTGCAAGACGAATCAAGAACAGCATATTCAATGCGAACCAAGTTACGATCAGATTCTTTGAGCATTCGAACGTTGACAGTGAACCAGCATATTTTATTGTTACAAAGTGTTTCAAAGCTTTCGTGTTTACTTCAGCCGCAAACCTCGAACTCAGCGCGGTCTTCCCAACTAGTTTAGGTCTGTCGTACTCTCGTACTGATGCCACGGGAACTGTGGTCGTGGGTAAATTATAACTACAGATTAGTAAAAAAAAATATGTAGAACATAAGATGCGCATCTGTTTATCGTTTATCGCAGCAATCAAAACGTCTTTTTTTACATTTTAACAAGTTTTAATAAACTTTGATGTAGTTATTGGTTTTTAAAAGCAATAACAATGATTTTGGGAAACCATGTTGTTTTCGAAATTAGACTATTTTATCGACTTTATAAATATTATAGAGCCGTGCATGTTAGACTTATTGGTCGCAAGAATAAATATTAGATTTGTATTAAGACATGCACTTCTACTTACTGTCAGCAGTAATTTAAGTCCTCAAATCCGTTGCAAAGGTAATTCAAAATGTATAAATGCCTAATTAAAAATACTCAGACCATGTCAATCTTTTTGATCTGAGACCTGACAAAACTGGTTCATATTATTGGCTCACATAACCAGCGCCTTTAATACTTATAATCCATACCGAAATTTAACCAAAATTCAAAATTTACAAATTAAAAAAAAAAAAAACTATCTATACTCACTTTGGAGTTGGTTTGCTTTTTCCATTCACACCCACTAGTGATCAATAATTTGTCAATCACCTCTATCTCAATGGCTTTAGTCACTCATCTGTTTGTCAGGCATGTCAAGACACAATACTAAAGTAATGAATTGTTATCGCAGTGGATATTTGGTTACTTGGATTGTGGTTTTGACAATTTAATCACATGGGTCTCTTTCTTTCGCATATCCACAGTTTAGACAGCCTCAAAAGCTGAACCTACGAATGGCGGCGAAATCAAGTAACGCCTCGCTCAGCCGAGGTCGTTACGGACTGCACGCGACACTCTGATTCACTGAGTCACCAACTTCTTAATGAGCTGTAAAGATGTGTAAAATACGGGTGTAAATGGAAATCTCATTACCTCTGATTTGAAGAGCGTAGGTTTAAATGCGAAGTTTGAGAGATAAACTGGGATTTGAAGTCATTGTTTGAATAAAAATGATATTGTTGGTATGCATTCTAGCTTATTTGTAATAGCCAATAGCAGGCCCTTTATTGAAATGCGAAGTTTAAGTAGTCTATGACCAAACTATTTTTGAACAGCTCGCTTAGATATGGCGTGTGATATTCATTAGAAAACGAATAAAATCGCGTGAAATATGGATGTGAGTACTCACAAAATCGAGCTATCTTTGTTTTTAATCCCTACTGTGTAAAAATATACTTTTAACTTCCGATTTAAAATGACGTAAGTATTTAATGGATGAAAAACATAGATATCTCAGAAACTAATTAACTATGGTATATTCAGTTAGATTCGAAAATATATTTAAATTACTCCAACGATCACAAAGCTCCTGCATAAAGTTGTTTATTCGGAAGCCCGACAAAGAGATATATAACTACCCTGTGTTCAGTTAATCTGGCGAAATTAACACGTACATAATTAATATTTAGCCCGATTGCATCTTTGATGTGGTAATTAATTTGTTTAACAATGCAATTGAGCACGACGCCTTGAGAGTTGTTAAGAGACGTTTAATAGAATGGCTAAGGAATTGCTTGAACGTTCTTGTCTTTCGGAGGCTCTATGTTATGTTTAGTACTAGTTGGTATTTAACAGTTGAATCGGCATGACAAGATTCCGAGAAATTTACAGCGATATTACCTATTAAGGCGAGGCTGGTTAGCGGTCGAAGTCTGAAGCAAAATTTTTGACATTTCACGTAGTCAATTTCAATTTTCTCATTCCAAATCAAATATCCTTTTTAATTACGTAGATTTATCTTTTAATAAATCTTTAAAAAATATTTGTAATTTTTTAAGCTTCATTTGAAATTTTTTCTCAAGCAATAAATCACGAATACACCAATTTTGTCTCGGCGTTTTTCGACCTGGTGGTTTCACAGGAAACTATGTCGAGACTATATATATATGGTATTTTTAGAAAACACGTTTTATATTCAATTTTTGAAGTAGTGAAACTGAAATCTAATAGTAAGAGGTGGTATCTACATCATTGATGATAAAACGAAGATAAATTAACAGATGGAAGCCGAATTCTTTCAAAAGTTAAAGTTATTTTATCAATTTTGCGGTTTTATTTCTCAAACTGTGTTTATATAATGAGTTTTTTTTTTAAAAAGTTCAAAGATAAGAAGATGGTTTTCGCCTCATCAAATCTCCTTTTTTTATTAACCGAACTCAAAAAGGTTACCTATCCATTCGACTGTAATTTTATTGTGACTATATTACCTCATATCTCAGTCATTTGTAGACAGATCTGTTTTTTTTTTCATTTACATAGAGGGTTCACCTTCTGATTGCTCCAATAGTTGCCAAATCGGGATCTTATGATGGGATCTTGGTGTAAACGAGGAAAACCCTTAAATTTTAAAGGCACAAATAGTGTTTTTGTACAAGTATCTTAATTGACATATTTGTATCTTGACATATTTTTATGTCTGATTGTTACCATTTTCTGGAGCTGACCTGATGATAGAACTCCTTAACGCTTAGGAGTTCAGTGATTATGACGCCAGAATTTATGTGAGGTATTTTGTAGTTTATAAAAAAAGACTCGAAAGGTGCAATACTCCCACTTTCTCCTTTAAATCACTAGAACTAGTTCCAATTGTAGTAGTGATTTTCTGTTAACATTTTTGAAGTAGCGTTTACAACAGAGCAATAGTATTTTTTGATAATCAAAATTTTCAAATTAAAAAAAATCCTGACAAGTCATATTCAAAGTCATGGTTACCTTACCATGTTATTTATCATTACAATATCATTGAAGTAGCACAGTACAAAATTTCGAATCGATAGGATATATGGAATATAGTCAGATGCCCTCATCAATTTACTAAAGAGATGATGATCTTTAAACTGCCGATCGGGTCTTGGATACTTTACCATATACTGTCAATGTCATCGGCAGCGGATTTTGAATCAATCGGACAACTGAAAACTCGAAAAAAGCTGATCTTCAAATGGCTGATTAGATTTTCATGGAACGTAGCTAGGACATTTTCTATGACAAAAAAAACGGTTCATCCGTTTGGGTGCCACGACACCACAGACAGATAAACAAATACACAGACAGACACCATAAACTTATAACACTCTACTTTATTTGTCGGGGGCTAAAATAATTTTGCTTATTCATAAATAATCGCCTGATTGCGGCTCAGAAAAGTGAGTTGGTTGGAATTTTGAGATGAAAACATTTGGTGTTTATATATTACTAGCGGTCCCCCGCGACTTCGTCCGCGCGTTTTGAGTTTGCTCCCTCCCCTCCCGTCGCAGCGTCATGTTTTATATCCTAAAGCCTTTCTCGATAAATAAGCTATCCAACACAGAAATATTTTTTCAAATCGGTCCAGCAATTCCTGAGATAAGCGCGTTCAAACAAACAAACTCTTCAGCTTTATAATATACTAGCGGTCCCCCGCGACTTCGTCCGCGCGTTTTGAGTTTGCCCCCTCCCCTCCCGTCGCAGCGTCATGTTTTATATCCTAAAGCCTTTCTCGATAACTAAGCTATCCAACACAGAAATATTTTTTTCAAATCGGTCCAGCAGTTCCTGAAATAAGCGCGTTCAAACAAACAAACTCTTCAGCTTTATAATATATTAGCGCAAGCGCACGTTGTACTTAAGCTGCGAACATTATTTTGGTGCGGAGTTATGTTAAAACTGTGATAGCTCCCAAGATATTTATTGGAATCAAATGATATAAAGGGCAACTTGGTTCTAAAAGAAATGCTCGTGATGATGAATCTATTTATTTTGATAAGAATAAATACCTGTGTGTATAATACACCTCTAAAAATAATGCATTATTTTTTTACACATTTATTTACATAAAAAAGGTTGTAGTAAGTCAACCATAAAAGATAGACATATGCTGTCGCGGACTTTATTATAGAACTCTTAATGTTGAACAATCCTGTCATACATGATTTTTGTGTAACTTAAGCGGTTTCCGCAGCGTATGCAGCGGAAGCTCTCAAAAGGAATATCATTCTCCCGTTTTCGCAACATTTTTCATTTCTGCTGTGGTCTTATGAGTCGTATCTTTATGTTATATAGCCTAAAGCCTTCCTCGATAAATGGACTATCCAACGCAAAAATATTTTTTCAAATCGGGCCAGTAGTTTTTGAGATTAGCGCGTTCAAACAAACAAACAAACAAACAAACTCTTCAGCTTTATAATATTAGTATAGATTAGCGCAAGTGCACGTTGTACTTAAGCTGCGAACATTATTTTGGTGCGGAGTTATGTTAAAACTGTGATAGCTCCTAAGATATTTATTGAAATCAAATGATATACAGGGCAACTTGGTTCTAAATGAAATGCTCGTGATGATGAATGTATTTATTTTGGTAAGAATAAATACCTGTGTGTATAATACACCTCTAAAAATAATGCATCATTTTTTACAAATTTATTAACATAAAAAAGGTTGTAGTAAGTCAACCATAATAGATAGACATATGCTGTCGCGGACTTTATTATAGAACTTTTTATGCTGAACAATCCGGTCATACATGATTTTTGTGTAACTTAAGCGGTTTCCGCAGCGTATGCAGCGGAAGCTCTCAAAAGGAATATCTTTCTCCCGTTTTCGCAACATTATTCATTTCTGCTGTGGTCTTATGAGTTTTATCTTTATGTTATATTGCCTAAAGCCTTCCTCGATAAATGGACTATCCAACGTAAAAAAAATTTTTCAAATCGGGCCAGTAGTTTTTGAGATTAGCACGTTCAAACAAACAAACAAACAAACGAACAAACAAACAAACAAACTCTTCAGCTTTATAATATTAGTATAGATTAGCGCAAGCGCACTTTGTACTTAAGCTGCGAACATTATTTTGGTGCGGAGTTATGTTAAAACTGTGATAGCTCCTAAGATATTTATTGAAATCAAATGATATAAAGGGCAACGTGGTTCTAAATGAAATGCTCGTGATGATGAATGTATTTATTTTGATAAGAATAAATACCTGTGTGTATAATACACCTCTAAAAATAATGCATTATTTTTTTACAAATTTACTAACATAAAAAAGGTTGTAGTAAGTCAACCACAAAAGATAGACATATGCTGTCGCGGACTTTATTATAGAACTCTTAATGCTGAACAATCCTGTCATACATGATTTTTGTGTAACTTAAGCGGTTTCCGCAGCGTATACAGCGGAAGCTCTCAAAAGGAATATCTTTCTCCCGTTTTCGCAACATTTTTCATTTCTGCTGTGGTCTTATGAGTCGTATCTTTATGTTATATAGCCTAAAGCCTTCCTCGATAAATGAACTATCCAACGTAAAAATAATTTTTCAAATCGGGCAAGTAGTTTTTGAGATTAGCGCGTTCAAACAAACAAACAAACAAACAAACAAACAAACTCTTCAGCTTTATAATATTAGTATAGATTTTTAGCAGAAATTAGTATAACTTTTATTACCTCATAATGTTATAAACTGTTATTTCTAAAAATGTTTTTTTAGTTGTTTAATTTTTTAAGGTTTCTGTGCTATTATAACAAATACGCGAGTACCTACCTAACTGATATTACGAAAAATTAAAGTTTTTTTTATTATGTCTTATTTATTTCTTCTCTTATCTCAATTAGGGCACTAGGCCATTCACATGACACGGGTTTTCTCTGTACTTTTCAATAGGGGTCCTACTCAAACATCGTCATCGAATGCACCGGTGTCGAATGTTGGCTAATGGAAATTATTCAAATGGGGTTCGCTATTAACCGTCTCTAGTCAAATATCGGCAAATTGGCCGCGGTCCGGACAGTGTCCACATTTGGCGAGCCTCTGCATATATTAGCACGCGTTTGCGGTGTTAGATTAGTGTTATAGCGTAATTTTCATTTGAAAAGAGGGTCTGGTTATACCAGTTATAATAATATAATAAAAAGGAGCAAGCTATCAGATATGAGCAAAAATTAAAATTTTAAGTTTACTAAAGACACGTGTGTATAAAGCGTAGTTTAATGCAAAGATTACACGAAATTTAAAATGAGAACAATGTTGGGTTTATAAAAAAAGATTTGTAGAATAAATTTCAAGCAATTTACAACATTTAAAAGTGACAAATATTGTCATTTTTAGGGTTCCGTAGCCGAATGAAAAAAAAACGGAAACCTTATAGTTTCGTCAAGTCTGTCTGTCTGTCTGTCCGTCCGTATGTCACAGACATTTTATTCTGTAACTATAAGCATTACACAATTGAAATTTGGTATGAAGATGTACCTTGTTAACCGCTTACCGATTCTTATACAAAAAATTAAAAATAATGACATTTAAGGGGGGGGGGGGCTCATACATGAAACTAAAACCAAAAAAAAAAATTGTCAATCCTATGCGTGTGGGGTGTCTATGGATAGGTCTTTTAAAATAACTTGGAGGTTCCTAAAACCATTTTCTTTTAAAGTCTAACGTTTCATAGCTAGACCCTTCCAAAGTGGTAAAATGGGCGTCCCTCCCATCTAATTTCTAAACCAAGCAAGTGTAAATTTTGAAAAAAATATACGATGTAGATCTTAATAAATACTTTCAAGGAAAGTTAGTTTGGACGAGATCGAACGAGTAGTTTTTGAGATATAGCACATTTTCAATAACCGCAAACATAACTTTGTACTTCATACAAACACTATAAAAAACAAAGTTATATTTGCAGTCAACAAAAAATTGTGGTATTTAACTAAGTAGAAGTAAACTGATTCCCAAATTCATTTAAAGTTGACTCGGAACCCTCAGTGCGCGAGTCCGACTCGCACTTGGCCGGTTTTTCCATATTATATTTTAATATAGGTTTAAATTTACAAAAAAAAGTGCTAAGCAGTGTGTATGATGAAGCTAAGTTAACATATAATAAGCAAAATTTTATGAGCTACAGTAACAACAAGTGAATATCGGATATCCCTAAAATATTGCAATCTGTTACAAGATCAGCGCCGGAACACTTGGTATCCCATCAAATTGATTTTCCTAGTTGTTTGCGCGGAACGGCCGTGCTTCTGATCCCGTTGCGATACAAACAAGGATGACAACCTACTGTACCTGAGGTGATACTGTTAGCCACTGTAATAAAATATATATATTAAGTCGCATAAGTTTTTTTTAACATACTTTAGAACACACAAAACCATGCAATCGAAAAGATCTAAATTAACTAAAACAAAACTTAACTAATATGTACAAAAAATAAACAAAATAAAATAAAACAAAAGAGAAACTAACCTAAACCCGAATTACACTTACGTAGTTATACATATTTTCCAAATTTCAAGAATATTTATACAGTCTGATACAGTAGTAAGTTATCTTTTAAATGAATGGCATTTAAGTCAATAAGTACACTCGAGAGCAATGAATCCGGGTCACTTAAAGAATCCTAAAAATCTCGGAAACTAAAAATGCTAGTTTAATGCGCTAAATCGTATTTAATAGACAATGTAATACTCCTTAAATGAAGGTATTAAAACTTCTTAGTTATTGTAAAGTTATATCATAAAAAAATCAAATTTGAAAAAGGGCCACTTTCGAAGATGGAACTACGAAATTACAGCATTTGGTTTTGCTTTTGTTTGTAATCTGTCATTTATGTGGGTACATAAACCATGTTGATAGTGCTCTATATTCATTATTCAAGCTGAAATTATGTCGCTTACGCCTGAAGAATGCACCAGAATACTTACAATGCTGAAAACCGGCCGGAGTCAGCGCGATACAGCCAGGACTGTCGGTGTGTCGCTGTCAACAGTACAAAGAGTTCTCCGACGTTACGAAGAAACTGGTTCTAATCTACGCAGACCAGGAACGGGCAGAACCAGGTGTACCACAACACGAGAAGACCGATACTTGCTGAACACCACGCTTCGAAATCGCTTTCTCACAGGAACTGAACTCACAAATCAGTTTCGACGCCTCGGAGGAAGTAACCCAAGTGCATGGACAGTAAGACGTCGGCTTGCTGAATAACCCCTTAGACCTGCAAACGGCCCTAAACTGGAGCGTGGGCATCGTATTTCAAGACTAAGATATGCCCAGAGCCACGTAAATTGGAGGATTGAAAGGGTTTAGTGGATGATTTATTTGGGACCCACAAAATTTTGTTGCTTTGACATTGGTTCGCATAACGTAGTCCATAACTTTATTTATGGACAGAAATTTTGAACTCCATACTTGTGGCAACGTTTTACTTATATTTTGGTTTAGTTTTGTCAGTTAAATATACTGACCCATCCACCAGACCAGATCTACGAGAAAGACAAGTACGTCCTAAATTAATATTATAAAAGAGTAGAAATTATTAATTAACTACGTCTTTCTCGAAATAAGAGTATTTTCTGCTTATGGATGAAAAATATATGCATAGTAATGAAGCTACAAAACAAGTGGAAAAAAATACGAAAGTAGCGTATATTTTAATATTTTCACCATTAAACGCTACAAATAAACATATTTGCATAATTCATTAACAAATGAAGTAAGCATTATATTGTTCTAATGAGATTACATCACACTTCATCAGGGAGCCGTAAGAACGTGAACATCTTCTAAGGCTTTGTTATCCTCGGATATAACAGATAATCTTATTAACGCCATTAGATATAAAACAGGGCATAGCACACAGTAAACAGGTGGTGGGAACAGTATATTTATAGATATTTTAATTTTAAGCTTTATTTTGTATCTTTATATGATTTTATTTCGAAAGCTCCGAGTATGCTAAAGATAGCGTCCGTTATGATAGAGCTCATAATGCGAGAGATCGTTAAGCTTATAATTATTACTATTCAAATCAAATTCTACACATGAGCATTAAACGCCGATCCGCTAACAACAGTGCCGACACGTGCCGATCAGCAACGTTTTCATCAACAAAATGTATGATACTATATATTTTTTCACTGACATTGATAAATAAATTACAGATCGGCACGTATCGGCACTTTTGTGTGCGGAACGGCCGTTATGCAGACGCATAGCAACGGTGTGAAACCATATTTTCGTACCAATGTGAAATAATTTATATATATGTAGTTACTTTTCATTACAAGTATACGGGAGTGTCTATTGCAACGTATTGCTTAAAAATATAATCAGAAAAACCAGAAATGCTTTATTCAGATTTACACTCTTATGAACCACTTACCTACTTAAGAGGAACACAAAGAACCAGATACAATTAAGCATCTTTAGGATGATTTAAAACTTTACTATACATCAAAGAATAAACAATCTGGATGCTTTTACCCTTCAAAGCTTATTAAAGCGCTGTAAACGTCAGACTTAATTATTTTATTTTAGGAATCAGGGTCGGAAGTCTCGACATAGTTCCCTGTAAAACCACCAGGTGGCGCTCGTAAAATGCTAAGTCAAAATTAGTGTTTTCGTGTATTTATTGATTAAGAAGAATTTTTGAATGAAGTTTAAAAAATTACAAATATTTATTAATGATATAGCTACGTAAGTTAAAATGATATTTGATGAATCAGAAAATCATAAAATTAAAATTGTCTACGCGAAATGTCAAAAATTTTGCTTCAGACTTCGCCCGCAGGGATTTTTGGAAACCGGAATAATGAAATTCGAGGCAGAAGTATTCAGTCTCAGTAATTTCGGGGTTATTTGTAACTTTTTACTACATTTTTATTACTTTTCCTTCTGATTCGTATGGCAACTACGATAGGGAAAGTATGTAAATAAAATTTCTGTGAGCGATATTTTTTATGAGTACCTACCAGGTTTTGTGACAGTGGTAAATCGTATGCAAACAAGCTATGTATAAGATGAAAATAAAAGAAATGCGAACATCCTGGATTATAAATCTGTTATAGATACGTCATTACGCGTGATGTCAGCTTCATCTACCGACTGTATTGCAACAGTCACGCAAACTGACGTATTAATTAATTTATTTAAAACACTTCATGCACAAACATAAGGTACATATGGCGGACTTAATGCTTAAAGCATTCTCTACCAGTCAACCATAGGTCAATACAGAGAAATTGCTGGCGGCGCGAAGAAAGTGATAGAAGAGCAAAAGTGAGAGCTTGATTGAACCTACAATAGGTATTTATAAATATCAGAAATTTCGCGCGGCTGGTATCGGCATGGTAGCTCGATTGGAACAAGCGTTTGGCCCGGTCAGCCAAAGGTTGCTGGTTCGAGTCCAGCTCGTGCGTAAGTTTTTGATTTTTTATTTCATCTTATCAGAAAAGAATAAAACACTGTGAATATCAAATATTCATAAAAGTTAGGTATAGCAGTAAATAAAATGTTAAGTACATTCTGATCTTTTTAATGAATTTGTTGGGTCTCTGAAATTATATGCAGAGTAGCGCCTATATGGAAAAGTTTTTTTTAAAACCTCTATCTCTCTTAAAAAGAACTGTAGAGAATATCAAAATAATATTATGATGGCGTCAATATTTTTGCAATTAAATCGCTTCACGGAAACATCCGAGGATAGCTCCTACTATAATTTTGGTTATGTGTGTTACCAGCGTATAAACGGTCAAAGTACAGAATTGACAACAAATACATAAATTTGAGTCTTCTGAAAAATTAAAATATATTCGCTAACCTTCATAAATGTTTTTATGTATTTTACAGCTTGGCTGAAGCGCTGAGTGTTTGAAAGTGCTTTGGTTTGTTGAACCAGTATCAGCATTCTAATATGACTTCAAATAGCTCACATTTAAGGCACAAATTTCAGTATTTTCACTTGTCAGTGCTGAATATGTTTTATGTCTTATACTCATGCCCGTAAAACCTCTGGTCGTTTCTTGAATTATGTAGTTATTACGTGAGAAGTGGGAATTCACATGTCTTCATCATGCAAAAGGTTTGGTGAATGGTCTCACAGATCAAAAAAGAATTTTATAATATTACGAGGGATACATACCTATCAATAGTATATCGGTAGAGTTCTCAAGTCGATAAAGAACAAAGAACGACCAGCCACAGTTATTAACGTTTGGACTCTTATGGACACTATAGGGTCGTGTCAAGATCAAAAACCAGTAGGGTTTTTTTGACATGCTCTGGTCGTCAAAAGGCTCAAAGAAATTTTTCGTGGGTACATTGGATACTATAACAATGCAACATGGCTGGAAACCTTTTGCCAGTGATACATATAAATATTTTCATCTCTCCTCTTCGGAAAATTGAATTTTCATATGGAGATAGCCGGGTGGAAATTAGATTTTCCATCTCTAGCGCTGAAAGTTATATAGCATTGAAAATCTTATGTTTCAAAAAAAGGTTTAAAAGAGCTTTTGCTTAGCTAAACATGAAATAATTGTACTTTTTACGATTGTTGATGTAATAAATGTACAATTATCTAAAAATATATATATAATTTCACTCTCGCATTATTGAAACATATGGAGTGCAATCTAGGCCGCTTTCTTCCCTTGTATAACAATGTACAATAACTTCAAAGCTACAAAGCTATTCGTATAAATATGTATATAAAAATAAAGTATACTCGTATATACAGACGCTGGTAAAATTTGCACTAAGTGGTTTTCATACCTCAATTCTCAATTTTGGTTATTATCATAATGATTTTAACTCTATTACTCAAGTAACAGTGCTGCCTTTCAATATAATAGCTGTTTACTTTCAAGCAAAAATACACTGCAAATGGTCATGCTATTAGAAAGCTCAAAACCGCGCGCGAATCTAGTAAAGTCGCCATTTTTTTTTCCTGTTTCTCGGCAAAAAGCGGATAAAAACAATATAGAAACGGGTGATAATTTCCCAGCGTCCCGTATTCCGTGTTGTGGATTCGCAAATGGAGAGCCATCTGAAGTATTTAATCCCGCTATTGTCCTACTGTACCGTAGGGATGTACAAAAATCGATTAATTTTATCATATTTTATCAATGTACTTTTTACTTTTGGTCTTTTTACCCATGTTAATTCTTCTTCATTGCTACAGGTTACCTGTTCAGTTAGTTTCGGTTAGTGTTATTGACCAGATACTTCCAACGAATTTTAAAAAAATCCTTGATTCGAGCTTACTTTTTTAACTGTTGGTTAAGCTCCTCCGATATTGGATGTCTTCATATAAAACTCGCCAAAATGGTTAATGTTTTATTTTCAAGTTAATTCGCAGTACCTAGTCTTATTTAGTAATTCCTTCAGTTATGCAATATGTCTATCCAAAATTTCATCGAACATACCCCCCTAACTTAATCACATCTCTACCGATGCAATTACGCCGGCTCTTAGCTTAAGCGCATCCGGCAAGCATGGGTAATCGACTATCGATGTTTTGAGGACATCCCTATTCCCCGGGGATGCGGGCTGGGTAATCTTAACAAATATGCCCTTTAAGTCAAACAACCCAGTGAGCCTGTTAGAGACGCTTAGCTCGCTTCTCGGTCAGTCCCTAAACTTTATCGGACGGATTATTTTTGTCAAACGGTCATTCGAATGTTTTTACGTTTGTTTTAGAATTGTAGGATTTCTGGCATTCATTTCTGTGAATAATGAGTTTTATGTTTTGTTGAGCGTATTGTTTACACGGCATTATTGCTTGTTTTTTTTGCACAGTATATTAGTATACCCCAACGTTATGTGATACAAAATAAGTGGTTCTGATTAGCTACTAGAGCAAAGCACTAAATAAAACTCTTACAAGAAAGGGTATAGATATTAGGGGACCAAGTCCAATCATTTCTGTGTAGCCCAAAGGCATGACTGGTTGGCCAAACTCCATATGGCGTTAAGTCCACCTTTTGTACAAAATTTTATTATTATACAATAAAGTATAAGTAAATAAATAAAAAAAAGTCTCGTGCAATTCATATACGCAAAAAAGTTCACCGATCGAAATTTCTTCGTAGAAGAAAAAAGGTCACGATTTCAATTTATTTTTATTTTTTCGTGAGCTAATTTTTTTACATGTAGATGTTTTACTTGATTTTTAGGTAAACCGGTCAAAATAGCAATCGAATTACCACACGAGTTCGATTGCCGCGAGAATCGCTCCCTAGATTGCAGCCATAAATAGTAATGACAGAACAGTTTATATACACCGTTTGAACATCGTTTAAAATAATAAATTATATTTGTCGTCGCTTCACTAAATGCTTAGACAGATTTTTTCCCCAGATTACGTCGTATTAGTAAAAATGCTTGACATAACGAATTCATTACACACATAAAGACGTATCTGCACAGACGGAAATATAACTGCGTCGTGATTCGGCTTACTCCGAGTCCTTAATTAGGGCGGGGACTCGCTTCGGAACATTTATTTCTATTTAAAATGTCAGTTGTATAACGTATAACTTTACGGCATAAAATTAAAAACTATTTAATTTCTCGAACTTTCCCCATTATAAGGGTTGCCGATCGTCTTTGTTTGCGTTTGCGCTCATTGTTTTAATTGAAAAAGCAAATTAAACAATGCCGTATACTTCCAGAGTCAAAGTTTTGTTCTGGAGGAATCGTCGGAAATTGGAATGAGCAAGCGAAGCTGCACAGTCGAGGCAAGAAAAATATTTTAGTAATATTTGTAGTTAGGTTTTAATTAGGTACACGTGCAATATGTATGCACTACGTTTGATACACAGATATTATAGAGATAAAATTCAGTAAGTTGACAACTACGACACTATTTTAATTGTGTTTTCTTAAAAATCGTATTTTACCAAAATCAGAACAGTACAAAAGATAATTTTCTCAACTGCGACAAAAAATCTTTTAGATTTGCTCAAATTCATGATAGAAATAACTTACAAAATATCAATTTAACTTCCACGTATTAATCAATCGACCAAATACCCTGGACCGGACGGCACGAACCAATTCCTGGTAATGCAGACAAAGGAGCAGCTATATGTAAACTGGCAGCGTTGGAATCGGCATGTCATTAGATTCACTGATTGACTACCGCAGGCTGATATTGTAACGCTAGCGATAGCGGTGTGATTGCAATCCGTGTGAAGTGAAATGCACTAGAAGACTAGAGGGGCACTCTTTGTTTTGTTTATTTTTATTAATTTAGATAACTAGAGTTTACAAGTAACAAGCAAGCTACAAATCAAGCGCAATCTAAAATACATTATTGAGAACATTATGAATTATGAGCGCACACTGTTTGGGATATAAAAAAGAATCTCCATTGTTGTTATTTTATTTAATTTCTCTTTATTAAGGAAACATCAGCTTAACAATAATTCTTAAGGAGTAAATATAAAAATAATAACACACGAGCCTTATGCGTTTACACTGCTGGGTATTACAAGCTAAATCAAATATACTGTGGGCTACTCCTTACAATTAGAAATAATTATTATTAGTATTTACTTAGTTAGAATTATTTAAGTATAATAAACACAGCTTGTAATATAAAGTTCTCATAAGATCTTTATATTACATATAAAACATTTATATACACTATTTACATAAGAATTAACCTACTTATTATAATACACTTACTAACTAATTACAACTACACTTACAAACTAACTAACTTACGCGTAGCCACCAAGTTGATATTATATTATAACATTTTATCGCGCGCGCGTAGCTATCGCGGCGCGATCTAATGGAGTCGCCGCTTACGGCAGTCCGAGCTGCGCGTCACAGCGGCGGCACAATACTGGAGCCGCTCGGCGAACGATCCCGAGCGCGTGCATTCGTTGAATCAGTCCGAACATAGCTACTACGCGGAGCGCACGCCGCTCGCCCGCCTACTGTACCTATCGGCTCGCGCGTATTTTATTACCGATCTTTCGTGTTATCATTTCATCCATACACCTTCTGCATACAACTAGGGGCAAACACCTCGCCCCTAAACTGGTGACCCGCTTGCACACGTTTGATGGATGAAGATAGCAACGACGACCATTTTTCCGAAGCGATGACGGGTACCGGCAACGATGGCGTGGCGCAAGGGCAAGCCTCCACTGGAAGCGATGCGGGTGATGTACATCGTGTTGGAGTAAGGAACATACCATTTTATCCTGATAAGCCAGCACTGTGGTTCGCGATGCTAGAAGGACAGTTTATTTTAGCCAACATTACTAGCGACACCACAAAATTTTACCACACTATTGCCATGCTCGACCATCAATACGCAATAGAGGTAGAAGATATCATCGAGTCCCCGCCGCCTACAGATAAGTACGACAAGCTAAGGAGCGAGTTGATAAAACGCCTGTCAGCATCAAAGGAACGCAAGGTGAACCAGCTACTGGACCATGAGCAGTTAGGTGATCGTAAGCCCTCTCAATTCTTGCGTCACCTACAGCATCTAGCCGGCCCAAGTGTACCAGAGGACTTGATACGCACCATCTGGAGTAGCAGACTGCCCAGTAGCATGCAGACCATAATCGCATCTCAGGCCACTTCATCTTTAGAAGCCACAGCTGACCTCGCGGATCGCATCCACGACATCGTACCGGCATCTCCCTGCGTAGCATCAACATCAGCGTCTACCTCATCACACCACCGCAGTACAGATGACAGGTTGGATATGATGGCGGAGCAAATAGAGAAGCTGACGCAGCAAGTTCACGCTCTTACCACACGACCTAGCCGAGCAAGGACGAATTCCAGGGCCAAGGACAACAGACGTCCGCGCAGTCGCAGCAGATCCCAATCCAGTTACCGCAAATACCCAGTTTGTTGGTACCACTCCAAGTTCGGCAGCAAGGCTCACTCCTGCATCAAGCCCTGCGACTACAAGCCGGAAAACGGACAGGGCGGTCGGTAATGGCGACAGACGATCGCCCCAACAGCCACGGTCGCCTATTTGTGACAGACCTGAACAGTAAGGTGCAATTTCTTGTGGACACTGGCAGTGATTTGTGTGTGTTCCCCCGTTCAGCGTTCAAGGAACGACGTTCCAAGACTAATTTTGAACTTAGTGCCGCGAATGGAACCGTTATACATACATACGGCTTCGCAAGCCTGCGTTTAAACCTCGGGTTGCGTCGAGACTTTGTGTGGCGTTTTGTAATAGCCGATGTAAACAAAGCTATCATTGGTGTAGACTTTTTAGCACACTTTAACCTTGTTGTTGATGTTAGAAATAAGCGTTTGGTGGATAATGTTACTTTATTAAATGTTTCTGTCGTGTCAGCCGATAGACATAGTGGCATTTCGTCAGTTAAAGTCGTTACCGGTGATTCCATCTATCACAATATTTTAAAAGAATTTCCCGATTTAATTCGACCTGCTGGCTCACCACGCAACACCAAACACAACACCATACACTACATAAAAACCACACCTGGTCCACCTGTGGCTAGCGCACCTCGTCGACTTGCACCCGATAAGTTAAAAATTGCGAAACGTGAGTATGACATGATGCTGCAGGAGGGGACAGCTCGACCCTCTGATAGCCCTTGGTCGTCCCCACTACATTTAGCACCCAAAAAAGACGGCTGGCGCCCCTGTGGCGATTACCGTAGGTTGAACGCACGCACCATCCCTGATAAGTATCCGGTGAGGCACATACACGATTTCACTCATAATATTTCTGGTTGTACTATCTTTTCGACTCTAGATCTCTTGAAAGCCTATAACCAGATACCTATCAATAAGGACGATATCCCTAAAACGGCGATCACAACACCTTTCGGCCTCTTTGAATTCACCTACATGACGTTTGGCTTGCGTAATGCAGGTCAAACGTTTCAAAGATTTGTAGATGAGCTGACCCGGGATATGGATTTCGTCTATCCATATTTGGACGATTTTTTGGTTGCGTCTCCTGACCCTGTAACCCATCAAAAACACCTCCGACAGCTGTTTCAAAAGATGACTGAGTACGGAATTTTATTAAACACCTCAAAATGTGTGTTCGGAGCGTCAGAAGTTACATTTTTGGGGTACAGCATCTCAGCAGACGGTATCAAACCGCTTGAAGAAAAAGTTCAGGCCGTTAAAGACTTCCCTAAGCCAGTTACTGTTAAACAGCTTAGGAGGTACCTCGGCATGCTCAATTTTTATAGACGGTTTATTCCACGTGCAGCTGAAACCCAGGCACCTCTTAACGCTCTGCTAACTGGCTCAGTCAAAGGGAACCAACCTATAGAATTGACAGGGGATGCGCTAAAAGCTTTTAACGATAGCAAAGACAGTTTGTGCAATGCAGCACTTTTAGCCCACCCAGATTGTCAGGCCAAGTTGGCAGTCACTGCCGACGCTTCCAATGTTGCATTAGGCGCTGTTCTTCAACAACGAATTGAAGGCGCCTGGCAGCCACTAGCGTTTTACTCATGCAAGTTAAGTCCCGCGCAACGTAAATACTCTCCGTATGATCGCGAACTCCTTGCAATTTACCAGGCCATCAAATATTTTCGCCACATGCTGGAAGCGAGAGAAATCACGATCTACACGGACCACAAGCTGCTCACCTTTGCCTTTCATACGCGAAAGTCAAGTTGTTCGCCTCGTCAGTTCCGCTACTTAGATTTCATCTCGCAATTTTCCACTGATATACAGCACATTTCTGGCAAGGATAACGTTGTCGCGGGTACCCTTTCGCGTATCGAAGAGTTAGAAGCCCCTGTGGACCAGGATTCTCTCGCCAAGGTTCAAGACGTCGACGGCGAACTTCAAAATATTATAAACGGCGGTACTTCACTCCGTTTGGAGAAAATGAATATACCTGGCAGTCGCCATGAGCTCTATTGTGACACGAGTACACCGACTCCCAGGCCATTCGTACCAAAAATGTTGCGCCGTCAAATTTTTGATTGCTTACATTCGTTAAGCCACCCGGGACCCAACGCCTCCGCCAAGCTCGTAGCCCAAAGGTACGTCTGGCCTAGTATCCGAAAAGATTGTAGGGATTGGGCTCGAGCTTGTCTAAAGTGCCAACGCGCAAAGGTAAGTCGACATGTTTCCACACCATTGGGCACATTCGACCTACCACGCGCCAGATTTAAGCACATACATATAGATCTCATAGGTCCATTCTCTGTATCGAACGGTTACCGGTATTGCCTCACGGCAGTCGATCGTTTTACACGATGGCCTGAAGCGATACCCATAGCCGATATTACTGCGGAGACTGTAGCAAAAGCATTTATTGAAGTTTGGATCGCACGTTTCGGTTGCCCAACGATCATTGTCACAGACCGTGGCAGGCAGTTTGAGTCGGCGTTATTTAGCTCTCTCTCAAAACGTATCGGATTCCAGCACCGTAGAACTGCAGCGTATCATACTGCTTGTACCGGCCTCGTCGAACGTTTTCACAGACAGTTAAAAGCCGCCATAGTCTGTCACGCTAAAAATAACTGGACGGAATTGCTACCGTTAGTCCTGTTAGGTATGCGAAGTACCCTGAAGGAAGATCTACAAAGCTCACCAGCTGAACTCCTTTATGGTGAGCCTTTACGGCTTCCGGGAGACTTTTTCAATCCGATCTCAGCGGTACTACCGATATGACAGAATTTATTACGAGACTCAAATCTTTTGCTCATAAACTTAGAACTTGCCCAGCCTCTCGTCATAGTTCCGACAAAGTATTCGTCTTTAAAGAATTATCTACTTGCACCCACGTATTCTTACGTGATGATACTGTTCGGGGTACTTTACAACCTGCATATACAGGACCATATAAAGTTTTAGACAGAGGCCATAAAACGTTCAAATTAGATGTTAAGGGTAAGACAGTAACAGTATCCATTGATAGGCTTAAACCGGCCTATATACTGTCACCAGAAAATACCGTGCCAATCAATAAACCACTACCACGAGAAGACAACATAATTATTTTTTCTTCTAGTACAGAACCGAGAGTAACCCACTCGCCAGAACTTAAAACTACTCGTTCCGGCAGACTTGTCCGCTTCCCGGATTATTATCGCCCGTAGTGACGGTCTCTGGGGGGGGGGTAAGATGTGGGCTACTCCTTACAATTAGAAATAATTATTATTAGTATTTACTTAGTTAGAATTATTTAAGTATAATAAACACAGCTTGTAATATAAAGTTCTCATAAGATCTTTATATTACATATAAAACATTTATATACACTATTTACATAAGAATTAACCTACTTATTATAATACACTTACTAACTAATTACAACTACACTTACAAACTTACACCAAGTTGATATTATATTATAACATTTTATCGCGCGCGCGTAGCTATCGCGGCGCGATCTAATGGAGTCGCCGCTTACGGCAGTCCGAGCTGCGCGTCACAGCGGCGGCACAATACTGGAGCCGCTCGGCGAACGATCCCGAGCGCGTGCATTCGTTGAATCAGTCCGAACATAGCTACTACGCGGAGCGCACGCCGCTCGCCCGCCTACTGTACCTATCGGCTCGCGCGTATTTTATTACCGATCTTTCGTGTTATCATTTCATCCATACACCTTCTGCATACAACTAGGGGCAAACACCTCGCCCCTAAAATACTAAGGGAAAAAAAAAGAACAAACATACTGTAGATATTCAACACATGCATGTCCGGACAAAAGCACGTCAGGGTAAACACTACACTGCGGTATGTATCTAATGTACGAGTAGTAGTGGATCATTGACAGTATGGTAAAAAAAAGTTCATTATAAACTCAAATGATTTTCTAGTTCAGATACAAAAATAACTCTTCTCATACTTATATTATGAAGCTGAAAAGTTTGTTTGTTAGAACGTGCTATCTCAGGAACTACTCGACCGATTCGAAAAATATTTTTTGTTGAATAGCTTAGTTATTGAGGAAGGCTTTAAAATTGTTTTAGGCTTTAAAACATTACGCTGTGACGGGAAAGGAAAGGGCAAACTTATAACGCACGGATGATGTCGCAGGGGACCGCTAGTAATACATATAAAGTAAATACTTCATGGATATAACATCGATATTAACATCTTACTTCTTCAATTGCTACACACTCCATCACTATAAATTGATACTTTATGGGCAACGTTGGCCTGTTTATTTTTATATATTTTTTTTAGGTTTTTTAATCGAATATAACAAAGTCGTGACCTCGCAACATCCTTTCGCTAGTTCTTACGCTCTTTTAGAATAGTAAGATTTTTATAAATAATTATTAGGGAAAATACTGAAAAAAAAATACTATCAATTTCAAAGTCATTTCAGTAAAAAAATAATATGCATCTGCATTGCTATCAATTTCAAAGTCATTTCAGTAAAAAAATAATATGCATCTGAATTGTTTGAATGTTGTCAATTATATAACCACTGGAGTATTTAGCGCATAAAAAACACGCGTTTTGCCGAAATCTTAAATAAAATCGGAACAATCGGAACTGATGACCTTGTGGGCAGAGAGTTTTGGAGACCCTTCGATCAAAAGCACAGCGTTGTACGTTTACCCAAGATAGTTAGGTGACGATGATGATAACACTGGTATTCACTGGACGCCAACCATTCACTGTGGCATGGAAATCCTAGGGGAGGCATATTCAGCGGTTTGCGTTCTGCCGCTGATAATTTTAATAGCACACATTCATGTCACATTCACATTACCTTTGCTTGCATCATCACTATAACCAAATTCTACGGTTTCCAAACGAATTTCCACCGGATCACAAAATGTCATCGCTATCTAAAGCGTTCGGAATCTTATCATAGCTCGAGTGAATTTAACGACTTGCCGAATTCAATTGAGAACAAACATTTTGAAGTGATTTAAATTAATAACGAGCTCCGATCTCAGTTCCTAATTGGCCGCCTTTGTTTGTAAAACAATAGGCTGGATTATATTGGGATTTAAACTCTTTAGCTTATTATTTCTTGGTTTACTGCTAGCTTGACCATTCAGCCATAGATTAAAGAATATTTTTTTATTGAATGAAAATAAATTACATTAAAATTCCGACCATAATATAAATCAATCACGTATATCATAAGTAGATTTTCGTTCATCAGAAGGCATGTTCAGCAGTTGGTCACGGCATAAGCCAGGTTAATATCGGTTGATATAAGTCGTTAAGCCTAGTATGGCCCTATGGGTTTGATAAAAATCTGACAGCAAGGTTGGTCGCTTGCCTTGCAACTATTTACACTGAGCCCGCGTGGTGGAGTATGGCTGATATCACCCCTTATTTGAGGTGAGGCCTTTGCCCAGCAGTGGGATGATTACTAAACTTTCCTTCAAAATAAAAATAACCTTTATTTCTTATACCATCTTAGTTTATGTAAAAATTCTATAAATTAATTTAAGTCAGCGGTTATTCCTGCGGGATGACTTGTGTAAATATTGGGGCTTATTAAATACTAGCGGTCCCCCGCGACTTCGTCCGCGCGATTTGAGTTTGCTCTCTCCCCTCCTGTCGTAGCGTGATGTTTTATATCCTTAAGCCTTTCTCGATAAATAACCTATCCAACACAGAAATATTTTTTCAAATCGGTTCAGCAGTTCCTGACATAAGCGCGTTCAAACAAACAAACTCTCTAAGCTGCGAACATTATTTTGGTGCGGAGTTATGTTAAAACTGTGATAACTCCTAAGATATTTATTGAAATCAAATGATATAAAAGAAAATTTTGTTCTAAATGAAATGTTCGTGATGATGAATGTATTTATTTTGATAAGAATAAATACCTGCGTGTATAATACACCTCTAAAAATAATTCATATTTTTTTTACAAATTCATTAACATAAAAAAGGTTGTAGTAAGTCAACCATAAAAGATAGACATATGCTGTCGCGAACTTTATTATAGAACTCTTAATGTTGAACGATTCTGTCATACATGATTTTTGTGTAACTTTAGCGGTTTCCGCAGCGTACGCCGCGGAAGCTCTCAAAAGGAATATCTTTCTCCCGTTTTCGCAACATTTTTCATTGCTGCTGTGGTCTTATGAGTCGTATCTTTATGTTATATAACCTAAAGCCTTCCTCGATAAATGGACTATCCAACGTAATAATATTTTTTCAAGTCGGACCAGTAGTTTCTGAGATTAGCGCGTTCAAACAAACAAACAAACAAACAAACAAACAAACTCTTCAGCTTTATAATATTAGTATAGATATTTTTTCATTGTAGCCTACCTATACTCGTATGCCATTCCAGGGTGTAAATTTTATTTTTGGCATAAAAGTCATTTATTTATGCAAATAGGCCCATTGAGGACACTTTTATACGTCCCAATATAAACCCTACCAAAGCTTCGGTACAATTGTGGGCTAGTGCTGAGAAGAAGCTGCGCAACAAACTTAGTCACTATTGTCAATGCCTCTTTTCAAAAGGTTTACAATGTTTGTAGTGATCATTCAAATCCATACATTACTATCTTTTAAATAATCATCTACTTTATAATACCTTTTTGTCATAAGGGTATTATAAAGTAGATAATATTAGGGTTTCTTTATCAACAGTTTTAAATTATTAACCGGTAAGTTTACAATGTGTTCTAGTAGTTTATTGAAAAAATTATCCCTCTCCCCATGAAAGAATTACCCAACCTTTCGAAGCCTAAATTGTTGATTAGCAAGCTCTTTATGCCTAGTATAATATTTGTATATGTCACTTTTTTCGTGAATGAATGTATTTTTTTCCGTACATACATGAAATTTTATTAAATATACTGAGAGGCTACAGTTAATATTTTAATTTCTTTAAACACATGTCATACAAAATGCGGGAGGTCATTTATATATATTAAAAATAAAAGAGGTCCCAATATAGATCCCTGGGGCGCACCCATTGTTAGAGGTGCTCCAGAAGACTCAGTTCCGTTTATACATACTGTTTGCATTCTACCTGAGAGATAAGAATTAATAAAGTTAAATGAGTTTAATGATGCCCCATAGTGACGTATTTTTTAAAATAATGTTTCATGACCCACACAATCAAACGCTTTCAATAGATCGCAGAAAATCCCTAAAGCATCATGCCTATTATCATAGGCATCAAATACAAGTGTTAAAAGAGAAACTCCTGCATCCGTGGTGCTTCTACCTATAGTAAAACTGAATTGTTTGTTTGTATGTAATAACTTTTTCGATTAAAAGTGTGCTATATTTTGATTGAATATAATCTTTACATATATTTTACTCAAAACGGGCAGAATCAATATTAGCCGGACGTTTGAGGGGTCACTTTTGTCACCCGATTTGAAAATCGGTATTATTTTACTAAACTTCTTTAAAAAAAGGAAACTGGCCATCATCAATAAACTAATTAAAATTAATGCTAGTTGAGGGGCTATTGTGTTAATAATTGATTTGATAATATGCACAGATATTCCCCAAAAATCCTCAGTTTTTTTTCATATTCAACTCTAGAAATGGTTTTTATTATTACTTCAGTTCTTACGTGCCTCAAGTGCAGTTGAGCATTACATTCACTGACATTAAGTTTCAGAATAGATTCGGCTATTACTGAAGAAGAAGCAAGTTTTTTCGTTGTTGTAGGTGCAATATGTGAAAATAAAACGACTCAAAAGCAGTTGCTACTTCTGAATTTAAATTTATTATTGTATCATTGTTTTTTAATGCAAATTTACTATCTTGCAATTTATTTTTACAGGTTTCTTTATTTATGATGCTCCATGTAGCTTTTGCTTTATTTTTGGAGCTAGAGACTATTCTACGAAGTTGGTGTCATTCTACTGTAGCACAAACTTTTTTAAATATTGTTGAATAATTTCTAACGTATTCAATAAAGTTTAGGTCTTGAGAGAGGTTGTAGACTATACAATTCATATAGTTAAATCGTAATTTTGTGAATTCCTGGTGTGGCCCATTTATTAAATTCACATTTGACGTTTTTTGATTTACTCTTTTTTTCAAATTTGTTTTTAATTTTAGCTGTATCGCATCGCTTCCACATCCAGAATTATCCACAAGTCACACCCAATATGAAATCAAAATTTATGATTGCCTTTTTCCAAAGAAAGATTTTTTATCGACTTCAAAAACAAAGAGGTAATCAATTGGTGTATGTATGCGTTATGTTTAGAATTTGAATCACGTTGCAAAATTTCGTAAGTGTATGTATGTTTGTATGTTTGTCCACGGATTTCTCTAAAACAAGTAGTCATAACGAGGTGGTTCTTTTTTAGTTCGATTAGGTATATATTTCAACTTAGGGTGCAGCGTACGTTTTATCAAAATCGATTTATTAGTTTTTGAGATATGGATAAATAACTTGAAATCATGAAAGAAGAAATCGCAAGATGTCAAGCTTACCTACGAGAACAGTCTATACTCATTACACACCGACTTCAAATGAATGTGATCCTCCTAAGAATAACGCAATTTTAATCTTTTAAGTCAGTTTTTACTGTGTTGGCTGTATATGATTTGGTTGTATGGAAAAAATACTTTAAAAGTGAAAATCTGGAAAACGTGGAGATTAAAACGAAGGAAGCGATAAATTGCTGTATCTCAATCCATATTGGCACTTATTTACTTGTAATATTAGGAAAGCTTCGATGAATAAGAGACTGTGTGACCGTTCTGTCAACAAGCGATAATTCACATTACGTCAACACCAACAATGATTAATCTTTTCAAATTTACGAGCCTTCTGTGCTTTTAAGAATTGCAAACGATCCGTATAAAACCTTCCCACTACATTCTTCATAATCTTCGCGATGTTTCAATGTTATTTCGACAGAAGACAAATGGTCCAGCCTTCGCAGGATAAAATACTAATTCAGTGAGAGAAAGTAATTCTTTATTTAACGTCAATGATTTACTCGAGCGTCGAGGGAATAATAAAACTTCTGGTCGTTTTGGGGAGAACCCAATTTTTGAAGTGCTCGCTACGGAACTTTGACAATGAAACTGCTAGGCTTAGGCACGAGATTGATATTGTTATAAAAAGCTCAAACTGTGTTTAAAAGTGAATCATGGCCTTTACTAAGTTTACTAACGCATTCGTATGCGGCTGGACAATACCGACTAAGGATGCAACTTACATTTACTTATATTAGAGCAAGACATAGGCATATACGAATTAAGCTTGCGAATGCTTTGATGCACCATGGCGTATCTAAATTTATCAATCCGTCATTACGGGTTGATAAATTTAGATGCTATATAGTCGCCTGGTTGGTGCTATTCCCATTGGAATAGCACCAACCAGGCGACCACCATACGAAAGTATGTTACGTAAAAGGAACAGAAACGGCATGGGATCGGCATCGAATAGCAAACGCCTCGCCCTCGTATCGTGTTTGCTACAACTTAGGACAGTTCATGTGAATGACAGCCCGTTTGACAGGGTGGGCGGATAATTGACAACCATCGGGCGACTCGCCGTAGCCTTCACATTAGAGCGTCGGTAGCGCGGCAGCAACGGATGCCTTTACATTAGCAGCGCAACGGTCGCGCGACTGCGTCGGTCCCACTACACCCATTACCCATTTCAGTGCTAACACGGGGATAGTTTTACCACTGCAATGGGTAATGGGTATTGTGGGACGGACCTGCGCGACTTACGCACACATCATGGCTCCATAAAAATTAATTGCGTTATTTTATTTCCTTTGATTATATGCGTTATTTAAAAAAAAAGCCTTCAAAAACTGACTAAAAGGATGAAGGTGGTAAACAAATTTTTTTTTCATGATTTTTAGTCATTACTCATATCTCACAAAACTACTCAGCAGATTTTGATTAAACTTACACAAAATCAAACTAAATTAAACTATACCTGAGTGAACTAAAAAAGAATCAACTTGCTATGACTTTTTGTTTTCTAGAAATCCTGAGACCAACATACAATACGAAATTTTGCACAAGTATTAGCAAGCCCAGATTAACATACTAAAATTTTGTCCAATTCTGACGATATCACATGTATGGAATGACCCTTCTTTTAAACTTTTCTGAAATAGTGCGAAAAGATAAGACGTTATGGTGTTGGTCACCTCACTTTTGTTAGTAACAGTGCGTTAGTTAAACGTTAAATTTAACTTCTCTTTGAACTTTCATTACGATCATCCTAACTTGATCTGCAAACGACCATTAATTAGTAGTCAGAGTCAAATGTAAAGTCGTTTTGATTGAAGAAAACTTTTAAAGACGCGCCTTCAAAAGTGTCTACCAGTGATAGGGAAGGGACACAGCTATGATTTGTCAATTAATATCGTCTGACAAATCATTAGAAATCATCCTTTTAATAAATTACTGTCGACTTTTAACGCAAGACTGAAAAAGTCATCATACTTTATGGTATTTATCAGGAGGGTAATTCTCGCGCAATTCATGTACGAAAAAAGTTCACCGATCGAATTATCTTTGTTGAAGAAAAAATGTTTTTGATTTCAAAAGGATTTCTATGTATTTAGATTTTGTATGTGCGATAGTTGTTTACGTGTGGATATTTTACATGTTTTTTTGTAGGAAAATCAGTTAAACTTGCAATCGAATTACCACACGAAAAATAATCTATTGCATCGAGAATTGGCCTAAGCAACTATCGAATTTTATGTAGGAATTTCGAAAAAATTCAAAGAGCGTCTTTCTATGATTTGAAACCCCTACGTTAATAAGAAACGCGATCTTTTTAGTATTTGTTTACACATGTAATGTGATTTTTGTGGGTAGCATAACGTCTTCTTGCCGCTGACTTATTTAATGATTGCCGTGGTTATAACTCAAAACCCGACACAATATTTCGAAAAAAGTAGGACCTTCGCTTGGCTTTGGCGCGGGCCACTACCGTTGCCCCAGATATTTAAACTTTACCTACAAGAGTAACAAGATAATGTAAAAGAAAACGAAATAATGTGCCCATAAAATCAGGAAAATATTTATTTTATATTAAGTTAATCAATACACTTCCATCCCTAAACCACAAGAGTTATTTACCTCTCAGTTAATAGCAATTTAATTACCGTAATAAATTGAAACGAATATATAATCATAATTATTGCATTGTTTCAGGTACGTCTCGCTGGCAACTTTCCCGGAAACTTTGTATGAGTATTATTAAGCGAACCGTGTTGTTTATTGTTGTGGTACTTTATAATGTGGGAAATGTATTAATTTAATGCTACGCTACCACCCCCAACGACAACTGGCCCTGGTAACTTATAACGCGTGCACACTGAGGACAGACGAGAAGCTGCTCGAGCTAGAGGAAGAATTGAGCAGGTTACACTGGGACATAATGGGTTTATCAGAAGTCCGCAGAGAGGGCGAGAACACGATAACTCTGAAGTCTGGCAACCTGCTCTTCTACCGGGTGGGTGACCAAAAGTCTCAAGGTGGTGTTAGGTTTCTTGTCCACAGGTCCCTCGTAAACAACATCGTAACCATCGAGAGTGTGTCGAACAGGGTGATATGCCTTATACTCAGAATAACCGAAAGGTATTCGCTGAAGGTCATACAGGTATATGCACCGACCTCGAACCACCCGGATGAAGAGGTGGAGGAAATGTATGAGGACGTAAGTAGAGTCATACACACTTCCAAAACCTATTTCACTGTTGTTATGGGCGACTTCAACGCAAAACTCGGCAAGCGAGGCGAGGATGAGTTGCAAGTGGGACCTTTTGGATATGGTCAAAGGAACGTCAGGGGAAATACGCTGGCCGACTTTCTGGAGAAGGAGGGACTCTTTGCGAAGCCGCCTTAAAGGAAATGGACCTGGCTGAGACCGAATGGTAAGGCGACAAATGAGATAGACTTCATCATGACCACCAAGATACAGTTATTCAATGATGTCTCCGTGATCAACAGGGTAAAAACCGGTAGTGATCACCGTTTGGTTCGGGGCACATTGAATATAAATGTCAAATTGGAAAGGTCCCGCTTGATGAAGTCCACGCTCCGACCTACTCGTGCCCATATCCAAAATACCGAGAGCTTTCAACTCGAGTTGTCAAACCGTTTTAATTGCCTAGAGAATTGTGTATCAGTGGACGAAATAAACAACGGGTTTGTGGAAACTGTCCAAACGGTCGGATCTAAGATTTTTAGACCTGGCCGTAAAAATAGACCTCAAAAACTCTCGGTCCACACTCTCGACCTTATGGCAGAACGTCTATCTATGGCATTGCAGACCTCCGTTAATGATCAAACCTACAGGCAGCTTAATAGACGAATATTGAAGTCTCTGCGACATAACATTCGTTCCTTTAACACGAATAGTGTTAAAGAAACAATAGAGAGAAACCAAGGCTCCAAAGTGTTTGCAAGGGACATGTCTATTCGGCAAAGCCTGTTGACGAAGCTTAAGACGGAGGACGGCAGTGTAGCGTCGACGAAAGCAGAGGTTTTGAAGGAGATCGAAAGGTTCTATGGGCAGTTGTACACCTCAGTAGCCAAACCCGTTGATAGCTCGGCCAGAGACCTACGAGCTATCCTGACCCGACACTACACCGAAGACATCTCGGACATCAGCCTCAACGAGATTAGGATGGCCCTGAAACAGCTTAAAAACAATAAGGCACCTGGCGAGGACGGAATCACAGCAGAGCTCCTGAAAGCGGGTGGAACACCGGTACTTAAAGTCCTTCAGAGACTCTTTAATTCCGTTCTGCTAGAGGGCATCACGTCTGAGGCATGTAACAGGAGTGTGGTGGTGTTGTTCTTCAAAAAACTTAAAAAAAAAGTAAAAACCGACTTTTTGGTTTTGAAGTTGGTTTTTACTTTTTTTTAAAGTTTATTTTATTTCTTTATTTTTAGTGATTACATAAGAGGGGGGGGGAGTTGCACCTTATGATTCTATTTTTTACGAAGCTACAAATTACCTATCATAAGTTTCGTCATTATAATTACTGAACTCCTAGGCGTTAAGGAGTTCCACCATCAGCTCAGCCCCACAAAATGTTGACTATCAGACGTAACAACACGTCAACATTAAGATTCTAGTAAAGAAACACTATACGTGCCTTTAAAATTTGAGGGTTTCCCTCGAATACACCAAGATCCCATCATCAGATCTCAAAATGGAAAAAATGGGACCAACTAGAAGGTGCACCCTCAAAGTAGGTGAAAAAAAATTTCGATTCGGTCGACAAACCACTGAGATATGAGGTAACATATATACAAAAAAAAAGATAAAAAAAACATACAGTCGAATTGATAACCTCCTCCTTTTTGAAGTCGGTTAAAAAGGAGACAAAACCTTATTGAAGAACTATACACCCATCTTACCCCTGAACCATGTCTACAAGCTGTTCTCAAGGGTCATCACGAATCGTCTCGCACGTAGGTTTGATGACTTCCAGCCTCCCGAACAAGCCGGATTCCGAAAAGGCTACAGTACCATAGACCACATTCATACGCTAAGGCAAATTATATAGAAGTCCGAGGAGTATAATATGCCTCTATGTTTAGCTTTTGTGGAATATGAGAAGACCTTTGATTTGATCGAAACTTGGGCGGTGCTGCAGTCTCTTCAGCGGTGTCACATAGGCTATAGGTATATAGAGGTGTTAAAGTGTCTATATTACAACGCTACGATGTCGGTCCGAGTACAGGAACAGAATGTGAGGGCGATTCCATTGCAAAGAGGTGTAAGACAGGGCGATGTTATATCTCCGAAACTGTTTACAGCGGCATTGGAAGACGCCTTCAAGCTCCTGGAATGGGAAGGATTCGGCATATCCGTCAATGGCGAATACATAACACACCTTCGGTTTGCCGATGACATAGTCGTAGTGGCAAAGACGCTGGATGATCTTGGCACTATGCTCGAAGACCTCGACCGAGTATCCCAACAAGTGGGTCTTAAAATGAACATGGAGAAAACAAAAATTATGTCGAGTTCCCATGTTGTACCCACTCCAGTATCAATTGGGAACTCAACTCTCGAAGTTGTCGACGAGTACGTCTACCTGGGACAAGTGATCCAATTGGGTAGGTCCAACTTCGAGAAAGAGGTCAATCGACGAATCCAACTCGGCTGGGCAGCGTTCGGGAAATTGCGCAAGAGTGTCTTCTCATCTCATCTACCTCAGTGTCTGAAGACGAAAGTCTTCAACCAGTGTGTGTTACCAGTGATGACATACGGGTCCGAAACATGCTCTCTTACTATGGGCCTTATAATGAAGCTCAAAGCTCAAGAGCGGGCTATGCTCAGTGTTTCTCTACGAGATCGAATCAAAAACGAGGAGATACGTAGAAGAACTAAGGTAACGGACATAGCCTTGAAAATCAGTAAGCTTAAGTGGCAGTGGGCAGGGCACATAGCGCGAAGAACTGATGGCCGTTGGGGCAGGAAAGTTCTAGATTGGATACCCTTCGACCAAAGACGCAGCGTAGGACGTCCACCAACAAGATGGACAGACGACCTTAAAAGATCGCAGGATCAAACTGGATGCAGACCGCTAGTGATCGGTCGCTATGGAAAGCCGTGGGGGGAGGCCTATGTTCAGCAGTGCACGTTCTTTGGCTGATACTGATGATGATGATGATTAATTTATTGAAATTTATGTGGGATGAGTTACATGCATAAACTACCACAATATACTTCAACAAATATACTTGACTAAGGCCCGATTTTACCTACGTCAGTACCGTAACCATGAGTTTACGAGGGTTTTACTCGCTAGCGATGACGTTAAATTGCACAGCGCCTCTAGCGGTCATTATCAGAACTAAATTTTTCCATACAAAAAGTTGCGTCGTCGCTAGCAAGAAAAACCATCGTCGCTATCGAGTAAACTCATGGTAAGGGTACATATAAGGAACATTCGTCGTATATAAAACAAAACGCCTGATTTGTAAACGTCACCTATCCAATGGACCCTAATGTCGATTTTACCAACGTCAAATAAGACTTATTCGACTGAATAAGTATAAACGACCTATTTTACACAAAAATCCATCATACTACAAAATAACATTCGAATAAATGATTGCTGAAAAATAGGTGACGTTTTCTAATAAGGCGTACCTATTGTATTTATTTGACGATTATCTAATAGATAGATAGATAGATAGATAACTCTTTATTGCACATAACATACACTTCTGGACACATCTATTGGCCCACCTTGTATTTTCATTCATTTCAGCTAAAATTTTATATTGTCCTGCCTTCGACTCTGAGATTTAATTGACCATGTAGTATGCCCTACTACGCGTCCATTCACTCGCACACAGGTTTAGCGCAAGAAAGAGAAGGTAAATAACCTCACTCCCTCCCACGCCTCACAGCACTGCCAGCCGCCTGTCACTCATTCGTGTCCGTGCGCGCGCGCCGTTACAACGCACGCAGTAACCACAGTATTTAATCGTTTAGTTTTTATTTCGTGCTAAACGAAACTTACCTTATAGTGATACGTATTTATTCATAAAGTGAATGTGAAGTAAAACGCACTACCCAGCGTGGCTGCACCATGCATGCTTTACGCTTGGCGGCCGAGCTAGCACGCGATGCTAGCCAGTCCGCATTTTCCGCTCCGAATCAATACGCGATATTGATCTGTAGCAAATAATGGCCGAGCTGACACGCGATGTCAGCCAGTCCTAATTATCTAGATCATTTTTGATCTCAGCTGAGACTTTTGGTATGCGTTGCTTCCAATATCCTACCCTCATTTTCATTGCGAAAAAAGGGGAACAAGTTGAGTGAATTGGGCTTAAATGCTAACAATAAATTACAGCCAAAGGCATTCATGCATAATTCCACATACTAAGCAGCGCTGACAATGCGCCATCATGGCCTCTAAGTATGAAGCAGCGGCCCTCGCCCGAACTCATCCGGCCCAACAGGCGCCTGCCTGGGTATGTTCTACCTGTGAGAACGCGACGGCCCATGATGCGCCGCGAATTACGTCGTGACGGTGATCTACCGTCACAATTCCAGCGTTTTTTCAACGCCTCGCACTCGGAATCAGTATCCGACCACAAAAGGTATGTGTTTTATGAAAGCTTTGTTATACCATCTTAAAGCCGTACGTACATATGTACTTATTACGGGCTACCGTATTCCACTCGTGGCGAAACCACGACCGAACACTTGTCTCAGCCAATCTTTTGACAAATATTAAAATGGAGCATAATGTAAGCCATCACACTTACAAACAAAAATAGCAATAAAATAATACCAAGTATCTTTTTCGTAAGTACCGAAAAATAATAGTGGCAGATTTATTTCAAATCGAATAAATTTATATTAATTATTTTGTACATTTTTGCTCGGAAAAGTAAAATTGAGATATTTAAAAACACTTTTACTGCCTCGACCTTAATCATAAATATACGTATTCTGCAACCTGCAGTACACGCTCCAAATTTTTTCCCAAAGCTCTAAAAACGGTAGCATGGCATCCCTCCATAGCTCACGTAGTTATGGGTGGTTTTGGTCCTATATCCGCGATTGATTACAACTCTTTTGTACCTACTTATTTTTTGCCAACGGCTATAAAATTGTCTAATTAGACAATGCTATGGTAAACACAACATTGCCTTATAATACTACTTAAAATATCGAATTTAATAGATTGTGTAAAAACAAAACAATTTACTTTTTAAGAAAGCAAGTTGCTACATACATTTCTGCTTTCTTCTTATACCTATAAATATTTAGCTTGTGGTTGGCTCTTTGATAATAAATAGCAAGCAAGCAAGCAAGCTGTAAGCTTGCCCAGTACGTACCAAAATATGGTTGGGTCCATATAAAAACCGGTCCGTTTAAAAACCCCATTTTTTGCTTTTAATTTTAACAGCTATGATAAAAATGAGAATGAGCTTTGCTCAATACCTGGCATATGTATGATTCTGAATAGTAGAAAATTTGCCGTATTTAGTTTTGAAATCCAACTAAGATTTAATCAATTTCTCAGTAAATAAATCGGTAAAGCTTAGATTTTATTTACCGACGCAATAACAACTAGCTGGAAACCGTAATTATTTTGAAATGTATCAAATTCCGTAATCAATTTAGTACTACCGTCATATTAGATCTTAATAGATAGTGCCCGCGGTATTCCATTGTTTTAGAGTTTTTACATTAGTGTACATTTTTAGAAAAATATGCTGTGACAGTGATACGCTTTTTTATGAATGCATTCATATGACCGTCGCAAAGTTTGGTACTTAATCTCGAGTCGAGAAAACTGTGTCCTTTATCTTTGGAAAAGTCAGCCACCAACCAGTAAAGATTGTGACAACCTTTGGTCACCTTAAATTAATTGACTTTTGTTTCTATGAGCTTGTTTTTTAACATATGCTACCACGATCACCACCGAAGAAACATTCAAATAAAATGACATATTGTATGAAGTATCCGGCAGATAGCACTTACCAGAACTAATCAACACATTGTTAAATATACCGTAAGAATAGGTAGCTACAAAATTGAAACAAGTCCATTTTACGAAAATAATGCCTTTTTTGTTTTTTATGGATATGCATAAACAAAGCATATGAATTGGTAGAAATTCATTTTCTCAAGTATAATATTATTATATTTCATATTCTTCGGTTATTTTTATTTGCCATTTGCCACATGTCACACGTTAAACGTAGGGACGTTTAAGGTAAGATAAATACAAGACATGTTCAATATTACACAAATACCACTACCTATCGATATTTTTTAACACAAGGCAATTATTATATATTTAAAAAAAAATACTGGCGTATACTAAATGCAATGCAGCGTTAGACCCAAACTGCACTACAATTATCTAATTCGAGTTATTGGAAATATGAACCATGTTTACTTTCCTACTGTTTATTCTGTGATTTAAGAATAAACTACATCAAGTAAATATTTTCTTTAATCATCAGTTTATTCCACCCAATTACATTCATCCACTCCACAACAATCTTCCCAGAAAGCCACTAAGTTACTAAGGAACGATTCCTTGAAACGTTGCTCCTATTAGTAATAAAATAGATTCTTATTATATGATTTTTTTTTGTGTTTGATGTTTATAGTATTCGATAAACTGTGTTTAATAAATTTTCAAAGGACATTTTATCTTAATATTCACCAGTTACTAAGGTATGGTGAAACAATTGTAGAACTCAAATTAATAAGAAAACAGGTCTAAGGGCACGATAGTCCGGCCTGCTTCCTAGTTAAAAAATATATATTTTATTTTCAAAATATTTTTTTAAAGGACTTTCCCTTTACTCTTACGCCTGAGGACGTCATGTGATACAATCATTTATTAAAATTTGAATCAATTAATTATTGTAAACAAAATAATTCTTGTTTTTTTTTTATGCACCACATATAAGGATTATTTTTAAATATGTTTTAAACCAGTCCCCTCGGATACTCGATATGACAAAGGTACTTGTATACGATATCCGTTCATTTTTAGATTTCTTGTCCAAATAGGTACCCTAATTCTGAATCATAATCAGATTTCTTTGACACTACTCATAATATTGAACAAGTCAATATTTGTCAAACTTAAATATATATATATTATATATAGTTAAATAAATAAAAAACTCATAGTAACTAACTCGAAAGATAGGATTGATATTTATTGTAATCCTTAAAGGTAATCCAAACATTTATCCAGGCAATAAAATTATGAATAAATTTACAACGAGAAATCTGACCATGTGCCGACTATCGAATACTCGGCGAACATTCTTAGTCGATTAGTCGAATATTAGATAAACATATTTGATCGGGGCCTGGTAGTACCAAAACTTCTGTCGGAAATCTTTTTGCGGTCGTTTGCCCTTATAAAGTCGCAAAGCTTTTAGAAGCCGATTTTTAATCTTCTTCAGAAACGTAACTTGAATACTTATTAAATTTAAAGTTATATATAAATAATTAAAAAAAAAAACATTACCTACTTACTTGCCTTAAAATTTCTGATAACGATAATATTTCAAAGCCGTTGAATTATCGTTTTCTTTTTGTAACTCAGCATTTAATCATATAGCATTGATAGACACCTATTAATATTTTTACGATCTTATGAGAATTACATTACTTCAAATGAATTTATTAATCAAATGCTTTTATACCAATCATTTCTTGGTTGGTTTTTACAACCAAATGTTTTCTCAGGTATTCGAAATTTAAATGTATAAAATATTATTTATATGTTTGGTATTCGGACGAATATCTTTAAAACAGTCGCATTAATACCTAAATATCCCATACTTAAAAGCAATAGAATATCATGTATGTATGTCAAAACTATAATTAGAAAATATGTTGATAACTGCAAGACAAAGATAACGATTTGTCAGACTTACCTTCAAGCCCGTTACCTTACCAAAGATAATACGCTAACTAAAAAGTGTTTTCTGTATGTAGCTTTCCTCTTAATAAAATTATCATTTGTTTTACATGCCAAATTCAGTGTGTAAAACTATAATATTCGCAAACCGTCTCAGCTCAACAATACGTATTCCGTATTGTTTGCAATTTTTATAACACACCACAATAATAATAAAAAAAATCTATTTCAGTTTCAGACTACTAAAATAAATAAATTATATATTTTTAGTTAATCATTAATAAAATTAAATAAAAACTAACAAATATATTCTTCTTCCTAGTAAAAATATTTGTTTATATTAGAAAGTTATAACTTATCATAGTTATCATATATCCATTCTTTTTTAGAAATAGTGATACATGTAAATGTCAAAGATAGTGACATGAATAATGAATTGTTATTTAATATGATCGGTTTAATGATCAAACACTACTAACATCAGAGATGTCAACTTATCCTAATGTAACAACATTGATTTTACTCCAAACATCTACATGGTCAATTAAATCTCAGAGTCGAAGGCAGGACAATTGGATGATCAAACGAACTTATCTTAAGTGAAGTTCGATCCAAATTATCCTGGCTTCGACGAAGAGATTTAAGGTCCCACCCTTCCCAATTTCCGTGTACGTTTTTATGCAAAAATAATCGTCACCCTTACAATAAGTATAATCAATGTTGTACATCTCATATAACGGTCTCCTTGCTCTGAAATGAATGAGTGACAGGCGGCTGGCAGTGCTGTGAGGCGTGGGAGGGAGTGAGGTTATTTACCTTCTCTTTCTTGCGCTAAACCTGTGTGCGAGTGAATGGACGCGTAGTAGGGCATACTACATGGTCAATTAAATCTCTTCGTCGAAGCCAGGACAATTTGGATCGAACTTCACTTAAGGTAAGTTCGTTTGATCATCCAATTAGGTCGAGCAAAAAGTTTTTATGCAGTTTTGAACCTGGCACATTCACAATTTCATTCAATAGTCTTTTTTTGAATTTCGAACAAAGAATTTAAATAAACAAAAGACAATTTGGAGCCTGTTTGTTGATATCAAACAATCGAATACTACGAAAACTTGGTTTTATTGGTTTACTTGGATTTAATTCTTGAAAAAGTGAATGATATCTTTGGTTTTGCAACAAACATCACCTATTCTTAACATTAAGGTCAGGTTCTATCAATAATCTATGGATACTTCACCTGAAGTCGCCGCCCAAGCTGTGGCACTTATTCAGGCCGGACACAGCCAAAAAAACGTAAGTGCTCAACTTAATTTAAGTCGATCTGCGGTCCGAAATGTTTATCGAAGGTACCTAGAGACTGGCGGCTTTGTTTGTCGCCAAGGAAGGTCACAACTGAAAGGCAGGATCGATTCATCGTCAAGACCAGCCTAAGAAATCGTTACCTTACCTTCATTGAGATACAAAACCAACTTCGCGACTACCACGGAGTATCTGTGAGCGCTCGAACTGTTCGGAGAGGGTTAAAAGAACGCGATATGGTACCACACAAGCCAGCTAATGGGCCCAAACTAACGCGAGCCCACCGAACAGCGCGCCTTCATTTCGCACGCAGTCATTTAAATTGGACACAGCAAGATTGGAGCCGTGTACTCTTTTCTGATGAGTCTAAAATTGTGTTACATGGCAATGATGGAAGGAAGAAGGTCTACCGACGTAAGGGAGAGCGTTTTGCACAATGCTGCTTTGAAGAGAGGGTTGCTTATGGCGGTGGCTCGTGGATTGTCTGGGGCGGTATATCCGTGAGCGGCAAAACTCAACTTGAGATTGTTACAGGACCACGGTTGCCAACATTAAATGCTGAAAGGTACATTCGTGAGTGCTTAGAACCTTACGTGATACCATACGCAGACTATGTGGGCCCAAATTTCCTTTTTATGCATGATAATGCAAGAGCCCATGCGGCCGGCATCGTCAGGGAATATCTTCGGGATGTGAACATCACAGTTATGGACTGGCCAGCCAGAAGCCCAGACATGAACCCCATTGAGCACATGTGGGACGAGCTAAAAAGACGTGTTAGGGCTCGTCAGCCAGTTTCCCAGACGATGCAGGAGTTGAAAACTGCCATCGAAGAGGAATGGGAGATGATCCCTCAAAATTTCATAGAGCGGTTGATAAACTCTATGTCTAATCGTATGAAAGCTGTGGTAGATGCCCATGGAGGCAACACGCGTTATTAAATTAAACCTTTATTTGATAAAACATGTTTTTTATTCAAAAATCAATTGCCTTTAACAAGGCGCATATCCGACTTGTTAGGCGTAGCTCCATATCGTATGGTATTCTGAATTCAAATTTAAAACAATACGATCGAAAAAGATGGTAAAATGTATTAGGTTTAAAATTGCATCAACAGTTTTTGTTCAATCTAGCAATCATATTTCGGTAAAGGCCATCGAACCCTAAACTCTAAGGTGGGCCAAAAGATGTGTCCAGAAGTGTACATCAATTTATAAATTTGTTTTAAGGAAAAGTATAATTTAGGCGATCTTTCCGCTATAAGCGATCTCTTCCAGACTACCTTTGGGTAAAGATATTATGAGTTTTATAGGAAACGATGTTGCTAAAATCAAGTTTAATTTGGTCGGAGGACTTTAATATTATCACCAACCATTATTATAGTCCTCTTTTATCTCTTCCATTGATATTTATGAAAGAAAGAAAGAAAAAAAGGGAATAGTCGCAAAATATAAGTACATCAATTAAGAAACAGAATTTTAATGTATCAGTATGCGTAGTTAAAACAAAAGTATTATTTTGCAGTAATAATCATAATTTTATAAAGGGAATAATATGATTATACGGCAAATTACCGTAATAACTTAAGAATATAAGCAAAAACGCTTATATAGCCACCGTTTTACTTACATGATTTTTAGTTACTTAACGGAGGTAGGAGCTTAAATTCTCTACATTTTTCTATTGCAAATCTAACGTAAAATATATACCGACAAACAAAAACACATTAGGTATCTTCAGCATTTTTTTATCGCTCATATTCAATGTTTTAACATAATCAAATCATGTTGTTAATTATCGTTCATTATTCATACGAGGCTCCATTAAAATATCAGCGTCCATTAGTCTGTGGGCTCTTGAGAGTGTCGAGGGGCTCTTTCGATCATTAGGATATTAAAATTTACATATTGCGAAAAAAGTATTTGTCGAAACAAATATTTTTATGTAACGTAAATGGAACTACAGTGTTTAGAAATAAGAATCGGTATGATTTTGTAAAAAAATAACACGGAATATGTTCCTATTAATGGATAAAAACTATTTTGTGACATGTAATATTTAAAAAAAATACAAGCCTAATGTTTACGTTCCGCTTTTTATTCATCTCGCCTGTTTGGATTATGATGACATAAAAGGCCTCTTTCACAATCGACTATAAATACACTACATTTTGACTAATCATCCAAACCATTGCATGTGAGCAGATAACACTCGCCGGAACATATTATATAAATATTGTGAAGCGGGCCCTTAAGTTCGATGTAAAAATTAATTGGTATCCTGTAAAAAGTTGAAAATATTATATTTCATCAACAGTTTTCAGGAAAATCGTGTTCTGATACCCATATCCCTACTGTGCTTTCATATTTTTAATACATGTGAAGGACAAATATTGAAGTTATAATGTTCGGTCGAGGTCTTTCGTGCGTAACCAACTTTAGAGCCAAAATTATTCCAACATCGTGTCGTCTTTTGTTTGTAGTAATTTCCGTTTTTGTGTTGTATGTTCAAGCAATTTTCGTTCAAAAAATATTAGGCGCGAGAGACCTTAACTGTACTAACGATAGTGCTAATTCAGTTAATTTAACTTAAAACGGCGCGGCGTAAGAATTCTAGCTAATAAATAATATCGCTAATCAAACATAAAGGCTCATGCCAAGATTTAAACCAACAAATGATTAACAATTAATTTTAACTAATGTTCTTGTCACCGTAACAATAGTATTTAGATCCTATTTAAGCCAATTCAACATAAGAATACACTTAGCATTCCCTCTGACGCATCTGATAAATTTAATCATTTTCACAGACGTACACAGAATATTAATCTTAGACGTAATTGAGGATAATGTGTGCATCAAACAGAGCCAATTTACGAGCCCATTGAATTTCAGTTTACTTATTTGCTTGGGCATCACTTGACGTGGGCTCGGTGTGAAAGGAATTAATACACAAAATATGATGGTTTTTAATATGCTTTTTAAATTAAGCCAATTGTGACTGGTATACTTTATTTAATAATTTTTATTTCGATCCGTAAGTTTTATTAATTAGGTAGGTATATGCATTTTGATAATTAAATAATTAGTCGTTTTAGTACATTTCAGTAAACTGACATACTTTAAATCAAGAATTAATATTCTAAGTGGGCCATCTAAAATAATTTTCACTTTGCTCGAACCATTTCACAAACTACAACGTTATGTACTTGCCTGAAAAGCTACTTTCGAATAACGCACACAAAATCGCGAGGAGTGCAGTTGGCGGCATGCGTTTAGTAGCTGTAGATATTTTACTGCGTTAAAAATAAGATTCAGATTCGTTTAATGAAAGATGTTGAAGGTTGTACAATTGGGTACACGCCATCAGACCTCGCGCCCACGGGGAAGTTGGCTATAAAGAGAAATTGGCAACGTTACCTCTTCGTCGTGAGATGCTTTGGTTAGGTGCTTTTACACTCTACGAACAAAATGTCTAATTTTAATCTTCAGTGTTCATTTTAAGCTATTATTGAATAAGTTTTTAAATGCACTTACCACATTTTCGGTAGTTCTCCTAAAATCTACTCCTCATGACCACGACTGTGCTGAAATTTCACTCCATGTTTCGTATAAGTTTGTTGTATTTTTGATGATAATACTAAGATCTTTATAATATGATGGAAATCTGATCTCGTACTTATTCATATTATAAGTCATAATTTTGATAACTCTATCTAGAAATGTGGATTTTCGACAATTATTTTATAATAACCTACTCAAATATAAACAGTCTCCTTTAAATGACCTCGAAACACCGTCGTCTCTGTGTTTTCTATGATTGGCTAAGCCTAGACTCGAGAGCAAAACCTATCGGAAATCAAATATAATAAATGAATATTGGGAACGAAAAGTCGTCGGCTCTAAAACATCTAAACTTCAGTCTAAGAAACGTGTCGCGGTTAGCACATGGGGCCGCGTAATTTTGAATATTTTGTGAACGTTTCAGCATATGAGATTTGCAAGTTTTTCTCTCTCAAGTGAAACAGTTTAATCTTGTCACTTTCAAGAGAACCGGAATTGGAACTCTTATGAATACTAAACTTCGTTTTGTATTAAACTTAGGCCTTAAATTAAACAGAGTTAGAAGTTTCAAGTGAGGTTGGAACCGTTAAATGGATAAAAGTAAGTAAACACTCGTAGAAATACTGAAAACCCTCGGGTATTTATCAATTTACGTTTTAATGTAGAAAGTTTTGATTCGATAAATAATTACCGTTGTGATTCGACAAATATCTTCAAGTACTACTATCGCACTACTAATTACATAAATTTATTAATTTAAATACTACATTGCACAAATTAAAGTGTACAAAATGCTAAAAACATTTATTCTCAGTCACACCTTTTATCGGTTTAGATTGTTTTAACTTTTACATTTTGTATTCTTAAGATCAAATAAAGATAACAAATTGCGCACGGGCGGGACTCGAACCTGCACCTTTCTGGCTAATCACTCTATCGAAAAATAGATGGGCAGATGGCGCTGACGTAACCCGTTATAACGTATCCTCAAGAGACCAGAAGTGTTGGCCTGGACAGACCTAGCCAGAAAGATGCTGGTTCTAGTCCCACCCGTGCGCAATTTTTGGAATCTTATTAAGAACACCTTTAATAGCTTACATTTCATTGTACTTTTTTCTCAACTTTTCTTTACTATACAAAGCTTTTCTGTGTAACTATTACTTAAAAAGCGTTTATTAATAAATAGACATAAATAACTGATATGCTCTTCGTATGCACAATAAGTAGGATATCTGTATGTTTCTATCAATGTCTTAAGGCAAAGTATATCACTATTCTCCCTTCAATTCTAATTCCACTTTCATCCGCTCATTGAGTGGGTAAAATACCTCTTTTTCTTTAAAATAAAAAGATTAATGTTCAATCCACCAGCCCACCTCCGAATCCCTAATTTTCTTTATCCAGGAAAGTGGTAGATGACTGATGACGCTGTAAAAAACCTTTCAGGGAGACTTTTATAGGTTCAGGTTCAGACCCTTAACTCAGTAAGATATTTTAACCATTTTCAGCTATAGCTTTTACACTCACACCTATTTTGCTGCTGTTATGACTGAGTGAGAAGGCTGGAGTTGACATTTTGACTTTGTATAACAGAATAGCTCTGTAGCGCGATTTGGGAAAGTGCACGTATTTTGAATACTACCAGGGGCGGTTATATTATACGATATTTTTATCGTGTTGCTTTTTCTCTAGGAACTATTTATGGAATTAAGGAGAATGTAGCTTACGTAAGTGGCGACATGAAGATGGCTTGATTTAGAAAATAAAATGCGTTGTAGACAGATGCTTAATCGCAGATCAGATAATTTTTCAGATAGTTGTTCATTTATCTATGAAGAATACAACATAATATTAGATGAATAAAATAATGCTAATTGCCCAGTTCAATCCATAGACTCAAAGAAAGTTGAATTGATAATAAGATTATTTTGAGGTGTGACCTATTTGTTAAATAACATTGTAAATGTTATTTTGTCTGCGAAAACTGGGCGGCAATTCTCGCGTCAATCAATATTATTTCGTGTGGTAAATTACTTGCGAGATTACTTACGGTTTTACCTGAAAACTCAAGTAATATTCACCCGTATAAAACATTCGCACGAAGGAAATCAAAATGCCTAGACACACTGAGAAATCAGAAACTTATTATAACAGCGTTTGAAGATTATTTATTTGACAAAAAACTGTTCCATGAAAGAAACCTTCAAACTTAACACCAAATACATCACAATTCGAGAACATCCTAAGCTATTTCATTCTTGAAACATTCATAAACGACTTCACGCTCAAAGATTACCATTTCAAAGCCCCTCGCGACAAAGGCGAGATAGTCTTAAGTCGGTAAAATAGCCTGTGACGTCATAGGCTAGCTTTGACGCGCGAGGGCGGGACTTGAATCGCTTAGCAACTAGTTTATGAAGAATGCATAATAACCTAAACTACGACTAAAATATTGCCTGTATTTATAAACATGGCTTGCTCATCACGTGAAGTATAGTCAAGAAGTCATTTATTATTTAAATACGTTATTGTACAAATAATGTCATACTTACAAAGGTAGATTTATTGTTCAAAGCATTATCTGCCAGTCAAAAGTTCCCAAAAAGAACAGATTGCAAGTATAAGAAAGAAGACAAGCATGTGTGCTTTTGTAACTAAATCCTGATTTGACGTAGGCTGCAATTATACTTTTAAACGTTTAGTGACAAGCCGAAACCGTTTCAATGAATGAACTTATCTCGTAAGCTCTTAAGTGAAAGCTCAGCGCTTTGCGGCAGCGGACTAAGCCAAATAGTTTTTCTGCTTAATACCATCTTCGTCTTTGCAATGGTAATCGTCGGCTTATGAATGTTGCAAGCTTGCACTGAAAGCGATACCGTCTTTCACAGGCTGGCTGATTTGGAATGCTCGATCAGCGGCATTGCTAGCTGGGTAACCGAGGTCACCGGTGTATATAATTAAGTTTAGGGCTCCGTTGTCAAATAATGACAAACGGATCTTACGAATCTTCATTTGTCTGTCGGTCCGTGTACGTCTGTCCGCTTTTAACCTCAGAGACATTTGATACTATAAAATTGTATTTTGGTATTGTAAGTATGTATTCTTATTACACCTTTAATACTGGAATTGGATTAGTATTTGTATGCATATCTCACACTGAAGTACGTTGTGCAGCAGTTAGCCAGCTACACAAAATTCCGTGAAGCCCCATTGACCCAATATGGCGCTTTAACAATTGATTAACTACTAGACGAAAACCCGGCTCCGCTCGGGTGAAATCTGACTCATAATACACATCTAGGTACACAACGTAGGTAAATATTTCTGTAGTCATCATTCGGTTCTCAAGGAATATTAAAGGCAAGCCATAGATTCGTGTAGCTTCTTTCATTGTGTTAATAAATATAATTAATAAAATCTGCAATAGTTTTTACACAAATATTTTTTATTTTAAATCAACATTCTAACTAAACTAACATTAACTAAACATATAACTTTTTAAGTTTATTCTCTGAAAACCGCTTTGTTTTAAGCACTCAGTCTTTTTCTCTACTTTGGCGGGTAGATGAGTACTTACTAATTAATTAATAAAAATGAAGTTGTTGTTCTTTATTCAAATCGGTAATTAATGTGTGATGGTTTTATACCTTTGCCTGTATATCATCCGTATTAAAGAAAAATAAAACGACGCTAGCGACACCACAGGTTGCTTCCCCAAACTTTATAAGGGTCCTAACCTAAACGCTCCAAAAGCTTTCCAATCTATATCTGTCATATCTATGCACTATACGCTTTGTCCATTATGCGACTGCGGTTTGTTTGTCAGTGCTATTAGAATTTAACGAAATTCTCCATAATCCGAATTTTGCGGATATATGTTGTCGACTCGAAATCAATATATTTTTATGTTTTGTTATTTATATAAGTTTTCGATCGATTCTGCCGTACCCCTTGACGGAATTATTATTTTAACCCTTAGCTACCTACCCCTTGTTTCAGTCCGTTAACTACCTACCTGGAGTCTCTCAGACTCCTCTCTTCTCGGGACTCTAAACAAAAAACAAGGGGATCGTAAGGTACTTAAATATATAAAATATTAATTTTATAGAGTTTTATTTCAAAAAAATGTATTTAAGGCGTAAACAATGAAAGATATTTATTTTTAAAAATGCCATAATCACTGAGACTTCAAAAAACTAACAAAATAACTTTTTATGATATTGAGATCCATTTAAAAAAAATGACTAAAAGTAGGAACTTTTCTCCATTAATTTATAAAAAAATAACAATCAACTTATAAATGATTTCAAAAATTATAACTGAAATGACAGCATATAAACAAAATTGCAAGTCCTAAACTTTTACAATTTTAGTCGACAAAGTCCATATAATATATAGGAACATTCTAGACACAAAGGGTTCTTGCAATAGCAACACAAGCACTGGGTTTTCCGTTTCTTTTTAAGACCACGATGAGAGCAGTATTTGCGGATTTTCAGCCTTTCTGGTTGTTATGAACTACTTCCTGCAGCACCAGAAAGTGTCTCTGTGTCCAGTCGCAACACAGTCACCATCGAAATCAGTTTTTGCCAAAATAATTTCTTTTTATTGGTAAAGATCGCAATTATTCCAAGGGTATGTCAGCTTCGTCTGATGAAGAAAGAACTAAAGACGTGTTTTGGGGCACAAAATTGGTAGTACCTACCACTTAATCCGCCACTTCTTCACCGTCAATTTCCGAATCCGATCCGGACTGTTCGCCCAGCATGAAATCCTGACCAAAATTGACATCCTCATCACTGCATTCTGCATTTTGTAAGTCGTTTTCAGTAGCAAGTTCTTGCTCTAACCGGCGCTCAATAATTTTGTCACTAAATCTCATTTTTCACTAAAATAATAAAACCTACATGATTAGAAAAAAATCCTTTAAGTACCTACCTGGAGTCTCTAAGACTCCAAATTTTTTTAAATGCTCACTAGAGAGCAAACGCGCGCAAGTGTAACCTTGACGAGCGCTGACGTGATGCTGCGGGTAGAGGGCGGAAGGTACATAAACGCTTAAGGACTAAAGACGCGCATGCGACAAGTTAAGACAAGAAACAAATTCGCCAGAGTCTGAGAGACTCCCGGTAGGTAGTTAAGGGTTAACTATGTACTGCCGTGTGGCGCTATAACAATTGATTAATTAGGTACTGCTGTGTCTCGAATCTTCCATGACTACTACTTAATTGTATAAAACACTTCTAAAAACCAACCATGTCAGACAAGGAATCGACTCTGCCACCGACACAGTGGCAAGCCTGTTTAATTTTTCAAGTGCTTCCTTACCATGTAGGCTGCGTCATCTAGGAATATCTCGCAATTGATATTAATATTATTAAATTTGTATAGTCAAAAAAAAACTAAAATGTAACATTCAAAAATCCTTAACCAAAATATTATGCGTCACTAAAAACCATTACAAATTAGGGCAATTACTTGTACTACGGGGGTGACCACAGTGAAACCGTGGTCAAACAATTCAAATATTTACAATTTATTTGTCCAATTAGTAAACATCAGTGTTGTGGACAGTTTTAATTAATTTGTAAGAACAGAATAGTGATAATTGATAGGTACCTAACAATTGAACTAAATGGTTTTAAATACAAATTATATTTTTAATTTAATATTTTATTATGTGTTTATTTTGTCGCCAAACATTTGACTGTTTGGACTTATTTAACTTGAGCTAAATAGGTAGTTCATTCCTTTGACAATAGAGACCTAGAGTCTGTCGTGGTGGCTTGCACAAAAAGAAATGTTTGTGTCATTTTCTATTCTTTTTTTTAAAGCAATACTCAAAAGACCAATCGTATTTCGCCACAGAAAAGTAGTGTGTTTTCTCGAAAAATCTTTTGGCAGAAAGAAAAAATGTTTCGACGGATCATGAAACTCCACGTACATTGAAATAAATGAGGACCGGGCAACTCTTACATTACCTACTATTGATAGAAGATAAAATGTTATTTCCTGAAATCGGAAAATTAGGTACGTGATTGTCTGATTATCCCATTTGAAGGATTATCATACGAGTATCTATACTAATATTATAAAGCTGAAGAGTTTGTTTGTTTGTTTGTTTGAACGCGCTAATCTCAGAAACTACTGGCCCGATTTGAAAAAATATTTTTATGTTAGATAGTTCATTTATCGAGGAAGGCTTTAAGCTATATAAGCGCGCTCATTTCAGGAACTGCTGAACCGATTTGAAAAAATATTTCTGTGTTAGATAGCTTATTTATTGAAAAAGGCTTTAGGATATAAAACATCACGCTGCGACGGGAGGGGAGGGAGCAAACTCAAAACGCGCGGACGAAGTCGCGGGGGACCGCTAGTAAGATTATATAACTGAAGTGTTTTAGCTTCAAACGAACCCATCACAGTCACACTGTGGTGCAGTGGCTAAGCACGCTGGGTTTCAAGGCGTCGCCGCTCCGAGGTCCCGGGTTCGATTCCCGGTTGGGTGAATTTGGAAATCATAATTTTCTATATTGTCTCGGGTCTGGATGTTCTGCTACAACTGCTGTCTCTGATTTCCAAAACACAAGTGCTTTGGTTACTTTGGGATCAGAGCAATGTATGCAATTGGTGTCAAAATTTAGTTATTTACTCTAGTAGCGCCACAGCGCTATCACGATCTTATTAATACAAATCACTCACTCAATGCAAATCAGTCAATACGTGGTGTATCAAAGGGGTGTTATAATTCTGAACAAAAAAACATTATGTGCTATCTTGTTCTTAAAATTGTAAAGGCAAACGAACATTCATTTTTTTCTGATAGTGAACTAGCAAAGTTCAGGGTAGGTGCGGAAATCTTGACAGCCGTTTAATTAATATTTCAGCTCCGAGCTAATTATAAATCAGTGAAATTCGAGAAATTTACGACTGTAATGTAGGTTCCAACTGCGTAAACTACTCTTTAGAAATATTTTTTGACACTATCGTTTGCCTTATTTATTAACGCCTGATTTTACTAACGTCAGATAAGGGATATTTGTTTCATACAATACGCCTAATTTGGAAACGTCACCTATTTGCCAGCAGTATTTTTTTAAGATATCATTTTACTTATGTTATACTTATTCAGATCGATAAGACTTATCGGACAATGGTGAAATCTGCCCTAAAAGTTGTAGTCGCTTTAAGCTAGGACTAAAATAATCATCCAAGTCATGACACCATTTTGATGGTGAAAAAACATTTATAAGAGCAATAGCACTGCAGATGTTGTGTTTATTTGGGACTTGAGCTCTATTATTGTTGGTTGAGAGTGGTTTATAGAATGTAGGGTAATATTTATAACTAAAAAAAATATAACACGTTACCAACAGATCTAGCAAACTTCGTTCCCCCCAGCCTCATCCTACTCTGGCTTCGGTAGGTATTTTAATAGTCAGGGTCAGGCACGAATCCAAAAAAGAGAAAATCATAAAAACTGTCCGATTTCGTGTTACACGTGGTGTAGCTTACACGACTTTCTTTTGTTTATATTGATGATGATGATGATAATGATACCATGATATGTTTTATGTTCCCATCCTGACAGCATTAAAGGTTACTGAATAGATAGTGTTTTAAATCTTACGGGCGCTTGTAACATATAATTTCTAATCCCAGTATAGGTAGATAACTCTTTATTGAACATAACATAAATTGATTTACAACTTCGTTTCAAGAAAATGAAAAAGTAGGCGGTCTCTTCCAGACAACTTTAGGGTAAAGAAATTATGAGTTTTATAGGAAAGGGTATTTTATGTATAGAAAATGAAAAGCTGAATAAGTGCAATAAAAATATATGTATAAAAAGATTATAATACAAATTATAGTATCAAAAATACACACAAATAAGATTAATATATAATATACATGTTTTTCATTTAAAATATAACAGAGTAATACACAGTTACAGTACCTATATTAGAATAAGTCAAATTGGTTTAACCCAATGCCTTGCATCAAATTGTCAGCTCAATAAACACGTTATCCCATGATTTTAACTACCAGATCCGGAATAATAGTTGTAATAAACTTGCGCAAAACATGTTGATCCTAAAGGGCAGGGCTCTATAATACCCAGTATCAAAACTTCGTTCCAAGTTTGCCCTTTGACCACTGGGGAGTTACTTTTAAGTGAAATTGGAGCTGGGCTCGTGATTTCGTTATTGCTTTATAGTTTAATTACAGTCGAACTCGAGTTTTGCCAGTTGGCATAAGTCTTGGTAGGTACTTGTAGTTCCTAACTTTAGGACATTTATTTATTTTACTGTAATAAATTATTGTCAACACTTGTTGAAAGAGTTGATAATATAATCAGTTATATCATGATGGCGGATACCAAATAGAAAGCGATTAAATAATTTGTGTGTAATATTTTGTTTTAAGTAGCCAGATATAAATTAAAAAACACATCTTCTAGCTCTCTTGAAGAAAACGTCAGACCAGTCCTAAGGAAGCAAAAGGCAATTGAAGCGACAAGTGTAGCCAACAGCCCATCAGCACAGTGGAACGTAATTTGATTTTCCTTCAGACATAGAAATAATTGTAAGTACTTTTGTAAGCAAAAATATATGAGAGATATTGATTTGAATACAGGCAGATGAAGTTTTTGATAGTCATGTTAGAAAAATTAAAACCGCGATTGCAATCTTATAATTATTATTTTTGCTTTTAACTTTCTTAAATTCAGGAGATAATATTAATGCAACTGAAGTTTTTAAAAGTAGTTACTCCTAAATTGTTCAAACTCAAAAAAATAGGTAAGTAATTCGTTCGAAATCGACATTGGTTTAGAACGTCAACACTATCTTTATAAAATTCGTTATTCTCTATTCAAGTAGCAAATAAAAACTGTCCGTTGTTTGCAATATCGCGGTGCAGTTCAGACGCCCTGAATAAGTCGGTTTAGGGTTACTTAATTGATCTGAAAGAACTTTTTGTACGCGTGAGTTAACTAGAACATAGCCACGCCATATATAATATAATAGGTATTATTATTGTTATCAAAGGTTTGCTACACTTTTGAAATTGTATTATTTAATCCATACAATATATATTTTTTCCCCACTGTGCGTGGCCGACTATATCGCGGTGCCATTGTGCAGGCGCCTCCATTAAGTGCGCAATCTAGATAATTGGTAATTAAGAGCTACTTTGCCTTATGGAGTTAGTGATGTAGTTTTGTGGAATGAAACTAATATTTTTAGCGCATGTGAGAATACTTATAATAAATGCATTATGCAAACCTTAGGTAGTATTGCCGTTTATACAGAAAAGGTCGTAAGTTATAGCGAGATGATTGTTTGGTTGAGTTTTGTTCATCGACAGTGGGAATTAAGAGCTACTTTGTCTTATATAGTAAGTGATGTAGTTTTGTGGAATGAAACTAATATTTTTAGCGCATGTGAAAATACTTATAATAAATACATTATGCAAACCTCAGGTAGTCATTGCCGTTTATACAGAAAAGGTCGTAAGTCATAGCGAGATGATTGTTTTTAATTTAGTTACAAATACAGTGTAGTAGTTCAGTAGTTTTTGAGATATAGGTAATAACTAAAAATCATGATATAAAATAAATAAAAAAAAACTTAAAAAAACGGGCTAAAAAGCTCAAGTTAACAAATTTGCGCTCCGTTTAGGTAAATATTTTGTAATATTTTAAACACTGTTATCCAAATACGAATAATACTTTTTGTACACAAACTTCTTTAATTTCTTCTACTCATGCATCAAAATCAGCTCAGAAGTTTAGCCACAAATGTAAACCCACATAAATACGCACGTAAATAGACACTTATCTTGCTAAAAACATTACCCTTTTGGTTTTTCCGTGGTCGTGGAGAAAGATTGTAAGTAAGAGTTTACCGCTCGATGTCGCCTTTTTTACTATTTAAACCTGACCTAATATGACCTGCTTTAACGTATTTAGTGTGTATTGGAAGCCGAAATATATAATATTAGCTTATAATGTTTGCTTTGGTTGTTGCGTTATGGGTTACACAAGTGTGTGCGCAAACACAGGTGTACTCTCTATTCCTTTAACTTTTATGGAACAGTAATCTGACACGACCGGAAAGAGATCAGGCGCAGGCCCTACGGCCTTACGTGCTTTTCCGAAGCACGGGAATGAAACACCACCAACTTCCAAACCTCGGGCTACCCTAAGAATTTTTGAACAGTAAAACTCAGGAATTTATTTTTGGGCCCGATTCAGGGATCGAACCTGGGACCTCTGGCGCAGCTGTCGCTTTAAAGTGCGACCCTCTAACCACTGCGCAACCGAGACAGTTATAATAGTAGCTAGAATACAAATGGTATCAGTTGTACTGCACTGGAGCTAACAATAATACTCCTTACAACCGAAATTGTAGACGACAAATTCTGCCCACATTGAGCCATATCTTTTTCTTTTGTTTTTCTGTAAAGTATCGTACTGTGTAACGTAATTTAATATATTTGAATAATTTCCCAATTTAATTGTAATTTGATTCAAATTATCAATAATCTAATTTCTTATCTCATAACTGAAATATACGCTATTATGAGGTTACTGAGCCTCCTGTTTCTTACACATCTAAGGAACATGTACTTGGTGTGTACTATGTACCAACGTATTAATTGTCATGTAAACCACTTTTGTACTGTAATCATTGATGATGACGTCACGTAGCCTACGCGTTGAAGAAAAACATGGCAAATTCAACAGGCTTACCAAGGTGTCGGTGCTTAGGTGGCCGAATGGTATAGGCCATTTTATTAAATTTTTGGCAGTATTTTTATTTTTTTTCTGAGTAGAGCTTTTTTTTGATAGTAAAACCTATTACAACCAGTCTTTTTGATTCTACTACAAGGTAAACGTCTCTCGTAGATAGGATGAGCCAGTCTTTACAAAACCGTTAGCTTTTCTTACTAAAGATGTAACTCTCTTTGTCCCTAATATGAGATCAGATTTTTGACAAAACACAAAAAAAATCCCCTAAAAAGCGGTCGTTAACATTCAAATGTTAAACTTTAATCAATTGTAATCAGAATAAAAATGTCTCTGCCTAGCCGAGGGAGTTATACGGTGGACGATAAAAATACAGTGTCGAGGGACTGTCGGGGATTCGCAGAATATTTTCGGCATCATAACCAAAGTAATTCATTTCTTATTCATTGTCAGTTCCGGTTTTACAAGCTCTTGGTTGTAGGGCTATAAACTGGATTTTGTCCGCACCGTATTTTTTGGGAAGACTCGATGTTACGGCGCCAGCACGTCAATACTACCTATTTTTGTTGAAAATTAGTCCTTGTTGCAACTGCACAAGATACCGCAGTGTTTACCATGATGAGCTGTTATCCCTTCGTGATTTGTCTTTGTTTTTACCGAAAGCAGTTGAGAGTATCCTTACAATGTAGGTATTTAAAAGCAGTATTCTACTTTTTTTATTTATGACAATGTATCAATTGGAGTAACAAATAACAAATACCATAATTTGCATTGAATGGTCAGTTTTATAGGTTGTTGAATTAAAAGGACTTCGACAAAGGAAAGGTATTGAAGAACCACTCCCTTGGCCCGAGTTTATTTACCTGTGATAAAACTACTAAACTAAAAACACACTTTTGAAATGCGGCGAAATAATGCAACACAAAATATTAAGGCCCATTTTCAGGTCTCTATCACACGCCTTGACAAACCTACCTATACGACCAGTCTCAACGATTTGTCTTGTATCGGTCCAGTGCTGACGCATCGCTGTTGTCGCGATACATTGCGGTCTTTACACAGAACCACAGGAGACAAGGGAAACATAAAACACATTTTGTGCGAGAATTATCGCCGTATGTGAGAATTATCGCTCTGTTTGTGAGCATTAAAGAACTTAGGCGGATTTTAAATCATGCTTATGTTCCAGGCAATGCTCTTCCTTTGTTGGGTTTTGTTACAAAAATACGGTTTTGTTTGAAGCGTTAAATAAAGGGAATCGGAATAAACTTTTTTGTTAACATTGCAAAGTTAAGAATAAAGATTACGCTCTATTGCCATCTAAATCGCATATTTTTATTAATGCATCAACATCGTACAAATTGCAAATGGTGGAATTAATGCTTAAAGCATTCTCTACATTGAGTATTGAATTGAGTAAAGTATCAAATTGGAATGTGTCTTTGAATTCTTATTACATAAATTCTAATGTAACTTATAAAAAAACAACGTTGATATTTTTCTGACACAGTATATATTAGGTACTTTGTTCTAATACCGAACAAAAAATGTTACAACCAGTCTCGAGGCTAGGAATTTATGTTGTAAATCTGGCTGGTTCCTACTTCAAAGGATTAGCATAGCTATCCGACGCGGCAACGCAGCCAGCATCATAGCCTCCTTGCCGCAAGGAAATGGTTACGTTTTCAAATAGCTAGGTTTAAGTTTACTTTTAATGTTGCATGTCTTAGTTTTATTTTTTTCTTGTTTGTTATTAATATAGTTATTCTGCGTAGGAAAATATTATCACATATAATTAAAAAAATGTGCGTCATAAAATCAAAAAATACGAAAACGCTTTCACTAAAAAGAATGATACTCATCGTAGTACGAATTATATCTTATTTAGTCCGAATCGATCAAACTAAAGCTTTGACAGGCAGATAATGTTTTTCACTAATTTTATCTTTGTACATTTCAAGTACATCAGTAAATTCATTGAATAAATGGAAAGTCAAGCTTGGTATCATTATTATCATCGATATCAGCAAAAGTACGTCCACTGCTGAATAAAGGTCTCTAAGGGTTTCTACAGCAACCGCCTGCAATCTTTACAAGATCATCTGTCCATCTTGTCGGTGGACGTTCTACGCTACGATAAATAAATATAATAATTTTCGTAAGATACCACCATGTTAACCTCGATATACTGCACTTTGCTATTCAATGCGGACAAGTGGCGAGCTACCATTACCTCGTGTGATTCACAAACACGGCTTTGTTTGCCTTATCAACTCGGCCAGGGCTAACGATTTGCATGCTCCATGCCATGATATAAGGGCCAACAAAATAAAACAGGTACAGTTTTTATATTTTGCGTAACAATACTATGTTTTTCGGGTTCCGTAGACGAATGGCAAAAACGGAACCCTTATAGTTTCGTCAAGTCTGTCTGTCTATCTAAAGAAAGAAAGAAGGAAAGAAAATCCTTTTTTTTTGTCAAACCTATGCGTGTGGGGTTTATGGATAGGTCTTGAAAATGGCATAGAGGTTTCTGAAACTATTTTCTTTTAAAGTCCAACGTTTCATAGCTGGAAGCTTCCAAAGTGATAAAATGGGCGTCCCCCTCCTCCATCTAATTTCTAAACTAAGTGAGTGTAAATTTTTTAAAAAATACCTTTATGTAATGTAGATCTTAACAAACACTTTCAACGAAAATTGGTTTTAACGGGATTGTACGAGAAGTTTTTGAGATATAGCACATATTCAACAACCGCAAACAACTTTTATTCTTCATACAAACACTATGAAAAACAAAGATACATTTGCGGTCAACAAAATATTATGGTTTATTCCTCCAAGTATTTTATTAAGTGAAAGTAAGTAGATTCCCTAATTCAGTTAAAGTTGGCACGGAACACTCAGAGCGCGAGTGCGACTCGCACTTTGCCGATGATGAACTTTCATAAGTACGACCATATATATAGTTGGACTCATACACTTTAACTGGATCAGAGATTCATTTTAGATCCACTTAGGTAAAATACCATAATATTTTGTTGACAAACATGCGTTGCAAACATAACTGTGTTTTTCATAGTACTCGTATTTGTATGAATAACAAAGTTTTGTTTTCGGTTATTGAAACACGGCACGGTGCTACGACAGTTTCGTAGCATCGCATCGTAGTACTGCATAGAGGTATATTCGTAGTCATCGTAGCAGAGCGCAATATTATACTTCTAGCAGCTAGCAACATCTTATCTCGATGCCACTGACCAATTTATGCATCCCCAAACAGTTTACAGGTAGAGAACACCATTAGGCATTAGGTCAGCCAATTTAGCAACTTACAATTGATATTAATATAGGAAACTGAAACTGTTTGTGAAACATAACTTACATTAAAGTTTAGTAAATGAAGTCAGTTCTTCATAGTATCGAACCATCTATAAAGGAGGAGGTTATCAATTCAACTGTTTGTTTTTTTGTGCTGTAGTTACCTCATATTGCAGTCATTTATGTTCTGATTAGAAAAAAAATCGCATGCCTAGAGGTTGAACCTTCTAGTTGGTCCCATTGTTGCCAAGTCGTGATCTGATGATGGGATCTTTTTGCAATCGAGGGAAACCCTAAAATTTTATAAGCACGTATAGTGTTCTTGTATCTTTTAATCTTAATGTTGACATTTTGTTACGTCTGATAGTCTCTACGCTTAGGATTTCAGTGATAATAATGACAGAACTTTTGATATGTAATTTGTAGCTTCTTAAAGGAGTCATGAGAACAGAGTCATAAAGTTTAATTTAGTTTTAACAGAGTCATGAAGTAATTTTTAAATTACGAAAATCGAAATCGACGCAAAAGTCAATCCAATCCAAAATAAATGTACCTGAAAATGTTACGTAATAAATGGGTAATATTCACAAAAATCTTCCAGTTCTGATCTTGCAGTGCAGTAAATGGTATGTTTAATATTTATGAGTGCATCAAAAATTTCAAGCGTGGTGTCGTTAAAAGTAATTTAAAAATAAACGAATGTATTTTTTCGATATAACAGTTTGATATAAAAAACGCAATAAAAAGAAGTTAAGTTTTGCCTTTTAATTAAAAGCAGCATTAATTATTCTTTTAAGTACAGAAATTAAGCTATATCATGTATTTATTTTAAAGAAATTACTAGTTACTAATCATACTTCTAACATGGTCGTCACATTCTTTAATAAGGGTAGTAACCAACATCTAGCTATTAATATTTAAAAAGAAACGTACTAAACAGATCTCCTGTCTCTAAGTGAATCAGACACATGGTGTATCAAAACCAACAGCCCTAATAATTGGCGCTTTGTTTCCCGTAACAAGGTAGCTCCGGCTGCCAAGGAGTTCATTAGAGCACTTTGATATTAGCCGCCGTCATAGGTGCCCTGGGGCATTAATGGACTTAATGGACCTCATTGAGCCCGACAACCATGTAGGCTGGAAATTATATTGTTGATAGCCTATTTATGTCTTAACATGTATTGATCGGTGTTGGGCGTTTATTTTGATAAAAGCCCGAATATATACAACGCAATTGAGTTACCCACAATCTTAATACACATATTTTGTTGGACTATTTTAAATAGAAGTATTCGTTAATAAGTCGTATTTGTCTGCTAACAGACATCTATATTAGGCATCACGCTATAACAATACATTTATTTATTTATATTTTATTGCACAACCAGAAATTTGTACAAAAGGTGGACTTAACGCCATATGGAATTCTCTACCAGTCATACCTTTGGGCTAAGCAGAAACGATACATCAAGCTACATGCCTTATTTGTACGTGCACGAATTTTACTTTTAAGCTGTTCTTAGACACACAATTACTCGGCAACTTTTGAACACACACACACATCATAGTTGACTTGTTTTAAATAGATATAACTAAACTATGTAGGTACATATACCACAAGGGGCAAATGTTTGTGTGATAAGCACGAACATTGTATCAGTCATGGATGTTAATATGTATTTAAGTATTTATGGGAGCTTTGCAGCATCGATGCAGTCGCGCGTTGTGAAAACGCGCTTCAGCATCGCGACTCACGCAATAAACAGATTAATTTTGTTTAGATGAATTCGCCAAAATTCAGTACACAATTTGACAATTTATTGCTTCTGCATCGCGACTGCATTGATGCTAAAAGTCGTAGTGTGTATAGGGTCTCAAAAGACCCCTTACACAGTAACTTTTAGCATCGATGCAGTCGCAAAATGTCAACCTTTACACACTTGCGCTGCTTTTAGTATCGATACAGTCGCGATACTAACGCACGTTAGTATTGAAGCAGAAGCTAAACAACAACAAATTACATAATGTACTGTTTATTAGTGACTGTACTAACGCGCGACAGCATCGATTGCATGAATCGCGAAGCAGTCGCACGTTTCCAAAACGCGCGATTGCATCAATGCTAAAAGTCGCAGTGTGTAAGGGGCCAAACACTCATTTTCTAGCAGTGTCTTCGTTGTTATCCTTGGTACAGCAATTTCAAAACAAAATGGAGTATCTCAGCGTTATTTAGAACATTCTTTCTAACATTTTTGCATACGTGTGGAACAGCAACAAAGTATCTAAATCAAATCATATGGTATTTTGACATAAATCTAATTATATTGACACAGGCTGTTTGTTCGTTTACCATTTCACAGTTTGCTAGCGAAATAGAAATTTCACGCGAATGCCTAAAAGCCTGTGTAGCTGGCCGAAATGAACGACCATTAGGTGGTCCTACGTAACTGCAGAACCCGCACAACTCTCCACTATCTCATCAGCCTCACCTTCGTGTAAAATGAGAATTGAGTGACGTTTAACACGGGCCTGAGTTGAGATGGGGCCTGAGTTGTTGCCGGACTACGACTTTGTGTAACCAACTATATTTTATTTTATTAAAAACTTGTGGTGTTCCACTGTAGGGCAAAGGCCGCCCTACTTTTTCTACTTTCTACAAGCAGCTGCTCTCCATTTATTTAAAGTGTCTAGCTTGTCACGCCACTACCTTCTAGGTCTATCGCATGGTGCTACTTTTGGCATCGATACAGTCGCGATGCTTACGCGTAAGTATCAATAGAATCGCGATGCAGAATCTGGCTTTTATGGCACTTTTATGGAATGGCACATCTATTATATTCTTATTTCTTAACTTAACGGAGTTAATAAGTTGTTCGAGCCTCATCAATTCACCTGACGATTACCTGATACTGTGTTTGCTTTTATCATTGTGTGACCTATAGGGACCTGTAGAGAAAGGTCTGAACTAATGTTAGGTGGGCGTAGCCATCGTAATCAAGCGATAGTATTATTAATTAGAAGTTAATTAATAAAAAAGATGTGTTGATGGGCGCTTTGGCAATTAAAGTGTTAAAACGCTCACCGGCACACCTCGCACCATACCCTCACAATTATGCGGACGCACGAATTGACGTAAGTTATTACAGTTGTTTCGCACGCACCCTCGCATTAGCAGTTGGAATGTTGCAAACTCTTTGTGATTCAAACAGTTTCCGCGTTATGAAGAGAAGCGCCAACATGATTTATATAATCTTGCCGACTCTGACACGGATTGGAAGTTGGATATTGGACGAACTTTGCCAGTGGTCGTGTGGTCTGATAATACGCCCTTTGATTTATTTCCCAGAATTTCTGGGGTCATCAAGCTTAAATCCCCCAAAACTTCTCTTTAGCAATTCTATGCTAGAATTGATATGGAGAAGCTATCAAGATCTCATTAGTAGTAGTGGCAATATCATCACATTAGAGTTATATAAAAATGATGATTATTAACTATCTATTTCCATATTTACAACCGTTCTTAAGTGTCAATTTTACCAGCGTCTGATAATACTTATCCGACTGACTGAATAAATATAAAACGACCGATTTTTAAATGAAATTTACGGAAATGATTGCTGACAAATAGGTGACGTTCTAAAATTAGGCGTTTTGTATTGTATTCCGTATCTAACGTTGGTAAAATCGACTCTAATTTGATAATGACATCTATTTGTCAGCAATCATATAGATACATGTCATTCTAAAATCGTTCATTTTATACTTATTCAGTCGGATAACTCTTATGAGAAGTAAGAAAAATTTTCAACCGTTGTTTGATTGTAAAGAATGTTTTTAACACTCGCAGTGTCATATTTTATAATCATAAAGATGAAATAAGAAACCAAAACTTTGCGCACGGGCGGGACTTGAACCAGCAACCTCGTGGCAGACTGGGCCAAACGCTCTTACCAATTGAGCTACCGTGCTGTCAGTCCGACCCTGCAAAATTTGTGGTCTCTTATAGATACGTAATTCTCAATTAGTAAGAGCGTTTGACCCGGTCAGCCAAGAGGTTGCTGGTTCAAGTCCCACCCGTGCGCATATGTCCAGTTTCTTATTTAATCTTTATGATTATAAAATACGACACTGTGAGTGTTAAAAACATTCTAAACCATTAGATAGCGAAGCGTCATCAATTTCCACGTTGAATTTATTCTGTAAAGAATAACTGCTTGGGCCCACTGTTTCTTAAACAGACGGCTAGATGACGCTAAGCGTCACGGAATAACGTATCCATAAGAGACCACTAATTTCGCAGGGTTGGTTGACAGCACGGTAGCTCAATTGGTAAGAGCGTTTGGCCCGGTCAGCCAAAAGGTTGCTTGTTCAAGTCCCAATGATTTACTGTTGTTTCCTTATTTCTCTTAATACTTTAAACATAACAATTGTCTGTAACTTACATCCAAATACGAGATGAAAATACCTATATATAAGTACCTATGGGTTTGAATAAGTACCTTATCAACGTTTGATCAGCGCACAGGAAAGATAATGTATCTACCTAAAAAATAAAGTTCTCAGGTTGTAGTCTTCAGAACGGGTCCTAACTTACTCTTATAGTAAACGGATATCACAATTGTTAATACACTAAATTAATGACTGATGATATTGTAGTAATATAATACAGCGCATAATAAACGGATTTAAAAGTTCTCGGTTTCACGTGTACAGACAAAAAAAAAAGGTTGCGATCAGTTTGAAAAATAAAAATTCATTTTGTTATGGTAAATGATAATATCATTACATTTTATGTTTTATTCATCCAGTTAAATTTAAATAAATTAATCAGCTTATGCTTGTGATACAAACTTTTTCTCATAGGTGTAGGTATGTTTTTAAAAATATTTGTACTTAATTGCAAAATATATACAAAAGATAGACTAAACGCTATACAGAATTCTCTACCTTTGGGCGAAGAAGAAATGTTTGTAAAGCGTTAAGTTTATATGAAATTATGCTTTTATTAAACGTATTTCTTATGTTATGATGCAGTTATACGAGTTACATGTGACTAATATTTTACAAGCCCATAATTCGGTACAAGGTTTCAGCAACAAAAAAGAAATAAATTCGCTGTCGGCGTCTATGCTAAAAACTTGTCTATAGTCCTGCCCTCCCTCACGGAGGTAATGTGAGCCTCATTAATGCGAGAACGGTGCGATTAAATTAATTTACAGGCATTATAAGATAAAAGAGGATTCCGACCTTTGTACGCTGCCAATGACTTTGAAGACTTTCGGAATTAGAAACAATATTTTTTATTGCTTGGCTCGATTTTATCAACGGTCGGATAAAGAATATTGCTCAACAAATTGCCAAGAGAGATACAACAAGAATTTTACAATGTCTCAAGAAATTATCTCAAACAATTACTGCGAAGACACTATTTATCAATGTGCACCTAGCTCCTTTAAGTCAATAGTTTGGGCTCAATTTGACAGTGTTTACTTAGTTCAAGAATGGTTCAGGTAAATGAATTAACATACATATAAGTAAGATACTTAGTACATAACCCACGGAAACTGTGTCGACAAACTGTTTTACAGTATGGCAGGTACCTAATTACCTAAAAAAAGAATATTCTTCGAATATAATACAAATTATCTCATTTGTAAACGTCACCTTTTTGTCAGCTAGCAGTAATTTGTGTTAATGTCATTTAAAAATCGGTCGTTTTATACTTATCCAGTACGATAATTCTTATCAGATGTTGGTAAAATCGACTTATCAGGCCTGATTTTTCCAACGGCAGATAAGGAATACTCAACAAATAATTACAATACGGCTAATTTTCATAACGCCACCTATTTGTCAGCAATAATTTATGTAAATGACATTTTAAAATCGGTCGTTTTATACACAATCTGTTGGATAAGCCTTATCTGACGTTTATAATATCGGCCCTTGTGAGGAAAGTATTTATTTACAATATAGGCTTGGAACTAAATTCTACAGATAACTTTCAAACATAAATCTATAAGCATGACAATTTATATTTAGATTACGATTCAAAAAGCAATTTCGCAAAGTTTTAGTCATAATTTATTGCTCAACTTCTCTTCAAATAGAATATAAAATTAAATACTGGCTGTAGTTGTGAATTAAATCATGTATTAATTGATTATTCTATCATAAGCCTGTATAAATATTGGGGCAGAGTAGCTATTAAATTTATCAATGGCCATTCATTCGAGTCGTTAAAGATCCCGAGAAGTGCCCGGCAATAAGCGGTGACGAACTGCCCCCGGCTCAGCAAAACGACGAAGCAGCTACTGAAAGCTTTTAGAGGTAACGACACGATGACGATACGATTTGCGACGATACGACCACTCGTAATTGGCAAAATGCTTGTTCTAATAAAAGAGGTTTTCAATTTGACCTGTATGACCTGATAAAGTCAGAGGTGTAAAAAATATATATGTGTCTTCATCTATTCAGGCTTCTTACCATGTGAGCAAAATTTAGTAAGTGTGTGTAATTTGACCTGTATGACCTGATTAAGTCAGAGGTGTAAAAAATATATATGTGTCTTCATCTATTCAGGCTTCTTACCATGTGAGCAAAATTCGTAGCGAGACGACTATTTTTTAGTTTAATCAATAGGTATGTAGTTCAACTAAGGGTACAGTATAAGTAGTAAAATCGTTCTAGTAGTTGTTGAGATATGAATAATGATTGAAAAATATAAAATAGTTTAAAAATGAAAACGTCTTTACCGCCGCTTTTTAGTCAGTTCAAGGTTTTTTACCATAAATGCTCGTAGCGCAGTGGTAGCTACTTTAGTAGTGATTACCGAAGTAAGACACATTTAGATAATTGTTGCATAACATATTGTTCGTACCTTATTAATAGTACTCATACGTTGAGCAAATATTTTGAGAGTTTAAAGTGAAAAAAGAGCATGGAAAAATTCTCCGTCTTACAATAGTTTTGAATATTTCTTACCCACGCGGTATTTATTTTTAATCTTATAAAATGAAATAAAAACCTAAATTCCGCACGAGTAGGATTTGAAACCACGACCTCTGGCTTACAGAACCAACGCTCTTACCAACCGGGCTGTTCATTCCCTCGAGCGAAATTTGTGTCTCTTATGAACACGTCATTATGCTTGACGTCAGCGCCATCTACCCAAACTGAATTACAACAGTGGGCCAAGTAGTTATTCATCACTAAATAAATTCAACTTGGATCCGTCACAGAAATTGTAACATCAGATTCTTATTTTAAATCGTGTCGTTATATCTAATAAGATCCATTAGCGGAGTATGCAGTGCAATAAGTTTCGTTGGATATATTTTGTCGACCAAATGGTTGGGGCAAACGAAATGTTTGGTGGAAAAACATTACGTTGTCTTTACTAATACTATAAAGCTGAAGAGATTGTTTATTAGTTTGTTTAAACGCGCTCATCTTAGGAATTACTGGACCAATTTTTAAAAAATAATCTTGGATAGATTATTTATCGAGAAAGTCTGCGGGATATAAAATATCACATTGCGAAGAGAGGGAAGGGAGTCAACTCAGAATGCGTGAATTCAATTGCGGGGGTCCGCTTGTTATAGAAATTGGCTAATTAATCCTAGGGAAATAAAATATAAAAGTTGTTTATTTGGGCCTTCTATTTATTGAATTGCTGTTATAAATGATGATAACCATTCAATAATCACCTGAGGAATTCTGAGCGTGCCTTAAAAGTCTAGACTCTGTTGCTTAAATTACATCATCATCATCATCATTATCAGTCAAAGGACGTCTACTGCTGAACATAGGCCTCCCCCACGGCTTTCTACAGCGACCGATCTTAAGTTACGTTACGAAAATTACTTTAGGTGTAACTTAATGTCAAAAGGGCTCGTCTTTTATAGCTTTGTCTGATTTTTGATTTCAATTAGTTTTTAAGTTAAAATTTTACATTACCTTGAAAGCCTATCACATGACCTTCAAATATACACGCGAGCGGAAGAAACTAATAACTATGGAACTCATTTTAAATTTCTATTATATCGGTAATTATGTACCACAGCTCCATAACCGAGTTGTCAAGAATTGACAGCGCTTTTTGTCGCACAGTAATTTTCATGGCCTCCAAAGGTGACTGAGAAGTACTCATTTTCTCAATAAGAAAAAATTGGTATGAGTCTTACGCTTACACATTTTTTTATTAACAAACACCACATATTATATAAACATTTTAAAGCAAGTAATAAAAATATAATTTCAAAGCATGCATCTTTGTCAGTGCCAAATCATAAAATGAAAAAGGATTTTGACGACAGAGATCCTTTTACTCTATACATAAACCACATTTACAGCTCTTGAAGAAAAAATCATTTTTATGGACGATAAATCTCGCGCTTCCGGTCTTGCATTTACCGACTTCAAAAAAAAGGAGGTATACATATAATTCAACAGTATTTCTGACTGAACTGAAATAATTCCTGAAACGGGCAATTTTGTAGGTGCCCTTTTTTTAGTAGCGTATATGCACTGATTCAAATAGGTTGTGCTCTTTACAAAATCAGCTTTAAACTTAATCAAATTTCCATTTTAACGTTCCAATCAACCAACAAATTGCCCGTAAAATATTACCTTGTGTAAAAGATACCTTTATTAGACTTAGGGCAGTTGCAAGACCACTGTGTGATGCAATTTTTATGCAAAGGATTTTTCTGCCAATCTAAGGCAGATAATAATAGTGTGCGCTTTGTGCTCAGTGGTTTCCCAACACAATTTTGGGCTTTAATCTTTATTGAGAGGTTGAATATCAAAAGGTAGCAAACGATCTGTTCAGTAAGGCTTGTTGGTTCTGCGATGTTAAAAGCAATTTAAGCTTTTGACATTGAAATATTTGGTCAGTTTAAAGATAGGGATCCTAACTTCAGTCAGCATAGCTGCTAAATAAAAAGCTGTGGGGCAAGAGATCACTTTTTAGGGTTCCGTAGCCGAATGGCAAAAAAGGGAACCCTTATAGTTTCGTCAAGTCTGTCTGTCTGTCTGTCTGTCCGTCCGTCCGTATGTCACAGCCACTTTATTCTGTAAATATAAGCATCACCCTGTTGAAATTTGGTAGAAAGATGTATCCTGTTAACTGCTTTACGATTCATATATAAAAAATAAAAAGTAATGATATTTAAGGGGGGGCTCCCATACATGAAACTAAAACCTAAAAAATTTCAAAGTGGTGAAATGCCCCCCCCCCCCCCTCTCTAACTTCTAGATTAAGCGAGTGTACATTTTGAAAAATATATATATTGGAAACTGTGTGCACTTGCCTCTATACCTACGCAAAGCAAGTCACGGCGCGCAATACGACACATCTGTCGACGCCAGACACTTATTTAATCTTCCTATGATTTATGGTATAATTATTCATAAATTAATTCGCAAAACCCTAAGCTGTATTGACAAGGCGACAAGGTCGAGATTTGTTCAGCAAAACCGGTTTGGGGACATCTGAAGCAATAATTTTGTCTTGATAAGAGGATGGGTGTAGGTAATTGCTTAGATATAGCTTTAATGGGTTAGAAAAATGTGCTAAGGTTTAATAAAAACAAATTTTTACTATTTTTTTTACAAATGATTAATTTATTACTAGAAAATAAAAACAGCAAACACACTTGTAAGTTATGCAGCCATATAAGCAAAAGGTTCCAAAACCCATGAAAAATAGTATTTTCTTTTATTTAGCTGTAATGAACCGCAATAAAGGTCTGTTTTACTATCGACAAATAAGCACAAATTAACGAAAAATTCAAATATAAACAACAATCAAGAAAAAATAAAACTTAGACATGCAACATAAAAAAAAACACTTAAAATCTACCTATTTAAATCCATTTCTTTGCGGCAAAGAAGCTACGACGCTGGCTGCGTGAATAATTATGAAACGTCGTTTCGTATGAAATAGTGGACAGATATTACCAATGTGATCTTTTCAGGTATAGTGAAACAGGCTTTAAATCTTTCAAAGGGACAAATGCTGTCTAGATAGGTCTAGTATTTTGGTGCATAAACCACACTAACTGTTACTCTACAAGAAGGAAATAACTAAAGCCTATCCTAATAGTACCGCAAGGCCACGTCTACAATCTAAATGGTATCTTTAATTATTCAGGTTGCTTGAGCTGCCGAGAATATTTCTTGGCCCAAGACATAGAGTCAAAATGGGTGGAAAGCTTTGAATATTTTTTGACACTCAGTGGTTTTTAAAATAAATAAACAAGTTAAAAACCAAACATTCGCAAACATAAAAATATATCTTAAATGAGTACAAAACTGTTTGTACAGTGGCCAGCATATCTCAGGTTACCCACTTTTGTTGAAAACTAACCCTCAATAGAACTGAATAAAATACCGAAGTGTTTACTTTGACGTGCTGTCGTCCGTACATAGTCAAATCGTCAAAGTGTAAATTACAACTGCACGCACTTAGTTACAAACTGTTTTTGTGTTTAGATCAAAATTTCTGAAATGTTTATTACCGTGAATCAATTACACGTAACAATAATAAGAAAATTAGTTTAATTTATATTTAATCAGCCAATTGCGTATCAATCAATGTCGGGTGGACTTCTGAGCTGCCCAAATCTGTAGCTTGTTTGCGAAGGTAGTGCGTAAGGAACACCCGATTTTTTAATTTTTGACCGACTTCAAAAAGGAGGAGGTTATCAATTCATCCGTAAGTTTTTTTCCTATCTATGCTACCTCATATCTCAGTCATTTGTCGACCGATTTGAAAAAAAGCTTTAGCCTACCTAGAGCGTATACTTTCTAGTTCTAGTGGAACTCCTTAACGCATAGGAGTTCAGTAATTATAATGACAGAACTTATGACAAGTTATGTCATGAGGTGCAACTCCCCCCCCCCACTCCTATAATCACTAAAAACGAAGAATTAAAATAACTAAAAAAAAAGTAAAAACCGACTACAAAACCAAAATGCACATAAAAGTCTTTAATAAACTCTTGACCCTTGAAAGGAAAGGAAGCCATTTGAGGCAAACAATTTATTTTCGGAGTCGGTGCCATCACTTTGACCATCAAGCATCAACTATTTGAACACTAACTCCAAAAAGAAATTGTTTGCCTTAAATGGCTTCCTTTCCTTTCGAGTCATAAGTTTATTTAAGACTTTTAGTGCATTTGGTTTTGAAGTCGGTTTTTACTTCTTATAATGTTCTGACAAAGTGCGTAGAAGTCTAAAAGCTGCCTAACTTCCATAGTCGTATTACCTTCAAGTTACCAGCAGGCTAATCAAATTGTCGGCGTGCGCGTAATCAAGCGCTATAAAGATAACTCGCAGAGAGCGCTGTGTTAGGCGCTCATTACGCCCAGAAAAGTCGATGAGCGCTGATTATTTCTTAATTGAGGCGAAGAATGTGTGTAAGTAAGTCACTTAAGACTAGCTAAAGTTTATTGGGCAAAACTCTGAATCGAAATAACAGTCCAGGCATAGTTTGGAGACTCACGATCAGATTCATACTCGTATGTGTTAAATTATGTTATTCATGACAATATGTACTTTAATATTTATAGCTATCGCCGCAGAAGTAGACCCAAAGAGTGATGGTCTGACGCAGTATGTACCTACATAATGAGAGAATTTAAACAGATAACACACTTTTGACTGCTGCGGTCGAAAGTTACGAAATCAATAAGACGTCAATCGCACGTAACAAAATAGATATCCTCCCCCACTTCCCATCACGCGCAAGTTTTTTCTCAAATACTTTTAAACCATGCCAAAAATATTTAACCATCTAAGAGATTCTTTAAAAGACTTTTAATTTACATGCTGCTTGAATTTTATTAATTTCGTTTTTAATTTATTTTATTCATACAACTTACCATCTTTGGTTTATTGGCTTTGCTTAGTCTCGTTTAGCTTACCTTAAAAATATACACTATTTCTTTTTTTCTTTCGGACACCAGCATCGTTTTAAAACCCTTATGTTTTATTCGTTATTAATTTATATTTTTTACTCTAACATATTTTTTGTAATTCTGTGTACGCATGTTAAGTTTTACGGTCTAGAGCATATTATTCTATATCAATATTTTAAACTTTCATGCATGTAAAATGTTAAGTGTACCAAATAAAAAAAAATAATAATAAAAAGAACTGGAACTTAATCATTACAAACATACATTATGTGAAATACTATTAAAGAAAAGTTACTACTCTGTAGAAGAATACTTTTACGATAAAATCTTCACTTGATTGACAATTAATTTAGTTTATCGTGTTAAGATTTTTTTTATTTGTAATTCTGACTGTATATCACTTCTCTTATTGAACGCCCGACGGACAAGTTACATTTTTCTCAATATAACACACTAAGATCTGTTGTATAATACCTTATAACCATGCAATAAAATAATTTCATTTGATTTGATATTTCATGTACACAACAATAGCAAATGCAACAAACGATGTCCCAAAGACTTACAGAACATGTCTTGTAAAATATCAAAGAGTGCAGGAGAAGCAATTAAGTAATATATTTCGCTTTCAAAGACAACCCAAATGTATTTTTCAGTTGACATGGCTATGAAAGGAACGTTTCAACTATGTTCTAGAAGAACCTAGTTTTATGTCTATTCTAAAGGAGATTGGTCTTTTTTAATAACAATTTTAAACCATAAATTTAAATTGGTAGGTTTAAAGTTTTTTCAGAACGACAATAACTATTAAATTTAAACCATTTCTTGGCGGCAAGGAGATAGCTGCTTTTTTCAAATACGCAACAAGCCTGATTAAACCACATATAAGAAATTTATGTAGAACTTGTTTTTTTTTTCTTTGCATTTTAGCCGTTTTCTTTAGACTTAGCATGCAAGCCTTCTTAGGGAAAATCATTGTGAAAACTTTAATGATACTTAGGTATTTCAACATGGAAACTATTAAATTCTAAACGGTAGCCTAAAAAAAATTTAAAAATCCACATTTCTCATGGAATTTATATTTTAAGAACATGTAATCAAGAAATATTTTTATTTTGCTTTCATTCTATAGTTATCAGCTTAACTAAAAACCACTCAACCTCAAGTTTAAATACACCTCTAAAAATATTAAATTCATACTAAATCAATTGAAATTGCATCTCAATCAATAAACATAATAAATAAATAAATAAACTAGTATTTTATCTCTCATATAGTACTTAAGCTTTTTCTTTTTACTCAAACCAAAAGTTCATATACTACGCTGTGTTTGATAATTCTCACTTTCCAGTTCAGTTTTTCCAATTTCCTTATTTACATTAACAGGAACGCATTCGAAATGAAAAACCTTCGTATAAAATGAAAACAATCAATCACATCGATCAACGTCCATCTCCTCCTGTCCTGGTCCTGAATTTTACCGTGGCTCCATTCTTGAAACGCTCGACAACAGTAATACTACAAATAATATCTTTATTTCATGAAAGTATGGTAACGCATTTATTCTTCTTTATTCAAACAGTACATTGAGAGTTTTTATTACCTGGACTAACGCGATCCAATCAGCGACATATGTAAAAATGTTTTATTTATTTATTTGTTATATTGGTAAGTACGCTCAACGCTAGTAATGCGAAACGTATTCATTTTATTTTGATAACTATACCGGGATGGTTCTTATGAAACTGAAGCATATGCGCGTCACCTTCTTCTTATCAGTAAAATGACGTCTACTGCTTAACATAAGCCTCCCCAGGGTTTTCCACAAGAACCGATTGCAACCGATTAGATCTTTTTTCAGACCACTGATTGAAAATCACAAAAAATAAAATACTATTTTGAAATATCTATCGATGCAGAAATAGGCAGTACTTTTTCAACCGCGAGCGCATATTTTCTGGCGGCAAACAGCGCCGTCTGTCGTGTGTCGCGACCCACTCAATGTTCAATAACATGAGTGATGCCGCGATGGAGAATGCTTACATTTTGTAGTAAGCTGCTCGTTTTTATGTGACAAAAAAGTTGAAACGTTCCTTATATTTTTCGTGGAAGCCCAAATATACTTTTTGAAGTGGTTTTTACCGTAAATGTTTTATGCTAGGTTCATACTATTTTGTTTTATTTTAGTGAATCCATTAAGTTGACAGACAACCTGGATTCATTATTAATACGTTCAAATCACAAAGACTTGCTGTAAGACAAAGTTTATCATGATTGCGCACTATTCAGAATTCCCGAGTTAGGGAAAATAGGGATTCTATCAATCCAATTATAGCGTGGGAGGTTTGTATTTGTGCGATAAATCGCTAATGCCGTTACAAAGGCAGAATCGGGAGGCTTTATTTTCTAATATTGACAGAATGCTAACGTGGTATTAGTAAATATAACCGTCTAAATTCCGATATATACACGTGCAATAAAGCTTAAGACGACAATAAATTCTAAGCTTATATCGGAAGATGTAAGTGCTAGGATGTATTTTTGTTAGGTTACTATTTAGCTCATAGGTTGTAGTTTAAGCAAACTTTATCGATTATTAATTGTAACCTACTATGCGTACCAATAAAATAAATAAAAAACACTAAGGACCCGAATTTTTTAAGACTATGTATGTAGGCTTTCAGTTCGTTATAAAAAAGTTCTTGGCATTTTTTTGTGTGTGATGCTTCTCCATCACACACAAAAAAATGTCAAGAACCGGGTGTGTGAAGCCGGGTGACAGTGGCCGTCTTTATTTATACACAAATAGGTACTCTTGTAAGATAAAACGTCTATAAAACCTACGCATACGTCTTAAAAAAACGATATAATAGAAAAAAGACACCAGATAGATCGTCAGTGTAGGCTGTGTGTCAATAAATCATATTTGTCACAAAAAGCGGCACGGAAAGACGTCCTACGTTTTTCGGGAAAAACATTTTTTTCCTAAGTAAAAATACTGCTTTTCGCGATACTGTTCGTAACGAACGCTTTTTTTTAACGAACGGTGCCTAGTCAGCATACTATTTACCTTGACTCAGTTTGACAGCTCATCACTATTCGTAGGCTGGATTAAAAAGTCTGTCTAAGGTTTTTGCCGTTCCGTGATAGTACGGACAACATCACGTCAAGGTACACACTGCGGTATCTTATGCAGTTGTAATAAGGGCTAGTTTGCAAAAAAATTTGGTAACCTGATGTGCTGGCCACTGTACAATTCATTAATATTATAAAGGTTGACGACTGCAGTGCAAAGGGTTTCTGTGTTTTCACATACGTACTCTTAGTAGCTACTACGCCAAGTTATTTATACAGTATAATAGCTATCTAAGTATTATTCTGTAAAAGTAACTCGTGTAGTAAGCTAGTATTAATTTTGGTGTCCTCTAGATAATTTTACTTAGAAACAGTTCTAAAAATGTTTGAATGTAAACACATATGTTTCTACGAGTGTACGTAAATTGGAAATTGTTTGAAGCATTAACTTGCAAAGTAAAACAGTTGGTCGAAAAAGTAGTTTCTAAAATAAACTGCGAGTTGAACTTAACTTTTTAAGCTTTGTTATTTGAAACCCAGTTTGATAATTCAAATCCGTGAGGAAAGAGAAGTAATTACTACGCTTCTAGTTCACTTACGCATTTGCTTGCGGCAGCGATGCGAGTTTTGTATTCGGGGAGAACGTGGAGTCCGGCAGTTCAGTTGGTTTGCGGCATCAAGTTGAAGATGTTGCACCTGAAGTTTTACCTACCCAGTTCGAAGAATTAAAGTCATAAAGAAATCTCAGTGTTATATTTTAATAATACAACTGTGTAATACTAATAGTTTCAAAATAAAGTGTCTGTAACATACGGACGGACAGACAGACAGACATGACAAAACTATAAGGGTTCCGTTTTTTGCCACTCGGCTACGCAACCCTAAAATAGAATTGATTTGACTAAAAATATAAATCAATTTAAAAACTATTCATTACTGCGTGCCAAAAGAAACGTCTCCTATGTATGTAAACTCGCAAAAAGTTAATCCGTAAAAAAGTTGTTTTATTTCAACGTCTCCTATGAGTTCAAGCCAAAAAAGTTTGAAGCTTGCATACTTTATCTGGATCCACTTGACATCTCAAGCGCATGCAAAACGCTTAGCAATACTGACAGAAACGTCGCGATGAAAAATGAGACTGAATTTTGGAACGACCTATTTCAATACGACTGTATGTATTTATATCTCCGTAACTGTTTAGGGCCCGATTTTACTAATGTCAGCGGGCCTAAGAGCGTGCCTATTTATCATTTATCGCGGCAATCGATACATTTAAAACGTCATTTTAGCTATATTTAAACAGGTTTTTACTAACTTTAATGTTTTCACTTCTTTTCAAAAGAAGTGTAAGGATTGCCTTACATGTGAAAATAATGCGGGAAAACATGTTGTTTAGGAAAAACAATTATTTTATCGATGCGATAAACAGTATTGGGGAGTGCATGTGAGGCCTACTCGCAAGGAATATTCGTCGAATATAGGTAAAACATAACACCTAATTTGAAAACGTCACATATTTGTCAGTAATCATTTATATAAATGTCATTTTAAAATCGGTCGTTTTCTACTTATTTAGTCGATTAAGGGCTGATTTTTCAATAGTCAGATAAAAAAATATTCGTCGAATAAAATACAATACGCCTCATTTGTAATCGTCATCTAATTGTCAGCAATCATAAACTGTCATTTATTAAAATCTGCCGCTTTATAATTTATCAGTCTGATAAGATTTATCTGAACATTTAAAAATCAGCCCTTAGTCTTATCACTTACGTCAGATAATACAAAATAAGTAGATATCGACCCTTAGTATACAAAGAACTTATATCCATCACCGTATTTTGTTTTTAAATTAAGTCAAGAAAATAATTTGCTAAGATGAATGGTTTTTTTTATATATGTAAGGCTACTTTTCTAACCACATACTTCTTTATTACCTATTGCTTTATCAAATTTCGGATCCGTGCGTTGTTTTGAATCCCCTATTTACGGCCCGGTTGCAGAAATCTTACTATGACGTAAGTATTATTGTATTTTGTGTGCTAACCCTTAGACCTCATCACACTGCACTACTATTAGCATCGATACAGTCGTGATGAAGAAGGTGTAAATTGTCAATGTTGCTGTAATTTGTTAAAATGATTATTAATATTTGCACGCGCGCATGCCGGCTGAATAGAATTACTACCTATTTTTAAGATCTGCAGTTTGTAACTTGCATACTCTTGTGTATTCTGGCAAATAAATGTTTGATTTGATCAAATTATGTACTGAATTTTGGCGACTGCACCGATACTAACGCGTTAGATGCTAAATAAAATCTGTTCATTACGTGAGTCATAATGCTGAAGCGTGTTTTCAAAACGCGAGACTGCATCGATGCTAAAGTCACAGTGTGTAAGAGGTCTTAATGCTTAAGTGTCTAACCATATTGAAGCTACCGTGTGTTTTCTCAGACCTATCACAATAGTTAGTTCATCAAATAGGGCTTCAACTTAGGTCGGAACTTAATTTACTCATAGCCCAGAAACTTCAAAATTAACTAATTTTAATGTAGAGGTCGGATGACGTGGCAGCTCGTGATACCGTTTTTCTTAGGGTTGCTACTTTAGTACATAGTTGGTTGAGAATAAAAATTGCAAACTTACTTGTTCCTGCGCATTTTTCCGGCTTACTTTTTTTATTACAAAACAGTAACAAATAATGAATTTTAAGACGGATAGTTTCACGAAAACCCAACAAAAATACTTTTCTTTTGGAAGTAAAATACTCTTACTAGACCAGAGATTACTCAAGGTGTGTTTCACCCCTGTAAGGGTTCCGCAGGAATTAAGATAAAAAAACTCTCTGGTCAATTCTCACGCGGCCTATTTATAAATTTAAAAACTTTATTGCACAAATAAAAGTGCAAAAGGTGGACTTAATGCTAATAGCATTCTCTCCCAGCCATACCCTCAGATCATGCAGAGAGATTGTTATGGGTGCAGGAGAATATTGTAAATAGATATTTAAATTGCAACAAATACTTTTGTGTAAAATTATAATATTGTATACATACCATAATATACATAAACTGAATATACAGTATAAAAGAGTTTAGACACATAACTTCCAAAAGCATACATAACTAAAAATATACATACATACATATTTTACATATATTGCAATCATTGAAACAAAAACCTTCGCACTTTGTATTTGAAACACAGTTTCGTCTCTGACCTCCTGATCTCAAGAAGGAGCGTATTCCACAGCCTCGTAGCCGTCACTGTAAACGACTTGGATTGATAGGAGTAGCGATGAGCCGGTATGCCTAGCCGGAGATCTTCGGAAGAACGGAGAGCACGATCATGTGACTGACATAAAAAGGAGAACATATCCTTAAGATAAGAAGGTGATATGGTCATATTTTCGGAGGCCAAAGATAAATCTAATACAGCTGTTAAGAAGACGTTCAAGTTTGTCAGTGAGTGCCTCGGTGAGGTTAGTACAGCAAGAGTCCGCGTAATCAATGACAGGGATAATAAGAGTTTGCATGAGAAGAAGTTTTGTCTTGAACGGAAGAAAAGATTTTAATCGATAGAGAGACCTCAAACACGTGATGACCTTACGAGTGACCTCAGCCACGTGAACAGTCCAGCTCAACGTAGAGTCTAACATCAGGCCCAAATTCTTCACACTGGTACAGTAAGGTATAGCAGTACCATCATACATAACCAGCTCCAACTCTGCCATACCTAGCTTAGAGATGAATCCAGGACTCCCTACTATGATCGCTTGGCATTTGGTGGGGTTGACAGAAACTCCGAAGTCACCAGACCAGGACCAGCCTATCATTTTACTATGCCGCCACCGTCAACACTATCTTCTGTTTTTCTATATCATCTATACTCTGTACGAGCTAGCTGACGCCGTGATGAACGATACATTGCGACAACCACGGCGTCAGCAACCTATATCGCAGCGGCTGACCGATGGACTTATCAAGCACCGTCGGCACTCACACCGGCAGTACACAAGCATATACCTTTACATGATAACATACAATTAAATCATTATAAATACATGTATCTTAACAAGCAATAAACTAGATATCAACCGTCCGTGTTGGTTCTCATTTCCCTCCGCTGCGGCCAAGACACCTTTAGCCGTCACTATGATCAGTCTGGTGAGCCTGCCAGACTGGCAGCGGATCCACCTCACCTACCTACCGTCCTAACGCTGCTTCCTTGGGCAACCTGGGAGCAGCTCTCCCACCACAACATCCTTATTATAATAATAATAATAATAAATGATTATTTCAGGCAACAGATAATGAAATGCAGGCCCATAAAATAAATACCTTATAGACTAACATACATAATCAAAATAAAATATCATAATTAAATTTATACGCTCTTTGTGTTGTTCGTGGTGTCGCGTAGACTTCCGCGAAAGCGCCGGAATACAACACGCTTCGGCCAAAAATCTTCCTTCATGAAGGTAGTCAAAGTTTCAGTTGGAGTTCTGATCACAAAGGAATTAAAATTCATATTTCGACTAGACTCCAACTTGACGACCCGCAGAGTATAGTTGGTTTTCTTACGCACGTATTCCATGACCTCCTCAGCCTTGGTGGTGTAATGCAGTGGGGAAACATACAACTGTGTCGTTGGAATTGCAGGACGCAGCAGCATGTTCGGTCCGGTCAGTGCGGTACCGCATTGATTGCGGCTGACGGGCTTCTTCTTCTTGCGCTCCACTTTCATGAAGCCATCTCTATCAGGCTCCCCTTTACGGGACGCTTTCGGCGCGGCAATGCTCTTCTCCGTCTTTGGTTGAATCAAAAACTTCTTGTTTTGCCGCTTATTTTGTACGGGAGGTTGACTAGCGGCGGCAGATGCATACGCACGAGACGGTGACGTAGGCTTAGGCAGCGTCATTCGCATATTGATGGAATGCGAGTCGGGTGACGTAACGCTTGCGCCGGCGACGGCAATGACCGGCGGCGAGTCCAGTTTTGCTGACTCGGCGCTTGATAGCGATAAAGTAAGTTTGTCACTACTCGCGTTTACGGGCGCCTCTTGTGACCTACATACCGATTTAGTATGGCGTAACTCAACTATCTCGGTACGCATTTCTCTAATAGTGTTTTCTGAGGCTTCCAACTTAAACTTTACCTCGGCCAGACTTGCCTTCAGGGTGTTGATATCCTTCAGCAGTCTAGTGACGTCGACGTGGTCAAACGTAACGGGGGGCAGCTTACGTAGCTCCTTCGCCACAAATGATGGCACGTCATCGGGATCCGTTTCCTTCAGCACCTTAATAATATCCTGGAGGCTTCTCTCTCCCTTATCATCCCTCCTGCGAGACGGCATCCGGTCGGTCATGCCGATGGACTCGTACAACAGTACCTTGCCTCTGCGTATCTCGTCTTCAGTAAAGTTGGACGTGCAGATCTGCATGACGCTGATCGATCTCATCCATGACGTCCAGTTGATGTTGCAGGAACGCCAGGAGCTCGTTGGCAATGAGTTTGAATTATATCTACGTATCTATCGTTAGGCTGGGCTAGGGCTCTAGGGACTTAGTATCTTAGGCAAAGGGATATCTACGTCACTAGGGAGTTAGTACAGACGGGACTTCTTCCCGCCGGTATACTCATATAAATTAATTATACTTATTTTGTAAGTAATTTATTAAACTTGTTTTGTAAGTAAGTAATAACCGACATAAGCCAGCTTAACGTCCCTTCCGAAGTACGAAGATGCTCGTGATATACTTCACTTATACGATCGGAATGGTCACCCATCCAAACACGACCGCTCCGTTGGTTGCTTAACATATCTACCAATGCGCTGCTACCACTGCGCTACGAGCACGAGCACTAGTCAGAGGCCTTATGGGCGGCTTGATAACATCTCACAGCAAGGTTCGTCGTTTACCTTACAAAACAACCCCTTTACTAACCCGCACTGAGCCCGCGTGGTGGAGTATGGCTTAAATTACCTCATAGTTGAGGCCAGGCCTTTGCCCAATAGTGGGATATTAATAAGCAAAAGTTACATGGTAGGAACTTTTGTTATGCTTATTAATAAAGAATACACTTTTAAAACTATAAATTTATTGTAGGGGTTATCAAATGCATCGCTTCCCAAAAGTGATTGAGAACCGCTGTACGAGACCACCCTACCCTATGTTGCTCCAATAGTTGGTTCATATCCTACGCTGCTGTCCTTATCACTTACTGACTGTACCTGTAAGACCGTAGGTAAACTTAAGTATACCAGCCCTAGTTATTTTGGTATTTTGTATGCGCACAGTGAGCCCTCGGCACTCCCTTATTACAGAGTTCTGACTTTCATATATTTTTACAGCGCCCATTTTGCTTAGTACTGAGTAATTCCGAATCAAAGTGCTAACCGCTGAACGCGTGACGGTTTTGTTTAATTGCGCTTTTAGTTTAACTGCTACGTTATTTTTATACTTAATAAATGTCTGTGTTGGATTTTGAAAAGAAGCTGGAAAGAAGTATTTTTTTGCGATATGCTGGTATGGTTATCGTTTATAAACTCGTTCATTACCACGTGTCTGATGATTGTTTCGGTCTATGAGGTGACATCACATTGGGGCAGTTGAATTGTTTATTTAGAATTGTAAATGAAATTGACGGACTTTAAAATATTTTATACCTAATGCCCTTTTGGAAATAAGAGGTAATGTTAAGCCAGGGGGGTGTCACTCCGAAGTTTAGGTACGTTCGAGCGACTCGGTACGCCGAGCATAAATGAGCGCGGGGCTGCCGCTCTCGGACCGCGCCACGCGCCTGTGACTGTGTTTATTTTCTCAGCCTGTGACTGACTTCGTTACAACGAAATAACTATTGATAATTTGAGATCTGTGTTCCTAATTATGACATTATTTATCAAAACAAATTTTGTAGGTAGGTATTCAACATTTCTTGTTCAAAGAAATAGGTTTGAGTTTAAGATACATACCCAGTTACTGACGTCAATCTAACTTAAAATAAACGGAAACAGGTCAATAAACTTACTTTAAATTTAGCATAATATTTATAAGTACCTACCAAATTACTTATGTAATTTTGGGTTAGGATTTTACGTAGTCCAAAATCTAATAGTCTAAGAGCTACAGTTCATTATTTTACTTTAGCTATATAATATCACCCTTAATTTTTAGGTATTCCAATAAAATTAATCTCGATTTTGATAGCATTTATAAAGGTACGATAGATAAGGTTCACATAAACAAAAGTCTCTTTTTGTAGTTAAGTACGGACAACAGCAAATTAAGGTTAACACTGGTATCTTATTGACATTAGGGCTAGTTTGCAACTAAAGTGTGTGTAACCTAAGATGCTGGCGAATGTACTATATTTTTTTTTATAAAAAAATAAATAAAAATAAAATTTTATATTTATTGAAATTATTTATCCATCCATCCATCGCAGCCTTTATTTCAGTCCTTTTAGGATATAGGCCTCCTCCATATTTATCCATTTCTGTCTCTCCCGTGCCACTTTCATCCAGTTCCGTCCGGCGTGGTGCTTAATATCGTCCACCCAACGAAGTGGTGGGCGGCCTCTACCGCGCGTGTTGGCCCATGGTCGCCACTCCATAACCTTTCTGGTCCACCGATTTTTGTCCATTCTGGCTATATATATCAGAATTTCATTTCTGAAATTATTTATAACTAGCGGTCCCCCGCGACTTCGTCCGCGCGTTTTGAGTTTGCTCCCTCCCCTCCCGTCGCAGCGTGATGTTATATATCCTAAAGTCTTTCTCAATAAATAAGCTATCTAACACGGAAAATATTTTTTCAAATCGGCTCAGCAGTTCTTAAGATAAGCGCGTTCAAACCAACAAACTCTTCAGCTTTATAATATAATTAGCGCAAGCGCACGTTGTACTTAAGCTGCGAACATTATTTTGGTGCGGAGTTATGTTAAAACTGTAATAGCTTCTAAGATATTTATTGGAATCAAATGATATAAAGGGCAACTTTGTTCTAAATGAAATGCTCGTGATGATGAATGTATTTATTTTAATAAGAATAAATACCTGTGTGTATAATACACCTCTAAAAATGATGCATTATTTTTTTACAAATTTATTAACATAAAAAAGGTTGTAGTAAGTCAACCATAAAAGATAGACTTATGCTGTTGTGGACTTTATTATAGAGCTCTTAATGTTGAACAATCTTGTCATACATGATTTTTGTGTAACTTTAGCGGTTTCCGCAGCGTACGCAGCGGAAGCTCTCAAAAGGAATATCTTTCTCCCGTTTTCGCAACATTTTTCGTTGCTGCTGTGGTCTTATGAGTCGTATCTTCATGTTATATAGCCTAAAGCCTTCCTCGATAAATGGACTATCCAACGTAAAAATAATTTTTCAAATCGGGCCAGTAGTTTCTGAGATTAGCGCGTTCAAACAAACAAACAAACAAACTCTTCAGCTTTATAATATTAGTATAGATAAACTAATTTTTTTGAATAATATAAATTTTAAAACGGCGGTGCGCCCGCGCTACATACTCACCGCCCTAACCGGGCTGAGGCCGAGCTATGATTTATGTATGACCCAAACTGCACGGAGAAAATAATTGTACTATACAATTTTACTCTTACTTTTTACCCTTATTACAACTGCATAAGATACCGCAGTGTTTACCTTGACGTGCTGTTGTCCGTACATACATGTGTGTTCAGTTTGTCATTTCATTTCTCCGAATTCAGTAATTTTGTACCAAATAATTAAATTAGACAGGGTAAACACTTATTTTAATATTAATCGAACGGTGACACTATCAACTACTTTCTCCGATAGAACACAGTCAAGAAATGTGATAGGTCCTCTAGACTATTTATTTTATTTGAGTAGCGCGTTGTGTACCTACGCGTATATTCGTGCCACGCGCCGCTCTCAACCCTGACACATTCAAGGCCGCGAAACAGGGAAAGCGTTACGTGTTAGAAAGAGACAGGTATAGATAGGTAGATGAAACAACCTTGAATTAAAATCGTGCGAAGTGAATTGCACTTCATTGCGTTGCAGCGAAAGTTGTTTTTACTTTATCATTCTTCGCACAGTGATCCTTCTGTACGTAGTACTATTATATTTTCTGTGGTTAAGCTACGGATAAATGATAACACGTGTTTACGTTTTTGTGAATATTAAGGAAAATTAAAGAACAACTAAACTAAATGATAGTTTACCAAGATAATACCTGATAGAAGGAATGATTGTGTTACATTATCGACAAAATTTGGCACACTCAATTGGTAAGAGCGTTTGGCCCGGTCTGCCAAAAGGTTCAAGTCCCGCCCGTGCGCAAATTTTCGGTTTATGAATATAAAATATGACACTGTGAGTGTTAAAAACATTCTAAAGCTTTGGCACACAGGTTTAATCGATTTCTAATTTAATGCGTCATTAACATAGATAACAAGCGGTGGCGTGTAGATATTCGCTTCGGTTCCCCCGAATACGGCAATTACATTTTGCAACGCAGAACTTCACTCCTACTTATCAGCAAATGTGAATCTGCTTACTTAGCGCTAAATGTGTAATTACCATCACTTTGAACTGATAAGCTTGGGAATGATTACCAAAGATATTATTTCTATTAACGCCATCATCAGTTTATTTATCTCCTTTTTCACTTACACTACTATAAAACTTGGTTTTCTGAAGTTCTAGTATTAATTATTAAATTGAATTGAAGAAATTCAAATAGTGGTATTGTTTGTATTTTGTGTTACTGGGTTGACAGTAGCTTATGTCGTAATATTATGTCCCACAGGTATGTTCATTGCACCTAAAATGTTAAAGTAACGCTTTTTTAAGCTTACTGCCACTCACTTTATACGTGCAGCCTGTGGATAAATTATACCCAAGGAGCAAACGGAGTCCTTCGCATCCAATATAAATATGCATTCTAGGGGCTGATGGGGCTGCCACTACACTGCAGCGAATCCAAAATGCTATAGCAGCGGCTTAAGTAGATAGCCTGTCGGCCTTTATTAGGAAACGCATCGCGTCCCTGCTGCAGCGGGTTCGGGGCAGCGCCAACAGCCTCTTGAAGGTGGTCGCGGCGAGACACCTTGTCAATAACACTAAAATTAATTAAAATAATTTCATTGTGAACTAATTTAATTTAAACTTGTACTAACATAGTTTTAAGCTTTCTAGCTAGATTGTTATTATAACCCAATATATATCCAAAATAAACATATTTTATTTTATTTTTACTTTTTATGTTATATGTATTGAGAATGAACGACGGTTATTATAAAATAAAAAAGCAAACCGTATCTTAAAGTAAAAGCATATTTACTAAACAATAAGGTTCTCAACTTCAATAGTTATAGTAAGGTTGTAATAATTTGATTGCTCCGAGAATTGCATTTCAGTGGATGGATAAATAACGGGTTTGTGGAAACTGTCCGAACGGTGGGTTCTAAGTTTTTTAGACCTAGCCGAAAAATAGACCTCAAAAACTCTCAGTCCACACACTCGACCTTATGGCAGAAGACCTATGTTAATGCTGAAACCTACAGGCAGCTAAATAGACGAATATGGAAATGCGATATGACGTTCCTTTAACACTAACAGTTTTAAAGAAACAATAGAGCGGAATCAAGGCTCCGTGTTTGCAAGGGACATGGCTATTGGGCAAAGCCTGTTGAAGAAGCTTAAGACGAACTTGAACTTGAACTTATTTTCCAGTCACCCTGTATATTATGAATAATAATTCCGTGGTTTCTTTTAGCTGTAAATAAATCAAATCAGGGGTGCGATTGTGTAAAGCAATCGTATTCATTTGACAGTTCAAAACGTACGGTATGGTCTGTCAAATGGCAAAGAACAAAGGGTTTGACAGGTCATATCGTACGTTTTGAACTGTCAAATGAATACGATGGCTTTACACAATTCCAACTCTGTGCCATCAAAAGATATAACCGGTTCTGTTTCATAATTTCAGATATTTTGTTATTCTAAGAGAATCCAGACCTTATAAGGCACTCTTAATCATGTTCATTAAAACGGACATAATAAAAAATTATTAATCCTTTTAATACCTATTCTTTTAATATATGCCATAAAAGTGCTTACATACGTAGTTATGTGTCTTGTCTAGAAGCGCTAGTAGGGCCCAAAAGATAAGGAGGCATGTTCTAGCCCTAAATCGACTATAATTTATTGATATTAACAAATTATTGACGTTCATAAGTGGCATTTTGTGTCCTAAATTGAATACATTATTTTTGACTTTGACTTGGACTTAGTGGATCCGAAACTCGTCGTGCGTGAGTCCGAGACGTTCTTGGCTGGTATTATGTAATAAATATCTAGTTCACAGTCCTTATTTTGCCGACAAAAAGTATAGTTTAGTCTACCTTACTAATATCTGTAACGTAACAAGCTTTCCAGATACGAGTAAAAACTAAAAGAAGCAGACAAACTTGATGCCCGATAACTTTTAATATTCCGCTTGGTTATATTCATATTTTTCCGGAACGGTTAGCGAAGCTGTGTTTGCGTTCCCAGTGATATAACTTGCCTTTCGCATATCGGTCCGTTTGAATTCAAATGTATGAACATTATTGGATATGGCTGTTGTGATGTTTCATCTCTTATTTAAATTAGAATTGTTTGTTTATAGTTCGTAAATGCACCGTCCACCATCTTTGATATGCGTGAAAACGATCAGACATTGATAATGTTTTTTGTGTGAGTGTGCATTCAGCGTTCAGTGAGTTAGAATTAACTAAATTAAATAAATTGAATTTCCTTACCATAAAATAAGATAATAAATATCGTAATTATGTATTGTAATACTATTATTATTATTAGTTGTTGGGCTCTAAAGTTGCCAGCTCGACCAGGTATGATCTATTGTGGCGCCCTTATATTTAAATTTCACTGCTTAGTCCCGTTGAGTCCATAAATTTCCAGATTCTTTGGAGCGTGATATCTGCTATCTCATCCGGGTGCATGATGTGCCGCCCGAGATGGATACTTCTTTTGCTCATAAGCGGTCCGCATGAGCAGAGGATATGCATGGCCGTTTCTTCTTCTGTATTACAGAATCTACATAGAGTGTCTTCGGTCATGTTCATATTGGCCAAATGTTTGTTCAGTTTGCAATGGCCAGTTAGTATTCTGGTCACTGCACAAGCTTTGTATCTTTCGAACTTTAACAGTTCTTTAGCTACTTTGTTGTTGTAACCTCGAATTAGTGCTTTTGAGTGTTCTTGTCCTTGTGTAGACTTCCACGACTCAATAGCCTCTTGCTTACAGAGGGTGGTTAGAAGCGTAGTGGCGCGTTGTTTGGTGATGCCACAGAATGGTTCTACGCCGATTTGAGGGTTATCGGCTCCTTCTCTAGCAAGTTCATCTGCTACTTCGTTTCCTTCAATCTTTGAATGCCCTGGTACCCATGTAAGTGTGACTTTGTTGGTGTTTCCCAGTTCATTCAATGTCTCAGTGCATGTTTGCACCAGTTTTGACATTTGTTCGAAGGATTTTAGAGCCAGCAATGCAGCTTGGCTATCTGAGTTGATGTAGATGTGTTGGTTCCGGAGTCTCTTCTCAAGGTTTATCTCTGCACATTTGTATATGGCAAAGACCTCGGCTTGGAAGATGGAGGTTTCAGTCCCCATGTTTATACTAACTTTGAGCTTAGGCCTCTCTCCGTAGATCCCACAACCTACATCATTCCCTTTTTTGGATCCGTCTGTGTACCAGACGTGACTACCTGTCTTAAATGACATTTGGCCCTCAAGCCATTTATCTCTAGAAGGTATGTTTACGGAATATAACTTAGTAAAGTTACATTCTGTATGCATGTCGTCACTAGGCATGCTTAGTAGTCGGTTTTCAAGTACTGATTCCTTGAGTTTTATCAGATTTTGAGAAGCCCATCTGACTTTCGTGCGGGAGCAGATTCTATACGTGCTCTGCTTGGCCACTTTTTGCACATGTAAATGCAGAGGTGTTAGATCCAGCAGAGCGTTCAAAGCTGCCCCTGGTGTCGTAGACAGTGCTCCAGTTGCTGTGATGCAGGCAAGCCTTTGCAGGCTGCTTAGTTTCTGTATTGTTGTCGCTTGGTTGACCTTGCTGTACCAGACGGCAGGTGCATATGTTATTACTGGTCTCACGACCGCTGTGTACAGCCATAGGGCAATTTTGGGTTTTAGTCCCCATCTTGACCCCGCCATTCGACAGCAGCTCCACAGAGCCATTTTGGCTTTTTGAATGATATTATCTAGGTGCGAGTTCCAGGTAAGTTTTTGGTCAAACGTTACCCCTAGATACTTTGTTTCACAAGAGTAAGGAAGAATTTTACCGTTTAACTTTGGATTCACCAGTTTTTCCAGTTTTCTCTTTCTTGTGAATGGGATTATCACTGTTTTATCTGCATTGATAGATAATTCATTTTCTCTACACCACTTACTTATGGTGTTGAGAGCGCCTTGCATTAGACTAGAAATTGTGCTGAGGCAGGGACCTCTGATGATCACTACTAGATCATCAGCATAGCCTTGGGTATCATAGTCTTTTTCTGCCATCTTAACAAGTAGTTGGTCTACTGCTAGGGTCCATAGAAGTGGAGACAGTACTCCTCCTTGTGGACATCCTCTCGTGGCAAGGAATTCAAGCTTTGAAGCATTGAGGGTAATGTTTGCTACTCGATTTGAGAGCATGTTTTTTACCCATCTGATGGTGCTTTCATCTATCCCTTTTGCCTCCATTCCATTAAGAATGGTTTCTATAGGGGTGTTGTCAAATGCACCTTCAACATCTAGAAAAGCACACAGGGCTGTTTGCTTATCCTCTAGGGGTTTTTGCACCTTGTCGACCAGATCGAGGAGGGCTGTTTCAGTGGATTTTCCCTTTTGGTATGCATGTTGGTTGATACTTAATGGCCTGTCCACTAAGTATTTGGCCCTAATGTGCTGGTCTACAATCCTTTCCATGGTCTTCATTAGGAAGGATGTTAGACTTATGGGTCTGAAGGATTTGGGTTGTGAGTAGTCTCTCTTCCCTGTTTTTGGTATAAAACGTACTTTGACCCAATTCCATGGTTCTGGTATAGTACCCCAGGCGTAACTTGCTCTGAAAATTTTTACCAGATGTGGAAGAAGCAGGTCATTTCCTTTTTGCAGCAGAGCAGGAAAAATGCCGTCTTCTCCCGCTGATTTAAATGGTTGGAATTTTTCCAAAGCCCATCTAATCTGGTTAGGCCTAAAGATATTAGCGGCCTTATTCCAGTCTGAGCATTTTGCCCTATGGAATTCATCATTCCTTTGGGTGTAGCTTTGTGTGTCGATTTGGTACGAACCCGGAAAGTGTGAAGACCTAAGGAGATCTAGAGTCTCCATTTCAGTGTTCGTAAATGTGTTATCTGGCTTTTTAAGTAGTCCAAGATATTTATTTGGGGTCTTAGCGAGTATTTTGTGAATTCTTGCTCCTTTGTGGGTTTGGGCAATTTGTTCACAAAAGCGTCGCCAAGAAGCTCTTTTGGCTTTTCTGATTTGTTTGTTATATTCTGTAAGGGCCTTGCCGTACTGGTCCCAATTGCACGGTTTGGCCCGATTGAATATACGGCGTGTGGTGGTTCTGAGCTTTTCCAGTTTTTTGTTCCACCACACGGGTGATTTGTTCGGTTTTATTTCTCTTTCGGGACAGCTCTGTTCGTAGGCATCTATTATGCCATTGTTGAGCATCTTGACCGCGGCATTAAGAGAGTCAGGTGTTTTGATAGTTTTGGGTATGTCCTTTAGATTCTCGCTGAGTATGGTTCTATACATATCCCAGGAGGTGTCTTTTGGATTTCTCACTTTTACGTGTTGAGCTTCTGCTAACCCGGAAACATCAAAAAGTATATGTCTATGATCGGACATTGAATTCTCGCTGCTGACGTGCCATTTTGTTACACACTTTGACACCTTTTTTGTTGCGAATGTTAGGTCTAATACTTCTTGTCTATTTTTTGTTACGAATGTTGGCGTGTGGCCATTGTTCAGCACATGTAGACAGTTAGTTAGTAGAAAATCGGATAGTAGCTCACCTCTTTTGTTCGTATCCGAGCTCCCCCAGATGGTATGGTGGGCGTTAGCATCGCATCCCACTATCAGCTCCGACTTTTGTCTTCTAGAATAATCCAGGACTTTAGTCAGTTCTTCAGTGAGATCCTGCTTATCACCAGGAAGATATGCCGAGCAGAAAAGTACTTTGGGCCTATTCGGCCCTTTGACTTCTACGTATGCGGTGACTGTATCTTCGCTGCAAAGTTCTGGAACAGGTAAGAAGTTAATATTTTTGTTAAATACGATGCAGGCCCTAGGTCTGAGGCCTTTTTCGTATACAAGTATCTTACCCGCATTGTTCAGACCGGCGACCACGGAATCGGCGTTTATCCATGGTTCTTGTATGAGAGCGATGTCCAGGCCACCTTCGCTAAAGATCTTCTCTACAACCGCAGAGGCTGCAATAGCGTGGTGTAGATTGGCCTGGAGCACCGCCAGCCCCTTTGGGCGTTGAGGTTGGTGGGGATTACTGGCTGTGGGAGCCGCGGCGCCCTTGTGTGCCCCGCCGTCCTCGGTTTGTTCCCCTGCTGTTTCCCCTTCCTCTGGACGGATGTGCGCCCCTAGTGGCCCCCCTATGGAGGGGAAACCGCGTACCTCTTCCCCTATTGGTCCCTGTCGAAGTGGATGTGGAGGGAGTTGGAGGAGGGATGTTCCGTTGTGGTCCTGCACGGACCTGCACGGAGCCCTCAGCGGGAGTGGTTGTAGGTGTGGGGGTTAGGGTGGTGTTGGTTGCGGTGGAGGTCGAGGGTTCAGCGTGAGGTGGATCAATGGCCAAGGTGATAGGGCCCCTGATCCTGAACTGGACCTTTTTAAAGCCTATGTTGGCCTTTAGGTCCGCAATCTTGAGGGCCTCAAACGAGTGGTCGTCCAAGGATACGGTCAAAGTATGACCTCCCTTTTCGACCTTCGTATTGAGGACCTTCCAATGTTCGGTGTTCAGACCCTCATTCTGAGCACCGAAAAGTTCTAAGGCCCGCTTTGCGCAGTCTGCCTCAGAGCTTGGGATAAATACCACCCCCACATTAGGTTTCCGGATGTCAGACTCGTTCATGAGAACGAGTCTCGCCTCCGGCCACGGTCTGAGGGGGGGTATTTTTCTCTCAAGCCCTGCTTTAGACCGCTCATTCTCACATGTAATGAGGAGCCAGCCTGGCTTGAAGGAGCAGCCCTTAAATTTAGGCCCTTCACCCCTTCCGGATTGAGCAATGCTTTGCAGGATGGTATTGCGCAGCAACTCCAGTTGTGTGTCAGTCATCAAGGACTTGGAGCCTTTTATGCCAACCCGGATTGAGCGTACGGCCTCGCTGTAGGCTACGGTGGTTGGGGTGTTTAGGTCCTCACTCACCTTTGGGGCTTTGGTGATATGTCCCTTTGGTGATTCTTCCTCTGAGCGAACCCGTTTGACCGGTTTGCGCGCAGATTCAGACTGTGAGGATTTAAACTTATACCCCATCTGCTTCAGCTCAGCGAAGCTCTTTAACGCTAGTGTTGAAGCCATACTCGGCTCCACTCCCAGCTGTCTCAGAGCCACGAAGCGCTTTTTGGCAGCACTTGACAGTTTCCTGTCACTACGTTTGGAGGCGGTGGATTCATCAGCCGGCGAGGGTGAGCCGCAAGCAGCCCTTTCCGCCGTGCTGATGGAGTCCTCTGTCTCCATGGAGAGTTGCTCCGATATTTGGGCAGGTTGCTCTGCGCCTTCTGGCATAGGTCTTCCAGGTTACCATCGTCTTTGTTAGTTTTAAAATCGTTATTCGTGTTGATCCCACGAGTAGCTAGGGAAAGTAGGTCCACTCCGGCAGAGCCCCGCATGCCGGAGTAAGGCTAGATACACCTCGAGGTCGCCTGGTATCGAGGGCCCACCGTTAACGACTGAGCTCCCCCTCAGCCACGCATCTCTCGGCACGGTACGGATAACACCTTAGATTGGGGATGGTATCGAGTCTTTAGCCGCCAGATACCACGTCATTGAGATCCCAGAGTGAAATTTCAATGCCGCACTACCTGGCGTTGCCCAGGGTGAACCGCGACAGGCGCTACTGCCTCCCCTCTGACGAGTCAGAGTGGATTCAGTAACATCCCAGTCGTCACGTGGAGGTAACTCGAACTGACACCCCATTGTAATACTAACGATTTTATTAAAATTCTTCTCTTAAAGTCACTATTTATAATAAGTATGTACCGAGCATTATGCACATTACTGTGACTGAAAATATATAAAACTGATTTTTTTTTCGATGTAGGTACTACTAAGTACATGTAAACAATCTGTAATTGATCTAACGGTTTACGCTCTTCATAAAATAATTGTTTAATGTTTAATTCGTTCTATATTGCTGAAACGTCTGTAGATATATCGATCAATTTCACATAGGTACAAGGAAACATAGAAGTTTTCCTCGTTCATTTTCTTTCTTTTTTCATCGCGGGGTGCTCCAGTGGCCAGCACGCGCGGCGAAGAGGTTGCCTATAATTTTACATGAAGTTACGCAACAAGTTTACTTCAAAATCATTGGTTATTTTAAAAACTAACGTTTAAAATCTTTCCATAATTAAAGTGGAACTCAGTTTAGAATCCTAGACAGAATGCACACCAATCCTAGCTTATTCCACCAAGAATAAAACCTTACTCATACGACCTCTTAAATCGCAGCTCTGCACAATATATCTGGATATAATGATACTTTACGTTGGAAACGTGGCCTATATCTCTCTTAAGAACAATACGGATAATTTAAACAGCCTGGCATATGCGGAAAGAGTGCAAAAATGCATACATATTTCTGCGAAATCACGTCTCTTATATATTGCGCGCCGTACCGTATACTCGAAATAAAATATTTTCAACTGCGCTTCGAGATGCAAGTTGGCGTATATAATGTTCTTTGATATAACATTGTTAGGATAAGATAGACTGGGCAAATTGACTGTGTTAACGGATTTGAGAGAATAGATGTAGTTTAGCTTCTCTTTAGCTTCAGCTCTGGGATTATGGAATTAACTTAAAATATTTCTTAATTAATTTAAATCTTTTATTCAAGCATGATAATACACTCATAGGATGACAAAGTGGATGCCATGCGAAGAGGTTTATGCACTGACGCAGAGTTTTATACTAATTGATGTGAATACTGTTTTATTAGGTACTATTGGCCGGCTAATTTTGATCGATTTTAGTGAAATCAAATGCAAACTTCCAAACACACCTTGACCAGACCACTTGTGCCTACGTAGAGGAGTACAGCTCAAACAGACATGACTTGATGCCCATGGCCCAGCTATGGGATGTTTACGGGCTTTGATAGGCAGCATCGAAATAACATCGTTATGTATTTTATACTGATTGAGTATTGGCCTACTCTCGTTTAGGCAGCTACTCTCTATTTTTCAGCAGAACTTATATAAAGTATTCATACCTGACGCCACGCAAAAACAATCATATATCTAAATAATGGATACGCTTTGCATAATGAGAATTTGCTGAAGAATTAAGAAAGTTCCTGAAAGAAGATTCGGGAAATAGTGGCAAGATTTAGTGCATATATTACCTATATTCTTTTTGCCCTAGCATAGCACTAGCCTTCAATTGTCCTAAAGCTGTGGTGTGTGTGTTTATATTACGACGAGTAAAAGTGCCTCCAAAAGGAGGTCTATTTGCTAAAATAAATGACTTTTATGACTTTTCGTGCCGCAAATAAATTATGTGAAATTGATAAAAATCTAAAATTCAAGCCCAATGTAGAGTGCTTGCTCATAGGAATGCAATAGGATATTCATTCATCAATCAATCGCTGCCAATTCAGACGCCATTTTCAAAAATGGTTTGCAGCCGCATATGCATGCAATAGCTGATATTTGTTTTCGTTAAGCCTTCATAATCTAATTAATGGAAAAGATGTGAAACGTTTAGTTATTTACGTATAAAATAATGAAGTGATGGATTGAAATATGTTCTGTAAAGATATTTCACAATAGGTTCGGATTTCAGAGAACAATAAAATAACGTTATGAGATAACAACTAGCTTTATTAGTTTATGGTCCCACAGTATTTAAGCTCAGAAATAAAACATAAGTTCCTGTCTGAATATGAGCACACATTAATTACAATAATCCTAAAAATAGCGTAACGCTATCGAAAATAAAAGGTTAACGTGATCAAAAGCAGTAATTAGTAATCAATCTATAGGAATTTGATTCTTTACCGACTTGAAAAAAGGAGGTTTTTAATTTGGTTTAGTAGTTTTTTTTTTCATTTGAAAGGTCAGGGTCCTCAATCAGTGATTATTCTGCCATAAAGTATAATATGTGAGTACTCAGCACCATTTGTGTCGAAACTTCTTCGCGTTCATTTGTCTTTTGGCTACCAAACTCGACTGAGATTTTCTTTCCAACTAAGTGGAAACGAGTGGAAATCTGTTCACGAACTGTTTTTGTGGTTAGTAGCTCAACTACCCCAATTAATTGTTCAAATACGAAGTGAATCTTCAACTCATGGAAGTGTTGTGATATATGAAAAAGTAAAATAATTTATTTGAAAATGTGCGCCAGGAGAAAGTGTTATTATCTATTGTTACCCAATTTTAACACATTTGATGCCGTGCGCACTTGGACCCTGTGTTTACAGTGACCAGGAGGGATATTTTCGCGCAATTAAAAAGAATATACTTTGTCTAGTAGAAAAAATAGTTTTTGATTTCTCAGGGTCACGATTTCCATCTATTTTAAGATTTTGTTCGTGCGATAGAGTTTTACGTGTACATATTTTCACAGCGTCAAAAATGCAGTTTACAGTTTTTGATGCGTAAATTTTTAAGGGTTTTCTAAAAATAATTTGAGGACAAACAAAAGATGAATGTCATTGTTATTCAGAACTGTAATTCAACATAATTTTCACACAATCATCCTAATATTCAGCCACAGGTTGTCTACTGCTAAAAATTTATCTTTTACATTGTTTATCCGCGTCCACAATAACCAGTATTATAATATTTAGATTAAGATTAAGATAAAAAATATATAACTAATACCTATGCGCACTGATCCATAAAGTATAATAAACTAAACCAGCAAGGTTGAAGGATTAAAACTAAGTTGCTCTGCATGAAGGTATGACAAAACCGGAAGCTGTAGTGAAAATTTGATCCTTTTGTATGCAATCTCGTGAGACAACCCTATCTGGGGTAACCAGAGGCCCTTACTTCTTACAGACACTTAACCCCTTAAAAAGATGACAAGGCTTAAATTACCCTATCAAGTAGAAAATTATAACTTCATTCTTGAATGCTGATGGTAAAATACGGGCATTTAAAATGGATCGGTTATTATCTTAGTACAGTAAATGAGGAGAGTTTTATTTGTTGACTAAAGCAGTAATGCACTATTTTGCTTTATTAAACACTATGGTTACACATGTATTTCTATAACCCATTTCGAGTACATTGCCTGTTATTAATTACATTGTTACTTTACCCCATTATACAACTCCATGGTCACCCCAGCAAACATTAGAAGAGCGTAGTGGATCACTCGGAAGCTCCCACGGGACGAGCCCGTGACGCCACACGGAGATCACGTTATCCTCACGTAAAGTGCAAACAAACCTCAACTCAGGTCGGCAGAAGATCGGCGAGCGTGTTTTGTTTAGTTTAGCAACCCCCTTATTAGCTACAAGAACGCTGTATACATAAGGCAAAATTTTGATATCTGTGTAGACCATTCATTATATTGCCTTGATTTAGTAAAAAAAGATCCAGGGGCTAGTAGGTATTAGAATTATAAACGGGTTTACGGGTAAGAACATATGAGCCTAAATATATTGCGCCTTAAATAAATGAAAGATGATTATTGACCCATCGCTGGGTCTAAAAGTACTTTAAACGAGTTCCAAAATATAATTGTTTTGCATCGATGTCAGTAAAGATCCATAAACAGTAGGCCTACTACGAAAAATTAAATACGTCAATACGATAGTCGTTTAGCGGAATCAAAGCATTTTGTAGTCACGGTTTCATCCTAAAAATGTTACAAAACCGAAAAACGATAATCAACAGATTTCGTTTATTTTAGAAGGCCTACAGACAATTAAATACAGTTTCTACGCTAAATTAGCAAAATATATTATTTACAACAGCAATAAATCAAGAGCATTCTATTATATACAACGATTCCAGTCTTAAAAGTCGTATCTTCATTATTGGCTTAGCAGAAGTGAAGGGTGTCTTATTATACTTCGCCAACGGTGTTGGCTCTAGCCGCTCCACAAAAGTAGGAAATTTTCAAAGTCTCTCGTATAGTGTCGTGTACGTGTCTACTGTAGGCGTATGCGACTTATTATGCAGTCGTTTGTTCTGTTATATAGTTTGGCAATCCAAATAAAAGGTCACAATGGACACACCGACGTTCGACGACCTCCGTGGTGTAGTTGCTAAGCACGCTGGTTTCAAGGCGTCACCGCTCCAAAGTCCCGGAATCAAAATTTTCTATATTGTGAGTCTGGGTATTGTGGTACCAACGCTTTGTCTGATTTCCATAAATCAAGTGCATTAGCTACTTACTTTGGGATCAGATCAATGTATGTTATTGGTGTCCAAATATTACAAAACATGTTTGTTGTTTTTTTTTTTTTCATTTTTTGCAAGGATTTTGTAAGGCACTTGCATAACATTGCTTTAATTACAGTGACTAAATAATCTGAAGTCAAGTTAAAACCAGTTGAAATCTTTTTTGATCGACGAGATTGATTCATAAAAAGCTTTCCAGGTCTCAGAGCAAATGCACTCGGATCCCGAGAGTTATAATTAGGATTTGGTTCGCTTGTCAAGTGCAAAAAGACAAGTCGGTACACCAAGTAGGATGTCCCAGCGTGAACTATCATGCACAAACATAACATATAACGCAAGTAAAGTTTGTTAGTTTACGCGACCTTATTTGCAAATTTGACTACGAATGCTCGTAACAACAGTTAAATTTGTTAATTCTTGAACTCCAAAATCATAATATTTTGGCTTCAAATAGCTATTTTGACTACTACTTATAACTTAAAAATAATCATAATTTATTTATTTGTGTATAGTTTTTTCACAACACATATTTGTACAAAAGGTGGACTTAACGCCATATGGCATTCTCTACCAGTCATTGCTTTGGGCTAAGCAGAAACGATTGTGGGCGGTGCGACAAATGAATAAAAATAATTACTAATGAATTATTATGATATCGATCAATTTCTACTACGAACTTATTAATGGTGTTCACTTGAAAGCACATAATACGCGTATGACTAAACTCTTACAATTTGTTTTGATTAAAGAAAAAATCTCTTACACACCTACTTATCGCATACCGCCCAAATGTGTCTCCCGAAAACGAGCTCTCCCATTTTTTAAGTGAAATAAAAACAAATGACAAGCGACTCGCGTCTGACGTCACGGCGTAAGTCCTCACTTACGCCGTGACGTCAGACGCCGTCATCGTACCCTCGTACGTCTCGCGGCATTTGTGCACGTATCCCTAGACATTTACATATTCACCCTTTAACGATAAAGGTGCGATTACAGATGTAAAAGTTAGTTAGATGTGTTATTAGGGGAAATCGTACAAATTTATAGCTATTTACAATTCAATGGCGTCACAAATGCATAGTGATTGCCCACCTCACTGACACTAGGCAATCACTGTAAAGTAATGACGTATCCATAAGAGAAACCAATTTCGCAAGGTCGGATCGACAGCACGGTAGCTCAATTGGTAGAGCGTTTGGCCCGGTTAGCCAAGAAGTTGCTGGTTTATGTCCCGTCCGTGCGCAAATTTTTGGTTTCTTATTTCATCTGTATGAATATAAAATATGACACTGTGAGTATTAAAAACATTCTAAACAATTACTGTCACGTTTCCCCATCATGCATACTTTTTAAATATAGAATGTTTGCGTAAATCGGTAAAGAACGAAAATTAGATTGCAATAATAACATTTGACAATTGGCTAAAATAATACAAAACTCGCAACCTACAAAGGGGATATCATCGTTTAACATTGATCCTTTAAATCAAATAGTTAATTAACTTTATTCTCTGATATTATTTTAAGAGATTTAAAAACATTGTTGACGATTTTCTAATGACAAAGAAGAAAAGACTTTACTTTTCTATGATCTGAGTTAAACTACAATTGTTAGCAGTTACTTTCGTTGATGTTGACAGAGAAGAAAAGACTGGTTTGGTCTGCGCAAGCGGGAATCAACTAAGTACACTCGGACTGCAGTTTGCCGAGTGGCGGTGAATGCGATAAGGATTCGACGCGCCAAAAAGGTTGTCTAAGGCTGCCATGTTTTTTTTTTCTCCTGGTGGCTTTTGAAAATAATATGCAAAAATGTCTCATTCTGCAGCAAATCTAATCTGTGTATGTAACATAAACTTTATTTTGATGTCGCCCAGATACGCTCGTTTATTCACCCGCTCTGACTTGTCACCTGCCTCGGATAAACCGTTTTATTTCATGTTTACGTCTTTTTATTTCCCTGTATCTTGCATCGTATAAAACTGCAAATTTCACAGCTGTCACATTATATATGCTAGCAGTAATTGAAATGGCTTTATCGTGCTGTGACATTGACTGATATTATTACTCGCTGTGTGCTATGTAAGTGGTGGGGGGGAACCTGAATCGATAACAGCGCTCTCAGGGACCCAAAAAATAAAACGTTGGCGGACTTCTGCGCCATTTCTCTAGCAACTTTAGTACAAAATTTACGCAGCGGAGCATAATATTTTATAAATAAACTAGCAGACCCAGCGAACTTTGCCTCCCCCCTAGCACCGTCCCACCCCGGCCCCGTCTCGCCCAGCCTCGTAATTTTAAAAGTTAAGAAAAACACTATAATTGATCAGTTATCGAGCGGGACGAAAAATGATCAAATTACTAAAACGGCTATAAAAAAATAGGGGTTGGTGATAATAAAGTAAAAATTTAGGGTTGTATGTATTTTTTAATGCCACATTATAAAAAAATGAACACAAAAAAAACAAAAATTAAAAAAAATATTTAAACTTTAACAACAATTATCTCTTAGGGGTATGAAAAAAGATAGTAGCCGATTCTCAGATCTACTGATTACGCATATAAAATTTGGTAAAATCGGTAAAACCGTTTCGGAGGAGTACGGGAACGAACATTGTGACACAATAATTTTATATATAAGAAAAAAATGTACACTATAAATACATTTAATATTTTATTGATAAAACTTTTGTTTAATAACTTTTCGTAATAACGGTCCGCCAATAGTTTGTTATGATGTCGTCGTCGGGCACGTCCCAAAACGCCCATGGTCTTATGCGTGATTCTTGGAATGTGAAATGAAAGATTCCATGTCCTACACGCAAGTGTCTAACTAAACAAAAAAAGTTTTCATTGATTTATCTTGAATCCATTTTTATTGTGCTTGTGTTACATTTGATTAAATACAGGCTGTAACAAATAGGTGCAGTGTAAATCTAAGATAGCATATAATAACTTATAAGGACCAACCTATGATTGTTAATAATTATAATATAAATAATAGTCGTCGGTTTGTTTAACAAATGTTGTCTAAAGGGCCTCTGCGTGTTGGATCTCCATGGTCCCGAGAATGGAAAAGACACAACAAAATAATATTAATTATTTATTGCACACAATAAACATTATAATTACACTGGATAGCATCTTATATATTCGCTAGTAGTACAATTTAGGTGGTCATATTGCTTGAAGCAATTTCTTCCAGACAGCCTTTAGGTAACGGAAAGCATGAAATCATAATAATAAATATTTGACAACATCACATACATTGCTCCGATCCCAAGCTAAGTAGCTAGATCACTTGTGTTATGGAAATCGGAAACAACGGTGGTAAAACAACACTCAGAGCCGAACAGAAAAATGAAAGAAGAGGCATGACGATGAAATATTTTGAACATGAAAAAAATATAAGTACATAAAATTAAATGTCAATAAATAATCATAAAAAACACACCATAATACAAAATACGAGTACGTAAACAAATACATTATATTGTTATTGTGCTGTAATTTTTTATATATATTTTTGTTATTATAGTCACTCAATAAATCTACTTTATCGTTATACAAAAAACAAGGCTAAATGTGTCTTTTTATCAACGTATTTAGTGATTTTTGTAATCAAAGTCGATATTAAAGAGTCATGTCATTAAATTATTTTGAACAAAAAGTGTAAAGTTCCAAATCACTCAACATTTTTTAGGCGAGGGATCCTTATTCGATGCAGGATGTTTACTTAATGTTTCACTGTACCTTTTTGTTATACCCTGTAATTTTTTTATTCCGAAATAACAAAAAAATGTCTAATGCTGAAAGGAGACCAATTCCTTAAGCATAACATAAAAGTAAATATTATATTAGTTACAGAAGTAAATCTCACATTGAGCTGTTACACGTCTATGAAACTAATGGTTTTCGCAGAACTTTTACTATTATCTCAGCAGGGAGTGGTCTTAGGTGATAAAGTTTCGAGTGGTCACTAGTCGGGCTATAATAATAAATAAAAAATAACATCACATTTAAAATGATTTGACTTTTGTTTGTTTTATTAAATTATTCAAATAAACAATATATTTCATGATTTTTATTTATTTTTCATTATTAATTATCTCAAAAAATATTAGACCGATTTGTATGAAACTTACATCTTAAGTCGGAATATACCTAATTGAACTAAAAATGAATCATTTTGCTATAACTTATCGTATTCAAGAAATCCGTGGACAAATATCTACACTTACGAAATTTTGCATACGTGTTTGAATGTCTTACTAGAACAACATACTCAAATATCATACAATTCCAAAGATGTCACATACGTTTACATTGAATTGATTTTCTCCTTTTTTTGAAGTCGGTAAAAACAATTTAAATCACATGGCAGTAATTTAAAAAATCTACTTCCGATTTCAGTTGGTGTTAATTGATTTTTTGAACGACAATCACAAAGAAAATCAACGTAGCATTGACGTGAGCGATTCCAAAAAATAGGGCTAGGCTAATCATAAAAGATATACCCTACAACACCCTGTATATATGTTTACATATATACAGGGTGTTGTTTTGGTCAGTGACATCCAACTCAGGGATGATAATATGAGTGATGCTTATTCTAAAAAAATTTTTTTCTTTAAATTCTGAGCAGGTTCTATACAAGAAAACCTCTTCACAACATTCAAAAAAATTACAAAACTTATGGGAAAACTCGCACCCTAGTGCGTAGCTAGCGTAGCTTACTAGCTATACAGGGTGTTGTTTTGGTCAGCGAGGAGCGACACAGGGGTGGCTGTACATATTTTTTGGAAATTGTTTTTTTTTTTTTAATGGGAAAACCCACAAAATCTATTTATTAATGCATTACAGCAATCCAGTCAAAACTACTAACATCAGGTAGCCTCTTCGTAGCTTACTAGCTACGGCGTAGTATTTCGTAGATGAGCGCGAGGGTGCGAGTTTCCCCATTAGTTTTATAATTTATATTTTTTTGAATTGTTGTGAAGATGTTTACTTTTATAAAACTTGCATATAATTTAAAGAAAATATTTTTTTAAGAATACAGACAACTCATATTATCATCCCCGAGTTGAATGTCACAGACCAAAACAACCGAACAAACCTTGTTAAATCACTCCAGTTAGAGTACGGTTACCAAAATTCTAGGATTTTCCAGGAAAATCTTTATTATTTAGTATATTGTTTTAGAAATTATAATTTATGTACGTTCTTTTAAAAGTTGTTCATCTTAATACTTTTCGTGACAGTGCAAGGATAAAACCGTAAAACAATAAAAGTTCAATTGTGTCTGGGCTAGTGCCCTGTAAAATGTTAATATTTTTACAATAAAATACAAATTCTGGTCAAATGAGCTTCAGTCAATGATGTGTACCTAGCTGTTTAGGTAATAAATAAATAAATATTGGACACCAATCACATACATTGCTCCGATCCCAAAGTAAATAGCCAATGCACTTGTGTTATGGAAATCAGACACAACGGTGGTACCACAACACCAAGACCCGAGACAACACAGAAAAGATCATTTTCTACATTGACCCGACCGGTAATCGAACCCGTAACCTCACGAGATGGCGACGCTTGAAACCAGCGTGCTAGCCACTCGACCACGGAGGTCGTCGGACAATCAATGCTATGATATTTAAAGAACTACCTTTTACGCTACGATGGCATCATATTACACACCACCAACGCTTTTGCATGCTGCTAAATTAGCATATGCTTTGTCTCTTTCTAACAAGTTAAATGTAACAGTTGCATTCTTGTCGGTATTGCTGCCGCATGCGAATACGCAGCTTAACTAACGGCGTAAAAGCGATAACCAAAATGAATGAAAAACACCGATGTTTTTCGGAATAGGAAAAACTGTTTGTTATTTTACGATTCTTATACCAAATTAATTGGTGCAAATTGATATTATTCAGTGTCATCCATTAACAAGACCATTCAATGTCAGCTTCCTGAAAAAACAATAGTAATGACGTATCCGTAAGAGACCACAAATTTCGCAAGGTCAGATAGACGGCACTGTAGCTCGATTGGTAGAGCGTTTGGCCCGGTTAGCAAAGAAGTTGCTGGTTCAAGTCCAGCCCGTGCGCAAATTTTTGGTTTCTTATTTCATCTTTATGAATATAAAATATGACACTGTGAGTGTTAAAAACATTCCAAACTATTAGATAGCGAAGCGTCATCAATTTCTGAGTTGAATTTATTCTGTAAAGAATAACTACTTGGCCCACTGTTGCATAAACAGACGGGTAAATGACGCTAAACGTCACGCGTAATGACGTATCCGTAAGAGACCACAAATTTCGCAAGGTCGGACAGACGGCTCAGTAGCTCAATTGGTAGAGTGTTTGGCCCGGTTAGCCAAGAAGTTACTGGTTCAAGTCCCACCCGTGCGCAAATTTTTGGTTTCTTATTTCATCTTTATGAACATAAAATATGACACTATGAGTGTTAAAAACATTCTAAACTAAAACTATGGTATTTATGAACTTTTAATTTCTATGGTAACCCTATACTTAATCTATAAAAACGTTTCGATTCGTTCGGGGCTTACTGAAACGAGTTCTGGTAACAAAATGAAGTAATTTATTTGATTCCCTAACATTATTTCCACTGTCCTACATCAGACCGAGTGTTGGCAATATTTCATCTTTTATGTTCGCAAAATGGTAGTAGTTGACTGATTCCATCGGTCTATAGATTGGGCATAATGAAATAAATGTTTCTGTATTAGTAAGGAAGTCTGGCTGGATATAGCCGGTTTTTCCTTTTGTTATATCCATCTTTAGTCATTTATTGACTCGCGTATCCACAACTGAATAAACATTTCAAATAAACTTTTATGCTTCTCTAGTTTATGATAAGGTTGTTTCTATTATTTTTGCTCTTGTTTTGGATAAAGATAAGTAATTTATAAAGTTATGTGTTTATTGATGAAACGGTAAATTTTACTGATTTTCCAGTACTGATAATCTTAGAACGTTAAACCATAAAATTGTATGCAAACAGGTTCTATGTTTGACATAAGTAAGTTAATAAGTTAATTGTTGTTGAAAAATAAGTAATTCCATTTTTCTTTGCTAGTCGAATATTGTAAACAATCTTGACATTCCTTTTTAATGAAATGACTCATTTCAAAATAAGACTTGCGACTCTACCCGGCTTCTCACGGGTGCAATGCTGATAATGCTGTCGTGTTCAGACCATAAAATTAATATTCCTATCGGAATAGAAGGACAAGTAAAAGCTGTCAAACGAAACCGATTTAAGATGTCAGTAACTAACATAAGTAAGTAACATTTGTAGCTTTAAATGAGATAACCTGTTGATCAGGTGATTTATAACAATGTTCCTAAGTTAAATATAGTAGTTTACTGCATGATGAACAGTCGACACAAAATATTGAACATGCAGCTCTAGTGTAAAACTAAATGTTATTTCATTGTACAAAATATTCGTCGATATACATTCCCTGTGTTATTCTGTCTTTATTTTTTACGTAAATTAACGTTTCTAGAATAGAATAATCAAACTGTTTACTTTAAATTTGAAGCGCATTGGTAAATATAAGTCGTATATTAAGAGGCTTCGATTTGGACTAATCTACCTGTTAAATGATTATTTGTTGGGGTTATGCCGCTGTAATGCATACCAATCAATCACCGATCAAGTCACCATGTTTCAGATGCATTATTTCTCGAAAATATGCACAATTTCACTTTTAAATATATAAAATCAAATGCACGTAATTTTCAGCGAGCTTCTGCAGAGCGGTCAACTGTTTGACATCTGACAAAAATGGTTCTGCTACCTCTCTCTTTTTATCACACAGTTTGCTGCTAGTGACATCTCGTTTTTGTCGTTCTATTCCAAAGGGATAATAATTTTATGGTTCAGACAGCGTTTGCAGTTTAAGCCCATAAAAGTGTGTTTACTTATGACTTTACATATAAAACCCTTGAAATGATCAGTGTTCACTACTATTTATAAACCTGCCCCTTGAATTACTCTATCTATAAAAAATGCATCAAAATCCGTTGCTTAGTTTGAAAGATTTAAGCATACCTACATACATACATATTAGACAGCCGGAAGCGACTTTGTTTTTTACTGTGTAGTGATAAACGCAAAACTTAAAACCAAAATTAGGTAATTAATCGTTGAACACGGAGATTTTTTTTAAATATATGAGAAAATTAGTTTAATTTACTCATACGATTTTTAAAAAAATCAAAGATTAGCTACAATATTGGACTAGTAAAGATAAACGGTCTTTCAGTAGCTTAATCGAGATAAGTACACGTTTAAGAGTGAATGCCTAAGTACCTACCAATTACCAATTTCGTATGGGTTTCTGTGCTAAATAAATGGACGGTAAGATGTCCTAGAATACGTTTGATAACTAGTACTGATTTTTCTTTTAATTTTAGAGGCGTTACGGAATCAATTTAATATATTTTGAAAAATTTAAACAGTCGTCCCTTCACTTCTTCAACGTCGTGACCAGTTAGAAAAAAAATTACAAGCAAAAATACTTTTCAGACCTACAATGATTTAAAAGAACGTAGTTGTGTTTACTCTTTTGTTCTCATTAATTTTCGGTCAATGCTTTAATTTGGGCACTATAACTTTACTTGCACCGCCTGTATATATATTTTTCTCTGTCCTGACCTATGGTTGACTGGTAGAGAATGCTTTTGGCATCAAGTCCGCCATATGTACCTACAATTTTATGTTGTTTGCATGAAGTTTTTAAATAAATAAATAAAATAAATTGGGTTTCCTTGAAGAGTAGTTTGATGGCATTTATTTTTTACGAGTTTTTTCAGCATCCTCAATCTTTGGTTAGTAGCCTATTTCGTTGGGGGAGTAAATAAGTAAACGCTGTTTATTTGTCTTAGTAATTTGGTGCACACTGGAAATTGTTAAATGTTTTCCCACTGCATTAAAATTGTTTTTTTTTTAATTTAAGAAGCTTTAACGACATCCGATTTGAATTCGTGATAGAGTACGTATGGACATAGATCTGAGGGAACCGACTTCAAAACAAAGACGTAATCAACTAAATGTGTATGTATGTGATATTCGTGGAATTTGTTAATATTTGAGTATGTTGATTTATAAAAGCTTCTAAACACGTAAGCAAAAATTCGTAAGTGTATGTATGTTTAACGACGGATTTCTTAAAAACAAGAAATTATAGCGGGAATATTATTTTTTAGTTCGAAGGTATGTTTTGGGTACAGTGTATATATTTAAGGTACAGTGTAAGTTTCTGAGATATGGGTAAATATCTAAAAATCATGAAACTAAAAAAAAACATAAAAAATTAAACAACCCTAAAAAACTGACCATAAAGCTTAAAATAACGAATTTGCTCTTTACTTAGGAGAACCAAATTCAAACTTACCTACACAAACAGTCTTCACTCATCATACATCGACTCCAAATGAATTTGTTTCTCCTAAGTAGAGGGCCAATGAGTCATTTTAAGATATTTTGCTGGGTACTCATTTTTAATACACAAAAGTATAAAACAATATCTGAGCAATGTTTGACTTGAAACATATTAAGTCACATTGTATATAAGTTCAATTTATACAGCATCTATCAATAAATACATAATGTAATAGATCAGTCTGTTATTCAAGTTGAATACAATTATTATAAAATAGAATATCGAATCTAATTAAAAATTCCGTCGTAAATATTTATCTCTGCCTTCTCGAAGCACTTCCGCGGTTTCCCTCCATAAACTCCACAGCAGAATGTTATTTGAAAATAACTTTTAATACTTTGCGTTTAGAATATTTTTTAAGAAAATTCCTGTTTCCCACAATACAAGATTATATATAAAGATAGAAATTCTATTGTATTTTGCGAAATATGCATATAAAAACGAATATACCTCTAGTAAACACTTTAGAGAGGAGAGGTCAACTTTAGAAATTGCTCATAAGTTATAAATCTAGAGTAACTGTATTTTATGGCTAGTGAAGTAAGGTGCGACTTCATTGGACTCTCATAGAAACAACAAAATGATCTCGTATTTAATGTTTCGTGTGATTTAAACTGCTTTCTGTATGTCAGTAATATTTATTATGCTGATTTATGAAAACATCGACAAAAACTTGCTTTCAAAGTCCAACTGTGTGTCGACAAAAAGTCTTATTGAACTGTCAACACCAAATTATACTTTTTATTTAAAATGAAACAACAAAATATACTATAGATAAAAGAACATTTATAAAACAAGCGTTTGTATGCAAACAACGTTTCGTTCCAACCACTCGGCGTTGGTTTGGAAACTAAACGCAAAAAAAATACCCATTTGGCACATGAGCTCCTACAAAAGCTCTTCGGTTATAAATTTTACAGTGAAATTACTAAACGCGAGTTTAAGCCCTCAGTGTACAGTTATGTGCAAAAGCAAAATTGTAATTTTTATTTTTGTTGAAATTTAGAATTTCTGTTTTTATTTACCACTCGTTACAAAATATAAACTGTACTATGTACCTAGTGTTAAGTGGTACGTATAAATTTTAAAGTAAAATGATGTTTTTAAAAATACATAAAACTGCGCGTTGTTCTTAATTTAAACTCCTCTGTAACCATCTCTTTTTACACTATTTTTTTCTATACTTGAACGTGTTTCTTTCTTTTCCAGGCTAACCATGCACCGGTTGCTCAGCATCACACTCTTCACCATCGTGATCGACCACGTGTTCTCCCAAGAGGGGGACAAGGAGCACCAGGGCCCCCAAACTTGCGGGGGCCACCTCAAAGGGCCCGTGGGGGTCATCCAGACCCCGAACTTCCCAAACGCGTTCCCCGTTCCCATAAAGTGTCGATGGGTTATCGAGCATGATATATTGAACGGGACTATATCAGTGTATTTCACGCAGCAGTACACAACTAGCGGGCTGACGTTCACAGAGTATATGTACTATGATGAATCGTACAAGCTGGGTGAGCGGAGGGCGCTGACCGTTACCGAGGAGAATATAACGAGGAATACATATCTACAGGTAAGTGAGTTTGTATTAGAATTAAGAGTAATCTTGATAGAAAAGAGATTCCTAATATTTTATTAAATATTATAGAAAATATGTCAACCTTACAAAGATTCAACGACTTTGTTTCGAAACGGGTTTGCTCCTGATGAGACTTAGACAGAATAAATTAAATTAAAATTAAATTTAAATCTCTTTGTTTCGACCAATCACAGATCATAGTAATACATAGTTTAAAATTATTGTTAATTATTATTCAAAATTATAGTAATAAAATAGTATCATTGAATTAAATTAAATTAAATTATATTAGATTGCAAACTATATTTTATTTTATTTAAATTTATTATTATTAGTCAGCATATGAATCATCGAGCAATGATTCAGGTACTGACCATCCAACCTCGAAGCAAACATGCTCAGGACGCTGTTGGAGCTGGCCCGAACCCTGCGCACCAGGGAAGTGCATCGCTTACGCATTGTTGTGTAAAAACAGTGTACACGCGCTCCTGCAAACATCCCCGACGACTACAGAATCGAGGCAGCCCCATCAACGCCCTGTACGCATTATTAAACTGAACTCGAAGAGCGCTGTATTGTCTTTGTGTGTAGCTGATCCAGAGGCTACTTGTGTAAAATGAGGAGCAATAAGCCCTAAAAAGGGTATTCTTGACCTCTGGGGAACAACGACTGAATCTTCGAGCAATCATGTTAGCTCTGACAGACAGCGCTCTGCGTTCTCTTTCAATGTCTGCATTATCACTCAGATATTTAAACTGGTTGACATTTTTAAGTGATTTCCCACCTAGCTTTACAGGTGGTACAGTAGATGATGGTTTACCTCTGACCTGAAACACCATGCATTCACTCTTGTTAACATTATACGTCAGTCCATGACTGAGTGCGTACCTTTCACATATTTTAAGTAGCTTCATTATGCCACAAACCGATGCACTCAGCAGCACCATGTCGTCCGCATAACTAATGTTATTAAGACAGATGTTATCAATATGGCAGCCGACATGCGTGCTGCTGAGATCATCAATCAACGCATTAATGTATAAGTTGAAAAGTTTCGGCGAGGACAGACCCCCTTGTCTTACTCCGCATTCCAACCCATACGGCTCAGAAAGCGAATCTGACCATTTTACAAAGTTAACCTGACTGTGATACCAAAATTTAAAAATATTTGTTATTTCTGAAGGCACATTGATATCATGTAGTTTTTGCCACAGTAAGTCATAGCAGACCAGATCAAATGCTTTTGATAAATCTAAAAAGCAGGCAACCACTGGTGTTTTACGCTCTGTGTAGTACCTGACAGTCTGCTTTAAACATAATATGGCCGATTCAGTTGAGAGGCCTGGCCTAAATCCAAATTGATTGTCGTGCAGATGTATAGATTTATCTAACTTAGAATTAAGCAGACTGTCAAGTACTTTAGCAAGGATAGTTGCTAACGAGATGGGCCTGTAATTCGTCTTGTCACTTATATCACCTGTTTTATTTTTCACGATAGGCACTACCACGGTTCGTGTCATCTTTTCGGGTAGGTACGCATGTCCTATACAAAAATTAAAGAGCAATGCAAGTACTGTAGGTAAGTGTGGGCCCGCGTGTTGGAGGTGTTCAATACTCAGACCGTCATGACCAGGGGACTTTCCCCTCGTCATAGACTTAATTTTCTCTCTGATATCTTTAGCTGTGAAACGGGTGACAACCTCCTTCCCACTTGAGCCCACAGTACAATCTGCGCTCGCTCGGCCCAAAGGTGATTTTATGGAAAAATGATCTTTGAACACATTAGCTATGAGCTCTGATCGCTTACGCCGTCGACACTCACAGGAAGGCTCAATCTGCCATTCAGTTTGTTTGTTGATTTCCAAAAATTACGGAAATCCTGCTTTGAGTGGTGATGCGCTATGATATCCATTTTCAGCTGTTCCTTATGATTTTGGCACCATCTTAATCGAGACCGAAATACACTACGGCTATGCTTCATTTCTTCATAAGCACAACCTGATTTAGGTTTTCCGTACAATACCCACATTTTAAACTTACATCGAGCCTCCCTGTGAGCCTCGTTGACGTGTTTATTCCATCCAGTAACATGTTTTTTCTTTTTCTTATTTAAACATGGTTTTACTGGACAATTATCTGTAGCAGACTGACATAAAGCGCTAACAATCTCATCATATAATTTGTCAATAATCACTCTGTGACTGACATTGTTGCAAGTGCGGTCACAACAGTCACTGAGTTCACAAGGAAAATCTATTAACTTTAACTTGTTATTACAGTCATTACGGTAACAGTCTACTTGTTCGGGTTTTCTATCTCCCCACAATACCCCGTTTTTAATAATCTTTTGACTTGACAATTTAGGCTTTATAATATCAATATTACATTCTACTATCAAGGGATAATGATCAGACCATACAACATCGTATTTTACATAAACATTAACAATAGACCCAAGCGCTGATTTTGTAACCACACAGTGGTCGAGCCAACGCCTTGATCCGTGAGCTTCACTTATAAATGTGTAGGTATCAGAAAGTAAACATAATTTGTAAGTGTCCACACAAAGCCATTCCTCGGTACAAAAAGATGTGAGCTCATTGTAGAACAACTCCGTAGGATGAGCATTAAAGTCACCTAACATATATACCGCCTCTGTGTTATCACTACTTATTATAGCACTTACCAGACTGAGACAATCCGTGAAATCCGCTAAATTGTCCGGTTTATCAGTCGGCATATAAACACTGAACACTAAAAATGACTTTGAGCCCATCGAGACTCTGATTGCACACACTCGCGGATTTTCGCATTGCACTAAAGACACATTTTGAAAAACACGCTTGTCCCAAAGCAGAGCGACACCTCCGTGCGGCCGCCCGCGCAGCATGCCCGACGTGGTGTCCACGGCAGACGTGCCCGTCATCCCGAAGTTCGCATCGATGTCGTTGAGGAGTGAAATGTCATTTGGCAATAGCCAGGTTTCTTGCAATGCAATGATTGCAGATGATTGACACAGCTGCCTTACATGTTCTATCGAGCGCTTTACACCTTTGCAATTGAAACTGACCATGAAAATGAAAATGAAATGAAAATGAAAAAATATTTATTGCCTTTACAATGATACAGGTACATAATGATGAGAGGTTGATTGTAATACGTAAATGGCAAATGAAAGTGACTCAGCGTATGCTGGGTAGGCCCTAGCGGCCTAGCCAGCGCTGATTTTCAGTCACTCCCATTTCTTTCTAGGTGGTAAACGAGAATATCAGTAAATGGGGGCTTAGTAACTATCGCAAGCTAATTGTACACGCAAGTAAAAGTTAAAGATTACATATACAAAACAGATATCATTTCTAATACTTATACTAAAATTGCCTTGGTTCCTCATTATCAAGGTTATAATATTAAATGAAAAAGTGATGCAAGGGTTTTCATTAAACGAAATATGTAAAAGCGCGAAAACAAGAGAGTGAGAAGCCAGTACACTCGGTGCATTATGTGTGTTAATGTAAAGTGTATGTGTTGGTGTATATATGTGTATAAATGTATTGTGTTTGTCAACATTTAAAAGAAGTCTTTCAGAGCCAGTAACTTCCAACAGCCACGAGTAAGATCTTCCGTAGCAAGCTGTTTTTTTAGCAACGCAGCTTTGTATTTTCCTTTAAAGCACTGCATACTCATCCTGAATTTCAGCGGAGGAGGCAGGTCATTCCATATGCTAGCAGCATAGAATTTGAAAGACCCTCTATAGCGTGTGGAACAATGTTTCGGTATTATCAACATGTCTTGCCTCGCAGACCGAAGACTTCTCTGGGTATGGCTTTTTACCCAGTTTAGTTTTTCGAAGAGGTAATCTGGGTTTTTGCTCCAAATCACCCTGTGGACTGTACAAGCATACTGGAGTTCCCTACGAGCTTTCATATTTAGAATGCCTTTTCTATTGAGGTATGGAGTTATGTATTCTCTTCTTGGAATATCCCAGCAAAACCGAGCACATGCATTCTGCACACGTTGTATATCCCTTTCCAGGCTGGCGCTCAATTTTGGACCGATCACAGGGCTACAGTAGTTAAAAGGAGATAGAACGAGTGCGTCAATCAATAGTATACGGATTTCTTCCCTTAAATATGGTCTGATATTGTATAGAGTTTTAAGTTTAAAGAAAGCATTCCTTATTTGGCCGTTTACGTGGTCTTCGTATTTTTGTTGCCCATCCAAAAGCAGTCCCAGGTTTCGAGCCGAATCAACCCTCGCAAGAGCCACGCCGTTGATGGACACCTGTTCGTTGCTACCAATGACTTTTTCAATTTGAAGCTTGGTTCCCATAACTACCACTTTAGATTTATTAGGATTTAGAACTAAGGCGTTGTTTTAGACCAATTATACTTATTTTGAAGATCAATATTTACTTTACTAATAGCCTCTCCAGTATTTTTGGCATCAAACGAGTGGTATATCTGTGTATCATCAGCATAAAGATGGTATTTACATGTTTCTATGCAATCAGGTAAGTCAGCCGTGAAAATTGTAAACAGTATAGGACTCAGTATCGACCCCTGTGGTAGGCCTCGATCAGTCACAACAGAAGATGAAAACATCTTTTCTCCATCACTGCCCTCAGTAACCACTGTTTGTTGTCTGTTTACCAGAAAAGTTTCGAACCATTTACGGGTGTTAGTAGAGAAACCGTAGTGATGCAGTTTTGCCAGCAGAAGCCCTGGATGTACGCAATCAAAAGCCCTTGTATAATCGAGAAGTATTAAAATGCTGCTAAGTCCCATGTCTGAAGCTTCTGTAAGATCGTCTGTCACATGTAAGGTAAGGCAAAGTAAGGCTGTTTCAGTACCCCGACCTCGGCGAAAGCCCGACTGGTACTTAGGTATGACATTGCTCTTGTCTAAGTAGTCTACCACTTGATTTAGTACTACTCTTTCTAATATTTTAGATAAAATTGGTAAAATAGAAATCGGGCGTAAATCTTTTAGTTCTTCTACAGAGTTTTTTTTTGGTATAGGCCTAACTAGTGCTTTTTTCCACTCACTTGGGAAAGTATTGGTGTCGATTGACTTATTAATAATTGCGGTGATAATAGGAAGTGTTTTATGCAAAGTGAGCTTTATCATCTTTACATTCAAACCATCACATCCTGCTGAGTTTGTTTTTATAGAGTTTATAATTTTTAACACCTCAGATTCCGTTGTATTATTCAAATTGAAAGAATTTGGTAGTTTAGGTTTCTTAAAATTGTCTGTGAATTGGTCCAATGGAACATCTCCAGACAGTGGTAAGGTATTGAAGTAATCACTTATTTTGTTAGGATCGTTAATGTGAGAAGGGATACCATTTGCATGGGAGTTATTTACCAGTGCTGTGTTTTTAATGTTTTTCCATAATGTTTTAGGTTTACCTAAGTTATTATTTATGAATGAATTAAAATACGCTTTTTTTTCATGCCTGATGGCCGTTGTTACGTAGTTTTTTAAGTTTATATAATATTTCTTAGCTGAGTCCGTCCTAGTATTATGGAATTTAGATAATGCTCGATTTCTAAGATTCATCATCAATTGTATAGTGTCGGTGATCCATGGCTTCAGTCCGTCTTTAATTATAATTTTCCTCGTTGGAGCGTGCAGATCAAACAGCGTTGTAATGTAACCGGTAAAGAGCTCAACCATTTCATCAACCGTCTGTGCCTGGGTAACAAAATGCCAAGGAACCGTCTCCAGGTCTACGTCAAAAAGATTTGGAATGATATTGTGCAATGCACGTTGATGTATAACTTGTTTAAAGAGCTTAGGCTTTCTTATATCAAAATCGACTATAACTGTTGCGTGATCACTCAAGCAACTGTTGTGTACAACCTTGACACTTTTGCAACGGGACTTCAAATCGTCAGTGAGGACTATGTCCAAAATTGTTTCTGTATTATCAGTTATCCTCGTCGGTTCATTAACCAGTTGGTCAAGGTTATGCTGTTTACAAAAAGTGGAGAGTTGCCTTGTAGACGTCGATTCTACTGAACTTACATCGATATTTAGGTCACTCAACATGCAGATACAATCGGAAGACGACATAATACTTATAGACTCGCTTAGAGAATCGAAGGCGTCAGAAACCGCCACACTTTCCGGCCTATAAGCCGTTCCAAGGGTCAGCTTCCTTCCAGGCAATCTGACTTCAAGCCAAAGTTGTTCCAGCTGCGATTCCAGGTGCTGTCGCACTTTGGTCGCGATTCCTTTTTTTACGTAAAAACCTACTCCACCACCCCTTCTCTTACCTTTCCTAGCCCTATGTATAAATCTGTACTGTGGTATAGAGGGTGCGGCCGCCTCCTCTCCGTCGCGAATCCAGCTTTCATTAATTGCCAGAATATCAATTTTATACTTTAGAACTGTAAAAATGAGGTCGTCCCGTCCCGTATTTAATGATCTCGCGTTTAATAGGCCCAGCCTCAAACATGTATTTCTGTCATTAGCCATTAAAAGAGCAAAATACTTTCTCATCAACCGAGGTACGGGACGAAATAATGGATAAAGCATAATACGAGTGTGGGTGTAAAAGTGTACAAATATGTAAAATTCGCTTGGGCGAGTGCACCTTTGTAGCCAACACGTAATATTGTATGCCTTTGTCAATGCTGAACCCATTAGACAAACATGAACCAAGAATCAAACTCTCCGACTCATCGCGCAAAAGTAAACACATCAAAGGATTACTGTATACATATAAAAGAGATAAATCACAAATAACAGTCCAAAAAGATGAGCAAAAATCATAAAGGGTATTTCTTGAGCCAAACAATAGTAAACATCTATCAATAACAAGCAACAAGTGAAATTTCTTAACATTAAATCCGAGATCAAACATAGAAGACAATATCAATATTATGGCCCTGGCTTGCATACAAATGCAATCCGTTTGACACATATATGTTGTAGGTAAAGTTGTTATAAGAAAGTAAACATTTTTTAATTTAAAATAAAGTTCATGCATTAATATTGTAACAGGTAGTAGATATACGGAAAAACCAAAAATCTGTAGAAATCTCCTATAGGGGAGTGGGAATCTATTGGTCCTCTGTGCACCCAACTGCCTCTCGGCCAAAAACCCTTACAAGATCTGACTCTGAGCGCAGGCGTATCCGTGGGGCACCCTGATCTTGATACTGACGCACGTATATACGACCGTCTCTAGTCCACGCAAAGCGCCAGTTGTATTGCTTACATAGATCTCGTGCACGTCTGAACAACTGCCTGTTAACTTTGGTAAGTCTTTCGTTGACATAGAAGCGGCCTGGAGCCCCGAGAATGCCCGTACCCTCGGTCGTGGCACCCCGACGAACTCTTGCAGCTTGCAGCAGCTGGTCGCGCACAGCTCTTCGCGCAGTTCGCACGACTATCGGGCGCGGGCGCGAAGAAGAGAGCGCCTCCCTCGGCTCCGGCACACGACGACGACGACGATTCAAAAAGTAACGATTTCGACCGCTTTATTTGCTCAGTGTCGAACGACGAGACACATATTTTTATCAAACTAAACTCGTCAATAACTGATATTTTGTTTTGCACGTATGCTAACAACTCGTCTATTACGATATTACACGATTTACACTTGAGCGTCGATGCCATATTAACCGCGTCACATAGAACACACACACACACCCGACCAGTGAAAATAGTGAAAATAAAGGATGCTGCCTTTTCACTCAGAAGAAGCCTGTCCACCCTGACCTTAAAAAGATTTTGGGATGTATTCCTATACAACTATCATAGTTGTTGAAAATTCGGGATGTTCATTTGAAATTTTTGAAGTATTCATTATAAATAAGATATCAGAATCATCTACAATTGTTAGTACTTCAAAATAGACAACGAATAACCGTTCTTTTAATTTCACACAGCCAAAACATCAGCTGTTAAAAACTGTCTAAACATAACGATATTGACAACAGAAATGACGTGAAAACAAATAACTACGAAACGAACACGTCGTCAAATTAAAATGACAGCCGATAAAGCACAAAACGTGTTAATGCCGATACATTTGCGACATGATCGCATTATGTTATTGTGAGTTAGCGCTAATAAGGATACACGCTCGTGAGCGCGAATACCTCATAAATGTTTTACAGGAAAATATATCCAACATGCAATTACGAGCTGGTTGCTTCACATACGTCACAGTTCAGAAAGAATTAGTAGGTTTGCTTACTGTACTTATAAGTAGATTATACCCGACCTAAATAAATTAATTAATTTTTAATTTGTTGCACAACTCAAAATCCCTACTAAAGGCGGACTTATCCGCTCATAAGCAAAAATGTTTGTGTACAGTGCGACAAAGAAATAAAATTGATAAATAAAAAGGTAAATGAAAGAAATCTTACAAAACTCTATGTACTCTATCTACGTGTACAAAAATACACGTTAAGGTAAAGACTGTGGTATCTTATGCAGTTTTAATAAGGCTTAGTTTTCACAAAATTTTAGAACCTGAAGTGTTGGCGACTGTACTACGAGCGTCCGCCAACATTTTGCAATAACTACCAATATATGTGCCGCACTTCAATGTTTTCGGCAACATTCCCGTAGTAGTATAGAAGCAACATTGCTTAAGTTGCTACCAACTTTAATAATTTTAGCAATCAATATGATTTTCATCTTTTTTATTGAAATGTGAATATTTATGATTAATAACTCTAACCTTGTCAAATTAGCCGGCTATTTAAGCTGTGTTATTTAAATATTCGTTTCTATGGCACAGGAATGTTGCCAGTAACGGCACATCAATACTGCTGACTAACGGCTTAGCAACAAGGATGCTACATTCTTTTATTATAATTTGAAACTGGTAATTTGGAGATTCGAACCTGAGACTTTTTAGGCAGTGGGCCACTAATTGACCACTACATCAAGAATTCACTTTCATCAAGACTAGCATTTCTAATTGAGAGGATATGTGTCACACACAACAGTATAATTTCAAAGATGCCTCCATTTAAATTGAGTTCGAGTGAATGCTGTTTGCGAGCCTTCTTTATTTTCTGCATTATGCATCCTGACACGATGAGTTGAGATAGATTTATATTATGACGCATAAAAATGAGGTGCCCGCTCAGGTTCGCTGCAATCTCTTCTGCATAACGTAAAAGCACCAATCTGTTGACTAAATCATAATAGCATCTAAAACATTGTGCACCATTATCTTGACCCATTTTTTGGTAACGTAATTTATGTTTTTTCCAATTATTTCAATTTAAATTTACATGATCGATTAAAAAAGATGCACCCGCGTGTCTTGTAAAAACTACAGTTATAAAAAATAAATATAAAACTATTGCTCTTACATAATGTGATTGTGATATTTTGTGACGCTCAGTTTCGATTTTACCAACGTCATTTAAGACTTTTCCGACTTTAAAAAAATACCGATTTTAAAATGATATTTACATAAATGATTGTTGACATATAGATGACATTTTCAAATTAGGTGTATTGAGTTGTATTCGACGAATATTCCATATCTGACTTTGGTATAATCGACTCTTAGTTGCCAAATTATTTGTAAAACACGTTTGTCCACGACTGTACTTAAAATGAGAAAAAAAATAAGTTGACTTTTTGTGGTTGAAGGGAAAGCGATGCATAAACTCTGGCATATTTTTACATGGAGCGCCGTATTATATTTTTTTTACTAAAGTTTATCTTAAACCTATAGTGGAAGGATCCAGTGTATTTACAAAATTATTTATTTGGTATTCAAATAAAAATTTAGCCAAATGCCTTATTAATTACTTATAGCTTGGAACTCGCAAAACTTTTTACGTTCTAATTTCCAATATTGTTTCGAGCATCTTAATCAATTACACTTAAAATAGCTAAGAATCACAAATAAAAAACATGGTCAGAATAAGAATAATTTGAGATTTGGAGGTAAAATTGAAGGCATCTGCATATTTACTACCCATACCTTATTATTACTTAATCGACACAAATTAATTGAGAAAATATTAAAAACGTACACTCAAAATTACTGGTAAGAAAACACGGAACACATTTTTCACCTCAGGCACTATCTTCACATTACTGTAATGTAAAATGTACCTCGGAATACAATTTCCAACGTTGCATTCTAGTTCTTTGTCAACACTACATTGCATTGCATATTGTCACTTCTAACCATTCGAGCGTGCACAGAAAACCTACATGATGTGACCGCGTGTGGGGTGCTTGAATAATAAACACGTAGTTTAAACCTTCAGGTTCTTCTCCAATAGATTTATGCCAAGAAATCAGCACAAAGATACTAAAAATATGCAAAGATAGGGCACAAAGTGAGAGTGAGTACAAATAGAGGACATATTCTGGCCATACCTGATCATTTACTAAAATATTTATTTGTAGGGATAAACAATCTGCTAATTAAATATATAAATTCATTAATTATTTACCCTTTTAGATTATTATTTTTATATTTACAATATTTTAAATAAATCTAACCTCCACCATCTAACCAGAGTCAAATTCCTTTTGGCGCCAAAATGAACATTTGTTATACGGCAGACATTAAAACCTAATAAGAGTCCTAATAATCTTTAAATAATCAATTAAAAATTAATAAAATGTAATTATAATAATTAAATATTCTAAATCTATCAAAGCCGAATTACATTCAACATGGTGGACACGTCCGGCATTACCATAACACACGTTCATCATAATATGTCAAATCTAGATAGATGTATAAATTATGATGTATTAAACATATGTCGATGAGGATGTGTAATTGAGTGAATACAGTGGGGTTACATAAGTCACACACAGTGAGTATGTGGTTTAGAACTGAAGTATACTATTACAGAACTAAGTAAATATGTGGGGCAGACTAGGATCGGAAATCATCGCGTAACAATATGTTACGTTACACAGTTCCACATAGAAAGATGTTGTGGCACGCTACGTAGGTAGTAAACAAGCGTCTGTAAAAGTCTTATTTGTATTAAATCTTGACGGACGCTTATTGAAAGTAAGAAAAATCTTGCTTTTGATGATAATGATTCACATAAAGATAAGTAGGTATTTTTGTTCCTGCGTTTCATAAACTTTTTATATAAAAATTGAAATTAGTATCAATATCAGATATAAAAAAAACATACCTTTATTTGATGTTTATGTAAACGCGATAATTTCAGGAACTCTGAATCGATTTGAAAAAGTATTTTTGTGTTGGCTAGCTTATTAATCAAGAAATGCTTTAAGCTTAAATCCGTTCTTTTTTGTTTGACAAATATTGTAAACAATCTTGACATTCCTTTTCACCAAAACAATTCATTTTAAAATAAGATAAACAAAAAAAAACGACCATATAGGCGAATCATCGTTTAACACTGATATATTTTTAAATCAAATAGTATATGAATTTTATTCGCTGATATTATATTAAAAGTAATATAAAGATTGTTTACATTATTCGACTAGCAAAGAAAAACGGACCTTATAAACAGCACGCTGCGACGGGAGGGGAGGGGGCAAACTCAAAATACGCGGACGCATTCGCGGGGGAGTTAGTGTTAAATTAAGTGATAGTAGTACACACAGCACTAGTCTATGATTCAGAAATTGCGGCATGCAGTAAATTGGGTATCATTATTATCAGACTGGCTGAATGTTAGCATAAAAAATCTTTAGGTAAAATAACCTACAAAAGAAATAATCGAGCAATACGCGGGCCGAACGGTAGGGTATCGGCATTTATGTTCAGATAGATAAAATCATTTAGGACAAATTTAAGTATAAAGGTGATTGAAGAGAGAGCTTTACCTTACAATAAATGCAAGTTTTTTTGAAGAACACTCATAAACTCGCAAGTCTGCAAAATTCGTATCATAAGAAAATAAAAGCTTAAATATTTATTTTTTTTGTATTTCAGGGTCACGAATTCTATGCAGTTTGATTTCGTCGAAGTACGTGTTTTGTACGTGTGGATATATTACTTTATTTATTAGGTTAAACGGTTAAATTTGCTATTTAATTACCATACGAAAAAAAATCCATTGCTGCGAGAATCGCCGTCCTGGGGTGGATTTTCGCATGAACGTCAGTTGAAATCCAGGCAGTGATTCAAAAAGAGACAACTCAATTTTGTGACAAGTAGTCACAAAATTGAGTTGTCTCTTTTTCAACAAAATTGAGTTGTCTCATTTTCTACATCTAACGTGAATTTCGTTGACTTTTAATTGATTTTGGAACGAAGACTTATCGACATATTGACGCGAGTGATTAAGGAATAGACTTATCAATCTTTATTCTTCTTCTTATTATGTACACAAAAGAACGTTATACACCACTTAAATAGAACCCGAGAACAAGGGAGACAGATTTTCATGATTTTTCTTTGTTGGATTTGTTACCGCCCCAAATAGGACATGGGGGAGAGAGGGGGCAGGGAGGGGGATTAAGATCACTAGGCCTGCTAGTTATACTCAAATTTATTGGTAATGATTAGGATTATTTTAAACAACCCACGACGCCGTACCGGATAAACTTTGGGATCTGAATTAACTTTGATTTAAAATATAAAGTTTGGAGGAGGTAAAACCAATGCTAGTTATTATGAAGTTCATACAAAATTTCGAATCGTTAATCGAGTTACTTTCGTTAAACTCTCAATATTTTTATCAACATTCCGAAATTCAGAATAAGGTGAGCATTTTTACATATCATAACCTAGTTCTCAATGCGCCATGATTGATTAAAATAATATGTATCCAAAATAATTAATAAGTAATGAATAAGGCATCTTTCTCAAACCTACAGCTTAAATCACACAGACTGGTGTAGATACAAATTTGATTGTTTTTTATCATTGCCGCTTTACAGAATTTCTTTATTAAAAGTCAATGCATAAAAAATCCAACAAAAATCACACACTATATCAATGCGAGTCATTCAAAATGGCCCCAGGAGGCAGATTTTTGAATCATTTGCTTAGATATGGCGATATTAAAAATGTAAAAATCAAGTGAATAAGTAGATGTTAGTACTCACAAAATTTTAATCATTTATTTATTTGCAAAAATACATTGTAGTGTATCACATAATGAATTATGTACTATATGCACACCCGGTAGGGTACAGCAAACATGTTACACTTAAGTAAGTATATTACTCTTAATCTAAATTAAATTATAACATTTATCATTTATCATTTTATAACATAATATTAAACAACAATTGAACACAGAGATAATGAATCTGTTGTAATTATAAACTATTATCACATATTTTTTTTATCATCCATGAACTCACAAACATCATAGTAACCTTTCTTTACAAAAATAGACTTTAACTTTTTCCTTAGTACTTGGTCACTAGAAATACTTTTAAGACTATCTGGTAGCTTATTATATATTTGTATACACCGATAAGCTGGACTATTTCTATACATTTCCATTAGAGGAATTGGAAGTACTAAGTTGAATTTACGACGTGGGTTTTTTTCAAACTTGAATAAATTAATGTGTGTCCTTACAAACATTACTATTTCTAACAAGTATATACAAGGTAAAGTCAGGATATTTTCTTTTATAAAGTGAGGCTTACAGCTAACCCGTGATTTTATATTTAAAATTATTCGGAGGCACTTTTTCTGCATTATAAATAGATCTGTAGCGTGACAACTATGACCCCAAATAATAATGCCATACCGTAACCATGCATGTGCGTAAGCATAATACGCGGCAAGAGCGGCTTCTTTTGATGAGTTGGTTTTTAGAACACTGAGCTACGTGGGTAACAAATGTCTAGCCATGCCGCCTCCGCCAGGCCCCGGCAGAAGGGGCAGACGCAAAAAGTGCTGGCTTGATGTCGTGAAAGACGATATGCATGCCAATCAACTGTCCACAAAGGATGCCCAAGACCGTGCAAAGTGGAGACGGAAAAGTAGGAAGGCGGACCCCGGGCGTCACCGCACGAAACTGGGATTAACGCCGGGATGATGATGATGATGGTTTTTAGAACACTGAGAGCGTAAAGGAACTGCGATATCTTTGTTTTTGATGCTTTTTCAACATGCTTTTTCCATGTAAGGTGTGTGTCAAGGGTTATGCCTAAGAGTTTGAATTCACTTACCTACTTCTTGAATTTTTAGTAGATTAGTTAGTGGCTTAAGGTTGATCGGTTGTTTTTGGTAGGGTTTAAATTGTATAATTTTAGTTTTTTTGTTATTTATTTCAAGATTATGTTTATTTAGGCAAAGATGTATTGTGTTGTAAGTTTCTGTGATAATTTGGACGTTGTTAGGACTATTGTTCGGAGTTTTAAAAAGTAGTGAGATGTCAGCAGCGAAAAGAATGCAAAGGGAGTTACTAAGCTGAGGTAGGTCGTTAATATACAGGGTGAAATTTTAATCACTGACCAAATTTTGTGTGAAGACTCTACTGATAAATATGAACAACTTTTACTACGGGACCAACAGTGGAATCGAAAAAAAAATAAGCTATTCCATACAAAAGCTCAATTGGCGCAAGGTCAAAATGTATGGACCAGCTGATTTTTTTTTTCGATTTCACTATTGCTCCCGTAGTAAAAGTTGTTCATATTCATCAGTGGAGTCTTCACACAAAATTTGGTCACTGATTAAATTTTCACCCTGTATATTAAGAACAGTATGCATCCTAGTACACTACCTTGAGGAATGGACCAGTTTGTGGTGAGTTTATTCGATCACACATCTTGCAGTTCGCCTGTGGTGTCATTTAAATATTGCATTTGTACATATTGTTCCCTATTATGTAGGTAAGATCGTAGCCATTCGTGGGCATCACCACGAATACCTACTCCGTAAAGCTTAGTGAGTAGAATTTCGTGTGAGACTTTATCTTATTTAAAGACTTTATTGCACAATTCATAGTGTACAAAGGTGGACTTAATGCTAAAAGCATTCTCTGCCAGTCAAACCTTTAGGTCATGCAGAAATATGGCAATAGGTGCAGCGAAAAGAAATTTTGAGAAAATCATCAAAAAAGTAAAAATTAACTAATATTTATGGTAACAAATAAACGTACTTAAATTACTGCAAATTATTGTATATTTAATAAATTTACTTAAACTTACACAAAATAAATACAATATTTAAAATATATACATAAATAATACACATAATAAATAAATATTATTTTGCAATTATCTATTCTTTAAGAAATGTCAGACTTTCCACTTGAATGATACCTTCAACCCTCCTGACATCCAAAGGTAGAGAGTTCCACAGTCGTATTGCCGTGACTGCAAATGACTTGAAGACGTACGTGGAGTGGTGTGCCAGCGTGCCCAGCCGGAGATTGTCAGAGGAACGGAGAGACCGATCGTGAGTTTGGCATAAGAACGGGAACATATCGTTAAGATAAAAAGGCGACGAGGGGATATTAATAATAGCATGTAAAATGCAAAGGATTCGAGAGTCTCTACGTTGACGGATAGGGAGCCAGTTAAGCTGTGCTCTAAAACTGGAGACATGAACAAAATTGAGTTAGATAACTAAAAAAAGTTTTTTTAATGACTCCTATGTGAAACTAAAACTGATTTTCATGGGAAAATGTGACTTTAAGCAATGAATATCACATGCAATCTTGACACAAGTAATTCAAAAATAGGTCCCCAGATATTATTAGTAAGTGGTTTGTTATTTTTTGCAATACATTTCTCAGTTCAATAAAGCTTAGTAAGTTCATCCATGTAGGGTATTATTTAGTAGCCTGAAAGCTTTATTAAAAAACATTAAAAATATCTTCAAAAAAACGCCAAACTGGACTATTTACCTGACAGCTTTAACCTAAAGCTTTTTATCCCGTGAGACTATCGAGAGTTGTTTAAGAGGAGCTTTTCACAACTTTATTAGTTCTTTGAAAGCGGTGATCGCCGCAACCTAACCTTTAGCTTTTAAACTCACCGTTGGCTAGGCTAGTAATCAAAACGACAGTGCGGTTGTGACTGGCCTTTTGTATCGATATGAAAGTTAATACTGCTGTTTCGAGAATTTCAAATTGCAACAGACATAGGAATGTAGTTTCAGTGATAAATAGTACTTATTCCAGTTCAAATGAGGGATTACGTAATACGTAAGAAATACACTATCATTCATTAAAATATGAGTAAAATAGGAGCGGTATAACAGCTTTAAGATGTTTTTTTCTTCAAATTTGTACTATCAAATACAGTTTTCTTTAATATTTTTTGTATTTCAGAAACTGATTGCAAAAAGCTTGTGATGTTATATAAGTCCTATTACAGAAAAGCAAATTGTTTAATACCGGCCTTTGCTCTTGACTCCGAGATACATAAGATTTTAAATCACTTGTTATTATCATTAATTTCGATATAACCAGTGCGAGCATCACTAGCTCTAGTATGCGGCACATAACTAGCTCGAAATTCAAAATAAAGGCCTCGCCATCCATCGAACCGGGAGTCTATTTAAAATCGTCAGCCAGTGTAAGCCGGACCTATCAAATATTTACCCGACCAACACTGCACTAAAAATATAGGGCGCCAAACTTTTTCAATTCAAACCGATTTGTTTAAACAACCCGAAAAATATTTTCCAAAGGATTTTCAGTTGATCCGTTTAGTTGAATAGCAAATTGGAAGCGATGATTTTTTATACGAATCCACACTGACTTTGCATTGTTCATCAAATTTATAGATCGTTAATAATAACTTGGGCGTTTTCAGAAATTTTTATACTTTTATTATTACATCTTTGTTTTTATAGTGTTTTGTCACTATACAAACTTTAATAATATAATTTACACATGTAAAAAGCAACTTTGGCTGCGAGACGTACGAGGAATCGAACCCCGTGTCTTACGCTATCCGGGAATATACCTATAGGCATACGCCCGGATAGCGTAAAGCCCGCGTAAGACACGGGGTTCGATTCCTCGTCTGTCACACAGCCAAAGTTGCTTTCGACAAGTACAATGTTTATTAACTTACATTATTATGACTATTTTAAATGAGTTAAATGGTAAATAGAGAAGATTTGAATCTTAATATTAAAAAAATACTTACTCTTTGCATGCACTCAGGTGATCTTAAACATTCAGGGTATAAAAACTATTTACATTAAGAAAAGTTACCCGTCACGCCGTAAAATTCTATAGCTCACATAAAATGTTTCTAAAATCACAAATTCCATCTGGTAAAAGCGTAACGATAACCGCATACTGATACAGACTACATAGTTTATAGAAGACCCAGTTTTATGCCTAGTTAATTGTGGCTAGTATCGAGCGAACTAGTCAAAACTACCAACACCAGGTTGCGTCATCGTAGCTTACTAGCGTACGGCGTAGTATTTTATAGCTACGCGCGAGGGCGCGAGTTTTCACATTCGTTTTAATTTTGACAGAATTTTGTAAAACGGTTTTTTTATATAAAACTTGCATCTAATTTATATTATCATCCCTGAGTTGGATGCTACTGACCAAAACAACAGCCTGTATAAGTATATTACCTCTGTGGTTTACAGTCTGTATATAAAATTAATTTTGTAAGTTTTTTCAATTATTTACCTGTATAGTTACATATAAAATATAGAGACATAGCAAAATGTTGAGGAATCGCGTGCCTAATTAAATATTATAAAACGACAAACATTAATAGTAATATTAATAGATAGTTAATTAGCGATGTAGTCTTTGACGCAATATCTGACTTTTATGTGTTAACGAAAAATATTGCAGTTCATTTAGTGTGTTTTTGCTAGGCGATCACTGACACAATAAATAGTTAAGTATTCGCCAGATATCACACTAATTGAATTTTCTTCCTTATGTAACGATTATGACGGGGACGGGGTCTCCTATAAATACTCAATTTTATTTGTGTGTAAAATTTCGAACGGACCTTAAAAAAGTTATAATTTAAGGAGTTGACATTATATCCCATGAGCGAAGACGCATTTTTTTTAAATATTCAAACGGGGTGTTCCAAAAGCGAAGGATATTTTTTCTAGATACCCACTCTAGAAAAAAAATCCTTCGCTTTTAGAACACCCCGTTCATTATCAAAGAAATACAGGTTCAGACTATGTGCACTATTTATAATGACAAAGCCAATATTTATCCTGCGTTTTTGAACTTGATTCTTCTGTATTATTTATGTACTCTATATCCTGACTACCGTACCATTGTAACAAAGTCCCCCGATACAGAATTATGCATTCCGCCAGCAGCACCGCGCGTGACGCGACCCGCAACGCACAAACTAGTGGTTGTAATTCATCGATATTTTTCTTATTACCTAGGTATTCAATAAATAACTTCCGCCGGTTAGAATTCGCATAGTGTTTTAAATAAATAAATTCCGTTAAAATCGCGTTGTTTCCTGATGATTAAGCACAAGGCAGTAGTCAAACATGGTAATACTTTTAAGGTTCCGTAGCCGAATGTGTGTTTACACCCAGTGCCTATCATGGGTTCCCGCTGAAAATAGTGTCGTAGCATGCTAACCATCTGTTGTTACGACATATACTGAGCGGGATGACCTTTTTGGCACACTTGGGGCTTTGTTTTTGTTTAATATAAATTTGCTTTTTGGTGTTTTTTATGGTAATGTAATTTATTGCTTTGGGTCAGAGTCGAATAAATAATAATTATATTTCATTATAATGGCAAAAAGCGGAACCCTTAGGTATAGTTTCGTTAAGTCTGTCTGTCTGTTCGTATGTCATAGTCACTTCATTCTGAAACTATTAGTATTATACAGTTGAAACTTAGAAGGTAGATGTATCCTGTTAACCGCTTTACGACTCTTATACAAAAAAATTAAAATGTTATATTTAAGGGGCGCTGTTGGCTGTTTTAAGGACCTGTTGACGACAGCCGCAAGACCACGAGAAATTATTTAAGTTTTATGTGATTTGGTTGAAAATAATCGTGACTATGATTTCAATAAGCTAAAAGTTGTAACATGCTTTCAATTTAATTATTTTGTTGCCAGCATGTTGTCAAATAGTTTATACTATTATAATTAAATCACCGCCCCACAATTTAGTATTATCAATTCAATGTGCGTACTACACCCTCAGAGGAGTAAATAAATACGATTAGAATATTCTTTAGTCCTAATTTGTTTACAACTCGATATGGAGTCCTGAGTCCACATTTGGCCAGATAACAGAATGCAAATTCAGAAGTTAGGAGACTATGCATAGTTAGACTTGGTCTCGGTACTCCGCGACGAAGTTATTATTATGCATGTTTTGGTCTTGTGAATACAACTATTGTCAAGTGCGATGCACTAATGATAGTTTTATTAACGTGAACCTTGAAATGTTAACAAATACCTACAACACAAAATGAATGACAAAAAATATATATGCAGGGTTACTTTAAACGCTGACGCCAAAATTTTAGGAGATGAATGAGACCACTGATACCTGCAACTGTAACTAAGGGACCATCGCTTAAGTCTGTTTTTTTCTGCATCTCCCTATATTATCGTCAATGTATCCAGATTATGTATGCAGCAACTGAAATTTTATTAAAGACATCAAACATGACCCCATATCAATAGTTTATATGGTCTCATTTACCTTCTAAAATTTGGTAACACCTTGCAATATCACCCTGTATATATGTCACCGTAATATTTTCAATATCGCATGGTTACAATCTAACCGTTGTTAATCCGTTAGATTGTAATCTGTCGATTTATTGTGATCTGTATTGAACTTCATACATTATAACGTAAACGGATATGACGAATCGATGGGCAAAGTGATGGGTCAGGGTAAGTGAAGGATAAACAGGGTGACCAAAGCGAATCCCCGTTAACGTTCCCACTGCTGGGCAAATGCCTTACCTCAACTATGAGGTAGTTCGAGCCACGCGGGCTCAGTGCAGATTGGTGGAGGGGTGTTTGCAAGGCGAGCGACTAACCTTGCTGTCAGACGTTATCAAGCCTCCCATATGGCATCTGACTAGGCTTAACGACTAATTATTAGCGGGGACCAACGGCTAAACTTGTCTTCGGAAGCACGGAGATGCGCTTGATATACGTCACTTATATAGTCAGAATGGTCAGCCATCCAAACAAGACCGCGCTGTAGGTTGCTTCACTTCGGTATCACTGCCAAAGCGCTGCTTCCACAGCACTACGAGTACCTCGTGTTAGGTTGATTTATACCAAAAAAGGCACAAAAGCTGAATTTTGTGGAGTTTGCTCACAATAAAACAACATATTATTATCTATCAGATTTCAATAATAGTTCCATTCCCGTATCATAACAAACAAAAAAAAACTGAGACCGGCAACATAAAATCATAATGATGATATTTATATAATAATGATTTATTTATTTTAGGACAATATATGAAATACAGGCCCATAAAATATATACCTTACAGGCTAACATAAAAAGAAGATAAACAAAAATTACACCAATTAATTAGCACACGACGATTATTTCGACGTCGTGTTGTTCGCGGTGTCACGTAGGTATATTACCGCGGAATACGACACTTTTCGAAAATCTTCTTGCTTATAGGTCGCCATCATACCGGTCGGAATTTGAATCACAAAAGAATTGAAATTTACATTGCGACTAAACTACAGTTTGATGACCCGCAGAGTAGGATTGGTCTTATTCTGCACATATTCTATGACCTCCTCAGCCTCAGCCTTTGTGGTGTAATGCAGGCGAGAAATATACAGCAACGCTGGCGGGATCGTGGGACTTAGCAGCATGTTAGTTCAAGTTAGTGCATCGATTGCGACTCTTGGGCTTTTATAAACTCTCAGTTTTTACAATATTACGGTTACATAAATACATTTCAGGGCACGAACAGTCACAAAAGCAGCAACTTACCTTTTAAGGTGACTGCCCCGAGAAAAATATCGTCTCTTTTATTTTCAGACACTGCACGAATGCTGATCGTTGACCATCTCCACACGATAGTAAAAGAAAAACTGCAAAAATACGAGTCACTTAAAGCCACTCCACTAAAGGGACTTTTATAAACCCCAACAGTTTCAGTTTGCAATAACGCCGCATTTTACGACATCAATTTGCGGAAAGTGTGAAACTCTGAACTTTAAAGCTAGATAACATTAAATGTTTCTGTATATTCACTGTACATATTGTGTTTATTACACATATCCTGACTTCTGGCGTGTCTTTAAATGCCTCCTTGGTATGAATTTATTTATGTTTTCTGGTTATCTTGAGATTATTACGACTAAATAAGTGATATGAATAGGTATAATAATAACAATTAAAGAAACTGTTACACGTGCTTCGAAAAAGTAATGATTGATCATGAATTCCAGGGGCAATCCTAAAGCAAATGATTCATGCTAATAAATGACTTTCACATTTTACACGATATTGTCTGCCTTATATTTGCTAATAACACACAGAAATGAAAACCCGCTGTATTCCCGAGCAAATATCTCCAATGTTTGCACGAGCATTTCAAAGAAAATGTCAACACAACTTTTCCAGTCTTTATGTGAACAAATTAGCGATCTAAAGCTACCTAATTGCTTGAGTTGAAGTGGTTGGCAGCGTTCAGACAGTTTTTGACCGAAACAGTTAATGGTTAAATGCGTTGTTACAATAGCAAAGATGGGATATTGCAGTTGATGGCCCGACACGCAATAAATTTGTTTTATGGGCGTTAAAATGCAGTTGTAATGCTGGCTGGACGATGACAACCACGAGGCAAGCTTCAACCTCACACTTCATTGTTAGGTCAATTTGAAGAGGTTGTCAGTGAAATAGCTTACAATTAAATACAAATTGTTTGTGACATTGTACATATAGACGCTCACGGATCAGAAGGCCGCCGGCGGTCGTATAAACATAAAAGCATAACAAAAGACTGTTGATAAACACATCCGTTTTTAACTTGGAGCTCCAGCCAACCTTAATGCTAATTACAAAATAATTACAAGACTCTATAAAATTATTATTTTCTATAAGGCCAGTCAAACGAAAAGAAAGAAAAGGGAGTGAACAAGGGAAGTATTCCTGGTTAGAGTAATAACGTAATAATCGTTCATTTTACTAGTGACTAGGTGTATTACTGTCAAGTACGTTATGTTAATATTTTATTTAATTTAAATGAAATAAAATAAAATAAAATAAGCTTTTTAATACTAGTATGTCAGGTATGAGCAAATACGTCAAAATGGGAATGTTTCGAAACGATGAAAATGCATTTGGATGCACAAAGGGCAACTTTATGTGGTCGGGAACTGCACAAAACAAGAAAAGTTACAATTGATGTTGTTAGGCTTTCAGACTGCATGAGCCCTGTGTGTTTATTACTTTGTTTGTTTCATAATGACGTCATTATGAAATGAACTGCGGAAAATGAAATTAAAAAAACTATTAAAATCTTTATTTAGGTGCTTGACTACATACAGCCAAGCAAACAATGATTTAATAATAAACTTACTTTCACATCACGGGAAAGTGAGATTTTAAGATACTACGCGATGTTTTGTCAATGTAAAGATAAATACGTAATTATTTACTGGAAAAACTCACACCTCTAGGTTTGCCAAGCATAAAGGTTAGGAAAAAAAATATATGGCAAGGTCGTGGCAAGTATTTGCTGGTAAGACAGTGACATTGCAGACACAGATCAAAAAATTACAAAAAAAAACACATTAACCCTTCATTAAAAACTACATCTTTAGTTTGTATACGCATCTTATAAGTAAACAAGAATATCGCGAATATTGAGAATAATTTCTATTAGTTGGTCGTAGCATTTTTCTGGTCTGGTGTGTGCCGGTGACAGGGGTCAGGCTCGACCTTCGTCAGTCACACTATCACTGGTTGTGGGGCAAGGCATAAAAAAATTGAGGCTGAAACTAAGGCTAGAAAAGGCCCACTTTCATAGAACATAAAATAGACTCGCATTTATAGAAGCCTAAAAAGACGAGGAAATGATACATTGTATGCCAAAAAAAGCTAGACGTAGGAAAGCTCTGGTTTTCGTAGAAACCCGTCGCTAGTAACAAAATACAATCCTATGGAGTTTTATACTTGGATAAGTGTTGATATTTCTGGAGGTTTATATTGCAAAGAAAAGTAAGATAAACTTATTAATTCTTTATCGTTTTCTAAGAAAAAGAGATTTTTTTGTTTGCAGCAAACCTACGAATTCAAATCTTTTGGATTTGGATTTTGATTAACATATTTTTGTTGATACATATCATTTTTAACCGACTTCAAAAAAGGAGGAGGTTATCAATTCGACTGTATGTTTTTTTTTTATCATTATTTTTTTTTGTATGTATGTTACCTCATATCTCAGTCGTTTGTCGACCGAATCGAAAAATTTTTTCACCTACTTAGAGGGTATACCTTCTAGTTGGTCCCATTTTTTCCATTTTGGGATCTGATGATGGGATCTTGGTGTATTCGAGGGAAACCCTCAAATTTTAAAGGCACGTATAGTGTTTCTTTACTAGAATCTTAATGTTGACGTGTTGTTACGTCTGATAATCAACATTTTGTGGGGCTGAGCTGATGGTGGAACTCCTTAACGCCTAGGAGTTCAGTAATAATAATGACGAAACTTATGATAGGTAATTTTTAGCTTCGTAAAAAATAGAATCACAAGGTGCAACTCCCCCCCCCCCCCTCTTATGTAATCACTAGAAATAAAGAAATAAAATAAACTTTCAAAAAAAGTAAAAACCGACTTCAAAACCAAAATGCACTAAAAAGTCTTAAATAAACTCTTCACCATTGAAAGGAAAGGAATCCGTTTTAGGCAAACAATTTCTTTTTTGAGTCGGTGCCATCACTTTGACCATCAAGCATCAACTATCACAGCACCGACTCCAAAAAGAAATTGTTTGCCTAAAACGGATTCCTTTCCTTTCAATGGTGAAGAGTTTATTTAAGACTTTTTAGTGCATTTTGGTTTTGAAGTCGGTTTTTGTGTACATAGATATAACCGATTAGTTCTATAAATGAAATCAATATATTAAGTAACTTATCACTTCAACCAAACGCAAAAAACTAGTACAGTGAATTTTTTTCGGCAATTTCTCTTGGAACAGACGTCTATTGGCCTTTTTCAATTAAAGTTCGTACTAAAAGATTGCTCGGGTTAATAGAAAAGTAACCGTATTCGGCTCGCTAGCCTAACGGAAGGTATTTTAATTGCTCCCCTTTTTCAGAATTTTCCCTTTTGTATTCAAGGCTATTGAATTTTCTTATCTTTCCCTTCTAATAGTTTGTCTCGTAGGGTAATATGAATTTGTGTTACGAATTGTTAAGGAATTCTATTTGTCCTATTCACTGTTAACGAGATTTTTTTTTTTTCTGTTTCATTTCTTAAGTGCAGTGGCCGTTTAGTCTACGAGCACATAAAATGCACTTAAACAGCAATCATGAACTTTAATTTTAGACTATAACGTATACCGCAGCACGTCGCTATTCAAATCCTACTTTACGTAAAAGCTCGCTTAACCAACATGACCTGATTTTCGGTGGATCCATTTGATCCGGTTTACATTCAGCTAAAACAAACAGCCGAATATCAAATACTCGTCAATTCTCCACAAATTTATAGAAAATGGTCTTTTTGTAACATTACAAATTTACACACTGAAATTCAGAGCACTTACGAGTATCATTTACAAATAGCGAAAATACCTTAATATTAAGACTTCTTCTACCTTTAAATTATATAGACCGAAAGCTTTTGTAAGTACAATTAACAAATGAAGTACAGACGATAGTACATATACATGTTTCATTCTCTTTCTTTATATTCCATTCATAATAAGGCTTGCATAACTCAGGCGGCCAGTGTCTGTTTGCAGGCGACGTGATTGGGATCCATCTTATCAACTGTTGTGATTGGTTGCTGAGCTACTGTTGACCAATCACAGCCGTTGATTTTGTATCAATTAGGCAATTACGTGAATCTGATTACCATGCTTTGAGGTCTGGATTGAATAAAATGAGCAAGAAAACCAATGCAGCAAGGACTGTACGGCAGAAACGTAACAAATATAAATCTGGTGGAGTTTTATTCAATCGGACCATTTAGTCAGCGAGCGTAAGAGGCCAAAATGGACAATTTGTGCCCGTATAAACCGTGTACCGCTTTTTTGCACGCAACAGAAACCGAATTGGGAATAAAATTTGTTGGAACCCTAGAGAAATGATTGTTGAATTTTTAATCTATGGACAAAAAGTATTTTTAATGCCGTACGTTCTAGTTATTATTTAGTTCTAGTTATAACAATTATGTTCTAGTTACTCTGGTAAAAAAAACATGTAATTTCTTGGGGTACACATACATTCTTCTTAGCACATGTGTTGTGACGATTTCTCATCAGTTTCACGGTTGTTGACGTTTCTTAACGGCAACTTATAAAATCTATTGACAGAAAGTAAATAGCGTCACTTTCCTACCAACGGGTAGATACTATTAACCCTTCTACGTCATAATTCATATTCCTACAAAACGCCCATTCAGACGTCAGGCACGTCATATTAGACGTAGCTTACAATTGGGGTAAAAACGGAAGCGCGTCACGGGCGTTACGTCACACGCTGCGTCACGGGGTCGAGATGTCATGAACGGTACTGTCATAGAAGCGAAGTCAGCAAACTTTTGACAGGGTTTCGCAAGTTTCCATTCTTGCACTGGGACGGCTATAAGATTACACAGACATTTGAGCTATTCGATTGGTTTCTCATTACACATTTCAATTAACAGACTTTATCCATCCAAACCGACCCTCAAGGATCCTTGAGGCATATATTGGCTGATATAAATGTGTAAAGAGGTCGCAGCGACCGTCGTTTCGCCTGCGGCACCATAGCGTCCCGCCCTGTCCCGTTTTATGGTTACTAACCTATTCGGGACCCATACAAAATCTAACGATGTAATAATTATGTTTAGCGGTCTAACCGTGCTCGAGTTATAAGTGGTGTAACTAACACGACTTATTTTTATGTGTATAGAAAAGAAAAAGAAGATTAGTACGAATTCGCCGTATATCAGGTCTAGGGTGCAAACTTCTCGACGAGTCCATACGCTATCCTAAATTTCAGTGAGTGGGCTCTTCTATCTTCCCCGTCAAGGACGAACCTCGGAACCGCGGGCCACACAATGGCCGATAATAAACCCGCCTCGTGGATTAGCCCAGTAATTTATGGTGCACGCCGCTTTGTGCTTTGATAAATAACATACAGAAACTAAGCGGAACTCTGTTTCGTTTTGTGAGGAAATTCTATTGATAAATTACCTGTTTTGTTAGACAATATCAGAGGATGCACTTGTAAAGGCAATATAGCTTGAGGAATGAGGAAAACACAAGTGCCAAATAGTTAACTTATATTCTAGACTAGCGTTCCCTCACAACTGCATCCGCGCGTTTCGAGTCCGTAGAAGTGTTCCCCATCTCGTCTATTTGACGACCTCTGGGTGTAATGGCACTAGTAGTTAAGCATGCTGACTTTTGAAGCGATTTCGTTCCCGGTCGGGTCAATGCAGTCTCGGGTTTGGGTGCTGTGGTACCACCGTTGTTTCTGATTTCCATAACACAAGTGCAACAGCTACAATTGTTTTTTATTTTTTTATCTATATCACAGGTTACGCGTGTAAACGGATTCTCATGAATTTATAATTACTTAGCAGAGATGATATGCACGACATTAACACAGGCGTTGTAATAACTGACCCGTAGCTAAACCGGGTTGGATCCATGGTACCATAACCCTTTTATTAAACCATACCGGGCGGTGCAAATAACCTTTGATCACGTGGAATTTATTATTCACTTTTTACACAAGATTAACCGTTTTAAGCCCCGTTTAAAATGGAAAATATTTCTAAAGTTACTCGCTTGTGGAAGTTAATGAGAGAGTTAATGAGAAGCGTGAAATGAAATGAAAGCTGTTGTGCTTATTTGAAGCGGTTGTGTTGAATAATGTTACATGAAGCAACATAAATAACGAAATCCAAAAATATCTTGCCGCAACCATAGCTTGATTATGTTTATCTATTCTAATTCACCCGAATTTTATGATAAGCAATAAAACAAAATCAAGCAATAATTGGGGTCTGGACACAAAGTTTAGATTATATCATAATTGCTATGCGCGAGTGCCATTGTGTCGGTAAATAATTTCACACCGTCTAAAGTGTAAGCTTTGATGATGGAAAAGTTTTATTTATGCATGTCACTTTGCTATTTAAATCTGAATAGAGAGAGGTTTTCAAAAGATAATATTTTATTTTATTCTAGTCTCATTATTAGATATGTGTCATGATTATCTTTTTATGTTTATGTGATAAAAACTAACATTTTAGATATGCAAATAAAACTGTTTTTTTTTTAGAAAAACACAGTGATGTCACGGACTCTAAAAATATTTTTTTTGCCTAAAATGGCTTCCTATCCTTTAAAGGGTCAAAAGTTTATTTAAGACTTTTTGTGCATTTTGGTTTTGAAGTCGGTTTTTACTTTTGTTTAAGTTAATTTTTAACCATTTTAGGCACCGACTCCAAAAATAAATTGTGTAAATATATTTCTTAAATTTCAGTGGGGGATGCACTTTATGACTCTGTTATTTTTAGGAGCAAAAAATTGCCTATAATAAGTTCTGTCATTATAATTACTGAACTCCTAAGTGTTAAGGAGTTCCACCATCAGTTTAGCTCCACAAGATGTTGACTATCAGACGAAACAACACGTCAACATTAAGATTCTAGTAAAAAAACTCTAAGTGCCTTTAAAATTTGAGGGTTTCCCTCAATTACACCAAGATCCCATCATCAGATCCCGATTTGGCAAAAATCTACACCCTCTAGGTGGGCGAAAAAAATTTTCGAATTGGTCGACAAATGACTGAGATATGAGGTAACATAGATACAAAAAAAACATTCAGTCGAATTGATAAGCTTTTCGTTTTTTGAAGTCGGTTAAAAACCCATTTTTGTAGAAGGCAACATTAGGTTTGCTACGCTCAAGTTCTAGTGCCGAACTCTGTATTCCAATAACCTAAGTTCGGTCGGTATACGAAAGAAAAACTTATTTTAATTTAGACCCAAATTACTTTAAAATTAAATTCTCGAACAGATGCCGCAGCTTGCAAATTGATTAGGAATATTATAAATTTTCCGTGCGATGCCTTTATTGAAAAATTTATACTACATTTTGGGCGTCTTGAAAATCTAGACCTGATCTTCTTAATCAGAACGCCATTTAAGCAAAATAGCTAAAGAAATATTTGATTTATACATTCCTAATTTTTTAAATTACGGACAGTCGTGATTTTTTTAAATTTTAAATCAAAATTAAATTAAATTAAAATTCTATTTTTTTAAATTTTAAATCAAGTGAGATATTGGACACCAATCACATTCATTGCTCTGATCCCAAAGTAAGTAGCTAACGCACTTGTGTTATGGAAATCAGAAACAACGGTGGTACCACAACACCCATTACCGAGAAAATGTACAAAGTTCTGATTTCTACATTGACCCGACCGGGAATCGAACCCGGGACCTCGAAACGGTAACGCCTTGAAACCCAGCATGCTTAGCCACTACACCACGGAGGTCGTCACGGAGTAGATAACCTTGTCAATTTTTTTAACATAACACTTTCGATGTTTCCATTATTTTCTCTTGAATTTTACGAATGATGCCATCCAAGTAACAGAAGACACGACATAAATTGCTCTTTTCGACATTGAAAAACCGTATCCTAATTCCTGTGCGAGATAAAAATATTGTTTCCGACTTTGGCCGTTGAAAAATACACATTTTACGAAAAACAAACGCAAAACATTACTTATTGATCCCCGATGGTATATTTGTCGACTTCTCACTATCTTGGAACGCATGACGAGGGTCTTGGTACATAAACTTGTCCCATTTTCGGCTTATAAGTTTCGACTGACGCCGCTTTCGGTCAACTATTAAAATGTGTCAATCAATTTTACTAGGTTTAGGTCCGCCTAGGGGAGAGAGATTTCATGGAAATACTCAATAACATAAAATTTTATTAATTCATTATGGGGGAAAATTTTAGATTAGTTTTATATATGAGGGCTTTAAGTGTCTTTATTTTTGTATGAGGATCGTAAAGCGGTTAACAAAATACACTACTGACCAATGTTAATAGTTTCAGAATAAAATGGCTATGACATATGGATAGACAGACATACAGACTTGTGTCACACTGGTTGCGGTCTGCGGTCCGCATCTACCGAACCGCTGACCGCAACCAGTGTGCCAAATCCTTGAGGGTTCCTCTTTTGTCATTTGGGTATGGAAACCTAAAAATACACCCACGAAAAAACAAAAACAATAGGTCTAATATAATCTCATCTAATGGACGGTAGGTACAGTCGCGAGCGTTGTAACGTATACAGGACGTTTGACTTAGGATCTTACTGCATGGACACATAGGGCAACGTGTGTATTTATTTCATTGATCGCGACTGTACTCGTATAGTGCGTTCCCTCTGACAGATGGATCATATCTTGACAACACCCTCGTCACTCTGTCAGCCCACTGACAAATGTGCGGATTACGATGACGTCACGGTTACCGATTGTCAATACTTGAACCTTTTGGGACAACTTTATGAATGACTTATGCGCTTGATGGTTTTTCCACGATTTTTTCCAACTTTGGGAGTTTTCCTGACGGTCATTGACAAACATTTATCTTTCTTGATATTATAGTTATAAAATGTTTTTGGTACATCTTGTGCCAAGTGAAAATGGTTTATAGTGGGGGTCATAAGCAATTATTTTTGCCTTTAATTTGTTCAAGCCCAACGGATTTTTTGTATCGATTTTTATGGTTTGTATGAAAAATATCCGAAATGTGGCATTTGCATCATTTTTTTATATAATTATTTACTACATACTATTTTTGTTTTATTTTTTGTTTTTAGTAACATAAAAATCACATACACAACTCATCCAGTTCTTTTTTTATTTATTTTTTGCAAAGTTACGGAACTGTCATAGGTAATTGCAATGTTGCCATGTTTAAGTTCCAAAACCTTGCAGAAACTGTGTATCTGATAATGAATTTAGTCTTCTTGACACCCCGAGGAAATATAAATAAGGCTTGGTGGCACTATCTTAATATACTCGTATCATACCGATAGTTTTGTAATGTTTTTTTCTCTAAGGAGTTTGACAGCTGAAGGACGTTGCGTTTCAACAATGAAAGGGTTGAAACTATATAATCAACATTTCATATTCTCGGAACTTTTAATAGAGCAATATTACCAACCACTGTTTTCTAGAACCTAGAGGGGGCTACATTGTTTGTTCTTCCTTTCAAAGCACCAAACCTAGAAACACCACAAAACTTATTGAAACCGTAGTCCATTTAAGTCCGTTATGACCCGAGCGGCCGCAAAACGAGCATTGTGAAATTTGGGGATCCTAAACAGCCCGCCGTTTGAGCCGTAATGATACGTATTCTTACAAACTGTATCCCTTGAGAGGCGTAGCTGCAATCTACGCTGTCCTTTGAAAGGCCCATGTAGTTTTCGGGCGGGGACCCATTGTGCGAGAAAATATGGCTGTTTTTTAATTCCTGTTTTTGTTTTATTATTTCTAGATAATCACATAAGATAAATTGCATAAACACTATAACTAATATTAATGATTAGTCACATTCTAAATTATTCATACTTACTTGGCTCAAACACCTTTTTTTACATGAATAATAAAACTTAAATCTGTCATTGTATCAAGCTTGAGTAATAATAGTTAGACTTTAGAAATAAAAATGTATTGTTATAACCTCATTTGATATGACTTAGCTATTGTATAAGATAAAATGCTTGATGTTTTTTTTTTTGTTTTTGAAGTGTTTCGTCACTATTGGCAGGATGCAAAATAATGATAACATGATCAGTGGGTGCAAAGCGGGTAGAAGGAGTAGCCTAATGATTATATCTACACGAACCGGCGGCTTTGCCGGTGGCATACGTCAATTAACTGTCAGATACTATGGAAACTGCCGCTACGGCATACCGCTGACACGTGCCGCCGGGCCATGTGGACACACCTTTAGCGATCACAGCGCTCGATACAGCTAATACATTTTTGTCGCTGACTTGAACTGTCGAAGCCATATTGCAGTTAACATCGAGATTGAGATAAATTTAATAGGGTCATCGTTTTACGTAAAGTTCGCATTTGAAAAAAGCTTTCCAATGTACCAGCGTCCCAGTGTTATAAGCCTGCGCCTGGATAGCGTAAGACACAGGGTTAGATTCTTAGATTAACACAGTTGCTTTATACAAGTGCAATTTATAAGTCTTAAGTAACTTAAGTGGTCGGTACTTAATTCTCATTACAACATAATTAACGTATTCTCATTCACTACACCGTGAGTAGCTTAACTGAACATAGCCACTAAATCTTCATCAAAACACTTAAGCGGCCCTTAACCGCTGGCACTGAAGCTGCACCCATAAAGAGTTTTAACTCTAACAGAGCTTTAGAGATAAAAGACGATTCACGACCGAGCCGTTTTTACGTCCACAAGGATATGACCGAGAAACGAATTTATGAATTTTTTGTGGGTACCGGCCACGCGGTGAACTTAATCGTCGACCGTTTTTGCAATTATTTATTTTAGCTAACGACTGACTCGGAAGTAATTTTATTGTAATACAAAATCTTTAAATCGTTCTACCAAGGGCCCGTCAAAAGAATATACAGACACAATAAATGTCTATAGTAAACTTTTGGTTCCTGTTTTACTTATAACTTGAACTTTACAACTGATAACAAACTCGTTAATAAAATACGAAACCTAAAAATAAAATTGCCAGGTAAGCTTCCTACAGTTTTTTTTCACCAGCCGTCATGCCAGGACATCAAAATATAAATCTACCCTCGTTTACATTCTAATCGCATGGACCAACAGACCGTTGAGTTTGAATAAGCATTTAATTATACGGAAATGTACGAAATATTGCAGACTCACAGTATAAATATACTTCTGATTTGTTATGCTTTTCAGTATTTTTTTTGCGTGAACATATTTTTATCTTTCAAAGGTCGCTCTAAAAGTTGGATATGTATAACTAAATTAAATGTTTAATGTATGTACATCTGCTACAAGTACAAATGAGCTAATCGATTAAAAACTTTATTAATAAGCTATCTAAGTTCGAAATCACATCTCTGCATTCCCGTCGAAACAAATATTACCTACTAAGTCTAAACAAAATAGTGCATTCGGCTATCGATTCCCCAGATTTGTTATCTTCACTCAACTTCAACACCTTTCATAGATCTCGAAACCCGAACATACTCATATGTGCACTTCAGGTATGTAGGAACAACACCTTTAATCCTTTCTTTTTTTCAATCCCACAGTGAGGATATGCCGTTCATACAACGAAATGGCTCGCAGTGGTAGAAATATTTAACGGCGATTTTACACGGTTTATGAGAGCTATCAGCGATATTTTTAAACATAAATGAGCGTTCTCAAACCCATCCATCAATAAATGTTTTATAGATAAGGAACCTACTCATAAAATTATTTATGTTTACACAATTAATTTTGACGACCCGTCTGGTGTCGAGAAATCGCCTACTACGCAGCGGGTTGCGGGTTAGATCCCCGCACAATACAAACATTTGTGTGCATGAACATGTCTGTTTGTATTGGTCTGGATGTTTTCTATGTTTATCATGTATGTATTTACAAACAAAAAGTATTTAAGAATTATATCCGTTGTCTGGCACCCATAACACAAGATTTGAGTAGCTTACTTTGGGACTAGATGGCGATGTGTGAGACATTCTCACACATCGCCGGATAATATTTATTCAAAGGATATTTATTTATTTATTTTATTTATTTATTTTATTTATTTATTTATTAATTGTGGTGTTATAATGTTGCATTATTGTATTTAATATTATGCATGGTGTGTACGCTAATTTTGGATCTGTGTCTTGTTAAAAAAATGTAATGTGTGCTTTGTGGCTCTGTAAATGACAATGGTCTGCTTATGTAAATTTGTCATAAATAAATGAATACGGAGTGTTTGCAATAAAAAAATATTTATTGTGACGTACGGTATTTTGGACCATCCTAACGTTTTTAAAAGCTATAAAAACTGTTCGGTATTCGTCTTCATTATCATTCATCATCGTTTTAAATTCAGGAAAATTAACTTCTGAAATTGTTCAAATGTTTGTCTTATTCAATAAGAATCAAAGAAAGCGTTTTAAGATAATACTAAGCCAAATGATAATTACCTCTCATTAAATATTCAGGCTAGAACAATTCAAAAGTTTGTACGAATACTGAAATATAGAAAACTGACTTAAATAAAAGATGCCGTTTAGTTTGTTGAAAGAGGAAATGTTATTTCGTTACATTTTTTAATAGCGAGGCAATAATTAGCGAGCAATTGATATATTTTTCAATATATTTCAGGCATTTTGCATACGTATGAGTAGTACGTAGAGAGAGTAGAGTACGCATCAGTTTTGAGATAAAAAATAATAAAAGTACTTTGTAGAGAATACTCTTTCAAGTCCGCAAATTGTACAAATGGGAACAAAGTTATAAGAAAATAAATAAGTCATTAGGTTCTTTCCTGCAATCACAAATAAATCAACGACCCCAATATTTAAAAAATACAACTTTTTATGTCAACTTCATATTGATTGATTTTATAACGTAATTTTCAAAACATGTCATAATAGCTCTCCAAACCGTGAAAAGTCCGTTAGTAGAAAACAGAAAACTGTGACATCAAAGTTTCAAATCGTCATAAATCTATTAAAGAATAACATTTTACAATTGTCTAAAAGTACGTCAAGGATTGGTTGGTTGGTCCTAGCTAATAGCGGATTATATTAGTCGTTACTCCTAGTCAGAAGCCATTTCAACACAAAAACTGTAATGAATTGATAAATTTGTAATTGTGTTCTAAATTTGCATGCTTAAATCTAATTAGGAAAAACATGTCTTTGAGCTTAATAATATTAACATCATGTAACACCATTTTTTAATGCAAATAAAGATTTTGATTTGATTTGTCGCTTGCCTTGCAACAACCCTCCACCAATGCGCTAGAGCCCGTTTGGTGGAATATGGCAATACCACCTTGGGTGCGATTGTGTAACGCAATCGTATTCATTTGACAGTTCAAAACGTACGGTATGGTCTGTCAAATGGCAAAGAACAAAGGGTTTGACAGATCATATCGTGCGTTTTGAACTGTCAAATGAAAACGATTGCTTTACACAATTCCACCTCTTATTTGAGGTGATGCCTTTGCCCTGCAGTGGGATGATAACAGACCAACTTAATGTCAAAGATTATTGATGTCAACTAGCCTATTTAATGGTGTAACCACAAATACGAGTAAGCATAATAAATCACATCAATCGAAAATTGGCGATCAAATTGAATAATAACCTTTTCACCGATACAGGATTATTACCGGCTCATCGAGGCAACTACGGCTTTCATCATAATTTGATGTATTACGACACTACATTTAGTTTGTCGGCTAACAGCTCTTTCATAAGGTGCTATTCAAATAACTGTATAGGAATTTTTAAGTATTTACTATCTTGTTGAACCGGTATTAGATACAGATACAGTAGAACCCCGATAGAACGTCTCCGCTTAACACTTTTCAAGGCGGTATCCCAGATACAATAGAACTTTAATTGTTTTACAGCTTTAGCCGTTTACTGTAACGAAAAGTTTTAATACGATTTCCTGCACATAACGCTGTTTAACATCAGCCCCTACAATTAGGTGTACGTTTTCATTTTATACATTTGTAACCCACTTAAAAATAATAAGTCTCCGCCTTAGTACCCTCATTTTGGATGAAGCTTGCCATGGTTGATGGAATAAAATTACTTAATAACCATTTTATGGTAAATTTGAGGTCTAATTTATAATATTATTAATTGTAGATTTTATAAAGTTTTATATAATTTCGAGTTGAACCTAGCACAGGGTTTATTGTGGTTATGTGTGTACTTGGTTATGTGTTTTTTTCAGGTTAAAGCTATTTATTTTCTCAAAAAGAATTAATACAAATTCACTTACTGAGAAAATCTTTTACAAATGTTAATAAAAGACAATAAAAATAGCAAGCGCACACACATTTTCAAAAAATAAGGCGGGTAGGTCGAAGTAACTGACGGGTTCGTAGCAGCAGTCGTCTATCATCGAGCCCGAGCAACCACGGATGTAGGAGTCATTTGAGCGTACTTGTTATGCTAGATGTGGCATCCGTGCAGTTTAGCTTTAATGTTAGGTTAGAAAATACATGTTTGATTTTAGGATAAGAATTATTTTTTCCCCAATTTGGTTTATTTGATTGAATAAGTGTTTTTTTTTAAAGTAATTAAAATAAAATTTAAACTAACTTAACTTCAAATATATATTTTAAGTTTTTTTAAAAAAAATAGGTAAAGATTGAGCATTTTTGATTTCCGTAGGCAGTTTATTATGTATTTTCACGCCCTCGTATTCTATATTTTTTCTACCATAGTTTGTTCTGGGTGGACGTGACACGAGATGGTTAGCATAGCGCAATTTCATTTTCTGAGTTAGATGCTTTTTACGAAAAGAAAGTAATGAAGTATGAATCAGTTTATTCATTATTTTATATATCAATATGCACGTATAATATTGATAAGTTTGATTGACTGACATTTTTTTTTATTTAAAAAAAATGTCAATCAAATGCCAATTGTCTGCCTATATGTAAAAAATAATATCCATTTTCGTCTCATTTAAGACGCTTTGTTAAACTAAAGAAAGAACAAGTAGCTCTGAAATAATAGAGGTACATTAATTTTATACTCTAGTCTTCAGTACTCTAGTCTAACAAAATGCATCGGCGTTTTAGCTGCAACTGACCATTAGAAAACGCTTTAGTAAGACTAAAACATTATTATTCCCGAATCACTTGATGTTGCGTATTTCATATAAGACATAAGTTTATGACCCGTATGCAACCTCCTCACAGCGCGAGCTGGCAACTTAAAACGTTGCGCGCTGAAATAAAAAGAAAACTAGACTATTCGTCTTCTATTGTTTTCTTACGCGAAATCGATCGATAATATCTACAGACGTGGCAGCAGTATTTAACGCAATAAACATCAAACAGTTATATGTATATACGAAGAGCTTAAGCTATTTTACCAACGACAGATATTTTCAGGTGAGTTATCATATATATTTATATATAGTTCGTAGCACCCACATCGAAATGATTTACAGTCATATTTTTACGGTCCATCAAATCTTATAATTTTCTTAAGTATTATGCTTTGTGTGCACACTTGAATGAAAGTGCACACAAAGAATTCATAGAAAACACTTAATCTGGCTGTTGAATATTACGTGTTTGCACAGTCCTATCACATTGAAACATTATTACATTCTGAGCCTGCTTCCCGAACGTTTCAGCGGGAAATTACAGAATTCATACTTTGATTTACGTAGGTAAGACGAAATTGGAAATTTTCTCAATTTTCCAGTTTGTTTGCCCTCCTTGCCTCGAAAGCCATCGATTCAAAAGGAATAATTTAATTTTTGATATGGAATATAAACTATGCTTTGTGATCCTAGGGTCTCCAAGAATGCAATAATTTTTATTTACTTCTTGTATGCTGCTACTCAAAGATGGCAGTGCTTTGGTGGCGATTGTCCATGTTAACCAACATACGGCACGGTCATGATGGGTATAGTTAACCATTCCGACCATTTGTTTCACACATATTATAAGCGTCTCCTATGCCTGCGTGCGTGCCTATGCAAGCGCGTTAAGCTCTTGGTCCCGGTTATTATTAACTATCAAGACGATTAAGAGTCGTTCACCCTCTGTGCTATAAGACCTTAAAGTTCCCTTCCTGATCACCTTATGACTTTATCGTAAAGTATTCTTTCACGTAGTAAATTCTTTTCTCAGACGTATTTGAGACGTATTCAGGAGTATTTGGTCACTTTGTCTGCTCCAATATATCTGACGGCGACTGAACTTAATACGAGTAAGCACTGAAAAGTCTGTCGACTACACAAATGGTTTATTGGATATACAATGTGTTAATTTTACACTTGATCAATCTTTCAGGAAGTGCTCTACTCACGGCTTTAAACCACTTTTACTATGGGACCAATCATATGTAACAGATGTTGAGCACCGAGATTAACGATCGGGGGCCCTATTTTTGAATCACTCGCTTGAATACGGCGTGTATATTTAATTTAAAAATCAATGATATTCAAGCGAAATACGACGTGAGTACTTACAAAATTCAGTTATCTTTCTTCGAATCACTTCAGTGTGCAAATTTTCTCTTTAGAAAATCGGTCAATTATTATTAATAAATATATTATAATAAATATCACAAGCCATCTTGATGAAAGTGATTCAAAAATTGAGGCCCAGTATTTATATCTACGTTCTAAAGGGTTCTACTTCGTTAAGCGTACATTAATTGTAAATAATAACTGAAACATTTTAGTCAGTAAAGGAATCATTATAAAATTAGCGAGATTTTTCAAGAAACTATTACCAAATCTTCAAATCAGATTAAGCGCATTTTAAAATTAACAAGTAAGTTCTTTGTGTTAATATTCCTTTCTCATACTCGTATTACGAGGTAAAAAAATGTGAGAATGGATTGATGGATGAATGTTTGTTTCTCCTACACAAAAAAACTACTGCATAAAAATTTGATGAAACTTTATCATAAAATAGTAACACTATGATAATAATATCGCCACAATTTGCGATTATAATTTGAGAGATAGGATATTTACGCGGCAAAAACTGCGGGATATTTATATTAAAAATAAAGTTTGTGGCAACCCTTAAAAGTATCAACAGGTACAGACACAGGTCGCCACAAAAAAGCAATCTTATAATTTAAACAAATATTGACTGGCGAATTTCATCCCATGAATATTTATTCTTTAGTCTGAATTGCAAATTTGTGAAAGGCAACCCCGATAACTGCCGGACTTCACACGGCTCTAATTCGAAAAGGAGGTTTTATTTATTGAAAAATCGACTTTTACTCCACTGCTTTTGTATAGAAACAAGCATTTTATTAGCATTTAATTTCACAGTTGAATTGCTTCAAAAGACGAGCGTGTAATTTTTGACTGATTTGACGGGTATTGTTTCCAACGAAATTCTTCGAAGGGATGAAAAGGTTTTTTTTTCCATGAAAGTGGGCTGTTTGGTTTCCTTATGTATTTTATATAATATTTTTTTAAATTCATGACTTACCTAAAGTAAAAAAAACAGCCAAGTACGAGTCGGACTAGCACACGAAGGGTTCCGTATATAAAAAAAGACGTGAATAAGATGATAAAAATTGCCTTATGATAACGATTTCAGATTCATTTTTTTATTTTTATTTAACCATTTAATATTAAAAATTCGGAATTTTGAGACAAATCTGGTTGTTTTTGTGACGACACGTCTGGTGTAGTGGTCGAGAAATCGCCTACTACGCAGCGGGTTGCGGGTTCGATCCCCGTACAATACAAACATTTGTGTGCATGAACATGTCTGTTTGTATTGGTCTGGGTGTTTTCTATGTATATTATGTATGTATTTACAAACAAAAAGTATTTAAGTATTATATCTGTTGTCTGGTACCCATAACACAAGCTTTGAGTAGCTTACTTTGTGACTAGATGGCAATGTGTGAGAATGTCCAATGGATATTTATTATTATTTATTTATTTTTCTTTTGATGACGATGACTCATAAATTTGATTTTTTTACAGCTAAAAGAGACGTTGAATACCAATATTTGACTACAGTTTTAGTTTCGTGCCTTAACGCGTTTTGGAGGAAATAAAAAAATATAAAAAAAAATACTTATAATTTATTAATCATTACTTTACTGCTGTCATTTACGTATGAAATTGTCAGCAGCACGGCTGTCGCGCGACAGTCGCACTGCTAAAGTCGCCTAAGTGTGAACGCGCTCTCATAACTTTAATAGTTGCGAACGTTTAATACTTAATAATTCGAAATAAATTAAGCTCTAGATATTTGTAACAAAATATATTGTAGTGCCTGCATACACTATATTTTAATCAGTACCGATATTTTGTATAAAGACTCCACTGATGAATATGAACATCTTTGAATATGGGGGCAATAGTGAAATTGAAAAATGAGCCGTTCCATACAAAAGTTCAATTGGCGGTCTAAACGTATGGAACAGTTATTTTTTTTGCTCGATTTCACTATTTCCCCCATAGTAAAAGTTGTTCATATTCGTTAGTGGAGTCTTATCACAAAATTTCGGTACTGATTAAAATTTCAGCCTGCATAAAGATATTTTGTAACAAAATATTTGGTAACGTAAATATCAGCCTCGAACTATAACATAATCATTGACTAGTAGATAATGATATATGGTGTTAACTTCCACCGTTTTTAACAAATTTTAGTTGTGCAATAAAGTAAAAAATAAATATATTCGTTGAACTGTTTTACTTGAAAATCATTCGTCTCAACATGTGCAAAGTAAAACCACCTGTTTGTAAAGAAATAAATATTTATAATCAGAATGTACAATGACTTTCTGTGCCCATCTTTCATATGAGTACAGTTTTAAATAACATTATGCTATATTTTACCTAAAAACACAACTTTTAAGAATAATGTTTTTATTCCAATACTAAACCAACTTAAATAGCTAATGAAACCGCGCCCAGGTTTTCTTATGCAAAATATTCTGCACCATTTTGTTAGTTTTCTTCAAGCTTCAGAAGATTATATTAAGGTGCCAACAGATTCATTTGTTATTTCAAAGATTAGAAAAGTACTTACACTTTAAAATGTTTTATATCGGCTTAAAATTTATCCAAATCATATAAAACCTTTCAATTTGAATAGCAGTTTTTGGATTTCATGCTCATGATAAATATTTAATAAAGGTTCAGAGTTACCATGACAGGCAGTCCACTGCTCTGTTTCACAATGTCCTAATAAGTTCTGGATGACGTTATCTTCTGTCCAATACTTCATACGAAATGCGTGCCAACTTTAAGTCACTCGTCAAAGGTGCCCGATGTCGATGGGCGAAGCAGGCCCTCAAAATCCAAAAAACTACACTTTGTACTGTTGCTGAACAGAGTGGCTGCACTCTGTTAATCAAATCCACAGATGATCGTTACGCTCAAGTGTATCAACGCCCTAACCGCGTGCTAAAGTTAATTTGTGTTGCCATGTGCGGGGCTGGTACTTTCTTGTGATAAAATTAATCAAATTGAGAGTGTTTGATTAATGGCAACGTCGGGTAGAAGCTCAGACTCTTCTTGTTGAAAATTAAATTTGATACTAGATACATGGAAATTGGATTTGGACGCGTCCAGCGCTTTTCTTATCTTGTAAACTTGGTAATTTTAGCTATTGTGCACGCTTCTTGTATCTGTTTTAGTTTATGACAGCGTTATAAGACTACAAAAACTTTTGATAATGTATTAACATATTAATAAGATCTCAAATACAATAGAATCTAAAGAACTTTAGCAATTTGATACGAATCGATAAACAAAGCTTCAAATATGATTAGTAGTCGAGTTCAAAAAAGTAGGTAATTAATTCAATGTGTTTGTATGTGATATCGTTGGAATTTTATATTATATAAGTAAGTTGGTCTAGTTAGGCTCCTAAACACGTATGCAAAATTTCGTAAGTGTATGTTTGTATATTTTTATGTTTGTCCGCAAATTACGCGAAAATGAGAAGTCGTAGCAAAATGATTCTTTTTTAGTTCAATTAGGTATCTTCTGTCTTACGGTACAGTGTAAGTTTCATGAAAATCGGCCTCGTAGTTTTTGAAATATGGGTAATATCTCGACAGTTTGCCATGACTAATTTAGACCATAATAGAACTACTAAGGAAGTAAATTGAATTCATACGAACTCAGTATAAGCTGAGATCAAAGTTTTACTCCCTGGCATATTCTAGCGCGACTATAAAATAATAAGTCTGCCTCAAAATTTACTTTTCGCAAAAACATGTGTTACAGCTTTTCTTTCTGCCATTGAACTAAAAAGCGTTGCAGATAATAGAGCCATTATTGCATTAAAACCAATGATTGAATGTTTGCGTACAGCTTGCCGCAACCGTTAAGCGGTTGCCAAAATACACCACTACTCTAGTATAACAAGAGTAATATTATTTTTTAATATAACATCTAACCAGTTTTTGTAAAACAGTAGATTAAAACTCGACTATACCATTAAAATCACTTTGTTCATGAATCATCAACGCCTGTCACAACCATTTAATTCACATAGCTTTTAAAAACAGCTCGTTCCTAGTCAGCGTCTTTAATTTCTGACATTCATACTTCACAGTTTTAATTTTTCCATTACTTGTATTGTATCTGATTAAAAAATGTTAATAAATTCATTATACTGATGGTTTTCATGCTATCCTTCGGAAAAGAGCAGCCTCGATGCTGAGCCGTATCCTCGGGAGTTCCAATAGCATCCTGCTCGTTGTAGCTGGGCGTGTTGATTGTCCCTACATGAGGCAGTGGGTTCGGCTGCGTGTGTTGTAAAAGTGTGTTTTCGTGCTGTTATTTTATTTTTATTTTTATTCGTTCTGTGGTGTATTAAGTGTTAGTTGCTGGCTATATTTTCTATTTTCTTTATAATAATGCAAATGTATGGACTGATGTCTGAAATAAGAAAATGAATTTGAATTTGAATTATGTAACGATTTACAAATAATAGTGACAAGTTTAATCGGTAAGTCAGGATTTGTGGCAGTAGGTGCACGAACTTATAATATAATCTCATTGCAAACGCCTTTGTTGAACAACAAAGGGTATTGCATTTGTTTTACTATGGCCCTAGCATTAAACGATGTTCCTATTTACAGAACTATACTCATATTTTCTATCCCTTTTCTCTTTGTATTACAAACATGCCATACTTAGTAGGACCTCAGATTTGGATAATCCGATGAAATTCCCGCGGAGTGGCGGGTGTAAGAAAACGGATTACGTGGGGACGTCTCGATTTTATTTTGATAGCAGCTGCATCTGGCTGGCATTTGAAAACAATTAATGCTCTTTGTTGTTTTAAGTCCTGCGCACTTAATGTTTCGAGTTTGGTGCAATTAAAATGAAGTTGTGTTGTTTTAGTGAACGGAGTTTGTAAATTTTGAACGAAATGAAACGGATAAAATCGGTCCTGAAAATTATGCTGGGAGGTTGCAGCACCTTCCAGCAGCTATGGATAGACAGAAACATTTTACTGCACAGCACATGCAGTAAATGATACAGGTTATGAAGAACTTATTCTGAGACTTATAACATAACTTCAATAGTTCACTTCAAATGGATCCTTATTATTCCATCAAGTAATTTAAATATGGTCAAGTCGAAACTGTGTCTTTGTTTACATCATAGAAACAGGACACTATCAACATTTCTTGGAAAATCGAGTTTTTTATTTTTATTTTCTCTAACAAAGAAGCTATGTTTATTTAAATAGCACCCTGACGATTTTAAAAGTTATCTACGTCATCGCCTTCGCCTCTCTCAATGAAATGCCCAATCCTTCTTTTTCTCTAATCTTAAACTTAATTCATGAAAAATAAAATCCTTTTTAAAAAAAAGTTGCAGCAGTGTTTTCTACAAAAAAAATATTATGCTGAATTGGCCCTTTAAATATTATCAGTTAAAACGAGGTGACTTATAAATTTCAATTAGGTGTCTTTTTATCAATTTCCAAACAATGAAAAAGAGTTTATTTCTTAAATTAAAATTTTTGTCGTTTGCTAACAGAGCAGTAACAGAGCTTTAGCAGTAACCCTAACAAAAAACAACGGTGAAACTTACATCCAATATTTGCAAAGCGGCTTCGTTCTTCAGAGGACGGGCGTCATCCCCTCACAAAAAGCGTCATTTGTTTCCATTCTACCAGCGTTGGTGTAAATCGGCCATTCTTATTCGGAACGAGCCTCTTTCCCGCCCTACTATGGAATGTTTAGTCGCCAGCACATCAGGTTATTCATTTTATTGAAAACTAGCCATTATTGCAACTGCTTAAGAAACTGCAGTATTAAGATTGACACAGGCCAGTTGCATTACAAGTTATTCATGGAAATCAAAACTGTAGTATTTGACTTTGCCGTGGACAAAAATCTGTTAATTGTCTGATTGTGTGAATAACTAGCTTTGAAAATGATAAAAAAGAAATGTAGTTATTGAATTTTGAACAAGAAATATCACTGCTCAATATAATTTAAGTGTCATCTTACTAAACAAAATTATTATTTCTTTTAATGAGTACATTATGCCGCGCGTTTATACAGACTTCAAAAAGAAGGAGGTGATCATTTCGACCTAATTGTATGTGATATCGGCAGAATTGGATAAACTTTTAGTATATCGGTCTATTAAGGCATCCTGACGCCAACTTGCGTAAGTGTACGTATTTGTGTATGTAAGTTTGTCACAGGCTTTCCCGAAAGCGAGAATTCATAGCGAGATGACTTCTTTTTAATTGAATTAAGTATAATTCAACTAAGCGTACAGTGTAAGTTTCTTCAAAATCGGTTAGGTATTTTTTGAGTTACGAGTAACTACTAAATATCATAAAATAAATTAAAACATTAAACCACCTTCAAATAACTGATTACATGAATAGCTTATTCAGGAAAAAGAAATTATTTTGGAGTCGGTGCATGATTTCAAAGCTTACGTACACTAACAGTTCACCGAATCCAAAATAATTTATTTCTCCTAAAGAGAATAAGAATGCGCTATTTTGACGTCCTTAGTGGCTAAGATTGCTGGGTGTCAAGGCGTAGCCGCTCCAAGGTCTTGGGCTCGACTCCCGGTCAGGTGAATGTAGAAATCAGAACTTTTCTTCAATCTGGGTATTGTGTTACCACCGTTGTGTCCGATTACCATAGCACACGTGCACGTGCATTAGCTACTTACTTGGTATCAGATCTATTTATGTGATCGGTGTTCAATATTTTAGGCTTTTTAGTCAGCGTTTTGAAGCCGGTTGAATTTTCCACCCTAAGACGTAGCGTGCTGTTTTGTATCACACGTTGCAGCGTGACGTTTAGTCTAGATTTCACCTATCAAAATATCTTATTTTCTCTTATAGTGTAGGCTGTCCTGCTGTAGATTGATATCTATGCACACATATGTATTTTGTGTTAAACCTTTGTGATGACACGCAGGCCGCCTTCCGTTTCGTTTTATATCGAAACAAGATATTGACGCCGATTCCAATATAGTGATATCATATCAAGTGATAGCTGATGCTACCAATAGCATTAGAGTGGATTATTGGTTAACATATGTCATTTTTCATTGACCTGAAATTAATTTGTTCCACCTAATTACAGGTAAAAAACACAAGCTTTATTTAAGTTTTTTTTTGTAATACTTTTTTAAGTGAGTCGTTTTTTTAGGGTTCCGTAGCCGAATGGCAAAAACGGAATCCTTATGGTTTCGTCAAGTCTGTCTGTCTGTCTGTCTGTTTGTCTGTCTGTCTGTCTGTCTGTCTGTCTGTCTGTCTGTCTGTCCGTCTGTATGTCACAGCCATTTTATTCTGTAACTATAAGCATTACACAGTTGAAATTTGGAAGGAAGGTGTGTCCTGTTAACCGCTTACCGATTCTTATACAAAAAATAAAAAATACTTTCATTTAAGGGGAGGCTTCCATACATGAAACTAAAACAAAAAAAAAAAAAATTTGTCAAACCTATGCGTGTGGGGAGTCTATGGATAGGTCTTTTAAAATGATATTGAGGTTCCTAAAACCATTTTCTTTTAAAGTCTAACGTTTCATAGCTATCCGCTTCCAAAGTGGTAAAATGGGCGTCCCCATCTAACTTCTAAACCAAGAGAGTGTAAATTTTGAAAAAAAAAATATAATATAGATCGTAACAAATACTTTCAACGAAAATTGGTTTGGACGAGATCGAACGAAAAGTTTTTGAGATATAGCATGTTTTCAACAACCGTAAACATAACTTTGTACTTCATACAAACACTATGAAAACAAAGTTATGTTTGCAGTCAACAAAATTTTGTGGTATTTTACTGAGTAGAAGTAAGTAGATTCACTAATTCAGTTAAAGTTGGCACGGAACCCTCAGTGCGCGAGTCCGACTCGCACTTGGCCGGTTTTTTATCCTAACTTTAGTTTTTTATCCATAAATTAATTATAAATGAACCTATATTAATAAATTTGCACTATTCCCTGAGTTAAAACATAGCTAACAGAATTATAAATCATTTCGGACTCTTGCAGGGTTTCAGGTATTTGTAAACCAAATAATAATGATCCCTTATAACTGGTAATCTTAAATTTCGATCCTTTTGTTCTTGAAGTTGGTATCTTTCTTGTCGGCATAAAATCTTTAAAACTATATCTTATGTTTGAAACTAGCTTGAGTGCAACGGAGCCTAATATGAAACAGCTCAAATACGGTAAGAATGTTGACTTAAGTGCTAATATTGTGTACGAACAGTGCACACATGGCTGTTTATTCTCTGGTGTTAGTTCACAGAGCTAAGAAACACTGTATTACGCTGATGTTAGACCTTGTTACATGTTGTCATAGTGAAATCTGAATATTTGATGTGGAACTATGCTCATAGAGATTCTCTAATGAAAATACTACACCATGCGAGTATTAATATCAGACGTTATTCCTTATGCGTGAATGTAATGACAACCTTATTTAAACCCTAAGGTTTTATTATTTTAACAGAAAGTATCTCTATCAAAATATTTGAGTACTCGCGTATTACGGTAGGGTTTGCATTATGCGTTATATAATATGGCCACTAAAGTTACTTAGATAATAATCAATAAGTATCTAATTAATCTTAAAGCATTTTATTTTCTTTACTTTATGTGCCATTTTTTTTTTGTAAATTCTTAAAGACTACTCTAACGCCATTAAGTGAGAGATAAATGATATTATGTGAAAATTGATCATTAAGAAAACAGTAAAAAAACAGATACAAAATAATAACAAAGTATATTCGTTTGTGACCTTTTTTGCTTTAGTACGTTGTGACGTGATGTGACGCTGTCAACTACAACATCACATAAAACACTGAGTGCAAAAAATGATGAACTGATGTTGAGAAACAATCTTACTCGTGCATTAAACTTCTTTGAGAATAAATTCTTTCAGGAAACTATTCCTCATACTTTTGTAGAATCCTTGGTTCAATTTACACAAAAAATAAAAAGAGCAGGTTGTATTTGTGGAGGTACAGTCAGTTATAAACATGTTTTGTTTGAGAAGCATCTTTACATGATTTTTGTATTTTTTATCACAAAGACCTTTCTACACACTTTAAGAACTAAAAGAGAAGGTTTTTATAAACCACCATAATTATTCCAATTTTTGAATTCCTTGTGTTATTATTTATCCTTAAAGCTTCAAAATCTGCTTATTACAACTGCATTCCTAGTACTTTGAGAAAAATAAGTTGCTTCTGTGACTAACTATATCATAACTTTTTGTCCGTCGGGAATAGATTTTAAACTTTATTTAAATATTCATTATATATTATGCCATTTGTTAAAATAAAATTTTTAGGAGTGTATTCAATAAAATACCGTTTGTATTCGTTAATGGCATTAGGGTGGAATAGATCCTTGTCGGTTTGAAGTTTGATAGCCTAGCTAGGATGACATACAATTTTCGTCTTTAGCTCTAAACGGAATTGAACATTATTATTACTTAAACATTTGCAATTCCAGGAATAGGAAAGTCGTACAAGAGAATGCATAAATATTCTGCATAGCAATCTATTATTGTTTGTATGAAGAGTGCAAATGGACTGAACCCTGATTGCCAGAGGAACTAGTGGTATCAATTTATCAATAAAAAAGAAAAAGCGAGGCATCAACAAGATATTGCGTTACGCCGACAAATAGTCAGGGGTCGCCACGCGCCATCAGTTCAGCAGACTCAACTTGTGAACAGCTCGTACAAAACAATCTGTACATGGGCCATTATTTGAGCACCGTTTTTTGATGGTCACACGTTTGTAATTCCAAACATATTCAATGTTTAGTTTAAGAAAAATTTTTGTATCTTTTATCATGTATCTAATAATGTTGTGTAATAATATTTATAGTTTAGTAGGAAAAATATTTTTACCATCGGAATCGGGAGTAAAACTGCTGTTCTTCGCGCGTCACACCGAGATGACGCTCAGTTTAAACACTTATGTCTTGCTGAGCTTTCACATTATAATAACATTATATATGTCAAAAAATTGGACATATAGACAGGATAAGTTATATTGAGGTGGAAAAAATCCGTCGTTAGATTTAAATTTAATACAATTAATTTTGTGTCGGTCACACGATTTGACACATAAATGCTCATAACTTCAAAAAGGTTCAACCTTTCGACATAAACCAAAGGTCCGCAGAAACTTCAGACGCCTTAAAACAACAATAGAAGACAAATTAATATCTCACAGCAATGATATAGCTTATTACAGCCCCTTGCTTTTTATTTTTTTTCTTCAGACCCTAGTTCATGTGACCCTTCATGGGTGATGTTTAAAGATTATAAGTCAGCGTTACAAATAAATGTCTACTATTGAATCATAAAACTCATAGTCAAGATTAATTTGAGCTGATTAGATTACATAAGCGTTAGTTACTTAATTTAATATTTCTGAAAATGATAAATTTTCGTCACTTGCGTGGCACAACTTTCGTGGTCAATTACCCACGAAAGTTACAAATCATACCACGAAAGGTTATCAAAGTGTACTGATGTCACCTAAAATTATATTTTATTGTTTGTAAATGCAGTTAAAATAACCGCCTTAACGTTTTATACTTAATTTTTTCTACTAAGACAGTTTCCAGAGACACAGTTATGATTTATAGAAATAATGTAGCTTACTAGAAAAATATGTAGCTAACATGACGTCTTAAATATTGATTTTCATTCGGCGTTGAATCGCCTGATCAATCTATTTACTACTCGTAATTATATAACAGCGTAAAGTAATCATAATAAGTTAGTCTAAAAAAGCATACTCATTATTTAATTAATTTTCGTGCATTATTCGTAATTACCCCAATTTGTGTTGTTTACATGAGAAAATAATGAATATCACAAAAGCAAACCTTGAAAATAATTATTTGCCACTAATAAGAATGATAGCAGTTTATGCCAGTTGTCTTTATTTAATCAACCAAGCGGCATGGCTAAATTTTGAGACTGGTCTAAAGCTGGAAATTGTCGACTAGACCGTTAAAAGAGTCTTCTTTGATGCTACTAGATAAAGATTGTAAATCATGAGTTTGTTTCACGGGATAAATACAATAAAAACCGATACTACACATTTAAGGTTTGACAATAATTGCGTGACGTCTGGTGTTTATTTCCAAAGATAGTTTAATTCTTAATTGGATAAGAAAAGGTCGTATTTTGAACGCTCTTACAGCTATGATCCCGCAGCTAGTAAATATTCTCACTCCAGGTAAGAAAAATATCTGGAAGACTAATTTGTTGCTTGTAAAGTTTATGAGGGGAATAATTTATGCATTTGACTTTGAAAATAAGTTCTGACTCTTCTCATTATAGGCGGCAAATATAACTACTAAAATGCAAGGTTACCTATATGTAATTTGAGGCACTACTTTGGAGGGTAAACAGTTGATTGCTACAGATTTGCTACCATGTACCTTAGCTTAACTTTATAACCCCAGATAATTTCGACAGAATGCGAATACTTACCAAGATTTGTCATGGAAGTGATTAGGTTACAAAACACTAAAAATTCCATCGTGAGTATGGGTTTAAATTGTCGAATGTCAAAATACCATTGATTTGAAAGTGTGAAACCGTAAAATTTAATGAAATGAAATGAAATGAAATGAAATGAAATGAAATGAATGAAATGAATGTTTATTTGCGTTTGGAAAAGGGTACATGAGTTGGTTATTATTTCATTTAGTTCAGCTTTTCCAGCCATCTATGAATAGCATGCAAATACATATTTTTTGTTATATCAAAGTGACTATAACTACATTAAATCATTAAATTCAAACAAATTAAAAATAATTATTGGAATGTCAGTGTAAACACATTACAAATTGGAAATAATAATTGTCACATAAAATAATTAAAGTCATAGTTACAAAAAAAAAACAAGTCATAATGTCACATCAAATTTAAGTAATCATTTACATTATAAAAACAATGCTCGTTTAGCCACCTATATAGGGCGCCTTTAAATCGGTTAAAGGGCAAGTCTTTTATATTTTGTGGTATTTTGTTAAATATGAGCATACACATCCAGTGGCAGTTAATAAAGTATCCTATCGCTGGCAGATACTGTCAGTGTTATGTGTCCAGAACAAATGCGAGTAAACGGTGAATTTGAGGTAAGTAATACCGCAAATGAGTGCAATAAATGAAGAAGGAGGGTAGACCATTATGTCTGCAAATAACAGCACACTCCCAACAGTTTTAGGTACCCTGTGATCATGGCACTTGCGACAGTGTTGTTATATCAGATACTTGTTACGAGCCGAAGCCTCGTCTACGTCACGCCTACGTCATACCTACGTCACACGTTTTCCAAGTGCAGGTGGCTCGATTGAGCAATAATTACAGGAATGTGCTTAGTGGACAGTTTTCGCGAGTGTGAAACCTTCGGACAGTTTTTCGGTGCCTTTTAGCTTCGATCGCGGAAGCGTCAGGACGTTAGTTAAGATTTGATCATCGTGATCGCCTAGTTAAGTTATACTTTTGTAAAAATCTACAATAAATACATATATAATCAAAAGTCTAGTTTTTAAAAATCCTACCCGACGGCTCAATTCCGTAATTGGCGCAGTCGGTAGGATAGTCGAGTCAGTGCGCGTTATCAAACCTCGATCCGCCTGATAGTCGTTTCGTCGACGCGTCGACTATCCCTTCAAACCTACGCGAAGCAGTCGTCGGACGGAGAAGAAGAATCAGCTTCAAACAACGGCGGCGCCAGTCTAAAAATCGACGGAACATCACCGCTACCAGTATGCTAAGAATCCTGCTCCTGTGAGTTATAGATATTTAAGTTACGCTTTCCTATTGGTTGCCAGCGGCCCCTTTCCTGTCTCCCGTAGGGCAAGTGTTTAAGTTAGTTAGTTTTTTAGATAAAACAGTTTGGATAAGTTATCAAAATTTTCTTTCCGAGGAGAGATAGAGATATTGGGCCGAATCTGCGGCGCAGTATCCGACCTAGTTCTAGAGAGTACAGATTTCATCGCGAAATTGATTTATCTAGTTTAGAAAGCATAGAAGAAGAAATGGCGCATGAACAACAGGCCGTTGCAGCGTCAAATGATATGACAGACAGAATATGGAAATCGTTAAGATTAGTACCTGAGTTTGATGGAAATTCGAATGTTTTAATCAGATTTCTAAACATTTGTGACCAGCTTGTTATAAGTTATGCAAATCCAGGTCCGGGGAATGAATTAAATAACTCTGCCTTGTTAAATGGCATTTTAAATAAAATAACCGGGCATGCCGCTAGAACTTTAGCTACTAACGGTATTCCTCAGGACTGGAACGGCATTAGAAATGCTCTTATCAACAGCTTTTCAGATCACAGAGATGAGTCCGCGCTATACACTGATATGTCTATGTTATCACAAGGTTCCGATACACCGCAAATATTTTATGAACGTGTTCAAAATTTATTAAGCGTAATTATGACCTACGTAGAGTTACATGAAACTATTAAGACCACGGTTGAGGCCAAACGCGACCTTTATAAAAAGTTAGCTCTCCAGACTTACACCAGAGGCCTAGCCGAGCCTCTAGGCTCACGCGTCAGATGCATGCGGCCTGAATCATTAGAAAAAGCCTTAGAGTTTGCCCAAGAAGAACTCAACGTTCTTTATCTACAACGTAAAACCGCGACTCCGTCAAATTCTAGGAAACCCAATGCTCAGTTCAATTACTCACCTTTTCGATTTAATGACTCAGTGATGCAATCGAAACAATATAATACCGTAGCGCCGATGCATCAATTAAGACCATTTAATTACCCGTCAATGCAACAAGGTAATAAATTTCCTAATAACGACTTTAGGCCTACCGCGACTCAAAATTTCATGCACCAGCAGGGACCGTCAAGGACTCAACAAATGATGAGAGCCTTGCCTCGCTCAAATATGTCCACAGGCTTTAGAATACCCCCTCGTGTAAATTACCCGGGAAATCAGAATACCAACCCCATACCTATGAGCGGCGTATCTCACCCAGTTGCTCGCGTTTTGCCGCCCACGCAACAGAATACACGCCCACAAATTAATGTAAATGAATCTTTAGAGCCTGATACCTTTTACTACCCTGACATAGACTATGAACAGCAGCCATACGTGACAGAGCCTGAAAACTTCTATGATACTGAAGAAATTACTGAAACAACTAACTATGATGACGTCTCCAGAATAGAGTTACACCTTCAAGATAAAAGACAATTGCCATTTATTCAAATACAAGAGCCTCCACTCAAACTACTCATAGATACTGGAGCGAACAAATCATTTATAAGCCCAGAAGCTGTAGATTTTTTTTTTTCGCAGTATGAATTGAATTATGATCCTTTCGTTGTAGTGAATATCCATGCAGCGACAAGTAATAACTATTCAATCACTGTACCATGCTTTTCCGAATTTAATGATCCGAATTCTATAAAACTTTTTGTTTACAGATTCCACGAATACTTTGATGGTTTGATAGGTCTCGATCTCTTAGAAAGATGGCAATCCAAAATTGACCTAGGTTCTCGCGTTTTAAAGACGCAATTCGCAGAAAATCCGATACTTATGTACAGAACTGGAAGTACCAACTTATTTGAGACTGTCATCCCTGCACAATCAACTAAGGTTGTTAAAATCCCAACTAGTATTTCGGAAGGAGAAATTACCGTAGAATCTCAAACTTTATGCGGCTGCAACATTACAGACTGTTTTTCATCGGCTGAAAACGGTCAAGCCTATATAGAAATTTTAAATCCATCTCGTAATGACATCATTTTTTCTTTATCACAGCCTTTGCAGGTGCTCATATTTAACGAACAGACAGACTTACCTAATACGACAGACTGTATGACTCATGACGCCACGCGATTCCGAGAAGTTTTATCGCGGCTGCGAACAGATCACATGAACGCTGAGGAGAAAGCCAATTTACTTGCATTATGTAAAGAATATTCCGACATATTTTATATTGAAGACGAACCCTTGACATTTACGAACAAAATTAAGCATCGAATTACAACTACCGATGAAATTCCCGTTCACTGTAAAACTTATAGATACCCTTTCGTGCACAGACAAGAAGTCCAATCGCAAATTAAAAAAATGCTTGATCAGGGAATCATACGACCCTCCACCTCCGCCTGGAGTGCGCCTATTTGGATAGTACCTAAAAAAGCAGATGCCTCAGGCAAAGTTAAATGGAGATTAGTCGTCGACTTTAGGAAACTCAACGAAAAAACTGTAGATGATAAATACCCTATCCCCAACTTAACAGACATACTAGACAAGCTAGGAAAATGCCAATATTTTACTACCCTAGATTTGGCAAGTGGCTTTTATCAGGTAGAAATGGATCCTAATGACATTCACAAAACAGGATTTAGTGTTGCAGACGGACAAGGCCACTTTGAATTTTTGAGAATGCCTATGGGCCTCAAAAATAGTCCATCTACGTTCCAGCGCGTCATGGATAACGTGCTTAGAGGCTTACAAAACGTCATCTGCGTAGTGTACCTAGATGATATTCTAGTATTTTCGACATCTCTACAAGAACACATGATAAATCTGCGTAAAGTATTTAATCGGCTTCGAGACTCAAATTTCAAAGTCCAAATGGACAAGTCAGAATTTTTGAAGCACGAAACTCCTTATTTAGGGCATATAATTACACCACAAGGCGTAAAACCCAACCCTGATAAAATAGCTGCCATTTTAAAATACCCCATCCCAAAAACCACCAAGCAAATTAAAGGATTTTTAGGACTTATTGGTTATTACAGACGTTTTATCCCTGACTTTGCCCGCTTAACGAAACCTCTGACTGCCTGCCTTAAAAAAGGAGCAAAAATTTCACTCACTCCCGACTACATACAATGCTTCGAACATTGCAAGACTCTATTAATAAATGACCCTATTCTTCAATACCCGGACCTTTCAAAAGACTTTATATTGACCACAGATGCTTCAAACGTTGCTTTGGGAGCCGTCCTATCACAAGGTCCCGTAGGATCTGATAGACCTATAGCCTACGCGTCTAGAACTTTAAACACCAGCGAATTAAACTATTCCACAATAGAAAAGGAATTGCTTGCAATAGTTTGGGCTACTAAATATTTCAGACCCTACTTATTTGGCCGAAAATTCAAAATTATTACCGACCACAAGCCCCTTCAATGGCTTCTCAATTTAAGGGAGCCTAATTCTCGCCTTACTCGATGGCGATTAAAATTGGCAGAATATAATTTTACCATCATCTATAAAAAAGGTAAAGCAAATACCAATGCTGACGCATTGTCTCGCGTAGAAATTCACAACGAGGAACTAGACTCAGTAGTCGTTAATATCAGTAGTTCCTCATCGTCTCCATCAGTTATCCATATCAACGACTCAGCAACCTCAACAATCACTGCCCCCGACGATAGACCTCTCATAAGTCAATCTTCGACTGACACAGCACCTAGTATGAGACCACTAGATAGTCCATTACCTTTCATGCACGATTTTCCAGTTTTCCCAGAGCTTGAAGAGGACACAGCCCACACTAGCATTGAACACCCTATACTAGAACTACCCGTTTCAGAAGAGCCTTTAAATAAATTCAAAAGACAACTAATTATAAAAGTTCTATCAAATACTTCTACCACAAAATCAAAAACTACAGTTCCTTTTGAAACCTACAGGAAAACAGTTGTTGAAATTTCAGAAAATAATCTAGAACAAGAAATAATATCCGTTGTTAAAAATCACATTGACCCAAAATTGCGTACAGCTATCCTAGTACAACCTCTTAATAAAATGTACGATATTGTACCTATTTTACAACGCACTTTTAAAAGTGATTCAGCTAACTTAGTGCTTGTAAAAACTGAAATTCAGGATATTAGTGACTTTTTAAACCAACAAGATATAATATTAAAGTACCATGAAGGAAAAACTAACCACAGAGGCATTAATGAAACACACTTAGCATTATCGCAACGCTATTTTTGGCCTAAATTAAAGGAAAGTATTACTAAATTTATAAATCAATGTGACATATGCAACAGAGCTAAATATGACCGCAACCCTATAAAACCCCAATTTCAGGTTGTACCCCCACCGCACAAACCATACCAAGTAGCTCATATGGACGTACTTACCATAGAACAGGACAAATATCTCACTATCATAGATTCTTTTTCGAAATATGCTCAAGTATACCCCCTAACAGATTGCACCGCCCCGAGTATAGTGAAAGCCCTCTTATTATTTTCCACGCACCACGGCTTCCCGATGTATCTGATCACAGACCAGGGAACTGAATTTGTTAACCAAGTAGTGTCCGAATTCCTTAAATTACATAAAATACAGCATCATAAAATAGCTGCCCACGCACCTAATGAAAATGGTATGGTAGAACGTTTCCATAGTACTCTTTTGGAACATATTCGCTTGCTAAAATTGCAACATAAAAACGAACCTACTAAAAGTTTAATTCCATACGCAGTCATTGCGTATAATAGTTCGATCCATAGCCTAACAAAATGTCGCCCATTTGATCTCATAACTGGACACTTTGACCCCAGAAACCCAACAGACCTAGATTTAACGGAACGATTATTGCAACAATACTTACAGGAACATCGTAGTAAAATGGACACAGTCTATAACATAGTACATGACTCATCATTCGCCGAGCGTAAACAAATTATGCAACGTTGTAACCTAAGTCGCGAACCCGAAGTTCAGTATTCCCAGGATCAAACAGTCTATATTAAAAATCCAGCTGCTGCTAGACAGAAAACTGCACCCCGATACGCAACGGATAAAGTTGTAACTAATCTACCTATTCACATATATACATCCAAAAGGCGAGGCCCAGTAGCCAAAAATAGACTAAAACGGGAAAAGAAAAATAAAAATGAGACATTGTTACAGGAACCTTCTGCTCATGACAGACCTGGACCGAGCACGAGCAGACCTATTGACTCTGAACGAGATCCGACTTGACGACCTGTCTGACGGACCTGGAATTCTTCCCTTCAAACTTGGCTCAACAAAAATCGTATCCCATGACCATACTTTTCTTAAGGAAATTGACCTTGACACTATCCAGCAACAAATTGACTTATTACAAACTCAACTGACTGATTTGTCTAATAAGTTAACTAACAAAAATTTCATTTTATTTAAACATCAAATATTACACTTATTTGGCAAACTTAATAGAACATCTATGGAGTTAGAAACTTTTGAGCCTAAAAGGCTAAAACGAGGCCTTTTTAATCCCCTAGGAACCTTTATTAAAAGTATATCGGGTAACCTTGATAACGAAGACGCTTTAAGATTCGAAAATGCTCTTAAAATATTGCAAAAAGATGATCAAGATCTTTCTATTGCCTACAATAAGCATATAAGTCTATACAAAAACAAGACTCTCCAACAAACTCAAATTTTAAATAATATCACTTTTAATCAGAGAAAGTTAGAAAAAGCAATAATCTCTATTAGTAACTCATCTGCGACAGATAAGGAACAGATGTATCAATATACCCAGATTTCTCAATTATTCAGCATAGTTACCGAAAACATTCAGGAACTATCGTCTGAAATTAATAGATTAGGTAATATTATAGCTTTTAGTCGCACAAAAGTAATGCACCATTCTATTTTATCATTAAATGATTTAAATAATATGCTAAGCCAGCTTAAAACTTTATATACTCCTGGCTCGTTATTAAATTTAGATATTAGGTATTACTATGATTTAATTACTTTAGGATCATATTTTATAGATAAGAAAATCGTAATCGTCCTGAAATTCCCTATAATGTCCTTGGAAACATATGAGCTTTATAAACTCTGTCCTGTTCCCAATAAAAAATCCGAAATCATCCTTCCATTACTCCCGTACATGGCATCCAATTCCCAGGAATATGCGTACATGGAGGCTGAATGCCCGAAGATCGACACCTGGTACATATGCGAGCAGCAACTACGCCACCAAACTAGAACACACAGCGACTGCGTCTTCGACCTCATCTATCATCAGGATACATCCAACTGCCATCCCACATCTATATCACTCCTGAAGGAAGCACTTCTAGAACTCGACAGTCAGCATTATATTATATCATTGCCAAATGAAATCAAAGTACAAATATCATGCACACCAGAAAAATACCACCTGTTAACACGTTCAATGCGGATCACTCATAATCAGCCCGACGCGGTGTTAAATCAGTGTGCGTACTTGAAAAATAGGTCTGTCGCGCTGGTGCGGCACCTGTTTCTTAGTCGTTTTTACGAGTATGAAAGAGACAAATATAGGTTTCGATTTGTGACTAACAACATAGAAATATAGCAATTTAATACCACGTCGGGCTTTTTTTGACCTCCGCCGCATAGAACATTAAAAAAGTTATTTCAGTGCGGGAGAGGGCCTGTTTTGGTGGATGACCGCGAGCGACCTGTTGCCGCACTGTGCTGATGCGTACGCGTCGAGCCGCCAGTAGTGTTGTGCTTGCAACGGTAGGAGGACGCGCTCTTCGCGCTCGTCGATTTCTTTGCGATGGCACGTCGTAAAAACAAAATAATACTAGACAATGATAGTGATAACGAAGAAGAATACGATGGTTCACATTTTGGAGTCCCTAAACAAAATAATAATAAATACAGAAAAATATTTCAAAAACAAGAAGTTATCCCATCCACCAGCAAAATTACAGTTCTGGAAAATAAAATAATCCGCCCGGCAAATAAACATCAACGTTTCTTTACCGATGACAGTGAAAGTGACGAAGAAATTTTCCCTAAAAGAAAAATATATGATAGTCCTGGTTCAAGAAATAGTATTTATGTCAGCCCTAGTGGGACAAAACTTCATATTATGAAACCTGTCTCCATCCATAGGTACTAAGATACGTAAGTAATTTTTATAGGTACAATCGAACAACGAATCTCCTTCTAAATAGATTTTGTAAGGATTCATGTAATTTCTAAATTAATAATAGGATGTGATTAAGACTTTTCACGTTTCTTTATTTCACAATAATCTACCACTAGCCGCAAATTCACCTGAATCACATTCGTAGTTAAGGTTTAGTTTTACTGTTTGTTTCAAATGTAATCAGTCTCTTTGCTTAACATGTTACAAAGATAGGCATATCTAAATATCTAAGTAAAATTACTATTATAGATAAGAAAAAAAACTTAATAATAAGTTAGACCGCTTCATTGATTTAATTGATTAAAAATGTATGACTCGATATGTTTCTTTTCTTTCACTATCCCATCACTAAAAAAAATACACTTTAGTGCGGTGTCGGGTCCTATTAACCTGACATTTTCGATTGCTAATTTCTCATTTTCTATTGGGAGGATCCCGGGGCGAGGCCAATGTAAAGTCAAGTGATTCATTAGGATTTTAAGAGCATAAAAATTTTCAATATACTATACGCCTTGACTAAGATAATAGAGCTTGAATACCACCCCGAGGTGTCGGGTCGAAAGGGCCTGCCACGCACAATAAGAAAGTCAAGTGGGTGCATTTTTGGACTGCCACCGCACCAGCTGAAAGTCACTGTTTTTTCTACGCAGTCAACGTGTTAAAAGGTAGCTACCTAGCAACGATTCCACGAAATTGCAGTATCCGCACACCTGAGTTCACAATTGTTAACACCGATGACAAATTTCGTGGACACCCCGTGGAAATCATGACATTCCCACAATCGATGTCAGCAAATTCGAAGAAACCGCTACCTCATTATAATTTCACAACGATTGATTTGAATAAGTTACACAATATTCAACATGAATTACTCATGGACCCACCTGTCCAAATCGGCAACTTCGACTTAAGCAGTTTATACCACACCACGATACCTACCTACGTCATCGTGTTGTTAAGTGCACTTGCACTCGTTAGTACTGCCTACTATATGAGACGGCGATTGAATCAAAACCAAATCACAGCTGCAGAATCCCGAGACATTGAAATGTCACCAGCCGTTTCTACGACATCGCTTGAAGAAAGAAGAGCCGCAACATTTGCTCTCAACCTTCGCAAATAGTTGCTCGTCTAGGAGGGGAGGTGTTACGAGCCGAAGCCTAGTCTACGTCACGCCTACGTCATACCTACGTCACACGTTTTCCAAGTGCAGGTGGCTCGATTGAGCAATAATTACAGGAATGTGCTTAGTGGACAGTTTTCGCGAGTGTGAAACCTTCGGACAGTTTTTCGGTGCCTTTTAGCTTCGATCGCGGAAGCGTCAGGACGTTAGTTAAGATTTGATCATCGTGATCGCCTAGTTAAGTTATACTATTGTAAAAATCTACAATAAATACATATATAATCAAAAGTCTAGTTTTTAAAAATCCTACCCGACGGCTCAATTCCGTAATTTACTCGTAAATAATTTGGTATCAGATACTTGTAAATAATTTGGTACATAGTAGCAATATCGAAGGTAATATAAGCTATTCTTATGTTAGTGTTCATCAAGAATTTTAAAAATATATGTAATACCTAAACACATTACTTTTTGTCTCATCTTCATTTAAAATAATGATTATACTCATGGCTAAAAAATAACCAGTCACATTTAAGGATATGTACTTAGATTTTTATTATTATGATGTTTGTAAAGGCTAATGATCCGATAATAACATTCAATTTATGTTATGACAAATTATCTATTTAGCAGCAAGTATAATAAATGCAGTATTTTATTATGTATAAAGTTCAATATGAGGTAATAATTTAAGTAATTGATACTTTTATTACCGAATTATCTATCCAAAAAGACGCTGCGTAACTTTGTGGCTGACGAAATTTCAATGTTAAATATCTACATGAATAATGAACCGATTTTCATGAACTAACAGATTTTGTTACAGTTTGATAGCTTCTTTAAAGCAGTATTTTTTTATTTGAATAATACCAGTATAAATTTTCGCCACGAAGGTGACACGAAGAACACTTTCTGAAGAAATGCATACATATTGTAAATAATAGTCCCCCTAGCCGATTTCTACTACGGTGACCGGTCAGAACGACTAACCGACTGCGCGGGACATATTGTAGTGCACGAGTGTGTGCGCAAACACAGGTGCACTCTCTATTCCTTTCACTCTCATAGCCCGATGGGACTAATGGGATAAATTCGCTCGTTTTATACTAATTCATTTAGGTAAGTCTTATCTGAAGAAGGTAAAATCAGCCCTAAGCGAGACTATAAATTAGATTATTACTGTGATTAAACATTTTATTATGGTTTTATGATAACTATTGATGGTAATTTAAATCAATGAGTCTAAATCTATTTTTATTTTTTACATTTATGGTAAAAGATGTAAAAAATATTTTACGAGAGTAAATAAAAATAAAAAATATGCCAGATACAATGCAGCAAGGTAAAAAATATGATGTTCATTTTGTTACAAATGCTCTGGCTTTTCTTTACACACTGTAATAGTTGCGGCAAATTGTCCGTCCGAGGCACGAATTGAGATCGGCCTAATGCGGACGCCGTGCGTTTTATTAAATAAATTTTTTACTCCACTGTGGGATAGAACTTGAGCGGAGAGCCGTGAAATAAAGATTTTACGCTCGAATCGCTGGTTAGAGGCACTAAGGTAATTAAGCTGTATTTTTTATATTATCATCACAACGGAAAGGTTGCCGTTACAGCGACTCTACATTTCGATTGGTTGCTATTCGAAGATGATAATTATATGCTTTCACATTAGAGCGACAGCAGCGCGTCTCTCTGGCTTACTGCTGTCATTTTATGTATGAAATTGACAGCAGCGCGACAGCAGCGCGACTGCCCCGCGACCGTCGCGCTGTTAAAGTCGTCTAAGTGTGAAAGCGCTCTAAAGGTGGCCGTAAGCTGTACTAATATTATAAGTGCAATAGTGTGTGTTTCTAAAAGGTAATATGAAATCATATCCAACAACCATATATTACATTTACAATAACTCAACAACTACTTATTCAAATCAAAACCGTGTCTATGTGTCAAAGAGATACTGGCTGCGTATCGCGTTTAGTAACTTTAGCAGCGCGACGGTCACGCGGCAGTCAATTAATGCAAAAAATGACAGCAGTAAGCGTTTCACATTAGAGAGACGCGCTGCTGTTGCTCCAATGTGAAGGCGCACTTAGTGTGGTAGGCTACATACAATACTATTTAGTGAAATAGCTTACTAATTGCAACTGACATACTGATAAATAATTTCTCTTACACACCTTGTTAGAAAAAAACCCGTTACCCCGTTACCTCGTCGACTAATTGTTCTAGAAAAAAGCAATAAACACTAGGAACCGATTGCAATACCACTTCAGAGTTTTATCAGAAATAAAAAAACAAAGAAGAGCTTTGGAAACAAATAATTGCAGCGCTTCAAACTCCATAACTCAGGGGAACACTAATTGAAAACGAGGAAATATCGTGCGTGCGAGTGAAATATAATGATCCCCGGATACGGTGTATTACGAATGATAATAGAAACTCTATTGAAAATGCATGGTAATGATTCTTTACCACGTCGATAACGACTGCAAATAGTTTTTTGGCTTCGAAAATGCAAAACGTTTGTACTATATTCACTTCTACTTGCTCGCTCGCGCTCAAGGACTTCGCACGCTACATGAAATAAAATGCACAATATTTAGTTCTACGATTTCGCAGAGTGCGATTTGTAGCAGGCTATATGAAAATAAGCAGCAGGTGTGATTTTCATTTCATATGAAATTTCATCTGCTATTCATGAAATGTCCCATGCCTAGTTTGTACACTATATGTTACCATCTAACCGCATCAAATCAGAGTTGCTACGAAGCATTTATTCTAACCCCCATTATACAGATGATCAAAGGTTTCTACATTTCCTAGCCTGCTAATGACTGATCTTACTTTGATATTTCAAAGATCGGTAACGGTGTCAGACTTTGTGACCCACTTAAAGTACCTGTCACAGAGTTGCACTGAACCGGATAATTCAACTCAACCAGTAAATTAAGTCAAAATCGAACTTACAAGCGAAAAGTTAGATAGATAGAAGGTCAAGTAATGATAATTGTGCAACCGGACTTCTTTGCCCGCTTAATTTGTTTTCCTGGACTTTATTTAAAAATCCAACCTTTATTTGATTTTTCAAAACCTTGTAGCCACGAACAAACTTTTAAAAGTAGGTACCAGAAAAGTTTTATTCAACAAAACTCTGATCACGTTTACGTAATAAAGCCCTGTGTTGAGACTGAGAGGACTTGTGATGTGATCCTGTTGATACCGATTATTAAGGGAATCTAAGAAAGGTTCGATTTATTAAGGATGGAATAAGAAAGTAAAATAAATTTTGATATCATCGGTACCACTATTTTTAGAGTCGCGTTTCGTATGTGGTTTTTCAAGAAAGTGTTATTTATGTTAACCTGTTCCCATATGTGTATAAGTCTTTATGATTTATACTAAAATCGGTTTTTAAGTCGTTTATTTTTGTAGTAAATATGAATGATAGAAAATGGTCCTTCGAGTCGAATCTTGATTAAGCTCCACAAAACTTAGACACTTGAACCGCTGAAACAGCATTAAGATAAACTTACGCAGAAATTTACGTACAATACAACTCTTTCGGCAAGCGAACAATCTCGAAGACATATTTCAATTCTTATCTATCCATTTTGTTAAAAGGACTTAACCACAACATACGATCACACTATGATCAGTAGAGACACGTATGCTCGTGTTCTATTGAATTTATATATTCAAACATATCATTTTTACAAAAAAATATTTACCTAACTAATCAAAACGACTTATGGTTATAAATAAAGCGCTTAAATAGCATATAAATAGAGTAAGAAAAAGAATAACAATATTGTTCTAAAAATAATGAGCCCATTTTGTGCGGAGCTCTTAAACTAACACTTAGCATAAATAAAAGTAAACTAAAACAGGCATGGAGCCAAATATAATACAAATAAAAATCACACAAAAAAAAATCTTTACTGTCATACTAAAATTCTACCTTCAAAGACCAGATTCCCTAATATGATGGTGTACAAAGTCTGACACCCGACTGTTGAGAAGAATTATGCTTAGGACAGCTGTTTATTTTGTTTCCTTAATTATTAAAATCTGTCTTATTTAATTTATTGAGAAGAGAAAGAGACTTACTTTAGTGTTAGTTGAAAGTTACTTATAATCGGGTCAAAGTATTTACATTACTTATTTTTTAATTAATATTGAGAAACGATCTCAGTGCTCAACGATTGAACACCAATGAAGCTTGTAAGTGTTTTGTCTTATTTTAAAATTTATCATTTCGAAAAATAATATCAAGATTGCTTACATCATTCGCCAAGCAATAAAAACGGACTTTATCGCATAATTTTACAGTGGTCATACGTTGTAAACAACGCTATATCTCATTTTATTTCGTCGAGACTCACAGACGATGTTTCTTGCCAAAAGAATAAGGAGAAATAAGTTTTAATTTAACTTAATATTTGACGGTAATCTGTGATCTATGATGTGGACGAAGAAATAACTCTTCATTTAAAAAAAAATGAACTATCAACCGAATTGTAAAACGAAAGTAAATCAGTTACATGCATTTATTTGAATGAACTAGCATGCTCTGAAATATGATACTCGAGCGATCACAATGTATTTGGTAACCTAAAACAACACTGAATTCATCGTTCTATGATATTTTATTGTAATATGAGAATTAAATTGCATGTGTTTAGGATCCCAAATGGTCAACAAAAATACTAGAACTTTTAAAGCTACTTTTACTAGCTGTTAAAGCTCTACTCACAATTATCAATCTTTGAATATGTACAAATAATCGTTTATATTCAAAGATTAATAATTATTTGATAAAGGTATGAAGAATTGGGTAAATAACTATTGAAAAATATGTTACCGTTATAACTTCAATAAAAAAGGTAAACTTTTGTCACCACCCATGTTTGTAGATAATTACCTCCATTCAGAAATCTCTTTTAAATCGTAAACGCTTCTAAATAGACTGGATATTTGATTCATTTGCGCTGATGGTTTAACCTACGATAACACTTATCCTGGATTTAAAAATCTTTCCTTTTTTTTGAGGTGGATTTTATGCTAACAGCATTCTCTCCCAGTCATACCTTTAGGTCATGTAGAGAAATTGTAATGGGTGCAGAAGAACGTTGTATTAGTATAATTCTGTCTCGGTCAGTTTATTTGACGTTGACCGAGACAGAATGAACATTTAATCCAGGTTAGCGTAATCCTGGGTTAAATCATCACGCGCAAGTCCACCTTAGAAATGGTTAGAACTAAAGCTCATTGTTTAGTATTTGCTTCAATTATTACTTCCATCAGTGGTTATCATTTTAATTGTGGTTTCGTCATCATTACTCATTGTTTTCATACGTGTATAGTATAAATGGTTAGTCTCATTGATTAATCATTTCCAACCACAATCTGCAGCTATATACAGGATGCAACACGAAACTGACATATTTAATTATCATAATAGTAAAAATTACCGACGTTTATTTGAAACCGACTGTGTATGTATACAGGGTGGCCAAAACATTGACGTCCAATTTTCTTTTGGAATGATTACATCCAGAGCTCCAAATAATATGTACGTTAGCCGAATTTTCGTAGATTTCGAGATATTAATTATTTTCGCAAATTTTAAGAATTCTCAAACAAATAATAAACCACTTTTTATGGTTTTATGTCGTTTTTTTTTAAATTGGCAGTTTGATCCTGATAAATTTATTAACTTGAAAATAAAAGCCTCGAAAACTAAAAAAAATTGACTAAAGTTGGAAATACATCTCGCGCCGTTTTTTGTTTGCAGTATCGTCCTTTTTTGTATCGAGTGTGCAAGCAATTTGCGTTAACAATTGTTTAGGCGCTAAAGACCTCGACCGTATCGTACGAAATAATTCAAGAATTGAGATGTAAGACGTTTTACTTGTATGTTTTACAGTTACTATGTAAATCAAGCATTGCAGGATTGCTTTATCATGTACAAAATATGTTACAATTTTAGAAATGTGCGATCATTATGAACCATCTCAGGCCAAAATAAGTAATAGGTAGAGAGAGGAAGGTTCCCTATTTTAGTTTATTTTTTTTACTGCTAAATAATAAAACGTGTTTTATACCGATTCAAGTATCCGTATTCATTAGTCATTCCATTGTAATTGAAACTACGATAAAAATAGTAACAATTTATTTCCGGATAATGGAAGCATATTATTACACAAATACCCGAAAATACAACACGTTATCGCATAATTTCCATGTTTCCATTCCAACCCTATATTACTATGTTTCGGCCATTGTCAAAGTTTAATTTAGTATTTGAAATACGTTACATTATCGGGTAATCGCGCTGCGGTCGCGGCTGCAAATTATACGGCCACTATAGTGTAAAATGCATCGCTTTACGCATACAAAGCCTGAATAGGTCAGCCTCGTTTTTTTCCGAGACAATCTATTCAAATTGTGACTTTGAAAATATTGGCAATATTTCAAACTATGATTCGTATTCTTCCACATATTAAAATTAAAATAAATAATAATTCATTACAGAAATATAATTTGATGAATCTGAGAAAAATCATATCTAACGCTTTTCCCGCGGTCTCGCTTGACAGTGCGGCAACCACCGGCAACCCTTTGACCCTTTACACACTGTTACTTTTATTAGCGATGCAGTTGTGATGTAAACGCGCGTTAGCATCGATGTAGACGCAAAATGTCAACCTTTAAACACTACGCTACTTTTAGCATCGATACAGTCGTGATGCTAACGCGCGTTAGCATACATACAGTCGCGATGCAGAAGCTGAAAATAGACAAATTATGTACTGAATTTTGGCGACTGCATCGATACTAACGCGCGTTTGCATCGATGCTAAATTAAATCTGTTCATGGCGTGAGCCGCGATGTTGAAGCGCGTTTTTTAAAACGCGCGACTGCATCGAAGCTAAAAGTCGCAGTGAGTAAGGGGTCTTAGACTCGGATAATGCTTTTATGTCGTTTTGAATTCTGACAGAAAAAAAAGGATTGGGATTTATTTAACCTTTACAATAACGCCACCATGTCGGTCCGAGTACAGGAGCATAACACGAGGGCGATTCCACTGCGGAGAGGTGTGAGACAGGGAGATGTGATATCTCCAAAACTGTTCACAGCGGCATTGGAAGACGCCTTCAAACTTCTGGAATGGGAAGGAATCGGCATCAATGTTAATGGCGAATACATCACACACCTCCGATTTGCCGATGATATAGTCGTTGTGGCAAAGACGCTGGACGATCTTAGCACTATGCTCGAAGACCTCGACCGAGTCTCCCAACAAGTGGGTCTTAAAATGAACATGGAGAAGACGAAAATTATGTCGAGTTCCCTTGTTGTACCCACTCCAGTATCCATTGGGAACTCAACTCTCGAAGTTGTCGACGAGTACGTCTACCTGGGACAAGTGATCCAATTGGGTAGGTCCAACTTCGAGAAAGAGGTCAATCGACGAATCCAACTCGGCTGAGCAGCGTTCGGGAAATTGCGCAAGAGTGTCTTCTCATCTCATCTACCTCAGTGTCTGAAGACGAAAGTCTTCAACCAGTGTGTGTTACCAGTGATGACATACGGATCCGAAACATGGTCTCTTACTACGGGCCTTATAATGAAGCTCAAAATCACACAACGAGCGATGGAAAGGGCTATGCTGGGTGTTTCTCTACGGGATCGAATCAGAAATGAGGAGATACGTAGAAGAACTAAGGTAACGGACATAGCCTTGAGAATCAGTAAGCTCAAGTGGCAATGGGCAGGGCACATAGCGCGAAGAACTGATGGCCGTTGGGGCAGGAAAGTTCTAGATTTACTAGAGATTCTTCGACCAGAGACGCAGCGTGGGACGTCCACCAACAAGATGGACAGACGACCTTATAAAGATCGCAGGATCAAACTGGATGCAGACCGCTAGTAATCGGTCGCTGTGGAAAGCCGTGGGGGAGGCCTATGTTCAGCAGTGGACGTCCTTTGGCTGATAATGATGATGATGATGATGATGGGATTTATTTCAAAATTGAAAACATCATAATAGCATTCTCTGCGTGGCTATATGGTATTATAGTAAGAGTATGTCTTCAAGTCCTTTCCACATTTGCCTTACTAAGCGGAGGTTACTTAGCTAAAATTGTGATGCTCTTCATAAATCTTTGAACTCACTCATACCTTCAATTCTTTGCACACTACGATTTTAAGTAGCGATGCTGTTGCAAAGCTGTATCAGTCCCAAAATGTCAACCTTTACACACTTACGCAACTTTTAGCATCGATGCAGTTGCGTTGCTATAAGCGTTAGCATCAATTCAGTCGCGGTGCAGAAGCTGGATATAGACAAATTATGCACTGTATCTATATTGGTGACTACATCGATACTAACGCGCGTTAGCGTAAAAATCGCGGCCGGTTAATTAAAAAACAAAGATTGAAAAATGTTAAATGGTTTAATCCCTTTGCCTGCTCAGAATCAGCATAAAAGAAAAATAAAATGACTCTTGCGACACCACATTTTGTATACCCGAGTTTAAATTAGACACATGAACTTCAGTTCCCATTGTGAAAAATGCTTGAAAAGCCAGAAACAAAAAAATTGCTTCAAAATACGCTAGAAAAGGTAATGGCCGGCCTTAGAGTAGGTCGAACTGCACTTAGTTCCTTTTGTTCCGTTTGTTTACTTTTTGCTTTTTTAATTCGTTAAGTTTGAAGATTTTAGTAAAGTCATTAATAAATGATGAGGGCCCCTTCCGTGTGTGCGTGTGTGGCTCAATTCGATGTATGCTTCATTTGTTATGTGTCATCTTTTTGGTCTATGGCAAGTATCCGCACACTATGGAATAGAGTGGGCAGTTACTGGACTGTGGAAGTACTGCTAGTAGCTGTTAGCAAATTATTCGAGCCTCCAACCTCGTGTGTAATATCTGAAAATTACTCTTTAGTAAACGCAATAATATCTACGCCCAGATTAGTTGAGTATGCCCAGATTAGATGAGTATGAATATATTCACTACATGGTATAAAACAAAGTCGCTTCTTGTCTGTCTGTGTGTATGCTTAAATCTTTCAAACTACGCAACGGTTTTCTATGCGATTTTAGAAGATAGAGTGATTCAAGAGAAAGGTTTATATGAACAATACAATATAATTAAAGATTAGTATTGTTCTCGTGCGAAGCCGGGGCGGATTGCTAGTATGGAATAAGGCTTTAAAACTAGAATTTGCTCCTATTTTACTGTGATCAATGCTAGCTTAAAAGATGCTTATTTACTTCATATTTGAAACGCCTTAAGGACTCATAAATCAACACCGTTGCATTGTGCAGCCCACACAATACGAAGAAAGTTAATTTCGTACCCTTATTGCAAAAACCAATTATCTGCACCAAAATTTTACCAAAATGTTTTTGAGATTTAAGCACTTGAAAGTTTGACGACACAAAAATATATTACAGTAACGTTTATTTTATATATTAATGGTTAATTATAAATAAGCAAATATTCTTGTTTCATTAAGTAGGAAAATAATTGAAGAAAAATGACTAAATTTAATATAAAAAACAGAAAATAACCGGTAAGGAGCTCATTTTGTTGGTTTTGCCTGAATGTAGCGAAACTACCGTATTTCCAATCTGGTAGCTCTACGGGCAGTTTTAATTCATTCTCTTATATTAAAATAATATAATCTTCAAGACAAAAACCGATTTAATACCGCTATTGCCAGTACAAAAATAAAACGAATATTAGTAGTTGGTTTTGCCTGAATATAAATTAAATCTTTATCTATTATTTGCAGGTGTTTTTTCTAATCTGTACAAAATACTGAGTCAAACAGTACCTTTTGTAAGTATTAAGTAATATAAACTAAACATTTAATAAAAATCTTTAAAAATTAATATAATAAGTGAAGTTAAATTAAAATTAGTACAAGTAACATTAATAATCATTAAAATTAAAAATCTTTCTTCTGATGATGTATCGGAGAGATTTGCTTCTGGCAATCTATCGACACTGCTAGCTTCAGTAGCCAGAGATTGGAACGAACCATGAAATTTCTCCGGTATCACCCCTTTAGTTACACAGATTTGTAAGGTCCTTTTTTTTGCTACCATTATAGGTAGAGGTCTGCTGAACAGTTGTTGTAGGGGTGGAAAGATAACTCCGGAACTGGTGGGCTGCAGAGATAATTCTGAAACACCTTGTTCATTCTCTCTGTTACTGGTCCTCTGTTTATTTCTGGTCCCATAACCATGGGTTGGATAAGATGAAGGAGTTGTCGTAATTGTGACCTTGTCGGTTTTCGTTGATGCAGTAACATCCAATGTCGTGTGGTCCTCCGTGGCTGGACCATAATTTAGTACTCAGATACTATAGTTCTAAATAAAACCTACCTAAAGTGTACTTTCATCGAAATATATAAGTATATGTGTATTTTTCAGTACCTCAAGAGATAACTTTTTAATTAACAACTTGTGTGGTCCGGCCGCGAGGCAGTGCTCTCTGGCTGCGCCACCTCAAATTAAATAGAGTACAAAGAACTATTAATCAATCAATATCCCGAAAAAATCTACTTAAAGAGTACCATGCATACGACAAATATGGTCCAGTAATCCCCTCTAGTTAAGGAGTTATAGGACGTGGAGTGTGGTCCAGCTGTAAGGCATACTCTGCAGCAAGTCAATTTTTACCCGACTACGGCAAAGCAAAAGGAGGGCTATGATTTTGACAGGCTACATAAATGTATGTATGTACGTATGACTGCTTAACTACTTATCACACGTAGGCGTAGTCACACGTTACATATACCAACCGTAGCACTTTGACAACGCGTGACTGCGGTTTTCCAAACATGAAAATTTATCTCTACATAGTGAATATTGCATACATTAGTAATAGTATTGCTTAGTATTGCATGACATTATTGTCAATTTACAACGAAGGCATCTTGGTAAAGTCTACTGTGTCCATTTACTTGCAACTACATTAGCAACTTTGTTCAGTTCAGTAATCTGAAAATCTTGTTTTATACTTTTTCAGCGTCGTAGTTGGGTTTTAGTTTTTTTACTTATGCAATATTTAATATTAACTATCCATCAATCAATTGATATAATAGTACCTATTCTCTGCTCTTCGTTAATCCTGTTTTCTCTTAAGAAACTATTCATTTCGATTAATCAATCTTTAAACTATGTGGCGCGGCTAGGGAGGGTTACTTTCAGCAAATTTACCGAAACATGCTTTATTTCTTTGTGCCAACGAAAACTGCATAATAAGTACTTCACGAAAATACCTGAATTTCATCTATAAGCTTTTGTTTCTATAGTTTAGTTTGATTTAATGGTAAATACATCAGCAATTTCTAGTTCATTAATAAGAGCTAAAACTAGTTATCGCAGGTTAATATGTATTAACAGAATAATCTTGGCAAATTGTAAATTAAGTAACTACATCTAAAACTTGTTATAATACAAAATTTGGTTTTTGTGCCATTCGTTTACAAATTTTTATGTATTAAATGATTTTCCTTTTTTTTATGGAGATAATTTCATTATACTTGTAGATTAATTGCTTTTTACTTTAGCTATATTTGTAACGAATCGTCGTAGCAGGTAATGGGTTTTACCCGTAGCTTTATCGCGAAGAGACGAATCGATTGGTGTATTTAACTCGTTTTTGGTAAAAAAATGCAGATAGTTGGTTTTTGCAATAATAGGTACGATTTTGTTTATTGCTATTTTATTTGCAACAGTGACATGTAATGCTATTAAATATATAAAATACGTAATAATTTTTTTGATGATGGCTTGTAACATTTTTGATTTAAAGAAAATATTTTCAAATTGATAAATCGATTAAAAATTATTATACTCAACCAATAGCAGATGTTTTTAAGCAAAGGCGAGACAGGTTAATTATATCTAACGAGATATATTCGATAATAACTGGGATGTTCCCCAGGTATACATATTGTCTTACTTAATTGATTAGGTATTTGCTGATAATTTAATTTGGCTTAATGAGTAATTAGTACAAATCATTCAATTTCTCGTTAATAATATGCAGCGCAGTATCTGCTTTTGAATATGAAATGTATGCTAAACTTACTTTTTGTTTCACTAAAGCGACATATTTTGACTTTGATCTCAATTTTAGACTTTAAATATGTCTTTAGATCAAACGCATCGATTATTAGAAACATTTAATTATTTATTGAATATGTTGACGTATCAGCGGGCGAAGTCTGAAGCAAAATGTTTGCCATTTCACGTAAACAATTTCAATTTTATGTTTTAATAAATCTCAAAAAAATATTTGTATTTTTTAACCGACTTCAAAAAAGGAGGAGGTTATCAATTCGACTGTAATTTTTTTTATCTTTTTTTTTTTTTGTTTGTATGTTACCTCATATCTCAGTCGTTTGTCGACCGAATCGAAATTATTTTTCGCCTACTTAGAGGGTGTACTTTCTAGTTGGTCCCATTTTTTCCATTTTGGGATCTGATGATGGGATCTTGGTGTAATCGAGAGAAACCCTCAAATTTTAAAGGCACGTATAGTATTTCTTTACTAGAATCTTAATGTTGACGTGTTGTTACGTCTGATAGTCAACATCTTGTGGGGCTGAGCTGATGGTGGAACTCCTTAACGCTTAGGAGTTCAGTTATTGTAATGACGAAACTTATGGTAGCTAATTTATACCTTCTTAAAAAATTGAATCATAAGGTGCAACTCCCCCCTCCCCCTCTTATGTAATCACTAAAAATAAAGAAATAAAATAAACTTTAAAAAAAAGTAAAAACCGACTTCAAAACCAAAATGCACTAAAAAGTCTTAAATAAACTCTCACCATTGAAAGGAAAGGAATCCGTTTTAGGAAAACAATTTCTTTTTGGAGTCACTTTGACCATCAAGCATCAACTATCACAGCACCGACTCCAAAAAGAAATTGTTTGCCTAAAACGGATTCCTTTCCTTTCAATGGTGAGAGTTTATTTAAGACTTTTTAGTGCATTTTGGTTTTGAAGTCGGTTTTTACTTTTATTTTTAAGCTTCATTCAAATTTTTTTCTCAATCAATAAATGCTTGAGCATTTTTCGAGCGCTGCCTGGTGGTTTCACAGGGAACTAGGTTAAGACTTCCGACACAGGGTACAGTTAAACTATAGGTTTTAAATATATTTTATTATTGAAATGTTTACTCCTTATCACAGCCAAACTTTTATAAAGAAGTACGGATATTAAGTACACTGTAAAAAGAAACTTCAGCCAACTTCAAAAGATCTAACTACCCACTAACAAACGTTCACATCTGTTGCTCTAACTTAAGCTGATACCACTCTGAATGCTAGCTAAAACTTTTAATTCCACGTCTCTTTCTTTAATGGGCTTCAGTAACTAGAGCGAAAGAGACAGAAAGACAGCTAGTGCATTAGCTGAAGCAGGCCGTGATTCATCGTTGTACCTGCACTTCGTATGACATACACTCTCCACTGGGAAGTTTTGAAGTTTACACTTCGTAACTTTGTAGAAACCTTTTTTAAGTATAAGGAAGAAAATAACAAACAACAAAACTTAATTGCACATGAAGATGGTAAATACTTTCTGGATTTTGTCTGTTCATGATTTTTACAAAATGATAAGGATAAACGGCTTTTCCACTTATAAATTAACAAAATTTGAACTACTCTTTAAGTGTTATACGGCTAAAGTGAAATGTATGTCACTCCTAATGTCATTTTACCTGGTTGAAGTTAATTTTTAACTAGTCATATTTTATTTAAACAGTGATCCAAACCTAGTATATTTTTTTGTGGTAAGGCTATATCAGTTTGATTGTTTACAAAGCCAAAACCAAATCCATATCTGAATTCAAATATGTAACTTAAGAAAAAGCGGCGGTAAACTTTACGATAGCCTTTGATACATTGATCGATAAACCACAGTCATTCCAGTTTCCAGAAACCTCAGCCCAGCAACTGACCTTCATGTAATTTGATAGGCAGATAGGAGTGATCCGACCAAAAAAGTATAAAAATGACATTTTTTTAAATAAATTCTGAAAAGAATTTATTTAAAAAAATCAAATCATTGTCCGATTTTTAAAAATGACATTTTTTTAAATAAATTCTGTAAAATAGGTAATGTTTTTAAATTAGGTGTTTTGTATCATACTCAACGAATATTCTTTATGTGACTTTGGTAAATTCGACTCTAAATCACACAACCGTTTCGAAAGTATATTTCCAACGCACTTTTAGCTTTGTATGGTAAATTTAGCTTATAATTTGGGAAAAATGGTAAGATTAGGAAGTTCAGTGACCTTTGAAGCTTGCAAGTGGGTTATTCTGCGCTGGTGAACTGAAGTAATGCAATTAACACTCGGCTGCCGAATAGTTTGCGTCCGACCGCAGGGTGCACTGTTATCATAGCAGATACTTAGCACTCAGTTAATATGTAACTGAAAGCAGAATATTTTTAATAGTTTTGTTGTTAACTGTCGATAAGTGTAAAGCGATTAATATGAAGTTGGAACCAATGTAATTTTACTACGGAATAAATAAAGAAAATCAATATTAAACACTACAAATTTTCAAACTTTTTGTATAGAGCAGTGCCGTCATTTTCCTACATCGGGCAGTTATTATTTGAAAAAATGTATATATCGGGTGTAACAAAAGGCTTAACGAAGCCGAAGACCACGTATTCTACCTATTTGTACGATCATTTTTTTCCTTGACACCATACCTGGGAAATGCCTGGTTACTGAGATATTGAAGGTCAAAGTGAAAATTTTTTTTTCGAGATTTCTGCATGAAAACCTTCTGTTTGTTATTACTAATCTTTTTCCCGAAGAAACATGTTGTCAATTTTTGGAACTTTATTAATTAAATCGATTTAAAGATAGCAATCCGCAATGAACCGCGCACATCACACAACAATAATGTCTTAGTGTGCGTACCCTCGCTGCGTAGCCACGCACTCCTCGAGCGAGGTCGACGAACGCTTACAGCTGATCGCGCGCGCCCGATCAGCTGGTAGCTGTTTTATTTAAAGTTGGCTTGCTGACTTTATTTATTACAACTTAATTTATTGGTTCTTGCCTTAAATCAACTAAATAAACCACCACCAGTTATTGTCAGAGTAAGTTAGTAGGTAGGTTGGTAGCTCTTACTTTGTTTGCGTTGCCCGCCCAGGATTCGAACTCCAAACCTTAGGTTCAAAAGCCTACACTTTAATCAACCATTTGAAGGCATGCAACGCAGTTTCTTACGACATGACTACAAAATTTCACAAATTGCAAATTGCTAACTTTCTCGGATAATTGAGGTGGATTAAAACGTAGGTATCGAAACAATCTTAAAGACTTAAGCTGTATCACATGTCTTAAGACTAATTTGTTTTAAAAAGGTGATAAGTTACGTAAAATCAAGCCCTGTAGATAAAGGCGCCTAGAAAAAGGGAACAGCAACATCAGAACTTATAAAACAACCAATTGATTAGTTTGGATTTTAATTATCTTAAGTCAAGCTCTTTAAATCCAACAACAATAAATTCTAATTCCTTTTTGAATAATTACGTTCAGCAACAAAATAATTGCAATTTAGAATTTGATCGATTAATTAAATAAGCAATTTATTAATTTATTCGCACAAATAAGCATACCATTAAAATTAAAATCTTTTTCGCTTCACCAAAAGTAGATACTTACAAAATTTATAAGTTATTGAAAATGGGATTCTTAAAGTATGCCTACCTACAACGTACGCCTAGATAAAAAGAATAGCAACATCCCTGAATTGCTAAACCGACCAAATGGTTCAGGTTTCTACTTTCGTAAATTAAGCTTTTAATAACTAAAAACATAATGAAGGATTATTTCATTTTATTACCTTTTTAATAACTACAGCTTGCAGCAAAATACTGCATACTTTAAGATACCAAAATCGCAAGTTGCAAATGTAGTTTTCGAATTATTTGCTCGACTAAATGTTACTTACATTTATCAAAAAAAAACAGGCTCTAAGGCAGTAATGGTACCGCCGTTTGACTGAATTGCTTCTGTTTTAAGTTCTTAATAAGACTTACAAATGATAACACGAACTGAAATTTTGGTATCCTTAAAGGCTTTAACAATCCATGTCCTTTTAATAAAAACCCTTAGCAAAAATGCAAAGCAAATTCACAACGCTGACTTTACAACCGATCGAGCTTGGAAGGGCCAAATACATGGGCCGCTTGCCAGCAAAGAAGTTGAGAACATGACACATCTTCTACTCATTGTTCTCTTACTCGTTGTATTCTTCCCTTCACATTTCGCTTCACCACCAAGCGATACGGAGGGCTTAATTTTACCTTCAATCACCATAAAATGATCTCACACTTGTTTATCTTACAATAACAAAACCTTCACTGATTATACACAATTCAATTTGTACAAAAGGTAGACTTATTATTACGATGTGGAATTTTCTACCAGTCATACTTGACAGTTAACCAGAAATTGTTGATTGCCTACTCCATTTCAATTTGAAATCTTCGCGCGGATCGCGTTCATCGCATGCATTCGGCTTTTCCCGCCCCCGCCGGCCAATAGCAAACGATACGTTCGGCGCCACAGAACACAGTTCGGCGCGGCCGCCGCCGGCTTTGACGGCGAAATCAAAGGCAAATACCTACTGAACGAACATTTAGTTCCGTTTGTCACGTCATCGAATGCGTTTGTAAATTGCAAGTACATATTCTGTTTTCGCGCACGGTTTGCTTTTTACGGTTATTGTTAAGTGTTCTTTGTGATAGTGAAAGTTATTAAAGATGCCTTGGTATCAGTACAGTGCTCGTGAGTTGGTGAACACGGTCTTTTGTTTTGGGATGGCTCATGGCAATGCGTCCGAAGCATTGTGTCTTTACGGAGCGGAATACCCTAACGCACATCAGCCTATAACGTGTGGGCTGGCATAGTACGAATCCAAATCCTGGGGCCAGTTTTTTTACCAGCGCGTATGGATGGGGCAGCCTACCTAGGCATGATAAATAACGTCCTGGTAGAGGCTCTGGACGACATGCCACTAATCCAGCTCCGAGACTCTTGGTTCCAGCATGATGGTGCACCGCCTCACATCGTGAGACCTGTGCGTGAGCGCTTGACGGAGTTGTTCGGAGACCACTGGATCGGCAGGTATGGGCCTCATGCGTGGTCAGCCAGATCACCCGATTTAACCCCGCTGGACGTTTTTTTGTTGGGCTACGTAAAGGACAGAGTGTTTGACCGGTCATGCACATCTAGTCATGAAATGCGTCAAAAAATAATTGACGTATTTGACGAATTTAAACGACGATCGGGGCGCGAAGGCATACTGGAATGAGTGCATGAGAACACGCGCTACCGAGCGCGTATTTGTTTGGCGATGGTCGCCAGTTCAAGCCGCAGCTGGTTCGGCTTGAGAGGCCTGACCTGGACGATTCGTATGGAGAGTAGGTAAGTACTTTTGTTTTACAGTTTGTTTTGCCGAGTGTAATTTTCGTAACGACGCGCGCGTAGGTACAGCGAACCGCGGCGCGTTGGTCTCCCGCCTCGCCCTGCTTGTCCCAACACACACGTTCAAATACACGCACACAAACCCAATCTGTAGCGCTTCGTGCGCGCAGTGCGCTATACATTGCCGGCAATAAATGCATGATTTATTTTAATGCCTAAAAATTAAAGTCGTTTCCCAGCGATAATTTTTGTTACATACGATTCAGTACAATGTACCTAATGCGAGGTTTAAGGCTTCGTTAAGCCTTTTGTTACACCCTGTATTAGTAATTGATTTTGTTATGCAACTTTATAACTGATACTTAATAATTTCAATTTAAGTACATTCACTTTGGCGGTGTTCAAATCGACACATAAATAATAAATTTACTATTTCATGAATTCCCATTATGTAATCTGAACCTCAGTCAGGTATTGAAATTAGCATTCATCATTTATTCTGCTGTTGGCTTCACTACACAGACGGAATTAATGATTTCGCCAAACACTAACATTAGCAAATGGTGCTAAAACTAATAATAAGCTGAAGTCCATTCTCTTTGTAAGCAAAAGAACTGTCAGAAGTACTTTTTATTATTGAATCGACTTCATTTAATATAAATTCGACCTCAATCACATTATAATTACTCTTGAAACCCTTTTTTTATCACTCGGTTGAAAATTGCATGTGATTTTTGCTTGAAAACAAATATAAAATCAATGGAAATTACGCGAAATATGGACGTTAGTTCTCACAAAATTCAGTTCTCCTTTTAAGAATTATTCCCGTGCAAAATGATACTATTTTTAACCGACTTCAAAAAAGGAGGAGGTTATCAATTCGACTGTATGTTTTTTTTTTTTGTATGTTTGTTACCTCATATCTCAGTCGTTTGTAGACCGAATTGAAAATTTTTTTCGCCTACTTAGAGGGTATACCTTCTAGTTGGTCCCATTTTTTTCATTTTGGGATCTGATGATGGGATCTTGGTGTAATCGAGGGAAACCCTCAAATTTTAAAGGCACGGATAGTGTTTCTTTACTAGAATCTTAATGTTGACGTGTTGTTACGTCTGATAGTCAACATCTTGTGGGGTTGAGCTGATGGTGGAACTCCTTAACGCTTAAGAGTTCAGTTATTATAATGACGTAACTTATGATAGGTAATTTGTAGCTTCTTAAAAAAATAGAATCATAAGGTGCAACTCCCCCCCCCCCCTCCCCCTCTTAGGTAATCACTAAAAATGAAGAAATAAAATAAACTTTTTAAAAAAGTAAAAACCGACTTCAAAACCAAAATGCACTAAAAAGTCTTAAATAAACTCTTCACCATTGAAAGGACAGGAATTCGTTTTAGGCAAACAATTCCTTTTTGGAGTCGGTGCTGTGATAGTTGATGCTTGATGGTCAAAGTGATGGCACCGACTCCAAAAAGGTATTGTTTGCCTAAAACGGATTCCTGTCCTTTCAATGGTGAAGAGTTTATTTAAGACTTTTTAGTGCATTTTGGTTTTGAAGTCGGTTTTTACTTTTTTTTAAAGTTTATTTTTTCATTGGGAAATTGGACATTAATCAATGAACATCACACGCCATCTCGACGCGAGTGATTCAAAAATAGGGACCAAGCATATAGTATTTTATCCTGTTACGCAAGGTAATTTTTAACTAGGTACTATAATATTAACCCAATAGACCAATGCTGGTTCATGCGATTTCGTGTGCTTATTAAAAAAATGCAACTTTTATATCGTCAAAATTAATTTCAAAACATAACTCGCTCTCTATTTATTTGCCAGTCCATTGCACTTAATTTTCGTCGGAATGAAGAGTAAATAAAAGCTGCAGAAATTCGCTCCGCATTTTGTATCATAGTAGAATTTGTATTCGCTATGAAGATTTATAGAACTGGGAATACTGAAGTTGAGAACATCCTCGACATGACCCATGTAGTTTATTATAAGTGTAGTTTTACGGCAGACTCTTTGGTTTTTTACTAGCTGAAGCTGTTTTCCATGCAAGTTGTTTTTAATGATACCCCAGATAATATAACACTACTAGTACAGATACCTCATCTCATACAAGAAAACGGTTCCGCCGAAACGGGTGATAGTAACGGGCCATGGAGAAGACTACAATACGGACTAGATGGAGCTACTGGAGTAGACTGGACTTGCCGATATAAAAGCACATCGGTTGCTCGCAATACAGTCCACGTTTTTACTTCCTCAATAGATGGCGCTAAACTCACTGCAGTCCACGTATTAACTTCATCAAAAGATGGCGCTAAATTTATTTTCGTGTGCGACCAGTAGATTTCAGCTTCGGCTGTCGATACGATTGCATCCAGATTTGGGTAGGTACCTACACAAATAAATAAAAAATGTGATCACTCGCATAAGGTAATTTTTTTTTTAAAGATGTTATTATATTTATCCCTCAAGCGTATTTGAACGATACACAATAGAAATTCCATTGTTATGCGGTCTCATGCGACCGCTTGGGCGTTGAAGCAGAAACCCTATTTGTTGTTTGTTTTCTTATAATACAGAGTCTAACAAAACTAGTTTTATAGAGTTTTTTCAAAGTTATGTTTCCTAACATACTAATTCACTTCTATATAAGGAAACCTGCTATACTTCTACCTATATACCTATACACACATACGAACCAAAGGTATCTGCTCTGTAAGTCAAATGTTCATGCTTTCTACTCTAGTCATCTCAGTCACCCGCACCAGGATAACATGGGAGCAAGCAAGATGGCTTTAGCCGAAATAACGTGCAACGTCTTACAGAGTAGGCCCCCAGTTTTGTCTACTTACTCATTAGACACTTATGAATGAAAGAAACTTTCAAACAAGCTGTGTAAATTAAATGAATAACCTGGGGGTTTACGGAGTTAGTGGCAGATTTGCATACTTACTTTATAGTTGCAGTCTTTCCTTTTTACTCCTACTACTAAAATAATAACAGACACAACCTTATCAATAACGTTAATTAACGTTGCCTAACCAAAATAAATAATCAGCCAAGCAAGAAATTGTAAGACAAAGGCGTTGTAGTGTTTACCTACCTAAACAGTTAACTGATTCTATTATGCAAAAAATTAAGTCTCCTACCTACCTAAACCTCAAAAGAGACATAAGCAAATGATTCCTTTGGTATAAGCAGGCTAAGGATATAGATAAGCATAAAGAAAATACGACATTGATGCAACAATTTATTTTGAAACGTAAAATACTCGTGGATAATGTTGTTATTAATAAACAATTATTTTAGCCCTCTAAAACAAAAATTATTCCATGGCGTCTTAGCTAATTCATAAAAAAATTACCTATTTACGGGAATGTTAGTTAAGGATTAACGGTAGGTAATATAACACTAAATGTCTAAGGTTTCGATACATATCATCACGTATCACTTGTTACACGATTTAGAATGTTTTTATAACTTCTGCGTAAAACTGGTACAATTCTACGTAATCACGCACTTAACAAAATCACAGTCATCTTCTCTTCATAAACAATGTCATGTTCTTCACGTAGGTAGATAGGTAAGGCATGAAGAGGTGATAGGTGGGGCGCCGCGCCAGCCAGGGCACCGGGCCCACCCTGAACCACGACGGCCGAACCCGAAGGAAGAATACACGGAGGCCAAGATGTCCGTGCTGTAGAGGAACACCCGCCAGACCTCTCAAATCCACCCGTCTAGCCGCTTCAGGAAGACTGTTGTTGTTTACTGTTCAGGCCGTTCTTGACTACTTGCAATAAGTGAATATCAAATTCAGTCGACGTCCTTTACGTGGCAAAATGATTTTGCGACTGATGGATGCAATAAAAATCACACGCGCGCGTGTGGACGGCGAAAGAACAACGCCGCCACCCGCCCAGACACAAAGGATACCGCTCCTTTGTTTGCGTCTGCCGCGGCGCGGCGAACCGATTGACGGCTGGCTTTGTTGGTGTGCGTGCGCATTTGACAGTGTTGTATAGTAAACAGGTGCAAATAGTGTGTTTTTTTACACTTTTAAAAGTGCTACTTTTTTGATCTCTGAAACTAGCCTGATTTTTTTTTCTCAAATTTGGTGAGCGTAATCTGTATGATGTATATATACCGCACGTTGGCGGTCGATCATTGGTTTTGTTAGACCCTGTCTGTATAAAAGTCCTGTGTAATAATAATATGTAATAAATTATTAACCCCAACAAAAAAGATTTAGATTTGTCAAAGTGATCGCAATCTTTTTTGATGTGTGAATTATGTATCTTAGGTAAAAGAGAGATAGATGAAGAATGAAGAGTAGGTACCTACCTACCTGGATTTTCGATTCTTTCTGATTCTGCAAGGAATGGGATAAGCTCTGAGCCATACTGCCATAATTAATAAGCATATCTGGCGTTAAGCATTTGTACATAGATATATGTATATTCATTTATATCAATACGTTTGTACCTAGTAACATTTTGAATTTATTTGCCAGCAGTTAAGCCAGAATCAAAAATACGCGCTCGTAAAAGATCCCGTATCTTTGACATGATGTAATTTCGGTCGTATCAATAATGCTTCAACACCCGAGCGGTTGCAGGCAACCGCATAACAAAAGAATTTCTATTGTGTCTCGTTCACATACGCTTGAGGGAATAATCGTTAATGTCTAAAGAATGTTACATTACCTACATACTACGAATATAGTTTATCAAGAGCATAAAAGTATTTTAATAAGCTGCAAGCGGTACCGGCTTCCCCGAAATACTAAATAATAAGAAGACCGTTTTAGTACTAGTAGTATTATATTATCTGGGGTTTTAGTGAAATTAAACCTTGCGCTCATAAAGAGGTCAAAAATTGCGAAAAATACTCAAGTATTTTTCTTGCTAATGCGATTTTGCGCCTTATGCGTATCGAAATATGGATGCATTTTCTATTAAATACTTTCAACTTATTTTAGTAGGCACTATAGAGCCGGAGGCTCTATTTTTGAAATACTTGCGACAAGATGGCGTATGACATTCACTGATTATACTCCAATTTTGGAATGAAAACCAGTTGAAATCCATTCAGAAGGGATTTGAATAAATATATCTAAATTTTGTGAGTACCTACTCACGTCCTTATTCACGGTATTTTCGTTGATTATTTGTTCGTTTTCGAACGCAAATCACACGCCATATCCAAGCGAGAGATTCAAAAATAGAGGCACAGGAGCTCTATTTTTGAATCACCCGCTTCATGATGGCGAGTGATTTTCGTTCGAAGATGAATTAAAATCCATAGAAAAAACTCGTTGTCGCACGAAAATCACTCGCCATTTCGAAGCGAGTGATTCAAAAATAGGGCTCCTGGGCGCCGATAAGAAACTCAAAGGCTCAAACGAAAAGTATTTCCTTAAAGTAGGTATTTCGTTTTGTACATTGTCTTCTATATGCAGCAAAATTGGTAGGTATTTACCTCCCAACCAGGAGGCCGATTCTCGCGACAATCGAACTTTTTTCGTGTGTTTATTTACCGAAAAAAATCTAGTAAAATATCTACACGTAAAAAAACTATCACACGAACAAAATCTAAGTAGGGTAAACATACCGGTTATCGGCCGTTTAAGCGACTTGTTGACTTCAGAGTTGATTTCTGTCATAATGCTGAACGTCAAGACTTTAAAAAAATAAAACATTTGGACCTACAATAGTCTAGTTTCATAATACCTAACGTTAATAGACGTAGTAGTGATACATGATTTAAAAAAAAATCTATTTGTAAATATAGCAAATAAACCGGTATATTTCGGCCTTATTACTCAGTTATCGTCCACCAATGCACTGGTTATCGGCCACCTAATGCACGGTAGGAAAATTAGTGTTATTCAATAGCACATAGGGCTCATAATAGAATGAAAGTAAAACAAATAATAAATACGGCCGGAAATAGGTTTTGTGAAGACTAGCTATCGGCCGTCACACTTTTGGTATTTTTAAAGGTCATATCTTTGGAACTATCAGGTAAACGGGCGGCCGGAATCTAGTTTTCTCTTTACAAAATTAAAGCTGTTTACTATTATAATAGGATCTCTGTTTGTAAATATAAGGTTTCCGCAATATTAGCAAAGAAAAATGACGTAAGTAAACTGGTTTCCCGACCACCCGGTCGGAAAGAGGATTTTTAAACTAAACGATAACTTATTGTCCGACCATCAAAAATCTATACTAATATTATAAAGCTGAAGAGTTTGTTTGTTTGTTTGTTTGAACGCGCTAATCTCAAAAACTACTGGCCCGATTTGAAATTTTTTTTTTACGTTGGATAGTCCATTTATCGAGGAAGGCTTTAGGCTATATAACATAAAGATACGACTCATAAGACCACAGCAGAAATGAAAAATGTTGCGAAAACGGGAGAAAGATATTCCTTTTCAGAGCTTCCGCTGCATACGCTGCGGAAACCGCTTAAGTTACACAAAAATCATGTATGACAGGATTGTTCAGCATTAAGAGTTCTAAAATAAAGTCCGCGACAGCATATGTCTATCTTTTATGGTTGACTTACTACAACCTTTTTTATGTTTATAAATTTGTAAAAAAATAATGCATTATTTTTAGAGGTGTATTATACACACAGGTATTTATTCTTATCAAAATAAATACATTCATCATAACGAGCATTTCATTTAAAACCAAGTTGCCCTTTATATCATTTGATTTCAATAAATATCTTAGGAGCTATCACAGTTTTAACATAACTCCGCACCAAAATAATGTTCGCAGCTTGAGTACAACGTGCGCTTGCGTTAATCTATACTAATATTATAAAGCTGAAGAGTTTGTTTGTTTGTTTGTTTGTTTGTTTGTTTGTTTGTTTGTTTGTTTGTTTGTTTGAACGCGCTAATCTCAAAAACTACTGGACCGATTTGAAAAATTATTTTTACGTTGGATAGTCCATTTATCGAGGAAGGCTTTAGGCTATATAACATAAAGATACGACTCATAAGACCACAGCCGAAATGAAAAATGTTGCGAAAAAGGGAGAAAGATATTCCTTTTGAGAGCTTCCGCTGCATACGCTGCGGAAACCGCTTAAGTTACACAAAAATTATGTATGACAGGATTGTTCAGCATTAAGAGTTCTATAATAAAATCCGCGACAGCGTATGTCTATCTTTTATGGTTGACTTACTACAACCTTTTTTATGTTAATAAATTTGTAAAAAAATAATGCATTATTTTAAGAGGTGTATTATACACACAGGTATTTATTCTTATCAAAATAAATACATTCATCATCACGAGCATTTCATTTAGAACCAAGTTGCCCTTTATATCATTTGATTTCAATAAATATCTTAGGAGCTATCACAGTTTTAACATAACTCCGCACCAAAATAATGTTCGCAGCTTAAGTACAACGTGCGCTTGCGCTAATATATTATAAAGCTGAAGAGTTTGTTTGTTTGAACGCGATTATCTCAGGAACTGCTAGACCGATTTGAAAAAATATTTCTGTGTTGGATAGCTTATTTATCGAGAAAGGCTTGAGGATATTAAACATGACGCTGCGACGGGAGGGGAGGGAGCAAACTCAAAACGCGCGGACGAAGTCGCGGGGGACCGCTATATATTATAAAGCTGAAGAGTTTGTTTGTTTGAACGCGCTTATCTCAGGAACTGCAGGACCGATTTGAAAAAATATTTCTGTGTTGGATAGCTTATTTATCGAGAAAGGCTTTATGATATAAAACATGACGCTGCGACGGGAGGGGAGGGAGCAAACTCAAAACGCGCGGACGAAGTCGCGGGGGACCGCTAGTATAATTATAAAGCTGAAGAGTTTGTTTGTTTGAACGCGCTTATCTCAGAAACTGCTGGACCGATTTGAAAAAATATTTCTGTATTGGATAGCTTATTTATCGAGAAAGGCTTTAGGATATAAAACATGACGCTGCGACGGGAGAGGAGGGAGCAAACTTAAAACGCGCGGACGAAGTCGCGGGGGACCGCTAGTACTACATATTATGAAAAGTTTGGTCAGTTTGGGCACTTTAATATTGAATTAACACATGCTTCATACACATAAACCAATTCATTCGCATAGGTGAATGAATTGGTTTATGTTATGATATATTCACATAGGTGAATGAATTGGTTTATGTGTTCGTACAATCGTAACACTCAAAAACTCACCTTTGAAAATCAACCCACCTGCTATTTTTTTGGCTAAATTTGCCACGCCTCCAGACACCAAATTTTGAAATGGCGCGTGAGGGCTCAGATTGCAAATTTCCAGGTTAAGCCGTTGGATTATGAACCATGAACGTCGTCCGAGTCGAATGACGTGAAATTGAAAAGAAGCTGCCTATACACTGTTTATTATTCAAAATAATGTGCGAAGTGGCCGAAAAGGGGTAGTGGCCGGTGAACCGGTATGTTTACTTTGATACCTGGTTTTGAGCCCTGGTGCTGATTTATGGACGTACTTTTAAAATAAAAATAAATAAAAATAAAAATAATAAATGATGTCCATAAAGTATAAAATTATATCAAAACACAAAAAAATTTTAAATTTAGAAAATAATTATAGTAAATTGCAATTAAATTAAAATTAAAATGAGTCGAATCAAATACAAATACTAAAAATATGTCAATTACAAAATAAATTAAATTATAATTAATAAAGTTATTCATTGTTCTATTATAATTATTATTATTTAATTTAAATATCGGCCACTCTCTGGATCACCAGGCACACTTGTATGTACTTTCGTCCAGTGCTGCAGAAGAGGGCAGTCTGGCTTCTGACTGAGGACATTCAGGATGGTGTTAGGGCTCCCGCGCGCACGGATCATCAGCGAGTCGATACGCTTGCGCAGCACTTTAAAGACCTGGTACTTGAATTAGCAAGTACGACCTATGCCCACTCGTAGCGTCTGCTGGACACTAAGTTTCTCGGAATCAATTGTCTATTTATAAGCTAAAATACTTGATTAAAAAATCACACATTGTGGTTAATGGATGGGTTATTCCGGTATTATGTTTAAGCACACAACTTATTTCATTGAGTTTTCAACCGAGTTCAAAAAATGAGATTTTCTGCTGTACTAGGTAGGTATTTGTCCGCGAGTTTCGATGCAGTTTTCAGTATGTTTTATCAGGACGTTTAGTTACTTTTATGGAAAAACATTATTTAAGATAATTGAGTTTGCAATCAATTCAATACTTATTTTCATTTTTAGTACTTTAACTTACTGGCTCTACAAATTTATCGATTACTACAAAATACAATGATACAATACAATTAATGACACTGTGCGTACCCAGCCTGACCTTGATATATAACTTGTCTTAACATTGCTTCACTTTCCTCCTCCAACGATATTGTTCGTAGTTGAGTTACAGAATTTTTAGTGTTTTTTTCGTTCTTCCTTTTTATGTGCATTAAGATTTATGATTATATTATGATATGATGATTTGTATTACAAACACATAAAAACGAAGAAAAAAAAAACACTAAAAACAATAGACGTTAATCTATTCTATGCTTAAATCGTAAGATATTACTGCTACGATGCATTTTGTTAGTCTACAATTTAACGCATAAGCGCAAGTTAGTATACTATTAATTATTAATTGAAACCAGTTATGCGTCTTTATCTAATAAAATTTAAAAACCGTATAGGATTCCGTTGAATCTTGACACCCGCGCAAAATACCTATAGAGTGACCATGATCAAAGCAATGAGTAAGAATTATAGTCACTTCAGAATCAACAAAAAAACTTATAATTGTGAAAAGCATGCCGTGATTTAACAAAATCACTTACCTATACATAAATAAACGTTTTATCAAATAAAAGAAAAACATTCTGGAAAAGTGGAACATTAACTTGTATTTTTTTTCACACCAAGCTGTCTCAGGGTAGATTAATTTTATGACTGCTGCCAAATATGTGGCGTTTTCAAATTAGGCGTTTTTTACCATATTTGACGAATATTTCTTATTTGACGTTGGTAAAATCGGCTTTAAGTAAAAAAGTAAAATAATTAACATCGTCGAGTTTGAACACACCGCGAAAATTATGGGATGAATAGACGTCAATTTTTTCACACAAGTGTGGAAAATCGGGATAACCTCTTTTCCTTGCCTACCACAGTTGCCTTTACAAGTCGCATTTACAAAATTATGTTTGCGACAAAACATAAACAAAAATAGGGTAACTCGTACATTTTCTGGCATCCGGCAGTTCATGGCCACCTGGCAACAATTCTCTAATGTTTTGGTTTAACCAACGAAATACTATTATTTGTGATTTATATTATAAATAGTAATAATAATAGTAATTAAAAATAATTAATTACTTAGCAACCGTGGTCGAGAAATCGCCTACTACGCAGCGGGTTGCGGGTTCGATCCCCGCATAATGTTACGGGTGTTTTCTATGTATATCATGTATGTATTTACAAACAAAAAAGTATTTAAGTATTACATCCGTTGTCTGGCACCCATAACACAAGCTTTGAGTAGCTTACTTTGGGACTAGATGGTGATGTGTGGGAATGTCCAAAGGATATTTATTAGCAACCGGCCGTTAGCCGTTTAAGATATCGTTTTTGAATTTTCGGAAAATGGTGTTGATCACTGAATGTCATCACACACATCAATGGTTTTATTTGTAACTTTACTGCATGTTAACAGAAATTAAATGAATAATATACTACTTCATTTTGTTTGATAATTCATACAAAACAGAATTGTTGGGGTGGCTAACAACTGCAATGGAATTGTTATCATTTTCTAATTATAGTTAAGTATTTTAATATTTTGAGGTCCCTGGCCTAGGAGCCAATGAATGAAAATATTTCGATTGTGGGTTGAATAACTATGTTAGCTCTTAAAAAAGATTTAAATAAATTATGAAATTAATTCAGTCATCAAAAGCATCACTATTAAATAAAATTACAATAAAATTTAATAAATAGTAAATATTATAACTTCAAAAAAAATAGTATATTGACTGCGCATGAATCATATCACAATGGTTCTGGTAACTTCAGTCAAATCGCTGTGCGAATGCCTACGGTAGGTACTCTATTGCGACTGGCCCTCACCCTGCGCACCAGGGATTTGCACCGCTTGCGCAAACTAGTAACTCACAAGCACGCGGTTTTGAGTATTATCATCATTTTTAATAGCCTCAGGATGGACACTGTACATAAACCCCCTCCATGAAACCTTTAAACGGTGGTATTCATGTATAGTGATCCTTTAATCTATACAAAGTCGTATGCTTGTAGACATTTTCACTTGACTTTTGATGCTCCAATGTAGATTTTTCCTGCCCCAACGGCCATCATCATTTGCGCTATGGGCCTTGCCTATTGCCACTTCAGCTCACTGTTTCGTAGGGTTATGTTAGTTACATACTTTTGCTTTACGCATCTCTTCATTTCGAGATCGAAGAAAACTTAGCTCTTTTATGAAGCCCATAGTTGGAAATCATGTGTTGCATCCGTTTGAAGTTCCTATTTCACGTTGAGGATTAAAAATCCAAATAATTACTGCTTAGTACGCAATTCAAGAGTTCAGTTTCCAATAGATACTGGAGTAAGTATTATATGAGTGTTCGACAATATTTTCTTCTTGTCCCTGTACATTTCAATATCTGTTGAGGTGAGAGGCTCGGTCAACGTTAACAGCACAATATCAAGATTATCCAGCATCTTTGATACATTGACTAATTCATCGGATATCAATCAGTGTGTGTGATAATTCAGCCACCGTCATGATACATGTTGATTTTCCCCCAATGCGAATCTTATGTAGGAGAGGCAACCTAATTTTTCTTGCCAAGTTTTTTTTACAAATACACATATCCACTTATTAAAAATTTTAAGAAAACACATTAGTTGTTAGGTGCAAGATTTAACCCAGCCTATTGCACTTTATTAGGTGTGCGTAGTAAAAAAACTAAATATAAATCTTAAAAAAAATTCCTAAGTCGATTTTAATTATATTGAAGTTTGTCATCATTCGTTCATGGTCTAATCGTTTAAACTGCCTCGGTAGCGCAGCGGTTAGAAGGTTGCACTTTAAAGTGACGGCTGCACCAGAGGTCCACAGGTTTGCGCACACACTTGTGCACTATAATATGTCCCGCGCAGTCTGTTCGTTTTTTGATTATAGTTTGAAGTCTCCATTGTTAGGATACATTTATTTATGTAAAAAATAGTTATAGTACAAAATTCGGTTGCAAGTCAACATGGCCAAAAGTGGTCATAAATAAAACAAAATCAGATTTTATATCCAGAAAATCATTTTTTGAGTAATTAATACTTACCAAATATGAGCAATGCAGACAAGAGATATTTTTGAATTATTCAAAGTCCTTAAACGGCAAGAACCTACTCGAACAACCAAAATTTTGCACACGCTCTTAGCGTTGGTTGCCTATCAATATGTGTACCTAATAATGTGACAAAATCTCCTAACATCGTGTTTAAATTCTGGCCATACAATGAGTTTTCTATTTATTTGTACTACTATAACTAATATTATAAAGCTGAAATCTAGTTTGTTTGAACGCGCTAATCTCAGAAACTACTGAACCGCTAAAAAAAAATGTGTCGGATATATTATTAATCGACGAAGGTTTTGGGCTATAAAAAATCACGCTACGGCTTAGAAGAGCAGAAGATATATCCTTTCTTTCCCTTTATATCCTTTGGACATTCCCACACATCGCCATCTAGCCCCAAAGTAAGCTACTCAAAGCTTGTGTTATGGGTGCCAGACAACGGATATAATACTTAAATACTTTTTGTTTGTAAATACACACATGATATACATAGAAAACACCCAGACCAATACAAACAGACATGTTCATGCACACAAATGTTTGTATTGTGCGGGGATCGAACCCGCACCCGCTGCGTCGTAGGCGATTTGTCGACCATTACACCAGACGGGTCGTCATTATATCCTTATCTCACTAACTCGGTGATGAAGCGAACGATCTTTACGTAACTTTATATCGAGAGATCAAAATGAGCCGTTATATCAGAGAGAGCCGAATGAGTAAAGAGCTACTTACGATGATGCGAATGATTCTATATATAAACAAAAACCCTTTAATAAGGATATGCTATTGTTTGTTGTCATACAATACATAACTACTAATAAGAAGCTCACAGTTTTTTGTATGTTTTATACTTATTACGTACGTTAATTATTTATATTACTTTATAAAGAAAATAATAACCATTTGATTTTCCTTCATACTAAGCAGGCTTAGGACTGTCAACCTAGATAAAAAATGTTAATGACAGTTTTTGAATTTAAAACACCTGAAAAGTAACTAACTCAATGTTTGTTTAACAATAAAATCAAGTTGTCGCATTCAGTAGTCCAAAAACTTGCTATTATTCCGACAACCGAAGTGCGCCGGCTCTAATCACAAAAGAAACTAAAAAAACGTCAACAAACATTCAACCAGCCAATATTTATAGAACCGCACGCAATGCAAATTGAACTTAATTTTTTTAACACTACGAAAACATACAGATTCTACCGTTTTACCGAGCCACGGTTCGGTCATAATACCTACGCACACTGCGAACGTATCTTCCCTTCTCTTTCTTTCGCTCTAGAAATGTAATGAAGCCGTCTTTCTTTATCACCGGCTTCGACTCAGTTAGTATATCTGAAAATTCAACTTTATCTCTCGGATATAGAGATTTATTTGAAACACAAGTGAGCTACGGATATATGAGCCGTTTGGGTGAGAGAGGTTTTTTATCTTTCTCTCGCGAGCTACACAAGTCTACTTGAAATTACCGTCTGGCATCACTGGTCAAATGAAACGCATTCATAAAAATGCGCCATCTATACTAGTTTGTTGTCAACTTTCCACCATGCCACATAGTTTTGTCGTATGCCGACAGAGGGTTAGAGGGTAGTAAAAGCATGCTTTTATGCTTTTTACACTATTTTTGCCAATTATGGAAAAAAACAATGGTATTGAGTTTTTTTCTCTTTTAAACAACTGAAAATGTTTATTAACATATTTTTCGGGTATTATCTTCACGTATCTTAGGATTTTAGTCTATCTAATAAACAGTAATTGCGCTAGCTATACACGTGTCGCCATCTATTGAGAAATTTTAAAGGCTATGTAACTTATGTACCGAATGAGACCCCGTGATGATACTGATCTAACTTATTTTATGAAAATTCCTTGCAATGGACATATAAAACCAAAAGCACTAAGAACTAAAGGTTTAGTATAAACATCAAACAGGCATCAACCATACGAAAGCACGTTACGTTAATGGAGCGGCTACGTCGCAGCATGAGATTAGCTACGTATAAGTAACAGAAGGCTCGGCGGATCGCGTTTGCTACAACTTATAATAATTCTTCTTCTAACGACACCACATTTGAAAGCGTGGAATTTTGAGAGGATTTAGTGGATTAAAAAAAACTGGCTAAGTGCGAGTCGGACTCGCCCACTGAGGATTCCGTGCCGTGATCCAGAATTTAACTGAAAGAAAGTTACGTTAGCGGTTGTTGAAAATGTGCTATATCTCAAAAACTTCTAGCTCGATCCCGTCTAAACTAATTTTCGTTGAAAGTATTTGTATTATATATTTTATTCAAAATTTACACTCGCTTAGTTTAGAAGTTAAAGGGGGGGGGGGTGCCCATTTTACCACTTTGGAAGCGTATATCTCGCAAACGTTAGACTTTAGTTTAGACTAGGTTTAAGAAACCTCTATTTTTATTTTAAAAGACCTATCTCTTGACTCCCCCCCACACGCATAGATTTGACAAAAAAAAATGTTTTTAGTTTCATGTATGGGATTTCTTGAATACTATATTATTTAATTTAACCCAACGTCATAGTGACAAATTTGTGTTTTTTGACACAAATAAATCTCCTAACAATTCATTTTTACTGACTGGCGGCTCTTTTCACCTGCCTTATAAAATCAAAAAACGAATTGCTAATTTGTTAGCATATAACATTAATAGTTTAATGAATCAAACCATATCTCATGGTTATCAACATGTATTTAATAAAAGTAATATTGATGTAATTAACCAGACAACCTCTGACGCTTTAAACTTAGAGGGCAGACAAAGGCCAGGTCTAGTTTTAATGATGTTCACCAAAATATACAAGGCCTGGCTGGCAAAGAGCTTGAACTATCATTAGTATTACTTGATTTAAGTGTTCATGTAATGTGTGTTACAGAGCATTGGAATAGAAATTGGGAAATAATGATTAATATTGATATATTATACAGTCGGTAGTTCGTTTTTAAGAGAGACCACTACTAGAGGGGGTGCGCTCATACTTGTAAATAATGAATTGAACTTTAAAGATCGCAGGGATTTTGTGTCACTCTCTTTATAACGTACTGTCGAACTAGCGTGTACCGAGCTAGAACAATATATCATTCTATGTGTGTATAGCCCTCCCGACGCTAGTTACCAACTTTTTGAACCAATTATGAAAGAAGCACTAAAAAGGTTTCGAAATCGAATAAGAAAATAGTTTTTGTGGAGTTTTTAACTATGATATTTTAAAAGAACGAAAAATTGCCAATCAATTTCTTAGTCTGTATAAATCTTTTAATTTAAAGAATCTCTTTAGGTAACCGACAAGGACGACCCCTAGTACGGCCACCTGCTTAGATAATATTTTTTGTGATGAAAATGCTAGTGTTGTTGACTAAGGTATCTTAATTGGTCTCAGTTCTGACCATAGAGGTCAAAAGGTCTATTTTGAACACAATCATACCGCAATAACACCTGTTGAGACTTTGTATAGTCCTGTTACAGTAAATACGTTGGATAGATTTAGGCATACAATAAGCGATAGTGTATATGCAACTAAACAAAATACTAGTGATAGTGTAGATAAGCAATATGAAGATCTGTTTCATTTAATTAAAAATGATTTTGATGAAATATTTCCCTTAAGGATGAATAAATCAAACAAGGCCAAATGTCCATTTAATAATTGGGCCACGGCAGGGATTCATAAAAGTAGGAATAAACTATATGAATTGTATAGTCTTCGAGAAAGTTAGCAAGACCCAAACTTTATTGATTACGTCAAAAATATTTAAAAAAGTATGTGCTACAGCTAAATCACACCATCTTCGTAAAATAGTATCTAGCTCCAAAAATAAAGCAAAAGCTACTAAGCATCATTAATAAAGAAACCTGTAAAAATAAATTAAGAGATAATAAATTTACATTAAAAATCAATGATAAAACACTAAATTCAAATCAAGAAGTTGCAACTGCTTTTGAATCGTTTTTTTTTCACATATTGCGCCCACTACAACTAAAAAACTTGCCTCTTCTTCAGTAATAGCCAAACCTATTCTAAAACTTTATGTCAACGAATGTAATTCTCAATTTCACTTCAGACGTGTAGGACCTGAAGTAATAATAAAAACATTTCTTGAGTTGAATATGAAAAAAACTGAGGATCTGTGGGGACTATCCGTGCATATTATAAAATCAATTATCGACTTAATAGCTCCTCAACTAGCAATAATTTTTAATAAGTGTGTTGATGATGGCCAATTTCCTAGTTTAATGAAGATTAGTAAAATAATACCGCTTTTCAAATCGGGTGACAAAAGCAACCCCTCAAACTTCAGGCCAATATCGATTTTGCCAGTCTTGAGTAAAGTATGTGAAAAGATTATATTTAACCAAATTTAAGATCACTTTTCATCAAATAAGTTACTACATAATAAACAATTCGGTTTTACTAAAGGTAGAAGCACTACGGATGCAGGAGTTGCTCTTTTAACACATGTTTTTGATGCCTATGATAATAGGCATGATGCTTTAGGAATTTTCTGTGATCCATCTAAAGCGTTTGATTGTGTGGACCATTAAACATTACTCATAAAAATACGTCATTATGGGGCATCTTTAAACTTATTAAACTTAATTAATTCTTATCTATCAGGTAGAACGCAAAAAGTATATGTAAACGGAATTGAGTCTTCCGGAACGCCTCTAACAATGGGTGTGCCCCAGGGATCTATATTGGGACCACTTTTATTTTTGATATATATAAATGACCTCCCGTATTTTGTAGGGAATCTTTGTGATATAGTATTGTTTGCAGATGATACTTGACTAATATTTAAAATCCCAAGAGGTGAAGAAAATTTTGACGATGTAAATAATACTCTTTCCCAAGTGTTAAATGTAACACTAGAGGAAGAAGGAGATTGTTAATTGTAAACCCATTGGTTGACAATTAACAATCTCCTTCTTAATGGAAGTAAAACTAAATGTGTAAAGTTTACGATGCCTAATGTCCGTCAGGCATCAACACAGGTTAAGATAAAAGACAAATCGCTTGATTGATGTTCTACGGTATTTTACTGTGGGGCTCGGCTGCTGATATAGAATCAATTTTTGTAAATTCACAAAAACTGTGACACGAGAATTTTATATATTAGTTATATATATATATATATATATATATATATATATATATATATATCTACCATTGTCCGAAAGGAGGACAATATATGCATATATATATCTCTGGCATAAGTGTCCTAGTTGGCGATTTATAATGTCGATTTTTTAGATAAAATACTTTTTGAATTTACATCAATTTGATTGTCTCATTTACCTACACTCAGTTTTGTGATATTATTAACGATTTAGTTTTTGTTTCAGGTACGTCTGTTTAGAACGCTCAGTCTCAGGTATGACCGAATGTATCGAACCTATTCCAATTGAATTAAAAAATATATTTCATGATCATGATAACGAAAAATGTTAACAATTTAATTTATTAGTTGCTTCCAAATGTTATAAAATAAAAAATCTACAATATGCACAAAATGTTTCATGTTCGTGAACATGACAACTCGATAACATTTAATTGCATAAATGTTTCGTAAAACTGTCGCCACTCGTTTTACAAGCGTTTATTTTATTCCCGTTCGTAACAGGGATTTAAAAGTAATTATGTATGCGGCTATGTTAGATATACTCCTAATATTAAACATGGATCCATTCCAAACTACTCTGAGAATAATGTATTTTTACATAATATTTCTTTCATTCTTAGGGTTCCGTAGCCGTATGGCAAAAAGTGGAACCAAAAATAATACATAGTGTAGATTTTTACAAACACTCTCAACAAAAAATTGTTTAAACCAGATCTTATCAGTATTTTTTGAGATATCGCACGTTTTCAGCAACCGCAATCATAACTTTGTTTTTTATACAAACTATAAAAAAAAACTATTAGCTGTCAACAAAATATTGTGATATTTTAGCTCAGTGGATGAAAAGGTTTCCTAGTTCAGTTAAATCCGACACGAAACCTGCAGTTCGCTAGTCCGACTCGCTGTCGTGTTTTTTATTTATTTATATGAATAGATCGCATTCAAAACAGATGAATTGTAGAGAAATCAGGTTGTTTTTTACAGAGTACTGTTCTCTTTTCCTATACTATAATGAGGTTCTGCCACCGAGTCCATGTTGTCATATCTATTTTTCACCAGAATCTCAAACAAATATCAGCATATTTGCATCGCAAACTCGGTGATCCGTGTTAATCATCGTAATAATAAATCAATTTGCCGCGGCTTAACCGATAGAGCCGTCCGCAAGATGTTTACTTGGGACGTAGGTATTCAATTCCCAAGTTTGACCACTGAGATAGAGTTGATTATATGTTCAGAAGTGACAATCCATAAACCGAACAGCGCGGAGAACTGATGGCCTTTGTTCTAGATTGAAGACCTTTTGCCCAAAAACGCAGTGTAGGACGTCCACAAACAAGATGGACACGACTTTGTTCAAATCGTAGGATCATACTGGATGCAGATTGCTTTCACCCGGTCGCCACTTTGGTAGAGACGTTTGGACGTCCTTTTGCTGATAATGATGATGATAGTCATCATTGTCAGCAACGTAACAGCAGCAAGCAACCGTAACCAAAAAGCCGTCACAAACCAACTAGAGCTATAAATAAGTGAGAAAGCAGCGGAATTAATGTTTATACTCAGTGAATTTTTGTAACTTGCTGCCATTTTTTAATCTATTGCAATTATAAATAATATGTCTATGTTAAAATTTCTGACTCACTTGAATTGCGCGACGACTATGTCACAAAAGTTGAAATGACGAATGGCAGGCCGTCATTTATTTTAAAGTAATAAACCGAAGTTATATTATTCATTTATTTTATTTATTTAAGTTAACGAAAAGTGTCGACTTTTACTAATTAATCATCGATTCGGGTTCCCCCACAGCCCCTCCATATTCAGCTTCAAAGTCACATTAACTAATCTCAAAGTTACAAGCCAAGGTCATTTAAGCTCGTATTAAGTACAAGCCCTTAGGGTTCAGTTATATTTTTACTGTGGCACACCAATCTCCGTTCTAGATATAATATTGTTTTTGAATATTTCTTTTTATTATTTTTGACACTTTTGAATTTTGTTAGTTTTCATTTTACATCGCAAGATAAAACTTGTAATTTCCCCAAAAATATCTAATTATTTTGCTCAATCCCTCCAATCCCTCTGAACGCGAACACTGACCAACCCTAAACCTTATTTAAACTCCTTATCACTGCCTCTGATAATAGCATTGACGGACCGCAGGGATATTGACGAACGCAACTTCAACAAAACCCTTTAAGTTCAAAGTACACTGAACACACAAGATTGCGGTAATCTCTCTTTTATCATTTTCTATAAGGACTTCAAACGGGGCCACTCGTTGGCTAGTAATACAGAAACAAGTTATGAAACGTTCTAGTGATACTGTTAGGGTCCTATCGATGGCAAATAATAAATAAATAAATATTTGTCAACATCACATACATTGCGCCGATCCCAAGCTAAGTAGCTAAAGCACTTGTGTTATGGAAATCGGATATATCGGTGGTGCCACAACACCCAGACCCGAGACAATATAGCAAAGAACGTTTCCTACATTGACCCGACCGGGAATCGAACCCGAATCCTCACGAGATGGCGACGCTTGAAGCCTGTGTGCTAGCCACTCGACCACGGAGGTCTCAAATAATAATATAATAGTAAAATAAAAAGCGGACTGTATTAAAGAATAGGTGCTGCCATTCTCGCCCTCGTTATTACAAATTAATTAAAAATACGCACCAATGGATACGACCGGCGACGGTGGGTTCTGAAGGCGAGTGCAGAACATTCGCTGCGCGCGCTCGTGCTCGTTCTCGTGCTCGTGTGATGTCGTCGATGCTCGGGGCTTTTCTTCAGGCTTCCCCATGCGTCTGCGCGCTGAGATTTGTTGATGATATTTAATTATTACAACATAAAACCACCTCGCAAACAAAAAACGTCTCATCAAATTTTCATGAACATGAGTGTTCTATATCAAAATTATTCAATTCAATTAAATTATTGATTTCAGATTTGCATCCATAGGTGTTAGTAACAAGGTGTTTTTATCCTAATGTTAGTAAAAATAAATTAATGCAATACACAACAGAATAATAATATTGGTGGGGCTCGCGCATGTGCTATATGCATTCATAGCTAGTAGCTGGGGCATGAAGCTGCAGCCATCGGTGCATCAGCGGGGAGTTCCAGCGGTCAGCCAGCACGCGAGCCCACAGCGAGAAAAATTATATGTGACACAAAAAAAACTATACGATAACAACGATACCACAGACAAATGCACAGACAGACATGTTAATCTTATAAATCTCCTTTTTGAGTTGGGGGTTAAAAGAATAAGGGAATTGAAATGGGAAATGAATTATACCCAGTCTTGCCATAATTATTGTCACAAAGAAAATCCATTGGCTGCAATACAGTCCTTTAAACGTTGAGGCCAGTTATCAATAGAAGCACGCACCCTTTCCATGGGAAAATTCTTTACTGCCAATCGTATGGATTGTTTTAGGGACTTCAAATTATCATGGCGTTTAGAGCAAGCCGAACTCTCTAAAACTGACCATAAATCATAATCCAGCGGATAAAGATCGGGAATAGACGACGGCCAGTCTTCAGCTAACCAAGACTGCGTGGACCGAGCTTTATGACCCGGCGCCGAGTCTTGTTGGAAAGACCATGCTTGGTTATTGAACATGGTGTTGTTAAGGGGCTTCACTACCTTCTCAAGAATGGTATCTTGATACACTTGTGCCGATGTTTCGATACAGCTAATACCCCACCAAACCGTCACTGAAGTCGGGTAATGCCCACGTTGCATTCTGCCGACTAATTGGGAAGCTTCCTTAGAGGTTTGAGCATAAACACGGTCATTTCGTTTGTAAAAATGTTGCTCAATTGTAAAGATTTTCTCATCCGTAAACAAAAAAAATCTGTGCTACAGTAGTTTTTTCGATTTTACCACCCTACTCTTTTTTAAATTATCAGTTAAAAAATGACCAGTGCGTCTCTTATAGGCTGCAAGTCCAAGTCATCTTTTAAAATACGCGACATGGGTCTGGGTGCTATCTTCATCTCCCGAGATAAAATCTTTTGCTTTCTGCGAATTCTTTCCCTTACTGCTTTGACCACCTTTGTCGTACGAACACTACGTGAACGGCCAGATCTTTTTCTTTCACAAACAGGAGGTCTCATTGTACCTATTGATAGCCCGGTACACAAACATTTGACTAATACCAAGCGTATGGAGAGTTTTAAAAATTGCATTTGGCTCCATACCAACTTTGTGTAATGCAATCACAGTGATTCGTTTCTCTTTATCACCCTACTCCATTTTAATATCGCAAAATATTATACATTGTATTGGCGCCAAAATTAGAAATCACAATGAGCAATCGTATAAATATAACAGATTCTAAATTCAAATGTAATATCTTTCTTATGCACATGCGGTGTCACATAGACTATAGGTATATAGAGGTGTTGAAGAGTCTATATAACAACGCCACCATGTCGGTCCGAGTACAGGAACAGAATACGAGGGCGATTCCATTGCGAAGAGGTGTAAGACAGGGAGACGTTATATCTCCGAAACTGTTCACAGCGGCATTGGAAGACGCCTTCAAGCTCCTGGAATGGGAAGGATTCGGCATCTCCGTCAATGGCGAATACATAACACACCTTCGGTTTGCCGATGACATAAACGTTGTGGCAAAGACGCTGGATGATCTAGGCACTATGCTCGAAGACCTCGACCGAGTATCCCAACAAGTGGGTCTTAAAATGAACATGGAGAAGACGAAAATTATGTCGAGTTCCCTTGTTGTACCCACTCCAGTATCCATTGGGAACTCAACTCTCGAAGTTGTCGACGAGTACGTCTACCTGGGACAAGTGATCCAATTGGGTAGGTCCAACTTCGAGAAAGAGGTCAATCGACGAATCCAACTCGGCTGGGCAGCGTTCGGGAAACTGCGCAAGAGCGTCTTCTCGTCTCAATTAGCTCAGTGTCTGAAGACGAAAGTCTTCAATCAGTGTGTGTTACCAGTGATGACATACGGATCCGAAACGTGGTCTCTTACTATGGGCCTTATAATGAAGCTCAAAATTACACAACGAGCGATGGAGCGGGCTATGCTCGGTGTTTCTCTACGAGATAGAATCAGAAACGAAGAGATACGTAGAAGAACCAAGGTAACAGACATAGCCTTGAGAATCAGTAAGCTTAAGTGGCAGTGGGCAGGGCACATAGCGCGAAGAACTGATGGCCGTTGGGGCAGGAAAGTTCTAGATTGGAGACCCTTCGACCAAAGACGCAGCGTAGGACGTCCACCAACAAGATGGACAGACGACCTTAAAAAGATCGCAGGATCAAACTGGATGCAGACCGCTAGTGATCGGTCGCTGTGGAAAGCCGTGGGGGAGGCCTATGTTCAGCAGTGGACGTCCTTTGGCTGATTATGATGATGATGATGATCTTTCTTATTTTTAATTTTAACAGTATTTATGGCCAGACTGTGTATTATCAGATCAAAGTGAGAAGTACTGTTTTTCATGCTTAAAAAATTAGCATTTTTGCTCTTTCCCGATCATGTCCGCCGCCTTTATTCAAAGTTAAGTTATACCACTGACAGCAATGAGTTGTTATTATCTACTACGTATAGCGAAGCTATGCCAAGCCACATTGTAACGTATTCCTTGAAATTTTAATTTTCTATATTAAACCATCTGTGTGAGTTGATGACAAGTGGCGTCAATTCCTAGAGCACAAAATTAATTCCATACACTAGTAATACTAGTTCAATGACTGAGAGTGAACTATTGTAGCTTATGGTACCTAATAAGTAGTACACAGCAGTTTCAACAACAAGTTAAATATCGCAAAATTAAGTCGCTCCAGGATATAATATCATTTAAGGCCCTTATTTCTAGATTACCTACATAATTGATTATCATCTAAAGATTTAATGTACTATCACGAGACAGTCTATATATACCACCAGCAAGCCCAACCATCCCCACTTCCCTAAGAGAAAATCAACCACCCTGCTTTGCACGCGAATACTCTCGGTTTCTACCTCCGTGCAATGGTCCGTGAGTTTCGGTCGTCAAGCAACTTTTGTCCTACACTTCCTCGCTGGCGACTATGCCCGCACCTAAGGACCACGCTGTCGCGCTGGCTTCAGCTATTACCGCTGCCAGTGTTTCCCGCTGACTTTCGACTTTGAAGCCTTCTACGTCACTGGAACTTACGGGAAGGGACGTTATACGGGAGAGACGACGGGGCAGCAAATCACTAGAGTCCGCAAGACAAAGGTTGCCAGAGGACACACGCGCGCGTTTGCGTCTTCTTATCTTTGCGGCCGGGCTCTAACGAAGCGAGCCAAGTGCGAGTTGGATTCGCGCACTGGGGGTTCCGTGCCAACTTTAAGTGAATTAGGGAATCCGCTTACTTCTACTTAGGGCTGATTTTTCAATAGTCAGATAAGAAATATTCGTCGAACAAAATACAATATGGCTAATTTGAAAACGTCACATAATTGTCAGCAATCATACGTAACTGTCATTTTTTTAAATCTGTCGCTTTATAATTTATCAGTCTGATAAGTTTTATCTGACCATTGAACAATCGACCCTTAGTAAAATACCACAATATTTTGTTGACTGCAAATATAACTTTGTTTTTCATAGTGTTTGTATGAAGAACAAAGTTATGTTTGCGGTTGTTGAAAACATGCTATATCTCAAAAACTACTCGTTCGATCTCGTCCAAACCAATTTTCGTTGAAAGTATTTGTTACGATGTATGTTATGTATATTTTTCAAAATTTACACTCTCTTGGTTTAGAAGTAAGATGAGGGGGACGCCCATTTTACCACTTTGGAAGCGGATAGCTATGAAACGTTAGACTTTAAAAGAAAATGATTTTAGGAACCTCAATATCATTTTAAAGGACCTATCCATAGACACTATCCATAGGTTTGACAAAAAAATTTTTTTGGTTTTAGTTTCATGTATAGGAGCCCTTATTAGAGATTATTTTTTATAAGCGTATAACAGGATTATTTTTCGTAAGCAGTTAACAGGATACATCTTCCTACCAAATTTCAACAGTGTTATTGACTACAGACAGGCTGAGTCAATTTTCCGACGATCTTTCCTTCGATGTGTAGACTGTAGATTCCAAATAAAACTCTTCTTTTTGAGATCGGTGACCGTGAGAGCGCGTACGATCTGGCACGCTCACGGCCCTTTATTTAACCAAAAAATACATGTCTGACTTATCGACTAATACAGATTAGTTACAAACAAGGACGGACACATTACATCGTCTGCGTATTCCTTCTTACGTTTTTGTAACCTACCTACATTAATCGTGATAAAATTCCCATTCGCAACAATCCACTCTATGGGTTTCCTACCTACCCTCAGATGGGGGACAGGAAATTCGAAGGCTTTACCGGCCTCGCTCCACCTGAGCGAGACAGCCTACTAGGGTCTCCCTCGCCCCGGTACCAAACTACCTACATATTTCTTAATATTTCCTAGGTAGTTAATTGTTACCCTACCTGCCTACCTAATTTGCAAATGGGAATTCCTAACTAACAGGTTTCTTATTATTGAAATAAAACGAGCCCTAAGCTAATTACAATGCTTACTCGCTATGGCCCTAACAGAAAATTATATTTATTATCATCAAAAATCCTTACAAATAAATATAACTAAACTTATTACTAAATCACGATTGGGTGTCCGTAACAAGTGTAATGCTTATAGTTTCAGAATAAAATGGCTGTGACATACGGACGGACAGACAGACAGACAGACAGACTTAACGAAACTATAAGGGTTCCGTTTTTCGCCATTCGGCTACGGAACCCTAAAAACTGTTAAAAATTTTGATACTAATCGTAAAGGTTATCGGCATCGTCACAATTAGTATCAAAATATTTAATGCCTGTACAAATGGAGAGAAGTAGGTACATAATGATAACAAATAGGTTTTTTTTTGTAGGTTACAGCACAGACCTACACAGCGCTGATTTTCAGTCACCGACCAAAGCCGAATTTCGTCAGAGATACGCCGTCCCAAAAACAATCATTCATCGTGCACGTAACTAAGATCGTATCTTGCTCAAACAACGCAGCGAAGCTAAAACTTCGGTAACAAAATATGCCAAAAGCAACCAGTTCGACTTGTGGATGCGCTTCAAATCACAATTCTGCTATTGTACGTACACAATTGGCCCGTCACGAATACATCCCCCGCATGAACTAACGCTCACGTACTCCGATAAATTGCTCAAATTACTTGTTAAAGTGTTCTCTCTTGAATAATTTGGTCATTTATTCAGCCCGTGTCCCCCACTTCTCGGTTATGAAAGTGAAATTTGAACTTTCAGCCGATTATTTCGACTCGAGGTTAAGTTGCGACTTGAAAAGTGTAGCTGTGAGTTACATTGTGCGTAAGTTACGCATCATTGACCTAATTTTGCCAGACCAAAAGATTGCAACACATAGTTTTGTGGTTGCTGACAAAAAATATTTACATATAATCAATAAGTAATAATAAATATTGGTCCTAAGTTGCTTATACACTTGTGTTAAAGAAATCAGTAACCCAATATCCAGATCCGTGATAATATAGAAAATTTCTACTTTGACAAAAACGGGAATCGAACCCGAGATTTGTCAAGAACACTTATCACTCAAATTGTAATCATATCAAGTAAAAATGCAAGGAACCATCTTGAAAAAATGACTATAAAGAGTACCTACCTAAATGCGTTAAAAAAAGTTATCAGGGCCGTATTTGTGTAATCCAAGGCGCCCTATATTTACTACAACATCTTATACTGAACTTTTTGGCACACTTGGGGGCTTTGTTTTTTTTTTATAAAATTATTCTTGTTTTGCTGGTATTTCTAATGGTTATGTAATTTATTTTAATGCGTGCGTCGTATAAATAATTATTCTATTATATCTTGATTTGCGATGTTTTAATGGCGTTTGTGGTTGAAATTATCATTTTTAAGTGCTCCCCCGTCTGTCTACTTTGCCACAGTATTGCGAGTTGTCTTATCAGTCGGCCACAGCGATGCGCCTGTCAAAACAAACTTCCAGCCGTTTAACTTAGGCGAAGATTCAAAAGTTCCAGTCTAGATTCTAGAACTTTCCATCCATACTTTGTTGCGGCTTTGAAATATCTATGAGACGTAGTGAAAGTATCTACTATAAGACACAGTGCGGTGAATATGACAGCACCCAGGTTACTAATATTATTAAAAAAAAACAGCCAACACGTTTCGAAGTAAGCTGTTTTCTTACTTGTGTTACGAATACCAGACAAAGATTAGGACAGGGCGTCTCCCATAAATACTTCAATGAAATTCTATAAATACATAAAACATGACTGAGGAATAAACACAAAAATCTGCCCCTTGCGGGATTCAAACCCGCGACCACTGGCATAGTAGTCAGGAGCGCTAACCACTACACCGCACGACTAAGACCCAATTTCTTCATCGAAAGTAATAATAAAATGACGATATCAGTAGTTGAATATTAACGATTGTGTGGGTTTTGAATAACAAATACGTTAACCAATGTATAAACTAGCCTTATTGATATTTGATAAGGGTAGTTTTTCTTCAAAACAGACACATTATATTTAACCGCTGGTAACGAAACTTTACCATTACTATCAATCAAAAAACTGGGCCTTATAGAATAAACTTAAATTTATTATGCCTTAACTTTCCAACGTCAGATAAGGAATACTCGTCGAATTAAATACAATACCCTTAATTTAAAAACGTTACCTATTTGCCAGCAATCATTTATGTAAATGTCATTAAAAATCGGTTTTTGCATACTTATTCGGTCTGATAAGTGTTATCAAACGTTAGGAAAATCGGCTCCTAATATTAAAACTGGCTTGGTGTAGTTTACAGCAGCATATCGACCGAAGACACGGCCTTATTACCACTAATTATAAGAGGCAAAATCGTTTGCTTCTAACTTGCCTTTCGTTTGTAGCTGCCCGTATTTGTGTCGTGTGTGCCAACGACTCTCGTGTGAAAGTGATCAGGCGGCAGTGTCCACAACCTTACTACGAAGTCATTCTATAGGTCGACCGCAAAACTGGGATGTTTCTGGGGTCACTTTTGTCACCTTCGTTTCGTTTCCTTTTGTACTCCGTATCGTCCTTATGTATAAACGATCTTTTTTAGGATACAGGTCAAGTCTGTCTGTCTGTCCGTCCGTATGTAACTATTCTGAAACTATAGGTATAAGTATTACACAGTTGAAACTTAGCAGGCAGATGTAGCCTGTTAACCGCTTTACGATTCTCATACAAAAAATAAAAGATGTTGACCTTTAAGGGGAGGGGGGGAGCTCTTATACATGAAACTAAAACCGAAAAAAAAAATACTGTCAAACATATGCGTGTAGGGTGTTTATGGATAGGTCTTTTAAAATGACATCGAGGCTCTTAAAATTATTTTCCCTAAAAGTCTAACGTTTGAGAGATAGACGCTTCCAAAATGTTATAGAATGAGCCCCCCATCTTACTTTTAAACTAAGCTAGTGTACATTTATAAAAAAAATACATAATGTAGATCTTGACAAAGACTCAACAAAAATTGGTCGTTTATGAGATATATCACATTTTCAACAACCGATAACATAACTTTGTTACTCATAGAAATACTAAGAAAAACAAAATTATATTTTCTGTCAACAAAATATTGTGGCATTTTTGCTAAGTGGTAAGTGGAAAGTAAGTAAATCTCTAAAACAGTTATAGTTGGAACGGAACCCTTTGTGTGCAAGTCCGTCTCACACTTGGTCGGTTTTTTTACATCTAAAAGGAGAACATTTAATTCATAACAATAATATGAAGTACATAAATTGGGAGGGGAAGACGACAAAAGTGATGTCAGACAGTTTTGCGGTTTACTTACACCTAATATCATTGTACATCATAAAAAATTAGCATACGCGAATTATTTTATTCACCTAGTACCTCTTTTTTACAAATACACTCATTTACGAAGCGATAAACAAGCTGTACAGAGAAATAAAAGTAATCTCCACTTTAACGGTGGACCAATCTATACTAATATTATAAAGCTTAAGAGTTTGTTTGTTTGTTTGTTTGTTTGTTTGTTTGTTTGTTTAAACGCGCTAATCTCAAAAACTACTGGCCCGATTTGAAAAATTATTTTTACGTTGGATAGTCCATTTATCGAGGAAGGCTTTAGGCTATATAACATAAAGATACAACTCATAAGACCACAGCAGAAATGAAAAATGTTGCGAAAACGGGAGAAAGATATTCCTTTTGAGAGCTTCCGCTGCATACGCTGCGGAAACCGCTTAAGTTACACAAAAATCATGTATGACAGGATTGTTCAACATAAAGAGTTCTATAATAAAGTCCGCGACAGCATATGTCTATCTTTTATGGTTGACTTACTACAACCTTTTTTATGTTAATAAATTTGTAAAAAAATAATGCATTATTTTTAGAGGTGTATTATACACACAGGTATTTATTCTTATCAAAATAAATACATTCATCATCACGAGCATTTCATTTAGAACAAAGTTGCCCTTTATATCATATGAATTCAATAAATATCTTAGGAGCTATCACAGTTTTAACATAACTCCGCACCAAAATAATGTTCGCAGCTTAAGTACAACGTGCGCTTGCGCTCATATATTATAAAGCTGAAGAGTTTGTTTGTTTGAACGCGCTTATCTCAGGAACTGCTGGACCGATTTGAAAAAATATTTCTGTGTTGGATAGCTTATTTATCGGGAAAGGCTTTAGGATATAAAACATGACGCTGCGACGGGAGGGGAGGGAGCAAACTCAAAACGCGCGGACGAAGTCGCGGGGGACCGCTAGTGAATTATATAACAAGTGCTGAAATCAGTAGGCTTAGTCCTCCTGGATAGATTAGCACTTTATATACAGGTTGAAATGTTAAACAGACGAACAGCAATGAATATTAATAACGTGTTACACTAGGATTCCCGATCCTAGTCTGCCCCACATATTTACTTAGTTCTGTAATAGTCTACTTCAGCACTAAACCACATACTCACTGCGTGTGACTTATGTGGGTTACATATTCATTTTATTCACTAAATTACACATTCTCTTCGTCATAATATGTTCAATACATTACAATTCATATGCCTATCTAGAATTGAAATATTATGATTAACGTAAATGTCGGAACTGTCCACCATGTTGAATGTCATTCGGCTATGATATTAGAATAACTTGGATTAATCTTTAAGTAATTTAATTATTAGAATTGTATTTAATTTATTGTACATTAATTATTTAAAGATTATTGGGACACTTATTAGATTTTTATGTCTGCCGTATAACAAATGTTCATTTTGGCGCTAAAAGGAAGTTGACTCTGATTGGTTGGTGGAGGTTAGATTTATTTCAAATATTGTAACTATTAAAATAATAATCTAAAAGGCTAACTAAATTCAGTACAATTAATAACTAAATAATTAATGAATTTACATATTTAATTAGCAGATTGTTTATCCCTACAACTAAATATTTTAGTAATGTTCGGATATGGAAACGGATGTCGTCCTCACTGTTTTTTTTACTGTTGTTCAGGGTTTTGATTTGTATAAAAGCGAGCTTCATGCCAGAATATAGCCTCTGTTTGTACTTACTCTCACTTTGTGCCCTATCTTTGTGCTATTTTATTGGAATAAAACTATTGGAGAAGAACCTGTGAAGAAATTGTACTACGTGTTTATTATTCAAGCACCCCACACACGGTCACAAACGTTTACTATGGGGTCAATAGTAAAATCGATAAATAATAGTACGTCAAAATGTATGGAACAGACATTTTTTTTTCTTGGATTGACTATTGTCCCCATAGTAAAAGTTGTTCATATCCATCAGTGGACTCTTCACACAAAATTTTATCACTGATTTAAATTTCAGTCTTTATTATGTCACCGTCACATATTGTAAAAATAGCGATATTACAATCTAACGGTATTAAATCCGTGAAATTTTAATATGTTGTTTTATTGTCAACTGTACCGAACTTCATACATTATAACGTTAGCTTAAATGACGAATCACTTGGAAAAGTGGTGGGCCAGGGAAGGTGAAGGATAAACGCTTATCCTGCATGTTAGGTGGACATGTAAATTAAGTATCAATAAAATCGTTTGTGTTAAACCATGTCGAGACTGTTTACAACAAATCGTCAGATTATAATTTAACGGATTTATAACCGTTAAATTGTAACAACGCGCTTTTAACATATTACGGTAACATTTATAAGCACAAATACAACCTAATATGGAGAATTATAAATACAACCCGCAGACACAAAGATATGTGAAGGAATTTGATTAGAGAAGGCCTCTGCCCTGTAGTGGGTATGAAAATTTTAGGTGAGTGGGATAAGTTAAAAACCACCCCGTAACTAAACATATAGAAACTTAAGACGCACTTACTCTGAAATTATATTTGTGAGAATAGATACAACATAAAAATGATATAAATGAATATTTCAATGATAAATTTCAATATATTTAGATATGGCATTGTATAATTTAAATTGTAAATTGACATGATTTGTTTATTTTTTCTTTTAATTTGAATTTAACATGACCGCAGTATTATTATTTAGATGGATAGAAATGACTTTATTACAATTTGACAAAATACTTACTGATATGTACTATTTAAATGAAGAAATAATTTAATTGTAATTTATTGAATTTAATAATATAACTTTAATTCACAAATACCTCGTTGAGGTCATAATGTAAATAAATAACCATCTTTTGCCTATATGTTACACAATATTGTCTGCTGTAATGTTATATTATGAAGTGAATAAATGAATATGAATATGATTAAAAAATTTACGAATTTTTGCCTGGGGTCACTGCGATTAACCTACATTGTAATAAGTTTCTACCATTGTGTACTTATGCTTGAAAAACTACGGAACTATGTAACCTCTGTCAAAAAACACTTCAATGAAAAATTGCAGGTTGTATTTTTTTCCCGCATACCTATTTATTTATTCCCCATTCTGTTAATTGGCGTTTGACAGCCATTTAGTTGGAGAGTTGTCGGCAATAACCCAGTTTACGTCTTGCCAAAGTGATAAACTAACAAATTTGTACTTATAGGCAGTCATCTTACTTTGTCCAGTTTTTACGGTAAACGAAACCTTAAGCCTAGGACACAGGGGCGGGTATCATCCAGACAGGAAAACCAAACGCCATTTATTATTGATCTATCGGTCAATACAGATGCGTAAAAGTATAGCAATTACGGCAGATTCATTTTGGTTTATGGTGTTTGCTACGTTGAAATTGATTTTTGATCTTCGAAGTCGACTTTTTAAGTAAAATTAACGATTATACTTACAATATTATTTTCAGGAACTCCGGAATCATGCTCTGGGATTACGTGATGGTATTTCGATGTCACCGCCACTTATTATTTATTATTTACACCATGCTCGCCTTTTATATAAAATCACACCCGTTTTAGTTTGAAATGTAAGCGTTTATTTAAGGCCTCTTACAAAGAGACGCGTGGCTTCGCGCGCCATGTTGCGCGACGCGGGCCGCCAGAAACAAACATACCATACGGTGATGTTTGCAGTGTTCAAGGAAATGCGCTTTCGCAAGTTTGTTTGAGTTGTAGCGTTGCATGTCTTCGTGTTGGACGCGGCAAATGAAGTGACCGGCGACGCCGCGAAGGACGCGGCGGCTGAAGCGGTGTGCAACGCCTCGAAAAACACCGTGGGTGAATCGATAAATGATTTACTTTTTAAATAGTAACTATCTTCAAGTAATATGTCAATGAAGTCGTCCATTATTACAAACAATACACACGTTTGCTCTTTGTAACTAGTAAAACACGACTGAGTTGCAGCGGGTGTCGCTCAGAACGACGCTCTATGAAGCGGCGGGCGATTCCGCGTACATTTCTATAGTTTGAGTAAGAGCGCGAGCGGACGACGCAGGTCGTTTCACGCGCCGATTCACTTTGAAAGGTAGAAACCCGACGCACCACGCGAAACCAAGTCTCCTTGAAAGGAGTCCTCCTAGTAAGGAGTGAGGCAGCAGAGACCTCGAACATACTTATTTGAAACAATTTAGTGTCACGTTTACATCAAGTACTTTACTTTATGTAGTGAAAATAGGTATGTATATATACTCGTGACGACCTCCGTGGTTGAGTGGCTAACACGCTGGTTTCATTCTCGGTCGGGTCAATGTAGAAAACGATATTTTCTATTGTTGTCTCGGGTCTGGGTGTTGTGGTGCCACCGTTGTTTTCGATTTCCATAACACAAGTGCTTTAGCTACTTAGCTTGGGATCGGAGCAATGTATGTGATGTTGTCAAATATTTATTATTTATTATTTTTACTCGTATATGTATGTATGAGAAAAAATACCTTGCTAAAAGATAAAAATTAGAGCGCATCCATGTAATAAAAAAATACCCATAATACCTAATGCAATTTGCAGTATACCTCCAACCAGATTTTAATCCAGCTCTAAAACTATTAGAGGATCTATAGAACTGATTCACAGTGGAATTCCAATTTACAATCAGCGATGTCAGCACACGAGCGTTTGTTCCTAAGAGATTCAATTAAAGGCAGTATTACACTAATATATTGCACATGCGCCTGCGATAATGGCCCAGGTGCAGAGGAGCTTAATTTTCGTCGTTTGTTAGAGAGTGTAGACTTGGTTTTAGAATAGATTTTGGGTTAAAACGCTTTGTAAAAGTATTTGGCTGCGGGTTTATAAGGGTTTGCAGTTTAATAAAGGTCAAACTTTTTACGAATTTACTAACTTTATTATAGTGTGCTTTAATATTATAATATATGTTTACAGTTAAAACATTTCACTAACTACAAAACGTCACAACTAAGATCCATTACACACGGAGACATTTAGCATTGATGTAGTCGCGCGTTAGCATCGATGCAGAACCGCGACTGTATCGATGCAGTCTCCAAAATACAGTACATAATTTGTCAATTTCCAGCTTCTGTATCGCGACTGCATCGATGCTAAAAGTAGCGAAGTGTGTTAAGGTTGAAAGATTGCGACTGCATCAATGCTCAAAGTCGCAGGGTATAAGAGGTCTTACGTTTATGTAATGGGTAGTTTTTCAAACATTGAAATCATAAATGATTTAGTCCTTACGAGATGCGATTTGTTAAGAAACTTGTGCCTGCCCATCATAGCGATTCATTTGAATTCGACCACGCGATGACATAGTCACGTATGAAATATCTGATAGTTAACCAATTAACGCAGGTTTATGGCATAAATAGACGTTGCATACCGTATTAAGGAATTTCCCGCAAACTTTTTCAACGCCACTGCCATACAGGGTCGTTTTGCGGATTACGCTGACATACCCACTGACACGAGACAGCGACAAATTTACGACCTCATAACCTACTGCTGGACAGGCTGCATTTGGCGTGAAACTAGCTGAGCTATTGCATAACTTGCGAAGCAATCGCGACGCGATTGCAATGAGCAGTTTTCTTGTCACTAAATGTTTATAGCATCGAGAGATGGCGCAGCATCAATTAATTATGGGACTAACTTTTTTAAATTGTATAGTAGTATTATTGCAGAGGGTAATTTCTATTCGCCAACGTAAATAATAAACAGTAAATCAATAGTTATTTGTACCTTGAGTAAATACAAGACTTTATTCTGGCAAAAAATATCTTAAATATATCTAAAGTTCTTTAGCGCATTTTACAATAATAACTTATGCACTTTTTTATTTATCTATGATTTTCCATCAACGTAAAAAAAAAGTTCCTAAAGCTGTCCTAACGCCATCTAGTGAGAGCTATAAAGTGATGGGGGAAAAATGCTCATTTGTGTGTGGCATGGCTGTTTATCCTGGTTATCGTTAGAATAGTCCTGCGCGGTTAAGCCTGCAAGGAAAAGTGTTATTGAACCGGATTGACACGGAACAAACGAATGCGGGTAGTGAGCGGGGAAGTGAAAGGGAAGGGAGATGCATGACAGGTCTATTCCTACGATAACCGTATTGTACACATAATGGCGCAGCCAGCAGCGGCACGTGTAGGATTCATACAAAGGTCATCATATACACTGGGACTACCGACCGGTGCTACTACATAATTTGTAGACATCGTAAACTCTGTCAAATCAGAATAAGGAAGGCGGGAGAGCCCAAGTAGATCAGTTAGCAGCACTGCTAAATATTATAAGTGCTTAGTACTTTAGAAATTGTAACAACAAATATTGTGGTGACGTCACTAGCAATTGCATTACGTTGGTGAACGAAATACGTAATCGCCTTCCGACAATACAAGTTTATTGTAAGTAAAATATTACGGTAATGAGCGTTGAATTTTCTTTCACGGTTGATTTAGGGCGATTATTAATTGCGAAAAGTTTCAGAGCAACTATTATTTGTTTTCAGTGAACAATAATATAACATATAAAACAGTTGTTAATAGGATGGTGATTGATTTTAAACAGCTTGTTATCAGGAATTGGAATTTCACATGTTTGCTGTATAAACATATGTGAGCTTTACAGTTGATCTGATCAAAGTATTTTATAAACACTAACATCAAATTCTGTCATTTACCGAGCTATATTTAGCGAAATTACATCAAAAAGGGTAGGTTTTTAAGAAAATAAATAAATTTTAGTAATAACGATATTAACTTCTATTTGACAGGTAGATTGCGTGATTAATAAAGTTTGAGTATACAGTAATGAATACTATCAAAACCACGTCGCAACGTCATTCATTCATCAAATTATTAATTAAGCATATTTATGATTAAAAACTTACTGCCCAAGTAATTAAAATTGGTAAATTGTTGAAGTTTGGAAAGTTGAACTAAACAAAACTTTCAAGTTGAGCTAAATTAAATTCCTAAGAACCCAGGGGTATTTATTTTACAAGTAGATTACTGTACTTTACGTCCACTAAGAATAGATGAAGAATTTTAGCCTTCCAGCTGTGGAAAATATGATGGTTGAAATAATTTTAAGCGTCTTAGACAAGAGGCATTATTTGCGAATACCTAGAATCTCATCTCAACTCTTAACAATTTATCTTAATAGAGTACTAAAGTTGCTTATGTTCGAAATCATCTTGTAATATCATAGAAGTAAGTGATAATATTGTAAAGTATATCTCCTTTATTAAAACACAATTAACGTATATTTATTAAGATTAAGATTAAATTTTATATCCCGACGACGTTTTGAACACTTTACAACGCCTAGATCACGTCACGGTCTGCAAGAAACTTAAAATGAATTCCTTCAATTTATCTTAAAACATCACCGAAAACTCAACCCTTAATGTTTTCTCAATTATAATACTTAAATTTTGAACCACCTCAAAGAATTAAAATAAACGTAAAAATTACTCAAATTTGAAAAAAACGATCGCCTAATATGAAAATTAACTAAATGTTGTGATCGCGGAAGTACCTACACCGACAGCTCCGCGAAAACGGTACCTCATTAGTAGCTATATTTATAAAAAAAAAAGAATTCGTGGTCACGGGTAAACTAACTTCTGTAAAAAGTGACTACAAGTATATCTCCATTCAAAATGTCCGTAGGTTCAAGCAAGGGATCAGAGCAATGTATGTGATTGGTGTCCAATATTATATTATTAGTATTATAATTTATGTATTTTTTTGTGTTTTGTTGCGCAATCATAATAAAGATTTTTTTAATCAAGAAAATCGGATTTAATTATCAAATGCAAATCGGATTAATTAGATATAATTACACATAGATAAATAATAAATATAATAAACAAATATCCTTTGGACCTTCCCACACATCGCCATCTAGTCCCAAAGTAAGCTACTCAAAGCTTGTGTTATGGGTGCCAGACAACGGATATAAGACTTAAATACTTTTTGTTTTGTAAATAAATACATGATATACATAGAGCACACCCAGACCAATACAAACAGACATGTTCATGCACACAAATGTTTGTATTGTGCGGAGATCGAACCCGCAACCCGCTGCGTAGTAGCGATTTCTCGACCACTACACCAGACGGGTCATCATAGATATCATGCCAATAAGTTGAATCATCGTTCTCCACTAAGAAACCGTATCTAACCTTTGGATAGCCAGAGCGCCCGATGGTGGGCGCTTAGCATGAGTATCGCGATTTTACCAAGCGCCCACCTGTGGGCGCTTTTTAATTACTTTTTTGCAAAAAAAAATTGGGTGTTTAAATGCTTATTCCTTGGGCATGTTGACCTTTATGAGTAAAAAAACAAATGTTTCTACACCATAGACCGCAAACAGATCCGGTTGCTGTCAGTTATTGATTAAAATTCGATTTTTTTTCTCGCAATTTTTTTCGTATATGTCGTCACCCTACCACGATTTTTTTTGGTTCTATTTTTTCATTTTTGAATACATTTTTTTTATTACAAGCATAGGTTATTTATTCAGTAATAATAAGCTTTTTACAGAATGCTAATAGCTTGTTTCAATAAGATTTTATAACTGTTTACGTAACGTGTAACCTGACACCGCGCGAATTGCGAACGCGCACGCAGTCCACCGCGGAAACGCGACCGCCACCGCAATTGCGCCTTAGGAGGCTAGTCGGCATATATCTCTGATCTAAGAAGATATGTAATAGACAGATGCAAATTGTAAGGAATTGTTTCAACTCACTGAACTGTGAAGGTGGAGGTATTTAATACATTGCCGAGTTTGTGGTCTGCCTTAACGGATAGTGATATGGTAGTGCGCTTTTGAGTTCTGTAATACAAAATGATTATGCTTATGTGACTAGGTATAAAAAGGTACTGTGAGAAAGCGTAGCGTCGCTGTGATCTTGGAGATATAAATGTGAATTTGTATGTAATGATCTGCGATATGTTTCCTATGTAAATATGTTCACAATAAAAAGACTTAACTTTGAAATAGTCAATCTTCTGTTTTGTTTGATTTTTAAGCAGCACCTATTTAAAATTCACGACAAAGATAATTCACAAAAGTTTGTTTACATACGAAGATCTAACTGACAATCGAAGGAATATGACAATTGAAGGAATATGACAATCGTATATCAAAAATTACTCTTAAAGAAAGTTTTTCTACATTTGAAATACGAAGAGTCGAACGAACGAGACGTAGAGGTTTTACGCGTAGCTCCAAACCTCTACAGTACCTTAAATAGCATGAAGAATCCTGATTTCACTCGGCAAGCAATAGTATACGTAGATATGTATAGAAGGCTAAGTATAGTTTGAGAAGTAGCAATTTTTGGGACTAATCTCGGCACTTCAGAACCGATTTAAAACGCTAAATTTAAAGCTACGTTATAGCCAGGTGAGATAGTCTCTTAAAGCGGCGATATACTTGCCTGTCAAACGGATCAGTAGCTTGCATGTCAGTTACTGGCATGTGAAAGTTTAGCAATTTGAGTCCTAGCCCCTTCCTACCCCTTCCTATAAAACTCTTAATTTATTTACCCAAAGGCTGACTGGAAGAGATCGCTCATAACGATAAGACCGCCTTAATTGTACGTTTCCTTAAAACGAATTCGTAAATCAATGTACGTTACGTGCAATAAAGAGTTATCTATCCATTTATCCTTGCATGCGTTCATACTGTTGATAATCACACGCGCCAGTTTTACAGCCACTCGCGTCCCTAAACCTACACATAGAAGTAAATGGCACGTGCAAGGAGCTGGCGTGCAAGTGTGCCAGTTACAAGCATATGTATTGCCACCTTTATAATAAGTAAATAATTAATATCATCCTTGCAGATAGCGAGTGAGACGAAGATGTAACAACATATTCATTTCATAGACATTAACAAAGGAATAGATAGAATTAATATTGTTACCATGTAGGTTCCTTATTACAATATGTAATTTTTGAATGAGAATGTAATTTTTTGGAATTGATTAATTAATTATAACAACGCCACCATGTCGGTCCGAGTACAGGAACAGAAGACGAGGGCGATTCCATTGCAAAGAGGTGTAAGACAGGGCGATGTAATATCTCCGAAACTGTTTACAGCGGCATTGGAAGACGCCTTCAAGCTCCTGGAATGGGAAGGATTCGGCATCTCCGTCAATGGCGAATACATAACACACCTTCGGTTTGCCGATGATATAGTCGTTGTGGCAAAGACGCTGGATGATCTTGGCACTATGCTCGAAGACCTTGACCGAGTATCCCAACAAGTGGGTCTTAAAATGAACATGGAAAAGACGAAAATTATGTCAAGCTCCCTTGTTGTACCCACTCCAGTATCTGTTGGGAACTCAACTCTCGAAGTTGTCGACGAGTACGTCTACCTGGGACAAGTGATCCAATTGGGTAGGTCCAACTTTGAGAAAGAGGTCAATCGACGAATCCAACTCGGCTGGGCAGCGTTTGGGAAATTGCGCAAAAGAAACATGTAAAACGAAATCTCATGATAACAAATTTAGTCTAGAAATAAACAACAAGCTTATTAAATCTGATGACGAGGTAGCAAACGCTTTTGAGGATTACTTCTGTAACATTCCTATAGAGACGACTAAACAGTTGAGTTCTTGCTCAAGTCACGCGAAATCATTACTTGTGTCGAGTGTTCATAAGTGCGAATCCTCATTTAAATTCAGAAATATTAGTCCTTTAGACATCATAAAAACATTTAAATAATTAAAACAAAAGAAAACAGAGGATAAATCGGGTATATCAATAGACACAATAAAACCCATTATACCTCTAATAGCTCCTTACTTATCTTATATCTTTAATGAATGTATTGACCAAAATCAGTTTCCAAATTTATTGAAACATAGTAAGGTTGTCCCTTTATTTAAATCGGGAGACAAAAGTGACCCCAGCAATTTTAGGCCTATTTCAATATTACCCACAATAAGTAAAATTTTTGAAAAACTAATTTATAATCAATTGCTTTCCCATTTTAAACTTAATAATTTACTACACGAAAAACAGTTTGGGTTCTCTAAAGGTAAATACAACTGATGCCGGAGTAACACTCATCAGACACATTCTTGATGCTTATGAAGACAAACATGATGCCGTAGGTGTATTCTGTGATTTATCAAAGGCGTTTGATTGTGTAGACCATCAGACACTGCTCATTAAGTTAGAACACTATGGTGTCTTGGAAAACTCATCTAAGTTGTTAAGTTCGTACTTATCAGGTAGAATACAATCAGTTAACATAAATGGTACCTACTCTTCCGGAGCCCCTCTTCAAATGGGGGTCCCCCAGGGCTCAATATTGGGGCCTTTACTTTTCCTGATATATGTAAACGACCTGCCATTTTATTCCACAAATCTTTGTGAGATAGTTCTGTTTGCTGATGATACTTCTTTGATTTTTAAAATGAAAAGACATGAAGAAAATTTTGACGAAGTAAACAATACTCTCTCCAAAGTATTGAATTGGTTCACCACCAATAACTTGTTGCTGAATGCTAGTAAAACTAAATGTGTAAAATTCACTTTGCCTAATGTAAAGCAACTTACACCAAATATTGTACTAAATGGTAATAATCTAGTTTTAATAGACTCCACTGTATTTCTGGGCATTACACTTGACTCAAAATTACAGTGGGGACCTCATATTGAAGCCCTAGCTAGGAGGCTAAGCTCGGCTGCCTTTGAAGTTAGAAAAATAAGGTATCTGACTGATGTTGAAACGGCGAGGCTTGTGTATTTTAGTTACTTCCACAGTATTATGTCTTACGGTCTTCTCTTGTGGGGTTCTGCTGCAGACATTGATACCATATTTATTTTGCAGAAAAGAGCCATTCGTGCTATTTATAAACTAAGTCCTCGTGACTCCCTGAGAGAGGTCTTTAAGAAAATCAACATATTAACTGTGGCTTCTCAATACATTTTTGACAATATAATGTACGTCCGTAAAAATTTAGATTATTTCATGAAGAAGAGCGACATTCACTCATATAACACAAGAAATAAACACAAGCTTGTCGTTCCTAACTTCAGATTAGTTAAAACTAGTAATTCGTTCATGGGAAATTGTATAAAATTCTTTAATAATATACCACACAATCTTGTCGAATTGCCGGTTGATAAATTTAAGAAACACGTTAAAAACACGCTTATGTCTAAAGGCTATTATAAGGTTCAAGACTATCTGAACGACACGAATGTGTGGTCTGTCCAGCCTGCACCGACTGATGTACTTACCTTTGATGATTTTGATTTTACGGCAGCTAGTGGTGACTGCGTTTGTTCCGGCGTTTCTTCTCAGCACTTGCCTAATTGTCTGTGTTCTGTCTCGAAGCGCTGGTAGGGCCCAAAAGATAAGGAGACATGATTCGGCCCCTTCAGGGCACAATTATTTTTATTTTATTTTTCACTGTACATTTGACGTTCATAAGTGGCATATTGTGTCCTAAATTGAATAAATATTTTTTTGATTTTTTTGATTTTTGATTTTGACTGCGCGGGACATATTATAGTGCACAAGTGTGTGCGTAAACACAGGTGCACTCTCTATTCCTTTTACTCTCATAGCCCGATGGGACAGCAATTTGACACGACCGGAGAGAGTTCAGGCGCAAGACCAACGGCTTTACGTGCTTTTCCGAGGCACGGGGGTGAAACACCGCCAACTTCCAAACTCCGGGCTACCCTTAGAATTTCTGAACAAAAAAACTCAGGTATATATTTTTGGTCCGACCCGGGGATCGAACCCGGGACTTCTGGCGCAGCCGTCGCTTTAAAGTGCGACCCTTCTACCGCTGCGCAGTTAACTCTGTTAGTCTGTCTGTAGTGCCTGCTCTGTAGTGTTTATACTGTCAAGAGTTTGTGTTAACTCCACATAAAATTTATCCTTGATATCATCAGTTTTGTCGAAAGTTGGAGCATAAACACTGATGACATTTAGAAAGTTGTTGTCGTTTAGGTGAAGGCGCAAAGTGGTAACGCGATCTGAGATATGGACCGGATACTCCTCAAGTAGTTTAACTAGTTGATTCTTGATTGCAAAACGAACACCAGAACGTCTTGATTCGGAGAAAGCAGTGCCTTTCCAAAAGAAGGTGTAACCACCACCATTTTCCACCAGCTCACCTTCATCAGCGAGATGTGTTTCGCTGAGAGCAGCCACATCTATACTCTATCGATAAAGTTCACAAGCCACTATGGCGGTTTTTCGTTCTGGACAGCTGTTGCAATCTCGATCAATAAGAGTTCTTACGTTCCAAGCACCGAATGTCAAAGTATTTTATTGATGTTTTTATTATTTATACTATTCCGATTACGTCGACCGCAATTATGGCGATGTAGTGGCAACCGCGGCTGCTACCACTTCTTGAAAGAGGATGAGCATTTGTTTAGGGCACCTTTTCTAGCCCCCTCCGCGGCTGAGCGAGGAACGCAGTGCCTCCCTGAACAGGGCTGCTTTGTCACCCTGGGTGCTGCCGAATTCACACTGTCACCCCCAGGAATACAGTGCGGAAGCGACCACGGTATGTAATCACACCTCCAGGGCCGCCCGTGTGCAGGAGTCTGACAAAGCCCAGCGCACATCAGGATGGACCTCTCTACCTCATCCCATCGCCACGGGTCTTCAACGTTACTCAGAGTCCATTTTACGGAAGCGGTCTGGTGCGCAGGATATTTTAAGGTGCGTAAGCGTTCGCGCAGACGCAGACGCACGCACTCGTCCTCCCTCTCCCTTGCTCAGTGGAACGGAGAACCGCTACGACTGAAGAGAAGTCGGATGATGTGTCTGGCTGACGGTGGCTACATGCCCTCCGCCGTCGCCCTAGGCCATCCACCTTGCCTTGCTGAACCGCCAAGTCTACCAGACCCATTCGCATATCTACATTGAGCTGCTTTCTTTTCCGGAACAGACTTTTGAATTTCACGGGGGGGTCCGTAATGAAGAATTATAGGGGAAGGTAATTTATTATTAGGGTAGGAACCCCTGTTCCTACCCAAATAAAAAGGATGCTGCTGCCTTAGTAGCTAGGGTGCTTCGGGGTCGCATACCCGTATATTCCGGACTTCGGAATACCCCTGCAGACAAACCTACTGTTGCTAACCTACAGCGCTACAGATACCAAAGTGAAGCACACTACGGTATCACTACCAAAGCGCTGCTACCACTGCGCTACGAGCACCTCAATCTGACAGGTAATCACTTGATTCTCATCATTATAATAAGCAGACGCTTCCATTATTATATTCATGAAGCGATACTAATACCCAACCAAAGTAGTAGGTTAAAGCCGTTATCTATCTCGTTATCTATCTAATATAAAAAATTGGTTATCATCTTCAAATTTAAGAGCTAGGCTCTTGCAGGCGGAGTTTTTTTTAAAATTTTTAAGCTTTTTTGCGGTCATTATATTGGCCTCTAAATACGACGCAACATGTGGATGAAGAAGCTTTGAGCATAAATGATTTCACACGGCAGTTTTTTTGGTAAGATTGTCCGTCACGTAAGTCCTGTCTACTTCTGTTAGTGTCATGTCTATGCCGCTTGCACTTACCAATTAAGCGGCAAGCTGTATATTCCTATCTTTCACAGCATGACCATGGTAATTGCTGTGTTTATGCACACTGTCATTTTAGACCCTTTGCACACTGCACCTTTTAGCAGCGATGCAACATCGATGCAGTCGCAAAATGTCAACCGCTACTTTTAGCATCGATACAGTCGCGATGCTAACGCGCGTTAGCATTAATGCAGTCGCGATGCAGAAGCTGGAAATTGACAAATTATGTACTGTATATTGGCGATTGCATCGATACTAATGCGCGACTGCATCAATGTCAAATTAAAACTGTTCCTTGCATGAGTCGCACTGCTATCGTACGTTTTTAGAAGAACTGACCCAGTATAATCGTATCAAAGCTATTACATCTACAGCGGCAATCGGAACATAATATATCGACATACGGGCTGTAATCTCAATCGATCGGTGGTGTAAATTGCCCTGCGGTGTCGTTAGCTCCCATAGTTGTTAGATGCAGTAATTATGCCTTCGTTAGATTGCATTTGGATTGCGTGATGCAGGTACAGCATAATTTTGACGTGCAGATGTCACCGTTAATTATCGTGACACCTTTGCACTGTGATTGTGGTATATTTGTGTACAGTCGGCTGCGCATCAGGTTATCCACTTTTGTTGCAAAATAGTCCTTATTACAACGGCATAAGACCCCGCACTATTTACCTTAACATGCTGTTGTCCGTACAATGAGATTACTAACAATATACCAATTATTTAATATAATCGAACGTAGTCTTGAAATATATTTTAAAGAAAATAGTGCAACTTCCAATGGATTTTTGACTAAATTGATTGAAAATAAAAATAAACAAAATAATTGGTACTTTTAACTGAAGATAAATTCCGTAGCTCGTAGGTAAGTCATCATCACCATCATTATCAGCTAGTATGTCCACTGTTGAACATAGGCCTCCCCTACAGTTTTCACAAGCGGTCTTGATCCAGTTTGTACCTGCGATCTTTAAAAGGTGCATTTGCCTATCTTGTCGGTGGACGTCCTATGCCGCGTCTTTGATTGTAGGGTCTCCAATGTAAAACTTTTCTGCCCCAACGGCCATCAATTTTTCGTAGGTAATAGTGGACATAACTAAATTCCACACATGTGCTACAAACTGCTACGGCGACTACGAAACATTGCTACGGAAAACTACGTAGAACATAGTCGTAGCCGTACGGTCGACTCTGTAGTTCTCCAACCATACTATCAACTATTAATCGTTAATTACTTTCATACGAATCATGCACTAATATGTATGTTAGATTCATTTATGTCTGTTACGATCTGTTTCGACAACTACATTGCTTCGACAGACTAAGGAAAATAATCAGCGTAGTCGTACGGTTGATTCCATAGCCCCTGTACTATCAACGCTTGGGTCACATCAACTATTTGAATGTAATCCTTCTTCATTGGGATTCAATCTGGTTCGATGGGTAATGCAAATGATCTGCGAGCTGCGGTGGCGGTTTTGCAATGGTGCGTAATTGTTACGTGCAGTTATTGGTTGTCTACGGCTGAGAACAAACTGGCAAACGATCATTTTGCCAGCACAGTATAGTTTCAGTATATTTCTCGGTATACATCTCTTTAATTTGCTCGTCAATTATCTTACGCTTTGCACTAGATGGAAGTCGATAATAAGTTCTCAATATCCTTCTATTTTCTTTCTCTCTGCTTAGCTTTACTCAGTAACGGTACAGCATCTATGGACACAATGACTGCAAGTCCATCCCTGCATTCGCATGCGGAATGGGAGACTTGAATGCGACATGTCACATTGCCATAATATGCTTTGTCTCGCTCTCGATGTGATAGTTGTATCTGTCACTGTAAATCCTTAAAATAGAAACATTACAATCTAACGGTTTTAAATCCGTTAAATTGTAATCTGACGATGTATTGTAAACAAGTACCACATAGTTGAACATTCACGCATTGAGTGGTACTTACATTAACCTAACACAAAAGATGAACGGCGTCAGCGTCAATTCTTCACCTGACTGAACCACCACATTGCCCACTGATTCGTCATTTCAGTTTACGTTGTAATGTATGAAGCTCGGGACAGTTCACAATTAAACGACAGTTTACAATCCAACGAATTTAGTACTGTTAGATAACGCAGTTCTTATAATATTACGGTGACATTTTCGGTCACGGCAACACGACTGTGGAACTCTCTTCCTATGGATGACAGGAGGGCCGAGTCGAAGGTATCATTCAAGAGGAAATTCCGACAATTTCTTAAAGAATAAATATTGCAAAATAGTATTTATGTATTATGTGTATGATTCATGTATTTTTTGAATTTATTTTTGGTGTAAGTTTAATTATATTTATTGAATATTAAATATGTTGTTGCAGTAATTTAAGTAGGTTTATTTGTTACTATTAATATTAGTTAATTGTTACTTTTTTGTTGATTTTCTCTAAATTTCGTTTCGCGGCACCCATTGCCATCTCTTTGCATGAACTAAAGGTTTGACTGGCAGAGAATGATTTTAGCACTAAGTCCACCTTTGTACACTATGATTTGTGCAATAAAGTTTATAAATAAAAATAATAAAAAAAAAACTTGTCGGTATCGTTCTACCGCATCGCTGCCGCGTACAAATGCGTCAGGGTAAAAATAACATTATCTTTCATACTGATACGTGACGAAATAAATCTGAATAGTTTCACGTCTCAATAAAAAGTCGGACAAAACATAATAAATCCTTCATACCGATGGACGCGAGAGGAATGTGGAATTTATTCCAGAGAAAGTGGGAACAAACTTGGGCAATCCATCCCTTTAGCTTCTGACCACTGGAAGTTGGGTCGTTTGTGTTTTGCGGTTGGATTCACTTGTTTGGCAGCTTAAGTACGTGTGTATACGATTATGGATTAGTTGTGGTCACCCGTGACTTCTTTCACAGCGAGAATTAATCCCGTGCGTGTTTGTTTATTAAATTTATTTTTGTACGCGGCCCCATTGGACTGACCCTATTGACTGGTAGGTTAAGTTAATTGCTGGTAGTTAGTTGCGTAGTTTATTCAGATGGTAGCTTTGAACACGACTTGGACTCGGTCCGTGCGCGACCGATGCTATTAATAGTTATGCCATACTTAGTCAGACGTATATGTAGGAACATACCTACTGCCCTTCTTATTATATAGTAGCCGAAGCTTGTAGATACTAATTGTAATGCGAACAGGAACCTTTAGTAGTTAAACACAAAGTATATTCATCAATCTGTGTGTAATACACACATGCATATACTACAATACTTTATGCATATGCTATTGGCAACCGGTTACAAGTTATACTCGTTTATTGGATTATTTTTATAATGTTTTCACTATGTTTAGTTTAGACTAATAATACAGCAGTATTAAGCGTTCAACCTCAAATGTGCACTGTCACAACAAACACAATGTTTAGAGACACGAAAATCAGTAAACATTATGTAACAATTATACTTTTTAAATAATAATTCATAATAAAAAAGTTATACCATGACCAAGCTTCACAAGGCTTCATTGGTCTATAGATATGTAACGATAGTTACGTTAAAATATAAATAAGCTTAAGGGCCTTATTGTTGTTAATTATAAATTATAAATAAGCTAAAAAACACACAGCAAACGATGCAGAGGGTATGTCCGTTGTTTCTCTACAAGAGCGAATCAGAAGTGACAAGATACTTTAAAAAACTAAGGTAACATACATAGCCCCTGAGAATCAGTAAGCTCAAGTGGCAATTGGCTGGGCACATAGCACGGAGAACTGATGGCCTTTGGAGTATAAAAGATCTAGATTGGAGACCCTTTGAAAAATGCGGCGTAGGACGTCCACGGACAAGATGGATAGACGACCTTGTTTAGATCGCAGGACCAAACTGGATGCAGACCGCTTGTGATCGGTCGCTGTAAAAAACTCTGGGAGAGGCTTCTTTTTGGCAGTGGACGTCCTTTAGCTGATAATGGTAATGATGATGACGTCAAAATATACGTACTTCAATCTATTTATCAGCATATTACAAAATGTTATTAAGAATCAATAATGGTGCTACTAATATTAGTCAATATAATCTTGAGCCGGAAGCGATCAAATGAAAACTATTGCCAAACTTACATAAGTTCCTACATCTATTCCCTGTAGAGTGTTGGTTTGTGCCTCCCGGAAGTTGAATTAGTCGCGACCGCAGCGAGTTCGGTTCGTTTCCCAGGCGGCACCAATTCCAGCAACTGCTAACAGGAATTCTTTTTAGAGATTTGCACCTTTAAAGCAAACCACAGGATTAATTAGTTCTCTCAGCCTAAGTACAGACTGAAAATCCGGTTTTGCTTTGAGGCTAAACATTTGAAACTAAGCCATGGATGTTACTATGTATTTAAGTATTTATGGAAGCCGCCTCCGTCATAATTGTTGTCTGGTATTTGTAACACATCAAGTGGTCTGTTGTACATAATTATCTAGTAAGTTAGAGGAGCAAGGCTCCAAATACCCAATTCTTGAGGTATGGCCTTTGGCCATTATTAGGACGTTACTTGTTATTGTTATACAAGGACAAGCGACCCATTTCACTCGAGATGTTTTCTTCTTCCAATAATTTGAGTGTGAAATGGGTGCTTTCATCCGAGTTAATCATACTATTTTTCATTTTGACTGTGACGAATATAAATAATTTAGCTGTTTGATTGTGTATTAAATCTTTTTTTAAAATGTCTATAGATTTTTTCTCACAGACAATAACAATAGTGGTAGAACGCAATTACGCAACCTTTACTTTGTCACGAAAACTACAATTTTGACTCATGAATACCACCTTTTTAAGAATATGATCATGTATGATCGTAGCAATTAAAGCTTCCACTCAGCTTTCTACACATGAAAGTTAAATTTTCTGAACACGAGAGATGACAATATTATTTCAGGTTCGTTGTAGGTATAAAACTGTTATGAAATAAATCAAGGTGCTGCAATCAAACCAGGATATAAAAACATTGCACTTGCTATAAATAGACTATAAGTTATTATAAAATCATGTCCAAATATTCAAAAATCAAGAAATCGTCTTGTTATTTGATTTAAAAGGTCCTTAAAAAATAACCTTTTTACAATATCAAAGTTGTTAAAGTAAATACAACAGTAAACTAAATTTAGTATCCCGTTTGATAACTAAGTAAATCGAAGACTTTGGAATGTAAACAGAGTAAAGGAAATGGCATAGAACTTCTTCGTAGAATCAAGATCTTTTCAGGCACAAAAGTCAACGAACGCAAAGAATAATGCAATGTTAAGTCTAGTTAATAACAGTCCGCCCAAAAGTGACTAAGTTGCACTGCTTCTTCCCAGCACTTGCCCACATGTCTTGAAGCAGTGATAGTATTTATATGAGATGTGTGGCCCCAGTAGATGTTAATAAATATTTACACATAAATATAATACCATAGGGAATTGACGTTTAATTTTTTAAAACTTAAATCTCAAATTTTGGTTATGGACTTTAAATAATAATTGATGTGAAATCAAATAATGCCATTTTAGAGTTGATATTTCATGCTTTCATGCATGCATGCGCTAACAAAGCGATCGAATTGCATTTATTGTATTGTTTAGCCTAAAAAACAAGTCTATGAACTTTTAAACTATTTCTAAGCTACAGGTTCCAATGTAAAACTGATCTCACATAAACTCAAGTTTTTTTTTCTTAAGTTTTTTACCAAATCAACAATTTGAACAGAAATTTACAAATAAACAAAAGACAAATCTCAAACTGGCACTAAATACATTTCAATTAGAGTGACAGCAGCGCCGTTGTTCTAATGTGAAGTGGGCTTACTGCTGTCATTTATGTATGAAATTATCAGCAGCGCAGCTGTCGCGCGACCGTCGCGCTGCTAAAGTCGCCTAAGTGTAAAAGCACTCTTATTAGACACCAATATGAATATTTGAAATCAAACCAATCAATTTGGAAGGAAGGTAATGTAAGTAAGGACCTAATATTTATTCTATGCTTCAGTCGGTCACTACCGAAATCGCAGAAGTTACAACTGTGACTGAAATTAACTGGCGAGAGTAACATAGAAACTTCCACGGTGATTACTTTGATTTCTACTAGTTCTCTGAACTATTTGAAGCAATACGCGTAGTATTGTGCTTTTGAAGTCTGCGGGCTTTGTCGGTTTGAGTTTGGGAAATTACTTGGGTAACGGCATGCGTAATCTAAAGCTTGTAGGGTTTTCATTCCGAAAAACATGGATGAAAATTTTAAGACTGTGATGCTGAGTCACTGTCTTTCTGCGCTTTTTGAAACCAAAGACTTAATAAACTATCTATTTACAGACATAGTAACACTATAAAGAAAAGTCATCGCAAGAAAAAAATTAAAAAAAAAACTGCCTTCTCACGGCTAAAAGTAACGCATTTGCCATCTGCTTAGGAGTGGCAAATTCATTTGGGGTCGGTGCATGATGTCAAGCTTACCTACACCAAAAATCTACACTTATCATCATGCACCGACTCCAAATGAATTTGTTTCTCCTAAGTAGATATTATTATTTACGATTTTATTTCTCCTACAATAGCTTGTGGTCAGTTTTATAAAGTGATTTGAGTTTTTAAATACCTTTTTTTATTTCATAATTTTTAGTTGTTAACCTATATTTCAAAATCTACTGAACCGATTTTGATGAAACTTACACTGTATCCTTAGTTAAAATATACAGAATCGAATTAATCATCTCGCTATGACTTCATATTTTGAGAAATCTGTGGACAAACATACAAATATACAAACATACATACACTTAGCCATTTAGCCTTAGCTAGAGGCCTTATGGGCAGCTTGATCTGGGGGCACGGCAGTGCCCCCACCAAGTCGAGCAAAAAAGCGTCACGGCCGTACCATCCTTTTCTCGAAGCAATTCAGACCATTTTCGACCCCCTGTAACTTCGTAGTGGATAAAACTAGAAGACTGAAATTTTCAGTAACCATGCAGCAATGTATAGACACGGTATATTTCAAATTTCATTCAATTTGAACCAGTATTTTAAGAATTATAACGGGTCAAATTTCTTAATTTTGTCACTCACTGACTCACCGATCATCAAAATTCTAAGGCACTTCTAGCAGACCTAGAAGCTTCAAATTTGAAATATAAGTAGTGTTTGGTGTATGAATCAAGGAAAAACTCAAAAATCTAGAAAAGACCGCAAAGAAAATTAAGCCCATACAGCCAAGTCTTCAGTTAAATTTTTCAATATTGGCTTTATTCGTAACGATGTTTTACGGCAGTTATTATTATTGCGTGCGAAGCCGCGGGTTAAGCTGGTCCCTAATATAGATATAGGCGCATGGTAGTGCCCCTGCCAAATCGAGCAAAAACTGGGTATTCCCGTCATGAAAACACGTGTAAATTAAATTATTTAATGCAAAAAACGTACCTACGTGCGTATTCGTACTTATCATGAGTGCGTAAGGTTGTAAATTAATTATTATACCACGCGCTGCGATGCTAGCGAGTGAGCGCGGGCCATTACTACGCGCTGCGCGGTGCTAGCGCGAGGGCGCGGGGCGGGGACAGTGGCGGGGCGCGCGGAAAGGTGAATGTCGCCGAGCGAGCTGTCGCGGTGCTAGCGCGAGGCGAAAAGTTCATAAGTCAGAGAGAGGGCTTTAAGAAAATTCGTTGCTGGTATATATACATTGTCATGATTTCCTTTATCTAATAATCATTTAGGTGAATTATCGAGTATAAGTGTATCAAACTCGATATTACCACAGACAATATTTCAATAATCGATTATCTATGTCGAGATAATAACAGCGCCGCGTCGTGTCAAAAAACGGTACTAACAAGAAGTGCGCCAATTGGCAAATGCTCTTCCCGCCAACACGAACGGCGCTGCTATTGGTCGTGCCCGCCGATTGGTTGCTTAGTCGGAACGTTTGAGATGGAAGGAGGAATAATGGATGGAAGGCACACTTGCTCGGAGACACCAGACGGAACAGCACAACTCTTCGCTACAAATCAGAAGTGTTCCTATACCCACATAATACCCACGAAGTTGACTGCGGAAAAAAATGTAAGTTCCAACATAATTATATTTTGTGCTCTTGTGTTAAAGTTTTGTGAAATATTATTTTGTTCAACAAGTGTTGCTTATCACCCGACGTAGCGAGCTTCAAAGCTTTTATGTATGTGGTTCAAAGCTATGCCTACAGAACAAATTCGTTAAATTTGTTCAACCCAAAAAAAAAAACGTAAATAGTACCTATTTCCTCACGCTGTATTCATAAGGAATGTGTAGTAATTGGGCATATTCTAAAAAACCGTTCGTCAAGATAAGTAAGGTAAGTTTTCAAAGCATTCACAAAAGTAATAGACAGGTACCTTCATCTACCTTCCCGTTAATTCGTTTTTGATTTCGAAATAGAAATTGAAAATTGAAACTCGTTTGTTTCTCACTGTTCATATTGCCGAGCATAGCTGTAAGTTTCCATTCGTGAAACGAATATTTTGTTGATCTTGCAAATGTTCATACGTTGGTGCTATCTATTTAAACCTGTCTCTGTAAGCAAATGGGGCATAACATGTTTCTTATAGTATGTAGTCAAAAGTATTTATGACGATGTACGAGCTAGGTACGAGAGCTTCGGTATCGCCTCAAACGCAAGGAAAAGAAAAAAAAGTAGGTCAATATGATACTGGGCATGAAACACTGGACTGTCGCTTGCTGTGGTCGTGTGTAGGTACCTACATGTTAACTGATGAGATGAACGAAAAATGATTGGTTAGTATCTCGTCAAGTTCATACCTTTTTGAAATTTTATTTGGTTTGAATTATACCTACTATTTAAATTGATTCCTTCTTTTCGCGTGGGGCATAGTGATCCAATCAATTGAGCTACAAGTTAGTATCTGGCTACCTAAATCTGGAGCAGAGTTATTGCCTTAATACTTTCGATAGGTAAATAGCTAGATCATCAGATTGGTTTGATATTATAGTAGGTAAAAAAGATAAGTATAACAAAAACGGTAAGTCCGTTCTTGTTCACGAAGTAATGGGACGAAAGACAATTCTAGATTTAACAAACTGCAAGTAAGACATTCATAGACACTGCAAAATTTTATACAGCCTCCCGAAATTGATCCCATCTTCATGAATCTGCAGGAAGGCTAGGTACGGGCAGCGGCGTAACCACGCTCGACTAGCGCACTTTTAACAGCGATACATTTTGTCAGTGTGTGCGTGCGACAGTACATTCGTACAGCCGCGCTCATATACAAACAGTGCTCGGTGAGAATGTATAATATACCGTACTTGTTTGTTTCTACTAAGACGCGATTGTGCGTTAGTTATTTTTGTTCAACGTGAGCGAGCGTTACTTATGGTGAACGCAAGTACGCGTGATGTTTTTTTTTGTCTCTTTTGCTTAACATGAGTGAGCGTTACTTTTGATGAACGGAAGAACGCGTGATATTTTTGTTTCTTTTGCTTAACGTGAGTGAGCGTAACTTTATTGAACGCGAGTGTGCGTTAGTTATTTTTGTTCAACGTGAGCGAGCGTTACTTATGGTGAACGCAAGTACGCGTGATGTTTTTTTTTGTCTCTTTTGCTTAACGTGAGTGAGCGTTACTTTTGATGAACGCAAGAACGCGTGATATTTTTTTATCTTTGCTTAACGTGAGTGAGCGTTACTTTAATTGAACGTGAAAATGCGTTATTGTATTCGTTTAGTTTGATTGCGAATAATCCTAAATGAAAAGAAGTGAGTGCATTATTATAGAACGCGAGTGTGCGTAAAGTTTTGATTGCAAAAGGGCCAAAGTTTTCTTAAACTAGTGACTTATTTGAATAAACGCTATTGTGCGCTGGTTATTTCCAGGCCTGGAGCGCATTAGTTGATTTGAGAATTAATTAAAAAAAAATGATAACAAAGATCGCAATGATAAAGCCCGTCGATATTTGTGTGATGAGCGTAAGCACGCGTATCAGAGGCATGAAGAGTATTTAGTATGTTCATCCGTTATTATAATTATAGTTAGTTGTCGTTTAAGCTGTGCGCCTAATTTGAGGCTAGATATAGTTGGTTTGTTTGATAGTAATTGATATATAAGAGAAAATTTACTGCTATTAAAATTTATCACACGCAAGTGATGTTAAGCTAAGGATTATCTTTGTTTATAATATAATAATGTTCACGATGAGTGTAAATGTCAGACTTGAAAATACACACAGATGTAGATAAATTTCAATGTCATTTAGAAATTAATGGCAGGCATAGTTATTTGAAGCTGGGTCTATATTAACAGAGAACCTTACTCGGTACATAACACTTATACTTACCCGATAACGACTAATAAGTTATTTCCAAAAAAAAGGAGGGTTTGTTCTGTAGACATGCACTTAAATAAGTAAAAGTAAATTTTAACTTAATTTGTTATCTTTATTGAAGCGGCTTGGATTTAAAAATAAACCGAGAAAAATGTAGGTATGAACTAAAGGTGTGCAGGGTTTAGTTGACCTTAGTGGATATAAAGATTTAACAGAGTTTTCCTTGTTCTAGATAATGTCAGAGAGAAGTACATCAAAACCAAAAAGAGGCCTGATGCTGATACGAAAAAAAAAACGCTTACTTAGTACCTCAAGTGGAAGTTCCGACGAAAGCACTATGATAACAGCAGCAAGAAAGCGAATTCGCATCGAGAATACCGGAAGCGGAAGCGATTCAGAAGGTAATGACAATATACCGACTAAACGTCGTTGCTATACAAAGGAGAAACCAGATCAAGAAAATACACAGGAAATGAAAAATAGCAACGAAGGCATCAATAGCGTAGTCGAGTTGATAAATGCGTTGAGTAGTAATAAAAATAGGTCGTTCAATGCTCAACAGATGTTGAATGCTCTTCCAGAATTTGACCCTGAAAATAAAGGCCAAAACATTGAGATCTGGCTGCACAAAGTTAACGAATACGCTCTAATTTATAACTGGGAGGACAGACATATTTCTCATTTTGCTACGCAAAAGTTAGTTGGAACAGCTAAGAGCTGGCTGTACTCCTTGCCTAGTATGGATTTCACTTGGGTACAGTGGCAAGCTAAACTACGGCGGGCATTTCCCGTAGATGACAACTTTGCGATTCTGCTGGAAGAAATGTTTGCCAGAAAAACGAAACAAGATGAAAGCCTGCGAGTGTACTTCTACGACAAACTGGTGTTATTGAATAGGTGTGAAATTAACGGAAAAAAAGCTGTTGATTGCTTAATACATGGAATCATAGATCCCTCCCTCCGGAGCAGTGCTTAATCACTAAGATGCCAAGAACCAGAAGACTTGCTAAAATATTTGGTAATACAGCAGCCCCAAAAACAAAGCGAGAACATATCTCAATCGCAGAAGAAACGTGGTTATACAGATCGCTTTGAAAACAGTTTTCTGCGTTCTAAAGTAGTCCGCTGTTATTCCTGTGGAAAGGAGGGCCACACCTCGAATAGGTGCAAATTCAAGAAAGAAAAACCAGAAGAAAGTACTATAAAATGTTTTAATTGTAATGAAGAGGGACACCGATTTGTTCGTTCCCCTAAAATGTTACTGAAATGTAATCTATGCAGAAAAATTGGGCATAACGACGAGCATTGTAATCGAGGTTCCTCTTCAAAGGACGAAAATGTGAAAAAAATTCTTCCTATTGATTTTAATAAAAGTAATCAAAAGTATTACAAGGACGTTCAAATTAATGAAAAGACCTTGAGAGCTTACGTAGATTTTGGTAGTGCTTGAACCCTCATACAATTAAGTGTAGCTAAGAAATTACAGTTACAAGAAAAATTGCAAGACTTACCTTTGATCAGGGGATTCGGTGATAGTCATGTGTCTCCGATATATAAGTCACAGGCCCGTGTCGGAGTAGATGAAATCGAACATGAAATTTTAGTTTACGTTGTCAATGATAGGTACTTACACGTTCCTTTATTGCTTGGGCAGAATTTCACCGAAATGCCCAATGTAACAGTACTTAAAAATAGTGAAAGCTTATACTTTTACAGTAAACCAATAGTAGATTCAGTCACCGAATTAAATGTCGTTAAATTGTTAACTGTAAACTCTGAATTGATAGAAGGGGTACATTTAGTTCCTGTTCGAAGCGCACAACCATTCACGGGTGACATTTACATCGAAGCCAACATAAGGGCTGAACCTGGCAGGGAGTATTGTATTCATCAAGGAGTGTATAGCTTATCAAATAGTAAAGGATATATCGTAATCTCTAAAGGATCGTCAGGGCCTGTTTCGATACATAAAGATAAAACTTTGACCAGAGCTATACCGATACATGAAAATACCGTTCTTGATGTCAGAAGCATCGAAAAGAGCTCTAAGGAATATATAACAATAAAAAAAGAAGACATCAACATTGGACATGGAGTTGCCAGTCAAACTTTAGAGAAATTGCATCAATTATTAAATAAACACCGCGACTGTTTTGCTTTGTCAACACAAGAAATTGGATGTGTACCTCCGGAAAAACATTATGAAATGAAAATAGACCTTCACGATACTAAACCCGTAGTCTATAGGCCGTATAGATTATCTCATGCTGAAAGAGACAAAGTACGGAAGATGACAGCAGAACTCATTGATAATAAAATAATAAGTGAATCTACATCCGATTACGCTAGCCCTATACTCATGGTCAGAAAAAAAACTGGTGAACAACGACTTTGCGTTGATTATCGAGCATTGAACAGTAAAACAGTGAAAGATAGATATCCCTTACCACTGATCGACGACCAAATTTCAAACCTCAGTGGTAAAAAGGTTTTCACTTCATTAGATATGGCTTCAGGTTATTACCAAGTCCCAATATCTAAAGAAAGTAGACATTCAACAGCGTTTGTCACACCTGATGGCCATTTTGAATTCAACAGAATGCCGTTTGGACTTGCAAATGCACCAGCAGTATTCCAAAGGTTAGTGATCAAGATGCTGGGTGCTAGTAGATTTGACTCCGTACTGGCTTATATGGATGATTTACTCATTCCAACTCAGTCAATCACTGAAGGGTTCAATAAACTAGAAGAAGTTTTGAAACTTATCCGAGAATATGGATTAACCCTAAAACTTTCTAAATGCAAATTTTTTTCGCCTACAATTGAGTATTTAGGGTACGAGGTATCCCAAGAAGGAATCAAACCAAGCCAAACCAAAATTACAGCGATAGAAAAATTTCCCTCTCCAACTAACATCCACGAAACTCGCCAATTTTTAGGATTGGCTAGCTACTTTAGAAAATTTGTAAAGGGATTTGGTGAAATAGCAAGCCCATTAACAAAGTTACTACAGAAAGACGTTCAATGGAACTGGACCGCAGAACAGACAAAAGCAGTAGCTACTATCAAGAAGATCCTTTGCGAACGGCCTGTCTTAGCGCTGTATAACCCTAAATTAAAGACAGAACTTCATACCGATGCAAGTTCATTGGGTGTTGGATGGATACTAATGCAGTGGCAAGAAGATGGTAACTCTTTGAAACCAGTGGCTTACTTTAGCAGACAAACCTCACCAGAAGAAAGGATTTACCATTCGTATGAATTGGAAACGTTGGCGGTAGTGAGTTCTTTGAATAAATTTAGAACGTATCTATTGGGAATTCCATTTAAGATATGTACAGACTGCAAAGCCCTGCGATTGACACTCACTAAAAAAGATCTGATTCCAAGGATAGCTAGATGGCTACTACAAATGGAAGAATATGACTATGAAATTGAATATCGCCCCGGTGATCGCATGACCCACGTTGACGCATTAAGTCGTAATCCGGTAGACCAACCAAATGACGAATGTGCACCTGAAAATGTTATTCCAGTCCTACATATTGAACAAGAAGACTGGATTGTGACACTACAACAAGGAGATCCGAAAATCAATAATATCGCAAAAATTTTACAAACTAACTCTACCAAAGACTTCAAGGATATCAAAAACCAATATCTTTTAAAAAACAATATTGTTTATAAAAAAAAAATATGAATAATAGTGAGCTAAGACTGGTTATACCCAAAGGTGCTCGATGGCAGATTTGCAGACAAAACCATGACGAAATCGGACATTTTGGTGTAAAAAAAACCACCGAGCGTATTCAAAGTATGTATTGGTTTCCTAAGATGGCAGAGTTCATAAAAAAATATGTTGGCGCTTGCCTTGAATGCGCCTACAATAAGGACAATAACCGAACGAAACAAGGACACATATATCCAATAGAAAAAGGTAGCACCCCGTTTCAAACTATCCATATAGACCAACTTGGACCATTCATTAAAAGCAAGCGTGGTAACACCCATATACTTGCTATTGTTGATGGATTTTCTAAATATGCGTTTATAAGGCCCGTGAAAGACACTAAGAGTGCGACGGCTATCAAAGCGCTCCAAGGAATTTTCCAAGATTTTGGCACTCCACAAAGAATTATTTCCGATAGAGGAACCGCATTCACATCAGCTAAGTTCAAACAGTTTTGTGATGAAATTAACGTAAAACATGTTTTGAACTCAGTTGCGTGCCCAAGAGCTAACGGACAAGTCGAGCGATTTAATCAAACAATCTTGAGAGCGTTAGCGGCACAAAATTCTAAAGAAAATGAAAAAGATTGGGATTTGACTACGTCTAAAATTCAGTTTGGAATTAACAACACTTTCAATAGTACTACGGAAAAATGACCATCAGAAATTCTTTTTGGGAATAGATTAAAAGGTAATTCTGACAACATCCTAAGAAAAGCATTCGCTGACACTAAAAAAGAAAGTAATTTTGAAGAAATTCGGTCCCAAGTAAAGTCAACTATAGTTAAGAAGCAATATAACCTCAGAAGTAGACATAATGCTAAGGTAGCTCCTGCCAAAGTGTACAATGTCGGTGACTTAGTTACTATTACCAAGACGTGTTTCAACGAAAACCCTGGTCAAAGTAAAAAGCTACTGCCCAAATTTACCGGTCCTTATAAAGTTACAAAGACATTAGGAAACGACAGGTATGAAATAAGTAAGTAAAGACTCCACTGATGAATATAAACAACTTTTGCTATGGGGGCAATAGCGAAATCGAGAAAAAAAAATCAGCTGTTCCATACATTTTGACCGCGCGCCAATTGAACTTTTGTATGGAACAGCTGATTTTTTTTTCTCGATTTCGCTATTGCCCCCATAGCAAAAGTTGTTTATATTCATCAGTGGAGTCTTTACACAAAATATCGGTACTGATAAAAAAGTCACCCTGTATATTATAATTATCTAGAGTCATCGAATCGTAACTGTTATACAGAAGTATATGTGACGTTTAATTCGTTCGAATAAATATGTTTGTTAATTATGCTTCACTAATTTTATTTAATTATTGATAGAGATACCTACTCATTTTTGTGGACAACAGCTCATCAAGCTAAGCGCTGCGGATTCTTGCGTAGATGTAATAGGGCGATCTTGCAGTAAAGATGTGTAATCTGATGTGCTTGCGTATGTACAACTATAAAAGTGGGTACATGCGCCGGAGGCTGCACGTAGTCGGATGGCCGAATGTCATGATTTCCTTTGTCTAATAATCATTTAGGTGAATTATCGAGTATAAGTGTATCAAACTCGATATTACCACAGACAATATTTCAATAATCGATTATCTATGTCGAGATAATAACAGCGCCGCGTCGTGTCAAAAAACGGTACTAACAAGAAGTGCGCCAATTGGCAAATGCTCTTCCCGCCAACACGAACGGCGCTGCTATTGGTCGTGCCCGCCGATTGGTTGCTTAGTCGGAACGTTTGAGATGGAAGGAGGAATAATGGATGGAAGGCACACTTGCTCGGAGACACCAGACGGAACAGCACAACTCTTCGCTACAACATATATACAATAAGTAGAAGGTACCGAAAAGGAAAAAAGTAAAACTGTCTACAAAATACAAAAAGAAATGAGATCCCATCAAAAACAATACTTGTCAAAAAAACCAAGTCTCGCAACTCAGTTGTTCTGCGGTAAAAAGTTGTAAGATCCATGTAATACCAAGTCGGTTATTAATTTATTCAGTCTCTACTCAAGCGACTTTCTGTCTTAATACGTCCAGTCTCTAGGACCACGATCGTGGTCCATAACAATTGAAAATCAATTGTGTCTGGAATCTCCGTACTCGAAGCATTAAGTTGTTACGTAATAATTAACAGCATCTTATAGTGACGCATATCAATATCAAAATTCTTTAATTTTTTATATAAATATATTGAGACTTGGCCATCGCCTGAAAACACGTTTAAATTTAATGGCCTGAAAACACATGTAAATTCAATTATTATGTTGTTAGCAGAGTGGTTTGACCTAAGGCAACGTAAAGAAAATAAAAGCAACAAAATCATAATTTTTTACCCGGAGATCATAACATTATATAGAAAATGTTTCTCATTAACACAATAGACTAAATTTTCCCAATGCGTTTCATCCACTCACCCGACCACGTCGTGTCGGAGTAGGTATATGCTTATGTTAACCCCGCGAGTGTAGCCGTTTTGCATAATTACTAGCTAATCACCGCATACACCGGTATGTGCCCGTAAATGCTCCGCCGTTTAACTAGGTAGTGTTTCTAAAACTATTATCTCTAAGAGATCGACGTCCTAAAGGTTAGAGTATTGTTTTTAATAACAAAAGTTTATAAACAGTTTATAAATATTAGGTAAATAATGTTTTGAGTAATAAAAAAAATGCAGTTACTGTAAGTTTCAAAAAATGATAAAAAAAGAAATAGCTTATCTGTTTGAGGATAAAAGCCATATAAAATACATGGACCGGACATAATCATCAATAACATTCGTTAAGCGTGAAGAATATTTCAAAATAAAAAAGAAAATCCTGTACGTAGTACGTAGTACAGTTTTGGTTGGAGGGTGTAGTTTTTATATGCATGTTTCACGAGAAAAAAATATTGAGTCAAACTGCTAAGGGACACAAAAAACAACCTCCCCATTCCCCCAACAGTAACAGTAAAAGTCAAAACACTTCATGAAAGTAAGATTAAGGCCACTAACTTCCTCATGCTCTTGAGTTATGAGGATACGGGGGCTTTACTGATGCACGTGGAGTTAATAAACATGCAATCACATACACACATACTTACTATAATTAACATTTTTTATGGAAATAAAAATTATTATTTATTATTATTAATAAATAGAATGATCAATAGAATAACTAACATCAAAAAAAAACTTATGCGCAGAGCTCTTAAACTAACACTTAGCATAATTGAAATTACACTAAGAAAGGCACAGATCTTAGAATCTGTGGATCGAAATTTAATACAAAAACATTGTAACCTTTTCCACACTGCATAACTTTTAGCATCAAAACACGATGTAGTCGCGATGCAGAAGTTGACCATAGACAACTTAGTTTGTATATTTAATAAATTGCTGGTGTCTAGTCGCAGAAGTGGTCTAACATGTTGAGAAACGTTGCTTTTAGTAAACCTCAAAACAAATTACGAGCTTATTTTCTTATTCTGTTACATTTTAGATGTAAAAACAGTAAGTTATCTTAATTTAAATGTAATGAATTCGTAGTCTTAATGACGCCAAATTAATACTTTAATAAGTTGGAATTAAATTAGGTGATTTGTTTCCTTTATGACTTTCATGGAAATTTTAATAAAAATTATCAAAATGATTTTTAACTTATGAATTAACAGTTTTTTCTCTTTTCAGGTATGTGGACACCACATATAGACGCTTAAAGAGGTAGAGATATTTTAAATATACTGTATTGATTTAAAATGTAGGGTGTGTAAGTTTTGAAGTTCATTTGTGTTTAAAGGGATCCTAAGGGATCCAGCTGAAAGCGGAAACAGATGGAGTGGAAATTCTCGACATAGCGAATAAATCGATTATTTACGAGTACAAAGTCACGAGATTTAAACTTTAACAAGGAGCTAGTATTAACATACTATTTGTTATTATGCGATTTATTGATTATAAAAGGCTTATCCAGTGATCTTGAGATGGTAGTTATATCCTTTAATATCCTTTGGACATTCCCACACATCGCCATCTAGTCCCAAAGTAAGCTACTTAAAGCTTGTGTTATGGGTGCCAGACAACGGATACAATACTTACATACTTTTTGTTTGTAAATACATACATGATATACATAGAAAACACCCAGACCAATACAAACAGACATGTTCATGCACACGTAAATGTTTGTATAGTGCGGGGATCGAACCCGCACCCGCTACGTAGTAGGCGATTTCTCGACCACTACACCAGACGGGTCGTCATCAGTTATTAGAGGACAGATTTTTTATTGCACCCTTGTTTTTTCTTTTTTCTTAGTAATATATCTTTACAAACAATTACAGCGTCAGATAGCTCACAAATTACAGTATTATAGGTAAGCGTGAAAAACAAGTTATTTTTTTATTACTGCCTATAAATCCAATTATATTTTTCGAAGATTTGCAATAATATACAAATAATATCAGCAATGTATCGCTAAAATAATGAAAACAAAATATCTGCCTTAGTTTTTCCGCAGAAATCTTAATGAAACAATAAATCAAAACAAGCCCTGGAGAAAATTGCACTCAACTTTCAAATGCGGAGGAAAATAAATAAGGCTTTGTACATATCGCTGCGTTGCAGGTAGGTACGCTAGGGTTGCCTCTTTGCCTTTTTGAGCAGGTCACTTTCAGTGTTTGCACGAACATTGGCAGACTTGATGACTGCTTTAGCCGATAAAACGTCGACGATGTATCGACGGCATGACGACAACAAATTGATCGAGCCGCTGAAGTCGATAGCCGTCGCCAAGTCGACGACAACCGTCATAATCGTCTTAATGCTTCAACACCCGAGCGGTTGCAGGCAACCGCATAACAATAGAATTTGCATTGTGTCTCGTTCACATACGCTTGAGGGATTAATAGTGAAACGCAAACTGAACAACCACCAGGTTGACAGATCGCAGCCGAGGGAAGGCTAAGTAGCTTATTGCTTTGCTATATAGAAGTCAATTTCGCAGACAACGGTTCATTGTTTAGATAGATTGTCAAAATACGTATCATCCAATTTCCTATAAAAGAGTATAACCAAAAACTTCGTTATTGCGAGTTACCTAGGAACAGCGCCATCTGTTGGTATATTTGATAAGTTTACTTATATTGCCTTCTATAATTATGGTTATAGTGATGGAAGAGCGGGCCCTCCAAGCACAGGCATTTTTTGCTTAAATGTAGTCTCCAATGTACTAGTTTTTAAGGCATTACCTTTGTTAATGAAATAAATATTTTATTTATTTATGTAAAAAAAACTTTATTTAACTATTATCTATTAATCTTACACAAACCAAGCAACAATTAAAGCGCTTCTGGCTGGAGTGACAGCAATTTATATAGTTACAGTTTAACTTTATTTACATTGAACATTACTATTATCTTGTTGTCCTACATTTACGTGCCTCTAATTGGGTGATATAATTGGTCCTTCGCACCAGTTTGTCTACTCTATGATTTTATTTATTGTATTCAAATTTACTGCACTGAAAATTGTATCATTGGCGAACTCAATGCCTTAAGGCATTCTCCACCATTCGTCTGTTTGGGAAGTTTAATCGGTGGTGGAATATTTACATATACTGAGGGGTTCCAAAAAAAGTAAGATGCAATAACATTAAAACAAACATACTAATATAACATAAATTAATAATAAGATATATAAGCCAAAGACAAATTGACATACATACTATAGAATACACTATACGAAATTATAATAAGGAAAGCGAAGATATTGATGACATCTAAAACGACAAAAGGGAAAGAAAATGGAGTTTAATTCTGAAGTGATGATAATGAGTTATCAAACTACTTACATCAATTTTATTTTGGGCAACCCTACCTAGCCTTGTCGAATCACGTTTGATTTATTGCAAACCACGTGATGTGACTCATTGTTCCGTAAAGGTAGTTGTAAGCTTCGCACATGTTCATATATTTAGTACTCGACTTGTTTTTCCGTAAGCCATATCAAAGAAGTAAGCGAACAGGTTAACAAAAAGAGCTAAACTGTTTTACAGATTGTTTCTCAACGTAAATTATCATTGATTAAAACTTTGCACCAATAATAGTTTTCGCGTAAACTTCAGAACCAGATTCGAAAATAATTGTCTTCCAAAAAAATTTAGGCAATCAAACTGTTAAATTTCAGACAAATAAAAACTGAACGATTAGAAAAGAACTTTATGCAAGCTATGATGACACATACTGATTTCTACGATATTTTGTTTTTTTACCAATAACGAAAAGTGAGAAATCAAACGACCTCGCGAAGGAGTTACCTTGTTAGGTTATCTCAAAATGTTCGCTTCTTCTTCTGTCGATTATCTGGACGGATTTTAAGCCTACCTGTATAATGTGCATTTTTAACTTACCTATTATTATAACCAAATTTAAGGGCGAGGTTGGTGGAGTTTTTTTTGTCCCAAATAGTGAAGATAGTAGTAATTTCCCTCTTGTTCTCCACATCGGAGTCTAAGCACCGGAAATTGTCCGACTATTAGTACCCAGTCATAAACCTTTCCTGATATATCTTCAGCCTTCTGCCAGTACTGATATTACTGCTAATCTTCACCATCTATATAACAAACCAATCAACACAAAATTACCAATATGAAATTTTATGTCTAAAGTACGCATTTTTAAGCTCGCTCGCAACTTCTTTTGTTGGCTCATTGTGACCAGTTTCATGCATCATCATCATCATAATCAGCCACAAGACGCTGTCACCGGTCGCAAAAGGGCCTTCAACCCGATCCTCTGATCTTTACAAGATCTGCCAATAACTCCAGTTGACATCCTACGCTGCGTTATTTAGCAAAGCTTACTTCACGCTTCACTTCTCCTGTGTCAGGAATTCCGGTGAAATAATATTTTAAAACGCCCTCAGAAATAAACGTTGACGCTTTAGTCTCATCCGATCTATTTTCAACTACAATTGAAAACGTCAGAGTCCTTTTCACTAGTCGGCGAGCAGAAAGCCCGTATTGGGTAAAGCCGGCTTACTTTCAATTTCAACTGAACAAGCAAAAGGTATCTTTGATTCAACCTGACTTGTGGTTTCGTTAACGGTCTCTTTGAATGTTTCCGAAGAAATTTTATGATGTGAATGAAAAGTGAAAACACAGCATTTGGTGTAATTAATTATGTTTTTTTTGATCGAATTACTGGAATTAAGAACTTATTATTTAGTATGTTTTATGAGGTACTAACTCTTTGTAAAAACAACATCCTCCAGTTCCAAAACAGTGTAACACAACACCAGTACTAAGGTTATGAAATCTTGGGTATAAATAATAGTTACTTTTTTTTAAGTATCGTTCGATTCGTTAAACTCTAGTATGTTTCCAACCGCTCAAAAGCTAAAGTCACAGACACGTACAGACAAACATACTTATTTATTATTTAGTGTCAACATTAAAATCAATGATCATCTCCTACTTTCTGAAATCAATATCTACGAAGTGTCTTATTTCACATCATAAACCTCGAATTCTGAGTTCTCGGATGCAATCATCAAACATCTTAACTAAAGTGCCCCTAGGGAACCATCTGAATGAATGAAGGCGTCTTAATATAAAACCGCATCCAACATTGTGTATGATGAAATCTTTATTTTGATTGCTCCTTTCTTAGGATTCCGTAGCCGAATGGCAAAAAACGGAACCCTTATAGTTTCGTCAAGTATGTCTGTCTGTCCGTCCGTATGTCACAGCCATTTTATTCTGTAACTATAAGCGTAACACAATTTAAATTTGGTAGGAAGATGTATCTTGGTAACCGCTTACCGATTCTCATGCAAAAAATAAAAAATAATGACATTCAAGGGAGGGCTCCCATACATGAAACTAAGACCAAAAAAAAGTTTTTTGTCAAACTTATGCGTATGCGGTGTCTATGGAAAGGTCTTTTAAAATAACATTGAGGTTCCTAAAACCATTTTCTTTTAAAGTCTAACGTTTTATAGCTAGACGCTTCCAAATTGGTAAAATGCCCCCCCCCCCCCATCTAATTTCTAAACCAAGTAAGAGTATATTTGGAAAAAAATATATGATGTAGATCTTAATAGGTTCGGACGGGATCGAACGAGTAGTTTTTGAGTTATAGCACATTTTCAACAACCGCAAACATAACTTTGTACTGCAAACAAAACAAAATATTGTGGTTTTTTACTAAGTAGAAGTAAATGGATTCCCTAATTCAGGTAAAGTTGGCACGGAACCCTCAGTGCGCGAGTCCGACTCGCACTTGGCCGGTTTTTATTGGTCTTTATTGTAGAGTTTTTGGATTGGATAAGAGACAAGTTCGAAGTTTGTCTTCACATAAGAGATGCATCTCTATTACATATTAGTTTTATGATTCTGAACTATTCCCAAACTAATATCATGATCTCTTATATACCTATTCTTATAAGATGAAATAATAAACCAAAAATTGCGCCCAAGTTGGTTGCGGGACTCGAACCTTTGGCTTTTTTGGTTTCTTATTTCATCTAATAAGAACACAAAAATAACATTGTGAGTGTAAAAACATTCTAAACTATTTAAAACCAACAGTACATGTTAAATTTACATGAATTCGAATGATAAATGCCGTTTAGCCAATTTTAAGTATCGTAGACAATAGCAGTTTGACATCAAATACACAATTATTGTGTATTTTTATACTTGTGACACAAATTTAATAAAGCACTAGCGGTCCCCCGCGACTTCGTCCGCGCGTTTTGAGTTTGCTCCCTCCCCTCCCGTCGCAGCGTCATGTTTTATATCCTAAAGCCTTTCTCGATAAATAAGCTATCCAACTCAGAAATATTTTTTCAAATCGGTCAAGCAGTTCCTGAGATAAGCGCGTTCAAACAAACAAACTCTTCAGCTTTATAATATATTAGCGCAAGCGCACGTTGTACTTAAGCTGCGAACATTATTTTCGTGCGGAGTTATGTTAAAACTGTGATAGCTCCTAAGATATTTATTGAAATCAAATGATATAAAGGGCAACTTAGTTCTAAATGAAATGCTCGTGATGATGAATGTATTTATTTTGATAAGAATAAATACCTGTGTGTATAATACAACTCTAAAAATAATGCATTATTTTTTTACAAATTTATTAACATAAAAAAGGTTGTAGTAAGTCAACCATAAAAGATAGACATATGCTGTCACAGACTTTATTATAGAACTCTTGATGCTAAATAATCCTGTCATACATGATTTTTGTGTACCTTAAGCGGTTTCCGCAGCGTATGCAGCGGAAGCTCTCAAAAGGAATATCTTTCTCCCGTTTTCGCAACATTTTTCATTTCTGCTGTGGTCTTATGAGTCGTATGTTTATGTTATATAGCCTAAAGCCTTCCTCGATAAATGGACTATCCACGGCAAAAAAAAAATTCAAATCGGACCAGTAGTTTTTGAGATTAACGCGTTCAAACAAACAAACAAACAAACAAACTCTTCAGCTTTATAATATTAGTATAGATTTTCAGTATCATGCTTGTAATATGTATTTTCAAATATAATTTCGGCGGATGAATCTACTTGCCTTTGATAGAGGCGTACAAGTCGTATATCATGTTATAACTGTTAATTGCTAGTCAGATTCCGTTGCTTAAGATGGCATTGGTATTAATCAACATTGCCAATATAACTGCAGAACTAGCGAGTAAAGTTAGATTGCACCGCAATGCAATTGAGAACGTACCACGTTCGTATTTCAGCACGTGTGGCACTAAAGCCGTAACTCACCAAAATGCTACCACGACGTCGCCGACTGCTAGTATCCGAGTAGATAATATTCAATGTAAGGAAGCCAAAATGTCGCTAAGTGAGTTAGGTATCATACATTTTAATACTTTAACACGTCGCCATGGTGTCGGTGAGGTACGGCGATACCTTGAACACAGATGAACCCTTTCTTATGTTGTTATTAGGCTCGGTTTCACATCCTTCTATTAAATATGACCAGCGTTAAATTACCTATTAAAATCCATATAAAAACACACAGTTACTTGGATTAAAATAAGCATAGAAACTGAAACGATACTTACAAATGATAAAGGTTATTGATTGTACTTATACTTAAATAATTAGTTATCATATAACAAATATCGATCTATAAACTCTAGTAAATACTCTACCCTCGGTATTGGTTGAAGTTTAGTAAATTTTAACGGACTCTATACACGCAACGGAATCTATGCTATAGGGAGTTGTTTTGTTTAGTCGCCTGACTCAGGGATATGGGGATAATGTACAAACGATACTGATGCCAAAAAAAACTAATTTATGGGAAAAACCCACAAAATCAATTTATTGTTGCGATGCTACCGGGCGATTCAAAACTATCAACACCAGGTCGCCTCTTCGAAGCTTACTAGCTACGTGCGAGGTTCCCAATAATTTTGAAATTAATAATTTAATTTAAATACAATGTCGTGAGGTGGTTTTCTTTTATACAATTTGCATATAATTCAAAGAATATTTTTTAGAATAAGCATAACTCATATCACTGAGTTGGATGTCACTGACCAAAAAACAACCAGTAAAAACCTATTTATCATTGATTCTCAGTTAAAAGCAGACAAACTAATTATAAACTTAACTACTCACTATTTCGTAATGTTTTAACGCCATTTCATTTTCGCTTCCTTTCAATAACAGAAAACCAACTTAAGCAAGATAAACGGAACAAATTAATCTACCCGACTAAATTGTCCTGTGATGGCAAATTAAGCTGGCCATTTTATATCAGATTTCAAGAGCATTAACAGTTTCTGATTACATTCCTCAGTAAACAAGGAAACTTGAATTGGAAGTGAGGCAAAGTTGTGATAGGGTTATCTTCGACGCTGTACATTGTGTAATTAGCAATTTTCTCCCATCACTTTGTAGCTCTCACTAGATGGCGTCAGGATAGCTTTAGGAACATTTTTTTTTAAGTTGTGGTAACCAAGGATTTTAAAAAGAACACAAACAAACGAAAAGTCTGTGCCTGGTCAAGAGCAACAGCACAAGTTACTTTCTCTTGTACCTTTGGAACCGTATTGTGAAATGGATTTTAAGTAAAAATATCTAAAATTGAATGATTTATGCGTCATTCACTCCTGAGCTTATTTTACTTTCTTAAATACTCAATAACCAGTAAGTAGTACAGCCGCAGTATGTGCGTTAGGCATCAACTTTCTGTACCCTTCCAAGGAAGCACAAAAACCTACTCAAAGTTGTTATGGACAATTCATCTACGAGTAGATCACTTTGAAAATAACCAGTAGAAAAGACAAAAAATCTAGTTGCAAATTGGCTGTACTTCAGATACATCTGTCAGCCGAGTCCAAAAGCGATTACATTTCGCGACGTTGGGGTAATAAAACTATGTATTATTTCATGACAACTAGACAACCGTACAAACCCTATTAAAAATAGTTATTCGGAATCCACCGCCAAAGAAATGCCGCCAACGCCAAAGAAATGCCGCCACTAGCACAGATGAAAATCAGTACACAGGTACAGTTCAAGCAAGGCTATCTAACCCAGTTAGGGTTTCTCCCATGAATATTTTAGTGTCCAGGCAACTTCGGCAATCACTGCTGCAAATTTTTCATGCATAGTCATGAATTGGAAATCTATCTGCGAAAATCCGCTGCGCATTTGTTATTTCAATTTAATTTGGAATGCGTAACTATTATTCAGGTTTTTTTTCTATTTGCCAGTAAAGCACTAATGGAAATTCGTTTTGTTTTGTTCCTGGTATTATTGGGCGCAATTTGTATGGTTTACGAAAAAAATATATTAAAAGCTGACTGTATTGATCTTCCGTTCATAAATGTAGCTTATCAATTTAAACCAAATACCAACATCGATGTCAAAAAGCAATGAGCTGAAATGAATGTTCAGAAACCGCTTTGATGTGGTAGAAATATTTTTTGTACGGACAACAGTACGCCAAGGTAAACACTGCGGTATCTTATTCGGTTGTAATAAGGGCTAATTTGGAACAAAAGAGGGTAACCTAATGTGCTAGCCACTGTACCTACTAGATTTTTTTTTCTCGTTCGCGATGCGTTATCGAGTAGAAGAGATTGAATGTGTGTCGAATAAAAGAAAATATATAAATTGCCTTACACAGTAACCCGCAGTAACAAATACTATGAAAAACAAAGTTATATTTACTGTCAACAAATATTGTGGTAACAAGAATTATAGATCTCTAATTCAGTTAAAGTTGAAACCCTTAGTGTGCGAGTCCAACTCGAACTTGGCCGTTTTTTTATTTATTCCTAGGTTAGTGCTTATTTTTTGATGATCAAACAGGCCCTTAATATTTTAAACATAAATGATAATTGGCTTTTTTACTCGTCCGTTTTATTCTATTAATGTAATACATTGTTACATTGAAAACTATCTAAGCGTATGTCGCATCAAGGGAATGCCCACGGGCCGCTATAAAAATACAAACAAAATTGGACTCACATATTAACATATCAAAAGCCGCGTTCATCTTTCAAAAGGGCTTTTATGTGTTTCATTTCATTTGTTACGCCTTGTGTCTGTTGGTGCTTTCTGAGAGCACATCTAGCGGGAATTTTGTGTTTTTGTTTGTGTTTATTTTGTCATTTCTTATCTCGTTTGAACTTGTAACATTTTCCTTCCCGATTGTAGCACGTCCTACGGGTTAATTATGGCAAGAAATCATTTTATAAGGTCCGAAGAAGAATACACTAACTTCATGAAAAATTAAATCAGAACTAACTAAAAACTATTTCACTAGTAACCTGCAGCAAGGAATTAAAAAGAACCGATGGGCTTTAACAGCGCCTTAATGTCTTACAAATATTCAAAACTAAGTAATATCATAAGGGTGTGTTTCACCATCGACAACAGCACTAACCACCAAAAAACTAAATTAGTTATCAAACGTCATTTGGTGTAAAGTATTGGGCAGATGTCTAAAAAGAAAATTATTAGGAAACAGGGCGTAACAGGCGTTAAGTACACCTCATGTTAACAGGCTTTTCTTTTTTATAGCGGTCCCCCACGACTGCGTCCGAGCGTTTTAAATTTGCTCCTTCCCCTCCCGTCGCATGTTGAAACCATTCTCAATAAATAAGCTATTCAACACAAAAATATTTTTTCAAATCGGTCCAGTGGTTTTCAAGATTACCGCGTTCCAACAAACAAACTTTTCAGGTTTATAATAATAAGTATAGATCACCTATTCATAAAGATGAAATAAGAAACCAAAAATTTGCGCACGGGCGGGACTTGAACCAGCAACCTCTTGACTGACCGGGCCAAACGCTCTACCAATTGAGCTACCGTGCTGTCAGTCCGACCTTGCGAAATTTGTGGTCTCTTACTGATACGTCATTGCGTGATGCTTTTGAAAAATTTTTGTTTTCCTATTTCATCTTTATGAATATAAAATATGACACTGTGAGTGTTAAAAACATTCTAAACCAATAGATCAACTTATTAATTTCAAAGATAAACCAATAAACAATAACATTTTCATAGCAACCACGACTATGACACCTTTTCGCGTATGTCCCTAAAATAAATATTTCATAATAATTTGCAATAAGAATAAACGACGAAATCAGTACAGTGCCTGGGATAGGATGGAACGGTTCTGGCGATATCTGGTACCATTACACCCAGCCTCGATACGGCACTTTCGAGGATTGGAAACAATATTGAAGCGAAATCTATTCCTCTTTTCTCACGAATTCCTACCAATTTATTTTAGTTTTTTCTTTCTTTCTGAGAATTTGGTATTAAAAGTATTAAAAGAAAACTGAGAAAGCCTACATGAAACATCTTCACGACTGTGTTAACGTTTATAGAATAACTAGCGGTCCCCCGCGACTTCGTCCGCGCGTTTTGAGTTTGCTCTCTCCCCTCCCGTCGCAGCGTCATGTTTTATATCCTAAAGCCTTTCTCGATAAATAAGCTATCCAACACAGAAATATTTTTCAAATCGGTCCAGCAGTTCCTGAGATAAGCGCGTTCAAACAAAAAAACTCTTCAGCTTTATAATATATGAGCGCAAGCGCACGTTGTACTTAAGCTGCGAACATTATTTTGGTGCGGAGTTATGTTAAAACTGTGATAGCTCCTAAGATATTTATTGAAATCAAATGATATAAAGGGCAACTTGGTTCTAAATGAAATGCTCGTGATGATGAATGTATTTATTTTGATAAGAATAAATACCTGTGTGTATAATACACCTCTAAAAATAATGCATTATTTTTTTACAAATTTATGAACATAAAAAGGGTTGTAGTAAGTCAACCATAAAAGATAGACATATGCTGTCGCGGACTTTATTATAGAACTTTTAATGCTGAACAATCCTGTCATACATGATTTTTGTGTAACTGCGGTTTCCGCAGCGTATGTAGCGGAAGCTCTCAAAAGGAATATCTTTCTCCCGTTTTCGCAACATTTTTAATTTCTGCTGTGGTCTTATGAGTCGTATCTTTATGTTATATAGCCTAAAGCCTTTCTCGATAAATGGACTATCCAACGTAAAAAAAAATTTTCAAATCGGGCGAGTAGTTTTTGAGATTAGCGGGTTCAAACAAACAAACAAACAAACAAATAAACTCTTCAGCTTTATAATATTAGTATAGATTTGCTCTTGAGTAATATTTAGAATAGTAAGATAGACATGACACCGACAGAAATCAGTTGAACACGCCGACTATAGTCCAGTGAACATTAAATGAATAATAAAATTAATATTGAACATCAATCACATACATTGCTCTGATCCCAAAGTAAGTAGCTAATGCACTTGTGTTATGAAAATCAGACACAACTGTGGTACAACAACACTCAAACCCGAGACAGTATAGAAAATATTGATTTCTGAATTGACCCGACCGGGAATCGAACCCGGGATCTCGGAGCGGCGACGCCTTGAAACCAGCGTGCTTAGCCATAACACCACGGAGGTCGTCAAGATTACAAGTATCTGCACACTAAAGATAAACACATCATGTCTCTTATTATTTATTTAGAAGAAATGACAAGCTTTCTATTCCTATAATCTATATAAGTATTATAAAGCTTAAGAGTTTATTTTAAATATTTTGTTGAACGCGCTTATGTCAAGAACAACTGGATCGATTTGAAAAAATATTTTTGTTTTGGACAACTTATTTATCGAGGATAATTAAAATACAAAATGAGAAGTTTCATAATATTTCAGTGACTACAGTGACGACAGTGTAGAAATATTTGCATTTATTTCCATATTTGATGAATGCTTTTTTATACTGTATTTTATCTTACAAAATTTAGAATGCAAAAACTTCTGTGAAAAATAATATCATAGGTAAAGTATTGTGAACCCCCAATTTAAATAAAAAAAGATCTTATAAAATAACAATTTGATGAAACTCTATTCTATTAGGTAGTAATTAATGAAAAAATGAATTACGTAAATCAATTTGCATTTACTTAAACCAAATCATCATAAAACAAAATAAAATACGAGGCTTCAGCCAACAAAAAAATATAAAATTGCTTTTTCAAGTGCTCAAGTCAAATTTATATTATTAAGTTTGTGTAGTGACAACACTATAAGAACAAGAAATACTTTTTTTTTAAATATCTTCTTAATAATACTATAAGGAACATTGATTGGTTTGAGGATTGAGTAGCTCTACTAGTCATCGTCACTTGTTAATAAATGCTGGCTTGGACTTAGCTGAACAGCATTTTTTCCTATTTTGTCGAATGAGTATTATTTTTGCTTCCAGTGCTGGTATTGTTAATTTGAGCCGAACGACAAGACTCAAAACGTGTTTGCATATTTTTTTATTGAAAAATTCGGGACAGACTCATGATCCTCTTTACCAGTACTGACAGTGTGGAAAGCAACTTAGAGTTGCAAATTAAATACTCTTAATTTCTTCATTCGCTTTCGCGCGCTATAACAAGTTAAATGTATCATTAAAAACGTATCTAAATAAAAACATAAGACCTCAAATAGAATATAAATAACCATAATCATTAATAAAGCAGCTCACAGAACTTAGCTTACAGTATAAAACTTTGCAGTTCCTTATGTAAAACGTCAACTGGAAAAATTAAGTCTACCTTAATATGAAAGCTGTTTCGTATTTCTTAGTCGATCACTTAGCAATTTAGTCACTCAGATAGTATTTTAATATTTGAAATGGATTAATCAAGACCCACTTTTTGTGATCTCAGTCTGTATTTTATTATTAACTAATAATCATCGTTAGTGTAGTGAATAGTTCCCTTACTCAAAATCATAACGCATCATGCATGTCCTCATCAGACGCAAATTTAATTGTTCCCCCGCCACCTACTTCGCACACAGCGAATAGTACTGTAAATATTATTACAAGTATTCGCACACTAAAGTAAGAATAGGTATATTTATTTAGAAGTTCAACTTTTATTTATTTACAAGCTTTCTATTCCTATAATTTCAAATAAAGCCCTTTTCTAATATCATTGTATCAGAACACCAATTTATCAATAAAGCGCAGTCAAGTAGAATTATATACCATCCCACATTAAGTACTTCAACATTGTAAGCTTTATTACTACGTAGTGCTTTTAGCGGTGGATAGCGCCGTTTAGAGCTCTACAACAACACTTAATCACTAGCTAATCAGACGTCTAACTAACCGCCAACTAAGAGGTCCTACTATGAAAGACGTCTAATATCCGTTATTCTTTGCTTGCCGATTATTGTAAATCACTTTTGTAACTTTTTATTTAATATCAGTGAGGAATTTTAGTTAACTATTCGATTCCTCGGAAGATCTCAGAGTTCAATTTTATATTGTATTATAGTGAATTTTATATTTTATATTGTAGTATTTTTTGTATAATGAACCAATTATCATAATGAACCATTTTGATACAGTTGAAAAAAAAGAATTGATATTTGCGGCTCCTGCCAGGCCCAGGCATGCTTTCTGGTGTAGGCAAAAAAGAGACCCTACAACAAGAATCATTTCGTCCCTGCCCTGTTCTGTCATCTTTTTCGGTGGAGTATGATTCTCTCTTCTATTTAGCTTTTCTTTCTCCATAATCATTTGCTTTACACAGATACACAATGCGTCCACCTCTCACAAACAATACTTTTTTTTGTTCTAGCATTCGTAATTTGTAGTCATCACTCTTTTAGTCACAAATGTTTTTATTCTCCACCATTTAGGATTAGAATTGAATTTCTAGGTTCTGACTTTTAAGCTATATTTTTCTCCACCATTTAAGACTAAAATTGAATTTCTAGATTTCCCAACTTTTATGCAAAATTTTTTTGGTGGCATATTTACAATCGTCTTTCGGAAAGGAATCGTCTTTTTAAATTTTTTGGTGGCATATTTACAATCGTCTTTCGGAAAGGAATCGTCTTTTAATCAAGTTATCAGAATAGAACCCCAACTAAGGTAAAGTTCATATGCGTTCGTAACAACTTGTTAATTACCGCTCGGCTCTAATTAACGTGAATGTTAAGACTACTTTGTCGCGTATAAACGTTGGTATGACGTCTAATGTAAATCGCACTTGACGGTGCGCATTGGTGCATTAAAGAAAGATATTTATGCATTGCCAGATTTTTACCGAGTTAAAAATATGGTTCTCAATTCAAGTGAAAAAAATAACTTCTATGAAAATACTAGCTAGGGCCTGTTTTACCAACTTCAGATAAAGAATATTCATCGAATAAAATACAATACTCCTCATTTGAAAACGTTACCTATTTGTCATCAACCATTTATGTAAATGTCATTTTCTTTTAATTCACTTTCTATTATTTTCAAAATATTTCTTATCTCTTACTTCTAACACTTCTTCATTTCTTTTTCTCTGTCCAACTGATTCGTTCCATTTTACTCCAACACTACATCTCAAATGCCTCCAACCTTTCTCGAAAAATAGAAAATAGACAATGCAACATAATAGGACACATGATTCGACATGACAGGTTCATAGAAAATATAAAGGAAGGCGAAGTAGAAGGAAAGAGGGAATTCTGAAAGGAAAACCTAGAAGAAGTTATATCGACCAAGTGAAGGAAAAAGTAAATGTCATGTCATACCAGGAGGTCAACAAAAGAAAAGAATGGCGATTACTCTATCGATATGAACGAAACTCTTAAGTTTAAGAAGAAGATGACGGACTTGTCAATTGTTGTTATAGTGTGGGTCAGAGGTGGAGTTGTGTAAGGCAATCGTATTCATTTGACAGTTCAAAACGTACGGTATGATCTGTAAAATGGAAAAGAACAAAGCGTTTCATTTCATTTATTTAACAGTAAACATACTGACTTACAGTTGCAAACAGTAAAAGTGGTCAAACAAACATTACAATAACATAAAATAAAACAAATAAGCTACGTCAGGATTACAATACCATAATGCCACCAATTTAATATGTCAGAAAAAATACACAGTAGAGTCAGTCAGAATCATTAAAAGTAATCAAATTCTTATGTCAGTTCAGTAATATCACTGCGAAAACACTTAGAACACAAACTTTCTATATCAAAAACAGCTTTGTACATGATTGATTATTGTGTATGATACATAAATAGTGTACAGTCGTCGTTCACAACCCTTCAAAATTTAAACCATTCTAGACCTACCATACCGGTAACAAATAAGGAAGGATATAGGTGTAGATAGTACCCATACTTTCTTTTGAACAGCCAACGTGCGAATTTGAGCTGTACTTTTTCCAGGTGCGCCGGATTCAAGTTGACTTCGGAAATACGCATTGTAAAGAACTATTGTGACATCCAATCTATCAAATTGAGAAGTGGTACGGAAAACGACTAAATAATATTTATAACGGTATAACCATCCAATGTAGACCGACCGATGGCGGTATAACCATCCAATGTAAGGCGCAGCTAAATGTTACGGGCAGCAGCGTCACAGCTGCAAGGGGCTGCGCCTCTGCGCTCGCCAACCCGCCTGCCAAGCGTGGCGAGTATTGGCAAAATCCCCTCATGAGTGCACACAAAAAAACCAGGCCCCCAGTCTCCGGCAGCCCCGCTATTCCTGACTTTGGTAGCGGTCACGGTAACGGCGCGGCGACCTCCAAAAGACGGTTATTCAATGATGTCTCCGTGATCAACAGGGTGAAAACCGGAAGCGATCACCGAATGGTTCGAGGCACTTTGAATATAAATGTCAAATTGGAAAGATCCCGCCTGATGAAGTCCACGCTCCGATCGACTCGTGCTCATATCCAAAATCCCGAGAGCTTTCAACTCGAATTGTCAAACCGCTTTGATTGCCTAGAAAATTGCGTTACAGTGGACGAAATTAACAACGGGTTTGTGGAAACTGTTCAAACGGTGGGGTCTAAGTATTTCAGGCCTGGCCGTAAAAATAGACCTCAAAAACTGTCGGTCCACACTCTCGACCTTATGACAAAACGTCGATCTATGGCACTGCAGACCTCTGTAAATGCTGAAAACTACAGGCAGCTCAATAGACAAATATGGAAGTCCCTGCGACACGACATTCGTTGCTTTAACACTTACTTAATAGTGTTAAAGAAACGATAGAGCGGAACCAAGGCTCCAAAGTGTTTGCAAGGGACATGTCTATTGGGCAAAGCCTGTTGACGAAGCTTAAGACGGAGGACGGCAGTGTAGCGTCGACGAAAGCAGAGGTTTTGAGGGAGATCGAAAGGTTCTATAGGCAGTTGTACACCTCAGTAGCCAAACCCGTTGATAGCTCGGCCAGAGACCCACGAGCTATCCTGACCCGTCACTACACCGAAGACATCCCGGACATCAGCCTCTACGAGATTAGGATGGCCCTTAAACAGCTCAAAAACAACAAGGCACCTGGCGAGGACGGAATCACAGCAGAGCTTCTGAAGGTGGGTGGAACACCGGTACTTAAAGTCCTTTAGAGACTCTTTAATTCCGTTCTGCTAGAGGGCATCACGCCTGAGGCATGGAACGGGAGTGTAGTGGTGTTGTTCTTCAAAAAAGGAGACAAAACCTTATTGAAGAACTATAGACCCATCTCACTCCTAAGTCATGTCTACAAGCTGTTCTCAAGGGTCATCACGAATCGTCTCGCACTAAGGTTTGATGACTTCCAGCCTCCCGAACAAGCCGGTTTCCGAAAAGGCTATAGTACCATAGACCACATTCATACGCTTAGGCAAATTAAACAGAAGCCCGAGGAGTATAATATGCCTCTATGCTTAGCGTTTGTGGACTATGAGAAGACCTTTGATTCGATCGAAACTTGGGCGGTGCTTCAGTCTCTGCAGCGGTGCCACATAGACTATAGGTATATAGAGGTGTTAAGGTGCCTTTACAATAACGCCACCATGTCGGTCCGAGTACAGGAGCAGAACACGAAGGCGATTCCATTGCGGAGAGGTGTGAGACAGGGAGATGTCACATCTTCGAAACTGTTCACAGCGGCATTGGAAGACGCCTTCAAACTTCTGGAATGGAAAGAAAAAGGCATCAATGTTAATGGCGAATACATCACACACCTCCGATTTGCCAATGATATAGTTGTTGTGGCAAAGACGCTGGACGATCTTGGCACTATGCTCGAAGACCTTGACCGAGTATCCCAACAAGTGGGTCTTAAAATGAACATGGAAAAGACGAAAATTATGTCGAACTCCCTTGTCGTACCCACTCCAGTATCCGTTGGGAACTCAACTCTAGAAGCTGTCGACGAGTACGTCTACCTGGGATAAGTGATCCAATTGGGTAGGTCCAACTTCGAGAAAGAGGTCAATCGACAAATCCAACTCAGCTGGGCAGCGTTCGGGAAATTGCGCAAGAGTGTCTTCTCATCTCATCTACCTCAGTGTCTGAAGACGAAAGTCTTCAACCAGTGTGTGTTACCAGTGATGACATACGGATCCGAAACATGGTCTCTTACTATTAGCCTTATAATGAAGCTCAAAATCACACAACGAGCGATGGAAATGCCGGGTGTTTCTCTACGGGATCGAATCAGAAATGAGGAGATACGTAGAAGAACTAAGGTAACGGACATAGCCTTGAGAATCAGTAAGCTCAAGTGGCAATGGGCAGGGCACATAGCGCGAAGAACTGATGGCCGTTGGGGCAGGAAAGTTCTAGATTGGAGACCCTTCGACCAGAGACGCAGCGTGGGACATCCACCAACAAGATGGACAGACGACCTTATAAAGATCGCAGGATCAAACTGGATGCAGACCGCTAGTGATCGGTCGCTGTTGAAATCCGTGGGGGAGGCCTATGTTCAGCAGTGGACGTCCTTTGGCTGATAATGATGATGATGATGATGACGGATAACGAAGCCAAGCATATTACTAGCCTTTTTACATACTGTGTTTCATGAAAGTAAAGCACTGTAAGCGATATTAATTTGTTTGTAATAAGCGATATTAATTTGTTTGTAATGGAACATGTCTGATCCCATACGATTATTGATTAGCGAATCCGAATCATTTGAAAAAAAAAAGTCATGTTAGCCTGTAACATCCCACTTCTTGGCAAAGGCTTTACCTCAACTAAAAGGTAGTTTGAGCCATACTCCACCATGCGGGCTCAGTGCGGGTTGGTGGAGGGGTGTTTACAAGGCAAGCGACAAACCTTGCTGTCAGATGTTATCAAGCTGCCTATAAGGCCTCTGACTAGGCTTAATGACTAATATCAACCGATATTAGTCGGGACCAACGGCTTAACGTGCCTTCCGAAGCACGGAAATGCTCGAAATGTACGTCACTTATATGATCGGAATAGTCACCGATGACCCGTCTGGTGTTAGTGGTCGAGAAATTGCCTACTACACAGCGGGTTGCGGGTTCGATCCCCGCACAATACAAACATTTGTGTGCATGAACATGTCTGTTTGTATTGGTCTTGGTGTTTTCTATGTATATCATGTATGTATTCACAAACAAAAAGTATTTAAGTATTATATCCGTTGTCTGGAACCCATAACGCAAGCTTTGAGTAGCTTATTTTGGGACTAGATGGCGATGTGTGGAAAGAATATATATTCCAAAGTCACCCACCTAAACACGACCGCGCCGTAGGTTGCTTCACTTAGGTATCACTACCAAAGCGCTGCTACTACTGCGCTACGAGCACCTCTGGAAGCATTTTTAGTATATAATATTTAGCTAAGTAAATACTGTGAAAAGCTTCGGATCCGCAAAACAATTATCGTATTGGCGGATTGCGTGTTTTAGTTTTAAGTCTCCTGACACGCTCTGTGTCTGTAAGTAGAATATGGTGAACGCGTTTTAAGTAAGAAATCTCAAAAGTCACATTGTATATTATCTTTGTAGTAAAAGCGTCAGCGGTAATATAAGGCTTGTGCTTCGCTTGTGAAGACTCTCTCGTGAAGATAAACTTTCTAAATAATTGTTCTAAGACACCCTTCTACCAAAAGCCGTATCTTAGTGTTCAACTTTTGGTCTGGAAATGTCAAAAAACAGCCACAAACGCTCAGTGGTTCCGTGCATTCCTTTTGTGCTGGCACCGCGGTGTTTTTTACTAGGCCACATGACTTTTAGATGGTTTTAAGTCATTCCCGTTTATATTTCAGCGTTTCTCTTGAAGTCGGTGAACGTGAAATGAAGAAGTTACATGTTGTAAACACGGAATAGAAAATTTTATATTTAGTAGGTCTTCATTTCAATAATATACTAGCAGTAGTTTATCTATCTAGGCTATTAATACTATGTCAATTTCAATAATTAAATTTAATTACCATACGTTTACAAGTTATCAATTGCATACAAATCATTAATATGAACATAGATAACACCTCATCAAAATACTGTAATAAAACATACTCACAATTCATGCGGTCTTATTTTCTCTATAGTTATAATATATCAATAGCTAACTAATGGTACAATGACGTCGATTGTGTGCGTATTGACGAAAACCAGCCAAGTACGAGTCTGACTCGCGTACGAAGGGTTGCGTTTTTACATACATAGTACTAATAATATCCTGCACAACATAATATACATTGCCTTATAATAAGGTGTTGATTCCCTTAAAATAACAAAATATCCAAAATTATGGGACAAAACCGGTTATATCTTTTGATGGATGCTATTTATTTATTTTTAAAGCTGAAAAAGACAAATCATTATTTATCTACAAATTCAGTTTCACGTAACGCGTTTCGAAGGTAAATTTTTTTAAAGTGACAATTTACATTGAAATAATTTTGCTTAAAGTTATGGACTACTACTCCGTAATTTGTTTACTTATCATAGCCGTCATCGTTTTCCTTCTAAATTCATTCATTCTTCTTCTAGCGTTTAGTTGGGAGAGGGTGGGGACATTGAACTCTAACAAAATTAAGCCCTAAAAAACACTTAATGTTACGGGAACAGGCCACTTGTTCGAAAAGTGATGTAAGTAAACTGGTAATCATTTAAAATGATCTATTTAACAATTCCCCACACGATGGTTTTTGCAAGAGAAAAAAGTCGTATACGTAACTAATAAGATGGGTACCCCGAAAAAAAAACAGATTTTAGTGTACCATTGTTTAGTGTGACCATTTGTTAGTGTTTTTTTTTACGGCTTTCCAGCGGTTGAACATTTATAAGCACAATCGTAAATGTTCAGCCGCTGGTTACGACATTTAGCCATTAATTGAATCAATTACAACTATCATTTACACAACTGGGCCTTAGAAACCTATTGCATAGTAAGCACTGTAAATCCTTACATACTTCAATCTTAAACTGAACACGTTCTTAAAAAATCTTTAGCCAATTCTAAAACTCTTGCAATTTGACGCTAGTACACAGAATGAGATGGATGCTTTGTAAACCAGCTTAAGAAGGTACAGATGGGGCAACCAGGTGAATAATGCATGCTGCATCTCAATCCGGACTGCACTCGGACAGGGGATAAACTTCCCGTACACTGCGGGCCGAGAAAATGGATGAATGTTTAAGTATAAATCTGCCGTGACATTGTTCGATGAAACCTGCCGCGCTGTATTTGTAAGCTTATTCGAGCGTGCAGCGAATTCGTAATTTTGCATGAGAAGTGTGGAATTTGTTATTTATGTCGAAAGATCAACTGGTCATGCTAAACATTTGTATCTACCTAATCGTATACCAAAGATCTACACAAAGTATTTATCATTGCTAAGCAAAAAAAAGAATTACAAACTATTAAGAGTTTGAAGATAAAGAAAATTACGAAGCATAAAATGAAGTCACAAATCGTTAAATGAGAGAAAGTTTTCGAGTATTCAAGTTTCAATAATATTCAAAGTTCTAGAGATAAGTTAGTAAAAATAAGCGAAGTTTAAATTCCATTTAATATTCTACTTAGGAATTTTTAGTATGTTTACCTAGTTATTCAACTTATTTCATATGAATAATTGAGAATTTTGTCCCTTATTCTTGAAACTGCGGTGATTCAAGCGTTTACCTATTTCAACATATACTAGCGATCCGTCCCGGCTTCGCACGGGTCCAATATATGATCCGTCTTTTAGGCCAGCGTTTGCAATATAAACGCAAAAAGGTTAAAAAATGTGTCAAACATATAAACCTTCCTCTTGAATCATTTTAACTATTTAGAAAAATTGCATCAAAATCCCTTGGCTAGTTTAAAAGATTAAATCATACATATATACAGACAGCGGGAAGCGACTTTGTTTTATACTATGTAGTGATTTTATCGTCGGGTATTGAAAGGGTTTCATATATTAGTATGATAAATTTGAGAATTTATTCAAAAGAACATTATCAACGTTTAAGTATTCAACGTGCAATTAATAAATAAAACAGTCCAACACTAACATGTTCCCTTTTCTTGTCCGCCACTGTATCTTTAAGGCGGAACGTCTCTACGAGAGATTTAGTCAGAGAGCGTTAGAAAAACTGGAAATCTCCATTTCTATTACTCGTGAATTCTCGGAGAGTACTCTCCGAAATTCGGCCGTGCACTTCGCGAGCTGCCGAATTTGTTGAAAACAGATTGAAAAGGATTTGCGTGCATACTTTAGAGTTTAGGAAATGTGTTTTAACTGTATAAGTACCTACATATTTGTGTGAACTATCATTATACCTACACACATAAGAAAAAGTTGGCGATCACTATGAAATATCAAAATCATTTTTGTTAATGTAAATGATATCAGGAAGTCAAGATAAAAGCAGGCAGGTGGGAAGAATGGCGGTTACTGCCCCGACAAAGGCGCGGGTCTTAAATTAAATGAATGAATTAAAATGATAACATTACATATTATTAATGAAATCAGGCGTTACTTTGCCGAAATTAAGTTGAAATTTATAAAATTATTTTGCTTAGCGGAAATTTAAAGCAAAATAATTTTATAAATTTCAACTTACATATTATTGTTATTATTCTGTTAATAAAGGGATTTAATATTTAAAGAAAATACACAGCAAATATGTTTTCTTAATACAGTTACATTAAAAAATAAATCAGCTTATGCTAGTGATCGTAAACTTTTTTTATGTGTGTATTCAATGATCATTTTGATTTATATATATTAAAAAATATTACGTTTTCATTCAAACAGCAAATTTTTATTCCTTTTTACTTAACTTACTTATTTCGGCCCATCTTGAGAGTATTTTTACTTTCTAAGTTTATTATTGCTTTTAATGACTTGCATATTACTAAAATACATTTATTAATTATGGGAGTATTTGATAATTCAGAAACAACAATGTAATAATGAAACTGTTTATTAATTACAACAACCTCTTGTATTTCAAAACTCTTCTCCTGTCAGATTCCAGAAAATACAAATCAATATCTACTCCGTGTTTTCATAACAATCATCTTCAGGATTTAAAAAGAACTTTGTATTTTCTGTTGTAAAATAACGAGCAAGCTGTCGGCATTATGCTAGGTGCACTCCGCTCGGATCTCGATACGATCACTCGATTCAACATCGATTCGAGCCGATTATCAATCGATTAAGCTCGTTCCCCTTTGAGCACAGACAGAAGGGTAGCGACTTACTAAGTGGTAAGTGGTTAACAAAGACAGTATTGTAGATGGAGGAAGGAGTAATTAAAAGTTGTAAGGGCTTGCGAAGGGCAGGGTTAATAAAGTTACATTTTCATAAGGGTCTAATCATAAAAAGTTTACTGTACTGGGTTAATTAAATTGTAAAATGATCTCGGTTACGATTCTTAATCACATTGATCGCCTCTCATCAACGATACATTGATTTGTTAGTTGCAAATATAAATGTATTAAACAAAACAATGTTATGTATGAATATTGGCATAGATAAGTTTCCGTAACTATGAACGTCGAACATAAAAAGCGTTCTCGAGCTTTATTTAACTTTAAATTTTTTATAGTTTTCGAAAAAGCGAGATCGAACCGTATTTGATATTTTTTACATAATTCGTATGACATCGAAAATTTTGTCGTAAGCGTTCAGTAAATGGCAACATAAAATATATTAAAATTATAAATAAAATATTTTTAAAAGCATTGGCGACATACAATAGTTTTTAAATTTTTAACATGGCAAGTTTTATGTGACGTCAATTTCCTTGAACGCACAGCCTCGAGGCCGCCCGCGCGTCAAAAGACGTAATAGCTTCATTACCGCCTGCTTTGGTCTGCACTCTCCTTTATGTCAAGCTCAGAAGCTACTGATTGGTGGTTCCGTACACGATTTTCAGTTTTTTTAATTAGATAAAGTGATTCAAGAAGAAGGTTTTTATGTAAAATACATTGCACCCGTGCGAAGCCGGGCTGGTCGCTAGTACTTGATAAATACGTTTTGGCAAGTTATTATTTTACCACATAATCGTACATTCCTTAGTAATTTCTTGTCCTGGTTCCTACGGATCTCTAAAAGCGTGGAACTATTTGCGTGGCGCCCGGGGCGTGAGCTGAACATCAAAGTTGAGGGCCACTGCAAGCACCATTCAGAATAATACGTCGATTCCCTATGATGCAGTCGGCATGCCAAATAGAATATGTACCGACTAATGCTGGTCTAAGGTGGCATAGACTACGTATTGAGCATCTTTCAGGACCATTACTAAACTCTGATTTTTAATTAGATAGATCAAAATGACATTTAGTGAGTGGCCACTTTTTTAGAACTTAACTTTTTTTAAATAGTAAAATAGAAAAAAATCAATTTTTATCGTTATTTATAATCGATTATAAAATATTTAAATAAAGTCTGTTTATAAAAATCATGTTTTCTGTAAAGATCATAATTATTCTACTAATTTTATTAGGAAAAGTATTAAAAAGCCGAAATTGATAAAATCGTACATGATTATTGTTTTTATTATTTTTACAAAATCAGTTTTATGCATTACTTTTATTTATAGCTTCATGTAACGTGTGACATGACAAAAACTGCATATTTGGAAAATCGTATCCCAAGTTCAATTAAGCGCTTAAAATTGAATTGTTACAACACTATTGCACTACGCTTGCAGCTTTAAAAAATTAAAACTGCGATTGAAACTGTCACTCTGTCCAATCCAATTAAAAAAGTAGAGTACTAGCCGATCTTTGGTCTTTAGTAATTTCAATTCGGTAATTACAACCATACGGTAGGTGGACTGCAGACATGTGGACTTTGTTTGTAAGTCAGCCGTGATTTCAAAATAATGCTAATTGATAAAAAGTTATGTGATGGAATCAAAAATCGGTTTTTGGGAAAAACATGGTTTACACCGCTTCGTTAAGACGTCGGCCCGCAGGTGGAGTCTCAATTAGCATTAAGAGAGTTAAGTCCTAACTTAACGCAACTAGTGAAACGCATTTCAGGTTAAGTTTTTTTATATTGCATCCTTAACTCAGATCAACATTTAGCAAGCCGTTTTAGAATAACTTTTCGCTAACATCGGAAGCTTCTTACGCTGAGAGCTTTCATCTTTGCACAGCTTTTATTCTGTGAACGGCTCCAAAGAGTGGTATTACCGAACTCTACCGCTTTTAGATTACTATAAATAAATTCGTGATGAAATAAATCATTATGAAACATCCGAACTAGGTATTTGTTACTATCATATGACAGCGCTAAGGAGTAATTTCCTCGGCAACGCTTGACGGGGCGTTCGCCACTGTACTAACAAGAGATTTAAGTTTTTAGGCGTTTTTGTTCTCTATGATGGTTCTTGAGAATTTGAATGAATAAATCATGATATCTACTTATGTAAAACTTGAATGTAGAAAATCAGTAAGTAGGTAAACCTAAGTATCGATAAATCCCAATAATAATATTCTCGTAGCAATTGTCATTTGACAATGTTTTATCTGCTTTATCTATACTAATATATTAAAGCTAAATAGTTTGTTTGTTTGTTTGAATGCGCCAATCTCTGGAACTACTGGACCGATTTAAAAAAACGTGTTGGATAGTTTATTTATTGAGAAAAGCTTTAGGCTATAAAACATCACGCTGCAACGGGATGTGACGGAGCAAGCTTAAAACGCGCGGACGAAGTCGCGGGGGACCGCTAGTCTATAGATAAAAATAATATATACCTAAATACTCCTAATAGAAACATGTTTTAAATCATCATTTACAAAAAAAGACGTTATTAACTTCCTTTTCTACCAGACATCTGTCCACGTATCATCGGAATAAAAACATAACATAATTACCTAAGTATGTATTTGATGTGACATGGTCGTTACTGCTAACTGGCGTAAGGAAATGAATCGTCCTCAAAATGTTTTGATCAAAAATATAAAATTTCTCCGGTCCGAGTAGCCGATGTTTTTTACATCGTGATCGAGTTTGCAGCGAACTCGGAGAATGATTCCAGTAAACACCAGTTTTCCATTTCCGCGCCGTTTTCCAGCAACGCCGCAATAAACAATTTAATATTGGAATATTCCATTTACGCTGCAATTGTGTTTGCTTTAGCGTTAACTTTCATAGCAGGGCAGCTTTGACGATCACTGTAGAAATTCTTTTTATTTTTAAAATATTTTTTGTTTATTTATTTTTTTAATCGTGATTGCATTGTCACTTGTACAATTGGCAGACTTAATGCTTTATGACATTCTCTACTAATCAACCGCAGATAAATTAACATAAAAAAAAATAGAAATACCTCTAACTTTTTTACGAATAACCATAAAATAAGTGTACACTTATCTGAAGGCATGAATCGGTTTACAACTACAACTTTGTCTCTGATGATCGTAAGTAGAAAAAAATGGAAGATAAGGAGAGAATAAAACACATTTTTGCTATACAATCCTTATATAAAACTAAATTGTTTGCAATGCAGCTAGTACCTAAATAAAACTATGTTTTCCGCATATTCAATCAACAGAGTGAACAAAGTTTATCAAACCGATCGATTTCCGTGAACTTGGCGTTTCCAAACGATTCCAATAAACAAGTTTTCCTATTCTCACGTCGCTCCTGAATCAAATGCAAGAACTTTTATTGAAATATTATATTTCTGCAATCATACGCAATGATCTTCTCTTTTTCTTTACAATAACATCACTTATAATTCGAGAACGGCTGGACCGATTTTCATGATTTTTACTTTGTCGGATTTTTCTTTCCCCGAATAGGACATAGGGACCGTCAATGATGGCCGAGACCGCTATAATCAAATAAAAAAATTACTTGGTTTTCAGAACATTCCTTTCTGGATAATATTATTACTGACGTAGAATAAATAACATAACTATGTATAGGTGGTTGTACAGTCGTCAGCACATCAGGCTAACCGCTTTTGACGTGCTGTTGTCCGTGCATAAATTATTGTGACAAGCAAATTGGAAAATAGACGCGTTGTTACTACAATATACATGTAATAAGAACTTTCTTTAAATATAGGCTCTTTATTAACCAGTAATCCTTTCTGAATGGTTGTAATTTATTATAATGAAAAATACGTTTATTGTTATTTTCGAATAAAATAAATCGAACCAGCAATGTATTGCGAACAAATGTTGTCCAATCATAAAACTTCACATTGTAATTGTAATTACTGCAACGCGTTAACGATTTTGATAAACATACATTAATGAGGAATTATAACTTTGGATTAGGTACTATACCAGTATCTCTGAGTTACGTTTTAGATCACTATAATCATTTCAAGGTAACTATGTATATTTTGTACAATAAAGTAAAAAGTAAAGTTAGCCTGTAACATCCCACTGCTGGGTAAAGGCCTTACCTCATTTTCTGTACAATAATTGTGTACGGGGATGCCGTAACAGTTTAAAGGGGTTCCTTTCAAATGATAGAGAGAATTTGTTAAATATAAAAATAACTTGTATATTGAACTTGAAATGCTAGAGATAGATTTTGATGGTAAGTGAGAACGCGCGACTGAATGGTTTGATAGATGCGAACGAACTGAAGTGTGTGTACAAAAAGTAATGAAACGTAATTACAAAAGAAGTGCGAATTTATACTGGCGAAAAGTGTTGTATGTGCTTGCCCATACAAAGTGATTAAAATTGATGTTCCTATTACAGGCCACTGTAGAAACCTTAAACGTATTTATTTATAACCTAAAGTTTAAACTACATATTTTCATGAATAAAGGCATATTCACACAGTACATTCAAGACACGGCACAATATGAACGCATGCTTAGTCAGATACCGCTTAAATGGAAATTCCAAGGAGCAGCCTCTCGAATTCATTAAAATAAGGCCGGCTCCTCACAATTAAAATACCGAGATTCTTACACTGAGACTTGCCTGTTCTAATTCAACATCTCAATTTGGGGGCACAGCTTTATTTCAACGCAAATATATGTATGCGAAGTTCGTGATTTAGTTAGCTGCCTGCGCTTAGTAGCAAGAGCGAATGCGTTTGAATCTAAGTAATCTAAAGATAAAGACTACATATAATTTGCTACAAACTTCTTTATGACAAGGACGTTGAGCTATTAATAAAATTAAACGTAAAAAAGCAACATAAAGTCGAATTGATAACCTATTTAAAAAAGAAGTTGAAGCCGGTCAAAAAATCAGCGGCTACAAATTTAATTAAATTATAATATTATCTATTTCGGACAGAAATAATAAAATGTGTTAGTAAAAATGGGCGCCCCATGAAGGTACGCCAAAAATTACTTTCATGTGATTTTCTATGACTTCAAGTGAAATTGTGTGTATTTTGGAGAAATGGTGCTTCTGAAACATGGTGACTTGATCGGTGATTGATTGTTGTTCATCGCAGTTAAATAGCCCCAACAAACTTTCATTTAACAGATAAATTAGTCCAAATCGAAGCCACTTAATTTACGATTTATATTTGCCAATGCGCTTTAAATTTCAAGTACGCAGTTTGACTATTCTTTTCTACAAACGTTTATATATTTAAAAGATAAGACAGAATAATGCATATTTGTGAATATTTTGTGTAAATAAATAATTTTCGTTTTATATTAGGACTGCATGTTCCATATTTTGTATTGACTCTCAAGCGGTAAACTAATATGTGTAACAAAAAATATAAAAACTACTACTTTACTACCTTTATTGATAAAATAGTTAACTAAGAAGTTTGTCAGTCCATTCCAATAACCTATAATCGCGGACCGACCACATGTTCTTCCCACTTAGTGTACCCAAATTCCTTCAAACCACGAGCGCCATCGGTGTTTACTCTCAAATAATATTCCCATAGCTGCCTCGGCCTTGCATAATGTATTAGACAGAGACAGAGGTCTTAATGACCTGAGACAGAATCCACTGTAGGATTACAGGCAACCCGAGCATCGCTACCACTACACCTCTAAGGTTGCGACCACTGTTCTAAACTGAGGCAGATAGAATCTCACTAGATTGTAAATAAAAAAATAACTTTTCTCTACTTATATAATGTGACCTAACAAGGTAGTTGCTGCAATTTTTTACCATAGGGCATCATTAAATGCATTTTTTTAGCCAATGATTTGTATGTATCAAAAGTTTAGGTACAGATGGATGGAACTTAAAATTTGGCAATTCCTTTCAAAGAGTTCCTGTATAAAACGTTATATTAGTCTAATGCAGGTAGGATCTGGGACAATTCAATGTAGGATTGCAAGCAGCCTAAGTACACCGCTTAACCACTACATACCTTTGAGCCTGTGAATATTGTGACTGACTGAAGCGGTTTTGAAGTAAACGGAAACTTCAAATATATTAAAAACCGTCAGCAAAAAAACTGACAAAAAGCTTAAGATAACACCTTCTTCTTAAGAGAAACAAATTCATTTGGATTCGGTGCATGTTGACGTTTTCTAAGCTAGAGATCATGCACCGACTCCAAATGAAATTGTTTCTTTAAGTCGAAGCCAATGCGTTATATTAAGCTTTTCAGACAGTTTTTTAAAGGCGGTTTCATTTATTCGTTATACATGACTTTTAGTTATTGTAACCCAAATCTCAAAAACTACTGGACTAATTTGGATAAAGCTTTAAAGGTACCCTTAGTGAAAATACAGCTTGTGGACTGAAATAGGAGCAAAACTGTTAATCAGTGATTTGTATATAGTGCTCATAAATGCTTTTACTCAGATATTTAGTAATTTTAAGTTACTATCCCTAATCAATGTATATCAAAATCGCTAGCTCGCTGTAGTTAAGAGACAACTTCAAGTTCAATGACTGGACATATTTGTTTGCAATCCATAGCTGGTTCGATTATTTTGTTAGGAAATAATAATAAATAAATTAAAACCATTTTTACTGGATACTAAAAGGTGTACATTTGAGGGCACAGGGTGAACCCGTATACCTGATTGAACCGAAAAATAATCATCTCGCTATGACTTTTTGTTTTCGAGAAATCCGTGGACGAACATACAATACATACAAACACTAACGAAACTTTGCACACGCGTGGAAGCTATAATAGATCAACATACTCAAATATTATCAAATTCCAACGACAACACATTAATACACGTTGAATTGATTACCTGTTTTTTTTAAAATCGGTAAATAAATGATTATCTGAACATCGTATACCTACAAACTTATTATACAGAATGACGACTAAGTCAGAAACAGTATAAAGAAAGGAATGTAAAATAATATGATATACAAATGTTAGATAACATGTAGTGGCCGTCGGGACCACAACCTGTACAACTTAACCTTTATACTTAAGCAAACGTAATAAAATAAAATAAATAAATATCCTTTGGACATTCCCACACATCGCCATCTAGCCCCAAAGTAAGCTACTCAAAGCTTGTGTTATGGGTGCCAGACACATATTTATAATACTTAAAATACTTTTTTTTTGTAAATACATACATGATGTACATAGAAAACACCCAGACCAATACAAACAGACATGTTCATGCACACAAATGTTTGTATTGTGCGGGGATCGAACCCGCAACCCGCTGCGTAGTAGGCGATTTCTCGACCACTACACCAGACGGGTCGTCAAAAAAAAACTAATAAACTAGGACATTGCTTTTTCGAAGCCTTAACCCACTATTTAGCCAAAGTTACAAATAAAATACAGATAAGCTTTAAGGTATTAGCAAATATTTTTTCCTACCATTATCATTTTTAATTCGCCTGAACTTTCCTCCCACGTCATTGAATGTCATTGGTGGTATAATTTTCAAAGCAAACATCGCTTAATTAAGTACCTACTCACTTTTGATATAACTGTTATTTTACTTAATTTATTTAAAGAATACTTTTTCGTAAGATGTTGAAATGGACAAAGGTCAATGAGATCGGTGAGCAGCTATTTTATTATTTGTGAATTTTTACATTATGTGTTTGTGACGTTTCATAAATATTGTACATTCCTTAACCCTGAGAACAAAATAAAACTAGTAATATTAAAGAAACAAATGACGTTTACGACGCTATCATATTATTGCGAACAATTTTTTTACGGCGTGGTGGTGGTATCTGAAGAAATATATGACTTGAGCTATTTTTTTCAGCCAGGAATACTTAAGTTCGCCCCGTAAAATTTTGTAGAGCCGATCACTAAAAATACATTTGTTTACCAAATAAATGTCAAGAATAGAATCTTATATATCTTATGGATACTAACGGCCTGTTATTTTCTATGTCGTATATCGTATGTACGGACTGACGTAGTAGTGAACAGATAACGTATTAAATATATTAAAATTATTCGTTGGTTTATCATCATTATTATCAGGCAAAGGACGTCCATTGCTGAACATATGCCTCCCCCACAATTTTCTACAGTAACCGATCCCAAGCGGTCTGCATCCAGTTTGGTCTTGCGATCTTCGCAAGGTCGTCTGTCCACTTTCTCTTCTCTGGTCACAGTGACTCCAATCCAGAACTTTTCTGCCCCAACGGCCATCAGTTCTTCGCACTATGTGCCCTGCCTATTGCCACTTGAGCTTACTTATTCTCAAGGATATGTCAGTTACCTTAGTTCTTCTACGTATCAGCTCATTTCTTATTCGATCTCGTAAAGAAACAGCAAGCATAGTCCTCTTCATCGCTCTTTGTGTGATTTTGAGCTTGTCAATGTAAACTGACCCAATCACCGATGCATTACCTACCGGTTCGCCACCGAATTGCTTTTCATTTATCCCGATTGTCTAATTTAAGGTTCAACCCGATAATTTTAATGACCTTGTACCTACTGTTTGGTTCACGAGATAAGCGGCGGCCGCGTTTGCTTAATGCTTCTAACATTATCATTTGGGTAACAGTCGGCATCAAAAATTATTGCAGCCTTTATGGTAATGTGTAGAAGATGACACGAGAGAATAGGCGTTGCTATGAGGTTGCATGAAATAAAATTGAACCTTCTTCCTGATTTGAATAGGCTGAATCTAGAAAACAAAACTTACAGTTACCTTGCAACATGAAAGTTCCTTAATGTGTGTCATTAGACTACTAATACTACTGTATGGAAGTGACGCCACAAACAGATTTCATGCCGCATGAATTGGCGTCACTTGTCATGAACACACAAACGGTTTCAACTACAACAGTTAAGAAAGCTGCATTATTGGAATTCATTACAATAATGTCATCGAGTTGCGACACATTTTTTGCTTAGCATAGCCTCTCTATTTGTATCAATAGCTACAAGTTGTAATAACAAATCACTGGTGCCAAGCGGTTAATTTTTAACCTACGTACACTTATTATATGCCCCTTTAATTGTTGAGCCCAATATCATTATTAATCATAATCATGACGCTTATAATGAAACTAGCGGACCCCCGCGACTTTGTCCGAGCGTTTTGAGTTTGCTCCCTCCCTTCCCTTCGCAGCGTGATGTTTTATATCCTAGTCCAGCAGTTCCTGAGATAAGCACGTTCAAACAAACTCTTCAGCTTTATAATATATTAGCGCAAGCGCACGTTGTACTTAAGCTGCGAACATTATTTTGGTGCGGAGATATGTTAAAACTGTGATAGCTCCTAAGATATTTATTGAAATCAAATGATATAAAGGGCAACTTTGTTCTAAATGAAATGCTCGTGATGATGAATGTATTAATTTTGATAAGAATAAATACCTGTGTGTATAATACACCTCTAAAAATAATGCATAATTTTTTTACAAATTTATTACATAAAAAAGGTTGTAGTAAGTCAACCATGAAAGATAGACATATGCGGTCGCGGACTTTATTATAGAAATCTTAATTCTGAACAATCCTGTGATACATGATTTTTGTATAACTTAAGCGGTTTCCGCAGCTTACGCAGCGGAAGCTCTCAAAAGGAACATCTTTCTCCCGTTTTCGCAACATTTTTCATTGCTGCTGTGGTTGTATTGCTATGAGTTGTATCTTTACGTTACATAGCCTAAAGCCTTCCTCGATAAATGGACTATCTAACGTAAAAATAATTTTTCAAATCGGGCCAGTAGTTTCTGAGATTAGCGCGTTCAAACAAACAAACAAACAAACTCTTCAGCTTTATAATATTAAGTATAGATAAAGCAGTTGAAATAAAAGACAGAGCAAGCCAGTTGAACGATAAGGGTTTTTAATCCCAATAACATTACAGATCAGTTAAACGGTAAGGGCGAAAAATGATACATTTGGGACCTCGGTTTAGGACATAAAACGTACATAAGATCGTATCCATTACATTGTGTTGTTGTCACACTTACATCACACACACCTTGATACATTTTTTTCGTTCAGGGCCGCTTTAATCCGCACGTGTTATTGATCAGCGTGAGAAATTCCAAAGGTAAAGAACCACTAAGAAAACATTGTATGCTAATCCCACTTCCAGAGAGATTTCTCTGAAGCTTTCCGTAAATTTATTCAAGGGACGTGATATTAACTCGTATTGAGACTCTAAACCAGTGCTTATAGCCGCTTGTGACCTCTATAAAGACGTTATAGACTCTTGGTTTTGGAAGATAAATAGGTACTTGTCAAGTTCATAAAGTAGAACTTTTTTTATTCTGCAAAAAAACTTTCAAGAGTAATCTTTTCTTGAGCAGAACTATTAACGATAAGATTTCATCATACTTATGGATCTAATATAATTCGAATCATTTCAATATACCTAAGCCTTTTGGGCACTCTCATATTTTGTATTTACTCATTTACGCATGATTACTTTGGCAAGATTTACAATAACGTGTGTTTTGAAGAAAATATACTTTAAATAAATGTCAGAATAGCCATTTTTTGACCATCGGTTAAAGTTTTTTTCTTACAACCACACAATCGTAAATATATAACCGCTGGTAATGACATATTACTATCGCTGAAGAAATAAGCCCTAATGTTAAAATTTGCTATTATCCTTAATGTATTTTGCTAAAGCATACAGCTATATATATTTCAGGAAGTTGCAGCTATTATCTTCTGTCTACTGACGACTCACTTACACTGCTTTATTCATTTGGTAAGTTAATCTCAATAGTTTTAAACTATTGAAACGCTCACAAAACGTAGTCACTTCGCTTAACAATGTATAGCCTTGTCTAACCCGTAACCTCAGATTAATTTAATAAGTGCGCCAACTCAGGTGAAGACCCGCTTCAGAGTTAAATCTTGACATGGGTATGAACACGACTTAAGCACAAGGGTGTAATCGATTTTGGCACGAACTGTTTATTCATAATCATGGGAAGAGGCTACCCTTAGAGACCCTACCTTTAATACTTTTTTGGTAAGGCTATTTTAAAACATATCTCGCGTTAGAGAAACTAGTACAACTTGATAGCGCATATTTCTGGGTTAAATTTTCATTCTGTATGTGTCAGTGTCAAATAAACTGACAGAGACAGAATACTGAATAATCATGCGCAAGTTGGCCTAAAGACCTGGGGTGCGATTGTGTAAAGCAATCGTATTCATTTGACAGTTCAAAACGTACGATATGATTTGTCAAACGGCAAAGAACAAAACGTTTGACAGTTCATACCGTACGTTTTGAACTGTCAAATGAATACGATTGCTTTACACAATTCCACCTTGTTTTTTTCGCTACTCCATTTATGTGAACAATCTTTTCATTACTTTTATAATAATATTAGTGCATAAAATTCATTAATTATTTTACTTAAAATATATCAGTATTCAACGATGAATTACCTACGTAAGTTGTGAGTTTTGTGTTTATGTTATTTTAAAATTAGTAATTTCGTTTAAGAGGAATATCAAGATTGTTTACAATATTCGACTTGCTATATAAACGTACTTTAAATAGTATTAAGTGATTGAAACGATAGATGATCATATCATAAGAAAATTAATAATAATGTAAATACTCAAACGCTTTTTTTTATCTATTGGTCTACAGGACGTGTCTTTTGTTTCGAATACAATTCATATGGTTAGGGAGGCGAATAGGGGAATTTTCGGTAATACTCGAGCGTGGCAGTTTAAGATATGAGAGATACCTTGGACCTAATAGAACAACCTTGTAAAGTATTTAGCTCTATATGTAGTGACGCGCGCCTAGGATAGACGATCAGATTAGTAAAAAAAAATCGATAGTCTGTAATACTCGAGCGCGTCAGATTAAGATATTGGGGGTTGATTTTAGTGTTTTAAGACTAAATTTAACTAATCTGACGATAAGTCCTTGACGCCGCCAAGTTATAGGGTCGCGAACTTGTAAAAAAAAAACGTTAATCCGGCATTCTCGAGCGCGATTTTTTTTATTTTTATTTTGAAGAATATAATCTAAAACGTACTAAAAATACAAAATCTGCCGGTTTCCGCATGACCAGGAGTGTGGAGGAGCCATTTCGTCTTCCAAAAAACGGGTTGCGGCATATAAGTCGCGAACGATACATTTTACAAAAAAAAAGTTTAAATAAACAAAAAGGTAATTTTATTTTACACAAAAAAGGTCTCTTTAAATTTTTGTCTAAAGTTAAAACTTTTTGACTTGAAGCTTCATAAAAACTCAAACTCCCGGTTTGTTGAGTATATCTTGAAAACTGAGGGTGTTAAAAAAATGATATGAAATAACGATGATTAAATTATGTTACTTTAATCTCAAAAAATATTTATTTTTCTAAAGCTTCTCGACAATTTTCGTCGACTTGGAAAAGGTTACGCGTATCTGTATACAAAAGTATTATTAACATGTACAGTTTCATGTATGTATATTATTCAATAGCCTGTTGATCCTCAAATTGTTTTTTGGACGTACCGTCAGCAAAACGAAGTGAAGAATAATCAAAAAGAAAGAAGAAAAGAAAAAACAAGAAACCAAAAAACCTTTCCGGTCAGATTAAGAGAACCCACCAACATTTTTGTCAGATTAAGAAAATATGCTTTCAGGATACCGAGATGAACCTCCCCTATGAAAATCTGACGCGCTCGAGTATTTCAAAATAACTATTTTTTTTTGCATTTTCAAAAATTCATCATAACTTATGGTCACGCCAAAATCGTCAGTTTTTTTTAAGGGAGCTTCCTTGGGGCCTACTTAACACCCCTTCCAAAAATCTGACGCGCTCGAGTAATATTTTTTTTTTTGCATTTTTGACTACTTTATATGCCTACCCCCACCACGCAAACCGGCAGATTAGTATACCGTTGTTATCAGAGGCACTTGGGGCGTACGTAGTATGAATATCTGACGCGCTCGAGAATGCCCAAGTAACTGTTTTTTTTTACATTTTTGAAAAACCGTACACGCCAAACCCACCGCTAAAATGGTTTTTACCATACGAGCTTTTCTTTTCGAAATTATTTTATCTTTCGATTTTGATAGGTCTCGACGGCGCCGTTGAATTACGCCATTTAGCTACCTCGCCTCCCTAACTAGGTACAGATGTGTTGTGAATTGTGATTTATTTTTGCAAGAGACTTAATATTCAAGCTGGTATAGACGTAACTATTTCTGAACCTTTGTAATTGCAATATACAGTATGTCTGATTGTGTATGATTGAAAAATCATACACAATCAGACATACTGTGTGATGTATGATTGAAAAATCGTTACTGTCGACAGGCCTCCACACCGGCTATTTAATGTCAAAGTTTGACTTTAGTACCTACCTACCTATATCTAATGTCAATTTTTTACTGTAGTTATAGTATCCTCAACATACACTTCTCTTGGTCGATTTTTATAATTGTTTTTGTATCCCTTATTCGTTATTTCCTCATAGCAACTTATCGCTAGGGTAAACGGGAGGAATAAAATTAAATTGTATCAAATTGAAATCATCTACCAGACGGTCCGGATAACAACGATTATGTTCCAGGAAGATATTTTTGTTTCCCTTTTGAATGGGAAATAACAAAACAATTATCAGTAGATAATAATTATTTTGAACTGACTTCAAAACAGGAGGAGGTTATCAATTCGACTGTATGTTTTTTTGTACGTATGTTACTTCATATCTCAGTCAATTGTCGACCGTATCAAACAATATTTTTCGCTTACCTAGAGGTTATGCCTTCTCGTTGGTCCCATTGTTGCCACAATCGAGGAAAAACCTCGAATTTAAAAGGCATGTTTAGTATTTTCGTACTAGAATCTTATTGAAGACTTGTTGTTGTGTATGATGGAAAACCACAATGTTTAGGAGTTAAGTGATTTCAATGACAAAACTTATGATAGGTAATTTGTAGCTTATTAAAGAACAGAATTGCAAAAGGGGCCACCCCTCCTTTATTTACAAAAAAATACAAAATAAAATTAACTTAAAAAAAGTAAAACCTGACTACAAAACCAAAACGCATTAAAAAGGCTTAAATAAATTCTTTCTTTTAAAGAGTAAAAAGTCTATTTAAGACATTTTAGTACAATTTGGTTTTGAAGTCAGTTTTTACTTTTTTTCAAGTGAATTTACAATTATGTTATATAATGTTCATTATGTGTATGTTTCTAAAACTCTTACTTAATCCAAGCCAAGGTGTAGCTTCATAAAAACATAGTCAGCTACTTTCAGCTATAATTAGTATGATCTATTTTCGTTAAAATTATATTCTAAAAAAACAGGACAATTGGAGTGTATATTAATAGCAAGTGTTGATCACTAGTCTGTGAGAATTTTAATTAATTTGAAACAGCTGTTTCAATTAAGCAATTGGGTCGTGCTCCCCCGGCGACCATTACCAATGCAATCAAAGACAGTACACTCAGATCAAAATGTATTGACTGCACTTTACTTTCAGCGTTTTTGCTCTGGGTTAAAGTTAACATTATCGTGTAAAGTGTAAACCATAAAAAAGGCCACGAACATTCTAGGCACAGCGGTAGAAGGGTCGCACTTTAAAGCCACGGCTACGCCAGAGGTCCCGGGTTCGATCCCCGGGTCGGGCCAAAAATATGTACCTGGTTTTCCTATCTAGAAATTCTTAGGGCTGACCGGAGTTTGGAAATTGGCGGTGTTTCACCCCCGTGCCTCGGAAAGCACGTAAAGCCGTTTGTCCTGCGCCTGATCTCTCTCCGGTCGTGTGAGATTGCTGTCCCATCGGGCTATGAGAGGGAAAGGAATAGAGAGTGCATCTGTGTTTGCGCACACACTTGTGCACTATAATATGTCCCGCGCAGTTGCTTAGACGGGGTTCCCTCTATCTGGCAGAATCTTTTTACTCCGAAAGTCACTTGGCATAACGCATAATTTTCTTTAGACGAATATTATTCAGGCAGAATTTTCCGTTAGCATAATTATTGTTTGGTCGAATATTTATATGCCCGAATTTACAATGGCATACTTTTAAGATAGCAGAAATTTATAAGGCATAATTACCTTTGGCAAAATTTTACTTTGCATACTTTCGCTAAGCATAATGTTTATTAAGTACGATGTTTATTTGGCATAATTTGACTAGGCATACTATGAAGAAAGCAGAACTTCGTTTAGAATGATTTCACTACGCATATTGCTATTTCTTTTAAATAGTATTTTACCCTCAAAATGAATTAAAAAGTCATTAAGTTGTGGTACAAAAGTTAGTGACAGAAACGAATCGGTGCAAAACCGACTCCACGCAGTCTTGTTTGCCCCACCCCTAGAGTGTAATTCAAAATCGCGTGGGACTGCCGGAGCCCCGCAGCGCCGGAGCCGTGACAGAAACCATGCATGTTGCATGCTGCATGCAAGCTGTTGCTTGCTTGCATGCTGCATGCTTGCTTGCATGCTGCATGCTTGCTTGCATGCTGCATGCTTGCTTGCATGCTGCATGCTTGCTTGCATGCTGCATGCTTGCTTGCTTGATTCATGCTTTGCTTGCTTGCTTGCATGCTGCATGTTTGATTTGCCATGCATGTTGTATGTTAATATTGCTGAGATAGAACTACTTGGGATACACAGAGAAATTAAGGTTTATAGGAGAATATTTAATATGAAAAATATGCCAAAAGACGATTCGGACTGTGAACTTTCTGCGATAGGATGATTCTGCCTATTAATGACTATATATACGAATTGTATGCCACAAGAAGATTCTATCTGTGAACTTTCTGCGTTAGGATGATTCTGCTTTAAGACTATTATGGATATTAAATTTCTGCCTAAAGATGATTCTAGCTTACACGATTATGCGTTTTGAACGTCTAATAAATGAGTGAATGCTAATTGATGTTCTGCGAAAGGAAGTTTATGCTATTTGATGATATGCCAAATAGAATTATGACAATAAAAATTCTGCGAAACAAGGTAGACCCGCTTAGAAGTTGTGACTGGCCACCGTAGTGGAAATCAGCTAGTGGGACTAGTATGTCATACTATCTTGCTATTACATATCATGTTAAGATAGTTGAGATCATCATCATCATCATCATCATTATCAACCAAAGGACGTCCACTGCTGAACATAGGCCTCCCCCACGGCTTTCCACAGCGACCGATTACTAGCGGTCTGCATCCAGTTTGATCCTGCAATCTTTATAAGGTCGTCTGTCCATCTTGTTGGTAGACGTCCCACGCTGCGTCTTTGGTCGTAGGGTCTCCAATCTAGAACTTTCCTGCCCCAACAGCCATCAGTTCTTCGCGCTATGTGCCCTGCCCATTGCCACTTGAGCTTACTGATTCTTAAGGCTATGTCCGTTACCTTAGTTCTTCTACGTATCTCCTCATTTCTTGATTCGATCACGTAGAGAAACACCCAGCATAGTCCTCTCCATCGCTCGTTGTGTTACTTTTAGCTTCTTTATAAGGCCCATAGTTAGAGACCATGTTTCGGATCCGTATGTCATCACTGGTAACACACACTGGTTGAAGACTTTCGTCTTTAGACACTGAGGTAAATGAGATGAGAAGACACTCTTGCGTAATTTCCCGAACGCTGCCCAGCAGAGTTGGATTCGTCGATTGACCTCTTTCTCGAAGTTGGACCTACCTGTCAGTTAGTTAGTTGGAGATCTGCCGTGGAATACCACGGCAGATCTCCAACTAAATAATAATTTAGTCAGTAAAACTGAGGAACATAAGACTTCGTTCTCTGGCTGCATTATGACAACGGACTCTCCGGACGGTCATTAGCTGTATCTGTTTCAATTATTGTTCTTCTTGTCAAACAAGTTATCCTTGAAAATTCGAGGGTCGCGATCGGATCCGCTGGGATTTTTACCCTGACATTTATTGTTGACAAAATATTGGATACATTTCTGCTTCATTAATTATATCTCTAAGTTTTTATTTCATTTAGAATCGATTTTACCAACGTCACAAGATTTTTTGTCAAATATAATACAAAACGCCCGATTTGAAGACATCACCTATATGACAGCAATCAGTTATGAAAATGACATTTAAAATCGGACGTTTTATACTTATTCGGTCGGATAAGTCCTATCTGACGTTGGCTAAATCGACTCTTAGTAAAATTAGTACTTTAAATTATATACTACTAGCGGTCCCCCGCGACTTCGTCCGCGCGTTTTGAGTTTGCTCCCTCCCCTCCTGTCGCAGCGTAATGTTTCATATCCTAAAGCCTTTCTCAATAAATAAGCTATCTAAAACAGAAATATTTTTTCAAATCGGTTCAGCAGTTCCTGAGATAAGCGCGTTCAAACCAACAAACTCTTCAGCTTTATAATATAATTAGCGCAAGCGCACGTTGCGATGTTAAAACTGTGATAGCTCCTAAGATATTTATTGGAATCAAATGATATAAAGATAAGATAGTTTTTGGTTTCTCAGGGTAACGATTTCTATGCATTTAGATTTTTTTCTTCCGAAAGTGTTTTAGTGTGAAGATATTTTACTTGATTTCGTAGGTAAAACGATTAAACTCGCAATCAAATTACCACACGAAAAAGTTCGATTGCCGAGAGAATCGGCCGCCTGGTACTCGCAACCTTCTCCTCAAACCGATCCGAATAAAATGGCATTCGCAGGAGTGTAAGTCAGTCGTAAATCAAGTGAGTCGTAGCTCACCGCTTTGAATTGTTAACACGCCGTTGGCGGGATGCGATTTTTCCCGCGACTCCATTGTAATTTAACCTTGCTTTTTCTGAGGCTGAGTGTACTGTCAATCTTAAGAATTGTGAAAAAGTTAATTGATGTGTCCCTTGAAACTTCCTATCAATCTCTGTCTGAATGTGTGTCTCAGACTGTGCATTTAGTAAATTTAGTGCACTTTTAACAAACTTAGATGTTCATATAAGTTTTGATATAAGACGTTGTTTTAAGAAAAGTGTGTAAAATTTGGGTGTTTTCTGTTAATACTTTACTAAAAACCGTCTGAAAAGCTGGCAACGAGTATATGTAATTAACTGTAAATTGTGAATAAATATCATGCAAAGAATAAATCTAGATTGCAGGTTTGTTTATATTGTAAATGACATGAAAGTAGTATGCAAATATTAAAGGGAAATATATTCCGTTTATTTTTGAGCTCAACTGTACAATTAATATGATTGTTGTTTCTTTCTATAAGCATTCGTGTTTTTTTAGAATACACACTATGCCTAGTTTGCTTTCATATCCTGTATAAGTAAACATGTAGGTATATAAATATATCTTTATTTGTGAAACTTTAGATTCCAACACACAGATAAATGTCAAACGATCTAAGCCAAAAGAATGTTCCAGGTCACCTAAAATCCAATCAGAGTTCGAGGTAGACAGGAATACGCCGTAGAGACCTAAGATCCAAGGCTACATGGGTTCCCAACATGTAGCATTAGGTCCCCTGGGGCATATTGGTAAATGGCAACGCAAATAAAACTAATTTCTTTTGCAGTAACATTAAAAGCAAATATCAGCTATAAATTATTAAAGCTCTTTTTTGTTTTTTTTAATGTTTTTAAATAAATTATTATCAATAAATCTATCCTGTGTTATCGAAATAAAAAAAACTTTTTTACGAATTAATCAAATCCGTAAAAAAGTTGTTTTTCGCTGGCCTCAAATATTCGCGTAAACTTCAGAAACAAGTATATCCTGTATTAATTTACAACTACACGTTTGATTTCCAAGAATATCAGAACGCTGTAAATATCTTTGGATGTTTATGTCAATGATTTTAAAACACTGCTCGACAACGACTCTTTGAGAATAGCAGTGTCTCTACGATTGGGGAGTAAGGTCTGTGAAGCTCATCGCTGCATTTGTGGAGTTATGGTGGAAGAGAATGGCCACCACGGATTGAGCTGTCAAAGATGTGCAGGTCGCTTTTCGAGGCACCACTCAGTAAATGAGATTATCCGTCCTGCCATGGTGTCGGTAAATATTTCATGTGTTTTAGAGCCGCCTGGACTGTCTCGAACGGATGGCAAAAGATCGGACGGACTAACATTGGTACCATGGCGGCGAGGTCGTTGTCTCTTGTGGGACGCTACATGCGTTAGCACGTATGCGGCGTCTCACTTAAGACATACTGTGGTTTCAGAGGGTTCAGCAGCTGAAAACGCCGCTAAAATGAAACACGCCAAATACTCTGCCTTGGAATCAATGTACGATTTCGTACCGGTTGCAGTGGAGACGGCAGGTCCATGGTGTCAGGAGGCGCACGATCTTTTTAAAGAATTAGGGCGACGTTTGCGAGAGAAGGGAATGATCCCCGCTCCAGGTCCTGGCTGGTTCAACAGGTTTCCATTGCCATTCAACGTGGTAATGCGGCTAGCGTGATGGGGACTTTCGGATCGGTTGGGTTTCGGAGTGGGGGGAACATAGTTGCTAATTGCTAAGCAAATTTAATATTTTTGACTAGTTGTTTTAGTATTGGTATTCAAGTAAATGTATTAGCTAAGTTGACGAAGCAGATAGCAGATTTTTTTTTCTTTTATATTATTTGTTATATTGTAATTGACATGTGCATGAATCCTTTAATCATCAAGATATTTGTCACCAATGCAACTATAACAATAAACATTTGAAATAATATTTTAAAACAATATCATAAAATACCAATCTCGACTTAAGCTAGTGATAAAAATCACATAATTCATAAATTTAGATTTACTCATGGCTTCTTTAAGTTTGGGAACAACATGCTAAGCCTCAGGTTAGAGCTGGCCTCATATACTTGTTGCGGGGCCTCGGGGAAGGCCAATACTGCGCGGTGTAAGGCCTGGCTTAGTGGCCGCCCCCTAGTTTCCCCACTTAAATCCACTTTGCCAACTAAATTGACGTTTTCCACTGTTTCGAGAAATTGCTCGAGAGAAAATAGTTCGTACGTTTTTCTCTTGAATTTCTTGCCTCGAGATGTTAAAGTAAATGATAATGCAATGTATTTAGGTGATTGCTACTGAGAATTTGCCTTTATTAAGCAGTGAAAAAGACTTCACTTAAGTTGTATAGAGATTGAAATTAGTTTCATGCTTACTATAATTATAGTAAGTAACTCGATGCAACGGCTACCAGATAAGCCTCAATATTCCGAAATTCGAATTTAAATATTTTTAATCTGTTCCATAAATCATTTTTTATTCAATTTAATTGCGTTTTTGTGAATCTGTTAAGCGTTCTTTGAGTGGAAATTGCTTTAATTCATTGCAACTTCGCATTGATTACTCTGTAACGAAGCTATTTATTGTTCGGAGAGCCCGAAAATGTATGCGTAAATTAATTCTTACTGTAAAATTCGTTTTCAGGAATATTGACAATATGAGTATCCTAAGGTACCGATAGCAACAGAAGTAGACCATCGTTAAATAATCAGTTTATTTAACATCCTTTCTAGGGTCCCCGCGATTTTTTTATTTTACTCCGTTCCCGTAGGTCGTAGAGTGACATTTCATAGCTTTACCTACCCTCGATAATAAGCTATTTAACATAAAAATATTAATAAAATCTAACCAGAAGCTTAGCGTTTTCTACCAAATAAACCCTTCGACTTTATAATATTAGTATAGATTTTGAAAAAATATACTCTCTAACCTAGAGCTTTTATTACACGCCATTATTGATACAAAAGTAAGAGGTTTTAACTAAAGTGGAAATACTTCCTAAAAATACCTGTCGCATTAAAGCAGTTAGTCGTTTAAGGGGCGGCCATCACTCTGACCTAAGCAAACACACGTATGGTAAATATTGGACGTCCACCTTCGCCACTTAAACCCTGAGGCATTTATCTGAAGAGGATGTACAGATACATGTATAAGTAGATGACACTTATCACGCCATCTACGCGAATGTGTGTTATCAAGCAAGCGTCCATTTCATTTCATTTTAGTACAGTGACTGTTTCAAACTGTCAATCGACAAGTCTAACGCTTAAATACTGTATGGCGTATAACATTTCATAGCCGAATCGTTTTTATATTTAACCGACTTCAAAAAACTTTTAAAAAAAGTAAAAACCGACTTCAAAACCAAAATGCACTAAAAAGTCTTAAATAAACTCTTTACCATTGAAAGGAAAGATTTTAGGCAAACAATTTCTTTTTGGAGTCGGTGCTATGATAGTTGATGCTTGATGGTCAAAGTGATGGCACCGACTCCAAAAAGAAATTGTTTGCCTAAAACCTTTCCTTTCAATGGTGAAGAGTTTATTTAAGACTTTTTAGTGCATTTTGGCTTTGAAGTCGGTTTTTACTTTTAAAGTTTATTTTATTTCTTCATTTTTAGTGATTACATAGGAAGGGGGGGAGGGGGAGTTGCACCTTATGATTATATTTATTAAGAAGCTACAAATTATCTATCATAAGTTCCGTCATTATAATTACTGTACTCCTAAGCGTTAGGGAGTTCCACCATCAGCTCAGCCCCACAAGATGTTAACTATTATACGTAACAACAGTCAACATTAAGATGCTAGTTAAGAAATACTATACGTGCCTTTAAAATTTGAGGGTTTCCCTCAATTACACCAAGATTCCATCATCAGATCCCAAAATGAAAAAAATGGGACCAACTAGAAGGTACACCCTCTAAGTAGGTGAAAAAAAATTTCGATTCGGTTGACAAACGACTGAGATATGAGGTAACATACATACAAAAAAAAACATACAGACGAATTGATAACCTCCTCCTTTTTTGAAGTCGGTTAAAAAGGAGGAGGTTATCAATTCGACTGTACGTTTTTTTTTTGTATCTATGTTACCTCATATTTCAGTCGTTTGTCCACCGATTTAAAAAAAATTTCGCGTACTTAGAGGGTGTACCTTCTAGTTGGTCCCATTTTTTCCATTTCGGGATCTGATGATGGGATCTTGGTGTAATCGAGGGAAACGCTCAAATTTTAAAGGCACGTATAGTGTTTCTTTACTAGAATCTTAATGTTGACGTATTGTTACGTCTGATAGTCAACATCTTGTGGGACTGAGCTGATGGTGGAACTCCTTAACGCTTAGGAGGTCAGTTATTATAATAAAATAACTTATAATGGGTAGTTTGTAGCTTCTTAAAGAACAGAGCTCTATAATCTTTAAAAATGAAGAAATAAAATTAACTTTAAAAAAGTAAAAACCGACTTTAAAACCAAAATGCACTAAAAAGCTAGCTAAAGTTGATGCTAGCTAAAGTTGATGCTTGATGGTCATAGTGATGTCGGTGCCATCACTATGACCATCAAGCATCAACTATTGCAGCACCCTTTCCTTTCAAAAGTCAAGAGTTTATTTAAGACTTTTTAGTGCATTTTGGTTTTCAAGACGGTTTTTAATTTTTTAAAGTTAATTTTATTTATTTTTCATAAAAAAAATAAAAAAATATCTTGTCATATTAAATTTAAAATATTTAGTCTGGTGACTGAATCTTTATTTTTAAATTATGTAATATGAATATTTTATTAAAATCTGACGTCTTATTAACAATTTGATTTCATTTTACAATTGCATGATGCCAAAGCGCGAATAATTATCAATATAGGCGTTACGTTTGGATACAAAGTACACGATTCATCTATCAAAAATATATCTGTTGGCTCAACGCTCAACACTTATTGAAAGCGTGTCGTTGAGGTAAAATAAGTGTTTAGTTTTCCTTACATTTTTACTTTACTTCACCTTTTGTTAATTGAATGAATCCCTATTTAATAAAATGTGGGTTGGAGTATAAGTTGTAGTAGAAATTTGAAGCTAATAAGATACTAACAGTAAAACCTAGATCAAATACACTTCAAAATTTAAGTTACTCTTTTGTGTAAATTGGTACAGTGCATCAAAAATCACAAACTGAAAAGACATGCCAATTAAAAATGTGTAAAACTTCATTTATTTTAAAAATATAAAACTATAAAGTAAAAGCTAAATTAAACTCCGATAAAATTTTTTGAATGTGTGGTCGTTTATTTATTCATAAACGAAAGCAGAGAGATCTAGAATTAACCACACATTAGCTGGGCCATTACTTATTACGTATAGCGAACGCCTTTATGTTGCAATCTTTAATGACGTAACGACAGTATTTTAAAACTAAAAGGTACGAAATTAATAATTGGTATGAAAACAGAAACTTATGCGTGCCTTAAATAATTTAAATCATCATTCTACCCGCAAAGAGTTTATAGGCCCTCCTCAACTGCTTTGAGAAAAGGATGGTTTGGCCTGTGCCACTTTCTTGTCTGACTTGTCGGAGGCACTTCCTTTGACCATATTTTATGACAGTTTATCACTGTCTACATTATCTTGATAGTGACCAAATTAAACCACCTTCCAAAACCTGACTAACGGCCGTTCCCTATATCCATTCTAACTGTGGTTTTGCCCTACTAGAGTTAGAAATGGTTATCTACCTTTAGATTTTTTGTTTCTATAAACCTACTGGCAGTAGGGTAAACTATCTCTGGATGCATCTTATCGATGGGAAGACGGATAGCTTACTAGGGATAGGCATTTGTATGAAATTGTCATTTATTGCGTTCCTATGATGTTTTTCATCTGACTGGCAGTCAGTTTGAATATCTCTAGTAACCCCAGAATTCAATCCTAGGATTTTGGAGGATAACGCTCTTGTACACCCTGGCAAATTACTAGTTTTAAATGTTTCATTGATTTATTTATGTAAAAGTCCGCTGCTCACAAGGTTAAGATAGAAACTTTCTCCCTAGTGGCGAAGATGTTCCTTTACCCTAAGAAACTGACCCTAGCCATAACCCCGCCTAACAAAAGATACTTAGATATAATAAGGATGATGTGGTAGGAGAGCTGCGTTCAGGTCATCCAGGGCAGCAGCCTTAAGATGGTAGGTAGGTGGTGCGACCCGCTACCAGTCTGACAGACTGCCTAAACTAATCATAGGGACGGATAAAGGTGTCTGCTGCAGTGAAGGGAAATGAGAACAACAAGGACGGATAATATCTGATTTATTGGTAGTAAATTAGTTTATTTAAAATATTAACAGATACATTAATAGGTGGGCCGCCAGTGTGAGTTCCGACGGTGCTGGATTCTGCTATGTAGGTCACTGACATGTTCGTAGTTGTAGAATGTAAGGTGCTACCTCGTACAATTTATGAAAAACATATAAATTTCGGGTGGCGAACAATATTGAATCCAAGTTCAAGCAGTCAAGTTTTTCTCTGGGAACAGCTGAGTGACTGGGAAGGTACCCGATGCTTTGCATAGCATTCGATGAGCCTGAAATAATTCCACCATCATCATCTATGCCTTTGTCAAGGGAAGGTGGACTTTTTGCTGTGGCTGAAAGAAGTAAATAAAACAAATCAGTATAACATGAAAACAACTGGTATTTAAGCAAAGGATATTGACCAAAACTCTATAGAAACTCTGCACACTTTGCGGCAGCATGCGTCTTTACAAAATGTTTGGATAAAATATATTCCTAAATATTTGAAAGAATACACACAAAAAATATTTTTGATAAATAATCAGGTTTACAAGGAATTCAACGGCAGATTAGGCATTTTGAGGTTATGTTTTGTGATTGCAGAGTTAATGCACCTCACCTACATTCATTTTGATACATTCAGAAGGTAATTGTTATATTTTTGTTAAATATTATTGGAAAATTATTAAGGAAAACAAGTACTTTCTATATGTTTTAAAGAAATCTGTATGTTATTGACAAAATCGCAGTAACTTTATAAACATCCGGTTCCGATTGTCATTTAATTATGCATATAATTTACTATTTATACAAAATATTATTATTAATTAAATATTTAGTCTTTTATTTAGTAAATATGAATTTATTAATTATTTAAGATGTTCGACAGTAACAATTTAATTATTAGAAACATTAATTTATCATTTCCGTTATAGTGGCGCCACCTAGCCGCTAAACCACACAAACCAATATTGGAAAGTGTATTGATCGATTCCGGTGAGGTGGCGCCATCTAGTTGCTAAAGTTTGAGCCCTTATAAGCCATTGTCGTTCCGCCTCCGGGCATTCTTGTGCTGACCGTCGAACGGATCACAGCTCAAGAATACTCGGAATTATTGTGAGCGAATTTACTGTAAGTACTATCTATTTTATTTTATACCGTTTTGCTGTCCAACTTCAAATATTAATATATGTAACTAGAGTGCATGATTACTATACCTATGCTTAGATTTTAGCTTGGTTTAAAATAAATCAATGTTGTATTTACTAAGAATATTTGAATAAATACTATATCCTATTGCCGGGCTTATTATTTTAACATCTCAGAAGTGGGATTCGAAGTAATAAGGAGCCTGTTCTTTTCCGTTCAATTTTTTTTCTTTCCCTTTTTTTAGATTTGCTTTGTTTCTAATTGGCTAATAACTAGAATTATATTATTGTATATTGTAGTAGATTCCCAAAGAACCGATACGTGCATTATTTTCTGTTCTTTCAGAATATGGAACGCAACTCTTCACCCGTACTCCCGACGGGGCCCCGTCGCCCTGCCATCGACGAGTCTGTACCCCAAGTCGCAGCAGAGACGGCATCAGTGCAGCCCATCAACCAGGATGCAATCCATCGCCGTTGGCCAACTAGGCGAGCACCCCAAGCGCGGAACGTGCGGTCACCTAAGCGGGTATACAGCCCGCGGCGGTCCAGATCCGGGAGCAGACAACCTCGCAGCCGGTCACGTGCTGTGGCATGTGGCCGCCGATCAAAAGAGCGGTCTCGTAGCCCTATAAGGGGCCGAGGCTACCAACGACAGCCACGCAGTCGTTCAAGAAATCAAAATTCAAGACCAAGAGAGTGGAGGCAACACTCACGAAGCCCGCGGCGTGACCAGCGCTGCAGCAGCCATCGATCGAGAAGCCCACGACGCGTCGAGCGCCGTAGCAGCCACCGATCAATAAGCACGCGGCGTGACGAGCGCCGTAGCAGTCACCGATCGCGAAGCCCACGGCGTGACCAGCGCCATGGCGGCCAGCGATCACGCAGCCCACTGCATCGTGCATCTGACAATGCCCCGCCACGACCATCAGGTAACATCACTTCACTCAAGGAGGGAAGAGATGGTCTGAATATTTGCATGTCAGAGTCAAATAGTACCCTGAATATGTTAGTCCAAGCCTTAAAATCAATAGCTCCAGATCCAGAAAAACTCAGTTCTGCGAATAACGCTATCCCCGAATTTGACCCATCTGGCAAGGAACAAACTATGTCTATGTGGCTAAATAAAGTAAACGAATGTGCTAGCATATATGGCTGGTCGGATAAACAAATTCCGCACTTTGCTCTAACTAAATTAAAAGGTTTAGCTAAGAAATGGTATGGTAGTCAGCAAACGATGCATTTCTCTTGGCAAGAATGGCAAAATAAACTTTTAGCAACTTTTCCTTCTGATGAGAACTATGGGCAGATGTTATCAGATATGTTAGCTAGACGAGCGCGTTTTGGAGACTCATTAGAAGAATATTTTTTTGATAAAATTAGTCTTATAAACCGTTGTAGTATTTCTGGGAAAAGGGCAGTAGAATGTGTCTTACATGGAATAGATGATAGGTCTATCAGGTTAGGAGCCGAAGCGGCACAGTTTGAGGATTTAGATAAACTTTTGGCATATTTACGAAACTCTAGGAATATAAAGCAGCCGGTAGATAAAAGAAATGCCCATAAATTGAATTTGTCTAAAAATAATTCTGATGTAGTAACAAACTCTCTTCAAAATCAGGCTAAGAATATTTCTATTCGATGTCTGAATTGCAAGAAAGAGGGCCACGTAGTAGCTCAGTGTAAATTTCCTATAAAAAAGTGCACTAAATGTTCTAAGTATGGGCATGACACCGAAAAATGTTTTTTAAATTCCACGCCAGCTGTAAAGTCTGTAAACAGAGTAATAGATGGAAGGGATGTTAGTCTTAAATACCATAAAACAGCCTTAGTTAACAGTGTTCCTTTAGAAACATTTATCGACTTAGGAAGTGAATGTTCCATGATAAAATCTTCTTATTTTTCAAAACTGGGGGTGGATAAAGTTGACACTTCTAACTTACCAATACTAAAGGGATTCGGAAATTCTACTGTGTCCACATTAGGACGGGTTTTTCTTGCAGTTGAGGTTGATGGAGTTGTTGCCAATACCGAATTATTTATAGTCCCCGATGATGTAATGCAAGTACCTCTGATGTTAGGACAAACTTTCTCAGAGCAAACTCATGTTAAAATTCTTAAAACTCATAGCCGGTTGGATATTTTAGACGTTAATGACGAAAATACATACAATTTCAAAATTAAATTATATGTTCAAAGTCAAACCACTATTTCTGGACTTACAATCATAGATGTTTACACTGAACCTAAAATTGAGGGTAGCCTTTATGTGAAAGGGGGATTTCGTAATTATGATGGTAACCCTTACTGTATTCTTTCCGGGATTTACCATTTCAATTTTGATGGACTAGGTAAATTGGCAATAAATGGTTTGACCACAAAGTTCTTTTACATAAACGATAAATATTTTATAGCTCGAGGGGATGTTATTTACGAAAGTCCAGAGGATTTTAATCTCCATAGCCATAATTCTGTTAATAATGTTACAACGGTGTTGCCAACAACCCATCAAACTACCTCTGACCCGATAACCTCAGTTCAACTTAAGATTGGAGAAGATGTCACAATTACTGTTTTAGATGATCTTTTGCAATTATTGAATAAATTTCGTCATTGTTTTGCTTTTAATATGTCTGAATTGGGTAACTGTAATTTATCTGAAATGAACATTAATTTACACGATGATAAGCCAGTTGTTTACAGACCTTACAGATTGGCATTACGAGAAAAAGAGATAGTTAGAGAAATGGTTGATGAGCTTTTTGAAAACGATATAATTCGACCCTCTACTTCACCATACGCAAGCCCAATTGTCTTAGTAAAGAAAAAGAATGGGAATTATCGCCTGTGTATCGATTACAGAGCTCTTAACAGTAAAACTATTAAAGAAAATTACCCAATGCCTCTCATAGATGACCAATTAGACGTTCTTTCGGGAAATCATTATTTTATTACCCTTGATTTAGCCTCGGGATACTATCAAATTCAAATTAAAGAGCAAGATAAATATAAAACGGCATTCGTAACGCCGGAGGGGCATTTTGAATTTAACAGAATGCCTTTCGGTCTTGCGAATGCTCCTGCAACCTTTCAAAGAATTATGCATCAAGTTCTTGGCAATTTACGTCATCAAGAGGCATTGGCGTATCTAGATGACATTATTATACCTTGCGTAGATATTAAACAAGGGATGGAAAGGCTAGAAATAGTTTTAAAGTTACTTAGTGAATCAGGCCTTACATTAAACTTGGAAAAATGCGTTTTCTTTTGCCGTTCAATTAACTATTTAGGATTTGAAATTTCTGACGTTGGCATAAAACCTGGCTCCACCAAAACAGAAGCAGTTGAAAAATTTCCTACCCCTTCTAATCAACACCAAGTCCGCCAATTCTTGGGATTAGCAAGTTTCTTTCGCAGATTTGTACAGGGATTCTCTATTGTGGCCAAACCATTAACGCAACTCCTAAAAAAAATGCGGCGTGGGTGTGGGGCTCAGATCAGGAGCAGGCTTTTCAAAGTCTAAAAAAAGCTTTAATTCAGAGGCCAATTTTGGCCCTGTACAACCCTGATGCTGAAACTGAGGTCCACACTGACGCTTGTAAATTAGGCATTGCGGGTATGTTACTACAGCGGGATGATACTGGTAAATTAAGACCTGTGGCCTATTACAGTAGACAGACTAGTATTGACGAGCAAAATTACTCGTCTTACGATTTAGAAACACTAGCTGTTGTATCATCTTTACAAAAATTTCGTGTTTATTTGGTTGGGATACAATTTAAAATCGTTACAGATTGCAATTCTCTTCGTGCTACTTTCTCGAAACGCGACATGTTACCTAGAGTAGCCCGATGGTGGACCATGATGCAAGAATTCAATTTTCAGATCGAATATAGGGCCGGTACTTCTATGAGTCACGTCGACGCCTTAAGCCGTAATCCACATCCCAAAGATAACCAAACAGAATGTTTAGTTCAAAATGTCTCTGAATCAGATTGGATAGTTACTGTACAAGATGCCGACTCAGAAATCCAAAGAATTATATCCATCTTAAAGGATTCTTCTACTGACGACGTGGCTGTTATTAAAAGAAATTACAAATTGAAAAACGGTAGGTTATTTAGAATTACTCCAGATGGTGATAGGTGGGTAGTGCCAAGAGGTGTTCGATGGCAAATAGTGAAAAAGAATCACGATGACATCGGACATTTCGCGGTAGACAAAACTCTAGAGCGAATAAAATTACATTTTTGGTTTCCTAGTATGCGGCGTTTTATAAAAAAGTATGTTGCTTCTTGCCTAGAATGTGCATATGCTAAATCTTGTGGGGGGAAAAAGCCCGGGTACCTCCATCCAATAGAAAAAATCAATGTGCCATTCGATACCATTCATCTAGATCATGTAGGACCCTTTTTACGAAGTAAACAGGGAAATATTTACATTCTAGTAATAATAGATGCGTTTACTCGTTTTATTTACCTTAAAGCTGTTCGGAATACGAAAAGTTCCTCTACTATTAAAATTCTTCGTGAATACTTTGGCATTTTTGGAGTTCCACGTAGAATTATATCTGATAGGGGGACCTCTTTCACTAGTGATGCATTTAAAAACCTTATTTCCGAAAAAGGCATTCGCCACATTCTTAATGCAGTTGCTACCCCTAGAGCAAACGGACAGGTGGAACGTTATAACAGAACAATTTTGGAAGCTTTAACAGCTAAATGCTTAGAAACCGCTGAAAATAGATGGGATGACCACCTTCCGGATGTTCAATGGGGAATCAACAATACTTTTAATAAAGGCATTAATAGCACCCCCGCTGAAGCCTTGTTAGGTATAAGACCGAAAGGTCCAAGTGACGGAAAATTATTATCTGCCATAAACGATGGAGTAACTATTAACAAAGAGTCTAGTTTAGAATCTATTCGGGACAAAATTAGTTCATTCGTAGAAAAATCACAACAACTACAAAAGGATAGGTATGATAAGTCACGTTGTAAGCCTATTCAGTATAAAGAGGGGGATTTAGTTAGAGTAGAGAGGCAGGTTGCAGCTACCGGTAGTAGTAAAAAGTTGATACCTAAATTTCAAGGCCCCTACAAGATAACGAAAGTTTATGACCACGACCGTTATCAGATTCAAGATACTCCTTTAACACGAAAAAATAATAAAAAGTATACAACTGTTGTAGCTGTCGATAAATTAAAGCCATGGTTAACCTTCTCAAGACCACATGATAGTATTCTAAGTGAAGATGAATCCGAATGAGTTAGCTAATAGTTATTTCAACACAACCTATACCTTACGTTATGTTGCTTGACTCTGATATGCATTAATTTTTCAGGTGTAACATTATAACTCTAGACCATAACAATACTAATAATAATAAAAAAACGGTATGCAGGACATTCACGGCCTGTAACTGATTATCTATCAAAATATATAAATAAAAAAATAAAAAACTAGCACACTAATATAATATGTATTGAGTAACAAATCTAGACAAAAATAAAATGCAATTTAGAATTGAAAATATGCAAATTAATACAAAGCTTGTTTATGTATATCTATTTTAAACAATAAGAATAACCTGTGATGTGTGGGGACACACATATTCTTTTTAGATGGCCGAATTAATTATGTATAAATATTAAAATGAGTTGTTTCTTTTTTTTCTTCTTCTTTCTTTTGTGTGAGGACACACGTACACTTTGGATGGCCGAATCTGTTAAATATTATTGGAAAATTATTAAGGAAAACAAGTACTTTCTATATGTTTTAAAGAAATCTGTATGTTATTGACAAAATCGCAGTAACTTTATAAACATCCGGTTCCGATTGTCATTTAATTATGCATATAATTTACTATTTATACAAAATATTATTATTAATTAAATATTTAGTCTTTTATTTAGTAAATATGAATTTATTAATTATTTAAGATGTTCGACAGTAACAATTTAATTATTAGAAACATTAATTTATCATTTCCGTTATAGTGGCGCCACCTAGCCGCTAAACCACACAAACCAATATTGGAAAGTGTATTGATCGATTCCGGTGAGGTGGCGCCATCTAGTTGCTAAAGTTTGAGCCCTTATAAGCCATTGTCGTTCCGCCTCCGGGCATTCTTGTGCTGACCGTCGAACGGATCACAGCTCAAGAATACTCGGAATTATTGTGAGCGAATTTACTGTAAGTACTATCTATTTTATTTTATACCGTTTTGCTGTCCAACTTCAAATATTAATATATGTAACTAGAGTGCATGATTACTATACCTATGCTTAGATTTTAGCTTGGTTTAAAATAAATCAATGTTGTATTTACTAAGAATATTTGAATAAATACTATATCCTATTGCCGGGCTTATTATTTTAACATTTTACTAAAGTAATTCAATACTTAATAACTTAGTTACCCTTAAAATACCAGTACAATTATAATTCAAACAAGATTTTTAAAATATAAACTACAAAGACGCAATCTGGACCCGGCTTTGGTCAATATCCTTTAAAAACCGTAAACGACTTGTTTGTGAAAGTACAATTGATACTCACTCACTGCACTTATTTTATGGAAATAAAGTCCTCCTTAATTAGGTACATTGTTTACCAGCTGGACACATTGTTTTTTCTAAGCAATCGGACTGATAGCATTCTGAAACGTTTGCAAAAATAAACTGAAACTATAACTTTCTATTTCTTTTCAATCGGTCGTTTTGAATTTTAAAATTTATAAATAATATTTACGTTAAAAAGTATTAATTTTCAATCAATTGACGTAGGTATGATGTCAATCAATCAGCTGTCTGTCAGAGCTCAAAAACGTTCCATTTTACGTAAAGTCTATGCATGCTTCACATAATATTTTTACCCAAAATAAAATATATATATAATTAGGTACATAGCAATAAAAATAAATATTATTTTAAACGTGTTACATAAATATTATCCTTGGTGTATCATAATGACCACAAATATCGTGAAAACGTTGACGCGACGTAATTGAGAGGGTTTTGTACAACTGCGTAATTTGAAACGTAAGGGAGGGCTTGGATAATGTGGCCTATCTTCTGCTAACTGGAGATAAGCAACACCTATCTGTAATATAGAAACTTTTTATTATGGTCGATAGCTGGTGACAACAGTTTGAGGATAGCTATCTATCTTTGATCTTAGTTTGCATATAGGGAACGGCCGTAAGAAGCTTAAAATAACGCATTGGCCATCTAGAGTGTAAACTGTTGTTGTAGGTAAGCTTGACATCATGCACCGACTCCAAATGAATTTGTTTATCCTTAGTAGATGGCCAATGCGTTATTTTTATCTTTTTAGTCCGTTTTTTGAAGACGGTATTATTTTATTTTTTTATTTTATGATTTTTAGTTTTATCTCAAATCTTCTGAACTGATTTTAATGAAACATATACTGTACCCTAACTTAAAATATGCCTAATTGAACTAAAAAGAAAGAATCATCTCGCTATGACTTGTTGTTTTCGAGAAATTCGTGGAAAAACATACATAAAGTCACAAAATTTTGCACACATGCTTAGAAGCCTTAATAGATAAACATACTCAAATATTATCAAATTGCAACAATATCACATGCACACACATTGAATTGATTACTTCCGCTTTTGAAGTCGGTAATTAAAGTAACTGCACGCGTGACATTGGCGGAACAGTCAGCACCATGCTACACGTACCGTTATCATGAGTTTACTCGCTAGCGACGACGTAACTTTTTATATGGAAATTTTTGGTTCTGTCAGTGACCGATAGAGGCGCTATGCAATTTTCAATAGACTTTTTTTACGTAGTCGCTAGCGAGTTAAAACGTCGTAAACTCATGGTAACGGTAACGGTGCCTAAGAGCGATTTCACGCTTAGGCGACATTAGTTTAGTTAGTCGCGCGGCAGTTGCGCTGCTGGCAATTTCATACATAAAATGAAAGCAGTAAGCCTTTCACATTAGAGAGACTCGCTGCTGTCGCTCTTATGTGAAGGCATACTTATTCTCGAGCGATACAAAAAATAAGAAGAAGACAAAGAAGGAAAGAAGAACTAATAATGGAAAGCAATTGAGTTGGTTACCTAATAAGCAACCCGGCAGATTCATTGCTGAAATCTCGACGCGTGCCCGGACAGTACATAACTCGCCCCGGTTTTTAATTTCGCCTCTCCGTGCATACTAATTATTCGCATTCATGCCGTTATTGCTTTCCACATTTGTATTTTATTTATAAACCGGGCCCGTTTCAATGGCGGACACGAGTATGTGATAATGATAACTGCCTCGTTGGTATAACTAGTGATAGGTGTGTCAGTATAAATAAACGACCTTCAGATTCGACTTTGTACCCACTTTTTTTCTAGTCCTGAAATAAATCGTTATACAACGTGTAAGCTGTAATAGGAGCTAAAGTTTAAATCAATTCAACAGAATCTACCTATTTACCTTGACCTGGTTATAGTTGCATAAAATGCTTGAACTAAGAGATATAATAAACCCAAGTTTTAATCCCTAATCAATGTATATGTTACGGCTAATAGCCGAAGTGCGGCTACACCTAGTTTTAGCCGGTTACAACTAGGTGCAGCCCGCCACATGCGGTTAAACTTAGGTGTATCCTACTTATCTTCGGTTAGAACTAGGTTTAGCCTTCATTATAGCGGCTAGAACTAGGTACAGCCGCACACTGATGGTTAAACTTGGGTGTATCCTATTTATCATCGGCTAGAAAAAAGTTTTCAGTTCAGTTGTTTTCAAATTCTAATTTTGCGTTTCCCAACTGATTCAATTACATGGAATAAATAAAACACAGGGATGTTAAAGTGACATTTATTATTTGATAGGCAAATATCTTTTTACAAAAAAGCCGTTATTATAAGTAATTAAAACTGAAAATATTATAAATCTGCTCTACATAAACTAACAGAACTAGACATTACAAAATAAACATAAAAATAAAGTTTTACTTTTTAACTTTGAAAAAATCTACTAAGTTTTTGTTCCCTTCTCTCATATTTTTATGTTAAAACAAATAGGACAAGTTTTTTACTCAGTTTTATTTAAACAAAAACTCTCATATATGATAGTACCTATGTTGCAAGAATGTCTATCACTAATTTGAACAAGATAAACTTGAATGACATTTGGAATTACACAAAATACTATAATATTTATATTATAATTTTAGAAAAGTATTGGAAAATATTTTACATATTTTCTTATCTCGGCGGCAAATATCTTTTAACGAAAAAAGACGTTATTATAAGTAATTAAAACACAAAATATTATAAATCCTCTAAAATAAACAAAAAATAAAGTTTTACTTCTTAACTATGCAAAAATCAACTAAGTCTTTGTTCTCTTCTCTCATATAGGATAACTTTTTAATTCAGTTTTAATTATCATAAAATCAACAAACTCTCATATGTGCCAACCGCTGCCAACTCGACGAACTCTTTAGTACCTACTTACTGTAGTTTTACTACAGAGGGACTCTCCACATTAAAAGACGAAATTTCATTTTAGTTCATATATAATTCAACACAATTACGAGTATAAATCTTGTTTCGGACTGGCATGGTTTCTGGCTTGTCTAGGATAAGATATCTTATCTACCGGTGTGATGATTAAAAATAGATCATTCAGGAAACGCTAGATACGAATCTCAAAATAAAAACAAAATCCTTAGCTGAACTGAAAACTTAGTTCTAGCTGATAATAAATAGGATGCACCTAAGTTTAACCACCAGTGTGCGGCTGTACCTAGTTCTAGCCGCTATAATGAAGCCTAAACCTAGTTGTAACCGAAGATAAGTAGGATAAACCTAAGTTTAACCGCATGTGGCGGGCTGCACCTAGTTGTAGCCAGCTAAAACTAGGTGTAGCCGCACTTCGGCTATTAGCCGTAACATATATAAAATTAGCGATTTTAATAAATGCGACTGGTCTTACACGTTGTTTTAGTTCAATTTATTTTTTAGAAAATAACAGTTAATGTATTTTACAAAATAATAAATAAAAAATTGATTTTTTATTCTATTACAGGCCACAGCCTGAATAATATCACACCTACGAAGCTTATTTCACTGACCAATAAATTCGTATACTGTGGAAAATCTTATTCAATCTGTCTAATAACACTTACTCAAGCAGACAATCAAAACAAACAAAGCTAAGTAAACCCCAGCTTTCCAATTAATAATACCTACTACTCTCGGAATGTGTTTCTTCCCTCTACGTTGTTATTCGTGCGAAATGAACGAATGATTACTTAATCCCATTCTTTGGCGCTTTAGCGGACTTCGTTATTCCAATTCCATTCATTCAGTGTCTACAGAAAGCCGAATAGTGATTATTTGTCCCGATAGAAGTGTTTTTTTCCGAGATACGAAGCTATTCTGTGCCACAATTGATGTAGATTCGGTGCTTTCATTCCAAAGTAGACAAGGTATTTTGTGTACTCTAACTATGGAAGTGAAAACTGTTGTAATTGGGCACTTACTGTTTGCACTAATACTAATAACTTATGTCCAGTTTTATGACAAAAGGATCCTAAGCTGAAATAAAACCAAAAGTTGCGCTCGGACAGGACTCGAACCTGCATCTTTCTGGCTAGCCGGGCAAACGCTCTTTCCAGTAGAGCTACAGCGCTGCCGCGACCAACATTTCGGTTCGACCACGCAAAATTTCTAGTCTCTTATGGATACGCCAGCGCCATCTGTTTTGCAACAGTGGGTGAAGTACTTATTCATTACAAAATGAATTTAACTTGTAAATGGAGTGCTAGTCACAATCACACATTGTGAAACCAGCCACAACAGTCACGGCATTGTGAAACCAGCCGAAAACGTCATTAGATAATTATTAGAAGACTCAGAGCGCTTTCACACTTATGCAACTTTAGCAGCGCGACAGTTGCGCGACAGCTGCGCTGCTGATAATTTCATGACAGCAGTAAGCCTTTACATTACTACGGCAGTGCTGCTGTCGCTCTAATGTGAAGACGCAATTAGGCCTGACTTTTCCGTTAGATAACAAATATTCGTAAAATAAAATACAAAACGCCTAGTTTGAAAACGTCACCTATATCTCAGCAGTAATTTATTTAAATATCATTTAAAAATCGGTCGTATTATACTTATTCAGTCTGATAAGTTTTATTGAGAAATTGAGAAACGATATAATTAACCGGAGTCAAATATCCCACAAAAAAATAGTCTATTCTGAAACTCTATGTCAGCTTTCCAGCAATCCGGGTTGGGATCAACAGACATGCAGTAATGACTGCGCCTTCTGTTTAGTTGTGTATGTATCTTCTTCCCGCCCCGGTCTTGAGAAATCTACATCTGTGTCTGTACTCATGGGGGAGCTACTGAATGGATTGAGACGAATACAATCAGCGGCAAATGTCGTCGACTGTATAAGAAACGATGTTTTTTCAAACATAGGTAGATGTGTGTCGTTACTTGGCATCTTTGTCTGTATTTTATTTTTGTTTATATAGTGTTTTGTCCCTTTACAAACTTAATTATAAATGACACTTGTTGGAATCAAGTGTGTCCGATAAGTAATCGAATCCTATCCGGTATTACGCTATCCGCATCCCTAAACCACTCACACACACAGGATTTGAAAATATTACTTTTGATAAGGAAGCGCTCAAGATTTCTTCAGAGCGTATCAAAAGACGGATACGTTAATTTACTCTGAGTTAATCAAAGTGATTTGATCCTATTCACGAATCCCCAGAGACTCGACCATTCGTTTAAATAATTTAAAGTCAATCTACCAACCTCCATTGCAGGGTGCGAAACAATAAAATATCCGCGAATTCCATCGACGGTAATGAAATCTGTCTTCGTTTTTTCGGCCACCCAAATCAGTCTTTCGAAATGATTTTATTCGTCCATTTGATTATTGTTTTTTCAGCTCTCCTTTCTCTTCCGTTCTTAAAAGGTCGATTGAGAACGATATCCGAGTTTCGACAAATGTCGCGGAAATAATGAATCGTCAGCGAAGCCTTTTTGCTTTTGTCCGTATAATTGCTGTAGTGCATTGTCCTTTGAATATCAATAAATTCTATTATACTAATCTGCATTAGTTCAACTGTACCAATGTAACTGTAATGTTATAACTTTAACATCAGATTGAACGTGATGATACGAATCAGTAATTAGAAAGAGATTAGCTTTGGTGAAGTGATCGTCTGATACCAGAATAACAACAATCATTGGAAAATTATTACATAAAGATAAAGGTGAGTGACTGTTTTTTTTTTTGTATCTATGTTACCTCATATCTCAGTCATTTTTCGACCGATTCGAAAAATGTTTTCGCCTACCTAGAGGGTATTTCCTTGTAGTTGGTCCCATTTTTGCCGATTCGGGATCTGATGATGGGATGTTGGTGTGATCGAGAGAAACCTTCAAATTTTAAAGGCGTACCTATTATTGTTTTTTTACTAGAATCTTTATTTTGACATGTTGTTACGTCTGATAGTCAAAATCTTGTGGAACTTAGCTAATGGTGGAACTCCTTAACGCTAAGGAGTTCAGTAATTATAACGACAGAACCTATGATAGGTCATTTGTAGCTCTTAAAGGAGCAGACTCATAACGTGCACATACCCTCTCCTGAAATCACTAAAAATTACGAAATAAAATTAACTTTATAAAAAAGTAAAAACCTACTTCAAAACCAAAATGCACTAAAAAGTCATAAATAAAGTCTTGACCCATAAAAGGATAGGAAGCCATTGGAGCCAACCAGATGGCAGCATTGGAGTCGGTGCCATCACTTTGAGCATCAAGCATCAGCTAAGATCAGAGCGCCAACTCCAAAAAGAAATTGTTTGCCTAAAATGGCTTCCTATCCTTTCAAGGGTCAAGAGTTCATTTAAGATTTTTAGTGCATTTTGGTTTTGAAGTCGATTTTGACTTTTTTTTAATCCCAAAGCCCTTTCTAAAACCTTTGAGAGTCAATACAACCAACGCAGTTCTAGGTTCCAAATAGGGCACAATACGCAACACCACAACTGAAATTATTACTGAATCAAATGATGCGACAATAATGGCCGCTAGCAGTGTGAACGAAAATTGAGCGCCTTGTTGCATTTATATCCCCAAAAATGAAAGATCGCGCGAAAAATAAAGCGTGAAAATAGAAAAGAGAAATGCTAGAGTTGACAACACTGCATAAGAATAATGGCAGATTTGTGGAATACTGATCTAGAGGTGTTTCTCGCGTCACTGAAGATGTTATTTGCTGAAAGGTGCGTAGTGCGGAAAATTATTTTTCAGAAAATGTTTGCGAGCACCTATTGCTCATTGTAATCGACTATAGAGACTTTTACCTTTTATTTACTTGAAGTGATTTCACGGTTGCCGTGATAGAGCCTTTTACTACCGCTATTGAACAAATAAACCCCCGCTAGAATGTAATTTTAACTGTCTTTTCAGTAAAAATTGGAACAAAAGGGATTTTATCGTTGAGTAGAATATGGACAGTCTCAAAAAGTGGGATTATCAATTCACAATGACGGCCAAATTTTACAGCGACGCGGCCCAACTGCGTGGAATTACGTCCGGCCGCCGCCGGCAGGGTTGCCATTACCTACTCTAGTAATGCTGATAAATTTTACCGTAATTACGTATAAAATACACTTAAATTTGTTCGATTGCTGAACGTTGGTTTGCCCAAACCAGACCTTATTCTTTTTGGAATTGCAAGCCCTTGAAACGTGGTGGACTCCACCTGTTCAAATTAATTCAGCATATGCTTTTCGAGATTGGAAAGTTAGAGAAAGTATTGGATTTTTACTCATAACAGATTAGTACATTCTAAATAGTTATTGCCTACGAATGTGCTTGATGATAAAAAAAACACAACGCTGTTAAGACTCGAGGTGAACTTCCAGGTAACATTCCACTTCTACATGGTATGTAGGTAGGTACTCGAAAACACTCTGATTCATATGAAGATAAGTAAAATAAAACTATGAGGAAGCGGCTTTTTGTACAATAAAATATAAAGTAACGATATTCTACGTAACAAAATTATTGTACTTGATTTTAAGTAGTTTTTTTTTAAACTTTCAAAGTTTCCGTAAGTTTTGGTACTTTTCCCGAAAACTTCCGTAAAGTATTTCTGAAATATTCCATAGTTTCGGAAACTTTCCAGAATTTTACCTGTAGTTCAGTCGTTTAGGCGTTTAATTGCAAACATATGTAAACAGACGAAAACTTTTGCATGTGATGTGTGTACATAAATAAATATATAAATCGAAAATGTTTCCATGATACTTAATAGATTTTCATACGCACTGTATAAATGAGGTAAAGTTGCCACTTAAAATACAGCACATTCTTTGCGTATGTAGAATCCGTTATACGTTACGGAGTTTTAATATGGCGTCACATGGCGCTGATGCAAACAAAATTTTCATTGGACAAAATAGTGCATTTGGGCAATATCTGGTACTGTACCTGATGAACCATGCAGGCCGTTATATACTTATTCAAAAATATTACCTCTTCCATGTCTATACACTTATGGTTTTATGAGTTTGTAAAAGTAATGCATTTTATAGACAAGAGAAAAAGTTTTATATGCGCAACATCAGAAATGGCAAAAGACTTGTGGCATATATTTATCCAAAAAGTGCTAAATTCGAAGAAAAAAACTGTTACTGGATGTGTGCTCATTTATAACAAAGTACATTAAAATATAAAAGAGTTGCCGATTAACAGATTTTAAAGTGCACTTCACAAATGGCTTAATGAACATTGTTTTTTTGAAGTAGTAGATTTATTATTTGAAATCATGATGTTATTATAATTTAAATGATTAAAAAAATATTTATTTCGACTACGTAAATTGTACATAAATTATTATTTGTAGGTATGCTATTAATGGATAGTTGAAAGAGCTGAGCTAAATATATATTTAACACCCAAATGTACTCTTTTCATCAGCAGATAATTCCATTCTATCTTTTATTTCTTTAAATATGCGCCAGACAACACACCATTTGCCTGGTTTTTAAGTAAGTTTTTTTTTCTTGTGTTACAAAGTACCAGTCAATGATTACGATGGGGGCGTCCCTCATAAATCCTTATATACATATAACATCCATGACCTAGGTACAATGCTCGTGCTCATCACACAAACATTATTATTTGCCCCTTGCAGCATTCGAACCCGCGATCGCTGGTTAAGTAGTCAGGTACTAACCACTGCACCAAACGTGTTCTCAAATATAAGTATAAATAACTAAGTACGCAGATCTTTGGCTGTATGTTTCGGCGATTAACGAGCGCTCGCAAACACCGCTGACCGGTTAGCGCGCCTCTCCAGAAAATACTATCGCTCTTTAAAAAGGAATCCATTGTTAGAAGTTTCATGCACGACAGTACATAAGCTCCGAAGCATGTATTTCAATATTTCACAGCAGTGAATAATCTACACTGACTGTGCGCACGGCATTTCACTCGCAAGCGCTAACACTGCCCATACCACACGAGCTGAAATCGCATAATCATTTGCAAGCTATCTATGCAATTAATCACACTGCGAGTTAGTGGCAACCCTATTCGGGTCTCGGGCTGTATTTTTCGAGCGGTCCGCTAACGAGTGCTCGCAGACACTGCTGACCGCTTAGCGCGCCTGCCCGGAAAATACTATCGCTCATTAAAAACCTACGAGCTGAACAAATAGGAATCCTGAAAACTCTTTACTATGTTTGCAGACAAATTGAAATGGCCTATTCAAAATTAAAGTCAAGAAGCGATACAAGAAGTAAGCTTAATTATATAAAAAACGACTTCTTTTATAAAATATACGCTAGTGTTCATAAAGATGGAATCAGAAACCAAAATTTGCGCACGGGTCAGCCAAATACTTGCTGGTCCAAGTCCCGCCCGTGTGCAAATTTTTGGTTTCTTATTTCATCTATAAGAATTTAAAATATGACACTGTGAGTGTTAAAAAACATTCTAAACCATTAGATAGCGAAGCGTCATCAATTTCCAAGTTGAATTTATTCTGTAAAGAATACTGATTGGGCCCACTGTTTCATAAACAGACGGATAGATGGCGCTAAGCGTCACGCAATGACGTATCCATAGAAGACCACAAATTTCGCAGGGTCGGACTGACGGCACAGTAGCTCAATTGGTAAGAGCGTTAGGCCCGGTCAGCCAAAAGGTTGCTGGTTCAAGTCCCGCCCGTGCGCAAATTTTTGGTTTCTTATTTCATCTTTATGAATATAAAATATGACATTCGATGTTTTGCCGACATCGAGGTATCATAATACTGCAAAACACAGCTTCAAACACTCGAATTTTCAATAGTATGTACTTGGATCGGATCAAGTAATTTATATTCCAAAATTAAACTTTACCGAACGAAAATCTCAATAGTAGAATTATGTCCGTGCATGTGGACGATCGTTTCGTAAGTTCGACAGCTCTTACTCTAAATGGACGCTGATAAACAATACTATGTCAAGCCACACAAACTACATGTTAAGAAAATGGCGCCTTAAGATATTTTATGGGTTTATAATTAATTTGTTAAGAAAAAGTATGTATTTACCGGTTTTTTAATATTTGATGAAATAAATAATCAATTTGGTAATAGATTACTAACTTTAAGGAATAAAAACTGGATAGAACTCTCTAAAAATGTGATTATTGGATGATGAAAAATGATGAAAGTACTATAATATTGATAAAAAGATGTTAAGGAACTTGACACTATTTTGCTTAATGCTGATTCAAAGACCATAGGGTGAAAAAAATACGTTAAGGCACTTAAACGATTATTGTTAATAGTATGTTATCATTTAAACGGTAAAAAAAGGTTTTAAGTAAAAGTCTTACTTTTGTTATTTTTTTTTATTAAATACAACAAAAGTTTCCAACCTTCACAGGATATAACAAAATTGACTTTTTAACAAAAAAAATAATATTTTTTTGCATGCATCAAAATTCAAACGCACTGCTCTGCTTTTAAAATAACTTTCACTTTTTGAGTACAAAATTTTTAATATTTAACTTAATATGATACTAAAGCTAAATAAATATGTATAAATGGTTTTTATTTCAAATATTTTGAAAAATATACAATTTTGTAAGTGTAGTGCCTACTTCTTTGTTTTCCAGTTCAGTGTTTAAACCTAAGTTAATTTGTCAAATCTTGTTTAATTTATTTATTTAAATCAATTCTAATCTCTCAGGAACATTTTAAGGGATCATATAAGATAATAAAATAACTTACAAATCTAATTAAAGCGGTATCAAAAAACAAAAGCCTTTTTTTTAACAAAAAATAAGATATCTTCACAGTGTTTTATATATAATTAGGTATCTATCATTGTTATTCAGTCTCGTAGAATCACTTTATCTTGTTAATTATTAAATTTACTACGTATGTTTTATTAAATGTAAATTAAAAAAAACCGACTTCAAAACCAAAATGCACTAAAAAGTCTTAAATAAACTCTTCACCATTGAAAGGAAAGGAATCCGTTTTAGGCGAACAATTTCTTTTTGGAGTCGGTGCTGTGATAGTTGATGCTTGATGGTCAAAGTGATGGCACCGACTCCAAAAAGAAATTGTTTGCCTAAAACGGATTCCTTTCCTTTCAATGGTGAAGAGTTTATTTAAGACTTTTTAGTGCATTTTGGTTTTGAAGTCGGTTTTTACTTTTTTTTAAAGTTTATTTTATTTCTTTATTTTTAGTGATTACATAAGAGGGGGGGGGGGGGGGGGGGTAGTTGCACCTTGTGATTCTATTTTTTACGAAGCTACAAATTACCTATCATAAGTTTCGTCATTATTATTACTGAACTCCTAGGCGTTAAGGAGTTCCACCATCAGCTCAGCCCCACAAAATGTTGACTATCAGACGTAACAACACGTCAACATTAAGATTCTAGTAAAGAAACACTATACGTGCCTTTAAAATTTGAGGGTTTCCCTCGAATACACCAAGATCCCATCATCAGATCCCAAAATAGAAAAAATGGGACCAACTAGAAGGTATACCCTCTAAGTAGGTGAAAAAATTTTTCGGTTCGGTCGACAAACGACTGAAATATGAGGTAACATACATACAAAAAAAAAATAATGATAAAAAAAAAAACATACAGTCGAATTGATAACCTCCTCCTTTTTTGAAGTCGGTTAAAAATATTTATTATTCCAACCAATTTTCGTCAATATCAAAATCAGTCATGTTTCCCAAACCATCAGCATCGTCCACAAATCATGGGACGCAACATTTCTTATAAAACTACAAAAACTTTTAGCACCTTTGGGAATGAGCTTTATTAATTCTTTTAGGTCTTGAACTTTTTTTGCAGCTGATAGTTCACGACCATCGGATATAACGTAGGAAGATCGAGTGCGAAATTCAGGTTTTGTTTCCGACCTTTACCACCTTTTGGAATATCAATCACCTGAGCTTCTTCCTCGAGCTTTGACTTCATAAAAAGATTTGATGGTTCAGTACGTCGCACTTCAATTTCAAAAGTTGAAAGCCAAGAAATCTTTTGTTTGTCAATATCAGTTTTCCTGTTTGTGATTGCATTTTGTAAAGGCGTTTTCGATTTAAAATCTTCTTTCTGCCTTTCTTAGGTTATTACCTAAGTTTTTAGAAATAGTCATAACTGCACATAGTTTTATTCAATTAAGAAGAGTGTTATCAAAAAAGCCGTCAGAGCGAGAGTGTTCTAGGCGCGTCTTATAAAATTCTTGAGAAATTAACTTGTGTGGAATGGCACTGCCTGTATGTTTTATTAAACTGGTCTTTAGTGTCGAGGTTTTATTCACACTGAGATAAAAAAAAAAAACATTAGTCACTGTGTGAGTCGTGGTAAAATTAGGCGTACTGCATTTTATTCGATGAATATTCCTGATTAAAAAAGGAAAAATCTGGCATGTTCGCATGTTCGCATGTTGATGACTATAATACGGTCTTAAAGCAACTGAGATTATCGTTTCATGAAAGGTTGCAGCTTTGTAAAAATCCCATAATACAGGCTGTGTTTCAAATACTTTATATGTCTGACAAATTATTCGTAATAATATGAAATATGTTTGACATTGTCACCGATTTTATTTTGACATTTACAAAATATATTTATGTTTTATACTTATATTTAATTATTGATGAAATTTAATATAATCTAATTTTTAATTTCAATGAAATATGTAAATTGTTTCAGTAATTTCAAATTTCAAATTTATCGATATGGGGCACTAAGTACCCAAAATAAAATTAATTTTATTTTTTAAATTATTTAATTATCATTTATGTAAATGTCATTTTTAAATCGGTCGTTTTCTCCTTATTCCGATAACTCTTATCTGACGTTGGTAAAATCAGCCCCTAGTTTACAAAGATAATGAAGAAAAAGTACCGCGTAACAAGTAACTCAATTCCGGAACAAAGTTTCTTCATTTCTTTCTTCCGAATAGTTGAACATTACATATTCCATTTGAAGTTAAGCTTTGGACGTTTGGATGCTGTCTGTGGGCCAGTCATATCCGCAGACAGACCAAAGATTATTGCTGGCTGGCGACAGTCCAAACTGCAGTTTTATACAATCAGTTCTCTGAGGTCCTACCGTGTAGGTAGAAAACTTATTTGTCGGCAGGTGTTAACGGAAAATGTACCGTTAGTTTGAAGAGTAGAGATCATATTTCCCCAAAAAGGTTTTTGCAAGACACAGATCTGCCGTTGATTGTCAATGTGGACGAAGGTGGAAGGTGGTGAAGGTGGTAAGGTGGTATGAAAGTAAGCTTTATTTTTAACATAAATTTCACTTGTAAAAAGTAACGGTGTCGAACAAGAAATCGAGTCCTATGTCTTACGATATCCGGGCGCATGCCTATACCACTCGGTCACCAGCACATTGGCAAGCCTGTTGAATGTTCCATGTCTGATACAGTTGCTTTTTACAAGTGCAATTTAAGTTATTAAGTATGTTAATTGATACAACACTATAACAAAAAAATATACCTTTATTATTATCAGCTAATAAATAAGGTGCATCTTTCGGCATCGTATCATCATAACTTTTAACACAGCAAGCTTACAAAATAAATCAGAACTAAAAAGCAAAAAATACTGAAATACTTTTGCTGTCATTCCTTCGATAGATATCGCTAAAAGAAACGCAGAGGATTATAATTTTTTTCTAATGTTTTCTATGGGCACAGTAGTAGGATCACACCGCTCAGTGAGCTCCATGACGACTCTGAAAACATACTGAATCATCAAAATCTATCACAAAAATAACGTGCATTTATGTAAGTTGAGTCCAAACAGTCGGTCATTACAAAAGCAGGCCACGAACGGAAAATTGGGCCAAGTAAGTTTTAATCCAAGAATGGGTGAGCATTTGCAACTTCCCTGGTTGAATGACAGCTGTCCTGTCAAATTGAATAGGAGGGTCAGATTACGTCAAATTGAATTTGCAATGAACCCACCGACTGGTAGTGGATTACAGTGCATAATAATTGATCCTGAAAATAGAAGAGGGTAAATGGACATAAAATACAACCTAGTAACATATGCTGATTTCTTTCCACAATCTTTGAGTATCATCACGCAATCTTTTCAAGCGGTGGGATTATGATCTCCTCAAACTTACCTTCAAAAATCCATCTAAAGTGTCGTTTATTTTAATACCTTCGTCTTAACTTTTATCTCTTTTTTTATTGTTTGTGAAGGCGAAAAAGTTTTGATATGTATGCCAAGGGTCTTCTGGCGTTTGTGTCTGCTCCTAACGTTGTTTTTTAAGACGCGATTCTGAAAATAAAATGTTAATGCTTAGGTTACAGCAACAATGTCGTTAATCCAACCTAAAAATAATAATTCCATGATTAAAGGATGGAAAATAATCTTAAAACCAAGTTGTATCACATGATAATGGTATACAATTGAAGCAAAAGACCGACCTCTAGTGAATAACGGTCATGTTAAAGCATATTTTTAATGAAACTGCGTGCGTGTGGCCCTTAGCTACTCACATTCAACGCTAAATACAAAATCGTAATGGAGATTTCTTTTGAAAAGCGACGGAACAGAAGTGGTTTAAATGATTTTAGCACTTCCCACAGAAAATATTAATAATATTCTACAGTATTGTTCCTTAAATAAACGCGAACATTATTCTCAAGTGCTTGGTATAGGTTTTTTTTTTATTGCACACTTAGGAACATTGGCAAGAAGTGTTTAGTGGAACTACTTAAGAAAGTTGTGCGACACTAAAAAAAATAGTTTTACAGGTACATATATTTTTATTCAATCTTTGCAAAGTACTCTATACAAAGTTTCATGCGTCTGAACCAGTTTTCAAAACACTTTTTCCAGTCCGCCGTAGACACCTCGTTTGCAGCCTGCTCGAACGCAGCCAGCGCATTTTCTGGCGACGGAAATTGAGCTTTGAGCTGTTTTTTTTATTTTTGGGAATAAAAAAAAGTCACACGTTGCTAATCAGGGCTGTAAGGAGGGTGACACAGGAGTTTCACTGGCGTGCTGTCTAAGTAGTCCTTCGTTTTGAGCGCGGTGTGTGCAGGCGCATTGTCGTGGTGGAGCAGTAGTCCAAAGAGCTCAGTGTTTGGTCGCTTGTTGCTCACAACAGAGAAAACTTCTGGTAAACATTTGGTAGTATACCATTCGGCGTTGATACTTCTTTGATCTCGTGAGAGAATCGACACCGAGACGAGCCTGCTTCAAACTTGTTCAGCATATCACGGCACCATTCCACCCGGGCCTGCTTCTGAGCGTCGGTGAGGTAGTGCGGCACCCAGCGTGATACTATCCTCCTCACGCAAAGATGCACGTGTAGAATCTCGTGAAGGCTTCCCGATCCAATCTTCAATATGTGCTGCATTTCCTGTTATGTAATTTGCCTATTATCTTGGATTACATTTCTCACTGCTAGCACGTTTTCTTCCGTAATAGCCACCAAATGGCGACCGCTTCATTCTTTATCCCCCAAAGTTAGTCGACAGCGCTTGAATTCGTTATACAAACGATACACGGTGGCCTTGGAGGGGCCTTCATCCACAAATGACATTTGAAGTCTATCGAAAGATTCTCCCTTATCATAAAGTTATTTTTTGCACAGTTCTCTCACCACGCAGAGATGGTGACGGGTCCATTCTTACGAAATCCAGGTATTATTTATTATTTGAAATGACTATGTTACCTTTATATGTATAAATTACTTGTGGTTCCGGTGAACTTCGTTTCCCACCCTATGTCCTATTCTACATTAAATTAAGCCTTGCGTTGCACCATCTCCTACACTGCTCAGATAACGTCAGTTTAGACCAAATTTCGTGACCGATAGTCAACTTATGGTTCAAAGTCGTTACCGGAGTTTAATATTCCTGCTTATGAGCTTTGAAGAAAAAACACCTTAACCAATGGTCATTAAAATAGCCATTCAGACATTTAGTTAAATTATTTTCACTTCAAAAGACGCACTATCATTAGTTGAGTGAACTGTCGATCACAAAACCGGGCCTTAATAAACACAATGATCACTAACCTGGGCTTAGTAATCATGAAAGGACGGCATCGCCGTAGTTTGCAACCGGCGTTATCTCTGAAGAGATTATCACCACACAAACACGGCAGTTGTGCTTAACTCGTCTAAATCAAGTGATGCGATTGTTGAAACGCTCGACTTTGACAAATCACACCAGTCAATAGTGCCCAGAAAGAAGCCAAAACCTCCTTTCTTGAGAAATGATTGCAGATCTTTGCAGTATATAAATATTTATATTACCATAATATTACTTGTAGCCAAACCATTTTGTGCATACCTGAAGACGTCAACTTTAAATGGTAGGCGCTCTATTGTTCAGCCGCTGTGAAAAACAGTAGTGGGAGGGGGAAAGCAGCATTCAGGCTGTGGACGCTCTTCAGCTGATAATTAAGATGCAAATAACGGGTTGTTACTTGTATTCGTAGTGAATTTTATAACATCATACTCTGTTAGTTTTCATACAGAACCGTGTTTGGAATCCAGCTTCACTTTTTTTTTAAATGATTAAACAGCTTATTTTATTAAATGAAAAACCGGCCAAGTGCGAGTCGGACTCGCGCACTGAGAGTTCCGTGCCAACTTTAACTGAATTGCTAAAATAATTGAATAAATAAGTGGATACTTACATCTGCTTGGTAAAATACCACAATATTTAGTTGAATGCAAATATAACTTTGTTGTTCATAGTGTTTGTATAAAATACAAAGTTATATTTGCGGTTGTTGAAAATGTGCTATATCTCAAAAACTTCTCGTTCGATCCCGTCCGAACCAATTTTCGTTGAAAATATTTGTTAAGGTCTACATCATATATTTTTCTCAAAATTTACACTTGCTTGGTTTAGAAGTTATATGGGGGGGACGCCCATTTTACCACTTTGGAAGCGTGTAGCTATGAAACGTTAGACTTTAAAAGAAAATAGTTTTAGAAACCTCGATGTCATTTTAAAAGACCTATCCATAGACACCCCACACGCATAGGTTTGATATTTATTTTTTTAGTTTTATGTATGGGAGCCCCCCCTTAAATGTCATTATTTTTATTTTTTTGTATAGGAATCGGTAAGCGGTTAACAGGATACATCTTCCTACCAAATGTCAACAGTGTAATGCTTATAGTTACAGAATAAAATGGCTGTGACATATGGACGGACAGACAGACAGACAGACAGACAGACTTGACGAAACTGTAAGGGTTCCGTTTTTGCCATTCGGCTACGGAACCCTAAAAATCAAATACTACGTAAAATACTTCTCAATTATTTATTTCATAGTCTGATTTTATGTATACGATTTTATGTACCATCGCTTGAAAAAACAAACAAATAATATCAGTGAAAATAAAGACTGATGCTTAGTAAAAAGTCGAGCGATTTCATAATAGAGCGCTGGATATTAACGGGTAACGTCTGTATCTCCTGCGTGTGCTCTTATCTCGCGCGCAAGGTGTCGCCTTCGCAGTAAACAGTGCTCCATCTTAAACAGTAAGTAATGGGTCAGTCAGGCTTTACAGATACACGTACTTCAGCTTGATTGTGGAAGACGTGATTGGTACCTGTCACAAATTTCAAATTATTTATACAATAACTCGATAGCTTGAAATAACTTTTTTTAAATTTAGTATGTATATTTTTATGTTTTCAAAAATGACCCCAGCGACCTTCTTTTAGCCCCAGCCCTGTCTCGCCCCGGCCATGTTTTAAATATAATCCTATTTCGGGCAAAGTCAAATTTAACAAAGTAAAAATTATGAATTCAGTCAACTAGTTCTCGAGTTATAGTTGCTGTAACTAACACGACTAGCTTTTGCTCGAATAAAGGTCGAAGCCCACTAATCAACCCGTCACGGTCACAGAAGCAGTGACAACAGAGTAAAGACTTTGAGCCATCAATTACTTCTATTGCTCTGATATTAAAGTTTATTGACTCTTGTGGCCTATCGGAAACAACCTTGGTACACAGCGTTTTTTCTTATCGTTATATTAACACTCATTGCACGGTAAAATTAAATGTAATAATTATATTGCCATACGCGTGAGACCCATTCAGCCATCGGAATAAGCTCGAAATCGAGTTGATTTACGAATTGTTTTATCCTTGGAATCATTCAGTTTTATCGAAGTATTTAATTGTTTACACATTGTTTTCTAGTACCTAAAATAGCATTGTTTAAAGCACAGATACCACATTAATTGCATAAGAAATACCTACTGACAAAGCATTTTTTATCAATATGCAGACTTATGTAATTACAATTTATTAATTATCATAAAAGCAATATAAGCCTAACGAACAAATACCTTAAAGTTTACTTTAAATATTTCTGTAGGGGTTACCGTTGAACCCGAGAAGCTATTGGTGATACTCCACAATTACAGCTGGTTTGTTTGACGATGATTGGTGTGATGGTTTAATTTAGGGGGTTTTATTGAACTCTTTTAACTGGGATACAATGTATTCTATAAGTGTATGGTATGTTTTAGTTGTCTCATGATTTTGGTAATGTTAGACGGATATATTTTGAGGGTACGTGAGGCTATTAAATGTTCCGAGCGCTTAGCTCCGAAACATGAACATCGTCTATTATGTGGATCCATCCATGATTGTAAAGATTGGTCGTCGCAGGGACATGTGGAAGCTATGAAGATTTCCCGGTGGTTGGTCAAATACTGTGTTATTGCAAAGTTTAGTTCTAAATGATTGAGTAATCAGAGAGTTTAGAATGTAATTGACAACATTTCATTTTTGTAATGGTATGAAAATTCAGCAACCATTTCAAGATTTTGCATTTCTAAACACGTTGAACATTTTTTGAGATTTTTTTCCGCTTTATTTATAAAGTTAAATGAAAAAGACTGAAAAGAACATGGAAGTTGGCATTTCACTGATTACGCCTTTGCAATGACATTTCATGCAGAAAAAAATTGCTATTGAACTTTGAGCTTGCTGTCAGGTGTCACTTTGACGTTAAGTGTTGTTGTTGTTTCTAGTATTGTATTGGACATTATCGATAAATTACGATGTGGTAAATTGAAGATTATTAAAAAAAAAACATTTTCATTCAAACAAATGTTTGCTTCAGAAACAAAAAAGTCATGATTCCTCATTCGAAATATGATTGATATTTAGAGTTATGAGAAAATATTGGAGTAATTTTCAGACATCGTAATAATATTAAATAAGAAAGGTTGCTGCGTTATTTTATTTGGTTACTTTTAACATAACTTAAATTAGGTAATGTTACATAATAAAGTAGAATTAAATACTCAATGGATATACCATTGATATCGACATCTTAATTCAACAATTGAAACAGACCACAACACTTTAAACGTCAGATATTTTTTTTATCAAATATCGCAAAGACGTGACCTCGAAACATCCAACTTCCTGTACTAACGCCCTTTTAGAATGGAGAGTTTTTAAACAATTATTATTAGAGAAAATACTGAAAAGTAATGTAAATGAAAAAATATAGGTGCCTTCATTTATGAAGTTCTTTCAGAAAAAAAATAAAAATGTGCATGTGAAAATTGTGAAATGTTGTCAATTGGTATCGGAGTACAAAGCTTCGGATCGAGTAATTACTTTGTTTTTGAGCTTTATGTAACTTATGGGCGACGGTATTATATATTGACGAATGGTCCAATTACTGGTCACAGCAGCCTTCGCCGCAGCATAAGCATCTTCGTTTCCCACAAATCCGGCGTGGGCTTTCACCCATACAAATTCGACGGTAAGCCCAGTTGGTCAAGCCATATGCAACTGTTTGTGTATTTGCAAATTTAATTTAATATTATTCCAAACCAACGGAACAACAACCTTCGGCCAAAATTTTTCCTTCGTAAAGGTCGACTGTTCTGTGGGAACCCTCACCACAAACGAATTGAAATTCGTATTATGACTACGTGCTTCAACTATTCGAACCTCAGGGAGTACTTTGTCTTGAGTCGAATATACTGTACGATCTCCCCGAACTAAAGTAGTGAATCCGTATCGGTTATTCGAAATGGGTCACAGACATGAAGTGTTTTTACAATAGCATTGATGTGACAGAGTTTGAGTACAAGAAAGTATTCAGTTCAAAAGACAAGGGCCTGTTTCATTATCTACACTAGGCATTAAACAACGAATATTTCAAACATAGAACAATACATCGTTCCAAGTAGTGGACAGATAATATTTCCTCTGTAGCTGGCATTTCGTATCGGGACGACAAAAAACATTATCATAATTTTCAGCCTTGGAAAAATAATCCACTGGACGCGCAATGACAGTAAATTTTGCGTGTGCCCCCTTGGCAACGAAGCGGGCTTTTTGGCCTCACTTACAGGTGACGTCTTGTCAGTACGGTGATAGAGCTCAGTGAGAAACATTGTCGAAAAAAATGGGTAAATGTGCCGTATTTCTGTGTAAAAATTATAGTGGCAAGACAAAAAAATATTTCTTTTCATCCGTAAGTAACTTTTTATCCCAATAAAGCTGTTATTTTTTCTTGAAAATGGCAAAATGTGTTTACCAAGAAAACAGTTACATTACCATTTAAAAAAGTGATGTTCAGTTACTACAAAATCAACAAGATAACGTATACTTTATACGGTAGAATTGTCGTACGTTTAACATTCGTTCCCTTGTCAGTTTAGTTACACTTGTGCTTGACAATTGTCGATAAATCATACCGATAAACGTAATTTTATTAAATTTTTATTATAAATACTTTTAAAATAAATTATGAATCTGTAAAATGTTTTACTAGAGAGTACATTAAAGTTATCTTAACAATACAACAGTTTGATTTAAAATTTTAAACTTCATATTATATAACAATACCTACATCCTTATAACGTAATTTCTGATTTCCTGTAGATCCATTAAGAAAAATAAAGTGGGTAGAAGCCACCCGAAGAGAGGCAAAATGGATCCCCACAAAACATCACTGAATATGCGTGATTTAATGCCAACTCAAAAAATCTACTGGTTAATTATCCCATAAGAGGTTTTTAATGGTGCAAGGCTATGTGTACTTACGGGCTGTTCAACATGTCTTAGGAAGTTTTAGTTAGTGTTACTTGCCAGACCATTCATATAAAACGACGTTCTATGTTTCAATTGTCCATTTGATGGTTTAAACATTGCATGCCCATAGTGTATTTTGTTTTGGTGTTAAAAATTAAATATAATTTTACAAAAGATTCGTTCATTAATTCGTTTAACACATATCGATGAAAAAATATCGACATTTAGTGCATGAAAGATGCACTAAATGTCAACAATTGACACGACAAGCTCCCCCGCCCCGCAGAAATTAGTTGATGATGTTTTCATACATTCGCTCTTGCGTTTCATATCCAGTGGTAAATTCATCCTAGTTTTCAGCTAAACACATACACGTACATAAGCCTCCCCCACGGCTTTCCTCAGCAACCGATCACAAGTGGTCTGCATCCAGTGTGATTCTGCAATCTTTACAAGATCGTATGTCCATCTTGTCGGTGAACGTCCTCGCTGCGTCTTGGATCAAAGGGTCTCCAATCTAAAACTTTTCTGATCAACGGGCATCTGTTATTCGCGCTATGTGCCCTGCCCATTGCTACTTGAGCTTACTGATCTCGGGCTATAGGTACCTATCCGTTAACTTAGTTCTTCTGCATATCTCCTAATTGTTTATAAGGCCCATGTTAGAGACCATGATTTAGATTCGTATGTCATCACGTGTAACACACAATGGTTGAAGACTTCCGTCTTCAGGCACTGAGGTAATTGAGACGAAAATACGAAATAAACCTGTTAAGTATTTAATTCAATAAATACGAATAAATAATCATTGAATATAAGTACAATTTGCAAATATCACAGCAAACTTCTTAATTAGTTTTACCATTTTCCTCTTCAAACCGATCTAATTTCCTTAACTTATGATGAGGACGCTTTAACTCAGTTTTTAAGTGAACTTGAACTTTTAATTGATTGATGTTGAATTAGGAGAGTACTATTAAGTACACACATCAAAAGTGTCTATGGATCAACATATATTTTTGCAATAACTTTTCTCCTGATTGATATTAATTAAAATTTTCTTTAAGGATTCATTGAATAAAGTGTTTTCGTTTGTATACAGTAATGATAAACCAAGTCACCTTTGCATTAATAAAGAAATTTGCCATTTAAGTTACATTGTAGTTGGTGGTTTGAACATTAAAGTTCGAAAAAAAGACTGAAATAACAGTTTTCTTTAAAATTTTATTGGGTAACTTAAACAATTAATAATCCGTGTTTCTACCGCGAACACTAACAACACAAGAAATATCATATCAACAAACATCGGTTTGGCATACTCAAAATGAGTTCATCCAAATCACGCTGTGGAATGGCCGCCCATGTTCGTTGCAACAACAAAAAAAGGTCTTCTTGCGACTGGATACCCTCCATATTCGGCAGAGCTCTTCTCTGTAGCATATCCCATGCATGCTCACTCGGGTTCAAGTCTGGCGACTGAGCAGGCCAGGGCAGGACATTGATGTTAGCTGCAGCGAGAGTCTGTCTTACAACTCTTGCGGTGTGCGGTCGTGCATTTGACGACCCGTCTGGTGTAGTGGTCGAGAAATCGCCTACTACGCAGCGGGTGCGGGTTCGATCCCCGCACAATACAAACATTTGTGTGCATGAACATGTCTGTTTGTATTGGTCTGGGTGTTTTCTATGTATATTATGTATGTATTTACAAACAAAAAGTATTTAAGTATTATATCCGTTGTCTGGCACCCATAACACAAGCTTTGAGTAGCTTACTTTGGGACTAGATGGCGATGTGTGGGAATGTCCAAAGGATATTATTATTATTATTATCATACATTAACTGAAATAAGGGACCGATTTGCACTTGTAGAGGAACTATGATGTCTGATACAATCGTCTCAGCATAAATTTGAGCGTTGAGGTTGCCTCTGATCCGAATCAAACCACTTCCTCCACAAACGAATTCCACCACTATAAGGATGGACTTCCTGGCAGGATTTTAATCGCTGTTGGCGTCCAGGGGTTCTCCAGTGTCGTATACGTCTTGTATCCGGTCTCATACCAAAACGAAACCCATCAGAAAAGCACACGAAACGCCATTGTTCTTCTGCCCAATTTCTGTGTTCAAGAGCCCATTGATATCGAATCCTACGATTGTGCATTGCTATAGGTGGTACCCGTAGCGGACTTCGGGAATGAAGGTTCACTTCATGCAAGCGGTTTCTGACTGTTTGGTCGCTAATTAAGTTCCCTGAAGAGTGATGAAGCCTCATGGCTAATATCATGGCAGTTATTGTTGGAGCTCTTCAAGCTGTGATTTGAATGTATCGGCCTTGTCTCCGTGTGGTGCAGCGATACCGTCTTCCATGGCGCTCAGCCACGGTACCAGTGCTTTGGTAACGTGTCCAAAGTCCACTGATAATACTCTGACTTGTATTCAGAGCTAACGCCACAGTACGTTGCCGGGAACCAGCTTCTATCATTCCCACGGCTCTGAGCATTTCTTCCCTGCTTAAATGACGTCGCCGCTCCATAATAACGTTGGTTTTAATCAGTCCCATTGAAATCCCATTGAAATACTGTTTTTTGCATTATCTTTCGTATAAAATGAAATAAACTAAACGAGCAAATGGACCCACTTTCAAACTTGTAACCGAGTCATGAGCCCTTGTTCTGTAAATTGATGTTTTGGTAGGGTTTAACCAACGTTAACATTGATGTTAATTTTAAATACTGCATAATCAATGTATAAGAAACTGAGAAAAACATCGTCTTGAATGAGTAATCAAAGACAATATTGACGCGCCATTAGAATTCGGATTGCTAAGTGAAAAATCACAAGACGTTTCCGCCCTAATAATATATTTAGGCAAATGTTTGCCTTGTTCTTGTTAAATGATATATTCTCTAGTTTGCCAGCCTGGGCCATGCAAATTGGGGTCTCTGTGAATTCCAAATGCGCACTAGAGAAAGATTTAATTAACATAGCACAATAACTCCCTCTGGTGGATACGGAGGCAAGCTTTTAGCTCGATCTCTTTAATGGTAAAGGCGATAAAGTGTTGTTATAAAAATGTGGACTAAAAAACCAGCCAAGTGCGAGTCGAACTCGCACAGTAAGGGTTCCGTGCCAATTTTAACTGAATTAGAGATCTACTTACTTCCACTTAGCCAAATACCACAAAATCTCTTAAAAGTTACACTTTTATAGTAAATAGTTTTAGGAACCTGAATGTCATTTTAAAAGACCTATCCATAGACACCCTATCCATACCCACGCATAGGTTTGTCAATATTTTTTTTGTTTTAGTTTCATGTATGGGAGCCCCCCTTTAATATATATTTTTTTTCTTTATGAGAATCGTAAAGCGGTTAACAGGATACATCTACCTACTAAGTTCCAACCATAGAAGTACTATCCCCTAGTTCCATACACAGTTGGAACCATAAAATTATTATCCCTAATAATAATATTAATAGTTTCAGAATAAAGTTGCTGCGACTTACGGACAGACAGACAGACTTACGAAACTATGAGGGTTCCGTTTTTGCCATTCGGCTACGGAACCCTAAAAAGTGCTTTTAACGATTAGCGTGAAGAGCTAGCCCCTTCTTTACTTCACTTCAGTTTATATTTAGGTATTAATAATAATCTTGACTCTGCATTATTAAATTGATTAGGGATTCGTTAATGTTTTCAATGTAACAAACGTAGCATTGTATAATTAAGAACACGTGTACTTAGGTACTCGCAGTGATTTTAGGCGCTTTGGTGAAACTGAATAAGCAACCCCCTACAGCGCAGTTGTGTTTGGATGGGTGACCGTTCCCAGCATATAAGTGACGTGTGTCACGAGCATCTCTATGGAGATGACCATTAAGCAGTTGAGCTCGACTAATATTGGTTAGAAATATTGTTATTGTGAGTTGCTAACAGAAAGCTTGTAATTTTCAATAATTCGCTCAGCTGGTGCGTGTAGGTTCTACATTTTCCTTCTTAAGATAACATTATGATAACCAGGCATCATGAAAGTGTAATCTTTGTCAGAATTAGTATTCAAAACTACATTTCTCTTGCCCGCAGGTCACAAGCCCAGTTCTAGTGGTGGAGCTGACACTGAACAGGCTAGAAGGTACTCAACTCCGGGCCCTGGGTCTGCTATCAGTGTTTGGGTTTAACGTCACGTACGCCGTGAGAGCCCCGTCCAGTGAACATGAAATCAAGTCTTGCAGCGCGATTCAGTGCAGACTACTGGGTCATTGCTATGCGACGCATGACTACAAGTGAGTAATTATCGATTTATAATAATCATGTACCTTTAATGGCTAATGTATCTCGAAGGCATGCTACCAGTGTTTGGGTTAAACGTGACGTATGCCCTACAAGTTCCTACTAGCAACATGGGGTGCCTGTTAAGAAGTGCGTTTTATTAATTTAATGCACAAGATCAAGCCAAGTTTATGTTTTTTTATATTATTTACAGGCGAACTATTATTTGATGATAACTAAGAAAAAAAATATTACAAGTATTGCATTATTACTTTACGCATATACCTATATAATACTAGCGGTCCCCCGCAACTGCATTCGCGCGTTTTGAGTTTGCTTCCTCCCCTCCCGTTTGCAGGGTCATGTTTTAAAGCTTAAGTAGCTACGCCTTCACATTCGAGCGACAGAAGCGTGACAGCATTGACAGTAGCGCTGTCGCTTACTGCTGTCATTTATGTATGAAATTAACAGCAGTGCAGCTGTCGGGCAACCTTCACCACTTCTAAAGACGCATAATTGTGTAAAGCGCTCTAAAGCCTTCCTCAATAATTAAGCTATCTAACACATTTTTTTTTCAAATCAGTCCAGTAGTTCCTGATATTAGCGCGTTAAAACTAACATACTCTTCAGTTTTATAATGTTAGTCCGCACCAGACTCTGTGAGATCGCGAAATAAATGTTCGCGATGTCAAAAACTATACGCCTGACGTTTCGAATGCATTACAACATTCTTGGTTCAAAATATAATATCATTTGGTCACAAGCAAGAGTGCGAGTGTCTTTTCTATGATCACGGATGCTGTTGGAAATGTCAGGCGTATTGTTTTTGATAATTGTACGCGAAATATATCCGTTAAAGTACTTTAATTCAATGAAAAGTATTTGCGTAACCATGAACTTGAAAATAATAAAAAAAAAAAACTTTTTTAAAATCAACTTTAAACCAGGCTTAAACGTCGATAATTGACGATGAAGTGCTACAAATTTTAATACCCTCCGGGAGAAATCAAAATTCAATTTGTAGGCAATTCCGCTGCAAATCGTAGATAATACACATAATCGGCAAATCCGGCGCGAATTTTCCCGCTGAAATATTTCGCCGTCGAAAATTTTGTATTAAATGGAAGGATTTATCAACGAAAAAACTCTCTTGGAAACCCATTAACGCAGTCAATAGACGTGAAAATTTAGTGCAAAGCAGAATAAAGTGGGTCCGATAGAGTCGATGACACGCGGCGCGATCCACTGCGAAATATAGGAGCATCATTCACTGTTTACACTGTCCGCAGAAAAACTTGCCGTTCATACACTGTCACGGGGCTGTTTCCGCGCTGGTATTTTGCAAAATTTATTATTTAACCCGCAATATTTTCCGCCTCGCAGGTCTTTTTACTGCTCCTGTTTCGAGGGTTACTCCGGCGCGGACTGCGGCGAGGGCCCACTCTGCCCGCGAACCTCCAACATGTGCAAAAACGGTGGAACCTGCAGGTAAGTTAACCGTCTAAAACATTTCGTAACGCGCGCGTTTGCGTTTCATTTTCGCTGCGCCACGCGGTTTCCTTTAATGCCTGCAATTTCCTTGGCATAACGGATTCAGCCGGTCCACAGCGGAATTCGTCTCGATATTTGTTGAGAGAACTTTCGCTCGTTACAAGTTAAATGCACATTTCTCGAAGCGGTCCCGTCCTATTTAACTTTTGAGTGTAAAGGCTGAGACGCGCTGTCTTTGCGTTTTCGTTCGCGCGAATTTCTCGGCATTTTGTTTTACTTTGGGACACTTTACTGCTCAGTGCTGACTGAGTAAGACTAACAGACTATCTGTCATACACACACATGAGACGAAAGTGTGAGGAACTGTAACATGTGTATTTAACTTGACATTGAACAGGTGTGCGAAGTCTTACACTGTGAAATTTACGTCAGCACGTATTAAATTTGTAGAGCCTTGTACATAATTCGGGCTCTTAAGCATTGCATTATACTTATTCAACGAATACTGGTCTAGCTTGTATTTACTCTGATGGTAGATCCCTAGAGTTTAGGTAGTAGTAGTTCTAAACCTTATTTGAAACACGCACAAGACGCACATTTAGAAGTATGACTTAGCCTATTTATACTTACTTATACCTATTTAGGCTTATAGTATAAACAAAGAATAAAACTTTTCGCGCATCACTGATAAGACTTTCTTGCATGTCTGTATTTTATGTTATCATTAGTAAGAGCTTTGGTACACATAAAATAAAATATAATTCCTATCATAAGATGAATACCGAAAACGAGTAAATCTCTATACAAGGGGCCTATTGTGATCTTGGTTTAATCCGTTCAAGTTCCAGCCAATTACATTCCCACTCGACTAGTTGAGGTGCCTAATTGGCATAGCGATGCCACTTAAGAAACATTAAAAGTATTTATTTTAAGGATTTAGCACACTGGTTGCGGTCTGCGGTCTGGTGCATTGACCGCAAGTGGGTGATTTTGTGTGGACTGGATCACAGACCACAACCAAACCAAACCAAACCAAAGTTTGCCAATACCTTAAATTTTCTAAGTGGATTATACGAAATCGCAAAACGTTAGTCCGTTCAAAAGCAAAGCTGCTAAACTGTCAAAGCACGTACGCAACAATTTTGTAAGAATTCATCATTCCAAATTTTACCAGCCACGAAAATCTTTCAACTGCACTAATAAACGAGTCAGTTGATAATCAAAGCCCCTGTTAATACGAAAGCCTACATACAAGCCGATATTAAAACGACAGTAATTTTACGTTTATATACTTTAAAACAACTTTTCGAAAACTGAAACCGACAATTCTATTGATAAACGCATGAACTGAGCAACAACTTTAAAAAAATTATTTAATTAAAACTTCATACACAAAACATAAAATTGCACATATGGCAGACATAATGCCAAAAGCATTCTCTACCAGTCAACCATAGGTTTGAACATAGCAAAATACAGGTGGTGCAAGTAAAATTATGGAGGCAAAAAAAAGAGAAAAGAATAGCGGTAAAGATTTTTAAGGTAAACATCGTATTTACCTGCCCGACGTTTCGACTCGGTTACACGAGTCATGGTCCCGGGGCGACTGAAGCAGCTCGGCGTCGTCTGCTGGTGCGCGATGTATTATGTTCTTCTACCCGCACACTTTTAATATTTGCACTAGTACAGTCAGCTCTGCAAAACACACTAACAGTATCTGGGTTTCTTGTGGACGGCATAACACGCGATTTGCACTTTGTTATCACTGGATTCCAAGCTGTTGATAATTGAAAACCATCATCCCGATTGAAATTATTATGTTTTTTAATTTCAATTGCTTCACGTATTAACCGAGTATGGTAATATCGATCAGTGGAGAGGATTTTCGGATCATGTAGTTCCATCCAGTGATTTGCGCCTGCATTGAGCAGATGTTCTGCTATCGCTGATTTATTCGTCTGTAGATTTTTAACAGCTGCAATATGTTCTTTGACTCTTTCCGCGATTGATCGCTTCGTTTGTCCAATGTAGGAACTACCACAGCTGCAATCTATTTTATAGACACCCGGCGTTTGCAGAGGTATCACGTCCTTTGGTGAGCGTATGTAATTCGTTATTTTAGCCAACGGACTATAAACAGTCTTGATGGAGTATTTGTGAAGTACTGTTCCAATTTTATCCGTTATCCCTTTCACGTATGGCAGAAAAGCAGGTTCTCGGCTCACCATCGGTTGTTTATCTCTCTTTGGCTTCTTCTCCATTTGTCTTCTGGTCAATCTGTAACCATTCCTTTTTAGGACCCCCGTTCCATGGCTAAGTTCACCTTCCAGGTGTTCAGAGTCGCATAAAGTGTGTGCTCTGTTTACCAACGATGATACCACTGATTGCAGATGACGAGGATGATGATGAGAAGAAGCATGCAAATATCTGTCCGTATGAGTTGGCTTTCGGTATACAGAGTGGGACAAAGTTCCATCCGGTCTCACAGTAACTTTAACATCAAGGAAAGCCATAGATCTGTTTTGCTCTATTTCATATGTGAACCTTATCTTTGGATGAATAGAGTGCAAATGTTGTAAATATTGATCCACTACCTGTTGGTTTCCGTTTATTATACAAAATATATCATCAACATATCTTTTCCAGATTTTTATGATATCAGGACCACTCGCTAATGCTCGTTCTTCAAAATGTTCTATCCAGATGTTGGCAATCACTGGTGCTTCAGGACTTCCCATAGCAACACCATCGATCTGGAGGTAGTATTTGTCACGATATAAGAGATAGTTGCCGTCCAAACAATTTTCCAGTAGAACAATATACTCACTAGGCAGTTCATTATCAAACAGTCTATCCTTAATAACTTCCAGGCAATCCTTTAATGGCACATTAGTGAACAGTGACTCAACATCAAAACTTACCATTATATCACCAGGTTCCATTGTGATATTGTTAACCAGTTCTATAAAATGCAGCGAGTCCTTCACATACGATGATGTTTTGCCAACTAATGGTTGCAACACTCCAGCTACGTGTTTTGCGAAGCTATATGTAGGTGAATCTATCTGGCTTACTATTGGTCTAAGTGGCACGTTTTGTTTGTGTATTTTCGGCAAACCATATAGTTTTGGCGGCTGTACATTTTTTGGCTTATGAAGACTATTGTAAACATCTTCTGTAAAAAGCTCTCGGTGCTCCTGGATTAAGGCACGAATCCGTCGAGTCACTCTGGCCGTAGGGTTATAATTCACTGGCTTATAAACAGTTGTGTCAGCAAGCATATTCCTTATTTTAGTGTCGTAATCTTGGGTGTTCATAACCACGGTAGCGTTACCCTTATCAGCCTTCAGTACCAGGACCTCTTGGTTTTGGCACAGGTCACTGAGTGCTTCTCTTTCTTCCGTGGTTACATTACTCTTAGGTAAAGGCGATGTATTATGTTCTTCTACCCGCACACTTTTAATATTTGCACTAGTACAGTCAGCTCTGCAAAACACACTAACAGTATCTGGGTTTCTTGTGGACGGCATAACACGCAATTTGCACTTTGTTATCACTGGATTCCCAGCTGTTGATAATTGAAAACCATCATCCCGATTGAAATTATTATGTTTTTTAATTTCAATTGCTTCACGTATTAACCGAGTATGGTAATATCGATCAGTGGAGAGGATTTTCGGATCATGTAGTTCCATCCAGTGATTTGCGCCTGCATTGCAAACCTCATTGTGATACCTCTGCAAACGCCGGGTGTCTATAAAATAGAAGTTTTAGAAATCAAAGTTTTAAATCATATATAGCGGTAAAGATGACTATAATACGATGATAAACATACATACTTCTTATTTCTTATGTACGAATATGTTAAAATAAATAAATATGGATATATATAAAGTTATACATAATTTAAGCATACAAAATATGGTACACATAGAGAAATTAATGTCACTGAGACGAGTCAGTAAGTTCGTCTTGTGTAAAGTGTTCACAATGTGCGTAAAATTGCAATTTACATCGTAAAGTATCCAAATATACGAGTAGTTCACGAATAACATTTACATATTAATATATAAATAGAGTAAAGATGAAATAAGAAACCAAAAATTTGCTCACGGGCGGTACTTGAACCAGCAACTTCTTGGCTAACCGGGCCAAACGCTCTACCAATAATTGAGCTACCGTGCTGTCTGTTCGTTCTTGTGAAATTTGTGGTCTCCTAAGGATACATCATTACGCGTGACGTTAAGAATATAACATATGATATGATGAATGAATATAAAATATTACACTGTGAATGTTAAAATATTCTAAAACATTTAGATAAATAGAGTACATCATCGTTTTAAATCATAATTTAACAAATTAATTAAAGAGAAAGTTACAAGATATAATTTATCAATTTTATCATTTCTAGATCAGAGGTATCTAACATTAAGGTAATTCGTTGTAATTGCGCATATCAACCATTGAACTACCATTACGGTGTATCCACACTGCCCGGCGACATTGCCGGCGGCATAATTCTTGTTAGTATATATCTTCAGACTATATACCGAGTGAGTAAGAGGAGGCTGTTGAAACTCACAATGAAGAAAATCAGAGAGTTCGGCCTGTCAGAGAGCGCCGTGCTCCAGATCGATATGGATTTGGCGGTGCCTGCTTCTCGGAGCATAATATAGATAGTTCATCTGATCTTACATTAAAGCAAGCTTGATCCTGACAATAAAGTTCGGTTCCGTGCAAGGTTAGTGGCTAAGGGTTTCACCCAAGGGTGTTGACTTTGTTTTGACTGTGGTTAGACATAGTACACTTAGGCTCCTTTTTGCCCTATCTTTTAAGCTTGGTTTTGATATACACATTTGGATGCAGTAACCGCATTCTTAAATGGTGATCTGAATGAAGATATTTACATGCAAATACCAGAAGGCTTTCATTATTCTGATACTTGTTAAATTCTGAAATTGAAGAAAGCCATTTATGGCCTGAAACAGTCTTCAAGAATGTGGTACAATAAAGTAGATATTTGTTTAACTAAATCTAAATATGAACCTTGTGTATTTACGAAAACTGTAGGTAGTCAGAAAACTATAATTGAACTATATGTCAATGACTTTTTTATTTTTTCCAATGATTCTGTTGAAACTAATTAACTGAAAGGCATATTGGAATCTAAATTTAAAATAAAAGACTTAGGCCATATAAGGCAGTGTCTCGGAATGTCAGTTTGTTATGATAAAAGTAATAAAGTTCTTACTTTAGTTTAGACCAAAGTAAATATATGGACCAGTTATTGTGTAAATTTAATCTAAGTCCATTAACTGTCAGAGAATATGAAAAAAGCCACAGCGGCATCTGTGGCATGGCGATATGGATACACCATTACTAGCGAATGGAACGAATAAATTTCGTACCTCATTAATTGACGCTACTTGTCATCAACGCATACAAACTCTTTCATTTTTGACATTCATATTGCAAGGAATATGTCACAATCTTGTCACCAAGTTGCGACACATTTTTTGCTTGGCATAGCTTCTCTATACGTAGTAATGACAACTCACTGATTTCAATATACAGGGTGACTTTTTTATCAGTACCGAAATTTTGTGAAAAGACTCCACTGATGAATATAAACAACTTTTACTATGGGGGAAATAGTGAAATCGAGAAAAGAAAACAGCTGTCCCATACATTTTGACCACGTGTCAATTGATTTTTTGTATGGAACTGCTGTTTTTTTTTCTCCATTTCACTATTGCCCCCATAGTAAAAGTTGTTCATATTCATCAGTGGAGTCTTTACACAAAATTTCAGTACTGATAAAAAGTCACCCTGTATAATTTAATATCTTAGTTTTATTTAATGTCTTACTCCTCTATATCTGTTAGCTTATCTTGACTATAAATAAGGTCCTAAATATAACTAGCGGTCCCCCGCGTCTGCATCCGCGCGTTTTAAGTTTGCCTAAATCCTTTCTCGATAAATATTTTGATTTATATTTAGGTATTTTATATTTAAATCCAACACAAAAATATTTTTTCATAGCGGTCCAGTAGTTCCTGAGACAAACAAATAAATAATCAAACTAACTCTTCAGCTTTATAATATTAGTGTAGCTAATTATCCTAGTTTCACCGATAAAATTGCTGCAAGTTAGTTGAATTGTGAAGTTCATATTGTAAGTGAGTATTTGTGGGAAACTATTACATGAGAGCAAAGTAAATATCGTGGAGTTCGAGACTGGAGAAGTCACGGCAGAGCGCCACTTACGAGATTGAATTTGCGAAGCCCAGTTTAGAAATTGTTGAAAAAGGCAACAAACGCGTATGCGACAGTTTCTTGTTCAGTATTTGTCTATCACAGTTTCCAAAGACAGGCGAATTGTTATGCCAGGACTACGTACATAGGTGCCTACATTCCTTTTATTTGTTACATTATATTTTTTCAATCAATTTTAGCTCATTGACTCGACTGTTGTTTGCTGGCTGACTTTTAAAATAGATTCCCGCGATTTTTCTGAATGGTTTCTTTTAATTGTTTTTGTGTGCGCCAAAATCAATAAAACTAATCAATTAAACTACTAATAACAGCTCTCTGGTAGTAATCTAGTCTAACCTCAAAGTAATATATTCGGTTAATCAAATGCACAATTTAACTATTTTCATTACTGCTAAATAATTTTCTTTGGTAATACTATTGTAATTTATAGTCGTGTCGTGATTTTTGTGTTTCGGGTAAAATTGCTCCTATGTAACATAAAATAGGTGTTTTTTGCTCAATGATTAACATTGTAATACTTTATTGACGTGACTTAAATACATTAAAATTAACTTATTTAGAAATTGGTGTAAATACATATTTACTTACATAATAGCTAGCTATAAATTAGTATTGCCAGGATCATTGGGTATTGTAACGCTTAGTCCACGCGTACATATTGATCCGAGGGGCAGTGATAAATCGTCCCGAGTTGATATTGGGACAATGTTTTTTAATAAACTAAGCCGCCGGACATGGGCTGGCGCCAATACGCATGTAGAATACAAATTCAGTGTTTGTAATATGTAACTCTATGTATAGACATAGTATATAGACACAGTTTGTTTCTATTTTCAATCCTTAAAATCGGGCTCGATGGTGAGTGAAATTTTTGGGCTCATTTTTCATAACACATCTATAAAGATTGTACTATCTGACTGAACAAGTGAGATTGAATTTAATAGTAGAAAACGCCTGATTTTGACGCCTTCGTTTATTTGTTTTTACTTGTTCGCAACTATATAACTTAGTTATTTCAAATAAGGTGTTGTAACAAAACAAACAATATAAGAACTCTTTCCAAGAGTTATAATTATACATTCATACGTAAAAGAGTAGTGTGTGTCAGCATAGTATTGGTACTACATTCTCATGTTATTGGTTACTTACCAAACTTAACTAAAATGATTAGCGGTTATTAGATCAATGGTAAAGCTGATTTTATCAAAAAGGAGCCACTATTTAATATAATTATGTCAAATTCTGCGTTTTATTCCACCTCTATGTTAATTTTAGCATCATTGAACGAGTCGTAATAACACTGTGGACCGATCTTTCTTTTTTTCGAATTCTTTTTGTGATAATTTTTGTTTACTGTCTCCATGTTAACCCGAACCGATTATGCCAACAGACAGATGGGTCCAGCCGCCGTCAGTTGCATTTGCGCCACGGGCTATACGGGGGACCTCTGCGAGTCGCAGATCGCCGAACCAGGTATGAACTATTTACATATAACGTAATATTGTGACAACAAAATCACAATGTATGTAGGCAATAGTGATAACTAGCCGCTCCCTGTAGCTTTACCTGGATCAATATAGCATTCCATTAAATATCGTTATGAATTGTAGCCTATGTGTTATTCCAGTTTGTGAATTATATTCTTAAAGTTTCTTCGTAATCCATTCAGACTTTTGCGTGAAGGAATAACAAACAACCTTACATCCATCCTCACAAACTTTGACAATTTAATTAGTAGGATTATAATATTATTACTGGCTTAGATTGTGAGCTAATAAGAACTTGCGTGCAAAGTTCAAAGACAAGCCCAATTTTTCACATGTTGACAGATATTTTCCATACATTTTTAACTGTTAAACGTCGGCGTAGCGATCTTTACAAAGAATGGTAATCTTATTGATTCGATCGAACACTTAGTTTTCGAAAGGCAACCAGTTTCGAAATATTAATATACTAATTTTGTTATGAATGCGTCTTCTCCGCGTTTACATTAAATCATTCTACCAAGCCGTGGTTAGTTATTTAGGTGTAAATCAAGTTTATAAGAAATAATGTAGGTAACCCACTTTTACGCAGAAAACTAAGGTAAAGTTTATTATCTTCCACATAATCCTCTGGACATACGCTAAGTAATATTGCACAATATATTATTTCTGTTTAATCTACCTAGTTAGTGTAACGTGAAACTTAGGTAACTACTTCGGAGATAGTGATGTGCGTTTTTACGAGTCGGTACTTCGATTGTCGAAGATACGAGTACATTACACATAGTCTATGTGTAAAATATGTGTTTTTTCAAACAAATTATCAATTTAATCGACACTTCTAAAAATTAACTTGTCTGACAACTTGAATGACGACCTCCGTGGTCGAGTGGCTAGCACGGTGGTTTCAAGCGTCGTATCTCGTGAGGTTCCTGGTTCGATTCCCGGTAGGGTCAATGTAGAAAATGATATTTTCTATATTGTCTCGAGTCTGGGTGTTGTGGTTCCACCGTTGTGTCTGATTTCCATAACAAAAGTGCATTGGCTACTTACTTTGCGATCAGAGCAATGTATGTGATTGGTGTCCAATATTTTTTATTTTTTATTTATAACTTGTCATGACGATTCTCTACATTGGTGTATGGTAGAAAAGGGTTCGGTGGTACTGATTACCTATGTTATAACGATGATGATGATTTTAAATAACGAAAAATTATAATTTTTAGACAATTCGTCGTTTGGACATTGACTTGAAATTGTTGTCATGTTAAAAGCAACCACTACTTTAGAAATGTGTAGAAATTAACGTGCTAATATAAAGGAAAAAACCATCGCATAAAGGAAAAATATCGACAGCCACACAACACTTTTCTGAAATGTTGCAAAGGTAACAACAGGTGTGCAGCAAATGCATCGCACTTAACATCCAACGTTTTGAGAATAAGATTCATGCAAGCTTTGTAATGTTAATACGTGTTGTTTGTGTTTCTCGCCATCTTGCTTGATGCTGTCATAGTGAAGTTAGACTGGAGTTAGCTGTAACTGTTCTGTTATTCTTGTCCTATTTAAGAAACCATCGTATTATTACAAAAATGCGTCAAATATTAAAAAAATCGTCTTGATTTCGTAGTAAGGGCAACGATTATGACGGTGTGGCGTCTCCCATGAATACTTCAAAACATAACGTCCATGACATAGGTACAAATGTTCGTGCTCTTCACATAAATATTTGCCCCTTGCGGGATTCGAACCCGCGACCGCTGACATCGAGTCAGGCGCGCTAACCACACATACCAAACGTGCCGTCATAATATACATGTATGTGATGTTTTACTGATACGTAGAAAAACTAGGGTAAATGATCACATAGCCTTGAGATTCAGTAAACTCAAGTGGCTATGGGCAGGGCAGACATAGCGCGAAGAACTGATGGCCGTTAAGGCAGAAAAGTTCTAGATTGGAGACCCGACGTGATTGAAGACGCGGCGTGGGATGTTAAACGACATGAAAGACAGACGGCCTCGTTGACAAGATCGCTGTAAAAAACCGTGGGGGAGGATGTTCATTAGTGGACGTTCTAAGGCTGATAATGATGAATGATGATGATGGTGAAGCCGCGGGGAACCGCTAGTTTATTATAAGACATAAAATAGATACTTACTAACCTAAGTTATTAAGAAAGTAAAATAATAATTTTACATCAGTTCAATTAACGAGAGCCTTAATATAGCGCTTTAACCAAGTTCGGTAATTAATTAAGTTCGTGTGTAATTTAATAATAACGCTACAAGTGTATCAAGTTGAGCGTATGATGTATGCAAATTATCGAGTGTTGAAGTATCAGGAAAAAGTTTAATTTGAGATAAAACGCATGTTTCAAGTTAATTACTGGAACATCACATGTCTGTCTTTATTAATCGATGTGACAATTTAAGCAAGACGATAAGGCCGCCCATGTCGTATTTAAGCAAATTTGTAACGGTGATAAATGTGCAATAAATAGTTATATTAACCGTTACTTGTTTCGATAATTTTTCAAGTTGCAATAAAGTTTTAGTGATGGAGTGTTTTTTGTCTTAAGTCAGAGTTAAAAATACTTTTTCCTTAGCTATTTATACTTATTTTAGTATCTAATCAAATTTAAAGGTTGTGAAAGACACAGTATTGGTTTCAAATTATACTTAATTTCCACAAAATGAAATCCTTAAATGAATTGAATTTTTGCTTTCAAAAGAGGCATGTAACAAATGGGACCAAATACAGTATCTTGCCAGAGCTCAATCAGGATCTATGCCAATTAATTTGGCTCGCTTGAAAACTTGTTCAAATACTTGAAACGGACTAACAAATCCAATTCAAAGCCGTTAACCTAAAATACGCTGTTAGCCACTTAACTTTCCTGCTCTCTCAAGGAAACATCTTATTGCGATTGAGAAAAACAGCTTGAGCTGACTGATAAAGTCAATTCCAATAGCGCCTGTAAGTTAATATAAATTCATTCGCTGAATGCACTTCTTTAACAGGCCATTCCTTTAAATGTCAATTGAAAAGCGTGATTCCCATAACTATAACTAAAATATGTGAACTCCACTATCAAAACAAGCTTCGAAAGCTTGTTTTGATAGTGGAGTTCACATATTTTTTATGGTTTTCACTCTTAATGGAAGCAGATATAAACATTTAAAGAGATAGTTGACTTGAAATGGAAATCAAGGTAAAAGTCTCATGCACTCTCACCTTTGATTTGATAACCCATAAGTTATCAGAGCAAAATAGATCCGGCATGAATATAAAACTTACAAGCAGATCAAAACTCTACACATGTAATGCACCATGAGCTTACAGCGGTTTTACACGAGTTTTACTCGCAAAAATTGTACAGCGCCTCTAGCGGTCACTTGCAGTTTTTTTTTTCCATACACTTTTTTACGTCGTCGCTAGCGAGTAAACCCACCGTATACTCATGGTAACAGTACTGTAAATAATTGAAAAACTTAAAAGAGCAGATGTAATGGACAGCTCTTATTAAACTGACGCCATCATTTTTCACCATTATCCGGCAGTTCTCAATTACGGGCGTCTCCGGCATTTCTGGGTATCATAAGTATTCTGAATGTAAAGTGGTTTGATGAGAACATAGAATTAATGGCATCTATAATTGAGTGTGTAGGTGTTTGCAAACGATGGCAATTTACTGGGCGTCTGATGGGTCTGAGGGCTTATTACGAGGTTTTTCACTCACATTCAGTTGCGAGCGAGTAAGAATTTTGTATGGGATAGATAAAGCGCCATCTAGTTCAATTTTACCTTTCCCATGAAAAAATATACAAAGTTCTAACGCGCTTGCATTCGAACATGAGGGGAAAAAACTCGTGCTAATCCTTCTGATGTTTCTTGTTCACTTGTATTTCATTTAAAACTGTGTGTTAAGGGAGTCTATAATAAGAACAATGTTTTAAAATATTACTTGATTGAGAGTGTTTATTGAATGGGCTGAGATTAGATTTCCAACCCCCTTTGGTAACTCATTACCATATCCTACACTACATTAATAATTATATACCTATCAATGATTAGTGTCAGCGTTCAATTTACGGATATTAAAATAGAATTGAATACCTTTTTACGTTTAAACGTGGACTATAGAAGGTTTCAATTTTTTTTTTGATGTTTGGCTTATATACTTATTATAATTTTAGAATGCGGGATAGAAGAATGCGCAGAGGGCTGTAAAGAAGGGGCGACGTGTGACTGCAGTCCAAAAGACTCTGATTTCAGTACGTATCAATTCGTATTTGTTAGATTTTTGGCGACCTATCGTGTCTCCAGCTCTGGCGCAACTGACAAATTGCTATTTTTTTATTCTAGATACAGCCCGGTACGAAACAAGACTGCAGATTGTGGACCAACCAAACGTCAACATATCTCAAGAAATCACCAAACATGTGAGACTCCTTTTTGACAAATATGATGACTTGTAAGATATGAGTTGTAAGATATTGTTTGCTGCGCTTTACACACCTGCCTTGAGGCCTGCAAGCATAACATGTGCTACAGAATTAATAAAGCTATACACAATTATTATACTAGTCCACTGATTACGGGATCACTGTTTGTTTACATATTAAATACGTTTTTCTAAAAAGCTGAGAGCTTACCTTATCTCTTTGCAAAACTTCATAAAATTAATCAAAATCTCATTGTGTTATTCTAATTTTGTAACTTGCATTGTCCTGAGAAATCAGTATAAGTTATCTTAATAGTAGACCTTAGCGCTAAAACTTTATTACTATTGCTTTCAGATAACGAGCTATTTAAGAGCCTCCAACATTACCTTAGAAGATGAAATTGAAGTGCTAAATATAAGGTGAGAATAACAAGCATTTACATAATCGATTTTGTTTTCGAGAAAAATAATAGCAAGCTAAATTCATGGACACTCGGCGCTTCTTATTATAACAACCTTCTTTTCGTTACTTCGCTCGTGTTAGAAAAATGAACTAGTTTAAGAATAGTTTTTTATCTCTTTTAATCTTAGAAAATAATTAAAAAAAACGCCTTCAAAAGACTGACTGAAAAGCTCAAAGTAAAGCATCTGCCCTCTGTTTAGAGAAAACAAATCATTTGGACTCGGAACATGATTTCAAGCTTACGTACATCAATAGTATACGCACATCATGCACCCAATCCAAATTGAAAGCGATATTTTAATTAATAACCATATCTCAAAAAATATAGGACTAATTTTAATAATTTTAACAGTGTAGGTTAATGTAACCAAAGTTGCAATATACCTGATTGATTTAAAAAATAATTATCTCGCTCTACGGCTTCCCGTTTTCGATAAATCCGTGGACAAGTATACAAATTTACAAACACTGACGAATTTTATCACATGTGTTTGGAAGCCTTAAATGATCAATATACTTAAATATTATGAAACTCTAACGATATCACATACATGATACACATTGAATAAAAAGTAGGTAATCAAACCTCCTTTTTAATGAAGACAGTAAAAAAAATGCATTCCAATTCTAGTCTGTAATGCTTAAAACTAAAACAGAATTTACATTTCGCTAAAGATATGGCAGATTTATCAAACAAGATGAGTGAGTGCGTACAAACTTTTAAGTTGAATAAATTGGTCTATTTTTTCTGAATTTGACTCCTAGCTTTTCATAGACTGAACTTAATACTTTATTTTTCTCTAAACTTTAATTTATTTCTTCCCTACTAAAATTCAATTAATTTTCTAGCTCAGCGGACATGAACGGCGCGCGCTCCGTATGGCTGCGCGTGTGGGGCGCGCGGCGCGAGGCGGGCGTGCTTCGGGCGGCCCTAGCTCGCCTCGCTGCTACTAGGACGCGCGCCGACAAGCTGCGACTGCTTCCTGCAACGCTGCATTTTGATATGCAGCCCGCACTAAGCTTGCAGGTAATGTCATAGTCCTAGTTGTAGTAACGTAGGGTTTTTTTAAGAAGGGGGTGTAAGGCGCGGCCCCAGCTCGCCTCGCTACTAAGAGGACTGCTACGCTGCATTTTAATGCATGTAGGTAATGCCATACTAACAAGCCAATATCAAGGTCTAGTAGTTTCAGCGATGCTTGTACCCTCATTTAGACTATAACTGGACCCTTGTTTTCTCGCTTAGCTGCTACTTAGTTTCAAATCTTAATTCAAATTCATATGTACAATTTGCAACTGCATCGATTCTGCATCACGACTTCGCTGCTACTTAGTTTGAAATGACTACGACTAGTTTCGTACGATTTTTGCGATTGCATCGACTCTGAATCGCGACGTGTCGTACTTGCTTGCTACGCACTACAAACTTTGGGTAGACAGATAGACTACGAGTGCTACGGTCTACAATCTAGGGTGGCTAGGGTGCTAGTGCGCTACGGAAATGATTTGCTATCGTTGCGTTGCTACGAACTTCATAATCGTCGGACATATGAAGTTAGTCGAATATTCGTATTCGGCGTACAATGGTATAATTTAATTAAAATAAAACAAAACTTGGTATGAAACCTGGGTAGCACATTTTGTGTTTTATCTATCTTCTAGCTTATAGAATATTATCCGCACTAGTTTAATTTAACGGTTAATAAGTGAGAGCAAACCGAAAACAAAATCTCGAATTCATCTTAATAACTTCAAGCTAGCGCCACTAATATTATTTATGCCAGCACTTACATTCAAAAATTTTACCTTAAGCTATTTAACTGGAATTAAGGTTAAATAGGTTCCCTATCTACATTTTACATTAGACTTTATGAGGTATGTAGGAAATATTTTACAATACAGTTTTAACCGTCCACCGCGAACCAATACGAGTATAATAATATTTATCATAATAAAGGACATCCATCAAGTTCTTGATGTACTACCCAAACCCATTTTAAAAATACATTTTAAATTTATCTTCATCAAGATGAAATATTAGGTTTCTCCGTAAAACGTTTAAAAACTTTTATCGCCTCTAGAATTCTCGTTTTTAGTTAACTCGGTTGATTTATGTCCACTGCGCCGCTATTCTAATGGGTTTTCATTTTCTTGTCTCCTCATTCTTAAGATAAAGTTGCTTATTTTTCATTTAAACGGAATTAGCTAGACAATACTGCGAAACTAATTTAAATCTTTGATTCGGAAAGTAGTTGCTGAATTCTGTGATACTTATTATTTTGGTAAGTAAGCGTGAAAGTTTATTGAGTTTATAACTTACCTGTCGTAATTTTGTTTATAACAATCTATCTATATATATAAATGAATTGCTGTTCGTTAGTTTCACTGAAACTCGAGAACGGCTGAACGGATTTATCTTATCTTAGTCTTGAAATATTCGTGGAGGTCAAGGGAAGGCTTAAAAGGCGAGAACAAAATCGAAAAACGCGCGGACGAAGTCGCAGGGGACCACTAGTAATAAATAAATATTGTCAAAGCGTGAAAAACGTACTAATTGAACGTAACAAGCTGTATAACGTAATAAAAAATTATTAAATTAAAATTCAGTTTCTTCTTACAAAATTATGGGCTCTACTCCTAATAAATAAATTTAATTTCATTAACATAATCAGATTAATACAATTTGAAAAATGATCCTATTAACCTCTCAACTTACTAACACTAGGTCGAAAACTCGTTAGGCTTTGTAACTAATTGCTTAAAACGTACTAGGTCAGTAACCATCTGTAACCTTACACCGATCCGCACACGCTCAATAAAGGAACTGCCCGCTGTAAGGAATTGCTCCATTTTTCTCCGCTCTTTCGCCTCGCCGCTTTAATTGTTTGAAATGTGATCTCCGTAACCCCTTGTAATAGACGCCCCGATATTTCACAGAACAAAAACGTAGAGCTTTTTTACGGTTCCGTTAACTGGGTCAGTTGTTTAGAGTAGGTGAATTAACGTAAACGAGCGGCTGGTGAAAGCTGGTTGAAATCTTGGAAGCAAAAAATGATTATCTTATTACTTTTCTTAATACAAAAGTGAAAACTTCACAAAAGAATTGAGTGTAAAATGGAAAATAGTTTGCAAAACATTGGTTTTACAATTTATTGTTCTTGTAAACGTGTTTATTTCAAGTTATCAATTTTACCAACTGCTAACTTTGTAATCATCCTACAATACAATAAGTATAAATTCCACATAAAATTATTATCCCTTTTGTAAGGGGATAGTACTTCTATGAAATTACATACCATGCGCTAATTACATATTTAATGACATTAGGTGAGCTTCTTTTTGGTAATTTAAAAATAGTAATGTTTCTATTTAATGGAAAATTCATTTTTTTTTCAATCGTTGCTTTTAGTTAATTATGAAAATGGGAAATACTGAGTTTGAATTTGTGTTGCGCTGAAGTACAAATGGAAATCTACAGTAATAAAACTATTCATAAATAATCTTTACTACAAATATCATCGTTTTTGTAATTATTCATTTACGAAAATAAATAAAATGTCAAAATAGGTAAAATCATACAAGAATATTGCTATTGCAAGGGGAATTTTTACTCCTTACAAGAACTGTTTATGTTAGCTTAGTGTAGGTATTACGTTTATTCCTAGTTTTATGTAACGCTTACATGTATAATTTATTCTTACGAATAAAAACACATTATTGAAAATTTATATCAGTTCAATTATTTGCGTAAATTTGAAACGCTTGCGACATTAAAAATAAAAAGAAGTTCCATTGAAGCTGTCATTATGGTCTATCTAATTAAATATCAGAGTATACCTACCTACGTAACAGTACCTAAAGAAAATAACAAATTACTTTGCCTCTATTAAATTACAATTCGGTGGGCCCTACGTGTGTGGTGTAACAACATTGACCACCTTGCACAAAACCGCGGCCCGTTCCCGCAACCATAAACGACCCTTCAAAGGTAAAGGCTTGGACACACAGAATGGGTACTAGTTTAGAACATTAAGAATGCTTTAGTAAGTACGTATTTGCCGTTAAAATGCATGCAAGCTTATTACAACGAGTCGCCGTGTTTCATAAATCTTTCAACGCTATTTATGCGCATTGTTTTGTTCTTTAACATTTTATTTATTCCATCTCTTCACAGACATTGCATGGAAATAAAACATTTTTTTTTACGGATTAACTTTTTGCGAATTTATTAATTTATCCTGACGTTGTTGATAAGATATAGCTATAATTAGATATATTGCAAAGATATGCCATCCAGATAGACAGTTATTATTTTCGTTTTTTAATGATTATGTTGATGTCTTATACTAAATAATAATTAAAAACTAACAATATAAAACTTTATTTTATTCTGTTATTTATGATGTTTTGTACCTACTTGCTTTTAACAAGTGCAATTTATGTTATGGAATTTTTACAGGGACAAAACACTATAAGAAGCATATAAATAAAGTTAGGAATTGGCTTACTTCATCTTAACTGATTGTTAAAAAAGGCTAGCCAATACGTCCGTGGCCGAGTGGTATAGGCATGCGCTCGAATAGCGTAAGACACAGGGTTCGATTCCTTGTCTGACACAGTTGCTGTGTACAAGTAAAATTTGTGTTAGTATAACTTATCGCCACAAACTCAATAAAAGCTGACTCATGCGGAAGCACTAATAAGGTATACCTCTAAACGTTTCAAGTTGATTAAAGGCCTTATCTCAGATTTTAATTACCTAACATGAACAATTCTTCCCCGCGCGGGCTTAGTTGTTTTGCTGCTGCCTTTGTATTTAAAGTAATTGTTAAGACCACATTATTCAATCCTCGTAACTGAGCTGCATCCAGTATGACTATACCTTTAAAGAGGCAAATCTAATCTTGAGTAACGTCCCGTTATGAGGTCGGTAATTATGTTGAGCTAACCCGGGACGGACGGACGGGCGTAATGGGTAGCCCAAAATGACGCAGATCGAGATAGCGAAGATGTGTCGAATGCGGTAAGGTAGCACGTAGAATACATTCTGTATGTAAGGCTTGAAAGTCACATAAATTCAGACACAGTTTTTTGGACATTTTATTGTACTTTCGGTCCCTACTCAAGTGATTGTTAGAATACTTGATTAGGGTTATCTGTGTCAGACACGTCAGTAGGTCTTTAATTTAAAAACAAAATAAATTAAAGTTACGAACGAGTACCTATTGGCCGTTGGTAACAAATAGTATTCTTACTTGGTAAATGCGATTTCAAATAAGTTTAATACAACACGTTTGTACAAATTATTGAAATCGTTCTCTACAATGAGGTGTATATACTCGTACATAACAATTCCTGTAATTTGCCACATCAGTCACTATATTATGTATATATTAACTTGATTAAGGAACAGAGTGCTCGCATAAAAGGAACATTTATTACGGCTGTGACATAAGTAGAGCAATGAAGTTCAATAATTTTACCGCTGTGCCTTATGGTAAAGTAATAATGTGGGCTAATTTGAGTCTTAATTTTACTTGATTTAAGGACTTTTATTTATTTATATGCTTAATGAAGAATACTTTTGATTAAGTAGTTGGTTGAGAATTTTTCTAATAAGTAACTAATTTCAATATTATTTTCTCTTTTTATTGACCTTTATTTCTACGTGACCTTCCAATATGTTTGATCAACATTAGTATTCTGTAATAATGTCTTTTATTCACTTTTTATTTCAATTTTATGTAATTTTGTTTCATTAGCATCATTTACCATCTCAAAAGATGATTTTAGTACATTTGAATTTGATTTAAATGTGGAATAAAAAGGCCAATATGATAAACCTATTTTAAAAAAAAAACGGCTAAGTCGGCGAGTCGGACTCGCGCACTGAGGGTTCCGTGCCAACTTTAACTGAATTAAAATATCACACCATTTTGTTGACAGCAAATATAACTTTGTTTTTCATTGTGTTTCTAAGAAGTACAAAGTTATGTTTGCGGTTGTTGAAAATGTGTATATCTCAAAAACTTCTTGTTTGATCCCGTCTGAACCAATTTTAATTGAAAGTATTTGTTAAGATCTACATAATATTTTTTTTTCAAAATTTACACTTGCTTAGTTTCGAAGTTAGATGGGGGGGACGCCCATTTTACCACTTTGGAAGCGTCTAGCTATGAAACGTTAGACTTTAAAAGAAAATGTCTTTAAGAACCTCAATGTCATTTTAAAAGACCTATCCATAGTACACGTATAGGTATGACTAAAAATTTTTTTTTGGTTTCAGTTTCATGTATGGGAGCCCCCCTTTAAATGTCATTATTATTTATTTTTTTGTATGAAAATCGTAAAGCGGTTAACAGGATACATACTCCTACCAAATTTACAGAATAAATTGGCTGTGACATACGGACGGACAGACAGACAGACAGACAGACAGACAGACTTGACGAAACTATATGGGTATCGTTTTTTGCCATTCGGCTACGGAACCCTAAAAACAACCTCTTTTTATAAGTCTTATATTGCCTCGTTTAGTTTTACTTTAAAAATCACAGCAAAAAGGCCTTACGTCGTCATTTTAAAAAGGTTGTCAAAGAGGGTTTTATTCGAAGCCGTAAAGACAAAATATGATGCGTAGGCAACGGCATGCCTACTCCTCTGTGGTTAACGTCTTGGGTTTCGCGCCAAAATGCAAGGCTGAATTTCCGGGGAGACTTTTATTATTTGAGATGCGCATGTTCGTTGTTACTAGTAGTTGGCGAGCCTCCAGCCAGTGGATTCCCTCGTTAAACAGACGCGGTGTTCTTTATTACGCTAATAGCTACGAAGAAGCCGTACCAAGACCGTTTGGAATTAGCGTCATGATGTTTTACCTTTTGGTGTTAATTTTTATTGGTGGAAATAACCGGCTTTGTTGCTAACGCAAAATTCTTAGGTAAAACAATGCTACGTTCTTATTGTCTGGTGTAATGGGGAGCGAAATGGCTCTGTTGGCGTTGTTTGCTGAATTCTTATGCAATAGGGGAAGTTTTCTTCTACTTACCTACTTAAGTCACTGGGGACAGAATACATTGTATTCGATATATTTAGCTACCGCAACATTGTTTGACCATTGTCCTAAACGTCTTATAGTTACATTACTTCTCTAAATAGGAACTCCATATCAAGACTATTCATCGAGTTGCCAGTTACAATATGCTGTGTTGTTTCTTTTTTGTAAGGGATATAAGTTAAATGGTATTTTTTGTTTCAGGCAATAGTAGTGAACCAGCGACCTGATGTATGGGAGGGGTCAGAGTTCATCTTAAGCTGTATGGCGTATGGGTCACCTGATATTACCTTTTCTTGGTACAAAGATGGTGTCAAAGTCAACTTTGATGGTACTACCAGGTATGTATCATAGTTTTACCAAGCATATTTAATTCTAAACACTTAGCAGATACCAGATTAAGACTAATTAATACCTACGGAGGTTTTTGTAATAAAACCTATATTCAAAGGTCAAAGTTATCCATGTCCACTATACGTCGACATTGAAAAATATTTTTAGGGGGCACCGCGTCGGTAGCAGCGAGCGCGGTGCGTTAACGTTATAAAAATAAGTTTGAAATAAAGCCTAATAGAGAATCGCCACTGCAGCTCTACCTGCGGTGTATGTCTGAATTGCCTAACATTTGGGCTTAAAGCTATTTTCCTACTCTAGGGATATCTGGACGCGCACAGTATCCGAAGATGCCCTCGGCCGACGCATGTCAGTGCTGGGTGTATCTGAGGCCCAGCGTCCCGACAGTGGGAAGTGGTCTTGCTCAGCCGACGACGCGGGCCGACGAAGGTGCAGAGCGCTGAGGCTAGCGGTGTTGCGGCCGCCCGATATACGCCTCGTACCGTCCACTTTGACTGTCAATAAGGTAACGAGACCTCTTTTTAGGTTTTTTTTAAATACTTATCATTCCCAGGGACATCTAGACGATCGTCATCATTTAAGAAAATACGCCCTCGGCCAATGCATATCGGTGCTAGGCGTGTTTGAAGCCCAGCGTCCCTTCAGTGGGAAGTCGTCATGCTCAGCTAACGACGCGGACCGATCAAAATGCAGAGCGTTGAGGCTGGTGGAGCTTATCATCATCATCTAATTTAAGAGCTAAGCTCTCGTCGGTGGAGTTTTTTTTTTCATTTTTACGCTCTTTCGCCATTCCTTTGACCTCTAAACACCACGCAACATACAAATTTATTTATTATTTTTTTCTCTTTATTAAGGACAGCAAACAATAACATTACTGGATTAACCTTATATGCAAATTACTTTTAATGTAACCATTACCTCCTGATATACCCCTCGTCCCGTCTACTTTGACTGTCATTAAAAATAATGAACTACTACTACCTCAAGAAGACATCTGAAGTCGCACAGAAGCCTAATGTTAGAGTTCGGAGAAAGAAGACCTGCGGCTTGCGTCATTCGTGAATGGCGACAATCTGCTTCGCTGCCAACCCGGTACGACGAAGTGATGCAGATATTTACTAAACACATTGATAAATAGTACTCATATCGGTCTCACCTAATACATAGATACAAAAACCAATAAATCGAATTAAGGAAACCTTTGCTACTCATTTCAGAAAGAAATAGCAACAATCTTTCCGAGAGCCATCAGCAAGACATGAGACTAGTTTCCTATACTTAATTTTTCATTCTTCCCAGGGTGATAACGTAAGCATAACCTGCCTAGCCGGGGCTGGCAGGGTTCATGGCGCGCTCGGCTTCAGCTGGGCTCGTGAGCGAACCCTGCTACCGCTGGCACCGGGGAGAGAAGTGTGGGAGGACCTTTACCCTGCGGGGAGTGTGTTGAAGCTTTATAATGTGCAAGTAAGTTGATCTGTTCCCGTGATCCTACTAAGACTCGGTTGCACCATCGGATTTAATTCATGTCATGCGTTAAATAGCTGTAAACTCTACTCGAAAAATATAGGTGACGGGCGCCGGTTAAACCAAAGTACCTAAAATTTACTCGTATGGTTCAATTCAAGATACTGAAGACTGAGAATGATAGATTTTTTATGTATGCAAATATCCAACATTACTACTTCTACTTTAATGCCAAACACTTATTTTGTCTAATAATTATTTATGACTTTTATCTTGATTACTGGAAGCGCACCTAAACAGCGAACATTTTTGTAACTCATTTTATCTTCACTAGATGAAGGTACCTTGGTGGTATTATCATGACAGCTTTCCATTAAATCGTTTCTCTTCTCCATCCAGAAATCAGGTGAATTCCGGTGTCAAGTGTCATCAGTGGCGGGGACCAATGCGAAGGGCGTGACCATGTGGGCGCTAGGCCCTACTGATGAGGCTTGCGAGACCAGCGCATCACACGGCCTAAGGTGGCCTAAGACTGCGCCAGGGGCTCACGCATCTGCTTCTTGTCCACCAGGCCGTACCGGAGAAACTAACAGGTATTTTATTTTATTTTTATTCATTAGGTTAACTAAGGTTCACAAGTGATAAGTAAGCTACAAATTAAACAATTTTGAAACCACTTATTGGTAATCACAATATAGTAACATCTTATGATGGTGTTTTTTTCTATCAGTAAGCAAATATTACTTAAATACACATTACTTAGGTTGACTATTCTAAGTTAACTACTCACTTACTAATGCCAATATCGCGTCATAAGACTTATTGGTTGAATAATAATTTAATCAAATTTTTAGAATCTGTGAACCAAAGACTGGTCAACATGGCGTGAAATGGAAACTGCCCGATTTCTCTGGTTGTATAGCTCACTCACTGAAAGATATTTACGAACAGGTGAGAAATATACAGACGCTTTCATGCAAATACCGATTCCGTCTCCGACAATTTCTTCGAATCGCAAGACACTTCTCTCCGTAAAGTTCATCATTTTCTTTCATCGATTCCAGTTTAGCCGCATTTCCTACGGCTATTCGTGGGGCAACGTATCTCTCGTAGCTCGACAATACGGCGCCGTCCTCCGTTCTCTCCCGGTGCACCCAGGAGAGGGCACTATCCCTCTCTTGCACGCTCGAAACATGTTGCATTATCTGCTATCGGGAGTTGGAAGACCGAAAGACAGGTGGGAAAGCACTGAGCATCTCTTGAAGATATACGACTCGCTGCTAAAGCATCCGGACGCTTTTTTAGATGAGGAGGTAAGATTTTGGTATAGTTTTTAGGGTTCCGTAGCCGAATGGCAAAAAACGGAACCCTTGTAGTTTCGTCAAGTCTGTCTGTATGTCTGTCCGTCCGTATGTCATAGCCATTTTATTCTGTAACTCTAAGCATCACATAGTTGAAATTTGGTAAAAAGATGTATCCTGTTAACCGCTTTATGATTCTTATGCAAAAAATAAACTAAATCCCCTAAATTAAACTAAATAAAATAAAATAAATTGTCAAACCCATGGGTGTCTATAGATAGGTCTTTTAAAATGACATATGGGTTCCTAAAACCATTTTCTCTAAAAGTCTAACGTTTGCGAGATACACGCTTCCAAAGTGGTAAAATGGGCGTCCCCCCCCCCCCCTTTTACTTCTAAACTAAGCACTTGTAAATTTTGAAAAAAAATATAATGTAGATCTTAACAAATACATTCAATGAAAATTGGTTTGGACGGAATCGACTTAGTAGTTTTTGAGATATAGCAAATTTTCAAAAACCGCAAACATAACTTTGTTTTTCATACAAACACTATGAAAAACAAAGTTATATTTGCTGTCAACAAAATATTGTGGTATTTTAGCTTAATGGAAGTAAGTGGATCCTAAATTCAGTTAAAGTTTGCATGGAACCCTCAGTGGGCGAGTGCGGCTCGCACTTAGCCGGTTTTTCATTTTTGTTCAGGGATACATCAAAAATATATTTATATATACTAGCTGAGTCGTATTAGAGGAATTTGGGCACAAGCCCAAATTTACGAATTTGTTGTCTAAAATATTGTAGCACACAGACACACCACAGAGATGGCAGGAAGTCTTTTATTCAAATTTTGTATTCTTTATACCATCAGTTGTTAATGACCCAAGCCTCTTTAAGGCAAGAGGTGCTACTAAGCAGACCAGGTATTTCCTAGACCTCATCCACACCTGGCGTGCGATCATGTGCGATCGAGATCAAATATATGGTTTTCGTTAAATATTAAAAAAATACGAAGCAAATATATTCGAAATGCTAATTGGAAAGGAAGGAAGAAAGAAGAAATAATGTACCTCTGAAAAATCCAAGCAAATGGCCTGGTTAAATTTCTTGCTCAAAGGACAGAATCATTACAATTCACAACACAACGTTATGGCTAAATCCTATACCTACACTACACATATTTGCAGAAAGTCTACGATCTCCAAAACGCAGTAGTCGACACGGCCGGCATGCGTACCAACGTGGACCTCCGTCTCCAAGAGTTAACAATCAAGACCATACCAGTCTTAGATGATCACGCGGCCCACTTCGATCTCCTGCCCACCGCTGGGACTGAGGAGTGGCAACTGGCGTCCGTGGGCGTGGAGTTGGTGGGCAGGACTGGGAATGCTTCGGTGGTGGCCGTGCAGTACCATAACTTGGATGCTAGGCTGCCATCACTGAGGAGGTCAATAGAGTTCAAGTGAGTTTATAAGTGATTTTTGCTAATTATTTATCTTTCTGATGAGCATCAGCTATGGTTCAATAGAATTCTAAAATCTGCCTTAGTAAAAAACCGGCCAAGTGCGAGTCGGAATCGCGCACTGAGGGTTCCGTGCCAACTTTAACTGAATTAGGGAATCCATTTACTTCTACTTAGTAAAATACCGCAATATTTTGTTGACTGCAAATATTACTTTGTTTTTCATAGTGTTTGTATGAAGTACAAAGTTATGTTTGCGGTTGTTGAAAATGTGCTGTAGCAAACGCACCACACACAAATAAAAAACGATTGGTGGCTTCTTGCTACACTTGGATCAGGCTAAAAGACCTGCCGTAGCAAATACGATGTTCTGTTTCGAGAGGCACGCGGCAACAAAATATAATGCAATCACATACCTTTAAGATCGTTGACTTCCACCATCGCTTGGGCTCACACCAGCTGGTTGCACATCACTTCTTGTCGATTTGAGATGAGGCGACGAGGAGTTTAAAACATAAAGATATTGACGAACACGCGGTGGCGATTGCGCAGGATAGGTCCGCGCGCGGTCGATATATCCGATTCAACGTCCAGATTGCAACTGCCCTCTGGCGTCCGTCAAACGAAAACCATCAGGCTGCGATTGCATGGCAGCCATTTTACGGCTGCGTTTTGTCACTGCATGAACCAGTCATACAGAACTTCGATAATGCGTTTAAATTACTTGAGATGAATCTACGATAAACTACGATGACGGAACATCCCGCCCACCAAAATAGCTATGGTATTTTCGAATTAACTAAAACTAAGCGATGAACGGTGCGATTTAAAAACTATGATGAACTAACTATAAAACGAATTTAAACTTAGACTACGAGATTGTTGAAACTGCACGAAGTGTATTTGTTCCAGTGGAAGCTAGTCCTCTATAGGTAGAGGGCATAACTTAACCAAGGGCCGCTGAATTACGTTATTGGCTGCAGTTTTAACCATGGCGATTCGGACAACTCCGTCAGTTCCCGCGATAAGTTTTTGAACTCTACCGAGAGTCCAGTGTAATGGAGCACGATTGTCATCCTTGATGATTACCATAGACCCTAAGGCCAACGGTTTTGAGTCTTTGGTCCATTTGGCGCGTTGCATTAAAGAGTTAAGATATTCGTGTTTCCACCTGGACCAAAAGTTCTGATGAAATGATTGTAACAACTGCCACCGACGAAGCCGATTGATATTAAGTGATGATAGATCCTCATCGGGGACCGCTGTTAGTGGTTCTAACGTCAAAAAATGACCTGGAGTGAGTGCGGACAGATCGTTCGGATCCGCGCTTATGGGACACAAAGGTCGCGAATTTAAAACTGCCTCGATTTGAGTAAAGAGTGTGGTTAACTCTTCAAATGTTAACACTTGATCACCAACAACCCTATACAAATGAGTTTTTGCCGCCTTAATTTGAATCTCCCAAACGCCCCCGAAGTGAGCCCCGGATGGAGGATTAAATTTGTATTCAATCTTTTCCGCGTGCGATGCATTCTCCATAAGGGTTGAAAGTTGATTGCGAGCACCAACGAAATTGGTTCCGCAATCCGCGTGGATAGTATTGCAGCGACCGCGACGTGCTATGAAACGCCGAAGCGCAGCGATGAAACCGTCGGATGACAGTGTAGAGACGACCTCTAAATGAACAGCCTTTGTGGCGAGGCAAATAAATAAACACAAATATGCCTTATCAATTTTTGCACCACGATGTGGGCCAAGCTTGATGCGGAACGGTCCACCAAAATCCACACCCACTACGGAAAACGGTTTAACTTGATTGATACGATACGCAGGTAAATCACTCATGAATGGTTGTAAAGGCTGTGGATGTAGTCGATAACATTTTATGCATTTAGACAGGACCCGACGCACAGCTCGTTTTGCAGAGACGACCCAAAATTGCTGCAATAGCAAGAAATTTGTTGTGTTCACGCCTGGGTGGCAATAACTTCGATGTATGAAATCTATTATCAAATACGATAGTGGACTTGCAGAGGGCAGAAGAGCCGGATGCTTGTGTTCATACTCTAGCCCGGAGCGAGAAAGCCTGCCGCCCACCCTGAGGACACCACAACTGTCGATGAATGGGTTGAGTTTACGAAACTGTTTGATTAACGGTTTTTTAGTTCGCAGATTCGAGATTTCACTTGAAAATGCTTGATTCTGCGTGTGTTTTACCAATTGCATAAGTGCGTTATGACGTTCAACGTTGTCGATAAAAAGATAAGGTTTTGTATGACGTTTCTTGGCTGATTCGATAAAACGGTAAATATAAGCTAAAACGTTTAAAAGTTTTGACAATGATGAGAAGCGACCAATCAAATTGTCCAAGATATTCAAGTCCTTGTCAGGTTTCTGTTCGGCAACTAACGTAACCGATTTACGCACTTCAGCGTCAATAATATTCTTATCTTCCGGGGTGACGATCGGAGAAGATACTGGCCATAGATCCGAAGTCTGAGATAGCCAGCGAGGTCCCGCCCACCATAACGAGTTATTTAGTATTTCACTGGGGAGGAGCCCGCGGGAACAGATATCAGCTGGATTATCTGTAGAAGAAACATGGTTCCAGTTTTCAGGATTGGTAATTTCTTGGATGTGACTTACGCGGTTTGCTACGAAGGTAGTCCAACGTGAGGAATGGGAGCGGAGCCAAGAAAGAACGATGGTGGCGTCTGACCACAGAAAGATAGAATCGATTTGGATATGCGTCAAGTAAGTATCACGAACATATTTATATAAATCAGCCAAAAGAACTGCAGCACACAACTCCAGCCTAGGCAGTGAAATGCGTTTTAATGGAACGACTCGAGCCTTTGAACAAATGAAGAAAACTTGAATATGTCCAAACTCATCGATAACACGTAAGTATATTACAGCACCGTAGGCAACCTCGGAGCTGTCACAGAAACCGTGAAGTTCGTAAATAGAATTCGAATTAGTCACCTTACGAGGTATTCGAAGCTCAGCTAGCTGTGAAAGTTGATCCGCATAAGTGGTCCATGCATGGACGACTTCGATAGGTGGCGTTTCATCCCAACTCACACCGAGAATCCAAAGTTTTTGGATCAAGCACTTAGCTTGGATTGTGATTGGTGAAAGAAAGCCTAAGGGATCGAAAATCCGAGCAAGTTCGCTTAGGATTGATCGTTTGGTACACGCTTGCCGTGAAGGTTTTACGGAAAAGAGAAATGAATCTGAAACAGGATCCCACATAAGGCCGAGGACCTTCAAAGGTGAAGGCTCGGTGTTGTCAAGAGAGACTGAACCTCGTAAATGCAAGTCACCGGGTAAATCTGATAAAAGTTGTGGATGGTTGCTGACCCACTTGCGAAGTTGAAAATGCCCCAAATCAAACAGCTTGATAAGTTGTGTTTTAGCCTCTTGGGCAACGTTAAATTCACTAAAACCGCAAACTATGTCGTCAACGTACACGTCAGACAAGATGATCTGTTTTGCCAGCGGATATGCGTCTCCCTCGTCATCAGCTAGCTGTCGTAAAGTACGGCAAGCGAGAAAAGGGGACGAAGCTACACCATACGTAACTGTATTCAAGCGGTATTCCTGAAGCACGTCGTTGGGCGACGGTCTCCAAAGAATACGCTGATACTCACGGTGGTCAGGCGAAACGAGAATCTGCCTATACATCTGGCGCACGTCTGCCATGAAAACAATCTCATGTTCACGAAAACGCAAAAGAATTTTAGAAATATCAGGCTGCAACTTAGGACCGATTAATTGACTATCGTTCAATGAATGCGCGTTTATATCCTTAGCCGACGCGTCGAACACTACGCGAAGGCGAGTCGTTGTGGAGTCAGGTCGTAAAACGCAGTGATGCGGAATATAATATTTACCCTTTCCCATTTCATCGAAGGGCACAAGTGACATGTGATTAGACTCGATATAGTCGGACATAAATTCACAATACTGTATTGATAGTTCATGGTCGCGTGATAGTCTCTTTTCAATCGCATGAAACCGTCTCAGTGCCACCTCGCGTGAACCGTGAAAAGTAGGTTCAGAATCGTCTTTGAACGGATATTTAACGACATATCTACCAGAAGCATCACGCGAATGATCGGTTACGAATTTTTGTTCACAAAGTTGGTCTTCTGGAGTTAATGAAGTCGCTTTTGGAACAGAATCCAACTCCCAGAAACGATTGACTAGTGAGTTTAAATCAGTATCAATACTGGACGATAACGAAGATGTAAGTAACGCCGTACTAGAATTTAAATACGTTTTACCAAGAAGAAGCCAACCGAATATCGATTTAAAAGCAGTAGGTTGATTTTGACCACCCTTGATTTGCTCATCTAACAGCGATTCGGCGAATACATCAGCAGCAAACAGTATATCAACCGGTCCGGGGATGTCGAAACTGGGATCAGCTAAAGTTAACGACTGGATGTATGACCAACAAGACGAATTTAATTTAGCTACAGGTTGATCACTACAAATTGTATGAATGACGTGCATATTCAATTTAAAAAAGATTTTGTCTTGTGTTCCTACGCCACAAGTAACACTACCGCAAATAGGAGCAGAAGCCTCTCCGAGTCCACTTATACTAGCCGAAGTTGGATTAGGTACTAACTGTAAACGCTTGACTGCCGACTCGGTAATAAAATTACTCTGACTGCCAGTATCGAAAAGAGCTCGAAAAGATTGCATGTTGCCTTGAGAATCTTGAACTTGCACGATAGCAGTGGCAAGTAACACGGTAGACTTCGACTGAGATCGAGAAAGCAATGCTGCTGAGTTCAGACTCTGTTGTGGCTCAGCTGATTGATTACGGTGTAGCAAGCTGTGATGTTTGCGTTTACACGTACGGCAAGAAAAAATAGAATTACAATTCTTTAATTGATGTGATGGTTTCAAGCAGTTATAACACCATTTTTTCTCTTCGGCAAACTTTATACGTTCGTCTATTGATTTGTTAAGGAAATCGGAACACGATGTAATTGAATGTGATTTATCACAATACGAACACCTTTTCATATATATAGTTTTATCATTGTTAGTTGTGGACGAAGGCGACTTATCACTTGCAGCTACTAAAGCATGTGACACACTAGCGCGTTTAGCGGGACCTGAGTTTTGAAACGATTTATTTTGCTTTTGAAAACTTGAAAAATGTGTGTCACGCATTAATGCTTCACATTTTGAATTTAAAAATAGTTTCAACTGATTGTAAGTTGGAAACTCGATATCAGAATGTTTTTCTTCGAAACTACGACGCGTATCAGTGTCTAATTTCGATAAAATGTGATACACCAAAACAAAGTTCCAATTTTGTACCGGAAGGTCAATTGTTTTTAAAATGCTTAAATTTTCATCGATAGTGTCAAGAGACTTACGAAAATCTTTAGCATCCCTACACTTGAATTCTATGTTAAGAATGTCACGCCAACATGTAAAAGCGAGATCGCGCTTGTTTTGATATCTGCCGCATAAGGCCTGATACGCATCGAGGTAATGCTCATGACTCAAAGGAAATGCCTTCACTACGGATAATGCATCGCCGCTAAGAGAGGAGATCAAGTAATGAAACTTTTCCGTATCGGTAAGTGAAGATGAATTATGAATTAAAGCATTAAAAGTATCAAAGTACTCAGGCCATTGTTTGATGTTACCAGAGAAGTTGGGCAGCGTTATTTTAGGCAAACGAACATTAAACGATGATGGCACACTTTTAGAACTCTGTGTTGGTACCTCTTCAGTTGGAACCAAACTGCGATAAATAGATTCGATTTTGTAATAAGTGTCATCGAATTCTTCCTGTAATCTTGTATCAGCCTCGCTTTCATCATCTAAAATGTCGATAATTGAATAATGGGCATCTTCAAAAGCATCAACTATTTGATTCACATTGTTGTGGTAAGACAAAAACAAGTTAATTTCAGAGTCATGTCTCAGCGCTAATTGGCCGATTTCTAAAGCTTTATTCAAACGTTTAAGTGCAATTGTACGTTTTCTGCGCAATGAAGACAAATCTTGAGCTGTGTATTCTATGTCTACAGATTTTGATTTCGATTTCTTCAATGTACTGGACTTTCTTGGCCGTCTATTTGAAGGAGACATGATGATAAAATTGAGTTAACCAATAAAATCTTAAAAGTGAAATTCAAATAAAATATGTTGCGATAGTGTGCTACCACCCTTATGTTTATCAAGACGGAATGCGGACAAAAAAACTGCACTGATGCCTACTACTACGATCAATGCCGTGTCGTGCAGCGATAAGAAATGTTTACGCACGACGTGATGAATGCAAGTGCTCGACGTTAGCAAATAACTTTATTTTGCACTTTAAGTTACGAACTAGTTCGAAGAAATAAAAGCTTCCACTTACGAAACAGGTTATTACGAATACGCTAAGAAGTGAATTCAAAATGTTTTACGTGAAATGAGATACGAACTTTGTGGTACTTGTGCGCCGGTGACACGAAACTACCCGAAAGTAAAAATAAAAAATGTTGATTTGAGATTGCAATTTGTAACGTGTTAACGATTGATTCTAGAATAATTAACGATTTGAACGATTAATGATAGTGAAATGATGTACCAATATTAGTTTTGAACAAGTATATATATAAGTATAAGTATAGTTTATACCCGTTTAGGTTCGAATTAGTGTAAGCCGATGAATAAATTAAGCACCGATGAATTGAAAATGATTGCTTAATTTGATCTTATAATAACTCAGGGTTAAACTAGACGATGTTTTACGATATGAACTGGTTGGCCCATAGGTTCCGACACCAAATGATTTTATGCGTAGTAAGATCTGATTAAATGGGTAACTCTGCAACCGATAACGAATGACGATACAGATTTAAGATTTGCAAAGACTTTTAACCAAGAAAATACCATAGCATTCGGATAAGGGAAGGTGCCGTGCACGTGGTTGGTGGAAATCCCGGGTTTCGGCACCAAAAAATATGTAGCAAACGCACCACACACAAATAAAAAACGATTGGTGGCTTCTTGCTACACTTGGATCAGGCTAAAAGACCTGCCGTAGCAAATACGATGTTCTGTTTCGAGAGGCACGCGGCAACAAAATATAATGCAATCACATACCTTTAAGATCGTTGACTTCCACCATCGCTTGGGCTCACACCAGCTGGTTGCACATCACTTCTTGTCGATTTGAGATGAGGCGACGAGGAGTTTAAAACATAAAGATATTGACGAACACGCGGTGGCGATTGCGCAGGATAGGTCCGCGCGCGGTCGATATATCCGATTCAACGTCCAGATTGCAACTGCCCTCTGGCGTCCGTCAAACGAAAACCATCAGGCTGCGATTGCATGGCAGCCATTTTACGGCTGCGTTTTGTCACTGCATGAACCAGTCATACAGAACTTCGATAAGGCGTTTAAATTACTTGAGATGAATCTACGATAAACTACGATGACGGAACATGTGCTATATCTCAAAAACTACTAGTTCGGTCCCGTCCGAACCAAATTTCGTTGAAAGTATTTATATATTTTTTTCAAAATTTACACTTGCTTGGTTTAGAAATTAGATGGGGGGGACGCCCATTTTACCACTTTAGAAGCGTCTAGCTATGAAACGTTCGACTTTAAAAGGGTTTTATGAACCTCAATGTTATTTTAAAAGACCTATCCATAGACACCCCACACGCATAGGTTTGACTTTTTTTTTTTGGTTTTAGTTTCATGTATGAGAGCCCCCCCTTAACTGTGTGATTATTTTTTATTTTTTGTATGAGAATCGGTAAGCGGTTAACAAGATACATCTTCGTACCAAATTTCAACAGTGCGATGCTTATAGTTACAGAATAAATTGGCTGTGACATACGGACGGACAGACAGACAGACAGACAGACATACAGACAAACAGACAGACTTGACGAAACTATAAGGGTTCCGTTTTTTGCCATTCGGCTACGGAACCCTAAAAAATACACTTTATGATAAACATTAAAAAAATCCCTGCGACAAAACTATTTTCTCACTCAAATTGGCTTAAACTTATCTTTCACTTTTAGAAATATTGGTATGTTAATCAGGTGCCTTTTTAGTAAAACTTATTTAACTTAATTTCTATTTACTTGCTTAATAGTTTATTTCACTTACACCTTCTGCATACTAAGTTCTTTTCTAATTTAAAATTTTCACTGAATTGTTTAAGGTTATGTTCGTTATTTATATTATTTAAATTTATTGTTGCTTTTATTTCACCCTGGCACCTGCCCTGGTTGTAGCCAGTCGGTTCCCAGGAGCGGACGCGAGGTGGAGTACGTGCTCGCATCGCAACAAGCTCAGCTGTCAGTGAGCGGCGCAGGAGTCGACAGATCGCTTCAGCACACAGTAACTCTGCTGTTCACGCATGTCAAGAACTATAGCGCTGTTGGTAAGTCTTGTTAACTTTTGTAAGTAGATTGTAACCAGTAGAACATGTTGGGGCGTCGCAGCAGGCCCAGCTGTTGGCAAGCGTCGCAGGGGTCGACAGGTTGCTGCAGTATGCTGTGCAGTAACTCTGCTGTTCACGCATGTCAAGAACTATAGCGCTGTTGGAAAGTCTTGTTAACTTTTGTAAGTAGATAGTAACCAGTAGAACATGTTAGGGCGTCGCAGCAGGCCCAGCTGTTGGCGAGCGTCGCAAGGGTCGACAGGCAGTATACTGTGCAGTGACACTGCTGTTCACGCGTGACAAGAAATATAGTAGCACACATACACTTACACGTCGGGGCGAGCGAAGCGAATCTCCGTTTATCCTTCCTGTTAAGTTGACATGTAAGTACCAATAAAAGCGTAAATGCTCAACCATGTCAAGTTTGTTCACAAAAAATCAACAGATTACAATCTACCGGATTTAGAACCGTAAGATTGTAATATCTTACTAACTTTTTTATAATAATCTTTTAATAATGTTTAATATTTTTCCTATATTTAATCTCGATTGTCAACCACTCCCTTGGCTCGTACTTTTTTATACCATGTATACTAAGTGTAGTAGCAGTAGGTACATCTGTGAGCTTATGGAGTCGAAAGATCGCTTCAGCACTCAGTTACGATGCTGTTCACGTATGTCAAGAACTAAAGCACTGAGTCTCGATGACTTGACAGAACCGGAAACATACGTATGTATGGATCTCTATCTCTCGTTGATAAATTTAACGTTGGTCCCATTAACGTAGCTGCAGATCTTCGATTGGAGAGCATAAATAGGGGAATATATATTGTTTATTTTTAAATACTATTCTTTCCCACAGCATCAAAACTAGCGTGCGGTCTTCGCACTCCGTCAGAACCTCGCGCATGGAGCACAAAAGCATGCGAGGTGCGCGTGCCCGAGCCGACCCACGTGGCGTGCCGGTGCCGCGGGCTCGGCACGTACGCGCTCTTCACCATCGCGCGCTCCACCCTGGTAAGTGCCAGGCACGCAAATCGACAGGGATGACACTCTGCGGCGATGTTCCAGTTCTTGCAGCGAGGTCTCAACAAATTTGGCGTCACCTATCATCCCTCTTCGCCCGGTTTTTGATTGAGTCCAAAGCAGCCAGGTGACACTTTCGCAAACTTTAAATGCTTTAGTTAGAATATCGACCAAATACCCACTAGACAAAGAATAACAGGTGAGCGCTGTCTGTCAGAGTATCTACTACACGTTGCACAATCCGATGGTTTAGTTTCTACTTCAAAAACCGGCTAAGTGCGAGTCGGACTCGCGCTTTGAGGGTTCTGTGCCAACTTTAACCTAATTATTTCCGCTTACTCCCAGTTAGCCAAATTACCACAATATTTTGTTGACAGAAAAAAAACTAAGTTTTTCATAGTATTTGTATGAATGACAAAGTTATATTTGTGGTTGTTGAAAATGTCCTCTATCTCATAAAGGACTAGTGCGATCTCATTCAAACCAATTTTCTTTGAAAGTATTTGTAAAAATCTACATCGTGTATTTTTTAATTTTCAGTAGCTTAGTTCAAAATTAAGTGGGAAGCTCATTTTACCACTTGGAATCGTCTATTTTACAAACGTTTGACTTTCAGATAAAATGATTTTAAAACCTTAATGTAATTTTAAGAGACCTATCTACATTGGAACACCTATTTCCTACTATCTACTTTCCTATCCGCCTACTTTCTTTTTCTTGTCTGTATATTTTTTTTCACTGCCTGTATTTTCTCTGATTAAAACTACTGTTGACTCGTGCTCGTATCGCATTAACTCCGCAATATGTAGGAATATAATTTTAGTGAGCATGTTTTTTTTAATAAATAGATGTCTTATCATCTTCTATACTTAATCCCAGACAGACGTGGAAAAGGACCTTCGTGGCGTAGTAAAGATCACAGTGAGCCTCAGCGGCGCCATGTGCCTAGCCGCCGCCGCTCTGCAACTCCTGAGCTTGGTTCCTGGGAGGAAGGCCAGGTTGCCAATACTGCTGAAGGCAGCAACTGCTGGCACTCACTCGGCAGCCATGTTGGCGCTGTTGGAATGTGATACTAGACAGGTAATGTAATAGTTTTTAAGAATTAAATTAAATGGTTTTCATTCTTGACTCTGTTATGATTCCATGTTATGGTAGGAGGATAAGTATTTTTAAACTTGTATAAGCTGTGATTCTTAGTATGAGATATCACTACGTAAGACGGCACTTCGTAAGGCTTTATACTAAACTCATCAGCCATTACTGCATATACAACGTGTGCCTAACGTTAATTGCGCAAAACCTAAAAATCAGTTAAACCACTTTTTAATATGGGCCACTTATTAATAAAATCTTCATTACAATGTTGCCCTGTCTATTGATCAATAAGACAAGCCATCACGTGCGCAACCCCGCCAAAATACGTCTACAAGCTATGGTTTGTCATTTATAAGTGGAGATAATAATAATTATAATGTCAGCGCTGCGCATACCTACCGACCGACTACTCTCTCGAGAGAGTGTTGTCCGCAGATCAATAAATGATCAGAAGTGTCAGTAAAACTAAAATACCTCATAAAACCTTAACTAAACAAAAAAATAAAATAATACTATTTTATTTTTTTCTTGCAGAATTAGGTTCATTATATTAAAAATCATTGGGATGTATGAGGTTTTGCGCATTTAGCATTCCACGTTGTAGACATCAATCGCCGTTTAGTGTTAACTGTCTTTGTTTTGTCTTAGACAGGTACTCCACAAACCATAATCAGGAAGATAGCGGACACTACGCACTCGTCAATAAAATGTATCTTTTAGACATTAGCTTATTTGTCGACAGGAGGAGGCATGCCCCGGTGCGCTCGGCTGGGTGTGTGCAGCGTGTTGGTGCGCCGGATGTGCCGCGCTGTGTGCGCAACCTTTATTGCTACAAGCGGAGCTGGCTGGCCGGGCTCAGAGGGCGCCATCCGTTGGATTGTTGGCTGGTAAGTTACATTTTTAGTGTCTAAACACACTATGCTGAAGTTACGCGACCGAAGTTACGCGGCTGATTTTACGTACCGAGGTTTCGGCTTAATGTCATCAGTAATTCAAATAGCATTGGAGGCGTAATAATGCCGAATTTCGGTCGCGTAACTTCGGCATAGTATGTTAAGACACTTAGGGTTCCGTAGCCGAATGGCAAAAAAACGGAACCCTTATAGTTTCGTTAAGTCTGTCTGTCTGTCTGTCCGTCCGAGTGTCACAGCCATTTTATTCTGTAACCATAAGCATCAATCTGTTGAAAATTAGTAGGAAGATGTATCCTGTTACGCTTTACGTTTCATAGTTAGACGCTTCCAAAGTGGTAATATGAGCGTCCCCCCCCCCCCCTCCATCTAACTTCTAAACTAAACAAGTGTAAATTTTGAAAAAAAAAATGTAGATCTTTACAAATTCTTTCAACTAAAATTGATTCGGACGGGATCGAATGAGAGGTTTTTGAGTTAGAGCACATTTTCAACAACCGCAAAAATAGCTTAACAAACATCTTACTCTTCATGATGCCCAGTTTGGCTTCAGATCAGGACTATCTACAGAAACAGCAATACTGTGCCTCAAGCGTACTGTTCGTTACTACACAGACAGGAGCACACCAGTATATGCATGCTTTCTAAACCTGTCAGAGGCGTTAGATTGGGTGTCCTATGATAAACTCTGGCAAAAATTGTACATGGAAACGACGCTACCAGGAGAACTTGTGGAACTGCTCAAGTATTGGTACAGTCACCAAAGCAATATGGTGAGGTGGGCAGGGTCACTATACGGGCCGTACAAGTTGCAATACGGGGTGAGGCAGGGGGGATTGACCTCTCCTAGGCTCTTCAGCCTGTACGTAAACCGGCTGATTGATGAGCTCAGTAGCACTATGCTGTTCTATAGATGGCACAATTATAAACAACTTAAGTTACACCAACGATATGGTGCTGCTGAGCCCGTCAATTAGCGCCCTCAGAAAGCTAGTCGTGATTTGTGAGAGGTATGCAGGGGTCCACGGCCTTCGGTATAACACCGGGAAGGGTGAGCTTCTGGTATTTAAGGTGGGTACCAAACACTTCTCCACGATACCACCAGTCACACTATGTGGTGCTCCACTCAAATTGGGGTCTCAATTTAAGTATCTGGGACACTGGGTCACTGCAGACCAGCACGATGACATGCACGCAGAAAGGCGCTGGCGGTTAGAAACAATATGTTGATTCGCAGGTTTGCAAAGTGTACTGTTGACGTTAAAGTGACGTTATTTAGGGCGTTCTGCCAGTCATTCTACACGTGCAGCCTGTGGATCAAATATACTATAAGGGCCTACAGCGTCCTACGAGTACAATATAACAATGCGTTCAAAGCGCTGATGGGGCTGCCGAGGTACTGCAGTGCCTCTAAATTGTTCACGGAAGCGCGTACTGACGACTTCTACGCATTGATGCGCAATCGAGTTGCATCTGTATTGCGCCGAGTGCGCCAGCCCCAACAGCGTTCAACGAACTGTTGCAGACAGGTTTGATGGGTATTTTTTTAAGTGAGAACAACGAACCTGGCTGCAAAATAGTAAATTTAATTTTGTGTTTAATTTAATATGATTTAAGTTTATTTGATTAATGTCTTACTATAATTTCATTTATGTCTCTTAATTGATTAAATTTGATTTGAATGTTAAATTTATTTTTTGTATTACTAACATAGCTGTATGTTCTTAATGTTACTTACAATTTATATGGATGATAAATTCCGAAATAAATGATTTATTATTATTATTATAATCATAACTTTGTACTTCATACAAACACTATGAAAAACAAGTTATATTTGCAGTCACCAAAATATTGTTGTATTTTACTAAGTGGAAGTAAGTGGATCCCTTAATTCAGTTTAAGTTGGCACGGAACCGTCAGTGCGCGAGTCCGACTCGCACTTGCCCGGTTTTTTTTATTATTTTTTGCCCTGCAATATGAAACAAAAATAATTCACATCCAGCCCAGTTGTAATTTTATGGCCTTACAGATAGGTATACTTAGTAACAGTGCGCGGCACGGGCTTTTCTATAAATTTTCTTTTAATTTAATTTTATCTCTTAAAAAAAAAATAATTTCGTCAAGGGGTACGGTAGACTCGATCGAAACCTTATATGAATGACAAATCATAAAAATATATTGATTTCGAGTCGACAACATATATCCGCAAAATTCGGATTATGGAGAATTTTGTTAAATTCTAATAGCGCTGACAAACAAACCGCAGTCACCATTGACAAGGCGTATACTGCATAGATATGACAGGTATAGATTGGAAAGCTCTTGGAGCGTTTAGAACCCTTATAAAGTTTGGGGAAGCAACCTGTGGTGTCGCTAGCGTCGTTTTATTTTCTTTTATGCGGATGATATAAAGGCAAAGGTATAAAACTATCACACATTAATTAAGTTAAAATATTTTAATTCTTATTAACAACCGGCTTAGATATTAATTTGTATTTAGCTATTTATAACTGGTAGAGAATGCCATTCGGCATTAATTACACCTTATGTTAAGCAATAAAGTTAAATAAATACGTTTTTGTTTTTTTCATCATGTAGTTACAGAGAATAATTAAAAAATCAGAAGTGTTTTTTTTTTGTAAAAAGCGGAGCCGATTTAGCGCTTTAATGCTTCGTGAACATATTCGAATCTAGCGCTTAATGTTGTCAGCGCCAATTAGATGTTTTTTTATTTTTAAAATTAGTAAGTACTCATCTACCTGCCAAAGTAGAGAAAGAGACTGAGTGCTTAAACAAAGCGGTTTACAGAGAATAAACTTTAAAAGTTATATGTTTTGTTAATTTATGTTAGTTTAGTTAGAGTGTTGATTTAAAATAAAAAATATTTATGTAAAAACTATTGCAGTTTTTATTTTATATATTTATTAAGCACAATGAACGAAGCTACACGAATCTATGGCTTGCCTTTAATATTCCTTGAGAACCGATGAATACAGAAATATTTACCTACATTGTGTACCTAGATGTGTATTATGATTCACATTTCACCCGAGCGGAGCCGGGTTTTTGTCTAGTTATCTCTTACTTCCTGTGGAACAAACCGTTTTTAGGGTTCCGTAGCCGAATGGGTGGTGGGGTTCTCTGGATAGGTCTTTTATAATAACATTGAGGTTCCTAAAACCATTTTCTTTTAAAGTCTAACGTTTCATAGCTAGACGCTTCCAAAGTGGTAAAATGGGCGTCCCCCCATCCAATTTCTAAACCAAGCGAGTGTAAATTTTGAAAAAAGTATATGATGTAGATCTTAACAAACACTTTCAACGAAAATTGGTTCGGACGGGATCGAACAAGTAGTTTTTGAGATATAGCACATTTTCAACAACCGCAAACATAACTTTGTACTTCATACAAACACTATGAAAAACAAAGTAATATTTGCAGTCAACAAAATATTGCGGTATTTTACTAAGTAGAAGTAAATGGATTCCCTAATTCAGTTAAAGTTGGTACGGAACCCTCAGTGCGCGAGTCGGACTCACACTTGCCGGTTTTTTTACTTTCTCATTTCGTTTTTGTCTCGACCAAAATGTTATACAAGCCACCGTTCCGAACGTTTTAAAAACGCTATTTTAAATAATGTTTCCGAGCCGCGGTTCTTTACATAACACAAGGACACGAACATCCCCCCTTCTGTTCGCAGGAGTGTGCACTCTCTCCTGGCTAACAGCCCGGCTGTGGGGCGGCGCGCCGCTGCAGCTGGGCGCGGCGGCGCAGGCGGTGTGCGCTTGCGGCTGCGTACTGCTGGCGCTGCTGTGCCTCGCGCTCGCCGCCACCGCCGCCGCGCGCCTGCGGACCGTCGCGCACAAGGTGCCCGCGGAGAGGAGGAACTATTTGAAGGACCGGTTAGTGTTGCCAGTAGTGCCTACTGGAGGAGATTCTTCGTGGCGATGAAAATAAACTCGGAATAGGTAATGAATATTTCATCCAACAACGGTGAGTACAAATTTGGCAGTATAGTAATGCGAGATGGCGCGCGAGCGTCTCTGACGATGATAATGAGTGGAATGGCCGCATCGAAACCGAAGATCTCCGATTACGCCCGAGGGTCTCGCCGCTCGTGCGCTAACACCTACTATCTCGTTTCATATAGCCAGAAGCTATATGCAACGAGATAGTAGAAAGTATCAGAAAAAATGTGCACTTTCATAAATAGAACTCATCATCATCATTATCAGTCAAATGACATCCACTGTTGAACATGTAACGTTGTATACTTTTATATAAGTTCGCGTGAAACGAAAAGCTAAATGGATGTAGGACTCCAGTCCATATTTTGGCATAGATATGATGACACTGACATTTGTCAAGTGTGACAGCTGCTTTTTTTCCGGTTCCGCACTGTTGGTCGTGCGTCGGAGTGGAACGTGTGTGGAAAATGAAAAATTAGATATTTGAATATAGGGCACGCCCCAAATTATTTTGTAGTTTGATAGTTACTCCTGGTAAGTATCTGCAGAAAGGTTTGCGTTGAATTTTGTTTGTTGCGAGACATTTCTTAGAGTCTGAGCACATGGTTCTTTTTATCGTTTCAGACGCCGCCAACATGTCAATTTGGATGAATTAATTTCAAAAATGATTTGATATAAATGACTGGAAAATGGTCTCAAATAGAAAAATTAGCATAAATGTTTAGTAATTAATTCAGAAATTATATGGCGAGCCAGCTTTTGCAGGTATTAAATTGGTTTATTATAGATTTCATAAATAGGGTGATGAAAAGTATAACCACCCTCACTTAGAAAAAAAAAATTGGTTGTTAACTAGAACTTTCTTTTATTTCTAGATTTCGCTTTTGATATGTGTCTGTAAGTTGAACAGTCACAATTTGGTGATCATGTTGTAACCTCAGTGACCTTACTAAGGCCTTACTTAGACCTTACTAAGACCTCATTTGGATTAATTTTTGAAGTCAGAACTTCCTTATGGATTGATTTGCTTCTTGTCTGCTGTTTTGAGGATGGATCGGTATCGGTGAAATTTTGGGGTAATGTTGCAGAATTGTTTGTAGTTTGATGCAACAAAGATTTGAAATAGTAACCTCCGTTGAAATCAAAGGTTGGTTTTCCTTGTATTACTTTAACTTTAGTGAAAAGTGGGATAATTTAGCTATTAATTTAGGCATAATTTAGGAATCCCTTTGAGGATAAATTTTGGAATTTATTTAGGTAATTAAACACTTAAATTGGTGGTTTATCTTTATTTAATTAGAAATTTGTGAACATTAAGATTTGTAATAGTATAGATATCGATAACTAAATTAGAACCTAACCTAGTCTCTACTGTATTCTGAGCTACTAAGTTTTGTATTTGATTTTTTTAAAGGTGTTAAAAGGTAGATGTGTAATAGCAAATTTGAATAAACTTTTGTTGCCAAATGCTATACCCGGATTTCTTTATTTCATTCGAATATTAGTACCTTTTAAACACCCTTTGTCCACACTAGCCGGGAGTGACTGCGACAAATGGCGCCCAACTTTAGAATTAGTTATTAGTACAATTTTGAGCACTTTGTTGTTAGAATTTTTTTGGAATGCTAATTAACCACCATATTATTTAGCTTAGGTTTATTTTGCCTGTGTTACTAACTGGTTAGGAATTATCCCACAAGTTTAGTGTTGCATCAAACAATTTGTATTTACTAACCAAATAAAAGTTATTGTTATGGTGTAAACCTTATTTTGTGAAATCCCAAAACCTTTTGTTTGCTTTTACCTAGCATTAATGAAATTCTCTAAACCTGTATATGTATTGAGGTATATTTTGTATTTGTTTTGATTGTGATATTTTCACACCTATTTTAACCATTATAACTTTGTTGTAAAAAGAAAACATTTGCCTAGGTCACAACTTGTAAAAATATAAACCACCAAAAGAAATAGTAAATAATTTGACTTAACAGTGATATTACAGTGTAATTTATATGAGTTTGCGTTGAGAATTAGTTGAAATAATTTTGGATTTTAATTATTGCTTTTGTTATGGGTACATTGATAAATGAGTTATGAAGTAAATGTAGGGTCATTGTGGTTACGTGTCAGCGTTATTGGAGTTGTTCTGAAAACTAATTAAATTATGTAACTTGCGTCTGTTTTGTATATAAACCAAGAAATTAGTTACAATTTTCTCGGTGTAACGCATTGTTTTGGTAAATCGACTCTGTTGTTTCCTATTAGGCGTGCTACTGGTACGGATGTTGCCAAAATTTTTAGAAACCATTTATAGTGATTCATGAGTTACTGAAACCGTGATTGTGGTTAATTGGACACATATTATGGGATCGTGATTCAGGGAGGCACTGGTTTGTTACAACATTCCTTAACATAATTTTACAGGGATACCGGGACGGAGTACGCAGTAACTATGCCTAAGGAGTATTATGTCGGTGAGTTCGGTTTTTTAAAGGATATTTTTTGAAGTTTTTAGTGTCCGTGCTAGACATGCCACAAATTTTGTTGTTTTAGGGCGCAGAAATGCGTTTTGATTTTTGGTTGGTGATGTAGTTTGGGAGTCCAGCTACACTCAAGTGATGCCCAATTTGGCACCAGTTTGTTTGTTTTTTGTTTGGTGTGGGATCACTGAGGTATTTTTCACCATTTTGTTTACGAGTTGGAGGCTATGGATGGTCGTTCACTCGATTCGTGGCATATTGAGGTTATTAAGACATAAGTTTTGATTCGACTAGAGTTTCTTTGGTTGTGTTTAAATTGATAAAAATTCTAAACACAAAAGTGATAGGGTACAGTTTTATTTAGATTGAGGAATAAAACTGTTTAGTTTTGTATGATGAAGTATGAAAGGCGAGGTTGATAAGATGGTTTGCTTGTGGAAGAATGAAATTAATTTGTTTGTGGGTATGTTTTAGCGGAAACCCTTAAGTTAAGTCGCTTGAAACTTATGATTTTGAATTGTTGTCTAGCATGAGGTCGTTTTGGAATTATTTGAATGTGTTTGTTGCCCGATTTTTGACTTAATTAACTTTATGAGTAAATTGAAAAGAAATATATTTTGTTATTGAGAATTTATTATGAGGGCTTTGTATAATTTTGAACAGAACATTCAATGTAGTTATAATTTGTTTTTTTTTGGTGAGCTTTTGGATTATTTTGAACAGAACAATCTTTGATGGCGTTGACGTTGAGATCTTTAGGTATTTATGAATGTTTTTAGTTGGAATATTTTTAAACGGCGTTTTTGAGATTTTTTAGGTATTTTGGATATTTTGAACAGAAAATCTTAAATAGCGTTGACGGTAAGAATTTTTTTGAGGTATTGTCGATATTTTGGAATAGAATATACTTAAATAGCGTTGATTTTGAGTTTTTTTTTGTAGATCTTTTGAATAATTTTGGCAGAGCAGCCTTAAATAACATAGGGTTAGCCTTTTTTTGAGGTCCTTTGGGACATATTTTTTGGTATATACTTTGGATCTACAGAAATAGTTTGAATCCTTCTTGTGAAATTGTTTGCCTTTTAGTGTCAGTTGTGATTGTTGGATAGTGGAAGGAGATTATTTTGATTTTATTTTGGCATTTGGTAACAGTACATATTTTTACAGTTACGGAAGCTGGGGACAGCTTTCGGTTCACTGTAGTGAACCTCTTTTCTTTGGGAGGGGGGTATTGTAACGTTGTATACTTTTATATAAGTTCGCGTGAAACGAAAAGCTAAATGGATGTAGGACTCCAGTCCATATTTTGGCATAGATATGATGACACTGACATTTGTCAAGTGTGACAGCTGCTTTTTTTCCGGTTCCGCACTGTTGGTCGTGCGTCGGAGTGGAACGTGTGTGGAAAATGAAAAATTAGATATTTGAATATAGGGCACGCCCCAAATTATTTTGTAGTTTGATAGTTACTCCTGGTAAGTATCTGCAGAAAGGTTTGCGTTGAATTTTGTTTGTTGCGAGACATTTCTTAGAGTCTGAGCACATGGTTCTTTTTATCGTTTCAGACGCCGCCAACATGTCAATTTGGATGAATTAATTTCAAAAATGATTTGATATAAATGACTGGAAAATGGTCTCAAATAGAAAAATTAGCATAAATGTTTAGTAATTAATTCAGAAATTATATGGCGAGCCAGCTTTTGCAGGTATTAAATTGGTTTATTATAGATTTCATAAATAGGGTGATGAAAAGTATAACCACCCTCACTTAGAAAAAAAAAATTGGTTGTTAACTAGAACTTTCTTTTATTTCTAGATTTCGCTTTTGATATGTGTCTGTAAGTTGAACAGTCACAATTTGGTGATCATGTTGTAACCTCAGTGACCTTACTAAGGCCTTACTTAGACCTTACTAAGACCTCATTTGGATTAATTTTTGAAGTCAGAACTTCCTTATGGATTGATTTGCTTCTTGTCTGCTGTTTTGAGGATGGATCGGTATCGGTGAAATTTTGGGGTAATGTTGCAGAATTGTTTGTAGTTTGATGCAACAAAGATTTGAAATAGTAACCTCCGTTGAAATCAAAGGTTGGTTTTCCTTGTATTACTTTAACTTTAGTGAAAAGTGGGATAATTTAGCTATTAATTTAGGCATAATTTAGGAATCCCTTTGAGGATAAATTTTGGAATTTATTTAGGTAATTAAACACTTAAATTGGTGGTTTATCTTTATTTAATTAGAAATTTGTGAACATTAAGATTTGTAATAGTATAGATATCGATAACTAAATTAGAACCTAACCTAGTCTCTACTGTATTCTGAGCTACTAAGTTTTGTATTTGATTTTTTTAAAGGTGTTAAAAGGTAGATGTGTAATAGCAAATTTGAATAAACTTTTGTTGCCAAATGCTATACCCGGATTTCTTTATTTCATTCGAATATTAGTACCTTTTAAACACCCTTTGTCCACACTAGCCGGGAGTGACTGCGACAAACATAGGCCTCCCCAACGGTTTTGAGCGGTCTGCATCCAGTGTGATCCTGCGATCTTTAAAAAATCGTCTGTCCATCTTGTCAGTTGACGTGCCACGCTACGCTTTTGGTCGAAAAGTCTCCAATCTACAATTTTTCTGCCCCAACGGCTATCAATTCCAAGCGCTTTGTGCTGCTGTGCCACGCGCTCGCCGTCACCGCCGCCGCGCGCCTCCGGACCATCGCGCACAAGGTGCCCGCTGAGAGGAGGAACTATTTGAAGGACCGGTTAGTGTTGGCAGTAGTAACGCAAGTGACATGAAACGAGATAGTAGGAAGTAACTGTCCACGCGCGGGGCGCGGGGTCAACCGGGGGGGGGGGGGGGTGGGCGAGGCGGCGAGCGGCGCGGCGAGCAGCGAGAGGGGCACATAAGGCCCCGCCGAGCACTTCGCTACCGAGCGGCGCGCACGACACTCGCGTTCCATCCACCATTTTGTGATACCGATATTTTGTAATATCCTATGGAGTAAACCATTTTATAATTAAATACAGTCCGCGTTTTCATAACTTCTTCAACTACATACACCAAGCCCCAAGATATGTGGTCCTTCGAGCCGGAAAAAATCTTTCACCAGTAGTGCCTTCTATCACGTTTCATATTGCCAGAAATTATATGCAAGTATCAGAAAAAAAACACGTTCATAAATAGAACTTATCATCATTACTATCAGCCAAAGGACGTTCAGAGTTGAACAAAGGCATCTCCCACCGTTTTCTAGCGACCGGTTGTGAGCGGTCTGCATCCAGTGCAATCCTGCGATCTTTACTTGTAAAGATAAGAAAAAAACACTTTTATAAATAGGACTTATCATCATCGTTATCAGCCAAAGGTCATCCACTGTTGAACATAGGCCTCCCCAACGGTTTTGAGCGGCCTGCATCCAGTGTGATCCTGCGATCTTTACAAGGTCGTCCGTCCATCTTGTCGGATGACGTCCTACGCTACGCTTTTGGTCATTAGGTCTCCTCTAATCTAGAACTTTTCTGCCACAACGGCCATCAGTTCTTTGTGCTATGTGCTTTGCCTACTGCCACGCGAGCTTACAAATAGCATAACACAATAAATAATAGAACTCAATATTGCTGCAGATGATGTTTTTCGAGACTTGTTTTTAATTATTATAATTGGTAGGTCCTAGATGGAGGTACGGCCAAGGTTTCTCGCACCTGACCAATTTTAAGCGAAAATCGATTGCACACACGAAATAAAACCAGCGTCACTTCAGACAAAAAACGATGAGAGGTGAAAGCGCTTTATGCTTTTATACATTTACAGGGGGTGGCTGTATGCGTGTGCTGTGGCGGCACCCACAAGGTCGTTAGGCACGAAAGACCTCGACCGTTATACCACATGTCTGGTTTGTGAGAAACTAGAGCTATTTTAGTACTGTACATCTTAAGCATAGCAAAATGAGACAGAACAACTGCACTAAGAAAATGATTTCATCATATACCTGACAGTTGAAATTGAACAGTGTCTATAGCTTCTACAGCTGCTAACACTCCGTCATACATTTGTGTTCAGGAGTCGAGTAATCCGTCACACCCTAGTATTACTAGTGACGACGTCAGCCGCGCAGGCGGCGGGCGTGGTCTACGCGCAGCCGGGCGAAAGGAAGGTCGCCCACGTCGCCGCGTTATCCGCTGCGGCTTTAGCTAATGTAAGTTATATCGTTGAATCTACTCGTAAAATTTACATCATTTGACATGTCAATAAGTTTGGTACGAAATACAAAATCATTTTTAATAGTGCGGCTTTAATGTCAGATGGTATCACAAATATTACGCTTAATAGAGAAAACGGTATGGCGGGGAGTCGTGCAAGGACGCCTTTTTGGTGCACTACTTTCCTTATCTTTGTTACCCGCGTACGAGTATTACGTTATTTCATACAACTAATTAAAAACATAACAAAAAATTAGGATGCTTAAAATTAGAAATTATTTAATTTATGTCAAGTTTACAGTATACAGAACCTCAACGGACTGTATTCTGATCGGTCACATATAAATAAATTTCTATATTTTTAGGGTGTAGCAATATTAGTGTGCTACGTTATACGAGACGAGGAGTGTCTACGGTCAGCGCGGCGCGTGCTGTCTCTCACTCCTCATAGAGACTGGCAGGACTCGCCCGCTGGAGACACATCACTTAGTTGTAAGTTTTATAATTCCTACTAACATCTTCCTGTAGGCCTTATATGCACGCCTCTGTATCGTTGTTTATCTCGTCGATAAAATAATCTTATTTCCTAAACGACATGGTGTCCCACATTGTAAGGGTTTTTTTTTGCTTGAAACACCATTGAAGAATTGACATTGAATTTGCTTATGAAAACAAACATCCTTTTGAATAGGATAATGAAAAGACGTTTGTTTTATAGATTAGATAAAGAGGCGCGCATCTTAGGCCCGCTAGTTGTCTTCGACCATGGCAGTCAATCTTAATTGAGATAGGCCATCAGTGCGGGGCTTTGCTTATAGTGCTCAAGTGTTTGCTCAATACATAAGGGCCCTATTTATTTCTTCACTATCATTATCTGGTAAGTCCGCAGATCAGACATGACAGATGAGGCGCAGGACCAACGGCATAGCGTGCGCACCGAGGCATGGGGGTGTCATAAACACGAATTACCAAATTCCGTGCTGTTTCCGAGTACTTTCATGACAGAAAAATCCAGCAATATTTTTTTTCCAGCGAACTTACCGCTACATCAACGAGGCAGTCGAAATCAATTCATTTTAACAAGTGATCAGTATGCCATATGTAGCTTATGCTATTTTGCACCCTATTCCAGTGTACATAAAACAAGGTGGCGAGGTAGAAAGCCGCGGAGGAGTCGGCATGCTGGAGTCATCGTCGTCGCCAGTGTCACCCGTCGCGTCGTACTGGCGCGCGCCGGGTTTAGAGAGCCCGACCGGGATGCTTAGGTAAATTATGTACTGTACACTTTTTGTTTCTTTATTTTTGAAGTGAAAACTTCTTTAGCGGCGTTGAGCACTTTTGTGGGATGGGGGAAAAATGTGAAACTCGCGTCAGGACACGTGGGCTGATCGAAAAACCGTAAGACGGTTGGCGAAATTATGGATGTAAGTTGATTTTTCTGAGAGATAAACTATTTAATGTAATCTAATATAATTTAAATTGTAATGTTTGTGTAAGATAGCGCAATAAATAAATATTGTATTCTATAAAAATATATTATTATTATTATTATTGTTGTATTTTTTTTTATTATTATTATTATTGTATTCTATCACAAAAATTATAGTACTTTTATATTGATAATAAGAGCAATTCATTCAAAATTATTCCCTAACTATTCCAAAAAATCAAAAATGCACAACGTTGATATTCAAGTTTTCACTTCTGCCGGCACTCCCGGAGTGCATTTTTTTTGTTTTTGGCCTGGATTCCTTCTACGCTGATATAGGTCGCGTATGTCAGGCAAGCATACGTAAAAGCACAACGTTTCATGTCACTATGGAATGGAACAGTAAGCAGCGCGCTCGACCGGTATCAGCGTAGTAGAAAATCAAGCCTTAGTATAAAACACTTTTATGAATGTAACAATTATTTTAATAGTTTTTAGGAGGCTTGTACTTTTAAAAAAAAAATAGTGCTGGCGTATGGCATGCCCTATAAATAAATTTGAACTGCATATGAATGAGAAAAAAACCAAACACGAGGTTTCCTTGGTAAGTGACAAACGGACTGAACTATGGTTTGTGGGATCATTTCGATGAAACGATTGTCTAAAAAATATAACAAATCAATGTCAATCATTGCCGTCATACCTATGTGCTACCACGCCACCATAAAATTATTATTCCTTTGGAAATATTAATTTTATGCACGCTACTAACGCTTCCGGCAGTTTTACCCTTCCGGAAATTTACCGGTCTAGCATTGTGGAAACAACAAGAGTAATAAGTTGCAATAATAACTTTCATTAAATTTGATATGTAACCTATGTGGCTCGATCTGTATAACCATACATACACATCACAAGGCATTCGACAATAACATCAAACTAACATTACCATTGCATTACAGGCGGCAATCGAACCCGGACAGCCGCGCGGACATAGTCCGGTGCGTGGAGTACAAAGACTCCGTCCTCAGCCCGCAGCGCTACGACCACCACCTCACCACGCACGCCGTCTGCGACCTCATCCCGCGGGCCCCCTCCCAGCCAGAGTACATGGCTCGCGTCTGTCTGGAACTAGGCGTCCTGCCCACCCTACCCCGCGAACCGCCTACCCCTCTCCTCACCTGCTCCGTCGACTTCGAACCATACGACCCTCCCAAAGAAAACTGCTCCATCTGCGTCCAATCCAACCCCGACGTCTCCAAAATCCCCTCTCCACCCATCAAGAGCTGCCTCAAAAAAACAAAAACATTCAGCTCCAGCACCTCCCTCCCCTCGATAGAGATCCCCGAAGACCCGAAACCGAAATCCGACATCGAACAAGTGAACCGCGAGTGGAACAAAGCGTACGACTCCCCCGAGACCGATCGAATGCTCAACAAAATATCCAACGACTTGGATTTTCTTCTGAACCGGACTCAGGAAATCCCTAAACTACTCGACCAAATCGAAGAAGCCCCCACTTAGTGTGAGTGAACATAGCCGTAGGAAACATGGAAACAGGGGTACAACATGCCAACGTTAGATAAATAAATGTAAATAGTAGTTATGGTAATTTATAGCGAATTGTATCAGTTATACACATTACATTTGAGATGGTGTACGGTCGAATGTTTTTTAGGAAACTCCTTAAAAAGTGATCTTGTATGATTTATAAAAGTGAGAAAATCTCAGCAAAATTTCTGATTTATGACATTCTAAAAACTCATGTAAGTGTACTAAGTAGTAATTTGTACATTTTATTCAAGGCACACTTGAAAATAAGTGCGTGCTATATACTAAAAAAAAATATGCCCAAATCAACTTTTAAGTCTACGACAAACAAAATAATTTAATTTGAAAATAAACTTATGTAGTTTTAAATGATGTCAACAGATCACAAAAACTAGTCATATGCCTAATTTAACACCGTGCGATAAGTTTTTTAATTCACCAAATTGTGATAATCTTTCAATGTAATTTAAATCATGTGAAATGTTAACACTATAAATTAAGAGCATCTTTCGAAAGTAAATTGTGATAAGTTTTTTTTTAGAACAATGGCATAGCGACTATTCACTTCGTTTTTTTACGAATATTCTTATTCTTTATTTAATACTTACATATCATCACATCACCCTAGTCCATCAGAGGTGGAATTGTGTAAAGAAATCGTATGCATTTGAGCGTCTCTCAAACGGCAAAAAACAAACGTTTGATAAATCATACCGTACGTTTTGAACTGTCAAATGAATACGATTACTTTACACAATTCCATCTCCGCTCTGCTATAGGCAATGATATTTTATTTAGAATACGATATCATTGGCTGTGGTAAACCGAGAAACTGACACGTTCCTAACTTAATTTTTTTTTCATCTTCTCCCAATTTATATACTTCATTCATATTATAATTACGAAATAAGGTGGTGAATGAGGCGAAATAAAGATCTTTTAGTTCATAGGGATGATACGGAGTACATTAATTGGTAAGGAAAACAAAGGCGACAAATGTGACGTCAGAAATGTCTAAGTTTTGCGGTTGACCTATAGAAAAACCATGAATTCTTTTTTGGGATGATTTGCCTTGTTACATATGCGCTATGCCATTTCAATGTTAATAATGTTATTTGTGTTTGAGTTATTAGAAGGTTTATATATCATTACAACGTCCAACTTATTAGGTTTACGATTTTTATTAAACATTTTAGCTGGTATCCGGCATTGAGTATACAGAAGCGGATACATACTAATATAAATTATAACACAGTTCTTACTACTGATTGAAAATTATGATTTAAATATTTTCTGCAAAAATTCTCAGGATAAAATGAAGATTTCTTTTAAACTGAAAATTGACTATGAAGGTATTTTTTGATCCCAGGCTGTCTCTATTACTTTACATTTTATGCGGACATGAAAATGGCTTTAATGTTTTCAATTAATACCAACATGGATTGTGTTTTTTTTTTCTATAACGTATTGTCATTATTATTAATAATCACAGAAACAATAATGTTACTCAACAGTGTATTAAACCCTTTTTATATCTATTATCTTTGGTTATTATCATGCTTAGGCTAACACTTTAGTTAATACTTTTATAAACGTAGTATCGGCCGTTAGAAATTAACTGTATATATTCAAACTTGTAAATATGTTTAAGATGATTCTAAACGAATTATTTTTTACGTTAAATCGGGTACAATATATTTTTATTTACAATAAATTTTTTACTATTGACTTTTGTATCATTCCACAATCCTCAACAAATCTTATAGTCCGGTCAATTTAGACATTCGAAGCTACATAAATTCCCACCAAGCTGAAAATCGGTAAGATTGTTAAAAATACAAAGAAAAAATAATTTTGAAAGTTCCCCATCATTCCCCTGTAAGGAAAAAAATTGAAGGTCAAAGATAAAAAAAATCGTTATTCGCAATTATCAGCAAAACGGTAAGTTTTATCATAGAAATTTTTCGGTCAAAAATTGTAGATCATAAAATCATCTGCAAAAAATGTATCAATAGGTACTTTTTTTCCTACGAGCCACCGTTTTTGAGATATAACGATTCAAAAAGTTGTAAAAATTGTCATCGTCATAATATGCACACGATTCCACGCCACCTATGAGGTAATGTATTTAGCGCGTTTTTTAGGGTTCCGTAGCAAAGTGGCAAAAAACGGAACCCTTATAGTTTCGTCAAGTCTGTCGGTCTGTCTGTCTGTCTGTCCTCCCGTATGTCACAGTCACTTTATTCTGTAACTTTAAGCATCACACTATTGAAATTTGGTGTAGAGATGTATCATGTTAACCGCTTTACAATTGTCATACAAAAAAATAAAAAATAATGATATTTAAGGGGGTGGGGGGAGGGGGCTCCCATACATGAAACAAAACCCAAAAAAAAATTCTAATCAAACCTATGCGTGTGGGTTTGAAATGACAAAGATGTTTCTCAAACCATTTTCTTTTTAAGTCTAACGTTTCATAGCTAGACGCTTTCAAAGTGGTAAAATGGGCGTCCCCCCATCTAACTTCTAAACTAAGCTAGTATAAATTTTGAAAAAACAAATATGTTGTAGATCTTACCAAATACTTTCAACAAAAATTGGTTCGAACGAGATAGAACGAGAAGTTTTTGAGATATAGCACATTTTCAACAACCGCAAACTTAACTTTGTTCTTCATACAAACACTATGAAAAACAAATATTGTGGTATTTTACTAAGTGGAAGTAAGTGGATTCCCTAATTCAGTTAAAGTTGACACGGAACCCTCAGTGCGCGAGTCCGACTCGCACTTGGCCAGTTTTTTTAACGTGTTTTCCCCAGTAGGCCTATTCCACAGGTCAGTTGTGATCCTGTTTAATTTAAATCTATTGCATAATAATGGATATTAGCAGAGATTGAAAAAATAAAAGCAATTTTATTTGGAAAAAAGTGAAATTTAATTGTCCGAGTCTCTCGATCTTTTTCTTCTTGTTCTTCTTAATCTTAATTCTGAGTACATGTAAACTGCGTTAATAGCGATGTGTCGCATGACGCCTTGTTGGAGTCAAATGAATCCTCTACTGTTGGTGATTCGATATTAGAGCACGACCAGCCTTGACAATATGTACATGACAAAGAACAAAACAGTCCGACTTTTTTGCAACCACATTTAGCACTGCATCCCTTTTGCAGTTGCAAAAATCGTGAGCAGTTTCTTCGGCGCTGGAAGTAAAGTTTGCACTGGTTCTAATGAATTGTTGACCAACTTCCAACCCCAGTCTGTAGGGTCCAGGTGATAGCCAAGCCATACTTGAACTTGGAAATATACCCGAAAAAGATGTTGATGAGCAGCAACTGAGGTTGGAGGAAGACAAGCTAATTGTACTTATTTTTTTTTACTTTTGGAGTTATTTAACGAAACATGCGTATCTATACTTATCTAAGCAGGTAGTTTTTTAGGAGCTCCGTACATAGAAAGAAGAAAGCGAATGCCGTTAGCGATAATTTATTGTCGAGTTGAATTACAATTTTTAAAAACTTGCGTTACATCGTTGCGATTACGCGCCAATTCAGATTTTCGACTTAATGAAAAAAAATATTATAACCTAAAGATTCATTTATCGTACCATAAAACGATACAATGAAGACTTTAGTTTAGATGACAGGTCAAGAAGTGGTCGCCCTCGCTCTGTTAGGACTCCAGCAGTGATAAAAGCTGTGAAGGCGCGAATTCAAAGAAATCCCATACGTAAGCAGAAGCTGTTGGCCCTTCAAATGGGGTTAAGCAGGACCACGCTGAAAAGGGTGTTAAATGAAGACTTAGGGCTTAGGGCATATCAAAGAAAAACAGGACATCGTTTGGACGCTCGTTTAATGGACCTGAGACTGAAGAGATGCCGCACTTTGTTGAAGCGGTACGCGGGAAAAAGGCATCGAGAAATTATTTTTTCGGATGAAAAAAATTTCACCGTGGAAAGAGAGCGACAACAAACAAAATGATAAAGTGTACAACCGTATTCCGCGTGTCCAACGAAGTCATTTTCCATCCTCGCTCATGGTTTGGTTGGGAGTCTCTTATTGCGGCTTGACTGAGGTACATTTTTGTGAGAAAGGCGTAAAAACGAATGCAGTTGTGTATCAAATTACAGTCCTCAATAACCTTGTGGAACCTGTTTCTCATACCATGTTTAATAACAGGAACAGGCAGTGTGAACGATGCACAAGTCGCTCAATGTTCATCACAAAGAACTGAAAGAAGTTATATCAACAACTTTTTTAGTAAAAAAAATATATAAAGCTTACTTAAATAGAAGTTTCTTGCGCCTTATTTTTCTTTGATTTAGTATTGGAGCGGAAAAATCCCCAAACAGAGATTAGTTTTTTGGCATTTGAAGAAGTTCTAAGTATTGACCATCAGTCCTTAAGCCTAAGTGTATCAGTAGATACACTTAGGCTTAAGGACTGATGTACAGCCATTCAAGATGTTCCATTTTCAAGCAACCAGTGTTTACTTTTATGAATTCTCATGCTATATCTCTCCTGTCGGTGTACCCGTAAGTGATAAACTTGTTGGGTAAAAAATGATTAAGATCCTTTACACTATAGCAATGCAGTCGCGATTCTAACGCGCGTTAGCATTGATGCAGTCGCAAAATGTTAACCTTTACACACTGCGCTACTTTGAAAATCGATACCGTCACGAGATACAGTAGAGAGCACTCTGCTCTGCAAGTCAGCATTTTTAACTCTTGTTCTCCTGTATAAAGTTTACGGCAAAAACGAACTGATGTGATGTTTGTTGCTGACTGTATCCAGCTTTATTTTAAGGCCGGCAAGTTCAGACAAGACATAGTTATTGGGTCAATGTGCTTTTATGTCAGTATTGATTCAGTGTAAATGCGTTTGGATCTCTTTTGAGTACAAACCTAATAATTAGAATATATGTCATGGTTAAAATAAATTGACTCAGAAATCCTACCTAATAATGCTATCATTTTGTAAAGATGAAATAAGAAACCAAAAATTTGCGCACGGGCGGGACCTGAACCAGCAACCTTTTGGCAGACCGGGTCAAACGCTCTTACCAATTGAGCTACCGTGCTGTCAGTCCAACCCGGCGAAATTTGTGGTTTCTTATGAAAACGTCAATTGCGTGACGCTTAGTGCCATCTAGCCGTCTGTCTATGAAACAGATGGCCCAAGCAGTTATTCTTTACAGAATAAATTCAACTTGGCAATTGATGTCGCTTTGCTATCTAATGCTTTAGAATGTTTTTAACACTCACAGTGTCTTGTCACTGCAGAATTTCTTTATAAGAATTGAAACCTAATCTAAATCAACGGAGTTCGATATAACTTAGGCTATTCTAAGAAGAGTTCGATAGGACGACGAGAAAAAGGCTTTAAAAATAACAATTTTCACCATGAAGGCAGCACATCTAGAAATAACATTAAATATTATTAAAATCGGCTAAGTTTATAAATTTTCTCTATTGTTAACTCATTGTAACTGTACCTACGTTCACTCTAGAAGAATTTACTTAAACGTTTTCAAAGGTGAGACTTTTTTAATTTTGTTCAAGCAGTATATCCTTGGCATATGAAGTTGAGATGAAAAGTTGGAATTTAATTGGTAGGGGATACTAGTACCTTTATGTTAAATAGCTATGTACCTAATATTTCAGGTTCCAGTTAAAGAAACATACTCAATTTCAGAATGTTTACTTACATTGGGTCAATATTGGTAAACATTCTGAAATTAAGTCTGTCATTTCATCTATCAAAAAATATTGACCAAATTTTTTAAACGCAGTGTGCATGTGTTCTATTTTTATAATACTACCTTCAGAAAATGAACTCATAAAAGGACGCAAACTCCTTTAAAAGAAATTTAGATGCTTTTTTACAAGCTCATCTCAAAAGAAATGGTTCTATACAGAATAGCAATTGTCAAAGCAAGTCGAAGAACTAGTCTTTTAGACTTTGCCTCGTCGATATTAATGTATAAAAACTTTTATGTATTTGAACCCTAAAGAATGTGATTCATCATTCCTCATGAGATTTATTATTATGAGAATGGAATATTTGATCTAGTTACTAGATCAAAACGTCCTTCTAAGTATAAAACACTGTCTGCATTGTCTGCGGTACTGATAAATATTACGATAAGTAATCAGCTTGATTTGCGGTACATCGAAATAAACATTGATTCATCGCTCGCGATTGCACACTATCATTAACATTGTTTTCAAGTGTGATGACTAACTGATAAAAGGCGCGGTAAGTTAAAATATGGTACTGGGTGCATACCACTTGCGACCGGTCGCTTTGTGGAAACCTTTGAGGATATGTTCTGCAGTGGAGTGGGGATTTAGTGTATTAGTAGATTTTTTTAAGAAACTCAGACATTCATATTGTTACGAATTTTAAAACTAGCTGGGTTTTAGCTAGTTTTAAATTTCTTAACAAAATGTGTCTTCGTACACGTGGTATTTTTTATTTCTTCAATTAAACTTCTCTTTAATATCATAAATTGCATTTATATCATTAAAATGTGACAAACTACCAATGAATTTTTGCCCTTTCCTGGCATCGATGTTATCAATAATAATTTTATTTTTGACATCGGTACCAAAAAGGGTATCTATGTTAACACGGAATTATTTAAACGAAGTTTCGTCTTAAATTTTAACTTATTGTTTGTAAGTTAAAATCATTATCCTGTATATTCTGCAGTAATCATCATTATCTTTGTTCGTCGATAACACAGTCACACAGACGATACCACAGTTGTGATAAAATGTGATAATTTAGATAACTTTAATGATGATATAAACAAAACAATAAAAAGCATTATAGAATGGCTAAACTTGAACAATCTTAAAGTAAACGTAAATAAAACAAAATGTATTCAATTCTCAACTTACAATGCAAGACCACTGGATTTATTAGTCAAGTATGATGATAATATTATTGAATTCGTAGATAAAACAATTTTCTTAGGATTTACTCTTGACAAGTATTGTAATTGGAAGGCTCACATTGAAAATATGTGTGCAAGAATAAATAGATTTGTTTTTGCACTAAGACGACTGAGTAACATATCATCTATTGAAACTGCATTATCTGCGTATCATGGCTATGTTTCGACGTTGCTTAGTTAGGGTACTTTATTATAGGGTAATTCGGTAGATGCAAAAAGGGCTTTTATAGTACAAAAAAAGTGTATTAGGGCCATTTGCCGAGTTCATTTCCTAGAATCTTGTAAACCTTTATTTAAAAAGCTTCAAATTCTACCATTGCCGTACCTATACATAAAACAGATATGCATATTTGTCCGACAGTACCCTAAATATTTTGTCACAAGAGGGGAATATAAAAATAAGCCAACAAGACATCAAGTTAGACTCATGATACCCAATACAAGGATAAAACTTTTTAAAAACAGTGCCTATTGCATGGCTTTTAAAATTTATAATAAGTTGCCTGAAAATTTCAAAAACTTGCCTTTACCAATGTTTAAAAGGCAAATACATAATTGGCTACTCACAAAATGTTTTTACTCCATTCAGGAATACCTCGATGCAAAATAATTTTGAATTGAATTTTGTGACATTATGTAATTATCTTTGACATGTTATTCATTCTTACTTTATCAAAATTATAGGACTACTAAGATTGTAATTAATGTGACCTTTCAATTTAATTCAAATAATGACATTTTAATTTTTAATTTATATAAATATTTGCATGATAATATTGTTAAACATGAGAACATGCACTAAAATAACATCGTTGTATCATCATGTTTTGAGCAAATAAATAATTTTCATTTTCATTTTCATTTTCGTTTACTGACCTTGGGTAAGAAATAGTAGCAGTCCGAACAGTAACAATTAAGTAACGAGTAATCTGTCAGGCAAAATTGAAGTCATTAGTAAGTTAAGGTTAGGTAGCGAAGGGCTTGGCTGGAAGCCAAGTCTTAATGGCATAGTTGATGCTGCGAATATATTAGTTTCTTTCACTTAGTATGTTGATGAATTTCTTGGACTCTCCCACTGATAGGTGTGTTTGTGCGACCAAGATTATTTCATACTAAAGTTTTTGACGACCTCGGTGGTGTAGTAGCTAAGCACGCTGGGTTTCAAAACGTCGCCGCTCCGAGGTCCTGGGTTCGATTCCCGGTCGGATCAATATAGAAATCATAATTTTCAATACACTTTTGGATCTGAGTGTTGTGGTACCACCGTTGTGTCTGGTTTCTATAGTACAAGTGCATTGGCGACGTACTTTGGTTGTATCCAATACTTATTTATTTATTTGATTTCCATATTTTTGTGATATACAGATGGATGTCACTGAATATGTTCATTGTGATTTTTGATGATTTAGATCAATAAATAACACCGTTTTTAAAGGGATTGGCAAGTTGGAATACAGGTATAGTAAAGCTGTTTTTTTATATAAATATTGGACACCAATCACATACATTGCTCTGATCCCAAAGTAAGTAGTCAATGTACTTGTGCTATGAAAATCAGACAGAAAGGTGTTACCACAACACCCAGACCCGAGACAATATAGAAAATATCGTTTTCTACAGTGGGTCAGTGGTTGATTGATTGAGTTAATCAGCTCATGCGAGTAGGTATAACAAGCAAGATCTTGAGTGCATACCTGAATAAGTAATGTTAAACCATTAGTGTCACATTTTATCAAACTCCATAGCTGCTGTGATTAACAGTTAGCCGCATACACTGATATAATTAATGGTATCTTATATACCGAAATATTACTCTGGAGTAGTAGGCCCGTGTATCTCATTTAAAAAAAAAAACTACCTATGTAGTATGCAAAAAAAGAGAGTAATAATAAACACGGGAAAATATAAATATTATGCCTTCGACGTAAATTACCTTCATACTACGCCTGCTTGGCTTCGTTTTTTCTTCTTTTCGTATTAAGTATTCTGCTTTTTGCTTTGTTATGGCCAGTGCGACCATATGCCGTTGTTTACTGCGCGAAGGCTAACCCCTCGTCAGCTTTAATTAGCAAGCAATATCTCTAAATGATCAACTTTTAGTTCCGTGTATTAGCTCTACGCACAGTGTGTTATGTATTTGAGATTTGCGTGTGATTTGATCTTGATTTAAACACTTATTGGCACTGACAACTGTTTATTGGAGTTATTTTGATCCATTACAATGTTGATTACTATGACTATGATTTAAACGAATTATATAAAATAAGATCACACAGTAGCAACAGAAAACGCTTCTGTGGCGACCTCTATTAGTAAGTTAAGTTAAAATACTAATATATAGTCACAATTAGCACTTCAGAATACACGTTTATATTTTTGTTTCAAAATTCTTGTTTGAAAAAGCAAATACTACACATTGAATGAATTGAGTTCTTGCTCAAGTCACGCGAAATCATTACTAGTGTCGAGTGTTCATAGGTGCGAATCCTCATTTAAATTCAGAAATATTGATCCTTTAGACATCATAAAAACGTTTAAAGAATTAAAACAGAGGATCAATAGACAAAATAAAACCCATTATACCTCTAATAGCTCCTTACTTATCTTATATCTTTAATGAATGTATTGACCAAAATCAGTTTCCAAATTTATTGAAACATGGTAAGGTTGTCCCTTTATTTAAATCAGGAGACAAAAGTGACCCTAGCAATTTTAGGTCTATTTCAATATTACCCACAATAAGTAAAATTTTTGAAAAACTCATTTATAATCACTTTCCCATTTTAAACTTAATAATTTACTACACGAAAAACAGTTTGGGTTCTCTAAAGGTAGAAATACAACTGATGCCGGAGTAGCACTCATCAGACACATTCTTGATTCTTATGAAGACAAACATGATGCCGTAGGTGTATTCTGTGATTTGTCAAAGGCGTTTGATTGTGTAGACCATCAGACACTGCTCATTAAGTTAGAACACTATGGTGTCTCGGAAAACTCATCTAAGTTGTTAAGTTCGTACTTATCAGGTAGAATACAATCAGTTTACATAAATGGTTTCCTGATATATGTAAACCACCTGCCATTTTATTCCACAAATCTTTGTGAGATAGTTCTGTTTGCTGATGACACTTCTTTGATTTTTAAAATGAAAAGACATGAAGAAAATTTTGACGAAGTAAACACACAAAATACTCTCTCCAAAGTATTGAATTGGTTCACCACCAATAACTTGTTGCTGAATGCTAGTAAAACTTAATGTGTTAAGTTCACTTTGCCTATTGTAAAGCAACTTACACCAAATTTTGTACTAAATGGTAATAATCTAGTCTTAATAGACTCCACTGTGTTTCTGGGCATTAGACTTGACTCAAAATTGCAATGGGGACCTCATATTGAAGCCCTAGCTAGGAGGCTAAGCTCAGCTGCCTTTGCAGTTAGAAAAATAAGGTATCTGTCTGATGTTGAAACGGCGAGGCTTGTGTATTTTAGTTACTTCCACTGTATTATGTCTTACGGTCTTCTCTTGTGGGGTTCTGCTGCAGACATTGATACCATATTTATTTTGCAGAAAAGAGCCATTTATAAACTTAGTCCTCGTGACTCCCTAAGAGAGGTCTTTAAGAAAATCAACATATTAACTGTGGCTTCTCAATACATTTTTGACAATATAATGTACGTCCGTAAAAATTTAGATAATTTTATGAAGAAGAGCGACATTCACTCACATAACACAAGAAATAAACACAAGCTTGTCGTTCCTAACTTCAGATTAGTTAAAACTAGTAATTCGTTCATGGGAAATTGTATAAAATTCTTTAATAATATACCACACAATCTTGTCGAATTGCCGGTTGATAAATTTAAGAAACACGTTAAAAACACGCTTATGTCTAAAGGCTATTATAAGGTTCAAGACTACCTGAACGACACGAATGTGTGGTCCGTCCAGCCTGCACCGACTGATGTACTTACCTTTGATGATTTTGATTTTACGGCAGCTAGTGGTGACTGAGTTTGTTCCGGCGTTTCTTCTCAGCACTTGCCTAATTGTCTGTGTTCTGTCTCGAAGCGCTGGTAGGGCCCAAAAGATAAGGAGACATGATACGGCCCCTTCAGGGCACATTTATTTTAATTTTATTTTTCATTGTACATTTGACGTTCATAAGTGGCATATTGTGTCCTAAATTGAATAAACAATATTTAAATTTGAATTTGAATTTTGAATTGAATGATAATATATTCAATGAGTAATTAAGATAAGATCACACAGTAGCAACAGAAAACGCTTCTGTGGCGACCTCTATTGATAAATTTAGTTAAAATACTAATATATAGTCACAATTAACACTTCAGAATACACGGTTATATTCTTGTTTCAAAATTCTTGATTGAAAAAGCAAATACTACACATTGAATGATAATATATTCAATGAGTAATTAAGGTATGATCACACAGTAGCAACAGAAAACGATTCTGTGGCGACCTCTATTGGTCAATTTAGTTTAAATACTAATATATATAGTCACAATTAGCACTACAGAATACACGTTTATATTCTTCTTTCAAAATTCTTGTTTGAAAAAGCAAATACTACACATTGAATGATAATATATTCAATGAGTAATTCATTAAGTAAAGTGTTCGAAACGTCGGGAAGTAAAATTTAATTAATTTACACGAAAAATATCCGAAAATTGTAATTTATTCAATATACGTTTGTTTTTAAAAATAACCATTATAACAACAGGCTTTTTATCAACTAGACGCACGTGTGTCTAGCTTACCAAAACGGAACGGAGTCTTAAAAATATTGTCAAATATTATTTTGTCATCTGGACACCCCAAGATTTTAACGCACATAGGGCTACATTAAGGCTAAATTAAGTTTTCCTATGAGGACATGCGTAAAAATCTTGCGTGTCCAGATAGTTAAATAATAAGTGGTATTATGTGTCCAGTCTCTTGTGTCCAGTTGGCAAAAAAATCATAACAACTGCGTAAGATACCGCAATGTTCAAAATTAACGTGCTATTCGCGATGTAGTTTTGTGTTATTTAGGTGTGAAGTTCAAGGTCTTGTTTCGTATTATATAAAATGAGCTGAGATAAAAGAATGTAGTAAGAAATAACCATATATTATTTTGCAATCATTAATCAGTCTGGAATCGGCAGTTAATATGAAATCATCGCTGCTTTTTTAAAACAAATGTTTTTAATATTAAACGGGTAATGAAAACTTCGGCAGAAGTTGACGGTGATGCCATACCGAAACATGAGACAAGGCAACTTATTATAAAATAAAAAGAAATAAATAAATATTGCACACCAACCACATACATTGCTCTGATCCCAAAGTAAGTAGCCAACGCACTTGTGTTATGGAAATCAGACACAACGGTGGTACCACAACACCCAGACCCGAGACTTAAAGTTATAAAATCATTGTGGTAGCCCAGTGTCGAATGAGTATTTTGACAAGCTTTTTCTGCTATTCTTCCCATGTTTAGTAGGTATTCATAAATTTGAATTACTCCTACCTAATGTGTACCGTAAGTAAGTTCTACGTAATTATATTTTCAAACTATCTACAAAACCTGAAACTATGTGAGATGTCCTAATTAAGTCAGCAAAATATTACGAAAAGCCAACAAAAAAAACGTGAACACAAACGTCATCTACACATTTTTTAAGTAAACTTCTTTAGCGGCGTTGAGCACTTTTGTGGGATGGGTAAAAACTGTGAAACCCCGCTTCAGGACACGTAGGCTGATCGAAAAACCGTAAGACGGTCGAAGTTAAAACTTCTTTAGCGGCGTTTAGCATGTATCTCAAAAATTAACTTTAAAACAGTAAAAATCGACTTCAAAACCAAAATGCACTGAAAGTAGGGAAACAATTTCTTTTTGGAGTCGGTGCCATCACTTTGAAAATTCAGCCTCACCTGTCGCAGCATCGACTCCAAAAAGAAATTGTTTCCCTAAAATGGATTACTTTCCTGTTAATGTTCAAGAGTTTATTTAAGACTTTTTAGTGCATTTTGGTTTTGAAGTCGGTTTTAACTTTTTTAAAGTTAATTTTATTTCTCCAATTTTAGAGTTTACAAGAGAGGGGGGGGGGGGGAGTTGCACCTTATGACTCTGTTTTTTAAGAAGCTACAAACTACCTATCATATGTTCTGGCATTATAATAACTGAACTCCTAAGCGTTAAAGAGTTCCACCATCAGCTCAGCCCCACAAGATGTGGACTATCAGACGTAACAATACGTCAACATTAAGATTTTAGTAAAACAACACTATACGTGCCTTTTAAATTTGTGGGTTTCCCTCGATTACACCAAGATCCCATCTTCAGATCCCAAATCGGACCAACCAGAAGGTACACCCTCTAAGTAGGCGAAAAAAAATTTCAAATCGGTCGACTAACGACTGAGATATGAGGTAACAAACATACAAAAAAAATATACAAAAAACATACAGTCGAATTGATAACCTCCTCCTTTTTTGAAGTCGGTTAAAAACACTCGCTCCTATTATACTTCTTAGTTATACTTTCAATTAAGTGGTTTATTATTATCATGGGATAGAGTTAAGCTACATACAAAACAAGATAGGTAGGTATCGAAAGAAAAAACACAAGAATATGTCAATAAAATAGCCGCCAGGCACGTTAGCAATTTGCGAGGTCAAAAGGATGTTTCTACAAAACAAAATCCTATCTTACGCAGAATGGCCCTTTGGCCATCTAATGTTTCCTAATTACGACCAAAATTCCAATGAAACGTATCCAGATATTATTAACCTTTTGATATTATACATCAGACTTAGGCCCAGATTCCTGGTCGGGTCAATATAGAAATCAAAATGTTCTATATTGTCTCAGGTCTGGGTGTTGTGGTACCACCGATGTGTCTGATTTCCAAAACACTCGTGCAATCAGCAACTTACTTTGGGATCAGAGCAATGTATGTGATTGGTGTCCAATATTCAATTATTTTTATTCATCATTGATTCTGAAGTAAAATTTAAATCATACAAAAAATATCTAATAACCACCTTTTGATAATGGTTTAAATCTACTAACATCTTTATTATGATTTCGGAGACTTAACAAAAAAAGGTAGAAAGAAGAGTTTCCGATTTAAACCTTAAAAAAAGTAAAGTAACACGACCTACAACAATACGAACAGACGATTTTGTACAATACGGGCCGCTTGTAACCGGTTACCTACTTTCAAATACCAAAGATCAGTCGACCAATTCTCGCGCTAATCTCAGGAACTGCTGTACCGATTAGAAAAATATTTTTATAGCTTATTTATTGAGGAAGGCTTTAACATTACGCTGCGACGGGAGGGGAGGGAGCAAACTTAAAGCGCGCGGACGCTGTCGCGGGGGACTATTAGTCTTTAATAAATTGTTATTTGTTTTTTGTTTCTGAAGTTTACGCGCATATTACTCATCGAAATAAAACACTTTTTACGGATTAACTTTTCGCGAGGTTATTAATTTCATCCCAACGTAAATAAAATTAATAAACTCGCGAAAAGTTAATCCATAAAAAAGTGTTTCATTTTGATGTTATTTTTAAGCTTAATTCGAAAAAATATTCTTAGACAATGCTGAGACAAAATTATTCTTTTTTTTAAATATAAGTAAATAAAAATTTAGCTACGTAAGGCAAAAGGATATTCGATGCAGCAAAACATCAGAAAATTGAAATGTCTTCGCGAAATGTCAAACAATTTTCTTCAGAATTCACCCGCTGGTTGTGTTACAAGAACTCGACCGAATTATGTACATAATTATGTTCAGTTATTTTAGTGCATGAAGTTTCTGTTTAAATGTTATGATCGAATATACTCAGTACCTACTTAAGTTCTACATTTTTATTGTGAGTGTTTTGTATTTATATTTTCACTGTAGACGAGAATAAAAATGTGTAGTAATTGAATAGCGTCGAGTACTCGTCTAGGGTTGATAATCATGCAATTTATCAGTGTGCAATCGCGATGCACCGATACTGTGTGTTAGATAAAACTTATTATGTGCTGGGTTTAGCACCTAAAATCATCTCGCTATGACATCTTGTATTCGAAAAATCCGTGGACAAACATACACATTTACGAAACATACATTTACGAAATTTTGCACACGTATTTCCTTCCTTAATAGATTAACGTACTCATATATTATCAAATTCCAATAATACTACATGCGTACATATTGAATTGATTATCTTTTTTTTTAAGTCGGTATAAATGGGCGTCACTTCAAAGAAAAGGCGACACGATGTGCAAGAAATTTTTGCTCAAGAGATTAAGGGCGAGAGACCGCGTCCGTTCATTATACAATGTGTTAATTTTACACTTGATCAAACTTTTAGGGAGTGCTCTAATGATGGTTTTGAATTTTTTACTATGGAACCAACTTCGAAATCGAGAAAAAAATAGCTGTTCCATAGAAAAACTCATTTCAACAGCTGTTTTTTTTTCTTGGATTCGTAGTTGAACCCATAGTAAAAGTTGTTCAAAACTGTGAGTAGAGCATTTCCTGAAAGTTTAATCCTGGTAAAGTATCTGCGCAGATATAATAGCTGGTGACTCACGAATGTACTGATCTGTGATGCGCAGTTAATGGCTGGTGGCTCTGATCTGTGAACTTTTTTTGCTGACCGTCTAGATTAAGCTTTTCTACTCTAGCTCTAGTACTAGCTTCGGCCATAATAAAGATGGAACAGGAACAGAAACCCTAAAGCGTGTTCCGCGTGTAATAGTAAGAATCTACGATAAGTTTTAATTAAAACGATCATTAAAGCCTTATCTGACAGCAAAATGGACGTTCCATATTTGAATTATTCGCTGGTTAGAGCTTATATATCGATTCTGAAGCAGGCCCTAACTACCCTACTATTGCGAAATTCTTGTGATTGTATTTTTTTGCATTTATGATTACGATTCAGACGTTTTAAAGATGAAAAGTAAAAAAAATACATTTACTGACCGCTAACAGGTTCAGGCTCTATATTGGCAAATGCTGAAAATTAAAAAAAAAACAGTCTTACATTTACTTATGTTGCTTTTTATGTAAGTACGTAATGTAGTAAACCTACTGCTCGTAGCGTATACTGTGTCCCGCCGACCGTGACATGCAACTATGTCTGTACAGAATTACACGACTGCGGCATTGAGTCGGTCACTGGACTAGGTGTTAGACCCTTTGCACACTGCGACTTTTAGCAGCGATATAGTTGCGATGCAGCATCGATGCAGTCGCAATCTGGAATCGGCATGGTATTGATTAAAATAATTTTGAATTTACTTGCGTCTATATGAAGCTTGACTTCTTCCATTGATTTTAATTGATTTTCGAACGAAAATTACTCGGAATATTGACGAGAGTGTTTAAAAAATAGGTCCCGTGATGTTAAAATTCATTTTATCATTGTTCTTTTAATTGTACCTATTGTATTCACAAATGCTTTTTTTTTTAGGAACAATTAGATTGTAAAAAGCCGACAATTAGCACTTTATAGAGTCACTAATTATAAGTACATAATAGTTTTTAGCAGTCTGATTTTAATCGGATTTTTATACCAACAGAAAAAGTTTAGTTTTGGCTCACTGTTAAATAATACCGTTTCAATGTTATTTTCATCATGTATTATTTGACTACTTAAATACCGGAAATTCTGGGTCTTACATTAACAATTTTGCTGTATTAGACGTGTTTTCGAATCAAGTCGTAATTAAACCAAAATTCTTCAAATCGATCTTGGTGTCCTCTACCTTCAGCCACACCTTATTACACCCTTTTTGTGGCACCCTGTATTTTATTATCATTTTTTTTATTTGTGGCTTAATTTTTGAACTATAACTAACCATTTAATTTTAAAAATATATTTTCAAAGACTTTCTCATTCCTGAATAAATAAATCGCGCCACTTTTTTATGCAGGGAAAGAAGTGAGATGGCCTTATATTCAGGTCGACGAATTATTGTGCCTTCTCTTTCAAGTAGGTCTGGGTCCATCTAATGATATAATTGTCTGATACTTAGTATAGTTATAAGGTAATAATTGGATTGTCATAATTTGAAGGTTGCGTTTACTAAGCGTGCCGAGTAGTCACTATTTAGTAACTTACAGGCGGTGTTATTATTACGTATAGAGAAGCTATGCCATGTGTCGCAGCTATGATACCTTACACAGTGCAACTGTGTAAGGTATCATAGCTGCATCATATCTATTTAGACTCACGCAATGAACAGATGTAATTCATGTAATGTAATGTTTACGACCTCCGTGGTGTAGTAGCTAAGCACGCTGGTTTCAAGGCGTCGCCGCTCCGAGGTCCCGGGTTCGATTCCCGGTCGTCAAATCATGAAGAACGAGATTTGTTTGTGGTTTCAGTTCCATACACTAATAATAGTAGTTCAATACCCACTTGCATGCATGTTACTGAATAGTGATATTATTTAATGACTACTTCAGCCTCAACTAAGCGTGGCTAAGGCAGAGTCAACAATAGAGAGTTTTCACTCAGAAGAAGTCCAATCCTAAAGTTTTTAGTTTCAGATTTTTTTGTTACCTTTACGAAACACTAAAGCGAGTTTCACTCTTTTTCTGTGCGAATAATAACCTTTTAATGACAATAGCACATAATAAAATTCTATTAACAAACCTGTTTCTACGTTTAATTTGTAATTAATTACGGAGATACAAAGTTTATTATTATTTCTCGAGAAAAACTGCACTGTAAGTCTGCTTTAAAAAAACATTTATTTTAATCTGCATTTCTTAAAATACAATGCTTGTTTGCTTATGAATATGTTACTGAAACAGCTGTGTTATGAACAATATGCGTCGTTATCCTTTTAAATATCTCACTTGTAATTTTTGTAACAGATAATTACGACGTTTTTCATTCTTGTACGTGGAAATTTACAATTTTGCGTTAACATTTTTTAATGCATATACAAAGAACCCTTTAGTATAGAAAATGGTGGTCCATGGGTGTGTAATTTTATATCTGCCGTGCTTCTTTGGTAAATAAGCCGTAGGAGTTGTATGTAGGTAGGCTCAATATCTTGTTTTTCTAGTGCAGCAAATATGGGTTCGTGTTTAAGGCTGTCAAACGCCTTGGAGTAATCGACAAACCCTATGTAGAGTGTCTTGTTGAACTCTTTGGACTTCTCTATTATTTGATTCACTGCATGCAAGTGGTCAGTGGTAGAAAAATGTGAGCGGAAACCAGCTTGCTCAGGGGGTTGGTGTTGATCTAGTTTATGAGCGATTCTATCTTGTATTATTTTTGTAAGTAATTTGTAAATGTGAGAAATCAAACTAATTGGCCGGTAGTTATTAATGTCGTGTTTGTTTCCGGTTTTATGTAATAATATTATATTAGAATGACAGAATTTTCGAGGTAGAGATCCAGTGAGCAGAATAGCATTAAAAAGTTTTGTTAGGTGTGGTCTAAGAGCTGGTTTCCCCAGTTTGAGAACCTCTTTTCCCAGTTTGAGAAGGAGATCCTCTTTCCCCTAAACTGTTTACGAGCGCCTTACAAGAAGTTTTCAAGAAGCTGGACGGTCCATGGAAAACGAAAGGCATAAATATCGGGACAAAAAAGCTAACAAACCTTCGTTTTGCGGATGATATTGTTCTTTTTGCCAACACATCATCTGAACTTGCCACTATGCTCGATCAGCTGAGCGAGGCAGGCCTTGAGGTTGGATTAATGATGAATAGGTCCAAGACCAAAATCATGACCAACGCCGCAGAACACGACATAGTGGTGAATGGGCAGAGAATGGAGTATGTCGACGAGTATATATACCTGGGCCAGATAGTATCCTTCGAAAATAGGCAGGACAAAGAGATCGGACGACGCATCGATAACGCCTGGAAGAGCTTCTGGTCCATGAAAGCGTATATGAAGGGAGACCTTCCAATCTCACTGAAACGCAAACTCGTCGACACTTGCATCCTGCCCGTTCTTACGTATGGAGCGCAGACGTGGTCACTGACCGAAAGTCAAAAATCCAGGCTCAGGGTTTGCCAAAGAGCCATGGAGAGGAGCGTGTTGGGTATTAACAGGATGGATAAGGTCAGTAATACCACAATTCGCTCCAAAACTGGTATAGTGGATGTAGGCGAAAGGACAGCGAGGCTAAAGTGGGAGTGGGCGGGACACATATGTAGGATGCACCCGGATAGATGGACCCAAATCGTCACGCGTTGGATACCAGCAGATGGTTATCGCCGCAGGGGTAGACCTAGAAAGCGCTGGTGTGACGATTTGGTCAGTTTTGCTAAGGATTGGGAGTCGTTGGCCAAGGATAGGGATAGGTGGCGGAGTTTGGGGGAGACCTTTGCCCAGCAGTGGGATGGTGTAGGTTAAAAAAAAAAAAAAAATAATACAAAGAACCTTATATTCAGCCAATAAATATATTATAAGCATATATTCATTTATAATCACCAATTGGTAAAAAAAAAATTATTCAAAGTGTGTTGTTTTTGTGAATTGAATAACTACGTATACGAGTTCTCAATAAATCCAAGTTCTTTCTCGATCAGGGTGGCGATTCTAACGTCAATCGTTTTTTTTGTGTGTTAATTTGATTGCGAGGTAAACCGTTCTTCCTAAAAACACAGTCATATGTACATTCGTCAAAAAAACTACCGCACGGACAAAATCGAAATGCATAGAAATTGTAACCCTAAACTTCGACAAAAAATATCGATCGAGTTCACCGAACTCGAGTTCACTTCGTAGGTATACGAACTGCGCGAGAATCTGCCCTCCAGTTAAGGCCCCTTTGCACATGATGATTGCTGTGTCTGTCAGTTTAATTGATGTTGACAGAGACAGTACGAAGATTTAACCTAGAACTATCCTTACATGTGCAAGTCCATCATTGTTTTGGCCGCAATTTGTTAACATACTTGACTGAACTTTAAATTAAATGCTTAACTTATCAAGAGGGGTTAGGTCTTATACGTACATAAATTTAACTAGTAGCTTTTCATCTAAACTTTAGCTCACAAGATGCTCCGAAATGAGATATTCTTACGTTTGTTGCTTTATACAAATGATTTTTAGTTTAAAGTTCGTAAAAAGTCTTACAAAGTTTAATTAAAACGTAAGGAAAGTGGTTGGTCGAGAACAAATGTTAAACGCCTGGGACCAATTGCCTTCTATAGCAATTTTATATTTCGTCTGTGAAGTTGTTTCGAAAACTCCATTGTCAGGCGAACACAGTCCCGTATTATATTTATAATACTGGTAAGGTCATTCCTATCATAGTACTTACGAGAAGAGTAAGTATCATTACTTCGATTTTATGCAAAGCACCCATAAGTGCCCAGCTGATTAAAGGCACAATTTTGTTGTTATACGATCATCTAAGTATCCACATAAATTATTAATTAATAAACGATGAAGGTACATGCAAGATATTTAGTAATTAGCATTCACAGGAGCCTTGAAAGAAAAAAAATTAAACACAAAATATCAGCTACCGTTCACTGTTTTAATTATAAATGAGGCAACATTGCAGAGTTCATCAACTGGCTGGCAAAAAAGCGCTTGCACAGTTTAAGAATAAAAAAAATGATACTCTTTAGCTCCAAAAAGAAAATTTTGGCGCAACCACCAGCGATTATAAAAGCAAAGGTGGCTTGCAAATCTGCAACAGTTTTTATTTTCACTGCTAAGTGAATTAAAGTGCCACCTTTGTCAGTATTGTTGGCAATTCCCTTTTGTCCTTGTTTGTTAGCTGCCGAGATAGGTATTCGCGCGAGGAACGTAATTATTATTTAATTTTTCACTCGCTTTTCATTATCCGACGAGGATAACACGGATCTGTGACATGCGTAAATTAATTACTTTTTATTCGTTACTAGCGGTCCCCCGCGACTTCGTCCGCGCGTTTTGAGTTTGCTCCCTCCCCTCCCGTCGCAGCGTCATGTTTTATATCCTAAAGCCTTTCTCGATAAATAAGCTATCCAACACAAAAATATTTATTTCAAATCGGTCCAGCAGTTCCTGAGATAAGCGCGTTCAAACAAACTCTTCAGCTTTATAATATATTAGCGCAAGCGCACGTTGTACTTAAGCTGCGAACATTATTTTGGTGCGGAGTTATGTTAAAACTGTGATAGCTCCTAAGATATTCATTGAAATCAAATGATATAAAGGGCAACTTGGTTCTAAATGAAATGCTCGTGATGATGAATGTATTTGTTTTGATAAGAATAAATACCTGTGTGTATAATACACCTCTAAAAATAATAATGCATTATTTTTTTACAAATTTATTAACATAAAAAAGGTTGTAGTAAGTCAACAATAAAAGATAGACATATGCTGTCGCGGACTTTATTATAGAACTCTTAATGCTGAACAATCTTGTGATACATATTTTTTGTGTAACTTAAGCGGTTTCCGCAGCGTATGCAGCGGAAGCTCTCAAAAGGAATATCTTTCTCCCGTTTTCGCAACATTTTTCATTTCTGCTGTGGTCTTATGAGTCGTATCTTTATGTTATATAGCCTAAAGCCTTCCTCAATAAATGGACTATCCAACGTAAAAATAATTTTTCAAATCGGGCCAGTAGTTTTTGAGATTAGCGCGTTCAAACAAACAAACAAACAAACTCTTCAGCTTTATAATATTAGTATAGATTTTTATTGAGATGTGAGACATAAAAGCCTGCGATCTGATTTAAAATTACATTGTGACAGTAAATTAAATGCGAGTACTTTTTATAACATGCGTGGCAAACAGGCGATGTTAAATTTTAATATAGTTAATTTACGTTTAATATACATTAAAAAAAGAATCAGGAAGCTGTTTATAAATTTACTGGCAGACCACGTCCGCGCGTTTTGAGTTTGCTTCCCCGGGGTCTCATCGGAGAGTGATGTTTTATCGTAGAAAGCCTTCCCCGATAAATCGGCTATTCAAAACAAAAATATTTTTTAAATCGATCCAGTAGTTCCTGAAATCAGCTCGTTCAAACAAATAAACCTTATAACATTAGTATAGATTTAAAACCATTTTGCTATTTATAGCTGGTATGACAGATTTTCGTAAGTTTTCGTGTATACTAAAGGCTCTAGTTTTTGGTTTCGTGAGATATCATGTACCAAGGTTGTTACTCACAGAACAAATCCACGAGGAGCACTCCATTAGCCAGGTTTAGTGGGAACTGTTAGATTAATGCCTATTACCAGATTAAGGGGATCATCTACTTACCTTTTAAGTTGCTGGGCGGGGCCGCGCTGATGAATTGACTTTCTTCATGCGAGTATTCTGACGACATGTGAACACTGTAACCGGGAGTTACTTGACCAATATTTTTTATAGATATGCCAGCCTTCATATGCATACAATTGATTCGGAGTTGTTATGTGTAAAATGGTTTTTGATACCTGAATTGCAAACCACAATAAGACAACGGTTAAACCATTAATTATAGTCTGTTTTTCTTTGCTAGTCGAATATTGTAAACCATATTTTACTAACTTTTAAAATTATATCAGTTAATTAAATGAATCAACTATTTGATTTAAAAAAAAACATTGTTTTGAATCACCTATGTAGGTCGCGAATGGCGTATTTACCTTATTTTTAAAAATTGACTATCACACTGTAATCTTTATCTTAAATCTTATATTGAATGTTTTTACTATTCTCCTTCTATTCTATCATCAAAATATTTTTTATAATAAAATAAAAATGCATTAAAATTGCTAGTTAAGTACTGATAAACTTCAATGACAGAGAACTATAAATAAATAATAGCACAGTTAATAAGTAGGTAGAATGACAGCATTGCGCCGATGCAACTCTGAAGTATTGCGTGACCGTTTGTCATCAGTAGTTGTAACAAAGTGAACAGTTAAGTAAGTTATTGATTTTTTCTTACACCATTAACTAAAGCCTACTTTTTATGCCAACAGTTCAAAGCGCCATCAGCGACCGCCACAAATTAAAGATTCCCTGCGATGCGGAAACATCGGCTCTTTTGTAAAGCCATTACCTGAGACTTGGGGTCCTACCCTGTGAAATGATCGTAGTTCAACAGACTTCGAATAGAAGGAGGTTACATTGTCACGTATGTTTTTAACTCCCAAAGCATAAAAAGCGGAGTGTTATGTGTGTGGTATCGTAGTGCCCAAAAGGATGAACCGATTTTCATTTAGTTTTTTTTTAAATAAAGATCTGATCAGCCGTTTGAACATTATCAGCTCTTTAATAATAGCTCTTTAACTATGGCTGAGGGGATGTGACTAGGAAGTAAGATCCCCAGATCTATTGTTTATCTACTTCAATGATATTAAAATAACATCGTCAGAAGGATTTTTTGGATTATTTATAAAGGGTTTACCATACGTAAGGGTGTTACTAAAGTATAGTAATAAATAAATAAATAAATAAATAAATAAATAAATAAATAAATAAACATCCTTTGGACATTCCCACACATCGCCATCTAGCCCCAAAGTAAGCTACTCAAAGCTTGTGTTATGGGTGCCAGACAACGGATATAATACTTAAATACTTTTTTTTTGTAAATACATACATGATATACATAGAAAACACCCAGACCAATACAAACAGACATGTTCATGCACACAAATGTTTGTATTGTGCGGGGATCGAACCCGCACCCGCTGCGTAGTAGGCGATTTCTCGACCACTACACCAGACGGGTCGTAGCTCTCCGTATCCATTCTTTCTGGTGTACCATAGCTGTCACTTGGCAATACTGTCTCGTTTCCCTATTATCCTTCTATATCTTTGCAATAGTAAGTAGACGGATTCATAACTTGCGTTTGTAAATATCTAATATAAATAACTACATAGCATACGTAAAAGTAATCCTTTTTGCGGAAGCTCATTATATAATATCTTCAGAATCATCTACTCTATGACTTTTGTTTAGGCTTGACATGACATGACAAACATTCTTTAAAAATTCATGACATGAAAAAAGTAGTTTTTCCTCATTGTAAAACAAGTTTTTCAAATGAAAATAAAACAACTTTTTTTACGGATCAACTTTTCGCGAGTTTCTTAATTTTATCCCGACGTTTCGAACACTTTACAGCGTTCGTGGTCACGGGTAGACTAAGATGTTATTTTTCATTTACAGAGTTTTGAAAAATATACACTACCGTCACTCAATAATATAATTTACGTTCCTATCCTATCCACGCAGAAAGAGCTAACTGTGTCTTGTGATCTTGCAGTGAGTGGTCTAGCTTGGGTCCTAGTTAGAACTGGATCCCATGCAGGTGGAATTTTCCAACCATCTTCTCTGTTATAAATTTGGATGTTTTCTTATTTCTATAGCTTCGCGTAGCATACGTGGAATGAACCGACGTTCTTATGACAGTACTTTGGGTTGGTCAAAACGTATGAAGTGGTTGGGTTTGTCTATGGCATGTTCACACACTGCAGATTTTATGTTTCGTCTATGTTTAACGTCAGCTATATGTTCTTTTATCCGCACGCCTATACTTCGTTTGGTTTGCCCGATGTAGGAAAGGCCACAGTCACATTCCAGTCTATACACCCCTGCATCTTGAAGAGGTATGGTGCACTTGACAGGTGGTAAAAATTGGTTAATCTTCTTTGGCGGCTTGAAATAAGTCTTGATGGAAGCTCGCTTCAAGATATTCCCAATCTTGTCAGTGACCCCCTTGATGTAAGGTAGTACGGCAGGTGGGCGTTCAACTGTCATGGGCTTGGCACTGGCAAGTTAATCCGTAAAAAAGATGTTTTATTTCGATGAGTAATATTCGCGTAAACTTCAGAAACAAGTATGTTTTTCAAATGAATTAAAATAACACCAATTTAATCATCTCGTTTTTTTATTGGTGTTAAATCAAACGTTACATTTTACGTTCGCAAAAATTACAGCCATAGTATCGAAAATACCGATCATTACTACCAGAGTAGAGGCCATGCTATGCTGGAAAGAAATGCCCGATCGACTTTTAAGAGTTTAATGTATTTTGTTCTTTGGAACTCATTTCTTTGTTAGCTTTGCCCAGGTCTCAAGCTGAGCGTAATATTTCTTGATATATTTTAAAGAGCTTATATTTTCTTTTTATTTCAACCACTGATGAGTTTCATTCATTTATCCATTTATTCCTCGAATGCTACGGACACGGCTTGCAATGCTTCAAATAACGATGTTTAATTTTACGTTTTTATGGGCTAACTATTCAGGTTTTTGCGTTGAATTTCTGAAGCTGTAATTTAATAAATATGCAAATGTTATTTTATCATAACCGAGCTAGCAATGTTAGCTTCTGTGAAAGTAAAGCGGTAACATGTCAACTGATTACCATATTGAAAAGCGCGGTGTTTAGTTTAGGTAGTTATCATTCACAATACTATTAGGCTAATAATTCAGGCCGAGTTTCGTTTACATAGTTAACATTCTCAATACTATTAGTTAAATTCAGGCCGAATTATCATTGACAATACCTACACAGGTAACTATGTCAATTTTCTCTTAGGTTCGTTTGTTCAGCTTTGCAGAATCTACAGAACGAACAAAGTACAAGAAAAAAATAAACCTTCAATACTACGTTAGGTTAAAACAAACATGGCATTTAACGTTTATTCCTACCTTTTCCTTAGTGTCGGCTAACAAAGCGATGCGATGTTTATTTACATGCGAATAACACGCTATACAGGTTACAAAGGCAGAAAAAGACATAAAGACATGTTCTAACAATTAGCTTACATAAGCTGTTTTTTAATTTACTCGCTGTTGAATGAGGAACTCAGACACAGAAAAAAGCAGACATTTCATGACGTAAGAAAATGCGAATTTCAGTGTGGTATGTTTTTTTTTGTCTAGGCTGTATAAGTGTTATATTACGAGTACTAAGAGGAAAATGAGACTGATTTTGGAAGTTTCTTGGCTATTGCCTATCACGAACATCTTGAATTCGGTATTGGCATTAGGGCTTTTTATCACATAGTGACAAATTTCTTATAAATGTACTAGCAGTCCCCGCGACTTCGTCCGCGCGTTTTGAGTTTGCTCTTACCCCTCCGCCGCAGCTTGATGTTTCAAAGTCTAACCCATTCGCTGCCACACTTGAGACACAATAGAAAATCAATTGTTACCTCGCACCAGTGCCTAAATGCCTAATAAGCTATCTAATACAAACATATTTTTTCAAATCTGTCCAGTAGTTCCTGAGATTAGCGCGTTCAAACATACAAACTCTTCAGCTTTATAATATTAGTATAGATAAATGCATACATAAGAAAGAAATCAAAAGAAGTACTCGTAATATGTAAGATACTGCACAGAACGTACTACAATCTTCAAGCAGTACTCATTTAGAATAGTTAGATACGGAACTGCTACCATTTACCTTATAATTGTTGCAAGCGCTTGCAACAGTGCCGAAATATCGGAAACTCATACATAATAATGCTCATGGTAGCAAACCCGTACCTAACTATTTTGATATTAGTGACCATGAAAGATTAAAACATAAATAGTTCTCATTTACATTTCACGGCGTTATATTTACGTTTTTTAGGGTTCCGTTGCCGAATGGCAAAAAACGGAAGCCTTATAGTTTCGTCAAGTCTGTCTGTCTGTCTGTCCGTCCGTATGTCACAGCCATTTTATTCTGTAACTATAAGCATCACACTGTTGAAATTCGGTAGGAAGATGTATCCTGTTAACCGCTTACCGATTCTCATACAAAAAAAAATGACATTTAAGGGGGGGCTCCCATACATGAAACTAAAATCAAAAAAAATATTTTTTGACAAACCTATGCGTGTGGGGTGTCTATAGATAGGTCTTTTAAAATGACATTGTGGTTCCTCAAACCATTTTCTTTTGAAGTCTAACGTTTCATAGCTAGACGCTTTTAAAGTGGTAAAATGGGCGTCCCCCCCATCTAACTTCTAAACCGAGCAAGTGTAAATTTTGATAAAAATATGTAATGTAGATCCTAATAGATACTTTCAACGAAAATTGGTTCGGACGGGATCGAACAAGTACTTTTAGAGATATAGCACATTTTCAACAACCGCAAACATAACTTTGTACTTGATACAAACACTATGAAAAACAAAGTTATATTTGCAGTCGACAAAGTATTGCGGTATTTTACTTAGTAGAAGTAAGTGGATTCCCTAATTCAGTTAAAGTTGGCACGGAACCCTTAGTGCGCGAGTCCGACTCGCACTTGACCGGTTTTTGTGTTTGTTTTTTCTCCGTAATATAAATATTCTACAACATGTATTTTTTACATTTCGTCAGATCTCTAGTGACAAGCAGATTGTACAATTGGAATAGTAATCCTCCGACACTGGAGTCTCATTTAAATAATAATTTATAATTGTGCACTCTTGAATCGATTCGCACTCAACGGTTCCCAAAGGACGTCGTGATTTGAGAATCTATTTATAATTTTGCAGCCCTAAATTCATTTTGATTTTAGAAATTCTTTCACTGTGTGTTGAATACCATTGTAATCATTGTTTATTGTAAATGACGGATTTCATCTGAGGAAAATAAAGTTGTACTGAAGGGTTTCAAATGAAAAAAAGCGAAAGTAGGTGTGTCTGACTTTAAGTGACCAATATTCGAGTAGTTATGGTAATCTTTATACTTCGTGATCAATTACATCTCTGAAAATAATTAAATATGTCATTACTGTGTTGCAATGTTTCTCTTAGATCAAAACAAAATCAAATAATTTCAGATAAGTCTTTTATTTGTAGAAAATTGTCAATTGTTTGTAAACACTTACATTATTTTCTTTAGTAACATTAGCGAAGCGCTCTTAAGTTGACAATGAGGCAAATTTGTTTGAAACGCGCTGAAAGCTTTGTTCAAAGTGTTCAGACCAGCTTTATTTACAAAGTAATTAAAAATACAAAACACTTGTCCCTAGCTGGATCAATACTCGTAATTTAGAGGAAAAACTGTACGTTTGAAAAAAGCTTTCGGGTTTCAATCTCTTGAGACGGTATTATTTCGAGTGAAATGGACGGAGTTACTTTTTTGTTGGTAGTTTTTGAATTTAATTAAATCAAACCGCGACCTTGCGAAAGCTTGATTTAGAAATGACATAGTAGGTAATTCATGCAAATATACTTTTCTATATTTTAATTCCAATTTCCGTTGGCCTTTACGCCGCAAATATTTTAAAAAGGAATGTATAAACGGATTTATACATTTATGCTGTTTCCATATTACAATTGTTAATACGTTACGTGACCCTTTACACACTGCGACTTTTAGCAGCGATGCTAACGCGCGTTAGTATCGATGTAGTCATAAAATGTCAAACTTTACACACTGTGAGACTAGTCGCGCGTTAATATCGACGCAGTCGTCAAAATACAGTACATAATTTGTCAATTACCAGCTTCTGCATCGCGACTGTATCGATGCTAAAAGTAGCGCAGTGTGTAAAGGTTGATATTTTGCGACTATATTGATGCTGCATCGCGACTGCATGGCAGTGTGTAAAGGGTCTTAGTTAACAACATCTCTAATTAAAATTGCAAAAAGCTTTTATCTTGTTGACATTGAATGCCATTTATTCAGGTTTTTGGTATTAAATACTCGTAACTTATAACTCTTATCTCATCACTTCTTAATAAACGTCCAATACCTACACGGAGTTAGTCGATAAAACATGTTCCATTGAGTAATTTTAAGTAAAAGAAAATATCTCGTTTACTTTACACGACTGTATCCATCCTGGAAATAATAACACAAATCTTATTTTATCTTCTTAGTCAAATAATAACTTAGCGAAACAAAACGCAATATACAAACGAAAGATGTCTCTCGCTAGGCCTTGAAAGTTGTAGCAGTTGGCATAGCGACGAGTTCCCTTGCCTAAATACTGTTTATTCGTTCTAATTACATTGTTGGTGAGTGAGCCGAGCCATCTTATTTAATTGTTTTAAAGTACAAAATCTCCTTTCAGGCGAGGTCACTTTTATCACTTTTATCACCAAGTCGAGCAAAAAAGCGTCACGGCCGTACCATCCTTTTCTCGAAGCAATTCAGACCATTTTCGACCCCCTGTAACTTCGTAGTGGATAAAACTAGAAGATTGAAATTTTCAGTAACTATGCAGCATTGTAAAGACACGGTATATTTCAAATTTCATTCAATTTGAACGAGTATTTTAAGAATTATAATGGGTCAAATTTCTTAATTTTGTCACTCACTGACTCACCGATCATCAAAATTCTAAGGGTGCTAGAAGTTAGCAGACCTAGAAGCTTCAAATTTAGAATATGTGTAGTGTTTGGTGTATGAATGAAGGAAAAACTAAAAAGTCTATAAAAGACCGCAAAGAAAATTAAGCCCATACAGCCAAGTCTTCAGTTAATTTTTTCAATATTGGCTTTATTCGTAACGATGTTTTACGGCAGTTATTATTATTGCGTGCGAAGCCGCGGGTTTAAGCTAGTCCCATATAAATATAGGCGTATAGTATTGCTCCTGCCAAATCGAGCAAAAAATGGGTATTCCCGGCATGAAAACACGTGTAAATTAAATTTTTTAATACAAAAAACGTACCTACGTGCGTATTCGTACTTAATACGAGTGCGTAAGGTTGTAAATTAATTATTATACCACGCGCTGCGATGCTAGCGAGTGAGCGCGGGCCGTTACTACGCGCTGCGCGGTGCTAGCGCGAGGGCGCGGGGCGGGGACAGTGGCGGGGCGCGCGGAAAGGTGAATGTCGCCGAGCGAGCAGCAAGTCAGAGAGAGGGCTTTAAGAAAATTCGTTACTGGTAGATAAACATAAATACAATAAGTAGAAGGTACCGAAAAGGAAAAAAGTAGAACTGTCTACAAAATACAAAAAGAAATGAGATCCCATCAAAAACAATACTTGTCAAAAAAACCAAGTCTCGCAACTTAGTTGTTCTGCGGTAAAAAGTTGTGAGATCCATGTAATACCAAGTCGGTTATTAATTTATTCAGTCTCTACTTAAGCGACTTCCTGTCTTAATACGTCCAGTCTCTAGGACCACGATCGTGGTCCATAACAATTGAAAATCAATTGTGTCTGGAATCTCCGTACTCGAAGCATTAAGTTGTTACGTAATAATTAACAGCATTTTATAGTGACGCATATCATATTAAAATTCTTTAATGTTTTATATAAATATATTGAGACTTGGCCATCGCACTAAATAATTAAATTTACATGTATTTTCAGGCGGTTGAATTTAAACGTGTTTGTAACTATTTTATTAATTTAATTGGTCCTATAGATAGATTAATATTTTTTTATTGTCGTCATTCATTTATTATTTCGTAGAATAACAGCGTCATTTCCCGCACATATCGCGACCAAAAGCGTATCGTTATTTTTATTTGCTATTGTTGTTTAGTGGACCGCAGTTTCCTCTAAGGGAGTTTTGGTTAGGATGGCTTGCACAATGTTACTAGCTATAGTCGACACTTTGACGTTAGCTGTGACTTTAACAGTTTTTTTTACTTTATGGCTAGCCGTAATTTTGAAATGAAATGAAATGAATATTTATTTGCTCAAAACATGGTTTCAATAGATGGTAGGTAAATTACAGAAGTCCTCACATTTTACCAACATTATGGCATGCAAATTTATAACAATTATAGAAAATTTAAAAATATTATAATTAAAGATACATTTAAAGTCACACTAATATACTAATCAATACTGAATTCAAATAAAATGTCAAAGTTTGGTTAAAATTATTCAATAAGTTAAATTACCAATATACAAGACAACATCCAATTAATTATTATCCGTAAAAATGTCATTGATTATATAGATTTTTTTCCTCGAAGCTATTTTATGAGTCCGCGCTTAAATAAATTCTATGGAAGTAATTTGATTTGATTGGGAATTGCATTAAAAATCTTGATATAGGTCTTTCTGGAGACGTCACACTCTACGCCGACGATACTTGTCTTTTTTACTTTGGTGAAGATATAGAAGACATTACTAGTCAGGCTCAATGCGACCTGCAGAAATTACATGTATGGTTCCAGCAAAATCTACTAACTATAAACATCAATAAGACACACTACATGATTTTTTGTGCAAAAAACAAAACTATTCCAAACTATCCACCATAACATATAAACGACGAACCACTTACTGAAGTAAAATCCGAAAAGTACCTCGGCCTTATTTTAGATAAACACTTAACCTGGAAACCCCAACTCGAAAAAATTCGTAAAACATTATCAAATTTGATGGGTGCCCTACGAGGTACCGTACGATGTTTTCCCAAAAAAGTAAAATACATTATATACAATTCTCTTATAAAGTCTCACGTACCTTGTGGAGGTGTGGGGTTCAGCCGCTAAAAGTAACATAAAACTTATTCAAACTGCGCAAAACAAAATTATAAAATTACTGTTTCATTTGGACTTCCTCATGCCAACAAAAACTGTTTTCCAAAGGACTAACCTGATGACTATAACTCAAATTTATAAATATCAGACATGCATACTTATACGAAAGATACTTATGAAAGACATACATTCGCTAATAGTATTTACGAAAAAATCACAATTTCAGACACGACTAATGAGGAATGCCAACAACATCTGCTTATACGCACCCCGCACAAACTACGGTGCCAAAACTATTTTAAATGAAGGAGTAAAAATTTACAACAGCCTTCCAAAAGATATAAAAGAAATAAAATCATCCACCCTATTCAAAAAGAAACTTAAATTTCATATAATGAATGTATATTTAAAAAAAAAACACCAAAACAACTTAAATAATATCTACTATTTATTAGAATTGTTATAATGTTAATTTAATGCTGAATTCGTATGTTTGTTTATGTTCTTAAGTGTAATGTTATAACGATAAGTTACCTAATGATAAATGTAAACGTGTTCATCATGCTAAAAAAAATATTTGTTTTTTTTCAATTTGTATTAATGACAGCATTTGTATTATTCAATTGAATTTTAATGTATTTTATAATAACTTATTTCAATTTTATACTAATACTTACTTATGTCGAATGAATAATTTATATCTATCCAATTGTTATCAAATATCATACGTAATGGGTCCGCTGCTCTGCACTTATCGCGCGTAGCCTTGAGTTACGCAGCGACATGCTAACTTATTAAGAATACCCACTTATTGTAAACAATAATATAACTTACTATTTTCTATGTAACTTTGCTGCTGGAAATGTAATATTTAACTGCACCGGATATTTCGCTCCGCGTATAATTTTTAAGTAGTAACTAGTGTTTCTCATTTTAAGTGAATATGTATTCTGTTTTGAGAAATAAATATCTTAAACCATAAACATTGAGAAATTATAAGTAAAAGAAAAGATCTCGTTTACTTCATACAACTGTATCCATCCTGAGGATATAACTATACAAATCTAATATTATCTTCTTAGGGCTGATTTTTCAATAGTCAGATAAGAAATATTCATAACAAAAATTCATACGGCTATTTGAAAACGTCACCTAATTGTCAGCAATCATACGTTACAGACATTTTTTTAAAACCTGTCTCTTTACAATTTATCAGACTGATAAGTTTTACCTGACCATTAAAAAAAACGGCCATAAATATCTAAGCTAAGAAACAAAGCGCGGTATACAAACAAATGAAAGATGTCACTCGCTGGACCTTGAAAGTTGTTACAGTTGGCATAGCGACGAGTTAAATTCTAAATTCTGTTTATCCGTTCTAATTACATTGTTTGTGAGTGAGCCGTGCCATCTTATTTAATTGTTTTAAAGTATACAAACTCTTTTCAGACGAGGTCACTTTTATTAGATTTTCTTTTTCGTTCAAGACTTCAACAAAAGAAGGTAATCAAGTGGACCTGTATGCGTGTGAATCATCAGAATTGAATAACAATTAATTTTGGGGGTCTATTAAGGCTTTCTAACACGTGTGATTTTTTATAGGTGTATGTATGTTGATATTTGAAAAAAAAAGTTATATTTCAATCAGATACCGTTCAAATTAGGTTACAGTGTAAGTTTCATCAAAATTGGTCCAGTATTTTCGAGATATAAATTAATAGTTAAAAATTAAAACGCCCTTAAAAACTGAGCTTAAAATAATTTCATTTAGGACAAACTAATAATTATTTTGGAGTCGGTGCTTGCACTGACTTACATCATGCCCCGACTCCACAAGAATTCTTTCTCTAATATAGAATATAAAATGCGTAAATTTAGGTTTATAAAGCGCGATCTGCATATGACATCAGATAGGGCTCGACAACTGGTTCATTCAATTTCCATTGCGGTCAAGTCTCATGCAAGAAACCCAAATCATGGAGTCCATTTGAAAAGCAAATTTTATAATTTTGAATCAAGATTTGTAATTTTATTTGTTCTTTCTCGCTCAGTTTATCGTGACAGTTTAATACTTCATTCTTTTGGGTTTCACAGAAAATGACGTTGCAAGAGTCTAGAACATTTTTCGAATCCCCAGTGTCCTTGTATTATACGCGTGTCAAAGAGTTACCTTTTCAAGCATTATTATATTAGGTGAAGCGTTATGTAACAATATTGCACTACTCGTAAACCCGTCCTTAACCTCATATTCTCCCCAAAGGTGATAGTATTCCTTGCCTTCGGTGCCCCGCAAAGAACCGTTCACGTAAACTCGTGTATTAACGTTAGGGTTGTCAGTGACTTTGACAGCACGCAGTGTATTTGATGGTATTTCGACATTTTGACTAGTAACAAGACACATTTTGAAATTGTGAATTTTCTCAAATATCACGGCAGAAGGTGTCTTTGCGATAATTATGTCTGGTTTTTAAGTGAAAGTATAATGTATAAATTTACCGTTTCTTTTATGCCCTGTACCTCAACGGAAACTTTTGCTATGCAAACTGGAGGAATCAAATTAATGCCAATACCCCTAAGAAATGGTGAATCCTCAGGCACGACTATGTCTAGGTTAAGTTCCGTGGCCTTAGTTAGCTTTATGAGGGAGCACGGACTTCTTCATGATAATCTATACCACGGCCGTGTTCGGTCTTGGTCTAAGCATAATTAAGCTACTTGTTTCTCATTTTTGTTTGTGTCTTTCTCGTTATCCTTATTAATGAGTTTATTTTTAAAGCAATGGATAGACATATGCCCTGATCTGTCGCAAGTGGTGCATTTAGATGAAAGTTTTTCGCATTTGAAACTGGGGTGTCCCATTTGGTCGCAGTTATAGCAAGTCATTGTTATACTACTATTACTATTGGGTTTTGTGCCCGTAAAACCCTTACGATCATTCCGAAACTTGAAATTTGAATCATTATTTTCGCGGCTATGACCTACTTTGACGGTCCTAAAATATTTTAACACCTGCTCCGGTTCGGAAAATTGTGCAGCCTGTGCACCTACTTTGATAGCTCTGTCTTCAACACTGTATAGTAAGCAATCAACAGCCTGTCGCCCGTAGATTCTACAACGATTTAACAAATTTATTTTCGCGTAATAATAATGCTCTAGCGAGTCTCGATATTTAACCTTCTTAGCCAGCATTTCAGTCAAAAGCTCAGCGTAGTCTTCGCGAACAGGGAAAGACTCCACTAATTTGGTTTTTCATTCGGCCCACGTAAACAGCATTGATGGTAAACTCTGGTACCACGACCTCGCTACACCCGATAACTTGGGCAAAGCGTAGTGGATTATTTCCCTGTCCTCCCAGCCGTAAATTTCGGCGCACTCTTCAACCTTTGTTAACCACGTCAAAACGGTTTGTTCCTTTGCCATAGGATCGAACTCCTACCGATCGAGCACTATGTTGGTGTTAAAAGTTAACTTAGTCTTGTCTGAACTCTTGACTGTTTGCAAAATGGACAAAAACTTATCTAATATAACATCAGTTGAATTGTTGTCTTTAAGTTTCTTAGAACTAGGTAGTCTATCCGAGTCTCGTGATCAACTACGACTCCTCTTCCTCTCATACCTTGATTTCGGATAACCCTGATCATTTCGTCTCTCCGCGCGCCGACTTGGACTTCTCGCGCTGACGCACACGTATCTACCAGATCCATCGCTAGGTGAGTGACTCGGAATTCGCCTGGCAGGTGTACGGAGGGACCTCACATCACCCCTTTGCGATTGAAGTATTCTACGTTCCCAACGCTCTCCATCGGAATTCTCATGATGACTAACCTCGGTATAGCGGCACTCCCGCGATACCCCTGGTTGCTCTGAACTTTGCCTCCACATTTTAGCCTGACCCTCACACCTGGGTCTTCCTGGCCACGTCACCAAACTAGACTCACGCAGTCTAGAATTATGTGTATCTCGACCCTGGCCTTCAAACCTGGGCGCACCTGGGTCTGGACTAAAAGCCGTATTGTCCCGGCTACTACTCCTTTCCCGATCCATTGCGATAACTGAAACTGACAGACCGCAGCTTAGCAAATCATACAATAAAAGCATTAAAAAGCCTAAAATTAAAATTTTCAGTTTATAAAAACATTGTGCCGTAGCCGACCACCTAGTTTTAAGACATATGAATGCTTATCATTCAGTAAGTATCTTTACTAATATTATAAAGCTGAAGAGTTTGTTTGTTTGAACGCGCTTATCTCAAAAACTACTAGCCCGATTTGAAAAAATATATTTTTGTGTTGGATAGCTAATTTATTGGAAAAGGCTTTATCAGGCAGCGACAAGAGGGGAAATAGCAAACTCGAAACGCGCGGACGAAGTCGCGGGGGACCGCTAGTTATAAGATAATATCTCTTTTCAATTAGCTTTACTGAGGGGTGAACTCGTTTTTTTAAATATAATATGTATTTTTAACTTATTGTATAAAACTATGTTTGCAACGTACAGACCCGTAAAATACCAAAATTTTAAGAAATCTTACCGTACTAGTTTGTATTTAGTTATCTGTACTGTAAAAATAAATGTAGAAAAGAACATTTTCAAACATTTTCTTAACAAACTTAACATTAACTACGGGAAAAGAAAAAAATATACGTAGAAACCCCATTTTTACATACTATCACACCTTTGGTCACCTTCAAAGTGCCTAATATGTATAAAAAATAACAATGCATAATATCACTTTAATACACTTGAAAGATTTAAAAATGGCGGTGCTTACGTTTTCAGTTTGTAGGCGTAGATCGAAAAAGAAATCTTTTTTTTCGTCGATCCCACTTCTGAAGCTGTGGGACAGCCTCAGAAGGTTACGGGACTTGGAGAAAACAAACACTCGTACTCGAATCACTTTTTATATTTTGTTATTATCTAATACGTCTTACAGCTCACCGACGAATGCCGCCATGACAGTCGCCCTTCATTTAGTATCACGAGGGTCAATACACTATCTTATTACAATATTTTGATGTACAAATATCCTTAATTTGGTATTTATGCTTTTGATAATTACTGACAATAGTAAATGATGCTATCTATATATTTTAATTATTTATAAAATATAACAGTAATCATAACAAATAAAATCAATTTACAATTAAATTATGCTGTTAGGCTTACCATAATTTACTAGGCTATTTAGTAGGCTTACACAAGGATGCCTTGAGTGACTCCAAATCAGGATGAGGCTTTGAGCAGGCCTTTTCCTCCAAGCGTTGCCATATCTTGTAATCCAACGGACTCAAATCTGGACTGGAGGAAAGCCAGTCTTCGTGCCGGATAAAGTCGATTTCACGCGACGCCAGCCAGTCTTGTGTGTTTTTCGCCCTATGAGCTGGCGCAGAATCTTGTTGGAATACATAGTGCCTGTTATTTAACATGGTATGAGATACAGGTTCCACAAGGTTCTTGAGGACTGTATTTTGATACACAACTGCATTGGTTTTTACGCCTTTCTCACAAAAATGTACCTCAGTTAAGCCGCAGTAAGAGACTCCCAACCAAACCATGAGCGAGGATGAAAAATGACCTCGTTGGACACGTGGAATACGGTTGTACACTTTATCATTTTGTTTGTTGTCGCTCTCTTTCTACGGTGAAATTTATTTCATCCGAAAAAATAATTTCTCGATGCCTTTTTCCCGCGTACCGCTTCAACAAAGCGCGGCATCTCTTCAGTCTCAGGTCCATTAAACGAGCGTCAAAACGATGTTCTGTTTTTCTTTGATATGCCCTAAGCCCTAAGTCTTCATTTAACACCCTTTTCACCGTGTTCCTGCTGAACCCCATATGAAGGGCCCACAGTTTCTGCTTACGTATGGGATTTCTTTGAATTCGCGCCTTCACAGCTCTTTAATGACTGCTGGAGTCCTAACAGAGCGAGGGCGACCACTTCTTGACGTGTCATCTAAACTAAAGTCTTCATTGTATCGTTTTATGGTACGATAAACGAATCTTTTGGTTATATTAAAAATTTTCAGTAAGTTGCTAAATGTGGTTCCAAAAAAGTCGGACTGTTTTGTTCTCTGTCATGTACACATTGTCAAGGCCGGTCGTGATCTAATATCGAATCACCAACAGTAGAGGATTCATTTGACTCCAACAAGGCGACATGCGACACTTCGCTATTAACGCAGTTTACATGTACTCAGGATTAAGATGAAGAAGAACAACAAGAAAAAGAACAAGTTGAACAAGAACAAGAATATCAAGAAGAAGAATTCGAAAGTAACGACTCGGACGATTAAATTTCACTACTTTTTTCCAACTTCAATTGCTTTTATTTTTTCAATCTCTGCTAATATCCATTATTTTGCAATAGATTCAAATTAAATAGGATCACAACTGACCTGTGGAAGAGGCCTACTGGGGAAAACACGTTAAAAAAACTGGCCAAGTGCGAGTCGGACTCGCGCACTGAGGGTTCCGTGTCAACGTGTCACTTAGTAAAATTCCACAATGTGTTGTTGACAGCAAATATAACTTTGTTTTTCATAGTGATTGTATGAAGCACAAAGTTAAGTTTGCGGTTGTTGAAAATGTACTATATCTCAAAAACTTCTCGTTCTATCTCGTTCGAACCAATTTTCGTTGGAGGTATTTGGTAAGATCTACAACATGTTTTTTTTTTTAAATTTACACTAGCTTAGTTTAGAAGTTAGATGGGGGGGACGCCCATTTTACCACTTTGAAAGCGTCTAGCTATGAAACGTTAGACTTTAAAAGAAAATGGTTTTAGAAACATGTTTGTCATGTTAAAATACCTATCAATAGACAACCCACACGCATAGGTTTGATTAAAAAAAAAAAATTTGGGTTTTGTTTCATGTATGGGCATACATGAAACAAAACCCAATTTTTTTTTTAAATCACCCCCCCCCCCTAAATATTATTATTTTTTATTTTTTGTATGACAATTGTAAAGCGGTTAACTGGATACATCTTCATACCAAATTTCAATAGTGTGATGCTTAAAGTTACAGAATAAAGTGACTGTGTTCCGTTTTTTGCCATTCGGCTACGGAACCCTAAAAAACGCGCTTAATACATTACGCGGAATGTGATGCCATTCGGCTACGGAACCCTAAAAAACGCGCTTAATACATTACGCGGAGTGTGATGCTTAAAGTTACAGAATAAAGTGACTGTGTTCCGTTTTTTGCCATTCGGCTACGGAACCCTAAAAAACGCGCTTAATACATAGGTGACATGGAATCGTGTGCATATTATGACGAATACAACTTTTACAACTTTTGAATCGTTATATTTCAAAAACGGTGGCTCGTAGGAAAAAAAGTATTGATACATTTTTTGTAGATAATTTTATGATCTACAATTTTTGACCGAAGTATTTCTATGATAAAACTTACCGTTTTACTGATAATCGCGAAAAACTATTTTTTTATCTTTTACCTTCAATTTTTTTTTCCTTACAGAGGAATGATGGGGAACTTTCTAAATTAATTTTTCTTTGTATTTTTAACAATCTTACCGATTTTCAGCTTGGTGGGAATTTATGTAGCTTCGAATGTCTAAATTGACCGGACTATAAGAATTTTTAAGGATTATGGAATGATACAAAAGTCAATAGTAAAAAATTTATTGTAAATAAAAATATATTTTACCCGATTTAACGTAAAATATAATTCGTTTAGAATCATCTTAAACATATGTACAAGTTTGAATATTTACAGTTAATTTCTAACGGCCTATACTACGTTTATAAAAGTATTAACTAAAGTGTTAGGCTTAATGGCCTAAGCATGATAATAACCAAAGATAATAGAGATAAAAAGGGTTTAATGCACTGTTTAGTAACACAATTGTTTCTGTGATTATTAATAATAATGACAATACGTTATAGAAAAATAAAACACAATCCATGTTGACATTAATTGAAAACATTAAAGCCATTTTCATATCCACATAAAATGTAAAGTAAAAGAGACAACCTTGGATCAAAAAATACTTGCATAGTTAATTTTCAGTTTTAAAGAAATCTTCATTTTATTCTAAGAATTTATGCAGAAAATATTTCAATCTTAATTTTCAATCAGTAGTAAGAACTGTGTTATAATTTATATTTGTGTGTATCCGCTTCTGTATACTCAACGCCGGATACCAGCTAAAATGTTTAATAAAAAACGTAAACCTAATTAGTTGGACGTTGTAATAATAACATAACAACCTTCTAATAACTCAAACACAAATAACATTATTAACATTGAAATGGCATAGCGACCGCAAAACTGAGACATTTCTGACGTCACATTTGTCGCCTTCGTTTTCTTTACCAATAAATGTACTCCGTATCATCCTTATGAACTAAACGATCTTTATTTTACCTTATTCACCACCTTACTTCGTAATTATAATATGAACGAAGTATATAAATTGGAAGAAGACGAAAAAAATTAAGTTAGAAACGTGTCAGTTTCTGAGTTTACCATAGCCAATGATAACGTATTCTAAATAAAATATCATTGCCTATAGCAGAGCGGAGATGGAATTGTGTAAAGCGTATCGTAAGCGAATTTAATCGTATTCATTTAACAGTTCAAAACGTACGGTATGATTTATCAAACGTTTTGTTCTTTGCCGTTTGAGAGACGCTCAAATGAATACGATTTTTTTAACCAATTCCACCTCTGATGGACTAGGCTGATGTGATGACATGAATTTAAATTACATTTCAAGATTATCACAATTTGGTGAATTAAAAAACTTATCGCACGGTGTTAAATTAGGCATATGACTAGTTTTTGTGATCTGTTGACATCATTTAAAACTACACAAGTTTATTTTCAAATTAAATTATTTTGTTTGTCGTAGACTTAAAAGTTGATTTGGACATATTTTTTTTAGTATATTTTAACTTAAACTAAAAAATTAGAAACATCACATTGTGAACAATAACACGCACTTATTTTCAAGTGTGCCTTTAATAAAATGTACAAATTACTACTTAGTACACTTACATGAGTTTTTAGAATGTCATAAATCAGAAATTTTGCTGAGATTTTCTCACTTTATAAATAATACAAGATCACTTTTTGAGGAGTTTCCTGAAAACATTCGACCGTACATCTAACTACCGTCTCAAATGTAATGTGAATAACTGATACAATTTGCTATAAATTACCATAACTACTATTTTCATTTATTTATCTAACGTTGGCATGTTGCACCCCTGTTTCCATGTTTCCTACGGCTATGTTCACTCACACTAAGTGGGGGCTTCTTCGATTTGGTCGAATAGTTTAGGGCTTTCCTGAGTCCGGTTCAGAAGAAAATCCAAGTCGTTGGATATTTTGTTGAGCATTCGATCGGTTTCGGGAGAGTCGAACGCTTTGTTCCACTCGCGGTTCACTTGTTCAATGTCGGATTTCGGTTTCGGGTCTTCGGGGATCTCTATCGAGGGGAGGGAGGTGCTGGAGCTGAATGTTTTTGTTTTTTTGAGGCAGCTCTTGATGGGTGGAGAGGGGATTTTGGAGACGTCGGGGTTGGATTGGACGCAGATGGAGCAGTTTTCTTTGGGAGGGTCGTATGGTTCGAAGTCGACGGAGCAGGTGAGGAGAGGGGTAGGCGGTTCGCGGGGTAGGGTGGGCAGGACGCCTACTTCCAGACAGACGCGAGCCATGTACTCTGGCTGGGAGGGGGCCCGCGGGATGAGGTCGCAGACGGCGTGCGTGGTGAGGTGGTGGTCGTAGCGCTGCGGGCTGAGGACGGAGTCTTTGTACTCCACGCACCGGACTATGTCCGCGCGGCTGTCCGGGTTCGATTGCCGCCTGTAATGCAATGGTGATGTTAGTTTGATGTTATTGTCGAATGCCTTGTGATGTGTATGTATGGTTCAAGATACAGATCGAGCCACATAGGTTACATATCAAAATTAATGAAAGTTATTATTGCAACTTATTACTGTAAGGCCCTGTTCTACTATGCTAGACCGGTAAAACTGCCGGAAGAGTTAGTAGCGTAGTAGTACATACGTATGATGATGATGATTGACTTTTATTTGTTATATTTTTTAGACAATCGTTTCATCGAAATGATGCCACAGACCACATAGTTCACTCCGTTTGTCACTTACCAATCAAACCTCGTGTTTGGTTGTCTTCTCATTGTTACATTCTTAACAGTGTTTTATACTAAGGCTTGATTATCTCCTACGCTGATACCGGTCGAGCGCACCGCTTACTGTTCCATTAGTTCCATAGAGACATGGAACATTGAGCTTATACGTATGCTTGCCCGTCGTACGCGACCTATATCAGCGTAGAAGGAATTCAGGCCAAAAACAAAAAATAAAGAAACAAAAAGTGTACAGTACATAATTTACCTAAGCATCCCGGTCGGGCTCTCTAAACCCGGCGCACGCCAGTACGACGCGACGGGTGACACTGGCGACGACGATGACTCCAGCATGCCGACTCCTCCGCGGCTTTCTACCTCGCCGCCTTGTTTTATGTACACTGGAATAGGGTGCAAAATTGTTTAAGCTACATATGGCATACTGATCACTTTGTAAAATTTGAATTAATTTCGACTGCCTCGTTGATGTAGCGGTTAGTTCGCTGGATAAAAATATTGCTGGATTTTTCTGTCATGAAAGTACTCGGAAACAGCACGGAATTTGGTTATTGATACCAGATAATGATAGTGAAGAAATAAATAGTGCCCTTATGTATTGAGCACACACTTGAGCACTATAAGCAAAGTCCCGCACTGATGGCCAATCTCAATTGAGATTGACTGCCGTGGTCGGAGACAACTAGCGGGCCTAAAATGCGCGCCTCTTTATCTTTTCTACAAAACGAACGTCTTTTTTATCATATTCAAAAGGTTGTTTGTTGTCATAAGCAAATTCAATGTCAATTCTTCAATGTTTTTTCAAGCAAAAAAAAACCCTTACAATGTGGGACACCATGTCGTTTAGGAAATAAGATTATTTTATCGACGAGATAAACAACGATACAGAGGCGTGCATATTAGGCCTCCAGGAAGATGTTAGTAGGAATTTCAGAAACTTACAACTAAGTGATGTGTCTCCAGCAGGCGAGTCCTGCCAGTCTCTATGAGGAGTGAGAGACAGCACGCGCCGCGCTGACCGTAGGCACTCCTCGTCTCGTATAACGTAGCACACTAACATTGCTACACCCTAAAAATAAAAAAATATATTTGTATGTGACCGATCAGAATACAGTCCCTTGAGGTTCTGTATACTGTAAACTTGGCATAAATTAAATATATTCTAATTTAAAGCATCTTAATTTTTTGTTATGTTTTTAGTTAGTTGTATGAAGTAACGTAATACTCGTACGCGGGTAACAAAGATAAGAAAAAAGTAGTGCACCAAATGGGCGTCCTTGCACGACTCCCCGCCACACAGTGGGTCGAAACAGTAATATGAGGGACATAGAGATTTTTTTTGACAAATCGTAATTTTTTGGATGCCTTACGATAGTCCTTTAGACACTCGTAAAGACATGTTATATAACATTTTTCACGAAACCTAATAGTTTGGCCATAAAAAAATAATTTGTGTTTTTTTTTGTATGAAACAAGGCTTAAAGTACTAAATATCTCCCAGGAACTGCTTGACCGTGCCTTATAATAACTTAGGTTGGCATAAGTTCATTGTGCACTGACATCCGAATCTATTTTTAGCCGCTCCAAACAGCAATTTTGCCTGTTAAACAGTTCGGAAAAAAAATATTTTTGATAATCCTATTATGGGGTTATAATTACAATTCTAAGAAAAAGCGTCGATTAGGGTACTAGGAACTAATTACGTAATTAGTCTACATTGTTCTGTACTATCAGAATCTTTGAAAACCTTTTTTTTATCATCGGATGACTTTAATGTAATAATGATGTCAGGTCATTAGGATATTAATTATACAAATAAAGAGATAATGGTTTGGGGTTTTACCTGCTCCTGTTAAAAAAAAACCTTTTTTCTTAGAATCGGATTACTTTAAAATAAAAATTAATTCGGGTAATTAAGTAAGACAACAGAGAATAGCAATTCCATAAAATATTGATATAACTTCTACAAAATAACACATAATTATAAATATTTGATTAATAGTAATTGATTAAAATCTTACAATGCTAGCTTAAAATATATAAAATCTAAATTATAACAAAAACAAATATTAAACAATATGTACAAAAAATACAAAGCTGAAATTCTACAGCACCAATGATAATATTAGAGCTTTAAAAAAGATTGTTCGATATACTGTCTGTTATACTTAAATAATGATCAATATTGTGCTCAATATTTTCTTCATTTATAATTTGTGGCCAATTATTTGGGGTTTCTAACCAATCTCCGTTTCTTCTTAAAAATTGGAGAAATGATCGATGGAATTTTGTCCACCTACTATTAATATAAGCACAAAAACACTGGCAAAACTTTTTTAATTTAACACCGTTTTCTTCTTGTCCCATTTTCTGCATAAGATGATAATATAACTTTTCACTGCCTGCCAAAGATTCTAACGTTTCCCTGAGGATTACGAATAAATCTAAATTATTCACAATGGACTCCATTGTAATCGAAGTAATAGATCGCAAATCAAGTTAAGTGTTACTGGTAAGGTTTTACTGCATACACTATTTTTTAAAATGAATACACAGTTCCAGGTTACTTACTCCCAACCCTTAACCATTGTCTCTTTAATATCCTAATTACCTGACATCATTATTACTTTAAAGTCATCCGATGATAACAAAGCAAGGTTTTAAAAGATTCCGATAATACAGAGAAATGTAGACTAACTACGTAATTAGTTCCTAGTACCCTAATCGACGCTTTTTCTTAGAATTGTCATTATATTCCCATAATAGGATTATCAAAAATATATTTTTTTCGAACTGTTTAACAGGCAAAATTGCTGTTTGGAGCAGCTAAAAATAGATTAGGATGTCAGTGCACAATGCACTTATGCCAACCTAAGTCATTATAAGGCACGGTCAAGCAGTTCCTGGGAGATATTTAGTACTTTAGGTCTTGTTTCATACCAAAAACACAAATTATTTTTTTATGGCCAAACTATTAGGTTTCGTGAAAAATGTTATATAACATGTCTTTACGAGTGTCTAAAGGACTATCGATCGGCATCCAAAAAAATACGATTTGTCAAAAAAAAACTCTATGTCCCTCATATTACTGTTTCGACCCACTGTGCGCCATACCGTTTTCTCTATTAAGCGTAATATTTGAGACACCATTGACATTAAAACCGCACTATTAAAAATGATTTGCATTTCTTACCAAACTTATTGACATGTCAAATGATGTAAATTATACGAGTAGATTCGACGATATAACTTACATTAGCTAAAGCCGCAGCGGATAACGCGGCGACGTGGGCGACCTTCCTTTCGCCCGGCTGCGCGTAGACCACGCCCGCCGCCTGCGCGGCTGACGTCGTCACTAGTAATACTAGGGTGTGACGGATTACTCGACTCCTGAAAACAAATGTATGAAGGAGTATTAGCAGCTGTAGAAGCTATAGATACTGTTCAATTTGAACTGTCAGGTATATGATGAAACCATTTTCTTAGTGCAGTTGTTCTATCTCATTTTGCTATGCTTAAGATGTACTGTACTAAAATAGCTCGTTTCTCACAAACCAGACATGTGGTATAACGGTCGAGATCTTTCGTGCCTAACCACCTTGTGGGTGCCGACACAGCACACGCATACAGCCCTGTAAATGTATAAAAGCATAAAGCGCTTTCACTTCTCATCGTTTTTTGTTTGAAGTGATGCTGGTTTTATTTCGTGTGTGCAATCGATTTTCGCTAAAAAGTGGTCAGGTGCGAGAAACCTTGTCCGTACCTCCATAGGACTCCATCTAGGACCTACTTAGTATAATAATTAAAGACAAGTCTCGAAAAACATCGTCTCCAGCTATATTGAGTTCTATTATTTATTGTGTTATGCTATTTGTAAGCTCACGTGGCAGTAGGCAGAGCACATAGCGCGAAGAACTGATGGCCGTTGTGGCAGAAAAGTTCTAGATTAGAAGAGACCTATTGACCAAAAGCGTAGCGTGGGACGTCATCCGACAAGATGGATGGACGATCATGTAAAGATCGCAGGATCACACTGGATGCAGACCGCTCAAAACCGTGAGGGAGGCCTATGTTCAACAGTGGATGTCCTTTGACTGATAATGATGATGATGAGTTCTATTTATGACAGTGAATATTTTTTCTGATACTTTCTACTATCTCGTTGCATATAACTTCTGGCTTTATGAAACGAGATAGTAGGCACTACTTGCATCAGGCGCGAATATACCGTTGTGGGCACTGTGGGCATGCCCACAACCCTAATCAGAATTTAGAAAGGGCATGGCAGGATTTTTTTGACATTTTACTACATTATGAAGCGTCTTAGACCAATATTTTGTTCTCAATTCGCGCGCCCAATAATACTTACCATTTTCTTGCTTTTACAAGCGTCGCGTTGTGAACCAAATAAAAACGCGCTCGCTACGCTCGCGCTTTAATTTTTTACATGTTTTTGGTTTGTTGAACGTCGAAAATTATAAGAATTTCGTATAAACTTCTAGTCATACATTATGAAGTGTCCTAACCAAATATCTTGTTCTCACTTCGTTAGCCCATGTTGTGAACCAAATTTTGACGTGCTCCCTTCAGCACTTTTATTTATATAAAACGTTTGTGACTAAATTGTTTATTCGCTTTCCTGTTATCCCCCCCCCCATTAAAAAAAATGCGTGCCCACAACCTTTTTGAGAGCCTGATCCGCGCCTGACTGGCATGACTACTGCGAACACTAACCGGTCCTTCAAATAGTTCCTCCTCTCAGCAGGTACGTGCGTGATGGTCCGGAGGCACGCGGCTGCGGTGGCGGCGAGCCAGCAGCCAGCCCAGCAGACCAAAGCACTTGGAATTGATGGCCGTTGGGGCAGAAAAGTTGTAGATTGGAGACCTTTCGACCAAAAGCGCAGCGTGGGACGTCAACCAACAAGATGGACGGACGACCTTGTAAAGATCGCAGGTTCACACTGGATGCAGGCCGCTCAAAACCGTTGGGGAGGCCTATGTTAAACAGTGGATGACCTTTGGCTGATAACGATGATGATAAGACCCATTTATGAAAGTGTTTTTTTTCTTATCTTTACAAGTAAAGATCGCAGGATTACACTGGATGCAGACCACTCACAACCGGTCGCAGGAAAACGTTGGGGGATGCTTTTGTTCAACTCTGAACGTCCTTTGGCTGATAATAATGATGATAAGTCCTATTTATGAACGTGTTTTTTTTTCTGATACTTGCATATAATTTCTGGCAATATGAAACGAGATAGTAGGCTCTACTGGTGAAATTATTTTTTTGTCTCATACTTCCTACTATCTCGTTTCATGTCACTTGCGTTACCACTGCCAACACTAACCGGTCCTTCAAATAGTTCCTCCTCTCAGCGGGCACCTTGTGCGCGATGGTCCGGAGGCGCGCGGCGGCGGTGGCGGCGAGCGCGAGGCACAGCAGCACAAAGCGCTTGGAATTGATGGCCGTTGGGGCAGAAAAGTTGTAGATTGGAGACTTCTCGACCAAAAGCGTAGCGTGGCACGTCAACCGACAGATGGACAGACGATTTTGTAAAGATCGCAGGATCACACTGGATGCAGACCGCTAAAAACCGTTGGGGAGGCCTATGTTCAACAGTGGATGTCATTTGACTGATAATGATGATGATGAGTTCTATTTATGAAAGAGCACATTTTTTCTGATACTTTCTACTATCTCGTTGCATATAGCTTCTATATATGAAACATATATATCTATACTAATATTATAAAGCTGAAGAGTTTGTTTGTTTGTTTGTTTGAACGCGCTAATCTCAGAAACTACTGGCCCGATTAAAAAAAAAAAAATGTTGGATAGTCCATTTATCGGGGAAGGCTTTAAGCTATATAACATAAAGATATGACTCACAAAACCACAGCAGCAATGAAAAATGTTGCGAAAACGGGAGAAAGATATTTCTTTTGAGAGCTTCCGCTGCGTACGCTGCGGAAACCACTAAAGTTACACAAAAAATATGTATGACAAGATTGTTTAGCATTAAGAGTTCTATAATAAAGTCCGCGACAGCATAAGTCTATCTTTTATGGTCGACTTACTAAAACCTCTTTTATGTTAATAAATTTGTAAAAAAATAATGCATCATTTTCAGAGGTGTATTATACACACAGGTATTCATTCTTATCAAAATAAATAGATTCATCATTACAAGCATTTCATTTAGAACAAAGTTGCCCTTTATATCATTTGATTCCAATAAATATCTTAGGAGCTATCACAGTTTTAACATAACTCCGCACCTAAATAAAGTTCGCAGCTTAAGTACAACGTGCGCTTGCGCTAATTATATTATAAAGCTGAGTTTGTTGGTTTGAACGCGCTTATCTCAGGAACTGCTGAACCGATTTGAAAAAATATTTCTGTGTTATATAGCTTATTTATTGAGAAAGGCTTTAGGATATAAAACTTCACGCTGCGACGGGAGGGAGCAAACTCAAAATGCGCGGACGAAGTCGCGGGGGACCGCTAGTATATATATGAAACGAGATAGTAGGTGTTAGCGCACGAGCGGCGGGGCCCTCGGGCGTAATCGGAGATCTTCGGTTTCGATGCGGCCATTCCACTCATTATCATCGTCAGAGACGCTCGCGCGCCATCTCTCATTACTATACTGCCAAATTTGTACTCACCGTTGTTGGATTAAATATTCATTACCTATTCCAAGTTTATTTTCATCGCCACGAAGAATCTCCTCCAGTAGGCACTACTGGCAACACTAACCGGTCCTTCAAATAGTTCCTCCTCTCCTTGGGCACCTTGTGCGCGACGGTCCGGAGGCGCGCGGCGGCGGTGGCGGCGAGCGCGAGGCACAGCAGCGCCAGCAGTACGCAGCCGCACGCGCACACCGCCTGCGCCGCCGCGCCCAGCTGCAGCGGCGCGCCGCCCCACAGCCGGGCTGTTAGCCAGGAGAGAGTGCACACTCCTGCGAACAGAAGGAAGGGATGTCAGTGGCCTTGTGTTTATGTAGAGAACTCTTCCTTTTGGAATTGCATACTATTTTTTGGTAGTCGGAAAAGCTAAATTTTATGGTATTATCTATATAAATATATACCTAGTCAGGTCATAAGTTCTGTCACATGTGTAATATGAAATAATTTAGACATGTTTATTATTTATGTATTACATAAAAAATTGAATAAACTTTTTTCGAATTCAATAAACTTTTTGTGGCCAGCATTCCAAATTCAAAAGTTTTTATTGTGTGACAGAACTTATTACTTACCTGACTATGTTTACCAGTATGTATAAAAGAAACTCGTGGTAGTTACACTATTTATAACTCAAGAACGGCTAAACCGATCTGGCCGAAAATTAGGGGGGAGGTAGGTTAGAATCAGGAGAAGAACATAGGATACTTTTTATTCCGTTCGAAAGGGGCGGGGCTGGGGTGGGACGGGGCTGGTGCGAAACGGTGAGGAGGTAGTTTAGAACCAGGAGAAGGACATAGGATGTTTTTGATTCTGCGCGGTGGGGCCGGGGTTGGGGTGGGACGGGGCCAGTGACGAAACATTTTTCGCTGAGATCGCCTAACTTATAAAATAGCTGGGCGGGACGGAGCCGAAGCTAGGCTCGGGATGGAACAAAGTTCGCTAGGTCCACGCGCATAACTGAAATGTACCTCTTTTCAAAAGCAAATAAATGATCATATTTAAAAATATGTAACTTACCAGCCAACAACCCAACGGATGGCGCCCTCTGAGCCCGGCCGGCCAGCTCTGCTTGCAACAATAAAGGCTGCGCACACAGCGTGGCGCAACCGGCACACCAACACGCTGCACACACCCAGCCGAGCGCACCGGGGCATGCCTCCTCCTGTCAACAAATAGCTCAATGTCTAAAAGATACATTGTATTGACGAGTGCGTAGTGTCAGATATCTTCCTGATTATGGTTTTGTGGAGTACGTGTCAGAGACAAAACCATCGGTGTCGGTGTCGGTGCCATCACTTTGACCATCAAGCATCAACTATCACAGCAGCGACTCCAAAAAGAAATTGTTTGCCTAAAACGGATTCCTTTCCTTTCAATGGTGAAGAGTTTATTTAAGACTTTGTAGTGCATTTTGGTTTTGAAGTCGGTTTTTACTTTTTTAAAGTTTATTTCTTTTATTGATCAATAGATATAGATGATTTTTTTTTAATAAGGTGGCCCATATCAAAAAGTGGTTCAACTGATTTTTAGGTTTTGCGCATTTAACGTTAGGTACACGTTGGATATGCACTAATGGCTGATGCGTTTTGTATAAAGCCATACAAAATGCCGTTTTACGTAGTGAGATCTCATACTAAGAATCTCAGCTTATACAAATTTAAAAATACTTATCTTACCTGTACGGTGTTCCATACAACTTTAAATGATAGATGATTGATAGAAGAAACGTAGATTTAATTGATATAAGTAATATGCTAACGACAATGATAATGAGTGCACGCGATGATTGCTGGTTGCGGACTGAAGTAACATGCAGGATCGGGTTAAATTGTTAGTAAGGCGTTTCAGGTGAGTTAGTAATGCTGAATGGACAAAATGTACGAGTGTTGTACCGTACATGCTGCGGGGTAGGAGATTTAGGGGTAGGATGCTGTGATTAATAGCGATGATAATGATGATGATATGATAAATGATACAATATTTTATTAAAGATTACAAGTCAAACTTATAAATTTTAACACAAATTATTTTTTTAAATGATTGCGGAACGAAGGGGACGTCACCTTGTTGACTAGCCGCGCGTATCTCAGGTCGGCCAATTCGATGTCGTTGCCCTCGGACGATGATTGATTCGCTGGCTCGCGATATGCTGTAGCTCTGCTGGTCGACGCGTGGTGCAGCGGACGGGGCGCCGGCGCCGGGCTTAGAACAGGAGGCGGCGGGCTGCGAGCTTCGATAGCGGAGCTTGGTCTGCTCACTAGATGCTTGCGACACTTGCGCAGTCGGCGCCAGATTAGTGCAATGCTTCCGCAAATGACGACTAATAGTATTATGTGAATCAACACATATTGTGTTATATCATGAGATGTAGCTTTGTTTGATAAGATACTGTCTACGTCAGCATTCTTTAGTTGTCTGATTTGCGATCCAATTTTCTTCAATTCATTTTGTACTTGAGTTTGATTTAATAAGTCTGCATCCTCCATTCGTGTTTCTTCGTTTTTCAAAGTAGAAAACTCCAAATCTATGATGTGGTTTATAGACGGTATTTCAATCTTCAACACGTCTGCTTTTGTTTCCAGGTTTGATTGTAGTGTATTACGGGAGTATATCGTAAATTCTTTGTTCTTGATTATGCAACCTTCGCCGAGATTGATAATACCGCTTCCGTTTAATTGCTCGGACGTAACTTGATTCCCACAAATGATACGTACTCCGCAAGGCTTGCAACATGAGTACAGATGATTGTTCGGTGCATGTAGTTGTGACCACGTAGGCAAACACGTCATGGTGCTAGTGACGCAGTGATTTGATACGTCATCTTTTATGCAGAGACTTTTGTCTGACGTAGTGTGCTGTATGGGCATTTGTAACGGACACAAGTATGTGTTGTCGTCATACTGATTACATGCCTGTAGATCTGAATGCGTCATGGTTAGAAACGAATCCTTTTGTATGTTCATTGCTACGTATTCTGAGATAGGTTTTATGCTGACCATGCTGTTTCCGATTTTGTGCTGTATTGGTATAAGATGATAAATGTCATAGTTATCTCTGGCGATCAATGGTATCTTGATTTCAAAAATAAAAAAATGATTTGTCAGCTTTGCCTTCACTTTCAGGAGTTGATACAGTTTAGGCAGCTCACTCATTATACTGTTCATTGGTAGTGACAAATTCTTTGGCAGTTGCCCTGATAAGATGTTGCCCTGAATTAAATCAATTCTTCATTAAAATAGTAATGTCAATAAGTATTTTGTCAAATTGTTAGTATGTCAAATATAAAGTCATTTCTATCTATCTAAATAATAATAATGCGGTCATGTTAAATTAAAATTAAAAGAAAAAAAAATTACAATCAAATCATGTCAATTTTCAATTTAAATCACAGATTAGTAAGAGTTTAAATTATATAATGTCATATCTAAATATATTGAAATTTATCATTGAAATATTCATTTATATTTTAATATGCCTTTTTAACTAAAAACTTCTTTAATTCCCTATCAAATTTAATACCTTGGAGGGCTTTAATAAAGTTAGGCAAATGGTTATGTATCTTTATAGCCATATAGTAGGGACCGACCTTGAATAACTCCAGTCTGGCCGGAGGCAAAATAAATTCACTTGCGCGCCGCAAAGCGTAACGGCTCGACGTGTCATTAAAATGCTGAAAATATCTACTGTGTTTTCTTATAAAACGACATCATTCGAAGATATAGACGCAAGTCACCGTGAGTATTTCAAATTTTACAAATAACATTCTACATGTGTGTCTCGGCGCCGTAAACGTAATTATTCTAAGACATCTCTTTTGTAACACAGATACCGCATGCACATTGGTGGAGTTGCCCCAAAACATAATCCCGTAACGTATCCAGGCAGCAGCATGGCTATGATACGCAGTAAGCGCACACTCCTCATTTGTGTTTCTTCGAAATTCGCGCAGCGCGTACGAAAAACTACTAAGCCTACTCACTACGACTTCTACATGCGGCTTAAATGAAAGGGTTGAGTCTAACGTGATTCCAAGTAGTGGGAACGTATTTACTTGCTCAATCAACTCTCCCTGATGTGATATGGACAAAACTAATTCCGTTCTCTGATAGGGCCTAAATTGCATAAGTTTAGTTTTCCCAAAATTTATTGTAAGACCTATTTCTTTTAGTTCAGTTACTATTTTATGTAGACATTCACTAATAATACCCTGTATATTGTCTATATTATTTTGATCACAAGAAATCAAAAGCGTGGCATCATCCGCAAACAGAATAATTTTATGTGAAACTACTGAAGGTAAATCATTTATGTAAGCTAAAAATAACAAGCAGCCCAATACACTGCCCTGAGGTATTGAGTCTGTTATAGTTTGAGTAGTGGAATTGACTTGCTTAAGTTCTTTAATTTCCCTATACAAATGCAAATTTGTACTAATTGTTTCCTATTGGAAATATAAGAAGTGAAAGATAGCGTTCCAACACCTTGCCAGTAGGGATCCATGTCATAGTAAACGACAAGGTTTCATTCATTTCTTGATAAGTGCATGACGGCAATCTTGTCGAAATAAACTGTCTGATTTGGTTTTAATTTTTCTATATTGTAGTAGGTACATTGAACGGGTACGAACATGATTGTAAGTATTTTGATGGCTAGAGTTTTAAGACTTGATGTTATCCTCCTTGGTCTTGTTTTCCTTGTTGTCTTGTTATCAGGTTGATCTCGATGTGTGTCTTGCTGATCATTTTAAATATTTACAGGTAGAGGTGATATTTTCACAATAGGCCTCTGTATGATGCCGTTTTTGGTTTTTAGACTGACGACTCGCACTCGGCCGTCCTTTCCAGGATGTAATTCAATTACTCTGCCGAGAGACCACTTACCGCCGGGTAGGTTTGAGTCGTGTATGATGACAGTTTAATGAAGTTTGTAATTTAAATTTAAATTAACTATTTAATAAATCAGATATTTAAAGATCATTTTTTTATTTAACAGTGATCCTTGCTCTTTACCTTGTAATATATTACGCAGGCGTAGGCTTTGGTTGATGAGTCACAAAAACCGTGAAGCTCGATTTCATCGTTTTTGTGGCTTTGTAACCATCTTGGTACTTTGATATGATTGATGCCTTCTAGATCGTCCTTGAAGTCTGACCAATCTATGTTGATTTCACTGTTTCATTCAAGATCTTGTAGCCAAAGTGTTTGAAACAGCAGTTAGAGTTTTGTAGTCACAGGAGACAGCCAACCGAGTGGGTCAAATATTTTCGAAATTTCTGATAATAGTATGCGCTTAGTGAGTTTTTGAGAAGGTGGTTGAAGCTTCAATTGGAATGTTAATACATCTTCCTGAGGTTTCCAGCTCAATCCAAGTGTTTTTGTTGATTCAGCATATTTAAAATTGAAGGTTTCTTGATTATTTTCGGTTGCTGTTCCGTTTTCCGTGAGTCTAAACTCAGGTTTGTTGGAAGACCATTTACGAAGGTTAAAACCGCCTGATTTAAGCAATTTTATAAGGTCCGCTTGTAACTCCTTTGCTTCGCTGATGCTGTGACTTCCACTTAAAAGGTCATCCATGTAGAAATCTTCCTCTAATGCTTGTTTTGCTGATGATTGATATTTATGACCTTCGTCTACCTGCTAACTGCTTTAAGGTCATCATGGCTAGGAATGGTGCAGCCTAAGTACCATAGGTAACCGTAGCCAAGTTATATTCGCGAAGTAATTCTTGTGTGCTATTTCTCCAAATTTTTTGGTGGAGATTTTGATCTTTATGATGTACCAAAATCTGCCTAAACATCTTCTCAATGTCGGCAGTAAATGCTACTTGATATTGTCTCCACTTTAAAATGAGCGATAACAAGTCTTGTTGTAGATTAGGCCCGCTATACATAAGTTCATTGAGACTGAGGCCCGATGACGTAGGCGATGACGCGTTGAATACGACACGAAGCGCCGTCGTCGTCGAGTCAGCTCGTATTACACAGTGATGAGGCAAGTAATAGTTAGGTGTTTTGTTATCGTTGCCCTTGACCTCTTTCATGTGTTCGAGATTGATATATTCGTTAATAAATGATTTGTACTCTTGAGATAGGGCTTCGTTTTTTCGGATTTTTTTCTCCAGCTGTAGGAACTGTGCTACAACTCGCTGTTTAGAGTCGCCTAATTTCTCGGCGGCGTCTGGTTTCATTGGAAGCTTTACAATATAACGCCTGTCTGCTTGGCGTGTTGTTTGCTCTTTATAATGCTTTATGCAATGATGATCTTCTTGGGACATGATTTTCTGATTAGTGCTGATGTCTTCAACGCTCTAAAACCTTTGAATGTCGTCTATGTTGTTCAATGGTTCTCCCTTGTTTTGTCGAAAAACGTTTGATATAATTTCACTTTTACTAATCACTCTTAAGATAATAGTTGTTTAACATAATTTTGTTTAACATAATTCTTATAACAGATAATATTTGTTTGATATAACAACGTTTGTGCTAACATTTAAGAGGCATAATCATCATTCGACGTTATAATCATTTCATATATTTTTTGTTTTATCTAATCTTATTTTTATAATTATCATTTTACATACTTTTATCAAGTATATTGATCAGTTCGCCTATATTGTTATTTTAAAGACAGCATATAGGGCATCTTGAGTAAAATAAAGCTTTAATATTTTGCATTTAAGCACAAAAAAGGAGCGCCACCGAGCACCAGAACTCTCCTCTGTTGGTGTCGTCTAGGTTAGGTTAGGTTAGAACAGTGATCCAACAACGCGCGAAGGCGAGCGAAGGAAGCGAGCGTGCCGCGGTAGCGGCCGCCGAGCGCCAGAACTCCCCTCTGTTGGTGTCATCTAGGTTAGGTTAGGTTAGAACAGTGATCCGACAACGCGCGAAGGTGAGCGAGTGAAGCGAGCGTGCCGCGGCAGCGGCCGCCGAGCGCCAGAACTCCCCTGTGTTGATGTCATCCCCCTTTGTTATTATTTAAGTTCAGTTATAAAGTTTCGGTTAAATAAAAATGAGATTAAGCACTCATTAGGCCAAGCAAACATTATGTCATGTGATATTAGGCAAAGTGAAAATTCGATGAAATGAAATTATATTACATGAACAATTATGTCAATCAAAATTAGATAAAATAAATATTATAGGAATCGAATTATTATATCAACTGAAATTAGATGTTTTAAATGTTTGTGAAGTGAAATTATATCAAACGTTGTTCGACAAAACAAGGGAGAACCGTTGTTCAATATGACATTGCATTGGTATTGAGATGTCTTTACGTTGCCACATAATAACCAACCAAGTTGAGTCTGCTGTGCTATGGGTTGAGATTCATTCACACCCTTGATAATTCCTTCCTGAATGATGAGTGAATATACTTCGGCGCCCAATAGTAGATCGACAGGTCTGCTGATGTAAAACTCGGGGTCAGCCAAGGTAATGTTTTCGATATATGACCATGACGGTTTTGAGAATGATTGATTAGGTAGGTTATTGATCAGGTTGTTCATAATGATTGCTGTAGTGTTGAATGTATAACCTCCTTGAATTACTGATGCTGTTATCTCAATTGAGTCCTTGCTGTTGTTGGTTTGTGAACCCAATGCAAATACTACGCCACTGCAGTGACGCCGGGGTAGTCGAAGTTTCTGTGCTGTGTTCTCAGTGATAAGGGAAATCTGAGAACCTTGATCGATGAGTGCTCTCATAGTGTGATAAGTGCCTATGTGTAGTTAGATAGGTGATAGTTGATAAGTGCTGTTGCTAATAGGATTTCCGATGAACAGTTTTGTGATACATTGACGCTGTCCTTGGCCTTGTTTGAAGTGTTGGCAGGAGACTTGTTGAATGCTTCATGCAATAAAGTGTTGTGTGATTTGTTACATTTACTGCAAGTCCTTGCGGAGATGCATTTGTTCCCATTATGATCGTATAAACAGTTAATACAAAAGTGTAAGTTATTAACTGTTTTCAATTTCATTTCATTCGACATTTGAAAAAATTCATTGCAGTTAAAAATACCATGTTTTTCCTTGCAATGAGGGCATCGTAGTGCTGAAGATGCATAAAATGCTTTAGGTGTCGGTTTGCTCTGATATGCGTTGTTTGCTGGGAACTTATTAAGTCCGATAACGTGGGAAGGTCTCGTGGGTTTTTTAACGATTCGATGTAGTCTTTGTGTGTCTCACTATCCAGTTTTTGAGACAAGATATGAACGATGAGAGGGTCCCAAGTTGAGGTTTTCACTCCGAGAGCCTTGATTGCGTTCAGACATTCTTTAGAAGTATCATGAATTTTCTTGATATGTGATGATGTTTGCTGTTGCATAGATGGTAGTTTCATAAGTATATTGATGTGAGAACTGAATATAAGTTTTACGTTGTTATATCGGTGATTTAAGATATCCCAACACACTTCATAATTGTCTGAACTGATGTTTAAGTGATTGATTAGCTTTTCTGCTTCGCCCGTGACCTTACTTTTGAGGAATTGCATTTTTTGCGCACTAGACATGGAGCCATTGCTGTGTATAGATTCTATAAACAGATCTTTAAATGATATCCATCTATGATAATCACCATTGAACGTAGGTTTGTCCATAGTCGGGGTTGATTGGGTTTTATATGATGCTGACCACTTCTTTTGATTTAATATTGTTTTGATCTCGTTGTATTCACGTTCATATATGTTGTAATTCATATTGTTGTCATCGTCGTCTTCATAGAGCTCACTGTCTATCTCCCAGTGTAGTGAGTCGATAGTATTCCACCGTGACTCTATGATTTTAAGTACATCTTCATATTGCCACTTTTCAGTGAGCTTTTTGAAGTCAATGCTGGAGATTGTGCGAGAGAAAGCCTTGTAGTTACTTAACTGCTTGCGAAGCATTTCGTCTAATTTGCTACTAGTACCTCTACTTTTCCTTTGATCATGTTGTTCCTCGTTCGGTTCCAAATGCTGCTGGGACCTTGCCGGAGAGACGGGAGGTTGAATAGGAGCGGAAGTGGCTGCTGTGGCTTCGGTGGCAGGCTGAGGGGTCGTAGCCTTCAGCGGTGCTGTCGACGGTGTAACTTTCGCTGGGATGTCCTTGGATGTACTAGTTGTAGGTAGTGTTAATTTTTGCACTGAGTTTTTCCATGTTAGGTTTTGCTGGCTTCTCGTGTGATTCTGGATTTTGCTTGTGCAGTGAATACAGCCGAAGGTACTCTTCTAACTGTTCATAGTAATTCTTGGTTCTTTGATAAATTTTGTTTTTGAAATAATCATGATCAGTAAATTGATAATCGATTATTTGTGTATGATTGCTATGAAATTCGTTCCAATAGGCTTCTAGTGTTGATATACGCCTTTGGATAGCGGAAAAGGTCTTACGTTCAGGCCCATCCTTGTTGAAGTTGATGAAAATGCTTTCAAAGGCTTGCATTAACTGATACTGCGTGGTGATAAGATCTTCCATTTTGCTTGAAAGATGATGTTGCATCGATGATGATGATCTGCTGAGTCAGTTCTGTGCCCTTGGAATTCTCGTAAATATAGAGTGCGCCTTCTCAATCGAGCCGGTGATTCTCGCTTCTGAGAGGCCGGTCGACCGATTCGCTATCACACAAGAAAACACAAAAAACACAAAACTTATGATTCTTTTATGCTGGTATGATGATAATTGCTTCACGATGAATGCTCCTTTAGTTTTCACATACAAAAAGAGTTTCATGTGTCACTGATAGTTTTTGCTGATTTTGCTAGTTCGTTGCACCTCACACACGACGAAATAACCCGAATTGTTTATTAGAGATATAACGCACACGCGAGGTCCAACAACTCGAAGGACCATAAAGTTGTACGGTGTTCCATACAACTTTAAATGATAGATGATTGATAGAAGAAACGTAGATTTAATTGATATGATAATGAGTGCACGCGATGATTGCTGGTTGCGGACTGAAGTAACATGCAGGATCGGGTAAAATTGTTAGTAAGGCGTTTCAGGTGAGTTAGTAATGCTGAATGGACAAAATGTACGAGTGTTGTACCGTACACACCATAAAATGGTATCATAGCAGAGTCAAGAATAAAAACCATTTAATTTTATTCCTTAAAAAATATTACATTACCTGTCTAGTATCACATTCCAACAGCGCCAACATGGCTGCGGAGTGAGTGCCAGCAGTTGCTGCCTTCAGCAGTACAGGCAACCTGGCCTTTCTGCCAGGAACCAAGCTTAGGAGTTGTAGAGCGGCGGCGGCTAGGCACATGGCGCCGCTGAAGCTCACTGTGATCTTGACTACGCCACGAAGGTCCTTTTCTACGTCTGTCTGGGATTAAGAATAGTAGATGATAAAACATTTATTTATTTAAAAAAAACATGCTTACTAAAATAATATTCCTACATATTGCAGAGTTAATGCGATACGAGCACAAGTCAACAGTAGTTTTAATCAGAGAAAATACAGGCAGTGAAAATAAAAATATACAGACAAGAAAAGGAAAGTAGTCGGATAGGAAAGTGGGTAGTAGGAAATAGGTGTTCCAATGTAGATAGAAGGTCTCTTAAAATTACATTAAGGTTTTAAAATCATTTTATCTGAAAGTCATACGTTTGTAAGATAGACGTTTCCAAGTGGTAAAATAAGCTTCCCCCCACTTAATTTTGAACTAAGCTACTGAAAATTAAAAATACACGATGTAGATTTTTACAAATACTTTCAACGAAAATTGGTTTGAATGAGATCGCACTAGTCCTTTATGAGATAGAGGACATTTTCAACAACCGCAAATATAACTTTGTCATTCATATAGTTATTATCCTTAGTATAGTTTTTATTCTGTTAACAAAATATTGTGGTATTTTGGCTAACTGGGAGTAAGCGGACCCCGAATTAGATTAAAGTTGGCACGGCACCCCCAAAGCGCGAGTCTGACTCGCACTTAGCCGGTTTTTGAAGTAGAAACTAAACCAACGGATTGCGAGGCAACGTGTAGTAGTCTGACAGACAACGCTCACCTGTTATTCTTTGTCTAGTGGGTGTGTGGTCGCAGTCAACTAAAGTCTCCTATAATGTGCCTAGCACTTACCAGCGTGGAGCGCGCGATGGTGAAGAGCGCGTAGGTGCCGAGCCCGCGGCACCGGCACGCCACGTGGCTCGGCTCGGGCACGCGCACCTCGCACGCTTTTGTGCTCCATGCGCGAGGTTCTGACGGAGTGCGAAGACCGCAGGCTAGTTTTGATGCTGTGCAATTCAATGGTATTTAAAAAAACACAATATATATTAATATTAATTGCACTTGAAAAAGTAACTTTGGCTGTGTGATAGACGAGGAATCGAACCTCGTGCCTTACGCTATCCGGGCGTATACCTATACCACTCGGCCACCGTCACATTAGCAAGCTTATTAAATTTTGCTAGCGGTAGGGGACAAAACACTTTAAAAATGTAATAATAATACAATATATGTTTCCCTAATGGTTTAGAATGATTATAACACTCACAGTGTCACATTTTACACTCATAAAGATGAAATAAGAAACAAAAAATTTTGCGCACGGGCGGGACTTGAACCAGCAACTTTTTGCCTTACGGGGCCAATATGTTTCCCTATTTATGCTCTCCAATCGAAGATCTTCAGCTTCACGCTTATGGGACCAACGTTACATTTATCAACTAGAGATAGAGATCGATACATATGTTTCCGGTTCTTACTACACCAAGTTATCGAGACTCAATGCTTAAGTTCTTGACATACGTGAACAGCAGCGTAACTTAGTGCTGCAGCAATCTTTTGACTTCTGCGCTGCTTGCTGACACCTGCCCTTAGTGCGCCGTTTGCTCACAGCAGTACCTACTGCTACTACACCTAGTATACAGAGTATAAAAAAGTACGAGCCAAATTCAAGGGAGTGGTTGACAAACGAGATTAGAATAAAGTAAAAATATAAAACATAATTTTAAAGATAATTATAAAAAAGAAAAATGTATTCATGAATCGACTTTTCACTTGAACTTGGCTCGTACTAATCCTTAATATTTTTCCTGTATTCTGAACTTGATTGACTATCAATATCTTGAATATGGCTTGTACTTTTCTACAGACTGTATATGTCACCGTTATATTGTAATAACCGTGATATTACAATCTTTCGGTTCTAAATCCGGTAGATTGTAATCTGTCGATTTATAGTGAACATACTCGCCATGGTTGAGCATTTACATGTTGACATGTAAGTGTATGTGTGCTACAATATTTCTTGTCATGCGTGAACAGTAGTTTCACTGCACAGTATACTGCAGCAACATGTCGACCCATGTGACGCTTGCCAACAGCTGGGCCTGCTGTGACGCTCCAACATGTTCTATTGGCTACAATCTACATACAAACATAAGTTCATAAAGTTACAAGACTTACCAACAGCACTATAGTTCTTGACATGTGTGAACAACAGCGTCACAGCACACTGCACTGCAGCAACCTGTCGACCCCTGCGACGCTTGCCAGCAGCTGGGCCTGCTGCGACGTCCCAACATGTTCTATTGGCTACATACAAAATTAAGTACATAAAGTTAAAAAGACTTACCAACAGCGCTATAGTTCTTGACATGCGTGAACAGCAGCGTCACTGTGTGCTGAAGCGATCTGTCGACTCCTGCGCCGCTCGCTGACAGCTGTGCTTGTTGCGATGCGAGCACGTACTCCACCTCTCGTCCGCTCCTGGGAACCGACTGGCTACAACCAGGGCAGGTGCCAGGGCGAAATAAAAGAGAAAAATAAATTTAAATAATATAAATAACGAACATAATCTCAAACTAATCAGTGAAAATTTTGAAGTATAAAAGAACTAAGTATGCAGAAGATATAAGTGAAATTAACGATTGAGCACGTCAATAAAAATTAAGTTAAATAAGTTTTACTAAAAAGGCACCTGGTTAACATACCAATATTTCTAAAAGTGAAAGATAAATTCAAGCCAATTTGAGTCAGAAAATAGTTTTGTGGAAGGGATTTTTTTGAACTTCATGATGAAGTGTATTTTTTTACTAAGGCAGATTATAGAATTCTATTGAACTATAGCTGATGCTCACCAGAGAGTTAGATAATTAACAAAAAACACTTATAAACTCACTTGAACTGAATAGACCTCCTCAGTGATGGCAGCCTAGCAGCCAAGTTATGGTACTGCACGGCCACCACCGAAGCATTCCCAGTCCTGCCCACCAACTCCACGCCGACGGACGCCAGCTGCCACTCCTCAGCCCCAGCGGTGGGCAGGAGATCGAAGTGGGCCGCGTGGTCATCTAAGACGGGTTTGGTCTTGATTGTTAACTCTTGGAGACGGAGGTCCACGTTGGTACGCATGCCGGCCGTGTCGACTACTGCATTTTGGAGAACGTAGACTTTCTGCAAATATGATGTAGTGTAGATATAGGATTTAGCCAAAACGTTGTGCTGTGAATTATGATGATTCTGTCCTTTGAGCAAGAAATTTAAAAGGTATATATAAATAAATTTTTGATGTATCCCTGAACAAAAATGAAAAACCGGCTAAGTGCGAGTCGGACTCGCCCACTGAGGATTCCGTACCAACTTTAACTGAATTTAGGATCCTTACTTCCATTAAGCTAAAATACCACAATATTTTGTTGACAGCAAATATAACTTTGTTTTTCATAGTGTTTGTATGAAAAACAAAGTTATGTTTGCGGTTGTTGAAAATTTGCTATATCTCAAAAACTTCTCGTTCGATTCCGTCCAAACTAATTTTAGTTGAATGTATTTGTTAAGGTCTACATTATATATTTTTTTTTCAAAATTTACACGTGCTTAGTTTAGAAGTTAAAGGGGGGGGGGGGAGACGCCCATTTTACCACTTTGGAAGCGTGTATCTCGCAAACGTTAGACTTTTAGAGAAAATGGTTTTAGGAACCCCAATGTCATTTTACAAGACCTATCTATAGATACCCCACACGCATGGGTTTGCTTTTTTTTTATTTAGTTTAATGTAGAGGATATCATTATTTTATCCCTTAAATATCATTATTTTTTATTTTTTGCATAAGAATCGTAAAGCGGTTAACAGGATACATCTTTCTACCAAATTTCAACTATGTAATGCTTAGAGTTACATAATAAAATGGCTGTGACATACGGACGGACAGACAGACAGACAGACAGACTTGACGAAACTATAAGGGTTCCGTTTTTTGCCATTCGGCTACGGAACCCTAATAGCTATTCCAAAATCTTACCTCCTCATCTAAAAAAGCGTCCGGATGCTTTAGCAGCGAGTTGTATATCTTCAAGAGATGCTCAGTGCTCTCCCACCTGTCTTTCGGTCTTCCAACTCCTGATAGCAGATAATGCAACATGTTCCGAGCATGCAAGAGAGGGATGGTGCCCTCTCCTGGGTGCACCGGGAGGGAACGGAGGACGGCGCCGTATTGTCGAGCTACGAGAGATACGTTGCCCCACGAATAGCCGTAGGATATGCGGCTGAACTGGAATCGATAGAAGGCAATGTAAACATAGCCGAGAAGTATCTTGCGATTTAAAGAAATTGTTAGAGACGGAATCGGTATTTGCATGAAGAGGGTAAAAGCGTCTGCTTATTCCTTACCTGCTCGTAAATATCTTTTAGTGAGTCAGCAATACAGCCAGAGAAATCGGGCAGTTTCCATTTAACGCCATGTTGACCAGTCTTTGGTTCGCAGAATCTGAAAATGAAATGATTATTCAACGGTTAACATTATGACTACTAGTGAACTTAGCATAACCAATCTTAGTCATGTTTGCCACGAGAATCGATATGCTTACTGATAGAATAAACAAATAAGAAGGGTTTACCTGTTAGTTTCACCCGTATGGCCTGGTGGACAAGAAGCTGATGCATGAGCCCAAGGCGCAGTCTTAGGCCACCTTAGGCCGTGTGATTCGCTGGTCTCGCAAGCCTCATTAGTAGGGCCTAGCGCCCACATGGTCACGCTCTTTGCATTGGTGCCTGCTACTGATGACACTTGACACCGGAATTCACCTGATTTCTGGTAGGAGAAGAGAAACAATTTGATCGAAAGCTGTCATGATAATAACTTATGAATATTTTTGTAAAACGATACAAAAATATTCACAAGTTTAGGTGCGCTGCCAGTACACATTAAAGCCACAAATGATTATTTGACAAAAAAGTGTTTGCAAAAAGAAATGATTATTTGACAAATAAGTGTTTGCAAAAATAAATAGGCATTAAAGCAGGGATGCACAGACCGCGGCCCGCGGGCCGCTTGCGGCCCGCCGGTCGAATACTGGTGGCCCGCCGACAGCAAAAATAATACTCTCGTACATTCGAAAAATATTGAATTCTATTCCAGAATAAAACCAAAAAAAATATGTTCGAAAAGTAATTTGAATCTCGCGCGCGCGCTCTTAAGTGCACGAATTCCCGATTGCTCGCGTAGGTAGATACACGAAGCTTCCAGATCCGGTTTCGAGATTTCTCCAGACAGTTTTCGACTCTATACGCGCGGTATAAAAGCCACGCTAACCGCAGCGACCCATAGTTCGGTTTTAATTTGAGTGAAGTGTCAATAGTTCTAGTGTAGATTTTAACTCGACTAGCCGGTGTCATATATTTTGATCCACATTCAACGTAGATTTCCCGTCAAGTGCCGTGTATAATTGTGTTGTGAAATCGTAAGTAAAACTCTGTTATTAATAAGTGTTTCCCTACCTATTTAAATCAATTATTTTTGCTAATTTAAAAAAGGATGGGTAATTTAAGTAGGTACTGTAATTGTTTTTAGGTGCTGTGTTAATCCTAGCCAGGATTAGAACGCAACATGGACAAGCCAGGACCTAGTAAAAAACGTAAGGTTTAAGATGAAAATCGGCAGTTTCAACAAATTTGGACTGAGAAATACTTTTTTGTATGGTCGCATAATAAAGTCGTTTGTTTAATTTGCAAGAATTCTGTTGCGATTGCAAAGGAATATAATGTAAAAAGGCACTATGAAACGCAGCATCCTACTTTTACCAAGTTTACAGGCGAATTACGAAAGCAAAAAATGTTGTCTTTAAAACGGGAGCTTATTGGTCAGCAAGCTATGTTTACAAAACCCATCCAAGATTCAGAAACAGCTACAGAAGTTAGTTATGAAATTTCTCGAATGATAGCAAAGCGCAGTCGCCCCTTCAATGATGGGGATTTTGTAAAAGAATGCATAGAAATTGCCGCTAAGAAAATGTGTCCAGAAGCAGCAAAAAAGTTTGAGAAAATTCAACTGAATCGTATGACTATCCAAAGACGTATTATGTCTTTGTCAGGTAATATTGCGGAACAATTAAATGAAAAAACTAAGATCATTGATTTTTTTTCATTAGCACTCGACGAATCCACTGATATTACTTCCACAGCTCAACTTCTCATATTCATACGAGGTGTTACTCAAGATTTTGAAGTCTTAGAAGAGTTGTTAGGAATGTGTTCATTGAAAGGTCAAACCAGAGGAGTTGATATACTCAATGTACTTTTGGATGAGAGTTCAAAAACTGATTTGGACTTATCAAAATTATCGGGAGTTGCCACTGACGGTGCTCCTTCGATGATTGGTGTCAATTCTGGGCTAGTTACTTTGCTGAAAAAGCATCTGCAAGAAAAAAACATAAACGCTGAAGATCTCATGCAGTTTCACTGCATTATACACCAAGAAGCCCTCTGTTCTAAAAAAATTGAATTTCAAAATGTCATGAAAGTGGTAGTTTCGACTGTAAATTTCATAAAATCACGAGGACTCAATCACAGGCAATTCAAACAATTCCTTGATGACATCGAAAGCGAATATGGAGATTTACTGTATTATACAGAAGTAAGGTGGCTAAGTCGTGGATTGACCCTGGAACGATTTCTAAATTTAATAGAAGAAATTGGAATATTTCTGGCGGAAAAGCAAAAGGATGTCCCGGAACTTAAAAATCCTGATTGGTTGTGTGATTTGGCTTTTTTAGTTGACATTACAAATCATTTGAATGTCTTGAACACACGGCTTCAAGGCAAAAATCAACTGATATCCCAGCTCTACGCTCACGTATCATCCTTTCAATGCAAGCTGACACTTTTCAGATCGCAATTGAATTCTGGAAATTACAATCATTTTCCGAATTATAAGAAAATGGCTGAAAAATTCAACAAAACTGCGATTAATTTGAGTTATGTAGAAAAGCTAGATATTTTGATTCAATCTTTTCAAGAAAGATTTTCGGAGTTTAAAAAAGTGAAACCTCTGTTGGACATATTCAGCAATCCTTTCACGATTTCAGTTGAAAATGCGCCAGAGTCAATGCAGTTAGAAATTATCGACATTCAAAACGACCAAGATTTACGCAACAAATTCAACGAAGGAAACTTGCTGAACTTTTACCGCTGCATTGATAAAAATCCGTACAAAGAGTTGCGCATAAACGCTCTGAAATGTGCCAGCTTATTTGGTTCTACCTATATATGTGAACAAACCTTTTCAATACTAAATAATAATAAAACAAAAAATCGAAACCGCCTTGCAAATGAAAGTTTGGAAGCAGTTTTACGTGTTGCTACAAGTAAATTTGAGCCAAATATAAAAAAGATTGTAAGCACTATGCAGTGCCACGCTTCAAATTAATAAATTCTTTTTCAATTTTAATACATAATTATCAATTCTTTATTGTCTTTAATTACCTATACTTCTGGCGGCCCGCCATCAATTCATAATTTGCCCGAGTGGCCCCTAGTCTTAATAAGTCTGTGCATCCCTGCATTAAAGTAACCTTAATCATGTTAAATACTTGTAATATTCAATATAACCGTTACTTTGACCTATATTTTTATGCTATAAAGTTTTACAGTCACTCGTATTTAACCATTGTTATAAATAAAGTAGGATAGTGTTACCGAGCCTTAGTAAAATCACGAGAACATACTTGTTTCTGAAGTTTACGCGAAAATTACTCATCGAAATAAAACAACTTTTTTACGGATTAACTTTTCGCGAGTTTATTAATTTTATCCCGACGTTTCGAACACTTTACAGCGTTCGTGGTCACGGGTAGACTAAGATGTTATTTGTCATTTACAGAGTTTTAAAAAATATACATTACCGTCACTCAATAATATTAGTTAACGTTCCTATCCACGCAGAAAGAGCTAACTCTGTGTCTTGTGATCTTGCAGTGAGTGGTCTAGCTTGGGTCCTAGTTAGAACTGGATCCCATGTAGGTGGAATTTTCCAACCATCTTCTCTGTTAAAATTTGGATGTTTTCTTATTTCTATAGCTTCGCGTAGAATACGTGGATTGAACCGACGTTCTTTTGACAGTACTTTGGGTTGGTCAAAACGTATGAAGTGGTTGGGTTTGTCTAAGGTCGGTTCATTCCACGTATGCTACGCGAAGCTATAGAAATAAGAAAACATCCAAATTTTAACAGAGAAGATGGTTGGAAAATTCCACCTACATGGGATCCAGTTCTAACTAGGACCCAAGCTAGACCACTCACTGCAAGATCACAAGACACAGTTAGCTCTTTCTGCGTGGATAGGAACGTTAATTAATATTATTAAGTGACGGTAGTGTATATTTTTCAAAACTCTGTAAATGACAAATAACATCTTAGTCTACCCGTGACCACGAACGCTGTAAAGTGTTCGAAACGTCGGGATATAATTAATAAACTCGCGAAAAGTTAATCCGTAAGTTGTTTTATTTCGATCACGAGAACAGCTCAACTTACCTGCACATTATAAAGCTTCAACACACTTCCTGCAGGGTAAAGGTCTTCCCACACCTCTCGCCCCGGTGCCAGCGGTAGCAGGGTTCTCTCACGAGCCCAGCTGAAGCCGAGCGCGCCATGAACCCTGCCAGCCCCGGCTAGGCAGGTTATGCTTACGTTATCACCCTGGGAAGAATGCAAAATTAAGTATAGGAAACTAGTCTCATTTCTTGCTAATGGCTCTTGGAAAGATTGTTGCTATTACTTTCTGAAATTAGTAGCAAAGCTATGTTTAATTTGATTTATTGGTGAATGTATGTATTAATTGGATGAGACCGAGATGAGTACTATTTATCGATGTGTTAAGTAAATCTCTGCATCTATTCGTCGTACTGGGTTGGCAGCAAAGCAGATTGTCGCCATTGACGAATGACGCAAGCCGCTGGTCTTCTTTCTCCGAACTCTAACATTAGGCTTCTGTGCGACTTCCGATGTCTTCTTGAGGTAGTAGTAGTTCATTTACTTTAATGACAGTCAAAGTAGACGTGACGAGGGGTATATCTGGAGGTATAATCACTGCCAAAGCATAGTAAAGGAATAGAGGAAGCTAACATAATCAATGGAGAGTAGAAGAGGGAGAATGTTGGGACACTTGATACGACACGACAGTTTTATCAGAACGTTAAAAAAGGGGAAGAATAGAAGGAAGAAGGAAGAAAGGAAGACCAAGAATAAGCTATACACATCAAATAATGCATGGACAACAATGTGGACAATGGTGACGGTCACATTAAAAGTAATTTTCATATACGGTTAATCCAGTAATGTTATTATTTGCTGTCCTTAATAAAGAGAAAATAAAATAAAATAAATGAAGCATAAGTTGAATATTGCATCGTATTTAGAGGTAAGGAAGCGTAAAAAATGGAAAAAAAAACTCCTCCGACGAGAGCTTAGCTCTTAATTTAGATGATGATGATAAGCACCACTAGCCTCAACGCTCTGCAGCTTTATCGGTTCGCGTCGTTTGCTGAGCGTGACGACTTCCCACTGAAGGGACGCGGGGCTTCAGACACGCCTAGCACCGATATGCATTGGCCGAGGGCATATTTGCTTAAATGATGACGATCGTCTAGATGTCCCTGGGAATGATAAGTATTTAAAAAAAAACTAAAAAGAGGTCTCGTTACCTTATTGACGGTCAAAGTGGACGGAACGAGGCGTATATCGGGCGGCCGCAGCACCGCCAGTTTTAGCGCTCTGCACCTTCGTCGGCCCGCGTCGTCGGCTGAGCAAGACCACTTCCCACTATCGGGACGCTGGGCTTCAGATACACCCAGCAATGACATGCGACGGCCAAGGGCATCTTCGGATACTGTGCGCGTCCAGATGTCCCTAGAGTAGGAAAATAGCTTTAAGCCCAAATGTTAGGCAATTCAGACATACACCGCAGGTAGAGCTGCAGTGGCGGTTCTCTATTAGGCTTTATTTCAAACTTTTTTTAATAACGTAAACGCACCGCGCTCGCTGCTACCGACGCGGTGCCCCCTAAAAATCTTTTTCAATGTCGACGTATAGTGGACATGGATAACTTTGACCTTTAACCCTTGGATAGCCAGAGCGCCCGATGGTGGGCGCTGAGCATGAGTTTCGCGATTTTACCAAGCGCCCACCTGTGGGCGCTTTTTAATTACTTTTTTGCAAAAAAAAAAATAGGTTTAATAACAAAAACCTCCGTAGGTATTAATTAGTCTTAATCAGGTATCTGATAAGTGTTTAGTATTAAATATGCTTGGTAAAACTATGATACATACCTGGTAGTACCATCAAAGTTGACTTTGACACCATCTTTGTACCAAGAAAAGGTAATATCAGGTGACCCATACGCCATACAGCTTAAGATGAACTCTGACCCCTCCCATACATCAGGTCGCTGGTTCACTACTATTGCCTGAAACAAAAAATACCATTTAACTTATATCCCTTACAAAAAGGAAACAACACAGCATATTGTAACTGGCAACTCGAGGAATACTATGGAGTTCCTATTTCGAGAAGTAATGTAACTATAAGACGTTAAGGGCAATGGTCAAACAATTTTGCGGTATCTAAATATATCGAATACAATGTATTCTGTCCCCGTTTAAGGTTCAGTGACTCAAGTAGGTAAGTAGAAGAAAACTTCCCCTATTGCATAAGAATTCAGCAAACAACGCCAACAGAGCCATTTCGCTCCCCATTACACCAGACAATAAGAACGTAGCATTGTTTTACCTAAGAATTTTGCGTTAGCAACAAAGCCGGTTATTTCCACCAATAAAAATTAACACCAAAAGGAAAAAAACATCATGACGCTAATTCCAAACGGTCTTGGTACGGCTTCTTCGTAGCTATTAGCGTAATAAAGAACACCGCGTCTGTTTAACGAGGGAATCCACTGGCTGGAGGCTCGCCAACTACTAGTAACAACGAACATGCGCATCTCAAATAATTAAAGTCTCCCCGAAAATTCAGCCTTGCGTTTTGGCGCGAAACCCAAGACGTTAACCACAGAGTAGGCTGCCATTGCCTACGCATCAATATTTCGTCTTTACGGCTTCGACTAAAACCCTCTTTGACAACCTTTTTAAAATGACGACGTAAAACCTTTTTGCTGTTATATTAAAAGTAAAAATAAACGAGGAAATATAGGACTTATAAAAAGAGGTGGTTTTTTTAAAATAGGTTTACCATATTGGCCTCTTTATTCCACATTTAAACCAAATTCGAATGTAATAAAATCGTCTTTTGAGATGGTAAATGATGCTTATAAAACAAAATTACATAAAAGTGAATAAAAGACATTATTACGTGAATAGGGGGTTTAATGGACTGTATTTAATATAATTTTCTTAATAACTCATAAATACACGAAATATAAGACGCGAATAGAGATAGGCTAAAATCAGTTGTAAGAAGCACTCACCTTGCTTGTCTGCAGTTCTTGAGGCAGATTTCGGTAGTAGTGGCTGGGGCAGGCACCTAGACCCTTGGATCATTCGAACTCACCTCAGATACAGGATACCTTTACCAGCAATGTTACCGACACAAATCAGCACCTCCTTCAACGGATCAGCCTTCTCTTCTTATTTACGTGATTTATGCGACACAATCTTTGATCTTAACCAAATAACGACACGATAATTTAAAATAAACGACAATTGCGCGATACCGCGCCGACAGACGATACGATCAGTTCGAGACGATAGTATGACGAGACAAAATTTAATCTCTTTTTTTTAAAAGAGATGATAATGTTGCCAGGCGAAAGTTAAAATAATTTACGCAAGCTTCGATTCTTAACATTCCGCCCACCAAAATACAAAAACTCACTGATTAGCTTAGGTTTTTTTTTACGAAATTTTACTTAATACCTACTACGACAATTTAGGATATTGCATTATTAGTTTTGTAGAGGTAAAGGACACAGCTTCACTACTGGTCTTTTAAGTTCACCAGCCTCCGTGCGAACTGTGACAACTCGACAAATTCCATCACTCCCAGGATGAAGCTGTATCACTCGGCCTATTTTCCATTTCATGGGACTACATTGCTCATTTACAATGAGAACAAGAGTCCCGACAACGATATTCTTCTGGTCATCAAACCATTTGTGGCGTTGCTGCAAGGTGTGCAAGTATTCTAGGTGCCACTTACGCCAGAAGTCTTGATGGATCTTTTGTAGCAATTTCCACCTCTGAAGAGGACCTAATTTTGCATCAACTATGTAACTTTCGGGTAATATAGTGAGCGGTTCCATCGTAAGAAAATGACCAGGCGTTAGAACTGAAAAGTCATTGGGATCAGAGCTAACAGGAGTTAAAGGTCTTGAATTCAACATAGCCTCTATCTGTGTTAGAACTGTGTAGAATTCTTCAAAAGTTAGGCGCTGTGAGCCTATTACACGCGACAAATGAGTCTTTACAGACTTCACGCCAGCTTCAGCTAAGCCAGAAAAGTGTGGACTACCAGGCGGGTTAAAGACAAAGTCAATTTGCTCTGCTCGCGTAGCTTTAGCCATCAAGTCGTGCAATATGTTGGATGCACCCACGAAGTTCCTACCTTGGTCTGAGATTAATCGCGAACAACGACCACGACGCGAAATAAAGCGGCGCAAGGCTGCTACATAAGCTTCAGACGTAAGCTCGGAAACCAACTCGAAATGTACTGCTTTAGTGGCAGTGCAAACGAAGACGCAAATATAAGCCTTAAATGTCCGTAGGCCACGACCGCGAGCTAAACTTATATCAAAAGGACCCGCGTAATCAACCGCCGCGGACGAAAACGGTTTAATTTGGCTAATTCTAAACGATGGCAAATTTCCCATAACAGGAGCTGGAGCTACTCTTGGGCGTGCGCGAAAACACTTAATGCAAGAAGAGGTTACAGAATATATAGCCCTCCTCGATGACAAAATCCAAAATTCTTGGGCAAATTTTGCATGGTTTGTAACCCTGGATGCATAAACTGAACATGGTAATCCTCGATGATCAGCGTCGTCAACCTATGATCACAAGGCAACAAAATAGGATGTTTAACATCAAACGACATATTTCCTTTTGAGAGGCGACCGCCCACCCTCAATATCCCAAGCTCATCCAAAAATGGCGACAATTTCCGCATGGGTTTTGACAAAGAAAGGGGAGGCTTCACTTTCGACAAACAACGAAGCTCAGATGCGAAAACAAGCTCTTGCACATGCTTGACGAGAAAATGAAGAACTTTATTTATTTCTTCAGACGATAAATTGGGATCTGTGTTTTTCGACGAAGGGTTTTGCAAATTGCGAATGTACCGAAAACAATAAGCGAGTATACGTAATATGCGTTGCAGTGACGAGAATTTAACCAAAATGTCATTGACAAAGGACTCATTAGAGGCTGTAAAGAGACTAAAAATCTTTTGCTCGTCAGAAGCAGCTTGATCCGTAAAGAACTCCGATTGCGGCCATGAATCTTGGTGATTGTGCAGCCAATCAGGCCCCGCCCACCATAGCGTATTCTGGATTAAGTCAGCAGGTAACAATCCGCGGGAACCGCAATCCGCTGGGTTACATGAACCAGAAACGTGGTGCCAATTTTCAGGGGGAATCTTTTCTTGTATGTGTGCAACCCTATTAGCCACAAAAGTTTTCCACTTAGAGGGACACGAACGAATCCAAGTCAGAGCGACACTGGAGTCTGACCAAGCGTGGATATCATCGAAGGTATAGAAATCCTTTAAGGCTTCTGTGAACGAAGCAATCAAGTCTGACAGCAAAACTGCAGCGACCAACTCCAATCTTGGAATTGAACATTTGCGCAGAGGAGCTACCCTCGATTTCGCACAACACAAACGCACGATAACAGAACCGTCATTTTGAACGACACGACAATAGATGACAGCACAATAACCCTTCTCCGAAGCATCACAAAATCCGTGAAGTTGCAACGACACGAAAGATACAATCATTCTACGGGGAATGGACAATGAACTTAATTCCGACAATTGAGTTTTGAATCTTTGCCATTCTCGAGTGATCATGATGGGAGCTTCATCATTCCATTCAACACCAGACACCCAAAGAAGCTGTATTAAATACTTCGCGAAAAACACAACCGGCGATAGTAGACCTAGAGGGTCAAAGATACGGGCAATATCGGAAAGAATTGACCGCTTCGTACAACGACAATCATTCAACAATGTTTTAAATATATAAAATGTCTTCCTTTGGAAGCCACGAAAGACCGAGAATTTTTAACGAAAGATCATGAACGTCTTGAAAGTTACGAAGTTGATCTGAATATAACTCCGAATCAGGTAAGCTCTCCAGGAATTCAGGGCTATTTGATGTCCATTTACGCAAATGCAGGTGAGCAGACGACAAAATATCCACCAACTGCCTACGCAAGACCAACGCAGATTCCACAGAAGTTGCACCTGTTACTACGTCATCGACATACGCATCCCTAGCCAAGACTTCAGCACCACCAGGAGCATGAGACGAGTACTCCTCCGCCAACTTGGATAAACACCAAAGCGCCTGATAAGGGGCGCAAGCAACGCCGTACGTCACTGTGAGCAGCCGATAATCTCTCACAGGATCCTTAGAAGACGGACGCCACAAAATACGCTGATAGTCGCAATCCTGAGGGTCGACCAAGAACTGACGGTACATCTGTTTGATGTCTCCGGTAAACACTACAGCATGCCATCGAAATCGAACTAACAAATCGAACAGATTTCTTTGCAATTTACGGCCAGGCAGCAACGTATCGTTTAGGGATTTTCCTGTCAGATCCTTGGCGCTTGCATCGTAGACAGCACGAAGAGGGGTGCTAATTGAATCAGGGCGCAGAACGCCATGATGCGGAATATAGAAGAATTGACCTTCAGACGACGATGGAGCATCAACTTCTTCCATGTGACCACATTTCAAATAGTCGTCCATGAAATTGACATAAGCTGTCCGAAATTGGGGGTTCAACTTGAACTTCCTTTATAAATTTAAGAGACGCTTGAGAGCAATCTCGCGAGAATTTGAAAACCTAGGTTTATCCTGAGGGTCAGCGAAAGTCAATGGTACTACCATTCTACCCTCGGGATTACGACAGTAAGAATTTTCCATTTGGTTTTCACACGACATTTCCGATTTCGACAAAACGACAGTTTTAGGAGGATCTACATTTTCCAACTCCCAGAAGCGCTTGATATTATAGTCCAATGAAAGACTCGACACGAGATAGCACTCCTTGTTCTGTACACGAGAACCCTTTTGACATCGAGAACGAGAAACGGTAACATCTACAGAGCACTCACCCATCACTATCCAGCCGAAAACAGTGCAGATAGCAATAGGTTGACCTGCATTGCCTTTGACAATGCCAGGCTTAAGCGCTGAGGCAAAAACGTTGACGTTAACCAACATATCAATAGGTCCAGGTTTACAGAATGATGGATCAGCAAGATCCAAATCCTTAATATGCCTCCAAGTTGAGACATCAAATGTTTCTGATGGCATATCAGAGCAAATCTTAGGAAGCACCAACGCTTCAATCGAAAATTTACACGAGGAGTCACCGTTTGAAGGGACTATTTCACAAGTGACAACTCCACGAACATCAGTTGATGTTTGACCAATACCATTTACCACTTGTGAGCTATGCCTTATATTCAATCCAAGCCTCTGCGCACACTCCGAGGTCACAAATTTGCAAGCTGAAGCACTATCAATTAAGATTCGAATTGGTACTAATTTATTATACTTATTTTTTATGAGTACAACAGCTGTTGAAAACAAAACTTGTGTTTTTGAATTCGGAACAGTCAAAGTCAGCTGTGTCTGTTGTAAAGGCTCCATCTCATTATTTTTATCAAAATGAAGTAAAGTATGGTGTCTCTGCTTACAAGTACCGCATGTGACTGATGATTTGCATCTTTTTACAGTATGTGATGGACAACAACAAAGGATGCAAAGTTTCTTTTCTTTAACCCGATTAAACCTCTCATATGGAGACAATTCCAAAAAACTAGAACAATTTTCTAATTTGTGACCTAGAGCGGAACACATGGCACAGTTTATTACAGGTGGCACGACAAAAGATGCTTTTGGTTTAGCTATCGACTTACTGTTTACTATAGGCTGCCTAACTATTGAGTTTTCTAGTGCTTGACCTCGCTTTTCAATAAACGAAATTAAGTTTTCATAGCTTGGTATTTCAGCATTTGAATCAAGTTGCAACTCGAAAGCTTCTTTGCTAGCAACATCCAACTTTGACCACAACAAATGGTACAATATAAATTTTTTGTCAGGCAACTTATATTTTGACAGTATTTCTAAGTTTTCCCTAAATGTTCGACAAACCCTATTTAATTCTAGAGCACTCTTCGACTTCACCGATTCACAGTTTAACAACTTTTCATAAAAATGGTTAGCTATTACCCTTTTCTTATCATAGTGTGCCTTGAGTGTGTTATATGCCAATATACTTCCCAGCCGATTTCGACTACGGTGACTGCTACCGATTAATTATTTGCGGAAGAGCTATCAGCTCTCACATGTGCCCTTTGATGGCTGACGTATCCAATCTTACTTGAAAACGTGCGTGGGCAAAGGCTGCACGTGAGGACACCGCCAACATAATTATAATATATGGTTGCTGGAGGTTTAGCCTTTAGAGCATCTCGTTTTGAATCCAGTTTGGATTTCCTCTGCTCTTCAAAGTCATGAACTTTGCTCTTTACCAGGCTCCTCCACTCAGGGCGGCCACCTGCCTTTTCTTCCCATTTCTCGGGATCAATATTGCACCTTTTAAAATGTCTTTTCTGAACATCCTTGTAGCGTAAGAACTGGCCGCCTTGCTTACGCCTGCCGTTCTGGAGTTCAGAAAAGAAGATGCGTTTGGCCACCCTATCGTCATCCAGCCGTAAGATGCGTCCACACCATCGGAGCTGTCGCCGCATCAGGTAGGCTTCTATACCGTAGACATTAGCGCGTCGGAGCACTTCAGTATTTCTAACCCGGTCCGACCATTTGATTTTAAGAATGTCTCGTAAGCACTTCAGATGGAACTTGTCTAGCGTCCGTATGTGTTTCCTGTAGAGAACCCATGTCTCAGAAGAGTATAACAAATTTGGCAGAACTATGGCCTTATAAACTGAGATCTTGGTCGAGAGCTTCAAATCATGTGAGTGTAGGACCTTGGCACGTAATTTGCCGAAAGCAGCTGATGCAGCGCCTATGCGATGATTTATTTCGGCATCAAGGTCGCACTTTGATGTAATAGTGCTTCCCAGGTACTTGATTTTTTCCACCTGCTTCAGCTCAGTATCGCCAATATATATCTTGATAGGTTCTGTAGCTCCAAGAGAGTCTATTGCCATAACCTCAGTCTTCTGAACACTGATTTTGAGACCGAAACGGCAACAGACAACCTGAAGGTTTGTAATCAGGCTTTGCAGTTCTAGTGGGGAGTCTGCTACAAAACACAGATCATCCGCGTACAAGATCTCTGTTATTAGTGCGTGTGACACCTTAGTACGGGCTTTTAATCTGGCCAGATTAAATAGTCCCCCATCAGTCCGAAAACGTATTTTGATTCCAGCAGAAGTTTGCTCGAGTGCCTCACTAACAACGACTGAAAAGTAAAGTAATGCGATATGCCAATAAGTAACTATCATCTGACAATGGATAATTCTTAATCAAATCAAAGGCTTGCCCATGAACACTTGACAGTAAACAATGCAACTTCTCAACTGCTGGGATATTTTTACTGTGAATAAGTGAATCGTAGATTTGTATAAACGACACCCAATGCTCGATTTTTGAATCAAATGGAACGATATTAATTTTAGGTAGCTTAACACTTGAACCGGAACTACTATTTAAACTATTATTCAACCCAGTTGGTTTCTGTTCATCTTTTTCCGTTAAACGTAATTTTATAGATTTCACTATTCGCTCAAAATGCAACGACACCTGCAATTCACTTTCCTTCTCAGCACTCGTTAAGGAACATAATAGTTCAACCTGAAATGCATGAAAATCTTTTTCAATGTTGATGACGTCTTGCATACTATAACCCTGCAAATCCGAATTTTTCATGAATTCCATACGTGCAAAGGCGTAATCCCGACCGACACGGTTCTTATCACAAGTTTCTACAGAATCATTACCGCCCATATTAGAAATTGTATTCTTTATGAAACCAGCAAACGAAAAGAGGTTATAATAATGCAATTGACATTGACAACTTGACAAATGTCAAAGATAATTACAATCACGTTCAGAAACCAAACAGGTACTCACTATTTTTTAATCTATGAACAAAACGAACGGTTGATTTAAGCGTTCAAGCTAAGTGAGTTCTATGCTTACCCTCAATTATTTTTAAAAACGAAAATATAAACGAAATCACCAAAATTGTTTGTAAAACACGAAAATCCAAGATCGCCTTACAAAATTATCAGGCTCGAAGGCCAATGAATAGGGGGTTTAATGGACTGTATTTAATATAATTTTCTTAATAACTCATAAATACACGAAATATAAGACGCGAATAGAGATAGGCTAAAATCAGTTGTAAGAAGCACTCACCTTGCTTGTCTGCAGTTCTTGAGGCAGATTTCGGTAGTAGTGGCTGGGGCAGGCACCTAGACCCTTGGATCATTCGAACTCACCTCAGATACAGGATACCTTTACCAGCAATGTTACCGACACAAATCAGCACCTCCTTCAACGGATCAGCCTTCTCTTCTTATTTACGTGATTTATGCGACACAATCTTTGATCTTAACCAAATAACGACACGATAATTTAAAATAAACGACAATTGCGCGATACCGCGCCGACAGACGATACGATCAGTTCGAGGCGAAAGTATGACGAGACAAAATTGAATCTTATTTTTTTTAAACGAGATGATAATGTTGCCAGGCGAAAGTTAAAATAATTTACGCAAGCTTCGATTCTTAACATTACGGAATGCTAATATTGATCAAACGTATTGGAAGGTCACGTAGAAATGAAGGTTAATAAAAAGAGAAAATAATATTGAAATTAGTTACTTATTAGAAAAATTCTCAACCAAATACATAATCAAAAGTGTTTTTAATTGAGCATATAAATAAATTAAAGTCCTTAAATCAAATAAAATTAAGAATCAAATTAGCCCACCTTATAACATTACCAAAAGGCACAGCGGTAAAAGTATTGAACTTCATTGCTCTACTTATGTCAGAGCCGTAATAAATGTTCCTATTATGCGAGCACTCTATTCCTTAATTAAGTTAATATATACATAATATAGTGACTAAAGTGGCAAATTCCAGGAATTGTTATGTACGAGTATACCTCATTGTAGAGAACGATTTCAATAATTTGTACAAACGTGTTGTATTAATCCCTCAAGCGTATGTGAACGAGACACAATAGGTATTCTATTGTTATGCGGTCGCATGCGACCGCTCGGGTGTTGAGGTAACTTATTTGAAATCTCATTTACCAAGTAAGAATACTATTTGTTACCAACGGCCAATAGGTACTCGTTCGTAACTTTATTTTATTTTGTTTTAAAATTAAAGACCTACTGACGTGTCTGACACAGATAACCCTAATCAAGTATTCCAACAAACACTTGAGTAGGTACCGAAAGTACAATAAAGTGTCCAAAAAACTGTGTCTGAATTTATGTGACTTTCAAGCCTTACATACAGAATGTATTCTACGTGCTACCTTACCGCATTCGACACATCTTCGCTATCTCGATTTGCGTCATTTGGGGCTACCCATTACGCCCGTCCGTCCGTCCCGGGGTAGCTCAACATAATTACCGACCTCATAACGGGACGTTACTCAAGATTAGATTTGCCTCTTTAAAGGTATAGTCATACTGGATGCAGCTCAGTTACGAGGGTTGAATAATGTGGTCTTAACAATTACTTTCAATACAAAGGCAGTAGCAAAACAACTAAGCCCGCGCGGGGCAGTATTGTTCATGTTAGGTAATTAAAATCTGAGATAAGGCCTTTAATCAACTTGAAACGTTTAGAGGTATACCTTATTAGTGCTTCCGCATGAGTCAGCTTTTATTGAGTTTGTGGCGATAAGTTATACTAACACAAATTTTACTTGTACACAGCAACTGTGTCAGACAAGGAATCGAACCCTGTGTCTTACGCTATCCGGGCGCATGCCTATACCACTCGGCCACGGACGTATTGGCAAGCCTGTTTTAACAATCAGTTAAGATGAAGTAAGTCAATTCCTAACTTTATTTATATGCTTCTTATAGTGTTTTGTCACTGTAAAAATTTCATAACATAAATTGCACTTGTTAAAAGCAAGTAGGTACAAAACACCATAAATAACAAAATAAAATAAAGTTTTATATTGTTAGTTTTTTAAATATTATTTTGTATAAGACATCAACATAATCATAAAAAAACGAAAATAATAACTGTCTATCTGGATGGCATATCTTTGAAATATATCTAATTATAGCTATATCTTATCAACAACGTCGGGATAAATTAATAAACTCGCAAAAAGTTAATCCGTAAAAAAAACTGTTTTATTTCCATGCTATGTCTGTGAAGAGATGGAATAAATAAAACGTTAAGGAACAAAACAATGCGCATAAATAGCGTTGAAAGATTCATTAAACACGGCGACTCGTTGTAATAAGCTTGCATGCATTTTAACGGCAAATACGTACTTACTAAAGCATTCTTAATGTTCTTAACTAGTACCCATTCTGTGTGTCCAAGCCTTTACCTTGGAAGGGTTGTTTATGGTTGCGGGAACGGGCCGCGGTTTTGTGCAAGGTGGTCAATGTTGTTACACCACACACGTAGGGCCCACCGAATTGTCATTTAATAGAGGCAAAGTAATTGGTTATTTTCTTTAGGTACTGTTACGTAGGTAGGTATACTCTGATATTTAATTAGATAGACCAGAATGACAGCTTCAATGGAACTTCTTTTTATTTTTAATGTCGCAAGCGTTTCAAGTTTACGCAAATAATTGAACTGATATAAATTTTTCAATAATGTGTTTTTATTCGTAAGAATAAATAATACATGTAAACGTTACATAAAACTAGGAATAAACGTAATACCTACACTAAGCTAACATAAACAGTTCTTGTAAGGAGTAAAAATTCCCCTTGCAATAGCAATATTCTTGTATGATTTTACCTATTTTGACATTTTATTTATTTTCGTAAATGAATAATTACAAAAACGATGATATTTGAAATAAAGATTATTTATGAATAGGTTTTATTTTTGTAGATTTCCATTTGTACTTCAGCGCAACACAAATTCAAACTCAGTATTTCCCATTTTCGTAATTAACTAAAAGCAACGATTGAAAAAAAAATGAATTTTCCATTAAATAGAAACATTACTATTTTTAAATTACCAAAAAGAAGCTCACCTAATGTCATTAAATATCTAATTAGCGCATGGTATGTAATTTCATAGAAGTACTATCCCCTTACAAAAGGGATAATAATTTTATGTGGAATTTATACTTATTGTATTGTAGGATGATTACAAAGTTAGCAGTTGGTAAAATTGATAACTTGAAATAAACACGTTTACAAAAACAATAAATTGTAAAACCAATGTTTTGCAAACTATTTTCCATTTTACACCAATCCTTTTGAGAAATTTTCACTTTGTATTAAGAAAAGTAAAAAGATAATATTTTTTTGCTTCCAAGATATAAACCAGCTTTCAACAGCCTCTCGTTTACGTTAATTCACCTCTAAATAACTGACCCAGTTAACGAAACCGTAAAAAAGCCCTACGTTTTGTTCTGTGAAATATCAGGGCGTCTATTACTAGGTGTTACGAAGATCACATTTCAAACAATTAAAGCGGCGAGGCGAAAGAGCGAAGAAAAATGGAGCAATCCCTTACAGCGGGCAGTTCCTTTATTGAGCGTGTACGGATCGGTGTAAGGTTACAGATGGTTACTGACCTAGTACGTTTTAAGCAATTAGTTACAAAGCCTAACGAGTTTTCGACCTAGTGTAAGTAAGTTGAGAGGTAATTAGGACCATTTTTCATATTGTATTAAGCTGATTATGTTAATGTAATTAAGTTCATTTATTGGAAGTAGAGCCCATAATTTTGTAATAAGAAACTGAATTTTAATTAAATAAATTTGCATCACGTGATACAGCTTGTTACGCTCGATCGGTACGTTTTTCACGCTTTGACAATATTTATTAATTATTGTAATTAACAAAATTAAGACAGGTAAGTAAAAAATAAACTCAATAAACTTTCACGCTTACTTACCCAAAGAATAATTATCACAGAATTCAGCAACTACTTTCCGAAGCCAAGATTTAAATTAGTTTCGCACTATTGTCTAGCTAATTCCGTTTAAATGCTAAATAAGCAACTTCGTCTTAAGAATGAGGAGACAAGAAAATGAAAATCCATTTGAATAGCGGCGCAGTGGACATAAATCAACCGAGTTAACTAAAAACGAGAATTCTAGAGGCGATAAAGTTTTTAAACGTTTTACGGAGAAACCTAATATTTCATCTTGACGGAAATAAATTTAAAAGTTGTATTTTTAAAATGGATTATGGATAGTACATCAAGAATTTGATGGATGTCCTTTATTATGACAACTATTATTATATTGGTTCGCGGTGGACGGTTAAAACTATATACAAAATAATTCCTACATAAGTTTCTCATAAAGTCTAATGTAAAATGTAGAAACGGTACCTAATTAACCTTAATTCCAGTTAAATAGCTTTATGTAAAATCTCTAAATGTAAGTGCTGGCATAAATCATATTAGTGGCACTAGCTTGAAGGTAATTAAGATAAATTCGAGATTTTTTTTTCTGTTTGCTCTAACTTATGTTTAATTAAACTAGTGCGGATAATATTGTATAAGCTAGAAGATAAATAAAACACAAAATGTGCTACCCAGGTTTCATACCAAGTTTTTTTTTTCTTTAGGTAATTAATACTATTGTATGCCGAATATGAATATTCGACTAACTTCATATGTCCGACGAGTATGAAGTTCGTAGCAACGCTTCGATAGCAAATCCATTTCATAGCACACTAGCGACCTAGCGTAGCGTAGCAAGTAGACCGTAGCACTCGTAGTCTATCGGCCTACGCAAAGTTCGTAGTGCAAGTACGACACGTCGTGAGTCGCGATGCAGAATCGATGCAATCGCAAATCTTACGTACGAAACTAGTCATACTCATTTGAAACGCAGCGAAGTCACGATGCAGAGTCGATGCAGTCGCAAATTGTACGAACGAATTTGATTTAAGATTTGAAACTAAGTAGCAGTTAAGCGAGGAAGCAAGGGTCTAGTTATAGTCTAAATGAATGGTACAAGCATCGCTGAAACTACTAGAAGTTGATATTCAATTCAATTTAATTCAAATTCATTTATTGCGGACAACAAAAATCCATGGGTTAGTTATAGCGCTGAAAAACTTGGTGTTAGTACTTACATACATGTGTATTAAATTCTATCAAATTTAATTTAATTCGAATTAAAACAAAAACATATCAAATCAATCTTAATCTAAAAACAAAAACAAATGATATTAAATTAGATTTAATAAATCAAGAATAAAATAAAAATAAATCACATTACCTACATGCATTAAAATGCAGCGTAGCAGTCATCGTAGCAGCGAGGCGAGCTAGGGCCACGCGTAACACCCCCTTCTTGAAAAAATCCCTACGTTACTACAACAAGGATTATGACATTACCTGCAAGCTTAGTGCGGGCTGCATATCGAAATGCAGCGTTGCAGGAAGCAATCGCAGCTTGTCGGCGCGCGTCCTAGTAGCAGCGAGGCGAGCTAGGGCCGCGCGAAGAACGCCCGCCTCGCGCCGCGCGCCCCACACGCGCAGCCATACGGAGCGCGCGCCGTTCATGTCCACTGAGCTAGACAATGAGTGAGTGTAGTAACAGGGTTTTCTTTCGCAAATCATTTTCCTTTGCGTATCACATTTTCAGACTCTCCTTTGAATAACGTTGCCCTAACCCCAGCTAGACACTAGAATTTTGAATAACAAAATGACAACTAAAAATACATTGGCCCCGAAGAGTTACATACGAAATAAACTAGACTGAACTTAATCCTATATTTTTTTTCTTTGGTAAATGAAAAGCTAAGACTCAAATTCAGAAAGATCAGACCAATTTATTCAACTTAGAAGTTTGTACGCACTCACTCATCTTGTTTGATAAATCTGCCATATCTTTAGCGAAATGTAGATTCTGTCTTGGTTTCTAGCATTACAGACTAGAATTAGCTTGCTATTTTTATTGACTTCAATAAAAAGGAGGTTATCAATTCAATGTGTATCATGTATGTAATATCGTTAGAGTTGGATGATATTTAAGTATATTGGATAATATTAAAGTATATTGATCATTTAAGGCTTCCAAACACGTGTGATGAATTTCGTAAGTGTATGTATGACTGTAAATTTGTATTTTTGTCCACAGATTTATCGAAAACGGAAAGCCGTAGCGAGATGGTTATTTTTTAAATCAATCAGGTATATTTCAACTTTGGGTACAGTAACTTACACTGTTAAAATTATTAAAATTAGTCCTATATTTTATGAGATATGGATAAAAAATAAAATACCGCTTTCAATTTGGAGTAGGTGCATGATGTGCGTAGACTATTGATGTAAGTAAGCTTGAGATCATGTTCCGACTCCAAATTATTTGATTCCCCTAAACAGAAGGCAGTTGCGTTACTTTTAGCTTTTCAGTCAGTCTTTCGAATGCGTTGTTTTTTTAATTATTTTCTACGATCAAAAGAGATAAATAACTATTCTTAAACTAGTTCATTTTTCAAACAAGAGCGAAGTAACAAAAAGAGGGTTGTTATCATAAGTAGCGCCAAGGGTCCATGAATTTAGCTTGCTATTATTTTTCTCAAAAACAAAATTGATTATGTAAATGCTTGTTATTCTCACCTTATATTTAGCACTTCAATTTCACCTTCTAAGGTAATGTTGGAGGCTCTTAAATAGCTCGTTATCTGGAAGCAATAGTAATAAAATTTTAGCGCTAAGGTCTACTATTAAAATAACTAATACTGATATAAAATATCTCGGGATAAGGAAAGTTACAAAATAAGAATAACACAATGAGACTTTGATTAATTTTATGAGGTTTTGCAAAGAGATAAGGTAAGCTCTCAGTTTTTTAGAAATACGTATTTAATATGTAAACAAACAGTGATCCCGTAGTCAGTGAATTAGTAGAATAATTGTGTAATGAGATTAATTAATTCTGTAACACATGTTATGCTTGCAGGCCTCGAGGCAGGTGTGTAAAGCGCAGCAAACAATATGTATTAGAACTCATATCTTACAAGTCATCATATTTGTCAAAAAGGAGTCTTACATGTTTGGTGATTTCTTGAGATATGTTGACGTTTGGTTGGTCCACAATCTGCAGTCTTGTTTCGTACCGGGCTGTATCTAGAATAATAAACATATCAATTTGTCAGTTGCGCTAGAGCTGAAGACACGATAGGTTGCCAAAAATGTAATATAAATTGATACGTACTGAAATCAGAGTCTTTTGGACTGCAGTCACACGTCGTCCCTTCTTTACAGCCCTCTGCGCATTCTTCTATCCCGCATTCTGAAATTATAATAAGTGTAAGCCGAACATTAAATAAAAAAATTAGAAAACTTCTATAAACCACGTTTAAACGTAAAAAGGTATTCAATTCTATTTTAATATCCGTGAATTGTACTAATTATAGATAGGTATTTAATTATTAATGTGTGTAGGATATGGCAATTAGTTGCCATAGGGGGTAGGAAGTCTAATCTCAGCTCATTTAATTAAGACTATAATATTTTAAAACATTGTCCTTATAATAGAGTCCCTTAACACACAGTTTTAAATGAAATACAAGTAAACAAGAAACATCAGAAGGATTAGCACGAGTTTTTTCCCCTCAGGTTCGAATGCAAGCGCGTTAGAACATTGTATATTTTTTTCATGGGAAAGGTAAAATTGAACTAGATGGCGCTTTATCTATCCCATACAAAATTCTTACTCGCTCGCAACTGAATGTGAGTGAAAAACCTCGTAATAAGCCCTCAGACCCAACAGACGCCCAGTAAATTGCCATCGTTTGCAAACACCTACACACTCAATTATAGATGCACTTTACATTCAGAATCCTTATAATACCCAGAAATGTTGTAGACGCGCGTAATTGAGAACGGCCGGATAATGGCGAAAAATGATTGCGTCAGTTTAATAAGAGCTGTCTATTACATCTGCTCTTTTTAGTTTTTCATTTATTTACAGCACCGTTACCATGAGTATACGGTGGGTTTACTCGCTAGCGACGACGTAAAAAAGTGTATAGAAAAAAAATATTTTGTCTGCAAGTGACCGCTAGAGGCGCTGTACAATTTTTGCGAGTGAAACTCGTGTAAAACCGCTGTAAGCTCATGGTACATTACATGTATAGATTTTTGATCTGCTTGTATGTATGTTTTGTATTCATGCCGGATCTATTTTGCTCTGATATCTTATGGGTTATCAAATTAAAGGTGAGAGTGCATGAGACTTTTACCTTGATTTCCATTACAAGTCAACTATGTCTTTAAATGTTTATATCTGCTACCATTTAGAGTGAAAAACCATTTAAAAAATATGTGAGCTCCACTATCAAAACAAGCTTCGACAGATCAAGTCGAACTATGGGAATCGCGCTTTTCAATTGACATTTAAAGGAACGGCCTGTTAACGAAGTGCATTCAGTGAATGAATTTGTATTAACTTACAGGCGCTATTGGAATTGACTTTATCAGTCAGCTCAAGTTGTTTTTCTCACTCACAATAAAATGTTTCCTTGAGAGAGCAGGAAAGTTAAGTGGTTAACAGCGTATTTTAGGGTAAGGACTTTGAATTGGATTTGTTAGTTCGTTTCAAGTATTTGAACAAGTTTAGCGAGCTAAATTAATTGGCATTGATAACGATTGAGCTCTAGCAAGGAACTGTGTTTGGTCCATTTTGTTACATGCCTCCTTTGAAAGCAAAAATTCAATTCATTTAAGGATTTCATTTTGTGGAAATTAAGTATAATTTGAAACCCATACTGTGTCTTTTACAACCTGTAAATTTGATGAGATACTAAACTAAGTATAAATAGCTAATGGAAAAGTCTTTTTCAACTCTGACTTTAGACAAAAAACACTCCATCAATAAAACTTTATTGCAACTCGAAAAATAATCAAAATAAGTAAAGGTTAATATATAGTTATAAATTTATTTTATTGCACATTCATCACTGTTACAAATTTGCTTAAATTGTTATTGCGTCTTGCTTAACTTGTCACATCGATTAATATAGACAGACATGTGATGTTCCAAGTAATTAACTATATACATACGTTTCCCCTCAAATTAAACTTTTTCCTGATACTTCAATACTCGATAATTTGCATCCATCATACGCTCAAATTACCAAAAACTTAATTAATTACCGAACTTGGTTAAAGCGCGTTTTTTTAAGGCTTCTCGTTAATTGAACTGATGTAAAATTATCGTTTTACTTACTTAATAACTTAGGTTAGTAAGTATCTATTATATGTCTTATAATAAACTAGCGGTTCCCCGCAGCTTCACCATCATCAACATTCATCATTATCAGCCACAGAACGTCCTCTGTTGAATAACCTCCCCCACGGTTTTCCACAGCGACCGATTACAAACGCTATATCCAGTTTGATTCAGCGATCCTCACAAGGCCGTCGATCCATCTTGTCGGTGGACGTCCCACGCTGCGTGTTTGGTCGAAGGGTCTTAAATCTAGAACCTTTCTGCCCCAACGGCTTCTTCTTCGCGCTATGTGCTCTGCCCATTGCTATTTGAGCTTCCTGATTCTCAAGGCTATGAGATCCTTTACCTTAGTTTTTCTACGTATCAGTTAAATATCACAAAATCACATACATGTTTATGACGACACGTTTGTTATAGTGGTTAGCGCGCCTGACTCGATGTCAGCGGTCGCAGGTTCAAATCCCGCAAGGGGCAAATGTTTATGTGAAGAGCACGAACATTTTTATTTAAAAGTCATATTTGCAAACACACACACACACACACACACACACATAAAAGTAGTACATACCGTTACTTGCCTTTACTGTACGATAACTGTTTAATTTATTGTTTTATCTAAAAATGTGTTTGGCATTACTGCATAACATCATTTATTGTAACATTATGTGGAAGAATTCACGTCTGTCGCACAGTTTCTTTGTAAACTAGTGTAGGCGTGTCGTTAGAATGTAACTTAAATTTCTTAAGAAAACTTGTATGCCTTTAAGAACTAATAATAAAGCTTATTTTATTTATTATTATATGTTTTTAAGTATTTATGGAAGACGCCACACCGTCATAATCGTTGCCCTTACTACGAAATCAAGACGATTTACTTAATTTTGACTCATTTTAGTAATACGATTATACGACGGTTTTTTAAATAGGACAAGAATAACAAAACAATTACAGCTAAATATAGTCTAACGTCGCTATGGCAGCATCAAGCAAGTTGGCGAGAAACACAAACAACACGTATTAACATTACAAAGCTTGCATGAATCTTATTCTCAAAGTGTTGGATGTTAAGTGCGATGCATTTGCTGCACACCTGTTGTTACCTATGCAACATTCCAGAAAAGTGTTGTGTGGCTGTCGATAAAAAAATATGGTTGCGATGATTTTATTCCTTTATATTAACACGTAAATTCATTGCTAAAGTAGTGTTTGCTTTTTTACAAGACAACAATTTCTAGTCAATAGCTAAATGAAAAATTGGCCAAAATTTAAATTTAAAAATTTGCATCATTTAAAATCATTGTTATAGCATAGGAAATCAGAGCCACCGAACACTTCTTTTTCCATGCACCAATGCAGAGAATTGTCATGACAAGTTATTTTTTAAAGTGTCGATTAAATCTATAATTGGTTTTTAAAAACACATATTTTATTGTCTTTACTTAGTCATTTCAAAAACAGATGTTTAGTGATAGTCTCATATTCGTATTTTGCGACAATCGACATACCGACTCGTAAAAACGCACTTCACTATTTCAGAAGTAGTTACCCAAGTTTCACGTTACACTAGCTAGGTAGATTAAACAGAAATAATATATTGTGCAATATTACTTAGCGTATGTCCAGAGGATTATGTGGAAGATAATAAACTTTACCTTAGTTGTTTCCGTAAAAGTGGGTTACCTACATTATTTCTTATAAACTTGATTTACACCGAAATAATTAACACGGCTTGGTAGAATGATTTAATGTAAACGCGGAGAAGACGCACTAATACCAAAATTAGTACCCATTAATATTTCGAAACTGATTGCCTTTTTTAAAAGCTAAGTGTTCGTTTGAATCAAGATTGACTAGGTACCATTCTTTGTGAAGATCGCTACGCCGACGTTTAACAGTTAAAAATGCATGGAAAATATCTGTCTGCATGAAAAATTGGGCTTGTCTTTGAACTTTGTACGCACGTTCTTAGTATAGATCTTATTTCTGAGGATGGATGTAAGGTTGTTTGTTACTCCTTCACGCAAAAGTCTGAATGGATTAAGAAGAAACTTTAAGAATATAATTCATACACTGGAATAACACATAGTCTACAATTCATCACGATATTTAATGAAATGCGATATTTATAAAGCAACAGAGAGCGGCTAGTTATCCATATTGCCGACATACATTGTATTTTTTTTGTCACAATATATGTAGTTATGTTATATGTAAATAGTTCATACCTGGTTCGGCTATCTGCGACTCGCAGAGGTCCCCCGTATAGCCCGTGGCGCAAATGCAACTGACGGCGGCTGGACCCATCTGTCTGTTGGCACAATCGTTTTGGGTTAATATAGAAACAGTAAAAAAATATATCACAAAAGTAGTCAACAAAAAAAACAGACACGCATTTCGAAAATAAAGAAAGATCAGTCCACAGTGGTATTACGACTCGTTCAATGATGCGAAAAATACCATAGATATGGAATAAAACGCAGAATTTGCGCATTAGCTCTACCTTTGATCTAATAAAAGCTACTGATTTTAGTTGAGGTTTGTAAGTAAGTATAAGAATTTAGTACCACTACTACGCTGACACGCACTACTCTTTTACGTACGAATGTATAATTATAACTCTTGGAAAGAGTTCTAATATTGTTTGTATTGTTACAACACCTTATTTGAAATAACAAAGATATATAGTGGCGAACTAGTAAAAAAAATAAACGAGGCGTCAAAATCAGGCATTTTTTACTATTCAATTCAATCTCACTTGTTCAGTCAGATAGTACAATCTTTATACACAGACTGGCCATAAATACTGTTACAATTAAAAATAAGAAATATATTACATTTGATTCTGGAATCTCTGTCATTTTTATACGATTGCTCATTGTGTTTTTTAATTTGGGCGCCAATACATTTTATAATATTTTGTGATATTAAAATGGAGTGGGGCGATAAAGAGAACCGAATCGCTGTTATTGCATTACACAAAGTTGGTATGGAGCCAAACGTAAATTTTAAAACTCTCCATACGCTTGGTATTAGTCAAATGTTTGTGCACCAAGCTATCAAAAGGTACAATGAGACCTCTTCTGTGTGTGACAGAAAAAGATCTGGCCGTCCATGTAGTGTTCGTACGAAAAAGGTGGTTGAAGCAGTAAGGGAAAGAATTCGCAGAAATCCTGTCCGAAAGCAAAAGATTGTTTCTCGGGAGATGAAGATAGCACCCAGAACCATGTCGCGTGTTTTAAAAGATTACTTAGAACTTGCAGCCTATGAGAGACGCACTGATCATTTTTTAACTGATAATTTAAAAAAGAATAGGGTGGTAAAATCAAAAAAACCAACTGATGCGGTTCGCAAAGGGACGTCACAGAAAAAAAATTTTTACGGATGAGAAAATCTTTACAATTGAGCAACATTTTAACAAAAAAAAGGACCGTATTTATGCTCAAACCTCTATGGAAGCTTCCTAATTAGTCGGCAGAGTGCAACGTGGGCATTATCCGACTTTAGTGATGGAGTGAGTGCCAATGAGTGCGTGCTTCTATTGATAACTGGCCTCAACGTTTAAAGAACTGTATTGCAGCCAATGGAGAACAATTCGAATAAGCTTTTTATATTTAAAATTGTTTTATATTTATGTATTAAACTAACACAATGTAAAAGTAATAATATTATTTGCTTTTTTTTTTCTTTGTGACAATATTTATGTCAAGACTAGGTAGATGTGTTATGAAAAATGAGCCCAAAAATTTCACTCACTATCGAGCCCGATTTTAAGGATTGAAAATATAAACAAACTGTGTAAAGACATAGAGTTACATATTACAAATACTGAATCTGTATTCTATGTGCGTATTGCCGCCAGCCCATGTCCGGCGGCTTAGTTTATTTAAAAACATTGTCCCAATATCAACCCGGGACGATTTATCACTGCCCCTCGGATCAATATGTACATATGGACTACCCTTTATAATACCCAATGATCCTGTCAATACTAATTTATAGAGAGCTATTAAGTAAGAAAATATGTATTTACACGAATGCTAAACAAATTAAAGTCTGTTTTTCTTTGCTAGTCGAGTAATGTTATCAATTGTTTACAACTTTTTAAATAATACGAGTGAAAAATAATAATTTTCTATTTGATTTATTAAAGATTTCAGTGCTAAACGACGAATAATCTACGTAGTTGGTGTGTTTTTCTTTTTTTTAAAATTATTTTTTCGATAAAAAGGAATGTCAAGACTGTTTACAGAATTCGACAAGCACAAAGGAACGGACTGTAATATTCATGAATTTAAGTTATGTCAATAAAGTATTACAATGTTAATCATTAAGCAAAAAACACCTATTTCATGTTACATAGGAGTAATTTTACCCGAAACACATTTAAAAAAAACAACACGACTATAAATTACAATAGTATTGCCAAAGAAAATAACTTACCAGTAATGAAAAAAGTAAAAACCGACTTCAAAACCAAAATGCACTAAAAATTCTTAAATAAACTCTTCACCATTGAAAGGAAAAGAATCCGTTTTAGGCAAACAATTTCTTTTTGGAGTCGGTGCTGTGATAGTTGATGCTTGATGGTCAAAGTGATGGCACCGACTCCAAAAAGAAATTGTTTTAGAAAGTTTTTTAGTGCATTTTGGTTTTGAAGTCGGTTTTTACTTTTTTTTATTTCTTCATTTTAGTGATTACATAAGAGGGGGGGGGGGGGGGAGTTATGATTCTATTTTTTAAGAAGCTACAAATTACCTATAGACGTAACAACACTAAACTTCAAAATTAAGATTCTAGTAAAGAAACACTATGCGTGCCTTTAAAATTTGAGGGTTTCCCTCGATTACACCAAGATCCCATCATCAGATCCCAAAATGGAAAAATGGGACCAACTAGAAGGTACACCCTCTAAGTAGGCGAAAAAAAAATTCGATTTGGTCGACAAACGACTGAGATATGAGGTAACATACATACAAAAAAAACATACAGTCGAATTGATAACCTCCTCCTGTTTTGAGACTTCAAACCGACTAGTTAAAAATAGTTAAATTGTGCAACCCACGCTGCAAAACAATCCACAGCTCTTAAAAATGATAACATAAAATACAGACATGCAAGGAAGTGTTACATCCGATGTCGGAGTTACATTTAATTTTAAGTAAAATGGTTTTAAATAAGGTTTAGAAATACTAATACTTAAACCCTAGGAATCTACCATCAGAGTTTACACAAGCTAGAACAGTATTCGTTGAATAAGTATAATGCAATGCTTAAGAGCCCGAATTATGTTCAAGGCTCTACATATTTATTACGTGCTGACGTAAATTTCACAGTGTAAGACTTTGCACACCTATTCAAAGTACGCAAGTAAAATACACATGTTACAGTTCCTCACACTTTCGTCTCATATCTGTGCATGACAGATAGTCCGTTTGTCTTACTCAGTCAGCACTGAGTAGTAAAGTGTTCCAAAGTTAAACAAAATGCCAAGAAATTCGCGTGAACGAAAACGCAAACACAGCGCGTCTCAGCCTTTACACTCAAAAGTTAAATAGGACGGGATCGCTTCGAGTACCTAATGTGCATTTAACTTGTTACGAGCGAAAGTTCTCTCAACAAATATCGAGAGGAATTCCGCTGTGGACCGGCTAAATTCGTTATGCCAAGAAAATTGCAGGCATTAAAGGAAACCGCGTGGCGCAGCGAAAATGAAACGCAAACGCGCGCGTTACGAAATGTTTTGGTGGGTTAACTTACCTGCAGGTTCCACCGTTTTTGCACATGTTGGAGGTTCGCGGGCAGAGTGGGCCCTCGCCGCAGTCCACGCCGGAGTAACCCTCGAAACACGAGCAGTAAAAAGACCTGCGACGCGGAAAATATTGTGGGTTAAACAATAAATTTTGCAAAATACCAGCGTGGAAACAGCCCCGTGACAGGGTATGAACGGCAAGTTTTTCCGCGGACAGTGTAAAGAGTGAATAATGCTCCTATATTTCGCAGTGGATCGCGCCGCGTGTCATCGACTCTATCGGACTCACTTTATTCTGCTTTGCACTAAATTTTCACGATCTATTGACTGCGTTAATGGGTTTCCAAGAGTGATTTTTCGTTGATAAATCCTTCCATTAAATACAAAATTTTCAACGGCGAAATATTTCAGCGGGAAAATTCGCGCCGAATTTGCTGATTACGTGTATTATCAACTATTTGCAACGGAATTGCCTACAAATTGAATTTTGACTTCTCCCGGAGGGAATTAAAATCTTTAGCACTTCATCGTCAATTATCGACATTTAAGATTAGTTTAAAGCTGATTGTAAAAAAGTGATTTCTTTATTGTTCAGAAAACTGGCGACACACATCTTGAAATATATCGCTGGTTTGCGAGAATAGTGACGGAACTAAAAATTATAAATTTTAGGGAATGACGTTTTTAAACTTTGTGATAAATGTTTAAGTGTATATTGCAAAATTGTAATGATTTTTCGAGGATTTGACTTTACTGATTAAAGGAATATTTATCAGGGTATTTAAACACATTTAATAAAATTAAGAATTTTAATAAAATTATACAAAAAAATCAATATCTAAAGGGGGTTTCCGACTTCAGTCTTTATTCACGAAAGAACAAATTTTAAAAATCAAGTTATGGCATTTATTTAACTTTAAAGCCTCTTAAAAATCCAAATAAAAAAGATACAACAGTGTTTTAAACTTTTGTACTTATAACAAATAAAACTAAAGTTCTATAACATACAATAGAAACGTTAAATTTAGATCTATTTAACTTTGTTCTTTAAAATAAATGAAATCAAAATAAACATGAATTCTTCTAAATAAATGAAATAAATACAAAAAAATTGCTTAAAAATAATCAAAAAAATGCAAAACCCGAGAGATCAAATTCCAAAAAGGAAATATTTAAGTAAAATAAATATCTTATTCTACAACCCCTCGTAAAATTGACGACAGTAGTTTGGAATTATATTTTTGTCTACTAAATCTACGAGTCCTTTTTTCTTATTTTCTGAGATTCCGGTGCTTTTTTTATAAGCAGATTTCATCATCATCATCATCATCAGCAGCAGCCAAAGGACGCCACTGCTGAACATAGGACTCCCCCACGAGGTTTCACAGCGACTGATCACTAGCGGTATGCAACCAGTTTGATCCTGTAATCTTTATAAGGTCGTCTGTCCATCTTATTGGTGGAAGTCCTACGCTGCGTCTTTAGCCAAAGGGTCTCCAATCTAGAACTTTCCTGCCCCAACGGCCATCAATTCTTCGCGCTATGTGCCCTGCCCATTGACACTTGAGCTTTCTGATTCTCAAAGCTATGTCCGTTACCATAGTTCTTCTACGTATCTCCTCATTTCTGATTCGATCCCGTAGAGAAACACCAAGCATAGCACTCTCCATCGCTAGTGGTGTGATTTTGAGCTTCTTTATGAGGCCTATAGTTAGAGACCATGTTTCGGATCCGTATGTCATCACTGGTAACACACATTGGTTGAAGACTTTCGTCTTTGGATACTGAGGTAGATGAGATGAGAAGACACTCTTGCATAATTTCTTCCCGAATGCTGCCCAGCCGAGTTGGATTCGTCGATTGACCTATTTCTTGAAGTTGCACCTACCCAATTGGATCACTTGTCCCAGGTAGACGTACTCGTCGACAACTTCGAGAGTTGAGTTCCCAATGGATACTGGAGTGGGTACAACAAGGGAGCTCGACATAATTTTCGTCTTCTCCATGTTCATTTTAAAATCCACTTGTTGGGAGACTCGGCCAAGGTCTTCGAGCATAGTGCCAAGATCGTCCAGCGTCTTTGCCACAACGACTATATCATCGGCAAATCGGAGGTGTGTGATGTATTCGACATTGATATTGATGCCGATTCCTTCCCATTCCAGAAGTTTGAAGGCGTCTTCCAATGCCGCTGTGAACAGTTTCGGAGATAAAACATCTCCCTGTCTCACACCTCTCCGCAGTGGAATCGCCCTCGTGTTTTGCTCCTGTACTCGGACCGACATGGCGTTGTTGTAAAGGCACTTTGACACCTCTATATACCTATATAGAGGTGTCAAAGTGCTAGGCACAGTGTGCCTTTGTGTCTAGCAAAGGCACTTTGACACCTCTATATACCTATATAGAGGTGTCAAAGTGCCTTTACATGTTGATGTGGTCTATGGTACTATAGCCTTTTCGGAAACCAGCTTGTTCGGAGGGCTGGAAGTCATCAAACCTACGTGCGAGACGATTCGTGATGACCCTTGAAAACAGCTTGTAGACATGGCTCAGGAGGGAGATGGGTCTATAGTTCTTCAATAAGGTTTTGTCTCCTTTTTTGAAGAACAACACCACCACACTCCCGTTCCACGCTTTAGGTGTGATGCCTTCCAGCAGCACGGAATCAAAAAGTCTCTAAAGGACTTTAAGTACCGGTGTTCCACCCGCCTTCAGAAGCTCTGCTGTGATTCCGTCCTCGCCAGGTGCCTTGTTGTTTTTGAGCTGTTTAAGGGCCATCCTAATCTCGTAGAGGCTGATGTCCGGGATGTCTTCGGTGTAGTGTCGTGTCAGGATAGCTCGTGGGTCTCTGGCCGAGCTATAAACGAGCTATCAACAAATAATTTAACGTAAATAATTAATTATCAATGAATGAGATATGAATAAATAACTCAATATTTCTATCCCTTAATTGCTTGAACACAGACTTATTTCGTAATAAGTAATAACAGTATGCGCATATTTTTCAAAAACAACGTCGTTTCTTATTTACGACGCAATAAAATCTGTTTTTTTTCGAGAATATAGACTTAAGCTAGATAAAGTCAGAGGAAAATACGATATTATAGGAAATGGACCGTATTCACTCTAGAATACAGACGTAAATAAAAATAACACATAAAAAGACACTCACCTTTATCAAAAACAACGACTAATTACAAAAAATGACACTATTCTTGAACAAAAAATCAACATATTGCAACCCAACTCTAAATACGTCGGTATTCATGAGAATCAAACGTTCGTTCACTTTGTTGTCCTCGGTTCAACTGAGAAGAGTCAGTATTTAAGATTTACGCTCGAGTGTTTTGTCCCAAATGAATAATGACGCTGTCTCTTTCTAACGAACCCTGGCTCGAAATCTGCGTTCCGTCTGTGTTCACGATAAAATATCACAGGTTTAGGATCGTATGGCATATTTAACTTAATTCGTCAAAATTTTGAATTATGTCGATATTCTCGAACACCAGCGATATTTGGTTCTCAAGGTTACGTAAATACTATTCATTGAACTAAAATACTATAACGGATATATTTCGCGCACAATTGTCAAAAACTAAACACCTGACATTTCCTACAGCATGCGTGATCACAGAAAAGACATTCGCACTCTTGCCTTGACCCAATGATATTATATTTTGAACCATGAATGTTGTAAAGCATTTAAAACGTGAGGCTTAAAGTTTAAATAAATATGCGCGATATCTATACTAATATTATAAAATTGAAGAGTATGTTGGTTTGAACGCGCTAATATTAGGAACTTCTGGACTGATTTGAAAAACATAAATATTAGATAGCATATTTATTGAGTAGGGCTTTAAAGCAATGAAACATCACTGCAACTGTAGGGGAGGAAGTAAACTCAAAACGCGCGAACACAGTTGCACCGCTAATATTATATATGCGTAAAGTAATAATTCAATAATTAATTTTTTTTCTTAGTTATCATGAATTAATAACTCGCACGTAAATACTACACGAAAAAAAACATAAACTTGACTTGATCTTGTGCATTAAATTAATAAAACACTTCTTAACCCCGGGGTGGGGTGCCTACCCCATGTTGCTAGTAGGAACTCGTAGTTAGCCCAAACACTGGTAGCATGCCTTCGAGATACATTAGCCATTAAAGGTACATGATTATTATAAATCATTAATTACTCACTTGTAGTCATGCGTCGCATAGCAATGACCCAGTAGTCTGCACTGAATCGCACTGCAAGATTTTATCTCACGTTCACTGGACGGGGCCCTCACAGCGTACGTCACGTTGAACCCAAACACTGATAGCAGACCCAGGGCCCGGAGTTGAGTACCTTCTAGCCTGTTCAGTGTCAGCTCCACCACTAGAACTGGGCTTGTGACCTGCGGGCAAGAGAAATGTAGTTTTGAATACTAATTTTGACAAAGATTACACTTTCATGATGCCTGGTTATCATAATGTTATTTTAAGAAGGAAAATGTAGAACCTACTGTCGCACCAGCTGAGCGAATCATTGAAAATAAAAAGCTTTCTGTTTAGAGAAAATAGCAATAACAATATTTCTAACCAATATTAACCGAGATCAACTGCTTAATGGTCATCTCCATGGAGATGCTCGTGTTATACGTCACTTATATGCTGTGAATGGTCACCCATCCAAACACAACTGTGCTGTAGGGGGTTGCTTATTCGGAATCACTACCTACACTAATTACACGTGTTCTTAATTATACAATGCTACGTTTGTTACAGTGAAAACATTTACGGATCCCTAATCATTTTCATAATGCAGAGTCAAAAAGTTTTTTGAGATAGAGCACATTTTCAATAACTGTAAACATAGCTTTTTCATTTCATACAAATACTATGAAAAACAAAGAGTTATATTTGCTGTCAACAAAATTTTGTGGTATTTGGCTACGTGGGAGTAAGTGGGTCTCTAATTCAGTTAAAGATGGTATGGAAGCCTTAGTGTGCAATTTCGACTCTCATTCACTTACATTTTTATAACAACACTTTATCGCCTATACTATTAAAGAGATCGAGCTAAAAGCTTGCCTCCGTATCCACCAGAGGGAGTTATTGTACTATGTTAATTAAATCATTCCCTAGTGCGCATTTGGAATTCACAGAGACTCCGATTTGCATGGCCCAGGCTGGCAAACTAGAGAATATATCTTTTAACAGGAACAAGGCAAACATTTGCCTAAATATTTTATTAGGGCGGAAACATCTTGTGATTTTTTACTTGGCAATCCGAATTCTAATGGCGCGTCAATATTGTCTTTGATTAATCATTCAAGACGATGTTTTTCTCAGTTTCTCATACATTGATTATGCAGTATTTGAAATTAACATCAAAGTTAACGTTGGGTGAACCCGACCATAACAACAATTTACAGAATAAGGGCTCATAACTTGATTACAAGTTATTAATATATGTAGTTATAAGTATAAGTAGTTCATTTTATACGAAAGATAATGCAAAAAACAGTATGCCACTGGGATCGTTGGATATTTGTGTAACAACAAACATATTTTGTTAACAGGAAAAAGCCTCAAGATATAATGTAAAAAAATCCGGTACAATATCTTTACCGTTTGGTAACGTAGTTGTAAGCGTATTTTTTTCAGGGAATCTTAACGGACTGTAGTAGAGTCACCAAGTGTTACGAAAAGTCAGGCAATCCAGATAATGAGTATGTATTTATACGTAGGCACTTGTTTGTCAGCTACTTAGCTCAGAGATGTAGGTACTTTGCATTGTGCGTATTATTTTCACACATTTTACCATTATTATAGTATACAACCTGACAAGTTAAATTTATTATGAAGTGAGTTGATGCACTTAATTTCAAAGTTTCGGTACGAACATTATTCTTAACCCTATACCTTAAATAACCTATTTGTAACTTGATGCTGGTAATAGTGTCGTATGATTATAAGTGCATTCCCTCGATTTTTGCTTAGCTGGTTTTTTGTATTTCAAATGCGTCCATTTTCTTACGTATATTTTCTTGTTCCTCTTATAAAATTGTTCAACCAAGCAATAAGCAACCGTAATAAGACTTACAGCATGGGCACCCCATTCGCGGAAAGGGAAAAAATGGTGATTTATCTGACTGGAGATACGCCAACTTCTATTTGCCCGGACCTAATACCATCGTTGAGGGAATTTGAGACTTGATGATAAGTATAAATATTTCGGGGCGACTTATCTTTGTACGTGTATCCGGTTTTTGATGATGCAGGTTTTGCAGTGTCTTCAAGAGAATTGATTCGATTGTTTTGTCATAGCTTTAAAATTAGTTAGCTAGGCTTACTCTTTATACGATTTGAAAGTGATTACTGATAAAGAATAGAAACACAAAATATGTGTTTGTGTCATACGTTGTGACAAATCTACAACTTTAATATTGATATTTATGTTCAGATGTACATTGGAGTTTTATCATAACTTTAACGATGGGCGCGTATTGCGATTTCGCATGATATTTATAATATTATTGTAATAAATAACATAAATATTATTAATTGTATCATTCGTAGCATTATGATAATATTATTATATAGATAATATTCATTTACACTGTAATATTTATTTACCGATTCATTAGTTGGCGATCATTTGTAAATACTGCAACAGGTCCATAGTTATATGTAAATAAAGTAGATGTGCTATTACGGGGCGCTACATTTTATTTATAAGACCTTCTGCCTTTTTTCCACTGAATCTGAATCTATTCATTAAATATAGGTAACAACAGTAAGCCAGCATCAATCTAAATAACTCTGGTCTAAACGCTCAACGCAGTAGGCTTTCAGCTTTTAATCCAACTAGAATTAGTAGATAGAAACTAGAATAGATGACTAATCCTGCATAATCTGCGAACAGTGGCGCGAATATTTTGCCATGGTCTGCCGCAGCCCCGGGCGGTGAGGGTGACCCAATTTTTGCACTCCGTCGCGATAATCAGCGAACTGTTCCTATACAGAGTGTCATTGTTAAAGGGATCCGATCCTTGCAATTAGGAGTAGGATTATGCTGTATCAACTATCAAATTAACTTCTAAAATAAAACATTTAAAACACAATAAATATTAAAATTTAAGTCTAAAATTATATCATATGGGGATTAAACTGATAATAAGGAAAAAAACAGTTAAGCGCGTTTGTTTGTTTGTTTGTTTGTTTGTTTGTTTGTTTGAACGCGCTAATCTCAGAAACTACTGGCCCGATTTGAAAAATTATTTTTACGTTGGATAGTCCATTTATCAAGGAAGGCTTTAGGCTATATAACATAAAGATACGACTCATAATACCACAGCAGCAATGAATAATGTTGCGAAAACGGGAGAAAGATATTCCTTTTGAGAGCTTCCGCTGCGTACGCTGCGGAAACCGCTAAAGTTACACAAAAATCATGTATCACAAGATTGTTCAGCATTAAGAGTTCTATAATAAAGTCCGCGACAGCATAAGTCTATCTTTTATGGTTGACTTACTACAACCTTTTTTATGTTAATAAATTTGTAAAAAATAATGCATCATTTTCAGAGGTGTATTATACACACAGGTATTTATTCTTATCAAAATAAATACATTCATCATCACGAACATTTCATTTAGAACCAAGTTGCCCTTTATATCATTTGATTTCAATAAATATCTTAGGAGCTATCACAGTTTTAACATAACTCCGCACCAAAATAATGTTCGCAGCTTAAGTACAACGTGCGCTTGCGCTAATTATATTATAAAGCTGAAGAGTTTGTTGGTTTGAACGCGCTTATCTCAGGAACTGCTGAACCGATTTGAAAAAATATTTCTGTGTTAGACAGCTTATTTATTGAGAAAGGCTTTAGGATATAAAACATCACGCTGCGACGGGAGGGGAGGGAGCAAACTCAAAACGCGCGGACGAAGTCGCGGGGGACCGCTAGTACTTAATAAGAGTACTATTAAATCAACATCAATCAATTAAAAGTTCAAATTCACTTGAAAACTGAGTTAAAGCTTCCTCATCATAACTTAAGGAAATAAGATCGGTTTGAAGAGGAAAATGGTAAAACTAATTAAGAAAGGAGATGTCCCATCCCAGGCCTGTACCATGTACGTAGTACCAAAAAATCGGTAAAAAATTGCTATTTCCATTAAAAACACAATAAAAATGTTTTAGTCCGTAGTTTAGTGGCTAAAAATAAAATCAAACACCTTATTTCTTTGTAAAGATGGCAACTGTAGTTTTTTTATTACTGGGATTTACATACCAGTAAGAAAAAAACTGTCAATGTAAACTGTCATGATCAGTGCTGCCCTAGGTATTGATTTTCGTTCGTTCAGTTTGTTCGTTGCGTTTAAAGTGTTTTGAGTTCTTGCTTTTTTATAACAACCTCGCTTTCTTTTGGATTTGGTAACTTTTTCTCAAAAGTAAACTGACAGACAAACGTCATTCAAGTGTCAAAGATGGCGTCCTCCGCCATATTGTACTGAGTTGCAATAATTTGGTTTGTTTATTGTTTCAGCCAAAAAACTAAGGCTCTCCATAGAAATTAGTCTTATTAAAACTGTACTACACATATTCGCCTATAATTAGGTATAGCGTACATGGACCTGGCCGAGGCTTCATACATTTTTGGGACATCTCCTTTGCTGTGATATTGGAAATTGTACTTATTTCAAATGATTATTTAGCCGTATTTACTGAGTTAAATACTCAACATGTTTTCGTCGTCTTCTCGTCTCAATTACGTCATATACGAATTTGTATTCGTTTGTGGTGAGGTTTCCCACCGAACAGTCGACCTATACGAAGGAAGAATTTTGGCCGAAGATTGTTGTTCCGTCGGTTTGGAATAATATTAAATTAAATTTGCAAATACACAAACAGTTGCATATGGCTTGACCAACTGGGCTTACCGTCAAATTTGTATGGGTGAAAGCCCACGCCGGATTTGAGGGAAACGAAGACGCTTATGCTGCGGCAAAGGCTGCTGTGCCAATAACCGGACTATTCGTCAATATATCGCATCGCCCATGAGTTAAATAAAGCTCAAAAACAAAGTAATTACTCGATCCGAAGCCGACGCTTTGTACTCCGATACCAATTACATTCTAAACTCACTGATTACTTAACCATCATAAAACTAAACTTCGCAAGAACACAGTATTTGACCAACCACGGCTACCACCGGGAATATCTTCATCGCTTCCACATGTCCCTGCGACAACCAGTTTATAGAATCATAGATGGATCCATTTCATAAAATCGTGTTCACGTTTCGGAGCAAAGCGCTCGGAACATTTAAAAGCTTCACGTACCCTCAACATAAATCCGTTTAACATTACCAAAATCATGTCAAAAGACACAGCCATTAAAACATACCATACACTTAAAGAATACATTGTCTCCTAGTTAAAATACTTCAATAAAACCACCTAAATCAAACCATCTCACTAATCCATGCCAAAGAATCCAGCTGTACTTGCGGAGCACACTTAAAGCTCCAAAAAAAAAACTATAAGGTATTTGTACTTCGGACCTTTATTGCTTCAATGTAATGTATTTATCTAGTAAATGTGCTTTAGACAATGCTATATGGCGAATTCATAACACACCTTCGGTTTGACGATGATACTGTCGTTGTGGCAAAGACGCTGGAAGTTCTTGGCACTATGCTAGTCTGTCGACCTTACTCTCTGGGGAGAGTAAGGTCGACAGAGTAGCATACAAACAAATGAACCCTTTATGGGTAAAGGGTTCATTTGTCACATCTCGTAGCGTCTTACTGTCCCCATATCGGGTTCTCTGTACTGTTAGCGTCACGAATTACTCTCCCCATATGGGGATCGGTTGAGTAGTCGATTTTAAATCGATGATTTAGCTATGTGGTGTAGACAATTGAATACTAGAAAATCTTTAACGTAAAATAAGCAATCCATAGATACCAAAAATTTGGGTGTTCCGACTAGGTTTTAGAAGGTGGGTCTTGTGAATAGACCCCAATTACTAAAATGGAGTTATTACGATTTATTTTAATTTGTATTTATAAAATTTGTTCTATGGTGATAAGTACTGTTACTTATATGAAAAATATTATGTTTCAGCTTTGTTTCGAGGTATTTGAAGGTATAATTGAAAATTTATAACGTAAACACTTATTATAAATACGATGAGTCATGTTTTTTCCCGCGCTACCTTCTTTATCGCCTCAGTATGATTAAAATATTTCAGTAACGTAATATTTAGTAAAACAGTGTGATAGCTAATATAATAAATCCCCGTTTACAAAATGATGGTAGCTCATTCCTAGCGCGAGATATTTGTATTTTTGTAAATTGCGCGGCCCACCCGATGGCGGGCGCTTGGTACCAGACAGAGTCGAGGCCACTCGCGCGTTTGTCTTATGACAGTTGCGCGCACGCGAAGGCGCGTTCTTGAAGCGGATTGACAGGCTAGAAGACCTCGACCGAGTATCCCAACAAGTGGGTCTTAAAATAAAAATGGAAAAGAAAGATGTCTATCGATGAATCTTACTCGGCAGCGTTCGGGAAACTGCGCAAGAGTGTCTTTTCTTCTCAATTACCTCAGTGTCTGAAGTGGAAAGTCTTCAACCATAGTGGTAACACCAGTGATGACATACGGATCCGAAACTTGGTCTCTAACTATGGAACTCAAAAAGATGCCCAAAATTACACAAAGAGCGATGGAGCGGGCTATGCTCGGTGTTTCTCTACGAGATCGAAAGCAATGTGTAAGCAATTAAATACTTCGATAAAACTGAATTATTCCAAGGATAAAACAATACGGAAATGAACTCGAGTTCAAACTCATTCTTTAGCTGAATGGGTTTCACGCGTATGGCAATAAAATTATTACACTTTATTTTACCGTGCAATGAGTTTTAATATAATAATAAGAATAAACGCTATGTACCAAGGTTGTCTCCGATGGGCCACAAGAGTCAATCAACTTTGATATCAAGTAATTGAAGGTTCAAAGTCTTAAAGCTATCTTCGAATTGTGTATTTTAAGGTTGAAGCAAATCTATCCACCCGGCACGGGAACAGCACCAACCAGGCGTCAACCATACGGAAGCACGTTACGTAAAGGGAACAACAACGCCTCGGATGAGATCGGCACCGGATAGCGAACATCTCGCCTCGGATCGTGTTTGCTTCTACAACTTATGACACTTCTTCTTGTCAATGACAACCCGTTTGACAGGGTGGACGGATAGTCCATGCGCCGCTGGTCAAGAGTGGGTCCCGAGTTGGTCTCGATCCGAGCTGGTGACATTACAAAGTTGATAGATGTGCGTTGAAGTATGGAGTTTCATAAAAAGAATACAGAACGGCTCGAGTTAATACGGTGCTATCACCGTGACGGGTTTATGAGTGGGCTTCGACCTTTATTCGAGCGAAAGATAGTCGTGTTAGTTACAGCACCTAGAACTCGGGAACTAGTTGACTGCTTTTCATAATTTTTAATTTGTGAAATTTGCCTTTGCCCGAAATAGGATTATATTCAAAACATGGCCGGGGCGAGACAGGGCTGGGGCTAAAAGAAGGTCGCTGGGGTCATTTTTGAAAACTTAAAAATATACATAATAAATTTCAAAAAAGTTATTTCAAGCTATCGAGTTATTGTATAAATAATTTGAAATTTGTGACACGTCTTCCACAATGAAGCTGAAGTACGTGTATCCGTAAAGCCTGACTGACCCATTACTTACTCTTTAAGATGGAGCACTGTTTACTGCGAAGTCGACACCTTGCGCGCGAGATAAGAGCACACGCAGGAGATACAGACGTAACCCGTTAATATCCAGCGCTCTATTGTGAAATTGATCGACTTTTATTAAGCATCTGTTTTTATTTTCACTGAAATTAATTGTGTGTTTTGTTCTAGCGACGGTACAGTTTCATTATTAAATCAGACTACAAAATAAATAATTAAGAAGTATTCCGTAGTGTTTAAATTTAAATGAAATAAGCTGTTATATTGAATGAAAAATAAATGGAAAGCTGGATTCCAAACACTGCTGTGTATGAAAAGTCTAGTTTTCTGACAGAGTATGATGTTATAAAATTCACTTCAAATATAAATTACAGCCCGTAATTTGCATCTTAATTATCAGCCAAACAGGCCACAGCTGAATGCTGCTTTTCCTCCTCCCCGTACTGTTTTTCACAGTGACTGCATAATACAGCGGCTTCCTTTTATAGTTGACGTCTTCAGGTATGAAAATGATTTCATTACCAGTTATTTCTCAAGGAAGGAGGTTTTGGCGCCTTGCTGGGCACTATTGACTGGTGTGATTTAGTCAGTCGAGCGTTTCAACAATCGCATCACTCGATTTAGACGGGTTGAGCAAAACAGCCGTGTTTGTGTGGTGATAATCCCTTAAGAGATAACACCGGTCGCAAACTACGGCGATGCCGTCCTTTCGTGATTATTAAGCCCAGGTTAGTGATCATTGTGTTTATTAAGGCCCGGTTTCGTGATCGACAGTTAACTCAACTAATGGTTAAATGTCAGTACTTGCGGTTGAAAATTTACGATAGTGCGTCTTTTGAAGTAAAAATAATTTAACCTCTTTGAATGGCATTTTAATGACCATTGGTTAAGGTATTTTTACATCAAAGCTCGCACAAGTAGAAATATTAAAATCCGGTAACGACATTTAACCATAAGTTGAGTTAACAATCGGTCACGAAATTAGCTCTAAGCTGACGTCATCTCAGCAGTGCAGAAGGTGGTGCTATACAAGGCGTTATTTAATGTAGCCGTATAGGACATAGGACGAGGATCGAAGTTCACCGGAACTGCAAGTAAGTTGTAAAGGTAACATAAACATTTCAAATAATAAATACTTCCTTGTTTTCGTAAGAATGGACCTGTCACCATCAGGTGAGGAAAGTGTGCAAAATTTATTGACACGGAACGGATTAGCGCGGGTTAGTGAGTGAGAGGATAAGCAGGAGTAGTGTGACACGTTTGATAGAACCATTATTTTACCGTTAACCGGCTAGTTCCTTATCTTAACATTACTTGCCAATGTTTCCGAGCTAGCAATAAAAATACTAAAGCATAAACCAAGCACTTGAGAATAATTTTCGCGTTTATCCAAGGAACAGTAGTGTAGAGTATTATAGATATTTCCTGTGGGAAGTGCTTAAATCGTTAAAACCACTTCTGGCCATCGGCTTTCAACAGCAATCTCCATTAAGATTTTGTAGTTTGCGTTGAATGTGAGTTGTTTATCCAAGGAAAAATAGTGTAGATTATTATGAATATTTTCTGTGGGAAGTGCTAAATTCGTAAACCACTTCTGTTCCGTCGCTTTTCAACAGATATCTCCATTACGATTATGAAGTTCGCGTTGAATGTAAGTAGCTAAGAGCGGGACCACACTCACGCAGTTTCATTTAAAAATATGCTTGAACGTGACCGCTATTCACTAGAGGTCGGTCTTTTGCTTAAATTTTATACCATTATCATGTGATACAACTTGGTTTTAAGATTCCTTTCCACCCTTAAATCATGGAATTATTCTTTTTAGGTTGGATTAACGACATTGTTGCCTTAACCTAAGCATTAACATTTTATTTTCAGAACCGCGTTTTAAAAACCAACGTTAGGAGCAGAAACAAACGGCAGAAGACCCTTGGCATACAAATTAAAACTTTTTCGCCTTCACAAACAATAAAAAAAGAGATATAAGTAAAAACGAAGGTATTAAAATAAACGACACTTTAGATGGATTTTTGAAGGTAAGTTTAAGGAAATCATAATCCCACCGCTTGAAAAGATTGCGTGATGATACTCAAAGATTGCGGAAAGAAATCAGCATTTGTTAGTAGGTTGTATTTTATGTCCATTTACCTTCTTCTATTTTCAGGATTAATTATGCATTATAATCCGCTACCTGTCGGTGGGTCATTGCAAATTCAATTTGACGTAATCTGACCCTCCTATTCAATTTGACAGGACAGCTGTGATTGAACCAGGGCAGTTGCAAATGCACGCCCATTCTTGGTTTAAAACTTACTTGGCCCAATTTTCTGTTCGTGGCCTGCCTTTGTAATGACCGACTATTTGGACTCAGCTTACATAAATGCATTTTAGTGATAGATTTTGACGATTCAGTATGTTTTCAGTGTCGTCACGGAGCTCACTGAGCGGTGTGGTCCTACTACTGCCCATAGAAAACATTAGAAAAAATCTTTAGAGTCCTCTCCGTTTATCTTAGCACGAAGGAATGACCGCAAAAGTATTTAAATATTTTTTGCTTTTTAACTCTGATTTATTTCGTAAGCTTGCTGTGAACAAACACCGATGTAGATAAGCTAAACGATGCCGAAAGATACACCTTATTTATTAGATGATAATAGTAAAGTTTTTTTTTTGTTATAGTGTTGTGTCAATAAACAAACTCAACAACTTAAATTGCACTTGTAAATGGAACATTCAACAGAATGTTCTATGTCTGACACAGTTACTTACAGTTCCATACAGGCTTGCCAATGTGTTGGTGACCGAGTGGTATAGTATCCCGGGTACCGTAAGACAAAGTATTCGAGTCCTTGTCTGACACCGTTACTTTTTACAAGTGAAATTTATGTTAATAACTAAGTTTACTTTCATACCACCTTACCACCTTCTGTCCACATTGACAATCAACGGCAGATCTGTGTCTTGCAAAAACCATTTTGGGGAAATATGATCTCTATTCTTCAAACTAACGGTACATTTTACGTCAACACCTGCCGACAACCAAGTTTCTACCTTACACGGTAGGACCCCAGAGAGCTGATTGTATAAAACTGCAGTTTGGCTTGTCGCCAGCCAGCAATAATCTTTGGTCTGTCTGCGGATATGACTGGCCCACGTACAGCATCCAAACGTCCAAAGCTTAACTTCAAATGGAATATGTAATGTTCAACTATTCGGAAGAAAGAAATCAAGAAACTTTGTTCCGAAATTGAGTTACTTGTTACGCGGTACTTTTTCTTCATTATCATATCATATCATATATTCATATCATATATTCAGTAAGTGTCATTAAGGGCTGATTTTACCAACGGCATATAAGAATCATCCGTTATAGGGCCGATTTTGCAATGGTCAGATAAAACTTATCAGACTTATAAATTATAAAGCGACAGATTTAAAAAATAACAGGTTCCTATGATTGCTGACAATTAGATGACGTTTCAAAATTAGCCAAGTTTTATATTGTTCTACGAATATTTCTTATCTGACTATATAAAAATCAGCCCTGAAGGGCGATTTCATTAACGTCCGATAAGACTTATCCGACTGTATAATATTTCCAAAAATGATTGCTGAGAAATAGGTGACGTTATCAAATTTGCATTAGTAATTATTTTGTATTATTTTCTACGAATATTCTTTATCTGACGATGGTGAAATCGGGTCTAAGTGTCGATATTACCAATCTTACATAAGACTTATCGGAATAAGTAGAAAACAACCGATTTTGAAATGACTTAACATAAATGACTATACGAATATTCCTTGTTTAATCAGGAATATTCGTCGAATAAAATACAGTACGCCAACAGTACGCCTTATTTCAAAACGTGAACTATTTGTCAGCAATAATTTATGTAAGTGTCATTTTCAAATCGGTCGTTTAATACTTATTGAGTCGGATAAATAATATCTGATGTTGGTAAAATCAGCCCTTAATAAGTGTAAAACGATTGACTACACGCTGACAAATAGGTGACGTTTTCAAATCATGCCTTAGGCGTATTGTATTTTGTTAGACGAATATTTCTTATCTACCGTTGGAAAAATCAGGCTTAAGGATAGTTCCGTATTAATGCCCTTGCATGGATATAAGCTATCATAGACGATGTTGTCAAAATGCTGAAAATATTTAATGTACAGATAAACCATTCACACAGTGACTAATGTTTCTTTAAACTCAGTGTGAATAAAACCTTAATACTAAATGTCCAGTCCAGTAAAATATACAGGCAGTGCCATTCCACACAAGAGATTTTCTCAAGGATTTTAAGAGACGCGCCTAGAAAACTCTCGCTCTGACGGTTTTTTTGATAAAACTCTTCTTAATTGAATAAAACTGTGCAGTTACGACTATTTCTAAAAGCTAAGGTTATTTAGTGAAATTTTGGCACTGTGCAGAAGACAGCGCATTGGCGAAACGCTAAAAAGGTATATACAGCGTGCTTTTAGGCGATTCGAAAAAAGGCGCTAGTGTAAAAGGGCACGGAAATAAAAGTGCGTCCCAGTATTATTCCAAACCACGCAACCCCTCCGAAATGCGGGGACTCGGCCGGGAATAATGCCAACTGCAAACACTGGTCAGGACAAAGCCATTTTTTTTTAGTTTCGCGTTTTGGTAATTTAGAGTAAGAGCTGTCGAACTTACAAAACGATCGTCCACATGCACAAACATAATTCCACTATTGAGATTTTCGTTCGGTAAAGTTTAATTTTGGAATATAAGTTACTTGATCAGATCCTACTATTGAAAATACGAGCACTTGAAGCAGTTTTGCAGAAAAATATCTCGATGTCGGCAAAACATCGAATCTAGAATATTGTTGAATTTATTGTATCCCTACCTACATTGTAACTTTTACTTTCAGACCGCTTCCTATTTATTTATTTTATAAACGAAGTCGTTTTTTTATATAATTAAGCTTACTTCTTATATCGCTTCTTGACTTTCATTTAGAATAGGCCAATTCAATTTGTCTGTAAACATAGTAAAGAGTTTTCATGATTCCTATTTGTTCAGCTCTCAGGTTTTTAATGAGCGATAGTATTTTCCGGGCAGGCGCGCTAACCGGTCAGCAGTGTGTGCGAGCACTCGTTAGCGGACCGCTCAAAAAATACAGCCTGAGACCCGCCGAATAGGGTTGCTACTGACTCACAGTGTGATTAATTGCATAGATAGCTTGCAAATGATTATGCGATTTCAGCTTTTGTCGTATGGGCAGTGTTAGCGTTTGCGAGTGAAATGCCGTGCGCACAGTCTGTGCAGATTATTCACTGCTGTGAAATATAGAAATACTTACTTCGGAGCTTATGTACTGTCGTGCATGAGACTTCTAACAATGGATTCCTTTTTAATGAGCGATAGTATTTTCTGGAGAGGCACGCTAACGATATACAGCCAGAGATCCGCGTAGTTAGTTATTTATACTTATATTTGACGACACGTTTGGTGCAGTGGTTAGCTTTCCTGACTACTTAACCAGCGGTCGCGGGTTAGAATCCTGCAACTAAGTCATGGATGTTATATGTATTTAAGTATTTAAGGGGGGCGCCCCTGTCATAATCGTTGACTGGTACTTTGTAACACAAGAAAAAAAACTTACTTCGAAACCAGGCAAATGCTGTGTTGTCTAGCGCATATTTATAGAAATGAAAGATAGAATGGAATTATTTGCTAATGGGGTTAAATCTATATTTAGTTCAGCTCTTTCAGCTATCAATTAATAGCATACCTACAAATTTTAATAATCAATGTACAATTTAGCTAGTGTTTTTTTTTAAATCATTTAAATAATAATAACATCATGATTTCAAATAATAAATCTACTACTTTAAAAAAACAATGGTCATTCAGCCATTTGTTAAGTGCACTTTAAAATCTGTTAATCGGCAACTCTTTTATATTTTAAGGTACTTTGTTATGAATGAGCACACATCCAGTAATAGTTTTTTTTTTCGAATTTAGCACTTTTTGGATAAATATATGCCACAAGTCTTTTGCCATTTCTGATTTTGCGCATATAAAACTTTTTCGCTTGTCTATAAATTGCATTACTTTTACAAAATCATAAAACTCGAAAGTGTTTAGACATGGAAGAGGTAGTATTTTTGAATAAGTATATAACGGCCTGCATAGTTCATCAGGTACAGTACCACATATTGCCCAAATGCACTATTTTGTCCGATGAAAATTTTGTTTACATCAGAGCCATGTGATCCCATATAAAAACTCCGTAACGTATAGCGGATTCTACATACGCAAAGAATGTGCTGTTAAAATACAGTGTGGCAACTTTACCTCATTTATAAAGTGCGTATGAAAATCTATTAAGTTTCGTGGAAACATTTTCGATTTATATATTTATGTATGTAGACACATCACATGCAAAAGTTTTCGTCAGTTTAGATATGTTTGCAATCACATCCGACGTGATTGCTAACATATAACGTGACGTGAAACGCCTTAACTGCAGGTAAAATTCTGGAAAGTTTCCAAAACTATGGAATATTTCAGAAATACTTCCGGAAGTTTTCGGGAAAGCTACCAAAACTTACGCAAACTTTGAAAGTTTAAAAAAAACTACTTAAAATCAAGTACAACAATTTTGTTACGTATATCGGGTAATATCGTTACTCGGATTTAAATTGTGTTACAAGCAATTCCCTTTATACTTCTTTCTTGGACAAAAAGCCGCTTCCTCATAGTTTTATTTTACTTATCTTCATTTAAATCATAATGTTTTCAAGTTCCTACCTTTATACCATGTAAGTAACATTTTTTTAAAAATAATATTTTTGCAAAACTTCCAAAGTTTCCGGAAATTTTTAGGAATACTTATTAGAAGTGAAATGTTACCTGGAAGTTTTCACCTCGAGTCTTAATAGTGTTGTGTTTTTTTTATCATCAAGCACATCCGTAGGCAATAACTATTTAGAATGAACTAATTTGTTATGAGTAAAAATCCGATACTTTCTCTATAACTTTCGAATCTCTAGAAGCATATGCTGAATTAATTTAAACAGGTGGTGGCAACCACGTTTAAAGGGCTTGCAATTCCAAAAAATAAGGTCTGGTTTGGACAAACCAACGTTCAGCAAACGAACATATTTTTATACGTAATAACGATAAAATTTATCAGTATTTCAGGAGTAGGTGATGGCAACCCTACCGGTGGAGGCCGGACGTAATTCCACGCAGTTGGGCCGCGTCGCTGTAAAATTTGGCCGTCATTGTGAATTGTATAATCCTACTCTTTGAGACTGTTCATATTCTACTCAATGATAAAATCCTTTTTGTTCCAATTTTTATGGAAAAGACAGTTAAAATTACATTCGAGCGAGGGTTTATTTGTTCGATAGCGGTAGTAAAAGGCTAGATCACGGCTACCGTGAAATTACTTCAAGTGAATAAAAGGTAAAAGTCTCAATAGTAGTCATAAATTCCATAAATCGGCCATTATTCTTATGCAGTGTTGTCATGTCAACGCTAGCATTTCTCTTTTCTATTTTCACGCTTTATTTTTCGCGCGATCTTTCATTTTTGGGAATATAAATGCAAAAAGGCGCTCAATTTTCGCTCACACCGCGGCCATTATTGTCGCATCATTTGATACAGTAATAATTTTAGTTGTGTTGCGTATTGTACCCTTTTTGGAACCTAGAACTGCGTTGGTTGTATTGACTCTCAAAGGCTTTAGAAAGGGCTTTGGGTCTTTAAAAAAAGTAAAAACCGACTTCAAAACCAAAATGCACTAAAAAGTCTTAAATAAACTCTTGACCCTTGAAAGGATAGGAAGCCATTGGAGCCAAGGAGATGGCAGCAATGGAGTCGGTGCCAACACTTTGACCATCAAGCATCAACTAAGATCAGAGCGCCAACTCCAAAAAGAAATTGTTTGCCTAAAATGGCTTCCTATCCTTTCAAGGGTAAAGAGTTTTTTTAAGACTTTTTAGTGCATTTTGGTTTTGAAGTCGGTTTTTACTTTTTTTAAAGTTAATTTTATTTCGTTATTTTTAGTGATTTCAGGAGAGGGTAGTTGCACGTTATGAGTCTATTCTTTTAGGAGCTACAAATGACCTATCATAGGTTCTGTCCTTATAATTACTAAACTCCTAAGCGTTAAGGAGTTCCACCATTAGCTAGGTTCCACAAGATGTTGACTATTAGACGTAACAACACGTCAACATAAAGATTCTAGTAATAATATGTACGTCTTTAAAATTTGAGGGATTCTCTCTATTACACCAACATCCCATCATCAGATCCCGAATCGGCAAAAATGGAACCAACTACAAGGAAATACCCTCTAGGTAGGCGAAAAAAAATTTTAAATCGGTCGACAAATGACTGAGATATGAGGTAACATAGATACAAAAAAAAAAACAGTTGAATTGATAACCTCCTCCTCTTTTGAAGTCTGTTAACAAATACACCTTTATCTTTAAGTAAGAATTTTCCAATGATTCTTGTTATTCTGGTATCAGATGATCACTTAGTGGAACTCTTAGCTATTTTGGAATCATCACGTTCAGTCAGATGTTATTGTTAAAACATTACAGTTACATTGGTACAGTTGAACTAATGCAGCTTACTCGTAGTATAATATAATTTATTAATATTCAAAGGACAATGCACTACAGCAATTATAAGGACAAAAGCAAAAAGGCTTCGCCGACGATTCATTATTTCCGCGACATTTTTCGAAACCCCGATATCGTTCTCAATCGACCTTTTAAGAACGGAACAGAAAGAGAACTGAAAAAACAAAAATCAAATGGCCAAATAAAATCATTCCGAAAGACTGATTTGGGTGGCCGAAAAAACGAAGACAGATTTCATTACCGTCGATGGAATTCGCGGAGATTTTATTGTTTCGCACCCTGCAACGGAGGTTGGAAGATTGACTTTAAATTATTAAAACGAATGGTTGAGTCTCTGGGGATTCTTGAATAGTATTAAATCTCTTTGATTAACTCAAAGTTAATTGACGTATCCGTTTTTTGATACACTCTTAAAAAAAGAGCTTTTCCTTATCAAAAGCAATTCTAATTTTAAACAATACCAGAATTTCTTAATTCCTGTGTGTGTGAGTGGTTTAGGGATGCGAATAGCGTAATACCGGATAGGATTCGATTACTTGTCGGACACACTTGATTCCAACAAGTGTCATTTATAATTAAGTTTGTATAGTGACAAAACACTATATAAACAAAAATAAAATACAGACAAAGATGCCAAGTAACGACACATATCTACCTATGTTTGAAAAAACATCGTATCTTATACAGTCGACGACATTTGCCGCTGATTGTATTCGTCTCAATCCATTCAGTAGCTCCCCCATGAGTACAGACACAGATGTAGATTTCTCAAGACGCTCCGTATCGATAACGACTTACATACCGGGGCGGGAAGATATACATACACAACTAAACAGAAGGCGCAGTCATTACTGCATGTCTGTTGATCCCAACCCGGATTGCTGGAAAGCTGACATAGAGTTTCAGAATAGACTATTTCTATGTGGGATATTTGACTCCGGTTAATTATATCGTTTCTCAATTTCTCAATAAAACTTATCAGACTGAATAAGTATAATACGACCGATTTTTAAATGATATTTAAATAAATGACTGCTGAGATATAGGTGACGTTTTCAAACTAGGCGTCTTGTATTTTATTTGACGAATATTGTTATCTAACGGAAAAGTCAGGCCTAATTGCGTCTTCACATTAGAGCGACAGCAGCACTGCCGTAGTAATGTGAAGGCTTACTGCTGTCATGAAATTATCAGCAGCGCAGCTGTCGCGCAACTGTCGCGCTGCTAAAGTTGCATAAGTGTGAAAGCGCTCTGAGTCTTCTAATAATTATCTAATGACGTTTTCGGCTGGTTTCACAATGCCGTGACTGTTGTGGCTGGTTTCACAATGTGTGATTATGACTAGCACTCCATTTACAAGTTAAATTCATTTTGTAATGAATAAGTACTTCACCCACTGTTGCAAAACAGATGGCGCTGGCGTATCCATAAGAGACTAGAAATTTTGCGTGGTCGAACCGAAATGTTGGTCGCGGCAGCGCGGTAGCTCTACTGGAAAGAGCGTTTGCCCGGTTAGCCAGAAAGATGCAGGTTCGAGTCCTGTCCGAGCGCAACTTTCGGTTTTATTTCAGCTTAGGATCCTTTTGTCATAAAACTGGACATAAGTTATTAGTATTAGTGCAAACAGTTAGTGCCCAATTACAACAGTTTTCACTTCCATAGTTAGAGTACACAAAATACCTTGTCTACTTTGGAATGAAAGCACCGAATCTACATCAATTGTGGCACAGAATAGCTTCGTATTTCAGAAAAAAACACTTCTATCGGGACAAATAATCACTATTCGGCTTTCTGTAGACACTGAATGAATGGAATTGGAATAACGAAGTCCGCTAAAGCGCCAAAGAATGGGATTAAGTAATCATTCGTTCATTTCGCACGAATAACAACGTAGAGGGAAGAAACACATTCCGAGAGTAGTAGGTATTATTAATTGGAACTGGGGTTTACTTAGCTTTGTTTGTTTTGATTGTCTGCTTGAGTAAGTGTTATTAGACAGATTGAATAAGATTTTCCACAGTATACGAATTTATTGGTCAGTAAAATAAGCTTCGTAGGTGTGATATTATTCAGGCTGTGGCCTGTAATAGAATAAAAAATCATTTTTTTATTTATTATTTTGTAAAATACATTTATTGTTATTTTCTAAAAAATAAATTGAACTAAAACAACGTGTAAGACCAGACATAGAATTTCTCATTTGCATTTATTACAACGAGTCGCATTTATTAAAATCGCTAATTTTATATACATTGATTAGGGATTAAAACTTGGGATTATTATATCTCTTAGTTCAAGCATTTTATACAACTATAACCAGGTCAAGGTAAATAGGTAGATTCTGTTGAATTGATTTAAACTTTAGCTCCTATTACAGCTTACACGTTGTATAACGATTTATTTCAGGACTAGAAAAAAAGTGGGTACAAAGTCGAATCTGAAGGTCGTTCATTTATACTGACACACCTATCACTAGTTATACCAACGAGGCAGTTATCATTATCACATACTCGTGTCCGCCATTGAAACCGGCCCGGTTTATAAATAAAATACAAATGTGGAAAGCAATAACGGCATGAATGCGAATAATTAGTATGCACGGAGAGGCGAAATTAAAAACCGGGCCGAGTTATGAATTGTCCGGGCACGCGTCGAGATTTCAGCAATGAATCTGCCGGGTTGCTTATTAGGTAACCAACTCAATTGCTTTCCATTATTAGTTCTTCTTTCCTTCTTTGTCTTCTTCTTATTTTTTGTATCGCTCGAGAATAAGTATGCCTTCACATAAGAGCGACAGCAGCGAGTCTCTCTAATGTGAAAGGCTTACTGCTTTCATTTTATGTATGAAATTGCCAGCAGCGCAACTGCCGCGCGACTAACTAAACTAATGTCGCCTAAGCGTGAAATCGCTCTTAGGCACCGTTACCGTTACTATGAGTTTACGACGGTTTTACTCGCTAGAGTCTACGTAAAAAAAGTCTATAGAAATTTGCACAGCGCCTCTTTCGGCCACTGACAGAACCAAAATTGTCCACATAAAAAGTTACGTCGTCGCTAGCGAGTAAAACCGTCGTCGCTATCGAGTAAACTCATGATAACGGTACGTGTACCATGGGGCTGGCTGTTCAGCCAATGTCAAGCATGCAATTTAATTACCGACTTCAAAAGTGGAGGTAATTAATTCAATGTGTGTGCATGTGATATTGTTGGAATTCGATTATATTGAAGTATGTTGAACTATGAAGGCTTTCAAACATGTGTGCAAAATGTTATGACTGTATGTATGTTTGTCCACGGATTTTTCGAAAACAACAAGTCATAGCGAGATGATTCTTTCTTTTTAGTTCGAATAGGCATATTTCAACTTAGGGTACAGTATAGGTATGTTTCATTAAAATCAGTTCAAAAGATTTTGAGATATAACTAAAAATCATGAAAAAAAAATAATGAAAAATAAACAGTCTTCAAAAAACGGATTATAAAGCTTAAAATAACGCATTCGCCATCTACTAAGTATAAACACATTCGTTTGGAGTCGGTGCATCATGCCAAACTTACCTACACCGACTACAAATGAATTTGTTTCACCTAAGTAGATGGCCAATGCGTTATTTTAAGCTTTTTAGACAGTTTTTGGAAGGTGGTTTAATTTGGTCACTATCAAGATAATGAAGACAGTGATAAACTGTCATAAAATATGGTTACATAATGTCAAAGGAAGTGCCTCCGCCAAGTCAGACAAGTAAGTGGCACGGACCGTACCATTCTTTTCTCAAAGCAGTTAAGCCTATAAACTTTTATATTGGTAGAATGATGATTTAAATTAATTAAGGCACGCATAAGTTTTTGTTCTCATACCAAATATTAATTTCGTACATTTTAGTTTAAAAATACTGCCGTTACGTCATTAAAGATTGCAACATAAAGGCGTTCGTTATACGTGTGATGATTTTTGTATTTAGATTCAATCAGTAGCCCTGTTGTAATCTTAACTCATTATAATAACAGTTGACGTTATTTATGTAAAAACGAGTATTGTTACTTTATCGAATAACGTTATCGCTATCGCTATTTAAAAATGGCAACACTGGCTGCCCCTTCCCTTCTTATTTTCTGACTTGCGGAGTGCACTCGAAAGGCGAGCCAGTCTAGTGCTGACCGCCGAAGCGAAAGGTTGAGGGAAGGAACCTATGTTAAATTGTAGTTATAATTATTAATGTGGCTAGAGGTAGTGATTTGTATCATAGATAAGTGTGTTGATCGAATAAAGAACTTTATAAACTCAACCGAGTTTGATTCACGACACGTCGGAAGTGGAAGAGGAAACCTTCAGCTCACAAAGGGTATGTATGTACTATTATTTTCAAATGATAAGAGCAAGTAATATTATTTAATAAAATTTTCTAGAAGATAACGCCATAAATACCACGATAGGATAGCATTGGTTGGGATAATATTCTGCTGCGGTTGAACTGTAGCAATATTATCCTGATTTAATCGTGTTAAGTTTCCAACTGATCGTTTGGTCAAGGCTACTCCTTGATAATGATCTGAGGTGATTAATACGAGTATGCTCATAAGCAAAGTAGGTAGGTAACAAATTGTCTGGCTAGCCCTAGGTTGTTCTTAATATGAACTGGGTCTATGCTAACTCGACGCAGTCGTGCTAAGCTATCATCAAATCATTTGAGCAAGGCTACCCTTTGCTAATGGTATGTGAAAGCTAAATGCGCGATTTATTAAATTGGGTCAACTACGTAGGCATGTTTAACAAAATATTATATATTTTTTTCTCATAATTATCGGGGTAGTGTTAGGTTGCATTGGTTGGGATAATATTTTGCTGCGGTTAAGCTGTTGCACTATTATCCTGACTAAATTGTGTTACGTTTCTAACTGGCCATTTGGTCAAGGCTACTCCTTGATAATGTTCAGTGGATACGAGACACGAGTACGTGCAACTAAATAGCTAAATATAATAAATGACCTCAGTAGTTCCTTCATCCTAATAGGAAATACGAAAAGAAATAGGTATTAAATATTATCATGTCACTGCCTATTGTAGGTAGCTATGTTTAGTTGATTGAGAATAACCGTTCAACCTGCAACTGTTCTAGGGCTAATATTTTTGTGTTCATAAATAATTATACCTACAATAAATAAATAAAACTTTATTTCAGACTTTGCATTCATAATTTGTTAACAGACTTATAAACTATGTTAGTGAGTTCAACAATTGTGTGTTTTTAATCAATTGTGTTAAATTTCAACCAATTCAATCCAATTTAATTATAAACATTCGAATCATTTCTTATTTCAATTCAATTTCGTTTGTTATATGACTTGAATTGAGTGCCCTTTAGGGTATATAATTTGTTAATACACCCATTGATTATGTAAGTGAGTTAAATAATACTGAGTTTTTTATATTTATTAAACTGAGTTCAATTTAAACCAACTTAAGTAAATTAAATTAGAATCATTTTACTTTTACTTCAATTCCATTTGATATGACTTGATATAAAGGCTTTTTAGGTAAATGACTTATTGCCAATTCAACCCAATTAAAATTCATATACATTTTTATTTTAAATTCGAATTCATTCAATATATAACTTGAAATAAAGGCCATAGTGTCAGATTTTACAAAGTAGTTTTAGCGGCCAGGTGTGTCGCGTGGACCAAATGTGTCCTTAAGTAGCGGCCAGGTCTGTCGCATGGGCCAAGTGTGTCCTTATGTAGCGACCAGGTGTGTCGCATGGACCAAGTGTGTCCTCAAATAGTGGCCAGGTGTGTCGCGTGGACCAAGTGTGTCCTTAAATAGCGGCCAGGTGTGTCGCGTGGACCAAGTGTGTCCTCAAATAGCGGCCAGGTGTGTCGCGTGGACCAAGTGTGTCCTCAAATAGCGGCCAGGTATGTCGCGTGGACCAAGTGTGTCCTTAGGTAGCGGCCAAGAGTGTCGCTTGGGCCTAGTGTGTCCATAGTTCTGTACATTTAATTATTCAAAAGCAGCAGAAGTGACCAAGTCAGTCAATCAATCAACAAAATTCATTTATTGTGTAATACATGTACATTAGTTATGTACATGTAAGTTATGTATAGTAGCTATGTATTTTCCTCGATTAGATCGGGCCATTTGTGCCATGAAAGAGCTATGTATGTTTTACAAAAGGTCAAGTCTAACTGTGAATTCTTTTACTAGAAATTTTCATTAGCAACGGTCATGTGAGCCATATAGGCGCTCTTACTACGTTCAGGATTATTTGCAACATTATTCCTTTACTAAAATTATGCTCTAATAAATGAATAGACTCCATAGTAATTAGATTTAAAGATATTTATTCTCAAAAATACATACAGTTCATTTACAAAGATAATTATTGAAACCATAACTTAGTAAATAAATACCATATCCAAAATATGATTTTGTTGATAACAACACTAATGCTGGTATTCTTTTTCTTCCGAGGTGATGAGACTGAAGAGCACGAGACCAAACCAGGCTGGTTGGGCCTAAAAAGACGAAAGAGCTCGCGATCGAGGTTGAGGACATCGACATCTTCTAAAGGAAGTCACAAATCAAAAGTACCCTTTCGGCGTCACCAACGCTCGAAACCGTCGAGTCACCTGAAATTACCGTTTCACACAATCCGAAGTGACTGTTTGGCTCCGATCACAAAAAGAAAAAAAGAACAACTTCTATGTTTTAATTGTAATATATCCATTCATTGAATAAGTCCTTGTACACACAATTCTGATATTTTTCGCAGAGGTTTATCTTGATTCCCGTCGTTTTAGAACCATTGCAGCGTTCGTGGTCGCGGGTAGGCTAGGATGTTATTTATCCAAAAGAAAATAATATCATCACTTCTTCTTAGTAGAATGAGTTATTTTGTTGCGATTGAGTACAGAATTTTGAATATATGTACAGTCCGACAGCACATCAAATTACCCACTTTTGTTGCAAACTTAACCTTATTGCAAATGCATAAGATACCGCACGTTTTACCTTTACGTGCTGTTTTCCGTAAAACTGATAATTTTGGTAAATGTATAATCGCTCGCACAGACCTAATATATTAAGTTGACTTTGCGAAAAATACCGCGCATTTATCACGATCATGAGAAAAATATACCTATTGAAACACGATGTCAGTAAATTCTTACTTGAATTAACGTTGTGACTTAATTATTTCAAAACAAAGATTTAATTAATTCATTGACGCGGTGATTTTATTGTCGGCTAACTTAAACGCCATTAAAGTCGCGTAACGCGTTATAATGCAGTTCGTTTACATTCATAGAAAATACCCTTACTTCCTCTACATAAATTGTTCTGTCGTTTTAACCATACTAGAACTATAAAGGGTAGCAGATTCCGTTGCAATTTTGATAGCGCAGTTAACCGCCAAACTTGTAAGACATAAAATTTATATAAAAAGTTTATAAATTATCATTTATTTAATGAAAGAAATACACAGAAGATAAATAATTAATTACAAACTTAACATCGCTCGCTACATGTAAGTAAAACAATTTTATAGGTAAGTTTTACCTGTTAATAAACTGTGGAGTAATTACATTAATTTTGGGACAGATGGTCCTAAACTTATACATATTAATATTAATTTATGACTTCTATAAATATTTAGGAATCAAATAACTTACTACATATTTCTGTTATACTGCACAAACAATAAAAAAATAAATAATTGAAATTATACATCAATAACGAGCTTCGGTAGGTATACTTTACTTATTAAATAACCATCTTATAAGTATTCCTGACTAGTAGACAGTCAGTTATACATAAATTAATGTATCCTCAATGTCTACATAAATTTGTTTTAAATGACATTGTTTATCTATAAATCATTACTCCGACAATTTGTAAAAACATTTGTTTTGTAATATTATTTTATACTTATTGTCTTTTAGCACTTTTATTATATACGTCTGTCTAGTTTTCGCTCAATCTAGTACTTACGTAAGAGACGAAAGGCATTGTCGCGGGACAGGGTGCCCTTAAAGAATAATATATTTTTTTGTTAGGAAAAATAAAATCTTAAGCGGGCCAGTTTTCAAAAAAAAATTGAGTCCTCTTTCTATGTTATTGTTTAATGCTCTGTTAAAATATTATCACTTAAAACGAGGTGACCTTACATAATATACTAATCATTGACTTCAAAAGAAATATATTTTCATATATGAATTTTATATTGACGCCGAACACGACGTTTGCTCTGCAATATGCTTGGGTTTGGAATAACTAAAGACGCGTTGTAATACATTTAAATGGGGACTAGGGACGTCTACACGCCAAAACGTAAATAGGAGACCGTGATCTCATAGGTCAATTAATAAATAATTATGCACAAAGGCTTTATTTCAAAACTGGTTTTTATTCTAGTTCCCCACTTTGATATTTTTTTGTATTCTTGGCAATATCATGCCGTTTATTATTATTTTTTACATGTAACAGCATAATATCGTTGAGTTTACTTTGCTGAGTAAATTGTATTTGTAGTAGGGCTTAATTATTAATGTCATTTGACTATTAAATCTAACCTCAATTCTATTTAAATTATTTGTATAATGATTAATAAAGTGAAGTAAGTACTTGTTTTTACTACTAAATAAAAACCACATCTTCATGTACTGTTCGTATATAATTAAGAAATATGTATTAATATGGGCCCGTAAATATTGAATTTTTCTCATACGGACACACATAATATTAGGGAAAGTTAAACTACAAAGTAATATTTTATGGTAACAATAAATTGAAAGATCATAAGAGATTATATAAGTCACTCAGATAATATAATAATAATAATGATCCCTTAAATGACTGTATCTCTGTAAACAGTCTTTATAAGAGATTGAGATTCCATTCAATTGCAATAAAAAACAAACAACGAGTTATTAATAATATACATAATAGCTTAATTCTACTTGTATGACTTTAAGTGCTAAGATTCATAACTTTCATTATTGATATGTGCCACGCAAATTACGAAATTTAACTTTAAAAAAAAAGTTATCTAAGTAGCTTCAATAATTCTTGATTATGTTCTCCCCGATTAACAAGTGACGTTTATTATGGATGCTTTACTGATTTTCTAAATATCTATCTCAATACATAGGTTTATATCCTAATACATTACTAAATATAAAAAATTCAAATTATGAGACTGTGTTTCAGAAAGAAACTTTATTGTTTTCACCTTATTATTTTATTTACTTTATACTTATTATCATTATACAAATTGTGAACTATTATCATATTGCTGAATGCACCGTTCAGTCATTCCTTTAAGTTATTCAAAAAATGAATTAGATGCTAGAAAATGACGATAATAGAAATTAAAGACTCGAAAACATATTGTAATGGAGTATAATGATGTTATTTGTAGAAACGAGGTATTAATTTGACAACCTCCGTGGTGTAGTGGCTAGGCACGCTTGTTTCAAGGCGTCGCCGCTCTTAGTTCCCGGGTTCGATTCCCGGTCGGGTCGATGTGGATGTCAGAGTTTTCTATATTGTCATAGGTCTGGGTGTTGTGGTGCCGACTTTGTGTCTGATTTTCATAACACTGAACAATGTATGTGATTGGTGTCCAATAATTTGTTTTTTACTGTGTATGTAGATAAGGTCTCTTTAAAGTTAGGATCTTAAAACTACAAAAAGTTACCAATAAATTTCATTCATTCATCAATTTAAAAGTCAATTAAGTTAAAGATTCTTTCCATTTTGTTATCTTAAAATCAGATGTTTTTTTTTTAAATTCCTATTAAATATATAAGAACATAATAGATTGTTAATAAATAAAATGGCTTCGATAAATGACCCTTTGTCATTCATAGACAGGAGTAAAAAAAAACATTAGTTTCATTAATAATTACGATTGCGATCATAATTATAATAACATAACCATACTTAACCTTTTAGCCTTTAAAACGAAATAACCATGAAATTAAAGGTACATAATAGGTTATGAACCCGGTAACATAAAAGATATAAGATGTATAAAATGTTCGTTGCCGCAAGTCTTACAAGACACTGGATTAATACTTCACCCTTGATAAAGCATAATCAATCTAAAGATTCAATAGATCAATCGATATTGGTCAAGTAAACCAAAAAAAAAATTAAAATGATAAAAAGTACTAGAAATGTGATAATTGCTATTAATAAGAATATTTTGTAATAATGTATTACTGAGTGAGCTCAACAGTATAATTGTAGCATAACCTTTATTTCTTGTTAGACTTAAATGCCGAATGTGATGATTTTATAATGTGTACTCAACAGCTTAATTTGGGCATAATCTTTATTGCTTGTAATATGATAAATGTAGTATGCTGTAGTAGTATTGATATAAATGCGCCATTGTAAATATTTTATAAAATGCACCAGGAGGTGCATTAGGTCGGATGGCCGAATGTGATGATTTTTGTATTTAGATTCAATCAGTAGCCCTGTTGTAATCTTAACTCATTATAATAACAGTTGACGTTATTTATGTAAAAACGAGTATTGTTACTTTATCGAATAACGTTATCGCTATCGCTATTTAAAAATGGCAACACTGGCTGCCCCTTCCCTTCTTATTTTCTGACTTGCGGAGTGCACTCGAAAGGCGAGCCAGTCTAGTGCTGACCGCCGAAGCGAAAGGTTGAGGGAAGGAACCTATGTTAAATTGTAGTTATAATTATTAATGTGGCTAGAGGTAGTGATTTGTATCATAGATAAGTGTGTTGATGGAATAAAGAACTTTATAAACTCAACCGAGTTTGATTCACGACATACGTAATAATAAGTAATAGCCCATCTAATGTGTGGTTAATTCTAGATCTCTCTGCTTTCGTTTATGAATAAATAAACAACCACACATTCAAAATTTTTCATCGGAGTTTAATTTAGCTTTTACTTTATATTTTTAAAATACATAAAGTTTCACACATTTTTAATTAGCATGTTTTTTCAGTTTGTGATTTTTGATGCACTGTACCAATGTACACAAAAGAGTAACTTAAATTTTGAAGCGTACTTGATCTAGGTTTTTTCACTGGTAGTATCTTATTGGCTTCAAATTTCTACTACAAATTGTAGTCAAACCCACATTTTCTTAAATTAGGATTCATTCAATTAACAAAAGGTGAAGTCAAGTAAAAACGTAAGGTAAAAAATATAACCCAATTATTTTACCTCAACTACACGCTTTCAATAAGTGTTGAGTGTTAAGCTAACAGATATATTTTTGATAGATGAATCATGTACTTTGTATCCAAACGTGACGCTATTTCAATTATTATTCAATTGAAAAATGAAATCAAATTGTTACTCGAACATCAGGTTTTTATAAAATATACATATTATTATTTAAAAACTAAGATTCAGCCACCACAATAAATACTTATAATTTAATATGAGTTGAGAAATCATTTTTTTTATAAAAATGATAAATACAATCGATTCGGCTATGCAATGTTATGCGCCATACAATATTTAAGCGTTAGAGTTATCGATTGACAGTTTGCTACAGTCACTGTAATGAAATGAACGCTTGTTTGATAACACATATTCACGTAGACGGCGTGATAAGTGTCATCTACTTATACATGTATCTGTATAGCCTCTTCAGATAAATGCCCTAGAGTTTAAGTGGCGAAAGTGGACGTCTAATATTTACTATACGTGTGTTTGCTTAGGTCAGAGTGATGCGACAGGTATTTTTAGGAAGAATTTCCACTTCAGTTAAAACCTCTTACTTTTGTATCAATAATAGCGTTTTATGAAAGTTCCAGGTTAGAGAGTTTTTTTTTTGTAAATCTATACTAATATTATAAAGTCGAAGAGTTTGTTAGAAAACGCTAAGGTTCTGGTCGGATTTGGGTAATATTTCTATGTTAGATAGCTTATTATAGAGGTAGGTAAGGCTATGAAATATCACTCTACGTCCTACGGGAACGGAGTAAAATCAAAAAGTCGCGGGACCCCTAGAACGTATGTTCAATAAATTGATTGTTTAATGATGATCTACTTTTATTGCTATCTGTACCTTTAGATACTTATGTTGTAATTTTTCCTGATAATGAATTTTACAGTAAGCATTAACACATTTTCGGGCTCTTCGAACAATAAATAGCTTCGTTACAGAGTAATCAATGCGAAGTTGCAATGAATTAAAGCAATTTTAACTCAAAGAATGCTTAACAGATTCACAGAAACGCAATTAAATTGAATAAAAAATGATTTATGGAACATATCAAAAATATTTAATTTCGAATTTTGAAATATTGAAGCTTATCTAGTGGCATCGAGTTACTTACTATAATTATAGAAAGCATGAAACTAATTTCAATCTCTATACAACTTAAGTAAAGTTTTTTTCACTGCTTAATAAAGGCAAATTCTCAGTAGCAATCAAATAAATACATTGTATTATTATTTACTTTAACATCTCCAGGCAAGAAATTCAAGAGAAAAACGTACGAACTATTTTCTCTCGAGCAATTTCTCGGAACAGTGGAAAACGTCAATTTAGTGGGCAAAGTGGATTTAAGTAGGGGAAACTAGGGGGCGGCCACTAAGCCAGGCCTTACACCGCGCAGTATTGGCCTTCCCCGAGGCCTCGCAGCAAGTCTTTGAGGCCAGCTCTAACCTGAGTCTTAGCATGTTGTTCTCAAACTTAAAGAAGCCATGCCCCATCAAAGTAAATCTATGAATTATGTTATTTTAATCAGTAACTTAAGATTGGTATTTTATGATATTGTTTTAAAATCGTTGACATAAAAAGTAAGTCGGGCTCGCGCACTGAGGGTTCCGTGCCAACTTTAACTGAATTAGGGAATCCACTTACGCCCACTTAGTAAAATACCACAATATTTTGTTGACTGCAAATATAACTTTGTTTTTCATAGTGTTTTTGTATGAAGTACAATAACTGAATAAGGGAATCCACTTACTCCCACTTAGTAAAATACCACAATATTTTGTTGACTGCAAATATAACTTAGTTTTTCATAGTGTTTTTGTATGAAGTACAAAGTTATGTTTGCGGTTGTTGGAAATGTGCTTTATGTCAGAAACTTGTCGTTCGATCCTGTCCGAACAAATTTTCGCTGAAAGTATTAGTTAAGATATACATTATACATTTTTTCAAAAAAAAACACTCACTTAGTTTAGAAGTTACGAAAGACGAAACTATAAGGGTTCCGTTTTTTGCCATTCAGCTACGGAACCCTAAAAATCCAAAGATATTCACAGCGTTCTGATATTATTAGAAATTAAACGTGTTTTCAACTACATACTAACTCTTAATGCATGATAGATTGATTGATAAGTATTTATTTAAAAAACATTAAAAGCAAAAACATCAGCTTTAATAATTTAAAGCTGACCTTTGCTTTTAATGTAACTGCTACAGAAATTAGTTTGAATTGCGTTGCTATTTGCCAATATGCCCCAAGGGTCCTAATGCTACATGTTGGGAACCCATATAGTCTTGGACTACGCTGAATTTACTACTATTGACTACGAAGAATACGCTGTACCATATAGGTACAGCGTATTCCTGTCTACCTCGAACTCTGATTGGGTTTTAGGTGCCCCGGAACATTCTTTTGGCTTAGATCGGCGTTTGACATTTATAAACATACCATGCAATCAAGATTTATTCTTCGCATGATATTTATTTACAATTTATCGTAAATACATGTACTCGTTGCCAGCTTTTCAAACGGTTTTTAGCTCTATATAGATATATAGGCAGGTCACATTATTACTGAAGTATTAACAGAAAACACCAAAATTTTACATACTTTTCTTAAAACAACAACATCTTATAACAAAACTTATATGTACATCTAAGTCTGTCAAAAGTGCACTAAATATCTTAAATGCACTGTCTGAGAGACACATTCAGACAAAGATTGATAGCAAGATGCAACAGGGACACATCAATTAAGTTTTTTCACCATTCTTAAGATTGACAGTACACTCAGCCACAGAAAAAGCAAGGTTAAATTACAATGGAGTCGCGGGGGAAATCGCACCCCGCCAACGGCGTGTTAACAATTCAAAGCGGTGAGCTACGACTCACTAGATTTACGACTGACTTACACTCCTGCGAATGTCATTTTATTCGGATCGGTTTGAGGAGAAGGTTCCGAGTACCTGGACGAAGTAGCTGGGTATTTTTATTTGGTGGCGCCTGTACGTGGATTACGGTGGAGGACTTTATCCAGTCACTGTAGTGATCGGGGTCACAGATTTTAAACAAGTATAGCATTATCTTATATTTTGTAGGTTAATTAGCGTAAGGTAGATCTAATTAATCATGTTTATGTAGATAGCTATGTTGACGACCTCCGTGGTGTAGTGGCTAAGCGCGCAAGGTTTCACCGCTCTGAAGTCTCAGGTTCGATTCCCGGTTAGGTCAATGTAGAAATCCTTATTTTCTATATTGTCTCGGGTCTGGGTGTTGTGGTACCACCATTGTGTCTGATTTCAAGAAGAGCATTGGCAACTTACTTTGGGATCAGAGCAACGTATGTGATTAGTGTACAAAAAATTAATTATGTCCTGTCCGAATCATTATCTCCAAGGCATACATTCCTGATAAGCTTAAGCTTATGTAAAAGGAAAGTATTCGTACTCGTACAAGTAAGCGACATTCACAAAAGTTTGGGTGCTTACAAAGTTATGGAAATAATTTACACAAAGTTTATAATTTATGCGCGAAGGCTTTATAAAGCCAAAAGTCTGCGTATGTAAGAAAAAAAGGGTAACTCATACAGTTCGAATGTGATCCAATGTAAAAAAAAGTGTTTCAGAGTGTAATTGAATAGTATATAATTAAAAGTACTAACTTTACTAAGAGTCGATTTAGCCAACTTCAGATTGGATTTATCCGATCGAATTAGTATAAAACATCCGATTTTACAATGTCATTTCCATAACTGATTGCTGTCAAATAGGTGATGTCTTCAAATTGGGCGTTTTGTATTATATTTGACGAACATTCTTGTGACGTTGGTAAAATCGATTCTAAATGAAAAAAAAAACTTTGAGATACTATTAATGAAGCATAAATGTATCTAATATTTTGTCAACAATAAATGTCAGGGCAAAAGTCCCAGCGGATCCGATGCGACCCTCGAATTTTCAAGGACAACTTGTTTGACAAGTAGAACAATAATTGAAACAGATACAGCTAATGACCGTCCGGAGAGTCCGTTGTCATAATGCAGCAAGAGAACGAAGTCTTATGTTCCTAAGTTTTACTGACTAAATAATACCACGGCAGACAATCTCAACTGTCTTAACATGATATGTAATAGCAAGTAGTATGACATAATAGTTCCCCTTGCCGATTTCGACTACGCCGGGACATATTATAGTGCACAAAAACACAGGTGCACGCTCTATTCCTTTCCCTCTCATAGCCCGATGGGACATCAATCTGACACGACCGGGAAAGATCGGGCGCAGGACAAACGGATTTACGTGCTTTCGAAGGCACGGGAGTGTAACACCGCCAACTTCCAAACTTCGGGCTGCCCTAAGAATTTCTAGATGGGAAAACCCAGGTTCTTATTTTTGGCCCGACCCGGGGATTGAACTCGGGACCTCTAGCGCAGCCGTCGCTTTAAAGTGCGACCCTTCTACCGCTGTGCCTAGAGTATTCGTGGCCCTTTCAATGGTTTACACGATAATATTAACTTTAACCCAGAGCAAAAACGCTGAAAGTCAAGTGCAGTCAATACATTTTTATCTGAGTGTACTGTCTTTGATTGCATTGGTAACAGTCGCAGAGGAAGCACGACCCAATTTCTGAATTGAAACAGCTGTTTCAAATTAATTTAAATTCTCACAGACTAGTGATCAAAACTCGCTATTAATATACACTTCAATTGCCCTGTTTAAATGAGTGAGCCTACTTTTTTAGAATATTATTCAACGAAAATAGATCATATTAAATATAGCTGCAAGTAGCTGACTACGTTTTTATGAAGCTACACCTTTGCTTGGATTAAAAGTTTGGAAACATATTAATAGAATGGACATTATATAATTGTAAATTAACTTTAAAAAAGTGAAAACCGACTTCAAAAATAAAATGCACCAAAATGTCTTAAATAAACTCTTCACTCTTTAAAAGAAAGGACTGCATTTTATGCCAACAATTTTTTTGGAGTCGGTGCTCTGATAGATGATGCTTGAAATGGCCAAAGCGATGGCACTGACTCCGAAAAAGAAATTGTTCGCCTAAAATGGAATCCTTTCCTTTAAAGAGTGAAGAATTTATTTGACTTTTTAGGGCATTTTGGATTTGATGTCGGAATTTAGTTTTGTAATTTTTGTAATAACAGGAGGGGTTACACCTTTTGCACCTCTATTCGTTATTAAGCGGCAAATTACCTACCTTAAGTTTGGTCATTGAAATCACTGAACTTCTAAGCGTTTAGGAGTTCCGCCATCAGCTGAACTCCACACAATGTCGACTTTGAGATGCAACAACAAGTTTTCATTAAGATTAACGTGCCTTTTAAATTCGATGTTTTCCTCAATTGCACAAAGATCCCGACTTTGCAACAATGGGACCAACTAGAAGGCATAACTCCTAGGTAGGCGAAAAATATTTTTGATTCGGTCGACAATTGTCTGAGGTATGAGGTAACCATACATACAAAAAAACATACAGTCGAATTGATAACCTCCTCCTTTTTTGAAGTCGGTTACAAATAATTATTACCTACTGATAATCGTTTAGTTTTTTCCCATTGAAAAGGGAAACAAAGATATCTTCCTGGAAGATAATCGTTGTTATCCGGACCGTCTGGTGGATAATTTCAATTGGATACAATTTCATTCTATTCCTCCCGTTTACCCTAGCAATAAGTTGCTTTGAGGAAATAACGAATAAGGGATACAAAATCAATTATAAACATCCACCAAGAGATGTGTATGTCGAGGATACAATAACTTAACGAAAAATTGACATTACATAGACCATGTGGAGGCCTATCGACAGTAACGAGGTTATCCATTATTTTTGGGACACACTGTTCAACCGCTGGTAACAAAATTTTATTATTACTATCCAAGACGAAATCGTGCCTTACTTAGGTACCTAAGTCATCATCATCATCATCATTATCAGCCAAATGACGTCCACTGCTGAACATAGGCCTCCCCCACGGCTTTCCACAGCGACCGATCACTAGCGGTCTGCATCCAGTTTAATCCTGCGATCTTTATAAGGTCGTCTGTCCATCTTGTTGGTGGACGGCCCACGCTGCATCTCATGTCGAAGGGTCTCCAATCTAGAACTTTCCTGCCCCAACGGCCATCAGTTCTTCGCGCTATATGCCCTGCCCATTGCCACTTGAGCTTACTGATCCTCAAGGCTATGTCCATTAACATTGATGCCGATTCCGTCCCATTCCAGAAGATTGAAGGCGTTTTCCAATGCCGCTGTGAACAGTTTCGGAGAAATAACGTCTCCCTGTCTCACACCTCTCCGCAATGGAATCGCCCTCGTGTTCTGCTCCTGTACTCGGACCGACATGGTGGCGTTATTGTAAAGTCACTTTAACACCTCTATATACCTATAGTCTATGTGGCACCGCTGCAGAGACTGGTACCTAAGTAATCATGCGTAAATGAGTAAATTCAAAATATGAGAGTGCCCAAAAGGCTTAGGTATATTGAAATGATTCGGATGAAATTAGATACATAAGTAGGAAATCTTATCGTTTAGAGATCTGTTCAAGAAAAGATTACTCCTGAAAGTTTTCTTGCAGAATAAAAAGGCTGTACTTTATGAACTTGACAAGTACCTATTTATCTTCCAAAACCAAGAGTCTATAACGTCTTTATAGAGGTCACAAGCGGCTATAAGCACTCGTTTAGAGTCTCAATAGGAGTTAATATCACGTCCACTTGAATAAATTTACGGAAAGCTTCAGAGAAATCTCTCTGGAAGTGGGATTAGCATACAATGTTTTCTTAGTGGTTCTTTACCTTTTGAATTTCGCACGCTGATCAATAACACGTGCGGATAAAAGAGGTCCCTAACGAAAAAAAGGTATCAAAGTGTGTGTGATGTAAGTGTGACAATAACACCATGTAATGGATACGATCTTACGTACGTTTTTATATTCTAAACCAAGGTCCTCAATGCATAATTTTACGCCCTTATCGTTCAACTGGCTTGCTCTGTCTTCTATTTCAGCTTCTTTATTTCATTATAAGCGTTTCATTAACTGCGTGTATGCAGTTTAAAAATAATCCGCGTGAATTGTTATTACTACTTATTGCTATAGACACAATAGAGAGGCAATGCTAAGCAAAAAATGTGTCGCATCTCGATGACATGATTGTGATGTATGCCAATAATGCAGTTTTCTTAATTGTCGTAATTGAAACCGTTTGAATGTAACAAGTGGCGTCAATTCATGCGACAAGAAATTTGTTTGTGGCGTTACTTCTATACACTAGTATTAGTAGTCTAATTAGCAACTTTAATGATGCAAGGTAACTATAAGTTTTGTTTTCTGGATTCAGCCTATTCAAATTAGGAAGTAGGTTATATTTTATTTCATGCAACCACATAGCAACGCCCATTGTCTCGTGTCATCTTCTACACATTACCATAAAGGCTGCAATAATTTTTGATGCCGACTGTTACCCAAATGATAATGTTAAAACCATTAAGCAAACGCGGTCGCCGCTTATCTCGCGAACCAAACAGTAAGTGCAAGATCATTAAAATTATCGGATTGAACCCCAAATTAGACAATCGGGATAAATGGAAAGCAATTCCGTGGCGAGACGGTAGGTAATGCATCGGTGATTGGGTCAGCTTACATTGACAAGCTAAAAATTACATAATGAGCGATGGAGAGGGCTATATTTGCTGTTTCATTACGAGATCGAATAAGAAATGAGGTGATACGTAGAAAAACTAAGGTAACGGACTAGCATTAAGAATCAGTAAGCTTAAGTGGCAATGGGCAGGGCACATGGCGCGAAGAACTGATGGCCGCAGAAAAGTTCTAGATTGGAGATACTTCGACCAGAGACGCAGCGTAGGATGTCCACCGTCAAAATGGACAGACGACCTTGTAAAGATTGCAGGATCAAACTGGATGCAGACCGCTAGTGAACGGTTGCTGTGGAAAACTGTGGGGGAGGCATATGTTTAGCAGTTTTGGCTGATTATGATGATGATGAAATTGACAAGCGCAGCGACTACTTAAGTGTGTATACTAAGGGCTTATTTTACCATCGACAAATAAGCACTAACCAACGAATAATATTAATGTGGAACGTCAGTGTGTACGTAGTACCATACAGATAACGCTAATAGGAACTTATTTAAAGACATAATAAAAAACTAGCCGTTAGTGTCCATAAGATTTAGTAGGTGATTCTATTCTTGACATTTATATGGTAAGCAAATGTATTTTTAATGATCGGTATAAAATTTTACGGGGCGAACTTAAGTTTTGCTGGCTGAAAAATTTAGCTCAAGTTATATAATTCTTCAGATACCACCACCACGCCGCAAAAACTTGTTCGCAATATGATAGCGTCGTAAAAGTCATTTGTTTCTTGAATATTACTAGTTTTATATTCACCGTTCTCAGTGTTAAGGAATGTAAAATATTTATGAAAGTTCACAAATACATAATGTCAAACTTCACAAATAATAAAATAGCTGCTCACCGATCTCATTGACCTTTATCCATTTAAACATCTTACGAAATAAGTATTATTTAAATAAATCAAGTAAAATAACAGTTATTTCCAAAGTGAGTTAGTACCTAATTAAGCGACGTTTGCTTTGAAAATTTTACCACCAATGACATTTAATGACGTGGGAGGAAAGTTCAGGCGAATTAAAAATGATAATGGTAAGAAATAAATATTTGCTAATACCTTAAAGCTTATCTGTATTTTATTTGTAACTTTGGCAAAACGTTGGTTAAGGCTTCGAAAAAGCCCCCTCGAATGGAGCACGCCTTGTCGTGGCGAGGGGGCTCAGTAGCCTGTCGCAATCCAGCGGCAGGTGAAGCCAAGATGCTCCGTGGAGAGTGCCGCTGCGTCTGTTCCCGTATCGGGCGGCAGTGGCCATAGTGAGTCGCGTCTGTCTCGCATCGAGCGGCGGCTCACTAAAAGTCGTTGGATTCCCGGCACCCCTCTGGTTTGGCAGAGGAGGCAGGGGATGTCCTGAGGACTTTGGTCCTCTGGGCGAGCTCGGCGTGCATTTGCCGTCGGGCGTGGATCGCCTTGTCGGGAGGGTCTCGGACGGACGGTGTGGGGACACCTCTGTCCAATCACCAGGGACCCTCCTGAGGTGCCAGTGTGCTGTCGGGAGTGGGATCGCCCCATTCCGTGGAGATCCGCCCTCCTGATAGAGGGTGGAGGTTGCGCTGGCAAGGGTCGCGGGACTGTTGAGACACCGCGGCCCCTGCTGACACAGAAAAAAAGCAGGTAATCAATTCAACGTGTATGAATGTGTTGTCGTTGGAATTTGATAATATTTGAGTATGTTGATCTATTAAAGCTTCCACGCGTGTGCAAAGTTTCGTTAGTGTATGTATTTATTGTATGTTTGTCCACGGATTTTTCAAAAACAAAAAGTCATAGCAAGATGGTTATTTTCAGTTCAATTAGGTATACGTTGTAGTCTTAAAATGGAGACCCTTTAAGTATCCAGTAATCCATTATTAATGTTTTTTTTATTATAAGAAAAAAATGTTTTATTCGAACCAGAAATGTATTTATTGCAAACAAATATGTGCAGTCATAGAACTTCACGTTGTCTCTTACTACAACGAGTTAGCGATTTTGATATACATTGATTAGGGATTGTAGCTTTAGATTACATCTCTGAGTTAAAGCATTTATGAGCACTATAACTAGATGAAGGTAACTACGTATACTCTGTAGAATCATTGACTAAAATTATTACTCCTATTACAAGCCACACGCTGTATTTTCACTTAGGGTTTAGTTAAAGTTTTATCTAAATTGGTCCAGGAGTTTTTGAGATTTGGGTTATAATTACTTAAAAGCATGTGTAATGAAAAAATAAACCGCTTCTAAATAACTTACTAAAAGCTTAATATAACGCATTTGCCCTCTACTTAGAGAAACAATAGAATTTCATTTGAAGTCGGTGCATGATCTCTAGCTTACGACAAACCGTCTACGCAAAACATGCACCGAATCCAAATGAAATTGTTTCTCTTAAGAAGAAGGTGTTATCTTAATCTTTCTGTCAGTTTTTTTGCTGACGGTTTTATTATCTCTTAAGTTTCCGTATACTTCAAATTCGCTTCAGTCAGTCACAATACTCACAGGCTCATAGTTATGTAGTGGTTAAGCGATGTGCTTAGGATGTTTGCAATCCTACATTGAATTGTCCCAGGTTCGACCTGCATTAGACTAATATAACGTTCTATACAGGAATTCATTGAAAGGAATTGCCAAATTTCTAAGTTCCATCCATCTGTACCTAAACTTTTGATACATACAAATCATCGGCTAAAAAATGGATTCAATGATGCCTTATGGTAAAAATTCCTTTGTTATGTCACATTATATAAGTAGAGAAAAGTTAATTTTAATATACAATCTAGTAAGATTCTGTCCGCCTCAGTTTAGAACAGTGGTCGCAACCTTAGAGGTGTAGTGGTAGCGATGCTCGGGTTGCCTGTAATCCTACAGTGGATTCTGTCTAAGGTCATTAAGACCTCTGTCTCTGTCTAATCCATTATGTAAGGCCGAGGCAGCTATGGGATTATTATTTGAGAGCAAACACCGATGGCGCTCGTGCTTTAATCCCTCAAGCGTATGTGAACGAGACACAATAGGTATTCTATTGTTATGCGGTCGCATGCGACCGCTCGGGTGTTGAGGTATTAAAGGAATTTGGGTACACTAAGTGGGAAGAACATGTGGTCGGTCCGCGATTATTAGGTTATGGAATGGACTGACATACTTCTTAGTTAACTATTTTATCAATAAATATAGTTCAGTTTTTATATTTTTTGTTACACATATTAGTTTACCACTTAAGAGTCAATACAAAATATCGAATATGCAGTTCTAATGTAAATCGAAAATTATTTATTTACACAAAATGTTCACAAATATGCATTATTCTGTCTTTACTATTAAATATATAAACGTTTGCAGAAAATAATAATCAAACTGCGTACTTTAAATTTAAAGTGCATTGGCAAATATAAATCGTAAATTAAGTGGCTTCGATTTGGACTAATTTATCTGTTAAATGAAAGTTTGTTGGGGCTATTTAACTGCGATGAACAACATTCAATCACCGATCAAGTCACCATGTTTCAGAAGCACCATTTCTCCAAAATACACACAATTTCACTTGAAGTCATAGAAAATCACATGAAAGTAATTTTTGGCGTACCTTCATGGGGCGCTAAACTGTTTGACAGCAGCAAAAAATGGTTCTGCTACACCGCACCTTGCATCTCTTTTTAACCGACTTTCGCTTAAAATGGATCTTTTTCAAGGATCCTGTCAAGAGTTTATTTAGGACAACTTAATTACAAATACAAATGCGTTTAATAGCTTATTTTGTGTGTTTTAAGGTACTGTCGTAAATAATTACAGTTTTGCTTAAACTGGATTTGATTTGCTCTGGAAATCAATAAGACGACCTCCGTGGTCGAGTGGCTAGTACGCTGGTTTCAAGCGTCGCCATCTCGTGAGGTTCCGGGTTCTATTCCCGGTCGGGTCAATGTAGAAAACGATATTTTCTATATTTTCTCGGGTCTGGGTGTTGTGGTACCACCGTTGTGTCTGATTTCCATAATACAAGTGCATTGGCTACTTACTTTGGGATCAGAACAATGTATGTGATTGGTGTCCAATATATTTATTTATTTATAAGAATAATATTTAAATCTAAACTAAATTAATTAACTAACACAGTTTTAAGCCCATTTTTACTAACACATTTTATGATTTCTGTCCGAAATAGATAATATTATAATTTAATTAAATTTGTAGCCGCTGATTTTTTGACCGACTTCAACTTATTTTTTAAATAGGTTATTAATTCGACTTTATGTTACTTTTTTAGGTTTAATTTTATTAATAACTCAACGTCCTTGTCATAAAGAAGTTTGAAGCAAATTATATGTAGTCTTTATCTTTAGATTACTTAGATTCAAATCGCATGTCACTCTTGCTACTAAGCGCAGGCAGCTAACTAAATCACGAACTTCGCATATATTTGCGCTGAAATAAAGCTGTGCCCCCAAATTGAGATGTTGAATTAGAACAGGCAAGTCTCAGTGTAAGAATCTCGGTATTTTAATTATGAGGAGCCGACCTTATTTGTAATGAATTCGAGAGGCTGCGCCTTGGAATTTCCATTTAAGCGGTATCTGACTAAGCATGCGTTCATATTGTGCCGTGTCTTGAATGTACTGTGTGAATATGCCTTTATTCATGACAATATGTAGTTTAAACTTTAGGTTATAAATAAATACGTTAAAGGTTTCTACAGTAGCCTGTAATAGGAACAACAATTTAAATCACTTTGTATGGGCAAGCACATACAACACTTTTCGCCAGTATAAATTCGCACTTCTTTTGTAATTACGTTTCATTACTTTTTGTACAAACACTTCAGTTCGTTCGCATCCATCAAACCATTCAGTCGCGCGTTCTCATCAATTTCAATATACAAGTTTTTTATATTAAACAAATTCTCTCTATCATTTTAAAGCAACCCCTTTAAACTGTTACGGCATCCCCGTACACAATTAGTGTACAGAATACCTCATAGTTGAGGTAAGGCCTTTGTCCAGCAGTGGGATGTTACAGGCTAACTTTACTTTTTACTTTATTGTACAGAATATACATAACATAGTTACCTTGACATGATCATAGTGATCTAAAAGGTAACTCAAAGATATAGTACATAATACAAAGTTATAATCCCTAATCAATGTATGTTTATCAAAATCGTTAACGCGTTGCAGTTATCACAATTACAATTTCAAGTTTTATGATCGGACAACATTTGACAATACTTGCTGGTTCGATTTATTTTGTTAGAAAAACACAATAAACGTATTTTTCATTATAATATGTCAGTATAGGTATATTAATTTGTGTATCAAAATTACTACTTACTATTATAATAAATTAAAACCACTCAAAAATGATTACTACAAAAATACAAAATATTTTAGTTTTTAAACAAGTTACATTTTCATTTAAAAATAAACCTTATCCATTTAAGTTCGTAAAACTTGTGCTAGGATAAAGCTGCTCTTCGGATTATTTCTATCTAGAACGTGTAAGGTACTAAACTAACGTATAACAATTCCGCGGAACCCAGTTAAATTATGAGTATTGAGATCTTAAAAAACTTTGTCTCAAATCTATAATAGGTACAGTATTTTTGACTTAGTAGCTAGCAGCGTTTACTTATTTAAATTACACCTTAATGAATCCGACCAATATAACTAAATTAAAAATCTCTAAAAGACAAAAGAAGTTAACGCACAGCTTATTCAGAATCAATATTCAGAATTTAGAACTCTTTCAGTTTCCGTATAATCCATCCGTCTCAACCAGTCGAATATTTTTTTCTTAGTTTCATTAAATGACATGTTATAAATATGCAGAATTCTATTTACCTTGTTATGTAAACTAATTGATTTAAAATGAAACTGGTTTCGTGAAAAGTTTTTTTGATTACTGGTTACTTAAAGAGCCTATATTTTAAAAAAAAGTTCTTATTACAGGTATATTGTGGTAACGGCGCGTCTATTTTCCAATTTCCTTGTCACAATAACTTATTTACAACCACCGACCGTTATTTATTTTATTAAGGTTCATTCTGTTCTGAAAACCAAGTAAGTTTTTTATTTGAGTATAGAGGTCCAGGCCAACATTGGTTGGGGAAAGACAAATCTGACAAAGTAAAAATCATGAAAATCTATCCAGTGGTTCTCGAATTATAAGTGATGTTACTGTAAAGAAAAAGAAAAGATCATTGCGTATCATTGCAGAAATATAATATTTCAATAAAAATTCTTGCATTTGATTCAGGAGCGACGTGAGAATCGGAAAACTTGTTTAATGGAATCGTTTGGAAACGCCAAGTTCACGGAAATCGATCGGTTTGATAAACTTTGTTCGCTCTGTTGATTGAGTATGCGGAAAACATAGTTTTTTTTTATATACTGGCTGCATTGATAAACAACTTTGTTTCATACAAGGATCGTAAAACAAAAATGTGTTATTTTCTTTCCTTATCTTCCATTTTTTTTCTACTTTTGATCAACAGAGACAAAGTTTAAGTTGTAAACCGATTCATGCCTTAAGATAAGTGTACATTTATTTTATGGTAATTCTTAAAAAAGTTAGAGATATTTCTAGTCATATGTTATTTTTTATGTTAATCTCTCTGCGGTTGATTAGTAGATAAAAGCATAAAGCATTAAGTCTGTCAATTGTTCAAGTGTATAAATAAATAAATACCTAAACAAAAAATGAAAATTAAAACGAATTTACATAGTGATCCTCAAAGCTGCCTTGCTATGAAAGTTAACGCTAAAGCAAACACAATTGCAGCGTAAATGGAATATTCCAATATTAAATTGTTTATTGCGGCGTTGCTGGAAAACGGTGCGGAAATGGAAAACCGTTGTTTACTAGAATCGTTCTCCGAGTTCGCTGCAAACTCGATCAAGATGTAAGAAACATCGAGTACTCGAGCCGAAGAAATGTTATATTTCTGATCGAAATATTTTGAGGACGATTCATTTCCTTACGCCAGTTAGCAGTGATGACCGGGAACCCATCACTTGATCGCAATTTTCTTCATCGATTTTCATTTCCCATAAAACGATTCGCAGATGTTTCAATATAATATTCAACAAATTCTAGAATCTTGTTACATCACAATTTCATTTGGTCGAATGCTTCTTATCTACAAACTTATTTCATCGTTACTTCTTTACATAAATTACGTATTTTATCGAAGTAACGAAGCTTTCTATTTTGTTACCCATAATTTCATTTCCACGTAAGTTTCAATATGCAGAATTCTTGAAATATCGAATTTTACTTCACTAAAGACCGCATTTCCAAACGAATTTGTAACTAATATGTATTATATTGCATACTTTATTAATAGACAATTTAAAGCATAACTGATATAAATATGTAATAAATATTGATCTAATAAATAAACTGCGTTAATCCTGACTCGCCCTGGTCTCCTCGCCGTGGTACTAGTCTGCCCGATACTAGAGTGTAATTCAAAAACCGGAGGCTGCTATTCCCGCAGCGCCGGAGACGAGGAAATCCTAATGCATGCTGCTTCTTTGCATGCCTGCTTGCTTGCTGCATGCATGCCTGTATGCTTGCATGCATGCCTGCTTGCTTGCTGCATGCATGCATGCATGCATTAATGCCTGCTTGCTTACTTGCATGCATGTATGCCTTCTTACTTGCATGCGTATGCATGCGCATGCCTTCTTACTTTCATGCGTATGCATGCATGTGCTTACTTGCATTCAAAGTTATTTGAGGAAAAAAAAAATGGGAACCGTTACACATTGAAACAAGTTTTTATGAAAGGTTATATCGATAACTTAATAATTCTATGAAACATTAGTTTGATATATCGTTATTCTGCTTAACAAAACGGTTGCGAAACATTTTTTTGGTGAACTGTTATTCGATGTTATGAAACGACGATTATTAACTATTCGATTAATCAAGAAAAAAAGATATTAACATTTATTGAATAGTTTTCTGTGAAATGAAATTCGATATCAAAAAATTCTGTGTTATGATAGATACCCGTGATGACCATGTCACATCAAATACATACTTAGGTAATTATGTAAATTTTGTAAGTCTGGTTATATTGGGTATGGTTTTTTTTTCGATGAGACGAGGACAGACGTCTGGTAGATAGGAAGTTTAAAACATTTTTTTGTAAATGATAATTTAAAACATAATTCTACTAGGAGTATTTAGGTATACCTCATTTTTATCTATAGACTAGCAGTCCCCCGCGACTTCGTCCGCGCGTTCTAAGCTTTCTCAGTCCCATCCAGTTGCAGCGTGATGTTTTGTGGCCTAAAGCTTTTTTCAATAAATAAACTATCCAATACGAAAATATTTTTTTTAAAATCGGTCCAGTAGTGCTTGAGATTGGCGCATTCAAACAAACAAACTCTTTAGATAATCTATATATATAAAAAAAATGAATTGCTGTTCGTTAGTCTCACTAAAACTCGAGAACGGCTGAACGGATTTATCTTATCTTAGTCTTGAAATATTTGTGGAGGTTTAAGGAAAGTTTCGAAGGCGAGAAAAATTCGAAAAACGCGCGGACGAAGTCGCGGGGGACCACTAGTATTAGTTTAGATAGAGCAGATATGACATTGTCAAATGACCATTGTTACGAGAACATAATTATTATTATTATAATTAGGATTTAGCGATATTGAGGATTACCTACTTACTGATTTTCTACATTCAAGTTTTACATAAGTAGATATCATGATTTATTCATTCGAATTTTGAAGAGAATAAAAAATCCATCAAAGAGAATAAAAACTCAACATGCCACGTTGAATTAAATGCATTTTTACAGGAAATCTTGTTTTAAATAGGAGCAGGAAATTTTATTAAACAGCAATTGTTTAAAGGCTAAACATGGATTTAAGGATCATAAGGGGTATTACGTAGCTAACAGCGCACGAGTAAGCGCTTAAAAACTTAAATCTCATGTTTGTACAATGGCGAACGCCCCGTCAAGCGTTTCCGTGGTAATAACTCCCTGCACTGTCAGTAAACAAATACATAGTTCGAATGTTTCATATTGATTTCATCACAAAGTTATTTATAGTAATCCAAAAGCGATAGAGTTCGGTAATACCACTCTTTGGAGCCGTTCACGGAATAAAAGCTGTGCAAAGATGAAAACTCTCAGCGTAAGAAGCTTCCGATGTTTGCGAAACGTTATTCTAAAACGGCTTGCTAAATGTTGATCTGAGTTAAGGATGCAATAAAAACAAGCTCAACCCGAAATGCGTTTCACTAGTTGCGTTAGGTTAGGACTTAAACGCTCATTGAGACTCCACCGGGCGGGGCGAACGTCTTAGCGAAGCGGTATACCCATAATCAGAGGCTCCTTTGTGAAGTTGAGAAAGGGAATAAACTATGTTTTTCCCAAAAACTGTTTTTTGATTCCATCACATAACTTTTTATCAATTAGCATTATGTTGGAATCACGGCTGACTTACAAACAAAGTCCACATATCTGCAGTCCACCTACCGTATAGTTGTAATTACCAAATTGAAATTACTAAAGACCAAAGATCGGCAAAAAAAAAACAGAGTTCTACTCTGTTTTTTTATTGGATTAAACAGAGAGACAGTTTTAGTCGCAGTTTTACTTTTTTTAATGCTGCAAGCGTAGTGCAATAGTGTTGTAACAATTCAATTTTAAGCGCTTAATTGAACTTGGGATACGATTTTCCAAATATGCAGTTTTTGTCATGTCACACGTTACATGAAGCTATAAATAAAAGTAATGCATAAAACAGATTTTGTAAAAGTAATAAAAACAATATTCATGTACGATTTTATCAATTTCGGATTTTTAATATTTTTCATAATAAAATTAGTAGAATAATTATGATCTTTACAGAAAATATGATTTTGAAAAACCGACTTTATTTAAATATATTATACTCGATTATAAATTACGATGAAACTGATTTTTTTCTATTTCACTATTTTTTAGTTAAAACTATGATAATTGAAATTTAAACAAAGCTCGAGAACGCTTTTCATGTTCGACGTTATTAGCGAAATTAGGGGCTATGCCAATTTTCATACATAACATTGTTTTATTTAAAATATTTTTAATTGCAACTAACAACTCAATGAATCGTTGATCAGATGCGATCAATAAGATTAATAATCGTAACCGTGACCATTACACAATTTAATCACCCCAGTCCTGTATACTTTTATGATAAGACCCTTATAAAATTGTAATTTTATTAACCCTGCCCTACGCAAGCCCTTACAATTTTTAATTACTCCTTCCTCCATCTACAATACGGTCTTTGTTAACCACTTACCACTTAGTAAGTCCCTACCCTTCTGTCTATGCTCAAAGGGGAACGAGCTTAATCGATTGATAATCGGCTCGAATCAATGTTGAATCGAGTGATCGTATGGAGATCCGAGCGGAGTGCACCTAGCATAATGCCGACAGCTTGCTCGTTATTTTACAAAAGAAAATACAAAGTTCTTTTCATATCCTGAAGATGATTGTTATGAAAACACGAAGAAGTTATTGATTTGTATTTTCTAGAATCTGTCAAGAGAAGGGATTGAAAATACAAGAGGTCGTTGTGATTAATAAACAGTTTCATTATTAGATTGTTGTTACTGGATTATCAAATGTAAATATACTCCCATAATTAATCAATGTTTATAAATAATAAGCAAGCCATTAAACGCAATAATTAATTTAAAGAGTAAAAATACTCTCAAGATGGACCGAAATAAGTTAGTAAAGTAATACGGAATAAATATTTTTTTAAGAAAAACTTTTTGGACCTACCTCATAATGACCATTGAATACACAGATCAAGTAAAGTTTGTTATCACTAGCATTAACTGATTTATTTTTTAATGTACCTGCTTTAAGAAAACATATTTGTTGTGTGTTTTCATTAAATATTAAATCCCTGTATTAATAGAATCATAACAATAATATGTAATGTTATCCTTTTAATTTATTTCTCTAATTTAAGAGAGTCTCTTGTCGGTGGAGTAATCGCCATTCTTCCCTCCTGCCTGCTTTTATCTTGACTTCCTGATATCATTTACAGTAACAAAAATGATTTTGATATTTCATAGTGATCGCCAACTTTTTCTTATGTGTGTAGGTATAATGATAGTTCACACAAATATGTACTCGTAGGTACTCATGCTGTTAAATCGCATTTCTTAAACTCTAAAGAATGCACGCAAATCCTTTTCAATCTGTTTTCAACAAATTTGGCAGCTTGCGAAGTGCACGGCCGAATTTCGGAGAGTACTCTCCGAGAATTCACGAGTAATAGAAATGGAGATTTCCAGTTTTTCTAACGCTCTCCGACTAAATCTCTCGTAGAGACGTTCCGCTTCAAGATACAGTGGCGGACAAAAAAAGGGGACATGTTAGTGTTTGACCGTTTTATTAATTAATTGCACGCTGAATACTTAAACGTTGATATTGGTCTTTTGAATAAATTCTTAAATTTATCATACTAATATATGAAACCCTTTTAATACCCGACAATAATATCACTTCATACTATAAAACAAAGTCGCTTTCCGCCGACCTATGAGACGGTTCAAATAATGCACTCGTGTGAAGACGGGGGGCGGGTCGCTAGTATATAATGAAATAGGTAAACGCTTGAATCACCGCAGTTTTAAGAATAAGGGACAAAATTCTCAATTATTCATATGAAATAAGTTGAATAACTAGGTAAGTTGTTCAAGTATTACACATACTCAAAAACTATCTAGTAGAATATTAAATGGAATTTAAACTTGGATTGTTTTTACTACCTTATCTCTAGAACTTTGAATATTATTTCTCGAAAACATATCATCCATTTTCTCGGCCCGCAGTGTACGGGAAGTTTATCCTCTGTCCGAGTGCAGTCCGGATTGAGATGCAGCATGCTTTATTCACCTGGTTGCCCCATCTGTACCTCCTTAAGCTGGTTTACAAAGCATCCATCTCATTTTATGTTCTAGCGTCAAATCACAAGAGTTTTAGAATTGGCTAAAGATTGTTTAAGACGTGTTTAGTCTAATATTAAAGTATGTAAGGATTTACGGTGCTTACCGACTATGCAATTTTAAGGCCCAGTTGTGTAATTGATAGTTATTTCAACTAATGGCTAAATGTCGTAACCAGCGGTTGAACATTTACGATTGTGCTCGTTATGAAAAAAAAAAACACTAACCAATTGTCATTAATATAGCTATTTCTTATCTCCTTGGTATACAAATTTTTTTTTTCGGGGTACCCATCTTACAGTAACGTATACGACTACGTAATGTAACGTATGGGAGACTTTTTTCTCTTGCAAAATCCATCGTGTGGGGAATTTTTAAATAGGTCTTTTAAAATGATTATCAGTTTGCTAATATCACTTTTCGAACAAGTAACCTGTTTTCGTAACATTAAGTTTTTAAGGGCTAACTTTTGTTAGAGGTCAATGTCCCCACCCTCACCAAATTAAACGGTAGAAGAAGAATCCAATAAATAGAAGAAGAAAATTAAAGTAACTAGCATATTATGTTGAATTTAGAAGGATAACGATCACGGATACTCGTATGATAAATAAACTAATTACGGAGCAGTAGTGCATAACTTAAAGCAAAAATATTTTAATGTTAATTTTCACTTTAAAAATTTTTACCTTCAAAACGCGTTACGTGAAACTGAAATTGTAGTTAAATATTGATTTTGATTGGTTTTTTCAGCTGTAAAAAAATCTAAATTGTCTTGTCCCATAATTTCAGATGTCTTTGCAATCTTTATCATGTTGAACAGGACATTATTGGGGAAATAAAAGTCCTTACATATATAGTAGATACGGAACGCTTGGTGCGCGATTCCGCCTCGTACTTGGTCGGTTTTCGTCAAAACGCACACAATTGTAAATATTCAACCGCTGATAACGACACTGAACCATTAGTTAACTATCGATATAACTATAGAAAAAATAAGACCGCACAAATTGAGAGTATGATTTATTACTATTATTTTTGATCTACGTTCATATATTTATGTTTTGTGTGCAATTTATAAGTTATACCAGTTTTATTATTGAGTCTTTAGACAGAATTGTCATAGTATTAATAGTGTAACGAGATAAACTACAACTAGTCTAGTATTTAAATAAATACTCCCAATTTATAACTTAAAACATTTTCTATGCCGTGTTTACAACATGTGACTTCCGAGTTTCGCATTCGCCGACTTCAAGAGAAACGCTGAAATATAAACGGGAATGACTTGAAACCATCTAAAAGTCATGTGGCCTTGTAAAAAAGGAAAAATACACCGCGGTGCCAGCACAAAGGGAATGCACGGAACCACTGAACGTTTGTGGCTGTTTTCTGAAATTTCCAGACCAAAAGTTTAACAATAAGATACGGCTTCTGGTAGAAGGGTGTCTTATAATAATAATTTAGAAAGTTTATCTTTTCAGTTTCACGAGAGAGTCTTCACAAGCGAAGCACAAGCCTTCTATTACCGCTGACGCTTTTACTACAAAGATAATACACAATGTGACTTTTGAGATTTCTTACTTAAAACGCGTTCACCATATTCTACTTACAGGCACAGAGCGTGTTAGGAGGCCTTAAACAAAAAAACCGATGAATCCGCAAATATGATAATTGTTTTGCGGATCCGAAGCTTTTCACAGTATCTACTTAGTTAAATATTGTATACTAAAAATGCTTCCAGAGGTGCTCGTGGCGCAGTGGCAGCGGCGCTTTGGTAGTGATACCGAAGTGAAGCAACCTACGGCGCGGTCGTGTTTGGATGGGTGGTTATTCCGATCATATAAGTGACGTACATCACGAACATCTCCGTGCTTCGGAAGGCACGTTAAGCCGTTGGTCCCGACTAATATCGGTTGATATTACTCGTTAAGCCTAGTCAGAGGCCTTATGGACGGCTTGATAACATCTGACAGCAGGGTTGGTCGCTTGCCTTGTAAACACCCCTTCACCAACCCGCACTGAGCCCGCGTGGTGGAGTACCTATGGCTCAAACTACCTCATAGTTGAGGTAAAGCCTTTGCCCAGCAGTGGGAATAGCCTGTAACGCTAACTTGACTTTTTTTAAAAAGCTTCGGTTTCGCTAAACAATAATTGTATTGGATCAGACATGTTATATTACAAACAAATTAATATCTCTGACAGAGCTTGTGAATGAACTAATTCATATCTTTTTTTGCGTCACGAAATTTTTTTTTATGCAAGTCAGTTGAGGGTTATGTGGGACTCCAGGCTTTGGAGCCGGCCTAAAAATCTGACGGCGTCCTCCCATGCCATTAATGAGGCAAGAGCTGTCATGTCCGGCCCTGGGCTTAAGCCGTGAGCTTTCGGCCGCAGCTCAACGTATTCATAACTTTAGTAACGTGACCGCGCAGACACTGTCAGACTGGGCCTACAAACGGACCTTTTAAGGGTTCCGTAGCCGGATGGCAAAAACGGAACTCTTATAGTTGGTTAAGTCTTTCTGTCTGTCTATCTGTCCGTTCATATGTTTGTTAATTCATAGCCTCTTTATTTTGACACTTTTAGCACATAACTTAGGAGATAGGTGTATCCTCCTCATCGCTTTACGATTCTTATACCTACTAAAAATAATTACATTTGAGTAGGCTTCCATTCATAGATCTAAAAAAAAATACGCCCCACACCCACATGCATATTTTTTCTATGGATCTTTTAAAATGACGTAGAGGTTTCTTAAACCATTTTATCTCAGAGTGATCATTTGTATGATAGACGCTTCCTAAGTGGTAAAATGGGCACTATTTTTTTACTAAGCTAGTGAAATTGCTGGGAAAAATACACGATGTAGATCTTTATAATCAAATTTAACGGAAATTGGTTGAAACGAGACCGAACCAGTAGTTTTTGTGATATAGCACATATTCATCAACCGCAAATATAATTTTGTCCGTCATACAAAAACTGTGTAAAACAAAGTTATTTTTGCCGTCAAAAAAATATTGTGGTAAGTTGGTTAAGTGGTAGTAAGTAAATGATCCCCTTATTTAGTTCAAGTTTGCACGGAACCCACAATGCGCGAGTTCGATTCGCACTTGGCCGTTTTTTGTCTATCACGTCACGTGTCGCTCAGTGTTTAGAATATATTTATATCCATAAACGGACTTCTAAGGAGCCACAAGACGATTTATCGGTTTCCCACAATCTATAAATTGGCAACAATGGATACTTTGATGTCTGTAGTACAAAGAGTAATAGGCGAAATTCTTTCAATAAATGCGAGGACACAATTCGGCAATTCGAATTTTTCAACAAACGTTGTCACTTGGACGTTGTCCAACAAGGACGCTTTGAAATATAGGGCTACCAAGCTACGATCCTTAACCGAAAATTGATTCACAGCTTCAAAAAGCAAGTTCTTCTTTCCATAATATCTTTAATCATAAGCTCATAATCGATTATGGTCATTCCCCATCATCATCAGCCAAAGGACGTCCACTGCTGAACCCAGGCCTCCCCAACAGCTTTCCACAGCGACCGATTACTAGCGGTCTGCATCCAGTTTTATCCTGCGATCTTTGGAAGTTCGTCTGTCCATTTGTCAGTGGACGTCCTACGCTGCATCTTTGGTCAAAGGGTCTCCAATCTAGAACTTTTCTGCCCTCATCATCATCATTATCAGCCTAAAGACGTCCACTGCTGAACACAGGCCTCCCCTACGGCTTTCCACGGCAACCGATCACTAGCAGTCTGCATCCAGTTTGATCCTGCGATCTTTTGAAGGTTGTCTATCGTCTTGTTGGTGGACGTGCTACGCTTCCTCTCAGGTCAAACGGTATCCAATATAGAACTTTTCTGCCCCAACGGCCATCATGCCTTCGCGCAATGTGCCCTGCCTATTGCCACTTGAGCTTACTGATTCACAAGGCTATGTCCGTTACCTTAGTTCTTCTATGTATTTCCCCATTTCTAATTCGATCTCGTAGAGAAACACCCCGCATAGCTCTCTCCATCGCTCTTTGTGTGATTTTGTGTGATTATGAGGCCCACAGTTCGAGACATGTTTCGGATCCGTATTTCATCACGAGTAACACACACTGGTTTAAGACTTTAATTTTCAGCCACTGAGCTAATTGTAGACATTTTTCTGAAAGTAATACTCACTAAAGTTGACAGCACTCTTGTTAACACCAAGAAGCGTTATTACCTGCAAACCAAAGATACAGTTAAAAACACAGCAGTCTATACAAGCCTTATGTAATGAGGGCTCTTAAGTCTTCTTTAAAAGGTTGATTTAAAAGCTTTTTAAAAGAAAGTTAGTCTTTCCTTGCCAATCCGCACTGACCCTGCGTGATGGAGCTTTATCATAATATCACTTCATACTTTATGGCGTGGTGAGACGTTTGCGTTGCAGTCGGTTGTATTTAATAATTTTATATTTAAAAGTAATGATTATAAAGCTCAAATTTCACGAGTTTTTAAGGCATTGTAGTAAATGCTTTAAAGGCGTTTTAAATTATTTTCATGGTTTTTTTTTACTCATATCTCATAAACTACTGAACTGATTTTGCTGAAAATAAAAAAACTATCCTACGGTGAAATAAACTAGATTGAACAATGACTTATCTCGCTATGACGTCTCGTTTTAGTAAATCCTGAGATAACATACATACACTTACGAAATATTGCACATGTGTCTGAAAGCCTTAATAAATCAACATGCTCAAATTTTTATCCCATTCTGACGACAACACATACATGAGGGTCAAATTGAAATACACCCTTATTTTAAGTCGGTAAAAAGTAAGTGTTTGGTTGAATTTTTGCCAACCCTGTTGCAAACTGATAAAGCTACAAAGATACTGCTTGACTAGCAGCCACGCCCGCCGAGTTTAGGCAAACGAATTCAGCTTCTAGGTCAAAGGAAAAATAAATTAGGTAATCACATTTCAGTCAGAAGCTCAAGGAAACTCTCGGGGGAAAGAAATAGGAGCGTTTTTAATATTGTGCATGATATACATAATTTATAAGCTCCAATTCAAATGGTGAATGAACATTTATTTTTTTCTGCCAATGCTTATAACCTTCTTTACGCTACGCACATATTGTGCTATTATGGAAGTGCTTGGGCCACTTCCGGTTAATTGTGTATGTGTGGAGTTAAAGTGAGGAAGTCCAAATCACTATTAATATTGTTTATTTTACACAACACAGAACATGAAGAAGGAGTACATAAATAGACGAATTTACACAGTAGAAGTCACAGTACAATAGCACAAAACACAAGAAGATGAACGCGCACAATTTAACGTTAAGTTTCTAATTACGTGACCGAGCGCGTAGGCATCGGCGGCGCGACGAGGGGCACGGGTTATGCGCAGACGATGTTCTCTAGACTGGCGAGCATTCGCAGTGCGCGGGAGTCGAACGAACTTCCGAGCGGTGCGCGGTGCACGCGCGTAGCTAAAGCGCATCAGTATACAACGCTCGCCGCATACTACGAGTATCGTGAGCGTTTGCTCGTGTAATTAATTTTATTAATGTTTTGGTGTTTGTATGTTGATAATGTTGTGCTAGTGTGATGAATGAATGTATTGTGTGTAATATTGAAATGTACTTTATTTTACATAATAAATAAATATTTTAGTGTAAGTGTTTAGTGTTATATTATGTAAATAGATATGTTGAATATTGTAAATATGTTGAAATAAATATTTTGATTATAAATATTTTTTGTACTTTATGTGGTTCCCACATCATGACTCGCACAAACAATTCTAGCTAGATAATGATAAGTATAGAAAACTGCAAAGTTAATCTCATTTTTTCTAACGACATTTCAGCATTTTTACATTCTAACGCTAGAGCTTTTCCGTTATCAGGACTTTTTTTCAATTTGAATAGTTCTTAGCGTAATTAAGGTTTTTCATCTAGCTAATTTTTTTTTGTTGAAGAATAGCATGAACTATACTTCTCTTATTGGTATTTAGGGCTACATACTAACTGAAAATAAGTAAATTCGATGATGTCCTCCAATACGGGCCAAATCTTCTATGGCCAGTGGTCAACTCCCTTTAAGTACCTAATATAAAAAATAACCTCCATATAATCATAACTTTGTGTAAGAGAGATGTTCAGTAAAATGCATTTAGCATTTTAGATATGCAAGCATCTCTGTGCTGCGGAAGACACACGCTGATTTGTTGTTCCAGGCAATAATCATTTATTTCTTTTAACGATAGCAAAACGTCGTATTAACATTTAAACACCTCGCTCTATTGCATTTAATATGTCTTAAACAAATGACCAGACCGCAGAACTTGTTAACACATACAAAATCTATCATAATGAACGGGTAGGCTCTGGTTAATCGCCAGCAAGCCGTTATAGGCCAGTAGAAATCGACACTAAAAATCCCTAAATTCGCAAAGCACGATGTAGTGCTGCATTTTTGGTATGTTGTTTGGATCAGTTAGGGTGATGTAAATCCCAATTTGCAACTTCGAAAAAGTTGTGCTCGCTGCGCACCACGTGATAAACTGCGAAAATTTGGGTAATTTTTCACTTTTTGCTCTAAAAGTCATAAACTATGCGTTTCCGACAAGTAACATTCACTACACAAATAAAGGTTATTAAATTTGCAACAATTAAGGCGTAATTGCAGCTCTCTAAACCTTATAACGACTAAACTGTGGTCATTCGAAGATGGTTCGTTTTTCCCGAAATATTGAAATTTTTAGTTTTGCTCCCGTTTGAAGCAAACCCGCTCGTTCTATGAGAAGGTCATAAAAAAAATAGTAGAAAATTTAACGATCACTCACAATCTGCATATCAAAACATAATCTGGGAGTACCTCCACGCGGTGAAGGCGGTAACAGTGTAAACTGGCTAAAACTCCCATCAACTAAACAAATGCCTTCGGGCTTATGTTTTCGTTTTAATTTTCGCACAAGATAATAATTGGAAGTAGCTTACCCGGTAACGCAGGGGAGCAGCCAAAAAACTATTGTCTTATTAACGCGAACGAAGTCAGGCTAAATAGTCATAAAAATGACGGTTCCACCGGGAGTCTGCTTTGTGTGTTCGCTGGCACTCAAGGAAATTCAAGGAAGGTGACAGTACAGTGGTAATTGTAAAAAAAACGTGGCATCCAAACTGTAATTAACTCGAGTGTGGAGCGTGGCCTCAAAGAGGATGACCTTTTTTTGAAAAAAACTAGACGAAGTCAGTGTTCACGATGCTTGCAGAAAGAGATTCACCGCTCGGCATAATATTGACGCATGTGCTCGTCGTGGAGGCGATCAAATTTCACAACCCCGCCCATCAACCTCTAGCTAGAACATCGGGCCCTATCAATCTTCGGAGCATTTGTTTCCTTTATGCGGAGAAAATCACTGAGGAGTTTCTCCAGCTCCAAAACCAACTTCCCAAATTACGCAGAAATGAGGTGTTCAAAGTAGAATCAATGACAATTAGGGAATCAATGCTCGATGCAGCCAGTCGTCGAGGTGATGGTTTGCCCCCAACCACCGAGGCTTCCTCTTTTCATGCGTTCCGTACCTACCACCAAGTGCAAAAGTGGCTGGTAGTAGAGATGGACCCCATCGAATGGGGTTGGGAAATAAGCTCTTGCGGCCTTATTCCAATAACAACCAACAAAAAGCCAGCCCCGCCACAGCTTCTCAAAATCATAGCCTGCAAATGTAAAAAGGGGGGCATGCACTTGCCTAAAAGCTGGGCTCAAATGCTTGGCTTTATGCTTAAACTGCTCAGGAAAGTCATGCGATAACGTCGCCTTGATTTTGATAGATGAAGATGATAATGATCCCGAGGAAGCTGACGAAGAACAGGAAAGTGAAGAGCCTTACGAACCAGAGGAATGTGACCAACCTGAGGAGGAAGGATAAATTGAACCTCAACCAAAAAAAAAGGCTGAGTGACGGCAGCTTCTTAAACATTTAATTTGCGTTTAATCTTTTTTCCTACTTTCCCAAATTTTGTACTTTTGTTAATTACCTATCCTGCAAATGAAAAAGTATTATCCTTTTTATGATTTTATATGCCCTCAGTTTCAATTCCTTTAAAATCTATTTCTACTTTCTTTCTTTTTTCAGATATTGTGAGTGAACTATTTGTTTCACAGACTTTGTTCTTTGCTCTAATAAAAGAAAATTAAATGCACTACAACTTTATTATACGACCTTCTCATAGAACGAGCGGTTTTTGCCAATATTTTGCTTCAAACGGGAGCAAAACTAAAAATTTCAATATTTCGGGAAAAACGAACCAACTTCGAATGACCACAGTTTAGTCGTTATAAGGTTCAGAGAGCTGCAATTACGCCTTAATTGTTGCAAATTTAATAACCTTTATTTGTGTAGTGAATGTTACTTGTCGGAAACGCATAGTTTATGACTTTTAGAGCAAAAAGTGAAAAATGACCCAAATTTTCGCAGTTTATCACGTGGTGCGCAGCGAGCACAACTTTATCAAAGTTGCAAATTGGGATTTACATCACCCTAACTGATCCAAACAACATATTAAAAATGCAGCACTACATCGTGCTTTGCGAATTTAATGTTAATATCCACTGGCCTATTAGTGTCCGAGGACCATCTAAGTAACGAGGCGTTCTCTGGCCAGATTGGAAAACCACAGCCTAGTACGGAAGTCTTGACATAGTTTCCCTGTCGAAAAACCAGGTTGCACAAGAAAAGCGCTCACACGAAATTGGTATTTTCGTGTATTTATTAATTGATGAGAAATTTTGAATTAAGCTGAAAAAATTATTACGTTTTCAAAATTTGTTAAAGATATATAGTTACCTAAGTTAAAACACGTGTTCTTCAGACTATGGCCTTTGAAGACCTGATAATAATAACCACCGTATTCCCAAGACAATAGAAGTAAATTACAATGGCAGTTTTCTCAAGTTTTTGATAAGTTTCGGGCGGATTAGTGTGTGTTTTAGTTTAGAACACACTAGAATTCACACACTTTGAAATTATTTCAAATGAGATGTTTTCGTAAAGTCTGTTATTCTTTGCTTAACGAATATTGTTAACAATCTTGACACTTCTTTTAAAAGAAATTATTCATTTTAAAATAAGACAAACATAAAATTACAATTAACGTTATAATCAGTGAATTATATTTTTAAATCAATTATTTGTTTTATTATATTGACTGATTAAATATAAGGGTATAAAATGAATGTTTACTTTATTTGCTAAGCAAAGAAAATCGGACTTTAATAATTACTTTATGAATTCCGTTTAAAAATTAACACCCGTTTATTAAGACGTTTACTTGAAACTGCCTCGACTCAGACTTGACTGAGGAACCCACGAGGGAAGTTTCGAGGTTAAAAAATAAAAACAAACGACTATTATGACACGTCGCTTTGACGTGGTTTGTAGCACTTATCAACCAATGAGTATTCTTTAAGGGGATCCCCGAATTTTGACGCGCACACTAGCGCCACTCTATTTAAAATAATTATTATTCCTTAAATACTAAACAATCAAAAATCTGGTAGACACGATTGTAGTACAGGTTCTTTAGTTAGTTAAGTAACTGCAGAAAACTCTGTTTTAATGAACTTAAACATTGTATCTATACCACATAACTAGATTTTCGATCGATTAAATCAATCAGATTTTTGATTGGTCTTTTATTTAACGAGTTTTTTTTTATTACTAAAGTGGCGCTAGTGTGCGCGTTAAAATTCGGGGAGCCCCTTAAGGTAGCTCACGAGGTACTTCGAGTCTGACAATCGTTTCCACAAAATATCTTCCTCACCTCGAGGGAGCAAAACATTGAGTCATGGATTTTTTTGCTCTTCAATAATATCGATTAATTCAGTTAAGGTTAGCTTGTTATTTCGTTACAATGAAATTCGTATTTTTTTTGTAACCTTTTGCGTAGGAACGTTTCAATATTAAAATAATTGATTCTAGGAAGAAGTGGTTAGTAATATTGCTCTATTAAAGGTTTACAAGAATATAAAATGAAATTTTGATTTATATTATCAACTCTTTTCACGTCTAGCTAATTGATCACTTATGTTCGATCTACTTTTCATAGTTTATGTTATGTCGTATAAAAATTGAGGCATAATTTCACCATTAAATTACATACATGAGTGGTGGTACATGCAGGAGTTTGGCTTCTGTTACTGTCTAATATTTTGTTCCAAAGTATGCCCAGAAAAAAATTCGATGATAAGATTGAGGTATTCTTTGTTTGAATGTCGTATATGAAACCGTTACCGTATGTCATGCGTTGATGCCAGAACTGTCAAATCAGCTGGCAAAAAGTTTGTTTGTGATCTCACTTCCAAACGCTATTAATAGCAGTTAAATTAATTAAAACCCAGCTACCTAAACTGAACGTGTTAATAAAAAGGGCAATAAATTAGACTAACTAGACAGAAAATACTGTAATTTCATTGCGATATTATAACCACTCTTACAATACTGCGCAGCTGTGGTCAAACTGTAAAATTTTTAATGTACGGACAACAGCACGTCAAGGTAACACTGCGGTATCTTATGCAGTTGTAATAAGGGCTAGTTTGCAACAAAAGTGGGTAGCCTGATGTGCTGTCGACTGTACGTTGAAGGTAGCCATAAATGCTCATGGGCCGGTTAGTTGAAAGCCGTTGCGTTACGAGCGCATAAACCTCGTCTATCGGTCAGCTAGCGTCGATGTGAACATCCCTGCCAATATAAACAGCCTGTTTACAACGAGGACATTAGTACCATACATGCGTTGTACCAATAGAGAAGAGGCAGCCCGCCGTAAAAATATTTGTATTTCACACGTTAGATTTGAGCATTCGTTGAATACTTTAGCCACTCAGAATGCAATTTTAATGCGAATGCATGTAGCGGAGATGAGAATGTTAATATGGATGTGTGGAGTTACAAGAATGGACAAGATATATACTCGTATACGAGAAAGTTTGAAAGTGGCACCGATAACCGAGAAGACGGTGGGACATTGTCTGTCTTGGTACGGTTATGTTATGAGGAGGGAAGAAAGTCATGTAAGTAAAAGAGTGATGAGTATGAATATTAATGGATAGAAGGAAAGAGGCCGACCAAAAAAGAGGGATGGATTGTGTGAAACAAGATATGAGTGTGAAAGGTGTGAATAATGCAGTGACCGTAGATAGAATAGTGTAGAAGAGGAAAACATACTGCGCCGACCCCAGATAATGATGAGAGTGCTATTTTAAAGGTTTTATGTTCAAATTTCACAGTTAATATATGGGAAAATAGTCAAAGTCATCACAGTCACATTGTTTTCATGCATTTTGTGTACTCAATTTGTTCTCTCAGTTTCTATATTGTGGCTCAATTATGATAGACGACACCACCAATCATTTCATCTGTCAATCTTCAGAACGCTACTCTTTCACTAGTTGAATATTGATACTTGAAATAGTGACGTCACAGTGTGCGATGTAAAACTCATTATTGCAATCTAGACTGCCGCTTTATATTATATCGCATCGGCTCGATTGTTTCTGCATCAACCAATGGTCGATGGAGTATGCTTAAATTATTAAACCATTTGTACTTTCATTTCTTTGTGCAATAAATAAATAAGCTAATATCGATACTCATTTCATTTCTACAGGGTGTTGTTTTGTTCAGCGACGAGCGACTCAGGGGTGGCTGTACAATCGATACTGATGCCTTTTTTTTTGAAATGGAAATAAACCACAAAATCAATTTATTGATGTGATACAGCGACCGAGTCAAAACTACCAACACCAGGTAGCCTTTTCGTATCTTACTAGCTACGGCGTAGTATTTCGTAGATACGCGCTAGCTACTCATGAGGGTGCGAGTTTTCCCATTCGTTTTGCCATTTTTTTGCTAAGAAATTAAAATATATATATTTTTAGAATAAGTATAACTCATATTACGAGTATCATCCCTGAGTTGGATGTCACTGACCAAAACAACAACCTGTATAGTAATTAAAAATATCGCTCTGAAAAGTATTTGGGTTGGCTGTCCAACCCTGGCATGGAAACCCAAAATTAACATAACCCGCCACTAATGCCCCCGGATAAGGACTTACATGCGCCACTCAGAAACAAAGAATCCATTCGTTGCCACCGCTCTCCTCTCAATAATGTATTTTGGATACCTTTTCCAATATCCATTACAAGAGGTAATAGGGCGCCTTAATAGCGGTACCGCAGTATATCGGTTGCAGTTCGAAATCGTGATCGGCTTTTGTTTATTAAATAAAGATTAAAGCAAGTCTACCCAACCAGCACGGGAACAGCACTAACCAGGCGTCAACCATATTGAAGCACGTTAGGTAAAGGGAACAGCAACTCCTTGACATGGAATCGGCACCGAATAGCGAACGCTTCGCCTCGGATCATGTTTGCTACAACTTATGACAGTTCTTCTTTTGAATGACAGCCCGTTTGACAGGTAGGACAGATAGTCCAGCCTTCAACCAGCGACGACGCGCATTAAGCGCTTTACAACGCATGCGCCGCTGATAGAGCGTGGGTCCCGAGTTGGTCTCAATCCGAGGTGGTGACGTTACTAAGTTGATAGATGTGCGTTGAAGTATGGAGTTTCATACAAAGAATATTGAACGCCTTGAGTTGACATGGTGCTGTCACCGTGATGATTTAAGTGGGCTTCAACCTTAGTTCCTCACGGATGTTTTTATCAACAGTCTTTTGTTATCCTTTTGTTTATGCGACCGCCGGCGGCCTTTTGATTCGTGAGCGTCTACATATACAGTTGCATTATCGAACGACTTAAAACGATCACAGGGCAGCTCTGGATGCAAAAAGTTTTTTTAACCTTGCATGTCATGCGAGGTGCGATATGGTGCTAAGGACTTTTTAAGTTGGTTTGATTATGGTAAAGGAAAGGTAACTGTTACATTTTGACTTAAGACCCTTTACACTATGCGACTTTTAGCAGCGATGCTGTCACGATGCTAACGCGCATTAGCATCGGTGCAGTCGCAAAATGTCAACCTTTACACACTGCGCTACTTTTAGAATCGATACAGTCGCGATGCTAATGCGCGTTAGCACCGATGCATTCGCGATACAGAAGCTGGAAATTTTCAAATAATGTACTGAATTCTGGCGACTGCATCGATAATACGAGTAACGCGCGATTGCATGGATGCTAAATTAAATCTGTTCATTGCGTGACTGCATCGATGCTAAAAGCCGCAGTGTGTAAGGGGTCTAAGATGTTAAGAAACAAAATACAAAGAGATACAACCATTAAAAAAATAGTAGCATTAAACATTTTAAAGATATAGTTACTAAAATGTATTGTTCTGTTTCTGAGAAACGTTATAGATTATCTTTTATGAGAAAGTAGCTCAAGAGTTGTTATACATAATTGTGAACGTGCTTTGTAACATTTTTTATGAGGAAATAAATTAGTAAAAGATAGACTTATTTGAAGCCTTGCTTGATTCTGCGGAAAACCTCAGTTACGCTTGGTTAGCTTCAAAATAATTTCTTTCATACTGAATTATTTCGTGTAAACATATTCTTAGGAAGTAAATAAACATTTGATATTATTACTTCAGAAATTCGGTTACTTTGAGATCGTTCAAATATAACTTAAATGATTGTGTAATGAGCACGAAAATTTGTACCTACCTAAATTAAGGATATGTATTTAAGTATTTATGGAAGACGCCCCCGTCATATTCGTTGTATGGTATTAGTAACACAAGAAAGAAAATTTGTTACTTCGAAACCACGACAATCGGTGTGTTGTCTGACGCATATTTATTTATAACCATATAACCAGTAAAGGTATGTAAATATAGATCTTTATTTAAAAAAAAACAGTAGTCTATTTATTTTAAAGTTTCGTTTAAACGTTTAAACATACCTGTTAAAACGTTTAAACGATTATGATAAGTTATACGTATGAACGATCCAAATGTTCTTTTACAATATCAATATGAAATAAAGTAGCATATTTCCAAACTAAAAAAAGCATATGATTGACTTTTCATTATTTGATATTTGATTAGCGAAATCGACATTTTTCAGTACTCGTTTTAGGAAAACACTATGTTTTGATTGATAGTGAAATAAGAGTATTATAATATTAAGTATAGGTCATACCTATTTTTGTAAAAGTTTCATCGAAATCCATTGCGTAGTTTTTGCGTGAAGGAGTAACAAATATACACATGCATGCTAACAAACATTCGCATTTTTAGGGTTCCGTAGCCGAATGGCAACAAAACGAAACCCTTATATTTTTGTCAAGTCTGTCTGTCTGTCTGTTTGTCTGTCTGTCTGTCTGTCTGTCTGTCTGTCTGTCCGTCCGAATGTCACAGCCATTTTATTCTGTAACTATATGCATCACACTGTTGAAATTTGGTAGGAGTATGTATCCTGTTAACCGCTTTACGATTCTCATACAAAAAATAAAAAATGACATTTAAGGGGGGCTCCATACACGAAACTAAAACAAAAAAAAAAAAGTTAAACCTATACGTGTGGGGTGTCTATAGATAGGTCTTTTAAAATGACACCGAGGTTCTTAGAATCATTTTCTTTTGGACGCTTCCAAAGTGGTAAAATGGGCGTCCCCCACATCTAACTTCTAAACTAAGAGAGTGTAAATTTTGAAAAAAATATATAATGTAGACCTTATCAAATACTTTCAACGAAAATTGGTTCAGACGAAATCGAACGAGAAGTTTTTGAGATATAGCACATTTTCAACAACCGCAAACAATATCTCCATCATAAGTACATTATAGCGAACACGTATCGATCTATTGTTCTTATGTTCGTGAACGATCAGAAATGTTAAGTAAAAGCTTTTAGCTACATTTTACAATCATTTATTAACCCTTGTTGTTCCCGAGAGTCTAATGGAAATTGTGGTTCGCAAGATTGACACCGGGTGATTATGCGCATGTTCTCGCGAATTAACGTGAGACCCCGGTCGGACGCGCGCCAAGGAACGCTAGCACGTTCTAGTTGGGGTTATTTAATGCACTTCTTCCCACGAGCTGCCATACACTATTACCAAGCTAACTTTTTTATAAACAGATACGTAATATATTTTTGGCAGCATGCAAATGACACGGATTGGGTAAATACATTTTTGGGAGCATGCAAATGACACAGAATGGTATCAACTGTTGTCTAAATCATGCGTGCAAAAAACATACAATAACTATTGAAAGGTAGGTTTGCTGAAATTTGATCTAGAAACGTATTTTCGATTTTAAAAAGTTTTCAAGACTAGATATTTATAAAACCTACTTCTAATGTTGGTTGCACCCGAAAAATTGACAATAACTATAGCCGTAAATTACGATTGTTTCAATTGAGTTTGACAGTTATTATACGATTTTCTGAATTCGCATAGTTAATAAATAAATAAAATATATATCGCGAAGATTTATATTATTTGGGTTAGCATATTATCATTTGGTAGAATGCCATGTCACTCACATCCGGTCGCCTCCGGTCCCCTAGACAATTAGGTTTGTAGTATTGAATGGGCGGAAAAGGGTTATAATAATAGTTTCACCATTCAGTGCTTGCAATTAAATAACTGTTTTATCTTTACAAACATAATAATAACAAATTCAATATCATGGCAAAATGGCTTGAATTCTTGAATTTATATATATGTATCTTACAAAACTTGATGTCAAAAATCGCAGTCGATACTTCACTATAATAAAGTTAGTAAGCTGGAAAAACCTATCAAACCGATTTCACAATGTCACCTTTTATCTAGACAAACGTAACAAGAATCAGTAAAACCGACCTCAATATTCTTCAACATAAAATATGAAAATTGAAATCCGCTCTATTTTATCCCAACTGATCTCGGCTATTTGCATAAGTATAACAGGGGAAAATATTGTATATATTGTCCTTCGCGGTCAGAGAACCCACCCTTGTCCTCTTTTTACGCCCATAAATTAGGTAGATTAAAGGGGGACAGAGCACTGTGTCACTAAGTAAGCCGTGGTTCAAGTACGAACAACCCTTGGTCCGGAAAAACTGCACCATTGATATTTGTGAGATAATCTATTATTGGGTTTAGTTTGATATTTAATTCAAACGTTTTATTATTTTAAACTGAAAGATCACCTCTTCTATTGTTTACAGAATCGCTTATTTGTTTTCATTAGATTTTTCTACTCAAAAGCTTCCATCAAAACAGTTGCAACCAGGAAACTAAATAACGAATTGTTATCAATTTTTTAAAAAAGAACTATTTCTTATTGTATACAAATTTAAATTGTAAAAAAAACCATTTGTAAATGTACATTTCTTTCATCGATTCTGATGAAGTTATAAAATGTTAAACATTTTAAAAGTCTCGCATTTACAACAAGCAACAACAAAAGATACAAATCCTGGTTCTAAATTGTAGAAAATACGAAACTATTTATCCGGACTTTAGTTGAATCAACCGAGTCATAATTCTTTTATCTTGCGTTTTGTTCTGGGAGACGTCAGTAAAATTAATATTAATCGTATTATTTTATCCGTGCTTCCATTATGATTTCTGCACACGATCTTTAATAGTGTTTTGTTTTATTTGATAACGGTTTTATATTTTAGCGAAAATATTGAATAAAATTGTTAGAACATGAGTAAAATGAAGTACAAAACCGTCTCTACAAAATTCATTCGGTATTCATTTTTGTTACACTTTATTCCCCATTTTCTTTAATAATTATGTAAAAGCTATATTAAAAACAAATCATGAGGGACATAATATAAAGTTAATAGATATTTTACGAGTCTTGTGAATTTCTGTTGCGAAATATTGTTTTGAAAATGAAAATGAAAGAAATAACACCGAAAAATATATTCAGATGAAAGGAATTAAGAAAATTACTAAAATATAATGAGAATGTTGTATATTTTTAGAACTGCCTTTTCAAATAATATTACGCACTGGTTTCTGAAGTCAACGTAGTCATACAAAATATTTGAAACTAAGCGCTTCGGGTCCAAAAACATATGTTTTGATCTCTAGTTATGCGTTTGCCAAACGTCTGAACTGTATCTCGATTTGCTGTTTTTTTTGCGTAAAGTTTCCACTAGATTTTATGGTTAGGGCTGACAAAATGAATAGTAATATGCTGTATTCTTTTTTTAAAGGTAATCGTTAAAAACAAAGTTGTTAACGTTGTTGACTTTAGATATTGATGATTATATTCAATATATTCTCGTTACTAAAGCACTCCCTGAACTCCAAGTAGGTACCCATCTCATCTCAAATATTAATAAAAATAAAATAACATGGTTTGAATAAGCTAGCAAGCCAAATTGCTCTTTCTAGCGCATAACTCGTAGCTTAAACCTACTTCTCAGTCGTGAAGTCGGCCAGAACCAGACATAACTGGATATAACCAGCCCTGCGCGGGTGTTAATAAAAACAAATGACGCGAGAACGCGTTCCCGCGATATACCCTGCGCAAGAAGCACGCGTTATAACTGATATGTTTGAAGTACCTACTCTTATCATACTGGAAACCTTTATAATGTTTTAAATGAAATAAAAACCTCACATATCTTTACATTTGTGTTGTGTTTTGAGTTCCCAACCTCACATATTTTTACATTGGACACCAATCACATACATTGCTCTGATCCTAAAGTAAGTAGCCAATGCACTTGTGTTATGGAAATCAGACACAACGGTGGTACCACAACACCCAGACCCGAGACCGAGACCCGACCGGGAATCGAACCCGGAACCTCACGAGATGGCGACGCTTGAAACCAGCGTGCTAGCCACTCGACCACGGAGGTCGTCAGAACCTAGTACATAAGTGTTTTGAGTACCTAAGTAAGTATTATTTCAATCCAATCCGACCACGGTTGGCAATCTTACTTGAGAGTGGCGGCGCGGGACATTATTTACAGTGTTGATGCTAACGCGCGTTAGCGTCGATACAGTCACGATACGCAAGCTGGAAATTGTCAAATTATGTACTGAAATTCCTCGACTGCATCGATACTAACACGCGACTGCATCGATGCTAATTTAAATCTCTTCATTGCGTGAGTCACGATGCTGAAATGCGTTTTCAAAACGCGCGACTTAGTCGCAGTGTGTAAGGGGTCTAGAGGTACGTATGTATTTTGCTTCTAGGTGGACATTACTGCCTTTGATTTGATTGAGCCATATTGGTTCTTGCAACTGGCCACTGTGAGAAACCGTGGGGCGGCCTATGTTCAGCAGTAGACGTGCTTTGGCTAATCATGGGACAGATTCTAGGATTGGAAAGATTTGTGGATTCGGCAGATAGTAGATTAGACGGATAAGCTATACGACATAAGTGCAGATGTCAATAAAATAAATAAAACCCACTTTTAGTTAAATAATATTATATGACAAGGTGATGATATTAATGAACCAGGCATGCTTAACAAAACTTTATTTTATCCTTGTTAATTTTTATCACAATATTCAAAACAGCCAAGCAAATTGTCCGACTAACAAAACGAAAACTACCAACTCAGTTTAAGTGCACACAAAGTTTATTCCGCTATGTCCTAGGGATTAAACAATGAGAGCTGAATATTCATCGTAATGCAATAAAAAATAACAACTCACATTCGTTCTCCCTGCAGTATCGCAGACGTGATTTTAATATTAATACCAGTACAGTCTAAGATTTAGCAACTTTTTCATATCAGAAAAAAGTAAACATTATGAAAATCGGTCCACGCGCTCTCAATTAATAAGTGGTAAAATAAACAACAAATTCTTATATGTATTCGTTCTATATGTAATAAGAATAAAAATAAAATAAGATGTAGTACTATGAAAGAACACATCAGTTTTGAAACTGTAACATAATGTAATATGTCCTTTAGAGCGCTTTCACCGTCGCGCTGCTAATGTTAAGGCATCAGCTGCTGCCGCGCTGCTGCTGTCGCGCTTCTGTCGCGCTGCTGTCGCGGTGCTGTCGCGCTGCTGTCGCGCTGCTGACGCGCTGCTAAATCCGTCTAAATGTGAAGAGACCCTTTACACAGCGACTTTTAGCATTGATGCATCGCGACTCACGCAATGAACATATTGCATCAATACTGTCGCGTGTTATTATCTATGCAGTCGCCTATACATATATACAGCACATAATTTTTCAATGTCCAGGTTCTGCAACGCGATTGCATCGATACGAACGCGCGTTAGCATCACGATTGTAACAATGATCAAATAAGCCAAGTGTGTAAAGGTTGACATTTTGCAACTGCATCGATGCTAAAAGTCGCAGTGTGCAAGGGGTCTTTGTAATAAATACAGTCACCTAGTGTTCGTAATTACGAGCTACGATTTGCTCGTAAATATTTCTGTAGCCCTCGTAAAGATCAATCAATTCAGAAATATCACCACTTCCCCCCTAACTTCAGTCACACAACAAAAAATGAGTGTGTGCTATATTCATCACATCAAAGGGATCAAGCGGCGTTTCTACCAATTTGTGCCTTCATGACAAATTTACGGAACGCAAAATTTAGAGGCATTCTGAACCGTAATGCTACGGTTATAAATAAACTAGTATGAGGCGTTTGGTGATAAGCGATTTGTATGTATGAGGCGCAGGTATGATTGATTGCTTATCTGCGAATCCCTTGAGAATGGCTCGTGTAGTGTGGAAAGGGTTATGGTCTGATGGGGGTTTAGGCTAAGAGAAATCGTCATGAGGAAAAAGTTATATTGGAGGCGTACAGTGATTTCAAAGGTCCTATGGTTGATTGGTTCCTTATTAGGATTGTACGTTTGCACGAGCAATTCTTGTAAGATACATATGAGATACGTTCCTCAGAAAAAGGGTTGTGTATTGGTGCGATTTGAATGAATTTCCTTAGGTTTAGATTCGATGTGGATCTGGCAATGCAAGTTAAAAAACATTAACAACAGTTAAACAGCCTATACTATGCACGTAGCTATATATCGGATTGCAACGCTGAGCCTTCAATGTGGTACCCTATCCGCTAATATTTTTAGCAAATAAAAAAACCGACCAAGTGCGAGTTGGAGTCGCACACTCAGGGTTCTGTGCTTCAACTGACTTAGAGATCCTCTTACTTCCACTCAGCCAAAATACCACAATATTTCATTGACAGAAAAAACACCTTTGTATTTTAATAGTATTCGTATGAATAACAAAGTTGTGTTTGCGGTTAATAAAAATGTACTCTTTCTCAAAAACTTAACAACACAACAATTTTACACTCGCTTAGTTTAAAAGTTTGTTGGGGGGGGGGGGGGACGCCCAATTTACCACTTTTTTTAGTTTTTAGTTTAGTTTAATGTATGGGAGCCCCTCCTTAAATATCATTATCATTCAAAATAAAGTGGCTGTGACATACGAACGGACTGACAGACAGACCGACTTGACGAAACTATATGGGTTCCGTTTTTTGCCATTCGGCTACGGAACCCTAAAACACCTAAAAACTAATTTTCATGATGGATAAAAACCAACTTTCACCACTTAACCGCCCGTTGTAGCATGATACCCACCCCTTTTGTTGGCCATAAATTGTTTTTAGGAAAGCATAAATTAGCCAAGAGTTCACGGTTTCTCCTGTCAAAATTCACTTCCGTCCCAAGTAACTTTGTTCCGGCGTTTATTTATTTTCGTGGTACATTCGCGAGGCCATTCCAAAGACGGAGTGCTTGGGAATAGGTAAGAATGTGTATTGTGAAGAAATCAATTCGAATGAAGCGCAAATGCAGTTAGAGTTTCGGGTTGAAAGGAATTGAAAGTTGAGACCGGCTCTTGAAGTAAAACTTGCACACGTTAGTTTAGGCAGATAGAACTGAAACATTAGAGTTCACTTGTCATAATTACAAGGCTTAATATTAGCATTTAGCCGGGTTTTAAAATAAAAACCAACTTAATGCGAGTCGGTCTCTGGCGCTAAGGGTTCCGTGCCAACTTCAACTATATTAGGGGTCACTTACTTCCAGTTAGCCAAAATACCTCAATATTTTGTTGACAGCAAACAAAATTTTGTTTTTCATTGTATCGTTATTAGTACTTGACGAAACTCTAAGGGTTCCGTTGTTTGCCATTCGGCTACGGAACCGTAAAAAAAAACAGAGCTTTTTCTCGATCACGGAATTGAATAGCAAATGAAGTTTTTTCAAACGTTCTCGTTATCGGCAGTGTAGTAATCGCTTTACTCTGTTGCAAGATTACAATTAAGACATAATTTTACGTTCGAATCTGTAATTATCATCTCCAGGCGTCTCCTCGTTGGTAAAAAGTCACTGTCTGCATTTATTGGCGAACTTTATTTTTCCGACAAGAAAACTCATTTCAAGCTGAGAGGTTCTTTTCATTACTGCCTGTGGGGCTTGAGGATTCCAGACAGTTTCACTGCTTAAGCCGTGTCAGTGGATTTTTGAAATGAAAAGTTTTCTACCCTCTATGAGAGTCGCTAAGAAGGTGCAGCGCTACGTTAGCGGACCAATATTGGAGATGGAAGGAATTTTTACAAATATTTTTATTAAGGTGGACCGAGATACAGAGATTTTTTGATTTGAAGTACGTGTTTGGTAAAATACTAAACCTGTTTTATAGCCCTGGAATTTGAAATGCCAAAAAAGTGCAATAAATTCATTCGGGTTCGGTTTTAAATACCTACTTCGTAACTTAATTGTCAATATCTTAAAACTCAATATTTATTGATAAATTGATGGATTTTTTATGATTATTTAGGGAATAGAGTGTTTCTATCTTGCTCTTAACGGTAAAAAATGAAATATCATCCCAGTATATCCGAATACGTTATTTATGATCATCGCCATCATATATAACCATTACAATACAAGCATTACACTATCAGAAATTCCCATCCAACCGTTTCCCGTGTACACACATCACTAATGTATTCTAATACAATTAATATTACAAATGTACAGCTCAAAGGGACGATTTACATCAAACTGACAAACTCATCAGTATGCAGAACACAGAGATACCTACTTAATTTGAAATCACTTCCTACTACTATAATTATTTCGTAACGTTTGATGCGTTTTTCAGAAAATCCACGAAAATGTAAAGTTTCTTCAGTGTAAAGTGTAGTTTTGCGCCCAATGCTAGCATGTATATTTTGTACTTATTTATTTCATATTGGTTGCACTGTTAGTTGTACAATTGATGGACTTAAAGCTTTGAGGCATTCTCTACCACACAACCCCTTGGGACTGCACAGAGTCGAATCAGTGTTGGAACATTTACGATAACAAAATATAATAATTATAATTCAATAACATAAACGTACCTAGTAATATAACACAAATAAAAATAATAATGAGATACATAAATGACTAATGAACATACTTAAGCTACACAAATTTATTGAATACGATTTTAAAACGAAATTAAAAAGAAATCGGAGATATTGACGACATCCAAAGTGCCACTGGTGAGAGATAATGTTAGTTGTTTTTTTGCAATTTACAATTCAGTAACTATCACAAGGTACGTCATGCTCCACGGCTGAACGCCTTTTGATTTACTAAAAAAAAAAAAAACTGTCTACATACTGATGGTTTCGCTGAAAGGATACTCCGCAGCGCAACCACTTTTAATAACAAATTACAACAAACCCTGGGACATAGTATTTTTTTTAAATTGAGAATTTTAAAAATGGTGTCATAAATTTTGTTTTGGAGTAACTTTTCATAGTAAATCTTCAAGTGGTGGGAGCATGACGTAATATTTTACGGTGATTGAGAAAGATTAGAACATCACCAAGGTTTTTTATACAGGTGTATTTGGTAAAGGAATCTGACGGATTGGGGACGGACAGAGGATGAGATTATATTAAAAAACTGGGTACGGTAATCTACCAATCTATTTATGTGAATAAAATAAAGTCTTGTTAGTCACACCAATAATAACTCTAGAGCCTTAACTGCCTTGGTGGCGCAGAAGTTAGGGGGTCGCACTTAAAAGCCTCGGCTGCCCCAGAGTTCACAGGTGAGCCCGGAGTTTGGAAGTATGCGGTGTTTAACCCCCGTGCCTCGGAAAGCACGTAAAGCTGTTGTTCCTGCGCCTGATCTCTCTCCGGTCGTGTCAGATTGATGTCCCATCGGGCTATAAGAGTGAAAGGAAAAGACAGTGCACCCGTGTTTTCACACAGACATGTGCACTATAATATGTCCCGAGCAGTCGGTTAGTCGTTGTGACTGGCCACCGTAGTCGAAATCGGCTAGGACGACCATTAACTCTAGAGTGGGTGGATCGACTTTCATAATCATTTACTCTGTTGGATTCGTCTTTGTGCCGAATAGTGAAATGATTTCGTGAAGCGAATATTCTATAACAATAAATATAAAGACCTATTTTTCCATAACACAAATACTATTATTAATCAGTTGTTTGTATTGGCAATCTGTGCATTGTATATGAAGGCCAAATCAGTCTTACGAGAGTAATCAATAAGTCTCATATGGCTTGATTGAATGAAGACGGTTGAATAACTAATACTCGTACATGTTAAAGTAGTCTGTTTGGCGAATTAGTTACTGTGGATCAGTTCAGTAACGAATGTTTGTTATGGTTTGCCTTACATAAGTAATGTTTGTGCGTCATCGTGATCAAATAAATAAAAACCAGGCAAGTGCGAGTCGGACTCGCGACTGAGGGTTCCGTGCCAACTTTAACTGAATTAGAGATCCACTTACTTCCACTTAGCTAAAATACAACAATATTTTGTTACCAGCAAATATAACTTTGTTTTTCATAGTGTTTGTATGAAGAACAAAGTTATGTTTGCGGTTGTTGGAAATGTGCTATATCTCAAAAACTACTAGTTCGATCTCGTTCAATCTAATTTTCGTTGAGTCTTTGTCAAGTTCTACATCACGTATTTTTTTCAAAATGTATACTTATTAGAGAAAAAGGTTTAAGGAACCTCAAAGTCATTTTAAAACACCTATCCATAGACACCCTACACGCATAGGTTTGATAAAGTTTTTTTTTAGGTTTTAGTGTCATGTATGGGTGTCTCCCTTATATATATATGTATGAAATCGTTAAACGGTTGACAGGATATATCTACCTTCTTAGTTTCAACTGTGTAATACTAATAAATTAATCCAAATAAAGTGGCTGTGACATACGGACGGACGGACAGACAAACAGACAGACTTGACGAAACTGTAAGGGTTCCGCTTTTTGTCATTTGACTACGGAACCATAAAAATTTACTCTATGACCTTTTGACTTTTGACAGCGTTTCGCGCGTTTCCAACTTGCGAGTTGAACCGTTTCACCTAAAAAAACAAGTAAAATATGTTTACGTAAAACGAATTGCACGAGAATTGCCCCCTAAATGGAAAGAAAGAAAATACATTTATGCGACGCACAAACATATACAATACACTGACTCGTAAACACATAATAAACAATAAACAGACACACACATACCCAATTAACATTAACAGCGAGTATGAGATGGCGTTGCGGAATCTACAATAATTAGCGGATAACCGATATCCACGACTAAATAATATTTGTTTCGTAACTAAAAGCAGAAAAAAAGGTAAAAGGTACGAGAGCGCCATGTCTTAGTGAAAAATATCTAATGACAAGAATACTGCATGTCTATATGATATTGATCAGAGAACAGAGAGAAGTAAAAGAGGAGAGAACAATAATAATTATAACATGGACCAACTGAGCCTGATTAGTGATTCTACTTCTTCCTTTAAAAAGCGATAAATAAAAACTACACACTTTATTGAAAATAACGAGGCAAGTAGCACAACTCAGCTCAAACAAATAAGTAACATAACATTTCAAAAGCAGCAAAGAATAGAAGTGAGAGAATGAGGCGAGGCTCGAGGCTTTGAGCGTTTTAACTTAACAAATTAGTTTGAGAGCTGAGTAAACAACGGATCGAATATAATGATCTAGGTATTCTAGGTACGAGGCAAAGTTTTTAAATATTGCATATTTGCAGTATTCAAAACCTTTAAAGCTATTGCTTTAAAGGTTTTGAATACTGCAGAAAGCTGGAAAGTCGAGCCTTTAGTAGATATTTCACCTTTAGTAATAGAAAAAAATGTTACAGGTACCTAACACTGCGACTTTTAGCATCCATGCAGTTGCGCGTTTTGAAAACACGCTTCTGCATCGCGACCCACGCAATGAACAGATTTAATTTAGCATCGATCCAGTCGCGCATAGCATCGATGCAGTTCTTTGCTGCTTTTGAAAAGTTTACTACCTTATTTGTTTGAGCTGAGTTTTGCGACCTGCCTTGTTATTTTCAATAAAGGTGTTAGTTTTTATTAATAGTCTTTTTAAATGAAGTATTAGAAAAAGCTTCGATGCAGAAGCGCTACTGGATGCTAACGCGCGACTGAATCGATGCTAAAAGTCGCTGTGTGTAAGGGGTCTAAACTGATAAGAGTGGGTTGAACCTATATAATTTAACCTCAACTTACGGTCATCTAACAATATTTTCATCGTAACCGTAACTTAGCTGTAACTTTAACTTAATCTTGACTTATCGGAGATAACTTTAACTTAACCGTTACTTCATTTTATTAAAGTCCCACTAGAATGGTGACTTTGAACCTTAGTATTGGAAGCAATACTACCTTTATACTAGTAAATTGAAGCCTCCTTTACTGCCTCGGTGGCGCAGCGGTTAGAGGGTAGCACTTTAAAGCGACGGCTGCGCCAGATGTCTCGGGTTCGATCGCCAGGTCGGGCCAAAAATATGTACCTGGGTTTTTCTGTTCAGAAATTCTCAGGGTAGCTCGGAGTATGGAAGTTGGCGGTGTTTCACCTCCGAGCCTCGGAAAAGAATGTAAAGCCGTTGGTTTTGCGCCTGATCTCCGGTCGTGTCAGATTACTGTCCCATCGGGCTATGAAAGTGAGAGGAGTAGAGAGTGCACCTGTGTTTGCGCACACACTTATGCTCTATAATATGTCCTGCGCTGTCAATTAGTCACTTCACACACAGGCTTTTTCTGGGCGAGCTCGATTCATCTTTGACTTCGTGTTAGTCGCTCTAGGCTTGATCTGGAGTCGAAAGCGAACCCAAAATAAATAAATATATTTAAAAAAAAAACTTATGCAAAAATAACCTCTCCTACGTAATTAAAGGTTCTATCCAACATCTATCTAATAATAGTCTCCAATCGACGAAAAATACCAATTTTAGTTTCGTTTTCATTCTCTTCATCTTACAGTACTTTTGAGTCAATTGCATTGAATTTCAGGTTTAGCCCACATTGTGTTTATAATAACTCAAAATATCCATACACGGCATCGTCTGTAAATTCTATAATTCAGTTTACAACAACCGAGTCACGTATGTTTAAAGCGCACACGGGAAGATGCTATGTCCTGCGCTGTCGATTAGTCACTTGTGACTGGCCACAGTAAGAGAAATCGGCTAGGAGGACTATTAAAGTGAAGCCTTATTACTTAGCCATGTACGAATAAGTGTGTCTGTGTTATTGCTGGGTTTTGACTATAATTAAGTATCTTGATTTATTACTTTTATACTATACTTTCAATATAAAATTATACCCTATGGCTGTCCCCGATAAACAAGCTATTTACAACGATAAGTAGTTCCTTAGATTAGCGCGTTCAAACAAGCAAACAACTCTTCAGCTTATGATGATAAAAGTGAATTACTAGGGAATAGACTTAAGTCGGTACTGGTATTTCTCAAAAATTCATCCTTTGTTATTGAGATGTGTGCACACTTTCTACACATCTATATCAGAGGCTTCAACAAAGTGTAATCCAAAATCATCTCAACTTCGTCCTAATATAATATTGATTATTTATACTAATATTATAAATCTAAAGAGTTAGTTTGTTTGTTTGATTGAACGTGCTAATCTCAGGAACGACTGGACCGATTTAAAGATTTTGTGTTGGATAGCTTATTTATGGAGGAAGGCTTAATGCAATAGTACCCTTACGCTGCGCCGGAAGGGGGACAGCAAACTTAAGACGCGGCGGAACGCTACTAGTATATATAGGTATATTATGTTTTTATCTTATCGCTTGTGTTACGTGTATATATATTATGTTAGTTTAAACATTATTTTAATTAAACATTGTATTAATTTTGTTTCTTATTTTTATTATAGATTGTTTATGTATTTTGTATGTGGAAAATTTACCTTTTTTGTTATAAAAATTCATTTCATTTATTTGACGCACCAATCAAATTCATTACTGTTTTGCCCAAAAGTGTGACTGGTAGAGAATATCATATGGCGTGAAATCCACCTTTTGTAAAAAAATGTATGACAAATAAAGTATCAATAAATGTCTTACAGCAACCCACGCGAAATTCAGAAATATGAAATACAATTGAGAAAATGCTTTCTGAAATATTTGATCGGTTATCGACTAAAAAGTAGGTATGGTTGGAATACTGAAAAATGCTGGTACCCTTCTCTCTACCATCCGGCAAAAAGATATAGTCTTAGTTTTTTATGAGAATTATATGATGGATGTGCATTAAAGAGTTATCAACTGCCGTGGCACCTGCGCTTCGGTTCCGTAGTTGCAGAAACGGAACCCTCATAGTTTTGTCTGTCGGTCCGTCGATATGCTGTAGTGTGTGACGCACCTCTCTCTTAGGTTAGGTTTATATTAATTAGGCTATAGTGTTGTAAGTTTAGTAGTAATAAACGGCCGTTCGATCAAACGACACGTTTCATTTACACTCCTGGGTCTCCGTCTATTGCATGGCGATCCTGCCAGTGCTGCCTTCGGGCAGTGCTGAGCAAAATAAAGTGAATTGGTTATTAATAATATAAAAACAAAAGCTGGACATTAAAGTGTAAAAAAGTAAATAGAACATTAAAATGGTGACGTAAATAAAATAGAAACTTGAACAATGAATATGAAGAAACTGGAAATTTATTTTGGTGAAAAATGGTGGAAAGTGATTTGCTGGGCGCCGGGCGATACCATGGTGTCAGATGTCGAATAGTGATTTGCTGGGTGCCGGGCGTAGATGGTGTCAGAGGTTGATGGTGATTTTGGTCCTGGGCGCTGGGAGATGTTCGTGTCGAGATGAGGAGGCGCCGGGAGTGTCATGCGTGTCAATTGGAAGGATAACATCAGGAAAGAAGCGTTGAAATAGCAGAAGTAGATTAGTTTTTTTTCTCTTTTTCATGAAAAATTTAATAATGTAGCATGAATACCCTTATTTAAGACCATGTATAGCTATGACATATACTATTATTTAGTTTTGAATTCTTTTTTAATTTTTAATTGTTTAGCGCACGCAAGTAGACGAGTCAAATCAAGTTCGTTCATCTTTAAATTACTCCATTGGTAGGAGTAATTTAAAGGTATTATATATATATATATATATATATATATTCATAAATTGAAGAATCTCGATACAAAGATTTTATGACTGACAATCTATATTTCGACTTTATTTCTTTTATTTTTCTTTCGATTCCACGGATAGAGATAAAAGACAGAAAGTTAATGTAGCACTGGTTCCTGTTGTCAAAACCAAATTTGCAAGCATCCAGTTTGAAAAGCGGTCAGCCTATTTATATAATAAAATTACCAAAGTTTTAAACATATATCATAAAACCTTCTACGAATGTAAATCGGTCCTAATAAAGTGGTTGCAAGCGTTAAACTATGACGAAACTGAGAATATATTAGAGTACCCAAAGTGAAAATATCCCTAATTGTGAATAACAATAACCCTAACAATATTATTGCAAACTTAACTTCCTTTTTTATGTTACAAATCATTACCTTCTTTAATCATGAAGTAAGCATAATCCTATTCAATATATATTTATTTAAATAATACAAAATACGTACCACTACTAAACATTATTAATATAACATATATTTTTATTTACTCAACAAAACACACACTAAATATTATATACTATACATATATACACATATTTTACATCTACAGTACCAACACAGCACATCGTACCATAATAAAATAACATCCTATAGATAAGAAAGAGCGGAGTCTCCTGGCACAGGCATTGTATGCTTAAAAGGAGGCTCCTGCCACTAGTTAATACTTTTATAATGTATTTTTAAAGCAAATAAATATTTTTGTATTTTTTTTTGTAACAAAGAACAAGTATGTAGTAGTTACCTGCAGACAGTAATATTATCTGCAAGGAATGTAGCAGTCATCATTTTTCAAGATAGCATTGGCGCAACCGTGTATGTTCAGTAATTTAGGTCATCATATTAATTGTCTTTGCAATGTTTTAAAGTAATTTTGATTTTCTCATTAACTTATAGGCAGTGGTTTTTGAAATAGTTTGTTACGTTTTGCGATAAATATACAAGGTGTTTCAAAAAAACGAGTAAAGATTGAAGGGAGTTACTCAGAATCAGTAACTGAACAACTTTCTCCTAGAAACATGGGTCAAAATATTCCAAAAAATTATTGACTCTCCATAGAAATAAGACGGGTCACATGACCGATTTAGTATGGGAAGTCAAATTATTTTTGGCGTTATTCGACCTATGTTTATACGAGAAAGATGTTCAGTTACTGATTCTGAGTAGGTCCCTTCATTATTTACTCGGTGTTTTGAAACACCTTGTACAGTATATTGAAAAAGATACAGTATTTTCAAATTAAGCTTCTATGAGTAAACAAACACTTAGACAATAATAAGTACTTTCATACATTCTTATTTAAGAATTACAATTGTATGTTATAGACATTACAAAAAAAAAGTAACCCGTCTTTAATCTAGGTACAGTTTAACCCATTATATCTATTGCGTTTTGATTGATATTGTTATTTCATATAGATAAGTATTATTTCAGTACTTCAGAGGTCACTTACTGTAAACGAAAGTTATAACAGAGCAACTATATTAATTTCGTAATGTACAGTTCTAGTCAATTACATAGTATATTTCTGATATTTTTATACGTACTTCATTCTAAACTCACGTCATTACATTTTTTTTCCATGAAAATATTCCATTGAACTTTAATAAATGGAGCATAGGTTACATTATAGAACATTTTGGAAAGGTAACTCGGAAATGGCATTCAATTTGTATTTCTAAAGAATTAACATAGTTTATTTTGGATTTTTTTTTAAGTTTTTTAAATACATATATTTAATTGGATTTGGTAATTTAGATACAACGTATATGAAGATAAGTTACATTTTTCAACATTTGCAACAAAGCAGGTAAGTCCGTAGTAGAAAGTCTGTTTTAGCATCATTCACATGTATATTTCAGTATATATTTGTCCTAAATTCTATTATACTTATCGATGATATTTGATTAACGTGATTATACAAAGTTATTATTATTTTTTCTAATAATTACAGTCAGACTATCGTCTATTTAATTTAAAACCTTTCATAGTTAAATCTTTATTCGTAAATAAGTTTCCACACGGCATACTATCTATGTATTTCGGAATTTGATATTTAATAGGACCTATCGTGCTTAAAGTACATTCAAACTAGTACACATTACCCCATTACTTCAGGATATAACAACGTAAGTTTTTTTTTTCATTAGCTTGTTTGAGATAATTTCATATAAGTTTGTTACTTTATTTCTTTTTCAAAACAAAGTACATACTCGTATTTAACTTCAAAGAAGACCAAATTAGTAAGATTTATTTAAAGTTTTCATTTTAAATACGTTTCTGTTTTTTTTTATAGAGTTTTGTTCAAATCCTAAAAAAGGAAGTAGTTGCGACATCATACAAAGTTCACATTCGCACGTGTAGATCAAATTTGCTGATGAGTGACATTATTGCAGTTGTTTGTTCGCGACGATTCTAAAGAAGCGTAAAGCCGACCGTACTGAATATCATGTAGCGTTTAACGGAAATTGTTTTGTGTGATAGCATTTATATTGCATCATCTTAAATCCATATTCATAATAAGTTCTGGCAAGTTCTAAAGTTTAATATTACTTGTTAACAGTTGGATACCAAACATTTTTACAATCGTTATATTTCTTATATTGAAACGTAATCAAAGAAGATAGTAAAGAAAGATAAAGAGTGGATAGTTAGTTAATTGATTTGACGAACTTAGTTTATTTCTTTCACGGATGTGACAATTTCATTTACGGAAATGACATTAAATAAAAATATTGAAGGGAGTATAGGATACGATTTGTTGTGTGATGTTTTGTAGGTTTACGTGGATGTATTAAATTGCTTTTGTACCAATGTAGAGTGCATTCATACAGGGTTAGAAAAGAATGTTGTTATTAGTATGGAAAAGGAATAGGTAGGAATGTTATAAGTTTGATAGGTATGTTAGTAACTTTTATTATGAAAAGGGGAAGACTTTGTTAAAATATTTTGTCATACGATTGGACTGATCACGCAAAAGTAAACAAAATAATTTGACGAAGAATTCATTTAGCTAAATGTTTTATGTTTTGGTTATGAAGGTTAGATGAAAGTTTATGTAATGAGATGAAGTAGTAGGAGAAGTAGTTAAATAGGTTGCCCTACCTTATGAAGAGAGGCAAAAAGCGGTGTAGAATCCTTCAGCTTGAACATGACGTAAACGAGGTTTTTTCGTGTAAGCCGTTGGAGATCAGAAAAGATCTTAAATGATAACCCGTTTTATTATGAAATTATAAAAATAAAACAAAATAAGGTACAATTAAATGGTACAAGGTACAATACAGGGTGTCAGATCCTTTATTTGATCATAGTGAAGACGAGTTTCTCTCTGTGAAAATATTTGGAGATCAATGAATCTTAAAACATTGCCCCTAGTATTAATAAGGCTATGCATAGCAAATTATATAAATAAATACATGTACCAATAAATAAATAAAAAATAAAAGTAAGTAAGTATTAATTAAGTCGACTTTTAATGAAATATAAATGTACCAATAATATGAAATTACATTATTTTATATAATAAATGACAAAGGTTGGCCAACCGACAAAAAATAAAAGAGATATGTAATAAATACATATGATTTATACACGTAAGTATGTTTGTTACAATAATAAACTTTATTGAAGAAGAGTACGCTAAATATGAGTAATTGACTAAAGAGATTAGGTAGTTGTTGAGGTGTAAGAGTAATAGGAAAATTATCATGATACACGTGACAAAATAAAGGTATGATTATAGGCGAATACTAAATTAATGTTTTTATGACAAGGTAATATATACATTTAATAGTAAGTAGTTTTTAGGAAAAAAAAGTCATATGAGTATCTCTGCAACTAAGTTTAAAATTATGTTTGAAATTAAATATTTATTTGAATTAATTTTGTAAGATAATATTGTTTTTGGTATCCACTGATTGATAGGTATTCAAGATGGTATTTGTGTCACCGATAATATTACGATTTAATTGAATTGAGCTTCATTACTTTTTTTTTTAAATACTTGTGATAAAAAAGATCTATTATATTATTTTTATAATATGTGTTTAGAAAATGTAAACAATGTTGATTGACTCGTCTACCCAATCGTATAAAAACAGTGTTTATTTAATAAATAAAATGTAACGCATTAGTATAACATAAAACGTAGTTATTAATTTGTTTTTCAAATGAATGATAAGTTGCATTGTTTTTTTTTTAAATTCAAGGTTTCCTATACAATGGTTTTGTTTTGTTAAACCTTACTTCAATAGTTTCAGTATAATTTCAGTTTTATTTTGGTACCATTGATTTTTTATAATATTTACATAAGATTTTTATTTTACTATTGGTATTCCCTATTTGTGTCTAAATTTAAAATTTGGCAAACTTAATTGTAAAATAGTCAGTCACGTACATAATAAACTTAAGTGTGTTTTAAATTGTTAAAAAAAAGATTCTTTTGACGACAAAATTTGATACGAAATTGTATGAGAGTCTTGCTGTTACATAATTTAGAATTATTTACATATTTTGACGTTTTGGTTTCTGATCCTTTTAACTTTAATTTCTTTTGTGGTTTAAAAAAAATGTATCATTTTTTTAAAACAATCTAATACAGGTTCTAGTTATAATTGCACAGGATAAGTAATGGAGGCAAATGTATTTTCCGCATAAAATTTTAGTAAAATTTTCATTAATTATAATTGGTTTTAAATCCGAATCATTACTTTAAAATAACTTAGCTTTTTTAAAATTTAAAATTGTACAAAAAAATAGCACTTCATTTTTTTTTTTCTAAAATACGGGGGAGGTGTAGTGTGTGACGTACCTCTCTCTTAGGTTAGGTTTATATTAATTAGGCTATAGTGTTGTAAGTTTAGTAGTAATAAACGGACGTTCGAACAAACGGCACGTTTCATTTACACTCCTGGGTCTCCGCCTATTGCAATGCCACAGCCACTCTATTCCGAAACTATTAGCATTACATAGTTGAAACTTTGTGGGTGGCTGTATTCTATTAACTGCTTCACGATACCGCTGTACGATTCTCATAAAAAACTAAAGATAATGATATTTAATGGGGTCTTCTCATACACGGAACAAAAACCTTTTATCTTAACTTGAACCTATTCGTATGTGCTGGTCTATATTTAAATGAAATAAAGGCTCCAAAGACATTTTTTTCAAAAGTGACACGTTTGGAAGATTACAAATTGGTAAAATGGGCGTCCCTACCCCTAACTTTTAATTCTTTTTCTTTACTAGGCTGGTAAATATTTTTAGAAATATAAATTAATGTACATCTTAAAACTATCAACGAAAATTGGTTTGAAAGAGATTCATCAAGTAATTTTCGGGATAAAGTACATTTTCAACATCCGCAAATATAACTTTGTCCTTCATGCAAACACTATGAAAAACAAAGCTATTTTTGCAGTCAACAAAATATTGTGGTATTAACGCTAAGAAAGAAAGTAAGTGGACTCCTTATTCAGTTAAAGTTGGTACGGAACTCTCAGTGTGTGAGTTTGATTTGCACTTGGCCAGTTTTGAATGCAATATTGAGGACGCTAGAAAGGTTTAGTTTTATTAAGAGACAAACAATCACATAAAAATAATACACTGTACGTGGCACAAGTAAGGTATAACCAAACAAATCCGATTGCAAAAGTCAAAGGTCATAAACGCGTCCCAATCGGCTTGCGATTTTCGGGGTCACTGCTTCACTTCTGACGACTCCAGTGATGGAGTTTCCGCGTCACTGAGCAAAAGACACCGCTTTGCGTGTGCTAAAATCCTGGAACCTATTGATACAGTTCACGGAAATAGTTAAATTCTAAATTAAGCGTTTATTACAATGTTCCTGTTTCAACGTCGACAATTATTAAACTAGCCAACGAATAATTTTTAATATGAAAATTAATATTAAATGAAGAACAGGGATTTTTAGGACATTTAAAAAGTGTTTGTATGAAAAACAAAGTAATTTTTGCGGTTGTTTAAAATGAGCTATATCTCAAAAACTACTTGTTTGATCTCATTTAAATTTATTTTTGTTAATAGTGTTTGTTAATACATCATGTATTTTTTTTAATTTACACTCTTAGTTTAAAATTTAAAGGGGGCGGGACCCCATTTTACCACTTTAGAAGCGCCTACCTCTCAAACGTTAGACTTTTTATTAGCTCCTTGTCAATTTAGAACAGTTTAGACATTTTTTATTTCTTGTAGGTACTAATAATACATGAAATTGTCGCAAGACGTGACGGAGCAGAAATTAAACGGACGTTTATTTTTAGAAGACAGCGCGGAAATCTCATGATGCCAAAAAAATATAAGGAAGTAAAGATAAAGGACACATTGTTAATAAAAGAAAAAAAACTAGGTGTTACATTCATTTATAAAATATAGAAAAGATTAAAGTTTATAGGCTCTTAAAATAAAACTCCACTTAATATCATTAGGTTGCCCCAATGCTAAAGTTATTCGGCCCAAGGACAACATTTCCTCCAACACTCGTATGAGAGTGAACTTGTCCAGAGTATCGCGTTATTTATGTTAATCGAATCAGCAATTGTATGCACGCTTAATGCTGCCCTCTTGGAGCTAAGGCAAGGAGGGGTCGTATTGAAAATTATAAGAAAAATTGCCAAGCATGTAAGTTACAACGTACATGCTACCCAAATATGTAATTATCAATTTCCAGACTTTACTACTGCAGAAAACAAATAAATACTTTTTTTGTTTATAAAGCATTTAGGGGGAAACCTTTAACCCAGCAGTGGGAGTAAAATCAAACAAAAACATGAAATGTACAAACGTATTCAAAGTAAGAGTGAACAGGATTCTTCTGGGCGAGCTCGTTTCATCTTTGACTTCGTGTTAGTCGCCCTAAGCTTGATCTGGAGTCGAAAGCGAACCCAAAATAAATAAATATATTTTAAAAAAAAACTTATGCAAAAATAACGTCTCCTACGTAATTAAAGGTTCTCTCCAACATCTACCTAATAATAGTCTCCGATCGACGAAAAATACCAACTTTAGTTTCGTTTTCATTCTCTTCATCTTACAGTACTTTTGAGTCAATTGCATTGAATTTCAGATTTAGCCCACATTGTGTTTGTAATAACTTAAAATATCCATACATGGCATCGTCTGTAAATTCTATAATTCAGTTTACAACAACCGAGTCACGTATGTTTAAAGCGCACACGTGAAGACGCTTAAGGCAAAGCAAACATATTCATAGCATCGAATCCAGGATGCCTCGGGCAGACGGAAGATTACGTAGCGGCGGGTAAACCAATATCAGTCACGGCACAGTTAAGATTTGGCTTGAGAAGCTTGTAAATTCACGTTATGTGATCTTATATGGTTATTGATGACGTTTATTTAATAGCATACTAGTTTTAGGTAGTAGCCAATTTCGACTACGGTGGCCAGTCACAATGACTAACCGACTGCGTGGAACATTTATAGTGCACAAGTGTGCGCACAATCACAGGTGCACTCTCTATTCCCCTCACTCTCATAGCCCGAAGGGACAGCATTCTGACACGACCGGAGAGAGACCAGGCGCAGGACCAACGCCTTTACGTGCTTTTCCGAGGCACGGGGGTGAAACACCACCAATTTCCAAACTCCGGGCTACCGTAAGAATTTCTAAACAGAAAATCTAGTTTTAGATAGGTATGTACCATAGAAACCTGCAACTTCATTTAAACAAATGCCGTATTAACGTAACGTAATTGACTTTGATTGATTCACTCGCCCTACATAATTAATGTATATACCTCTTCCAAAGATATACATAGTCTTGCCAATAAATAATGTCACAAAGATTTTTTTTAATGCAAATTATATTTATAACTTTTACACTGTGTCACTTTTATACATGATTATCAAACAATTTAAAATTTAAAAAGCTTTGTTGAAGTTGTCTCCATTGGCTGCAATACATCCTTTAACGTTGAGGCCAGTTATCAATAGAAGCACGCACTCTTTCCATGGGAAAATTCTTTACTGCCAATCGTATGGATTATTTTAGGGACTCCAAATTGTCATGGCGTTTAGAGCAAGCCGTACTCTCTAAAACTGACCATAAATCATAATCCAGCGGATTAAGATCGGGACTAGACGACGGCCAGTCTTCAGCTCTGATGAAGTTCGAAACGTTAGCTTCTAACCAAGACTGCGTGGACCGAGCTTTATGAACCGGCACCGAATCTTGTTGGAAAGACCATGCTTGGTTATTGAACATGGTGTTGTTAAGGGGCTTAACTACCTTCTCAAGAATGGTATATTGATACACTTGTGCCGATGTTTTAATACCTTTTTCACAAAAATATGGCTCAGGCTAACACCAAACCATCACTGAAGTCGAGTAATGCCCACGTTGCACTCTGACGACTAATTGGAAAGCTTTCTTAGAGGTTTGAGCATAAATACGGTAATTTTGTTTGTTAAAATGTTGCTCAATTGTAAAGATTTTCTCATCCGTAAACAAAAAAATTCTTTGACCTCCCTTTGCGTACCGCTTCAGTAGTTTTTTCGATTTTACCACCCTATTATTTTTTTAATTATGAGTTAATAAATGACCAGTTCGTCTCTTATAGGCTGCGAGTCCTAAATCATCTTTTAAAATACGCGTCATGGTTCTGGGTGCTATCTTGATCTCCCGAGATAAAATCTTTTGCTTTCGGACAGAATTTATGCGAATTCTTTCCCTTACTGCTTTGAAAAACTTTTTCGTACAAACACTACATGGACGGCCAGATCTTTTTCTTTTACAAACAGAGTAGGTCTCATTGTACCTGTTGATAACCCGGTACACAAACATTTGACTAATACCAAGCGTATGGAGAGTTTTAAAAATTGCATTTGGCTCCATACCAACTTTGTGTAATGCAAGCACAGCGATTCGGTTCATTTTCTCACCCCACTCCATTTTAATATCGCAAAATATTATAAAATGTATTGGCGCCAAAATTAGGAAACACAATGAGCAATCGTATAAAAATGACAGATTCCAAATTCAAATGTAATATCTTTCTTACTTTTAATTGTAACAGTAGTTATGGCCATACTGTGTAGTATAGATAAATTCTGATCCGCACTATAACAACAATTGTCAAGTCCGTCTTCTTCTTCTTAAACTTAAGAGCTTCTCTCATGTCGGTAAAGTAATCGCCATTCTTTTTTTTTCTTTGCCTTTTTCTTGACCTCGTGGTATGACATGACATCTACTTTTTCCTACACATGTCGCATCAGGTGTCCTTTCATATTGCCTTGCCTATTTCTATTTTTTAAGAAAGGTTAGAAGCATTTGAGTGGTGTTGGAGGAGAATGAAAAGAATCAGTTAGGCAAAGAAAAAACAGAAATGAAGAAGTGTTGAAGATTGTAGATGAGATAAGGGATATATTTTGAAAATAATAGAAAATAGACGTGTCAACATGACAAGTCCGTCAAATATTTAAAAAAATGCCGTTAGTTAGAGCTTTTCCGATTTCCCCACCGTCGAGTAAGGCTTATCAGACTGGGTCCTGATTCCACCAATGTCACATATCAGAATATTCGTCAATTAAATACAATACGCCCTATTTAAAAACGTCACCTATTTGTCAGCAATCATTTATATAAATGTCATTTTACTTACGAACTAATGCACACGTGTTGAGAAACCTTAATAGATCAACATACTTAATGATATCACATACACGCATGTTGAATTGAGAACCATTTTTTTTAAACTAAGTAAAAAGGTGGCGATGCATTCATACATATCTTTCTTTAATGCACCAATGCGTACCATCAAGTACGATTTACATTAGACGTCATACCAACGTTTTTACGCGACAAAGTAGTCTTAACAATCACGTTAATTAGCGCCGAGCGGTATTTAACAAGTTGTTGCGAACGCATATGAACTTTACCTTCGTTGGGGTTCTACTCTGATAACTCGATTAAAAAACGATTCCTTTCCGAAAGACGATTGTAAATATGCTACCAAAAAATATAGCTTAAAAGTTGGGAAATCTAGAAATTCAATTCTAGTCTCAAATGGTGGAGAATAAAAACATATGTCTTAAAGAGTGATGACTACAAATTACGAATGCTAGTAGGAAAAAAAATGTTTGTGAGAAGTGGACGCATTATGTATCTGTGTAAAGTAGATGATTATGGATAATTCGGTGAAGAATAATAGGACTCAATAGAAGAGAGAATCATACTCCACTGAAAAAGATGACAGAACAGGGCAGGGACGAAATGATTCTTGTTGCAGGGTCTCTTTTTTTGCCCACACCAGAAAGCATGCCTGGGTAGGGCAGGAGCCGCAAATATCAAGTCTTTTTTTTCATTGTTTTGCTTAACAAATTTTGTCAACAATCTGATTCAACTGTAGCAAAATGGTTCATTAAGAGTGTAGATAAACACATCCATGAAATCTCAAAATTCATAACCTAGATAAGTAATTCACAGTTGAGCGATGAGATCTTTTTAAATCAAATAGTTAACTAAATTTCCTCACTGATATTAAATCAAAAGTGACAAAAGTGATTTACAATAATCGGCAAGCAAAGAATAACGGATATTAGGCGTCTTTCATAGTAGGACCTCTTAGTTGGCGGTTAGTTAGACGTCTGATTAGCTAGTGATTAAGTGTTGTTGTAGAGCACTAAACGGCGCTTTCCACCGCTAAAAGCACTACGTAGTAATAAAGCTCACAATGTTGAAGTACTTAATTTGTGATGGTGTATAATTTTACTTGACTGCGCTTTATTGATAAATTGGAGTTCTGGTACAATGTTATTAGAAAAGGGCTTTATTTGAAATTATAGGAATAGAAAGCTTCTTAATAAAAAAAAGACGTGTGGCACTCGGAGACTGCCGCGGTAAAGCTATTGCATAGCATTTTTTATCAACTTAGGCAGTTACTATTGAACTGCAATTATTATTTTACTTACTACTATTACAACCAATGCCACATTAAGGCGGGTTGCTCAACTAAATAGACAAGCGTGATATTTCAAAAAGAAATTTAAAGTTCTGCTATTCATCGATAGATTGAAATAAAAAGAATCACCGCTGTGCCGGTCGGAGTGGGGGGTGTTAGGTTATTTTCGTTACGGAATTTCTGGATTCGGTCTCCACGCTCAAGGCCCGCGATAGAAGCTATGCACTAGCTTAATAAAAGTAGAACTTCTAAATAATTCTATACCTATTTTAACTTTAGTGTGCCGATAGTGGTAATGACATTTATTGATGACTATTGATTTTTGACGATCCGTCTGGTGTAGTGGTCGAGAAATCGCCTACTACGCCGCGGGTTGCGGGTTCGATCCCCGCACAATACAAATATTTGTGTGCATGAACTTGTCTGTTTGTATTGGTCTGGGTGTTTTCTATGTATATCATGTACGTATTTACAAACAAAAAGTATTTAATTATTATATCCGTTGTCTGGCACCCATAACACAAGCTTTGAGTAGCTTACTTTGAGACTAGATTGCGATGTTTGGGAATGTCCAAAGGATATTTCTTTACTATTTACTATTCGCTGTGTGGGAAGTAGGTGGTTAGGGAACCCGAATAGATAACAGCGTTCGTAGTGACTATAAAAAGACATCGTTGGTGGTCTTCTGACGTCTGTCACCATCTAGCATTTGTACAAAACGTCTCCGTGAATTATATCTGTGGAAAAATAACACGAGCGAATGCGTCTGATGAGGACATGCTTCAAAAAATTCACTAAGCTAACGACGATTATTAGTTAATAATAAAATCCAGAATGAGATTACAAAAAGTGGGTCTTGATTAATCCATTTCAGATATAAAAATACTATCCGAGTGACTAAATTTCTAAGTGATCGATAAGAAATTCAGAACAGTTTTAATATTAAGGTAGACTAAATTATTCCAGGTAAGGTTTTACTTAAGGAACAATTTTTTTTTTAATGTGAGCAAAGTTCTGTGAGCTGCTTTATTAGTGATTATTGGTTATTTATATTCTATTTGAGATAATGACATTGCCAGTACTGGCAAAAAGGATAGTACGAGTCTCCTAATTTTGCAATAAAAATTTATGCAAACGCGTTTTGGGTCTTGTCCTTTAGCTTAAATTAACAATACTAGCACTGGAAGCAAAAATAATACCCATTGGACAAAATATAAAACGAGGCTGTCCAGCTAAGTCCAAGCCAGCATTTATTAACAAGTGACGATGACTAGTAGAGCTCCTCAACCCTCAAACCAATCAATGTTCTTTCTAGTGTTATTAAGAAAATCTTTTTTTCATTATATTTTTGTTTTTATATTGTGATCACTACACAAACTCAATAATATAAATTTCACTTGAAAAAATCAATTTATATTTTTTTTTGTTGACTGAAGCGTCGTATTTTATTTTGTTTTATGATGATTTGGGTTAAGTTAATGCAAATTGATTTACGTAATACATTATTTCATTCATTACTACCTAATAGAATAGTGTTTCTTCAAATAGTTATTTCATAAGATATTTTATTTATTTAAATGGAGTTCACAATACTTTTCTTATAATATTATTTTTCACAGAAGTTTTTTCATTCTAAATACTGCTTGTATGATAAAATACAGTATAAAAAGGCATACATAAAATATAGAAATAAATGCAAATAGATCACTGAAATATTATGAAACTTCTCATTTTGTATTTAAAATAATTCAATCATCTTCGATAAATAAGCTGTCCAACACAATAATATTTATTTATATCGATGCAGTATTTTTTGAGATAAGCGCGTTCTACAAAACAGTTCAAACAAACTCTTAAGCTTTATAATAGTAATATAGATTATAGGAATAAAAAGCTTGTAATTTCTACTAAATAAATAATAAGAGACATGATGTGTTTATCTTTAGTGTGCAGATACTTGTAATCTTGACGACCTCCGTGGTGTAGTAGCTAAGCACGCTGGTTCCATGGCATCGCCGCTCCGAGCTCCCGGGCTCGATTCCAAGTCGGGTCAATTCAGAAATCAATATTTTCTATATTGTATCAGGTCTGGGTGTTGTGGTACCACCGTTGTGTCTGCTACGCTACGCTATGTAAAGCTACTTACTTTGGGATCAGAGCAATGTATGTGATTGGTGTCCAATATTTAATTACCTAGTCTTGCCATAATTGTTGTCACAAAGAAAAAAAAATAATGAAAATAATATTTATTACTTTTACAGTGTGTTATTTTTATACATAAATATAAAATATATATATAAAAAGTTTAGTTTAGTTTAGTTCTCGCGAATTCAGAAATATCGACTTTTCACTATCGCTTTTGCGGAAAAGCTCGTGCTACTTTACCGACTTCTGTGAAAGTGTGAAAATACTGACATTAGACATATGTTGCGCGCGATTTCATGGCAAAGGAACTACGTATTCATACAAAGAAGTAATCTCAATAAAATTGTCATCATGCCATGCAGAGTAAATAACAATATTAACGAATTGATAACCTCCGTTTTTAAATCAGAAACTTATTCGCAGTGGTCTCCATTGGCTTTAATACAGTCCTTTAAACGTTGAGGCCAGTTATCAATAGAAGCACGCACTCTTTCCATGGGAAAATTCTTCACTGCCAATCGTATGGATTGTAAAAGACCCGGCGCCGAGTCTTGTTGGAAAGACCATGCTTGGTTATTGAACATGGTGTTGTTAAGGGGCTTTACTAATCTCGCTACACTTGTGCCGATGTTTTGATACCCTTTTCACAAAAATATGGCTCAGTCACTCCTTCATAGCTAACACCCCACCAAACCATCACTGAAGTCGGATAATGCCCACGTTGCACTCTGCCGACTAAATGGGAAGCTTCCTTCGAGGTTTGAGCATAAATACGGTCATTTTGTTTGTTAAAATGTTGCTCAATTGTAAAGATTTTCACATCCGTACACAAAAAAAATCTGTGACCTCCCTTTGCGTACCGCTTCAGTAGTTTTTTCGATTTTACCACCCTATTTTTTTTTAAATTATCAGTTAAAAAATGACCAGTGCGTCTCTTATAGGCTGCAAGTCCTAAGTCATCTTTTACGCGACATGGTTCTGGGTGCTATCTTCATCTCCCGAGATAAAATCTTTTGCTTTCGGACAGGATTTCTGCGAATTCTTCCCCTTACTGCTTTGACCACCTTTTTCGTACGAACACTACGTGTACGGCCCGATCTTTTTCTGTCACAAACAGAGGAGGTCTCATTGTACCAATTGATAGCCCAGTACACAAACATTTGACTAATACCAAGCGTATGGAGAGTTTTAAAAATTGCATTTCGCCCCATACCAACTTTGTGTAATGAAATCACAGCGTTTCGGTTCTCTTTATCACCCCACTCCATTTTAATATCGCAAAATATTATAAAATGTATTGGCGCCAAAATTAGAAAACACAATGAGCAATCGTATAAAAATGACAGATTCCAAATTCAAATTTAATATCTTTCTTATTTCTAATTGTAACAGTATTTATGGCCAGACTGAGTATTTAATGATCACTGGACTATAGTTGGCGTGTTCAACAGAGTCCTGTCAGTGTCATGTCTATCTTGCTTGCATGCACCCATCTCTCTTGACATAGTGGCTACACGACTTAGTTGCTATCGCGCCGACTATGCTAAATATTACTCAAAAGCATATTATTCTATTAACGTTAAGATAGTCATGAAGATGTTTCATATGTAGGCTTTCTCAGTTTTTCTCTTGAAGTTATATAGGTTTTGATATAGGTTACCCATGTGGCACTAAACTTTTAATACCATATTCTCAGAAAGCGAGAAAAAACTAAAAGAAATTGGCAAGAATTCGTGAGAAAAGAGGAATGGAATTCGCTTCAATATTGTTTCCAATCCTCGAAAGTGCCGTATCGAGGCTGGGTGTAATGGTACCAGATATTGCCAGAACCGTTCCATCCTATCTCAGGTACTGATTTCGTCGTTTATTCTTATTGCAAATTATTATTGATTATTTATTTAAGGGGCATGTGCGAAAAAGTGTCATAGTCGTGGTTGCTATGAAAAGGGATTATAAATGTTATTGTTTATTGGTTTATCTTTGAAATTAATTAGGTGATCTATATTTATTATTATAAAGCTGTAAAGTTTGTTTGTTTGAACGCGCTAATCTTGAGAACAACTAGACCGATTTGAAAAAAAATATTTTTGTTTGAATAGCTTATTTACCGAGAATAGTTTAACATCTCGCTGCGACAGGAGGGGAAGGAGCAAATTTACACGTGCCTTCGTGGGTGACCGCTTTTAAATAGAAAAGGCTGTTTACATGAGGTGGATTTGACGTCTGTTACAGCCTGTTTCCTTATAATATTCTATTTAGACATCTGCCCAATACTTCACACCAAATGACGTTTCATAATTAATTTAGTTATTCGTTGGTTAGTGCTTTTGTCGTTCGTGAAACACACCCTTATAATATTATTATTAGTTAGTGATTATTGTGTACTTAGTTTTGAACATTTGTAAGACATTATGGCGCTGTTAAGGCCCATCGGTTCTTCTTAATTTGTTTTTACAGGTTACTAGTGAAATAGTTTTTTAGATAGTTTTGATTTCATTTTTCATGAAGTTGTTGTATTCTTCTTCGGACCTTATAAAATGATTTCTTGTTATAATTGAACTCGTAGGGCCTACAATCGGGAAGAAAAAGTTCCCAAGTGAACTGAAGTTCAAGTTCAAACGCGATAAGGAATGACAAAAATAAACACAAACAGAAATACAAAATTCCCACTAGATTTGCTTTCAAAAAAAACCGGCCAAGTGCGAGTCGGACTCGCGCACTGAGGGTTCCGTGCCAACGTTAATTGAATTAGGCAATCCACTTACTTCCACTTGGTAAAATACCACAATATTTTGTTGACAGCAAATATAACTTTGTTTTTCATAGTGTTTGTATGAAGAACAAAGTTATGTTTGCGGTTGTTGAAAAAGTGCTATATCTCAAAAACTTCTCGTTCGATCCCGTTCGAACCAATTTTCGTTGAAAGTTTTTGTTATGATCTACATTATATATATTTTTCAAAATTTACACTCGCTTAGTTTAGAAGTTAGATGGGGGGGACGCCCATTTTTCCACTTTGGAAGCGTCTAGCTAAGAAACGTTAGACTTTAAAAGAAAACGGTTTTAGAAACCTCTATGTCATTTTTGAAGACCTATCCATAGACACCCCACACGCATAGGTTTGACTAAAAAAATTTTTTTTCGGTTTTAGTTTCATGTATGGGAGCCCCCCCTTAAATATCATTATTTTTTATTTTTTGTATGAGAATCGTAAAGCGGTTAAGAGGATACATCTCCCTACCAAATTTCAGTAGTGTGATGCTTATAGTTTCAGAATAAATTGGGTGTGACATACGGACGGACAGACAGACAGACAGACAGACAGACAGACAGACAGACAGACTTGACGAAACTATAAGGGTTCCGTTTTTTGCCATTCGGCTACGGAACCCTAAAAAGCACAAACAGACACCAGACACAAGGCGTAACAAATGAAATGAAACACATAAAAGCTCTTTTGAAAGATGAACGCGGCTTATGATATGTTAATATGTGAGTCCAATTTTGTTTGTATTTTTATGGCGGCCCGTGGGCATTCCCTTTGCGACATTAGCTAGTTTACAATGTAAAAATGTATAAATGGAAATAAATGGAATAATACTGCCAAAGTAAAACATGCCAATTATCATTATTGTTCAAAAAATTAAGGGTCTGTTTGATCATCAACAAATAAGCACTAACCTACGAATAAAAAAATAAAACTGACTTAGGGTTCATTTTAAAACGTTAGATAAGACTTATCCGATTGAATAAGTTCTATATAACGATCTAGTTTAAAAGACAAATTTAATTTAATTACATGAATAATTTCTGACAAGTTAGGTGACGTTTTCAAATTAGGTGTTTATATATTCAACGAATATTCCATATCTGATGTTGGTAAAGTTATTTTTAAAGAATATCATAGAAGGAAAAATAGAAGGGAAGAGGGGAAGAGGACGGCCTAGGATAAGCTATTTCGACCAAGTGAAGGAGAAAATTAATGTCATGTCATATCAGAAAGTAAAGAGGAAAGCAGACTGTAGAAAAGAATGGCGATTACTCCACCGAAAAGAGCGCAGCTCTTAAATTAAAGAAGAAGAAGATGTTGGTAAAATCGACACTTAAAAAGCTCAAAGTTTTGAATTTCTTTTGAAGGCAGTTCAATAAAAAAATATGTTTTCATCATTTTTAGTTACTATTTCCTATATCTTAATTGGACTATTAGACCGATTTTGATGAAATTTATATAGTACCTTAAGTTAAAATATAACTGACTGAACCAAAAAAGTATCATCTTACTATGGCTTCTTGTTTTCGAGAAATCCATAGACAACACACACTTTGTATATGACAAACAAACCTACACAAACGAAATTTAGCACACGTGTTTGGAAGCTTTAATAGCGAAACATACTCAAATATTATTAAATACTACTGGCATCACATACAAACACATTGAATTGATTACCTGCTAGTTTTTGAAGTCAGTGAAAATTTTACGTCATTTCGTAAGAAGTATTATGCTAACCAGAACTTATCATGACATTCCCGTAAGTGTATGATAACTTCGAAAGAGTGTGTGGGTTACTGTGTAAGGCAATTCGTACTGTTTGTTTTATTAGACACATATTTGATCTCATACTCGAGAACGCATCGCCGCTTGAACGAGAAAGCACATCAGCTTACCAACTTTTGTGGCAAATTAGCCTTTATTACAACTGAATAAGATACCGCAGTGTTTACTTTGACGTACTATTATCCGTACAAAAAATATGTCTACCACATCAAAGCTGTTTCTTTACATACTTTTCAGCTCATTGCTTTTTGACATCAATGTTGGTATTTGGTTTAAATTGATAAGCTGAACGGAAGATCAATGCAGTCAGCTTTTAATATATTTTTTTCCTAAACCATACAAATTCAACCCAATAATACTAGGAACAAAACGAATCGAATTTCCATTAGTGTTTTACGGGCGAATAGGAAAAAGCCTGAATAATAGTTATGCATTCCAAATTAAATTGAAATAACAAATGCGCAACGGATTTTCGCAGAATCGGTTTCCAATTCATGACTATGCATAAAAAATTTGAGGCAGTGATTGCCGAAGTTACCTGGCCACTAAAATATTCATGGGAGGAGCCCTAACTAGTTAGGTAAGATACCTAGGTAAGATAAGGTAGGTTAGGTTACCTAGGTAAGATAGCCTTGCTCGAACTATACCTGTGTACTGCTTTTCATCTGTGCTAGTGGCGGCATTTCTTTGGTGTTGGTGGATTCCTTATAACTATTTTTAATAGGGTTTGTACGGTTGTCGACTTGTAATGAAATAATACATAGTTTTAATACCCCAATGTCGCGTCGATGTTTAGAAAAACCGGCCAAGTGAGAGTCGGACTCGCCCACTAAGGTCACTCGCTCATGCCAGCTTTAACTAAATTAGAGATCCACATACGAGTACTCAGCTAAAATACCGCAATATTTTGTTGACAACAGATATAACTTTGTTTTTCATAGCTGTGTTATGTTTGCGGTTATCAAAAATATGCTCTATCTCAAAAACTACTCGTTCGATCTCGTTTAATCCAATTTTCGTTAAAGTATAAAAGTTAGAGGGGGGGGGGGGGGTTGGGAACACGCCAATATTTTACCACTTTGGAAGAATCTATCTCTCAAATGCAAGACTTTTAGAGTAAATAGTTTAGGAACCTCGATGTCATTTTAAAAGACCAAAGACCTATCCATAGACACCCTATACAAAAACAAAGTTTTAGGTTTTAGTTTCATGTATTTATCATAATTTTATACCTTATATATCATTATTATTTATTTTGTATAAGGGTTATAAAGCGGTTAACAGGATACGTCTACCTACTAAATTTCAAATGTGTAATAGTTTCAGAATAAAGTGAGACAGACAGATTTGCCGAAACTATAAAAGTTCAGTTTTTGGCATTCGGCTACGGAACCCTAACAATTAAATGTAATCGCATTCGGACTCGGCTGGCAGAGGTATTTGTAGTGCAACCAATTTGCAACTAGTTTTGTTGTCTTTTCTACTGGTTATTTTCAAAGTGATCTAGATGAATTGCCCATAACATACGCAAGCATGCGTGCTTTCTTGAAAGGGTACAGAAAGTTGATGATACTTATTGATGGTTATTGAGTATTAAAGTTACCAACAATGATTTTAAAAATAATAGATTTGTTACCCGGGTGCGCAATGCGAGGACGCGAAAAGATCCTAATTAGGATCCTTACCCTTAGTCTGCGAATAACTATACAACAAGTGTGAAGTCTCTGATAGTGATTGTAAATCCTATAAAATGCCATCGTGTGTGCTTCAAAAGTGTGCAAACTAAGTTTAGAAAGTAAAATAAGCTCAGGAGATCTCGTATGACATGTAGGTAAAAAGAATTATGTATTTAATTTTTAAATATTTTTATTAAAAATCCATTTCACAATACGGTTACAAAGGTGAAAGAGTTGAAGAAATTGTTAATTTTACAATGGTGGAAAAGACGCAATGTCCTCGACACCAAGTCGATCATAAATTGGTTACATATTAGTAATTCAAGTGTGCAGTAGGAGCAGTAATTGGTCAATAAGTGTCATTTTGTTTACACTGGAGCGTAACAGAGAATCATTCACTCTCTATTTTTTCCTTACTGCAAAATTATGCTATCTTTTGAAAACATCGTCTAGGAATGTGGTTATTAAGAATTGCGCATGTGTTCTTTTGCTCTCGACCAGGCACAGATTTTTCATTTGTTTTGTGAGTAATGATCTTAAAGCTATCCTGACGACATTTAGTGAGAGTTATAAAGTGATGGGAGAAAATTGCTAATTACAGAATGTACAGCGTCGAAGATAACCTTATCACAACTTTGCCTCACTTCCAATTGAAGTTTCCTTGTTTACTGAGGAATGTAATCAGAAACTGTTAATGCTCTTGAAATCTGATATAAAACGGCCAGCTTAATTTGCCATCAAAGGACAATTAAGTCGGGTAGATTAATTTGTTCCGTTTATCTTGCTTAAGTTGGTTTTCTGTTAATGAAGGGAAAGCGAAAATGAAATGGCGTTAAAACATTACTAACTAGTGAGTAGTTAAGTTTATAACTAGTTTGTATGCTTTTAACTGAAAATCAATAATAAATAGGTTCATACTGGTTGTTTTATTGGTCAGTGACATCCAACTGAGGGATGATGTTATGAGTTATGATTATTCTAAAAAAATATTTTTTAAATTATATGCAAATTGTATAAAAGAAAACCTCCTCACGACATTCTATTTTTTTTTAAATTATTAATTTCAAAATGAATGACGAACCTCGCACGTAGCTAGTAATCTACGAAGTGGCGACCTGGTGTAGGTAGTTTTGACTCGCCGGCTAGAATCGCAATTATAAATTGATTTTGTGGGTATTTTCCATCAAAAAATAGTATTTTTTTGGCATCAGTATCGTATGTACAGCCACCCCTGAGTCGGGCGTCTTACCAAAACAACACCCTACAGTATAGATTCCGTTGCGTGTATAGTGCCCGTCAAAATTTACTAAACGTCAACCAATACCGAGGGTAGTGTATTGTTCCAGTTTCTATGCTTATTTTAATCCAAGTAACTGTGTATTTTCATATGGATCTTAATAGGTAATTTAACGCTGATCATATTTAAAATAAGGATGTGAAACCGAGCCTACTTATAACATAACAAAGTGGTTCATCCGTGTTCAAGGTATCGCCGTACCTCACTGACATCATAGCGACGTGTTAAAATATTAAAATATATGGTACCTAACTCACTTAGCGACGTTTTGTCTTCCTAAAATTAATATTATCTACTTGGATACTAGCAGTCGGCGACGTCGTTGTAGCATCTCGGTGAGTTATGGCCCTTAGTGCCACAAGTGCCGAAATACGTACGTGGTACGTTTACAATTGCATTGCGGTGCAATCTTACTTTACTCGCTAGTTCTGCAGTTATATTGGTAACGTTGATTAATACCAATGCCATCTTAAGCAACGGAATCTGACTAGCAATTAACAGTTATGTACGCCTCTATCAAAGGCAAGTTGATTCATCCGCCAAAATTATATTTGAAAATACATATTACAAGCATGATACTGAAAATGCTTTATTAAATTTTATATCACAAGTATAAAAATACACAATAATTGTGTATTTGATGTTAAACTGCTATTAATTATTACTGCTATTATTACTTAAAGTTGACTAAACGGCATTTATCATTCGAATTCATGTAAATTTAACATGTACTGTTGGTTTTAAATAGTTTAGAATGTTTTTACACTCATAATGCTATTTTTGTGTTCTTATTAGATGAAATAAGAAACCAAAAAAGCCAAAGGTTCGAGTCCCGCAACCAACTTTGGCGCAATTTTTGGTTTATTATTTCATCTTATAAGAATAGGTATCATGATATTAGTTTGGGAATAGTTCAGAATCATAAAACTAATATGTAATAGAGATGTATCTCTAATGTAAAGACAAACTTCGAACTTGTCATTTATCCAATCCAAAAACTCTACAATAAAGACCAATAAAAACCGGCCAAGTGCGAGTCGGACTCGCGCACTGAGGGTTCCATGCCAATTTTAACTGAATTAGGGAGTCCATTTACTTCTACTTAGTAAAATACCACAATATTTTGTTGACTGCAAATATAACTTTGTTTTTCATAGTGTTTGTATGAAGTACAAAGTTATGTTTGCGGTTGTTGAAAATGTGCTATATCTCAAAAACTACTCGTTTGATTCCGTCCGAATTAATTTTCGTTGAAAGTATTGATTAAGATCTACATCATTTATTTTTTTCAAAATTTACACTCGCTTGTTTTAGAAATTAGATGGGGGGGGGGGACGCCCATTTTACCACTTTGGAAGCGTCTAGCTATGAAACGTTAGACTTTAAAAGAAAATGGTTATAGGAACCTCTATGTTATTTTAAAAGACCCATCCATAGATACCGCACACGCATAGGTTTGACAAAAAACTTTTTTTGGTTTTAGTTTCATGTATGAGAGCCCCCTTAACTGTCATTATTTTTTATTTTTTGTATGAGAATCGGTAAGAGGTTAACAAGATACATCTTCCTACCAAATTTCAATTGTGTAACGCTTATAGTTTACAGAATAAAATGGCTGTGACATACGGACAGACAGACAGAGAGACAGACTTGACGAAACTATAAGGGTTCCGTTTTTTGCCATTCGGCAACGGAACCCTAAAAAAGGAGCAATCAAAATAAAGATTTCATCATACAAAATGTTGGATACGGTTTTATATTAAGACGCCTTCATTCATTCAGATGGTTCCCTAGAGGCACTTTAGTTAAGATGTTTGAAGATTGCATCCGAGAACTCAGAATTTGAGGTTTATGATGTGAAATAAGACACTTCGTAGATATTGATTTGAGATAGTAGGAGATGATCATTTGAATGTTGAAACTAAATAATAAATAAGTATGTTTGTCTGTGCGTGGCTTTAGCTTTTGAGCGGTTGGAAACATACTAGAAGTTAACGAATCGAATGATACTTAAGGAAAAGTAATTATTATTTATACCCAAGACTTCATAACCTTAGTACTAGTGTTGTGTTACACTGTTTTGGACCTGGAGGATGTTGTCTTTACAAAGACTTAGTACCTCATAAAACATACTAAATAATAAGTTCTTGATTCCAGTAATTCGATCCAAAAAAAATCATAATTAATTACACCAAACGCTGTGTTTTCACTTTTCATTCACATCATAAAATTTCTTCGGAAACATTCAAAGAGACCGTAAACGAAACCACACGTCAGGTTGAATCAAAGATACCTTTTGCTTGTTCAGTTAAAATTGAAAGTAAGCCGGCTTTGCCTAATACGGGCTTTCTGCTCGCCGACTAGTGAAAAGGACTCCGACGTTTTCAATTGTAGTTGAAAATAGATCAGATGAGACTAAAGCGTCGACGTTTATTTCTGGGGGCGTTTTAAAATATTATTTCAACGGAATTCCTGACACTGGAGAAGGGAAGCGTGAAGTGAGCTTTGCTAAATAACGCAGCGTAGGATGTCAACTGGAGTTATTGGCAGATCTTGGAAAGATCGGAAGATCGGGTTGAAGGCCCCTTGCGACCAGTGATAGCGTCTTGTGGCTGATTATGCTGATGATGATGCATGAAACTGGTCACAATGAACCAACAAAAGAAGCTACGAACGAGCTTAGAAAGTAAGTAAGTTGGTGTTGGTTGGTTTTCATATAGAAGGTGTTGATTAGCAACATGAGTAGGTACTGGCAGAAGGCTATAGATATAGTATATCAGGAAAGGTTTATGACTAGGTACTAATAATCGGACAATTTCCGGTGCTCAGACTGCGACGTGGAAAACAAGAGGGAAATTACTACTATCTTCACTATTTTGGAACAAAACTCCACCAACAAGAGCCTCGCCGTTAAATTTGGTGATGAAGGTAGGTAAGTTAAGAATACACGTTACACAGGTAAGCTTGAAATCCGTTTAGAAAATCGACAGAAGAAGCAGCGAATATTTTAAAATAACTTAACAAGGTAACTCAGAACAGAAGAAGGAGCGAACATTTTAAGATAACCTTACGACGTCCTATGATTTCTCACTTTTCGTTAGGTAATTTTCAATAAACAAAATATCGTAGGAATCAGTATGTGTTAACATAGTTTGCATTAATTTATTTTCTAAACGTTCAGTTTTATATTTCCCTGAAATTTTACAGTTTGGTTCCTGAATTTTTTTTTTGAGGATAATTATTTACGTATTTGGTTCTGAAGTTTACGCGAATACTACTCATTGACTTATGGTTTAATTTCGCGCACGTTTTGTAACTTAACTCCTGACAGCAGACCTGCCTGTGCCCACGGATCTTGTAAAACATTTGAAATATCAGACGTTTAATTAGAAAGAAACGCGCACGAAATCAAGCCCTTCAGAGTTTCAGTCAATGATAATTTACTTTGTGAAACAGTCTGTAAAACAGTTGAGCTCTTTTTGTTGACCCGTTCCTTTACTTCTTTGATATGGTTTACGGAAAAACCGGTCGAGTACAAAATATATGAACATGTGCGAAGTTTGCAACTACCTTTACGGAACAACGAGTCACATCACGTGGTTCGCAATAAATCAAACGTGATTCGACAAGGCTAGGTAGGGTTGACCAAAATAAAATTGATGTAAGTAGTTTGATAACTCATTATCATCACTTCAGAATTAAACTCCATTTTCTTTCCCTTTTGTCGTTGTAGATGTCATCAATATCTTCGCTTTCCTTATTTATAATTTCGTATAGTGTATTCTATAGTGTGTATGTCAATTTGTCTTTGGCTTATATATCTTATCATTAATTTATGTTATATTAGTATGTTTGTTTTAATGTTATTGCATCTTACTTTTTTTTGGAACCACTCAGTATATGTAAATATTCCACCACCGATTAAACTTCCCAAACAGACGACTAGTGGAGAATGCCTTAAGGCATTGAGTTCGCCAATTATACAATTTTCAGTGCAGTAAATTTGAATTCAATAAATAAAATCATAGAGCAGACGAACTAGTGTGAAGGACCAATTATATCACCCAATTAGAGGCACGTAAAATGTAGGACAACAAGATAATAGTAATGTTCAATCTAAATAAAGTTAAACTGTAACTATATAAATTGCTGTCACTCCAGCCAGAAGCGCTTTAATTGTTGCTTGGTATGTGTAAGATTAATAGATAATAGTTAAATAAAGTTTTTTTTACATAAATAAATAATAAATAAAATATTTATTTCATTAACAAAGGTAATGCCTTAAAAACTAGTACATTGGAGACTACATTTAAGCAAAAAATGCCTGTGTTTGGAGGGCCCGCTCTTCCATCACTATAACCATAATTATAGAAGGAAGTTTAAGTAAACTTATCAAATATACCAACAGATGGCGCTGTTCCCAGGTAACTCGCAATAACGAAGTTTTTGGTTATACTCTTTTATAGGAAATTGGATGATACGTATTTTGTCAATATTTCTAAACAATGAACCGTTGTCTGCGAAATTGACTTCTATATAGCAAAGCGATAAGCTACTTAGCCTTCCCTCGGCTGCGATCTGTCAACCTGGTGGTTGTTCAGTTTGCGTTTCACTATTAAGATGATTATGACGGTTGTCGTCGACTTGGCGACGGCTATCGATTTCAGCGGCTCGATCAATTTGTTGTCGTCATGCCGTCGATACATCGTCGACGTTTTATCGGCTAAAGCAGTCATCAAGTCTGCCAATGTTGGTGCAAACACTGAAAGTGACCTGCTCAAAAAGGCAACCCTAGCGTACCTGCAACGCAGCGATATGTACAAAGCCTTATTTATTTTCCTCCGCATTTGAATGTTGAGTGCAATTTTCTCCAGGGCTTGTTTTGATTTATTGTTTCATTAAGATTTCTGCGGAAAAACTAAGGCAGATATTTTGTTTTCATTATTTTAGCGGTACATTGCTGATATTATTTGTATATTATAGCAAATCTTCGAACAATATAATTGGATTTATAGGCAGTAATAAAAAAAATACTTGTTTTTCACGCTTACATATAATACTGTAATTTGTGAGCTATCTGACGCTTTAATTGTTTGTAAAGATATATTACTAAGAAAAAAGAAAAAAACAAGGGTGCAATAAAAAGTCTGTCCACTAATAACTACCATCTCAAGATCACTGGATAAGCCTTTTATAATCAATAAATCGCATAATAACAAAAAGTATGTTAATACTAGCTCCTTGTTAAAGTTTAAATCTCGTGACTTTATTACTCGTAAATAATCGATTTATTCGCTCTGTCGAGAATTTCCACTCCATCTGTTTCCGCTTTCAGCTGGATCCCTTAGGATCCCTTTAAACACAAATGAACTTCAAAACTTACACACTTACCTACATTTTAAATCAATACAGTATATTTAAAATATCTCTACCTCTATAAGCGTCTATATGTGGTGTCCACATACCTGAAAAGAGAAAAAACTGTTAATTCATAAGTTAAAAATCATTTTGATAATTTTTTATTAAAATTTCCATGAAAGTCATAAAGGAAACAAATCACCTAATTTAATTCCGACTTATAAAAGTATTAGTTTGGCGTCATTAAGACTACGAATTCATTACATTTAAATTAAGATAACTTACTGTTTTTACATCTAAAATGTAACAGAATAGGAAAATAAGCTCGTAATTTGTTTTGAGGTCTACTAAAAGCAACGTTTCTCAACATGTTAGACCACTTCTGCGACTAGACACCAGCAATTTATTAAATATACAGACTCAGTTATCTATGGTCAACTTCTGCATCGCGACTACATCGTGTTTTGATGCTAAAAGTTATGCAGTGTGGAAAAGGTTACAATGTTTTTGTATTAAATTTCGATCCACAGATTCTAAGATCTGTGCCTTTTTTAGTGTAATTTCAATTTTTCTAAGTGTTAGTTTAAGAGCTCTGCGCATAAGTTTTTTTTTTGATGTTAGTTATTCTATTGATCATTCTATTTATTGATAATAATAAATAAAAAAAAATATTTCCATAAAAAATGTTAATTATAGTAAGTGTGTGTGCGTGTGTATGTGATTGCATGTTTATTAACTCTACGTGCATTAGTAAAGCCTCCGTATCCTCATAACTCAAGAGCATGAGGAAGTTAGTGGCCTTCTTCTTACTCTCATGAAGTGTTTTGACTTTTACTGTTACTGTTGGGGGAATGGGGAGTTTGTTTTTTGTGTCCCTTAGCAGTTTGACTCTATATTTTTTTCTCGTGAAACATGCATATAAAAACAACACCCTCCAACCAAAACTGTACTACGTACAGGATTTACTTTTTTATTTTGAAATATTCTTCACGCTTAACGAATGTTATTGATGATTATGTCCGGTCCATGTATTTTATATGGCTTTTATCCTCAAACAAATGCTATTTCTTTTTTTTATCATTTTTTGAAACTTACAGTAACTGCATTTTTTTTATTACTCAAAACATTATTTACCTAATATTCATAAACTGTTTATTAACTTTTGTTATTAAAACAATACTCTTAGCTTTAGGACGTCGATCCCTTAGAGATAATAGTTTGAGAAACACTACCTAGTTAAATGGCGGAGCATTTACGGGCACATACCGGTGTATGCGGTGATTAGCTAGTAATTATGCAAAACGGCTGGACCCGCGGGGTTAACATAAGCATATACCATCTCCGACACTACGTGGTCGGGTGAGTGGATGAAACGCATTGGGAAAATTTAGTCTATTGTGTTAATGAGAAACATTTTCTATATAATGTTATGATCTCCGGGTAAAAATTATGATTTTGTTGCTTTAATTTCTTTACGTTGCCTTAGGTCAAACCACTCTGCTAACAACATCCATCTGTCAAGATGTATCGTGACATCGTTATTGTTTTCTCAGTTTTCGAATGACTTCAAAAAATGAGGTTATCAATTCAATGTGTATGTATGTGATATTGTTGGAATTTGATAATATTTAAGTATGTTGATCTATAAAAGTTTCCAAACACGTGTGCAAAATCGCGTAAGTGTATGAAAAAAAGGAAAGTTAGCCTTTAGCGTCCCACAGCTGCGCAAAGGCCTTACCTCAACTATAAGGTAGTTCGAGCCACATTCCATCACGCGGGCTCAGTGCGGATTGGTGGAGGGGTGTTTGCAAGGCAAGCGACTAACTTTGCTGTCAGATGTTATCAAGCTGCCCATAAGGCCTCTAGCTAAGGCTATATGGCTAAGTGTATGTATGTTTGTATATTTGTATGTTTGTCCACAGATTTCTCAAAATATGAAGTCATAGCGAGATGATTAGTTTTTAATTCGATTCTGTATATTTTAACTAAGGATACAGTATAAGTTTCATCAAAATCGGTTCAGTAGATTTTGAAATATAGGTTAACAACTAAAAATCATGAAATAAAAAAAGGTATTTAAAAACTCAAATCACTTTATAAAACTGACCACAAGCTATTGTAGGAGAAATAAAATTCATTTGGAGTCGGTGCATGATGATAAGTGTAGATTTTTGGTGTAGGTAAGCTTGACATCATGCACCGACTCCAAATGAATTTGCCACTCCTAAGCAGATGGCAAATGCGTTACTTTTAGCCGTGAGAAGGCAATTTTTTTTAAATTTTTTTTTCTTGCGATGACTTTTCTTTATAGTGTTACTATGTCTGTAAATAAATAGTTTATAAAGTCTTTGGTTTCAATAGCGCAGAAAGACAGTGACTCAGCATCACAGTCTTAAAATTTTCATCCATGTTTTTCGGAATGAAAACCCTACAAACCAATTACCCAAGTAATTTCCCAAACTCAAACCGACAAAGCCCGCAGACTTCAAAAGCACAATACTACGCGTATTGCTTCAAATAGTTCAGAGAACTAGTAGAAATCAAAGTAATCACCATGGAAGTTTCTATGTTACTCTCGCCAGTTAATTTCGGTCACAGTTGTAACTTCTGCGATTTAGGTGGTTACCGATTGAAGCATAGAATAAATATTAGGTCCTTACTTAAAAATTGGAGTTTCGAACTTGGAACTTAGGTGCATATTGATAAGATATAAGATAAGAGCGCTTTTACACTTAGGCGACTTTAGCAGCGCGACTGTCGCGCGACAGCCGCGCTGCTGATAATTTCATACATATATGCCAGCAGTAAGCCCTTCACATTAGAGCGACGGTGCTGCTGTCGCTCTAATGTGAAGGCGCACTAATTGAAATTTATTTAATTTATTTTTATTTTACAATTTTTGGAAGACTAGAACAAGATTGCTTAAGAACTACAAATAAAAAGAAGGCCATTTACATGTCTCTACTGATAGAACAAAAATGTTAAAGTAAGAAACGCTAGCAAATCAACAATTTGACGCTTAAATTAATCAAACTAATTCACAAAAGCAAAGGCAAGTTCAACATTCAAAAAAAGTCGTTAGATAATTGTTTATTAACCTGATTTACACTTGTACACAATAAATCAAAGCCGTAAACGTTCTGACATTCGTTAAATAAATTAGCTGCTCTAAGTAAATAAGAATTCCGCCTGTAATTTGTGTTAACTATAGGGACGTGTAAAAGATTGGGATTCCTCAGAGATTTCCTTGGTGTGCAAATGCACAGCTTGCTTAACAGCTCTGGACAGTCTATCAAACCACCAGCAATCTTGTGAATATAAGACAAATCTGCTCTCTCTGCGCTTGTATAAAGGTAGCATGTGATGTCTCCTGCATCGCGACAAGTAGTCGATGTCGTGTTTGCCTGTTCTATATTGAATGAATCAGAGAAAACGCTTTTGAATGCTTTCCAATCTCGAAATATAAATGCCTGTTTAAAATTTGTACTGTGTTTATTTGTAAATTTTTGTTCAAATTGTTGATTTGGTAAAAAACTTAACCATAGAAAAAGATATTTTTTTTAAGTTAATATAAAATCAGTTCTACAGTAGAACCTGTAGCTTAGAAATAATTTCAAAGTTTATAAACTTGTTTACTTTAGGATAAACTATAAAATAAATGCTGTCGCAGTCACTCCCGGCTAGTGTGGACAAAGGGTGTTTAAAAGGTACTAATATTCAAATGAAATAAAGAAATCTGGGTATAGCATTTGGCAACAAAAGTTTATTCAAATTTGCTATTACACATCTACCTTTTAACACCTTTAAACAAATCAAATACAAAACTTAATAGCTCAGAATTCAGTAGAGACTAGGTTAGGTTCTAATTTAGTTATCTATATCTATACTATTACAAATCTTTATATTCACAATTTTTTTAAATTAAATAAAGATAAACCACCAATTTAAGTTTTTAATTTCCTAATTGATTTCCAAAATTTATCCTCAAAGGGATTCCTAAATTATGCCTAAATTAATAGCTAAATATCCCACTTTTCACCAAAGTTCAAAGCAAATATAAGAACAACCAACCTTGGATTTCAACGGAGGTTATTAATTCAAATCTTTGTTGCATCAAACTACAAACAACTCTGCAACATTACCCCAAAATTTCACCGATACCGATCCATCCTCAAAACAGCAGACAAGAAGCAAATCAATCCATAAGGAAGTTCTGACTTTAAAAATTAATCCAAATGAGGTCTAAGTAAGGTCTTAGTAAGGTCACTGAAAAGAATTTACAAAATGTTAGTTCAACGCACAAACCAAAGTAAAAGTTAAAAAACACTAACTTTTCGTAATAAATATTTACCTGAGGTTACAACATGATCACCAAATTGTGACTGTTCAACTTACAGACACATATCAAAAGCGAAATCTAGAAATAAAAGAAAGTTCTAGTTAACCACATTTTTTTTTCTAAGTGTGGGTGAGTATACTTTTCATCACCCTATTTATGAAATCTTTAATAAACCAATTTAATACCTGCAACAGCTGGCTCGCCATATAAATTCTGAATTAATTACTAAACATTTATGCTAATTTTTCTATTTGAGACCTGAAATGATAAAAATTACAACTCTCAATATGCCCAGATGTAGGTAGGCTACATTTTCTTTACAAGGATTTCCAAAGGAGTTTCTCAAAGTACTCACCATTTTCCAGTCATTTATATCAAATCATTTTCGAAATTAATTCATCCAAATTGACATGTTGGCGGCGTCTGAAACGATAAAAAGGACCATGTGCTCAGACTCTAGAAATGTCTCGCAACAAACAAAAATCAACGCCAACCTTTCTGCAGATACTTACCAGGAATAACTATCAAACTACAAAATAATTTGGGGCGTGCCCCATTTAAATTTTTCACTTTTATTACATTATTACCTATACCAAACGTTCCACTCCGACGCACGACCAACAGTGCGGAACCGGAAAAACGGCAGCTGTCACACTTGACAAATGTCAGTGTCAGCATCCATCATATCTATGCCAAAATATGGACTGGAGTCCTACATCCATTTAGCTTTTCGTTTCACGCGAACTTAGACAAAATGTACAACGTTACAATACCCCCCTCCCAAAGAAAAGAGGTTCACTCAGTGAACCGAAAGCTGTCCCCAGCTTCCGTAACTGTAAAAATGTGTGCTGTTACCAAATGCCAAAATAAAATCAAAATAATCCCCTTCCACTATCAAACAAGTCCTAACTGACACTAATAGGGCAAACAATTTCACAAGAACGATTCAAACTATAACTGTAGATCTAAAAGTATATACCAAAAAAAATATATGTCCCAAAGGACCTCAAAAAAGCGAATTCTATGTTCTTTAAGGGTGCTCTGCTAAAATAATTCAAATGACCTACAAAAAAAACTCAAAATCAACGCTATTCAAGAATATTCTATTCCAAAATATCGACAATACCCCAAAAAAACTTAACTCAAAGCTATTTAAGATTTTCTGTTCAAAATATCCAAAATACCTAAAAAAAACTCAAAACGCCGTTAAAAAATATTCCAACAAAAAAAAACATTCATAAATACCTAAAGATCTCAACGTCAACGCCATTAAAGCTTGTTATGTTCAAAATAATCCAAAAGCTCACAAAAATAACAAATTAACTACCTACATTGAATGTTCTGTTCAAAATTATCCAAAAGCCCTCATAATAAATTCTCAATAACAAAGTATATTTCTTTTCAATTTACTCATAAAGTTAATTAAGTCAAAAATCGGGCAACAAACACATTCAAATAAATCCAAAACGACCTCATGCTAGACGAAAATTCAAAATCATAAGTTTCAAGCGACTTAACTTAAGGGTTTCTGCTAAAACATACCCACAAACAAATTAATTTCATTCTTCCACAAGCAAACAATCTTATCAACCCTGCCTTTCATACTTCATCATACAAAAACTAAACAGTTTTATTTCTCAATCTAAATAAAACTGAATCCTTTCACTTTTGTGTTTAGAATTTTCATCAATTTAAACACAACCAAAGAAACTCTAGTCGAATCAAAACTTATGTCTTAATATCCTTAATATGCCACAAACCGAGTGAACGACCATCCATAGCCTCCAACTCGTAAACAAAATGGTGAAAAATACCTCAGTGATCTCACACCAAACAAAAAACAAACAAACTGGTGCCAAATTGGGCATCACCTGAGTGTAGCTGGACTTCCATACTACATCACCAACCAAAACAAAACGCATTTCTGCGCCCCAAAACAAAATTTGTGGCATGTCTAGCACGGACACTATAACTTCAAAAAAAATAATCCTTAAACAACTGAACTCACCGACATAATACTCCTTAGGCATAGTTACTGCGTACTCCGTCCCAGTATTCCTGTAAAATTATGTTAAGGAATGTTGTAACAAACCAGTGCCTCCCTGAATCACAATCCCATAATATGTGTCCAATTAACCACAATCACGGTTTTAGTAACTCATGAATCACTATAAATGGTTTCTAAAATTTTTGGCAACATCCATACCAGTAGCACGCCTAATAGGAAACAACAGAGTCGATTTACCAAAACAATGCGTTACACCAAGAAAATTGTAACTGATTTCTTGGTTTAAACGCAAGTAACATAATTTAATTCGTTTTCAGAACAACTCCAATAACGCTGACACGTAACCACAATGACCCTACAATTTACTTCATAACTCATTTATCAATGTAACCACAACAAAAGCAATAATTAAAATCCAAAACTAATTCAACTAATTCGCAACGCAAGCTTATGAATTTACTGTTAAATCACTGTTAAGTAACATTAATTAATCATGTTGACTATTATTTGGTGGTTTATATTTTTACAAGTTTTCATACAAAACAATATAAAGTGACTCCAAAATATTACAACCAAAACAACTCAAAATATATCACAATACTTAAACAGATTGTAAGTATTTTAAATGCTAAATAAAATCAAACACAACAAATTGGGATTTCACAAAATAAGGTTTACACCGTAACTATAACTTTTATTTGGTTAGTAAATACAAATTGTTTGATGCAACACTAAACTTGTGGGATAATTCCTAACCAGTTAGTAACACAGGGAAAATTAAACCTAATCTAAATAATATGGTGGTTCAATAGCATAAAATTCTAACAACAAAGTGCTCAAAATTGTACTAATAACTAATTCTAAAGTTGGGCGCCATTTGTCGCAGTCACTCCCGGCTAGTGTGGACAAAGGGTGTTTAAAAGGTACTAATATTCAAATGAAATAAAGAAATCTGGGTATAGCATTTGGCAACAAAAGTTTATTCAAATTTGCTATTACACATCTACCTTTTAACACCTTTAAACAAATCAAATACAAAACTTAATAGCTCAGAATTCAGTAGAGACTAGGTTAGGTTCTAATTTAGCCGTAAACGTTCTGACATTCGTTAAATAAATTAGCTGCTCTAAGTAAATAAGAATTCCGCCTGTAATTTGTGTTAACTATAGGGACGTGTAAAAGATTGGGATTCCTCAGAGATTTCCTTGGTGTGCAAATGCACAGCTTGCTTAACAGCTCTGGACAGTCTATCAAACCACCAGCAATCTTGTGAATATAAGACAAATCTGCTCTCTCTGCGCTTGTATAAAGGTAGCATGTGATGTCTCCTGCATCGCGACAAGTAGTCGATGTCGTGTTTGCCTGTTCTATATTGAATGAATCAGAGAAAACGCTTTTGAATGCTTTCCAATCTCGAAATATAAATGCCTGTTTAAAATTTGTACTGTGTTTATTTGTAAATTTTTGTTCAAATTGTTGATTTGGTAAAAAACTTAACCATAGAAAAAGATATTTTTTTTAAGTTAATATAAAATCAGTTCTACAGTAGAACCTGTAGCTTAGAAATAATTTCAAAGTTTATAAACTTGTTTACTTTAGGATAAACTATAAAATAAATGCTGTCGCAGTCACTCCCGGCTAGTGTGGACAAAGGGTGTTAAAAAGGTACTAATATTCAAATGAAATAAAGAAATCTGGGTATAGCATTTGGCAACAAAAGTTTATTCAAATTTGCTATTACACATCTACCTTTTAACACCTTTAAACAAATCAAATACAAAACTTAATAGCTCAGAATTCAGTAGAGACTAGGTTAGGTTCTAATTTAGTTATCTATATCTATACTATTACAAATCTTTATATTCACAATTTTTTTAAATTAAATAAAGATAAACCACCAATTTAAGTTTTTAATTTCCTAATTGATTTCCAAAATTTATCCTCAAAGGGATTCCTAAATTATGCCTAAATTAATAGCTAAATATCCCACTTTTCACCAAAGTTCAAAGCAAATATAAGAACAACCAACCTTGGATTTCAACGGAGGTTATTAATTCAAATCTTTGTTGCATCAAACTACAAACAACTCTGCAACATTACCCCAAAATTTCACCGATACCGATCCATCCTCAAAACAGCAGACAAGAAGCAAATCAATCCATAAGGAAGTTCTGACTTTAAAAATTAATCCAAATGAGGTCTAAGTAAGGTCTTAGTAAGGTCACTGAAAAGAATTTACAAAATGTTAGTTCAACGCACAAACCAAAGTAAAAGTTAAAAAACACTAACTTTTCGTAATAAATATTTACCTGAGGTTACAACATGATCACCAAATTGTGACTGTTCAACTTACAGACACATATCAAAAGCGAAATCTAGAAATAAAAGAAAGTTCTAGTTAACCACATTTTTTTTTCTAAGTGTGGGTGAGTATACTTTTCATCACCCTATTTATGAAATCTTTAATAAACCAATTTAATACCTGCAACAGCTGGCTCGCCATATAAATTCTGAATTAATTACTAAACATTTATGCTAATTTTTCTATTTGAGACCTGAAATGATAAAAATTACAACTCTCAATATGCCCAGATGTAGGTAGGCTACATTTTCTTTACAAGGATTTCCAAAGGAGTTTCTCAAAGTACTCACCATTTTCCAGTCATTTATATCAAATCATTTTCGAAATTAATTCATCCAAATTGACATGTTGGCGGCGTCTGAAACGATAAAAAGGACCATGTGCTCAGACTCTAGAAATGTCTCGCAACAAACAAAAATCAACGCCAACCTTTCTGCAGATACTTACCAGGAATAACTATCAAACTACAAAATAATTTGGGGCGTGCCCCATTTAAATTTTTCACTTTTATTACATTATTACCTATACCAAACGTTCCACTCCGACGCACGACCAACAGTGCGGAACCGGAAAAACGGCAGCTGTCACACTTGACAAATGTCAGTGTCAGCATCCATCATATCTATGCCAAAATATGGACTGGAGTCCTACATCCATTTAGCTTTTCGTTTCACGCGAACTTAGACAAAATGTACAACGTTACAATGCAATTTGAACATTTTGTTAGCACATGCATGCATGTAAGCATATGAAATATCAATTCTAAAACGGCATTAAATAAGCTTTGATTTAACATCAATTATTATTTAAGGTCCATAACCAAGTTTGAGTTTTAAATTGTAAAAAAATAAACGTCAATACCCTAGGTAAGGACCTATTATTACATTTATATTGAAATATTTATTAACATCTACTGGGTCCACACATCTCATATAAATACTACCACTGCTTCAAGACATGTGGGCAAGTGCTGGGAAGAAGCAGCGCAAGCAACTCAGTCACTTTTTGACGGACTGTTATTAACTAGAATTAACATTGCATTATTCTTTGCGTTCGTTGACTTTTGTGCCTGATAAGATCTTGATTCTACGAAGAAGTTCTATACCATTTCCTTTACTCTGTTTACATTCCAAAGTCTTTGACTTACTAAGTTATCAAACGAGATACTAAATTTAGTTTACTGATGTATTTACTTTAACAACTTTGATGTTGTAAAAAGGTTAGTTTTTAAGGAACTTCCAAATCAAATAACAAAACGATTTCTTGATTTTTGAATGATTGGACATGATTCTATAATAACTTATAGTCTATTTATAGCAAGTGAAATGTTTTATCTCCTGGTTTGATTGCAGCACCTTCATTTATTTCATAACAGTTTTATTCTTACAACGAACCTGAAATAATATTGTCATCTCTCGAGTTCATAAAATTGATCTTTCATGTGTAGATAGCTAAGTGGAAGCTTTAATTGCTACGATCGTATGATCGTTTGACTCCATGTATATGGAGTCAAAGATAATCAAGTCACATATTAAAATAAAAGAGCTTTCCATTTCTTTCTGATTTAATTTTTTGTACAGTATTATCTATTATTGCACAGTTACGCAGCCGGTGGCGAATCGGTTAATGGTGGTATTCCTTAAAAGGTCACCACCTTTTACTAAACATGCAATCACATACACACGCACACACACTTACTATAATTATCATTTTTTATGGAAATAAAAATTTATTATTTATTATTATTAATAAATAGAATGATCAATAGAATAACTAACATCAAAAAAAAACCTTATGTGCAGAGCTCTTAAACTAACACTTAGCATAATTGAAATTACACTAAAAAAGGCACAGATCTTAGAATCTGTGGATCGAAATTTAATACAAAAACATTGTAACCTTTTCCACACTGCATAACTTTTAGCATCAAAACACGATGTAGTCGCGATGCAGAAGTTGACCATAGACAACTGAGTCTGTTATATTTAATAAATGAACACCTCATGAGACAAAATTGTAGTTTTCGTGACAAAGTAAAGGTTGCGTAATTGCGTTCTACAACTATTGTTATTGTCTGTGAGAAAAAATCTATGGATATTTAAAAAAAGGATTTAAAGTATTAACACATCAACAATTATACAGCTAAATTATTTGTATTCCTCACAGTCAAAATAAAAAAAATTATGTTTAATTCGGATGAAAGCACCCATTTCACTCTCGAACTATTGGAAGAAGAAAACATCTCGAGTGAAATGGGTTGCTTTCTCTCCTTGTATAACAATTACAAGTAACGTCCCACTAATGGCCAAAGGCCGTACCTCAAGAATTAGGCGTGGAGCCTTACTTCTCTAATTTACTAAATAATTATGAGCAACAGACCAGTTGATGTGTTACAAACACCAGACAATAATTATGACCGAGGCGTTTTCCATAAATACTTAAATACATAATATCATCCATGGCTTAGTGACAAATGTTTAGTCTCAAAGCAAAACTAGATTTTCAGTCTGTACTTAGGCTAAGAGAACTAATTAATCCCGCGGTTTGCTTTAAAGGTGCAAATGTCTAAAAAGCATTCCTGTTAGCAGTTGCCGGAATTGGTGCCGCATTGGAACCGAACCGAACTCCCTGCGGTCGTGACTAATCTAACTTCCGGGAGGCACAAACCATCACTCTACAGGGATATAATAGATTACATAAGTTTGGTAATAATTTCTCGCCAAATTCTCTTTCGAGATGGCCCTCCGAGCACTTTACAAGGAAGAGATATCGAACTTGTCTCACTGACCTCATCTTTTTTTTTGTCTCACATCTGTACCATTAGTATTATTATTATGTGTATGTTTATTATTCCATAATTATGTATTAATGTATACGGTATTTATGTAATAAGTAGTATGTATGTTTATTTTTTGTTTAAATACCTATTGTAGGTTCAATCAAGCTCTCACCTTTGCCCTTCTATCACTTTATTCGCGCCGCCAGCAATTTCTCTGTATAGACCTATGGTTGACTGGTAGATAATGCTTTTAGCATTAAGTCCGCCATATGTACCTTTTGTTTGTGCATGAAGTGTTTTAAATAAAAAAAAAAATAAAAAAAATAGTTTTCTTTTGATCGCTTCCGGCTCAAGATTATATTGACTAATATAAGTAGCACCACTATTGATTTGTAATGTCATTTTCTGTTATCTGCTGACAAACGGAATTCAGTACGTATGTTTTTAACGTCATCATCATTATCAATATCAGCTATAGGACGTCCACTGCCGAATATAAGCCTCTCCCAGAGTTTTCCACAGCGACCGATCACAAGCGTTCTACATCCAGTTTGGACCTGCGATCTATACAAGGTCGTCTGTCCATCTTGTCGGTGGACGTCCTTCGCCGCATTTTTGGTCAAAGGGTCTCTAATCTAGAACTTTTATGCCCCAAAGGCCATCAGTTCTCCGTGCTATGTGCCCTGCCAATTGCCACTTTAGCTTTCTCATTCTTAGGGCTATGTTCGTTACCTTAGTTCTTCTAAGTATCTCGTCACTTCTGATTCGATTTCGTGGAGAAACAACGGACATAGCCCTCTCCATCGCTCACTGTGCGAAAGTTTCTTTACAAGGCCTTAAGTGTCTAAATATTTTTTAACGTTACCATCGTTAAATATTTATAGACCAATTAAGCCTTGTAAAACTTGGTCACGGTATAAATTGCGATCAAGTTAACCCATTAAAAAAAATGCAGGTACTCTTATATTTTTTAGATGATTCGTGATGGATTCATGGGCAGAAAAATATTTTTTTATTCATTTTTTTATTTCAAAGTATAATTGTTACATACTGTTTACTGATTTCCATGACACTAAACATTGTGTTTGTTGTGACAGTGCACGCTCGAGAGTAATAATCTAACAGTATGATAAGTCTAAACTAAAAAGTGAAAACGTTTTAAAAAAATCCAATAAACGAGTCTAACTTGCAACCGGGTGTCAATAGCATATACATAAAGGTAATAACAGTAATTGATAAATATACTTTGTGTTTAACTACTAAAGGTTCCTGTTCACATTACAATTAGTATCTACAAGCTTCGGCTTCGATGTAATAAGAAGTGCAGTATGTACCTACATATACGTCTACGTATGACATAACTATTAATAGCGTCGGTCGCGTACGGACTGAGTCCGAGTCGTGCTCAAAGCTACCATTAGAATAAACTACGCAACTAACTACCAATAATAAACTTTAGCTACCTATCAATCGAATGGAGCCACGTACAAAAATAAATTTAATAAACAAACGCGCACGGGATTGATTCTAGCTGTGGAAGAAGTCACGGGTGACCACTACTAATCCAATAATCGTATACACACGTACCTAAGCTGCCAAATAAGTGAATCCAACCGCAAAATACAAACGACCAACTTCCAATGGTCAGAAGCTAAAGGGATGGATTGCCCAAGTTTGTTCCCACTTTCTCTTGAATAAATTCCACATTCCTGTTGCGTCCATCGGTATGAAGGATTTATTATGTTTTGTTTGACTTTTTATTGAGACGTGAAACAAACTATTTAGATTTATTTCGTCACGTATCAGTATGAAAAATAATGTTATTTTGACCCTGACGCTGTTTCACCAACGCATTTGTACGCGGCAGCGATGCGGTAGAACGATACCGACAAGTTTTTTTTTTAATTATTTTTATTTAAAAACTTGATTGCACAAATCATAGATTCAATAGAATCAAGCATTCTCTGCCAGTCAAACCTTTAGTTCATGCAGAGAGATGGCAATGGGTGCAGCGAATAGAAATTTAGAAAAATCAACAAAAAAGTAACAATTAACTAATATTAATAGTAACTAATAAACCTACATAAATTACTGCAACAACATATTTAATATTCAATAAATATACTTAAACTTACACAAAAAATAAATACAAAAAAATACATAAATCATACACATAATAAAGAAATATTATTTTGCAATATCTATCCTTTAAGAAATTGTCGGAATTTCCTCTTGAATGATACCTTCGACTCAACCCTCCTGACATCCAAAGGAAGAGAGTTCCACAGTCGTGTTGCCGTGACCGAAAATGTGACCGTAATATTAAAAGAACTGCGTGATTACAATCTAACTGTATGAAATTCGTTGGTGTTCGCAATGTGTTCCTTCACCTGCCTGAATCAGGCAGGTGAAGGATTGACGCTGACACCGTTTATCTTTCGTGTTAGGTTAATATGTAAGTACCACTAAAAGCGTGACTGCTCATCCATTTGGTGTTTGTTCACTAGAAATCGACAGATTACAATCTAACGGATTTAAAACCGTCAGATTGTAATCTCTGTTTTTAGAATTTTTCGGTGAAAGATACAACTGTCACATAGAGAGCGAGACAAAACATATATGCCAATGTGACATGTCGCATTCAAGTGTCCCATTCTGCATGCGATTGCGGGGTGAACTTGCAGAAGAAGACTATGTCCATAGAAGCGGTACCGGTACTGAGTAAAGCTAAGCAGAGAGAAAGAAAATTGAAGGAGATTGAGAACTCATTATCGACTTCCATCTAGTGCAAACCGTAAGATAATTGACGAGAAAATTAAAGAGATATCTACTGAGAATTATACTGAAACTATACTGTGCTGTAGGCACCCAATAACTGCACGTAACAATTACGCACTATTGCAAAACCGCCACCGTAGCTCGCAGATCATTTGCATTACCCATTGATCCGGATTGAATCCCAATGAAGAAGGATTACATTCAAATAGTTGATATGACCCGAGCGTTGATAGTACAGGGTCTATCGAATCAACCGTACGACTACGCTGATTATTTTCCTTAAACTGTCGTAGCAAAGTTTTGTTTTAAGTATTTGTTGTTACTAACCCATATATGTTGGTCTGAAATAAAAGTTTTTTTTTTGTAGTCGTTGAAACAGATCGTAACAGACATAAATGCATCTAACATACACATTAGTGCATGATTCGTATGAAAGTAATAAACAATTAATAGTTGATAGTATGGTATGGAGAACTATGGAATCGACCGTACGGCTACGACTATATTCTCCGTAGTCTTCCGTAGCAATGTTTCGTAGTCTTTTCGTAGTCGCCATAGCAATTCGTAGCACATGCTTGGAGTTTAGTTATCTCCACTATTACCTACGAAAAATTGATGGCCGTAGGGGGCAGAAAAGTTTTACATTGGAGACCCTTCAATCAAAGACGCGGCGTAGGACGTCCACCGACAAGATAGGCATATGCACCTTTTAAAGATCGCAGGTACAAACTAGATCAAGACCGCTTGTGAAAACTGTAGGGGAGGCCTATGTTCAACAGTGGACATACTAGCTGATAATGATGGTGATGATGACTTACCTACGAGCTACGGAATTTATCTTCAGTTAAAAGTACCAATTATTTTATTCATTTTTATTTTCAATCAATTTAGTCAAAAATCTATTGGAAGTTGCACTATTTTCTTTTCAACACACTTGCTCATAACGACGTCTTTATTCCACCGATTTTTGGCTCATAATCATAGATATTAAACACGCGTGCTTTTTTATTATATTATTGCACTAGTGCCTTTAGTTTATTAACCCGACCAATTTAGGTTTGTACCCTAGTACCAAGTCGTAAGTAAGAAGAAGAAGCGATATAATTTAGTCGGGTTATACAATACTTTTATTTTAGTAACAAACAGTATTTATGCGAAAAATAACAGTATCTATATATTTATTTCAATAAATGGTAAATCCAGATTTATTACTAAAAAATAGCTCAAACTCGTTTAACATTTCCTGTGATTTGTGTTTTAAACACGAATTATTACATTTTTAATCTTGGCTTTTTGCTTTTGGCCAATCTAGTTCGCGCCTAAGCCTTGCGCGAGCATCGGTAACGCGGCAAGAAAAAAAAACAATGCGCCATTTTTCGTAAATAATAATTGTCGGCTGTGACGAAGTTTGCATTATTTAAGAAGTTTAATATTAATGAAAATGCCTAATTCAAGTGAAGAAAATGAAGAAAACCTATTATTTACTTCGCCGGACATACGTAACGAGGCAAAGAACGCGTGCGAAAGTCTTTGCCATCAAAATCGAGTGAAATGTATTTTTACTATATGTTTTAATAATTAAAAACTTAGTAAATGAAGAGTCTTGTTTTTTCCGCGCAAGTGTGTTGAAAAACGTCGTATGATACGCGTGTGCTTGTGACCATTATATACGCGGCTTTCTTATGGCGCACTCGCTTTCGCTCGTGCGCACACAATATCGCCTTGTATATAATGGTCAACTTAGCACACTTGTATCATAATGTACTATTAAAGTATATTTCAAGCCTACGTTCGATTAGATTAAATAATTGGTATATTGTTAGTAATCTCATTGTACGGACAACAGCACGTTAAGGTAAACAGTGCGGGGTCTTATGCCGTTGTAATAAGGACTATTTTGCAACAAAAGTGGGTAACCTGATGTGCAGCCGACTGTACACAAATATACCATAGGTAACTCACAGTACAAAGGTGTCACGATAATAAACGGCGACAGCTGCACGTCAAAATTAAGCTTAACCTGCAACACGCAAACTAACGAAGGCACAATTACTGCATCTAACAATTATGGGAGCTATCGACACCGCAGGGCAATTTACAACACCGATCGATTGAGATTACAACCCGTATGCCGATATATTATGTTCCGATTGCCGCTGTAGATGTAATAGCTTTGATACGATTCGTAAAATATTATGGTACGTGGTGGTGGTATCTATCACAATAGACGGCTTTGATTATCGAGATAACTAAGAATACTCCTAGTGTCTATTTGATGTAATGTTATCATAACTTAATGGATAACGACCTTTATACACTACGACTTTTAGCAGCGATGCAATAGAGAAGTTACGCGCGTAAGCATCAATGCAGTCGGGATGCAGAAACTGGACATTGACAAATTATGTACTGCATATTGGCGACTGCGTTGATACTAACGCGTCACTGCATCGATGTCAAATTAAATCTGTTCCTTGCGTGAGTCGCGCTGCTATCGCGCGTATTTATAAATAGCACTGGCCCAGTATAATGATAAAACTGCATTAGTAGTATAATCAGATACCTTTTTTTGCGGGTTCGTATTAATGGGATGTCCGTTTATTTAACCTGCAGAAAACAGTACCTACAAAGCGGTATGTAGCCGTGGGAAATGGCCCTTACCTTTACCAGGCTCAAAGCTTCTTCATCCACATGTTGCGTCGTATAAAGAGGTCAATAGATGCAGAAAAGCTTATTTAAAAAAAATACCCCGCCTGTAAGAGCCTAGCTCTTAAATTTAAAGATGATAACAATTTTATTATATTCAGCATTGATTTTAACGTTGCAGGTTTGAACTGGATAACGGCTTTCACCGACTACTTGGTCGGGTATTACTATCGCTTCATAGATGTAACAATGGAAGCGTCGGTTTATTATAATGATGTGAATCAAGTGATAACCTGTCAGATTAAGGTACTCGTAGCGCAGTGGTAGTAGCGCTTTGGTAGTGATACGGAAGTGTGCTTCACTTCGGTATCATTACCAAACGACACACTACACGCTGTAGGTTGCTAACCTACAGCGCGGTCGTGTTTGGATGGGTGACCTTTCCGACCATATAAGTTACATTCGGAAGACTCGTTAAGCCGTTTGTTCCTGGCTAATATCGGTTGATATTAGTCGTTAAGCCTAGTTAGAGGCCTTATGGGCGGTTTGATAACATCTGTCAACAGGGTTAGTCGCTTGCCTTGCAAACACCTCTCCATAAATCCGCACCGAGTACGCGTGGTGGAGTATGGCTCGAACTATTGCCCAGCAGTGGGATGTTAATGGTTTACTTTACTTTGTTTACTTATCTATCAGATCTCTCAACTCTCTCCCCGCATCAGTGTTCCCAACAGTCTACAACCCAGTTATATTAAAAAAAAGAGTGAACAGGCTTCTTCTGGGCGAGCTCGCTTCACCGTCGTCTCTGATTGTGCCACATCTTATATAGTCAAGGGACTAGAGCAAACCCCTTACATGTGTTAAAAAAATACAAGTGTATATTATGTAATCAATGGAATCGATTTCCCTTCAAAATTTACTCTACTAACCCCAAAACTTAAGTCCATCGGGGACGTAGCGTTAACGTTAACGCCAGGTCGTTAATTTGTATGGCATTGATTAATGCGTTATTAGAGCAAAGAGGGGATTATGTTGTGCCAGTGTTCGAACATTGGCTAGTGTTTAATGTGACATGCAATTTTGTTGCCGTTTTCCACAGCAATAACACGTTTTTGCTTTCGAGATTGAAAAGCGATTTCTACCAAACGTATGTAGGTACCTCATTGAGATATTGATATTTATTCACTGTTTCAAGAGTCTCGATAAATGATTTACGGTTCGTGTGAGTTTATTGTAATAAGGAACCTACATGGTAACAATTTTGATTCTAACTATTCCTTTGTTAATGTCTATGAAATAAATATGTTGTTGCTTACTTCGTCTCACTCGCTATCTGCACGGATGATATTAATTATTTACTTATTATAAAGGTTGCAACACAAATGCCTGTAGCTGGCACACTTGCACGCCAGCTCCTTGCACGTGTCATTTACATCTATGAGTAGGTTTAGGGACGCGAGTGGCTGTAAAACAGGCGCGTATGATTATCAACAGTATGAATTCATGCAAGGATAAATGGATAGATAACTCTTTATTGCACATAACATACATTGATTTACGAATTCGTTTTAAGGAAATGTACAATTAAGGCGGTCTTATCGCTATGAGCGATCTCTTTCAGACAACCTTTAGGTAAAGAAATTATGAGTTTTGTAGGAAGGGGTAGGAAGGAGCAAGAATTTAAATTGCTAAACTTTCACATGTCAGTAACTGACATGCAAGCTACTGATCCGTTCGACAGGCAAGTGTATCGCCGCCTTAAGAGCCTATCTCACCCGGCAACTACGTCGCTTTAAATTGAGTGCTTTTAATCGGTTCAGCAGTGCCGAGATTAGCCCCACAAAATTGCTATTTCTCACAATTTACTTAGTCTACTATACATTTCTACGTATACTATTCCTTTCCGAGTGTAATTAGGATTCTACACGCTATGAAAGGAACCTTTTCATACCTAGTCACATAAGCATATTCATATTTTATATTTTATTACAGAACTCAAAAGCGCACTGCCATATAGTGATATGGCAGTGCGTTTTTGAGATCATGATCCGTTAGGGCAGACCACACACTCGGCAATGTATTAAATACCTCCACCCTCACAGTTCAGTGAGCTGAAACAATTCCTTACAATTTGCATCCGTCTATTACGTAACTTCTTAGATCAGAGATATGTGCCGACTAGATAAGGTTTCTTTATAGAGAACGATGATTCAGTTCATTGGCTTGATATCTATGTAGGATCTGAGTTCTAGATGAAACGGAACGACAGTATGACGTATGAATGAGTGAGAGAGAAGGTATGATTAGAATTGTTACAAGAGTGAGGGAGGTAGAAAGATTGGAAGGATTTGGATGACCGGAAGGACGAGTGAATGGAAAAAAAAAAGGATGATGGAAGACAGTTAGCAAGAAAAAGGACGTAGCTCGTGTACTCGTGTATTAAAGATTGTTTAAAGTCTTAAATAAAAGCTTGTTTGTTGCAAATCCCCGAGTTTCACTCAAGAAAACGCCCCACAAGTGGTGACAGAAGTGCGATTTGAAACTCGGAGGACGTCTTACCTGTGTGTGACCGAGGACGACGCGAGGTTATGCCGGACAACACGTGCGCGCAGTCAAGACGAAAATCTGAAAATAAAGACGACAGCATGCCGAAAGGAGCTTCCAGACGTAGCAGCAGACAAGCAGATTACGAAGACGAGTTTGAACCAGCGGTGGCGTCACCACGAGGTAATGGTGGTTCGATGTTACACATGACGGAAGGTCTCGTTCCTAAATTCACTGGTCAGGATAAGACGTACCCTGCGGCCAGATGGGTGAAAAACGTGGAGGACGAAGCCGAAATCTTCGGTTGGACCCCATTGCAGACTTTATTGATGGCGAGAAGGTCGTTGGCGGGAACAGCGGCGCTCTGGTTACGCGCCGAACGCACTCATAAGACGTGGGAGGACTTAAAGACGGCTATTGCAAAGGAATTCCCGGATGCGTTAGATAGTAAGACCATTCATGAACTCATGAGCAAACGCATCAAGAAACCTAGTGAATCCTGTATAGACTACATGCTAGTTATGAAGGAACTGGGTAAAAGAGGGAAAATGCCTGACTATGTGGCTATTAAGTACGTAGTACAGGGCATACAAGACGAAGAAATTAACAAAGTGATGTTGTACGGCGTCACAACCTACAATGAGCTAAAGGAAAAACTACGCATTTACGAACAACTGAAAGAAAAAATGGCGGGTGGCAATCGGCAGAAACAACAGCGAAATCAGTACGGCACGGACGACAGGCGAGACCGAGACAGACGTTTTTCGCGCTGTTATAGCTGTGGAGAAATGAAGCATGCATCAGCAGATTGTCCACACAAGGAGAAAGGGCTCAAGTGTTTTAAGTGCAATCAATTTGGTCACATAGCACCAAATTGTCCGGAAACATCACATCAATCAAGATTCGGAAATGCAAGATCCGGCCCTTCTGGAGTGAACACAGGCGCGAATGGTGCGGTTGGCGGCCCTGCAAGAGGACAGCGACAGAACGACGTAGATGGCGCTGGTGTGAAACGGAGTTGTTTCGGGCGAATGAATGGAACGAATGACTGTACTATGAACTGCGGTGATGTTGGCAGCATTGACAGCACATCGGACATGGCGGCGAATAATACGGTGACAGATGTAAAATCAGAAGACGTGTTTTGCGTAAATAATAGCAAACAAGAAGCCCAAAAGCCGATAAAACTGGTAGAAGTGTTAGGAAAAAGTGTAAAAGCGTTGATTGACTCTGGAAGCGATATCAACCTGATCTCAGTGCAGTGTTATGAAGGACTAAATGCGCCAAAGTTCGACAAAAGTGATATTTCATTGTCGGGACTGGGCGAAGGAAAAGTCAAGTGTGCGGGACGACTTTCATGAGATATTGAAATCGACGGACAGTGCTACCACGACGTGCTATTTTATATTGTACCTAAAGACGCTATGCCTTATTCTATGATAATTGGTCAGGAGTTTTTGCAACACTGTGTTGTTGTTATGGAACGTAACATGGTTATGTTAAGGCCGGCTAGTAGCTGGATGTATGAAATATGTGTGTGTGATTCTGTTGTTGTAGGTAACGAAGTGAAGGTTGGCATTCAACAAAGGGTAACTGACATGGTGGAGTCCTATAAACCTAACAAGACGAAAGAGGCTCCAATCAAGCTAAAGATATTGTTGAAAGATGACATTCCAGTGGTTCAGCGTCCAAGACGACTAGCTCCAGTTGAACAAGAACAGGTAGATCAACAAGTGGCTCAGTGGCTTGATGAAGGAATCATTAGGGTAAGCTGTTCAGAATATGCTTGTCCAATTGTGCTGGTTAAAAAAAAGGACGGAGGACTAAGGGTATGTGTTGACTATAGACCTTTGAATAAGAAAATTATTAAAGATGAATATCCTTTACCTATTGTGGAAGACCATATTGATAAGTTAGCAGGAGCAAAAGTATTTAGCACTCTTGATTTAAAAAATGGGTACTTTCACTTGATGGTTGATGAGAGCTCAATAGGATATACAGCTTTTGTTACGCAGACTGGACATTATGAATTTTTAAAAGCACCATTTGGTCTTTCCATCTGTCCGAAGGTTTTCACTAGATTCATCACGATTATTTTTAGAGACCTCATCGCAAGGGGAGTTGTGATCATATTTATTGACGATTTAATTATTACAGCTTGCTCAGAAGAAGACGCAGTGACCAGATTGTCTGAGGTGTTAGACGTGGCATCCCAGTATGGTCTGCAGATTAACTGGAAAAAATGTCAGCTAGTTCAACGACGAGTGGAATACTTGGGACATATAATTGAAAATGGTGAGGTTCGACCTACAAGGGAAAAAACAGATGCTGTGGTAAGATTTCCTGAACCATCTAATGTAAAGCAGTTGCATAGTTTCCTTGGTTTAACTTCATACTTCCGAAAGTACATTCAAGATTATGCCAGTATTGCAAAACCATTATCAGATTTACTTAAGAAAGATAGCATTTTTCAGTTTGATGAGCAATGTAGACATGCATTTAATGATCTTAAGACTAGATTAGCCAGTCACCCAGTACTGAAGATTTACAACCCAAGTTTAGACACAGAACTTCACACTGATGCTTCGAGTATCGCATATTCCGCTATTTTGTTGCAAAGAAGCACGGAAGATGGACAGCTACACCCTGTTTTTTATCTCAGTAGGAAAACAAGTGCTGCTGAAAGCAGGTATACAAGCTATGAGCTTGAGGCTCTAGCTATCATAGAAGGAATAAAAAAATTCAGATGCTATTTATTTGGAAAGAAGTTCAAAGTAGTAACCGATTGTAAAGCTTTTCAGATGACATTCAACAAAAAAGAATTGGCGATGTCAACTCGAGTCGCAAGATGGATCATGATGCTGCAAGAGTATGATTTCACAATAGAGCATCGAAGTGGAAGTCAGATGAGACATGTAGACGCTCTAAGCAGAAACCCGTATGTAGCAATGCTGAGAGACACTACTAAGACTTTTCATGACAAAATAAGGAGTGCACAACTTGATGATGAAGGACTCAAGGCAATTATGGAGATACTTAACCAGAACAGGAGGTATGAAGACTATTATGTTCGAAATGGTTTGCTCTACAAAGGCAGTCAAGAGCATCTTGTTATCCCATGTAAAATGGAAAATGAGATTATAAAGAGAGCACATGAGAACGGCCATTTTGCCAAGAACAAAATGTTACAACTGATTGATAAAGACTATTACATTCCTAATTTAGAAAAGAAGATAAAAGAGTATCTTGTGACTTGCATCCCATGCTTACTTGCAGAAAGGAAGAGAGGAAAGGCCGAGGGATTTTTAAACCCTATAGAGAAAGAGGAAACACCTTTCCATACTCTGCATTTGGATCACATAGGTCCTATGACCGAGACAAAGAAATTGTACAACCATATACTGACTATGGTAGACGCTTTCACCAAGTTTGTTTGGCTGTTTCCAGTAAAGAGTACAACCGCTGCAGAGACTATAAGTAAGTTGTTAATACACCAACAATGTTTTGGAAACCCATCAAGAATAGTAACTGACCGAGGTACTGCATTCACGAGTCTGCATTTTGAAGAATACTGCAAAGAGGAAAATATTGAACATATAAAGATAACGACTGGTGTGCCAAGGGCCAATGGCCAAGTAGAGAGAATACACAGAATAATCATATCAGTACTTACCAAACTATGCATTGAAAATCCTACACAGTGGTATAAGCATGTCAGCCAGGTACAAAGATGCCTTAACAGTACTTACCAGAGGAGCATAAATACTACACCTTTTGAGTTACTTTTGGGTACGAAAATGCAGTTGAAAGAAGATGTGGAAATTTATCATTTATTAGAACAAGAAAACAGAGATAGCTTCATGCTTATGAGAGAGGAAAATAGAAAGAAAGCGAAAGAGCAAATAATCAAAATACAAGATGAAAACAGAAGGACATAATATAATAAGAAACGCAAGGAGAGTAGAAAGTACAAGCCTGGTGAGCTGGTGGCTATTAAAAGAACGCAATTTGGAGTTGGAATGAAATTAAAACCTAAATTTCTAGGTCCCTACGCAATAGTGCGAGCTACAGGGAAGGATAGGTATCAAGTTGAAAGGTAGACGACTCCATCGAAGGCCCTAGAATGACCACCACTGCTTCAGACCATATGAAAAAATGGCCCGACGAAAACACAGACTGAATCTAGGTAAATTTTGATTTTGTTTTTGTGAAATGTTATTTTTCTTAATATTAGTTGTTACTATGTTGTAAAGTGTACCTAACTGTAAGTTTTATGTTTAAACATACTTAATGTTTATTTAAGTTTCTGAACCTGTATCCTAATGTAGCTTTATTAGCAATAATATCACAGATGTAACGATGTGTCTTGAGATGTAACTTATACTAAATTGCAATGTCATTATTACCTAATTTTTTGAGAGTTCATAGAAGATTTAAATTTTGAGGTTTTGTTATCTTGTAGAGATAAGTCTGAGGCCAGACTTTGTCAGGACGGCCGATTTGTAGGATCTGAGTTCTAGATGAAACGGAACGACAGTATGACGTATGAATGAGTGAGAGAGAAGGTATGATTAGAATTGTTACAAGAGTGAGGGAGGTAGAAAGATTGGAAGGATTTGGATGACCGGAAGGACGAGTGAATGAAAAAAAAAAAGGATGATGGAAGACAGTTAGCAAGAAAAAGGACGTAGCTCGTGTACTCGTGTATTAAAGATTGTTTAAAGTCTTAAATAAAAGCTTGTTTGTTGCAAATCCCCGAGTTTCACTCAAGAAAACGCCCCACATCTATGTGCATTTATATCTAACTAGCGGTCCCCCACGACTTCGTCCGCGCGTTTTCAGTTTGCTCCTTCCCCTCCCGTCGCAGCGTCATGTTTTATATCCTAAAGCCTTTCTCGATAAATGAACTATCCAACACAGAAATATTTTTTCAAATCGGTCCAGCAGTTCCTGAGATAAGCGCATTCAAACAAACAAACTCTTTAGCTTTATAATATGTCGGAGATTGTAGTGTAGACGGTACATTTATTAATTTATTTAAGTGGCAACACCACGAGAGTATAATCTGTGACGTACAGTGACGCTGTCATTGTCAATGTCAACGTAAACGTCAAACTTGTATCTGTCAGTAGTGCGTTTGATCGAGTAGCTCTCTTGCTCTCGAGACAGCGCCTGCGCCGGACGTGCGCACTGATTGATAGAGGACAACATGGCGGACACCAACGACGAACCTGCGGATTCAAATCCGATTGAATCTGCGACAGCAGCGGTGGGATCACTTCCACATCCATCCCACGAGTCTACCGCGATGCCAGCTACTGGAAACCAAGGATATTTCACGGCAGGATATGAAAATACAACGGAGAGTTCGACGATGTTGAATTCTGCACCTAACCCCGAAACTTGGGCGAAATTTTTTCAAAATATGATCGCGGGCTTCCAAAGTTCTAACCAGACTCCATCTACGGGCACCATCGAACCAAGAAAATTAAAAGCGAGTGAAATCTACTTACCGCCGTTTGATCCAGATGACTGCCAATTTACCGCGGCTCAGTGGTGTGAGGAGGTAGAAAACCATAGGAAAAACAACTCATGGACCGATTACGAAACCAGAAATGCTGTGTTTACTCACTTACAAGGACGTGCAAAGAAGTGGGCGGCGCGTTCGTATCCTTTATGCAAGACCTGGGAAGAACTTAAGGAGCGACTCACTCAACGGTTTGCGGCTACGAAGAGGTTTCACGACTTGTTCCGTGACATGGTGGAGTACAAGAGTGACCAGGCAGTAACCTACATCGAGTATTCAACGAACAAGTTGGCGCTCATAGACCGACTGGAGACCGGCTGGGGAGAAACCAACAAAATCGAGGTGGTGATTTCCGGTATAGCGGACAACCAGGTACGTTCTGAGCTACTTAAAAATACTCCGGCCAATTTTGTGGCACTTGATAGACATTTGAGTAGGTATCCTAATATTAAAAGTCTCAAACGTCCTTTTGATAAGACGCGAAGTGAACCTGAATCTTTTTTTAGTAAAAGGCCTAAAAATAATGAAAAATTTAATGATCGGCGCTGTCACTATTGTAACAAGTTAGGTCATTTGAAACGTCACTGCTTGTTGATGCGTAATAATAACAGTAAAAGCGAAACTAACACCCAACCTAAGGCTCCTGTCGATAAATCTAATGTCAAACTATTGCAATGTTCATACTGTCACAAACCTGGGCATTCTGAATCTACTTGTTTTACAAAGCAACGTGATGAAAAACAAAAAGAATTTAAAGATCCAAGGTTACCAACGAAATCAGTTAACGTTTGTTTATCATCCAATGATGCCTTGATTGAAATGCGGGTAGGTGGATTTAACCTACAAGCTTTGATTGACAGTGGTTCAGAATGCTCACTAATAAAAAAGGAAATTGCTGATAATTTACCGGATAAAAAGGAGATTTCGTTCACTCGCCTCACAGGTATTGGCTCTGTACCATGTTTCTCGTACCGAAAAATGACCACAGTTGTTGAATTTGACGGGCTCCACGCTGAAGTAACGTTTGTGATTGTTGACTCGCATTTGTTACCGCACGATGTCATCTTAGGCAGGGAGATATTTAAGACTCCTGGTTTGGTTTTTACCCTCAATAGTAACGGTGCTAGGATTGAACGAGACGTCAGTGTCAATGCGTGTAAAATTCAAAAAAACGACGCAGAATTTGATAACATAAACACAGATTTGGTTGAACAATGTGATATTGATAGGTTGCGATCTATATTGGACAAACATAAAAACAATTTTGCTAGCGGAAACTGTAAATCTGTAGTAAGTACTGGTGTAATGCAAATTAAACTTAAAAATCCCGATAAAATTGTACAACGACATCCATATCGGTTAGATCCATCCGAAAGAACTATAATGCGTGACATAATAGCTGATCTAGAGAGTAAGGGCATAGTGCGTGAGAGTTCTTCGCCTTTCTCAAGCCCTGCTTTGTTGGTAAAGAAAAAGGACGGTTCCGACCGGCTCTGCGTTGACTATAGGGAACTGAATTCGAACACAGTGCGTGATAGTTACCCATTACCCCTAATATCGGAACAAATTGACGCCCTCGGGCAAGCATGTTATTTTTCCACCTTAGACATGGCTTCTGGTTTTCACCTGATTTTAATGGCATCTCAGAGCGACATTGAAAAAACAGCATTTATTACCCCGGATGGCGTATGGGAATATTTAAAAATGCCGTTCGGACTTTGTAACGCTCCTTCCGTCTACCAAAGGGCAATAAATAAAGCACTTAAAGGGCTAAAAGACAAGATAGCGCTGGTCTACATGGACGATGTCCTTGTTTTTTCGAAAACAAAGGAAGAAGCGTTTAAAATCTCGAACAAGTGTTATCAGCGTTAACAGAGGCAGGTTTTACTTTAAATTGGAAAAAGTGCGCCTTTCTGAAGTCTTCAGTCGAATACTTGGGCTACGTTGTTGGCGGGAACAGTGTCAAACCAAATCCTGAAAAAGTCAAAGCTTTGGCCAACGCCCCTTTACCGACTTGCGTAAAAGAGCTGCGGCAATTTAACGTTCGTGCCTAACTTTTCATCGGTTATGGCCCCCTTGTACGCTCTTACGAAAAAGGACGCCAAATGGCATTGGACTGCTGAGCATACAGCAGCTCATGCTACTGTAATAGGGTACCTGACTTCCACGCCCGTATTGACGATTTTTGACCCCAGTAAACCAATTGAACTCCACACCGATGCGAGTTCCATTGGTTATGGGGCGATTTTATTCCAAAAAGACGAAAACCAGTTAAAAGTTGTAGGTTATTTTAGCCAGAGAACGACCGATGCGGAAAGCAGATACCATAGCTATGAGTTAGAAACTCTTGCAGTGTTGAAAGCGCTCAAACATTTTCGGCACTACTTGCTTGGCAGAGTATTTAAGGTTGTTACAGACTGTAATGCCCTAAAAGCATCACGCCATAAGCGTGAACTTTTACCTCGCGTGCATAGGTGGTGGGCGTACATGCAAACTTTCGACTTTGAAATAGAATATCGGAAGGGCGAACGTATTCCACATGTAGACTACCTTAGTCGCAACCCGATTTGTTGCAAGGAGGTAAACGTTTTACGGCTGAATGATGAATGGCTGCAGGCTGAACAAAAGTTGGATTCTGATATCAAGCGTATTGTAGAATCCATCGAAAATGACACTATAGATCAGAATCTTAGATCATCTTACACCATTAAAGACGACTTGCTTTACCGGAATTTTCAAGTAGGCGGAAAAACACTTAGTAGAGTTATTGTGCCCAAAAATTTTCGTTGGCAAATTATTCAGAGATTTCATGATGAATTAAAACACCTCGGCTGGGATAAAACCCTGACTAAGATAAGGGAGCATTTTTGGTTTCCCAATATGACTTCGTCTGTAAGGACATACGTCGACCATTGCCTTCCATGTAAAATTAATAAGAACCCTTCGGGCAAAAGACAATCGGCCTTACATCCCATAGATAAAATTGCAGAGCCATTCCACACAATCCACATTGACACGAGTGGAAAACTGACCGGCGGGAGAGTTTCTAAGGAGTACGTTATTGTTATGGCACAAAACTACCTCATAGTTGAGGTAAGGCCTTTGCCCAGCAGTGGGATGTTACAGGCTAACTTTACTTTTACTTTACGTTATTGTTATAGTCGAAGCTTTCACAAAATTTTGTTACTTATTCGCTGTTAAAGATTTAACTTCGCGATCTGCCTGTAAAGCTCTCCGAAACTTTGTTTACACATTTGGAACACCAAAGCGAATTATATCCGATCAAGGCACTTCTTTTACGGGACAGGAATTTCAAAATCTTTGTGGGGAATGGTCTATTGAATTTCATGAGGTCGCCAGCGGCATCTCCCGAGCCAATAGACAAGTTGAACGAATAATGTCTGTGTTAACTAACTGCTTCACGATCGCGGAGAATCACGAAAAGAAATCCTGGAAATCGGTATTAGGCGAAGTTCAACTTGTTCTCAACTGCACAGTATCTAAGAGTACGGGAATGAGCCCACTACAGCTACTAATCGGTTTTAACAAGAGTCCACCCAAGCTTAATTACCTCACGGCAGGTCTCGATGTACAAAATGATCAGGGTTTAGCGGAAATAAGGAGGGAAGCAAAAGGCAGGATGGACGAGCTAGCTATTAAAGAAAAGTTACGTTATGACGCTAATAAAGCGGCAATTCGTCCTTTCGCAATAGGTGATTTAGTTTTAGTTCGAAGAAATCCTCGCATAATTAATAAACTGAGTGAAAAGTTTAATGGTCCATGTTAAATCACAAAAGTTTGCCAGAATGAACGGTATGTGGTTGAGCCAATACTTGGGGGACGTAGTCAGTATGTTTGTCACGAGCGATTGCGTAAATACCCGGCAAGTTTACCAGAATTGTCTGAATGTCTGGATCCTGTAGAGGCAGAAAAAGATAATCAATTCTAGTTTTTGTTTTAATTTTGTTAACATTTTTTTTGATTGGTTGTAAATAAGCAGGGCACAAGTTGTGACATAACGGTTTAATCATGAGTTATTTGTCATTTTCTGATTATTATTTTCATAATAGAGATGAACTTGGTCGATCTTATTTTATTTTGTGAATTGTATCTTGGTTGAAATACATGGTTTGGTTTTGATGATTAATAAACTGTTTTATTGACCGCTGAAAGCTGTTACGCTTTGCTAAAAGGACGGATTTAAAGTCTTATCGCTTTATCCTGTTGAACTGCTGAAAGCTTTTACGCTTTGCGGTTTTATTCAGTTGATGCTGAAAGCTTTTACGCTATGCGGTGTTATTAAGTTGATGCTGAAAGCTTTTACGCTTTGCGGTTTTATTCAGTTGATGCTGAAAGCTTTTACGCTTTGCGGTGTTATTCAGTTGATGCTGAAAGCTTTTACGCTTTGCGGTGTAATTAAGTTGATGTTGAAAGCTTTTACGCTTTGCGGTGTTATTATGGTAATGCTGAGAGCGTTACGCTTTGCGGTAGCATTGTTATGATGCTCAAAGCTTATATGTTTTGTGATGTGTTTTACACTTTGCCTTCTTGGCTGTCGATGCTTGCTACCGGGTCGGCTAGTAAGTGTCATTGGTGAAGCAACGCGAGAGCGCGTTGATTAGCAGAATGGCCGTGTCGGAGATTGTAGTGTAGACGGTACATTTATTAATTTATTTAAGTGGCAACACCACGAGAGTATAATCTGTGACGTACAGTGACGCTGTCATTGTCAATGTCAACGTAAACGTCAAACTTGTATCTGTCAGTAGTGCGTTTGATCGAGTAGCTCTCTTGCTCTCGAGACAGCGCCTGCGCCGGACGTGCGCACTGATTGATAGAGGACAACATGGCGGACACCAACGACGAACCTGCGGATTCAAATCCGATTGAATCTGCAACAAATATATTAGCGCAAGCGCACGTTGTACTTAAGCTGCGAACAATATTTTGGTGCGGAGTTATGTTAAAACTGTGATAGCTCCTAAGATATTTATTAAAATCAAATGATATAAAATGCAACTTGGTTCTAAATGAAATGCTCGTGATGATGAATGTATTTATTTTGATAAGAATAAATACCTGTGTGTATAATACACCTCTAAAAATAATGCATTATTTTTTTACAAATTTATTAACATAAAAAAGGTTGTAGTAAGTCAATCATAAAATATAGACATATGCTGTCGCGGACTTTATTATAGAACTCTTAATGCTGAACAATCCTGTCATACATGATTTTTGTGTAACTTAAGCGGTTTCCGCAGCGTACGCAGCGGAAGCTTTCAAAAGGAATATCTTTCTCCCGTTTTCGCAACATTATTTATTTCTGCTGTCGTCTTATGAGTCGTATCTTTATGTTATATAGCCTAAAGCCTTTCTCGATAAATGGACTATCCAACGTAAAAATAATTTTTCAAATCGGGCCAGTAGTTTTTGAGATTAGCGCGTTCAAACAAACAAACAAACAAACAAACATACAAACAAACTCTTCAGCTTTATAATATTATAAGTAATAAGTAATAATAAGTAATAAGTATAGATTAGCGCACGCGCACGTTGTCCTTAAGCTGCGAACATTATTTTGGTGCGGAGTTATGTTAAAACTGTGATAGCTCCTAAGATATTTATTGGAATCAAATGATATATAGGGCAACTTGGTTCTTAATGAAACGCTCGTGATGATGAATGTAATTATTTTGATAAGAATAAATACCGTGTGTATAATACACCTCTAAAAATAATGCATTATTTTTTTACAAATTTATTAACATAAAAAAGGTTGTAGTAAGTAAACCATAAAAGATAAACATATGCTGTCGTGAACTTTATTATAGAACTTTTAATGTTGAACAATCCTGTCATACATGATTTTTGTGTAACTTAGCGGTTTCCGCAGCGTATGCAGCGGAAGCTCTCAAAAGGAATATCTTTCTCCCGTTTTCGCAACATTTTTCATTTCTGCTGTCGTCTTATGAGTCGTATCTTTATGTTGCCTAAAGCCTTCCTCAATAAATGGACTATCCAACGTAAAAATATTTTTTCAAATCGGGCCAGTAGTTTTTGAGAATAGCGCGTTCAAACAAACAAACAAACAAACAAACAAACTCTTCAGCTTTCTAATATTAGTATAGATTTAGTAATATATTTTTGTAAGAACCCGTGTGTATAATTTGCTTATTCATTGTCTTCTAATAAATTTTCGACCAAAAATCATTTGGAACATTGATGCGAGTAATTAAAAAATAGAGCTCCTGGACTGGCAGCAGTGTAATTTTACACGAATCATTTAGGGCTTTATACGAGTATCATCTTTCACTGCGCTCGGAGGCGCTATGTAAATGAAGTCCCTAAGAATTGTATATCGCATCCAGTAACAAAGAAGTCTGTGTTCCATTCCGCCATGATTGCACGTTGCAACTGTGACGTCTACCGTCCGAATGAAGGTACGACTACGATGCTTGTCATTGCCAGCATTCCTTGTCAAAGTATGGCATCCTCATATTTTGCCCAGTGTGATATTCAAATATGGAGTTGAAATCTGCTTCAACGCAGTGGCTGGAATGATTTGAAATCATTAACTCGTACCGAAAAATATTTAATTTAAACATAAATGTTAAAGAAAATGAAAGGATTTTATTAATGAATTAAAGATTTCCCCTTTGCAGGATTTTTTTATTAGGAGAGTGTCTTTTAAGATTTGGTAAAGATCAAAGATCATCAAGATGCGGTAAAATACATCGTTATAAAGAGCAATTTTGATACATAATAAATGTACTATGAACTATTGAATAATTCTTGAACCTACGACATCTTGAATGGAGATATACTTGTAGTCACTTTTTTCAGAAGTTAGTTTACCCGTGACCACAAACTCCTTTTTTATAAATATAGCTACTAATGTGTTCTCGCGGAGCTCTCAGTGTAGGTACATCCGCGATCACAACAATTAGTTCATTTTTATGTTAGGGGATCGTTTTTTTTCGAAGTTGAGTAGTTTTTACGTTTTTTTTTTATTCTTTGAGGTGGTTTAAAATTCAAGTTATATAATTGAGAAAACATTAAGGGTTGAGTTTACGGTGATGTTTTAAGATAAATTAAAGGGATTTATTTTAAGTTTGTTGCAGACCTTGACGTGATCGAGCCGTTTTAAAGTGTTCAAAACGTCGTCGGGATATAAAATTCAATCAATATCCGCATAAATAATCGAAGTTTTTAGGAGATATACTTTACAATATTAGCACTTACTTCTGGGATCTCACATAATGATTTCCAATATAGTTGTACTCATTAAGATAAATTGTTAAGAGTTGAGATGAGATTCTTGGTATTCGCAAATAATGCCTCTTGTCTAAGACGCTTGAAATTATTTCAACCATCATATTTTCCAAGGCTAAGATTCTTCATCTATTCTAAGTGGACGTAAAGTACAGTAATGTACTTGTAAAATAAAACAAAACATACCCCTGGGTTCTTAGGAATTTAATTTAGCTCAACATGAAAGTTTTGTTTAGTTTAACTTTCCGAACTTCAACAATTTACCAATTTTAATTACTTGGGCAGTTAGTTTTTTATTCATAAATATGCTTAATTAATAATATGATGAATAAATGAAGTTGCGACGTGGTTTTGATGGTATTCATTACTGTATACTCACACTTTTTTAATCAGGCAATCTACCTGTCAAGAAAGTCAATAAATATAATTAACTTTTAGAAGATGATATCGTTACTAATTAAATTAATTTATTTTCTTTAAAACCTACTATTTTTAATGCTAATTAACAAAATATAGATCGGTAAATGACGGAATTTGATGTTAGCGTTTAAGAAATACTTTGATCAGATCAGCGAAATTTGGATAGAGGAAACTGTAAAACTATTTCACATGCTTGTGTAGCAGACATGTGAAATTCCAATTCCTGATAACCTTCAACACCCGGGCGGTTGCATGGGACCGCATAACAATAGAACACCTATTGTGTCTCGTTCACATACGCTTAAGGGATTAAAATCAATCACTATCCTTTTAAATACTGTTTTCTATGTTACATTATTATTCACTGAAAACAAATAATAGTTACTCTGAAACTTTTCGCAATTAATAATCGCCCTAATTCAACCGTGAAAGAAAATTCAACGCTCGTTTCCGTAATATTTAATTTACAATAAACTTGTATCGTCAGAAGCCGATTACATATCTCGATCACCAACGTAATGCAATTTCTACTGACGTCACCACATTATTTGTTGTAACAACTACTAAAGTACTAAGCACTTATAATATTCAACAGCGCTGCCAACTAATCTACTTGGGCTCTCTCTTGTCTTTTTTATACTGGTTTGACAGAGTTTAGGATGTCTACACATTATGTAGTAGCACCGGTCGTTATATATGATGTCCCTGTGTATATGAGGACCTTTGTATGAATCCTACACGTGCCGCTGCCCGCTGCGCCATTATGTGTAAAATACGGTTATCGTTGGAATAGACCTGTTATGCATCTCCCTTGCCTTTCGCTCCCACGCTCGCCACCCGCATTCGTCCATTTCATGTCAATACGGTTCAATAACACTTTTCTTTGCAAGCTTAACCGCGCAGTGAAGGGCCATTCTAACGATACCTAGGACAAACAGCCATAACACACACAAATGTGCATTTTTCTCATCACTTTATAGCTCTCACTAGATGGCGTCAGGATATTTAGAAACATTTGTTTTTTCACATTGATGAAAAACCATAGACAAATAAAAAAGTGCATAAGTTAATGTTTTTTTCGACATAATAAAGTCTTTTATTTACTAAAGGTACACAAAAATATTGTTTTACTGTTTATTATTTACGTTGACGAAAAGAATTACCCTGTGCTGTAATACTACTATAAAGTTTCCAAATTTTGTTCCAAAAGTGACGCTTACGCGATCTTTTGATGATATAAATGTCTAGTGACAAAATAACTGCTCATTGCAATCACGTCGCTATCGCTTCGCAAGTAACGCAATAGCTCAGCTATAAAGAACTCTGATTTTTAATTAGATAGACCAAAATGACATTTGGTGGGATGCCACTTTTTCGTAATATAAAAATAGTGATGTGCCTAAATATTCGACAAATTCAATTCTGATTCAAATATTGCTTGTAAATGATTATAAAACAATTAATTGGATATAGTTTTAATTTGTGTTGTGCAGAAAATTATTTGCATAAAATAAAATAGTTATGTATTACAAAAAAAAAAACAAGTTTTGTTTTAAGATCATGTTACCTGCAAAAAATTATCATAATTTCTAATAGTGTATTTAAAGAAAGTAGATAGTCAAAATAGGTTGAAGTCATACAAAATATTGGTATTGCATGTGAAGGAACTTAATTTTTTTACCTATTAGAAAATTTTATTTATGTATTATTACGTTTCTTTGTAATTGTGTTCAACGTTTTACATGTATTATTTATCAAAACAAGTAGAATCACGAAATTGAAAAATCGTATCACAAATTCTATTTATCATTTACAATTGCATTGTTACAACACTATTGCACTACGCTTGCAACATTAAAAAATAAAAAGTGCGATTGGAGCCATTTTGGTCTATCTAATTAAAATCAGAGTTTAGTTTCCCGCCAAATGCAACAAAATGGCGGCGGCCTGTCCAGCAGTAAGTAATGAGGTCGTTAATTTGTCGCTGTCTCGTGTCAGTGGGTATGTCAGCATAATCCGCAAAACGAGCCTGTATGGCAGTGGCATTGAAAAAGTTTGCGAGATATTCCTTAATACGGTTATAAACGTCTATTTATGCTATAAGCCTGCGTTTAATAGTTAATTATCAGATATTTCATACGTGACTATGTCATCGCGTGGTCGAATTCGAATCAACCGCTTTGATTGGCTGGCACAAGTTTCTCAACAAATTGCATCTCGTAAGAAGTAAATGTTTGAAAAACTACTCATTATATAAACGTAAGACCTCTTATTACCTGCGTCTTTTAGTATCGATGCTGCATTTCGTTAACACACAGCGCTACTTTTAGAGTTACAACTACAGAAGCTGGAAATTAACAAATTATGTGCTGTATTTTGGCGACTGCATCGATACAGTCGCGGTTCTGCATCGAAGCTAACGCGCGACTGCATCGATGCTAAATGTCGCCGTGTGTAAGGGATCTTAGTTGTGACGTATTGTAGTTTAACTGTAAACATATATTATAATATTAAAGCACACTCTATAATAAAATTTGTACATTCATGAAAAGTTCTACCTTTATTAAACTGCCACCCGTAATAAACCCGCAGCCAAATACTTTTACAAAGCGTTTTAACCCAAAATCTGTTCTAAAACCAAGTCTACACTCTAACAAACGACGAAAATTAAGCTCCTCTGCACCTGGGCCATTATCACAGGCGCATGTGCAATATATTAGTGTAATACCGCCTTTAATTGAATCTCTTAGGAACAAACGCTCGTGTGCTGACATCGCTGATTGTAAATTGGAATTCCACTGTGAATCAGTTCTATAGATCCTCTAATAGTTTTAGAGCTGGATTTAAATCTGGTTGGAGGTATACTGCAAATTGCATTAGGTATTATGGGTATTTTTTTATTACATGGGTGCGCTCTAATTTTTATCTTTTTAGCAAGGTATTTTTTCACATACGTACAAATACGAGTAATAATAAATAATAATAAATATTTGACATCATCACATACATTGCTCCGATCCCAAGCCAAGTAGCTAAAGCACTTGTGTTATGGAAATCGGAAACAACGGTGGTACCACAGCACCCAGACCCGAGACAATAATAGAAAAGATCGTGTTGAGGCTAAGTGTGGTGAAGAGAGTCTCCTATGCGGTGGTGGTAAATGAGAAGTCTTGGGTCTTTATAATAAATACTTTACTGGTGCACCAAATCCATAATTATAACAATGGTTATGAGTGGTCGGGAAGCGCAGCGGTTGACGACTACCTGATTTACATCGCGAGCCTCGAAACTGCTACGAATGCAAAACTGTAGCGTCATCGAGCCGCTACAAGCGTTTTCTACATTGACCCGACCGGGAATCGAACCGGGAACCTCACGAGATGGCGACGCTTGAAACTAGCGTGCTAGCCACTCGACCACAGAGGTCGTATACGACGAGTATATATATATACCTATTTTCACTACATAGAGTGAAGTACTTGATGTAAACGTGACACTAAATAGTTTCAAATAAGTATGTTCGAGGTCTCTGCTGCCTCACTGAAACGACCTGTGTCGTCCCACGCGCTAACTCAAACTATAGAAATGTACGCGGGTTGCCCGCCGCTTCATAGAGCGTCGTGCTGAGCGACACCCACTGCAACTCAGTCGTGTTTTACTAGTTACAAAAAGCAAACGTGTGTATTGTTTGTAATAATGGACGAATTCATTGACATTTTACTTGAAGATAGTTACTATTTAAAAAGTAAATCATTTATCGCTTCACCCACGGTGTCAGTCGCGGCGTTGCACACCGCTTCAGCCGCCGCGTCCTTCGCGGCGTCGCCGGTCGCTTCATTTGCCGCGTCCAACACGAAGACATGTAACGCTACAACTCAAACTTGCGAAAGCGCATTTCCTTGAACACTGCAAACTTCACCGTATAGTATGTTTGTGTTTCTGGCGGCCCGCTTCGCGCAACGTGACGCTCGCGCGTCTCTTTGCAAGAGGCGTTAATAAACGATTCCATATTACACCAAAACGGGGATCATTTCATTTCATTCGTATAAAAGGCCACGCAAATTGTTAATAATAAATTGAGGAGCTCGTAGCGCAGTGGTAGCAGCAATTTGGTAGTGATAGTGAAGTGAAGCAACCTACAGCGCAGGCGTGTTTGGATGGGTGACCATTCCGACCATATAGTGACGTATATCACGAGCATCTCCGTGCTTCGGAAGGCACGTTAAGCCGTTGGTCCCGGCTAATATTGGTTGATATTAGTCGTTAAGCCTAGTCAGAGGCCTTATGGGTGGCTTGATAACTTCTGACGGTAGGGTTACTCGCTTTCTTAGCAAACACCCCTCCACCAATTGTCACTGAGCCCGTGTGGTAGAGTATGGCTCGTACTACCTAATAGTTGAGGCCTTAAAGGCCTTTGCCCAGCAGTGGGACTAAATAATTAGTGATTTTGGTTCTTAAGGCGGTTCGACAGCGGTGACCTCAAATGTACCATCACATAATCCCAAATCATAATTCCGGAGTTCCCTAAAATAACATTGCAAGTATAATCGCTTATTTAACTTCCGAATCGACTTCGAAGATCAAAGATCTATTTCAAGGTAGCAAACACCATAAATCAAAATGAATCTGGCGTAATTGCTATACTTCTACGCATCTGCAATGGCCGATAGATCTTGTATCCTGCCGTTTGGTTTTCCTTTCAGTATGATAGCCGCCCTTATAGTTTTAGACCGGTTACGGTCGATCTATATAATGAAGTCGTAGTAAGGTCGTGGACACTGCCGCCTATTCACTTTCGCACGAGAGTCGTTTGCACACACCACACAAATACGGGCGTAGCTTCAAACGAAAGGAAAGTTAGGAGCAAACGATTTTGGCTCTTATAATAAAGTAGTAATGGGGCGGTATCCTCGGCCGATGTGCTGCTGTAAACTACACAAAGCCAGTTTTAATATTAAGAGATGATTTTCCTAACGTCAACTAACACTTATCAGACCGAATAAGTATACAACGACCGATTTTTAATTGCAATTTACATAAATGATTGCTGTCAAGTAGATAACGTTTTGAAATTAAGCGTATTGTATTTTATTCGACGAGTATTCCTTATCTGATGTTGGAAAAATAAGACGTAATAAAGTTAAGTTTATTCTGTTAGCCGTTTGGTGTGTAGTGGTTAGCGCTTCTGACTACTATGCCTGCGGTCGTGGGTTTGAATCCTGCAAGGGGCAGATTTTGGTGTTTGTTCCTGTTGTTTGGTATAAGTATTTATTGGCGACGCCCCATCGTAATCGTGTCTGGTATTCGTAACACAAGTAAGAAAACTGCTTACTTCGAAACGCGTTGCTTATATTTTTCTTTCTATTTATATTAGTTACCTAGGTGCTGTCATATTCAGCGCGTCTAGCACTCTGTCTTATAGTAGATACTTTCACTGTGTCTCATAGATATTTAAAAGCCGCAACAAAGTATAAACGGAAAGTTCTAGAATCTAGACTGGAACTTTTGAATCTTCGCCTAAGTTAAACGGCTGGAAGTTTGTTTTGACAGGTGCATCGCTGTGGCCGAGTGATAAGACAACTCGGAATACTGGGGTAAAGTAGATAGACGGAGGAGCACTTAAAAATTTAATTAAACCTGTCTGACTGATTGTAAATAGAGACAAAAAAATGGCATGAAATCATAATAAAGGTTCAGAAAATAATATTATGCAATAAACCTCATCTCAGCACAAGCACACAGCAATAAAACCGGCCAAATGCAAGTAGGACTCGCTCACTAAGGGTTCCGTGCCAACTTTAACTCAATTAGAGATCCACTTCCACTTAGCCAAAATATCACAATATTTTGTTGACAGCAAATACAACTTTGTTTTTCATAGTATTTCTATAAATAATAAAGTTATGTTTGCGGTTATTGAAAATATGCTCTATCTTAAAAACTGATAGTTCGATATCGTTCAAACCAACATCTACATCATGTATTTTTTTCAAAATTTACACTCGCTTAGTTTAAAAGTTAGATGGGGGAGGACACACATTTTACCTAGACTTTTAGAGAAAATGGTTTGAGGAACCTCATTGTCATTTTAATAGATCATAGACATTCTATGCTACACGCATAGTTTTGACATATTTTTTTTGTTTTAGTTTCGTGTATGGGGTCCCCTCCTTAAATGTCATTATTTTGTATGGTTTGAAGGAGAATCGTAAAGCGGTTAACAGGATACTTCTTCCTGCCAAATTTCAATAGTGTGATGCTTATAGTTTCAGAATAAAGTGGCTGTGACATACGGACAGACTTACAGACAGACAGACAGATTGACTAAACTATAAGGGTTCCGTTATTTGCCATTCGGCTACGGAACCCTAAAAATAAGCTTTGTGATACGGCTATGACGATACACGAGCCTTATTTTAATAAGGTTTAAGGTTCGCGGTGAATATTAATTTAAGGAAAAATAAAAATAATTCCTGCAACACCGTTAATAAGTAAATCAATACCTTATGTCAGTTTGACATTAAATAAACAACGTTTTGCAAATAATTTATTATTGCAACTATTAAATTAAATTCCACAAGAATTCCCAGCCAATTCAGTAAAATACAAAATCGGAAAATATAAAAACATATTATCTTGAAGGATAGATAAATAAATAGATTCCATGCATGTAAGTAACAAAATTTTGCAACGTGTTTCTATGTGCATAAGAAGCTAGATATTCAGTGTCTGTTTATGATTTCATGATTTAAATATAATATTCAACTAGTCATTAATTTAGTTGAGTTTATATCGGGTTCTCACTTAATAAGATCCGAGCCCCTCATGTATTGCAGAACTATTTAAAAACAAGTTTTCAGCAGATTACAGTTAAAAAGACTTAAAAGACAGAGCAAGAACTTACAAATCCGAAAAACGAAACCAAAACGAGCGCATAAAGATGCAGGAGACATGTGAAGTGCATTAAGAATGATTTATAATAGCTTTTTCAATTATTTTCAGGACTTTTTCACGAATTGCTGCAGTTGAAAGTTTGAAGGAGTGACAAAGCAATAATTGCAGTACAATAAAAAATGATAGTGTAATAATTTAATTGAAAACCACAAAATACCTTCTAATAAACGATTCTACGTTATTCCCTCTAATCGATGGTTGCCTGGAAGAGATCAGTCCCAGCGACAAAACCGCCAATATTGTACTACTTATGATTTTATTGAAATGTTTTTGTTTCTTGTGAATGTGTCCTTATTTGTGCAATATCCTTTATTATTATTATTATTATCATTAAATGCGAATCATTCCAGAATCTTTTATTTATCGTTTCTCATACGTTATGTATATAGTAACAGAAAGTCGCGTTTGTTACAGTACTAATAACTCCGGACGGGGGCACAATTTTCATTATTTAGAGTTAGTTAAATTCGTCGTCGCGCCGAATAGGACATACGACAGCTATCATTATAAAATGCTTTTGTATTTAATGTTAGTTTGATAACTATTTATCACTAATTCATCGATGCAACCTAGAACTTTTCTGTCCTAATGACTGTCCTTTGCGATATGTACTCTGCCCATTGCTGCGACTTTTTTAAACATTGTTGCACTCGCGCGTGTTGAAAATGCGCTTCAGCATCGGGACTCACGCAATGAACAGATTTAATATAGCATCGATGCAGTTGGCGTTGGTATGGATGCAAACGCCAAAATTCAGTACATAATTTGTCAATTTCCAGCATTATCATCGCGACTGCATCGATGCTGCATCGCGACTGCATCGCTGCTAAAAATCACAGAGTGTAAAGGGTCTATAGTTTCACTGGTCTAAGTTCGTTGCGATCGCAGGACCACACTGGATGCAACCCGCAAACGATTACTGTAGAAAACTGTGGTGGAGGCCTATTTTAGCTTATAGAATGATGATGGTGACGTAAAAGTATTCGCTGAGATAAAAACCATCCAAATGCGACGGAACCGTAAATAACATAAAAAAATAAACAAGAACTCAAGAGCTTTAGAAGCTGTTATATATAGTAGTCTACCTTTTAGCTTTATTAATGAGAGCCAAATAAGGCTTGCAAATAGTGATCGAGTGTTCTAGTGGTTATAAACTTTCTTTTTAAAATTGTTGCCTCCCATCGTGCATTATTGTCTCAAATATACTTTAAAAATATAATTTCAAGTAAAGGTGCAATATTATAGATTGTTTTATCAGCTACATTACTAATTACTTCTTAAGTGCCTTAAAATTCGAGGTAATGTAGGTAAGAAGGTACGTAAATTAAGTAGTAAATACGTTGTAAAAATATCAATTATGGAGTTAAATAACGGAATTCCGACGGGATTTCCTATTTTCTTATTATTCAACCCTCAACACAATTTGTTGTATACATCATTGGAATTGTTATGAGGCTTTTGAAAATAATAATAAAAAATACTGCATTATTTTAACCTTATTACCGCACAAATGCGACAACTGGGCCACTAGTATTAAATAAAATAATTTCTAGTTACTTATCTTTTTTCGACGATAATGAAAATGACATTAGAAAACTGTGCTTGCGAGATTGACATTTGTAAAAATTGCAAGTAGTCCCGACGAATGCAGTTATCGTCAAAATTAGCCGTATTCAAATACAAATCCTAAGTAAAGGAAATGTATGAAAATTATTTAAAAGCATCATAATCTATTAAAAAGCATGTCTCTAGAAGTTAGTTCCTAGAAGTATCCGCAAGAGGCTCTTTACATTCGAAAACATAGTAACACCGTATATAGGAATTAAACACTTGAGTAAAGGTAAAAATACATAGAAAAATCTTTTGATTTTTTCTAACATAATTCTAGCATAATTTTCGATTATTCTGCTAAGATGAGCTTTTTCAGATTTTTATTACCCTCGATAGCGTTATCGTCAACATCTGTCAAAATTAGTGTGTCGAGTCCTGCAAATTTGCGTTGTCGGCGTATCGACTGTCAAAACACGGTGTCGAGTCTCGCAATTCACGAGTTACTCGAGTTAGCATACGTCACTTCGCGACGAAACTACCACGCCAGTGTCGGAAGTCTCGACATAGTTCCCTGTAAAACCACCAGGTGGCGCTCGAAAATGCCGTAATAAAATTAGTGTTTTCGTGTATTTATTGATCGAGAAGAATTTTCGAATGAAGCTTAAAAATAACAAATATTTTTTTAAGATTTATTAAACATACAAGCTACATAAGTTAAAATGATATTTAATGAATTAGAAAATCATAAAATTTAAATTGTCTACGCGAAATGTCAAAAATGTTGCATCAGACTTCGCCCGCAGAGTTTTAGCTTCGCTGCGTTGTTTGAGCAAGATACGATCTTCGTGCACGATAAATGATTGATTTTGGGACGGCGTATCTCTGGCGAAATGCGGCTTTGGTCGGTGACTGAAAATCAACGCTGTGTAAGCCTGTACTGTGACTTACAAAAAACAAGCTGTCTGTTATCATTAAGTACCTACCTCTCTCCATTTGTACAGGCATTAAATATTTTGATACTAATTGTGACGATGCCGACCTTTACGATTAGTATCAAAATTTTTAACAGTTTTTAGGGTTCCGTAGCCGAATGGCGAAAAACGGAACCCTTATAGTTTCGTCAAGTCTGTCTGTCTGTCTGTCTGTCCGTCCGTATGTCACAGCCATTTTATTCTGAAACTATAAGCATTACACTGTTGAAATTTGGTAGGCAGATGTATCCTGTTAACCGCTTACGAAAAATAATCCTGTTATACGCTTATAAAAAATTATCTCTAATAAGGGCTCCTATACATGAAACTAAAACCAAAAAAATTTTTTTTGTCAAACCTATGGATAGGGACTTTTAAATGATATTGAGGTTCCTAAAACCATTTTCTTTTAAAGTCTAACGTTTCATAGCTATCTGCTTCCAAAGTGGTAAAATGGGCGTCCCCCCAACTTACTTCTAAACCAAGAGAGTGTAAATTTTGAAAAATATTTATAACATAGATCGTAACAGATACTTTCAACAAAAATTGGTTTATACGAGATCGAACGAGTGGTTTTTGAGATATAGCATGTTTTCAACCGCAAACATAACTTTGTTCTTCATACAAACACTATGAAAAACAAAGTTATATTTGCAGTCAACAAAATATTGTGGTATTTTACTAAGGGCCGATTGTTCAATGGTCAAAACTTATCAGACTGATAAATTATAAAGCGACAGATTATAAAAAATGACAGTTACGTATGATTGCTGACAATTATGTGACGTTTTCAAATTAGCCATATTGTATTCATAAAGATGAAATAAGAAACCAAAAATTTGCGCACGGGCGGGACTTGAACACATTTTTGGTTTCTTAATTCATCTTTATGAATATGAAATATGACACTGTGAGTGTTAAAAACATTCTAAAGCCATATTGTATTTTGTTCGACGAATATTTCTTATCTGACTATTGAAAAATCAGCCCTAAGTAGAAGTAAGTGGATTCCCTAATTCACTTAAAGTTGGCACGGAACCCCCACTGCGCGAATCCGACTCGCACTTGGCCGGGTTTTTTTTTACCCCCAATGCATATTCAACACTGGAGTCTTAGCACATAATTTGGTCACTGACTAAAATTTCAGCCTTCGTTAGAGCCCGGCCGCAAAGATAAGAAGACGCTAACGCGCGCGTGTGTCCTCTGGCAACCGTTGTATTGCACTCTAGTGATTTGCTGCCCCGTCGTCTCTCCCGTATAACGTCCCTTCCCGTAAGTTCCAGTGACGTAGAAGGCTCCAAAGTCGAAAGTCAGCGGGAAACAGTGGGAGTTCGGACCGTTGGCGGTCGACGGAGCGGAGATAGTAGCTGAAAGCCAGCGCGACAGCGTGGTCGTTAGGTAAGGGCATAGTCGGCAGCGAGGAAGTGTAGGACAAAAGTTGCTTGACGACCGAAACTCGCGGACCATGGCACGGAGGTAGAAACCGAGTGTATGCGCGTGCAAAGCAGGGTGGTTGATTTTCTCTTAGGGAAGTGGGGATGGTTGGGCTTGCTTGTGGTATATAGACTGTCTCGTGATAGTAAATTAAATCTTTAGATGATAAACAATTATGTAGGTAATCTAGAAATAAGGGACGCCTTGAATGATATTATATCCTGGAGCGACTTAATTTTGCGATATTTAACATGTTGTTGAAACTGCTGTGTACTACTTATTAGGTACCATTAGCTACAATAGTTCACTGTCAGTCATTGAACTAGTATTACTAGTGTATGGAATAAATTTTGTGCTCCAGGAATTGACGCCACTTGTCATCAACTCACACAGATGGTTTAATATAGAAAAATTAAATTTCAAGAAATGCGTTACAATGTGACTTGGCATAGCTTCGCTATACACAGTAGATAATAACAACTCATTGCTGTCAGTGGTATAACTTAACTTTGAATAAAGGCGGCGGACATGATCGGGAAAGAGCAAAAATGCTAATTTTTAAAGCATGAAATACAGTACTTCTCACTTTGATCTGATAATACACAGTCTGGCCATAAATACTGTTAAAATTAAAAACAAGAAAGATATTACATTTGAATTTGGAATCTGTCATATTTATACGATTGCTCATTGTGTTTTCTAATTTCGGCGCCAATACAATTTATAATATTTTGCGATATCAAAATGGAGAAGGGTGATGAAACGAATCACTGTGATTGCATTACACAAAGTTGATATGGAGCCAAATGTATTTTTTAAAACTCTCCATACGCTTGGTATTAGTCAAATGTTTGTGTACCGGGCTATCAATAGATACAATGAGACCTGTTTGTGACAGAAAAAGATCTGGCCGTCCACGTAGTGTTCGTACGAAAAAGGTGGTCAAAGCAGTAAGAGAAAGAATTCGCAGAAAGCCTGTCCGAAAGCAAAAGATTTTATCTCGGGAGATGAAGATAGCACCTAGAACTATGTCGCGTATTTTAAAAGATGACTTAGGACTTGCAGCCTATAAGAGACTGGTAATTTAAAAGAATAGGGTGGTAAAATCGAAAAAAACTGCTAAAGCGGTACGCAAAGGGAGGTCACAGAATTTTTTGTTTACGGATGAGAAAATCTTTACAATTGTGCAACATTTTTACAAACAAAATGACCGTATTTATGCTCAAACCTCTAAGGAAGCTTCCCAATTAGTCGGCAGAGTGCAACGTGGGCATTACCCGACTTCAGTGATGGTTGGGTGGGGTTATAGCTATTAGCTATGAAGGAGTGACTGAGACATATTTTTGTGAAAAAGGAAGGTATCGAAACATCGGCACAAGTGTATCAAGATACCATTCTTGAGAAGGTAGTTAAGCCCTTTAACAACACCATGCTCAATAACCTAGCATGGTCTTTCCAACAAGACTCGGCGCCGGGTCATAAAGCTCGGTCTACGCAGTTTTGGATAGAAGCGAACGTTTCGGACTTCATCTGAGCTGAAGACTGGCCGTCGTCTAGTCCCGATCTTAATCGGCTGGATTATGATTTATAGTCAGTTTTAAAGAGTATGGCTTGCTCTAACCGCCATGATAATTTGGAGTCCCTAAATTATCCATACGATTGGCAGTGAAGAATTTTCCCATGGAAAGAGTGCGTGCTTCTATTGATAACTGGCCTCAACGTTTAAAGGACTGTATTGCAGCCAATGGAGACCACTTCGAATAACCTTTTTATATTTTAAATTTTAAAATTAACACACTGTAAAAGTAATAAATATTATTTGCATTTAAAAAAAAAAAAACTTTGTGACAATAATTATGGCAAGACTAGGTATAATTCATTTCCCATTTCAATTCCCTTATTCTTTTAACCGCCGACTCAAAAAGGAGATTTATAAGATTAAGATGTCTGTCTGTGCATCTGTCTGTGGTATCGTTATTATCGTATAGTTTTTTTGTGTCACATATATTTTTTCTCGCTGTGGGCTCGCGTGCTGGCTGACCGCTGGAACTCTCCGCTGATGCACCGATGGCCGCTGGCTGATGCACTGCTAATTTGTAATAACGAGGGCGAGAATGGCAGCACCTATTCTTTAATACAGTCCGCTTTTTATTTTACTATTATATTATTATTTGACGACCTCCGTGGTCGAGTGGCTAGCACGCTGGTTTCAAGCGTCGCCATCTCGTGAGGATTCGGGTTCGATTCCCGGTCGGGTCAATGTAGAAAACGTTCTTTTCTATATTGTCTCGGGTCTGGGTGTTGTGGTACCACCGTTGTATCCGATTTCCATAACACAAGTGCTTTAGCTACTTAGCTTGGGATCGGCGCGATGTATGTGATGTTGTTAAATATTTATTTATTTATTATTTGCTATCGATAGGACCCTAACAGTATCACTAGAACTTTTCATAACTTGTTTCTGTATTACTAGCCAACGAATGGCCCAGTTTGAAGTCCTTATAGAAAATGATAATAGAGAGATTACCTCAATCTTGTGTATTCAGTGTACTTTGAACTTAAAGGGTTTTGTTGGAGTTGCGTTTGTCAATATCCCTGCGATCCGGTAAGGCTATCATCAGAGGCAGTGATGAGGAGTTTAAATAAGGTTTAGGATCGGTCAGTGTTCGCGTTCAGAGGGATCGGAGGGATTGAGCAAAATAATAGGATATTTTTGGGGAAATCACAAGTTTTATCTTGCGACGTAAAATGAAAACTAACAAAATTCAAACGTGTCAAAAATAATAAAAAAGAAATATTCAAAAACAATATTATATCTAGAACGGAGATTGGTGTGCCACAGTAAAAATATAAGTGAACCCTAAGGGCTTGTACTTAATTTCATAAATACGAGCTTAAATGACCTTGGCTTGTAACTTTGAGATTAATTAATGTGACTTTGAAGCTGAATATTAACATATTTTGATTCTGATGACATCGCGACACAAACTCCCGAATTACGTTCAATAAACATCAAAATACGATAAGTAACAGAAGGCACATCAAAATACGATAAGTGTCAGTTAAAATTTCTTTTGATGGCACGAGTAGTTGGTTTTTGAAACTGTATTCGATGTGTATGAAGTAGGTGGTGGGGGAACCCGAATCGATGATTGCTTTGCTGTGGCAAAAAAACGTCGTTGGAGGACGTTTGTTACCATTTCTCTAGCAATTTTAGTACATATTTTACGTATATTATATTATTTAGTAAAAGTCGACACTTTTCGTTAACTTTAATAAATAGAATAAATGAATAATATAATATTTCATTGAAATAACTTTGGTTTATTAACCCTTGGACAGCCAGAGCGCCCGATGGTGGGCGCTGAGCATGAGTTTCGCGATTTTACCAAGCGCCCACCTGTGGGCGCTTTTTAATTACTTTTTTGCAAAAAAAAAATGGGTGTATAAATGCTTATTCCTTGGGCATGTTGACCTTTATGAGTAAAAAACAGCTGAAAAAATAAATGACGGCCAGTCATTTGTCATTTCAACGTTTGTAACACAGTCCTCGCGCACGGACCCATTACAATTCAAGTGAGTCATTGATTTTAACATAGACATATTCATAAAGATGAAATAAGAAACCAAAAGTTTGCGCACGGGCGGGACTTCAACCATAATTATCATAAGAAACCACAAATTTCGCAGGATCGGACTGACAGCACGGTAGCTCTATTGGTAAGAGCGTTTGGCCCGGTCTGCCAAAAGGTTGCTGGTTCAAATCCCGCCCGTGCACAAATTTTTGGTTTCTTATTTCATCTTTATGAATATAAAATATGACACTGTGAGTGTTAAAAACATTCTAAAGCAATAGACATATTATTTTTAATCGCAAAAGATTAAAAAATGGCAACAAGTTACAAAAATTCACTGAGTATAAACATTAATTCCGCTGCTTTCTCACTTATTTATAGCTCTTGTTGGTTTGTGACGGCTTTTTGGACGGTCCTTTTGCTGATAATGATGACTATCATCATCATTATCAGCAAAAGGACGTCCAAATATCTCTACCAAAGTAGCGACCGGGTGAAAGCAATCTGCATCCAGTATGATCCTACGATTTGTGCAAAGTCGTGTCCATCTTGTTTGTGGACGTCCTACGCTGCGTTTTTGGGCAAAAGGTCTTCAATCTAGAACAAAGGCCATCAGTTCTCCGCGCTGTTCGGTTTATGGATTGTCACTTCTGAACACATTATCAACTCTATATCAGTGGTCAAACTTGGGAATTGATGATTGAATACCTACGTCCCAAGTTAACATCTTGCGGACGGCTCTATCGGTTAAGCCGCGGCAAATTGATTTATTATTACGATGATTAACACGGATCACCGAGTTTGCGATGCAAATATGCTGATATTTGTTTGAGATTCTGGTGAAAAATAGATATGACAACATGGACTCGGTGGCAGAACCTCATTATAGTATAGGAAAAGAGGACAGTACTATATAATAGACAACCTGATTTCTGTACAATTCATCTGTTTTGAATGCGATCTATTCATAAAAAAATATAAAAAACAGGCTAAGTGCGAGTCGGACTCGCGCACTGCAGGTTCCGTGTCAGATTTAACTGAACTAGGAATCCTCTTACTTCCACTAAGCCAAAACACCACAATATTTTGTTGACAGCAAATATAACTTTGTTTTTCATAGAGTATGTATGAAAAATAAATTTATATATGCGGTTGTTAAAAATGTACTGTATCTCAAAAAATACTGATACGATACGATGAAAAGCCGTGGGGGAGGTTCAGCAGTGGAAGTTATTTGGCTGATAATGATGATGATGATGATGATGAATGACGATGATTTCGTTCAAACTTATTTTCGTTGAAAGTATTTGTAAAGATCTACACTATTTATTATTATTGGTTTCGTTTTTTGCCCTATGGCTACGGGACCCTAAGAATGAAAGAAATATTATGTAGTTTAGATTGGACCCATGTTTAATACTAGGAGTATGTCTAACGTTTAACCAAATAAATTTAACCACTTATCAACTCATGTTACGAACGGGAATAAAATAAACGCTTGTGAAACGAGTTGCGACAGTTTCACGAAACATTTATGCAATTAAATGTTATTGAATTGTCATGTTCATGAACGCAAAACATTTCGTAGCTACTGTAATTTTTTTTATTTTATTACATTTGTAGCAATTAATAATACAATTTATGTTAACATTTTACGGTATCATGAACATGAAATATATATTTTTAATTCAATTGGAATAGGTTCGATACATTCGATCATACCTGAGACTGAGCGTTCTAAAGATACGTACCTAAAACAAAAACGTATAATCATTAATTATATCACAAAACTGAATGTAGGTAATTAAGACAATCTGAATTATGTAAATTTACAAAATATTTTATCAAATATATCGATATTATAATTCGCCAACTCAGACACTTGTGCCAGATTTATATAAAATGTTTTATTGCACATTTGTACGATGCAATGCAATGGTCACATCGCTTATTCGTGCGATGATCGCATCATTGCGTTATATAAATGTAAAAGATCTAACCATTCTTAAAGGGAACAGCACCGTATCAACTCGAGGCGTTCAGTATTCTTCGTACGATAGTGGACGGCGTACGAGTCGAATTTTAAAGAAAAACTGCAAATCGATGTACAATTGAGCTGTTTCGGCATGTTTCGGAGTGGAGCACGGTCAGTCATTCGTGCTCCGCCAAGGCGACAACATCTCCTGGGGATGCCACGTGTAGTGGCGAAACGCGTCGAGGTTTTTGGCACGTTGGTGTCGAGTACTAATAATTGCATTAGCTGTGTCGCATGCGTATTGAGGGAGGGCGGGTGGTGCGTCCTACATTTGCCTGAACTAATACTCTATAAGTCATCAAATTTTTTGTATGTTTTTTTCTTAATCTACTGAACCCTATCAAAAGTCCACGCTATCAAATGTGGTGTCGTTAGAAGAAGAATTGTAATAAGTTGTAGCAAACGCGATCCGTCGAACCGTCTGTTATACGTAGCCAATCCCATGCTGCGACGTTGCTGCTCCATTAATGTAACAAGCTTTCGTATGTTTGATGCCTGTTTGATGTTTATACTGTGTAATATTCCCTTTTCGAGTGGATAAATATGATTAAATCTTTATGAAGTCAAAAACCTTTAGCTCTTAGTGCTTTTGCATTTATATGTCCATTGCTAAGAATTTTCATAAAATAAGTTAGATCTGTATCATTAAAAACAACTTACATGGAAAACAGCTTCAGCTAGTATAAAGCCAAAGAGTCTGCCGTAAAACTACACTTATAATAAACTACATGGCTTATGTCGAGGATGTTCTCAACTTCAGTATTCCCAGTTCTATAAATCTTCATAGCGAATAAAAAAATCTACTATCATACATAATGCGGAGCGAATTTCTGCAGCTTTTATTTTCTCTTCATTCCGAAGAAAATTAAGTGCAATGGACTGGCAAATAAATAGAGAGCGAGTTATGTTTTGAAATTAATTTGAAGATGTAAAAGTTGCATTTTCTTAATAAGCAGACGAAATTGCGTGAACCAGCATTGGTCTATTGGGATCATATTATAGTTCCTACTAAAAATTACCTTGCGTAACAGGATAAAATACCATATGCTTGGCCTCTATTTTTGAACCAATCGCGTCAAGATGGAGTGTGATATTCATTGATTATTGTCAGATTTTCCAGTGAAAATTAGTATCATTTCGCACGGGAATAATTCGAAAAAGGAGAATTGAATTTTGTGAGAACTAACGTCCATATTCCGCGTATTTTCCATTGATTTTAAATTTGTTTTCAAGCAAAAATCACACGCAATTTTCAACCGAGTGATAAAAAAAGGGTTCCAGAGTAATTATAATGTGATTGAGGTCGAATATTTATTTATTTAATATTAAATGAAGTCAATTCAATAATAAAAAGTACTTCTGAAAAGTAGTTCTTTTGCTTACAAGAGAATGGACCTCAGCTAATTATTCGTTTTAGCACCATTTGCTAATGTTAGTGTTTGTCGAAATCATTAATTCCGTCTGTGTATTGAAGCCAACAGCAGAATTAATGATGAATGCTAATTTCAATACCTGACTGAGGTTCAGATTACATAATGGGAATTCATGAAATAGTAAATTTATTATTTGTGTGCTGTTTTGAACACTGCCAAAGTGAATGTACTTATATTGAAATAATTTATTTTAGTCTTGATCATTGATTGCCCAAACAATCAGACGTTATAAAGTCTCATAACAAAAACTATTACTAATATTTACATATTTCCAAATAATAACTGCCCGATGTACGAAAATGACGGCACTGCCACTGCTCTCTGCAAAAAGTATGCAGACTTATAGTGTTTATTATTGATTTTCTTTTATTTATTCCGTAGTAAAATTATATTGGTTCAAACTTCATATTCACCTCTTTACACTTATCGACAGTTTACAACAAAACTTATTTAAAACACTCTGCTCTCAGTTCCATACTAACTGAGTGCTAAGTATCTGCTATGATAGCAGTGCGCCCTGCGGTCAGACGCAAATTATTCGGCAGGCCGAGTGTTAATTGCATTACTCCAATTCACCAGAGCAGAATAACCCACTTGCAAGCTTCAAAGGTCACTGAACTGTGTAATCTCATCATAATTTCCCAATTATATGCTGAATTTATCATACAAAGCTGAAAGTGCCTTGGAAATATACTTTCGAAACGGTTTTGTGATTTAGAGTCGATTATACTAACGTCACATAAGGAATATTCATCGAGTACGATACAAAACACCTATTTTACATAATTTATTTTAAAAAATTACATTTTTAAAAATCGGACGTTTTATACTTTTTCGGTCGGATCACTTCTATCTGGCTATTTAAGAACAAAATACATGAACGTCAGGTGCTGGGCTGTGGTTTCTAGAAACTGGAATGACTGTGGTTTATCGATCAATGTATCAAAGGCTATCGTAAAATTAAGCCGCCGCTTTTTCTTAAGTTACATATTTGAATTTAAATATGGATTTTGTTTTGGCTTTGTAAACAATCAAACTCATACAGCCTTACCACAAAAAAATAAACTAAGTTAGGATCACTGTTTAAATATAATATGACTAGTTAAAAATTAACTTCAACCAGGTAAGATGACATTAGTAGTGACATACATTTTACTTTAGCCGCATAACACTTAAAGAGTAGTTCAAATTTTGTTGATTTATAAGTGGAAAGAGAAAAATAAGAAAGATAAGTGGAAAAGCCGTTCATCCTTATCATGTTGTAAAAATCATATGTAAGTAAAGTTGTTTTGTTTATTATTTTCTTCCTTATACTTCAAAAAGGTTTCTACAAAGTAACGAAGTGTAAACTTCAAAACTTCACAGTGGAGAGTGTATGTCATACGAAGTGCAGGTGCAACGATGAATCACGGCCTGCTTCAGCTAATGCACTAGCTGTCTTTCTGTCTCTTTTGCTCTAGTTCCTGAAGCCCATGAAAGAAAGAGACGTGGAATTAAAAGTTTTAGCTAGCATTCAGAGTTGTATCAGCTTAAGTTAGAGCAACAGATGTGAACGTTTGTTAGTGGGTAGTTAGATCTTATGAAGTTCGCTGAAGTTTATTTTTACTGTGTACTTAATATCCGTACTTCTTTATAAAAGTTTGGCTGTGAGAAGGAGTAAACTTTTCTATCATAAAATATATTTCAAACCTATAGTTTAACTGTACCCTGTGTTGGAAGTCTTGACCTAGTTCCCAGTAAAATCACCAGGTCGCGCTCGAAAAATGCTCAAGCATTTATTGATTGAGAAGAATTTGGATTGAAGCTTAAAAAAATACAGATCTTTTTTTAAGATTTATTAAATCATAAAATTAAAATTGTTTACATTAAATGGCAAACATTTTACTTCAGACTTCGCCCACTGATAGGGAGACATATTCAATAAATAATTAAATGTTTCTAATAATCGATGCGTTTAATCTAAAGATATATTTAAAGACTAAAATTGAGATCAAAGTCAAAATATGTCGCTTTAGTGAAACAAAAAGTAAGTTTAGCATACATTTCATATTCAAAAGCAGATACTGCGCTGCATATTATTAACGAGAAATTGTATGATTTGTACTAATTACTCATTAAGCCAAATTAAATTATCAGCAAATACCTAATCAATTAAGTAAGACAATATGTATACCTGGGGAACATCCCAGTTATTATCGAATATATCTCGTTAGATATAATTAACCTGTCTCCCCTTTGCTTAAAAACATCTGCTATTGGTTGAGTATAATTATTTTTAATCGATTTATCAATTTGAAAATATTTTCTTTAAATCAATAATGTTACAAGCCATCATCAAAAAAATAATTACGTATTTTATATATTTAATAGCATTACATGTCACTGTTGCAAATAAAACAGCAATAAACAAAATTAACTTTCTTCGTATTGTGTGGGCTGCACAATGCAACGGTGTTGATTTATGAGTCCTTAAGGCGTTTCAAATATTAAGTAAATAAGCATCTTCTAAGCTAGCATTGATCACAGTAAAATAGGAGCAAATTCTTGTTTTAAAGCCTTATTCCATACTAGCAATCCGCCCCGGCTTCGCACGAGAACAATACTAATCTTTAATTATATTGTATTGTACATATAAACCTTTCTCTTGAATCACTCTATCTTCTAAAACCGCATAGAAAACCGTTGCGTAGTTTGAAAGATTTAAGCATACATACAGACAGACAAGAAGCGACTTTGTTTTATACTATGTAGTGAATATATTCATACTCAACTAATCTGGGCATACTCAACTAATCTGGGCGTAGATATTATTGCGTTAACTAAAGAGTAATTTTCAGATATTACACACGAGTTTGGAGGCGCGAATAATTTGCTAACAGCTACTAGCAGTACTTCCACAGTCCAGTAACTGCCCACTCTATTCCATAGTGTGCGGATACTTGCCATAGACCAAAAAGATGAGACATAACAAATGAAGCATACATCGAATTGAGCCACACGCACACACGGAAGGGGCCCTCATCATTTATTTATGACTTTAATAAAATCTTCAAACTTAACGAATTAAAAAAGCAAAAAGTAAACAAAAGGAACTAAGTGCAGTTCGACCTACTCTAAGGCCGGCCATTATCTTTTCTAGCGTATTTTGAAGCTATTTTTTTTGTTTCTGGCTTTTCAAGCATTTTTCACAATGGGAACTGAAGTTCATGTGTCCAATTTAAACTTGGGTGTACAAACTATGGCGTCGCAAGAGTCATTTTATTTTTCTTTTTATGCTGATTCTGGTCAGGCAAAGGGATTAAACTATTTCACATTTTTCAATCTTTGTTTTTTAATTAACCGGCCGCGATTTTTACGCTAACGCGCGTTAGTATCGATGTAGTCGCCAATAAAGATACAGTGCATAATTTGTCTATATCCAGCTTCTGCACCGCGACTGAATTGATGCTAACGCTTATAGCAACGCAACTGCATCGATGCTAAAAGTTGCTTAAGTGTATAAAGGTTGACATTTTGGGACTGATACTGCTTTGCAACAGCATCGCTACTTAAAATCGTAGTGTGCAAAGAATTGAAGGTATGAGTGAGTTCAAAGATTTATGAAGAGTATCACAATTTTAGCTAAGTAACCTCCGCTTAGTTAGACAAATGTGGTAAGGACTTGAAGACATACTCTTACTATAATACCATATAGCCACGCAGGGAATGCTATTATGATGTATTCAATTTTGAAATAAATCCCAATCCTTTTTTTCTGTCAGAATTCAAAACGACATAAAAGCATTATCCGAGTCTAAGACCCCTTACACACTGCGACTTTTAGCTTCGATGCAGTCGCGCGTTTTAAAAAACGCGCTTCAACATCGCGGCTCACGCCATGAACAGATTTGATTTAGCATCGATGCAAACGCGCGTTAGTATCGATGCAGTCGCCAAAATTCAGTACATAATTTGTCTATTTTCAGCTTCTGCATCGCGACTGTATGTATGCTAACGCGCGTTAGCATCACGACTGTATCGATGCTAAAAGTAGCGTAGTGTTAAAGGTTGACATTTTGCGACTACATCGATGCTAACGCGCGTTTACATCACAACTGCATCGCTAATAAAAGTAACAGTGTGTAAAGGGTCAAAGGGTTGCCGGTGGTTGCCGCACTGTCAAGCGAGACCGCGGGAAAAGCGTTAGATATGATTTTTCTCAGATTCATCAAATTATATTTCTGTAATGAATTATTATTTATTTTAATTTTAATATGTGGAAGAATACGAATCATAGTTTGAAATATTGCCAATATTTTCAAAGTCACAATTTGAATAGATTGTCTCGGAAAAAAACGAGGCTGACCTATTCAGGCTTTGTATGCGTAAAGTGATGCATTTTACACTATAGTGGCCGTATAATTTGCAGCCGCGACCGCAGCGCGATTACCCGATAATGTAACGTATTTTAAATACTAAATTAAACTTTGACAATGGCCGGAACATAGTAATATAGGGTAACATAGAAATTATGCGATAACGTGTTGTATTTTCGGGTATTTGTGTATTAATATGCTTCCAATATCCGGAAATGAATTGTTACTATTTTGCACCTAAGCTCAAATTACAATGGTGTGACTAATGAATACAGATACTTGAATCGGTATAAAAACACGTTTTATTATTTAGCAGTAAAAATCTAAACTAAAATAGGGAAGTTTCCTCTCTCTGCCTATGACTTTTTTGCAGTGCCTGGGAGGGTCATAATGATCGCACATTTCTACAATTGTAACATCTTTTGTACATGATAAAGCAATCCTGCAATGCTTGATTTACGTAAAACAACAAGTAATATGTTTCACATCTCAACTCTTGAATTATTTCGTTCGATACGGTCGAGGTCTTTAGTGCCTAAACAATTTTCAACGCAAATTGCTTGCACACTCGATACAAAAAAGGACGTTACTGCAAACAAAAAACGGCGCGGGGTGCAGGGGTTTTTGGATCCGAAGGTGATTTGCCGCCAGGGACCTTTAACGAATACAACGTGTTATGTTAAATGCACAAAACCTCAGACACCCCATTGAATTCACCTGATTCTGACAGAAAAAAATATATTTAGGGTTTTATGTGGTCTTGAAGTTTTTCTGGCACTTCTAATCATTTCTTCCTCTGTGGACGAAGCTCTATCAAGAGAAGAGTAAATAGGTAGTTATGGGGGTCTATAATTGAATTCTATTTTGGATCTGGCATTTCGTTCAAAAACTAATTAAAAATCAACGAAAAACGAGCAAAATATATAAGTGAATACTAACAAAATTGATATATTTAGTTATAATCATTTTTGTGTACAATTAATTTGTTTTTCATTAAAAAATCGGACATTAATCAATAAATATCACACGCCATTTTGATGCGAGTGATTAAAAAATGGCCCTGGCCGTTTCGCTGCACTGACATTATTATTATTTTTTTCTATGCTCATAATTAACAACCTAATTATGCTAGTTATTCCAGTGATATTTTACATTTTGCGCAGTTAAAGGAATTTAATATACAGGATGGTCAAAACAGTGACGTCCAAGTTTTTTTTTTTGGAAGCCTTACATCTAGGTCTATCCAAATATACCATATTTATGATAAACAATTTTATTTTAGTTTTCGAGGCTTTTTTTTCAAGTTAATAAATTTATTAGGATCAAACTGCAATTTAAAAAAAAACGACATTACACCATAAAAAGTGGTGTAATTATTTGTTTGAGAATTCTTAAAATTTGCGAAAATAATTAATAACTCGAAATCTACGAAAATTCGGCTAACATACATAGGATAGATTATTTGGAGCCCTGGTTGTAATCTTTAAAAAAAAAATTTGGACGTCAATTTTTTGGCCACCCTGTATACATACACAGTCGGTTTCAAATACACGTCGGTATTTTTTACTATTATGATAATTTTATACGTCAGTTCCGTGTTGCATCCTGCATATAGCTGCAGATTGTGGTTGGAAATGATTAATCAATGAGACTAACCATTGCTATACACTTATGAAAACAATGAGTAATGATGACGAAACCACAATTAAAATGATAACCACTGATGGTAGTAATAATGAAAGCGATTACTAAATAATAAACTTTAGTTCTAACCATTTCTAAGGTGGACTTGCGTGTGATGATTAATCCTGGGTTAACACTTTGACAGCTAAGCATTTTATTTATTTCCAATCTCTGACAGCCGATCACGTCCCCGTGACATTTTTTTTTGTTAGAGACGCTGATCACGTACTGCGTACGTGTGTGAATTTCAATACTGTTTACTTTAAAACAACGGCCTTTAAGCGTGATCCGCGTCATGTCAAAGCTCAGATGAATGTTTTGGCTACATACACAAACGCACTTCAAATACTTGCGGTGTGTGGGGTGCGGGAAACAAAGGATCGCCCGAGCCGGGTCGACTCTCGCGCGCCAGTTGCCCCAGCGTAGCTAAGCGATCGAGACGTGTGACAATTTTTGGCGCGAAATGACTTCGCGACATCGATTTCGTCTGGATTCGGAAAGAGAAATAAGAGAAAAAAAAAAAACGAAAAATGTTGATGTTAGAGTTTATTTTTTTTGGAAACGTGCCTCATTCTAAGTTGATTTTATAATAAAAAAAAATACAATGACACATGTTTTTATTATTTTATATAATAATATAAAATATCTTCAATACAATGAAAAAAAAAATCATGGCCGCAACTATTATAGTTTTTTTTCTATGAAACTAACAAAATGGTCAAAAAGTGCCGGCGCGCCCAGAATGGTACGCTCATTATGTATGCGGCTAATTAGCATAAAAAAAGCGTCACGTACGTCGGACGTGATCTTACGCTAATCCTGGATTTAATGTGCATTCTGTCTCTGTCAACGTCAAATAAACTGACCGAGACAGAATTATACTAATAAAATATTCTCCTGCACCCATAACAATTTCTCTACATGAAGGTATGACTGGGAGAGAATGCTGTTTGTATAAAGTCCAACTTTAGTACATTTTTATTTGTGCAATAAAGTTTTTAAATAAATAAATAATGATAATTAAATCCAGGATAAGTGTTATCCTAGGTTAAACCATCAGCGCAAATAAATCAATGATCTAGTCCCCTTAGAAGCGTTTACGATTTAAAAGAGATTTTTTAATGGAGGTAACAATCCTCAAACATGGGTGGATACAAAAGATTACCTTTTTTATTAAAGTTATAAATGTAATACATTTTTCAATAGTTATTTACCCAATCCTTCATACCTTTATACTCACAATTATTAATCTTTAAATATAAACAATTATTTATTTGTACATCATTAAATATTAAAAATTGTGAGAACAGCTTTAACAGTTTTTGACACAAACATTGCCCATTGCATTTGGGATCCTATGCACATGCATTTAATTTTGTCATATTACAATGAAATATCATAGAACGATAAAATGGTTTTGAATTCAGTGTCGTTTTTGGTAACCAAATACATTGTTATCGCTCGAGTATCATATTTCAGAGCATGTAAGTTCATTCAAATAATTGCATGTAACTGATTTACTTTCGTTTTAAAATTCGGTTGATAGTTAAATTTTGTTAAAATTAAGAGTTATTTCTGCGTCCACATCATAGATCATGGATTACCGTAAAATATTAAGTTAAATCAAAACTTTACTCTCTATTCTTTTGGAAAGAAACTTCGTCTGTGAGTCTCGACGAAATAAAATGAGATATAGCGCTGTCTGCAACACATGACCACTGTAAAAATATGCGGTAAAGTCCGGTTTTTTTGCTTGGCGAATGGTGTAATCAATCTTGATTGTTTTATTATTAAAATGATTAATTCTAAACAAGACACATAACTTAAAAGCTACACGGATGATTTAAAGTTGAGCACGGAGGAATAATTAATTATTATTGAAGTGAAACTTCTTTATCGGCGTTGGAAAAAAAAATACCGTCACATTTTTCGGTTATGCGTCACATTTTTTCGTTACGCGCCATCTTTTTCTTGCCCCTACCACGATTGGTTCAGACGAAGAGTACTTTCACTTTCTCATGCTGTAATAATCTTAGTAGCAAAAAGGTAAAGTGAAATAATTGTATTATTTGTATTCATGCCTATGATAACAAAATCCTTTTGTTTAAACTTTATCTAATTTAACTTTATTTAACCAATTTCTGGAAAGTTGCATGTAGACCATTTTTCGAAAAATAAGGCCATAAAGTAGTTTCACTACTTACGTGTGTACACTAGTACACGCACACATTTTATTTTTATTTATTATTATTTGAAATATTAATTTAAAGATAAGTAATGTAAACACTTTAGCCCTATTCTTAGTAACTTGCACTTGGTGCAAACCTGGAATCTGGCCGAATGTGTCTACTTGGGCCTGATTTATAGGTATGCATCAACTAAAACTAAAGTATAAGGCTCTTTCTAAATAAATGAAATAAGACAGATTGCTATAATTAAGGAACAAAATCAACTGCTGTACTAAGCATTATTATTGTCAACAGTCGGGTGTCAGACTTTGTACACCACCGTATTAAGAAATCTGGCATTATTGTATCAGATTTTTGTCAACGCTTAGGGCTTGTGGGGTTGATATTTGAAGGTTAATTTTAGTTTAACAGTAGGAGTATTCCTTGTATGTATTTTTAATTTGTATTATATTTAGCTCCACAGATTTGAGGATCCTTGCCTTTTTAGTTTACTTCCATTTATGCTAAGTGTTAGTTTATGACCTTCGCGCAAAATGGTACCATTATTTTTAGAAAAAAAATGTTAGTTATTCTATTTGTTACTCAATTTATATCCTATTTAATCGCTATATTATAACCATTTTCGTTTTGATTAGTTACATAAATAATTATTTGTAAAAAAGATATATTTGAATATATAAATTCAAAAGAATACGAGCATATGTGTTTCTACTGATCATAAAATATATTGTGGTAATGTCCTTCCAACAAAATGGATGCCTAGATAAGAATTGAAATATGTCTTCGAGATTATTCGCTTGCCGAAAAAGTTGTATTGTACGCGAATTTCTGCGTTAGTTTATCTAATAGCGATTTCAGCGGTTCAAGTGTCTTAAGTTTTGTGGAGCTTAATCAAGATCCGACTCGAAGGACCACCCTCTGTTTACGGAATGAAGAAGAAAACATTATTACAAAAACATTACAACAATGTAAATGACCTTATAACCGATGTTAGTATGAATCATAAAGATTTATACACAAATGGGAACTGGTTAACATAAATACCACTTTCTTGAAAAACAACAAACGCGACTCTAAAAAGAGTAGTACCGTAGATGTCGAATTTATTTTACCTTCTTATCCCATCCTCAATAAATTGAACCTATATCAGATTCCCATAATAATCGGTATCAACAGCATCACATCACAAGTCCTCTCAGTCTCAACACAGGGTTTTATTACGTAAACGTGATCAGAGTTTGGTTGCACGAAAACTTTTCTGGTTTAGACTGGTATCGAAGTCTTAACATAGTTTGCCTGTAGAACAACCAGGTGGCGCTCGACACACGCTGAGATAGATTTTCCAGCCTCTATTTTTGCTTACATCGTAGCATTTATTATACCACCTCGTTAACAGTTAGTTCGTGTCTTTAAGTTTCAATTAAAGGTTTAAGAAAATCAAATAAAGGCTGGATACTTTTTGAATAAAGTCCAAAAAACCGAATTAAGCAGGCAAAGAACTCCAGTTGCATAATTATCATTACTTGAGCTCTAGCTTGTCGCTTGTAAGTTCAATTTTGACTTGATTTACTGGTCGAGATGAATTATTTGGTATAGCGCAACTCTAGGACGGGTACTTTAAGTGGATCACAATGTCTGACACCGTTACCGATCTTTGAAATATCAAAGGACGGTCAGTCATTAGCAGGTCAGGAAATGTAGAAACCTTTGATCATGTGTAAAATGGGGGTCAGAATGAATGCTTCGTATCAACTCCGATTTGATGAGGTTAAATTGAGAACATGTACAAACTGGGCATGGGACATTTTATGAATAGCAGATGAAATTTCATATGAAATGAAAATCACACCTGCTACTTATTTTCATATAGCCTGCTACAAATCGCACTCTGCGAAATCGTAGAACAAATTTTTTTTTCCATTTTATTTCATGTAGCGTGCGAAGTCCTTGAGCGCGAGCGAGCTAGTAGAAGTGAATATAGGTAGTACAAACGTTTTGCATTTTCGAAGCCAACTTGGTATAGAATCATTATCATGCAGTTTTAATTGAGTTTCTATTATCATTCGTAATACACCGTACCCGGGGATCATCATATTTCACTCGCACGCACGATATTTCCTCGTTTTCATTTAGTGTTCCCCGGAGTTATGGAGTTTGAAGCGCTGCAATTATTTGTTTCCAGAGCTCTTCTTTGTTTTTTTATTCCTGTTAAAACTCTCAAGTGGTATTGCAATCGGTTCCTAGTGTTTATTGCTTTTATCTAGAATAATTAGTCGACGAGGTAACGGGGTAACGGGTTTTTCCCAGACAAGGTAGGTATCAGAAAATATTTATCAGTATGTCAGTTGAAATAAGTAAGCTTTTTCACTAAATCGTGAAATAGTATTCTATGTATCCTACCACATCCACACTAAGTGCGCCTTTACAGTAGAGTGACAGCAGCGCCGTCGCTCTAATGTGGCTTACTGCTGTCATTTATGTATGAAATTATCAGCAGCGTGGTTGTCGGGCGACCGTTGCGCTTCTAAACTCGCCTAAGTGTGAAAACACTCTAAAACTAACGCGATACGCAGCCAGTATCTCTTTGACTCACAGAAACGGTTTTGATTTGATCAGTACATTTTAGTTATTGTAAAAGTAATATTTAGTTATTGGATATGACTTCCTATAACCTTTTTGAAACACACATTATTGTACTTATAATATTAGTACTGCTTACGGTAATCTGAGAGCATTCACACTTAGGCGAATTTAGCACTGCTGTCAATTTCATACATATAATGACAGCAATAAGCCCTTCACATTAGATAGTCGCGCTGCTGTCGCTCTTATGTTCAAGCGCACTTATAATTACCATCTTTGAATAGCAACCAATCGAAATGTAGTGTCGCTGTAACGGCAACCTTTCCGTTGTGATGATAATATAAAAAAAGACAGCTTAATTACCTTAGTGCCTCTGCCCAGCGATTCGAGCGTAAAATCTTTATTTCACGGCTTATTATTATTTTTTTCTATGCTCATAATTAACAACCTAATTATGCTAGTTATTCCAGTGATATTTTACATTTTGCGCAGTTAAAGGAATTTAATATACAGGATGGTCAAAACAGTGACGTCCAAGTTTTTTTTTTTGGAAGCCTTACATCTAGGTCTATCCAAATATACCATATTTATGATAAACAATTTTATTTTAGTTTTCGAGGCTTTTTTTTCAAGTTAATAAATTTATTAGGATCAAACTGCAATTTAAAAAAAAACGACATTACACCATAAAAAGTGGTGTAATTATTTGTTTGAGAATTCTTAAAATTTGCGAAAATAATTAATAACTCGAAATCTACGAAAATTCGGCTAACATACATAGGATAGATTATTTGGAGCCCTGGTTGTAATCTTTAAAAAAAAAATTTGGACGTCAATTTTTTGGCCACCCTGTATACATACACAGTCGGTTTCAAATACACGTCGGTATTTTTTACTATTATGATAATTTTATACGTCAGTTCCGTGTTGCATCCTGCATATAGCTGCAGATTGTGGTTGGAAATGATTAATCAATGAGACTAACCATTGCTATACACTTATGAAAACAATGAGTAATGATGACGAAACCACAATTAAAATGATAACCACTGATGGTAGTAATAATGAAAGCGATTACTAAATAATAAACTTTAGTTCTAACCATTTCTAAGGTGGACTTGCGTGTGATGATTAATCCTGGGTTAACACTTTGACAGCTAAGCATTTTATTTATTTCCAATCTCTGACAGCCGATCACGTCCCCGTGACATTTTTTTTTGTTAGAGACGCTGATCACGTACTGCGTACGTGTGTGAATTTCAATACTGTTTACTTTAAAACAACGGCCTTTAAGCGTGATCCGCGTCATGTCAAAGCTCAGATGAATGTTTTGGCTACATACACAAACGCACTTCAAATACTTGCGGTGTGTGGGGTGCGGGAAACAAAGGATCGCCCGAGCCGGGTCGACTCTCGCGCGCCAGTTGCCCCAGCGTAGCTAAGCGATCGAGACGTGTGACAATTTTTGGCGCGAAATGACTTCGCGACATCGATTTCGTCTGGATTCGGAAAGAGAAATAAGAGAAAAAAAAAAAACGAAAAATGTTGATGTTAGAGTTTATTTTTTTTGGAAACGTGCCTCATTCTAAGTTGATTTTATAATAAAAAAAAATACAATGACACATGTTTTTATTATTTTATATAATAATATAAAATATCTTCAATACAATGAAAAAAAAAATCATGGCCGCAACTATTATAGTTTTTTTTCTATGAAACTAACAAAATGGTCAAAAAGTGCCGGCGCGCCCAGAATGGTACGCTCATTATGTATGCGGCTAATTAGCATAAAAAAAGCGTCACGTACGTCGGACGTGATCTTACGCTAATCCTGGATTTAATGTGCATTCTGTCTCTGTCAACGTCAAATAAACTGACCGAGACAGAATTATACTAATAAAATATTCTCCTGCACCCATAACAATTTCTCTACATGAAGGTATGACTGGGAGAGAATGCTGTTTGTATAAAGTCCAACTTTAGTACATTTTTATTTGTGCAATAAAGTTTTTAAATAAATAAATAATGATAATTAAATCCAGGATAAGTGTTATCCTAGGTTAAACCATCAGCGCAAATAAATCAATGATCTAGTCCCCTTAGAAGCGTTTACGATTTAAAAGAGATTTTTTAATGGAGGTAACAATCCTCAAACATGGGTGGATACAAAAGATTACCTTTTTTATTAAAGTTATAAATGTAATACATTTTTCAATAGTTATTTACCCAATCCTTCATACCTTTATACTCACAATTATTAATCTTTAAATATAAACAATTATTTATTTGTACATCATTAAATATTAAAAATTGTGAGAACAGCTTTAACAGTTTTTGACACAAACATTGCCCATTGCATTTGGGATCCTATGCACATGCATTTAATTTTGTCATATTACAATGAAATATCATAGAACGATAAAATGGTTTTGAATTCAGTGTCGTTTTTGGTAACCAAATACATTGTTATCGCTCGAGTATCATATTTCAGAGCATGTAAGTTCATTCAAATAATTGCATGTAACTGATTTACTTTCGTTTTAAAATTCGGTTGATAGTTAAATTTTGTTAAAATTAAGAGTTATTTCTGCGTCCACATCATAGATCATGGATTACCGTAAAATATTAAGTTAAATCAAAACTTTACTCTCTATTCTTTTGGAAAGAAACTTCGTCTGTGAGTCTCGACGAAATAAAATGAGATATAGCGCTGTCTGCAACACATGACCACTGTAAAAATATGCGGTAAAGTCCGGTTTTTTTGCTTGGCGAATGGTGTAATCAATCTTGATTGTTTTATTATTAAAATGATTAATTCTAAACAAGACACATAACTTAAAAGCTACACGGATGATTTAAAGTTGAGCACGGAGGAATAATTAATTATTATTGAAGTGAAACTTCTTTATCGGCGTTGGAAAAAAAAATACCGTCACATTTTTCGGTTATGCGTCACATTTTTTCGTTACGCGCCATCTTTTTCTTGCCCCTACCACGATTGGTTCAGACGAAGAGTACTTTCACTTTCTCATGCTGTAATAATCTTAGTAGCAAAAAGGTAAAGTGAAATAATTGTATTATTTGTATTCATGCCTATGATAACAAAATCCTTTTGTTTAAACTTTATCTAATTTAACTTTATTTAACCAATTTCTGGAAAGTTGCATGTAGACCATTTTTCGAAAAATAAGGCCATAAAGTAGTTTCACTACTTACGTGTGTACACTAGTACACGCACACATTTTATTTTTATTTATTATTATTTGAAATATTAATTTAAAGATAAGTAATGTAAACACTTTAGCCCTATTCTTAGTAACTTGCACTTGGTGCAAACCTGGAATCTGGCCGAATGTGTCTACTTGGGCCTGATTTATAGGTATGCATCAACTAAAACTAAAGTATAAGGCTCTTTCTAAATAAATGAAATAAGACAGATTGCTATAATTAAGGAACAAAATCAACTGCTGTACTAAGCATTATTATTGTCAACAGTCGGGTGTCAGACTTTGTACACCACCGTATTAAGAAATCTGGCATTATTGTATCAGATTTTTGTCAACGCTTAGGGCTTGTGGGGTTGATATTTGAAGGTTAATTTTAGTTTAACAGTAGGAGTATTCCTTGTATGTATTTTTAATTTGTATTATATTTAGCTCCACAGATTTGAGGATCCTTGCCTTTTTAGTTTACTTCCATTTATGCTAAGTGTTAGTTTATGACCTTCGCGCAAAATGGTACCATTATTTTTAGAAAAAAAATGTTAGTTATTCTATTTGTTACTCAATTTATATCCTATTTAATCGCTATATTATAACCATTTTCGTTTTGATTAGTTACATAAATAATTATTTGTAAAAAAGATATATTTGAATATATAAATTCAAAAGAATACGAGCATATGTGTTTCTACTGATCATAAAATATATTGTGGTAATGTCCTTCCAACAAAATGGATGCCTAGATAAGAATTGAAATATGTCTTCGAGATTATTCGCTTGCCGAAAAAGTTGTATTGTACGCGAATTTCTGCGTTAGTTTATCTAATAGCGATTTCAGCGGTTCAAGTGTCTTAAGTTTTGTGGAGCTTAATCAAGATCCGACTCGAAGGACCACCCTCTGTTTACGGAATGAAGAAGAAAACATTATTACAAAAACATTACAACAATGTAAATGACCTTATAACCGATGTTAGTATGAATCATAAAGATTTATACACAAATGGGAACTGGTTAACATAAATACCACTTTCTTGAAAAACAACAAACGCGACTCTAAAAAGAGTAGTACCGTAGATGTCGAATTTATTTTACCTTCTTATCCCATCCTCAATAAATTGAACCTATATCAGATTCCCATAATAATCGGTATCAACAGCATCACATCACAAGTCCTCTCAGTCTCAACACAGGGTTTTATTACGTAAACGTGATCAGAGTTTGGTTGCACGAAAACTTTTCTGGTTTAGACTGGTATCGAAGTCTTAACATAGTTTGCCTGTAGAACAACCAGGTGGCGCTCGACACACGCTGAGATAGATTTTCCAGCCTCTATTTTTGCTTACATCGTAGCATTTATTATACCACCTCGTTAACAGTTAGTTCGTGTCTTTAAGTTTCAATTAAAGGTTTAAGAAAATCAAATAAAGGCTGGATACTTTTTGAATAAAGTCCAAAAAACCGAATTAAGCAGGCAAAGAACTCCAGTTGCATAATTATCATTACTTGAGCTCTAGCTTGTCGCTTGTAAGTTCAATTTTGACTTGATTTACTGGTCGAGATGAATTATTTGGTATAGCGCAACTCTAGGACGGGTACTTTAAGTGGATCACAATGTCTGACACCGTTACCGATCTTTGAAATATCAAAGGACGGTCAGTCATTAGCAGGTCAGGAAATGTAGAAACCTTTGATCATGTGTAAAATGGGGGTCAGAATGAATGCTTCGTATCAACTCCGATTTGATGAGGTTAAATTGAGAACATGTACAAACTGGGCATGGGACATTTTATGAATAGCAGATGAAATTTCATATGAAATGAAAATCACACCTGCTACTTATTTTCATATAGCCTGCTACAAATCGCACTCTGCGAAATCGTAGAACAAATTTTTTTTTCCATTTTATTTCATGTAGCGTGCGAAGTCCTTGAGCGCGAGCGAGCTAGTAGAAGTGAATATAGGTAGTACAAACGTTTTGCATTTTCGAAGCCAACTTGGTATAGAATCATTATCATGCAGTTTTAATTGAGTTTCTATTATCATTCGTAATACACCGTACCCGGGGATCATCATATTTCACTCGCACGCACGATATTTCCTCGTTTTCATTTAGTGTTCCCCGGAGTTATGGAGTTTGAAGCGCTGCAATTATTTGTTTCCAGAGCTCTTCTTTGTTTTTTTATTCCTGTTAAAACTCTCAAGTGGTATTGCAATCGGTTCCTAGTGTTTATTGCTTTTATCTAGAATAATTAGTCGACGAGGTAACGGGGTAACGGGTTTTTCCCAGACAAGGTAGGTATCAGAAAATATTTATCAGTATGTCAGTTGAAATAAGTAAGCTTTTTCACTAAATCGTGAAATAGTATTCTATGTATCCTACCACATCCACACTAAGTGCGCCTTTACAGTAGAGTGACAGCAGCGCCGTCGCTCTAATGTGGCTTACTGCTGTCATTTATGTATGAAATTATCAGCAGCGTGGTTGTCGGGCGACCGTTGCGCTTCTAAACTCGCCTAAGTGTGAAAACACTCTAAAACTAACGCGATACGCAGCCAGTATCTCTTTGACTCACAGAAACGGTTTTGATTTGATCAGTACATTTTAGTTATTGTAAAAGTAATATTTAGTTATTGGATATGACTTCCTATAACCTTTTTGAAACACACATTATTGTACTTATAATATTAGTACTGCTTACGGTAATCTGAGAGCATTCACACTTAGGCGAATTTAGCACTGCTGTCAATTTCATACATATAATGACAGCAATAAGCCCTTCACATTAGATAGTCGCGCTGCTGTCGCTCTTATGTTCAAGCGCACTTATAATTACCATCTTTGAATAGCAACCAATCGAAATGTAGTGTCGCTGTAACGGCAACCTTTCCGTTGTGATGATAATATAAAAAAAGACAGCTTAATTACCTTAGTGCCTCTGCCCAGCGATTCGAGCGTAAAATCTTTATTTCACGGCTCTCCGCTCAAGTTCTGTCCCACAGTGGAGTAAAAAATCACTTTAATAAAACGCACGGCGTCCGCATTAGGCCGAACTCAATTCGTGCCTCGGACGGACAATTTGCCGCAACTTTTACAGTGTGTAAACAAAAGCCAGAGCATTTGTAATAAAATGAACAATTTATTTTTTACCCTGCTGCATTGTATCTGGCATATTTTTTAGTGTAATTTACGCTTGCAAAATATTATTTACAGCTTTTCCCCGAAATGTAAAAAAAATAACAGTAGATTTAGATTCATTGATTTAAAATACCATCAATAGTTATCATAAAACCATAATAAAATGTTTAATCACAGTAATAATCTAATTTATAGTCTCGCTTAGGGCTAATTTTACCTACTTCAGATAAGACTTACCCAAATGAATAAGTATAAAACGAGCGAATTTATCCCATTAGTCCCATCGGGCTATGAGAGTGAAAGGAATAGAGAGTGCACCTATGTTTGCGCACACACTCATGCACAATAATATTTCCCGCGCAGTCGGTTAGTCGTTGTGACTGGTAGAAATCGGCTAGGGGGACTATTATTTAAAATATGTACAGATTGTTTTGTACGAGCTGTACACAAGTTGAGTCTGCTGAACTAATGGCGCGTGGCGACCCCTGACTATTTTTCGGCGAAACGAAATATCTTGTTGCTGCCTCGCTTTTTATTTTTTATTGATAAATTGATACCACTATTTCCTCTGGCAATCTGGGTTCAGTCCATTTGCACTCTTCATACAAACAATAATAGATTGCTATGCAGAATATTTAAGCATTCTCTTGTACGACTTTCCAATTACTGGAATTGCAAATGTATAAGTAATAATAATGTTCTATTACGTTTAGAGCTAAAGACGAAAATTATATGTAATCCCAGCTAGGCTATCAAACTTCATACAAAAAAGGATCTATTCCACCCTAATGCCATTAACGAATACCAACGGTATTTTATTGAATACACTCCTAAAAATCGTTATTTTAACAAATGGCATAATATATAATGAATGTTTAAATAAAGTTTAAAATCTATTCCCGACGGACAAAAAGTTATGATACAGTCAGTCACAGAAGCAAATTATTCTTCTCAAAGTACTAGAAATGCAGTTGTAATAAGCAGATTTTGAAGATTTAAGGGTAAATAACACAAGAAATTCAAAAATTGGGATAATTATGGTGGTTTATAAAAATCTTCTCTTTTATTTCTTAAAGTGTGTAAAGGTTTTTGTGATAAAAAATACAAAAATCATGTAAAGATGCTTCTCAAACAAAACATGTTTATAACTGACTGTACCTCCACAAATATACAACTTGCTCTTTTTATTTTTTGTGTAAATTAAACCAAGGATTCTACAAAAGTATGAGGAATAGTTTCCTGAAAGAATTTATTCTAAAAGAAGTTTAATGCACGAGTAAGATTTCTTCTCAAAATCAGTTCATCATTATTTGCACTCAGTGTTTTATGTGACGTTGTAGTTGACAGCGTCACATCACGTCACACCGTACTAAAGCAAAAAAGGTCATAAACGAACATACTTTGTTATTATTTTGTAATTGTTTTTGTTACTGTGCATTAAGAAAATGAGCAGTTTTCACATTATCATTTATCTCTCACTAAATGGCGTTAAGGTAGTCTTTAAGAACTTTAAAAAAAATAAGTTGGCACATAAAGTAAATAATTTAAAATGCTTTAGATTAATTAGATTTAGATTAATTTGGATACTATATAATTATTATTTAAGTAATTTGAATGGCCATGTTTTACTTTATTTAGGTACACATTATTGTGATTAACTTTTTATTATTAACGTGAAAAACTATTACCCTCTGGTTATTTTTCACGTAATCTACATAAAGTTTTAAAGTTGCTTCCCAAAGTTACGCCAGTGCCATCTCTAGACGATAAAAATACATCTTATTTTAAAGATTATTATGAATTTGTTATTTCGTGACAATGCTGTACACGCACTTATCTTGCGGAACATCAAGCTGATACCCATTTTATTTATGGATTGAATAAGAAATAGGAATCAAAGAATCATCGCAATTTTATTTTTCAGTAACCGTCAGAAGTCAACCATCACTTAGAACTAGATTTTTTTGCTGGCCGTGCTAGAACGCATTTTACTACTTTTATTAGGACACACCGAGAGCAAAGTTGTAACTGAATTATTTTGTATGAAACTCGAAACAAACTAAAAAATGCGAATTTTACAAAAAATCTCTTAACACAACCTTCATTTATGTAGTCTGATTAATATCCTTAATTTTTAGGAAAACAAAAAGTACACATTGTACAAACTGTGGTTAAGTTTATTTTAGGATTCGATTATGAATGAAACTCGTTAGGAATATAGTGATAATCAATTACCTTTGGTATTAGTTATGGATATTAAAATGGAATCGATTCAAACAAGCAACACATTTTTGACGAAAAGTTTATGGCTAGATGCAACTAGATGCAACCTCCACTAAAGCCACCCTTAAATTCACTTTAAAAAAATGGTTTAAATTTAAAGTAACGCATCATACAAACCCCACCGTAATACGGGAGTACTCAAATATTTTGATAGAGATACTTACTGTTAAAAAATAAAACCTTAAGGTTTAAATAAGTTTGTCATTACATTCACGCATAAGGAATAACGTCTGATATTAATACCCGCATGGTGTAGTATTTTCATTAGAAAATCTCTATGAGCGTAGTTCCACATCAAATATTCAGATTTCACTATGAAAACATGTAACATGGTCTAACATCCGCGTAATACAGTGTTTCTTAGCTCTGTGGAACTAACACCAAACCACAAATTTCGCAGGGTCGGACTAACAGCACGGTAGCTTAATTGGTAAGAGCGTTTGGCCCGGTTTGCCAAAAGGTTGCTGGTTCAAGACCCGCCCGTGCGCAATTTTTTGGTTTCTTATTTCATCTTTATGAATATAAAATATGACACTGTTAGTGTTAAAAACATTCTAAAGCATTAGGTAGCGAAGCGACATCGATTTCCAAGTTGAATTTATTCTGTAAAGAATAACTGCTTGGGCCATCTGTTTCATAAACAGACGGCTAGATGGCGCTAAGCGTCACGCAATTGACGTTTCCATAAGAAACCACAAATTTCACAGGGTCGGACTAACAGCACGGTAGCTTAATTGGTAAGAGCGTTTGGCCCGGTTTGCCAAAAGGTTGCTGGTTCAAGTCCCGCCCGTGCGCAAATTTTTGGTTTCTTATTTCATCTTTATGAATATAAAATATGACACTGTGAGTGTTAAAAACATTCTAAAGCATTATACTAGATTGAATTAAAAATAATTCATCTCGCTATAACTTACTTATAAATCCTGTCACAAACGTACATACAAAAATACATACAATAACCAAAGTTTACGTCAGGAAGCCTTTATAGACCGATATAAAAAAAGTTTATCCAATTCTGACGATATCACATACAAACAGGTCGAAATGATACAGATACAGTCGCGGGAAACCGCTAGTTTGGCAAATTATGCTTCAAAAGAAATAATAATTTAGTTCAGTGACTCAGCACTAAAATCATATCAAGCAGTGACATTTCTTGTTCAAAATTCAATAACTATATTTCATTTTTATATTTTTAAAATTTTTCAAAGCTAGTAAATCACACAATCAGACAAAGTACCAGATTTTTGTCTAGGGCAAAGTCAAATACCACAGTTTTGATTTCCATGAATAACTTGTGATGCAACTGGCCTGTGTCAATCTAAATACTACGGTATCTTATGAAATTGTAATAAGGGCTAGTTTTCAATAAAAATGAATAATCTGATGTGCTGGCGACTAAACATTCCATAGTAGGGCGGGAAAGAGGCTCGTTCCGAATAAGAATGGCCGATTTACACCAACGCTGGTGGAATGGAAACAAATGACGCTTTTTGTGAGGGGATGACGCCCGTCCTCTGAAGAACGAAGCCGCTTTGCAAATATTGGATGTAAGTTTCACCGTTGTTTTTTGTTAGGGTTACTGCTAAAGCTCTGTTACTGCTCTGTTAGCAAACGACAAAAATTTTAATTTAAGAAATAAACTCTTTTTTATTGTTTGGAAATTGATAAAAAGACACCTCATTGAAATTTATAAGTCACCTCGTTTTAACTGATAATATTTAAAGGGCCAATTCAGCATAATATTTTTTTTTGTAGAAAACACTGCTGCTACTTTTTTTTAAAAAAGGATTTTATTTTTCATGAATTAAGTTTAAGATTAGAGAAAAAGAAGGATTGGGCATTTCATTGAGAGAGGCGAAGGCGATGACGTAGATAACTTTTAAAATCGTCAGGGTGCTATTTAAATAAACATAACTTCTTTGTTAGAGAAAATAAAAAATAAAAAACTCGATTTTCCAAGAAATGTTGATAGTGTCCTGTTTCTATGATGTAAACAAAGACACAGTTTCGACTTGACCATATTTAAATTACTTGATGGAATAATAAGGATCCATTTGAAGTGAACTATTGAACTTATGTTATAAGTTTCAGAATAAGTTCTTCATAACCTGTATCATTTACTGCGTGTGCTGTGCAGTAAAATGTTTCTGTCTATCCATAGCTGCTGGAAGGTGCTGCAACCTCCCAACATAATTTTCAGGACCGATTTTATCCGTTTCATTTCGTTCAAAATTTACAAACTCCGTTCACTAAAACAACACAACTTCATTTTAATTGCACCAAACTCGAAACATTAAGTGCGCAGGACTTAAAACAACAAAGAGCATTAATTGTTTTCAAATGCCAGCCAGATGCAGCTGGTATCAAAATAAAATCGAGACGTACCCACGTAATCCGTTTTGTTACACCCGGCACTCCGCGGGGATTTCATCGGATTATCCAAATCTGAGGTCCTACTAAGTATGGCATGTTTGTAATACAAAGAGAGAAGGGATAGAAAATATGAGTTTAGTTCTGTAAATAGGAACATCGTTTAATGCTAAGGCCATAGTAAAACAAATGCAACAGCCTTTGTTGTTTAATAAAGGCGTTTGCAATGAGATTATGTTACAAGTTCGTGCACCTACTGCCACAACTCCTGACTTACCGATTAAACTTGTTACTAATTATTTAATCTTAACAAAATGAATTTATTAACATGTTTTTCAAGCAGATACATTTAAGTAATTGATGAAATAAAACTGTGAAGTATGAATGTCAAGAATTAAAGACGCTGACTAGGTAAGAGCTGTAGTTAACCCAGAGAGTACGGAAAAATTATGCCTTAGTAACAGAAGGTTGTATGTACTAAATAGGAATAAAACTTGTTTGTTAATACTTTATCTAATAATATTTTTTTAAAGTTAAAATGAATTAGATATACTACGTAAATATAAGTTTCAATTACCCAGAAAAGTATTTCATTTTACTTTTTTTTATATATTTGGGTTTTGGAATTATGTTAACTGATAAACAGTAAATTAATTAATAACACTACATGTCCTTTCTTATAACTTAGGAGTCCTTTATAAACGACAGTAGTATAAACTGGGTTAAAAGCAGTGCAGCAGTGACGAGCGTTGTTTAAAAAGAACTGGTTAATCAGGGCAACAAGATATTGATAAGTGGATGTTATATTAAACATAACATTATGCTTGTTATATCAGAGTAGCCCTCTGTTTAGGTGGTGTATTTTGGTAACCGCTAAACGGTTGCGGCAAGCTGTACGCAAACATTCAATCATTGGTTTTAACGCGATAATGGCTCTATTATCTGTAACTCTTTTTAGTTCAATGGCAGAAATCAAGGCTGTAAAACATGTTTTTGAGGAAAGTCAATTTTGAGGCAGACTTAGTATTTTATAGTCGCGCTAGCATATGCCAGGGAGTAAAACTTTGGTCTCAGCTTATACTCAGTTCGTATGAATTCAATTTACCTCCTCAGTAGTTATAATATGGTCTTACATTTGTCATGGCAAACTGTCGAGGTATTACCCATATCTCAAAAACTACGAGGCCAATTTCCATGAAACTTACACTGTACCCTAAGATAGAATATACCTACTTAAACTAAAAAAAAAACATTTTGCTATGACATCTCGTTTTCAGGTAATCTGCGGACAAACATAAAAATATACAAAAATTTACTTGGGAAATTTTGGATACGTGTTTAGAACCCTTACTTGATTAACTTACTCAAAAATTATATAATTCCAACGATATCACATGCAAACACATTGAATTGATTACCTACTTTTTCGAAGTCGACAAAAACTATTATGTTTGAAACTTTGTTTGTCGATTCGTATCAAATTGCTATAGTTCTTTATATTCTATTGTATTTGAGATCTCATCAATATGTTAAAACACTAGCAAAACACGTTGATAGCATATAAAAAAGTTTTTGTAGTCTTATCACACTGTCATAAACTAAAACAGACACAAGAAGCGTGCACAATAGCTAAAATCACCAAGTTTACAAGATAAGAAAAGCGCTGGACGCGTCCAAATCCAATTTCCAAGCTGTATCCAGTATCAAATTTAATTCAACAAGAAGAGTCTGAGAGTCTACCCGACGTTGCCATTAATCAAGCACTCTCAATTTGATTAATTTTATCACAAGAAAGTACCAGCCCCACACATGGCAACACCAATTAACTTTAGCACGCGGTTAGGGCGTCGAAACACTTGAGCGTAACGATCGTCTGTGGATTTGATTTACAGAGTGCAGCCACTCTATTCAGCAATAGTACAAAGTGTAGTGTTATGGATTTTGAAGGCCTGCTTCGCCCCTCGACATCGGGCACTTTTGACGAGTGATTTAAAATTGGCACGCAGAATATTTTGCATAAGAAAACCTGGGTTTCATTAGCTATTTAAGTTGGTTTAGTATTGGAATAAAAACCTTTTTCTTAAAAGTTGAGTTTTAAGGTAAAATATAGCATAATGTTATTTAAATTGTACTCATATGAAAGACGGGCACAGAAAGTCGTTGTACATTCTGATTATAAATATTTATTTCTTTACAAAGAGGTGGTTTTACTTAGCACATGTTGAGACGGATGATTTTCAAGTAAAACAGTTCAACGAATATATTTATTTTTTACTTTATTGCACAACCAAAATTTGTTAAAAACGGTGGAAATTAACACCATATATCATTCTCTACTAGTCAATGATTATGTTATTCGAGGCTGATATTTAAAGTACTAAATATTTTGTTACAAAATATCTTTATACAGGCTGAAATTTTAATCAGTACCGAAATTTTGTGTAAAGACTCCACTGATGAATATGAACAACTTTTACTACGAGGGAAACAGTGAAATAGAGCATTTTGACCGCGCGCCAATTGAACTTTTGTATGGAACAGCTGATTTTTCAATTACACTATTGCCCCCATATTCAAAGATGTTCATATTCATCAGTGGAGTCCTTATACAAAATATCGGTACTGATTAAAATATAGTGTATGCAGGCACTACAATATGTTTTGTTACAAAATATCTAGAGCTTTTTTTATTTCGAGTATTAAACGTTCGCAACTATCAAAGTTATGAGATGCCATTTTCTCGAAAACTATGAGTTGGAAATATAGTAATAGACATTTGGACCAAGTTTGGATCCCATGAATTCGACCAAATTCAAGATGGGATCAACTATTGTTAAAATTTAGGGTCTAGTTTCAAGTATGTTACTTCAAGGTTAATCTCTTCGGGGTTTGGAGATTTGAATATTTTTTTTCAATGGCTTAGTTCAGATTTCATAAATATTATGTTTTAAACTTTTGAACATATTGTGTGTTTAGCTTCGCCATGTCCATCTATCCACCCGCAGTCCAACGCAGATACCCGAGACACTAGAAAATTGTAATTTCGCATAGACATGTATAAATTCCCCTTCTAAGTGTTAGCGCCTAAGTGCTTATTTGTTTTTGTTTCGGTACCTCTCGAAATAGGTCTATAAATTAAATGTAAGTTTACTAAGATTATTTTTCGATAAATAAGCCTTTTTCCGTAACTGATTAATAAGGCAAATTTTCGTAAGAGGCCAATGTCCCCCACCCTCTCCCAACTAAACGGTAGTAGGTGGATACGCAAAAATTTTACAAAATAACATGAATTTAGGTTTAAAACTAACACTGCTATGATAAGTAAACAAATGACAGAGATGTAGTCCACAAACTTAGAGTTCGTTCACACTAAGCGACTTTAGCAGTGCAACAGTCGCGCGACAGCCGTGCTGCTGATAATTTCATACGTAAATAACAGCAGTAAAGTAAAATAATTTTCATGTATTTTTTTGTTATTTTTTATTTTTTTCCATAACGCGTTAAGGCAATATACTATAACTGTAGTCAAATATTGGTATTAAATGTCTCTTTTAGCCGTAAAAAAATCAAATTTATGAGTTATCGTTGTCAAATCATACGACCAGATCCGTGCAAGACTGATTTATTTTCCAAACTACCCTGCCTAATATACAATATAAATCTTGAGTAGGTACCATCACAATTCCCCTTTTTTAACACAGTTTGATCGAACATAGCCATTATATTTTCCTTTCTTTTAACTTTAAGATAAATGATAATTTATTGCAAAGTACTAATTTTCATAATGAAATGTAGATTTACAATTATAAAATACACAATAAAATGATTGGTACATTTGGCTTAAATGCTTATGAAATTAATTGTATTGCAAAATAAATAATTATGTCGTACATACTCTCACATGCATTTTTTATTAAATATATCCATTGTAAATAGCTTGGTAGGTTTAATTATATTATAAGATTTTTTTTAAAATTATTTTGTAAATAATAAATTAAGAACTTAATAATTCAAACATGCATTACAATATCCATATGGTAACAGCTCGATTTGTTGTGCAGTGTGTAAGCAATGTAGGTATTTCGTGATTCAACGTTGACTTCCGCTCGGGTAGGTCCACCGATCAGGAGGTCTCACTATTCTGCCAAAACGGGTTCTACGATAAGAATCATTACACAAAGGCGGCGCTTGTTCCGGAACACAGGGAGAGAATGTGTTGCATTAATCTCATCATATGGGTAACTGTACTTAAACGCATTCCTTGAATCTTGCCGATTATTGGAATCTGCTCTTAGATGACGACGATTACGTCTTAAGATATTGCCAGAAAGCATTTTAATTAGGTACGATCTTGAACATACAATTTTGTATACAACTCCATTTTTCCAACCTACGCCTAGTCTTACTTTTACTTTTGTTCCGACTGGAAGTGATTTTAAGTCCCTAGAATATCTATCATAGTATTCTTTTTGACACTGTTGACTTTTTATCAGATTATACTGTACATTTGTCGGTATTTTAGGTTTGAACAAATTAGGATTGCATGGCAAAATACTTCTTAATTTCCTATTATTTAGGAGTTCAGCCGGTGACGGCAAATCAGTATTTAGTAGCGTATTTAAGTATTCTAGAATGGCAATGTATAAATCACTATTATCATAAGTTGATTTTTTCAGTATCGATTTGACAATTTGTACTGCCCGCTCGACTTGCCCATTTGACTGAGGTAATCTAGGTGATGACGTCACATGCTGAAATTTCCACTGCTGGCTAAATATTTTGAAGCTGTTCGATGAAAATTCTGGTCCGTTGTCAGACATAACTATCTCGGGTATACCTTGACGACTAAATATTTTCTTTAGTTTATTTATAACTACATATGACGTTAGTGAGTTTAATCTTTCGAATTCTACATATTTACTATAGTAAACAATAACTATTAAAAATGATTTTCCTTCAAAATGAAATATATCTACCCCTATTTTCGACCATGCCCTGTCCGGTAAATCATGTTGCATAAGACTTTCCTTAGTATTTTGTTTTTTATTTACTAGACATGCTTGACAATTCGATAAATAATCTAGCAATTGTGAATTCATGTTTGGCCAAAATATAATTTCCTTAGCTCTCAACCTACATTTTTCAATACCGAAATGAATAGCGTGTATATTTTTCAGCATTTCCAATCGTAAGCATTTCGGAATAACTAGCGAGCCACGCCAAACTATATCGTATGCTACCGATAATTCACTCCTGCATTCCCAATATGGCTTCAACACATCACTTACATCTTTCTTATGTGCCGGCCAACCATTAGATATTACCTTAATTAACTCCTGTAATTCGTTATAATTCTGCGTTAACTTTTGTATCTGTACGAAATGAGTATCGGTTAAAGGATTGCTTGCGACCATCGCGCACACTTGTGCCTGAATGTCAAGCTGATCGCGCGGCGCGGCGGCATCTGACGGGCTCGCGTCCACTGCGCGAGACAGCGCATCGGCTATGTATAGGTATTTTCCGGGTTTATATATCAAGTTAAACGTGTAGGGTTGAAGTCTTAGTAACATTCTTTGCAATCGTGCGGGAGCCACTGCGAGTGATTTATTTATTATGCTTACTAGCGGTTTGTAATCCGTTTCAATTGTTACGTCGTGCCTTCCGTATATGTACATATAAAACTTTGCGCACGCAAAAACACAAGCGTATAGCTCTTTTTCTATCTGAGCATACGCCTTTTCGGTTTTTGTCAATGATCTGGACGCGTAACATACCGGTAACCCATCTTGTAACAAACATGCTCCTAAGCCATCTTTGCTGGCATCTACTGATATGGTAACGGGTTTCTCTAAGCTATAATATTGTAGAATAGGTGGATTAGATAAACATGTATTTAATTCTCTAAAACATTTCTCATGTCGCTCGTTCCAATGCCACACTATATTTTTTTTAAACAATTCACGCAAGATACTAGTTTTATCTGACAAGTTTGGTACAAAATTACCAACGTAGGTTACCAATCCCAATAATCTTTCTAAATCCTTTACAATTTCGGAGTGGGCATATTTTTAACGGAACTTATATGAGATTCATCGGGAGAAATACCATGTTGAGTTATTTTATGCCCTAAATATTTAATCTCTACATGACCTATTTTTTCTATGTTCAATTTAATATTAATTTCTCTGCATCTTTGTAAGACAGCTCTTAATCTCTGATCATGAATTTCCTTATTTTCTGCATAAACTAATATGTCATCAACGAATAGAGTTACACCTTCTATATCATCGAAGTAGTTATATAATCTTTGATGAAATACTTCTGAGGTGGATGAGATACCAAAAGGCATTCTCAAAAACTTGTACCTACCAAATATAGTGTTGAATGTACATAAATTACTGCTATCTTTATTTAATTTCAGTTGATAAAAAGAATGTTTGGCATCTAATGTGCTAAAATATTTTGCACCTAATAATTTAGCGGTTACTTCATCTAGGGTTGGCAGTCTAAAGTGTTCTCTTTTGATAGCTCGATTCAGGTCTTTCGGATCTAAACATATGCGTAGGTCACCATTTGGCTTCTTAACGACCGTCATGCTATTTACCCAGTCCGTGGGACCCTCAACCTTAGCTATAATGCCTTGGTTCTCCATTTCCTGCAACTTATTTTTAACCTATTCTCGTAAAACTAACGGTAATTTCCGTGGTGCATGAATGACGGGTAAAATATTTTTTCTAAGTTCTATTTTGTATTCCTCTGGTAGACAGCCCACGCCTTCAAAAACGTCTGAATATTCATCTAATAAAAAACTGTTGCATTTGTTTTCTTTTAATGCGTATATTCTTTTTATTAAGTTTAACTCGTCACATGACTGTCTGCCAAGTATCGGATTTGATTGAACATCTGCTATAATGAAATTGAGAATGTAAATATTGCCTTTACAAATTGCTTTCAAATTACATTTACCTATTACATTTATTTGTTCCAGAATAACTCTGTAATTTTAATGATGTTGAAACTAAATCCTTCTCTGAAATTCCTATTAATTTCAAGTATTTAAGTGGTAAAACATTAACGTCTGCCCCTGTGTCCAGTTTAAATTTTATTATACTATTATTTATCTGTAAGCCTACTAATCAATCTTTATTATAATGGACAGTGGTTACCTGATCGGTGGCCGTTTCTTCCTGCACAGTATATATTCTACACATCCGCGAGTAATGATTCATTTTTCTACACTTATTGCACTGCTGGCCAACGGCTGGGCACCGATTGTTATATCCATGATTTAGACCGCATCTCGTGCACTTCGCTGCGTCGTTTCCGCGTCCCCGGCTGTACTTGGGCAATGCTGACGGCCCAGGACGACTTCCCCGGCGCAGGCCAGGGAAGTCGTCGTTGAATCCTCGCCTTTGTCCTCTCGAACCCGCGTTCACTTCGTCGATATTGGCCTCAGTTTCTTGTTTTATGTGGCCAGCTTGCAAACGCGAAATCTCCGCTAGTTGACATATAGCCATAGCCTCGTCCAGTGTCAAGTCCATTTCCCTCAGCAGGCGTTCCCGTAAGGCTGCATCCTTTAAGCCACAAATTAGACGGTCTCAAATAAGGTCTTTACACAGATCTTTAAACTCGCATTTACTTGCCATTTTGTTTAGTTCGAATACGTATTGGTCGATAGATTCTAGATCGTTTTGGTCTCTAGTAAAAAACTTGTGCCTTTCTACAGTAATATTTTTCTTTGGGAGAAAGTACTTATCAAATTTTTTGATTAAATCTTGTATGCATGAATACTCTTCTGTGAACTGATTATAAAGTTCTCTGCACTTTTCGCCTATTACATGTAGCAAAATGTTTATTTGCACTTTAGGTGGCTTCTTATTTAATTCACACGCATCAAAGTATATATTAAATGATTTTTCCACTTTCCCACTCTCGACTTAAGTTTCCTGACGTGACATTCACCAAGTTATTTTCAAATCGAAATGGCGGCGGTGGTTGCAATACTGTTCCCATGATGTTTTATGTTTTTTAGTTATTGTTGTTTCGTTTTTCGCTTTGAAATAGTAAACTTTTAATTTTACTGTTGTTTTGAACACTTTACACTTCCATTTTATTGTTTTATCACTGTTTTATTTAAATTTGACTGCGCCATGTCAAATCATACGACCAGATCCGTGCAAGACTGATTTATTTTCCAAACTACCCTGCCTAATATATTGTATATTAGGCAGGGTAGTTTGGAAAATAAATAAATCATGAGTAGGTACCATCACAATCGTCACCAAAATAAACAACCGGTTTTGCCACAAAATTCCGAATATTTTATTATTAAAAGGTTAATTAAAAAAAAACAATCGAATCCGAATCCTTATTATAAGGAAATCTTTATAATGTTATTCACGTCTTTTTTATAATTAGAAAAGTGCTTACATACATAATAGATATGGAACCCTTCGTGCGCTAGTCCGACTCGCACTTGGCCGTTTTTTGTACTTTAGGTAAGTCATGAATTAAGAAAAAAATATTTATATTTTTTTATATATATATAAAAGACATAACGAATCCAAACAGCAACAGCAAATAGAAAAAAAACCTTTTCATCCCTTCGAAGAATTTCGCTGGAAACAATACCCGTCAAATCAGTCAAAAATTACACGCTCGTCTTTTGAAGTAAATTCAACTGTGAAATTAAATGCTAATAAAATGCTTGCTTCTATACAAAAGCAGTGGAGTAAATGTCGATTTTTCAATAAATAAAACCTCCTTTTCGAATTAGAGCCGTGTGAAGTCCGTCAGTTATCAGGGTTGCCTTTCACGAATTTGCAATTCAGACTAAAGAATAAATATGCATGGGATGAAATTCGTCAGTCAATATTTGTTTAAAAAATTAAGATTGGTTTTTTGTGGCGACCTGTATCGATACTTTTTAGGGTTGCCACAAACTGTTTTTTTTGTTATAGTAATTTCCCGCAATTTTGTCCGCGAAAATATCCTTTCTCACTAATTATAATCGTAAATTATAGCAATATTATTTTTATAGTGTTTTATCTACTTTATGAAAAAGTTTCATCAAATTCTATTCAGTAGTTTTTTCGTGAAGGAGTAACAAAAATCCATCCATCAATCCATTCTCACAAATTTGTACCTTGTAATATAAGAAAGTAATATTAACACAAAGAGCTTACTTGTTCATATTAAGTAGCGCTTATTCTGATTTGAAGATTTGGTGATAGTTTCTTAAATAAAAAACCAAAATGCACTAAAAAGTCTTACTTAAGTCTAACTAAAAGTCGGTGCCATCACTTTGACCATCAAGCATCAACTATCACAGCACCGACTCCAAAAAGAAATTGTTTGCCTAAAACGGCTTCCTTTCCTTTCAATGGTGAAGAGTTTATTTAAGACTTTTTAGTGCATTTTGGTTTTGTAGTCGGTTTTTACTTTTTTTTAAAGTTTATTTTATTTCTTCATTTTTAGTGATTACATAAGAGGATGGGGAGGTGCACCTTATGATTCTATTTTTTAAGAAGCTACAAATTACCTAAAATAAGTTCCGTCATAATAATTACTGAACTCCTAAGCGTTAAGGAGTTCCACTATCAGCTCAGCCCCACAAGATGTTGACTATCGGACGTAACAACACGTCAACATTAAGATTCTAGTAAAGAAACAGTATACCTGGCTTTAAAATTTGAGGGTTTCCCTCGATTACACCAAGATCCCATCATCAGATCCCAAAATGGAAAAAATGGGAGCAACTAGAAGGTACACCCTCTAAGTAGGTGAAAAAAATTTTCGATTCGGTCAACAAACGACTGAGATATGAGGTAACATACATACAAAAAAAAAAAAATTAAAAAAAAACATACAGTCGAATTGATAACCTTCTCCTTTTTTGAAGTCGGTTAAAAAATCTTGTTAATTTTATACTAATTACTTTACCGACTAAGATGTTTCAGTTATCATTTACTCTTTACTTAATGTACGCTAAACGAAGTGGACCCCTTTAGAACCAACGTAGTTATAAATACTGGGCCTTTAATCACTTTCGTATAGATGGCGTGTAATATTCATTAATTAATGACTGATTCTCAAAAGAAAATTTGTTCATTTCTACACTGGAGTGATTCGAAAAAATATAACTGAATTTTGTGAGTACTAACGTGTATATTTCGCGTGATTTTCATTGATTTTTAAACGAAATTCACACGCCATATTCAAGCGAGAGATTCAAAAATATCCCCTGATCGTGAATCTCAGTGCTTAACATCTGTCATTTTTTAATTTATATATCCAATAAACCATTTGTGTTGTAGTCGACAGACTTTTAACTGCTCATTAAGTACCAAAACATCACCAGGTAATTGGTTTTGCCATTAACTAGTTGCCGATAGGCATGGCACATTTCATATGTAGCATATGAAATGAAAAGCATTATTCACATGTACTTATTTTCATGTGGACATCTACAAATCGCATTCTGCGTAATCATACATCAAACGCATTTCATTACACTGACGAATATAAAGATAAAGACATTTATTAACTAAACATGTGTACATAAATGATGACAATAAAATGGTGATTTTAGTATCAACATGTTTTGCCAACATTCGGCGTGTAAAAATGTCATTAATAAAAGTGAACAAATTGTATTTAAATATCCAAAAAGCAAGCATAATTCCATAAAGTCATAATTGAATAATAATAATTGACAAAATAAAGAAACAATGTCAAATTAAATAATAATGAAACTTGTCAAAATTCGTCATCTAAAAATTCTTGTACATTATAATTACATTCGAATGAAATGTAGCGGGCGAAATCCTTGAGCGCTTGTGAGCGAATATGAATGATTACGCTCTATGCGTTCGTTCGTATGTGACTAACAATCCCAAGAAGTTAAAATTGAACTTTAACACTAAAAAGTCCTAAAGTTCAGATGATTTTGTAGCGGGTCAGTGCGTACATCGCATTATTTTCGTACAGTGAAATTCATATGATTTTCATTAGCCACGTACTCGCGCCGTAATTAACACTGCGAAAAGAATCATTGGTAATGAAATTTCGCATGTGATTTAATATGAAAAAAAAGTAATGAAAGTAATAAAAAGTAACAATCATTTCCATGCTGAGTTGCCAACTATCTCCAAAACATAAAGGCATAAGCCATTGAAAGCTTCATAAAGGCTATAACAAGCTTTGATCATGCAAACATAGACGATAATACCACGGCAAGATAATGTCAAGCTATCAAAACGACTATAAGTAGGACTCTAACTTTAAATACGGCCAATACAATCAACGGTCAATCTATGATGGATATGCTTCGATTGACTTAGGCTGTCTACATACTGAAGTCCATTAACTATCCGAACAACTACCGAAGTTTTGCACATCCCACTGCCAAAAGTTTGGGATAACCGTTTCAGGATTAGAAAGAGTCGTTTGAGTTTCGATATTATTTCTAGTCGAATTGTCATATCGACAAATTGCAACTAGACTTGATTTCATTTTAATTGTCGATTATTATTTGTAGATTAATTGTAGATTAAATGTAGATGAGACTGTTCTGATGATTCTAGGTAGAACGCTAAAATTTTACCAAAGATTGAACCCAATGTTTTTGACATTTGCACATTTCTAACAAACACTTCCAACTAATTCTTGCTATCAAAAAATATTAGGGTATTTTGGCTAAGTCAAAGCAAGTGGACCTCTAAAATCAGTTAATCTTGGCACAGAACCCCCAGTGCACGAGTCAGACTCGCAATTGGCTTCTTTTTTTGTAGCAACTTAGATGGTGCTACCGAGTGTAATAACTAGGTTAACTGACCATTTTTATAGTCGATGACAACACTTTATTGTGTTGTACTTATATTAATGTAAGTACAACAGTTATTCTAATTAAATAAATTTCTTGAAGGCTTATCCGGCAATTATTTCCTGACGAGTTCTCTGTTTTAATTTAATTAGAATGGTGCACTTATACTAATCTGTTTGAACTTTAGTATATAGACAAACCGTTTAGGTTTGGAGTATTCATTTATTTACATTGCTTTACTGTGAATACTTAGAATTGGCAGTAAGGATGTACATTATTAAAATTAGAGTTTTAAGACATTGCGATTAATATAAGGTATAATGAATTGAATACTACAACTAAAACTTAATGGTCCCATACCGGAGAGGTCCCAGGTTTGAATACCAGAACAAAAAGTTTTTCTGTCTTGAAAGTACACTGAAACAGCACGGAGTCAGGGAGTTGGTGGTGATGACATCTCCGTGCATCTAAAGGAACGTTAAGCCGTTTGTCCTGCGCCTGATCTCTCATCGGTTATTACAGAGCTGTCTCACTAAATTACTGAAAGTGAAGGAGCATAGACTGCACTGTGCAATACACGCACATCTAGGCACTATAATAATTATATCCTGCATAAACGTACGAGTACGTGGCCCATCTCTGTTGAGAGGGTCCGCCATTACCGACAAACGGCAGGAGTATATTATTGATAACAGTTATAATTAAATGTGACAGACGGAGTCTGAAGTTATAAAAATGCTAATATGAATATTTTTACAAGACGCGGTGAAAACATAAGCTAACGTCATTTAAAATATGCCGTGAAAATAAACTTGTTTAAATTTTGAGCGAAAAACATTACAATTTCCTCCAATTTCACTTTAGCTGTTTATCTAACTCTGAATCAGTGTCAGTTTCTTCAATGTTGACATTTTTAACTCAAGTTAAATGTAACTTTGTTGCGCAAGTGGTCCTGTGCCCAACTAACCGTAGACGTAGAATAGTAATCCCCTAATTACAAAAAAGATACTAATAAGACTAAAATAACCCAACCAATTAGAAAAGTATGTCTCTGAATTCAGTTTCATAACTATGACATTATTTTTAATTTGGTCAGATAAAAGTTTATTAAGATTCTAATCCTAGTGTTTTGTAACAAAATAAACAAGCGCCCTTCACAGCCCTATTCGTACTATATAGACATCATCATCTGTTTATACACTACGCACCAAACGCGGATATTGATACTTTGATGGTCAAATAAACGCTGAAGCGAGTAAACCAACTTCAAAACCATCGGTGCATCCCACAATGATGATAGAGATTATTATGTAACGATATTAGTCACAGAACATACACTAAGAATAAGACTTAAGTAAACAATAAATAAATATTGGACAACGATCACATACATTGATCCCAAAGTGAGTAGCTATTCCAGTTGTGTTATGAAATTCAGAAACAACGGCGGTACTACAATACCCAGACCCGAGACAATATAGAAAGTTCTGATTTCTGACAATGACCCCCGACCAGGAATCGAACCCAGGACCTCGGAGCGGCAACGCTTTGAAGCCCGGCGTGCTTAGCCACTGCACCACGGAGGTCGTCAGTCCGTTTTTTATGGTGATCGTAAACAATCTTGTTTTTTTTAAGATATACACCAAGCTCACAATGTACTTAGGTTTTATAGCTGAACACATTAAAAAAAAACAAAAAAATCGAATATTTGATCTACTTTATTCACTGTTATAATTTAAAAACATATAAAAATATTGTTTAAAATATTCAACAAGCAAAGAAAAATGGACTTTACACTTAGGGTTAGGTTCTATTTTCTTATTAACAAATTAGCACAAACAAACGAATTATAAAAATATAGAACGAATATTGTATTTGGCAGATAATCTTAACTAGAATTTATTAAGACAATGTGAAACAGAACGTAATAGTTAGGGAGGCGAGGTAGCTAAATGGTGTAATTCAACGGCGCCGTCGAGACCTATCAAAATCGAAAGATAAAATAATTTCAAATCATTCTCGAGCGCGTCAGATATTCATACTACGTACGAGGGTCAAACTGAAAGTTCTTAGAACTGGCCACTTATAAACAATATAATAAAAAAAATATTCTAAAATTTGAAAATATAACTCTTTGCCAATATTACTGAGTATATATTTCATTCATTTGTCATTTGTTTTACGATTTGGCGGCAAATTGAAAATTGTCTGTGTCACGTCAACATGAATTTAACACGAGAAAATTTTCGTGCAATGATTTTTTATGACTTTCGGTGTCATTTAAGTCAACAAGAAAGTTATGATAGACTACGATTGGTCTTTCACGATGAAGCCCCATCTCGTGCGACTGTTTACAACTGGTTTAATGAGTTTAAACGTGGTCGCACTAATCTCACTGATGATGTACGTGAGGGACGGCCTTCTACGGCGACGACTGAAAATAACATCTGTGTTGTGCGGCGTATGATAGAGACTGACAAAAGAGTGACCTATCAGCAGATTTGGACAAGCTTAGGCATCGGTATGAGTCAAGTGCACAAAATCCTCCACGAACATTTAGCGGTCAGGAAGCTTTGCGCCCGGTGGATACCTCATAATTTGACTAAGGCTCAAAAACTCCATCGTGTGGATTGGTGCCGTAAAATGATTGAAAGATTTAACGGAGGTGACTCAAATGCTGTGTTCGACATACTAACAGGTGGCGAAAGCTGGATTTACTGTTATGATCCTGAAACCAAAAGACAATCTGCTCAGTGGGTGTTCACTTTCGAGGAGTTGCCAACTAAAGTGAAGAGAGATCGAAGTGCGGGAAAAAAAATGGTGGCCTCGTTCTTTGGAAGGATAGGTCATTTCGCAACAATTGTGTTAGAGGATCAAAAAACAGTTTCTGCAGAATGGTACACTACCAATTGTTTGCCACTTGTCTTGGAAAAAGTTCGAGAGAAACGACCTTGCAGTAGGATCCTCCTTCACCACGACATCGCCTCGTCGCACACCGCCAAGCGAACGATCGACTATTTGGCGACATCAAACGTTGAATTACTGGGTCACCCGCCGTATAGCCCCGACCTCGCGCCTTGTGATTTTTATTTATTTCCAAAAATTAAAGAAAAACTTAAAGGAAAGCGGTTTATGAATGCTGAAGAAGCGGTGGCTGCGTATCGCGATGCCATTGAAGAGACCCCTAAGGACGAGTGGGCAAAGTGCTTTTCCCAGTGGTTCCATCGCATGCAGCGGTGTATTGACGTCAATGGACAATATTTTGAAAAGATATAATAAAACTAATAACTGGCTAATGTAATCAGTTTTTGATTTTCTAAGAACTTTCAGTTTGACCCTCGTATGCCCCAAGTGCCTCTGATAACAACGGTATACTAATCTGCCGGTTTGCGTGGTGGGGGTAGGCGTATAAAGTAGTCAAAAATGCAAAAAAAAGAGACTCGAGCGCGTCAGATTTTCGGAAGGGGTTTTAAGTAGGCCCCAAGGAAGCTCCCTTTAAAAAAACTGGCGATTTCGGCGTGACCATAAGTTACGATAAATTTTTGAAAATGCAAAAAAAAAATATTTTTTTTGAAATACTCGAGCGCGTCAGATTTTCATAGGGGAGGTTTATCTCGATATCCTGAAAGCATATTTTCTTAATCTGACAAAAATGTTGGTGGGTTCTCTTATCCGAAAGGTTTTTTGGTTTCTTTTTTTCCCTTTCTTCTTTCTTTTTAATAATTCTTCACTTCGTTTTGCTTAGGGTACGTCCAAAAAACAATTTGAGGATCAACAGGCTATTGAGTAATATACATACATGAAACTGTACATGTTAATAATACTTTTGTATACAGATACGCGTAACTTTTTCAGAGTCCACGAAAATTGTCGAGAAGCTTTAGAAAAAAAAATTGAGATATACGAGTAATATAATAAAAGTAACATAATTTAATCGTTATTATTTCATATCAATTTTTTTAACACCCTCAGTTTTCAAGATACACTCAAAAAAGCGGGAGTTTGAGTTTTTATGATGCTTCAAGTCAAATAGTTTTAACTTTGGACAAAAATGTAAAGAGACCTTTTTTGTGTAAAATAAATATACCTTTTTTGTTTATTTAAACTTTTTTTTTTGTAAAATGTATCGTTCGTGACTTATATGCCGCAACGCATTTTTCGGAAGACAAAATGGCTCCTCCACACTTCCGGTCATGCGGAACCCGGCAGATTTTGTATTTTTAGTACGTTTTAGATAATATTCTTCAAAAAAAAAAAAAAATCGCGCTCGAGAATGCCGGATTAACGTTTTTTTTTACAAGTTCGCGACCCTATAACTCGGCGGCGTCAAGGACTTATCGTCAGATTAGTTAAATTTAGTCTTAAAACACTAAAATCAACCCCCGATATCTTAATCTGACGCGCTCGAGTATTTTAGACTATCGATTTTTTTTACTAATCTGATCGTCTATCCTAGGCGCGCGTCACTACATATAGAGCTAAATACTTTACAAGGTTGTTCTATTAGGTCCAAGGTATCTCTCATATCTTAAACTGCCACGCTCGAGTATTACCGAAAATTCCCCTATTCGCCTCCCTAACTATAAGACTAGATGGATATTTTCTAGACAAAAATAAATATGTCTACCTAGTAACATGCTGACGTAAAGCTCATCACGCTCGCTCGTCGTGAGTTATTCTGAAGCAATCATGAGTATTCCTTAGCTCTCATTATTTTTTATTTAAAGACTTTATTGCACAAATCGTAGTGTACGAAGGTGGAATTAATGCTAAAAGCATTCTCTGCTAGTCAAACCTTTAGGTCATACAGAGTGATGGCAATAGGTGCAGCGAAAAGAAAAAAAAGTGCTCATTCGAGGAGGAAAATAAATAACACTGTTATCCAACTGAGATAAGTTTTCCTGAGGATGTGTATTTGTATTGTTATACGTAGTGTTTGCTGCTATCGGGAAAACGAGACTATAAGAAATGGGTTCCAATTTTTTAAATTCATTTACTCACGTTTACGAGACAACAGTAAGCTTATTTGACCAAGAGCCCGTTTCGCCATCGACACATACGCACTAAACAACGAATAATTTAGATATGGAACGTTATTCCGTGAAGAAACTGTTGGAAAACTGCCCTTAAAAATGTTATGTAAATATATAAAAAAAAGGAAAATTTTATCTGTCGATGTCAAAAAGAAAAAGAAAATACAAAACTTGTTAGGACATTGTGAATCAGGCCCTAAGTAAAATTAATAATCTCAGGAGTCACGTAGGTTTTGTTGCACAAAGTAACTGTTAATGTAACATATCCTATACTATGTTATAAAATACCAAATACCACATATTTACTCATTCTTTGTTTTTTAAGAGCTTTAATGAGATAATGTTAATAAAATACATGCTTTCCTAGTACAAAACATTGGATTAGCACAATTATGCCTACGCCCTTTTTTTAACTTATTGCGTCATTTAAATTTCATAAAATTTTGTGATTATTACGTACACAAACACGATAAGGTAACACGAATATTAATTACAAACAAAAACTTTTTTTGAAATTAAATTTCACTCAATAACATTTGATAATTAATTTTGTTATTTCAATTTCAATAACTTTGTAATTTTTGATTAGGTAACGTAGATACAAGGATGTCTTGAAAAGGCACCTCACTAATTGCGGCATATGACCAGAATAATTGGAAAACCCTTGCGACAAAGTATCCGGAAAATTGTACAAAAGTTCTAAGAAATGCGCCTCGAAGACCTGAAAAAACATCGTCACTTATCACTTTTTGAGTAAATTAGAACTTGGTTAATTACAAAACTCGCTAAACTCATCTTTCATCCTTAATTCGATGTGCGATTGGCGTTTTCAGATTGAATTGTCGCGTTTTGGAATTCAGATTCTGAGTTGAAATCAAACTGTGAGACTCAGCACATTTTAGATTGAGCTAATAAGGTGGTTTAAGCAACGTCGAAACTACTTCTATACTAATATTATAAAGCTGAAGAGTTTGTTTGTTTGTTTGTTTGTTTGTTTGTTTGAACGCGCTAATTTCAGAAACTACTGGCCCGATTTGAAAAATCTTTTTTACGTTGAATAGTCCATTTATCGAGGAAGGCTTTAGGCTATATAACATAAAGATACAACTCATAAGACCATAGCAGCAATGAAAAATGTTGCGAAAACGGGAGAAAGATATTCCTTTTGAGAGCATCCGCTGCATACGCTAAGGAAACCGCTTAAGTTACACAAATATCATGTATGACAGGATTGTTCAACATTAAGAGTTCTATAATAAAGTCCGCGACAGCATATGTCTATCTGTTATGGTTGACTTACTACAACCTTTTTTATGTTAATAAATTTGTAAAAAAATAATGCATCATTTTTAGAGGTGTATTATACACACAGGTATTTATACTTATCAAAATAAATACATTCATCATCACGAGCATTTCATTTAGAACAAAGTTGCCCTTTATATCATTTGATTCCAATAAATATCTTAGGAGCTATCACAGTTTTAACATCACAACGTGCGCTTGCGCTAATCTATACTAATATTATAAAGCTGAAGAGTTTGTTTGTTTGTTTGTTTGTTTGTTTGTTTGAACGCGCTAATCTCAGAAACTACTGGCCCGATTTGAAAAATTATTTTTATGTTGGATAGTCCATTTATCGAGGAAGGCTTTAAGCTATATAACATAAAGATACGACTCACAAGACCACAGCAGCAATGAAAAATGTTGCGAAAACGGGAGAAAGATATTCCTTTTGAGAGCTTCCGCTGCGTACGCTGCGGAAACCGCTAAAGTTACACAAAAATCATGTATGACAAGATTGTTCAGCATTAAAAGTTCTATAATAAAGTCCGCGACACCATAAGTCTATCTTTTATGGTTGACTTTCTACAACCTTTTTTATGTTAATAAATTTGTAAAAAAATAATGCATCATTTTTAGAGGTGTATTATACACACAGGTATTTATTCTTATCAAAATAAATACATTCATCATCACGAGCATTTCATTTAGAACAAAGTTGCCCTTATCATTTGGTTCCAATAAATATCTTAGGAGCTATCACAGTTTTAACATAACTCCGCACCAAAATAATGTTCGCAGCTTAAGTACAACGTCGCTTGCGCTAATTATGTTATAAAGCTGAGTTTGTTGGTTTGAACGCGCTTATCTCAGGAACTGCTGAACCGATTTGAAAAAATATTTCTGTGTTAGATAGCTTATTTATTGAGAAAGGCTTTAGGATATAAAACTTCCTGCGACGGAAGGGGAGGGAGCAAACTCAAAACGCGCGGACGAAGTCGCGGGGGACCGCTAGTTAGTTTATAAGACTAAGCCCTAATTTCACAATGTCGTAATAAGTAGTGGTTTGCGTTGTCTTTCCAATTTTTCATACGAAGTGAGTGAATGAATTTATTTGAGTATTAGTTCTCATTGTCCATGGTGAAATAGACCTTACGTTTTTGCGTTGAATCCATCTAAAAGTATTAGTAATAATGAGGCTAGCACAGAGGAAAATTTTATAGGTTTTTAGTTTATTTTGCTACTCGGAGTGCTTAACGATGCGAAATTGCGGATACATTAAGAGATCTGTCGTATTGAATACTTATCTAGTTTGATGTAGACGCTCACGGATGAAAAGGCCGCCGGCGGTCGCATTAACAAATCCTAACAATATACTGTTGATAAACACATCCGTGAGGTTTGCACAACCATTATATACGACTAAAGGCAAGCGATGTGTGTTACGATAGAAACAAATTAGCAGAAATTACTGATGGTAATCACTCTGTCAGGTATAAGTACGTTATCTTTGGTCTCGTGAACATATGTTTGATATCTCTACTATCTTATACTTATAAGAAAGTCGTGTTAGTTACACCACTTAAAACTCGAGATCGGGTGCACCGACTTCATATTTTTACTTTGTTGTATTCGTGTTTGCATCGTATAAGACATAAAACGGAAGCCGTATTTTTGAATCACTTGCTTAAATATGGCGTGTGACTTTCGCTTGAAAACGAATGAAAAATTAATGAAAATCACGCAAAATATATACGTAAGTAATCACATAATTCAGTCTCTTTTTAGTCTTAGTAGTCTGGAATAATTTATCCCGAACGGAATTATACTAATTTTCAATGGAAACTTTTACATAAAAAAAATAAGAGCCCTGTGGGCGCCAATTAAATAATTATTTTCCTTTTGCGGACTTCGGTGTGGTTGGAGTGCTCGTTTATCAAATATATCGAAATATACTTTAAGTCTAAATCCGTAATTGAATCGTATTTTTTGCAATCCCGCTTACAGTATCGATACCTCAGTTTGGTTCACATACGGACCAGTAAATTACTTTAAAATGTAAGCAGTAACCTAGCGAATGTCCTGCGGGTAACTTAGAATCACACCTGTTTAAACATGTGGTTTATTCAAAACACGTTGTCAACCATCGTATGACTAGTTTGCACAGCAATCATTCTCAAACATTCGTACTCCGTAACCGAAGTGACATTTATATATCGTAGAGCCTCTCACAGTGAAAGGGATATTACGTAAGTCAATAGCTTTTAAAACGATAATCGTTAATGGATGTGTTCAGCAGATAACAACTATTTAAGCGCCGAGCAACAAGCGCAAAGCGACAGCATTAGTCATCCATTTTCTTCCGAAACACGCAAACTGTGCTTAGCTGTAAAACTCAATACAAGGTTGAGTTTTTACAGCCATAAAAAGTCATTAAAGTCATTTATTTATACAAATAGGCCCATAGAGGACACATTTACACGTCTCAGTATAAATGCTACCACAGCTTCGGAACAATTTTGGGCTAACCAACAGCCAACTTAAGTGGAAACATACTCAGGTTTGTCAGTTCAAATGAAGTAAGCAACAATCTGGTAGAGAAAACACTTAGGATAGCTGTTTTCTGCTTAACACACCTAATGAGTTATATAATTTTAAGAGCTCTCAAGTAAGCGCTACAAAAAGTCTTCTCTAGACACAGGTCAATCGTTCCCGCTAACGCTTATAGAACAGTATTATCAAGCGAAAGTCACAGTAATGTCATTTCTCTGTAATACTCTTGCCGTTGGTATTAATTTGCCGTATTTGTCAATTCCATAAAGAAGTGAGTTTCCACTTGTATAGAACCCTTAGACACCTCACACGTTGAAATAACATGAAGCGCTTACTTCGGCAATACCAACCATGAATAGTAATCGTATAGCCATTTCTGCATGTTACTTAATACCCCCGCTGCATATTAGCCGCGACACTCTACGCGACAGACGGACGGGCGATTAATTTGAACGTCACTGTATCGTTGAGCACGATACACCAAGGGTGACACGATGCAATAGAAATATGAAGAGTAGCTTCAATAGACATTATAACTCAATAAAGATAAATATCAACCATCACAGAAAACAATATTACATGCGTTTTTCGATGGCCGGATACGTAAGTGTTTTCTAAACCATTTAGAAAAAAAACCGGCCAAGTGCGAGTCGGACTCGCGCACTGAGGGTTCCGTGCCAACTTTAACTGAATTTGGGAACCCACTTACTTCCACTTAGTTAAATCCACAATATTTTATTGACAGCAAATATAACCTTGTTTTTCATAGTGTTTGTATGAAGTACAAAGTTATGTTTGCGGTTGTTGAAAATGTGCTATATCTCAGAAGAACACATAAAGCTACAAATTAGTTTTATACTACTTATAAACTTTACTATTACTACTATAACATCTCTCTTCTTAATCGTTCACTCATTGCTGAGTATCGTGACTCCGGATTGTGTCAACCAACAATTTCCATCGGCTGCGGTCTGTCGCTTGGTGCAGTGCGGCGCTGATCGGTTGTTTCCAATCGCTCGGAGACTCGGACTACTATTACATAAATACTTAAAAATAGCATATCCAAATAAATAAAGATACATGTACAAAACAGATTAAATAAAATAAATCTTTATTAAACATTATTTTTATAAAGATTTATTTATTTATAGCACTCACAAAAAAGTTACTATTTATTTTTTAAAAAAGAAACAACAAAAATGATCATAAAGATGAAATAAGAAACCAAAAATTTGCGCACGGGCGGGATTTTAACCAGCAACCTTTATGAATCTTTATGAATATAAAATACGACACTGTGAGTGTTAAAAACATTCTAAACCAACAAAAATGTTCTTAAAGTAAGTTGTCACTTAATCTAGCAAGTTAACTAACTTAAGTTAACAGAGATTATAATAGGGAAAATAGAGAAGGTCAAACCTTGACTTTCAAGCATCACGTGGTATCATCTGTCTGAGAAAAGAATTTACTACGTGAAAGAATACTTTACGATAAAGTCATAAGGTTATCAGGAAGGGAGCTTTAAGGTCTTATAGCATAGAGGGTGAACGACTCTTAATCGTCTTTGCAATTAATATTAACCGATATTAATCGAGACCAAGAGCTTAACGCGCCTACATGCACGGCACGAAGACGCTTATAATATAAGTGACACAAATGGTCGGAATGGTTAACTATGTTCATCATGACCGTTCCGTAGGTTGATTAACTTGGGTGATTGCCACCAAAACACTGCCATCTTTGAGTAGCAGCATACAAGTAGTAAATGAGAAATATTGCATTTTTGGAGACCACAAGAGAATACCAAATCGTAGTTTATATTCCATATCAAAAATTAAATAACTACCTTTAAATCAATGGTTTTCGAGGCAAGGAGGGCAAACAAACTGGAAAATTGAGAAAATTCCCAATTTCATCTTACCTACGTAAATCGAAGTATGAATTCTGTAATTTCCCGCTGAAACGTTCGGGAAGCAGGCTCAGAATGTAATAATGTTTCAATGTGATAGGACTGTGCAAACACGTAATATTCAACAGCGAGATTAAGTGTTTTCTATGAATTCTTTGTGTGCACTTTCATTCAAGTGTACACACAAAGCATAGGACTTAAGAAAATTATATGATTAAATGGACCGTAAAAATATAACTGTAAATAATTTCGATGTGGGTGCTACGAAATATATATAAAAATATTTGATAACTCACCTGAAAATATCTGTCGTTGGTAAAATAGCTTAAGCTCTTCGTATATATAACTGTTTGATGTTTATTGCGTTAAATACTGCTGCAACGTCTGTAGATATTATCGATCGATTTCGCGTAAGAAAACAATAGAAGACGAAGAAGTCTAGTTTTCTTTTTTTTTCAGCGCGCAACGTTTTAAGTTGGCAGCACAGCAGGAGGTTGCATACGGGTCATAAACTTATGTTTTTATATATTAATACGCAAGATCAAGTGATTTGGGAATATTTATGTTTTAGTCACTTACCTTAAGTATTTTCTGATGGTCAGTTGCAGCTAAATGGCCGATGTATTTTGCTAGACTGGAGTACTGAAGACTTGAGTATAAAACTAATATTCTCTATTATTTCAGAGCTACTTGTACTTTCTTTAGTACAACAAAGCGTCTTAAATGAGACGAAAATGAATATTTTTTTTTACATATAGGCAAACATTTGGCTTGATTTGGCTGAAATTTAAGTGATTTCCGTTGTTGTCTTATTGTATCTTTTTTGTTCCGTATTTGTGTTATGTAGCGTGCCTTTGTCAGGTATGTGTATGTTTCAGAAATCGTTTGACTAGTAACAGTTAATTCACAAGTATATAGAAAATAAAATAAAATCACATAACCAAGTACACACATGACCACAATAAACCCTGTGCTACGTTTAACTCGTAAGTATATTTTTTTTTTATAAAATCTACATATAAATTGCACCTCAATTTATCAGCAGATGGTTATAAGTATTTTTTTTCCCTCAACTATGGCAAACTTCATCCAAAATGAGCGTACAAAGGGGGAGACAAATTGTATTTTAGTGGGTTACAAATGTATGAAATGAAAACGTACACCAAATTGTAGGTGCTGATGATAGACAGCGTTATGTGCAGGAAATCGTTTTAACACTTTTCGTGACAGTGAACGGCTAAAGCCGTAAAACAATAAACGTTCTATTGTGTCTGGGATACTGCCTTGAAAAGTGTTAAGTGGGGACGTTCTATCGGAATTCTACTGTATATGTATCTAATACCGACTGAAAAATATAGTAAATACTTATAAATTCCTAATAATCCTGAATCAGTGAAAAGGTTATTATTTGTAAGCTACGATCGTTCAATTTAATCACCTATTTTCGATTGATGAGTTTATTATGCTAACTCGTATTTGTGGTTACAGCATTCAATAGGCTACTTGACATCATTAATCTTTGACATTAAGTTGGTCTGTTATCACCCCACTACTGGGCAAAGGCATCACCTCAAGTAAGGCGGTATTGCCAATATGGGAACCACACAGGTTCTAGCGCATTGGTGGAGGGTTGTTGCAAGGCAAGCGTCAAATGGCCTCTGACTAGGAGTAACGACTAATATAATCCGCTATTAGCTAGGACCAACCAACCAATCCTTGACGTACTTTTAGATAATTGACAAAATGTTATTCTTTAATAGATTAATGACGATTTGAAACTTAGATATTACAGTTTTCTGTTTTCTACTAAAGGACTTTTCACGGTTTGGAGAGCTATTATAACATGTTTTGTAAATTACGTTATAAAACCAATCAATAAGAAGTTGACATAAAAAGTTGTATTTTTTAAATATTTTGGTCGTTGATTTATTGGTGATTGCACGAACGAACCTAATGGCTTATTTATTTATAAACAATTCTCAATCTGTTTTGTATTTTATAAACAAGTTTGTTATCAGTTGTAAAGTTAAAGTTAAAAGTTAACAGGAACCAAAAGTTTACTATAGACATTTATTGTGTCTACATATTCTTTCAACGGGCCCTTGGTAGAACGATTTAAAGATTTTGTATTACAATAAAATTACTTCTGAGTCAGTCGTTAGCCAAAATAAATAATAGCAAAAACGGTCGACGATTATGTTCACCGCGTGGCCGGTACCTACAAAAAATTCATAAATTCGTTTCTCGGTCATATCCTTAGGGAAATGTGTTAACCGCATATTACCTCCTTCCAAAGAAATGGACTCGCGAAAAAAGGTTTTGTGGACGTAAAAACGGCTCGGTCATGAATCGTCTTTTATCTCAAAAGCTCTGTTAGAGTTAAAACTTTTTATGGGTACAGCTTCAGTGCCAGCGGTTAAGGGCCGCTTAAGTGGATGAAGATTTAGTGACTATGTTCAGTTAAGCTACTCACGGTGTAGTGAATGAGAATATGTTAGTTAGGTAATGAGAATAAAGTACCGACAACTTAAGTTACTTAAGAATTATAAATTGCACTTGTATAAAGCAACTGTGTTAATCTAAGAATCGAACCCTGTGTCTTACGCTATCTAGGCGCAGGTTTATAACACTCGGACACTGGCACTTTGGAAAGTTTTTTTCGAATGCGAACTACGTAAAACAACGACCCCATTAAAATTATCTCAATCCCGATGTTAACTGCAATATGGTTTCGACAGCTTAAGTCAGCGACAAAAATGAATTAGCCGTAAAGCGCTGTGGTCGCTAAAGGTGTGTCCACACGGCGCGGCGTAGCGCATGTATGCCACCGGCAAAGCCGCCGGGCGGTGGGGATACACCATTAGGCTACTGCTTCTGCAAAAACTAATATTCTTGTAAAAAAGGTGTTTTTGCCAAGTAAGTGTGAATAATTTAGAATGTGAATAATCATTAATATTAGTTCTAGTGTATATATGCAACTTATCTAATGTGATTATTTAGAAATAACAAAACTAAAACAGGAAATCAAATACAGCGTTACTTTGTCGTACAATGGGTCCCCGCCCGAAAACTACATGGGCCTTTCAAAGGACAGCGTAGATTGCAGCTACGCCTTTTAAGGGATACAGTTTGTAAGAATACGTATCATTACCGCTCAAACGGCGGGCTGTTTAGGACCCCCAAATTTCACAATGCTCGTTTTGCGGCCGCTCGGTTCATAACGGACTTAAATGGACTACGGTTTCAATAAGTTTTGTGGTGTTTCTAGGTTTGGTGCTTTGAAAGGAAGTAGCCGAAGAACAAACAATGTAGCCCCCTCTAGGTTCTATAAAAGTGGTCAGTAATATTGCTCTAATTAAAGTTTCCGAGAATATGAAATGTGATTATATAGTTTCAACCCTTTCATTGTTGAAAGGCAACGTCCAAAAGCTGTCAAACTCCTTAGAAAAAAACATTACGAAATTATAGGTATGTTATAGTCAGATAGTGCCACCAAGCTTTATCTATGTTTTCTCAGGGTGTTAAGAAGAATAAATTCAATTGGAATCATTGCAATTACCTATTACAGTTCCGTAACTTTGCAAGAAAATTAAAAAATGAGATTTTGATTTTAATAAAACCGAAAAATAATGCACAAGAACACAAAAAAATATATATAACAATTATAAATAAATTTGTCGTTTTTTTTTTATAAATAGCTGCTATCATTTATTTGAACTGGTACTTATAACAGTTAAATTTAAATTTATTTACTGGCAACATCGATATATTTTTGGAAGGGAGTTTTGTATTCGGGGAGAGCGCAGAGTCCGGCAGTTCAGTTGGTTTGTAGCATCAAGTTGAAGAGGTTGTACCTGAAGTTGTATTCTGTTCGAAGAATAAAAGTCTTGAAGAAGTTCCAGTGTTATAATTTCATAATATGTCCGAAGTGCGCAAGAATCTTCAGCCTACAAAGAACAAGGTACGTGAAATAGTGTATGCTTGAATTATGACCAAGTTAGTGAGAATATGAAGTGATACAGTTAACTATAAGCAAGTACGATTTTTGTAGCACGTGGTCGGGGCTACCCTCCGGTCGTGCTACTTAAATTCAAAGCTTTTGAATCCACGCGTGCCGTAGTGTGCTCGGTTTGAGGTTGGGACTACTCTCCGATGAAACTGGCACAATATGAGGGCACGTGTAGTTGAAAGCAATATTTAAAAATTGTTAAAATTATTTCTAAAACCTAAGAAATACGGTCGCATATTTTAAAACAAATAATTAAATGAGGTTTTAACCTGGTCAAAAGACAAAGCGTAGCTAAGATTAGGACGTGTAAGCTTAATTTAAGTGTGGAATTCGAATGCTTGTACGTGACGTTATGTTTTGTGCATGGCCGGGGCAACTCTCCGACTGCGTTAAGCATAATGCGAAGCGCATTTGCATTCGAATTATTCGAATCCTTGTGTAAGACGTTGTATTTTGCTCATGGCTGGAGCTACTTTCTGACACAAACATGATACGGAGCGTGCTTGTATTTAAATAAGTTGAATCTATTGGTATTAAAGTGTTGGTTGGTGATTAAGTAAAGCGTGACTAAGGCAAGGCAGCTTAACTTAATTCAAGTGTGACATTCAAATGCTAATGCGTGTCGATGTGTTCTGTGCATAGCAACATGGGCATGATACGAAACGCATTTGTATTCGAATAATTTGAATCCTCGTGTGCACTGTTGTGTTTTGTGCATGGCCGGAGCTACTTTCCGACAGCACAGGCATGATACGGAGTGCACTTGTATTTAAATAAGCGTAGGACGTATAAATTTCATTCAAGTGTGAATTTTCAATGCTTGTGCGTAACGTTGTGTTCTGTGCATAGTCTGGACAATTCTCAGACTGCATTGGCATGAGACGAAGCGCTTTGCATTCGAATTATTTTAATCCTCATGTGCGACGTTGTGTTTTGTGCATCGCCGGGGCTATTCTCCGACGGCACAGGCACGATACGGAGTGCATTTGTATTTTAATAATGTATTTTGTCTGGGAATATTTAAGTGTGCTATGACACCCTGCTGAGAATAATTTGCCTTAGACTGATTAAGTGTGTCAGTTTGTACCTTAAGATATATTGATTTCGTAGCTTAGTGTTCTACCTGGTTGTTTTCTTTGTTGGTAAATGGTTAATTGTGCTATGACCGTCAGAATGATAATTAAGACTAGGCTGATTAAGTGTCAGTTTGTACTTTAATATTAATTGATTGCGTAGCTAAGTATGCTACCTGGTTGTTTTTTTATTAGGGATTAGTTACGTGTGCTATGAGCCTGACAAGAATAATTTGCCTAAGACTGATTAAGTGTGTCAGTTGTAATTTATTATGAACTAATTTCAAAGCTAAGTGTAATACCTGGTTGTTTTTTTTTTGTCAGGGAATAGTTAAATGTACTATGACCCTGACGATAACTATTTGCCTTAGACTGATTAAGTAGGTCAGTTTATACTTTAGTATGAATTGATTGCGTAGCCAAGTATACTATCTGGTTGTTTTCTTTGTTGGGGAAATGTGCAATAACCCTGACAATAATAATTTACCCTAGACTGATAAATTTTGTCAGTTTCTACTTCCATATGAATTGATTTCGTAGCTAAGTATGGTTTATTGTATTACCTATTGGTTTTCTATGTCGAGGAATAGTTAAGTGTGCTATAACTCTAACAGGGGAAATGCTATTTAGACTGAGTTTGCCACGTGGTTATTACTTTTAATGATATAGTTTTTTGATACAGTTACGTAAGTTGACGTAAGTTAACGGTAAAGTAAAAAGTGATGTTAGCCAAAAAACAATCCTGATGCTAGGCAAAGTTATGATGGTGATGAAGTTTTGAGTGCTACTTAAATACCATAAATGAAAGATATTTTTTATATGAACAATTTTAATAAAATATGCTAAATTTTATATTATATTAGTGTACCTTATGCCCCAGTGCTGTATTATTATTGCTTTTACTTCTTAAAGGCCCCATTAGAAAAATATTTACCCATAGCTTTGAATTTATAATTAAAGTTTTCTGGTTTAAAATTAATTTTCTATTAAAGAATAAATATTTTGTTCCCTACTTGACTAAATCCAAATCAATTACTAGCAAAATAATGGTAAAATAAAAGATGCTAGTTAACAGTACAGGTTGACATGTTTTACAAAAAGCAATGTAAGGCGTGAAAACTTTATTAAAGGTCAAACAATATTTTGTATTCCATTACGAAATCTAATTTATCAATACATGACAAAGTTATTAATATTTTATAATTATTAATTCTACTAAATCATGAAAAATATTCTCAGACAATCTTATTTTAGTCAATCTTATAATAATTTTACAATAAAGACATCTGATGAATCCTAATGATTTTGTTTCATGCAATCTGATGAGTCTGCATCACACGCAATGTCACGCATGAGCTCGAAGAAGGCAGGGACCCCACGGTGAACGATGGAGGATGTCACTGAGAGACAGAGCCCAGAAAGAAGACGTGTGGCTGGCTGGACCCACTCAAAACTCCAAATTGTACCCTAATACATCTTTGGGGCAATTTTGGGGGTACCCAATGCTGAGCAGCCCAAGAAACTGTCACTATTGTCAATGCCTCTTTTCCAAAAATTTACTATGTTGTATTATTCAATTTAAGTCTGTATTGTATTAACTTTAAAATAATTTTCTGCGTTATTTGTCACTTTTGTAATGACCTACCCTAATGAGGGTTTCCTATTTGTAACAATTGTTTTAAATGTAGTATTGGTAAGTGTATAAAACATGCTAGTGATTTAAAAAAAAACATTGCCCCAAAAGACATTCTTGTGAATAGTCAAAACAGCCTAAGCTTTTAAAATTTTGGACGAGATATTATTTAAAACCTTCAGAACAACAAAAATTAAACATAAACGCAAGCTTTCATTTTCAATTCCTATACCTTATATTATTGTACTATATGTTTCTATCAATCAATCTATCAATAAGTTCTATAAGCATATCATAGTGTTTCTGTTACTAAACTATCTTTGTTTTCATACTATGAAAACAAGTACCTTATCTTACTTAGGTCTCAGTGGACTTTTTAATATAATTTCCCCATCATACTAAAAAAAAACGATTACTTTATTCAGAATAAGGTTATTTAATTTGGGAAAAGAATGCTTATTTTTCGTGTATTCATCTTAGTTAGCATTTGGTTGATTTCGCTGGATTTTTGTTTTAAAATAGGGTGAGAGGGTAATATAAAAAAAGTAAACCACAGCTTTTTGCTTGATAAAACTTAATCATTTATTGCTCCCTAAGAATACAATTCACTTAACCAGAGATGTACAAAACACAAAAGGTATCAGGAATTGCAAACAGGTGCATTCCCATGTACACAAATTATTTTAATTTTTATTATCTAACGATAACAATATTACTTTTGGCTTAACTTTAACAAGATACGAGTCATTCGTTAAGTATCAATAATGTTGTTGGTTTGATAAAAGTTCCGTCCTAGCCGAGTCTGCGGTCGCATTTGCGAAACGTATTACATAACTGAGTAAATGCAACTCCTATTTATTATTTATAATTTTATAAATGAAATGGATATTATATTTTCCTATCGATTTTTATGGAATGGATAACCATAAAAATCGATATAAAAATCCATTGAGCCAGAAAAAGTTAAAGGCAGAAAATAATTGCTAGTGACCCCCATTATGAGCCATTTTCACGTGGCACACGATGTACCAAACACCCTATATAACCTGCAATGTCAAAAAAGATAAATGCTTGTCAATGACCGTCAGGAAAATTCCTATAGTTGGAAAAAGCTTGGAAAAACCGACAAGCGCATAAGTCATTCATAAAGTTGTCCCAAAAGGTTCAACTATTGTGTAACAGAAGGTGGGTCAGGGTAGGCAAAATCAGAACACAAGATGATGAGGAGCGATGAATATTTATTCGGATCGACGTACGTACAGACCAACAGCGCAGAAAAGAAAACAGTAATCAACCGGACATTTTGCTTTTATACCAAATTCAAAATAACTACAACGGTCAAACTAGTAATTTTTTTACATTACAAGCTACAGGAAATACCGACACTAGCGCCATCCTATTTATTAATTATTATCATAAATATGAATTGTATTGAAATTAGTTTCGTAAATCACATTTTTATATAAAAATAATTAACTTATCCCTAACATTAATTTACTGATCATATTTAAAATTGCTAAACTTAGTTAATAGGCTTTATTCCCCGGCTGTGACGTCGTGGTGCCGGAAGTAGATGATAACACTCGGCCATCCTGCATAAGCCGTGTCCCACGGCGATCACTCTCTTTCTCTCGGGAGTCCACGATCTGGAATGGAAACATTATCACGAGTAAATTTCTAAATATTTCAAATAAGTAGTTATCAGTGTACAAGATTTACAACAAAGTTAATGTTCTTACACCTATCACATAGTTTTCATAACATTACAGTCACACGCGCATCAAATTTACATAGATGTTAAGACAACACACAGGTCTGCATCACACAGGTCTGCATCACACAGCTCTGCATCACACAGTTTTGCATCACACAGCTCTGCATCACACAGCTCAGCATCACACAGCTCTGCATCACATAGCTCTGCATCACACAACTTTTTATCACACAGCTTCTTATCACACAGTTTCTTATCCCACAGTTCTATATTAAAACGTGTATACAAAACAGAGCCTCATTCATCACACAGTTGTATATCACACAGATGCATTCACACAGTTATTGAGATGTCACACAGCAATATAGTAGAACCCAGAACCACACAGCTCTTACACACATTGCTATATTTACTATTGTGTCTACGAGTATCACGCAGCAATATATTTAGTTCCGTGAAGTTAAATAAAAGATTAATTAAAAAGTAAATGGACGTTGTATGATATAACAGAATTCACGCGTCACACAGTTTGAATGAGAGGATGTATCATTTCTAACTGAAGTTAATCAACTGGACACATGGTATTTTGTTATATTTCTATAACATTTGAATTGCTTTTGTAAAACATCATGTGGCATGTAATACTGGTAGAATGTTAAAAAATACCATAAACGTATATCAAATTTATTACTAACATAAATTCTTGACAATTATTTATTTATGACAATCTATTTATTATTAATCAGCCATCGCGTCCTTGCTAATATAATAATTAAGTTTAAATTAATAAGAATACACTTGAATTCTTGAAATTATTCTAGAATATCTATACTAATATTATAATCTATCTATATCTATACTTCTATACTATATTATAAAGCTAAAGAGTTTGTTTGTTTGTTTGTTTGAACGCGCTAATCTCAAAAATTTTTTTTACGTTGGATAGTAGTTTATTGAGGAAGGCTTTAGGCTATATAACTTAAAGATACAACTCATAAGACCACAGCAGAAATGAAAAATGTTGCGAAAACGGGAGAAAGATATTCATTTTTAGAGCTTCCGCTGCATACGCTGCGGAAACCGCTTAAGTTACACAAAAATCATGTATGACAGGATTGTTCAACATTAAGAGTTCTATAATAAAGTCCGCGACAGCATAATGTCTACCTCTTATGGTTGACTTATTACAACCTTTTTTATGTTAATAAATTTGTAAAAAAATAATTCATTATTTTTAGAGGTGTATTATACACACAGGTATTTATTCTTATCAAAATAAATACATTCATCATCACGAGCATTTCATTTAGAACTAAGTTGACCTTTATATTATTTGATTTCAATAAATATCTTAGGAGCTATCACAGTTTTAACATAACTCCGCACCAAAATAATGTTCGCAGCTTAAGTACAACGTGCGCTTGCGCTAATATATTATAAATCTGAAGAGTTTGTTTGTTTGAACGCGCTTATCTCAGGAACTGCTGGATCGATTTGAAAAAATATTTCTGTGATGGATAGCTTATTTATCGAGAAAGGCTTGAGAATATAAAACATGACGCTGCGACGGGAGGGGAGGGAGCAAACTCAAAACGCGCGGACGAAGTCGCGGGGGACCGCTAGTCTTTTGATAATCATAAAGGAGCACACAGTTTTGGTTCAAACTTCAACAAGGGATTTAGTAAAGTATCACTCGCTCTCCAAAAGATCTATTAAATCGTCCCTATCTATTTCTCGATCGCTACCTGATGTATCGTCGTCAGATACAGCGGTCCTATATGGTCGCAACGCTTCCCCTCGCACTACGGCACTAAACCGCCTATACCCCTTCATCCCTTTTATACTCACTATTGTGTAACGGTCTAGTCTATGGTCCGCTTTACACACTTTGTATGGACCAGTATATAGCCTATCGAGCTTTTAAGTGACTTTAGCCGTCGTGTATCTAGCAACTCCGCCCTTCCACAGTACTAGCTGCCCTACGGTATACTTTGTACACTTTTTGTGCTTACGGTCAAACCTACTTTTCATCAAAGTCATATTCCTATCGATGCGCATTTTTGCTTTGTCTCTCCTAACTTGTAAATCTTGTTGTTGAGAAGCGGCGTTCTGTGCGGCATCTAACGGATAGCCAGGGAAGCGAGAGTTTGAATGACCGAACATGAGGCTAAACGGTGAAACACCAGTAGTAGCATTTGGAGTGTTATTAATCCCCCAGACAACGTCAGGTAATTTATTATCCCAGCTACACTCACTTTCAGACATCGTGTTTAGACCATCTATTAGAGTTCGGTTTACGCGTTCGACCTGTCCGTTTGATCGGGGGCTAGCTATAGCGTTCAACACGTGTTTGAACTGCATTTCTTCTGAAAATTGTTTAAAATAGCGGCTAGTGAAAGCCTTTCCACGATCAGTTATCATCCTAACTGGGCGTCCGAATTGATTAAGTATATCTTTGAGCAGCCGAATAGTCTCTAAAGAACTGCAATTTTTAGCGGCCTTCGCGAAAACGAACTTTGTAAAAGAGTCAATAACAACTAAAATGTATGATTGCCTATTTCGAGTTAATACAAAAGGTCCCAAGTGATCGACATGCAGTGTGTGCATTGGGACAGCGGCCTTTTCAATTGGGTGTAACTCGCCCTCGGTCCTCCCGTAATTACCCTTACCGAATGCGCATTGCAAACAGGATTTGATATATTTGCGAATAAATCTAGTCATTTTTGGAAACCAAAACTGAGCTTTAATAGACGCTTCACACCGGTCAAAGCCCGGATGTCCTATTTGATCATGTAGTTTTTGCAACAACCCGTACTTTGCTAGTTTCGGAATTACAAAGCGGTCTCCTGCTAATGTTTTACGGTACAAAACTCCCTCTTTAGCAACATAATTATTGTTTATTTCGGGCGCAGTGTTGGGCTCAGCAAGTCGAGTCAGAATATTTTGAATACCCTCATCCTGCATTTGCAAAGTTTTAAGCCAATCCGCGTTATCTATTATAAGGATTGAACTTGGCGCAGGATTCCTGCTTAAAGCGTCAACATGCTTCATGCGCTCTCCGGGCCTATACTCAATTTCTAAATTAAAGTCTTGAATCGTGAGCCACCAGCGGGCTATACGTGGTATTAAGACCTTTTTTACTAGGGTCGTGCGTAATGCTGCACAATCCGTGACTTCTTTTACAGGAATCCCCGTCAGGTAAATTCGGAATCGTCGAAGAGGCTCAACTACTGCGAGAGTCTCTAACTCGTAACTATGATAGACCTTTTCCTCCCTACTAGTGACCCTGCTAAAATAAGCGACAGGTTTTAAACAGCCATCCGTCTGTTGCTGCATAAGAATTCCACCTAACCCTAGTTTACTAGCATCGGTATGCAGCTCAGTCCTAGCGTCTGGGTTGTAAATACATAAAATTGGTCGTTCGATCAATCGTTGCTTAAGGGTTTGAAAAGCTCGCTCCTGATCAGGTCCCAAATGCCACTCTACCCCCTTTTTTGTTAACTCAGTTAATGGTTTTGCTATCTGGGCAAAATTATGAATGAATTTACGGAAATAGGAAGTCAAACCAATGAATTGTCTAATTTCGTGAACATTACCAGGTTTTTTATACTGCTTTATGCAATCTATTTTCATTTGACCAGGCTGTATGGATCCTGCGATAACATCATAGCCCAAATATGTTGCAGTGCTTTTAAGAAAACTGCATTTATTAATGTTGAATTTTAATTTGGCGTTGTCTAGCAAACAAAAGACTTTTCTCAAAAGTTCTAATCCTGCTGTAACCGATACTGTCGGTATCATCAGATCATCCAAATACAGAGCAATTTTCTCACTAACACTGCCCAAAGCCCTTTGGATCAAACGCGAGAAAACTGCCGGAGCATTAGCTAAGCCAAAAGGCATTTTTAAATATTCATATTGCCCAAACGACGTGACAAACGCGGTTTTGCCTACCGACTCCTCATCTAAAGGGACCTGGTGGTACGATTGTGCCAAATCTAATGTAGTAAAGAAAGTTTTCCCAGCCAATTTATTCACCTGATCATCGATATGTGGCAAGGGGTACCGATCTTTCACAGTACGAGCATTCAAAGCCCTATAGTCAACGCACATCCGAAAATCACCTCCCTTCTTTTTAACAAGTATAACGGGGCTAGAATAATCCGAAACAGATTCCCTAATAATGTCAGCATTCAAGAGGTCATTAATTTTTTCACGAACGATCTCATTTTCCCTAAAAGAAAGTCTATACGGCTTACAATACACGGGCTGATCTGGAGTTGTCTTAATGTGCATTTTGATTAAGTCAGTACAACCTAAATCAGATGTATCTTTAGCAAATAAGTGAGAGAATTCATTCAATAATGCTAACAACTGGTAGAACTCATCGTCACGAAGTTCACCAACGTTTATATCGGACAATGATATTTGAAAATCATTTCGGTCAAAAGACTCCACCGTTAAAACATTATTGGAAAAATCGCTTTGTCCTAAAACAATTAACTCTGCCCGCGCTATTAACCGGTTTGATAACCATATAACGTCTTCTAAACCCAGATTGATCACCTTCAAAAAGCAATGGTATGAGTTGATGACTGCTTGTGGAATTAAATAACAGGTTTTTCCTAGCTCAAAGCATACCGTGCGTGTCAAAAATGTGTGCTCGCTTTTATCAAAATTATCATTACAATCTGCAAAAACTTCAACATACACATAGTTATGTTTTGGGATGGTCGTGTCATTTTTTAAAAGTACACTATAATTCGAAATCATGTCTTTCGCTTCTAACTGAATATCCGACAAAGAGTGGGTATGCACAAAACTGACTGACGTTGCGGTCGTGACTAAGCTTAAATTTGGTTGATTTATCATTTGTTGACCAATAATTAAATCTATATCCGACAAGTCATTATTCGTTATCTCAATGCTGCCCTCTAACGTTACACTGTCCACTTTGACTGCGATACAACACGTGCCAAGTGAGCGCGTACATAAGCCTCCAAATCCTTTCATAATAACATCCGATGAATGAACTTGTAATTGAAGTTTTTGTGCCTGTGTGTGTAAGTATATTGAGCTTGCTACCCGTATCTATATATGCTATTAGTGTATACCCATTCACTGTTACCGGTTTTTTGTACAAATCTAAATAGATATGATAGGTAATGTGTAAAACATCACTGACCTTTTGTGTCTGCTGTCGCGATGTACCGGGCCCGAACCAGCACGAAGATGCTGTGTGACCCGCGCGGTAGCAGGACTCGCAGCGCTGTTGACTCCTGCAGTCCTTGGCTTCGTGTCCTGGCCGACGACACACGTAGCAAATCTTCGGGAGAAGTTGAGATGTAGATCCACTCGAAGTAGTCTGATCGCCTTTCCTCCACGTATATTTTCGTGCAGTATACGCTGCTTGCACGCGCTTGAAGTTTTCAAGTGACGATAGGTAGCCAAAGTACAGTTGTCCTGGTGTTTCGCATCTATACGCCTTCGCGTTTGCTCGTAACTCGGCAGGTAAATCACGGATAATACAAGAAATAGCCTCCTCTCCGTTAATGTTGCATTTCTTGAGCAGAGATAGCTTTTCGTGGTAGTACTTAGTCATAGTCTCGGAATCAGTTTTCGTTCGGGACAGCATCTGTTCAAGCCGATCGACAAAATCAATTGAACGCGAAAATGCGGTTCTCATTGCGTCTTTCCAGCCTGTCCAATCCAAGTATAGTTTTCTAAGTCGTCATACCAATCTCTCGCAGATCCTCGCAGTCGCAATTGCATAATATACTGGTGGTCTTCACTGCTCCATCCATATACATCTCCGAGTTGGTCGATCTTGTGCGGCCATCCGACCACGTGGCTGTTTTTGCTGTCAGGTCGAAATTTAAGCACCAATTCCGCATCAGTCGGTGAAACACGACGCCTTTTGCTTTCGCCAGAAGAAAAAAAATCTTCATTTTTCTCGATCATTCCGGGAGTTTCTTCATCTGATGTAGAAGATTCACTACGACGCCGTTTGCGTTTTCCCAATCCTCTCATATATGGGCCTGACATCTTGGCTGATCCCACTTCTGAATTGTAACAGAAGGTGGGTCAGGGTAGGCCAAATCAGAACACAAGATGATGAGTAGCGATGAATATTTATTCGGATCGACGTACGTACAGACCAACAGCGCAGAAAAGAAAACAGTAATCAACCGGACATCTTGCTTATATACTAAATTCAAAATAACTACAACGGTCAAACTAGTAACTTTTTAACATTACAAGCTACAGGAAATACCGACACTAGCGCCATCCTATTTATTAATTATTATCATAAATATGAATTGTATAGAAATTAGTTTCGTAAATAAAATTTTATATAAAAATAATTAACTTATCCCTAACATTAATTTACTGATCATATTTAAAATTGCTAAACTTAATTAATAGGCTTTATTCCCCGGCTGTGACGTCGTGGTGCCGGAAGTAGATGATAACACTTGACAATCGGTAACCGTGACGTCATCGTAATCCGCACATTTGTCAGTGGGCTGACAGAGTGACGAGGGTGTTGTCAAGATATGATCCATCTGTCAGAGGGAACGCACTATACGAGTACAGTTGCGATCAATGAAATGTATGCACACGCCCTATGTGTCCATGCAGTAAGATCCTAAATCGAACGTCCTTTATACATTTCAACGCTCGCGATGTACCTACCGTCCATTAGATTAATTTTTGTTTTTTCGTGTGTAATTTTATTTTTAACCTCAATGATTTGGCACACTGGTTGCAGTCTGCGGTTCGGTCCATTCAAAATTGCCCGCATGCGGTCGATTTTCCCCCCTAATTTATAAATAGAATTTTATGTCATTGAGTATTTTCATGAAATCTCTCTCGCCTAGGTGGACTAAGCCTAGTCAAATTGATTGACACAGTTGACCGAAGGCGGCGTCAGTCAAAACTTGTTAGCCGAAAATGGGACAAGTATACAAGTTTATGTACCAAGACCCTTATCATGCGTTCCAAGATAGTGAGAAGTCAACAAATGTCCCATCGGGGATCAATAAGTAATGTTTTGCGTTTGTTTTTCGTATAAATGCGTATTTTTCACTGGCAAAAGTCGGAAACAATATTTTTATCTCGCACAGGAATTAGATACTGTTTTTCAATGTCGAAAAGAGCAATTTATATCGTATCGTCTGTTTGTTGGATGGCATCATTCGAAAAATTCAAAAGAAAATAATGGAAACGTGGAAAGTGTTATGATAAAAAAAAATACAAGATTATCTCACATTAGGTATTTTTAAGTCAAATATGTATTTAGCTATTTGCTTAAATAGCGTTCCAATAAAAAAGAACAGGTCTAGATTTTGAAGACACCCAAAATTTAGTATCAATTTTTCAATAAAGGCATCGCGCGGAAAAATTATAATATTCCTAATCAATCTCCGAGCCGCGGCATCTGTTCGGGAATTCAATTTTAAAGTAATTTGGGTCTAAATTAAAAATAAGTTTTTCGTTCGTATACCGAACTTAGGTTATTGGAATACAGAGTTCGGAACTATAACTTGAGCGTAGCTAACCTAATTTTGCCTTAAAATAAAGGTTTTAAACGTAAAATTTGCTTTTGCGAAGTATTATTTTCTTGGGTTGCTAAAGATAATGACAGAAATTAAAAATAAAACGCCATAAAGGGGCATTTTATATAAATTCTTGTCATTAACAACTTCATTGTATCAGAAATGGGTTAGTTTTGACGTAAGTAGTCAGTATGTATGTATTTACCTATAAAGGTAGGTTTTATCTAAACATAAAATATGAATTATTCTTGTACTTATTTCTGAAGCTTACGTGATTACTACTCATGATTTTGTTTTAATCAATGAATCATTCTAATTGTGTCACTAAAAATAAAATAAAATAATAAATATAAAAACCCTTACCTAAGATTAAATCATTATGCAAAATGACATTCATAATTAAATATTTTCCATCATCAAAGCTTTAGACAGTGTGAAATTATTTACGGACACAATGGCACACGCGCAAAGCGAATTATGATGTTATCGAAACGTTGCGTCCAGACCCCAATTATCTAGGGTCTTTTTTCATAATAACTAATCCTTTAGAGCTTAACTAATAAACTGAATCAGCACTGTACTAAAATAAGCAATTTCGCTTAACGTCCTTATTTTATTTGTGTTGCTTGATTTTGTTTTATTGCTTATCATAAAATTCGAGCGAATTAGGATGGATAAACATAATCAAGCTACGGTTGCGGCCAGATATTTTGGATCTCGTTATATTTGATATTTCATGTAACATTATTCAACACAACCGCTTCAAATAAACACAACAGCTTATGTTAGAAAGCTGTTTAAATTACGTCACTGTTAGACCCCTTACACACTGCGACCTTTAGCATCGATGCAGCCGCGCGTTTTGAAAACGTGCTTCAGCATCGCGACTCACGCAATGAACAGATTCAATTTAGCATCGATGCAGTCGCCAAAATACAGTACATAATATGTCAATTTCCAGCTTTTGCATCGCGATTGCATCGATGCTAACGCGCGTTAGCATCGCGACTGCATCGATGCCAAAAGTCGCAGTGTGTAAGGGGTCTAACTGTGACGTAATTTAAAGTGAAGTGAAGCCATTCATTCGTCTTAAAATCGTTCCTGATTGTGTGTTCTTTGTTATATTCAATACTTTGTTTAGTTTCTTTGCATAAAACATTTATGCTAAGACCATAATCTAATGTAATTATCACAATGTACTACTGAAACTATACCATCTTGTTTTATAATAAAATAAGGTATATTTTAGAAAAAACGTTTCTCATTAAATGCGTGCTTAACTTCATGCATACGAGGGTCAAACTGAAAGTTCTTAGAACTGGCCACTTATAAACAATATAATAAAAAAAATATTCTAAAATTTGAAAATAGAACTCTTTGCCAATATTACTGAGTATATATTTCATTCATTTGTCATTTGTTTTACGATTTGGCGGCAAATTGAAAATTGTCTGTGTCACGTCAACATGAATTTAACACGAGAAAATTTTCGTGCAATGATTTTTTATGACTTTCGATGTCATTTAAGTCAACAAGAAAGTTATGATAGACTACGATTGGCCTTTCACGATGAAGCCCCATCTTGTGCGACTGTTTACAACTGGTTTAATGAGTTAAAACGTGGTCGCACTAATCTCACTGATGATGTACGTGAGGGACGGCCTTCTACGGCGACGACTGAAAATAACATCTGTGTTGTGCGGCGTATGATAGAGACTGACAAAAGAGTGACCTATCAGCAGATTCGGACAAGCTTAGGCATCGGTATGAGTCAAGTGCACAAAATCCTCCACGAACATTTAGCGGTCAGGAAGCTTTGCGCCCGGTGGATACCTCATAATTTGACTAAGGCTCAAAAACTCCATCGTGTGGATTGGTGCCGTAAAATGATTGAAAGATTTAACGGAGGTGACTCAAATGCTGTGTTCGACATACTAACAGGTGACGAAAGCTGGATTTACTGTTATGATCCTGAAACCAAAAGACAATCTGCTCAGTGGGTGTTTCCTTTCGAGGAGTTGCCAACTAAAGTGAAGAGAGGTCGAAGTGCGGTAAAAAAAATGATGGCCTCGTTCTTTGGAAGGATAGGTCATTTCGCAACAATTGTGTTAGAGGATCAAAAAACAGTTTCTGCAGAATGGTACACTACCAATTGTTTGCCACTTGTCTTGGAAAAAGTTCGAGAGAAACGACCTCGCAGTAGGATCCTCCTTCACCACGACAACGCCTCGTCGCACACCGCCAAGCGAACGATCGACTATTTGGCGACATCAAACGTTGAATTACTGGGTCACCCGCCGTATAGCCCCGACCTCGCGCCTTGTGATTTTTATTTATTTCCAAAAATTAAAGAAAAACTTAAAGGAAAGCGGTTTATGAATGCTGAAGAAGCGGTGGCTGCGTATCGCGATGCCATTGAAGAGACCCCTAAGGACGAGTGGGCAAAGTGCTTTTCCCAGTGGTTCCATCGCATGCAGCGGTGTATTGACGTCAATGGACAATATTTTGAAAAGATATAATAAAACTAATAACTGGCTAATGTAATCAGTTTTTGATTTTCTAAGAACTTTCAGTTTGACCCTCGTAACTGGAGCTTAAAACGGTTAATCTTGTGTAAGAAGTGAATAATAAATTCCACGTGAGCAAAGGTTATTTACACCGCCCGGTATGGTTTATTAAAAGGGTTATGGTGCCATGGATCCAACCCGGTTTAGCTACGGGTCAGTTATTAAAACGCCTGTGTTAATGTCGTTCATGCATCCCTGGTAAGTAAATTATAAATTCGTGAGAATCCGTTTACACGCAAAACAAGGATTTAAATTAATATTAAAATATAAAATATAATATATATAAATTAAAATTTAAAATATAATATATACAAATTAAAATATAAAATACAACATACATATAGAAGTGATGGGGAACACTTCTACGGACTCGAAACGCGCGGATGCAGTTGTGGGGGACCGCTAGTCTAGAATATAAGTTAACTATTTCGCACTTGTGTTTTCCTCATTCCTAAAGCTATATTGCCTTTAAAATCCTCTGATATTGTCTAACAAAACAGGTCATTTATCAATAGAATTTCCTCACAAAACGAAACAGAGTTCCGCTTAGTTTCTGTATGTTATTTATCAAAGCACAAAGCGGCGTGCACCATAAATTACTGGGCTAATCCACGCGGCTGGTTTAATATCGGCCATTGTGCGGCTCGCGGTTCCGAGGTTCGTCCTTGACGGGAAGATAGAAGAGCCCACTCACTAAAATTTAGGATAGCGTATGGACTACATCGAGAAGTTTGCACCCTAGACCTGATATACGGCGAATTCGTACTAATCTTCTTTTTCTTTTCTATACACATTAAAATAAGTCATGTTAGTTACACCACTTATAACTCAAGCACGGTTAGACCGATAAACATAATTATTACATCGTTAGATTTTGTATTAATCCCGAATAGGTTAGTAACCATAAAACGGGATAGGGCGGGACGCCATGGTGCCGCAGGCGAATCGACGTTCGCTGTGGCCTCTTTACAAATTAATATCAGCCAATATATGCCTCAAGGTTCCTTGAGGGTCGGTTTGGATAGATAAAGTCTGCTAAGTGAAATATGTAATGAGAAACCAATCGAATAGCTCAAATGTCTGTCTAATCTTATAGCCGTCCCAGTGCAAGTATGGAAACTTGCGAAACCCAGTAAAGTTAGCTGATATGTCTGTACTTCGCTTCTATGACAGTACCGTTCATGACATCTCGACCCCGTGACGCAGCGTGTGACGTAACGCCCGTGACCCACTTCCGTTTTTACCCCAATTGTCAGCGACGTCTGATATGACGTGCCTGACGTCTGAATAGGCGTTTTGTAGGAATATGAATTATGACGTAGACGGGTTAATAGTCTCTACCCATTGGTAGGAAAGTGACGCTGTTTACTTTCCGTCAAAAGAATTTATAAGTTTCCGTTAAGGAACGTCAACAACCGTGAAACTGATCGTCACAACACCACATGTGTTGTGACGATTTCTCATCAGTTCTAAAAAGAATGTATGTGTACTCCAAGAAACATGTTTTTTTTTTTACCAAAGTAACTAGAACATAATTGTAATAACTAGACCTAGATAATAACTAGAACGTACGGCATTAAAAATACTTTTTGTCTATAGGTTAAAAATTCAACAACCATTTCTCTAGTGTTCCAACAAATTTTATTCCCAATTCGGTTTCTGTCGCGTGCATAAAAGCGGTGGTCATTCGGCGAAATCTTTTTTCGTAATCACAATAAAATCCTCTATTCCGATTGCCATAGAATATTCTAGTGAAAGTGTCGACGAGGATGCTGTAAAATTTTATACGGGCACAAATTGTCCATTTTGGCCTCTTACGCTCGCTGGCTAAATGGTCCGATTGAATTAAACTCCACCAGATTTATATATGCTACGTTTCTGCCGTACAGTCTTTGCCGCATTGGTTTGCTTGCTCCTTTTCTCCTTTCTCAAAACATGGTAATCAGATTCTCGTGATTGCCTAATTGATACAAAATCAACGGCTGTGATTGATCAACAGTAGCTCAGCAACCAATCACAACAGTTGATAAGATGGATCCCAATCACGTCGCCTGCAAACAGACACTGGCCGCCTGAGTTATGCAAGCCTTATTAAGAGTGGAATATAAAGAAAGGGAATGAAACATGTATATGTACTATCGTCTGTACTATTTGTTGATTGTAATTATAAAAGCTTTCTGTCAATTTAATTTTAAGGTAGGAGAAGTCTTTTTAATAAGGTATCTTCGCTATTTGTAAATGATACTCGTAAGTGCTCTGAATTTCCCAGGGTGCAATTTTTTTATGTTACAAAAAGCCCATTTCCTATAAATTTGTGGAGAATTGACAAGTACTTGATAGTCGGCTGTTTGTTTTAGCTGAATGTAAACCGGATCAAATGGATCCACCGAAAATCAGGTCATGTTGGTTAAGCGAACTTTTACGTAAAGTAGGATTTGAATAGTGACGTGCTGTGGTATACGTTATAGTCTAAAATTAAAGCTCATGATTGCTGTTTGAGTACATTTTTTGCTCATAGCACTAAGCTGTATTTAAGAAATAAAACAGAAAAAAACAGAAATCTTGAATAAAATGAATAGCTAAATCCAATTCAAAGGACAAAAAGAATTCCTTAAGAATTCGTAACACAAATTCACATTACCCTACGAGACAACTATTACAAGGGAAAGGTAAAAAAATTCAATAGCCTTGAATACAAAAGGGAAAATTCTGGAAAAAAGGGAGCAATTAAAATACCTTCCGTTAGGCTAGCGAGCCGAAAACGGTTACTTTTCTATTAACCCGAGCAATCTTTTAGTACGAACTTTAATTGAAAAAGGCCAATAGACGTCTGCTCCAAGAGAAATTGCCGAAAAAATTTCACTGTACTAGTTTTTTGCGTTTGGTTGAAGTGATAAGTTACTTAATATATTGATTTTTATTTATAGAACTAATCGGTTATATCTATATAAACAAAATGATATGTATCAACAAAAATATGTTACTCAAAATCCAAATCCAAAAGATTTGAATACGTAGGTTTGCTGCAAACAAAAAAATCTCTTTTTCTCAGAAAACGATAAAGAATTAATAAGTTTATCTTACTTTTCTTTGCAATGTAAACCTCCAGAAATATCAACACTTATCCAAGTATAAAACTTCATAGGATTGTATTTTGTTACTAGCGAGGGGTTTCTACAAAAACCAGAGCTTTCCTACGTCTAGCTTTTTTTGGCATACAATGTATCATTTCCTCGTCTGTTTAGGCTTCTATAAATGCGGGTCTATCTAGACTTTGTTTTTGCGAGCTTTAGTTTTTTATGCTCTATGAAAGTGGGCCTTTTCTGGCCTTAGTTTCAGCCTCATTTTTTTTATGCCTTGCCCCACAACCAGTGATAGTGTGACTGACGAAGGTCGAGCCTGACCCCTGTCACCGGCACACACCAGACCAGAAAAATGCTACGACCAACTAATAGAAATTATTCTCAATATTCGGGATATTCTTGTTTACTTATAAGATGCGTATACAAACTAAAGATGTAGTTTTTAATGAAGGGTTGATGTGGTTTTTTTTGTAAATTTTTGATCTGTGTCTGCAATGTCACTGTCTTGCCAGCAAATACTTGCCACGATCTTGCCATGTATTTTTTTTCCTAACCTTTGTGCTTGACAAACCTAGAGGTGTGAGTTTTAGCAGGACATTGACTCAGTGATAAATAGGTCCAGTAAATAATTACGTATTTATCTTTACATTGACAAAACATCGCGTAGTATCATACAATCTCACTTTCCCGTGATGTGTAAGTAAATTATTAAATCATTGTTTGCTTGGCTGTATGTAGTCAAGCACCTAAATAAAGATTTTAATAGTTTTTTTTAATTTCATTTTCCGCAGTTCATTTACTCTGTAATGTAATGACGTCATTATGAAACAAACAAAGTTATAAACACACAGGGCTCATGCAGTCTGAAAGCCTAACAACATCAATTGTAACTTTTATTGTTTTGTGCAGTTCCCGACCACATAAAGTTGCCCTTGGATGCACCAAATGCATTTTTATCGTTTCGAAACATTCCCATTTTGACGTATTTGCTCATACCTGATATATTAGTATCAAAAAGCTAATTTTTAATATATTTTTTTATTTCATTTAAATTAAATAAAATATTAACTTAAAAATAAGTAAGTCTCTCATTGTTAATTTTTTAACGTACTTGACAGTAATACACCTAGTCACTAATCAAATGAAAGATTATCACGTTATTACTCTAACCAGGAATACTTCCCTTGTTCACTCCCTTTTATTTCTTTTCGTTTGACTAGCCTTATAGAAAATAATAATTTTATAAGAGTCTTGTAATTAGCAATAAGGTTGGCTGGAGCTCCAAGTTAAAAACGGATGTGTTTACGAGTATCAACAGTCTTTTGTTATGCTTTTGTTTATGCAACCGCCGGCGGCCTTCCGATCCGTGAGCGTCTACATGTACAATGTCACAAACAATTTGTATTTAATTGTAAGCTATTTCACAGACAACCTCTTCAAATTGACCTAACAATGAAGTGTGAGGTTGAAGCTTGCCTCGTGGTTGTCATCGTCCAGCCAGCATTACAACTGCATTTTAACGCCCATAAAAACGAATTTATTGCGTGTCGAGCCATTAACTGCAATATCTCATCTTTGCTATTGTAAAAACGCATTTAACCATTAACTGTTTCGGTCCTAAATTGTCTGAACGCTGCCAACCACTTCAACTCAAGCAATTAGGTAGCTTTAGATCGCTAATTTTAAAAATTGTGTTGACATTTTCTTTAAAATGCTCGTGCAAACATTGGAGATATTTGCTCGGAAATACAGCGGGTTGTGTTATTAGCGAATGAGGCAGAAAATATCGTGTAAAAAGTGATTGCCTATGGAATTCATGATCAATCATTACTTTGTAGATAGGCTGCCACGGTTTGGCTGCACGTGTGACAGTTACTTTAATTATTATTATTATAACAATTCATATCACTTCTTTAGTCGTGGTAATCTCAAGATAACCAAAAAACATAAATAAAGTAATTTAAAAGAGGCATTTAAAGACACACCAGAAGTCAGGATATGTGTAATGAACATAATATGTACAGTGAAAATACAAAACATTTAATGTTATCTAGCCTCAAAGTTCAGAGTTTCACACTTTCCGCAAATTGATGTCGTAAAATGCGGCGTTATTGCAAACTAAAACTGTTGGGGTTTGTAAAAGTCCCTTTAGTAGAGTGGTTTTAAGTGACACGTATTTTTTAATGTTTTTCTTTTACTAACGTGCGGAGACGGTCCGATCAGCATTCGTGCGGTGTCTGAAAATAAAAGAGACGATATTTTTCTCGGGGCAGACACCTTAAAAGGTAAATTGCTGCTCTTGCGACTGTTCGTGCCCCGTAATGTATTTATGTGACCGTAGTATATATTTATTTATTTTATTTAAAACTTTATGCACACTACATAAAATGGTACATATGGCGGCCTTAATGCTAAAACATTCTCTACCAGTCAACCATAGGTCAGGCCAGAGAAAAATATATATACAGGCGGTGCAAGTTAAGTTATAGAGGCAATAAAAGAGAAGAGAATAGCGATAGAGATAACTATATTACGATGATAAACATACATACTGCCTATTAATTATATACGATTATATAAAAATAATTAAATATGTATTTATTGTATAAATATACACATCATTTAAATATACATAATATAGTACACATAGATAAATAATGTCAATGAGACGGGTCAGTGAGTAGTATTGTAAAAACTGAGAGATTATATTATAATCTTAAGGATTTAAGCGTAAGAAGAAGCCGTGAGTCGCAATCAATGCACTGACTGGACCTAACATGCTGCTACGTCCCACGATCCCGACAGCGCTGCTGTATATTTCTCGCCTGCATTACACCACAAAGGTTGAGGCTGAGCCTAAGCAGGTCGTAGAATATGGCAGAATAAGACCAATCCTACTCTGCGTGTCATCAAACTGTAGTTTAGTCGCAATGTAAATTTCAATTCTTTTGTGATTGAAATTCCGACCAGTATGATGGAGACTTATAAGCAAGAAGATTTTCGAAAAGTGTGTTCCGCGGTAATATACCTACATGACACCGCGAACAACACGACATCGAAATAGTGTGCTAATTAATTAGTGTATTTTTATGTTAGCCTGTAAGGTATATATTTTTTGGGCCTGTATTTCATATATTGTAAGTCTTGTTGCCTAAAATAAATAAATCATTATTATATAACTATTATCATTATTATTTCATGTCGCCGGTCTTAGTTTGTTTTTTGTTTGTTTGTTATGATACGGGATATGAACTATTATTAAAATCCGTTTGATAATAATATGATATTTTATTGTGAGCAAACTCCACAAAATTCTGCATTTAAGCCTTTTTTAGTATTAATCAACCTAACACGAGGTGCTCGTAGCACTGTGGTAGCAGCGCTTTGGCAGTGACACCGAAGTGAAGCAACCTACAGCTCGGTCTTGTTTGGATGGGTGACCATTCTGACCATATAAGTGACGTATATCAAGCGCATCTCCGTGCTTCGGAAGGCACACTAAGCCGTTGGTTCCCGCTAATATCGGTTTATATAAGTCGTTAAGCCTAGTCAGATGCCATATGGGAGGCTTGATAACGTCTGACAGGAGGGTTAGTCGAGGGTTAATTTACGCTTGCCCTGCAAACACCCCTCCACAAATCTGCACTGAGCCCGCGTGGCTCGATCTACCTCATAGTTGAGGTAAGGCCTTTGCCCAGTAGTGGAAACGTTAACAGGGTTTCGCTTTGGTCACCCTGTTTATCCTTCACCTACCCTGACCCATCACTTTGCCCATCGATTCGTCATATCCGTTTACGTTATAATGTATGAAGTTCAATACAGATCACAATAAATCGTCAGATTAAAATCTTACGGATTTACAACGGTTAGATTGTAACCATGCGATATTGAAAATATTTCGGTGACATATATACAGGGTGATATTGCAAGGTGTTACCAAATTTTAGGAGGTGAATGAGACCATGTAAAATATTGATATGGGGTCATGTTAGAAATCTTAAATAAATTTTCAGTTGCTGCATACAAATCAGCTAGCTACATTGACGATAATATAGGGAGATGTAGAATAAAAAAGATTGTCTTGACGATGGCCCCTTAGTATAAGTTGCAGGTATCAGTGGTCTCATTCATCTCCTAAAATTTTGGCATCAGAGTTCAAAGTAACCCTGCATGTTTAATTTTTGTCATTCATTTTGTGTTGTAGGTACTTGTTTTACATTTCAAGGTCCACGTTAATGAAACTATCATCAGTTTGTTTTACATTTCAAGGTCCACGTTAATGAAACTATCATCAGTGCATCGCACTTGACATTAGTTGTATTCACAAGACCAAAACAAGCTTATTAATAACTTTGTCGCGCAGAACCGAGACCGTGTCTAACTATGCATAGTCTCCTAACTTCTGAATTTGCATTCTGTTATCTGGCCAAATGTGGACACAGGACTCCGTATCGAGTTATAAACAAATTAGGACTGAATAATATTCTAAACGTATTTATTTACTCCTCTGAGGGTGTAGTACGCACATTGAATTTATAATACTAAATTTTAGGGCGGTGATTTCATTATAATAAACTATTTTAAAACATACTGGCAATACAATAATTGAAAGCATTTTCTAACTTTTCGCTGGGTAGTCACTTTTGTTTTCAAACGTGACTATGAACAATGCTTTTTACATAGTAATTCAATAATAAATACTTAAATACCTTAATTTTATATTTAAACAACTGATGAACAGTATGTGTTTGCTTCACTATCAACAAATAAGTGCTTACCAATTAATAATAAAAAAATGGAACGTAATTTCACATGAAGTTTTGGACACAACGTTTTGTGATTGAAAAAGACTTTAGCTTTATAGAGAGTAGAATATAATTCGGTTACGTTGTTTCCATGCTATGTATTAACCCTCCCGATTCAGAACCATTCGGTTACGAATTGATAACTTTCACATATTCATAACGTTTTTTAAAAATGGATTTATCGGATGCAAATATCTCATTTTAATATAATTATATTTGTTACCGAACTGACATATGGACATCCGATTAAATAACGACATTAATTGAAAAATGAATAGAAAATCTCTTTCTACTGAATTTATTTATTTAAAACACTATGCGAATTCTAACCAGCGGAAGTTATTTATTTAATACCTCGGTTATAAGAAAAATATCGATGAATTACAGCCACTAGTTTGTGCGTTGCGAGTTGCGTCACGCGCGGTGCTGCTGGCGGAATGCATAATTCTGTATCGGGTGACTTTCTTACAATGTTACGGTAGTCAGGATATAGAGTACATAAATAATACAGAAGAATCAAGTTCAAAAACGCAGGATAAATATTGGCGTTGTCAAATAAATAGTGCACATAGTCTGAACCTGTATTTATTTGATAATGAACAGGCTGTTCCAATAGCAAAGGATATTTTTTCTAGAGTGGGTATCTAGAAAAAATAATAGAAATATCATGTCAACTACTTAAATTGTAACTTTTTTAAGACCCGTTCTATTTTTCACACACAAATAAAATTGAGTATTTATAGGAGACGCCCCCGTCATAATCGTTAAATAAGGAAGAAAATTCAATTTGTGTTATGTCTGGCAAATATTTATTTATTTATTGTGTCAGTGATCGCCTAGCAAAAAGACACTAAATGAACTGCAAGATTTTTCGTTAACACATAAAAGTCAGATATTGCGTCAAAGACTACATCGCTAATTAACTATCTATCTATTAATATTATGTTTAATGTTTGTCGTTTTATAATATTCAATTAGGCAAGCGATTCTTCGAAATTTTGCTATGTCTCTATATTTTATATTTTTACCTATATATGTAACTATACAGGTTGTTGACGAGCGACTCAGGGGTAGTTGTACAAACGATACTGATGCCAAAATTAATATTTTTATTAATGAAAAAGAACTAACAATATCAATTTTATTTACAGACTGTAAACCACAGAGGTAATATACTTATACAGGCTGCTGTTTTGGTCAGTAGTATCCAACTCAGGGATGATAATATGAATTATATGCAAGTTTTATAAAAGAAAACCGTTTTACAAAATTCTGAAAAAATTAAAACGAATGTGAAAACTCGCGCCCTCGTGCGTAGCTAGCGCGTATCTTTGAAATACTACGCCGTAACTAGTAAGCTACGATGACGCAACCTGGCGTTGATAGTTTTGACTCGTCCGCTCGATACTAGCCACAATTAACTAGGCATAAAACTGGGTCTTCTATACACTATGTAGTCTATGCCCGTAGTTTCAGTATGCGGTTATCGTTATGCTTTTACCGAATGGAATTTGTGATTTTAGAAACTTTTTATGTGAGCTGTAGAATTTTACGGCGTGACGGGTAACTTTTCATAATGTAAATAGTTTTTATATCCTGTATGTTTAAGATCACCTGAGTGCATGCAAAGAGTAAGTATTTTTAACCGACTTCAAAAACCGACTTGTCATAATAATTCAAGTCAAAACGTCCATACACAGCCTGCCAAAAATGATCCCTGAGATTACTTCGGACATATCACACCAGTAATAAACATTCGTACGGGATAGGGTTATATTAAAAAAAATGGCAATAAAATCCAATACATGCATTGTTTTTAATTAAGAAACATTAACTGTACAAATATTTTATCAGTTCAATTTCCAGTTAGTTCGAATTCCACTCAGTGTAAACGAATATTATCAATTTATTGATATTATAATAATGCTTAAATTGTATTAAAATGAATATTTGTTTGTGTATTTTAATAATATTATCAATATAATGAGAAATCGCAATACAAATTGCTAATTTGTCAGTAAAAGCAGAGCTGCTTATCTGTTAAAGCTGCATCGCAATCCGCACCCTGAACGAATATCATTCGAATCCATTGTGGTTTTACGCAAAGCGTCTCAAAAATAAAGTATTAAAAAAAATGCGCCAGACAACCACACAATCAGTGTGTTACCAGTGATGAGTCGAGGATCCGAAACATAGTCTCTTAATATAGGCCTTAAAAGGAAGCTTAAAACCACACAACGAGGAGGAGGAGGTTATCAATTCGACTGTATGTTTTTATTTTATTATTTTTTGTATGTATGTTACCTCATATCTCAGTCGTTTGTCTACCGAATCGTAAAAATTTTTCACCTACATAGAGGGTGTACCTTCTAGTTGGTCCCATTTTTTCATTTTGGGATCTGATGATGGAATCTTGGTGTAATCGAGGAAAACCCTCAAATTTAAAAGGCACGTGTAGTGTTTCTTAACTAGAATCTTAATGTTGACGTGTTGTTACGTCTGATAGTCAACATCTTGTGGGGCTGAGCTGATGGTGGAACTCCTTAACGCTTAGGAGTTGAGTAATTATAATGACGGAACTTATGATAGGTAAATTGTAGCTTCTTAAAAAATAGAATCATAAGGTGCAACTCCCCCCCCCCCTCTTATGTAATCACTAAAAATGAAGAAATAAAATAAACTTTCAAAAAAAGTAAAAACCGAGTTCAAAACCAAAATGCACTAAAAAGTCTGAAATAAACTCTTCACCATTAAGCGAAAAGGAACCCGTTTTTGGGAAACAATTTCTTGTTTGCCTAAAACGGGTTCCTTTCCTTTCCAGTCGGTTTTTAATTTTTTTTATTATAATATTAACATTCAAAATAGTCATAATAATGTAGCAGAAAAGCAAAATCAGTGGATAACAATAAAAGTTAATATAAATTGCAAGTGTGAAAAGCAACTTTGGCTGTGTGACAGAGGAGGAATCAAACCCCGTGTCTTACGCGGGCTTTACGCTATCCGGGCGTATACATATTATTAAAGTTTGTATAGTAACAAAACACTATAAAAACAAAGATGTAATAATAAAAGTTAGAAAAATCTGAAAACGACCAAGTTATTATTAACGATCTATCAATTTGAACAATGCAAAGCCAGTGTGGATTCGTATAAAGAATTATCGCTTCCGATTTTTTATTCAACTAAACGGTTCAACTGAAAATCCTTTGGGAAATATTTTTTGGATTGTTTAAACAAATTGATTCGAATAGAAAAAGTTTGGCACCCTATATTTTTCAGTGCAGTGTTGGTCGGGTAAATATTTGATAGGTCCGTTTTACACTGGCTGACGATTTTGAATAGACTCCCGGTTCGACGGTTTGCGAGGCCTGTATTTTGAATTTCGAGCTAGTTATGTGCCGCACACTAGAGCTAGTGATGCTCGGACTGGTTATATCGAAATTGATTATAATAACAAGTGATGTAAAATCTTATGTATCTCGGAGTCAAGAGCAAAGGCCGGTAATAAACAATTTGCTTTTTTTAAATAGGACTTATATAACATCGCAAGCTTTTTGCAAATCAGTTTCTGAAATACAAAAAAATATTAAACAAACTACTGTATTTGATAGTACAAATTTGGAAAAAAAACATCTTAAAGCTGTTATACCGCTCCTATTTTACTCATATTTTAATGAATGATAGTATATATTTCTTACATAATCCCTCAGTCTAACTGAAATAAGTACTATTTATCGCTGAAAATACATTCCTATATCTGTTGCAATTTGAAATTCTCGAAACAGCAGTATTAAATTTTATTTCGATACAAGATGCTAGTCACAACCGCACTGTCGTTTTGATTTCCAGCCTAGCCAACTGTGAGGTTAAAAGCTAAAAGGTTGCAGCGATCACCGCTTTCAAAGAACTAATAAAGGTTTGAAAAACTCCTTTTAAACAACTCTCGATAGTCTCACGGGATAAAAAGCTTAGGGTTAAAGCTGTCAGGTCCAGTCCAGTTTGGCGTTCTATTTGTAGATTGTATTTTTTTTATGTTTTTTAATAGAGCTTATAGGCTAGTGAACAATACCCCATGGATGAACTTACTGAACTTTATTGTACTGAGAAATGTATGACAAAAAATATTGAACCATGCACTAATAATATCTGGGGACCTATTTTTGAAATACTTGCGTCAAGATGATGTGTGATAATAATGGAGTCAAGTCACATTTTGACACAGGGGTCATAAAAAAAGATAACTCAATTTTGCGAGTACTAATAACTACACATTCACTTGAATTTCGTTAGATTTTAATTTCTTTCAAACGAGAATAACACGCCATACCCAAGCGTGTGATTCAAACAGCGGCCTCCGGGGGACATTTTGAAATCAATATGTTGTATGATTTATGTTCGATTTTCTGTTAAGTGTTTTTTTTAAATATAGTTTTCTTGTAAAGTGGCAGTCATAAAAAAACAATCAATTTTGTAACTCCACCTGTATGTGTAATTTTAGCTGATGTTTTATTATTGGTTTAAGTAAGATGCCTCTTATTATTTAACTATTTTTGTGGTACTTATTATTTTAATGAATCATGGAGTATTGTGAACTGGGTTATGATTTGTAAAAATGCTGACCTTAATATTATTCTGAATTCTGGACTCTGGATAAAAATATTGACAAATTATTAACGTTACTCAATTTACGAAACCAAATCTTTCTTGACTATTTTTTAATACTGTAAACAAACGTGGAAGTGCTAAGTAGAAACGAGTTTTCGCGAAGATATTTGTGTCGAAACTTTGGACTTACATTAAAAATGTCGTAAAAAAAATGTACATCAAGTTTCAAGTTGTAGATAGATCTGCAAAACGAAAAATTTACGAGTTGCCTTCTACAGTAGCCGGGTTTGAGTGTTTGCTTTGAACTTTGCAAAAGATTGCTCGTTTTAACCGAACTGTTTACTTACGTTCTAGGAAAGGACAAAGAATATGACTCCGATACAATTACTAAGAATGGTCTACCTTTGAAATTCTGTATGAACTTCATAATAACTAGGATTGGCTTTACCTCCTCCAAACTTTATATTTTAAACCAAAGTTAATTCAGATCACAAAGTTTATCCGGTAGGTATGGCGTCGTGGGTTGTTTAAAAAAAACCAAATCATTACCAATAAATTTAAGTATAAGGCCAGGCCCAGTGATCTTTGTCCCCTTCCCTGCCCCCTCTCTCCCCTATGTCCTATTTGGGGCGGTAACAAATCTAACAAAGTAAAAATCATGAAAATCTGTCTCCCTCGTTCCCGGGTTATATTGAGGTGGTGTATAACATTATTTTGTGTACATAATAAGTACAGAATAGTAGATTGTTATACAAGGGGGAAAAGTGACCCATTTCATTCGTGATCTCGCGCACGAGAGAAATTTGGCTGTGTGATCGCGATGCGATGATAAGATATTATGTTGTTTGGCGAGAGATGAAGCCTCAAGTTTTTACATCACACATCAATTTGTTTACTATCGTTATACATAAAAGACACGATTAGAAGGACAGTAACGGCACAGAGGACAACAGATTACATAAAACGCGGACAAACTCATTTTTTTTAATCATTTTTAAAAATATGGATAGTATTTTTCTCACAGGCAATAATAATAGTAGAAGAAAGCAACCTTGCGAAAACAAGGTCACTTGTCACTAAAACTTCCACTTTTCAGGTTCAATTTTGCCTAATAAAGATAAGCGAATCATAAAAATATGGAAAGCTTGTTTATTTTATTAATATGATGTGACTCAATTATCTTTAACTCAATGTTTGATCGTAGCAATTAAAACTAAATTATTTTTCACCCTAGGGATGGAAAAGCTAATTTTCCGAACAGAAAAAATGAAAAAGAATTTTATTCACCACCTCTATTTCTTAATCACTCGCGTGAATATGTCACTAAGTCTTCGCTCGAAAATCAATTAAAGTCAACGAAATTCATATTAAATGTAGACACAAGTAGTTTCAAAATTGAGTTGTCTTTTTGAATTACTGCTGTATGGACTTCAACAGATGCTCATTTGAAAATCGACTCAGGGCTGCGATTCTCGCAACAATGGAACTTTTTTCGTGTGGTAATTCGATTGCAAATGTGACCTTCTAACGTACAAAACACGTACTCGGACGAAATCAAAGTGCTTGGAAATAGTGACCCTGAAATATCAAAAAAAGTTTTTTCTTGACATGTTTTCTTAATAGTGAAGTATATATAGGTATGCCGATTTTTAAATAACGGTAAAACTATTTTTTGCTTATAATGTGAGCTTTGCTCACTTGCGAGTTTATGAGTGTTTTTCAATAAACCTTGCATTTATTGTAAGGTAAAGCTCTCTCTCTCAATCACCGTTATACGTAAATGTGTCCTTAATAATTTTGTCTATCAAAACATAAATGCCGATCCATACCCCACTGTTCGGCCCGCGTATTGCTTGATTACTTCTGTTATTGGTTATTTTCCCTAAAAACATTTTTATGCTAACATTCAGCCAGGCTGTTAATAATGAAACTCAATTTACTGCATGCCGCAATTTCTGAATCATAGACTAGTGCTGTGTTTGTGATTTATCACTTTATTTAATCTAGCAGTCCCCCGCGACTGCGTCTGCGTGTTTTGAGTTTGCTCCCTCCCTCCCGTCGCAGCGTTATGTTTTATAGTCTTAAGACTTTCTTGATAAATAAGATACCCTACACAAAAATACTTTTTCAAATCGTTTCAGTAGTTCCTGAGAGTAGCGCGTTCACACAAAGTGTTTTTTTCTGATATTGATTCTTATTTCAACTTTTCTATAGAAATTTTATGAATATCAGGAAAAAATATAATTTCTTATCTTTATGTGAATAATATTTCATCAAAAGCAAGATTTAGACATTCTCTTCGTCAAAATATGTTTAATACATCATAATTTATACACCGATCTACATTTGACATATTATGATTAACATGTGTTATGATAATTCCTGAAGTGTCCACCATGTTGAATGTAATTCAGCTATGATATAAGAATAACTTAGATTAATCTTTAGATTATTTAATTATTATAATAATATTTTATGTATTGTAAATTTATTATTAAAGATTATTGGGTCACTTAATAGGTTTTTATGTCTGCCGTATAACAAATATTCATTTTGGTGCCAAAAGGAAGTTTACTCTGATTAGATGGTGGATGTTAGATTTATTTGAAATATTGTAAATATAAAAATAATAATCTTAGAAGCTAAATAATTAATGAATTTACATATTTAATAAGCAGATTGTTGATACCTACAAATAATATATATATTTTCTTGAAACAAATCTATTGAAGAAGAACCTGAAGATTAAAACTACGTGTTTATTATTCAAGCACCCCACACGCGGTCACATCATGTAAGTTTTCAGTGCACACTCGAATGGTTAGAAGTGATATTATGCAATTCAATGCAGTGTTGACAAAGAACTAGAATGCAACGTTGGAAATTGTATTCCGAGGTACATTTTACATCAGAGTAATGTGAAGATAGTGCCTGAGCTGAAATGTGTTCCGTGTTTTCTTACCAATATTTTTAGTGTACGTTTTTAATATTTTCTCAATTAATTTGTGTCGATTACGTTATAATAAGGTATGGGTAGTAAATATGCAAATGACTTCAATTTTACCTACTAATCTCAAATTATTCTTTTCATTTGTGGTTCTTAAGTATTTTAAGTGTAATTCATTAAGATGCTGAAAACAATATTGGGAATTAAAATTTAAAAAGTTTTGCGAGTTCCAAGCTTTAAGTAATTAATTATTAATTAATGTGGCTATGAATAAGATCTCATTTTTTATTTGAATACCAGATACATATTTTTGTAAAATACGCTAGATCCTTTCACTATAGGTTTGTGATAAACTTAAGTTAATAGTAAAAAATATTTAAAACGGCGCTCCATGTAAAAATAATCCAGAGTTCCTGGCATCGCTTTCTCTTCAACCGCAAAAAAGTCAACTTATTTTTTTCTCGTTTTATGTACAGTCGTGGACAAACGTGTTCTAAAAATAATCGTGGACGTTTTTTTAAAAAAAATAAGTATCTAAAATATACAATATTTTATGTTTTATTTTAAATAATTGCAGTTTATACTAGACACAACGGTATCTTTTTATCGGTCATCTATACTTATATTGTAAAGCTGAAGAGTTTGTTTGTTTGAACGCGATAATCTCAGGAGCTACTCGTACTGGGGTGAATTAAAAAAAAAGTTTGTGTTGGATGGTTATTTATCGAGGAAGTGCTTAGGCTATAAAACACCATGCTCGGACGAGAGGGGAGGAAAAATTCAAAACGCGTGGTTGCAGTGTAAATTAGAAATGATATAATTGAGAAAGTAACGTGACGTAGGTATGTCATCAAGAAACAGGTAAAGATAATGGTGCACAATTTTTTAGATGCTATTATGATTTTGTCAACAGATTGGTGCTTTAACGTTATGCAGAATATATTGCAGCGAACCTGAGCGGGCACCTCATTTTTATGCGTCATAATATAAATCTATCTCAACTCATCGTGTCAGGATGCATAATGCAGAAAATAAAGAGGGTTCGCAAACAGCATTCACTCGATTTCTATTTAAATGGGGCATCTTTAAAACTATACTGTTGTATGTGATACATATCTTCTCAATTAGAAATGCTGGTCTAAAGTGAATTCTTGGTCTAGTGGTCAATTAGTGGCCCACTGCCCAAAAAGTCTAAGGTTCTAATCTAGGGTAAAGTCTAAAGTAGACAGGTAATTACAATTTCAAATTATAATAAAAAAAGCATCCTTGATGCTAAGCCGTTAGTCAGCAGTATAGATGTGCCGTTTCTGGCAAAATTCCATAGAAATGAATATTTAAATAACACAGCATAAATATCCGACAAATTCGACAATGTTATGGAACATTATAAAGTTTATCATCTTTGCATTAAAATATTAATCATAAATATTCACATTTCAATAAAAAAAAAAATGTTCCCTTAAATTACTTAAGTTGCTGGCAACTTAAGCATTGTTGCTTCTATACTTTCACGAGAATGTTGCCGACAACATTCCAGTGCGGCACATATATTGGCATTCATCGTAAAATGTTGGCGGACCTTCAAAGTACAGTCACCAGCACACCAGGTTCAAAAATTTGGTGTAAAACTAACCCTTATTGAAACTGCATAAGATACCACAGTGTTTACCTTAACGTGCTGTTTCTGTACACTTAAACATAGAGTTTTGTTAGACTTCTTTTGATTTACCTTTTTATTTATCAATTTTATTTCTTTGTCGCACTGTACACAATCATTTTTGCTTGTGAGCGGATAAGTCCACCTTTAGTAGGGATTTTGAGTTTTGCAACAAATTCAAAATTAATTTATTTCTTTAGGTCGGGTATAAACTACTTATAAGTACAGTAAGCAAACCTACTGATTCTTTCTGAACTGTGACGTATGTGAAGCAACCAGCTCGTAATTGCATGTTGGATATATTTTCCTGTAAAACATTTATGAGGTTTTCGCGCTCACGAGCGTGTATCCTTATTAGCGCTAACTCACATTAACATAATGCGATTATGTCGCAAATGTATCGGCATTAACACGTTTTATGCTTTATCGGCTGTAATTTTAATTTGACGACGTGTTCGTTACGCAGTTATTTGTTTTCACGTCATTTCTGTTGTCAATATCGTTATATTAAGACAGTTTTTGATAGCTGACGTTTTGGCTGTGTAAAATTAAAAGAGCGATGTCTTTATTTCTATTTTGAAGTACTAACAATTGTACATACTATAATCATAATTATAATAAATACTTTAAAAGTTTCAAAAGTGCATCCTGAATTTTCAGTAACTGTGCTAGTTGTAGAGGAATACATCTTAAGACTTAAAGTCAGAGTGAACAGACTTCTTTTCGGCAAGAAGGCCGCATCGTTTTCTCTGTCCAAGTCTAATCAGGTCGAATCTAGAGTCAAGAGCAAAACCGTTTCGAAAAAAAAAGTTGAATCTTTGTAAGGTTGATATTTCATAATTTACTATTATATTGAATAAAATATTAGAAATGTCTTGACCCTCAAGATAACTCTTAATTATAATACAAACTCACTTACCTGTAGATATGTATTCCTCGTTATATTCTCCTCGGTAACGGTCAGCGCCCTCCGCTCACCCAGCTTGTACGATTCATCATAGTACATATACTCTGTGAACGTCAGCCCGCTAGTTGTGTACTGCTGCGTGAAATACACTGATATAGTCCCGTTCAATATATCATGCTCGATAACCCATCGACACTTTATGGGAACGGGGAACGCGTTCGGGAAGTTTGGGGTCTGGATGACCCCCACTGGGCCTTTGAGGTGGCCCCCGCAGGTTTGGGGGCCCTGGTGCTCCTTGTCCCCCTCTTGGGAGAACACGTGGTCGATCACGATGGTGAAGAGTGTGATGCTGAGTAACCGGTGCATGGTTAGCCTGGAAAAGAAAGAAACACGTTCAAGTATAGAAAAAATAGTGTAAAAAGAGATGGTTACAGAGGAGTTTAAATTTAGAACAACGCGCAGTTTTATGTATTTTTATAAACATCATTTTACTTTAAAATTTATACGTACCACTTAACATTAGGTACATAGTACAGTTTATATTTATAACGAGTGGTAAATAAAAACATAAATTCTAAATTTCGACAAAAAAAAAATACAATTTTGCTTTTGCACGTAACTGTACACTGAGCGCTTAAACTCGCGTTTAGTAATTTCACTGTAAAATTTATAACCGAAGAGCTTTTGTAGGAGCTCATATGCCAAATGGGTAACTTTTTTGCGTTTAGTTTCCAAACCCAACGCCGAGTGGTTGGAACGAAACGTTGTTTGCATACAAACGTTTGTTTTATAAATGTTCTTTTATCTAAAGTACATTTTGTTGTTTCATTTTAAATAAAAAGTATAATTTGGTGTTGACAGTTCAATAAGACTTTTTGTCGACACACAGTTGGATTTTGAAAGCAAGTTTTTGTCGATGTTTTCATAAATCAGCATAATAAATATTACTGACATACAGAAAGCAGTTTAAATCACACGAAACATATTAAATACAAGATCATTTTGTTGTTTCTATGAGAGTCCAATGAAGTCGCACCTGACTTCACTAGCCATAAAATACAGTTACTCTAGATTTATAACTTATGAGCAATTTCTAAAGCTGACCTCTCTTCTCTTAAGTGTGTTTACTAGAAGATATTCGTTTTCATATGCATATTTCGCAAAATTCAAACGTGGCACTATAATAAAACCTAAATTCCGGAATACCTAGTCCAGCAATGAATACAATAGAATTCCTATCTTCCTAATGTCCTTTACAAAGAATGTCCGTGTGGTATTGTGGGAAACAGGTATTTTCTAATAAAATATTCTAAACGCAAAGTATTAAAAGTTATTTTCAAATAACATTCTGCTGTGAAATTTATGGAGGGAAACCGCGGAAGTGCTTCGAGAAGGCAGAGATAAATATTTACGACGGAATTTTTAATTAGATTCGATATTCTATTTTATAATAATTGTATTCCACTTGAATAATAGACTGATCTATTGCATTATATATTTATTGATAGATGCTGTATAAATTGAACTTATATACAATGTGACTTAATATGTTTCAAGTCAAACATTGCTCAGATATTGTTTTATACTTTTGTGTATTGAAAAATGAGTATCCAGCAAAATATCTTAAAATTACTCATTGGCCCTCTACTTAGGAGAAACAAATTCATTTGGAGTCGGTGTATGATGAGTGAAGACTGTTGGTGTAGGTAAGCTTGAATTTTGTTCTCCTAAGTAAAGAGCAAATTCGTTATTTTAAGCTTTATAGTCAGTTTTTTAGGGTTCTTTAATTTTTTTAATGTTTTTTTTAGTTTCATGATTTTTAGATATTTACCCATATCTCAGAAACTTACACTGTACCTTAAATATATACACTGTACCCAAAACATACCTTCGAACTAAAAAATAATCTCCACGCTATAACTTCTTGTTTTTAAGAAATCCGTCGTTAAACATACATACACTTACGAATTTTTGCTCACGTGTTTAGAAGCTTTTATAGATCAACATACTCAAATATTATCAAATTCCACGAATATCACATACATACACATTTAGTTGATTACGTCTTTGTTTTGAAGTCGGTTCCCTCAGATCTATGTCCATACTTACTCTATCACGAATTCAAATCGGATGTCGTTAAAGCTTCTTAAATTAAAAAAATCAATTTTAATGCAGTGGGAAAACATTTTCCAGTGTGCACCAAATTACCAAGACACATAAACAGCGTTTACTTATTTACTCGCCCAACGAAATAGGCTACTAACCAAAATAAATGCCAGCAAACTGCTCTTCAAGGTAACCCAATTTATTTAATTTAAAAACTTCATGCACACAACATAAAATTGTAGGTACATATGGCGGACTTAATGCCAAAAGCATTCTCTACCAGTCAACCATAGGTCAGGACAGAGAAAAATATATATACAGGCGGTGCAAGTAAAGATCCCAAATTAAAGCATTGACCGATAATAAATGAGAACAAAAGAGTAAACACAACTACGTTCTTTATATCATTGTAGGTCTGGAAAAGTATTTTTTGCTTGTAATTTTTTTTCTGACTGGTCACGACGTTGAAAAAGTGTAGGGACGACTGTTTAAATTTTTAAAAATATATTAAATTGTTTCCGGAACGCGTCTAAAATTAAAAGAAAAATCAGTACTAGTTTTCAAACGTATTCTAGGACATCTTACCGTTCATTTATTTAGCACAGAAACCCATACGAAATTGGTAGGTACTTAGGCATTCACTCTTAAACGTGTACTTATCTCCATTAAGCTACTGAAAGACCGTTTATCTTTACTAGTCCAATATTGTAGCTAATCTTTGTTTTTTTTTAAAATCGTATGAGTAAATAAAACTAATTTTCTCATATATTTAAAAAAAATCTCCGTGTTCAACAATTAATTACCTAATGTTGGTTTTAAGTTTTGCGTTTATCACTACACAGTAAAAAACAAAGTCGCTTCCGGCTGTCTAATATGTATGTATGTAGGTATGCTTAAATCTTTCAAACTAAGCAACGGATTTTGATGCATTTTTTATAGATAGAGTAATTCAAGGGGCAGGTTTATAAATAGTAGTGAACACTGATCAGTGTTCACTACTATTTATAAACCTGCCATTTTAAGGGTTTTATATGTAAAGTCGTAAGTAAACACACTTTTATGGGCTTAAACTGCAAACGCTGTCTGAACATGACAGCATTATCAGCATTGCACCCGTGAGATGCTGGGTAGAGTCGCAAGTCTTATTTTGAAATAAGTCATTTCATTAAAATTAATGTCAAGATTGTTTACAATATTCGACTAGCCAAGAAAAATGGAATTACTTATTTTTCAACAACAATTAACTTATTAACTTACTTATGTCAAACATAGAACCTGTTTGCATACAATTTTATGGTTTAACGTTCTAAGATTATCAGTACTGGAAAGTCAGTAAAATTGACCGTTTCATCAATAAACACATAACTTTATAAATTACTTATCTTTATCCAAAACAAGAGCAAAAATAATAGAAACAACCTTATCATAAACTAGAGAAGCATAAAAGTTTATTTGAAATGTTTATTCAGTTGTGGATACGCGAGTCAATAAATGACTAAAGATGGATATAACAAAAGGAAAAACCGGCTATATCCAGCCAGACTTCCTAACTAATACAGAAACATTTATTTCATTATGCCCAATCTATAGACCGATGGAATCAGTCGACTACTACCATTTTGCGAACATAAAAGATGAAATATTGCCAACACTCGGTCTGATGTAGGACAGTGGAAATAATGTTAGAGAATCAAATAAATTACTTCATTTTGTTACCAGAACTCGTTTCAGTAAGCCCCGAACGAATCGAAACGTTTTTATAGATTAAGTATAGGGTTACCATAGAAATTAAAAGTTCATAAATACCATAGTTTTAGTTTAGAATGTTTTTAACACTCATAGTGTCATATTTTATGTTCATAAAGATGAAATAAGAAACCAAAAATTTGCGCACGGGTGGGACTTGAACCAGCAACTTCTTGGCTAACCGGGCCAAACACTCTACCAATTGAGCTACTGAGCCGTCTGTCCGACCTTGCGAAATTTGTGGTCTCTTACGGATACGTCATTACGCGTGACGTTTAGCGTCATTTACCCGTCTGTTTATGCAACAGTGGGCCAAGTAGTTATTCTTTACAGAATAAATTCAACTCAGAAATTGATGACGCTTCGCTATCTAATAGTTTGGAATGTTTTTAACACTCACAGTGTCATATTTTATATTCATAAAGATGAAATAAGAAACCAAAAATTTGCGCACGGGCTGGACTTGAACCAGCAACTTCTTTGCTAACCGGGCCAAACGCTCTACCAATCGAGCTACTGTGCCGTCTATCTGACCTTGCGAAATTTGTGGTCTCTTACGGATACGTCATTACTATTGTTTTTTCAGGAAGCTGACATTGAATGGTCTTGTTAATGGATGACACTGAATAATATCAATTTGCACCAATTAATTTGGTATAAGAATCGTAAAATAACAAACAGTTTTTCCTATTCCGAAAAACATCGGTGTTTTTCATTCATTTTGGTTATCGCTTTTACGCCGTTAGTTAAGCTGCGTATTCGCATGCGGCAGCAATACCGACAAGAATGCAACTGTTACATTTAACTTGTTAGAAAGAGACAAAGCATATGCTAATTTAGCAGCATGCAAAAGCATTGGTGGTGTGTAATATGATGCCATCGTAGCGTAAAAGGTAGTTCTTTAAATATCATAGCATTGATTGTCCGACGACCTCCGTGGTCGAGTGGCTAGCACGCTGGTTTCAAGCGTCGCCATCTCGTGAGGTTACGGGTTCGATTACCGGTCGGGTCAATGTAGAAAATGATCTTTTCTGTGTTGTCTCGGGTCTTGGTGTTGTGGTACCACCGTTGTGTCTGATTTCCATAACACAAGTGCATTGGCTATTTACTTTGGGATCGGAGCAATGTATGTGATTGGTGTCCAATATTTATTTATTTATTACCTAAACAGCTAGGTACACATCATTGACTGAAGCTCATTTGACCAGAATTTGTATTTTATTGTAAAAATATTAACATTTTACAGGGCACTAGCCCAGACACAATAGAACTTTTATTGTTTTACGGTTTTATCCTTGCACTGTCACGAAAAGTATTAAGATGAACAACTTTTAAAAGAACGTACATAAATTATAATTTCTAAAACAATATACTAAATAATAAAGATTTTCCTGGAAAATCCTAGAATTTTGGTAACCGTACTCTAACTGGAGTGATTTAACAAGGTTTGTTCGGTTGTTTTGGTCTGTGACATTCAACTCGGGGATGATAATATGAGTTGTCTGTATTCTTAAAAAAATATTTTCTTTAAATTATATGCAAGTTTTATAAAAGTAAACATCTTCACAACAATTCAAAAAAATATAAATTATAAAACTAATGGGGAAACTCGCACCCTCGCGCTCATCTACGAAATACTACGCCGTAGCTACTAAGCTACGAAGAGGCTACCTGATGTTAGTAGTTTTGACTGGATTGCTGTAATGCATTAATAAATAGATTTTGTGGGTTTTCCCATTAAAAAAAAAAACAATTTCCAAAAAATATGTACAGCCACCCCTGTGTCGCTCCTCGCTGACCAAAACAACACCCTGTATAGCTAGTAAGCTACGCTAGCTACGCACTAGGGTGCGAGTTTTCCCATAAGTTTTGTAATTTTTTTGAATGTTGTGAAGAGGTTTTCTTGTATAGAACCTGCTCAGAATTTAAAGAAAAAATTTTTTTTAGAATAAGCATCACTCATATTATCATCCCTGAGTTGGATGTCACTGACCAAAACAACACCCTGTATATATGTAAACATATATACAGGGTGTTGTAGGGTATATCTTTTATGATTAGCCTAGCCCTATTTTTTGGAATCGCTCACGTCAATGCTACGTTGATTTTCTTTGTGATTGTCGTTCAAAAAATCAATTAACACCAACTGAAATCGGGAGTAGATTTTTTAAATTACTGCCATGTGATTTAAATTGTTTTTACCGACTTTTAAAAAAAGGAGAAAATCAATTCAATGTAAACGTATGTGACATCTTTGGAATTGTATGATATTTGAGTATGTTGTTCTAGTAAGACATTCAAACACGTATGCAAAATTTCGTAAGTGTAGATATTTGTCCACGGATTTCTTGAATACGATAAGTTATAGCAAAATGATTCATTTTTAGTTCAATTAGGTATATTCCGACTTAAGATGTAAGTTTCATACAAATCGGTCTAATATTTTTTGAGATAATTAATAATGAAAAATAAATAAAAATCATGAAATATATTGTTTATTTGAATAATTTAATAAAACAAACAAAAGTCAAATCATTTTAAATGTGATGTTATTTTTTATTTATTATTATAGCCCGACTAGTGACCACTCGAAACTTTATCACTTAAGACCACTCCCTGCTGAGATAATAGTAAAAGTTCTGCGAAAACCATTAGTTTCATAGACGTGTAACAGCTCAATGTGAGATTTACTTCTGTTACTAATATAATATTTACTTTTATGTTATGCTTAAGGAATTGGTCTGCTTTCAGCATTAGACATTTTTTTGTTATTTCGGAATAAAAAAATTACAGGGTATAACAAAAAGGTACAGTGAAACATTAAGTAAACATCCTGCATCGAATAAGGATACCTCGCCTAAAAAATGTTGAGTGATTTGGAACTTTACACTTTTTGTTCAAAATAATTTAATGACATGACTCTTTAATATCGACTTTGATTACAAAAATCACTAAATACGTTGATAAAAAGACACATTTAGCCTTGTTTTTTGTATAACGATAAAGTAGATTTATTGAGTGACTATAATAACAAAAATATATATAAAAAAATTACAGCACAATAACAATATAATGTATTTGTTTACGTACTCGTATTTTGTATTATGGTGTGTTTTTTATGATTATTTATTGACATTTAATTTTATGTACTTATATTTTTTTCATGTTCAAAATATTTCATCGTCATGCCTCTTCTTTCATTTTTCTGTTCGGCTCTGGGTGTTGTGGTACCACCGTTGTTTCCGATTTCCATAACACAAGTGATCTAGCTACTTAGCTTGGGATCGGAGCAATGTATGTGATGTTGTCAAATATTTATTATTATTATTTCATGCTTTCCGTTACCTAAAGGCTGTCTGGAAGAAATTGCTTCAAGCAATATGACCGCCTAAATTGTACTACTAGCGAATATATAAGATGCTATCCAGTGTAATTATAATGTTTATTGTGTGCAATAAATAATTAATATTATTTTGTTGTGTCTTTTCCATTCTCGGGACCATGGAGATCCAACACGCAGAGGCCCTTTAGACAACATTTGTTAAACAAACCGACGACTATTATTTATATTATAATTATTAACAATCATAGGTTGGACCTTATAAGTTATTATATGCTATCTTAGATTTACACTGCACCTTTTTGTTACAGCCTGTATTTAATCAAATGTAACACAAGCACAATAAAAATGGATTCAAGATAAATCAATTAAAACTTTTTTTTGTTTAGTTAGACACTTGCGTGTAGGACATGGAATCTTTCATTTCACATTCCAAGAATCACGCATAAGACCATGGGCGTTTTGGGACGTGCCCGACGACGACATCATAACGAACTATTGGCGGACCGTTATTACGAAAAGTTATTAAACAAAAGTTTTATCAATAAAATATTTAATGTATTTATAGTGTACATTTTTTTCTTATATATAAAATTCTTGTGTCACAATGTTCGTTCCCGTACTCCTCCGAAACGGTTTTACCGATTTTACCAAATTTTATATGCGTAATCAGTAGATCTGAGAATCGGCTACTATCTTTTTTCATACCCCTAAGTGATAATTGTTGTTAAACTTTAAATATTTTTTTTTAATTTTTGTTTTTTTTGTGTTCATTTTTTTATAATGTGGCATTAAAAAATACATACAACCCTAAATTTTTACTTTATTATCACCAACCCCTATTTTTTTATAGCCGTTTTAGTAATTTGATCATTTTTCGTCCCGCTCGATAACTGATCAATTATAGTGTTTTTCTTAACTTTTAAAATTACGAGGTTGGGCGAGACGGGGCCGGGGTGGGACGGTGCTAGGCTTTGCTTCCCAAAGTTCGCTGGGTCTGCTAGTTTATTTATAAAATATTATGCTCCGCTGCGTAAATTTTGTACTAAAGTTGCTAGAGAAATGGCGCAGAAGTCCGCCAACGTTTTATTTTTTGGGTCCCTGAGAGCGCTGTTATCGATTCGGGTTCCCCCCCACCACTTACATAGCACACAGCGAGTAATAATATCAGTCAATGTCACAGCACGATACAGCCATTTCAATTACTGCTAGCATATATAATGTGACAGCAGTGAAATTTGCAGTTTTATACGATGCAAGATACAGGGAAATAAAAAGACGTAAACATGAAATAAAACGGTTTATCTGAGGCAGGTGACAAGTCAGAGCGGGTGAATAAACGAGCGTATCTGCGCGACATCAAAATAAAGTTTATGTTACATACACAGATTAGATTTGCTGCAGAATGAGACATTTTTGCATGTTATTTTCAAAAGCCACCAGGAGAAAAAAAAAAACATGGCAGCCTTAGACAATCCTTATCGCATTCACCGCCACTCGGCAAACTGCCGTCCGAGTGTACTTAGTTGATTCCCGCTTGCGCAGACCAAACCAGTCTTTTCTTCTCTGTCAACATCAACGAAAGTAACTGCTAACAATTGTAGTTTAACTCAGATCATATAAAAGAAAAGTCCTTTCTTCTTTGTCATTAGAAAATCGTCAACAATGTTTTTAAATCTCTTAAAATAATATCAGAGAATAAAGTTAATTAACTATTTGATTTAAAGGATCAATGTTAAACGATGATATCCCCTTTGTAGGTTGCGAGTTTTGTATTATTTTAGCCAATTGTCAAATGTTATTAATGCAATCTAATTTTCGTTCTTTACCGATTTACGCAAACATTCTATATTTAAAAAGCATGCATGATGGGGAAACGTGACAGTAATTGTTTAGAATGTTTTTAATACTCACAGTGTCATATTTTATATTCATACAGATGAAATAAGAAACCAAAAATTTGCGCACGGACGGGACATGAACTAGCAACTTCTTGGCTAACCGAGCCAAACGCTCTACCAATTGAGCTACCGTGCTGTCGATCCGACCTTGCGAAATTGGTTTCTCTTATGGATACGTCATTACTTTACACTTTTACAGTGATTGCCTAGTGTCAGTGAGGTGGGCAATCACTATGCATTTGTGACGCCATTGAATTGTAAATAGCTATAAATTTGTACGATTTCCCCTAATAACACATCTAACTAACTTTTACATCTGTAATCGCACCTTTATCGTTAAAGGGTGAATATGTAAATGTCTAGGGATACGTGCACAAATGCCGCGAGACGTACCCTCACTTACGCCGTGACGTCAGACGCGAGTCGCTTGTCATTTGTTTTTATTTCACTTAAAAAATGGGAGAGCTCGTTTTCGGGAGACACATTTGGGCGGTATGCGATAAGTAGGTGTGTAAGAGATTTTTTCTTTAATTAAAACAAATTGTAAGAGTTTAGTCATACGCGTATTATTTGCTTTCAAGTGAACACCATTAATAAGTTCGTAGTAGAAATTGATCGATATCATAATAATTCATTAGTAATTATTTTTATTCATTTGTCGCACCGCCCACAATCGTTTCTGCTTAGCCCAAAGCAATGACTGGTAGAGAATGCCATATGGCGTTAAGTCCACCTTTTTTACAAATATGTGTTGTAAAATAAGTATACATAAATAAATAAATTATCATTATTTTTAAGTTATAAGTAGTAGTCAAAATAGCTATTTGAAGCCAAAATATGATTTTGGAGTTCAAGAATTAACAAATTTTAACTGTTGTTACGAGCATTCGTAGTCAAATTTGCAAATGAGGTCGCGTAAACTACCAAACTTTACTTGCGTTATGTTATGTTTGTACATGATAGTTCACGCTGGGACATCCTACTTGGTGTACCGACTTGTCTTTTTGCACTTGGCAAGCGAACCAAATCCTAATTATAACTCTCGGGATCCGAGTGCATTTGCTCTGAGACCTGGAACGCTATTTCTGAATCAATCGCGTCGATCAAAAAATATTTCAACTGGTTTTCACTTGACTTCAGATTGTTTAGTAACTGTAATTAAAGCAATGTTATGCAAGTGCCTTAAAAAATCCTTGCAAAAATTGGAAAAAAAAAACAACAAACATGTTTTGTAATATTCGGACACCAATCACATACATTGATCTGATCCCAAAGTAAGTAGCTAATGCACTTGTGTTATGAAAATCAGACAAAACGTTGGTACCACAATACCCAGACTCACATATAGAAAATTTTAATTCCGGGACTTTGGAGCGGTGACGCCTTGAAACCAGCGTGCTTAGCCACTACACCACGGAGGTCGTCGAACGTCGGTGTGTCCATTGTGACCTTTTATTTGGATTGCCAAACTATATAACAGAACAAACGACTGCATAATAAGTCGCATACGCCTACAGTAGACACGTACACGACACTATACGAGAGACTTTGAAAATGTCCTACTTTTGTGGAGGCGGCTAGAGCCAACAGTCTGACTTAAACACCGTTGGCGAAGTATAATAAGACACCCTTCACTTCTGCTAAGCCAACAATGAAGTTACGACTTTTAAGACAGGAATCGTTGTATATTATAGAATGCTCTTGATTTATTGCTGTTGTAAATAATAGATATTGCTAATTTAGCGTAGAAACTGTATTTAATTGTCTGTAGGCCTTCTAAAATAAACGAAATCTGTTGATTATCGTTTTTCGGATTTGTAACATTTTTAGGATGAAACCGTGACTACAAAATGCTTTGAATCCGCTAAACGGATATTGTATTGACGTATTTAATTTTTCGTAGTAGGCCTACTGTTTATGGATCTTTACTGATATCGATGCAAAACAATTATATTTTGGAACTCGTTTCAAGTACTTTTAGACCCAGCGATGGGTCAATAATCATCTTTCATTTATTTAAGGCGCAATATATTTAGGCTCATATGTTCATACCCGTAAACCCGTTTAAAATTCTAATACCTACTAGCCCGTGGATCTTTTATTACTAAAACAAGGCAATATTGTTCGGTCTACACAGATATCAAAATTTTGCCTTATGTATACAGCGTTCTTGTAGCTAAAAAGGGGGTTGCTAAACTAAACAAAACAAAACACGCGCTCGCCGATCTTCTGCCGACCTGAGTCGAGGTTTGTTTGCACTTTACGTGAGGATAACGTGATCTCCGTGTGGCGTCACGGGCTCGTCCCGTGGGAGCGCCCGAGTGATCCACTACGTTCTTCTAATGTTTGATGGGGTGACCATGGAGTTGTATAATGGGGTAAAGTAACAATGTAATTAATAACAGGTAAGGTACTCAAAAAAGATGGTAAGATGGTCAAGTTAAAGGAAAACCAATTAAATAGAATGCATGTGTTAACCATAATGTTAAATAAGCACAATTCTGCATCACTGATTTAATGAAGAACGAAAACTCTCCTGATTTTAAAATTTGGTACTAAGATTTTAAGATTTAAAATGCCCGTATTTGACCATCAGCATTCAAGAATGCTGGTATACTTTTCAACTTAATCGGGTGATTTAAGTCTTAGTTGTAGCCTGGTTATCTTTTTTATGTATATTCAGTATTTAAGTGTCCGTAAGAAGTAAGAGCCTCTGGCTACCCTAGATAGGGTTGTCTCATGAGATTGCATACAAGAGGATCAAATTTTCACTATAGTTTCCGGTTTTGTCATACCTTCATGCAGAGTAACTTAGTTTTAATCCTTCAACCTTGCTGGTTTAGTTCATTGTACTTTATGGATCAGTACGCACAGCTGTTTTATATATATTATTTAATCCATATATTGAATACTGGTTATTGTGGCCACGGATAAACAATGTGGAAGATTTATTTTTAGCAGTAGACAACCTGTGCCTGAATATTAGGATGATTGTGTGAAAAAGGATGTTGAATTAGAGTTCTGAAAAAAAAATGACATTCATCTTTTGTTTGTCCTTAAATTATCACTTAAAAAGCCTTAAAAGTTTACGAACCAAAAACTGGAAACCGAATGTTTTACACTGAGTTTACAAAGAAAATTGTAAAAAATGCCCGTGTGGTCGGCACTCGGTCTGTGCTAGAGGCCGATTCTTGCGGCAATCGAACTTTTTTCGTGTGGTAATTCGATTGCGAGTTTAATCTTTTTATCTTAAAATCAAGTAAAATATCTACACGCAAAAAACTATCGCACAAACAAAATCAAAATAAATGAAAATCGTGACCTTGAAAATTCACAAGCTATTTGTTCTTCGACAAAATAATTTTGATCTTTTTTCGTATAAGAATTGCACGAGATTTGCCTCCTGGTCATTGTAAAAATAGAGTCTGAGTGCGCGGTACCAAATGTGTCAAAATTGGGTAACAACAGATAATAACATTTTCTCCAGGCGCACATTTTCAAATAAAATATTTTACTTTTTTATATATCACAACACTTCCATGAGTTGAAGATTCACTTCGCATTCGAACAATTAATTGGGGTAGTTGAGCTACTAACCACAAAAACAGTTCGTGAACAGATTCTCGTTTCCACTTAGTCGACAAGAAAATCTCAGTCGAGTTTGGTAGCCAAAAGACAAATGAACGCGAAGAAGTTTCGACGCAAATAGTGCTGAGTGCTCACATATATTTTATGGCAGAATAATCACTGCCTGAGGACTCGGACCTTTTGATAGAAAAAAATAATCTACTGAACTAAATTAAGAACCTCCTTTTTTGAACTCAGTTGAGAATCAGATTCTTAAAGATTGATCACTAATCACTGCATTTGATCACGTTTACTTTTTTATTTTCAATAGCGTTACGCTATTCTTAGGATTATTGTAATTAATGTGTGCTTATATTCAGACAGGAACTTATGTTTTATTACTGAGCTTAAATACTGTGGGACCATAAACTAATAAGGCTAGTTGTTATCTCATAACGTTATTTTATTGTTATCAGAAATCCGAACCTATTGTGAAATACCTTCACAGAACATATTTCATTCCTTCTCTTCATTATTTTATTCGTAAATAACTGATCGTTTTACTTCCCATTGCATGCATATGCGGCTGCAAACGATTTTTGAAAATGGCGTCTGAATTAGCAGCGATTGATTGATGAATGAATATCCTCTTGCATTGTTATGAGCAAGCCCTCAACATTGGGCTTGAATTTATGATTTTTAACAACTTCACATGATTCATAAATCCACTACAGCACAAAAATCATAAAAGTATTTTATTTTTGAAAAAAGACCTACTTTAGGAGGCGTTTTTACTCGTCGTAATATAAACCCTACCACAGCGGTTAGGACAGTTGTGGGCTAGAGCTTGGCTTGCATTGAATCTTGCAACTATTTTGCGAATCATTTCACACTTTTTAGAAACTCTCTTAATTTTTTAGCAAATTCCCATTATGAAAAGCGAAGCCATTATTAAGAGATATAATCGTTTTTGCGTGGCGTAAGGTATGAATACTTAATATAAGTTCTGCTGAAAAATGGAAAGCAGCTTCTTTGACGAGAGTAGGTCAATACTCAAGCAGTATAAAATACATATTGTTGTCTCGATGTTGCCCATCAAAGCCTGTAGACATCCCACTGCTGGGCCATGGGCATGGCATCAAGTCTTGTCTGATTGAGCTGGTCTCCTCTACGTAGGCACAAGTGGTCTGGTCAAGGTGTGTTTGCAAGACAAATAACAAATCTTGCAGTCAGATCTTATCAAGCCAACCAATAGGGCATCTGACTTGACTACCATCGAACAAAATTATCCGGCCGATAGTAATAAAATAGTATTCACATCAATTAGTATATTACTCTGCGTCAGTGCATAAATCTCTTCGAATGGTATCTACTGTGTCATCCTACGACTGTACTTTCATGCTTGAATAAAATCAAAAGTTAATTCCAAAATCCCAGAGCTGAAGATAAAGAGAAGCTAAACTGCATCTATTCTCTCAAGCCTGTTAACACAGTCAATTTGCCCAGTCTGTCTTATCCTAACAAAGTTATATCAAGGTACATTATATACCCTAACTTGCATTTCGAAGCGCAGTTGAAAATATTTCATTTCGAGTCTACGGTACGGCGCGCAATATATAAGAGACGTGATTTCGCAGAAATATGTATGCATTTTTGCACTCTTTCCGCATATGCCAGGCTGTTTAAATTATCCGTATTGTTCTTAAGAGAGATATAGGCCACGTTTCCAGCGTAAAGTATCATTATATCCAGATATATTGTGCAGAGCTGCGATTTAAGAGGTCGTTTGAGTAAGGTTTTATTCTTGGTGGAATAAGCTAAGATTGGTGTGCATTCTGCCTAGGATTCTAAACCGAGTCCCACTTTATTTATGGAAAGATTTTTAACGTTAATATCAAAACAACCTTGATTTTGAAGTAAACTTGTTGCGTAATTTTATGTTTATATTATATGCAACCTCTTCGCCGCTCGTGCTGGCCACTAGAGCGCCCCGCGATGAAAAAAGAAAGAAACTGACTTAGAAAAACTTGTATTGTTTTCTTGTATGCGACATTGATCGATATATCTACAGACGTTTCAGCACAATAAAGCGTAATAAACATCAAACAATTATTTTATGAATAGCGTAAACCGTAACATTAACTACAGATTTTTATATGTATTTCGTAGTACCTACATAGAAATAATTTTCAGTTTTATATTTTTACAGGCCGCACTTGTTTTCGTATTTTCTTTGTGCGTAATGTGCATAATGCTCGTTACCTAGTATATAAATATATATAATATATATAAATAGTGACCTTAAGAGAAAAAGTTACTTAATATCGTAAGGATTACAATATATACTTACGATATTTATCAACTTATTTTATGGAATGGAAATTCTCTAATAATATACCTGCAGTAAAGCGCCACCCAATATTAATTTAATTTAATTTAATTCTAGCTGACTGATCGCACACTCACACAAAAACATTATCAATGTCTGATCGCTATCACGCATTTCAAGGATGCTGGACGGCATTTACGAACTACACTTCTGGACACATCTATTGGCGCACCTTGTTTTTTCAGTTTCGTTTGGTCCTAGCTAAAATTTTATATTAGGTCGAGCAAAAAGTTTTTATGCAGTTTTGAACCTGGCACATTCACAATTTCATTCAATAGTCTTTTTTTGAATTTCGAACATAGAATTTAAAGAAAAAAAAGACAATTTGGAGCCTGTTTGTTGATATCAAACAATCCAATACTAAGAAAACTTGGTTTTATCTATGATTGTTATCTTTGGTTTTGCAACAAACATTACTTATTCTTAACACTAAGGTGAGGTTCTATCAATAATCTATGGATACTTCACCTGAAGTCGCCGCCCAAGCTGTGGCACTTATTCAGGCCGGACACAGTCAAAGAAACGTGAGCGCTCAACTTAATTTAAATCGATCTGCGGTCCGAAATGTTTATCGGAGGTACCTAGAGACTGGCGGCTTTGTTCGTCGCCAAGGAAGGCCACGATCTCGGGTCACAACTGAAAGGCAGGATCGATTCATCGTGATGACCAGCTTGAGAAATCGTCACCTTACCTCCATTGAGATACAAAACCAACTTCGCGACTTCCACGGAGTATCTGTGAGCACTCTACCTGTTCGGAGAAGGTTAAAAGGACGCGATGTGGTACCACACAAGCTAGCTAATGGGCCCAAACTAACGCATCATTCAAATTGGAGTCACAAGTCATTTAAATTGGACACAGCAAGATTGGAGCCGTGTACTCTTTTCTGATGAGTCTAAAATTGTGTTACATGGCAATGATGGAAGGAAGAAGGTCTACCGACGTAAGGGAGAGCGTTTCGCACAATGCTGCTTTGAAGAGAGGGTTGCTTATGGCGGTGGCTCGTGGACTGTCTGGGGTGGTATATCCGCGAGCGGCAAAACTCAACTTGAGGTTGTTACAGGACCATGGCTGCCAATATTAAATGCTGGAAGGTACAAACGTGAGTGCTTAGAACCTCACGTGATACCATACGCGGACTATGTGGGCCCAAATTTCATTTTTATGCATGATAATGCAAGAACCCATGCGGCCGGCATCGTCAGGGAATATCTTCGGGATGTGAACATCACACTGGCCAGCCAGAAGTCCAGACATGAACCCCATTGAGCACATGTGGGACGAGCTAAAAATACGTGTTAGGGCTCGTCAGGCAGTTGTCCAGACGATGCAGGAGTTGAAAACTGCCATAGAAGAGGAATGGGAGATGATCCCTAAAAAATTCATAGAGTGATTGATAAACTCTATGCCTAATCGTATGAGAGCTGTGGTAGATGCCCATGGAGGCAACACGCGTTATTAAATTAAACCTTTATTTGATAAAACATGTTTTTTATTCAAAAATCAATGGCCTTTAACAAGGCGCATATCCGACTTGTTAGGCGTAGCTCAATGTCGTATGGTATTCTGAATTCAAATTTAAAACAATACGATCGAAAAAGATGGTCAAATGTATCGGGTTTAAAACTGCATCAACCGTTTTTGTTCAATCTAGCAATCATATTTCGGTAGGGGCCATCGAAACCTAAACTCTAAGGTGGGCCAATAGATGTGTCTAGAAGTGTATAAACAAACAATTTAAATAAGAGATGAAACATTGCAACAGCAATATCCAATAACGTTCATACATTTGAATTCATACGGACTGATATGCGAAAGGCAAGTAATATCACTGGGAACGCAAACACAGCTTCGCTAACCGTTCCGGAAAAATATGAATATAACCAAGCGGAATATTAAAAGTTATCGGGCATCAAGTTTTTGTGCTTCTTTTAGTTTTTTATCTGGAAAGCTTGTTACGTTATATATATTATTATTATATATTATAGTAGGGTAGACTAAACTTTACTTTTTGCCGGCAAAATAATGACAGTGAACTAGATATTTAATACAAAATACCAGCCAAGTGCGCCTCGCACTCGTGCACTACGGGTTCCGTATCTAGTCAGTCAAAGTCAAAAATAATGTATTCAATTTAGGACACAAAATTATAGTCGATTTAGGGCTAGAACATGCCTCTTTATCTTTTGGGCCCTACTAGCGCTTCTAGACAAGACACAGATCTACGTATGTAAGCACTTATATTGCCCACATATTTTTAAAAAAAAATATCAAGTCCGTTTTAATAAATATGATTAAGACTGCCTTATAAGGTTTTGATTCCCTTAGAATAACAAAATATCCAAAATTATGAGACAAAACCGGTTATATCTTTCGATGGCACTGATTTGATTTATTTACAGCTAAAAGAGACAATTGGAATCATTATTTGACTAATACAGTTTCAGTGTCATATATTAACGTGTTTTGGAGGTATTTTTTTTTTCGAAAATTTACATGATTTCTTTTTGCTTTAAGTTAATGGACTGCAACTCCGTAATTTCATTATTGCCATAATAGGTTTCTTTCTAAATTTATCATATATGCTAGAGCTGTGTTTTTTTTTTACGTATCTACCTGTAGTAGGTAGGTCTACGTTTAGTTTGGAGGGGGTGGGGACATTGAAATCTGTAGCAAATTCATAATATTTTTAAAAGACCTATTAAACGATACCCCACACGATGGGTTTGGAAAGAGAAAAAAAAAATACATAGTCACGTTTCTTGTATGAGGTACTGCAATGAAAAAGTGAACATTAATTTAATGTCCAATACAAATATTATTACAAACCATTTGTTTTAATAATAACTGGTAATTTTAACAACAATGCATTTTTCTACTAATGACTATGATAGTTTGCAAGGGGGAACCGTTTACTCCCCATGTCAACATAAGGAAATACCTAAAAATGTCTAACAAGTTCATTGAAATACTGTGTAAAGGCTGAATTTTAGACGCTTTAGGGTCGAGTTGCCTAAATCGGTCCGGCTCGTAATTTGCACGATTTCAAAATCTACCAAACCGTAATGTCTAACATGATGCAATCGCTGCCATTTTGGGATCAATGACCATTAGAGTGAAGTGAAGTAAACAAAGATAATTATTACGGCGTTCTTATCTTTTTGTATGGATGTTCACCTAAAGATTGTATATGTTTTTGGAACCGCAGCCGCAGCTATTTTATATGTCACCGTTATATTACAAAAATTAAGTGATTATAATCTAACGGTTTTAAATCGGTTAGATTTTAATCTGTCGATTAGGAAACTGGTTCCCTAAATTGTACTTTTACAGACTTTTTGAAAAAACTTTTTTGTCGCATTCCTTATTTTTCTAGCAATAAATTAACACAAAGGAACCTTTTTTTTAGTTATATAAAACTCTAAAGCTATATAGTTTTTGTGACAGTTGTAAAGTTCGTTAAATGGTACAATGATTACAACCTTACTATAACTATTGAATATGATAAATTGTAACCAGATTATTCTTTAAATAACAATTGGTTCTACTACATCAATTTCCATGGACATTGTAGTGCTTTGGCGAGATATTCATATCAGTTGTTTGCAATTTGCAATAGCCAAGTGCACTTCAGGAAAAGTTGCGAAGCCGTGCTCCGTAGTTTTGAGTTTAAGATGTAGATAGAACAACTCTAGTACAATTCAAGTAACACTTAAGAAATGAACCTTATTGTTTAGTAAATTTGCTTTTACTTTAGGATTTGGTTTGCTTATGTTATGATAACCGTCGTTCTTTCTCAAAATGGTATTTTTGAGTCCCCTTGTTAACTATCAAAACCAATATCATAAGAAATAAAAATAAAATAAAATATGTTTATCTGGGCCCATGTCCATATAGTGTTCATAACAATCTAGCTAGAAAGCTTAAAACTATGTTAGTAAAAGTTTAAATTAAATTTAATTCAAATTAATTCATTACTTCATATTGAAATTATTTTAATTAATTTTAGTGTCTTTGACGAGATGTCTCGCCGCGACCGCCTTCAAGAGGCTGTTGGCGCTGCTCTGCACCCTCAGCAGCAGGGACGCGACGTGTTTCCTAAAAAGGCCGACAGGCATTCTACTTCAGCCGCTGCTATAGCATCCTGGATTCGCTGCAGTGTAGTGGCAGCCCTATCAGCCCCTAGAATGCATATTTATATCGGATGCGAAGGACACCGTATGGTCCTTGGGTATAATTTGTCCACAGGCTCCACGTGCAAACTGAGTGACAGTTTTAAAAAGCGTTACTTTAACATATTAGGTGCAACGTAAATACCTGTGGGACATATCTAACATGACGACATTAGCTACTGTCAACCCAGTAACAAAAAATACAAACGATACCAATCAATATAATCTCAGCGAAATTTTAGGGTAATTATTAAAGAGAGGGCACTCTTTACGTGCAAATTGCATTGAGGACGAGCAACATTTATTTCCTTAAGTCTTGATTTATTTCAATATCATGATCAATATAAGTATTTTAGAAAACCAGTTTCTATATTAGTGTTAGTAAAAAATAAGGTAAAATAACCTTATAAATTATTATGAAGTTAGTAGATAATATCTCTGGTAATCGTTCCCAAACTTATCAGTTCAAAGCAATGGTTCATAGGGATGGTAATTACACATTTAGCGGTAAGTAAGCAGATTCACATTTGCTGATAATTTGAAGTGGAGTTCTGTGTTGCAAGATGTAACTGCCGTATTCGGGGGAACCGAAGCGAATATCTACACGCCACCGCTTGTTATCTATGTTAATGACGCATTAAATTAGAAATCGGTTAAACCTGTGCGCCATATTTTGTCGATAATGTAACACCATTATTCCTTGTATCAGGTATGAGGGACAGTTTAATTGTTTATATACAATCGTAAATGGAATCGACGGACTTTAAAATCTTATATAATGTCCTTTTAGCAATAAGAGCTAAGCTACGGATAAATGATAACACGTGTTTCCGTTTTTGTGAATATTAAAGAAAATTAAAGAACAACTTTTAGCAACTAAATAATGGCTTACCCCGGACTCATCAAATCCAGATAATGCGATGTAACCTCAAAGACAGAAACAATTCATAGACACGTGGTAATGAACGTGTTTATAAACGGTTACCATAGCACCATATCGCAAAACAAACCAGGATCTTTAAGCTTGGAATTAACAAAATTTACTTCTTTTTAAAACACAACACAGTCATTTATTATAAAAATAACGTAGTAATTAAACTAAAAAGCGCAATTAAACAAAACCGTCACGCGTTTAGCGGTTAGCACTTTGATTCGGAATTACTCAGTACTTAGCAAGAATGGGCGCTGTAAAAATATATGAAAGTCAGAACTCTGTTATAAGGAGTGCCGGGGGCTCACTGTGCGCATACAAAATACCGAAACAACTAGGGCTGGTACTTAAATTTACCTACGGTCTTACAGGCACAGTCAGTAAGTGATAAGGACAGCAGTGTAGGATATGAACCAAGTATTGGAGCAACATATAGGCAGGGTGGTCTAGTACAGCGGTTCTCAATCACTTTTGGGAAGCGATGCACTTGATAAATTTATAGTTTTAAAAGTGTATTCTTAATAATAAGTATAATGAAAGTACCTACCATGTAACTTTGGTTATTAATGTCCCACTGCTGGGCAAAGGCATGACGTCAACTATGAGGTAGTTTGAGCCATACTCTACAGGGGTAAAGGGGTTGTTTTGAAATTTAAACGACGAACCTTTCTGTCAGATGTTATCAAGCCGCCCATAAGGCCTCTGACTAGTGCTCGTGCTTGTAGCGCAGTGATAGCAGCGCCTTGGTAGTGATAAGTTAAGCAACCTACGGCGCGGTCGTGTTAGGATGGGTGATCATTCCGACCATATAAGTGACGTATATCATGAACATCTTCGTACTTCGGAAGGCACGTTAAACCAGAGGTCCCGGCTAATGTCGGTTATTACTTACTTACAAAACAAGTTTAATAAATTACTTACAAAATAATATACAGTCGCCAAATTCAGTACATAATTTGATAATTTACAGCTTCTTTATCACGACTGCATCGCTGCTAAAAGTCGCAGTATGTAATGGGGCTAAAATACAGCTATCAAATTTCGTAAGAATATCATGACTAAGACCCTTTACACACTGCGACTTTTAGCAGTGATGACGCAGTATTATTGCACACAAATACAATTGTACTAAGTCATAGCAAGGTTTCTGCAAAATATAAATTTTACTTTTAAAAAGCAACTTTGGTTCTGTGACAGACGAGGAATCGAATCCCGTGTCCTACGCTATTCGGGCGTATGCCTATACCACTCGGCCATCGTCAATGTTGAGAGATTGTTCTCACAATATCCGAAGGAAATACTTTTACAAATAAAAAAAAATAAAAAACAACTTTGGCTTTGGTACTGACGAGGAATCGAAGCCCGTATCTGGCGCTATCCGGGCGTTGTTGCGAGATTGCTAATGTGACGGTGGCCGAGTGCCTATACCACTCGGCGACCGTCACATTAGCAATTTCGCAACATTGATGACGTCATGCAGCGTACGAGTTAAAGTAAGCGCTTGCATAATTCAACAGGCTTGCTAATGTGACGGCGCCCGAGTGGTATAGGCATACGCCCGGATAGCGTTAGACACGAGGTTCGCTTGCTCGTCTGTCACAGAGCCAAAGTTGCTTTTTATTTTTATTATTATGGAATTAAGATTTCTGTAACCGGGCCTTAAATAAGGAATTCAAAACAACGCACAGATCGGAAATTTGATAAAGCAATAGGTAACAAAGAAGTACTCGTATGTAGTTTAGAAAAGTAGCCTTAGATATAAGAAACCTTTAATCTTAGCACATTTATTACTTAGTATTTTCGAGACTTAATTTAAAAACAATATATGGTGATGGATATAAGTTCTTTGTATACTGAGGGTCAATCTACTTATATCGTCTTTTCTGACGTTGGTAAAATCGACACTTAGGGCCGATTTTTCAATGATCAGATAAAACTTATCAGACTAATAAATTATAAAGCGACAGATTTAAAAAAAAATACAGTTACGTATGATTGCTAATAATTAGGTGACGTATTCAAATTAGCTATATTGTATTTTGTTCGACGAATATTTCTAATCTGACTATTGAAAAATCAGACCTTAGTCAATTTTACCTACGTCAGATAAGACTTAACCGACTAAATAATTATAAAACGACCGATTTTAAAATGTCATTTACATAAATGATTACTGACAAAAAGGTAACGTCTCAAATTAGGCGTTTTGTATTATATTTGGCGAATATTCCTTATCGGGCGTTGGTAAAATCGGAACTGAATAAGTATGAAATTAACGATTTTATAATGTCATTTACATAAATAACTGCTGACAAATAAGTGACTTTTCAAATTAGATGTTTTGTTTTACTTATATATTTGGCGAATTAGTAGGCCTAACATGCACCGACACCGATTATCGCGTCGATAAAATAACTTTATTTCATAAACAACATATTTTCCCGCATTTTTTCCACGTGTAAGGCGAACCTTATTGCTTTCGAAAACAAATGAATACATTTAAGTAAGTAAAAACCAGTTTAAATATAGTTAAAATTACGTTTGAAATTCATCGATCGCCGCGATAAATGATAAATAGGCACGAATCTTAGGCCCGCGCTGACGTTGTTGAAATCGTGCCCTAAACAGTTACGGCGATATATATACGATAAAGTCGTATTGAAATAGGTCGTTTCCAAATCCAGTCTCATTCTTCATCGCGACGTTTCTGTCAGTATTGCTAAGCGTTTTGCATACGCTTGAGATGTCAAGTGGATCCAGATAAAGTATGAAAACTATAAACTTTTTTGGCTAGAACTCATAGGAGACGCTTTCTTGGGCACGCAGTAATGAATAGTTTTGCAAATTGATTTATATTTTCAGTTAAATCAATTCTATTTTTAAAAAAAAAACGTAACCCTTATAGTTTCGTTATATCTGTCTGTCTGTCCGTTCTATGTCACAGCCACTTTATTCTGAAACTATAAGTATTACACAGTAGAAACTTAGTAGGTAGATGTTTTGTTTGAGAGACAGACGCTCCTAAAGTGGTAAAATGGGTGTCCCCTTCATCTAACCTTTTAATTAGACGAGTGTAAGTTTTGAAAAAAAAAATACATGATATTATAAGTAGATCTTGACAAAGACTTTAAACAAATATTGGTTTGAATAAGATCGAAATAGTAATTTTTAAGATAGAGCACATTTTCAATAACCGCAAACATAACTTTGTTATTCATAAAAATACTATAAAAACAAATTTATATTTACTTCAACAAAATATTGTGGTATTTTGGCTAAGTGGAAGTAAGTGGATTTCTAATTCAGTTAAAATTGGCACGAAAGTGCGAGTCCAATTCGCACTTGACCGGTTTTCAATAGTTGAAGTAAATAAAAGATATAATACAATACCTTTCACGGCGTTAGTCGACAAAACGCATTCGCATGCGGTATGCATAACTCTAACGGCAATGCGAAAATCTGTAAATTGTATGGCCACGTTTCGCATATAAGCTATGTGTCATTTTAACATAAAGCCAGGTGTGATAGTTGCATCCTTGTCAACCTAAAGAGATAGAAAGATACTTCGTTCCGTAAACAAATGCGAAATGGTCATTAGACCCCTTACAACTGCGTCTTTTATCAGCAGTTGCAGTCGCGTGTTTTGAAAACGCGCTGCAGAATCGCGACACACGCAATGAACAGATTTAATTTAGCACCGATGTCGCAGTCGCCAAAATTCAGTACAAAACTTGACAATTTCCAGCTTCTGCATCACGACTGAGTACCGATGCCAACGCGCGTTACCATCGCGACTGAATCAATGCTAAAAGTAGCGCAGTGTGAGAAGGTTGACATTTTGCGACTACATCGACGCTAACGCGCGTTAGCATCGCGACTGCATCGCTGCTAAAAGTCTCAATGTGTAAAAGGTCTTACACCGACGCAGATGGACGCAACCATTTATTCGATAGATATTGCGGTGTAAGTACTGACGCGTCACGTTTGTTAATTGATTTAAATTCGCAACAGTTTCGCATCGCTGCCGCACGCAAATGCGTAAGTGAACTAGCACCGTTGCTACTACTCCGCTTTCCTCACGGATTTGAATTATCAAACTGGGTTTCAAATAACAAAGCTTAAAAAGTTAAGTCCAACTCGCAGTTTTTTTTTAGAAACTGCTTTTTCGAACAACTGTTTTACTTTGCAAGTTAATGCTTCAAACAATTTCCAATTAACATACTCGCGTAGAAACTTTTGTGTTTACATTCAAACATTTTTAGAACTGTTTCTAAACTTTCTTAGTAAAATTAGGACAAAAAAATAATATTAGGTTCCTACACGAGTTATTTATACAGTAAAATACTTAGATAGCTACTAAGAGTAGTATGTAAAATACATTTAAGAAACTTAACACATATAACCTTTCCTTTGTACTGCAGTCGTCAACTTATACACACTTGCGCTACTTTAACCCTGTCGACCTTACTCTCCCCATAATAGGGTTCATTTGTCACATCTCTTATCGTCTTACTGTCCCCATATCGGGTTCTCTGTACTGTTAGCGTCACGAATTACTCTCCCCATATGGGGATCAGTTGAGTAGTCGATTTTTAATCGATGACTTAGCTATGTGGTGTGGACAATTGAATACCGGGAAGTCTTTAACGTATAATAAGCAATGGTAAAATAAGCAGTTTATAGATACCAAAAAGTTGGGTGTTCCGACTAGTTTTTAGAAGGTGGGTCTTGTGAATAGACCCCATTTACTAAAATGGAGTTATTACGATTTATTTTATCCTGTATTTATAAAATTTGATCTATGGTGATAAGTACTGTTATTGATATGAAAAGTATTATATTTCAGCTTTGTTCCGAGGTATTTGAAGGTATAATTGAAAATTTGTAACGTAAACACTTATTATAAATACGATGAGTCATGTTTTTTCCGCGCTACCTTCTTTATCGCCTCAGTATAATTAAAATATTTCAGTAACGTAATATTTAGTAAAACAGTGTGATAGCTAATACAATAAACAACAAATCCCCGTTTACAAAATTATGATAGCTCATTCCTACCTCGAGATATTTATATTTTTGTAAATTGCGCGGGCCGCCCGATGGCGGGCGCTTGGTACCAGACAGAGTCGAGGCCACGCGCGCGTTTGTCTTATGACAGTTGCGCGCACGCGCAGGCGCGTTTTTGAAGCGGATTGACAGGTTAAGCATCAATGAAGTCGCGATGCAAAAGCTGGAAATTAAAAAAATATGTACTGTCTATTGGCGACTGCATCGATATTAATGCGCGACAGCATCGATGCCAAATTAAAACTGTTCATTGCGTGAGTCGCGATGCTAAAAGCTGCAGTGTGTAAGGAGTCATAAGGTCTAATTAATGTTTAATCTGAATGCTAAAGAAGGAAGGAGTGGAAAATTTAATTTTCACTAAAAAATATATTGAGTTATGGCTCGCTTAGTAGCAATCATAGCATATAGTATCGTCTGTTCAAAAAAAATCCACAGACTTTAAGAGCGACAGCAGCGCCGTCGCTCTAATGTGAAGCGCTTAATGCTGTCATTTATGTATGAAATTGACAGCAGCACGACTGCCGCGCGACCGTCGCGCTGCTAAAGTCGACTAATTGCGCCATCACATTAGAGCGACAACAGCACGACACCAGCGCGTCTCTCTAATGTGAAAGGCTTATTGCTGTCATTTTAAGTATGAAATTGACAGCAGCGCGACTGCCGCGCGACCGTCGCGCTGCTAAAGTCGACTAATTGCGCCGTCACATTAGAGCGACAACAGCACGACACCAGCGCGTCTCTCTAATGTGAAAGGCTTATTGCTGTCATTTTAAGTATGAAATTGACAGCAGCACGACTGCCGCGCGACCGTCGCGCTGCTAAAGTCGACTAATTGCGCCGTCACATTAGAGCGACAACAGCACGACACCAGCGCGTCTCTATAATGTGAAAGGCTTATTGCTGTCATTTTAAGTATGAAATTGACAGCAGCGTGACTGCCGCGCGACCGTCGCGCTGCTAAAGTCGCCTAAGTGTGAAAGCACTCTAAATGTGAAAGCGCTCTAAACGTGACGGACTCGCACGTGGCAGACACATTCTTTACAGTTCTTCACAATTCAAGGACAAAATCGCATGAAAGGCGCTGTAAACATAAGCAACACACTTTTCATGCTGTTCTAACAGAAACCGAGGTCAACTAAGTTACTAACCCCTCTGGACAAAGTAACACGGACATCCTCTTGTAGCTATGCTTGCAAGAGCTTTTTAACTTTGTTTCAGTTTGTTACGATGCGGCGCAAAGCAAATGTCAAAGTTATGGATAAATTACATTAACAGGCCAGTAGTAAGAGAAGCTTCGAAGCAAACACACTCCCTAACTGTTTTGTTTTATACGTATTAATGAACTTAGCACCGAAAAATCATATATCTTGACTGCTGATGATATTTTGAGGATCAGTTTCACTTTTTACCGGATTAAAAAAAGGAGGTAATCAATTCAATTTTTAAAAAAACTGACTTAAAAGCTTATTTTTTTATAACTCATTATTAAAGTTCTATCTGTAAAATTCTCATAAAAAGAATATTAAAAACGTAGTGTTATATTATCTGGGTTAAAAACTATTTACAAGCGAATATTGATGTAATAATTAAGCATGTAAACATAGTAGTTATGAGCAAAGATTGTAATAGGAGTTATATAAATGATGGAAGAATAATATTAATGAATTGTACAGTGGCCAGCACATCAGGTTACCCAATTTTGTTGCAAACTAGCTCTTATTACAACTGCATAAGATACCGCAGTGATTACCTTGACGTAATGTTGTTCGTACTATCACGGAACGACATAAACCTTAGTTAGACTTTTTAATCCAGCCTACGAATACTGATGAGCTGTCAAACTGAGTCAAGGTAAATAGTATGCTAACTAGGCACCGTTCGTTAAAAAAAGCGTTCGTTACTAAAAGTTCGTTCGTTACTAAAAGTATCGCGAAAAGCAGTATTTTAACTTAGGAAAAAAATGTTTTTCCCGAAAAACGTAGGATGTCTTTCCGTGTCGCTTTTTGTGACAAATATGATTTATTGACACACAGCCTCCACTGACGATCTATCTGGTGTCTTTTTTTTACTATATCGTTTTCTTAGACGTATGCGTAGGTTTTATAGACGTTTTATTTTCTAGAGTGTCTATTTGTGTATAAATAAAAATATTACATTGACACTGAGTTTGAATACTCAGAGACGGACACTCACATCCGGGGTAAAAAAATGAAAAGAAATATTTATAACGAACTGAAAAGCTACATACATAGTCTTAAAAAAATGCGGGTCCTTAGTGTTTTTTATTTACTTTATTGGATAAAGACGCATAGTAGGTTACAATTAATAATCAATATAGTATACTTAACAAGACCTTATGAGCTAAATTGTAACCTAACAAAAATGCATCCTAGCAGTTACATCTTACGATATAAGCTTAGAATTTATTGACGTCTAAAGCTTTATCGCACACGTGTATACATATATTTGACGGTTTTATTTACTAATACCACGTTAGCATTCTGACAATATTAGAAAATAAAGCCTCCCGATTCTGCCTTTGTAACGGCATTAGCGATTTATCGCACAAATACAAAGCTCCCACGCTATAATTGGATTGATAGAATCCCTATTTTCCCTAACTCGGGAATTCTGAATAGTGCGCAATCATGATAAACTTTGTCTTACAGCAAGTCTTTGTGACTTGAACGTATTAATAATGAATCAAGGTTGTCTGTCAACTTAATAGATTCACTAAAATAAAACAAAATAGTATGAACCTAGCATAAAACATTTACGGTAAAAACCACTTCAAAAAGTATCTTTGGGCTTTCGCGAAAAATAAAAGGAATGTTTCAACTTTTTTGTCACATAAAAAACGAGTAGCTTACTACAAAATGTAAGCTTTCTCCATCGCAGCATCACTCATGTTATTAAACATTGAGTGGATCGCGACACACGACGGACGGCGCTGTTTGCCGCCAGAAAATATGCGCTCGCGGTTGAAAAAGTATTGCCTATTTCTGCATCGATAGATATTTTTAAAAAATATTTTATTTATTGCGATTTCCAATCAGTGATCTAAAAAAAAGAGCTGAACGATTTAAACGTTTGTTGCATTTTGTACTTTACTAATCAACATACGGGAGTTAACGTGGGAAACGTCGGGAAGGTAAATACGATGTTTACCTTATAAATAAGTGTATCGTTGCATTAAATCCCGTGTGTTGATTAGTAAAGAGCTAAACGGTTGCAATCGGTTGGTGTGGAAAATCCTGGGGAGGTTTATGTTCAGCAGTAGACGTGCTTTGGCTGATAATGACGATAATGGTGCACTTAGAAGTAGGTGATGCGCGTATGCTTCGGTTTCATAAGAACACCCTTGCATAATTATCAAAATGAAATGAATACGTTTCGCTTTACTAGCGTTGAGCGTACTATAATATCATTAATAAAGAATAAAAACATTTTTACGTATGTCGCCGATTGGATCGTGTTTGTCCAGGTAATAAGAACTATCAATGTTCTGTTTTATAAAAAAAGAAAAAAGGATAAATGCGTTACCATACTTTCATAAAGAAATATAGATATTATATGTAGTATAGTTGTCGAGCGTTTCGAGAATCAAGCCACGGTAAAATTCAGGACCGCTTTGTGAATAGTGAAATAGTGGGAGATGGACGTTGATCGATGTGATTGATTGTTTTCATTTTATACGAAGGTTTTTCATTTCGAATGCGTTCCTGTTAATGCAAATAAGGAAAATGTAAAAAACTGAACTGGAAAGTGAGAATTATTAAAGAGGCGTAGAATATGAACTTTTGGTTTGTGTAAAAAGATAAAACTAAACGTACTATATGAGAGATAAAATACTTGTTCGACAGAAGATTATATTTATTTATTATGTTTATTGATTGAGATGAAATTTTAATTGATTTTGTACGAATTTAATACTTAAAGGGCTGATTTTTCAATAGTCAGATAAGAAATATTCGTCAAACAAAATACAATATGGCTAATTTGAAAACCTCACCTAATCAAACGTAACTGTATTTTTTTAAAAAATCTGACGCTTTGTAATTTATCAGTCTGATAAGTGATATCCGACCATTGAAAAATCAGCCCTTAGAGATGTATTTAAATTTGAGGTTGAGTGGTTTTCAGTTATAGCTGATAATTATATAATCAAAGCAAAATAAAAATATTCCTTGATTATATGTTTCTAAAATTGAAAAAAATAGAGAAATGCGGAACTTTAAAATAATTTTAGGCTACCGTTCAGAATTTAATAGTTTCCATGTTGAAAAACCTAAGTATCATAAAAGTCTTCCCCTTAGAAGGCTTGCATGCCGAGTCTAACGGAAACGGATCATATGCAAAGTAAAAAAACCCTACGGTCTACTAAAAAATCTTGAATGTGGTTTAATCAGGCTTGTTGCGTATTTCAAAAAACAGCTATCTGCTTGCCGGTGGTTTTTGTCGTTCTTAAAAAATCTTAAAACCTACCTATTTACATTTTTGGTTAAAATTTGATATTTTAGAAAAACAATCTCCTTAAAGCAACGAATTGACACGTTACTAATTTTCAGAATATATAAGACTCGTCGACGTTTCGTTTCGACATAAAACTAGGTTTTCTTCTAGAACATAGTTGAGACGTTCCTTTTAAAACTATGTCAATTGAAAAATACACTTGGGTTGTCTTTGAAAGCGGAATATATTACTTAATTGCTTCTCCGGCACTCTTTGAAATTTTACAAGACATCTTCTGCAAGTCTTTGTAATATCTTTTGTTACATTGCTATTTTTGTGTACATGAAAATATATCAAATCAAATCTAATTATTTTATTTCATGGTAATAAATTATTTTACAACTGATCTTAGTAACATTTCACATATTGGGCAATCAATAACCTGCCCGTCGGGCGTACAGTAAGAGTAGTGATACACAGTCAGAATTACAAATCAAAATAGACTTAACACGATACAACTAAATTAATTATCAATCAATCAATCAAGTGGAGGTTTTTTTCATAAACAGTAGTAACTTTTATACTTTTAATGTATGTTTAAAATGATTTAGATCCCTTAAAGAATCTGGTAGATGGTTAAATATTTTTGGTGCTATGGTGTAAAAGCTATTTGAGAAAAAACTTCTGCATGATGGGTAGTGGGGGGGGATATCAATTTTGTTACGTGTGACAGACGTCTTATTGATTTCGTTACTTTTGAACGCAGCAGTCAAAAGTGTTTTCTCTTTAAATGCTCTCATTATGTAGGTACATACTGCGTCACACTTTGAGTCTGCTTCTGCGGCGATAGCTATAAATATTAAAGTACAATTGTAATGAATAACATATGTCATACACATGTATGTATCTGAACGTGAGTCTCCAAACTATGCCTGGACTGTTATTTCGATTCAGAATTTTTCCCAATCAACTTTTGCCAGTCTTAAGTGACTCACTTACACACATCCTTAGCCTCAATTAAGAAATAATCAGCGCTTATCGACTTTTCTGGGCGTATGAGAGCGTAACACAGCGCTCTCTGTGAGTTATCTTTATAGCGCTTAATTACGCGCACGCCGACAATTTGATTAGCCCGCCGGTAACTTGAAGGGAATAGGGCTATGGAAGACTTTGTCAGACCATTAAAATCAGTAACTGACTTAAAAACAAAATGCACTAAAAGTCTTAAATAAACTCTTAACCCTTGAAAGAAAAGGAAGCCATTTTAGGCAAACAATTTATTTTAGAGTCGGAGCCATCACTTTGACCATCAAGCATCAACTATCAGAGCACCGACTCCAAAAAGAAATTGTTCGCCTTAAATAGGTTCCTTTCCTTTCAAGGGTCTTAATATAAATTTATTTTGGAGATTTTACTTGTTACTAATTACCCTCCTAACATCAGCTAGACATGATCCACAAGTCTAAGACCATGTCGTCACTTTATTTGAGAAAGGTAGTGGCCAACATCTAGCTAATAATATTTAATAAGAAACGTAATACGTTAACAATTAGTGCAACTCCCCCCCCCCTCCTCTTTTGTAATCACTAAAAATGAAGTAATAAAATTTACTTGAACAAAAAGTAAAAACAGACTTCAAAACCAAAATCTACTAAAAAGTCCCAAACGTTATGACTCCTTTCCTTACAACTCAGTTCTTTGAGAAGCTATATTTTTTAATTGTTTATTATTTATAAAAAAAACAGAGTGTCAAAAAATATTCAAAGCTTTCCATCCATTTTGAATGTATGTCTCGGGCCAAGAAATATTCTCGGCAGCTAAAGCAACCTGAATAATTAAAGATACCATTTAGATTGTAGACGTGGCCTTGCGGCACTATTAGGACAGGCTTTTGTTAACTTCCTTCTTGTTGAGTATCAGTCAGTGTGGTTTATGCACCAAAAGACTAGACCTATCTAGACAGCATTTGTCCCTTTGAAAGATTTCAAGCCTGTTTCACTATACCTGAAAAGTTCACAGTGATGATATCTGTCCACCATTTCATACGAATTGACGTTTCATAATTAATCACGCAGCCAGCACCATGGCTTCCTTGCCGCAAGGAAATGGTTTCGATTTTAAATAGGAGTTTAAGTTAACTATTTATGTTGCATGTCTTAGTTTATTTTTTTCTTGTATGTTATTCATATTTGAATTTTTCGTTAATTTGGGCTTATTTGTCGATGAAAAAACAGTCTCTTATTGCGGTTTATTACAGCTAAATAAATGAAAATAATATTTTTTATGTCTTTTGGAACCCTTTGTTTAAATGGCTGCATAACCGGTGTGTTTGCTGTTCCAATTTTGTAGTAATAAATTAATCATTTGTAAAAAAAAATAATGTAAAAAAATATTTTTATTAAACTTTAGCACAATTTTCTCACCCATTAAACCTATATCTCAGCAATTGCCTACACTCATCCTCGTATCAAAACAAAATTATTTCTTCAGATGTCCCCCAACCGGTTTTGCTGAACAAATCTCGACCCTGTCGCCTTGTCAATACGGCTTAAGGTTTGGCGAATTAATTTATGAATAATTATACCATAAATCACGGGAAGATTAAATAAGTGTCTGGCGTCGACAAATGTGTCGTATTGCGCGCCGTGACTTGCTTTGCGTAGGTATAAGGGCAAGGCACACAGTTTACACTTGAGATTTGATAGCTTATTTTGTCACCATCGTATTTGTTAATCATTTTTTAGAAAAAATACAAGTAGAAATACTAGGTCTCTAGAAATGAAAAACCGGCCAAGTGCGAGTCGGACTCGCGCACTGAGGGTTTCGTGCAACTTTAACTGAATTAGGGAATCCACTTACTTTCACTCAGCTAAAATACGACAATACTTTGTTTGTTTTTTAACTTTGTTTTCATAGTGTTTGTATGAAGAAAAAAGTTACCTATGTTTGCGGTTGTGGAAAATGTGCTATTCTTCAAAAACTACTGGTTCGATTCCGTGTCAACCAATTTTCTTGTAAAGATGTACATTACATATTTTTTCAAAATTTACACTCGCTTAGTTTAGAAGTTAGAGGGAGGGGGGGGGGGCATGCCCATTTCACCACTTCGCGAAAGCATATATCTCTCAAATGGTTTCCCTAAAAAAAATATTAGGTTCTAGTTTCATGTTTATATATTTTTTTTTGGTCAAACCATCTTAAATCCCCTTCACATCATTATTTTTTATTATTTGTATAAGTGGCTGTGACTGTGACATACGGACGGACAGACAGACAGACTTGACGAAACTATATCGGTTCTTTTTTTACCGTTCGGCTACGGAATCCTAAAAAGTGCTATCCCTATTTTTAAACTGATCAAATATTTCAATGTGAAAAGCTCAAATTGTTTTAAAAATCGCTAAACCAAGAAGCCATACATACGAACAGATCGTTTGCTACCTATAGATATTCAACTTCTCGATAAAGATTAAAGCCCAAAATTGACTTGGGAAACCTCTGAGCACAAAGCACATACTTTTATTATCTGCCTTAAATTGGCAGAAAAATCCTTTGCATAAAAATTGATACCACACAGTGGTCTTGCAACTGCATGTACACTTGCCCTAAGTCTAATAAAGGTATATTTTACACAAGGTTATATTTTACGGGCAATTTGTTGGTTGATTGGAACGTTAAAATGGAAATTTGATTTAGTGTAAATCTGATTTTGTCAAGAGCACAACCTATTTGAATCAGTGCATATACGCTACTAAAAAAGGGCATCTACAAAATTGCACGTTTCATGAATTATTTCAGTTCACTCAGAATTACTGTTAAATTATATGTATAACTCCTTTTTTGAAGTCGGTAAATGTAGGATCGGAAGCGCGAGAGTTATCTTCCATAAAAAATATTTTTTCTTCAAGAGCTGTAAATGTGGTTTATGTACAGGGTAAAAGGATCTCTGTCGTCAAAATCCTTTTTCATTTTGAGAATTGGCACTGACAAAGATGCAAGCTTTGAAATTATATTTTTATTACTTGCTTTTAAATGTTTTTATAATATTTGGTGTTTGTAAATAAAAAAATGTGTAAGCGTAAGACTCAGACCAATTATTTTCTTATTGAGATAATGAGTACTACTCAGTCACCTTTGAGAGGTCATGAAAATTACTGTGCGACAAGAAGCGCTGTCAATTTTTGACAACTGGGTTATGGAGCTGTAATAATTTCAACGATATAATAGATTACGAAATTTAAATCTGAGTTCCATAGTTATTAGTTTATTCCTCTCGCGTGCATAGTTGAAGGTCATCTAATAGGCTTTCAAGGTAATGTAAAATTATGTCAAGATAAAAACTAATGGAAATCAAAAATCAGACAAAGCTATAAAATACGAGCCCTTTGGACATTAAGTTACAGCTAACTTAATTTTCGTAACGTAACTTGAGATCGATCACTGTGGAAAGCCTTAAATTTAACTGAATGAATAAAACATAAAATGTTATGATATTATCATTTACCATAACAAAATGGATTTTTATTTTTCAAACTGATCGCAACCTTTTTTTGATGTCTGTACACGTGAAACTGAGAACTTTTAAATCCGTTTATTATGCGCTGTATTATATTACTACAATATCGACAGTCATTAATTAAGTGTATTAACAATTGTGATATCCGTGTACTATAAGATTAAGTTAGGACCCGTTATCGATGTCCTTATAGCAAGCGAGGTCAAAACTGTACAAACAAACGGGTTGATGGAACTAAATTGACGTATTGAAAAGTCTATAGGTCATATTAGTCTGTAAAAAGACCGTATTTTGTGTCGATTACAAGTTAATGGTGGCTTAGCGACTTAACCTGCTTAAATTACCTCGGAGTAGTTCAGGGTTGTCTTGTCATTATACAACAAAGGTTTTCGTGGTCAGCACTTACCTACTTTCATTAAGTGAGAAATCTGAAGACTACAACCTGAGAACTTAATAAGTGTATTAGGTACATATTCAAACCCATAGGTACTTATATATAGGTATTTTCATCTCGTATTTGAATGTAAGTTACAGACAATTGTTATGTTTAAAGTATTAAGAGAAATAAGGAAACAACGGTTAATCATAAAGATGAAATAAGAAACCGAAAATTTCGCACGGGCGGGACTTGAACAAGCAACCTTTTGGCTGACCGGGTCAAACGCTCTTACTAATTGAGAATTACGTATCCATAATAGACCACAAATTTCGCAGGGTCGGACTGACAGCACGGCAGCTCAATTGGTAAGAGCGTTTGGCCCGGTCTGCCAAGAGGTTGCTGGTTCAAGTCCCGCCGTGCGTAAATTTTTGGTTTCTTATTTCATCTTATGATTATAAAATATGACACTGTGAGTGTTAAAACATTATTTACCATGAAACAACGGTTTAAACTTTTTCTTACTTCTCATAAGAGTTATCCGACTGAATAAGTATAAAATGAACGATTTTAAAATGACATGTATCTATATGATTGCTGACAAATATATGTCATTATCAAATTAGAGTCGATTTTACCAACGTTAGATACGGAATACAATACAAAACGCCTAATTTTAAAAGGGCTCCTATTTGTCAGCAATCATTTACGTAAATATCATTTAAAAATCGGTCGTTTTATATTTATTCAGTCAGTCGGATAAGTTTTATCAGACGCTGGTAAAATTGACACTTTAAAACGGTTGTAAATATGGAAATAGATAGTTAATAATCATCATTTTTATATAACTCTAATGTGATGATATTGCCACTACTACTAATGAGATTTTGATAGCTTCTTCATATCAATTCTAGCATAGAATTGCTAAAGAGAAGTTTTGGAGGATTTAAGCTTGATGACCCCAGAAATTCTGGGAAATAAATCAAAGGGCGTATTATCAGACCACACGACCACTGGCAAAGTTCGTCCAATATCCAACTTCCAATCCGTGTCAGAGTCGGCAAGATTATATTAATCATGTTGGCGCTTCTCTTCATAACGCGGGAACTGTTTAAATCACAAGGAGTTTGCAACATTCCAACTGCTAATGCGAGGGTGCATGCGAAACAACTGTAATAACTTACGTCAATTCGTGCGTCCGCGTATGTGAGGGTATGGTGCGAGGTGTGGCGGTGAGCGTTTTAACACTTTATTGGTTAAGCTTAAAAAACTTAAATAGTTAAGTAAGCCTGGAACGTCCCACTGCTGTGCAAAGGCCTTACCGCAAATATGAGGTAGTTCTAGCCATACTCCACCACGCGGTCTCAGTGCGGATTGGTGGGGGGGGTGTTTGCAAGGCAAGCGACTAACCCTACTGACATATATTATCAAGCCGCCCATACAAGGCCTCTGACTAGGCTTAACGACTAATATCAACTGATATTAGCCGGGACCAACGGCTTAGCTTGCCTTCCGAAGCACGGAGATGCTCGTGATATACGTCACTTATATGGTCAGGATGGTCACTCAACCAAACACGACCGCGCTGTAGGTTGCTTCACTTCGGTATCACTACCAAATCGTTGCTACCTGCGCTACGAGCTCCTCAATTGCCAAATTGCGAAAGCTAAAATTGGAATTTTCAGCTAGCGACCCACGTCTTTTTTTTAAATTAATTAACTTTTAATTAATAATACTTTCGCATGATTATGATGGCCACGCCCACCTAACTTTAGTTCAGACTTTTCTTTACAGGCCCATACAAACACATTTGCGATAACGCTCCGGCCCACTCAATATATAAGGTCACCTCGTTTTAAGTGATAATATTTTAACAGAGCATCAAACGATATCATAGAAAGAAGACCCAATTTTTTTTTTTTTAAAACTGTCCCGTTTACTTTTTTATTTTTCCTAACAAAAAAAAAAATTTTTAAGAACATCCTGTCCCGCGACATCGCCTTTCGTCTCTTACATAAGTATTAGATTGAGCGAGAGCTAGAAGCGAAAAAGACAGACGTATGGGCCTGAGCGTGACGGTAGATGCTCTAGCTAAGCGAGAACGAGACAGACGCATGAGAGCGAGCGTGACAGAAGATGCCTATTTCATTCATGCGGCGTGCCGATGCGCGGTGCTCGGGCGGGAGGTATTTAGTTAGTCCTACATAATAATAATAATAAAGGTAACTACCTACTGCATTTGATTACCTATTATTACGAAACACTAACATGAAAAAACCTTTATCAGTACCTAATAATTGTTCTTCAAACATATCAGTTAGACTAAACGCTAAGCAAACAAAACAGCTGGGTATGAAAACAAAGACAGGAACTTAGGAAGTTATGTGTCCATTTAGATATAATTCCGTAACCGACTTCACGCAGCAGCAGCAGACGACGTGTCGCCGCGACATGTCGTGGCGTCATGTCGCTTCAGTCATAATTCCGAACCTGAACTGCAGGCTGATCTGTGGTCGGACGACAGTGTCGTCTGCCACTCGACGACGCATCGCTAGCTACATGTCGCTAACTACGGATGGTATTTAACAGAAAACGAAGAAATCAGTAGTATCGCGACGACACGTCGTCTGCTGCTGCTGCGTGGAGTCGGCTACGGAATCATACCTTTTAGCGAACGCCTAAAATAACTGGGTAGGTATGAATATCTGCAACAGAAACTTAACTTAGGTATGTGTTAATTAATCGTAGGCCTAAAACACTAACAGCAGGGTAGGTACGATGAACTAAGAAAGAAACTCAACTTAAGTAGATATGTATTAATTGCAGGCTTAAAACATGAACATCTGGGCAGGTATGATTGAAACTACCTAATTGTGTTGTATTACTTCTGTTTATTTAATAATAATAAGAAAAAGCTTATGTGAAAGTAAACTTTAAAACATTGAAAATTCATTACTAACTTTAACAGATGTTGTAGGTAATGATAAACTGAAACTAGCTAATTGTGTTGTGTTACCTCTGTTTATTTAATAATAATAAGACAAATCTTATGTGAAAGTAAACTTTATGAAGAGGTACCTATTAAAACTTTCAATCTTACCAAATCTAACTTTATTAGATGTTGTAGGTACCTAAATACCTAATGAGTACCTATTGATTCCTTTTGATTTAGTAGTTGGATTACTAACTAAAAATTGCGTGAGTAAATTTAACACAGTTTTGTTTTAAATTTTGTTTATTAGTTACCGTAAATAAACATAACACATAAAACGCGAACACATCTTTGAAAATTACGTACATTTTTATTATTTTTTACTTTGAATTATCGCACTGGCTCAGTTTTTGTACAGATATGTGGATACAAGTCTTATATTACAATTAAATAAATTAAAACTAGGATTTCTGCATTGGTTTACAAATTCATTTTTTTTATCGGCAGCGATAAGTTAACATTTGAAAACAATGACGTAAAAGATTTACAGTAAAACAGGTTACTATTTTTACGGTAACATATTATTTTACGATTGGAAGCGATGCCTCCTAACCTTATTATCCAAACTGAAGCGAGCATTAGACAATCTAGCTATCACGAGCACTGTTTTTTTTTCACTGGCCATCACAGCATTCACTGTTCATTCACACACGTATGCACTGAACCTTTGCTAGAATTGGTGGTGAATAACTGCAGCATTGTGTTGTGCATGCACGTTATCCCTGCCGCATAAACGTTTAATTGCGCAGTAGTCAACGGGAGGACTCGAGCTCGAGCAGCTCGATCTTCGTCACGTAGTCCGCACCAGCAGCAAATCTTGGACCATCGAGTGATAAGGGCGTATTCCCCGCCAGCAGCAAATCTTGGACCCTCATGTGATAAAGGCGTAATCCCCGCCAGCAGCAAATCTTGGACCCTCAAGTGAAAAAGGTGGAGGGCTTCGTTGTGCAGAATTCACCATAGCAAGCTTCTGCGGTGTTTGGCAGTAGGTGCCGGTGATAATCGAGCTCACTTCCTGCCGTACCAGGTCTAGACGCGGCGGGAAACTATGTGATACCGGTCACCCGGCCCAGGCTCCGGAAGACGCACCGCAGGTCCGCGACGCGCGCGCACATGACATACAAACGCGAATGTTTTTGGCAGACTGACTCGCGCCGCGCGGCGAGGCGGGGGAGCAGCCGCGAGCGCGACACGTGTAGGCAGGCAGGCAGGCAACATCGCGGCGATGGGCGGCGCGTATGACAATACCTACAAAAATCGAGTGCGCCGCTCAGCAACACGCGGCACGGGGTGTTTTATTTTTACTCTTTTTTCTACATGTTTAGAGGCGATTTTCTCGAAAACGAGCGTATAAAAAAAATTTTTTTTCGTACAAAATATGTTTAATTTATTTTTCTGAATGTGCCTTTAAAATATTATCACTTAAAACGAGGTAGCCTTATATATATTTCATACAAGACTCTTCGGACACTTCGCGACGCCGCGTGATGGGCCAAATTGAAAAGAATTGGGAACACGCGTTAAATTGTGGATGCAGGCGCCAAATGATGACGCCGATAAACAAATAATTCAGAGTAGAAGCTACAGAAGCGTACAGACATGCGTTTTGAAAACCTACTGGCTCATTCCCAAAATAGACTTCAACGAACGGAAACTGTACTGCTCAGTTTCTTATCCGATTAGAGTGGTACCCTTTAAAAGAAAGACCACCTATACACTGCAACTTTTAGCATCAATGCAGTCGCACGTTTTGGAAAAAGCGACAGCATCGCTATTTACGCAATGAACCCAGTCGCGCAAATGCAATTATTATTTTATTAATATGAAATTTATAGATATTAAGGCCAATAATAGGCTTTCTATTACCTATAAAAACAAATGTTGTTGGATGAACAAAAATGGTGTCTGATTTATAAAATCATTTCATTTTAATTTTCAAAAAAGTTAATAAATTACCTAGTCAAACAATGGTAAAGGCAAACACAGTATTAGGTAATCGTCAGGTAAATTGTTGAGGCTTTGACAACTTGCTTACTTTGTTAAATTAAGAAATAGGAATTATAAAAGATGGGCTAGTCCTTAATAGTGACAATTCAGATTATATAAAAGTGTACTTCCAATGTTGTATTTTTTTGTAAATAAAACAATGGAAGACAATGGTCAGCCAGATTCGGCATCGTGACTGCATTGATACTAACGCTTTAGCATCGCGACTGTATCGATGCTAAAAGTAGCGCAGTGTGCAAATGGTCTTAGACGGCTACGCGATAGACCTAAAAGTCAGTGGCGTGACAAGCTAGACACTTTTGACAAAGACTGGAGAGCAGCTGCCCGTAGAAAGTGGAAAAAGTAGGGGAGGCCTTTGCCCTACAGTATAACACCATAAGCGTTTAATAAAATAAAATAAATTCGGTTACACAAACTCGCAGTCCGACAACAACTTAGGCCCCATCTCAACTCGGGGCCGTGTTAAACGTTACTCAATTCTCATTTTACACGAAGGTGAGGCTGATGAGATAGTGGAGAATTGTGCGGGTTCTGCAGTTACGTAGGACCACCTAATAGTCGTTCATTTCGGCCAGACACAGGCTTTTAGGCATTTGCGTGAAATTACTTTTTCGCTAGCAAACTGTGGTAAACGGACACACAGTCTGTGTCACAAAAAATAGATTAATTTAAAAAAAAAATACATTTGGTTTTATCCGATACTTTGTTGCTATTCCATACGTATGCAAAAATTTTAGAAAGAATGTTCTAAATAACGCTGAGATACTCCATTTTGTTTTGAAATTGCTGTACCAAGGATAACCACGAAGACACTGCTAGAAAATGAATGTTTGGCACCTTACACTGCGACTTTTAGCATCCATGCAATCGCGCGGTTTGGAAACGTGCGACAGCTTTGCGACTCATGCAATCGCGCGTTAGTATTGGTATCTTACTATGCTAGCGGGCGTTAGTACAGTCACATACAGTACATTATGGAATTTGTCAATGTTTAGCTTCTGCATCAATGCTCTGCTTCTGATACTAAAAGCAGCGCAAGTGTGTAAATGTTGACATTTTGCGACTGCATCGATGCTTAAAGTCGCAGTGTCTGAGGGGTCTTTAAGACCCTTTACATGCTGGGACTTTTTGCAGCGACGCAATCGTGACGCTAACGCGCGTTAGCATCGATGCAGACGCAACATTTCAACCTTTACACACAGCGCTACTTTGAGCATCGATACAGTCGCGATGCAGAGCCTGAAAATTGACAAATTATGTACTGAATTTTGGCAACTGCATCGATGCTAAATTACTGTTCATTGCGTGAGTCGCGATGCGTAATCACGTTTTAAAAACGCGTGACTGCATCGATGCTAAAAGTCGTATTTATAAGAATGACACATACACTACTTGGTTTACACAGGCTCTTCGTCATTAATTATGTTTTATTATACGAGTAGCACGCGGCATGTTGCATTTGATGATAATTCAAATGCCTTCGTTTGGTTTCTATTCGCACTTCATTCCACATGTTAGGCACTAAAAGCAACACTCGACTAATTTTAGAAATATCCTAGTTGCAATCAACTAAATGAGGTTTGATTGTGATATAGATTTCATATTCGTAGTAAATCCGTATTTAAAGAGAACTTTAATTACCTTCCTGCTTAGTTAGTCCTTTTTATTAGTAGACCACTTCAATGTCAAGTAGAGAAATGTTTGAAATGGTCAATTTATAATATTGTTAAGTTTAAAAAGCATCTTAGTATATTTCTTAACTACAATAGAACTTATGATTTACTTACGTTATACCTTGCATCATTTAACGGTTAATAAAAAAGCTAGTAGGTGCTTTTGGCTTATTTTCAGACAACATTACTTGAAGCCGATAATGTGGAAATGTTCCCATAAAAATAAAGTAAAATATTCAAACAGCAAAAGAAGCAGTAATGCAAATCCCTTGTTTTATTTATAACTTGAGTGGAATCTGTTAACCCAAGTTTACATAGAATATGTTTCGGTCGGCATCTGTCGTTACCTATTCAAAGTCGCCCAAAAGTTTTCGACAGTCATATTTTTGAAAACCAAAGAAGTTATTCAAGACGAACGAATTTGATTCCATTGAAACTGACATATTTATTTTACTTACCTACCAAGTCAATGTTTAGTAATTCAACACTCTTTCAAAGAAAATGCAAATTGGTTTGTCCCAAAAATCAACGAACAATTTGAAGCTCTGTCCAGTCTTTGTTAGAAGTTCGAAATCTTAATATATACAAGCTTTTCATCGATACATTTTCGACCCTAGTGCCTTTCACACAGGTGTCTAAATTTAATAAAAATTCAGCATCTTGAATGCATGACTAAATAAAGAAGCATGCACACTTGAACAATACTTGGACACGTCACGTGCCTTCTAAATATACGACTCGGTTCATTGCTGAATTATTTCGGCGGGACAGCTAGTGTGTGTTCCTACCCGTTTTCCCCAAACGCTAGAATGCTATTTATGAGAAAAAATATTACATAATATTTCTTTGTTAGCTAACTTAAATATTTAGTTTTAACATTTTGTATCCTGTTGTCAAATATGTAAGTGCATAGAATAAATAAATATAAATATGCGCCAGACAACACACCAATTGTCGTGGTTTCGAAGTAAGGAATTTTCAACCTTGTGTTACGAATACCAGACAACCATTATGACGGGGGCGTCTCCCATAAATACTTAAATACATAATAAACATCCATGACTGATACAAATGTTCGTGCTCATCACACAAACATTTGCCCCTTGCTGTATATGTACCTATATAGTCATATTTATTTAAGAAAGTCAACTACGATGTTCGTTTTAGCTTTGCTTCCAAAAGTTGCCAAGCAATTGTGTGTCTAAGAACAGCTTAACCGTAAAATATGTGCACGTACAAATAAGGCATGTTACTCGAATGTATTGTTTTCGAGTGATGCCTAATTTAGATGTCGGTCATTAAACAAATACGACTCATCAACAAATACTACTTTTTAAATTGGTATCCTGCATACTTTTAATGTGTCCAAAAAAAGTATTTGTATTAAATATTTAATATTGTATTGCAGGTTAATTCAGTTTCGTTGTATTTATTGGGGCTTTTATCAAAATAAACGCTCAATACGCTATTAAGACATAAATAGTCTATCAACGATGTAATTTGCAGCAGACATGGTTGCCAGGCTCAATGAGGTCCATTAATGCCCCAGGGCACCTATGATGGCGGCTAATATCAAAGTGCTCTAATGAACTCCTGATACACTTGGCAGCCGGAGCTACCTTGTTACGGGAAACAAAGCGCCAATTATTAGGGCTATTGGTTTTGATACACCATGTATCTGATTCACTTAGACAGGAGATCTGTTTAGTACGCTTCTTTTTAATATTATATATAGATGTTGGCCACTACCTTTCTTAAAGAAAGTGATGACATGGTCTTAGACGATATAAATCATTAAAATAAAACAAATCAGTCGATAAATGACTGCGATATGAGGTAACTACACTACAAAAAAAAAACTCACAGTCGAATTGATTACCGTCTCTTTTTCAGAAGTCGGTTGAAAATAACTCCACCTTCCACGACTACGGCAAGGCAAAAAGGGACAAATTTTAAAGTCATTTTGGTAACTATGACAAACTGACTTCATTTAATGTAAGTTATGTTTCACAAACAGTTTTAGTTACATAAATTAACATCAAGATGCATTAAGTTGTTAAATTGGCTGACATCATGCCTAATGGAGTTCTCTACCTGTCAACCGTTTAGGGATGCAGAAATTAATTAGTAGCAGCGAGATAAGATGTTGCTAGCTGCTAGAACTATAATTAGTCCGGTCAAATTAGACATCCAAGGTTACAAAAATTCCCACCTAGCTGAAAATTGGTAGGATTGTTTAAAACACCATCATAAATGAAATGTAGAAAGTCAAATATTGCGCTGTGTTACGATGACTACGAATATACCTCCATGTAGTACTATGATGCGATGCTACGAAACTGTCGTAGCACCATCGCTTATAAATGCCATAGCATTCGTAGCAAATAGACGTAAGTCTATATTATTATGCAAAATGGTATAATTATATTGAACGCTTATTTCTTTAGCGACCGGACCTTTTAATGAAATATACTTAAGCAAGTAATGTTCATCCTGAATTGAAATATTAACTCAGTGCAAAGCGTGAACACTTTTAAAGTCTTTCTAAACATTGAGACCCTTTACACTCTGCGACCTTTAGCAGCGATGCAACCGCGACGCTAACGCGCGTTAGAATCGATACTGTCACAAAATGTCAACCTTTACACACTGAGCTAATTTTAGCATCGATAAAGTTGCGATGCAGAAGCTGGAAATTGACAAATTATGTACTGAACATTGGCTACTGCATCGATAACAACACGCGTTAGCATCGATGCAGTCGCGCTTTTGCATCGATGCTTATGCATGACTGCATCGGTGCTAAAAGTCGCTGTGTGTAAGAGGTCTAAAGTATTTGAGAGCAAAATAATTGTGATTTATCCATAGTTAAATTATTTTGGGGTCGTACTTATGAAAGTTCATCATAAATTAAAAAACATAGTATGGTTAGGCAAAGTTTTAAAACTGTGCCTCTTTTATTTTGGCCCTTATGTCATGGCATGGAGAATGCAAATCGTTAGCCCTGGCCGAGTTGGTAACGCAAACAAAGCCGTGTATTTAAATCACACGAGGTAATGGTAGCTCGCCCCTTTTCCGCATTGTATAGCAAAGTGCAGCATATCGACCTTAACATGGTGGTATCTTACGAAGATTATTATATTTATTTATTGTAGCGTAGGACGTCCACCGAGAATATGGACAGATGACCTTGTAAAGATTGTAGACGGTTGCTGTAGAAACCCTTGGAGGCCTTTGTTCAGCAGTCGACGTACTTTTGCTGATATCGATGAAAAAATGATACCTAGCTTGACATTCCATTTATTGACGTAAAGTATTAGTCTGCGTTTCCACCAGGTGAGCAGCTCTAGATTCAATTAAATGTATATTTAACATTTAGTTAAAGGTTTAAAACCATTGTAAAAACAAGGTTTTCTTTTTGTAATGCGATTGAATGAAAGATATTTAGTTAAACGTGTGCTCACTCAGTCCACACGAGCGGTCAGCTATATCTTCATACTGAAATAAGTTGGTCGAGTCATTCAGTGTTCTTTTTTTTGTTACACCTCTATTTAATTGGAGCCTGTAATTTCAGATCGTCAAGTTTCGTATTAAAACATTTACTATTAATTTATTGTGCTCACTCCATCCACACGCTATTGTATCTCTATGAACTAACTATAGATTTGCAGTCTATCGTTTACACTGTATGAATTGGCTAGAAATAGGACTATTCAGCATAAAAACAAACCACTTTTAGTGTGCGTTCATGAATAAAACGGATGCCTGGTGCTCACTCCGTCCGCTCGCTAAATACTTAAATATTTTTTGCTAAGTTAACTTAAAAGAAAGAGTGAACATATGATTTTTTTGTGCATAAATACTATAAAATATTCGGCGGTAAACAGTTCAATATTACTTTTTACTTTTATAGATATACAAAACTAAATTTTTGGTTTAAATGACATATAATAGGGTGTCTCCACGTGACAATAATAAGAGGACATAAAGTAAGACTGAAAAATGAGACGGTTTAATTCTTAACCAATTTCCGCGCAATTCGTATATACAAATTTTCTTTGTCAAAGAAATAATATTTTTAAATTTGTCAGAGTCACGATTTCTATATAATTAGTTTTTGGTCGTGCGATAGTATTTTACATGTATCTACATTCTTGATTTGATTTTTAGGTAAATAAGTTAAACTCGCAATCGAGGTACCAAACGAAAAAAGTTCGATTGCCACGAGACTCGGCCTCCAGGCCGCGGAAAACTGATGAAGGAAGTTAAGAGTTGCATATAGATTTTGGTTTTGGATAATGCCTTGTTTTATTCCTCATCAACAGAGTCCGGAAAATATACTAATAACCCTGAAAAATAAATGTGGGAAATAATCCGGATTCTGTGCCTGGGTAAGGATTTCCTTTTTTGTTGCGCCATAAAATTCTTGTAAATTAATTTAAATTACGTTATATATATAAGGAGGTTATTTTGCTGAAGTGTTATAAGTATGCAATACATAGAAATGTCAGAAGAAACACCTAGTATTCAAAAGAAAGTTATTTAATGTTGACATAAACAGGCATAAGACGTATGGTTCCCACAAAACGCTTAGCTCCAACGGGCTAAGGTCATATGTTCCCCACATGTTTATTTTCCTTATTTCACAAAGTCCCGCAAGAAATTAACATTTATTTTGTAATTCCAATTAAAAAAACAGAATCTCCAACATACCTAAAAATCGAACGGCGTATCTTCCTTCGTTTAGCTATAACCGATAAGAATCACGCACATTGACCGAAAATCACTTGTCAGTTAAAACTCAAATGGCAGTCAGTGTCACGCACGGTCTAATTCTTAACTTATTTTCTGTTCTAGTTCTTTCCTAATGTCCGTATTTTACCATTCTGCTATAGAGCTTGTGTTGAAAATGACTATTAAATAGTCAAATTAACTGTCATAAATGGTAATTCATATTGATTCAGTAATATTTTATTACTTTTTCGGTTGGGCGTACGCGATTGGTCGAATTCGGTAGGTCATGTGATTTTCGCGCAGGTCCATGAAACACCGTTTTTTACATCAGATTTCAACCATATTTACAAAAAACAATAAAAAGTCATAATAAGTAATCAAAACTCATTCACACAACGACACAAAATGTGTTTTTCTTGCGAAAACTGAGTCAGGAAATTATATTTACGGTTCATCACATACGGTCAAATTGATTGATATTGACCGTATATGACCGGTCATGTATGGTTTCTGACAAATGTGACTGGTCAGATATATTCATTTTACATTTAGTACACAAAACCTCAAAAATTAAACTAAACCCAAACCCCAGCCTAAACCAAGTACCTATTAAGAACAAAACCTTTTTCTTCAGGCAAAGATGACACGCAGCTAGCATGAACACGTGAAGTTATGTCAGCCAAGTCCTGCTATTTTATCACGTTTAGACACCCTATTCCATGTCCTTCATACAAAATATGAAATTTTGTTTTACTCTAAAAGTAAAAAGAAATATCAAACTGGGTACTTCCGAATATTTTATAGTATTTTTGACAAAAAAAAACATATGTTCTCTCATTCTTTCAACTTAACTTAGCACAAAAGATTTAACTATTTAGCGATGGCGGACGGAGTGAGCACCAGGCATCCGTTTTACTCATGAACGCACAGTAAAAGTGGTTTGTTTTTATGCTGAATAGTCCTATTTCTAGCCAATTCATACAATGTAAACGAGGGAATGCGAATCTATAGTTGGTTCATAGAGATACAATAGCGTGTGGATGAAGTGAGCACAATAAATTAATAGTAAATGTTTTAATACGAAACTTGATGATCTGAAATTACAGGCTCCAATTAAATAGAGGTGTTCCAAAAAAAAGAACACTGAATGACTCGACCAACTTATTTCAGTATGAAGATATAGCTGACCGCTCGTGTGGACTGAGTGAGCACACGTTTAACTAAATATCTTTCATTCAATCGCATTACAAAAAGAAAACCTTGTTTTTACAATTGTTTTAAACCTTTAACTAAATGATAAATATACATTTAATTAAATCTGGAGCTGCTCACCTGGTGGAAACGCAGACAAAGTATTAAAGTACAAAGTATTGGACACCAAGCACATACATTGCTCTGATCCCAAAGTAAGTAGCCGATGCACTTGTGTTATGGAAATCAGACACAACGGTGGTACCACAACACCCAGACCCGAGACAATATAGAAAAGGTCGTTTTCTACATTGACCCGACCGGGAATCGAACCCGGAACCTCACGAGATGGCGACATTTGAAACCAGCGTGCTAGCCACTCGACCACGGAGGTCGTCAATATAATTCGTACTACGATGAGTATCATTCTTTTTAATGAAAGCGTTTTCCTATTATTATTTTTTTGCACGCACATTTCTTAAATTAAATGTAAGAATATTTTCCTACGCAGAAAAACTTAATTAATAAAAAACAAGAAAAAAAATAAAACTAAGACGTGGAACATAAAAAATAAAGTTAAACCTAGCTATTTGAAAAAGTAACCATTTCCTTGAGGCAAGGAGGCAATGATGCTGGCTGCGTTGCAGCGTCGGATAGCTATGCTAATCCTTTGAAGTAGGAACCAGCCATCTTTATTGTTGGCTAGTACAAAACTTTATTTAGGCACATTTTTTCTAGACAGCAATTTAGAAGAAGGTCCTCACAGCCCAAATGTTTCAACGCCATACGGCGCAAACACTTGCGACGCTTGGCGTTTTCAGTCATCTCCGCTGCTGCTCCAGCTTTAAGGGCTAATGCAGGCTTTCATCAAACACTAACTGTCAACAGTGATAGGCCAGGTACGCAAGAAATTTTATAGTGCCTATATGTCTGCGTAATATACAAGTGCACTCTCTGTTCCTACACCCTCATTAATTTGGTAAGACGGCAGTCTGACATAACCGATGAGAAATCAGGCGCAGAACCAAACGGATTAGGTGTTATCCGAGGCACGCGCGTCATAACCGCTAACTTCTCGACTTTGAGCTGTTTCCAAGTAATTTCAGGACTAAAAACCTATAAACAAGTTAGCATAAATTGTATATAAACTAAACGTAATGTGTTGCTAATAGAAAATGCATTTATATGATTCCTTTTCCCTTTTCAAGTATACAAAATACAATCGGAAAAGATTAACAAGAGCGATCGTTTAATTATGGAGTTGAAAAATTTATGTTATATAAGCAAATGACCCACACAATTTAATATGCATTTTGATAATTAAATAACCTGGTTTCATGATAACTATTAATTTCACAGTCTTGTTGCTTGCAACATAAATTCCTAGCCTCAAGACTGGTCGTAACATTTTTTGTTCAGTATTAGAACAAATTACCTAATATATACTGTGTCCGGAAAAAATATCAGCGTTGTATTTTATTACTTACGTTAGAATTTATGTAATAAGAATTCAAAGAGGCATTCCAATTTGATACTATACTCAATTCAATACTCTATGTAGAGAATGCTTTAAGTATTAATTCCACGAATTGCAATTTGTAGAGGAAATGCGGGTAATTTGGAATACGGTTGGTAATTTGGACCACATCAATATTGGAGTTTCCAATGGCGACATCTATAAGAAATCACCTTTACTGGGTAGTTTTTGTACTATTCAATTCATAGGGCGTTGCTAAGATTGCGCCATTTTGACAATCTTTTGTTAAATGACGTCCGAATGAAAGTGCTGTTTTCGAAAGTTTTCAAGTAAGTACTAAATCAGTTTGCATCTCGAATATTAATCATATTTAGTTGGTTCCTTTGATGCAAATCTATAGTTCGGTATTTATATTATTGAAACAAACACTTATTCTTAATCAAACTATAGACGTTCATACATGAGAGCATTTTGAGTTAAGGCAGGGTTATGTTGTTAATTTGGTATACGAAAGGTGAAGCTAATTCGGAATGTCCCAAATTAACAACAAGAGAAGTTAATTTGGAATATTTCAATTTAAATGCACTATTACTGTACTTAAACTTTTTAACCGAACTTAAAATATTAATGTAAATGTCAAAAGCTTGTATGTATGTGTGTATGTTACCTATTTTCGACCGATGTTTTTAACCGACTTCAAAGAAGGGGGTTATTAATTCTCCCCGTAGGTATGGACGGATTTAAATTTCAAAATATTCACATATAAAGTAAAAAGTTTTTTAAAAAAAAGAAGACTCAGAAAAAGAAGAATAGCTGAATAAGTTTTGGAGTTAAGACTGATTGAAGTTAAATAAATATTTGATTATTTAAAAGAGGACTTTAGAACTTAAAAAAGTGATTAAATAAGTAACTTTGGAGTTAAAACTAATTAAAGATTTAAATACAAGATACAGAAAAAAGGCTAAATAACGTGTAGAATTAAGACTATTTGAAGTTAAAAGTTTTGAGAATGCGTATGTTTCGAATAAATTCATACAAGACAAATTTATCAAATAAAAAAAAAGTATAACGGTGATTTTTATTTTAAATACCTAGTATATTCCAAATTATATGAACGTGAATTTAATTTGGACTGCCTGTTCTATTCCAAATTATATTCACATGAATTTAATTTGGAATACCCTATTCCGAATAATATTCACATTGGGTAACCAGTGGCTTTCTGTCAATTTATGTATAAACCAAAGTTTATCCCACTTAGAGAATAATAATACTTTTGATTAATATTATGCTAACAATACATTAGTTTCACTAACATTTTATGTGGTTTCTGTACTTATTTCTCTTAAACCTTTGTAAATATGTTTTTTTTGTAACCTGTATTCCAAATTACCCGCATTTACTCTACAATGGTGATGCAAAAAATATATATGCTATTTAGATGGCAATAGAGCGTAATCTTAATTCTTAACTTTGCAATGTTAACAAAAAAGTTTATCCCGATGAAGGGATTCACTTCACACTTCAAACAATACCGTATATTTGTAGCAAAACACAACAAAGGAAGAGCGTTGCCCGGAACATAAGCATGATTTAAAATCCGCCTAAGTTCTTTAACGCTCACAAACAGAGCGATAATTCTCACGTACAGCGATAATTCTCGCACAAAATGTGTTTTATGTTTCCCTTGTCTCCTGTGGTTCTGTATAAAGACCGCAATGTATCGCGACAACAGCGATGCGTCAGCGCTGGACCGATGCAAGACAAATCGTTGAGACTGGTCGTTATTTGTATGTCAAGGCGTGTGATGGAGACCTGAAAACAAGCCTTAAAACTATGGCGTGTATTACTTCGCCGCTTTTAAATGTGTGTTTTTAGTTAAGTAGTTTTATTACATGGTAATTAAACTCGGGCCAAGAGAGTGGTTCTTCACTACCTTTCCTTTGTCGAAGTTATTTTAATTCAACAACCTAAAAATCTGTCAATTCAATGCATATTTTGGTATTTGTTATACACCAATTGAAACATTGTCATAAATCAGAAAAATATAGAATACAAATTCAAACACCTACATTGTAAGGATCATCTCAAATGCTTCCAGTAAAAACAAAGACAAGTCACGAAGGGATAACAGCACGTCATGGTAAATACTGCGGTATCTTATGCAGTTGCAATAAGGACTAATTTTGCAACAAAAATGGGTGTATTGACGTGCTGGCGCCGTAACATCGAGTCTTACCAAAAAATACGGCGCGGACAAAATCCGGTTTATAGCCCTACAACCAAGAGCTTGTAAAACCGGAACAGACAATGAATAAGAAATGAATTACTTTGGTTTTGATGCCGAAAATATTCTGCGAATTCCCGACAGTCCCTCGAAACTGTATTTTTATCGTCCACCGTATAATTCCCTCGGCTAGGCAGAGACATTTTTATTCTGATTACAATTGATTAAAGTTTAACATTTGAATGTTAACGACCGTTTTTCAGGGGTATTTTTGTGTTTTGACAAAAATCTGATCTCATATTAGGTACAAAAAAAGTTACATCTTTGGGAAGAAAAGCTATCGATTTTTAAAAACTAGCACATCCTATTTACGAGAGACGTTTACATTGTAGTAGAATCATGAAAACTGGTTGTAAAAGGTTTTACTATCACAAAAAAGGTCTACTCAGAAAATAAATAAAAATACTGCCAAAAATGTAAAATCCCGTGTCTTACGCTATTCGGGATGCGCCCGGATAGCGTAAGACACGGGCCTATACCATTCGGCCACCTAACCACCGAAACCTTGGTAACCCTGTTGAATTTTGAAAGTTTTTCTTCAACGCGTAGGCTGCGTGACCTCATCATCAATGTAATGTACAAAAGTGGTTTACATGAAAGTTAATACCTTGGTACATAGTACACACCAAGAACATGTTCCTTAGATGTGTAAGAAATAGGAGGCTACTGTCACAATAGCTTACATTTCAATTACGAGATTGTTAAGAAATTAGATTATTCATTAGTTGAATCAATTAAAATTGAATTGAGAAATTATTTAAATATAATAAATTACGTTACATAGCACGATACTAAACAGAAAAACAAAAGAAAAGAAATGGCTCAGTATAAGCAGAATTTGTTGTCTACCATTTCGGTTGTAAGTAGTATTATTGTTAGGTACAGTACAGTACAACTGATACTACTATTTGTATACTAACTACTATTGTAACTGCCTCGGTGGCGCAGCGGTTAGGGGTCGCACTTTAATGCTACGGCTGTGCCAGAGGTCCCGGGTACGATCGCCGGATCGGGCCAAAAATATATACCTGAGTTTTTCTGTTCAAGAATTCTTAGGGTGGTAGCCCGGAGTTTGGAAGTTGGTGGTGTTTCACCCCCCTGCCTCGAAAAAGCACCTATAGCCGTAGGGTCTGCACCTAATCTCTCTCCGGTCGTGTCAGATTGCTGTTCCATAAAAGTTAAAGAAATTGAGAGTACACCTGTGTTTGCGCACACACTTGTGTAACCCATAACGAGGTGAAACCAAAGCAAACATTATAAGCTAATATTATATACTAGCGGTCCCCCGCGACTTCGTCCGCGCGTTTTGAGTTTGCTCCCTCCCCTCCCGTCGCAGCGTGATGTTTTATATCCTAAAGCCTTTCTCAATAAATAAGCTATCTAACACAGCAATATTTTTTTTAAATCGGTTCAGCAGTTCCTGAGATAAGCGCGTTCAAACCAACATCTCTTCAGCTTTATAATAAAATTAGCGCAAGCGCACGTTGTACTTAAGCTGCGAACATTATTTTGGTGCGGAGTTATGTTAAAACTGTGATAGCTCCTAAGATATTTATTGGAATCAAATGATATAAAGGGCAACTTCGTTCTAAATGAAACGCTCGTGATGATGAATGTATTTATTTTGATAATAATAAATACCTGTGTGTATAATACACCTCTAAAAATGATGCATTATTTTTTTACAAGTTTATTAACATAAAAAAGGTTGTAGTAAGTCAACCATAAAAGATAGACATATGCTGTTGCGGACTTTATTATAGAACTTTTAATGCTGAACAATCTTGTCATACATGATTTTTGTGTAACTTAAGCGGTTTCCGCAGCGTATGCAGCGGAAGCTCTCAAAAGGAATATCTTTCTCCCGTTTTCGCAACATTTTTCATTTCTGCTGTGGTCTTGTGAGTCGTATCTTTATGTTATATAGCTTAAAGCCTTCCTAGATAAATGGACTATCTAACATAAAAATAATTTTTCAAATCGGGCCTGTAGTTTCTGAGATTAGCGCGTTCAAACAAACAAACAAACAAACTCTTCAGCTTTATAATATTATAGTATAGATTTCGGCTTCCAATACCCACTAAATACGTTAAAGCAGGTCACAAACAACATATAGCTATAAATAGTGATTGATATATTTAGGCAAATGCCGTGATCTGCAACATTAACGGCGAGAGAATTAGCATAATGTTATGTTAAATAGATGGTATGCGATTTAAATGGTTTGATTGTTGTTGATAATCATTTAAATTTGTTGGTAATTGGGATATTTAAAACATAAATGATGATGAGCATTTAACATTGCAGTAGATGAAATTAAATAAGGTTGCGTAGATTGAAATCACTGAATCTGTAGGTAAAAACTTTGAATGTATGATAAGACGTCTTGAAATGTCTAACAAACCAATGTCGTTTGGCTAAAACTTAAATGATTTATCCTCTTTAAAATTAATGAAAAGAGTCAAACGATGATACAGAAATGTCAAACTCAACAACTGCAGTTGATTAAACAAAATTGATGTATATATTGTGCTTATATTTAAAATATTAAATTAATGTACGTTATGATAGTCATTTCTATTTTTCAATTTAGTATAGATTTCGAGATTATTAATTGTATCATCTATTTGATTGTTGATATCAACCCTTTACAATGTTCATTGTCGCGTTACTTGGATAATACAACATTTTTGCTTGGTTTAGTGCAGTTCATAAACAATTTGGTGGCGACCTCTTGATGTCCTAACTAATTGATCTATAGATTCCTAAACAGTTTCATGGGACTTTTTAGTTTTAGTGTCTTACGTATGAGATACACTTACCTCAAAAACCGTTAAGCTAATTAACTTGTCAACAATATGTAGTGCACTGTCTTGGGCTTGGTCTGACAATTCAAATCAAATCAAATAAATCTTTATTAAATATAAGTTTAGCACTCACAAACAAATAAATATTCCCTTACTTGGTTGTATGAATATACTATATACTTTAGAAAACTAAACAACGAAAATGTTCTTAAAGTAAGATTTAACTTAATCTAGAAACAGTTTTAATCCCAGAAATAAATGTAGCTATATTCTTACTATTCTAGTTTATCTAGTATAATCAAAAAATAGAGTGAATAATTGAACTTTGGGCCCCACACTAGGCAAGCCTGTATTGTGAGGACCAATAACAAAATGTACTATCGCAGAGATAACATACTAACTTACTGAATATAATGAAAGAAACAAGTTGTATTACACATTAAATACAAGACACGCACGTTGACATTACAAGTCTATAATGAAATAATTTTGGGAAGTTTAATAACAAAGATACTGGTAACTAATAAAAAAAATAGCTTACAATTAATGGGTAGTACTAAGAAGGTATTTGTAGACAGACAAAGCTAGTTGGAATTGCGGAATAATATTATTACTTTAATGTGTGATTTGTAAAAGGTTTTCTGTTTTGTTTTAGTCTAAAGATCTTAACCAAACACAGATATTATATTTAGCCTCTCGACAAGTGTTGTTTTTAATATTACAGCCTTTGGTTACCTTATTATAAATGAAACGAGTGAGGAATGCATTGAAACGGTGTGCAAATGTTGTTCTATAGACTGGGATTGGAACATTAAATATACTTCGAACATTATAGATTTTGTGGGCTGCTATGGTAATCCTTAGAATAAATAACTGTCTAACGCTAAGAGTCTTACATTCTTGATGAAGTAGTTCTGTTGGGTATAATCTGTTTTTTGAGAGCATAGTTTTGAGAACACATCTTTGTGATTTCTCCAATTGCAAGAGTGTAGTAGTTGGTGCTTCACCCCAGGCAGTTATACAATAAGTAATTACTGACTGGCAGAGAGCAATGTAGACTGATTTAAGGAGATCTTTGTCTGCTGAGTGTCTAAGAAGTCTCATTATGCCAGCGATTTTCCTTACTCTACCGGATACAGAATCTACATGCTTTTTGAAGTTAAGTTTCTCATCAAGGACTATTCCTAGGTATTTAATAGCATCGGTTCTGGAAATTAAGTAACAATTACAGGAAAAGTTAGAGGCAGCTCCTAAAAGTGGATTATTTGGACAGTATGGAGAATGGATTGTGAGGCTTAGTGCTGAGCTAGGAGCTGACGCAGCTGTTTTATGAAAATTTATGAATTTAGTTTTTACAGTATTTAAAGTAAGAAGGTTATTATTAAGCCAGTTACTAATAGTTGCCATACCTAATTCCGTACTACGCTGAACGTGTTGCCAAGACTCACCATGGAAGATGATGGCAGTATCGTCAGCATAGCATATAATCTCTCCATTTTCGATTTCAAGTGACATGCAGTCGTTGATGTAAGCTAGAAATAGAGTGGGCCCGAAAATACTGCCCTGCGGGACGCCAAAGTTAAAGGAAGTACGAGTACTTGCATACGAATCTATTTTAATACATTGCTCTCTACCAGACAAATAACTTTTAAACCAGTCTAGAGAAACACCACGAATACCTAAAAGATAAAGTTTTTTCAAGAGGATTGGGGTTGACACGGTGTCGAATGCCTTCGCTAGGTCTAGGAAGACACCGATGCACATTTTGCTATTATCCAGATTATTAACTACAGCATTGGTGAGTCGGCAGACTGCTTACTCTGCTGATTTTTGTCGCCGAAAGCCATATTGGCGATCGTTCGCGCGCTATCATTTTTAAAATTTATAATGACTTCTTCTATTTCAAAGGGATCTGTGGGTTCTAAGAACAATGAGTTAGTTGGTGAGTTGGGGAGTGTAACTTTATTTGCTAAGGAATTTTCGGTTTCATTGAGATTAACTAGAAGAATGTGAAAAAGATGAATGTTTTTTATTGATTGCATACGTAATTTGATTTATAGTTTTCCAAAGAAGTTTAGGACTACCTCTGTGTTTTTCTAATTCTTCTTTTTCAAACTGAGATTTACCCTTTTAAATAAGACTGACATAAAAAAATCTGTATCTTAAGAAAATAAGCTGTTGCATAGGATCGTTTGGGTGTTTCCGGGCAATCGCATGGAGTTTATCTTTATGTTTTGAACATCTAATCAACCCAGGAGTCATCCATGGTTTGAGGTTATGTTTCCATCGGCTAGATATGACAGTTTTAGTGTGATTGTTAATGACCAATTTCAAAGTCTCATCTAAGGTAGTAGTTGCTTCAGTTGCGTTCGACATATTTAACAATGAAGTCCAGTCAACCTTTTGTAAGTCTGTTAGAATCATGCCATAATCTAAAATAAGTCGCTGGCGGTTGTTACGAGGTTTATTTAGGGATAGGGTTGAAAGCCCGGCTATGACTATTTCATGATCAGTTATACTGGATTGACAGACCACAGAAGCTAATTTATATTTTGTTCTTACAAATATATGATCCAGACATGATCCATTACGTGTCGGCTTATCAACTGCTGACAGACATTATAAAGGCGTTCTTCTGAAAGGTATTTTTTTAAAGGGTAAAAAAAGTGGCATTGAGCGATAAACACTTACTTACAATCTTTCTCCACGACCACAGCAAAACCAAAAGGCATCATTGGCCACATCATCTGTTGTAGATGATTGTTGCAGCGCTTGTAGGTTTCAGGGGTTCTTACATCGCCTTTGATGGCTATAAAGCCCTATTGCAGCGCAGCATTTCTTGCCGCATCGATCGCATACGAAAAGTGAGTCAGTGTGAGGTGATGAAGCACGACGAAGTCTTTTTTGCCTTAGGATCTCCACCCAATTGTCGTCATGTTTTGAGGTTCCGGATTTGATGTCATGACGCCATTCAGGTCTCATTTCAGCTCGTTTTTTCCCAATTGTCATTTCGGATTCCGAAACTGTTCATGAGTCGTGCTTGCATGAGTCCTTGAATCTAAGTATAGGACGACCGACAGGCTTTTTCGCATTCGCTAACTGTGCCAACATACTTGGCGAGGCAGTCTTTCGGGATCCATGCGGTGTACTTGACCAAGCCAACGAAGTCTCCTCTGCTTTAACATTGCAGTTAAGCTGCAGCAGTGTGTTTTTGAAAGGACAAACTCGTTGCTCATTATGTCCTTCCTGGTGACTCCAAGAATAGTCCTCAGGCATCGCATGTAAAAAGCGTTAAGTTTGCGTTCTTGTTTCGCATATGTTGTCCAAGTTTCTGACGCGTACAATAATGTACTTAGGACGCAGGTCTTGTATACGAGGATTTTGGTGTACGTAGTAAGTTTACTATTTCCCCAAAAAAAAAAATTAATAGTAAAAAAGGCGACATCGAGCGGTAAACACTAACTTACAATCTTTCTCGACGACCACGGCAAAACCAAAAGGAAGGGTTATGTTTTAAGCAAGATAAGTGTCTATTTAGGTGCGTATTTATGTGGGTTCTACATTTGTGGCTAAACTTCTGAGCTGATTTTGGTGCATGAGGACTTAATCGATCCCTTATTATACTTCGGATAACATAGTTAAAATAAATAAATATGGAGACTGATACGAAAAAATGCATTCATAACAAGTGGGGTATCAAATTAAAGAATTTTGTACAAAAAGTTTTATTCGTATTCGGATACAGTGTTTCAAATATTACAAAATATTTACCTAAATGGAGCGCAAATGTGTTAACTTGAGCTTTTTAGCCCGTTTTTAAAGTTTTTCTACTTTATATCATGAATTTTAGTTATTACCCATATCTAAAAAACTAGTGAACCGATTTTAATGACACTTACACTGTATTTGTAACTAAATTAAAAACAATCATCTCGCTCTGACTTATGACCTTTTTCTGTGTAAACGTTAATGACTACCTGAGGTTTCCAGAATGTAATTTTTATAAGTACTCTCACATGCGCTAAAAATATCAGTTTCATTTCACAAAACATTACCAACTCTATAAGGCAAAGTAGCCCATATTTCCCACTGTCAATGAATAAAAATCAACCGCCCTGGGTCGTCGAGCAGGGCCTGCGGAGAATGATCTAGATTGCGCACTTAATGGAGGCGCCTGCACAATGGCACAGCGATATAGTCGGCCACGCACAGTGGGGAAAAATTATATATTATATGGATTAAATAATACAATTTCAAAAGTGTAGCAATCCATTGCTAGCAATAATAATTCCTATTATATTATATATGGCGTGGCTACGTTCAAGTTAACTCACGCGTACAATAAGTTCTTTCAGATCCATCAAGTAACCCTAAACCCACTTAGAATGAATGTTTTTAACACTCACAGTGTCATATTTTATATTCATAAAGATGGAATAAGGAACTAATAAGATAATAACATATTTTTTTATTTGCGCACGGGCGGGACTTGAATCAGCACTTTCTGGCTAACCGGGCCAAACCCTCTACCAAATGAGGTCCCGTTCTGACTGGTCGGACCCTGCGAAAATTGTTATCTCTTACGGATACTTCTTTATGCGTGACGTTTATAGCGCCTTATACCCGTCTGTTTATGCAACAGTGGTTGGTTTCTTATTTCATGTTTATGAACCTAAACCCACTTATTCGGGGCGTCGGCACTGCACCGCGATATTGCAGACAACGCACAGTTTTCATTTTTTCTACTTGGATAGAGAATAACTAATTTTATAAAGATAGTGTTGACGTCCTTAACCAATGTCAATTTCGATCGAACTACTTACCTAATTTTTTGAGTTATCTGAGCATTTTTAGTCATAGTTACTCGGTACAACAATTTACTAGTTACTACATTTAAAAACTTCAGTTGCATTAATATTATCTACTAAATTTACTGTATTTCTACAAGCTTCCTCATATTAGAAAGTTAAAAGCAAAAAATATAATTATAAGATTGCAATCGCGGTTTCAATTTTTTTAACATGACTATCAAAAATTTTATCTGCATCTGCATTTATACTCGTATACATATCTCTCATATATTTGGCTTTTAATATTTTTGCTTACAAAAGTACTTACAATTATTTCTATGTCTGAAGGAAAATCAGATTACGTTCCACTGTGCTGATGGGCTGTTGGCTACACTTGTCGCTTCAATTGCCTTTGCTTCCTTAGGACTGGTCTGACGTTTTCTTCAAGAGAGCTAGGAGATGGTTTTTTAATTTATATCTGGCTACTTAAAACAAAATATTGTACACAAATTATTTAATCGCTTTCTATTTGGTAACCGCCATCACGATTTAACTGACTCTATTATCAACTCGTTCATCAAGTGTTGATAATAATTTATTACAGTAAAATAAATATATGCCCTAAAGTTAGGAACTACAAGTACCCACCAAGACTTATGCCAACTGGCAAAACTCGAGTTCGACTGTAATTAAACTGTAAAGTAATAACGAAATCACGAGCCCAGCTCCCATTTCACTTAAAAGTAACTCCCCAGTGGTCAAAGGGCAAACTTGGAACGAAGTTTTGATACTGGGTATTATAGAGCCCTGTCCTTTAGGATAAACATGTTTTGCGCAAGTTTATTACAACTATTATTCGGGAGTTGGCAGTTAAAATCACGGGATAACGTGTTTATTGAGATGACAATTTGATGCGAGGCATTGGGTTAAATCAATTTGACTTATCCTAATATAGGTACTGTAACTGTGTATTACTCTGATATATTTTGAAAATATGTATATTATATATTAATCTTATTTGTATTTATTTTTGATACTATAATTTGTATTATAATCTTATTATAAATATATTTTTATTTTACTTATTCAGCTTTTCATTTTCTATACATAAAATACAAATAGAAAAAAAACATATACTTAAGTTATTATAGTCTTTTTGCGTTTTATTTCTTATACAAATCACAGCGCTACTAGAGTTACTGTGATTGGGTCGTTTGAAGCTAAGTACGCTTTAGCGAAATTTGACTGGTCATTTTAAAATTGCTTTTATTAAATAAGAATAGAAAATGAAGTGTATTTTTTTTTGTCTAAGCCACCTAGTCATACTTTAGGTACTGAGTAGGTGTTTAGTATTGTGTAACGTGTCTGCTTCCTATTTAGCTCAGGTTAAATAAGTCCAAATACAACAGTTTGGCGGCAAAATATGTATATGGTAAAGTATTAAAATGAAAATTACATAAACAATTTATAGTTAAACCATTGAGTTAAGGTAGATATCTATCAATTATCACTCTTCAGTTTCTACTAATTAATTAAAACTGTCCACAACACTGATGTTTACTAATTGGACAAATAAATTGTAAATATTTGTATAGTTTGACCACGGTTTCACGGTGGTCACCCCCGTAGTACAAGTAATTGCCCTAATTTGTAATGGTTTTGAGTGACGCATAATAACATTTTGGTTAAGGATTTTTATATGAGGTATATTTAAGTTAATGATTTGGATATTTTTATCACTTCACAATCTATACAATATTAATATAAATTGCGAGATTGGCGTAACATTGAAGAGGTGACGCAGCCTACGTGATAAAGAAGCACTTGAGAAATTCAAGAGGTTTTCCAATGTGTCGATTGCCGAGTGGTTTAGGCATGCGCCCGGATAGCGTAAGACACAGAGTTCGATTCTTTGTCTGAAGCGGTTGGTTTAACCAGTGTTTTATATACTAAAGTAGTCATGGAAGATTCGAGACACAGCAGTACCTAATTAATCAATTGTTAAAGCGCGACACGGCAGTACATATTTAATCAACTGTTAAAGCGCCATATTGGGTCAATGGGGCTTCACGGAATTCTGTGTAGCTGGCTAACTGCTATTACAGTATTAAAAGTGTGATAAGAATACTTACCATACCAAAATAAAATTTTAGAGTATCTCTTTTCTCTCTCTCTTTTTCTTATAGTATCAAATGTCTCTGTGGTTAAACGCGGACAGACGTACACGGACCGACAGACAAAAGAAGATTTGTAAGTTCCGTTTGTCATTATTTGACAACGGAGCCCTAAACCTAATTATATACACCGGCAACCTCGGTTACCTAGCTAGCTACGCCGCTGATCGAGCAATCCAAGTCAGCCAGCCTGTGAAAGACGGCATCGCTTTCATTGCAAGCTTGCAACATTCATAAGCCGACGATTACCATTGCAAAGACGAAGATGGTATTAAGCAGAAAAACTACTTGGCTTAGTCCGCTGCCACAAAACGCTGAGCTTTCACTTAAGAGCTTGCTTAGGGCTTTGAAATGGTAATCTTTGAGCGTGAAGTGGTTTATCAATGTTTCAAGAATGAAATAGCTTAAGATGTTCTCGAATTGTGATGTATTTGGTGTTAGGTTTGAAGGTTTCTTTCATGGAACAGTTTTTTGTCAAAAAAATTGTCTCCAAACATATATTATATACTGTATATTTCTGATTTCTCAGTGTGACGATGTCTAGGCATTTTGATTTCCTTCGTGCGAATGTTTTATACGGGTGAATATTACTTGAGTTTTCAGGTTAAACCATAAGTAATCTCGCAAGTAAATTACCACACCAAATAATATTGATTGACGCAAGAATTGCCGCCCAGTTTTCGCAGACAAAATATTTACAATATTATTTTACAAATAAGGAACACATCAGAATAATCTTATTATCAATTTAACTTTCTTTGTGTCTATGGATCGAGCTCGGATGGATCTGGGATTAAATAATGCATTTTTTTATTCATCTAATATTATGTTGCATTCTTCATACTCGTAGATAAATGAACATCTGTAAATAATAATACGATTAATAATCTATAATTTTCTAAGAAAGCATCTCTGCGATTAAGCATCTGTCTACAACGCATTTTATGTTCTAAATCAAGCCATCCTCATGTCTCCACTTTCGTAAGCTACATTCTCCTTAATCCCATAAATAATTCCTAGTGAAAAAGCAACACGATAAAAATATCGTATAATAAAACCGCTCCTGGTAGTATTTAAAATACGTGCACTTTCCCAAATCCGGCTACAGAGCTATTCTGTTAAATACAAAGTCAGAATATCAACTCCAGCCTTCTCACTCAATCATGCCAGCAGCAAAATAGGTGTGAGTGTGTAAGATAAAGCTGAAAATTGTAAAAATATCTTACTGAGTTAAGGGTCTGCACCTGAACCTATAAAAGTCTCCCTGAAAGGTTTTTTACAGCGTCATCAGTCATCTACTACTTTCCTGGATAAAGAAAATTAGGGATTTGGAGGTGGGCTGGTGGATTGAACATTAATCTTTTTATTTTATAGAAAAAGAGGTAATATACCCACTCAATGAGCGGATGAAAGTGGAATAAGAATTGAAAGGAGCATACTGATAAGGTACATCAGTATCCCTTAATATACCGATAAAAATATACAGATATCCTACTTATTGTGCATACGAAGAGCGTATCAGTTACTTATGTATATTTATTAATTAACAGTTTCATAGATAATAGTTACTAGTATTAGCTTTGTATAATAAAGAAAAGTTGACAAAAAAGTATTATGAAATGTAAGCTATTAAAGGTGTTCTTAATGAGATACCTAAAATTACGCACGGGCTCAGTCCCGAACCTGCATCTTTCTGGCTAACCAGGCCAACGCTTCTGGTCTCTTGAGGATACGTCATTACGCGTGACGTCAGCGCCATCTACTCAACTGTTTTTCGACAGTGTTTAGCCAGAAAGATGCAGGTTCTAGTCTCGCCCGTACGCAATTTCTTATCTTAATTAAATACAAACATAACACTGTAAAAGTTAAAACAATCAAAACCTATGAAAGTTGTGACTGAGAATGAAAAATTTTAGCATTTTGTACACTTTTATTTGTGCAAAGTAGTTTTTTAAAATAATAAATCTATGTAATTACGAGTAGTACAAAAGTAGCACTTGAAGATATTTGTCGAATCACATCGGTAATTACTTATCGAATCACAACTTTCTAATTTTTGTTGATAAATCCCCAAGGGTGTTCAGTATTTCTACGGGTGTTTACTTACTTTTATGCATTTAATGGTTTTAACCTCACTTGAAACTTTTAACTCTGTTAAATTTAAGGCCTAAGTTTAATACAAAACGAAGTTAAATATTCATAAGAGTTCCAATTCCGGTTCTCTTGAAAGTAACAAGATTAAACTGTTTTACTTGAGAGAGAAAAACTTGCAAATCTCATATGCTGAAACGTTCGCAAAATATTCGAAATTACGGGGCCCTATGTGCTAACCGCGACACGTTTCTTAGACTGAAGTCTAGATGTTTTAGAGCCGACGACTTTTCGTTACCAATATTTATTTATTATATTTGATTTGCGATAGGTGTGATCTCGAGTCTAGGTTAAGCAAATCATGGAAAACACAGAGAAGACGGTGTTTCGAGCTCACCTAAAGGAGCCTGTTGATGTTTGATTAGGTAATTATAAATAAAATAAAACTATCGAAAATACATAATTCAGATAGAGTTATCAAAATCATGACTAAAAATATGAATAAGTACGAGATCATAATATTTACATCAAATTAAAAAGATCTCAGTATTATCATAAAAAATACAACAAACTTATACGAAATATGAAGTGAAATTTCACCGGAATCGTAGTCATGAGAAGATTTTAGGAGAACTACCGAAAATGTGGTAGGTGCATTTACAAACTTATTCAAAAACAGCTAAAAATTTAAACTGAAGTACTTAATTTTACATTTTGTTCGTAGAGTGTGAAAGCACCTAACTAAAGCACCTCGCGACGAAAAGGTAACGTTGCCAATTTCTCTTTATAGCCAAGTTTCCTCATGGGCACGAGATCTGATGGCATGTACCAAATTGTACAACCTTCAACATCTTCCACTAAACGAATCTGAATCTTATTGTTAGCGCAGTAAAAAATCTACAGCTACTTAACGCATGCCGCCAACTGCACTCCTCGCGATTTTGAGTGCGTTCTTCGAAAGTAGCTTTTCAGGCAAGTACATAACGTTGTAGTTTGTGAAATGGTTCGAGCAAAGTGAAAATTATTTTAGATGGCCCACTTAGAATATTAATTCTTGATTTAGAGTATGTCAGCTTACTGAAATGTACTAAAACGACTAATTATTTAATTATCAAAATGCATATACCTACCTAATTAATAAAAGTTACGGAGCTAAATAAAAATTAATAAATAAAGTAGACCAGTCACAATTGGCTGAATTTAAAAAGCATATTAAAATTCATCATACTCTGTGTATTAATTCTTTTCACACCGAGCCCATATCAAGTGATGCCCAAGCAAATAAGTAAACTAAAATTCAATTGTCTCGTAAATTGGCTCTGTTTGATGCACACATTATCTTCAATTTCGTCTAAGATTAATATTCTGTGTAAGTTTATGGCAATGATTAAATTTCTCAGATGCGTCAGAAGGAATGCTAAGTGTATTATTATGTTCAACTGGCTTTAATAGGATCTTAATACTTTTGTTACGGCGACAAGACCATTAGTTGAAAATTAATTGCTAACCATTTGTTGGTTTAAATCTTGGCATGAGCCTTTATGTTTGATTAGCGATATTATTTATTAGCTAGAATTCTTACGCCGCGCCGTTTTAAGTTGAATTCAGTGAATTAGCACTATCGTTAGTACAGTTAAGGTCTCTCGCGCCTAATATTTTTAGGACGAAAATTGCTTGCACATACAACACAAAAACGGACGTTACTACAAACAAAAGACGACACGATGTTGGAATAATTTTGGCTCTAAAGTTGGTTACGCACGAAAGACCTCGACCGAACATTATAACTTCAATATTTTGTCCGTCACATGTATTAAAAATATGAAAGCACAGTAAGTAGGGATATGGGTATCAGAACACGATTTTCCTGAAAACTGTTAATGGAATATAATATTTTCAACTTTTTACAGGATGCCAATTAATTTTTACATCGAGCTTAAGGGCCCGTTTCACAATATTTATATATGTTCCGGCGAGTGTTATCTGCTCACATGCAATGGATTGGATGATTAGTCAAAATGTAGTGTATTTATAGTCGATTGTGAAAGAGGCCTTTTATGTCATCATAATCCAAACAGGCGAGATGAATAAAAAGCGGAACGTAAACATTAGGCTTGTATTTTTTTTAATATAACTTGTCACAAAATAGTTTTTATCCATCAATAGGTACATATTCCGTGTTATTTTGAACAAAATCAAACCGATTCTTATTTCTAAACACTGGGTTTCCATTTACGTTACATAAAAATATTTGTTTCGACAAATACCGTTTTCGCAATATGTAAATTTTAATATCATAACGATCGGAAGAGCCCCTCGACGCTCTCAAGAGCCCATAGACTAATGGACGCTGATATTTTAATGGAGCCACGTATGAATAATGAACGATAATTAACAATATGATTTGATTATGTTAAAACACTGAATATGAGCGATAAAAAATGCTCAACGTACCTTATCTGTTTTTGTTTGTCGGTATAATTTTACGTTAGATTTGAAATATAAATTTAAGCCTTCCTACATACGATAAGTAACTTAAAATCATGTCAGTTAACGGTGGCTATATAAGCTATTTTTGCAACTCTTTTGCTTATATCCTTAGTTATTACGGTAGTTGTCCGTATAATTATGTTATTCCCTTTATTAAATAATGATTATTACTGCAAAATAATACTTTTGTTTTAACTACGCATACTGATACATTAAAATTCTGTTTCTTAATTGATGTATTTATATTTTGCGACTATTCCCTTTTTTTCTTTCTTTCTTTCATAAATATCAATGGAAGAGATCGCTTATAGCGATAAGACCGCCTAAATTATACATTTCCTTAAAACGAATTTATAAATTGATGCATGTTATTTGCAATAAAGAGTTATCTATCTATCTATCACATAAGTTAGTATAAGAATCTTCGTCAAATAAATACAATAGGCACGCATAATTTGAAAACGTCACCTATTTTTCAGCAATCATTTATTCGAATGTTACTTTGTAGTATGATGGATTTTTGTGTAAAATAGGTCGTCTATACTTATTCAGTCGAATAAGTCTTATTTGACGTTGGTAAAATCGACATTAGGGTCCATTGGATAGGTGACGTTTACAAATCAGGCGTTTTGTTTTATATTCGACGAATGTTCCTTATCTGTACCCTTACCATGAGTTTACTCGATAGCGACGAGGGTTTTTCTCGCTAGCGACGACGCAACTTTTTGTATGGAAAATTTTAGTTCTGATAATGACCGCTAGAGGCGCTGTGCAATTTCCCATAGACTCTTTTACGTCATCGCTAGCAAGTAAAACCGTCGTAAACTCATGGTAACGGTACTGACGTAGGTAAAATCGGGCCTTAGTCAAGTATATTTGTTGAGGTATATTGTGGTAGTTTATTTAGAATGCTTTGAAATTATCTTGTAACTCATCCCACATAAATTTCATGAAATAAATACGTTTCCCACATTATAAAGTACCACAATAATTAACAACACGGTTCGCTTAATAATACTCATACAAAGTTCCCGGGAAAGTTGCCAGCGAGACGTACCTGAAACAATGCAATAATTATGATTATATATATTCGTTTCAAATTATTACGGTTATTAAATTGCAACTAACTGGTAGGTAATAACTCTTGTGGTTTAGGTAGGTTTCTTATAAACTTAGGGGTTTCAAATCTAGAAAAACGCTCTTTTAATTTCTTCGAAATTCCTACATAAAATTCGATATTTGCTTAGGCCAATTCTCGCTGCAATAGAATTTTTTTCGTATGGTAATTCGATTGCAAGTTTAACGAATTTTCCTAAAATAAAAACAAGTAAAATTTCCACACGTTAAAAACTATTGCACGTACAAAATCTAAATACATAGAAATCCTTTTGAAATCATAAACATTTTTTCTTCGACAAAGATAATTATAGAATTACGAAATTATACGTTAAATATTACGAAAACAGTTCACCGATAGCGGTGAACTGTTTTCGTATATGAATTGCGCGAGAAGATAAATACCATAAAGTATGATGACTTTTCCAGTCGCGTTAAAAGTCGACAGTTGTTTACTAAAAGGATGATTTTTAAAGTAATGATTTGTCAGACGATATATATTGACAAATCTTAGCTATGTGTCCCTTTCCTATCACTGGTAGACACTTCTGAAGGCGCGTCTTTAAAAGTTTTCTTTAATTAAAACGACTTCACGTTTGACTCTGACTACTAATTAATGGTCGTTTGCAGATCAAGTTAGGATGATCGTAATGACAGTTCAAAAAGAAGTTAAATTTAACGCTTAACTAACGCACTGTTACTTACAAAAGTGAAGTGACCAAGACCATACGTCTTATCTTTACGCAATACTTCAGAAAAGTATAAAAGAAGGGTCATTCCATACAGTCTTTTTAGTAAATTTTTATACCTTAATAAATATTTGCAATAAGTGCCCTTAAAGAATAAGGTTTAATGCCGTCTTTAAAAAAAGGAGGAATTCAATTTGACCTGTATGTATGTGATATCGTCAGAATTGGAAAAAAAAATATATTATGTTAATCTAGGGCTCCTAATGCGTGTGCAAAATTTCATAGTGTATGTTTGTATATTTGTCTCAGGATTTCTTGAAAACGAGAAGTTATAGTGAGATAATTCTTTTTAAGTTCACTCAGGTATAGCTTAATTTAGGGTACGGTGTAAGTTTAATCAAAGTACGGCCTATTATGACAGGTGATTAATTAATAGTAATTTTGTTAGATATGAGTGATGACTAAAAATCACGTAAAAAAAACAATTAAAAAAAAAGTTAACCGCCTTAAAACTGACTAAAAGGATTAAAATAACGCATTTTTTTTTTGGAGTCAGTTTAAGATATCAAGCTTACCTACACCAACAGTCTAAAAACAACATGCACCGACTCCAAAAGTATTTGAATGAGTTATATTCATCGATTTAAAGGCGGATTAATTTTTAAATATATTTTTTTCAGAAATATTTTTTATAAATTTTAGTATTTTAAATACTTACATATTACTCGCAAGTTTTCTATTAACCCTTTTATTTATGAAATTCATAATTCTATAGTAAAAGCTAACACACTTCCTATGTTATCCAAAGGAAAGTGAGCAATCTAAAATATGTGGCTTTTGGTAAAAAAGAAAACAGCGATAAAAGCGGCTGGGTCGTGTGGTTTGTAATAACTCGCCAAAATGTCGTAACTGGACTTAGATTTTGCGATTATCTATACTAATATTATAAAGCTAAATAGTTTGTTGCTTTGTTTGTTTGTTTGAACGCGCTAATCTCAGGAACTACTGGACTAGTTGTTTTTTTTTTTTGGGTTGGATAGCTTATTTATCGAGGAAGACTTTCGGCTATAACAATATCACGCTGCAACGGGAGGGGAGGGAGCAAACTCAAAACGCGCGAACGAAGTCGCGAGTCTGCTAGTATGGACTCGTATATGGAAATATTGAATTTTAACGCTTACTTGTAAAAAAGAGCCTAGTCTTTTTACAAGTAAGCGTTGATATTACCCGCGTCTATACCTGTTAAATAACACGCTATGCTTTCTTCTTTTAATTATATAGGTGTAGAATTTGTCGTCATCATCATTATTCGCCAAGTCATAAATAGGCCTCCCCTAGGGTTGTCCGCAACGACAGGTTAAGAGCGGTCTACATCCCGAGGAACCCTACGATTTTAGGAAGGTCGTCTGTCCATAATGCCAGTTGTCAACATCTTACATCATTTTACATCTTGTGGGATTTGTATCATAGTACTAGCGGTCCCCCGCCACTCCCTGCCCTCCCGTCGCAGCGCGATGTTTTATAGCCTAAAGCCTTCTACGAAAAATAAGCTATCCAACACAAAAAGTTTTTTTTTTAATCAGTTCGGTAGTTCCTGAGATTAGCGCGTTCATAAAGCAAGCAAACTCTTCTGCTTTATAATATTAGTATATAATGAAGGATTTATCTAGCTCAATAATCATCATGATTTCTGGTGGTCAAATAATTCTACCCAGTAACGTTTTTTTCGATAATTACAAAAACAATAACATAACACATTGGATGTAACGCATACTATGATTTAACTTAGTTGTAAAATTCGAGTTACGACATTTTATCTTGGGAACGTCGGATAGTGGTCCATTCAACAATTTGTTGTACATTGTGGGATTCTTCGCGAATTTTTTCTCTTCTGATTTATGTCGCTACGGTTGGCTGTTGGCAGAAATTCGTTTTACCTACTGTTCTGAAGCACCAGTTACTTTTGGGAATTTTTTGCCTCGAGTTTCGGTGGAAAAGGATAAAAGTCGCTAATGCACAAAAAAAGGTCTGTCAAACCCGTTGGTTCTTAAAAAAAATGGCAGCCTCGTGTGTTGTAAGTCCAGTTTGTCACTTTGGTACACTCACACATTGGGTTACAGTTAAAACTAGTTTTAAACGTTTATCTTGACTTGTTGTTCAAAGTGACGCTCGTTTTTGTGTCGTGTGCAAGTGATTTTCGTAGAAAAGTGTTAAGGCGCCAGAGCTCTCGAAAGTGCGTGTGATCACTTATATTTCATTGTTATTGATAGCAAAACTAATGTAGCACATTAGTATACAAAATATGATATTTCTCATATCATTCGTAGTTGTTAAGTAAATACACAATTTTATATGTAGCGTTGTCCTTTTCCAGTTGAATCGATTCAGAGTGTAAATTTCTAATTATCTCTTTGCTTTCTGCTGACAGACCATTACGAACGTAGTACAAGGAAAGGACAAAGTTTATTTAAATCAGTTGCATAGCTATTAAAGTGGTGAAAGAAATAAAAACGCCTATTACAAATAAAAAGGACTTTAAAGATGCTTGTTAGGCAAAGTTGATCCGTAAATTGCGGTAGAAATCTCGATATTATTACTTGTCTAAGACGAGATGGCGTTCAATAAAAGGAGACAATATTTGTAGTTGCGAAGATTTTGGAAAAATAAACAATTTAATTTTCTTACACAAGTGTACAATCAGTACAAGTAATATTACGAAAGCACGAATTTTGACTTACAGGTAACACCCCTAACACACTGCGACTTTTAGCATCGATGCAGTCGCTCGTTTTGAAAACGCACTTCAGCATCGCGACTCACGCAAAGATCAGTGCGCGCTTCGATACCGTTTATCGCGTCGATAAAATAATTTATTTCCTGAACAAAACGTGTACCCACATTTCTTTCACTTGCAAGGCAAGCCTTAATGATTTTAAAAACAAATGAATACATTAAAATTAGTAAAACCCTTTTTATATTGATTAAAACGACGTTTGAAATTTATCGATTTCTTCGATAAACGATAAATAAGCGCGCATCTTAGGGAAGGAATTTCCATTGTGTGCCCACGAATTAAGGGATGAGGGGGGAGGGGGGGAGGGGGAGGGGGGACTACCCCCCTGCACCACTCCCCCCCCCTCGATTATGCCTAGTTTAGAAGATATGAATTTTTGAAAAATATCAAAAAATAACCTATAAATGCCATAAATTCACACAAATATCCCACTGGGGGGAGGTAGCAAACAAGCCACTAAAAAAACACTAGAAAAAGGCGCTCGGCGGCCGCTGCCGCGGCACGCTCGCTACGCTCGCTCGCCATCGCGCGCTGTGTGGTCGCAGTTCTAACCTAACCTAACCTTTTTTTTTCATTAAGGGGGAATTCAACTAATTTAGATTTCCTCGTCTCCGGCGCTGCGGGAAGTGCAGCCTCTTCGCCCTTACGTAACATATCACAGTCAACCATGCTCGCCTCCGCAGCTTCGGCTTGCTGGTCGGTGCCTGCGCTTTGTTACGGTGGGCGGAGGCTGCTCTCCCTCCTCGCCTCCGGCTTTGGAATTACACTCCAGTGTCGGGCAGACAAGTACCACGGCCAAAGGACCACGGCAGGTCGGGGTTGACAAAAGATTCATTCATTTCAACCACTCATTCGTCATTCGTCATTCGAAATCACGAAAATGGCTGACAAGATAGCGTTTTGTTAACAAGCGTGATATTTGTCTTTGTAAAAATTGGAATTTTAATTATTTTTAATAATAATTTTAACTTAGTTTGAGGAATTCATTGGCGCAATGTATAATTGCAATACAAACACGCTTAAAAATACGTCAATAGTGCTTTTGAAAGCAAAACTCTATAACTCAACCAAACACGTGCATAAGAATAACGAAACGCAACGACACGACGAAACGTAAAAAAAAAACAAAAACAACAAAGTTGTATTAGGATTTTAATGATTTTCAGTAATTAATTCTGAAAAAACTAGGCCGAACCGAGAGTTGAAACATTGTGATTAAGTGTAAGAAAGACCTGCCTTTTTAATGATAATAGCTGTGCATCAATAATCCTGGGCACACAATGGAAATGTGAGCCCATCTTAGGACCGCTGATTTAATTTAGCATCGATGCAGTCGCGCGATAGCATCTTAGGGTCTATGTGATATCGAGACGTCTTCCGCAATTTTCAGATCAACTTTGTCTAACAAGCTTCTCTTAACTCCTTTTTAGTAGTACAAGGTTGATGTCTAGACTTCCGGCTCTGAAATCTAGTTAGCGAACTGTTAGAATTAATAATGAGAATTACAATTGGGTCGTTTCGATGCTTTGAAGGTGAAGATTGATGGGGACTTTTAAACTGATGTGAATGTGGATTTTATAAATTTAAAAAGTCCGTTTATGATGATGTTTATCAGATATTTTTAACCGACTATATGTTCTTCGTGTGTTTATCCGCGAATATCTTGCGCTGGGCTGTACTGATTTTGATGCGGTTTTCATTAAAGTATTTGTTACACTGAAGAGAAGGTTAGGTTTTTTTTGTTTTTTTTCTATTTACTATTTCAGCAAACATAATTTTAAGTTTTATTTTCTGTTAGCGTACTACATGAATAAGCTTTAGCATTAACACCAAACATAGCTATCACTTTAAGCAATCGGCTCGGTGTTCGTAAATACTATTTATTGGAAATAGATTTTCGCTTTCGGAAGTGCTATAGTCATAGAAAATGAAATAAGTAGCAATTCAACTTTACTGTTTTTCTTGCAATGTGATTTACAAAGGCTTTAACTATTGCACTTCAAAATGTTCTAAGCATCATACAAAATCTACTTTTGTTTAAAATGATCAGTGTTAATGTAACTAACTGATTTTAAATGGGAGTTGTTAAGTAAAATATTTTCTTAGCTAAAGAGTTCGTGGATTGTTTTCTTAATAAAAACATTTGATCCCAGTAGAATGCTTGAAAATATAATTAATACCCGCACTCACTGGTTATTTAGTTTGCCAGATTTAACGATAAAATGATAACAGTATTGTGTTTGGATTTCAAATTGCATTGTAAATCAGAAAGCTTCTGATGGTAGGCTTTTGCAGTGCAGCAAATAAGTTTTTAAGTTACGAGAAGTATAGCTTTACCAAATCGATTTTAGGTTTTTAAGGCTGTAGCACTGCATCTATCCACCCTTTACGGGAACAACTCCGTAACTAGCGACTCGAGGCGTTCTGTATTCTATGTATGAATCTCCATACTTCGACTCAGAGCTATCTTTCACCTTTTTAACGTCCGCGTTATCACCTCGAATCGAGATCAACTCGGGACCCGCTCTCGACCAGTGGCGCATGCGATGTAACGCGCTTAGAGCGCTTTCACATTTAGCTTTCGCGACTTACGCGCGACGGTCGCGCTGCCGATGATTTCATACTATACACGGCAGTGCGGCAGCAGCGCCGCAGCGGCGCGCAAGTCGCGCGGGTCCGTCCCACTATACCCACTGCAGTGGTAAAACTATCCCCGTGTTAGCACTGAAATGGGTAATGAGTGCAGTGGGACCGACCCAGTTGCGCGACCGTCGCGCTGCTAATGTAAAGGCATCCGTTGCTGCCGCGCTGCCGACGCTCTAATGTGAAGGCTACGGCCGTAAGTTCTACGGCGAGTCGCCCGATGGTTGTCAATTATCCGCCCACCCTCTCAAACAGGTTGTCATTCACAGGAACTGTCCTAAGTTGTAGCAAACACGATCCGAGGCGAGGCGTTTGCTATCCGGTGCCGATCCCATGCCGTTACTGTTCCTTTTACTTAACGTGCTTTCGTATGGTGGACGCCTGGTTAGTGCTGTTCCCATTATGGGTTTATAAATTTAAATAGCACGCCACGGTGCATCAAAGCATTCGCATACGAAATTCGTATATATATGCTATGTCTTCTTGCTCTAACATTACTAGATGTAAGTTGCATCCTTGGTCGGTATTGTTTAGCCGCATACGAATGCGTTAGTAAACTTGCGGAGTAAACCACAAAAAGGCCATGATATATTTAAAAACACAGTTTGAGCTTTATATAACAATATCAATCTCGTGCCTAAGCCTAGCAGTTTCATTGTCAAAGTTACGTAGCGAGCACTTCAAAAATCGGGTTCTCCCCAAAACGACCAGAAGTTTTATTATTCCCTCGACGCTCGAGTAAATCATTGACGTTAAATAAAGAATTACTTTCTCTCACTGAATTAGTATTTTATCCTGCGAAGGCTGGACCATTTGTCTTTGTTGTCGAAATAACATTGAAACATCGCGAAGATTATGAAGAATGAAGTGGGTAGGATTTGTACAGATCGTTTGCAATGCCTAAAGCACAGAAGGCTCGTGAATTTGAAAAGATTAATCATTGTTGGTGTTGACGTAACGTGAATTATCGCTTGTTGACGGAACGGTCACACAGTTTCTTCATCATCGAAGCTTTCCCAATATTACAAATAAATAAGTACCTATACGAATAGAGGTACAGCAATTTATCGCTTCCTACGTTTTAATCTCCACGTTTTCCAGATTTTCACGTTTAAAGTATTTTTTCCTTACAACCAAATCATATACAGCCAACACAGTAAAACTGACTTAAAAGATTAAAATTGCGCATTTCTTAGGAGAATCACATTCATTTGAAGTCGGTGTATAATGAGTATAGATTGTTCTTGTAGGTAAGCTTGACATCTTGCGGTTTTTTTTTTATTTTTAGTTATTTATTCATATCTTAAAAACTAATAAACCGATTTTGATTAAACGTACGCTGTACCCTAAGTTGAAATATACCTAATCGAACTAAAAAAGAACCATCTCGCTATGACTGCTTATTTTCGATAAATCCGTGGACAAACATAGAAACACTTACAAAATTTTGCAACGTGATTAAAATTCTAACAATATCGCATACATACATGAATTTGATTAACTCCTTGTTTTTGAAGTCAGTAATAAAGCGCTATCTTTGGAAAAAGGTAATCACATATTTTGATTTAACATTGGGTGTGACACGTGGATTATTCTGGATGTGGAAGCGATGCGATACAGACTTACAAAAGTATAGTTTATACCCTGGAATGGCATATAGGTAAGCTGCAATTTAAAAAATATATTTAATGAGCCCTAATATTTACACAAGTCATGCCGGAGGGAGAACCGCTGACTTAAATTAATTTATAGATTTTTTACACAAACTAAGATGGTATTAGAAATAAAGGCTATTTTTATTTTGAAATAAAGTTAAGTTGCCTGCAATCATCTCACTGCTGGGCGAAGGCCTCGCCTCAATTAAGGGGTGATATAAGCCATACTCCACCACGCGGGCTCAGTGTAAATTGGTTGAAGTGGTGTTGCAAGGCAAGCGACCAACCTTCTGTCTGTCAGATTTTTATGAAACCCATAGGGCCAGACTAGGCTTTGCGACTTATATCAACCGATATTAACCCGGCTTATGCCTAGACCAACTGCTGAACGTGTCTTCTGATGAACAAAAATCTACTTATGATATACGTGATTGATTTATATATGGTCGGAATTTTAATGTAATTTATTTTTATTTAATTAAATACATATTCTTCAATTTAAAGCTAAATCTATAGCTAAATGGTCAATCCAGCAGTAAACCAAGAAATGATAAGCTAAAGAGTTTAAATCCCAATATAATCCAGCCTATTGTTTTCAAAACAAAGGCGGCCAATTAGGAACTGAGATCGGAGCTCGTTATAAATTTAAATCACTTCAAAATGTTTGTTCTCAATTGAATTCGGCAAGTCGTTAAATTCACTCGAGCTACTATAAGATTCCGAACCGAACGCTTTAGATAACGATGACAACATTTTGTAGTCAGGTGGAAATTCGTTTGGCAACCGTAGAATTTGGATATATAGTCTTCCTAGTCGATTTCGACTACGGCAACCAGTCACAACGACTCACCGATAGTCACACCTCACATATTATAGTGCACAAGTGTGAGCGCAAACACAGGTGCACCCTCTGTTCCTTTTACTCTCATATCCCGATGGGACAGAAATCTGACATGATCTCTCTCCGGATCAGGTGCAGGACCAACCGTTTTACGTGCTTTTTCGAGGCACGGGGTCGAAACACCGCCAACATCCAAACTCCGGGCTGGCTTAAGAATTTCTGAAGAGAAAAACTCGGGTATATATTTTTGGCCCGACCTGTGGATCGAACCCGGGACCTCTGGCGTAGCCGTCGCTTTAAAGTGCAAAAATTTTGATATAGTAATGATGCAAGCAAAGGTAATAATAATGTGACATGTATGTGTGTCATTATAAATCAGCAGCGGCAGAACGTAAACCGCTGAATAGCTGAATATGCCTGCCCTAGGATTTCCAAGCCACAGTGACCGGTTTGCATCCAGTGAATTCCAGTTATCATCATCGTCACCTGACCATCTTAGGTAAACGTAGAAAGCTGTGCTTTTGATTGAATACTCTCCATAACTCTCTGCCCACAAGGTCATCAGTTCCGATTGTTCCAATGTTATTTAAGATTTCGGCAAAACGCGTGTCTCAATTTTATTATGCTCTAAATACTACAGTGGTTATATAATTGACAACATTTCCAAAAATTCAGATGCATATTTTTATTTTTTTCCTGAAATGACTTTGAAATTGATAGCATTTTTTTTTTGTATTTTCCCTAATAATTATTTATAAAAGTCTCACTATTCTAAAAGAGCGTAAGAACTAGCGGAAGGATGTTGCGAGGTCACGACTTTGCTATATTCGATTAAAAAACCTTAAAAAAAACACGCCAACGTTGCCCATAAAGTGTCAACTTATAGTGATGTGGTCTGTAGCAATTGAAGAAGTAAGATGTCAATATCGATGTTATATCCATGAAGTATTTACTTTATATGTATTACTAGCGGTCCCCCGCGACATCATCCGTGCGTTATAAGTTTGCCCCCTCCTTTCCCGTCGCAGCGTAATATTTTAAAACCTAAAGCCTTCCTTAATAACTAAGCTATTCAACAAAAAAAATATTCTTCGAATCGGTCGAGTACTTCCTGAGATAGCACGTTCTAACAAACAAACTTTTCAGCTTCATAAATAAGTATGAGAAGAGTTATTTTTGTATCTGAACTAGAAAATCATTTGAGTGCATAATGAACTTTTTTTACCATACTGTCAATGATCGACTACTACTTGTACATTAGATAGATACCCCAGTGTTTACCCTGGCGTGCTTTTGTCCGGACATGCATGTGTGGTATATCTACATTATGTTTGTTCATATTTTTTCTTCCCATAGTATATTTGACTTAGCTTGTAATACCCAGCAGTGTAAACGCATAAGACTCATGTGGTATTATTTACTCCTTAAGAATTATTGTTAAGCTGTTGTTTCCTTAATAAAGAAAAATTAAATAAAATAACAACAATGGAGATTATTTTTTATATCCCAAACAGTGTGCGCTTATAATTCATGTTTTCAATAATGTACCTTAGATTGTGCTTGATTTGTAGCTTGCTTGTCACTTGTAAACTCTGGTTATCCTAATTAATAAAAATAATCAAAATAAAGATAGCCACTCCAGTCTTCTAATGCATTTCACTTCACACAAATTGCAATCGCACCGCTTATCGCTAGCGTTACAATATCAGCCTGCGGCAGTCTGTCAGTGAATCTAATGACATGCCGATTCCAACGCTGCCAGTTAACGTATAGCTGCTTCTTTGTCTGCATTACCAGGAATTGGTTCGTGCCGTCCGGTCCAGAGTATTCGGTCGATTGATTGATTGAGTTAAATTTGGTATTTTGTAAGTTAATTCTACCATGAATTTGAGCAAATCCTCCAATTATCTTATGCACTGTTCTGTTTAACATACTATTTTTAAGAAAACACAATTCAAAGGGTGTCGTAGTTGTCAACTTACTAAATTCTACCTCTATAATATCTGTATATCAAACGTAGTGCACAAATTTTGCCCGTGTACCTAATTAAAACCAAGCTACAAAGTTAGTGAAAACCTTAATATTTTTATTTCCTCGACTGTGCAGCTTCGCTTGCTTCTTCCAATTTCCGACGATTCCTCCAGAACAAAACTTCGATGCTGAAAGTATACGGCATTGTATAATTTGCTTTTTCAATTAAAACAATGAGCGCAAACGCAAACAAAGACGATCGGCAACCCTTACAATGGGGAAAGTTCGAGAAATTAAATAGTTTTCAATTTTATGCCGTGAAGTTATCGAGATACAGCTGACATTTTAAATAGAAATAAATGTTCCGAAGCGAGTCCCCGACCTAATTAAGGACTAGGAGTAAGCCGAATCACAACGCAGTTATATTTCCGTCTGTGCAGATACGTATTTATGTGTGTAATCAATTCGTTACTTAACATAACGAATTCAGCGCAGGAAAAAAGAAAAAAAAATGAAATCGTGACCATTTTTCTTCTACGAAGAAATTTCGATCGGTGAACTTTTTTCGTATACGAATTGCACGAGAATCGGTCCCCTAATAACTATACCTTTTTTGTAAGAGCTTTATCTAGTGCTATGCTCTAGTGGCTAATCAGAACCACTTATTTTGTATCACAACACGTTGGGGTATACTAATATACTGTGCAAAAATAACACAAGCAATTATGCCGCGTAAACAATACGCTCAACAAAACATAAAACTCATAATTCACAGAAATGAATGCCAGAAATCCTACAATTCTAAAACAAACGTACAAAAAAAATTCGAATGACCGTTTGACAAAAATAATCCGTCCGATAAAGTTTAGGGACTGACCGAGAAGCGAGCTAAGCGTCTCTAACAGGCCGACTGGGTTGTTTGACTTAAAGGGCATATTTGTTAAGATTACCCAGCCCGCATCCCCGGGGAATAGGGATGTCCTCAAAACATTGATAGTCGATTACCCATGCTTGCCGGATGCGCTTAAGCTAAGAGCCGGCGTAATTGCATCGATAGTGATGTGATTAAGTTAGGGGGGTTATGTTCGATAAAATTTTGGGTAGACATATTGCATAACTGAAGGACGTACTAAATAAAACCAGGTACTGTGAATTAACTTGAAAATAGAACATAAACAATTTTGGAGAGTTTTTTTTTTAATAGACAGAGGAGCTTATTCAACAATTTAAAAAGTATCTGGTCAATAACACTAACCGAAACTTATTGAATAGTTAACGTAGAGCAATGAAGAAGAATTAACGTTGGCAAAAAGTACATTGATAAAATATGTTAAAATTAATCGTTTTTAGTACATCCCTACTAGAGGACAATAGCGGGATTAAATACTTCAGATGGCTCTCTATTTGCGAATCCACAACACGGAATACGGGACGCTGGGAAATTATCACCCGTTTCTGTATTATTTTTACCCGCTTTTTGCCGGGAAATGGGAAGAAAAAAGGGGGCATTACTAGATTCGCGCGCGCTTTTGAGCTTTTTAATAGCATGAGCATTTTCAGTGTTTTAATTTGAAAGTAAACAGCTATTAAATAAAAAGGCAGCACTGTTACTTTAGTTATAGAGCTAAAAATTATAACGATAACAACACTTTTACCATAATTAAAAATTGAGACCGGTATGAAGACCACTTAATACAAATCTTTGTAGCGTCTGTACCTATATATAAGTTATTATAATATAAATATTTTTACGAATAGCTTTGTAGCATTGAAGTAATTGTACATTGTTATACAAGGGAAGACAGCGGCCCAGATTGCACTCCAGATGTTTTAATAATTCGAGTGTTTTTTTTTTAAATAATGGTACTTACATTTTTTTACATCAACAAACGTAAAAAACACGTTTATTCATGTTTAACTAAGCAAAACCTCTTTTATCACCTTTTTTTGAAACATAAGATATGACTTAATTATTTTTGACTCCACGTCCGATTTTAGTAAAAACTAAATTACTTTCCACCCTAGAGATGGAAAAGCTAATTTCCAACCGGCTATGCACATGAAAGTTCAATTTTCCGAACAGGAGAGATGAAAAGATTAATATGTATCACTGACAAAAGGTTTCCAGCCATGTTGCAGTGTTATAGTATCCAATATACCCACGAAAAAATTTCTTCGAGCCTACGACTAGAGCATGTCAAAGAAACTCTACTGGTTTTTCTCTTGACACGACCCTATAGAGTGCATAAGAGTCCAAACGTTAATTACTGTGGCTTGTCGTTTCTTGTTCTTAATTACTTGAGAACTCTACCGATATACTATTGATAGGTATATGTCCCTCGTCATATTATGAAATTCTTTATTGATCTGAGACCATTCACCAAACGTTTTGCATGATGAAGACATCTGAATTCCCACTTCTCACAAAATAACTACATAATTCAAGAAACGACCAGGGGTTTTATGGGCATGAGTATAAGACATAAAACATATTCAGCACTGACAAGAGGAAGTACTGAAATTTGTACCTTAAGTGTGAGCTATTTCAAGTCATATTAGAATGCTGATACTGGTTCAACAAACCAAAGCACTTTCAAACACTCAGTGCTTCAGCCAAGCTGTAAAAATACATAAACATATTTATGAAAGTAAGCGAATCGAGCTACCGTGCCGATACCAGCCGCGCGAAATTTCTGATATTTATAAATACGTCAGTATGCGTGACTGTTGCAATACAGTCGGTAGATGAAGCTGACATCACGCGTAATGACGTATCTATAACAGATTAATAATCCAGAATGTTCGCATTTTTTTTTCATCTTATACATAGCTTGTTTGCATACGATTTACCACTGTCACAAAACCTGGTAGGTACTCATAAAAAATATCGCTCACAGAAATTTTATTTACATACTTTCCCTATCGTAGTTCCCATACGAATCAGAAGGAAAGGTAATAAAAATGTAGTAAAAAGTTACAAATAACCCCGAAAGTACTGAGACTGAATACTTCTGCCTCGAATTTCATTATTCCGGTTACGAAAAATCCCTGATTCCTAATTTATTTGCGGTCTTAACAGCGAATAAACTAATAACGTCTGACGTTTACAGCGCTTTAATAGGATTTGAAGGGTAAAAGCATCCAGATTGTTAATTCTTTGATGTATAGTAAAGTTTTAAATCATCCTAAAGATGCTTAATTGTATCCGGTTCTTTGTGTTCCACTTAAGTAGGTAAGTGGTTCACAAGAATGTAAATTTGAATAAAGCACTTCTGGTTTTTCGGAATATAATAAGCAATACGTTGCAATAGACACTCCCGTATATTTGTAATGGAAAGTAACTATATATAACTTATTTCACATTGGTAAGAAAATATGGTTTCACACCGTTGCTATGCGTCTGCATAACGGCCGATCCGCACACAACAGTGCCGATACGTGCCGATCTGTAATTTATTTATCAATGTCAGTGAAAAATTATAATTATAGTAGCATACGTTTTGTTGATGAAAACGTTGCTGATCGGCACGTGTCGGCACTGTTGTTAGCGGATCGCCGTTTAGTGCTCATGTGTAGAATTTGATTTGAATAGTAATAATTATAAGCCTAACGATCTCTAGTATTATGAGCTCTATCCTGACGGACGCTATCTTTAGCACACTCGGAGCTTTCAAAATAAAATTATATAAAGATACAAAATGAAGCTTAAAATTAAAATATTTATAAAAATACTGTTTCCACCTGTTTCATGTGTGTTATGCTCTGTTCTATATCTAATGGCGTTAATTAGATTATCTGTTATATCCGAGGATAACAAAGCCTTAGAAGATGTTCACGTTCTTACAGACCCCTGATGAAGTATGATGTAATCTCATAAGAACAATATAATGCTTACTTCATTTGTTAATGAATTATGCAAATATGTTTATTTGTAGCGTTTAATGGTGAAAATATTAAAATATACGCTACTTTCGTATTTTCTTCCACTTGTTTTGTAGCTTCAATACTATGCATATTTTTTTCATCCATAAGCAGAAAATACTCTTCTTTTGAGAAAGACGTAGTTAATTAATAATTTCTACTCTTTTATAATATTAATTGAGGACGTACTTGTCTTTCTCGTAGATCTGGTCTGGTGGACGGGTCAGTATATTTAACTGACAAAACTAAACCAAAATATAAGTAAAACATTGCCACAAGTATGGAGTTCAAAATTTCTGTCCATTAATAAAGTTATGGACTACGTTATGCGAACCAATGACAAAGCAACAAAATTTTGTGGGTCCCAAATAAATCATCCACTAAACCCTTTCAGTTACTGAACAGTCATTCTTCAAGGTATAACTGTAACAAATTGCTTTCCCCGAAAGCTGTGTAACATAAAACCGAAATATAAGGGTCCTTGTATCGAAAAGCTATAAGAGCCAAGGCAGCTAAGGGGATAACCAACAGCGAATGGTGCTAGCGGGTTCAATATATTTAACCATGGTCAAAAAAGTAAAAGTAAAAAACCTTGATCGCTGTGGAAGGCCTATGTTCAACAGTGGATGTCCTTTGGCTGATAATGATGATGATTATTCTTCAGTTTTGTTGACGGCAACCACTAAAATACAATGGTTATAGCACATTTCATAAGCGTAGCTTAATTATATGGGTATTTTAAAATTAGATATTAGTTTATGTACAGAGCAAGCTATTGCAGTAGATTCTACTTTATTAGTATAAACAAGTATTTCAAAATTGGTATAAATACTTATTGACTTAAATGCCATACATTTAAAAGATAACTTACTACTCTATCAGACTTTAAAAATATTCTTGAAATTTGGAAATATATATATAAGTACTTAAGTGTGATTCGGGTTTAGGTTAGTTTTCTCTTTTGTTTTATTCAATTTTGTTATTTTTTTGTAAATATTATTTAAGTTTTGTTTTAGTTAGTTTAGATCTTTTCGATTGCATGATTTTGTATGTTCTAAAATATGTTTTAAAAAAATACGTCAGTGACTTAATTTATATTTTTTAACAGTGACTAAAAGTATCAACTCAGATATAGTAGGTTGTCATCCTTGTTTGTATCGCGACGGGATCAGAAGCACGGCTGTTCCGCGCAAACAACTAGGTAAATCAATTTGATGAGATACCAAGTGTTCCGGTCCTGATCTTGTAACAGATTGCAATATTTTAGGGATACTCGATCTTCACTTGTTTGACTGTAACTCTTAAAATTTTGCACCGCTTAGCACATTTTTTAATCTAAATTTTAACCTATATTAAAATATAATATGGGAAAAAATTACAATATATTATGTCACTTTTAAGTGTTGTAAATTGCTTGAATTTGATTCTACAAACCTTTTTTTGTATATAATTAATTTTGACTCTTTGTCGCAACGCCCACAATCATTTCTGCTTAACCCAAAGGCATGACTGGTAGAGAACGCCATATGGCGTTAAGGCCACCTTTTGTACAAAATTTTATTGTTGTGCAATAAAGTATAAATAAATAAAAATCATTTTTTTATAAGCCCAACATTGTTTTCATTTTACATTTCGTGTAATCTATGCATAAAACTACGCTTAATACACACGAGTGTTTATTAGGTATACTTAAAATATTATTTTTTGCTTAAATCTGATGGCTTGCTTCATTATATTGTATTATTATAACTGGTATTACCAGACCCTCTTTTCAAATGAAAATTACGCTATAACACTGATCTAACACTGCAAACGCGTGCTAATATATGCACAGGCTCGCCAAATGTGGACACTGTCCGGACCGCAGCCAATTTGCCGATATTTGACTAGAGACGGTTAATAGCGAACCCCATTTGAATAATTTCGTGCGTTTGATGGCGATGTTTGAGTAGGACCCCTGTTGAAAAGCACAGATTAAACCAGTGTCATGTGAATGGCCTAGTGTCCTTATTGAGATAAGAGGAAAGTTAAATAAAACATTATAAAAAAAACTATTTTTTTTCGTAATATCAGTAAAGGTACTCGCGTATTTGTAATAATAGCGCAGAAACAATTAAAAAATAAACAATTTAAAAAAATGTTTTTGGAAATAACAGTTTGAAATATTATGAGGTAATATAAGTCATGTGAATTTCTGCTAAAAATAATATAAAAACTAAATGTTTAAGAAGCTTAAAACACACAAATAATTAGTAAGATTTGTTAAAAGATAGCGCTACGTAATTTAAAACGATATTTGATGAAGCCGGAAATAAGAAAATTGAAATGTTAAAAAATTTGCTTGGAATCTTGTCATGTCGATTCAGCTTATGACATTATATACCAACTATGTGTAAAACTAAACACGGAGCCTCCGAAATACTAGAACGTTCAAAAAATTCCTCAGCCATTCTATTAAACGTCTCTAAACAACTCTCAAGGCGTCGTGCTCAATTACATTGGTAAACAAATTAATTACCACATCAAAGCTGCGATCGGGCTAAATATTAATTATGTACGTGTTTATTTCGCTAGATTAACTGAACACAGGGAAATTATATCTCTCTTTGTTGGGCTTCCCAATAAACAACGTTATGCATGGAGCTTTGTGATAGTTAGAGCAAATAATTTTGATTGCAAACAATTTTAATATCTTTTGTGAATCAGACTGAATATACCATAGTTTATTAGTTTCTGAGATATATAAGTGTTTCATCCATTAAATGTTAATTTAAATCGGAAGTAAAAAGTATATTTTTGTGCGTCCCTTTGACATGGGCCTCTTTTTGAATGACTCGCATCAAGATGGCGTGTGATATTCAATAATTAATATCCAATTTTCGAATGAAAGTTGAAATGCACACAGAAGGAATTTGAAAAAATAAATAGCTCAATTTTGTGAATACTCATTGTGATTTTTGCTGATTTTATAATCGTTTTCGAACGAATATCACAGGCCATATCTAAGCGAGTGGTTCAAAAATAGTGACTTTGGTCATAGACTACCCAAACTTCGCATTTTAATAAGGAGTCCGTTATTGACTGTTACAAATAAGCTAGAATGCATACAACATTATCATTCTTCTTCAAACAATGACTTCAAATCCCAGTTTATCTCTCAAACTTCGCATTTAAACTTACGCTCTTCATATCAGAGGTAATGAGATTTCCATTTAGATACACCCGTATGTTACACATCTTCACATCTCATTAAGAAGTTTGTGACTCAGTGAATCAGAGTGTCGCGTGCAGTCCGTAACGACCTCGGCTGAGCGGGGCGTTACTTGATTTCGCCGCCATTCGTAGGTTTAGCTTTTGAGGCTGTTTAAACTGTGGATATGCGAAAGATTAAGACCCATATTAATTGTCAAAAAATATATAATAATTCGGAAGTAACCAAATATCGACTGCGATAACAATTAATTACTTTAGTATTGTGTCTTGAAATGCCTGAAAAACAGATGATTGACTAAAGCCATTGAGATAAAGGTGATTGACAACTTATTGATCACTCGTAGGTGTGAATGGAAAAAGCAAACCAACTCAAAAATGAGTATCTATCTATAGTTTTTAGGAAGGGTTCCGTTTTTTGCCATGCGGCTACGGAACCCTAAAAACTCTATAGTTTTTAGGGTTCCGTAGCCGAATGGCAAAAAACGGAACCCTTATAGTTTCGTCAAGTCTGTCTGTCTGTCTGTCTGTCTGTCCGTCCGTATGTCACAGTCATTTTATTCTGTAACTATAAGCATTACACAATTGAAATTTGGTAGGAAGATGTATCTTGTTAACCGCTTACCGATTCTCATACAAAAAATTAAAAATAATGACAGTTTAGGGGGGGCTCTCATACATGAAACTAAAACCAAAAAAAAAATTGTCAAACCTATCCGTGTGGGGTGTCTATGGATAGGTCTTTTAAAATAACATTGAGGTTTTTAAAACCATTTTCTTTTAAAGTCAAACGTTTCATAACTAGACGCTTCCAAAGTGGTAAAATGGGCATCCTCCCCCATCTAATTTCTAAACCAACCAACGAAAATTGGTTCGAACGGGATCAAACTAGTAGTTTTTGAGATATAGCACATTTTCAACAACCGCAAACATAACTTTGTACTTCATACAAACACTATGAAAAACAAATTTATATTTGCAGTCAACAAAATATTGCGGTATTTTACTAAGTAGAAGTAAATGGATACCCTTATTCAGTTAAAGTTGGCACGGAACCCTCAGTGCGCGAGCCCGACTCGCACTTGGCCGGTTTTTTTTTTTAATTTTGTAAATTTTGAATTTTGGTTAAATTTCGGTATGAATTATAAGTATTGAAGGCGCTGGTTATGTGAGCCAATAATATTAACCAGTTTTGTCACGTCTCAGATCAAAAAGATTGACATGGTCTGAGTATGTTTAATTAGGCATTTATACATTTTGAATTACCTTTGCAACAGATTTTAGGACTTAACTTACTGCTGACAGTAAGTAGAAGTGTATGTCTAAATACAAATCTAAAATTCATTCTCACGACCAGTGGGCCTAATGTGCACGCCTCTATAACGATTATAGAGTCGAAAAAATAGTCTTCGATTTCATAAACAACATGGTTTCCCAAAATTTGTAACTAGTTTATCAATTTTCATTGCTTTTAAAAACATATAACGCCATCAAAGTTAGTAAAAACTTGTTAAAATGTTTTAATAATACGTTTTGATTGCTGTGATATACGATAAACAGACGTGCGTCTTGAGGTTCTACTAACTTTATACTAATCTATAATGTAGTTGCATTTTACCCACGATCACAGTTCCCGTGGCGTCAGTACGAGAGTACGACAGACCTAAACTAGTTGGGAAGACCGCGCTGAGTTCGCGGTTTGCGGCTGAAGTAAACACGAAAGCTTTGAAACACTTTGTAACAATAAAATATGCTGGTTCACTGTCAACGTTCGAATGCTCAAAGAATCTGATCGTAACTTGGTTCGCATTGAATATGCTGTTCTTAATTCGTCTCGCAGCAAATTTGCAACGAATTATAGGTACCAGTGCAGTACTGTACTGATTTGTACTGATATGAATGGCGTTTTATTGAGGTGTGGTTTACTCCTGTGTCGTTTTTGGATATGAGATAATCCATCATCATCGATAACTGACATTGTATCAAGTTCTATTAGAGTGTGTCTGCTACTTTACGCAGCCGATACGTTTTTAGGATTCCGTAGCCGAATGTCAAAAAAACGGAACGGAAAATAGTTTCGTTAAACCTGTTTGTCTTTCCGTCCGTATTTCACGACCACTTTATTCTGAAATTATTATTATTACACAGTTGAAACTTAGAAGGTTAATGTATCCTGTTGACTGCTTTACTGTTCTCACACAAAAAAATATATAATAATGATTCTAAAGAGGTGGCTCTCAAACATGAAACAACATCGCTTAAATTACATCACGGTTCCTAAAGCCATTTTCTCTAAAAAATAACGTTTGAGAGGTAGACGCTTCCAAAGTGGTAAATTGGGGTCCCGGCCCCCATCTAATTTTAAAAATAAGCGAGTGTAAATTTTGAAAAAAAAAAGATTTATGTAGCTCAACAAGAAGTTTTTGAGATACAGCACATTTTTAACAACCGCAAACATAACTTTGTTATTCATACAAATACTATGAAAAACAAAGATAAAACTTTCTGACAACATAATATTGTGGTAGTTTAGCTAAGTGGAAGTAAGTGGATCTCTAATTCAGTTAAAGTTGTCACGAAACCCTTAAAGTGCGAGTCTAACTCGCATTTTTCAGTATTATTTTTAAATCAAAAAATCATTTATTTGCCAGAATACACAAAAAATACTGAATTACATTCCCCAAGGTCTTAAAAGTCGGTAGTAGGTAGTGTATTCAGCCAGCATGCAGGCCTACATAAAGTATGTACGTGTAAAAAAAAATAAGTCAGTACCTATCATTGATAAGTCTAAACAACAATATTTTTTTCTGCCTCACCCAACTGTTTGACTGCTAAGGAATTTTATAAGCATTAAGTCCACCATTAAAGCTTTCTTATGTTTGTGCATTAAAAAACAATATTTTAGAGAAGAAAACCGAATCAACTTTTAAGACTGCGCAAGAACCATTAAATCCTTACACTCTCTGCGCTTATAAATTCTGTCCGAGAGCTTTTTATAACATCTCGGTTATTACATTGACCGTACAAAGATGATGGCGACCGCTCAGCTGGGTGACGTGCAATTGCATCCAAATGCACCATGAGATCGCTTCAAGTTAAGGCGCTTTGATGACAACGAGGCGGCACTTCTCATAGTATTCTTTTTTTGCACTTCCCTTTTTTGCATTTAGTGCGCTTTTTGTACAAACTTTCTGGACTGTTTTTTTTTATTAATTAATTTACTCAAAATTTAACAAAGGGTAACCGGTGTCTTTTAAATTAACTTGATAAAGCTTGAATAAAAATACCAATATTTTTTATCCTGTAAATCCGCTTCGAGAACTGCAAGAACTGCGCGCAACTGTCATAAGACAAACGCGCGCGTGGCCTCGACTCTGCTGGTACCAAGCGCCCGCCATCGGGCGGGCCGCGCAATTTACAAAAATATAAATATCTCGCGGTAGGAATGAGCTATCATCATTTTGTAAACGGGGATTTGTTGTTTATTGTATAAGCTATCACACTGTATTACTAAGTATTACGTTACTGAAATATTTTTATTAATACTGAGGCGATAAAGAAGGTAGCGCGGGAAAAAACATGACTCATCGTATTTATAATAAATATTTACGTTATAAATTTTCAATTATACCTTCAAATACCTCGAAACAAAGCTGAAACATAATAATTTTCATATAAATAAGATTACTTATTACCATAGAACAAATTTTATAAATACAGGATAAATAAAAATCGTAATAACTACATTTTAGTTCATGGGGTCTATTCACAAGACCCACCTTCTAAAAACTAGTCGGAACACCCAACTTTTTGGTATCTATGGATTGCTCATTTTACCGTCTAAATATTAAAGACTTCCCGTCCGCACCACATAGCTAAATCATCGATTTAAAATCGACTACTCAACCGATCCCCATATGGGGAGAGTAAAACGTGACGCTAACAGTACAGAGAACCCGATATGGGGACAGTAAGACGCTACGACTGCTGCGAATGTGATAAATGAACCCCATATGGGGAGAGTAAAGGCGAGAGGGTTAAAGAATTAAGACATAAGGTGCAACCCTCAGGGCCCCGCACACTTCCCCTACTGTAATCACTTAGAATGAATAAATAAAATTAATTTAAAAAAAGTAAAAACTGACGTCAAAACAAAAATGCACAAAGGAATATATTTTAGGTGAACACTTTCTTTTTTGAGTCGGTGTCAGCACTTTAACCATCTCAAGCATCAACTATCACAGCACCGACTCTAAAAAGAACTTTTTGGCCTAAACTTGATTCCTTTTCTTTAAAGGGTCAACATTATTTTTTAACTTTTTAAATTCGGATTTCACTTTTTTTAAAGTTATATAACAATCAAATCTTATTGCACCTTGTAACTTAGTGTAGTAAAGTATGGAAATATCAATCTTTCTGTCCTCATTTGTCTTACTTTCGGTTCTACGGCGCAACCAAACAATAAGTCCCATATTCCTAGCGCTTGCGATAAAACTCGTAGTTACAAAAACTTTCTGACCAACATGTTGTCGTGGCATTTATACGTGATCAAACAAATCCAAACATTCCTCACAAACGCGGGAAAAGCAAATTATCAACAGTATCGTTTCGTTATTTAAGAGATAAATATAATATAGGTACTGAGAGAATGTTATTATATTTACTAGCTTAAATTCGTTAAATATTTCTTACCAACACTTATGCCTAAAGGCACACCCTGTAATGGGATCAAAAATTTGAAATAAAGGTCCCTTAAAATTTTAATTTATTATGGTAAAAATAAATTTATTGTTATTTTCTAACAAAATAAATCTAAACAGAAATGTATTGCATGCAAACGTGTCCAGTCAAAAAACTTGCCATTGTAATTTACTACAACCAGTAAGCAATTTGATATACATTGATAAAGGTTTATAACTTTGAATTTCTATATTATCTCTATGTTAGAGCATTTTAGAGTATTCTAATCTGGGCGCATATTGCGATGTATTTTTTATAGGTAAGCGGCTCAGCTTTACTATCAAATTAGCAATTCATTTTGCAATTTCTCATGATATTTATAATTTTATAAAAATGGCAACATGAATATTATTATTCGTACTGTTGTAGTTTTATTATAATATTAGTATATTGATAATATTCGTTAACACTGAGTCGGAATTGAGCTGCCTAGGAATTAAACGGCTGAAGTTGAATTGCAACTCTCTTTGGTCAGGTAACTACATAAATACTCTGTAGAATGATTTATTAAAATGTTTGCTTCCATTATAGGTCACACGATGTATGTATTTAAGTACTTGTGGGAGATGCCCCGTCATAATTGTCGTCTGGTATTCGTAACACAAGGAAGAGAATTCCTTTCTTCGAAACCACGACAATTGATGTGTTCTCCGGCGCATATTTATAAATTTCTGAACCCTTTGCACTGTTACCCTTACTCTTTACCAGAGGCCTAATATTTATCTTTTACTCAAAAAAAAATTTAAATATTAATAAAGTGTTTAGCGAAATCAACACTTTAAGTTCTTACTATAAAAAATATCCATGAAGTCATACCAAATCTGTTGAGTAATCTTTATTCTATTCGTAATCCAAACTGTCTATCTACAACCTTATTATTTTACGCGCTACATTTAAGTGAAGGTTCACATAACTAGTATGCAAGAGCCGTTAAATTATAAAAAAAAACTCGAACCTTATTTAACCCACGCGTCCCCCGACGTATGCCAAGCCAAATTGGTTTTTCCTCTTTTTCCCTCTTTGACTTTTCCCAACAGTATTTACTCCATGCCACCTGCTTTATTATAGATCGTAGATTTTAAAGTTTACTGGTTGGCTCTCGCTAGTAATATGAAATATAATAATTGGTGTTGTATTCCATTTTCGAAACCGTCTGCTGATGTTCACTTGTTTTTTATTGTGTTGTGAACAATGCGATGTCGATGAAGTATATTGTTTTTTTATGAATTGTCTGGTATTTGACCGCATATTGGCTGTAGGTATAATGTTGCCGAGTGGGATTCATCATACCTGACAAGTAACAGCCTATTTTTTTCCTAACAATCTATGTTCAAGGAAAACTTTAGCTATTGAATGTACTTGTAAGTATCTTTTGTGTTCCTATTTTGTTACAAGTTAAGTCAGACATAAGGCCACCAAATAAGAATAACCAGAGTCTTTTGGTAAACACAAGAAACAGCTTAGCTAAGATACTTCTCCACATGCTTGATAAACAGAATAAATTGATCATTTCTAACAATGATTGAGAGCAAAGCATAATAGTTTCCCTTTCACTATTATTTTATTATATACAAAGCACTTAGACTAAAGTCAAATTTATTAGGTTAGCATTACAAACTAGACAGCTTTTGAACTGTTAACTGTAATCGAGCAAGTTTTTCATCGACTCGGCAAATACAATGTTAGCTTTTGCAGGAACTTTAAGCTTTCCACCGGGGCATTACAATATGTCTGAGGGATGAAATCCTACCAGGGAAAGTTGTCTTCAACTAAATACAGTAAAGAAAACCGTTATACATTAACATTTCAAATAATCGATGTTTCTTTATCATGATACCTATTTGTAATAAAAAATGTTACATAATATGAAACGAGTTACCAGTCTTTAAATATGAATATGGAAATTTAAGAACTTTTGTAATGTGCACTTGCAGGAGAATCTGCACCCACTAAAATTTATCCGCATGACCAAAGGTATGACTAGGAGAGAATTCTTTTAGCATTTACTTTTTGTACATTGTTATTTATGTATAAAAATACATACACATTTTAATATATATAATAATTTTGAAAATGATGCTTTTTCTTATCAAAGACCTTTTCATCAAAATGTTGATCATCAAAACTTAGACGTTGCACTGCATGAAGTCTTATACCTACTTACGGTCAAAATATTATTTCTCTTCATAAGGCGCCTGTACATGTACCGCCTGTCAAACTTAATGGGACAGAGCTTGTAAAAGTGTCGTCCTTCAAGTATCTCGGTCATGTGGTTACTGATGACTTGAAGGATGACAAAGACATTGAAAGGGAAAGGAGAGCGTTGGCAGTCCGCTGCAATATGTTGGCTCGCAGATTTGCACGTTGCAGTCCTGAAGTCAAAATAACTTTATTTAAGGCTTACTGCCAAACACTTTACACGTGCAGTCTGTGGGTCAGCTGTACGCGGGGAGCTCTCAATGCTCTCCGAGTACAATATAATAATGGTTTTAGGATGTTGTTGGGGCTTCCGCGATACTGCAGCGCGTCGGGGATGTTCGCGCTGTCACACACGGATGGTTTTCACACCGTGATGCGTAAGCGAATCGCATCCCTTCTGCGTGTGGTGCGGGGGAGCTCCAACACCATTCTTAAAACAATAAGTGCCAAGTCTGACTGTCCGATACTTCGGCACTTGGTATACACACACACACACATGTAGCCGGGTTGTCGCGTAGTCCAGGCAAATATTTAAGTTAAGTTTTAAGAAAACTATTATACTAACATAGCTTTAAGTTTCTTTCTGTTTTTGTTACTAACAATATATGGACAAATAGTCTGAAATAAACCAATTTTATTTTATTTTTATTTTATTTTTATTTTAATTTATTTTTTATAAGTCACACACAATTTCGTAAGATTTTTTCATAAAATCATCTGCCATTTTCGGTACATTGCTACAAGCAAGGTCGTTCGAAACCGCTTCCTTGATAAGAAAAATACAAAATATATTTGAAACAATAATCTTTGCAAATGAAGCCCAACGTTATCTAATTTTTCCTTGTGTTCGAACATTCTTCCAACGTTCGTGCATATATTGTCTTAATTAAATTTCGAAATCAAGAGACATGATTTGGGTCCAAACTCCCAAAATGAAACTGTTTGAGGGTAGATTTTGAATTAAATCAAACGTACATTGCTTTTATATGCAGATTAGTATGCCGAATACAGATACAAAAGATAAGTCTGAACTTTTATGGCACGATATTATGGAATTCACGATTTTGGTCGCGTTTTATAGGTTCTTGCGCCCTCATATGTTTAACTTACTTTGATAACTCAATCCAAACATGAATTTTAAGGTGTATGTACTCGAGACAATATATAATTGTAAGATTTAGGCATACATACAGTTTGCTTCAATCTTTAAAACGACGCAACGGAATTTGATGCCGTTTTATTTTAAATAAATGTAGTGATATAATAAAAAATTGTACAACACTGATAATTTTAAAAGTTTCAAAGTGAAGTCGTAAATATTTCTTTTTTTTGCGCTTACTCTGCAAACGGCTAAATCTTACGAGTACTATATGGATCAAACATTGTACCCGTGAAAAACTGGGGTGGGTTGCTAGTAAAATAATAATTTCCAATTGCTGAAATTATTTATATTCCTATTAACTTGATACAATTATTGTATTATGTTTTCCCTCAGTATATTTGTACAGTCCATGGCGTGCCCTTTGCAGTGGATTTACAAGTGAAGGATGAAGCACGCAATCCGCTCAGATGTTAGAAGTAAAACTCTGGTGACCGTGAACGTAGTAAAACGTTTATTGTAGGTGGATTTACAATGAGTAGGACAATGTTCAGATATTGTCCTAATTATTGTAAATTCACCTACAATAAACGTCTACGTAATGTACCGTCAGCGGTACAGCGTGGTTATGCGATACTCAATAATTATACACAAATTCGTTTCAAAGTTTTATTTGGCGACGGCCGTGACGCAAGGACCTAAATATGTTACGGTAAAACCGTACAATATTCCTGTTTCAGGAGATTCACTGTTTTAAATATTTACAGCTAAATTCAACAACAAATTTACTTCACGTTACTTTAGTATTTATTATTACATCTTGTTTAATGTGAAGAAGACAATAATTGTAATTATTGAAGTTGAAAACGTTGAGGCATTACTAAGAATCTATGTAGCGAGACTCTCAAAGCAAGGTTCTCAGTAAAAAGCCTTAGTTCACGAGTCCTTCAGTTGCGCAAGAAAGTAATTATTGAAACTGACTGTGTCTTCAAAATAAGGTAAAATGGACAACATACTTACAAAGAAATATATTATAGGACACGTATACTGTTGATGAATAGTATGAATTAGATAAAATATTATTTTATAATAATTATTATTATAAAATACATAAATATATGTATAAAGTTTATACATATATTTTATTTATGTATATATATTTATTGTATTTAGTAATTATTATTATTTAAATAACATAAAAACATTATAACTTTTATTTTCCGTAATTTAATTAAGCACTGCCGATAACCGCAAATATTACAATTCCAACACCTATAGGTTGGCTGGAAGAGATCTCTTTTAGGGATAAGCCCACCTTTTTTCACATTGTGACTTCATGTATTTCCTATACAACTTTTAAGTGCAATAAAGAATATAATATAAAAAATAATTTCATTAATAATTTTAGTATCAAATATTGTCAAAAGTTTGCTCACATGTACTCAATACTCAATACTTTATTTTTCCGTAATTTACAATAAAGGTGTTAGTATTAAGGCAAAGTGCAAACGATCATTGTGGACCCTTTCAGGCGCTGCAAAACGAGTGCTACAGAGAGAGGAAGCTTAACTATACAAATTAAGAAGAAAAAAAATATTATAAAAGAATCAATTCATAATATTCAGTACCTATTTCATTTTATAACTATACATCTAAGTATTCATTGATGCTATAATAGCACTTAGAAATAAGTAGTTGTTTAAGATTTTTGAGAAAAGTGTTGTTGTTTCGTTCTTGGGTTAAATAATCGGGTAATTTATTATATACTTTTATGTATATATTAAATGTGCTAGATGAAGTTATTTAAAGCCGGCAAGTCGGTTTTGTTAGTATGTTTTGGTTACGGAGAGGATATTGATTGCATGTGTATTTGCGTTTTGTGTAGAAATCGGGATAAAAGCGAAAATTTTTGCAAATTGTTAAAATGTGATAAATTCACAATTTTGTGTTTTAAAAAAAATGGTTACGACTTTCCGTTGGATAGATGTTGGCTAGAATGCGATAAGTTTCACCATAAGATAGTGCCATAACTGAGCCAGGCATAAGCATACGAATAATAGGTGACAATGGCAGTATCTAGGTCTGTCGTCTTCTTGGTCTCTCGGAGCGCATATGCGAAACTGGACAGTTTGGATATAAGTTTTAGTATATGAGATTTCCAGTTTATGTGGGATTTATATTTAAGCCTAGTAAATTGAATTCACTCACTTGCTCTATAGTGAAACTGTTAAACGTTAAACAAATGGATACCTAGTGGTTCCTTTTGATGCGGATTAAATGTATTAATTCAGTCTTTTTAAAATGTACTCGTTATCGTTTAGATAAGGCAGAATGCAGGCGCGCGCCTTAGTGGATTGCACTTTCTTTAACCTATACGAACTGACAAGCTGATATAAATTAAACCTTGAAAAATTTCCATCATACTGGCGTCAGACTCGTCAGTCCAGTCAGATACTCCGAAATGCTCTCCATTCGTAAGGTCCTGAGACTTAAAATAATGTTGAAACATAAACAGGGATAAAACATAGGCCGTCTGAATTGTTTACCATTCTGTATCGCATTACACGGCCTCCATTTTTGGAATTACATAAATTAGCATGAACATTCTATCTTTAATTTAATCCGCTCTCCTCAGCACTCAAGTCAAAATGTATTCAAAGATAGCAGGATCACCATGTAATTTGCGTCAAATGATAAACTGGAAATTCTTCCTATAGACAATCACAGGCAGACTTTTGTTCGTATGTTTAGAGCAGGCGCTCAAAGCGATGACAGTAGTGATTGCAATTCATGTAGTACCGTACTGAAGAGGCAAGTACATAGTCTGTCTCAAGCACACATTCATATACGCATATCACAATAGTCAACTTACAGGCCGTGTCGCATGAGAACTCCATACAAAGTTCGGGGACGTCCACACTCATATCGCTGTATAGCAAACAAAATATTATGCATCAGTAAACGTTGACTGGCAGTATGGCGGCTCTAACCGAAAACTACGTTTGACAACGTTGTTCATGTGTATGTGTGTGTGAGTGGGTATTTATCAATGTGTGTGTAACTTATGGCTAGAATAATTATTTCCGTAATATTATTGTTTTGTTTTAACTTAGCTAGATTTTGTCCCGTTGTTGTTATAATTTGTGTCCGTATATATTTTAAAAGATATTGAATACAGTTTGTGACCACTGTTATCTGCTTAAAACTACAAAAATTTTTAAACAACGGGCAGACAAAATCTAGCAAAGGTCTGCCAAAACATTGACACTATCGATATCATTATTAGTCCAGCCGTGCTCCTGACATTTTGATGGACTCATGGGATTCGTACTCGCTCTATCACATTTTAATTGGTTGTAAAAAACAAAACACGTAATGATTTCTTGAAGTAAACAAAAAATTCATTCCCAATAATGAATTACTATCACACGAGTTGATGGAGTTCAAAAGTGTAAATATTAAACAACAGGAAAAGATAAAATATCCAAAGCTTTACTTAAAACCTATAAACTATTTTTTTGCAAAGAGTCCTTTGATGAAAATAAACAAATTTATGGAAGCAATAGTATTATCGGGAAAAAAAACAGTATTCCCCACAAAAGTTTAATTGGCGCGCGGTCAAAATTTATTGAACAGCTATTTTTAACCGACTTCAAAAAGGAGGAGGTTATCAATTCGACTGTGTTCTTGTTTTGTATCTATGTAACCTCATATTGAGATATGTCGACTGATTCGAAAAAAAAAATCGCCTACTAGAGAGTTTACCTTCTAGTTGGTCCCATTTTTGCCAATTCGGGATTTGATTATGGGATCTTGGTGTAATCGAGGGAAACCCTCAAATTTTAAAGGCACATATCGCACGTCCTCTAAAAGACTGTCACAACACAAAAAAACGTGTTTCGAGAAAAAGCGGTTTAAAGTTTTTTTTTTACTTCACTAGTCAGTTAGACTATGTGCGTCATCACAAGGATCAGTTTTGGACGTTGAGACCAATGTATCTCGTCTAAGGAAATCATATTAGTAATCTGTATAAAATCCTTGTACGTTAGCGCTTAAATTATCTCGGTATAGCAATGCTGCACCGTTGTTATACATATAAATGTGAATAACACGCCATAAAGTGTTTTCAAGCAACATGCGACGCAAGACACCTTATAGAATGCTGTTGAGATTTCTAACTTGATGGCTTCACATTACTGTGGCGTAATAGATATTGCAAGATAAATTATTAGGTGATAGACGTGTGGTTTGTTAAGTGATCTTTTCTGGCCCTTTCCTTCAGCAACTTATGTTTACTGAATACACCAGTCCCTCATACGACCCTCATTCAGCCTGCAATGCTACAAATCCGATCCCACATATAAATGCCGCAAGTTCCCACAATTATACGGACAGGAAATTAAACACAGGCTTGACCGCGTTTTATAAACGGACAGAGAAGAATCCTTCTGTTTGAGGAATGCAGACTTGATTGAATTTGAACTCTTTGCCCGAAAACTGGAATCGAATTAAAAGATCGTAGCGGTGTTGACTGGCAAACGATCGGGGCGACGATTACTTTGTTTTTTTCACGAATAGCTATTAAAAATTCAACGCCAGGTTGAGTACTAACGAATAATATAAATATTGATGTAGCACATTCAAAATAGTGATTTTTTATTTCCACTTAGATAAACTTTGACGACGCGTTTGGTGTATTGATTAGAGCCTGACTATTACGCCGGCCGTCGCGGGTTCGAATCCCGCAAGGGGCAAATATTTGTGTGATGGGCACGAACATTTTGTACCTGAGTCATGGATGTTTAATATGTATTTAGGTATTTCTGGGAGACGCTCCCGTCATAATCATTGTCTGGTATTAGTTACACAAGGACGATTTTTTTTTACTTCGAAACCACGACCATTGGTGTGTTGTCTGGCGCAAATTTATTTATTTTAACTGACAAAAACGTGAGTAGAGATAGTAAATAACAAAAATATGCCAAGCATTACTTACTGATTACAGTCAGACATGCATTGATTACATTTATAATTGTTGCTGTACAGATTAGACGGACAAGACATCAAATAATCATGATGTGGTTTTGTTGTTGGAAAAAAAGATAATTTTAATATTGCATTTCACCATTAATATGTCGGCGATTTACGATGCGTGTGTTTGATGGCGCAGTGAATTGCCACCTACGGTGAGTCGCCTCACCTTCGCGATATCAAACACACAATGCTAAGGATCTTGGTGTAATCGAGGGAAACCCTCAAATTTTAAAGGCACGTAGTGTTATTTTACTAGAATCGTAATGTTGAAGTGTTATTACGTGACTATCAGAGTCAACATCTTGTGGACCAGAGCTGATGGTGGAAGTCCTTAACGCTTAGGAGTTCAGTTATTATAATGACAGAACTTATGATAGGTAATTTGTAGTTTCTTAAAGAAGAGAGTCATAAGGTGCAACTCCCCTACCTCCTCCCCCTCCTGTGATCACTAAATGTACAGAAATAAAATTAACTTTTAAAAAAGTGAAAACCGACTTCAAAACCAAAATGCTTTAAAAAATCTTATATAAACTTTTGACCCTTGAATAGAAAGGAAGCCATTTCCGGTACCATCACTTTGACCATCAAGCATCAACTATCGAGCATCGACTCCAAAAAGAAATTGTTTGCCTAAAACCGACTTCAAAACCAAAATGCACTAAAAAGTCTTAAATAAACTCTTCACCATTGAAAGAAAAGGAATCCGTTTTAGGCAAACAATTTCTTTTTGGAGTCGGTGCTGTGATAGTTGGTGCATTTTGGTTTTGAAGTCGGTTTTTCCTTTTTTTTAAAAGTTTATTTTATTTCTTCATTTTAAGTGATTACATAAGAGGCGTGGGGGGGGGGGAGTTGCACCTTATGATTCTACTTTTTAAGAAGCTACAAATTACCTATCATAAGTTCCGTCATTATAATTACTGAACTCCTAAGCGTTAAGGAGTTTCACCATCAGCTGATCAGCTCAGCCCTACAAGATGTTGAGTATCAGACGTAACAACATGTCAACATTAAGTTTCTACTAAAGAAACACCATACGTGCCTTTAAAATATGAGGGAATAGAATAAAGAAATATGTTAATTCATAATGACTTGTATTAGTAATAGAGCTGATTTCTATGTTTATTATAATTGTGTTTTCATTTTAATACTTAAAGAAAGAAAACGCTTTATAACACTTTCAATAAGGATTGAGCTCTGCAAAAGACTCCAAGCTTCATACAAACGAGGGGAGCTCCTAAAAAGGCTCGAACACTAAAAAAGACTTTCGAGTCGTCGAGCTTTATACAAACGAGGCGAGCCCTGTAAACGTCTCTGAGCTCTCGGCAAAAAGACTCGGAAGCCTCAAGCCTTGTACATCACTAGTTAGACCCCTTAGAACTGAAAGAACAGCACGGTTCAACATCACGACCCAAGCAATGAACAGATTTAATTTGGCATAGATGCAGTCGCGCGTTAGCATTGATGCAGAAGCCTGACTGCATCGATACAAACGCTCGTTAGTATCAATGCAGTCGCCAAACTACAGTATATAATTTGTAAATTTCCAGTTTCGGCGTCGCGATTGCATCGATCTCGAAAAATCTTTAAAAAAAATGTTTCAAAAATTCTTCTTAAGCAACAAATACACGAAAACACCATTTTTTTTCTAAACATTGTCTACGCAATATGTCAAAAAAAGGTTTTAGACTACGCCCCGCAGGCGCGGTAGTCTCGAGTACTCTAGGAACTTGTCGAAAGTCAGATGGCACTCGCACAACGCTGAGACAAAACATGTATTCGTAGGTTATTGGTATTTTTTAATATTCATATTATGAGCCCATAGTGTCCCACTGCAGGGCATAGGCCTTGCGACCCATTTTCCACTCTCTTCAATTTTGGGCAACTGCCTTCCAGTTCATGTTAAATGAGTCTAACTTGTGACGCCATCTTTTTCTGGGTCAACCACATTGCCGTCTTCCACAAGGGTATCCACTTGGTACAAATATTGGCTTAAAGGTAAATACTTTAAAAAAAATCTCTTATTTTTACGATTTATTAAAGACAAGTAGTCCCGATTAAACTTATCGACTGCTTCAGACTGTGGCTGGTATGTTTGGGCAAACATTTGCTCAACGTTCTACTTCTCAATCTCTATTCGCTTAGGGAAAGAATGTTCTCGAGTTCGATCTAAGCAATCGCTGTAACAATTTGCTAGAACTGGAACGATGCCCTTGGTGAGAATCCTTTGAAGTGTGGTAAAGCAAACTCCGTAGATTTTAAGAACAAGAAATGGACGCGAATCATGTTTATATATAATATAAAAGAAAATTCTCAGTTTATCCGGTATTATCTCCCGTTTAGTTGAACAAATTCTTATGCGGTTTTCAGAATTAGTAACAGTTTCCTTCTTCGTAAGCTGTAGATATTATAAGTGTACAACGAAACGAAAACAGCTAGAGAAATAAAATAAAAAAATATTTTATAGTAAAAAATTGATTGTAACATGCCAGGGGAGCTGTTTTCGAATTCGCTTGAATGCGTATGTTTTTCTTCCCAAAACTTATTAAAACTTAATGGAAATAACTCGACATATAGCCGATACTACTCATAACATTTAATGATCTTTTTAAAATCCATCCCATGTGGAATAATTCTAATTTTCATTGGAAAATTTGACATTATTAAATGAATATCACACGCTAACTTAATGCGACTGATTCAAAAGTAGGAGCCCAATGGTACAGTGGTCAGCACATCAGGTTACCCATTTTTGTTGCAAACTAGCTCCTATTACAAGTGAATAAGATATCGCTGTGTTTACCATGACGTGTTGTTGTCCGTACATCGATACAAAAAAGCGGAATGTGTAATTATATGTGCGGTTTAGTATTGTAAGCAGTGAAATTGTCACAGATATACTTAGTTAATTTCAAAATTTAATATTAATGTGGATAAAATGCCCTGCACTAAAAAATAACTAAATAAAATAAAAAAAAATAAGTAAGTACAAAATAACTAACTCATTTCAAGTACTTGCTCCATAAACAAAGTGTTCCCATTTTTCTATAAACATCTGCAACAGCTGCAGTACACTTATAATATCTTGATTGATCCTTTCATAACAGTGTTAATCTTCACAAACAAGCGAGCGAGAAAAATATGAGCAAAATAAATTAATTTTACAAATTCGAAGCGAGGTGAGGCGCCCGCGACGGTGCTGCCAGTGATAAATCAAATAAACGCGAACATTATCCGAAAATATCGCTTCACTTGCGTACTTTAAAATGCAATTGATATTTCTGCGCGTGACCGTGTAAACGGTCTTTAACACGTTTGCTGCGGGGCCAAAATTGGCGTTTTTTTATATGGTGCGTTAACTGGCCGATCGGCCTGGCGCTTAGACTCTTCGCCGCGGCGGTATGAGGCTTATTGACCTGGTAACGTATCGACCGATATAAATGGCTATAACTAAACGAAAACGTAAAAAAAAATATACCTACCTATCAATATCGATAGTCGACAATTTGGTGGTAATAGTTCTGGCTTCGCCCGGGGTTCCTACTATTTACGTGAGAGATATATGCCAAAGTATATGTAAGGTCTTATAACCCGAAACCGCACCGAATTATAGGTTTATTTCAGGAAGTATTAGTGTTGGGAAAAAGGTTATCGACATAATATTTTTAAATATAATTTATAAAAAAGGAAGAAAGTTTTATAATAAAAGCATACAACGCAGCAAATATTACTTCTTGCACCCTACCCAGAAAAGAGTTTTTCATTCTTTCAGATGAATTACACGTTCATTATTTTTGAAACTATTTTGCCTGAACACCTGTCTCCACTTTGATTTGTCTGTATCAGAACATTCACTTTCAAGGTTTCTATCTTGCTGATATGATAGTTCCAGCATTTTTCTACATCTTTTATTTGGCCGAGACACATTAAACAATCAAACTTCAATAAATCCATGAAAACACGTATAAACACTCGAATAATAAATACACTATCGTATTAACGTCCGTTACCGCTAATTATGATACAACACTGATCCTAAGTAAACAATTCAATTACCTACAATAGTGCGGGAAGGGGTGTAATGACCTTATATTCTATGACGGGCCTTTCGGCCCGATACCCGCAAGGGATCGAAAAAAAAATCATTAAGTGCGGTATCAGGCCGAAAGGCCTTGGCAAAATTTTCTTGCATTTTTGAGTAGCCCTTAAAATTCTAAACTCAAACCTATACTTGTCTCTTTTTTACATACAGAAATGCTCCTTACACAGCCGCCGCACCAGGGGAAGTTCACTGTTTCTCGCCTCCGCACCGAGTGGGAGTTCATGCATCGGGTTTTTAAGCCTTATATCGCAGCGAACGTGTTAAATCTTGATTGTTAAGCTCATAATATTGACTGCCTTGGATTACATTAAAAAAACTTTCGTCCGATTTGTGTTAAGTGACTGCAGTAGTTTAGACGCTCACGGATCATAAACAAAAGCATAACAAAAGACTTTTGATAAACACATCCGTGATGAATTACGAATAGGTACTTTGGAGAGTAACGAGCATAATACGATGATGACAATAGATTATTTTTCCTAGTTTTGGAATTTCGATTGAGATAAGTGGATTGCTCAAATAAGTTTTCTTTAAAAAAAGGAAGTAATTTAAGGTGTCGCGGCATAGTTATTATTCAATATGTATCTAAACTTAACATAAGCACGGTTCTAATTTATGTTTTGATTACTTTATAAGTATTAAATTGTTTTTTTTTCATTATTATTACTTTGCGCTAAATCCCCACTAAGCGACACCGGCGCAGGTAGCCACACGAAACGTTACCGCGTTGAGTATTAGTTGAGTCAAATGTAGGTTGCACCGTCCGCCCTTCCTCAGTACTTACGCATGCGGCACAGCTAATGCAATTGCTATTATCCAACACACCGAGGAACACAATAAAAATAATCACCTGTCAAATATACTACCGTTTTTACCTATATATATAATATTATCTCTTCCAATTAGGCTTTTTGTTTTATTCTCCAACAAATTAAACAATGTGTTGCTCTGTCTGTAATAACAAAGTTTTTATTTAGAAAATCTTACTTTATCATACTCATCATAAAACAAAGAAAACACAAATTACATTGTAATAACATTAAAACATTACCTGTAATAACAAAGAAACGACATTTAAAGTTAATTTGTCGATCTTTTTGTACACAATAATTATTTCTTGTTTGAAATTATACAATGACAAATTCTGCATTTTCTGACAGTCATCGTACAGATTATGCAGAAGCAAAAATATTATTTTGAACTAAATGAATGACAGCTAACGCCATCTATTCAGTAACCTAAATAATAGTACTAAACTCCATCAACGAAAAGCACGGCATAATTATAAATACCTTAAGGGATACCTTACTAGGTATTCCTTACATCTCCCCCCCTAGGGTAGAAAAGTTCTCTGGAGTTGATCTCCTATCTCCACTTCTTCATCCGTATCTTCGTTTTCTCTTGATATGGGCATAACAACAGGAATAAGTTTTGTAATATGGAATAGATTTGATTCTATTTTCTTGTGGCCTGTATTTATTCTGTATATTGATTGTGATATTTTTTCTTCGATTTTAAACGGACCAATCCTTAACTCATCTAATTTCTTTCTATTTAATTTATGACCATTTTCAACATATACCATATCTCCTGCTTTAAAATTGTGTTGTTTTCTGTTTTTATCAACTATCCTTTTATTATATTCATGTGATTTAATTGTTCTTTTTAAAGCAATATCTCTGTCTCTATTCCAGTTATCTACTTCTAGTTCCAGTTTAAGTTCATCTGGTATAAATGAAACATCAGTACCATCCAATAAGTATCTTGGCGCAAAGCCTGTTACTGAGTGTTCTGTGTTATTATACCTTTCAATACAATTATGAGCAATAGTCGTCCATGCCGTAGTATTTGGTTTTTCATTTATCTTGCATCTAATTTTATTAACAAGTGTTTGGTTTACTCTTTCATTGAGTCCATTAGAAAACGGCGAATTTACTGCAGTAAAAATTAGGGGGATTGATTTTTCTCTTAAAAAATCTTTAAATTCTTTTGAGTTGATTCCCGGGTATTGGTCGGTAAGAACCATGCCAATTTCATTACAATTTGGTACATTTTCTATGAGTTTAATAAAGTCCCTTGCACTCTGTGTTTTTGAGGTAACTATAAACGCATATCTAGTGAAATGATCGACTAAAAGGTGCAAATATTTTTTAGTAGATCGAGAGCCACCGAATCCTCCAATTGTATCTATTGAGACTATCTCAAATGGTTTTGTGGCGGGACCTAAATGCGACATTAAACCATATTTAGCTTGTCCTCTCGTCTTATTTTTTATACATACCTCACATCGTTTGCATAGATCATTAATGTTTTTCGATAAATTCTTCGCCATATAAAATTTTCTTATTTTATTTTGCATTTGTTTTATACCTATATGACACATATTTTCATGTATTAGTTTTATAAAATCTATACTAAATTCCTCCGATAGTATAATTTTATTCTTCTTTTTCAATGTTTTATAATATATATTATTACTATATGTTACATTTTTATATCTTTGAATATCTTTATTGTTTTCTTGATCTTTTATTATGTCTTCTAATGTAATCAAATTGATTACTTGTAATTGTTCATGTAAATCATTATTCGCTTCTAAAACAGGGTTTCTACTTAAACAATCTGCTTCTAAGTTGTCTTTTCCGGGTGCATACTTTATTGTAAAGTCATATTGTGATAAATAATAGGATAATTCTCCTAATTCTTCATCTGTTCTCGATTTAATGTTTAAATTCTCCAATGGTTTATGGTCAGAATATACTGTGAAATGTTTTCCTATTAGCCAATATTGCCAATATCGTATTGCTTCTTTAATTGCTAAGCATTCTAAATATATAGCTTTTTTTTTCTTTTGTAAATCATTTAGCTTCTTTGAAAAATATGCTACAGGTTTTTCTCTCCCGTTTGGTTGCATTTGCTTTAGCACAGCTCCAATACCTTCCATTGATGCATCAGTATAAATTGTAATTGGCAAATCTCGATCATATATTTCTAAGATTGGTTGTGAACATAGCAGTAGTTTTATCTTTTCAAAAGCTTCTTGACATTGTGTTGACCAAACAAACCTTTGATTTTTCCTTAGTAAGTTATGTAGTGGTTCTAAAATTGTCGAAATATTAGGTATGTATTCCCGGTAAAAATTGATTTTTCCTAAAAGTTGTCGTATATTTTTTTGATTTTTTGGTGTTGGGAAATCCCGTATAGAAGTCAAGTTATCTCTCACTGGTCTGACTGTATTATCTTGTATTATGTGTCCGAGATATTTAACTGAATTGGTAGCAAATCGACATTTTGTGAATTTTAATCGAAAACCTTCTTTTTCTATTGCCTCTAAAAGCTGTGATAAATGGCTAATATGGGCATCATATGACTTTGAAAATACTAATATGTCATCAATGAAATTGACAGCAAAATCTGTCAATTTGTGCTTTCTCAGTATATTACTTAGTATTCTTTGAAATATAGCTGGAGAAGTTTTCAAACCAAAGGGTAAGCATGTCCATTGGTAGTGGCCTTCCTGTGTAACAAAAGCAGTCTTCTTTCTATCTTCTACTCGTAGCGGAATAGACCAGAACGCAGAGTTAATATCTAATGATGAAAAGTACTTACAGTTTCTAGTTTTTGTTACTAAGTCTTCAATTATTGGAAAAGGTTGAGCCTGAGGTACCACAATTTTATTTAGATCTCTGAAATCTATACACAATCTTGTCCTTTTATTGTCTTCTTTTTTGAAAGCCAAGGTTACCGGTGCTGCAAATGGACTGTATGATTCTTCTATAAGATTTCTCTCCAGTAATTTACTAACTTGTTTTTCTATCTCTAATTTATCCTCTATTGAACATCTATAAGGTCTTTTACTACAGTATTTGTCCACAAGTAGATCAATTCGAGCTTCATAATCTTTTACTGTTCCAATATCATACTTGTCCCTTGCGAAACTAGACTTATACTTATCAATAAGTGCATTTATTTCATATTGTTGTTGACCATTTAAATGTTCTAAATCCATTATGAATTCTTCCTCTTTTACATGCTCGTTAAAATTAATAAAATGCAAGATTTCTTCATCTTCTCTTTCATTACATTTGGTTTTAACTTGTTGTTCTTTAGTATAGTGTTTTTTTAATGTCTGCTCAATTTCTAAGTTTTCATTCTGGATCAAATTAAATTCTTTTATGATATCAAGTCCAATTAGAAAATCATACCTGAATTCTTCTCCATCTATTATGTAAACATCAATATACTTTTCTATGTTTAATATCTTTATCTTTATTGTTGTAAAACCATTTGTCTTCTTTACACCATTAATTGTTACCAAATTTGTATTTTTATATCCTTTGTTTTCTTCATTCTTCAGTCTTACCAATTTTGAATTTATCAGAGATACATTAGATCCTGAATCATATATACCAAATATGTCAATTTTTTCTTCTAATGTTAGTTTAACTTTAATTAATGGTGTAATTACTCGTTTTTTGGCTCATTTTCACTCAGTTCAACATCTAATACTGTATTGTTTACATGTTTACTAAAGTATCTCTTGTTTTCATTATCATCAGTCTGTTTAAACCAGCATTTATCTTCTGGGTGGAAACGACTACCTTTATTTAATTTTTCACATATTTTGCAAGGCTTGTTTTTATCAATTTTTATTTTACTGTCTACTGTGTTTCTTTTAAATGTATTAAAGTTATTTTTATTGAATGATTGTTCATGTTTACCAATTTCATTAAAAAGCCCAGCAGTTGATGCTATCGATTCTTTGTCTATTTTGTAAATTATATAATCTGGTAAACCCATAACAATAAGGTTAGTCAGTGTCTGTATGTCAATCTTTTTATTGACTTCTAATAATAGTCTTTCTTTTTTTGTGGCATATTCCAGTAATGAACCTCCTTGAAACTTAAATGTAAATGCATATTTAACTTGTGACCAACCTTTGTTTCCATATGTTTCACAAAAGTTTGTTTTCCAAATTGTCCATTCTGAATTTACAGTACATTTTATTAACATACTAGTGTACCAATCTAGGCATTGTCTTTCTAGTAAGTGCTTTAATATTTCAATTTTTTCCTCATCCTTATATATCTCGTAACGTGTACATTCATTCTCAAATTCACCGATCCATTGGTTAACATTTGATGTTTTGCCTGAAAATTTCTCGAGTAAAAATCTTTCAGCAATTTTTCCTAAATTTTTTATATCCATTGTACCACTTTTAGTATTATTAGCAGTAAGCTCAGCTTCAGTTGTGATTTCATCCAGATATTGATCGCCAAATTGTAAATTCTCACCTTCGTCTAGGTAAATTTTCTTTAAATCCTCCGTAAGAGGTATCCACAATTTACGTGTCTGATGCCTTTTTTTCAATGAATTCTTGACTTTGGTGTATGTATCCATTGACGTTATGGTGGTGTGTTTAATTGCGGGTTTTATCTCATCAGGTATATCATATATGCGTCCATCTGGTGTCTCAATTGACGTTATACAAATGACATTTGTTTTGCCATCTGATGCTGCCAATACTGCAAACGTGAACTTCAACTTGTCCATTTTCTATACTAGAAATGTCGTTTTATAATATTATCTCTTCCAATTAGGCTTTTTGTTTTATTCTCCAACAAATTAAACAATGTGTTGCTCTGTCTGTAATAACAAAGTTTTTATTTAGAAAATCTTACTTTATCATACTCATCATAAAACAAAGAAAACACAAATTACATTGTAATAACATTAAAACATTACCTGTAATAACAAAGAAACGACATTTAAAGTTAATTTGTCGATCTTTTTGTACACAATAATTATTTCTTGTTTGAAATTATACAATGACAAATTCTGCATTTTCTGACAGTCATCGTACAGATTATGCAGAAGCAAAAATATTATTTTGAACTAAATGAATGACAGCTAACGCCATCTATTCAGTAACCTAAATAATAGTACTAAACTCCATCAACGAAAAGCACGGCATAATTATAAATACCTTAAGGGATACCTTACTAGGTATTCCTTACATATATTTGGCACAGGCTTGACGGGCGAAGACAGGGAGACAGGGAGTTCGCATTCACGAAGACACAATGCATTATATTTTCTCTCGACGGTAGATTACGGTGAAAAACGAAAATTTATGAGTACAATCTTAATTAGAGTGGCGGTTTTGAAACCGCACGCATGGCGCAGGAGCGTTTTCGCTTATTACGGATCTCTTCAAAGGTTCTCAATGCCGTAATTGCTTCGTATGGGACATAATAACAGGCAAGATAGGAAGCCAAATAATTTAAATAATAATAAATATCCTTTGGACGTTCCCACACATCGCCATCTAGTCCCAAAGTAAGGTCAAGGAAATATGTGATACATCCAGTCTGTGCACCGCTTCAAATCATCTTTTTGAGTAACGTTTTTTGAGAGTCCTAATACTAGTGTTAAATAAGTCTGGCTCGAGGTCATCGGCTATAACATCAAACGCATTGGGACCCCTTATGAAAAAAGAGTTCTGCCTATATTTCGTGGCACTGCATATATTATGTGAATTTAATTGTTGAAAGCTGTAAGTATCACAATAATAATGGTATTAGAGGTATACTTCCGTATCTTTGATATTGAATCTAATTAAAATTAACAAATGAAAAGTATTTGGATACAATTACTTTTTGTGATTTTTCATAACTAAAGTTCTTAATTTCTTAACATGTTCAGGGAATGTGTATTTATCTTTAGTGGATTTTCCATAGACGCTGCTAATGCTGTTTCCTTATTTCTAACAAGTCCCAAACATTATAATGGAATTAAAGTTGTATTCCGATGCCAAATACCACATTTTCCTATCTTGGAAAAATGCAATTTTTTTTAAAGCTTCCATCGTTACGCCCTATGTGACCTGGATCCGAACAATGGGAGCCAAACAGTTTTATCGAGCAACTTCATTTTACGACAGGCAAATATATAAAGCTATAATTTGGACGGTTTTAGATTACATAATGTACTGACTGATAGAGGCTTCTGTAGTTAATTATTGTTAACTTTGGCATCCGCCCCAGTTTTGTGCGGATACTATTGATTTTTAAAGTTATATAAAATGAACTGCATCGGTAGAATTATTTATTAGACCATAAAAAATAAGACAATCATCAAAATCATACAAAAAACACACTCACATGTGAACTTTTTTTCATTTACTTGACAAAATAAGAAAGGAATTTGAAGTAGGTGTTTCAATGAAAAAATTAAAATCTTGAATTATCATTAGAAATTCATAGAATCTATCTATACAATTTAATGCATTCCAAAATTCTTAATAACTTTCAAAGGAAGCACGAAGGAAATCTAGTAGGTGTTTGAAGGTTGCACAAATTTGACAGAGAAAGTAATATGTACCGGAGAAGTACCTAAGTAAGTACACATGTTATAAATATGCGAGATGTATTTTCCCTCTGAATATGTCATAGAAATGTAGGAGCTATCATATAGTTATATTCTGAATACTCAATCATTTTGAAAGTTATAGTTGAGAGAAAGGCATGTGATGCCAAAGGCAAAGGGATGTTTTTGTGTGTACGTACAATTTAATGGATTTAATGAGTTGTAAAGTATGTTTTTAGACAAGAGATACCCATCGGGTTCTAATTGACCTTTTGTCTGTAGACCACTTAAATTGTTTATTATGTTGTTGTTGAATTCTTCAATAATCCCTAGATTTTGTTCCCTAACGAGGCGCCGTAATGGAGGGTGGCGGCTCTCGTAAATAACTGAATAACACTCAACCGCTAAATACCAGCGTTTTAGGGCTGAGGAAACTATTTTCGGATTACTCGTGACAAGTCGAGATTTTGCTGACGTCCCTTAATTTTTTTACACTTGTAATTTACAGTTACTCGAATGCAAGTCCCGTATGGCAATGCGAAAGCTAACCAGGAGAGTCAAGCTAAAAATATTCCGGTCCAATGACAAAACCGTGTTGCTGTATGTTTGTGAGACGTGGAGGGTCACAAAAGACATCTCGCATCAGCTCCAGCATTATTAGCCGATGTCTGCGCTTTATACTCGGTTTCTTCAAAGGGACCCTGAACACATACCGAGGTAAGCCCTAGACTGGAATCCGGAAGGAAAGCGGAAGAAAAACGTAAACGTGGCCGCCCAAAGCAGACATGGTGGCGGTCAATTAAACTGACCAAGACAAAAATCAAACAAGACTTGGAGTGAAATAAAGTGCGGAGCTCAAGACCGAAAGGGATGACGGCGCACTGTGGACGCTTTCTGTCCCATCTAGGGGTTACAAGACTTATGAATGAAGTCAAGAACACAACGAGTATTTTACCAACTAGTCACAGAAAGCGAATTACAGATTTAAACTCCAATATCAATAAATTATGTGTCGGAACGACACATTTTGTGTCTATGAAATTGTCAAATTACAAAACGAGACAAATAATTGCAAAGACTTCGCGTATTGGTGATATGACTTAAAAGTCTATAGATTTCTATAGACTTTTAAGTCATATAACCTATAGAAATCTATAGATTGTTAAGTCATATAACCTACACGCGAAGGTGTATGCAATTTATGTGACACTATACGAAATTGCAGATGACGAGCGGAAATCCGTAGAAATCTAGCACTCGACTCGAAACGAGTGATTCAAGAATAGACTCATGCCCTTCGTACTAGGATACCCGTACGAGGAATTAAGGGTGCCCATACCGCGGTCGAGTGGCGACTTTTATAGTTGGGACATTAATGGTAACGCGTGCCCAAACTTTAAGAATTCGGGTGCCGGTTGATTACAGTTTAATTGTTTTGGCACATTTGAAACTATTGTATTTTTAATGGCCTTTTCGTGTTTTATTAATATAAGTTCTATGCATGTACACCTACTACGCTATGGTCCGATTAACGCTGAGTTTAAAAAAATACAAAGTTTCGTAACCAAATTAAGAAATCTCAGCATTTGAATAGAGAGATCGCTGACAGAGGTTTAAAGGACTTCGTTATTCGTGCAAGCATTGGCTACCGAAACGTTATAAAAACATATTTACCGAGTATCCAAAACAAAATGTGACGTAATGATTGCAGTATAACCAAAATGACTGTGACCTTATTTATGAATAACACCTACATTTACTTAGTTACCCCCATTTAAGGCTCATGCAATATCAAACGAGAACAATCCTTTACTGTGCAGCAGTTTCCTGGTCATCTTGCTCAAAATTCAATTTGCAAGACTGCAATCTCTTTAAACAAAACCGCTGCACTTTTATTGCGTTGCAAGCCTCAAGCGAGACTAAGCTGTGTAATTAATCAAAGGAAACTTGCCTTATTGACAAAGCACCATTTTTCGAGCGAGTTGAGCGAGCTAAGCGAAACTGAAAGCCAATTAGAGCTGTGTAGGTTACAAGATTTTCAAAATGCAAATTATTTTTAAACTGGCATAGGCGTTTTAAGAATCAGGAAAGAGAACAATGGTGACTGGTCACCCTTTTATTTAAAAATTCAAAAAATAATCACGAAGGCTACGATGCACCATAACAATACCAGGGTTGGAAGTATCGATATAGTTTTCCCATAGAACAGTCAAGTGACGCTCGAAAAACACTGAGACAAAATTGGTGTTTTTGGGAAGAAGATTTATACGCGAAAAATGACGAAACAATTTACAATGTATTGAAGAATAGCTAGGTAAGTTTTTGATGCATCAGAAGGAAAATATTGTCAAAAAATTACATTACTTGTGCCTCAGACTTCGACCGCTGCAAGTATATTTTTTAACACTCTTCCCATACATAGACTCCCATTACAAAACTATCTCCAAACCTCATATTTTAAGGGGACCGAAGTCGAACAACTCAATAGTTTCACTTGCCTCGGTGGCATTTTAAAGCGACGGCTACGCCAGAGGTCCCGGGTTCGATCCCCGGGTCGAAATGGCCAAAATGTGTACCCGTTGTAATGTGTTTATCTATCCAGAAATTCTCAGGGCAGCCCGGAGTTTGGTAATTGCTGGTGTTTCACTCCCGTGCCTCGGAAAGCACGTTAAGCCGTTAAAAGTCATAAAAGTCATTTATTTATGCAAATAGGGCACTTTTACACGTCCCAATATAAACCCTACCACAGCTTGGGGACAATTGTGGGCTAGTGCTGAGAAGAAGCTGCGCAAGAAACTCAGTCACTATTGTCAATGCATCTTTTTAAAAGGTTTACAATGTTTGTAGTGATCATGCAAGTCCATACATTATTATCTTTTAAATAATCATCTACTTTATAATACCTTTTCGTCATAAGGGTTTCTTTAATAACAATTTTAAATTAATTAACTGGTAAGTTTACAATGTGTTCTGGTAGTTTTATGAAAAATTTTATACCTTTCCCCATGAAAGAATTACCAACCTTTCGAAGCCTGAATTGTGGAAAAGCAAGCCTATCCTTATTCCTAGTATTATATTTTTGTATATCACTGTTTTTCGTGAATAAATGTAATTTTTTCCTTACATACATTAAATTTTCGTAAATACACTGAGATGCTAGAGTTAATATTCTAATTTCTTTAAACACCTCTCGTAAGGTTTAAGATTATAAATAGCTCGCACGGCTCTTTTTTGTAACACAAAGATTGTTTCTACATCAGCAGCCGCGCCCCACAGTAAAATACCGTAGGACATCAAGCTTTGGAAATAACTAAAATAAACTAACCTAGCTGTTTCTACATCAGTCAAACGTCTAATCTTCCTTACAGCAAAAGCAGCTGAGCTTAGTTTCCCTGACAAGGCCTCTAATAAGGACCCCATTGTAGTTTGGAGTCTAATGTGATTCCCAAGAATGTTGTGGAGTCAATAGTATCAAGCGGTTTGTCTTTTATCTTAACCTTAGTTGATGCCTGTCGGACATTAGGCATCGTAAACTTTACACATTTAGTTCTACTTCTATTAAGAAGGAGATTGTTAATAGTGAACTAATGTAATACTTGTGAAAGAGTATTATTTACATCCGTTGGTCCTGCGCCTGATCTCTCTCCGGTCGTGTCAGTTTGCTGTCCCATCGGGCTCTGAGAGTGAGAGGAATAGAGAGTGCACCTGTGTTTGTGCACACACTTGTGCACTATAATATGTCCCGCGCAGTCGCTGTGACTGGCAACCGCAGTCGAAATCGGCTAGGGAGGACTTTTAACATTATAGTTTCACCATGATTGTTTGTCCGTCCGGAGTCCAGCAAAGAGACTTTAAGACATAGAAAACTATAATTTGGCATGGGACAGTATTCTAAATTAAGCACCAAAGTGTTTTTTTTTCTTTTAATCTTATGTAAGTAACGTGGAGATGTTGTTTTTCTTTTGCCTAACCCATCATGTGAATCTTGAATAAGTCTCTTAAAATAACCATAAGTTTACTCACATAATTTTTCGATAAAGTGGCATGTTTCTATAACATCCAGTTTTAAACGTCTCATTTTTGATGGAAAAAAATAAAAAAAAATATTTTTTCAGGCCACTCAGTCCATATAAATGTAGTAAGTAACAAAACCTAGCCTAGGGTTACAAACGGACAAAATGCGAACAAATGCGCCATTCACTATATATACGAGTAGAGTCCAATCTCTCCACCCTCTTCCAACTAAAAGGTACCCTACTACCTTTTAGTACCAGATACGTAAAAAAATATTAATTTTCTCTACATTTTTTTTGCCTCCAAAATGCGTTCAGATATGAAACTGAAAGTGTAGTATTTTTTTTTCTTTGAGCTGAAAATAAATCAAAATTTTGAGACATCGCCATTAAAAGGTATAACCGTTTTTATTTCAGATATTTTATTAATTCAAGGGACCTTGCAAGGCAATCGTAAACATATTGTACAGTACATATTATTAGGGAAATAAATGTGCTATAGTGGATGATACGGATAACGGAACCCTTCGTGCGCGAGTCCGACTCGCACTTGACCGGTATTTGTGTGTAGTTTGACAGCTATTTGACGTTTCTTGTAGCTGTAGTTGTAGTAAAAGTAAAATGGTGCACTGAGCTTAAAATATCAACAGCATTATCATAATCTATTGGTGTCGTGCATAAATTTTAATATAAATATTGGACACCAATAACATACTCGTATATTGTTCTGATCCCAAAGTAAGTAGCCAATGCACTTTTGATATGGAAATCAGACATAACGGTGGTACCACAACACCCAGACCCGAGACAATATAGAAAATTATGATTTCTACATTGACCCGATCGGGAATCGAACCCGGGACCTCTGAGCGGCGACGCCTCTAAACCCAGCTTAACTACTACACCATTGAGGTCGTCAAAAACATAATACTGATCACTTGTTTGTTTAAACACGCATAGAAAGTATGCGTATTTAAATGAAAAATTCTTGAAACTGACTTAAACGCGCATGCACAACATAGAAAATATTTTTTGACGTCACTCTACTTAATAGAGCTATAGAAAGCAGGCATATTCCAATCCAAAATTAATTTATTCATACAAACGAAAGGACCGAAACAAAGATCAAATTGAAGCTCAATTACGGCTAACCAGATGTCAACCACAGTTGACGTTAACGTGAATTTTAAAATCGAAATAAAGTTTCGTTTGTAAATTATGAAATTTTCGTTTGATATTTCATACCGATGTTTTGAAAGGTTAAAAATAGCGGTTTGTTATATTTTTATTTGATTTATTTATGAGTTTACAAAACAGTGGTTTGACAAATCAAAACAAGTAAGTAAGTTATAGATATTGCACTTTTTTATTATTTTATTTTGGTACTATCTAATGTTACAACTTTAGTACATTAAACTTTTATGTTGGTGTTCTGACAACGTAACGAATATTTTTAACGTCATAGTTAAAATTGCTATTGCCCATATAAAACCACAACTGCTTTGAAAGTTAAACGAGCATTCCAAAGTACCTACTACATCGTCTCAACCTTTACTAAGAAAAATTCTTCCATCGTACAGCGTCGTATGTTTTACAAAGACGTCTCACTTATCCGGTAATAGATGGCATACCCCAGATGCGCTCACAACAACGTTTTAATACTCATTTTCTGTGAAAAACACTGTTACTTCAATACCACATTAGCTGAATTAGAAATAATTTCATAATTCTTAAAAGTATTCCGAAGTATAGGTCAATGAAAAAACCTGAATCATTCAAAAAACAAGAAACTTACAGTAAATATAAATCAGTACATGTTATAAAGTTATCAAACCGTAAACAATATAATAACTACATTTAAATTATCGGTAACAATGGTAAAAATGACTACGAATTTTAATCGAAAAAGGAATATAATAACCTTTCTGGAACCCCCTGACTAAAATTGACTACCTATTTATTAATTACAAAACCAAGGAAATCCGTCGTGGCTGCCATTGCCTCACGTAATAACTAACCATTAATTTCGTAATAACTATTTTTAGGGTGCCGTAGCCCAATGGCAAAAAACTAAACCTGTGTCTGTATTTCTGTCTGTCTGTCTGTCCGTCCATACGAACAGCCACTTTATTCAGTAATTATAAGCTTCACACTGTTGAAATTTGGTAGAAAGATGTATCCTGTTAACCGCTTTACGATTCTTATACAAAAAATACAAAATAATGATATTTAAGGTGGGCTCCTGTACATGAAACTAAAACCGAAAAAAAAAATATTGACAAATTATGTGTGTAGGGTGTTTATGGATAGGTATTTTAAAATAACATAGAGGTTTCTGAAACCATTTTCTTTTCAAGTCTAGACGCTTACAAAGTGGTAAATGATTTTAACAAACACTTTCAAAGAAAATTAGTTTGGAAGGGATCGAATAAGTAGTTTTTGAAGTATAGCACATTTTCAACAACCGCAAACATTACTTTGTTATTCATAAAAACACTATGAAAAATAAAGATATTTATTTGCTATCAACAAAATATTGTGGTAGTTTAGCTAATTGGAAGTAAGTGGATTCCCTAATTCAGTTAAAGTTGGCACGGAATCCTCAATGGGCGAGTGCGACTCGCACTTGGCCGTTTTTTTTTACGCTTGTAAAGTGGGAGTGTGAAATACCTCGACTGTACACGTATAGGGACCGTCCGGGACGAAGGCGCGGCGGCGCCTCAAACTATTAGCGGACGTTGAAACGACAAATGTCTGGCTGTCATTACGTTATGCAATTTACTAAAGTTATTTTAATGAAACATTGTATTATCCATTTATTATATTTAATAACGTTAATCCACAGTGTCTATTTTTATTTATTTATAAAATATAATACACGAATGCGTAAATTTTGAGCTAAAATTGCTAGCGATGGAGACAGACGTCCTCAAACGTTGTTTTTTTGATCACTGCGAGCCCTGTCATCGATTCTACTTCACTTATCGCTAACTTAGCACAAAGCGATTGTATAAAAACGTTTAGTTGTCTTTCCAAGGTCCGCTGTAAAAATAGCGGTGAAATATCTAAGTGGGCTAATCGTCCATTCCTCAGTGGAAATTAAAGTTACGAACAATCCTCCGTCGACAGCTCTAGATATTAATAAACTTAAAGGGTTGTCGCAGTACCTAGTGATTGGATATCGTTATTGACTTATCCTTTCAAGTGTTAAGAAAAGTCTTTTTAATTAACGAACGTTTTTAGCAGCTGAAAGTACCGTTACATTCAAGAGGTTGCCTTAATAAGTTGCACTTTACAACTTTTTTTGTTGATATTTGACATGATATGTTAATATAGCACATTCATTGTGTTATACTAGCTTGATGCATGGCTTAATTCGAATAATGTAGGTTAGACTCCTAAAACCTTTACTTTCTGATAAATCTTTATCTATGCTAAGAATAAAACGAAACTGTATTTCTCGATCACCAATCTCGGAAACAAAATTCGTGTTCTTTTTTTTTTGCTTGAAATCTGTATCTTTATAAAATAAAAATAAAACACGAATTTAGATTCAAGGATCATGATTCACATATTTAGCGCCATCTGGTACTCAACAGGTAAATTGTGTCGATCCTCTAACGCAGGAGTGGAAAATAACTAAAACATGTTATAGAAATAATTCAGAACTATATTATTTAATAGAAATCATTTTTCCTCAATTATTACAAAACCTCAGCAATCCTCGCTCGACACCCCTAAGCTGGCTCAGTTCATTAATATTAATAAGCAAAATGACGGCAGAGACCTTCCAACCCTAGCCTTATCTTTTTTAATTATGTTTTAATTGGAACTGATTAATAGCTGAGTGGAGCTTTCGAATTTGAATGGTGAAGTGGACAGTTCCCTTATTGCTAAGAAAAAATACTAATTACCCTTTTCCCTTTGTATCAATGACAACACTGACAAACAGGTAACGGGGCTGTCAGTAAACTTTAGAAACTTTTTTTGATGATCAGAATGTATCATAGTAAAAAAAAAAACTTTGATTAAATTTCAAGTGAAATTTATGAAATCACACGGCAGTGATTGAAAGAAAGATAACTTAATTTTGTCACTACTTGCATCTATATTAAGCGTGACTTTCGTTGATTACAAATAGATTTTTGAACGAAAACCAGTCTTTAAATTGACTAATTAAAAAAAAAGTTACTGAAGCAAATAAGACGCTCATCATAAACAAGTGAGTCACTATATACGCGCAAAAAGGCAGCTTCCTGCTTGAGCAGATTACGGAGGAGTACCAACAGTATTTTAATAAATGCAATTACCCTAAAATATGACTGCCCCATCATACGACAGATCGCTAGAATAAGTCAAACATAGAATTTAAATACCAAGACAATTCAAATTATTTTATCAACTTTTATTATCATATCATTTCTACTTTTATTTGCCAATCGTAATTTTGGTTTTTTTTTATTTTATTGTTTGTTATTATGATATGGATGTTATTGTCCGAAATAAAGATTCATTCATTCAATCTTTCAATATACTCTGATTTTTAATTAAAATTACATTTGGCGGGTGGCCACTTAAACGTAATTTAAAAATAGTGTTGTTGCTAAACAATCCGCAAATCGAATTGTTATACAATCGTTTCCTTACAAATTTTGGCTAAATAAATAGATAAAGTTTGAATTAGTTTATAAACATTAAATAATATAGTGTTATTACAAATACCTACAAAAATAAAATCCGATGAAAAATTATGTTTCTTACAAATACTATCATAATTTCTATTTTTTTTATAGAAAGTAGTAAAGTCAAAATTGGTTAAAGCCATACAAGAATATTGATATTGTAAGTGAGAGGTCTAATAATGTTTAATCATATATTTATTTCTTTCTTTGTCTAAACCTGTATTCAACGTTTTACATGTATTGTTAATCCAAATCAGTACAATTACATTTTTGAAAAATGTTACTAATTCAATTAATCGCTCACAGTTGAATTGGTACAACTCTTTTGGACTACGCTTGCACGCTACGTGTAACAAAAAATGCATTTAAAACTGTCATTCTGATCTATTTAATTAAAAACCTGAGTATTATTTATATTATATAATTTTTAATTTAATACCTATATTTTGTCCATTTGTAATCTCGTGATTTTATAGATGTAGTCTAAAACTTTCACATCCCACTAGAATTTGTAAAATCACATTCAGTTTGTTCGATCTTAATATTTACGTCGAGAAATAAATTCACGCGAAAGGTCGGTGGAGCCGTGGTATAACTCGTGTTAATGGCACATAGAACAAGCTTAAACTAATATACTTTGCTTGGAATATACACTTTTATGGTTATCATATTAAAAAGGTAGGGCTAGTTAATTATTATTATGCTACAATGTTTTTATACGAGTTTCTGGGTAGTAGGATTCAAAAAATATCATTTGTTTGATTTATTTAAGGTGTGAGTAATTAATTGAGATGATTATAAAAAAAAACTTTGAATGTTTTAGTAGCTCAAAAGTATGCCGAGTAGGTTTGTTTTAAGGCTTCGATTCTCACATACACGTACAACATTATACCGCCCGGAAGAAATGATGCATAGAAATCGTGGCCCTGAGAAAGCAAAAAACTGTATTTTCTTCGTATACCTAACAAATTTCGATTTTGTCGAATGTGAGCTGCATAAGAATCGAGAGTTTGACTGAATACTAATCGAAAACAGCGATAAAACCTATATTAAATCACAAAATAAGTTTGCAAGTTTAGCAACGTCTCACACAAGCCGGAAAGGTCGGTGTGTCAACGAGATATAACTCCTGTTTATGGCACATAAAACACGCGTAGGCTAATATACTTTGCCGAGGGAATAGCACTATTAAGGCTTTATAGAATAAGTAGCGGGCTAGGGAGGACAATTGCTTTAGGCGATATTAGGCGCCAGTAACCGTTTACTTTTTTGATTTTGGAGAAAGTATATAGGTAATAATAAGAGCATAAAGATGAATTAAGAAATCACACATTGCGCATTGGCGGGATACGAATCAGTAATTTTCGGGCCAAAACGCTCTTCCAATTGAGCTACCCTGCGGGTCCGACCGTTCCAAATTTCTGGTCTCTTATGAATACTTACGTCATTACGCGTGTTATCAGCCAGAATGTTTGCCAGAAATTTGCTGATTCGAGTCCCGCCCGTGCGCAATTCTGGGTTTCTAATTTCATCTTTATGAATATAAAATATGTACTGGAAGTGTTAACAACATTCTAAACCAATAATAGGAGCAAATTGAAACATACATACGTAATATAATTTCTAGAAAATTGGGATAGATTTTCGTTTTTGACATTTAGGCTATAGGCTTCCACCACAATGGTTTACCACGCCAACCGGTTGCGAGAGGTCTGCAACCAGTGTGATCCTGCAATCATTAAAATTACTGATTTTATGTTCTAATTTAAGTATGAAGAATATTATTTCAACGATTAAAATGATCTCCCCTGGACATAGTCTACCTTGGCAAACTTGGAAGTCCTTAAATAGACTGCGGACACAAGTCGGCCGAAGCAAGGAGCATGTACAGATGGCGTTATGTTGCGGAAGATACATGCTTGTGTGGTGTCTCTCCACAGACGATGGCACACCTTTTGTCTTGCCCTACGTGTCCCTTCACCTGCACACGTGCGGTAATGATAACGCTCTATCAGTCGCCGAGTACTGGTCCTCAAAAATATAACGCCAGAGTCGACACGAAAAGAAGATCTCGAGTTTCTCGTGCAAACAAACCGATAGCAAAAAATATACCTACCCTCGTAACGTATTATTATCGGATAACACCAGGAATCTTAATTATTATTTGGGAAGATTTACAAGAACACCACATATTATTTGTAGAACAAATCTCAGCATTTGCGACGAAACATATAAAAGGATTATCTATTCGCGTGAGAACGAAACTAAACACAAAAACCAAAGCTGCTTTGTTATAGAGGGTCTTACACATAAATCCTGTGGATTCTTATGTCACAAGCCGTCCTTGCTTATTTATTGCTTAGGATAAGTCCCGTTCTTCATGCTTGCACTTGACCTTGGATCGTTTTTAGCCTTATTTTGTATGAAAAGTCCACATTTATGAAGGTACAGAAGTATTGAAATATTTTATTGGCGACGTACAAGATAGTACTTTTTTAAGTCAACAAAGGGCACATCAAAGCAAAGACCTTAAAAAGGCAAGAAAAGTACTTCATCAACACTCTTGTTCGTGGTTCAACTATTTTTCACAAGGGAGACTTCCGAGCAACGTGGCTTGCTTTAGTCCCTTTTTACGACATTTGGGCGTAGTTTAAACGCGCAGTTGAAGTGCAGTTGATTCGTATACACGCGTTTCAAACGAGATTCGGACCAAAATTTGTAACCTATAAGCACACGGTACGATCGTGAAACGCGTCTTTTGCGCGTATACGCGCAGATGCAGCGCTGTAGTCGCTCGCAGCTTCCGCGTTTTGATCAAAGATTCCTCTTCAGTTGGTATAAATTCAAACGCACGTATACGCGCTTGTTTGTTTTGCGTTAAACGTGCCTTTGAACCTAAACAAACGCAACAATAAACATCTATGGCGCTGAAAACGCGTGTTTAAAATACGCCGAATTCTTTGGGTCTCAACTACCATACCATCATAACCACGCGGCTCCGAGGCTCCACATGCGTCATGCTACTAACGCAGGCCGCATTTCTCGAAAGTCTACCTTGAGGTAACTGAACCTACTTGTGTTATGAAACCATCTTGCATGTACTTAGGAATCATGGTAAACTGCCAAGTTCTTTTGAACCGTGGCAAGATGCCCATATCTTACAGCCCGAAGGAACTTTTATAGGGCGATAGAGGATTTATTAGCCTGGTGACTAGTGCAAATAAATAATCCTTGAAGAGAAATTGAAATAACTTGGGAAACTAACGTGTAGTCGATTGATTTGTAGGCTTAATTTTCTTACTAAATAAATATGTGCTGTGGTGATTTTTTTGCAGTTTTTTTTTAAAATATTGTTTACCTACTTTTCATACTGATGAACTTCTGACCAAATCTAAACAAACTACAAAGTGCTTGTGATATTAAACCAGTGTAGTTACAAAAACTGTGCAATAGACATGGGTCCGGTTTTTGCACCAAGCAGTAATTAAAGAGGTAGAATTTTAAATAGTAAAATATAGTGTATATTTTTTTCTTAAATCTTTTCTTTTTTTTTGTCGCGGGCAAAAGTCACAAGCATCCCAATTGTTTCTTTGTGAATTACCGTCATTACCGATTCTCGTCCTATTTACTCGCAATTCGCGAACTAGAAATTGACGAAAATCGATTCGTTCTGCCTAGCGAGGGTTATAACAAATTCAGTGTAACGAGGGAATATAGGCGAGGCGCGGATGCGACCGGCGCGTGTATAAATACACTTTGCCATGGAATACGGTCAATAGCATATTGTTTCGATTATAGTAGGTAGTATACTAAAGAACTATTGCTTGTTCCATCAGATACATAACAGCCGAATCCGGTCACGATAGCAAATGACCGTAAGCGATTAAACCAAATTGACTACAGTCTGAGCTGATTGATTAAACAAGCAAGCAGAACGCAAACTCTTTTTCATAAAGGCCTACCTTTCTAGCACATTCTGATTAAAGAAAAAAATTACGCATTTTTTCTTTAATCAGAATGTGCTATCATTGACCCAGGACTTCTACTGCTGGCCCTTAAAGACTTGATGATATTTATTTATTTAGTTAAAAACCTTTATTGCACAAATGAAAGTGTACAAAAGGTGAACTTAATGCTAATAGCATTCACTCCCACCCAGTCATACCATTAGATCATGCAGAGAGATTGTTATCGGTGCAGGAGAGTATTGTAAATTTTAAATATATATTTATATTGCGATAAAGACTAAAGTGTAGAATAATAATATTATATACAAACCATAATATGCATTTAAGTTTATAAATTAAACATACATAATAAAAGTGTTTGTTTTATGCATAACTACTAAAAGCATAAATAACTAAAAAGATACATACATACTTATTTGACATGCTTCGCAATTATTAAATCAGAAACTTGAAACACAGGTTTGTCTCGTGTAGACGTTTGTGTGAACGACTTGGACGATGAGCCGGTATGCCTAGCCGGAGATCTTCGGAAGAACGGAGAGCATGATCATGAGATTGACATAAAAAAAGAACATATTCTTAAGATAAGAAGGTGATGAGGAGTTATTGAGAATACCATATCCAAGTGATCAGTTGTAAGATCCATTGATATCACTAATATTTTAAAGGTTGTTCGTTCTAGCTTGAAGACGTTTTTATCTTGGATATCAGTCCCCCGCGACTTCGTCCGCGCGTTTTGAGTTTGCTCCCTCCCCTCCCGTCGCAGCGTCATCTATACTTCTATACTAATATTATAAAGCTGAAGAGTTTGTTTGTTTGTTTGAACGCGCTAATCTCAGAAACTACTGGCCCGATTTGAAAAATATTTTTATGTTGGATAGTCCATTTATTGAGGAAGGCTTTAAGCTATATAACATAAAGATACGACTCACAGGACCACAGCAGCAATGAAATTTGTTGCGAAAACGGGAGAAAGATATTCCTTTTGAGAGCTTCCGCTGCGTACGCTGCGAAAACCGCTAAAGTTACACAAAAATCATGTAGGACAAGATTGTTCAGCATTAAGAGTTCTATAATAAAGTCGGCGATAGCATAAGTCTATCTTTTATGGTTGACTTACTACAACCTTTTTTATGTTAATAAATTTGTAAAAAAATAATGCATAATTTTTAGAGGTGTATTATAGTACACACAGGTATTTATTCTTATCAAAATAAATTCATTCATCATCACGAGCGTTTCATTTAGAACAAAAATGCCCTTTATATCATTTGATACCAATAAATATCTTAGGAGCTATCACAGTTTTAACATAACTCCGCACCAAAATAATGTTCGCAGCTTAAGTACAACGTGCGCTTGCGCTAATTATATTATAAAGCTGAAGAGTTTGTTGGTTTGAACGAGCTTATCTCAGGAACTGCTGAACCGATTTGAAAAAATATTTCTGTGTTAGATAAGACGGGACTGTGCGACGGGAGGGGAGGGAGCAAACTCAAAACGCGCGGACGAAGTCGCGGGGGACCGCTAGTGTTTTATATCCTAAAGCCTTTCCCGGTAAATAAGCTATCCAACACAGAAATATTTTTTCAAATCGGTCCAGCAGTTCCTGAGATAAGCGCGTTCAAACAAACAAACTCTTCAGCTTTATAATTAGTCCATTGAATAAAAAGTTCTAGAGTGCGTGAGTTAGTAACGTAAGATGTTTCTTCGGAAACATGTCAAGAGTCCCTAGGTAATAAACATACTAAAACCCCGGGACACTAGGAGGAGCCCCGGAGTGGGGGGAGGGGGGGAAAGGGTCCATTTTTTGATTTTTCGCTTAAATCTCAAAAACGGTACATGTTAGAGAAAAACTTTCTAGGAAAAGTTGAAAGGCCATAAAATTATCTACAAGTTGTACCTGAATCATTTTTTCCTATATCCTACCATTTCTGAGTTACACGCAGTAAAAAATGATTTTGGCTCAAACAATTTCCTCATACTACATACCCATGTTTATCACATCAATCGATCAAAAAATATTTCTTTCTTCCAAAAAACTCAAATGTGCAACTTGTGACCATTACTAATAGATTGCTCTTAATTAGGTCTATAATTGGTAAAATAAACACATTCCTCCATGGAAGCCTTTAGGAGGAATCGATTGTCAAAATATTATATTAGGGTAGTTTGAGTTACTCAACTTGATCTTTTTATTTTTTTCTTCCAAAAAACTCAAAAGTGCAACTTGTGACCGGTACAGATAGATTGCTCATAATTAGGTCTATCATTGATAAAAATACCAGATTCCACCACGGAGGCGTTTACGGGGAATTGAATTTTATTAGGGTAGTTACGATACTTGAACTTTTTATTTTTTTTCTTCCAAATAGCTCAAAAGTGCAACTTGTGATCGGTACTGATAGATTGCTCTTAGTTAGGTCTATCATTGGTAAAAAAAACACATTCCTCCATGGAAGCCTTTAGGAGGAATTGATTGTCAAAATATTATATTAGGGTAGTTACGCAACTTGACCTTTTTAATGTTTTTCTTCCATAAAGCTCAAAAGTGCAACTTGTGACCGGTACTGATAGAGTGCTCTTAATTAGGTCTATCATTGGTAAAAAAAACACATTCCTCCATGGAAGCCTTAAGGAGGAATTGATTGTCAAAATATTATATTAGGGTAGTTACGCAACTTGACCTTTTTTTATTTTTTTTCTTCCAAAAAACTCAAAAGTGCAACTTGTGACCGGTACAGATAAATTGCTCATAATTAGGTCTATCATTGATAAAAAAAACAGATTCCACAATGGAGGCGTTTAGGAGGAATTGAATTTATTAGGGTAGTTACGATACTTGAACTTTTTTTTTCCTCTAGTGCCTCTCATATGACATCAATGTCCTAACATTATCCGTTGTTCGGATTTTTTCGATGAAGTTTCACACGTAGCATGGGAAGGGGTCCGCCCTCGTTAAGCTTAAAAATGCTAAAGTTTGCTTATGTTTTCGAATTTTTCACCTTTCATGGGATGAAGCTCGAAAACGGCTGCTAATAGAAAAAAATGATTTAGGTACAAATTGTAGATAATTTTATGGCCTTTCAACTTTTCTTTGAAAGTTTTTCTCTAACATGTACCGTTTTGGACATTTAAGCGAAAAATAAAAAAAATGACCCTTTCCCCCCCTCCCCCCACTCCGGGGCTCCTCCCAGTGTCCCGGGGTTTTAGTATGTTTATTACCTAGGGACTCTTGACATGTTTCCAAAGAAACATCTTACGTTACTAACTCACGCACTCTAGACCCCCTTTGGAGGGACTCATTCAATGGACTAAATATAGAAAGCGCACGTTGTACTTAAGCTGCGAACATTATTTTGGTGCGGAGTTAGGTTCAAACTATGATAGCTCCTAAGATATTTATTGAAATCAAATGATATAAAGGGCAACTTGGTTTGAAATGAAATGCTCGTGATGATGAATGTATTTATTTTGATAAGAATAAATACCTGTGTGTATAATACACCTCTAAAATTAATGCATTATTTTTTTACAAATTTATTAACATAAAAAAGGTTGTAGTAAGTCAACCATAAAAGATAGACATATGCTGTCGCGGACTTTATTATAGAACTCTTAATGTTGAACAATCCTGTCATACATGATTTTTGTGTAACTTAAGCGGTTTCCGCAACGTATGCAGCTCTCAAAAGGAATATCTTTCTCCCGTTTTCGCAACATTTTTCATTTCTGCTGTGGTCTTATGAGTCGTATCTTAATGTTATATAGCCTCCTTCCTCGATAAATGGACTATCCAACGTAAAAATTTTTTTTCAAATCGGGCCAGTAGTTTTTGAGATTAGCGCGTTCAAACAAACAAACAAACTCTTCAGCTTTATAATATTAGTATAGATTAAATTCCAAGTAAAATTGTAACTGAAATTCTCATAAGACAAGAAAAATAAGCACCAAGAAACTTATCTTATTTCGGTTAGTGTCAGAGCTAAAAACTGATTTTGTATTTATTTTATGCCCGTTTTTCTTTCCAACGATCACACAGGGTTACTTTCTTAACCACCTTCATCTATTATTAACGTAAAACTTTATGGCACAACCCTTTTTTGGGGTGAAATTTGGCAAACAGTTACCTTTACTGCCTAGGAGTACAAGTCATCTTTAATATTTGCATCTACGAGGCTTCAGGGAGACGTTGGATGGAGCGCCTGCGAAAACTTGAGGCTATATTTTTGATTAAACTAAACCATCGCGGCGTCGTTTTGGGGTACCGCATCTGTCGTCATACACCTGCCTTATTTGCTAATCAGCCTGAGTAATATTGATGTATCAATCAGATGGAGTTTGACACTTGACGAAGGCTTAAGTAGACAGAAGGCTATGTGGGGTAGCCACATAACTTTCTGTTATAGTCAGAGAGTTATAGGTTTCGTATCGTGAGCGTGTGTATAAGAGTATTGCTGTCAAGAATCTATTCTGAAATGATCGTAACTTTAAAATAGTTTTGGTTAGGGTAAGTTTCTTATCGATGATTGAGCAGTTTCGATTTCAGTGATGTTTTATTATAGTTCAGGTAAAGTATGTCCAATTAAGACTATTTAGCGGCAAAATATGTACGAGTCCTCCCAAAATTTAGGCATCTTTGCCTCTCTCAGGAGGTCTGGGCATTTTATTGTACTTTATCGAATGAGACGATGCTTATCATTACAAGATCGATATTTTGTAAGTTAAGCAGGGTTGTATTGAAAAAGGTTACGATGTATAAAACATGCACATTTATTAAACTAGGCAAGTAAAGTATCTTATTTAATTTAATTCTATAAACTTAATCTTATAAGACCATTTTCATATTTTTAAGATGAATATTTTGCCAAATATAAATGGATTTGGTTGAAAAGATGGGAACGTATAAAACAATCTCATCTTACAAACGAAGCAAGTGAGCTCTCATTTTCGTATGTGCGTCCAATCGAATGAGATCTTACACATACTGATACCATTTTTATTTTGCCAGATATTCGACGAAAAATTAAACGTGTATATTTTAAGCAACGGCTTTATCCTTCTCTATTTATGGGCTTCTCTACATTCTTAAATAATGAACGGCCTTTTTTTCACCGGATCCCGATAGACGCTAACAAGATGCTAGGATTGCTAGGTACATACCACAGATAGTATTAAAATTTCATAATCCACGTAATTAAGACTCACAGGGAAGGAAGAGCGGCGCGGCGAAAACATTTTACAGGGACGTTCTTTGCTTTAACCTAATGAAATAAATGGATAGAAACGTGATTGTTTTTTTTTCTACTTGTTTGAGTTTTTTAACTAATCATTTCAACGACCTCCGTGGTGTAGTGGTTAAGCACACTCCGAGGTCCCGGGTTCGATTCCCGGTCGGGTCTGGGTGTTGTGGTACCACCGTTGTGTCTGATTTCTATAACACAAGTGCAATTAGCTACTTACTTTGGAATCAGAGCAATGTATGTGATCGGTGTCCAATACTTATAGTCTATTTTACGGATCACGGATTTTATATAGCTTTATCAAATCCGAATAATGGATTTACCTATATGGATTGTACATCATTTAATTACCTTGTAATATAAAAAAAATACAATAAAGTCTAAATAATAGGTAAGCAGAAGTATGAAACTGGCTTTTAGTTTAGAAACTATTCAATAACTTCACTCCCAATCGCCTTCAACCTCGATTTAGTGAGAACAAAAGTGAAAAGCTAGTGTTCTAAAATCTACGTGACGCTCTTAAATATGACTTCTCGGTCCAGCGAAAAATATGAAGTTACCTATCCCAGCTAATGTTATCACGCTGTAAAAGTGTGGAAAATATCGGAGTTCACATTTTTCAGTGGAAAATAAGAGAAAAGTTCGGCCGCACTTCAGCGATCTTTGCCCGGACCATGATAACATTATATTTATGAAGTTTGCGACAGCCTTTTGAATTAGAGACTTGACTGTGTTGTCTTTTAAACACAAATATTTGAAGTAAACTTATCTTCATTAATTAGGGCTAAGCAAACTGTACAAGAAAAGACAAGTGTTTTTTTTTTCATGACCAGTTCTTATAACAGAGTTGGACTAAAAATATTTCACTTTACAAAAAAATAGTCAATTCATCCGACTCAGAGCAGTACTTCTGTATAGAATAATACCAAATATTCAGATGAAACAAATATTCACCAAATATTCGTAAGGTTCCCACCGACAAGATGGACAAACTACCTTTTAAAGACCGCAGGATTACATTCACTGCTTACGACCGGTCGCTGTGGAAAGCCTTGAAAGAGGCCTAAATTCAGCAGTGTACGTTTTTTTGCCTGTTAATGATCATGATAATAATGTATTATCTTATCACACATTAATTGCAGAACCGATATTCATAAAGTGATCATGTCACGCCCTTTAGACGAGCCTTACATCTGGACGAAGCAAACCCAAACTCTACCTTACCAATCTATACGTTGTTAGGTTTCCTGAATAGCTTAAGGCACCTGAAATGATCAAGTCGAGTGACAGCTTAAAGGGTGTCTTGTTTCATAACAGACAATTACAACGTTACAAATCTGACAATCGGCTTGCACAACTCCGATACTTATTACTTGTACAAATAGGCGTTGTATTCAAGCTAGCAATGTTATGTATCCGTTTTAGGAAGTACAGAACTATTTTGTATTAAATAAATCTCGTTTACGTCGTTGTTTCGATATAGCTCATTATGAAACTTGAAGTTTTACTTTTGCTTCATGGAATATCCGACGCCATTTTATTCAAGAAAAAAAGGAGACACGTACAACAAAAATTGATGTGTGATAGCAGTATTGTCGCAAAAAACGTTATGCTTTAAATTTACAAGCATAAATTTATACGTACGTCGAATTATGTACAGTTTAATTTTATTAAGTTTTTCAAGAATCTTTGAATACTTAAACTTTTTTCATTCTTTGGTATCTGTGACCGAAATTAGATAAAAAGTACCTACTTATCGGAACCTTAAATAATTCTTAGTAAGCTGCCAAGCTTATACGATAAAACTCAAACAAGATTTCATAGGGTTGTATCTCATTCCGGCATAAATTCTTACATGCCAAACAAACAACAGTTATTATGACGAAATGCTTCTTATCTCTCGATCTCCAACGAATACGCGAAGTCATGTATAAATTACGCGACATGTAGGTAAACCCCAAGTAATCTGCATAAACTCGTAAAACAAACTCCACTTCCCTACATATGAGCTTTTTAGACCTAGAAGTAAGCATAAATATATACCAAAGACGACAAAATATCGACGTCGAATTCAAATTCAAATTTTTTCAAATTCAAATATTGTTTATTCAATTTAGGACACAATATGCCACTTATGAACGTCAAATGTACAGTGAAAAATAAAATAAAAATAAATGTGCCCTGAAGGGGCCGAATCATGTCTCCTTATCTTTTGGGCCCTACCAGCGCTTCGAGACAGAACACAGACAATTAGGCAAGTGCTCAGAAGAAACGCCGGAACAAACTCAGTCACCACTAGCTGCCGTAAAATCAAAATCATCAAAGGTAAGTACATCAGTCGGTGCAGGCTGGACGGACCACGAGTATACGCAATCGTGTTATTGATATTCACGATTTTTACCGTGAGCGTATCCTTGATGCATGCATACTGCATTGATTTCGTTGCAACTTACTCAAAACGAAGGTTTTAACAATCGTCAAATTTGTTGATTTAATACGATTTTATAAAACTAAGGGTAATCACATTAGAGGTTAGGGTAAGATTAGCTTTGGTAAGTTTTTTTAAATGGCTTAAATCATTTGAAGTGTAGTAATGAGAGTTAAGCCTATGCTTTACAGTGGGACACCACAGAATTTTAGCACGTTTACAGCCCCAAAGCAATTGTAAATACAATTTTCATACGTCCAATATGCCAATATGCCTTTGCCAATATGCAATGCACGGACATTTAAACTTCACTATTCTTGGTGGTGTGTATTTTGTATGTTATGCATGGCTGAGCTTACTCATCAGTGCATTATATGTAATGCACGGACAGTAATATGTGTTAATAACAATATACTTCGTTCAGAGGAATGTGATTTTAACTCAATATTTTCAAGTATTTATATGTACTTGTCACGGTTGAGTATGAAAAATATGATGAATAAATAAAAAAACTAGTATGTACAAATCGACTCGAAATGACGATTTGTCATCGATTACGATACGATTTGTATCGATGTCATGTTTCCGCACATCCCTACTGGTGTCTGTACTAAGTTACAGCTTTTTAATGTGTGCCTTGAAAATATTATGTCGTCGTTACACGATATAATCTACCGTTAGCTCAAATGCCTGTTTAGCTAAATGATGAAATAATGCTTTCTCGTTTTTGTGTCAAATACTTTTGGTGGATTTCGGGAGCATTTTTTATGCTGCAGCAATTATGGAAATTTCATGCCACGGTTAACTAAATGTATTTTTTATAAACGTATTTACCCCAACAAACATATCCTCCGTAATAATGACTCTTTTAGGAATACCATAATTGAGGTTTTCATGATTTTACACGGATACTGTGGTTTTGATATGTTCGGTTACATTGGTTGACCTCCGGCACTTGCACCCTCAGGTTTCCCCATTTGTTTTGTCTTTTTTTATGGTTTGAAGAGGTTTTCTTTTTTCAAAACTTTTATATAATTTACAATTTTTTCCGTAGCTAGTAAGCTACGAAGAGGCTACCTGGTGTTGGTAGTTTTTACTCGATCGCTGTATCGCATTAATAAATTGATTTTGTGAGTTTTTTTCCATTTCAAAATAAAATATTTTTTGGCATCAGTATCGTTTGAGTCGCTCGTCGCAGACCAAAACAACACTCTGTATAAATAAATATATTAAATAACCCTCTAAAGTTATTTATTTAGAAGGAAATTTTTTTTCAGTAACGGAATATCGTTAGATTTTTTTATTTTTATTGGAAACAACAGAATGCTGAAATAAATTAAAAAATAAAGCGTTCAGTGTCTGCTTTTTTGTTTTCGGATGTTATTACAAAGAAAAGAAATATATTTTAAATTATGTGGTCAAAAATGCTTCTAATAAAAAGAAAGGAAAATAATTCGTTTATTTTCCACCAAATTTCATGGACCAAAGACCATAGATATTGCTATTATTGTATCTTCCATGCTCAAGAACGATCCGTAGTTTAAGAGGGTGTAATAAATTACTTCTGACGGTAAAACGAGCTTGTGTGACGTAATAGGCAATATTTTCAAGTGTTGTTTTTACGGAACCGTGATTTTTGTTGGGCATTTTCCGGATGGCCATTCAAGATGAGTCGTTATATTTATCGTAACTTGAGTTTAAAATCATGTTAGCAATGTATGTTTTAGTTAAGACCCCTGACTTATTTTGATAAACTTATGTACAGTGGCTTTATTAACTAAATTATTTAGATATCAATTTTTGTTATCTATCCTAATGTAAGAAACCTTTTTAAACGCATTGAAATATTGGAAATCGATGAATATGTATTCATTAACAAAAAATTACTCTATTAATTAGGTATAAACTGATTTCAATTTACGCTATAAAAATGCATCATCCGTTATGAAAAATCCGTTGGCTAAGATATATTAAAATTTATTATAAGTGAGAAACACCTCATTACAGGGCTGCTCTATATATTATTACGACTATACTATGAAGGTACTCTAAGCTCATTATTGTCTTACATAAGAATTAACAGTACCCCTAGCCAATTTTGACTACGGTCGACTAACCGACTGCGCGGGACATATTATAGAGCACAAGTGTGTGCACAAACACAGGTGCACTGTATATTCTCTTCACTCTCATAGCCCGATGGGACAGCAATCTGACACGACTGGGGAGAGATCAGAATTAGTACAGAGTACAAAAAAGGAGTTTACATAAGAGAGATGCTGCGAATTTATCGAAACATGAATTAAATTCATAAATCAGTTAAAAATATAAATTACTTATAATACTTGTACACATTCGGAGGACTGCTAGCAATAATAAAAACATATTACAAGTACATACGCATTTCTACACCATCGCGCGGTGGCATTGCCGGCGGCATAGTCAATTAACTACCCCACACTGTGGAAAATGCCGTTACGGCATAAACAGCATGGCCGCTGGCGCGTGCCGCCGGGCGGTGTAGATGCACACAGTAACACCACGACAGATGTTTGTCATCGAAAATGTATTAACAAGATTCTTCAACACAATATAATTCTTATTGTGGGTTGCACAATAGAAGCCTCCCCGCGGCGCACCCTGGAAGCAGCTAGTCACCGTAACGGAGTGGCTAGGCTGACTGATTCTTTCACTACAATGGCAAATCTCCAAACACCAAAACAAAAATTGACTCGAGAAGAAGAAGAAGAATTCTCATAAGTTAATCCATACTAATTTCATAAAGCTAAACAGTTTGTTTGTTTGAACGCACTAATTTCAGGAACTACTGGACCGATTTCAAAATATATTTTTGTGTTGGATAGCTTATTTATAGAGAAAGGCTTAAGGCTACGGGCATAAAACATTATGCTGCGACGGGAGGGGAGGGAGAAAACTCAAAACGCGGACGAAGTCGCGAGGGACTGCTTCATCAGTTCGTAATTATTCAATCAATCTATTCCAAGTTTAGTACAGGAACCAAAAAAATAAGCTTGGGAAATAATACAAAAAACATATTTTCCAAAAGCAATACACACCTTTACACAACATCAAAACCTTAACTCATTTTTTTTTGGACTTAAATATATTAATGTTTTATTATTGTTTATAAGATTAAAATTCTTACTCAAAGCTACAACCCTGACTTGCAGTAAACACCTCCGACCACCATATTTCCTTTTTATGAAGACGTAAAATATCCTCCCGCGTCGGGACACTTGAAATATTACCAATGAACTCATACGCAGTATCAAGAGTTTACTTCGAGTAAGAAAACATAATTATCTGGACAAGACTGAGTACTTTAGTAACAATCAAATACGTATATTTGTGTCAAATATTCATTTTGTTTATTTAAACTGTATTGCACTGCGAGTTAAACAATTGGCGGAATTAACGTCCCTTAGCATTCTCGAACGCAGAGTTTTAGTTAGTAGCGGAATATTTGAAAGTACCGAGTACTGAAAAAACTTTGATAGACAAATAATATACTTAGTCCCGAGTAAACTTGGTTTCATTTTGTCGTGACAAGGATTTTTGTCTACTTCTATACGTAGTCTATACCACTATCAGTAACTGATGCATTAACTGTTAATAGTGCTCATGGCACTCGCTTAATAGAACAAAACACATACATTAAAATGAAATAAAAGTCAGTTACTACCATTCAATTATAAACCCAACCTTACAAACTAAGATAAGAAATTGCTTTCATAATCAGGACGCAATCATTAGCTACGCTCACTTTATGAAACCGGCTTCGAACATTCCTTAAAGGAAAATCCTATTTAGAACATCCTGTATGGAAGATAAAAATCCATTTAACCGATTTTCACGGATCACTAAAGGCCGAAAGGCAGAATCCTCGACCATTCGCCAGTAACTAAAGATTTCTGCTCAATCGGCCGGCAATTTCTAAGTTATGTTATTCTACGTTTATACCTACGTACCTTTTAATGCCTTTTTAAGCGATTAAGATAGGTTGTGTGTTGCAACTTATTTTAATTTAGAAGGTTTGGTAGATTTAAATAGTACTTTTTTTATAAATATATGAAGTTTTATATTTATTTTATGTTGGTGATTGGTAATATTAATCGGTTATCCTATTTATTAATCAAATTTGGTATCTTTTAATGTCACATTTACATATAAGGCGGTCATTCACATTGAAAACTGGGAATGCTAGTTTCATATTTGTTACATAAATTACAAATCATACCACTCTGTAAGATAATCTCAATGTGTTTGTGTCGGTATCTGCAGCGCTTATCCACGCGTAATGATTTACCATCAAAAACCTTGGACACCAATCTGTGTCCAAGGTCTGGTTCCGTCTGTCTGGTTGTCTATCTCCCGGCAAATGTGTGAATTTCAATGCAGAAATGTTCTGCGCAGCAGAATTTCTAAAATATGTTATGCGTAATTTTGTTCGGTACTATTTCTTTAGTTTTGATTTACTGTCTACACGTCAAATGGTACTATTTATAAAAGATACAAGTAATGTAAATTGTTTCTAAAGTATCTTAGCTCAATCAGAAGGAAAGTACGATCAATGATACGATTTTTTGTAAAGAAAATAACAATTTAATATTTTTAATACGAAATTACAAATACTACGATTATAAATAGTTCGATTAAAAATGATCATGCAATCGTAAAATTGAAAGGCCTGCCATTTAACCTTGTCAAACTCGACACTCAACGCAGCTGTAAATTTTATTAAGAACTTTATTAAATAAGAGAAAAACACCAACAGATTATCTACCTACTATACCCACTATAGAAGATCGCACCATTATTTGCGTTCATCATCATTATCAGCCACAAGACGTCCACTGCTGAACTTAAGACTCCCCTACGGCTTTCCACAGAGACCGGTTGTGAGCAGGCTGCATCAAGTTTGATCCTGCGATCTTTACAAGGTCGTCCATACGTCCATCTTGTCGGTGGACGTCCCACGCTGCGCTGTTGGTCGAAGGGTCTCCAATGCATACATAACGGACTCAAGGGGCAGTAGCAGGGCAGGGCGCAGCACGAAGAACTGATGGCCGTTGGGGCAGAAAAGTTCTAGATTGTTTGCGTCTAAATTTATCAAATTCAATTAATCGGCGTAGAATTATTTCAAAGAAATAGTCACGTAACTTTTGAACGATCTATTTGCTTGACGAAAGCTCTGAAAGATTTACTTTACAGTTCATAGTTTTAACTATAATAGAGTAATTTGAGCTTCACTACGAAATTTCGATTTGGTTTCAAATGTATTTGTGTCAACTTGAAGAATTAAATTTAAACTTTTCTTATAATAGAATTGATGGTAATTTCCTCGGAGTTTATCGAAATATAAAAGTACAATTTCAGATGTAGGATTCTTTATATCAAAATTATAGCTTTTGAAAACATTTCGTACAGTGTTATGAAATCCGTTCTTAGAAAGCTTAGGTTTGTTAAAATAAGAGAAGATTATAACTTAAATATTATATAATAATACCTATAGCTACTGAATAAGTATGAGTCGTATAAAGTACATTACTAAAGTTATATTCCATAAGAAGGGTTACCTTCTAGGTTATAATAATCATAAAGTACATTAAGACATTACGACGAATGAACGCGATTATAAATATGACCGCTCTGCTTGCCGCCTGTGACTACGGTCGGTGCAATTCAGCAGTGACCATCAATTAATATATTTATTTACTGTATTATTTTTAAAAATCATTTAGAACTAAATTAAGAAACAATACGTAATCCCAGCGAAACTTCAAAATCTCCAAGCTTATGATTATTTCAAAATTTGTTTGTTTCGTTACATAAAAAAAATGAAAAGAAACTTTAATCTCCTTTTTAATCAGATAGACCAACATGACAATTGGTTGAATGCCACTTATTCGTAATTTAAAAAAAGTGTTGTTCCTAAATAATCGATAAATTTTATTTTATTTCACATGTTGCTTTTAATATTGCTTTTAATGCCTGTATATACTCGTATAGTTAGAATTTGTGTGGTGCAGAAGTTCATTAACATGAAATATAACAGGGTTATAACCAAAATAAAACCCGTTTACAATAATATTTCCCACAAATACCATCATAATTTTCACTTGTGTAATTATAAAAGTAGTCATCAAAATAATATAATAATATCACCTATTCATTTATAGGTTGAGCTTATTTTTTTTTGGTTCCATGTATGGGCGCCTATAAAAATAAAAAATAATGACGTCAAACGTATTTTATTTTTATTTTTTGTATAGGCATCGTAAAGCGGCTTACGGAATACACCTACCTACTAAGTTTCGATTGAAGCTGTCATTCTGGTCAATCTAATCAAATATCTGGGAATCAAAATCATAACATCTAAAGCGCAAAAAAAGTAAGAGTGACATCTTTATCAGATGCACTTGGCATTCCTGCCAGCAGAGTTACGAAGGAGGTACTTGTTCAAAGGCATCGCAGGACTGCTGGACCCACTCCAAGATCATAAACTTTGCATAACCCTAGGGAGCACCACTACACCCGAAACACATCGAGCAGAAAAATATATTAGGTGTACGCTCCTGTTTATTTTTATCGCATACTTTAGGAAATAGGGACACAGTTTTTCAAAGGAGTTTTGATTAAGGATCCCATAAAGGTCATGATAGAGACGGGTGGTTACGGTCAAAATAAAGGGATGATAGCTCATACGTCATTTGGCAGGTGCTGCCGATAGGGTAGGTAATGGGTTCTTCTGATCGGTCCTAAGTAAATCTTTATAAAATTACGGGTATTGAATCGTGATGGAACAGCGAGGAAAGAAGTTGAATACTATGTTATGAATATGGAAATATGAAAAGAGTATCTTTAATACATACTTTCATGATCACTAACCCTAAAACAAAATAATAGAGTCGGACCAGCTGGAGCCGAACCATCATATTGTTTTTAACAAAACTTCAATTGAACTTCCTTGTTGGACTTTTTAATGCTATTGCGACTTTAAGATCTAAGCCCACTAATCAACCGTCACGGTGATAGCACCGTATCAACTCGAGGCTTTCAGTATTATTTATATAAAAATCCATACTCTAACGCACATCTATCAACTTCATTACGACACCACTTCGGATCGAGATCAACTCGAGACCCACTCTCGATCAGCGGCGCATGCGTTGTAACGCGCTTACGGCGCGCCACCCGCTGGTTGACGACTATCGTCCACTCTGTCAAACGGGCTGTCATTCAGAAGAAGAACTGTCATAAGTTGTAGCAAACACGATCCGAGACGAAGCGTTCGGTATCCGGTGCCGATCCCATCCAAGGCGTTGCTGTTCCCTTTACGTAACGTGCTTCCGTATGGCTAACGCCTAGTTGGTGCTGTTCCCGTGACAATAAGCATTAATACAATTTCGCATTTTAATAGAAATATAGTAAAAGTAATTAATAACAATAAAATTATTTCAGCATTAACTTAATTATAGGCCGATTTACAAATTGGACGTAGTTACTCAAAAAGGATCCAATCCACAGCAAGTAACTTTTGAGTAATTTACGTTTAAAGTGTAGCATTGTTTTTGTCATTGATTCTTTAAGCTGTCAAACTGTGTTTTAATTTTTTTTTTTATTTCTATTTAGGTATATTCTACTTTTAATTTGTGATTAAGATAAGTAATATTAGTTATTTAGTCCTTTAATATTAACAAAAACAATGGGTTGGATCCTTTTTGCTAAATAATGTTTTCTATAACAAAGCGTACAAATGGCATTTAACAATAAAGATCCAATTGATTTAATTTAAATATTATTGTAGCTAGAAGGTAATCAATATGAATACAGGAACTAAAATATACTTTATAAACAAAGGTCGAAGAAGTTGCTTTAATAAGAACATTTTTTTCTTTAATTAAAAATAAAATGTTATGAAAATTTAAGAAGTATCCTTCTCATCAACTTAAACTAATTATGTATTTCGTACGTTATATCAGCATTTCTTTTATCAAAACATTGTAATTCTTACTGAATTAATCTATTTCTTTCTTTCTTTATACATTTGAATATTAGTATTATTCATAAACAAACTTTTTTTTTGAAAATGGGACTTTTTGACTGTGTGACAAATGTTTCACTTTCTCACATCAGAAGAATTTGGGAGGAATTTTCAAAAATTAAATATTTATTATTTTATTTTATTAGGTTTTTAATAACGTAATCAATGCCTTTTTTCTTATTGATTTTTGATGAAAGAGACTCAGTCCTTTTAGTTGTTTGAAATAAGACTAGCCTCATTTTACATAGCTTTGCTTTAAAATTAGGACGTTAGCTGTTAGTCTTAATTACGACTTAGTCAGTTAATGTATGAGACTAATGTAATACATACTTATCTTAACTTAGACTAAAACGACTTAAACAAGTGAAACGACCTAAATGCCTTAAGCAACTGAAAGGACTTAAAAGACTCAGTCTTTTACAGGAGGGCGGCCACGGCGTTGAAGTGAGTTTAGGTTGCAATGAGTTTTTTTTTTCAAATTCTGTACATGTATAAGGTGTAACAAAACTGCCCTTTACAAATCAAGGGAGCTACTTAGGCCCTACACCTAAACAACTTTATCCTAGAAACATTTTTTGTAAAACCTTGTATATGGAGAATTATTTATGTTATTATATATAATAGTAACAATTAATAAATATATATAGTTAACACACGCCTTACGACTTTAGACTTCTCAGGCGATAAATTGTTCGTCGTTTAATTGAGTGCTGAGCGTTTTACGTTAAAAGACTGGAACTAATAAGGTTGGGGACTAAAAAAGGAGGCGAGTCTTTATTAAAAGCCTTAAAAGCCTGAGTCTCTTTCATCATTACCTCAAACATTAATTCAAGCACAATTCACAACAAAAATTGCGATGATTTTATTGAATATTAATGTTCCACAGAAATATCTATAAATGATTTTTAAGTCACGTAAACTTCAGAAATATTTTTTTTAAATAGGGGGTAGATTACTAGATATTAAAACGTAAATTCGGTTTTTCTATTTTATCGAAAATTTTCTTGTTAACGAAAAACATACCGTAATTTCACAAATTATTGTTTATTATCATTTTATCAAATAAATAGAATACAGCTTCCATGTATATGACCATCTGCATTTTGGCAACTAAACCGGTAGGTAACTGGTGGTAGATAATAAAGCAACTAACAAAAGAATGTAACACAACGCAGTACTTATTTTTTTTAAACTAGTACATTTGCGACCGCGTTACTGTTACTAATTATAAAAAAAAAATGCTGGCATAATGTAAATAAATGACGTCATAGAGGAGAAAAAGCGTTATTGTGCTTTAAATCTTGCATCGTTTATTTTTATACTACACAATTTTAAAAGATCAGATAAAGCTAGGAGTAGGTAGGTACATCATACAAATAAGAAAAAAAAATATTACTCAAAAATGCTGTTACTAAAATCCACAAATTCCCTCGGAACTGAAACATTTGTCCACACCAAACCATCAGTGTAGATAAATGGAAAAGAAGTCAAATTTTCCACACTAGTTTGCAAAATCGGAATAACCCGAATAACGGAATAACCATGCTGTCAAACTTTTACGTTTCCATCCTACCTATGTGATGACCATAACAAATCCTAACAATTTTAAAAGCAATTTGACGACACTGAACTAAAACCAAATAGTTTATTTATTTAAAAAAAATATAAGTTTGCATTTTAATTTGTTTTATGTAGGTGTGATTTAATGAAACTTAAATATTTAGTGTGAGAAATAAATTTCTGAATCGTTTTTGTGAAAAATATTGCAAATTCTGAATTTCTATAAAAATATCTGAGCCAAGTGGATCGTTTTTGATCTAATATTTCTATCAATAATGCTGTCATTATTGACTTATACCTTATAAAGGCTTCAACCAAACAGTATGGTTCCTTTTAAGTGACTGTAACATATCTTTATTACTTTAATATCATTTTCTTAATAAGGATTCAATTGGCATGGGTCGTTTTTGATAAAAGAAAAATATCTACATTTACTTTAAATATCATTTTTTCTAAAAGGATCCAAGTGCCATGGATCATTTTTGAGGAATGAAATATATCTCCATCACTTTGAATATCTATATCTCTAAAAGGATCCAAGTGGCTTGGATCATTATTGGTGAAAGAAATATGTCTTCATTACTTAGAATATCAATTTCGCAATAAGGATCCAAGGAGCTTGGAGCATTATTGATATTTAAAAAAATACGCTCTCCATACATGTGGGATGGTACCTCACGAGGAAAAAAATGTCAAAATGACAGATTTTTACTGGAATCTTTTTGCTACTTGAAAGAATATACTTTAGCGACTGCTTTGGTATAATTATGTCAGTTTTGCAATTTTTGTGGGTTGGATCCTTTTTGCGTAACTACGTCAAATTGTGAATTAAGAAAAACATGTGCATAGACATATTGAATTTTACTATACAACCTTCGATGAATCGGCTGTATTCCTACTGTAGTTATGTTACAATTATTAATTAAAGTAATTTGCACAGTCAAAAAGAAAACGCGGTACTCATAAAGTGGTTCTTTATCTTCCATGCTAGTAAAACTGTGTTACGGCATGGTAAGATTCCCGGTCATAAGATACCAACTGCAGGTAACCGGTAATAAGGATCAATCGCAATAACGATGCATACTGTAACGGCGTCCTGTATACTCGTAGATAGTGCCATCCACGAATGCGCTAGTCCTAATTGTTTATAATAACATGTGTACAAGCTTTATCCATATTTGATAGAGGTGATAATAAAGACAATCAATTATTTTTTTATTGTTTTATTTGTTTATTTTTTTATTTGTCAGACACTCCACACCCCAACGCATTGCTTAATTAAAAATGAGTGACGCTTCATGGATGGCTATATCTGTAGTAAAGTGTGTAGGGGATTTTCGTTGCGCCGTTATCTAAACTTCATTTACAAAAATTAAGATATTTTTTTGGTAATAGAATCAGTATCATTGACACAAAGTGGCGTGAAACATTAGGGCTGTCACAGGCGTCACACCGCGTTACCCTAATCAAAATTTATTTAGGGCTGATATTCAACGTGCGTGTGACACGACTACGTCATTGAACATCCACGAAAGACAAAAATAGGGATACAAAGTAAGAGGTACCTGTCTTGTTGTGCTTATAACGAGACCAATTTCTATTTTGTACCACAGACGATAACATGTAGGCCTTATAATAAAGTGTTATAAAGGAATTTATTTACGTCATATATGCTTTAATTAGGCTTAAAATAAATTGGCTTGTATGTTATTATTATGTTATATAATTTTAAAAGCTTTGTAATGAGACAGCTAAGAATAAATCCTTCTAAACAGATTTTCGAATCAATGTTTTTTAGCGACTACCATTTTGACTATTTAGTCTGACTGGGACTAAACCTTTTGTTGCAAATCGGCATTAGAGGTAGTTATTGGATTTTAGTTAAATAAACAAATAAAAAAAATACTTATCTGGATCTAAGAAGTACAAAAAAACCTCGAGGCGTTCATTTTTCTTTGTTAAACTCTTCTTTGTATCAAACTTCGTGGCGTCACTACCTCGGATCGAAATCAATTCGGGATCCATGCTCGACCAGTGGCGCATGCAATTTAACGCTTTTAGGGCGTGATAAAAGATCCCCCAGTCAAAAGACCTGTCATTCATAAGAAGAACTGTTATTGTAACAAACGCAATGTTAGATGAGGCGCTGACGCCTAAGGTTGGTGCTGTTCACGTTACGGGTGGGTAGATGTCCTTTAAATATTTAAATGCGTGATCGTTTAGTTTTCTTGATAGCTAGATATTCAGCTGCAATTTTACCTGTTTATAAGGCCCACTTTGGTAAATTTGGATTAGCTAAGTTAACAATTATCTAATCATGATGTTTCTTTCTAAACTTCATATGAACTGACTGAGAAAGAACGATAATTTTACGCAGAACTAAGTTAAGCTAGCGGCTGGCGATGTATCATCATGTCACAGTCTATCGTTTTTTTTCTTGAAGATGTCAACAACATACTAGTACACATGATGTCAATAACCTATAAAACATCAGCCAGCCAGCTTAAGACGGCGAATTTTATACAATAAGAAATTGATGTAGATTCAAAACGTTTCATTTTATTTAATAACCAACTTCCTGATACCGTGACCCAAACCGGTACAATTAAGAGGTGACAGCCGGCTCACCGGACGGGTGTCGCCGCAAATCCGGTAATTGGTTAACATTAACCTAATCGTGATGGCTTTGTGTCTAATTGTGTCAAGTTGCCGCTGCCGTGTTTCAGATAGATCGGGTTTCTTTTGTCCGACGGAATTATTTAATTTAGTTCAAAATTCTGTCACTAACTTCTTTTAATAAAGGCATTTTGAACGAGGAACATCGAACTCATAAGTACTCGGCGTTTTTCAAACTCTGAAGATTACCAAAGTTTTGTTGTTAGCGGGACGATGAACATTGGATCTTACCTGTAACAATAAAACAAATATTAAAGCAAGATATTTACATTATTTTTAACATTCACGAGTCAACAAAACAAGTGTAAAATATTTAATATATCAATAATAAATCCCTCAGAAAACACACTTTTTTTGGTTTCGAAGTAAGGTTTCTATCTTTTATGTTAAATGAATACAAGCAACGTCAACTCACATTAAATCTCGTAGCATAACAAAAACTAAATAAAAAAATATAATTTAAATAATAAAAATAAAAATCATAGTTTTTCATATTTTCCCCAAAAGTAAAAGAGCGTATATTTTGGCCAAAAGCTACAAAGTTCATCGCATTATTGAACCAACTCCTCTTTTTTTTCAGACTTAACCAGATTCAGGTTCCAATCTCTCAAAGCCCTCGTATTGCTGCTGTGAAACTAAAAACAACTAAAATTGCATAGATGTCCCAGTGACTAACTGGCACGTTCAGGAGTTCTTTTTTTTAAGTCACTCGCTTGGTTATAGCGTGTGATTTTCGTTCCAAAAAGGAATAGAAAATCAACGAATATTACGCGAAATATAGATACCAAATCCCTCATAAGTAGATCACAAATGTATTTTATTCGAAAATTGGATTTAATCTATGAATAGCACACGCCATCTTGACGCGAGTAATTAAAAAAAATAACTGCATGATGCACGACAGTGCATGCAGTATGCATAATATGTGTAGCACGACTGTTGGTGTACGTAAGCTTGACATCGTGCACCGACTCCAAAAGAATTTGTTTCTCCCAAATAGAAGACGAATGCGTTATTTATAGCTTTCTGGTCATTTTATGGGGGAGGTTTTTTTTATACTTTTATTCCATAATTAATTCTGATTCCAGATTCGAATCCTTATTATATGGAAATCTTTATCATGTTTTACATGTTATTTTTATGGTTATAAAAGTGTTTACATAGGTACTTAGTAGGTACGGAACCTTTATACGCGAGTCCGACTCGCACTTGACCGGTTTTACTTGTTCAATACTCACTTAAAGCTGATGTTTACATTTTGTTGTTAAATCACCTATTATATTATTTTATTTATTATCTATTTTTTCTTGACTCCTGACTAAGCCAAGTAAAATAGAAGGTCTTCGCCCAAAAGACGCCTGTTCATTATATTCTATACTAATATTATAAAGCTGAAGAGTTTGTTTGTTTGTTTGTTTGTTTGTTTGTTTGAACGCGCTAATCTCAAAAACTACTGGCCCCATTTGAAAAATTTTTTTTACGTTGGATAGTCCATTTATCGAGGAAGGCTTTAGGCTATATAACATAAAGATACGACTCATAAGACCACAGCAGCAATGAAAAATGTTGCGAAAACGGGAAAAAGATATTCCTTTTGAGAGCTTCCGCTGCGTACGCTGCGAAAACCGCTTAAGTTACACAAAAATTATGTATGACAGGATTGTTCAACATTAAGAGTTCTATAATAAAGTCCGCGACAGCATATGTCTATCTTTTATGGTTGACTTACTACAACCTTTTTTATGTTAATAAATTTGTAAAAAAATAATGCATTATTTTTAGAGGTGTATTATACACACAGGTATTTATTCTTATCAAAATAAATACATTTATCATCACGAGCATTTCATTTAGAACAAAGTTTCCTTTTATATCATTTAAATTCAATAAATATCTTAGGAGCTATCACAGTTTTAACATAACTCCGCACCAAAATAATGTTCGCAGCTTAAGTACGACGTGCGCTTGCGCTAATAATATTATAAAGGTGAAGGGTTTGTTTGTTTGAACGCGCTTATCTCAGGAACTGCTGGACCGATTTGAAAAAATATTTCGGTTTTGGATAGCTTATTTATCGAGAAAGGCTTTAGGGTATAAAACATCACGCTGCGACGGGAGGGGAGGGAGCAAACTGAAAACGCGCGGACGAAGTCGCGGGGGACCGCTAGTATAATATAAAATCTCTATTTGTTTTTGTTATTATTTTTCCCTGAGTAAAAAATATGTGTATTCATTTATACCTTTGAATGATGTCATTCTATACAAATTGTTTGAGAATGCACAGTTCACTTTATGAAAAAAAAAACGTTTCGCTACCAATCAACTTGTCAAATACAATTTCAACACACAAAGGACAGTATTTATCAATCTCAGCTTCCGGCTCCGGCTTTGATGAAAAAATATGTGATTCTTTATAAAACCTAAGCTCGGAAAAATTCAGTTTGTGGATGCTTTTTATAACAAAGGTTTTCACACGGCAAATTTATTAACAGCGATTGAGTAATAGAGCCGATTTATTTTCGGACTATAGAAAGAAAACTTTTAATACTATTGATACTTGTCTCACTGAACTCTTTTTTTCTCTCATGTGTACCATTAGTATTATTATTATGTGTATGTTTATTACTTCATAATTATGTATTGATGTATACAGTATCATGTATGTATATATGTTGTGTATGTAGGTATCTACACATTGTGTCGTAACAGTCAATGACAGCGACTGACATCATTCTGTTAATAAATCAGTTTGTCTACAGCAAGCAGTGGTTTCACTCGCGTCTCGCGTTCCTTACTAACATTGGCAACGAGTACCCACGACATAAGAAAAATAAAAATGTCAACCTTTGGAATATTATCCAGCTTCGACCACACGCAACAAACATGGGCCACCTATAAAAGTCGCGTTACACAGTGGTTCATTGCGAATGCCATCATTGCGGAAACAGATGGGAAAGGCGTGAAAAGGCGAGCAATACTGCTGAGCGCACTCGCTGACACTACCTACAAACTCACATCCGACTTAGCTTTACCGGAAAAGCTCGAGGAAGTTCCTTACGAAAAGATTTTGCAGCTCTTGGATAATCATTTTACGCCAAAAGTTAATGGATTCAGCGAAAGGCATAAATTTTATGCAGCGGTTCAGGAGCCGGAGGAAACTCCATCACAATGGGCGGCGAGACTACGAGGGCTCACGGCTCATTGCAAATTCAGCAAAGTGGAGGAAGCTTTACGAGACCGATTTATCATGGGGATGTCACCGAGCCCAGAGAGAGAAAAATTATTCGCGCAAGATGTGGATATGTTGGACCTGGCCAAAGCAGTGGATTTGGCGGAGAGCGTGCGCAGCGCACGGCTGGGAGCCGGTGCCACCGCTTCCAGTTTTACGTCTTCGTGTCAGCCAGAACAATTGTTCAAGATTAATTCACGGCCGAACAATTCGTCGAAATCTCAGGCAGTAAAAGAAAAGTGTAGTGTTTGTGATTATACAAATCATAAAGCGTCGCAGTGCCGATTTGCAAATTATAAGTGCAAAAAGTGTAACGCGAAGGGGCATTTGCGAAGAATGTGCAAAGTGAACTTAATTTCTAATGAGACGGGCGAGGACGACGATGACAGTAAGTTGTTTGTTATTCGTGCTCACAAGGGAGAACCTATGACAGAAAGTATTTTATTAAATGGCAAAAGGTTAAAATTCGAAATAGATAGCGGTTCTGCTGTAACGGTAATGAAGATGGTAAGCTCTTGTGATGTGTGTACACAATTAAGGCCGTCACCCCCGCGGGCTCCCCTTGCGCCGCACAGTGGATCGACGCCATACTAGCAAAGGGACATAGGCAACTTAAATATACATGTGTCAGTTTTTGACAAACAAGTCATTCCATCGTATTTGCCTAATTATAAGCTGTAAAAAACTAATGAAGCATTTTCTTATTGAAATCTTATATTGAGAGCTATGGCACCAAACGTGATTTCTTAGTATGGGAAATGACATAAAAAATAGTGTATCATCGGATTTTCTTCGTGTTTCGACTTGATTTTTTATATGGTATTAAAATATATATTTGCTACATTTTCTCCAAACAAACATGGTGCGCCACACGCACCCCTTGCGAGGTACATGCGTTGGCCTATTTTTCCTTCTTATGGACAAATTGATTCATAAGTTATTATTACGACATATTTTAACTCCGAATTTCACTTCAATGGTGACTTACTAATAAATGGTCAGGCCATAGATCATCGGTGCACTGATAACAGATTCCCAGTTTTTTTATTTTTATTGTACCCAATCTCTGGAAAAGATTGTTATTATTAACGATTCGTAATATATATTTGTAGCGACATCTATGAGCAACCACTGTCACTACATTTCAACGCAACACGCTGACTCGGCTCGACGCGACAAGATGGCGCTATAGTTGACGTATGGGAACTGAACCGCGATATTAGAGATTTAGAGCGGACTAACTACATATGTATAAACCAAGACGGTGATCATCGGACCTTGGTCCCCGGCCATAACACCCGGTCGGTAGGAATCGCTTCCCTTTGCCTTCCTAAAACAGTTGCGCCAAATATTAGCCGTTAAGCTAATTAGCTAAGTTTTCGTTACACACGTATGGTGCTTTGTTTCTTTAATGACTTAGCTATTACTTTTAAAAAAAAGGCTTATTTGATAAAGTACGTAAATATGTTGTATTGTAATGGTTTAAAGAAAAGTACATTATGCTTTTGCTAAAACATGCCACTGTAATGAAATAAATTAAAATCCTTAAAAGATATCATAAAAAGTAACTATATACTTAACTTGCTATCAACTAACCATACACATATGATGCAATAAACATAAATCAATTAAACATTTTTAAAATACAATATTAAAACACAATACAACAAAATAACAAAAAGCAGCTATATAATAAATAAATTAACCGATCAGATCAACTAAAAAAAAGACAATTCTTAATCACAGAAAATATCATCTTCAGATTCTATTTCATACTCTTCGGAATCACTATCAGGAATTAAATTTGTAACATTACAAAATTCTACCAGGTTTTCTTCCAAAACTAACATTTCATAAACTTCATTGAACATTTTTTTCTTTTCTTTTGATCGAGTTTTGGTCGTATGGTTGTCAGAACAGAAACACTGCTGGTTGTTCCACCAACCATTGAAGTGAAATTCGGAGTTAAAATATGTCGAAATAATAACTTATGATTCAATTTGTCCACAAGAAGGAAAAAAATAGGCCAACGCATGTACCTCGCAAGGGGTGCGTATGGCGCACCATGTTTGTTTGGAGAAAATGTAGCAAATATATATTTTAATACCATATAAAAAAATCAAGTCGAAACACGAAGAAAATCCGAAGATACACTATTTTTTATGTCATTTCCCATACTAAGAAATCACGTTTGGTGCCATAGCTCTCAATATAAGATTCCAATAAGAAAATGCTTCATAAGTTTTTTACAGCTTATAATTAGGCGTATACGATGGAATGACTTGTTTGTGAAAAACTGACACATGTATATTTAAGTCGCCTATGTCCCTTTGCTAGTATGGCGTCGATCCACTGTGCGCCGTGGAAATACCCATCAAAACCCTTTTGTAGACTACATATAGATTTTCTAGGACCAATAAAAGACCGTATGTATTTTGTTGTAGTGGATGCTCATACGAAATGGTTAGAAATATACGACATGGGTAACAACACAACAACTTCGTCAGTAGTAGAAAAATTGTACACTTTCATGTCAAGGTTTGGGTTACCACACACAGTAGTAAGTAAAGTTAGCCTGTAACATCCCACTGCTGGGCAAAGGCCTTACCTCAACTATGAGGTAGTTTGAGCCATACTCCACCACGCTGGCTTAGTGCAGGTTGGTGGAGGGGTGTTTGCAAGGCAAGCGACTGAACCCTGCTGTCAGATTTAATCAAGCCGCCCATAAGGCCTCTGACTAGACTTAACGACTAATATCAACCGATATTAGCGGGAACCAACGGCTTAACGTGCCTTCCGAAGCACGGAGATGCTCGTTATGTACGTCACTTATATGGTCGGAATGGTCACCCATCCAAACACGACCGCGCCGTAGGTTGCTTCACTTCGGTATCACTACCAAAGCGCTGCTACCACTGCGCTACGAGCACCCTGACCACACACAGTGGTCAGTGATAATGGTACAGCTTTTACCTCTTAGGATTTTAGGCATTTTTGTGCTCTTAATGGTATTTTGCATTTGACCTCCCCGGCCTACCATCCGTCTAGCAACGGCCAGGCAGAAATATTTGTAAAAATAGCAAAAAAGGGCATAAAATCGGTTTTATTAACGGCAAATAATGTAAGAGATACGAAAATTAAACTACTAAAGTTTTTGTTCGATTATAGGAATTCCGTGCATTCTGTCACAGGTGTTTCCCCAGCCGAGTTAGTATACGGGCGCAAACTTAGGTCACGACTCGATTTATTTAAGCCACCTATGGGCGAATTGTCTGATTCGCCCACCTCATTAGAAAATACTGTTATTGAGAAACAGTGTTTACAGAGTAAAAACTATGGCGGCAAAAATAAACAATGTTTTTCACCTGGTGATACTGTTTTATATAAGAAACATTTTGGCAATAAACATTTTAGCTGGTGTAAAGGAACTATTACTGAAAAGATAGGCAAAGTGTTGTACATGTTAAAAGATTTTTCCTCTGGCATTACTGTAAAAAAACATAAAAAACAAATAATGATGTTCAAAGGCTACCTTGGGCAACCGAATCAGAGCTTCGATACTTATGATATTATTGCGCCGTCTATTCCTTCTCAAGCGCAATCTCCAGAAGTCCAGGAACCACAACGGCCACCACCAGTTGAAGGGGAGAGGATAGATGGAGAATTGACTTTGAATACTACTAATGAGACGCAATCAGTAGTTGATAGTTACCAGCACGATTCAAGAAACCCAACAAGGTTGTTGAGAAATATACCCCGTGTCGATTACAAGCCATATCTGTAATGTTCTTTAGTTAATATTTATTTGGTTATATTGCTTAGATGTATTCTGTACTAAGAGGGAGGAGATGTTGTGTATGTAGGTATCTACACATTGTGTCGTAACAGTCAACGACAGCGACTGACATCATTCTGTTAATAAATCAGTTTGTCAACAGCAAGCAGTGGTTTCACTCGCGTCTCGCGTTCCTTACTAACAATATATATGTTTATTTTTTATTTTAAATACCTAGATTAAATCGTCATACTCTTCATTTTGCCTCTCTATCACTTTTTTCGCGCCGCCAGCATTTTCTCTGTATAGACCTATGGTTGACTGGTAGAAAATGCTTTTAGGATTAAGTCCGCCATATGTACCTTTTTTGGGCATGAAGTGTTTTAAAATAAATAAATAATACTTCGTTATCGATAATCGGCTTAGTTTAGTCGCACATGTAGATCTCACATAAATACCCACATATATTTACATAACCCTTTTAGCTTTGCCATAGTCGGGTAAAATCAAAAAATAATGTTTATCTTTAATTAGGGTATATTTATAATAAATAAATAAAACTAAAATCCATTTATTTCAGACGGTGTCCATAAAGTATAAAATAATTAATTAGTATCAAAACATAAAATATTTTTAAATTTAGAAGATAATAATACTGTAAATTGCAATTTAATTTAAAATAAAATTAGTAGAATCAAATACAAATACTAAAAAATATGTCAATTACAAAATTAAATTATATTACATAGAATTATATTATATAGTCTGTAGAGTATATTTATCATCATACTCTACAGACAGACTCCGCTGCGTTGACCGAATTAAGCGACCTTGGTGGTGCATCACCCACAATGAGGTGAAATGAGCTCTAATGAAAATTGAGTTATTTCATTAGGACACAGAATTTTCTTGGCAAGATAATAATAAGTAGCTTTTGCTTTACAGGCGTATAGTTCTTATATCTTTACATGTATAGTAAACTATGAACGGTCAAGGTCTCTGCTGCCTTACTGATTTCGAACGAAAATTTCTGGCACACACGACCCAAAAACTTTAGCTTTAGAGTTGATATTTTATAGGTAAATTTGATGGTATAAGTAGACGTTGTAAACTGACTGGATAAAATTGAACACAATATCAATTAAAAACCGGCTAAAAGCGAGTCGGACTCGCCCACTGAGGGTTCCGTGCCAACTTTAATGAATTAGGGATGCACTAACTTACACTAAGTCAAAATATCACAATATTTTGTTGACAGCAAACATAACTTTGTTTTTCATAGTGTTTGATATGAAGAACAAATTATGTTTGCGGTTGTTGAAAATGTGCTATATCTCAAAAACTACTAGTTTGATTCCGTCCAAACCAATTTTCGTTGAAAGTATTAGATAAAATCTACTTTTTTTTGTTTCAAAATTTACAGTCGCTTAGTTTAGAAGATAGAGGGGGGGGGGGGGGGGATTTTACCACTTTGAAAGCGTCTATCTATCAAACGTTATACTCTAAAACTCTATGTCATTTTAACAGACCTATTCATAGACTCACCCCACATGAATAGATTTGACAAAAAAAAGTTTTAATTTCATGTATGGGAGCCTCCCTTAAATATCATCATGTTTTATTTTTGTATAAGAATCGTAAAGTTGTTAACTGTTCACATCTTCCTTCCAAATTTCAACAGTGTAATTATAGTTATAGAATAAAGTGGCTGTGACATGCTGACAGCCAGACTTGACGAAACTATAAGGGTTCCGTTTTTGCCATTCGGCTACGGAACCCTTAAAATAGAGCATAGGGCAAAGCAAAGGTCAAAGTAAATGTTACATTTTAGTTAATCTCTCTCCATTTACCGACGGGCCGCTCAAGCACTTGGTTCACGCATTTTTCTTTTCCAACCGTTGTGTCAAGTATATCGGCCTCGCGTCAGTGAAATAGGCCGTCCACAATGAGAACTGCTCTCCGCTGTTCATTAGTCATGGTTAGGTCAGAGCCACGCTCTGGAAAAAAAGTTTTGCTATATCAAATAGATGAACCGTATATCTATAGTATCCGTTAATAAAAAAAAACGAAAAAAAAGTACCTACCTAAAGCTTAACTGCAGTACTTAGCTCTTCAAATATAAAAGCCTTTGACACACTGGATGCGGTCCGGTTAATAAAACGTAGCTCCATCATGTCAATTTTGTATGGACCTAAACACTGAATGCATCCAGTGCACCGTGCAATTTCATAACAAAGTGTGTATTACGAAACGTCAACGGTGCTAACTTAGACCGCTAGATAGTTTTTTATGGATAACTAGCGGACCCAGCGATCTTTGTTTCACCCCCAACCTCGTCTTGCCCGGCCTCGTCCCGCCCAGACACGTAATTAAAGAAAAATGTTAAGAGTGGACAACCCTTATCACTAAGGGATATGAAAAATAGATGTTGGCCGATTCTCAGACCTACTCAAAATGCTCACAAAATTTCATGAGAATCGGTCAAGCCGTTTCGGAGGAGTACGGGAACGAACATTGTGACACGAGAATTTTATATATAAGATGATCAAGTCCAGTCAACGTAATCAATTGAAATATTATACATACTTCATACCGTAAACTAAAATATACATCTATGAAATAATATATACAACCTAAAAAATAGAAATTATAAACTACAATACAAAATAAAAAGTATTAAAGTCCAGCCATAAATTCGTCGGTCACTGTCGTTGACTAACCTATATCCGTATTCGATGTAAATATATTTTTATTATTATAGTAAAAATATCCCCTCACATTTTCTTTTTATTTCGTGCCCGAAAAGCGTTTATTTACCAAAATAGAATCTGATTTAGTTCCCAAACCACTAGTACCCTAAAAAACCATTACTTACGAAACGAAGAACTAACTTTCGTTGTGTTTTCCCACGTTACATAACAGCTTGTCTTCTGACAGACTTATAAATCAAAGGAATATTCCAGCAAAACTGTGCCTAGTCGGGAAAACGATTGTGAAAGAGGGAACTTATTGAACAACGTTGATCAGTCGAGCAGGGGTCGACAACGCGATGACGTGAATTGCGATTCATCGCTTATCTTTCTTCTCGTGGAACGGAAAGGCGTTCGATTTGCAAATTGATTTTGTTTTTAATACTGGTAATGTAAAATGATGGCACAAAAAATGGCCAGTGATAAATGAATAGAAGGATTCTATTTTGTTTCGTTTTTCAAAAAATATGTAATAAGTCTTTAATTTTATTGATAAACAAACTGAGTTTAAAACTAAAATAACGACATAATGACTAAGATGACAATAAAGCTCTTTGTTGAAAATATGCTTACTACGAGTATTTAATTTTTAACGAAACCACGATTGTCAGATCAGCTGAATAAATTTATTAAGAGTGTTCTTCCGAAAATATTGCATTAAATGCAAAAAATAAGACAATACAAAATAAATTTCCTTAATAGCATTATATAGAAGTGTAACTATAGAACTTCTTTTCAATTGAAAACTGTGGAAATTTTGGAATTTGCAGTTAATTTACTTAGAAGTAAGTGAATTTCCTCAGTTAGGTATCTTTTCAAAATCAGTATGCGAGACTGCACACTCTATGCCACCTACCTTTTATCTTCTAAAAAATAAAAGCAAACATATATTTTCTATTTTGTTAAAAGCATCATTGGAGCCCAAAAGGAGTAATTCACACAGTTTTTATTATGCTTCGCCGTCTTCTCCTGTCCATTAATATTAGAGAGAAGCCGGGGCCAGGACAAATTGTTCCCATTTGGTCGGCGACACCTCATTATTTTCAATGAAGACGAAGAATTTGCGTTTCTCCGAGAAAGTTCTTTTAACGTCATTAGTGATTCGTTTATGCAGCCGTTTCGGGTTGACCTCCCCTGCTTTTAAAGAAGCGTATCTAAGGAAGCAGATTCTTGTTGTTCATTTACTATTTCATAAAAACAGTAAAGCAGATAAATAAAATTTCGGATGAATCTGAGAATTAAATAACAAAGTTGATAAAAGAGAAACCTCACCTCTCAGATAAGACAAACTATTATATTAAGAGTAAGGCCTGATTTTTTTAACGTCATAACGAACGATCAACGATAAAGAATATTGAACAAATAAAATATAATACGCCTAATTTTAAATTATCACCTATTTGTCAGCAATCATTTATTTAAAGGGTATTTTAAAATCATCGTTTTATAATTATTTCGTCGGATAAGGCTGAGTCATTCGTTACCTCGCACAATCGGCACATTTCGATTTTGATAAAACAGCCGTCTTTAGTTTGGTGAAATCGGCCCTTAAAAGGTTGATTTTCCACTGAAATGACGTCTTAATTACAACGTTCATGTAACAAATATAACGTACAATCGTCCTCAATTAACTTTCCAAATAAATATGCTGAATTGTGATTACTCTCTCAGTCGGAAAAGCATAATAAGATAATTTAACGGTATGGTTTTCAGTCACAGGAATTGCTTAAAACAACAAACAAACATAAAAGTGCTACAATATATAGATTTGTTTTCAAAAGTTACAATATTTAATAATGGAAATTTCCGTTTATCCATCAAATCAATTAGTACTGAATAAAGCTTGAATTACAAAATATATTTTTTATAGAAAAAATACCTGTAATATTATGGTTACTTTGTATGGTTAGGTCTTTGTGTAGGTGACTAAGAGAAAGTTTACCTTACCTGTACCTTATTAATCCCTCAAGCGTATGTGAACGAGACACAATAGGTATTCTGTTGTTATGCGGTCGAGCGGTCGCATGCGGTGTTGAGGTATTAACAGTATTACCTAAATTATTAGATTTAAAACCCAAAAAGATACCATTATTTAGCTTAAAATTACATTCACAATAATATTGCTAAGTATATCAACCAAAAAATGTATTTTCAACAGTCCAAATAATTTATTCGCCCTGTAGCAATGTTCCAGTGTATCTACCAAAAACGACATTACTCAGCACAAACAGCGTCTCATACATATTTTAATTAAAATATCTCTATGAGGCAGACGATATGCGAAGCGGAGACATCATTACATCCGTGAATGAACTTGAAAAACAAAGAGGAGTCGTAGGCTGGGCCGCTCATTACGATCTGCATGCGGTAGTATTGTCCCACAGAGTATAATTTTGTATTTTTTCCAAGAAAATGCACAACTATGACATAGTGGAAAATCACACAGTAGACTTACGTACCTGGTCGCTTGAACTAATAATTTGATGCACGGATCGCTTTATTGATAGTTACCATCATAAAAAAAGCTTTAAAGCGCTTTCACACTTAGGCGATTTTAGCAGCGCATCGGTCGTGCGGCAGTCGCGCTGCTGTCAATTTCATACACCAAATGACAGCAGTAGCGCCTGCCGCAGTCTTTTACATTAGACAGACGCGCTGCTGTCGCTCTAATGTGAAAGCGCACTTATTATCATCACTTTCAACAGCTGTAAGTAAAAATCAAGTCTACATTCAAACAAAATATAGATTTTTTTTCGAGTTTAGGTTGGTTAGTAAACTTGCATAAAAACAATGATATCTAAACTAGCTTAACAATATCTGGCTGGACAAAAGCTACGCGAGCAAAGCTTGCATTCTGATTTTGAATGATCCTACTCTGTGTCTCTGTATTCTGTCCGAACTCCACATCTCGTTAAATCAAAGCAATGCGGAGATGGCAGTTTTGTGCTATGGCGGGTATTAGGTAAATTTTCCGTTTCCATTTTCTATCGTATTCATCCCGGTTGCGGTGAAATAAAAGCGGAATAGTTAGTTTCCTTTCATCCCTTTTATGAGCGCTGTGGAGTGTAAAAGATGGCTTTAAAGGGATTGACGCACTATAATAATGATCATACGTTGATGATGATGATGATCTGGTTTTGCTGTTGTTTAAGGGATACCTACATTATAATCAGTCATTAGAAACACTAAATGCAGACCGCCGTGGAACACTTTTGGACAGAAAATTGTTAAGCAGTAACGTCCTTTTGCTGATAATGATAAGAAACAATATAATGTTTGTTAAATTTATAAAAACACCGCGAAAATGAACTAAAATGATCAAACCAGAGTTAACCGTAACTAGAACCGATACCTACATAATTTTGTGTTGATTTTGATAGCTTGATGATAATATTATAAGATGTAATAAGAAACTAAAATTGCGCAAGGGCCGGATTCGAAACCGCAAACTTTGGCTAAAAGAGCCAACGCTCTTTCGAATCGAACTACCGTGCATCTTTCAACCCCCTCCATTTATCCTTGTTTTGAAGAATTACGATCGAGTTACTGCCCGCTATCTCTTTTAAGTAGTCCTTCCATCTCATTTAGGGTCTCCACCTTGATCTTTTGTATCTGCATGGATCCCATGTTAGGACTTCCCTGAAATTTTTCTGAAATTGACCAGAAATGTTCCTTTCTCGCAACATGACGACCACACTCCCACTTCAATCTGGCTACTCTCCGACCATTATAATCTTTTATAATATTACAGAATAAAATAGCATCTAAAGTCTGAAAATTAAAGACAACGTAACGAGCAGCAAAACTGGAGTGGTTCGCGCCAAAATGAATTATCGAACGAAGTTAGCGGGAGTTTGCTCGCTGCTATCTTCACGGGTGACCGCGTGTGCTGTAGGTAATGTCATGAAGGGTGTTTACATTCTCAGGATGAAGGAATAAAAATGTGACAAACAAGAATGGATTGAATGTTATATAGTGAGTTACTCGTATAGTTCGAAAACGATAGTAAACATATGTCACCGTGATAGTGTATAAAATCTTCACGGTTTTAAATGCATTAGATTGGAATCTGTCAATTTCGTGCATACCGTATTGAACTACTTACATTATAATTTAAACTGAAATGACGAATCACTGGGCAAAGTAGCCGGTTAGGGTACCGTGAACCGGACAACTTCGCCCAAATCAGCCAATGTTTTTTTTTATTATTATAGCAAAAAAGAAACTGTGATGTATTAAACTTAAACTAGGACATCTGTTCAGCAACACTTCACGCATTCATAGAATCAATGAGACTGTAAATGTTATCCTGCGGCAATTGCTGCCAATAAAATTTTAGCAAAGCTGTATGCAAACGCGCATTGTCATTCATCAACGTGAAATCGAAGCCAAGCGTTTGTGCGAATGGACGGACACAAGGCCTTAGAACATCCTCAACGAAATTTACAGCCTCGTTAATAAAATACGGTGCAATCGATAAAAGCTTATTGATGAACAACCACCTGTAAATACGTATGTAATTAATAAAGAATACACCTTTATTCATTAAAAAAAAGCTCTAAAATGAACCCTCAATCTTTGTAAGGTGGAAAACCTAAATCAACATCTAATAGACATATTTCTGAAAGCGTTCCATAACGTTGAATTAATTATGTATGCTTAACATCCGAATGAAAGTGTCTTTCGTGAAAATTTGTGTGCTTACATGTAATTATTATTAATATGCTAATAACGCTATACTAACATAACAAGGACGCTTTTGTGTCTATCTATACTATAATATTATAAAGCTTAAGAGTTCGTTTGTTTGTTTGAACGCGCTTATCTCAGAAACTACTGGACCGTTTTTTATAGAGGCTAGATAGACCGATATTTATCGAGGAAGGCTTTAAGGCTGTAAGCATCACGATACAACTTATAAGAGCACAATAAAAAAGGTTGGTTTAGAATGTTTTTAACACTTACAGTGTCATATTTTATATTCATAAAGATGAAATAAGAAACCAAAAATTTGCGCACGGGCGGGACTTGAACCAGCAACCTCTTGGCTGACCGGGCCAAACGCTCTACCAAATGAGCCACCGTGCTGTCAGTCCGACCTTGCGAAATGTGTGGTCTCTTATGGATACGTCATTGCGTGAAGTCACGCAAATTTTTGGTTGCTTATTTCATCTTTATGAATATAAAAAAGGTTGAAAAACGGAGGGGGAAATATTCCTTTTGAGAGCTTCTGTTGCGTACGCAGCGTAAACCGTTTAACATACATTAAAATATGACTGGATAGTTCCGCTTTAAAAGTTATACAATTAAGTCAACGACAGTATATTATTATGTCTATCTGATATGGTTTACTCACTACAAACTTCTTATTTTTTTAAAAAAAAATATGATACAAAATAATGTACTATTTTCAAAGGTATTTTAATGCACACGAGTATTTATTCTTATCAAAATAGATATATTCATTATCACGAACATTTCATAAACAAAAATTCACTTTAAGTCATTTGATACCAATAAATATCTTAGAAACTATCACAGTTTAAAAAAAAACTTTGCATAAAAATATTACTCGCAGCCCAAAAAAAACCACGCGCTTAAGCTAACCGCAAAGTTTTGTGGCCTCTTATTTCTAATGAAAATATGTATGTGTTTTACGTTGAAATATTTTTCGGGATATCCGAAATTTACGCGGCCGACTCCGCTAGTTCTAAATAAAACTCTAGCTGATACGTTGTCATGATAAGCGACGAAATTAATTTCATCAGTTCCGAGGCGTATAACGTTACTCATTATTATAGCTGTCCTTCAAATATGGCGAATCTGTACCTCACCGTATTAACTACCTATATGATATAATATATTTGATTTTCAATGTACAAAATAACCTCAGGGCCGATTCTGATGCTCAAATCATCAATGTCTAAAACAACACCATACACCACTGATTTAATTAAATTTAATAATAATTATATATTTACACATGTTATTTTTATCAAAAACTCAACATCTATACCACGGTATTGGTATTATACAAAAGTTAATCGTATAATGTGAGCAATAACCACCACCTAGAAAAAATGCCGCTTAAAACGATATACTGATCTTATTCTAATATACAGGATGTTTTTTTGGTCTGCCACTACCGATTCAGGAGTGATTGTATAAACGATCCTGATGCCAAAATATATTTATTATTTTGGAAAACACCCTCAAATAACTGTATAATCGCGATATTAGCGAGCGAGTCAAAACAACCAACACTAGGCCGCCTCTTCGTAGCTTACTAGCTACGGCGTAGATACGCGCGAGGGTGCGAGTTTCCTCATACGTTTTGAATTTTATTAGAAGTTTTTGTTTAACAGGGTGTTGTTTTGGTCAGTGACATCCAAATCAGGGAGTATAATATGAGTTATGCTTATTCTAAAAAAAAACTTTAATTCTGAGCAAGTTTTATACAAGAAAACCTCTTCACAACATTCAAAAAAATTACAAAACAAATGAGAAAACTCGCACCCTAGTACGTAGCTAGCGCTTATCTACGAAATCCTACGCCGTAGCTAGTAAGCAACGAGGAGGCTACCTGGTGTTGGTGGTTTCGACTCGATCGCTGTACCGGATAAAAAAAAAATGATTTTGTGGGGTTTTTCCATTTCAATAAAAAATATTATTTTTAAATTTTTTTGGGATCAGCATCGTTTCTATAGCCACCCACCCCTGAGTCGCTCGTCGCTGACCAAAACAACACTCTGTATAAGACTTGCATATAATTTGAATAACGTTTTTTTTTAGAATAAGAATAACACATATTATCATATCTGAGTGGGATGTCAAACTTGCATGTAACTTAAGATTTTTTTTTAGAATAATTGTAACACATAATATTTGCAATCATCCCTGAGTTAGATATTACAGACTAAAACAACTCCCTGTCTAAAGAAAATTATGTAAGTTTATTAATAATTGTGCCCTTGTAGGCAGAGTTCTTCTGTTCAGCGACAAAAATAAATCTAGCTGATGGTTATAAATTCTACAAGGTCAACAGTTAAGGCTGATTCACGATAAACCGTGCCGGCGTCGAGCCGGGCTCCGACCGGGCGCCAGCCGGGGTGCGGTCAAACATTATTTTATACATTTTGTTTGAAGTGATTCATGCCTAAACGTGCCGGCGTTGGAATTTCTATGGGAAATCGTCCCGGCTCCGGCACGGTCCGGCCCCGGCACGTCGTAGCGTGAATCATCCTTTAGAGTCAAAACTTTATAAAATGGACATTAAATAAATATATTTTCACGTCTACAAATGAAGTGCAAAGTCGGCTAAGCAAAAACAATAGCTCGAAGAAAAACAATACAATCTTACAAAAGGATGGAAAACTGATAATGACTGCGTATTGTGTATCCGATTAAAGCCTGATTTTCCAACGATAGATAAATAATATTCATCGAATAAAGCACAATACGCCTGATTTGAAAACGTCACCTATGTGTCAGCAATCATTTATGTAAATGACATTTTAAAATCGGTTATTTTCATAGAAGTACTATCCCCTATCAGAAGAACCGATTTAAGATGACATTTATGTGTGTAAAATTATTTATGTATGCGTGTCAGTGATGTTTGCCATACTGCTTTTTACATTAATATCGATATCGATAAATTTCATTAGTATCATTTATAGTAGGTATCAATATAAAACACCGGCTAAGTATGAATCGGACTCAAACACAAACGGTTCCGTTTTCGTAGGGTCCGCAAATTTTTTGATAAAATAAAAACAATATATTTTTTAAAATTTTATTAAATAATTCCACTTATATCATACAACTAACTACTTATATGATTAATGCAAAAGTTTGTGGTGATGGATGAATGGATGGATGTTTGTTAATCCTTCTTGCCAATAGTACTCGATCGATTGTGATGAAACTTTATAATAACTATAGCTCCTACATCAGAATAGTACATAGGCTATAATTCATAACGATATTTTTGAAATCCGAAATTTTTCGTAAATAAAGCCGCCGGAACCGCGAAATTAGTAGGAAAACTAAAAGATATATAAATTACACTTTTTTTTACTATTCTATTAATATCTTACCAATATAATAACGATTGAATTAGTCTTACACTATTATAATAGTCAAAACCTGATACCTATAATGACTGCCATATATGCACCAAACATTACAATACTCAGATGTTCTGTCAATCAGCGAAGTTACTATAAATGAGATTACATTCCGCCCAGGTGACTTATACCAAATCGTCATGGGTTAAACATATTAGTTTACCGCGTGATCAACAGTCGACACGAAATATCGATAAGTTGATGCATCCCTAGTGTAAAACTAAAATAATTTCTTTACATAAAATATTCTTAAATATGTATTAAATGTTATTTGATCTTTGCTTTTTACGTAAATAAACGTTTATAGAAAAGAGTAACCATATTTACTACTTAAAAATTGAAGCACATTGGAAAAAATAAATCGTAAATTAGGACGAGTCGATTTGAAATATTTTACCTGTTAAATGAATATTTGTTGCGATTATTTTGCTGTGTTGAATAACAATCAATCACCGAACAAGGCACCATGTTTCAGAAGCATTATTTCTCCAAAATATACACAATTTCACTTAGGGCCGATTGTTCAATCTTCAGATAAAATGTCTAATAACTATCCAGCGAATAGAGTTATATGTCTGTTTATCCTACAGATAATTCGATTGCAGTTTTTCAATATGTTTTTATTCCTCCAAATATTTATCTGAGTGAATATTTGAACTCTATCAGCACGAACTACAAACTGGTGAAACAAAAATATTGCAAACTTATAGGTAAGAGTGGGACAGAATTTTGTAATCATTGCCTGACAAACAAGGGTCAGTGTCACTTCACTTTTTAGGTTGTCATGCTTAATTTTTGTTTTTTGGTGCAAATCGTCTATTTGTTTACTTTCTGAATTATTTGTAGTAAAAGAATCTAATAAAAAAGGGCGTGCGGCTAATTTCAAAACTGCAGAAGTGAAATTACGCGTAAAATAATAGAAAATAAAGGCTGGCGCTGGTACCAACAAAGAAAAAGATGCCACTTGGAAGAGAATTGAACACGCTTTTAACTCTTGTGGCATTATATCCTCGGTCCTTCTTGGTACTTGTATAAAGGTCTGCCTTAAAGACGCTATAGCAACTGTCCTTTTTTTATGATACGGCATATAGTGAAGCTATGAATGCCACCAAAACCACCAACAGATATGTAGAAACTCCCAGTGGCATAAAACCGTAAAAAGAAGAAACGTAATTTATAACTGTATCATGGGTGAGATGAACTGGTTTCTGAATCAAATAAAAACGTGTATTTAAACCTGAAAATGTTTTTTTTTCCTTTCACTGGTAGATGTAATAGGTAGTATCCTCAAAAGCGAAACATTTGTATTTTAAGCTTGATTCTGTCTTCAATAAGGGATAGTTAACATTTTAAGGACTCCTTTAAATCTAGTAAGTAGAGTAAAGTGATCGGGTCTCGGTTTGACCATTCTTACTTTTCTTGCAAATGCATTACTTGGATTGACATATTCACTCATTAAGGCCTCTTCTTTGATTACCAAGTCATCAACAGGATCGAAAATATCTAAGATTATTTCCTTAGTTGTAATATTAAAATTTTAAAATAACCTCAAACCAAAACAATGCCAATGTCAAACTACCTATCAGTCGAATAACGCGGCTATCTGATGCTTGAAGCGACATATAGATTTATACCATAAATAGTAGAGTTATTAGATAGATAAGTCTTATCTTACTATTGAAAAATTCAAAATCTTGCTATCTATAGAATAAAAGCTATCTATCAGTTTATCTGGTGATTGAACAGTCGGCTCTTAAAATTATAAAAAATCAAATGCAAGTTATTTTCAGCTTCAGGGCGGTCAACTGTTTGACATCTGCCAAAAATGGTCCTGCTACATCGCATCTCGCATCTCTTTTTATCACACAGCTTTCAGTTGGTGACATCTCGTTTTTGTCGTTCTATTCCAAAGGGATAATAATTTAATGGTTATTTTATTCTTATATAGACGGATAAGTCTTATCTAACTTAGGTAAAATCGGCTTTCAGGCCTGATAAGGAATATTTGCCGAATACAATTTAATACGCCTAATTTGAAAACGTCACCTATTAGTCAGAAATCAAGCTGAACGTAAGGAAATTTATAATTTGAGCCATGTTAAGGCTTAATAGGATTTTTATATTTATAATTTACAAACCCCAGCAAATCCGATTTAGTTTTGTATGTACTAGATGACAGTAGAGCCCAAGTTAACACTAACGGAATCTACGACTATAAAGTCAAAACGCGAATAGTAAGTACAGCATTAAAAGGCGGAGCTATTCTATTACCCAACTTGATAAACTTGATCGCTATCGCTTAGCAATTGCTAATTCAAAAAAATCCCTAATCACGGGCTAAATTGCATTTTTGTTAAAAACAATCAGAGGATGACAAACTTCGATATCGTTTTGATACGAAGCATTTGATTTTATGCTCTTAAATACTACTAACTCCAACCATATCACACACTCAGCTCGATTCTTGACATGCTGAGAGCTAAAACTAAACTTAATCTCTATTTCTCTTCTGCGTACCTAAGGAGACTAGGAATGTCAAACTGAATCAGTAGCTTAAAAATATACTTTTTTTGCGTATCTGAGTCTACTTGTGCATATCAAGTTAATCGTGATCTATATCTTATTCATATTTATTCATAGAAGAAATGGACAATAAAATTAGAGCTCGTGCCTATCTGGAATCGATTGCAATGGCATCGTGAACGATTGCAATATTTATAAAAACCCCGCGGAAGGTTAAAATATGGCTTGCAAAGCATTCGTAAAAATTTTACACAAGTGGGGACGTGATATCGGAAGATTGGCAGATTTTTTCACCGGCACACTTTCTTTCAAGTGTTATATGCCTTTTCAGCTTTAATATTTATAAGGGTCTTAACTTTTTTCCCTTTGTCACTTTTTCACGTGACATCTTTAATAGAATTACATAAGATATTTATGTTGATTGTTAAAATAATCTCTTCCTTTTATAAGGTGTTCTTTAATCAATGTTGAACAAAAGGTAAAAGTAAATTTCGTGGAAGCCGAAAAATAATATTAACCAATAAAGTCTTCTAATAATAAATTGAAATTTTTATGTTTGTTTTATATCTCACTTACACAATTTTGTCTGATAAATTAGCTTCACGTTCGAAATTGAGTACAAAATAACTAAGATTTAAACTACCTATTCAAAAGCAAAACCATTTTTGTAACAAGGAGGCTGTGATGCTAGCTGCGTTACCGCGTTGGCTAACTAGCATAGCTATCCATTGAGCTAGGAACCAGCCAGCTTTTTTATTGGCCTAAACAAAAATTTTTTCGGTGTAATTTTAGTTCACGACGATTATTAGATTACAAATATTATCCAATTCCAATAATAGCACATGCACACTGGTCGGATTGATAACCTAAATTTTTTGAAGTCGTTAAAGTAGTAGGTAGTAAAAGAAAGGTAATTTGCCGGCCACAGGTCACAACAAAAGCTAAGCTCGTAAAACCGCATCGAACTAGTTCAGTCTGGCCCAATCCGGTTCAATCAGGTCGGTAGTTAGAAGCGTTATGGTGGAACGCCTGTGTGTTAATAGGTTATCTGTCTTTTACATTCGAGGAGAAAAAACTTAGTTTGCTGCTTTCTACGGGAAAATGTATAAGTATTATTTTCTGAAACTAAAATACTAACAGACTATAAGGTAAGCGTTTAGATAACTATGATTTTGCTTTTGACCCTATGTAAAATCCCATAAAAAAGTGACTTTACGGCATATCAACTTTTTTAGGGTTCCGTAGCCGAATGGCAAAAAACGGAACCCCTATAGTTTCGTTAAGTCTGTCTGTCTGTCTGTCCGTCCGTATGTCACAGCTACTTTATTCTGTAACTATAAGCATCACACTGTTGAAATTTGGGAGGAATATGTGTCATATTAACCGCTTTACAATTCTTATACAAAAAAATAAAAAATCATGATATTGAAGAGGGGCTCCGATACATGAAACTAAAACCAAAAAAAAAATAGTCAATCTTATGCGTGTGAGGTATAGACCCCACATAAGTTAAGATAGGTTCTAATAAAATGACATAGAGGTTCCTAAAACCATTTTATTTTAAAGTCTAACGTTTTGTTCTAGACGCTTCTAAGTGGTAAAATGGGCGCCCCCCCCCCCCCTTTAACTTCTAAACTAAGCTAGTGTAAATTAAAAAAAATATATGTAATGTAGAACTTAACAAATACTTTCAACGAAAATTGGTTTGAACGGGATCGAACCTGCAGTTTTTGAGATATAGCACATTTTCAACAACCGAAGACACAACTTACATACATAAAAGTCGAATTGAATACCTCCTTTTTTGGAGTCGATAAAAGTAAAATACTAAGTGAGAGGTTAAGTGACATTTACTCCAATCGACAAGTGCTCACTATTTACTAAATATTGTATAATGTCACTTACACTATCTTTAGGAGCAAATATAAGCAAACGCCTGTCACAACAGTTAAATAACATTCCAACAAACAATTACCATTAATTTAACAAAACCCTGTTCGATTCCAAGAGCCGGCAAATATAACGGAGCGTGTTTGCAAAATGGACATTAAACCGAAGACTGCTTCCAATTTTCAGGAATCGCTTTCAATTTCCGCCTCTAGAGGGCGCTTAACAAATGCAGCTCTCCCCACTCTTAACGCAAACAACCGGTTTGAACTAATTTGAACTGGTTTTCAAAATGTTCAAGTTTTTTGTTTAAGTTTAATGCGTTTTACAGATTCGAATTTGATTGGTGTTTTACCGACTTCAAAAAAGGAAATAATCAACTCGACCTGTATGTATGTGTGTATGATCTATAAAGTCTTCCTAACACGTGTGCAAAATTTCGTAAGTGTTTGTATGTTTGGCTCAGGATTTCTCAAAAACAGGAAGTGATAGCGAGATAATTCTTATTCTATATCCTATATTCTTTAGTTTAATTAGGTATAGTTCAACTTAGGGTTCAGTATACGTTTCATGAAAATCTGTCCAGTAGTGTTTGAGATTAGTTATAACTAAAAATCATGAAATTTAAATATTAAACAGCTAACTTACGCTAACAGTAATTGTCTACGCTGCATCGCAATACTCACCCTGAACTTAAACAATGTCCAAAGATACATGATCAATGCTCACTTCGTAAAAATAATCGACTTCTTTATTCTAAAATCCATTCCTGCTCACCTCACCGGCATAGAGCACATCATAATATAACTAAAGTTGTTGGGAGCGAATTCTTTTCATAGAACCGCCAAGTATTTTAATTACACTGAACCATTGGTTCAGAAGCGAGCGAAGTAAGCGCTACTTAGCACTTGGCAACCAGTGCTGACTGTTAGCGTGTCCAAAGAAGTAAGCGGTGAGTTAATTTTGCTTTTATTTACTTATTTTCTTAATTTTATCGTAAGGTTGTCACCATGGACTCACAAAATTTCTGCCATATTGACAGATGTCAGCGCTTGAATAAAGCTAAGCGTCTGCCATAATATTGCTTTAAAGAAACCTTTGACAGTTCAAACTCTTTTCTTTTGCCACGACACAGTCACGTAAAATTATTTATTTATACTATTTTTAATGTCTTATGGTATTCTCTACCAGTTAGCCACTTATACCTGATTATTAGTAATTGTAAAGGATGCACCTAACCTTGAATAGAATGACACAAGAGACTGCAGTATCCGTTTGATGTTGACCAATCATAGGTTCTATGCTATAAATGTTAGTAAAATCTATCAAATTGGAGCTAAGTTGACAACTGTCACTTAGCACAACTGACGGAGCTGAGCGTCCATCTTTTTGCTATCGAGCGCTTTTTGCGACTGTGGACACCCATTTTCTTTCGACGCGGCACGGTCGCGCATAATTTTATGAGATTTGCAAGAATGTGAGCTTGAATAAAAATTAGGGTTAGGCGTACACGGAAAATTAATTAAGTCTTACTCTGCGGTCTAGTTTATCTTGTTGGTTGAACAAATGAAACTGAATAAGACCTCTTAATTAGATCTTTAACAAAAATTCTTTACTAAACAGAACAACGTAGAGATCTCTTTTAATTTATTATTAAAAAGGTAACAAACTAAGAATTCGATCCTTATTTTAAATCAACGGCTATTTATCACATGTACTTGGGGCGCATTGTTCTCTTTCTAAGAACCAATAGCTTTTGTTTGAAAATCTAACTCTAATCATTTGAAGAGTACATTGAAACTAACGGATCATCTATTTCTAAGCCACAAAAATGAAAAACATCTTTGTTCTACATTTCTCAGAATTACACTCTGTACTGCTTTTAACAAAAGAGAGATCCAAGAAGGCGATTAAATGAAATGAGCGCGCGAAAAAATAATTATGAAACCACTAATTAACGCAAACGTTACTAACCTCACCAATTACGCATCTTGATGGCTGTCATATTACAATCATTAATAACGTCATAATATTATTGGAAGCTGTGAAGTATGTAAACACCATAAAATTACTATTCCTATCGGAATAGAAGGACAAGTAAAAGCTGTCAAACGAAACCGATTTAAGATGTCAGTAACTAACATAAGTAAGCAACATTTGTCAGCTTTAAATGAGATAACCTTTCGATCAGGTGATTTATAACAATGTTCCTAAGTTAAATATAGTAGTTTACTGCATGATAAACAGTCGACACAAAATATTGAACATGCAGCTCTAGTGTAAAATTAAATATTATTTCATTGTAAAAAATATTCGTCGATATACATTCCCTGTGTTATTCTGTCTTTATTTTTTACGTAAATTAACATTTGTAGAATAGAATAATCAAACTGCGTACTTTAAATTTGAAGCGCATTGGTAAATATAAGTCGTATATTAAGAGGCTTCGATTTGGACTAATCTACCTGTTAAATGATTATTTGTTGGGGTTATGCTGCTGTAATGCATAACCGATCAAGTCACCATGTTTCAGACGCATTATTTCTCCAAAATATACACAATTTCACTTTTAAATATAAAAAATCAAATGCACGTAATTGTCAGCAAGCTTCTGCGGGGAGGTCAACTGTTTGACATCTGCCAAAAATGGTTCTGCTACCTATCTCTTTTTATCACACAGTTTGATGCTAGTGACATCTCGCTTTATATTATAGCGGGATAATAATTTTATGATAAACACTGACACATGACAGTGTTGAAAAATAATCTACTCGGCACTTTCTTTATAGTGTCTCTGTAGTAACGCTAGCACACAATGAGCTCCAATAAGAGAAAATAGCATTGATATGTCATGTGGCCATTAAACAACAACACAACTACTACTACAAGAGAATGAAACTGACACCACGAAAAAAATTCGTGCTCCATGAATTGACTCGTCATCGACTCATAGAAACGGTTCATATTCGAAATTCAAATTTCAAGGAATATGTCACAATCTTGTTTTCGAATTTGCGACACATTTTTTGCTTAGCATAGCTTCTCTTTAAGTAGTAATAACAACAGCTCACTGCATGTGGCACACAACTTTTGAGCATTGGCTTAAGACGCCAATGAGGCAGGCCCTAGACAGGTGTCAACTTTTACGGTATGACACCTATCCAGAGCCTCTTGTCATGTCTCATACGAATAGAAATTCGTAATAGATTTGCCATCAATTGCAAGATACATAATCATCCTGACTGCGGGCGCGGATTAACAAGCTTACGGTATGAATAAAATTCCTGCATTCATTACAATTTGCAAAGATACCCGCAATACTTATAAGTGTGCCAGCAACTATGCAGGCATGCCAAGGTACGGTACGTATACCCGTCATCATCATCATTATCAGCTAAAGTACGTCCACTGTTGAACTAAGGTCTCCCTATCATTTTTCAAAGCGACCGATCACAAGCACTTTGCATCCAGTTTGGTCCTGCGATCTTTACAAAGTCGTCTGTCTATCTTGTTGGTGGACGTCCTACGCCACGTCGATAGGTATCATATCTAGAACTTTTCTTCCCAAACGGCGCTACATATGTACTTAATTTCAATATTGAGACTTTGACGTCCACGGACACAGCTAATATATCTCAATCCCACTTCAACCGGACAATTTTACAGCAGATCTCAGTAATGGGGTTGTCAACAACCCCGCATAATTATCGTGGGTTCGACCCCCATTTACAGCAATATAACCCGAGAGAACTCAGGTACCTCATCTCTGCAAAAATTGTTTGCTCCACAAACAGCGGACGACAAAAACAATTTGTTGAAGGCCCAAATAAAGTACGGTTAAATTAAAAAATTCCGTCCATGTAAAAACACTGTGACTTTGTGTATATTTGCACATTTGGCTTCCGCTTGCTTAGATGATCATTTGAAGTGACGTTTCAGTCAGTTCAAATGATATATTTTTTTACAGGGAAAAAGTGTTTTGTTATCGAAGAATCTTATTTTTCTACTACTTTATCAGCCGATAATTTATGACTGAAACAAACATAAGCTGGGACAATCACTTAACACTTTGAAACTCTCGCGTGGCATTTTAATACACGCAATTGCGATTAAACGTAAATACCTTATATTTTGGCCTGACGTTTCGATTGGGTTACACCGATCGTGGTCACATGTGAACTGTTTTATTTGCATCACAAAACATTATAGATGTGTATAATCTTCTATTAGACTTATCAAGTTTTTTCGAGTTCCTGCATATTTTTTGATACTGAAAGAAATTAAATAAAAAAACGTTATAGTAATGTTCAAACAACTTGCAACAAGCAATGGCAAATGATATGTAATATTAGTTAGAACTTGTACTATTAAAAGCAATGAGCTGAACTTTGACAACCCTGACCAATTCTCGACTTGACACGAGTGTTTAGTGAAAATCTTTATTCAATACTGCCTTAAAGATTTTTCCAGCTGTCTTCTCTTCGATAAATAACTATTGTTTTACCAAAATACTAAGCACGCTTCCAAATTTTTCTAAAGCCACTTCGCACCGTTGCAATCCGTCGCAGTGGCAATTATGAATAACTGACGGACCCAGTGAACTTTGTTTCGCTCCCGGCTCTGTCCCGTCCCGACCCCGTAATTTTAATTATTATTGTCTACTCAAGGTGACAAATCTGACAAATTAAAAATCATGAAATCGGTCTGCCCGCTCATTTTTTATTCTTTCATAAGAACCTTCTACTGATAATAACAAAAACAACAAAAAAGAATGAGCGTAATCGGTCCAGCCGTTCACGCGTGATGCTGTAATAAGAAAAATATGAGTTAATTTTCAAATATATTATAATATATTTTCAAATATTTTAAATATATTATATATATTATAATATATTTATAACATAAAATTGGCGTCCGAAGCAAAGATACTTGTAAAAAATAACATAAAGTAGCATTTAAACCACTCATGTTTCTACTGCACAAGATGTACGAGTGACATAAAAAATATAATTGCAAAAAACATATTGGAGCCTCAACTTAATGTGATGAGCTAAAAATCGTGCTGGTTCCTATGAAATATGACGAAAATGAGTTTCGTCTAGACGAAATAATTCAGTGACGAATCACTAGCGAAATATTCCACGTTCCGTCCGATAGTGTTCGGCAAGTTTATTATTGTTTTTACTTTTTAAAATGCTCATAGCTCTAAAGAATAATAATGGTTTATTTACAAAAAGAATGTTTACATTCATAAATAACAATAAAAGTGAAAAAAATAACATTAAAAAAAATAAAAACCGACTTCAAAACCAAAATGCATTACTTTGACCATCAAGCATCAACTATCAGAGCACCGACTCCAAAATGAAATTGTTTGCCTAAAATGGCTTCCTTTACTTTCAAATGGTCAAGAGTTTATTTCAGACTTTTTAGTGCATTTTGGTTCTGAAGTCGGTTTTTCCCTTTTTTTTAGGTTAATTTTATTTTTTCATTTTTACAGATTACAGGAGAGGGGGGGGGGGGGGTCAATATAATTACTGAACTCCTGAGCGTTAAAGAGTTCCACCATTAGCTTAGCTTCCCAAATTGTTGACTATTAGATATAACAATACATCAACATTAAGATTATAGTAAGAAAAAACTATATGTGCCTTTAGGCGAAAAATTTTTTCGAATCGGTCGACAAATGACTGAGATATGTCATAACATAGATACAAAAAAGAAACATACTGTTGAATTGATAACCTCCACCTTTTATGAAGTAGGTTAAAAATATGTACAAAATATATGTGAAAATATTATTTTGCTTGGACCACAAACAGTGGACCTATTTTTAAAATGAACAGAGAGATACAAACTAAACGTTGAATTCAGTCAGTCGGACACTGAAACGAAATTTCGTATAAATAAACCTTCTAGCAATTAAAGTATTTCGAAAAAAGTACGTTTTTCTACATTACGGCACAGAAGCTGATATTAAATGACCCTTGGCAAATACAAGTTCATAACAAGTCCCTCCTAAAGAGCTGTTTTTGGATTTTGACTCAACTAGGATGCGCACAATTTTCACGCTATATATCTTTGCTGTATTCCGATCGAGCCGTATGGCAACAATGACAGGACTACATAATTTGCCTTGCAGCTGAACCGTACATACGACGTACTACTATCAGAACAGAGCAAGCACGCATGGATTGTTTGAAAAAAGTTATGGATAATTTGCATAAATTACACAACATTAAATTAGAAGGGTTTCCTACCTCAACCGGTCCAAACCCGTGAAAATGTGCCAGCATTGTAGAACTATTTCTATGGTAGCTTTATGCACTGCATCCATCCGCCATGAAGTTTTTCTTACTTATTATTTTTTAATAAAATAGAACAGACTATATATACATAGAATTTTCACAAACTTAATAATAATTTAAGATTGCATCCTAGTTTTATGTCTTCATCCTTTTCGTCTTCTGTAAATATTTCTCCTTCTTAAATCTGTGCGTTGTATATTGTGTGAGTGTAATATATATTAACTGTTAATAAACATCTTGTAAATAGACTTCTACTTCTTTCTGTTCGTAAACTATCTTCATCCTTCTCTACATACACTACCACCACGACCGCATACAAAAAATGCATCGTATTGACGGATATTGTTCTTGATTTCTTGAAATCAACTACGAAAAACTAAGTCCGACGATACGATTATTATCGTTTTGCGAATCCGATGCATTTCGTAGTGAGGATTGCATGCTAAAAATGCATCATGTTGAAGGATATTGTTTTTCGTAGTTGGCCTGCAGATCAGTATGACATCGTACGGAACCGCTCACTAGGAACCTACGCCTAGTAATTCAATACAATTCTAACGATATGAAACGAACAAAAGTTCATGCTTGTCTAAATGTTTTCGTGCAAAATAAACGAAACCCGCGCAAAATGTACGCAAAAAGGCAGTTCTATTTAAAGACTTTATTAAGACAATAGATTCGAGGTGAATCGTCTAAGTGGCTACAATTGGAGTAAGACAAAGACATTAGTTAGCGACAATAATAAGCGCTTGCCTTAATCATAAAATCCTTTTCGTCTGTCCCCGGTCGGCCTACTTACTGAAACTGGGGCGAATATTCTTGATACTTTCATTTTGAATTCTGTTTATGACCTACTAAGTATTTCTTTCATTTCGTTCATGCTAAATTACTGACGATAAACTTTTAACATAATATATTTACATTGTAACATAGAGATGGACAAATAATAGTTTTTATGTCAAATAATCTCCCATGACTCTGAATTGAGTCACATCCTTATTTATTTTCTTCCTATCTCCTGAATATCTATTCATTTTAGTTTCTCTTTATTAGAATAAAATAAGTTTTATCAATTTAAAAGTTTGAATACAAGATTATTCCACAAAATTATTAAATTTATGGAAATAGGAACAAAATATACCATAAATCCAACATTTCATTCATTGTTTAATCGTTTATCTGCAAAATTATGCCAATTTTCTTGGAAGAAGAAAGTTTGATACTCTTGTTCGGAAACACGTAACTTTTAGATTATATTGCTTGAACAAATATCAAACAATCGTGGATGCAGTATGCTCAGGAATCTAATTTTGTTGAAACAAAATGGGGGCTGAAATACAGCACTGTCGCGGCTTGGAATAATTTCTACTATCTACTATTCAGTACCTCGCACTTTGAAGCTCGTGATTTGAAATCGGAGTTTGTAAAATTGTATCTTGTTGAAAAGGTAACTGCATTTCCTGTTCGTCTATTCTCTTTCACGTTCAAATATATTATTTTAAAATTAAATAACTTTGTTGAAATGTAGTATTTTAGTTACTTTTTCCGTTACAATTTTATTTAAAAGTATGTTGTCTGTTACATTACTCGGATATCTACTTTGCATGTATACTGCACAAGTAGCAACAGGTCACTATCATCATTATCAGGCAAAAGACGTCCACTGATAATCGTATATATAAAAGAAAGTCGTGTCAGTTACACTATTTATAACTCAAGAACAGCTGAACCGATTTGGCTGAAAATTGGTTTAGAGGTAACTTAGAACCAGGAAATGGATATAGGATACTTTATAAACGGGGCCGGAGCTGGGTCGAGATGGGACCGGGGCGAACCATTGTTCGCTGGGACCGCTTAACTTTTAAAATTACGGGGCTGGGCGGGACGGGGCAGGGGGAGAAACAAAGAACGCTAGGTCCGCTCTGCCGTCAATAGCATAGTTACAGTAAGTACGCTCTCGACGGTTTTGAGAAAAACGCGCCAAAAGTTTTGGTACGAAAATCTTCCATAAATCCTTTGTTAGTTATCGGATCATGATGATTGTAGCTTTAAATGAAAGAGGACCTTAGCACCTGTGTATTACTGATTTACAAACAAGTACCGGGCAATTGAAACTCAGAATAAGTTCACTACTTTTGTTAAACTAAGTATCTCTTAAAAACTCTCTAATGGGAACTCTAAGCATAAACACAGTAAGTTTGTTTTTTACTGTCTTTATGCTTAGTAACCATGTAAATGTAAGCGTTTATAAGTTTTATTTTATAACGCTGGTGTTGAAAATAAAACAAAAGAAGCTAGGTTTTACTATGTATTTGAAAATCACAATGATGATCACATTTAATCAAAATTGTCATCATCCTAATTACTAACATTTTACTCAATTAAATCAGCCTTTCTAGTTAAAAATTGGCATAACCAAGAAATAAGGTTTCTTAGATTTACTTAACTTAATATAATACTTAAGAATCACAGACGATAATGTAAATCGAACTTAATAATCTTAAGTACTTAGCTACACATTTTGATCAAACTAAATATTATTTCTTCGGTATCAAATCAACACTTCTTAAAACTACTATTCAAACAACGTTTACACGGATCTTATGAATACTTAAGTCATAAATAGCAACAGTTATAAATTGGCACCACCAAGAACTCTGTTTCCTTCATTAACCACTACATATAATGAACACTTGTTAGTACCTATATCGAAAAACACTTACGTTTTTATAGATACTTAAGTCGTAAATAACAGAAGTTATAACGATTTAGAAAAAAAATACAACATTGTTATTTATCATTCAAACAAAATTATAATATTCATTGAAACAAATAGTACCCAATCTTTCTTCTACGAAAACACGAAGTTAAGAACTAATCGTCATCATCATCATCATCATTATCAGCCAAAGGACGTCCACTGCTGAACATAGGCCTCCCCCACGGTTTTCCACTGCGACCGATTACTAGCGGTCTGCATCCAGTTTGATCCTGCATCTTTATAAGGTTGTCTGTCCATCTTGTTGGTGGACGTCCCACGCTGCGTCTTTGGTCGAAGGGTCTCCAATCTAGAACTTTCCTGCCCCAACGGCTATCAGTTCTTCACGCTATGTGCCCTGCCCATTGCCACTTAAGCATACTGATTCTCAAGGCTATGTCCGTTTCCTTAGTTCTTCTACGTATCTCATCATTTCTGATTCGATCCCGTAGAGAAACACCCAGCATAGCCCTCTCCATCGCTCGTTGTGTGACTTTGAGCTTCTTTATAAGGCCCACAGTTAGAGACCATGTTTCGGATCCGTATGTCATCACTGGTAACACACACTGGTTGAAGACTTTCGTCTTAAGACACTGAGGTAAATGAGATGAGAAGACACTCTTGCGTAATTTCCCGTACGCTGCCCAGCCGAGTTGGATTCGTCGATTGACCTCTTTCTCGAAGTTGGACCTACCCAGTTGGATCACTTGTCCCAGGTAGACGTACTCGTCGACAACTTCGAGAATTGAGTTCCCAATGGATACTGGAGTGGGTACAACAAGGGAACTCGACATAATTTTCGTCTTCTCCATGTTCATTTTAAGACCCACTTGTTGGGAGACTCGGTCAAGGTCTTCGAGCATAGTGCCAAGATCGTCCAGCGTCTTTGCCACAACGACTATATTATCGGCAAATCGGAGGTGTGTGATGTATTCGCCATTAACATTGATGCCGATTCCTTCCCATTCCAGAAGTTTGAAGGCGTCTTCCAATGCCGCTGTGAACAGTTTCGGAGATATAACGTCTCCCTGTCTCACACCTCTCCGCAGTGGAATTGCCCTCGTGTTCTGCTCCTGTACTCGGACCGACATGGTGGCGTTGTTGTAAAGACACTTTAAAACCTCTATATACCTATAGTCTATGTGGCACCGCTGCAGAGACTGAAGCACCGCCCAAGTTTCGATCGAATCAAAGGCCTTCTCATAGTCCGCAAACGCTAAACATAGAGGCATATTATACTCCTCTGACTTCTGTATAATTTGCCTAAGCGTATGGATGTGGTCTATGGTACTATAGCCTTTTCGGAATCCGGCTTGTTCGGGAGGCTAGAAGTCATCAAACCTACGTGCGAGACGATTCGTGATGACCCTTGAAAACAGCTTGTAGACATGGCTCAGGAGTGAGATGGGTCTATAGTTCTTCTATAAGGTTTTGTCTCCTTTTTTGAAGAACAACATCACCACACTCCTGTTCCACGCCTCGGGTGTGATGCCCTCCAGCAGCACGGAATTAAAAAGTCTCTGCAGGACTTTAAGTACCGGTGTTCCACCCGCTTTCAGAAGCTCTGCTGTGATTCCATCCTCGCCGGGTGCCTTGCTGTTTTTGAGCTGTTTAAGAGCTATCCTAATCTCGTAGAGGCTGATGTCCGGGATGTCTTCGGTGTAGTGTCAGGTCAGGATAGCTCATGGGTCTCTGGCCGAGCTATCAACGGGTTTGGCAACTGAGGTGTACAACTGTCCATAGAACCTTTCGATCTCTCTCAAAACCTCAGCTTTCGTCGACGCTACACTGCCGTCCTCCGTCTTAAGCTTTGTCAACAGGCTTTGCCCAATAGACATGTTCCCTGCAAACACTTTGGAGCCTTGGTTACGCTTTATCGTTTCTTTAACACTATTAGTGTTAAAGCAACGGATGTCGTGTCGCAGAGACTTCCATATTTGTCTATTGAGCTGCCTGTAGTTTTCAGCATTAACGGAGGTCTGCAGTGCCATAGAACGACGTTTTGCCATAAGGTCGAGAGTGTGGACCGACAGTTTTTGAGGTCTATCTTTACGGCCAGGCCTAAAAAACCAAAACGGCCCTAACACAGGATTTGAGTAAGTTTAAGTATGTATTTCTAAATGGAATTTTATTACTTTTAAACTTTTTCTTCATCAAAATATGTGACATTTGCAACTTTATATCATAGATCCAAATAAGAATAAAATACGAAAATAAAAATACCTCTGTGATACGACTTCATTTTGATTATCTCCGTGTATGGGCATTTTTTCTTACTTTATAGTTATATTCTAAACATTTTATTTATTAATGGCTTATTTCTGTGGCAATAAGAGGCATTCTCAGTACACAAATAAAAGTACGATTATCTTACTTACCGTTTGTGCGCCAACGTGGTAGTAAACGACGCGGCCGAGCGCTAAGAAAGCAGCGACAGACTGTCGCCACCTTCACAGTGCCCCTGCATCGCGTCGCGATACTGAACGTCCCCCGCACATACCCGCGCACCCCTGCGCCACTTACCTCGCCGCAAATCGTAGGTATTTGAGGACGAATCATTGATTTTTTTTTCTCCGATCAAGTTACTGCTTGTATTATAGGATAAATTGAATGTCAGGTAAGTTACAATGACTTACTATATTTACAGTGAAACAACTATACTGCACTGTATTTATGACGTAGCAGTTTACCGCAGCTAATCATACATACAGTAAAACCGACTTACAATTCTTAGAATAAGTTGTAAGACCATTTAGTATGTATGGACTTCCATAGTATGATTACAGTAGAGCTAATTTACTGTTCCTATGGTTAGTACACCGTCCGTTATCGCTACAATTGCTGACTTAACATTAACACAAGATAGCTACATGCTCTAATTATATTAAGTAATCCTAAATTAGACCTGATTACGTTTTACATATAATAAACACAATATCGCATGAAACTGTATTTGTGGTAAGTATAATCTGCATCCTACAATTGGATCGTTCCTAACCTTACATGTTGTATCGCATCTCACTGTCTATATTAGATGTAACCTGTAGGTAAAGTTTATGATATCTACTAAACATAATAACAGTATCGCAACATACCGTTTTTAAGAGTAGACTACTAATGTAGTCAATATTGAGAAAGTGCTAAGGAACAAAACAGTATATCTTCTTAGTGTTTATTTGCTTAGCATATATCCAATTTTTAGAACAGTAAATGACTTAACATATTAATGGTATAGATGTCATACTGTAGTTTTGCAGAGAGGCTCTGAATAAAAACTTTTGCAGTAAGTGTACCAACTGTAATCATGCTTGGTGACGTTACAATAATGCTCGACTTACTGCAAAATGTTAATTGCTAAATTTCGAATAAAAAACGATACAAACGTATGGGTTAGATGGAAATGTAGATCTCGTTATGGTGATCACGGCTACATATCTAACTCAGTTTTGGCAAAAATCCGACTTACTGTAACTATGCTATTGACGGCAGCGCTAGTAAATCATATTAAAGATGCTCATATGCTGTCGCATAACATTAGGGATTGCATTAGGTGACTAATTGCGTACTGGTTCCAAAATTAGGCCACATCGAATGCTAAACCATCGCAGTGTCATTCAAAATTCAACCATACGTCACCAAAAATACAGCCTTGTCCAATACGCAAATTTTGCTTTACATGAAACTTGAATAGTTTGAGTTTGATTCTGAACACGCGATTTCCAACTCTACGTTGTACGAAATAGGAAAATGGAAAGAGAACTGGATTTGATTCTTATAAATCGGGGCCGTCGGCCGATGAGCGAGCCAAAATGTATATAAATAGCTGAACTACAGAAATACAGCTGCAATTGAGTATGCAGTTTTGGCTAGAAATAGATAAGACAGATGCGATGTGTCTTATATACATATTTCTACGTATGACTACTACAAGAATATTATGTCAAGTTGCTTTTGAATAAATAAAACTACAATTAAAACAGAATCTTTTACCAAAATTTTATATTATGATTGAATTCAACTATTTTTTTCTTCGAGTCTAAGACCCTTTACACACTGCGACTTGATCGCGACTGCATCGCAGCTTGACTTGAGCAGCGATGCATTGCTAACGCGCGTTAGCATCGATACAGTCGCGAAGCAGAAGCTAGAAGTTGACAAATTATGTACTGAATTTTGGCAAAAACAAGCGCTTTTGTAAAACACGCGATTGCAACGATTCTCAATTAGATCTGTTCATCGCGTGAGCCGCAATGCTGAAGCGCTTTTATAAAACGCTCGACTGCATCGATGTTAAAAGTCGCAGTGTGTAAGGGGACTAAGACAGTTCTTAAAAATTTCCTTAATACATATGACCACTGATTAACCATATAAGTATGTATATGCATTTGTCATTTTGAAAACATCCAAACTAATATTATAAAGCTGAAGAGTTTGTTTGTTAGGAAGCGCTACTCTCGGAAATAAATATACCAATTTCAAATTGTTTTTGTGTTGGATATCTTATTTATAGAAAAAGGCTTTATAGGCTATAAAACATCACGATACGACTTATAAGAGATGGGCAACAATCAACGTTGCATAAACGGGGGAAAAATATTCCATTTGAGAGCTTCCGTTGCGTATGCAGCGTAAACCGTTTAAAATACACAAAAATAATGTATGACGGGAATGTTCCACTTAAAAAGTTCTCTATCTTGTGTCAAAAGTGGTCTATCTTGTATAGTTTGCTTAGTACAAACTTAAAAAATAAATAAATTAGATAAATTCACGTACTATTTTATTCTTATCAAAATACTCGTAAACAAATTTATTGTATCGACCATTTCATTTTGAATAAAATTGCCCTGTACATTATTTGATTTTAATTAATATCTTAGAAGCTATCATAGTCTTAAAATAGCTCCGCACCATAATAATGCTTACAGCTTACTCGTAAGTACAACATACGGTTGCGCCAGCCGTATGTTGTACTTAATGTAAATAAAAATAAGTGTGTTAAGTGTTTCACGGAAAATCCGAAATTTACGTTGGCGACGCCACGGGGGACCGCTAGTTAATTATACATTCACCTTTAACAAAGAGGTTAAATCCGTATTTTCCGTGCCTAAGGGCAATTCCGAAGCAGTACATATCTCAAATATGGGGGTATTTGTTTGCGTAAATATTCGCCGACTCCCATGACGACTGAATAAATACTGTTCCTTGTGAGATAGAGCTTTGATGTACGAGTATCTCCCTAATTTGAGAAAAAACGTTCCGATGTCATGCAAAAACGTACTGAGATGTTGGATTAAAAATATACGAAAGAGAAATCACGGAATCAAGGAATCATGAATCGCATTTAAACTTTTTATGCTCATGATTTATTCACATTACGTGCTTTCAAATGGATATAGGGGCAGTTATTTAAAAATACGTGTAATCACCTGTAATTTACAATTCCTTTTAAAATATTGTTGTGACAGAGCTCTCACGGCGGAAGTCTATTAATTTCGACTAACTTTCATAGTTACTTATCATGTGTAAAATTTATGTTTGTTTGGTTAAGAGATTAGTTCGCTTGTATCTAAGAGGTCTCGGGTTCGAATTCTTCGTCGACCAGAAACTATATTAGTTTCTGGGATTTTTGGATTATTTGGAATAAGTGAGTCAGGAAGTTGGTGAGCCAACTTCTATTACAACACCCCAACTAGCAAAAAGACGTTATGAGATTACGTTTTTACGACTATAGATCGAAAGACACTCGTATGAAAGCTCGCAATTTGTCAAAAAGCCGTATAAAAGTAGCTTTCTAGATATTTTGGCATTCAACGCTTTTTGGTTCTTTAAATATGCTGAGTAAACGTTGACTCGACGAATTCATATCACGTTTACTCGATAACTGTATAAAGATATCTCTCACAGCCTTCATACAACTGTAAGTCTTATGATAGCTTTATGAAAGCGACTGAATTGCTACGTCGTCATTAAATTTGCTTTTATACCACTATCTTTCGATATATCATTATTACAGCATTATTGTGGAATAAAAGCGGTTCATTCAACTAAATAGCATCACGATTACTTTCATAGCACATACTGTCATATGATTGTTATTTGAGAGGCTTTCTCTCGATTTGAAAATATTAGTTGAGAAAACGCTGTAAACTGAACTATCATAGCCACAAAGATTCTATTAACATTATTTGGAAGCCATCATACAGCGTAATAGTTGTATGAAAATTGAACAAAATCTTTTACAGCACTGCAAACGCCATTTTGTCGGGCATCGTTGATTAAAGTTGAGATAAATGTGTTTAATTGTGTGTTTAATTGAGTGGAGGATTCCGGCGAAAAGAAAACAACATGTATTCAAGATTAAAATTATCTGCGTCAGCATCGGATTTCAATACGGGTGAAGAGGGACCAAAAAATATCAGGGAGGGTTCCGCAGAAAATATGAATCATGCTTCTAGTGACATATGTGAACCGTCTACTATTTCTCCTTCCGAAAATAGCTCCACTTATCATGGTTCGGATTTAGATAGTAATGACAGTGACAGGCCTAATTTCGAAAACGATGAGCGCAGTAATAATTTAATTCTTACATCAGACGATACAAAGTGAATCGGTTTTGATCCAGTGCTGTTATCAATAACAGTGCGACATGCGTAACATTTCTGCATTATTAAAAAATGTGTTTTCTTCCAAGGCCATTTCGACTTGCTTAGCTGCCTTAAGTCGTCTTTTGTTATGAATTTATCTGTATCTAATAAGACTACCATTTAGTTGTCACCTCTAAAAAAAACGTTATTGTTAAATATTATGAACTATTATTATTTATGAACTGTAATAAATACACTGACCTATCATACTAAAACTCAATTCAATAAAAATATAGTTAACGATAGATGTTCTAGGTTAATTTGATAGACAAATTTTTCGTTTTTCTGGAGTACCCATTTGCAGTGAGGAACCCTAAACTAACTACAATGGCGCCCTGATTAGTTGTAAAATGGCAACCGGATTGCTATTTTATGACTAAAAGTCGAGTGATTATGCTCTGTAATGGCAATTGTGTGTATTAATGGCGAAATCATTTTAATTATTAAAATAATATTATTTTTAAATCGTTAATAACTAAGAAATCTTGTGGCCCATGGAAATATTATCAATAATGTAAACAATATATACGATAAAGTTAATTTCGCATATGAAAAAGCAAACTTTAATGGTCATACGCGTAACCTATTTAGATGGATAAAAAACTATATGGCATTTGTGAAAAAACAGTTACACATTTATTTTCTTTTTTCTTTTCACCAACACCAACAATATTAAACACCATTTTGGTTAAGAAATAAAACACGTTGTATGAGAGCAGCTTGGTTGCATTCACACAATCAAAGAGTCGAGTGATTGCAACCGCACAGCTTTAATACGACAAATAAATCGAATGAAAGAGCATTTCTCGACTTGAGGAAAGCTAAAGTGTGGAATAAAAGCATACTGATGGCTTTCATGGCACTTTATAACATTCGCGTTGCGAATACTCGATATTCTTTCGATTATTTAGCTATTGCGATGATAATCTTACGATGTTTACAGCATTTAAAGCTGAGAGAAGTGCGCCCAAATCGCGTTGAGAGAACGTGTATAGAGCTTTCATACGACATTTTTAAGATCCATCTTACGACTGATTGCTGCAAGAGAAACGTGCTTACGACATGTTTTTGCTAGTTGGGCGGCACGGGGGTGCCGCCACCATGGAGACGCGTCTCGGAAAGCACGTTTAGCCGTTGATCCTGCGCCTGATCTCACATCGGTCGTGTCTGATTGCCATCTCAGTGAAATAATGTAAGTGAGGGAATAGAGAGTGCACTTGTGTATTGATTGCGCACACATCAAGACACTATAATATCTCGTACGTACCTGACCTATCTCTGTTGAGAGGGGCTGGCACGATTATAATAAATCATTTGAATTACCGAAAATGATTAACCTAATACGAATGCCTTGTGATGATTAAAATAAATGATTGAATTACCGAAAATCGGCAGGAGAATTATTTGTTTGTTTGCAATGATAAGACGTTTTCTGTGCAAATTAAAGCAAAAAAAACTTATCAGTTATCTCTTTACTCAACAGTCTACAGGGATATCATAATATGTTTCCCAGTACTCTACCGGCAAAACCGAGGCTTAGAAAATAAATCTACCTTAATCGTCCCTACTGGTTATCTGAAGGTGTAATGATTTAGCGTTAAGATAATCCATCAATCTCCCGAATCCCAAGGTGATAGGAGACTTTTTTTGAACACGTTTTCCCCAACATTAATTTGTCGTAAATAAGTAGGCTATAGAAACAATTTGTGGAATGAATGAGGAGAGTTTACGAAATAGTACTATCGAGGTCACTGCTGCCTACTCAAAGGGCCTATAATATTTTTTTTGCTCCTGTTACAGATCATACCCTGTATACATACCTGCTCCATACGAAGTAATATCAACACACTTGAAAGAACTAGGGTAGGGCGCACAGTGGGTCGAAACAGTAAAATGAGGGACATAGAGGTTTTTTTGACAAATCGTATTTTTTTAGACACTCGTAAAGACATGCTATATAACATTTTTCACGAAACCCAATAGTTTGGCCATAAAAAAATAATATGTGTTTTTTTTGTATGAAACAAGACCTAAAGTACTAAATATCTCCCAGGAACTGCTTGACCGTGCCTTATAATGACTTAGGGTGGTATAAGTGCATTATACACTAACATCCTAATCTATTTTTAGCTGCTCCAAACAGCAATTTTGCCTGTTAAACAGTTCGGGAAAAAAAATATTTTTGATAATCCTATTATGGGGTTATAATTACAATTCTAAGAAAAAGCGTCGATAAGGGTACTAGGAACTAATTAAGTAGTTAGTCTATATTGTTCTGCACTATCAGAATCTTTTAAAACCATTTTTTGTTATCATCGTATGACTTTAAAGTAATAATGATGTCAGGTCATTAAGATATTTATTATACAAATAAAGAGATAATGGTTTGGGGTTTTACCTGCTCCTGTTAAAAAAAAGCATCAATTAGGGTACCAGGAACTAATTACGTAGTTGATTTACATTGTTCTTTATTAACAGAATCTTTCAAAACCCTTTTTTCTTAGAGTCGGATGACTTTAAATAAAAATTATATCGGGTAATTAAGTAAGACAACAGAGAATAGCAATTCCATAAAATATTAATATTATTTCTACAAAATAACACATATTTATAAATATTTGTTTAATAGTAATTAAAATATAAAATAAATAAAAAATGATTAAAATCTTACAATGCTAGCTTAAAATATATATAAAAAATCTAAATTATAACAAAAACAAATATTAAACAATATGTACAATAAATACAAAGCTTAAATTCTACAGCACCAATGATAATATTAGAGCTTAAAATAAGATTGTTCGATATACTGTTTGTTATACTTAAATAATGATCAATATTGTGCTCAATATTTTCTTCATTTATAATTTGTGGCAAATTATTTGGGGTTCCTAACTAATCTCCGTTTCTTCTTAAAAATTTGAGAAATGATCGATGGAATTCTGTCCACCTCTATTAATATAAGCACAAAAACAATGGCAAAATCTTTTTAATTTAACACTGTTTTCTTCTCGTCCCATTTTCTGCATAAGATGATTATATAACTTCTCACTATCTGTCAAAGATTCTAACGTTTCCCTGAGGATTACGAATAAATCTAAATTATTCACAATGGTCTCCAGTGTAATCGTAAGTAATAGATCGCAAATCAAGTTAACTGTTACTGGTAAGGTTTCACTGCACAAACTATTTTTTTAAATGAATACACCTTCATTATATAACACAGTTCCAGGTTATTTACCCCCAACCCTTAACCATTGTCTCTTTAATATCCTAATTAACTGACATCATTATTACTTTAAAGTCATCCGATGATAACAAAAAAAGGTTTTAAAAGATTCTGATAATACAGAGCAATGTAGACTAACTACGTTATTAGTTCCTAGTACCCTTATCGACGCTTTTTCTTAGAATTGTCATTATAATCCCATAATAGGATTATCAAAAATATTTTTTTTTCCGAACTGATTAACAGACAAAATTGCTGTTTGGAGCAGCTAAAAATAGATTAAGATGTCAGTGCACAATGCACTTATGCCAACCTTAGTCATTATAAGGCACGGTCAAGCAGTTCCTGGGAGATATTTAGTACTTTAGGTCTTGTTTCATACAAAAAAAACACAAATTATTTTTTTATGGCCAAACTATTAGGTTTCGTGAAAAATGTTATACAATATGTCTTTACGAGTGTCTAAAGGACTATCGATCGGCATCCAAAAAATACGATTTGTCAAAAAAAACCTCTATGTCCCTCATATTACTGTTTCGACCCACTGTGGGGCGTGCCAATATGGTAAAATCTTGAAAAACATCGTTAGTACAAAGTTGCCGCAATAAAACTGAAATATACCGCCGAAAAGTAATTTATCGTTCAAGTTCCTTTACTTATCATAGCTCTCGTGTATCTAATTTCGTATATTTCTGTGCGAGTTTTGTAAGTAGGCAATTTAGCATTTCTCTAGAAAATTGAATAACTCATAATATGTTAGGTACTTGTAGAAGCTTTTGCTTACGGCATATGAAGGATTTTAAAGATAACCATTTTATATATTATATTATAGCAAAAAAGGTAGATAGATTTAGGTGAAAGCACAGACTCAATTAGGTTAATTAAATGACTCAAGTTATATTTACAGAGGTGATTACAAAACTAATTATAATGAAAATTCTACATCAGGTTATTCTTTGGTTAAATTATTCATTTTGTTCAAATTTTAGAGAATGGGAGTGACTGGACCTGTACATTTTGCTTTGATTTATTAGGTATCAAACTACATGTAGAAAATTATTCATGATCAGATCGTGAGTCAGAAGAAATTATCTATTCATACGATATAAATATGGCTATTTTGCTAACGACTTGCCACGTGTCCTATTATGTAACCACTAAGGTTTGACGACCCGTTTGGTGTAGTGGTCGAGAAATCGCCTACTACGCAGCGGGTGCGGGTTCGATCCCCGCACAATACAAACATTTGTGTGCATGAACATGTCTGTTTGTATTGGTCTGGGTGTTTTCTATGTATATCATGTATGTATTTACAAAAAAAAAGTATTTAAGTATTATATCCGTTGTCTGGCACCCATAACACAAGCTTTGAGTAGCTTACTTTGGGGCTAGATGGCGATGTGTGGGAATGTCCAAAGGAAGGAAGGTTATCTGTCCATTACTTCATGCGATATTAATCCATATTTTAATTATGAGTAGTCTTTAATTTTAATTAGTGGTTAGCTTAAATAGGCTACGCATCCGTCATTGCAGAGAAATAAGAATCCTCAGCACTCTCTTCAACATACTCCGTACCCCCCGGTAAGAAGTATGTTAAAGAGAGTGTTGTCACCGACCTATTTGACACAGCGCTTCAACTATCTGGCTTCGCGCCACCTTCTCTCTTCCCATAATCTCACTCTTCATACTCCTCTTTACAATTCCGGCTTCATGTCGAACTCTTTCACCATCTCTGCGATTTGACTTTGGAATTCTCTCCGCAATGAAATCAGAATGACCCACAACAAATTTACTTTTAAAAAGTCTTCCCGCACCCACTATCTTAACCTTGGCTCGCTTCAGAATTAACCACCATTTTCTTTTACCTGTGTCATTTTGGATGTCGTCAATATCTTTACCTTTATCATTCAAAATTTTATGTTTATTAAGTATAGGCATTCTATGTATGTTTATTAGTCTTTTGCTTACGAGTATATATCTTATTGTATATTTGTGTAATATTGGTATGTATGTGTATGATAGAGCATTTTACTTTTTTTTTAACATTCGACCACTGATTAAACTCTCTGCATTACCAAGTGATTGACTGGTGGAGAATGTCATAAGGCATTCAGTCTGCCAATTGCAGAGCTTTAAGTGCAATAACGTTTAAAATAAATAAATAATCGTTTGTTCGTGCTTATTAGTCGATGGTAAAACAAAGCCTAAGTATGAAATAAGAAACCAAAAAATTGCGCACGGGCGGGACTCGAACCAGTCGGACTAACAGCACGGTAGCTCAATTGGTAGTGTGAAAAAGCGTAGTAGCTAGGAAGCGGAGTAGTAGTAGCTCCAAACCTCTACAGTAGAGCGTTTGGCCCGGGTAGCCAGAAAGTTGCTGGTTTGAGTTCCGCCCGTGCACAAATTTTTGGTTTCTTATTTCATCTTTATGAATATAAAATATGACACTGTGAGTGTTAAAAATACTCTTTTAACCATAAGGCTTAAGTATTTTCACAGGAAAGTCCAAATCTATGATACTGAATTAAAAAAAAAACCCCCAACTCCTTCCGATTGAATAAACTGTAGAAGAATTTAAAAGTTTTAACATTTTTATGAATTAATCTACCTAACGTACATATTAAGGTATCAATCTTTGTTAGATTAATTTAAAAAGGGAAAGCATAAGGAACCCTTTCTGATAACCAGATTAAAATATTTTGGATGTGAATCAGATTATTTATGCGAAGAAGATAATTCGGGTGAAGAAGATAGTTCTTATGAAAACAAACTGATACTCCATGATATTGAAGGGTTTTGAATGTTACTGATAATTTATAAAGCATAGCGTAACAGTGTTTATTTTGCAAGATATAATTTCATGATAGAAAATGATGTTCGTTTCACAATGTTACCTTTCAACGATGAAACAACCTAACATACCGTTTAATTCACGTGACGACCACCGTGGTATGATAAGGCGTTACCGCTCCGAGGTCCAGAGTTCGATTCCCGGTTGGGTAAATGTGGAAAGCACAACTTTTTTCATTGTCTCGGTCTTGGTGTTTTGGTGCTACCGTTGTTTGTGATTTCCATAACACAAGTGCGTTAGCTACTTACTTTGGGATCAGAGCAATGTATGTGATTGGTTGCCAATATTTATTTATTTTTATAAATGCAATTAACGGTACAGGTGGAGACATTAATCAATAATATTTATTAAAATATGATACCTACTTTGCACAAAAACATTTTCAAATATTCGTTAACGTTTCTTACGTATTCAAAGTTCTTAAAGACAAATTAACTTTATGAATATATACCTGCGTTGAAAATAAAGTATCTATCCCCTACAAATCCAATCGGTTACTAACGTAGTTGACAAATAGTCGCCTGTGTGTTACCGACCTAATGGAAATACGAGAGTCTATATTGACGCAGCGCATCGCAAATTTCGTTGGCCTGTACGAGTCAGGTTGATACTTTTAAAATACTGACCCGCTGGAATGTGCTTTGATGAGTCTCGACATAGTTTCATAAGATGGTGTAAAAATGCAGTTAATTGTTTCGAAGCTGCGATGTTCATTTTAAATAATTGAGCATGCGTAATTGTAATCGAAGCTAAGTTAAAAAAAAACTATTATTATGTGATTGTACATTGCCTTTTTTTTATTTCCTACATACACTTACTAAAATGTAACTGACCTATATGACTTACGCTATTAATACTAATCTATCTATGTTTTTATCTACCTTGCTTATCTCTCATCGAAGGACTCGTTATTATACTCTCTAATTATCTATGATCTAGTAAGATAATCAATAATGTTTAAAGTTGGTGTAAGATTACACAGAATTTTAATGCTGTGTGAATAAGCATAAAACACTGTAGACACATAGTCGCTAATGTATCGCTTGCCTAAGGTAAACGGGCAAGCTAACATTGACGCAGTGTGCCATGCAAACATTACTAGTAAGACAGCTTGGCACTTTAAGTTAGGTATTAACCTAATTTGAATAAATAATAATGTCTAAAAAATAAATAAAAAAATAACTTTGTTCTTCATACAAACACTATGAAAATCAAAGTTATATCTGCTGTCAACAAAGTATTGTGGTATTTTGGCATAGTGGATCTCTTCAAGCTCAGAGTTGAGTTTAAGTTATCACGGAACCCTTAGTGTACTAGGCTGACTTCACTTCACAAAAAGAAACTTCACTTTGATATTTGATGATCCATTTGCTTCAGTCCTTAAAATAAAACAATGATACAAACATAGAGAGAAATGTGCAAAGACAAAAAATAGCATGAAACTAGTGCCAAATGAATTAAAATCTTTACGAGTTTCATAACTAAAATAGTTTAACATGAGAATTTCGAACAGACACGTTTGAAGTGTTTGCGAAATTACTTTTGCTATTATAATACACACTTTAAGACATCAGGCCATTAATCGACTATAAAATACGATAGTTCAACTTCAATCAGCTGATACAGTGGCTAGACGCTTATGGTTTTAAAAATTAAAACTTATTTATTTCATGCTTTAGAATGTTTTTAACACTCACAGTGTCATATTTTATATCCATAAAGATGAAATAAGAAACCAAAAATTTTTTTTCTGTTTCATAAACAGACGGCTAGATGGCGCTAAGCGTCGCGCAGTTGACGTTTTCATAAGAGACCACAAATTTCGCAGGGTCGGACTAACAGCACGGTAGCTCAATTGGTAAGAGCGTTTGGCCCGGTTTCCCAAAAGGTTGCTGGTTCAAGTCCCGCCCGTGCGCAAATTTTTGGTTTCTTATTTCATCTTTATGGATATAAAATATGACACTGTGAGTGTTAAAAACATTCTAAAGCATTAGATAGCGAAGCGACATCAATTTCCAAGTTGAATTTATTCTGTAAAGAGTAACTGCTTGGGCCATCTGTTTCATAAACAGACGGCTAGATGGCGCTAAGCGTCGCGCAATTGACGTTTTCATAAGAGACCACAAATTTCGCAGGGTCGGACTAACAGCACGGTAGCTCAATTGGTAAGAGCGTTTGGCCCGGTTTGCCAAAAGGTTGCTGGTTCAAGTCCGTTCAGTTCGAAGAATAGCTAAATTTAATCCGGACTCTTCGCGCTCTCGCAACATTCTACTCACCTTGCCGTCGGAACGGCAACGTAACATTATTCTGTCGGCCTATAAAAGATATAACAAGCATCATCGCTCAGACCCACTGAATACAGGCCATCTCGGCATCCCAGGCGAAAGAGTCAACGTTTACCTCGCAGAACATTTATCAGCTGAATGCAGAGAGTTGTACGCAGCAGCACGCAAATTCTCAAGAGATCACAGCTTCAAATACGTCTGGGTGAAGTATGGTCGAGTTTATCCTCGTAGGAACGACAGCTCCTCTGCTATATTCATCAAGGATCTGCCTACTCTCGAAAGGATGAAGAAGACGTAGTTATCCTCACATATTTATATTTGTGTATTCTTTATAAAAATATTAACTTGATCATCATTTGTAGCATGACAATAATTCAGTGCTTTATGTCATTACACTTATTAAATTTGTACTACCAGAACGTTAATAGGATTAGAAGTAAACTCAATGATGTATTCTTAAATATATTACAAAACAACTATGATGTTATATGCCTAACCGAAACAAACTTAAATAATAGCGTATACAGTGGTGAATTTATAGACGACCGTTACAATATATTTAGGCGGGATCGCGAGTTGTCTGCGAGTTCGAAATCAGAAGGTGGTGGTGTAGTGATAGCCGTTTAAAAGGACATAAATGTAATACGTAGATCGAACTGGGACTGCGAGGCTGAGGACATCTGGGTCACTTTGCTGATTGGAAGGCCAGGTAATGCTCATTCTGTCCATATTTGTACTTGTTATTTACCGCCTGATACACTTAAGGACACACTTGCACATTTCTACTCCAACATGCAATCTATCCTGCTTGCTGCCGACGACAATGATATATCCTTGGTGGTCGGAGACTTCAACACGCCCAATTTATTTTGGTCACCTGCGGGCCCTTATCTGACACCTGGCAAGTCACATGACTTCAAATCTCGATTACTTCTTAACTCTTTATCGGTATGCAAACTTTCTCAATTTAACTAGATTACCAATGCAAACGATCGATTCCTTGACCTGGCGTTGTCGAATTATAAGAGAATCCGTGCCTATGGCTTGAACGACGATGACGTGATTTCAAAAGCTGACAAACACCACCCCCCACTTCTCATTGAAATGGAGATCGAAGGAACAATTAGAAATATAAAACCAAAAAATGTCTCGCGACTTAATTTTGCTAAATGTAACTACGAAGGCTTGAAGTCGGATCTTCGTGAAATAGACTGGACTGCTGTGTTAAATTCTTATAACGTAGATGCAAACGTTGAATCTTTTTATTTGCTGCTTAATAATTTAATACATCATCATACTCCGGTGACAAAGCCGCGTAGTAATAACTACCCATCCTGGTTCTCTCTTCCTCTGATTAAATGCTTGAAGGAAAAACAAAGGTACCATAGACGTTTCAAACGTTTCCATAATCCTAGAGACTATGATACCTTCTCTCTTTTAAGGAAAAGGTCTAAAACTCTTACAACTGAATGTTACAGGAATTGGATCTCCTTCACGGAAAACAGTCTGCAGTCTAACATAAAATCTTTTTGGAGCTTTGTCCACAGTAAAAAAGGTCATAGGAGCATCCCTCAGACCATGACTTTGGGTAGCGAGTCCTCTTCGGACGGTCAAGGAATTTGTCAGTTATTTTCATCGCACTTTGGTTCGGTTTTCGAAGAGCCTATGCCTCACTCTCATAGTTCAAGTGTCAGTGCTCACTGCTCCTCTAGTCTTGCTGTGGTCTCTATAACTGAAAAAGAGGTCAAGCAAAAGCTGGACTTGCTAGATCCTTATAAGGGCGCGGGTCCCAACGGAATCCCTTCTCATCTATATAGGATTTGCGGTGGGGAGCTGTGCCTCCCACTTTCTTTGATCTTTAACCAATCTTTGTCTCTTGGCGTATTCCCGTCAGCGTGGAAGGTAGCTCACATAGTTCCTGTTTATAAGTCTGGCGACAGTTCGAGCTGCGAGAACTACCGACCAATCAGTCTGCTGTCATGTCCTGGCAAGATATTTGAGTCTCTTATTTACGATCATTTATATCACCATTTCAAGCCACATCTCTCCCAACATCAGCACGGATTTATTAAAAACCGGAGTACATTAAGCAACCTGCTTGAATACAAGACATACCTTTGTCAGGTCTTTGACGGAGGCGGCCAGGTGGACTCCATCTACACAGACTTTAAAAAGGCTTTCGACAAGGTGGACCACTGTCTTCTATGTCGCAAGATTGATGCTCTCGGTGTTCACGGGTCGCTGCTTCGCTGGGTGGAATCGTACCTAAGTAACAGAACGCAACTGGTATGTGTCAAAGGATTTAGATCTGCGCCTGCTCCAGTTAAATCCGGTGTCCCCCAAGGCTCACATCTCGGCCCGTTGTTGTTTCTGATTTTCATCAATGACCTTATTGACGATCTAACCTGTTTGCGTCTCCTGTATGCTGACGACCTCAAAATCTTCGCGCAAATTGCTTCTGTAGACGACTGCGTCCGCTTACAGGGGGATCTCTCTAGGATATCAGCTTGGTGCCTGAGAAATCGAATGTTTTTGAACGTAAGTAAGTGTTTCGTAATTACTTTTACGAAAAAACGCCACAAAATATTCTTTGACTACAAGCTTGAAGGGCAGACACTGGAGAGAAAGACTTCAGTCAAGGATCTTGGCGTATACTTTGATGATGATCTCTCCTTCTGGTCACATTACCAACACATAGTCAACTGTTCGCTACAAACTTAAGGGTTCCTCACAAGGGTTACAAAAGACTTTAAGAAACCGGCTAGTCTGATCACCTTGTTCAATTTCCTAGTTCGGAGTAAACTGGAATATGGGTCAGTCGTTTGGTCACCTCATTACGAAGTCCACTCAAAACACATAGAGAAAGTGCAGAAAAGGTTTACTAAAACTGTTTGCTTCCGTTGTAATTTAGGGCGCTCTTCGGGGTCATACACGGAAAGGCTAAAGAAACTTAATATAACTAGCTTGACTATTCGAAGGCATCAACTCGATTTAATGGTCCTACACAAAATCGTGCATCACACACTTGAATCCCCTGATCTTACCTCCTCACTAGCCTTCAACACTAGGGTTAACATGAGGCGTTCATTACCCACTTTTGTCTTGCCTGGATACAGAAACAATGTCTCACGGCACAACCCTGTCGCCAGAATGTGTCGCCTATATAATCGTTTACAGGACAGGCTTGACATATACAACGCTAGCTCTCCTCGGTACAAAACTGCAGTAAAAGCTGTCGCAGATGACCTCAGCTAAGCCTCAGAACAAATCATTTATTTCGGACAACAAAACTCCATGGGTTAGTAATACTAGGTAAATCTTTAAATCTTATTTTGTATTTTAATTATAAACTTAGCTTTGTATTTTAAGATAATTTGTTTACACGCTACTTAAGTTTGGCGCACAGGTGTAACACTTTAGGGCATTAGTCCAGTTCCTCTTAGTTTTTAATATTTATATACTACCTTAATACGATTAATGTCTGTTATTGTTACCTATGAAATAAATAAAAAAAAAAAAAAAAAAAAAAAGATATAAAATATGACACTGTGAGTGTTAAAAACATTCTAAAGCATTAGATAGCGAAGCGACATCAATTTCCAAGTTGAATTTATTCTGTAAAGAGTAACTGCTTGGGCCATCTGTTTCATAAACAGACGGCTAGATGGCGCTAAGCGTCGCGCAATTGACGTTTTCATAAGAGACCACAAATTTCGCAGGGTCGGACTAACAGCACGGTAGCTCAATTGGTAAGAGCGTTTGGCCCGGTTTGCCAAAAGGTTGCTGGTTCAAGTCCCGCCCGTGCGCAAATTTTTGGTTTCTTATTTCATCTTTATGGATATAAAATATGACACTGTGAGTGTTAAAAACATTCTAAAGCATTAGATAGCGAAGCGACATCAATTTCCAAGTTGAATTTATTCTGTAAAGAGTAACTGCTTGGGCCATCTGTTTCATAAACAGACGGCTAGATGGCGCTAAGCGTCGCGCAATTGACGTTTTCATAAGAGACCACAAATTTCGCAGGGTCGGACTAACAGCACGGTAGCTCAATTGGTAAGAGCGTTTGGCCCGGTTTGCCAAAAGGTTGCTGGTTCAAGTCCCGCCCGTGCGCAAATTTTTGGTTTCTTATTTCATCTTTATGGATTATTTATTTCAGTTATAGCATGCATATATATTGTTAGTAATAGTCAGTAACAATTTTTCTTATAAACTAAGTTAGTAGTGTTAGTGTAGGTACAGATAATATTGATTATTTTATTTGGCCTGTCATTAATTTTATCCAAAGGTTTTGGATAGGGCAGTCAGGACGTGCAGTAATTGTCCTCAGAATGCTGTTGCTGCTAGCCCTCATGTTTTAATACTTAGCCGGGTCGTAAACACTACTTTCTATCATCCACGCAATTTGCTTATCAAAAAAAATTGGATTATTAAATTTGTATTATTGAATTACAATATTATGAATATTTTATTGCATAAAATCTTAGTATGGATTGTTTATGTAGACAATTCACTTTTTTAATATAATTAATTTTGTTTCTTTGTTGCACCGCCCACATTCATTTCTGCTTAGCCCAAAGGCATGACTGGTAGAGAACGCCATATGGCGTTAACTCCACTTTTTGTACAAATTTTCATTATTGTGCAATAAAGGATACATATAAATTAATTTATTAATTTCCATAAAAATGTTATAGTTATTGAGATAAAAAATATCCTTCTACATATTCGTATACATTTCTATAGAAACATCTGTCGTTGTCATGTTCTAGTATTGTACAAATAAATAATTATTCTTTATTGCCCAAGTAAGAACACAAGAAACAAAAACATTTCAAACAAATTAAAAGTACAATATTGGCGGTCTTATAGCTGGAAGCGATTTTTTATCTATCGCCCTCGGTGACCCAGTCCCAGTTTCCTATATTTTATCACCGTCTTAACCTTCCTTGGACTTCCACGAATATTTCAAGACCAAAATCAGCCAAATCGGTTCAGCCGTTATCGAGTTTTAGCAATTCATATTTATATGTATAGATAATATGCCAAACTATCAGTAGCGAATCATTAATCGCTCCACATTATGGGTCTAACAATCCAAACTATTTTTGGAGGGTTCTCTCGCAAAATGTTTGGCCGAATACCTTTACTAGGCAAATAAAAATACATTACTCGATCTAAAATGCTGAGGTGTAGTAGGCAAACTCCACTTGTACGGACAACAGCACGTCAAGGTAATCACTGCAGTATCTTATGCAGTTGTAAAAAGGGTGAGCTTACAACGAAAAATGTGTGGCCCGATATGCTGGAGACTGTACACAACTTGCCCATAATCTTCTTTACTTTGTAATACTGCCAAAATTTCGGAGTGGTTTGCCTATGTTAAGTTATTGCACGATACTCGCTAACGTATTTGGACGAAAACTATATAATTTTTGGCTGAAAAATAGTTTATTTGTTGTTTTATAGCTGCTACAAACATTTAATAGAAATAATTGAATTATTTTATTTTAACACTAGCGGTCCCCCGCGACTTCGTCCGCGCGTTTTGAGTTTGCTCCCTCCCCTCCCGTCGCAGCGTCATGTTTTATATCCTAAAGCCTTTCTCGATAAATAAGCTATCCAAAACAGAAATATTTTTTCAAATCGGTCCAGCAGTTCCTGAGATAAGCGCGTTCAAACCAACAAACTCTTCAGCTTTATAATATAATTAGCGCAAGCGCACGTTGTACTTAAGCTGCGAACATTATTTTGGTGCGGAGTTATGTTAAAACTGTGATAGCTCCTAAGATATTTATTGAAATCAAATGATATAAAGGGCAACTTTGTTCTAAATGAAATGCTCGTGATGATGAATGTATTTATTTTGATAAGAATAAATACCTGTGTGTATAATACACCTCTAAAAATAATGCATTATTTTTTTACAAATTTATTAACATATAAAAGGTTGTAGTTAGTCAACCATAAAAGATAGACTTATGCTGTCGCGGACTTTATTATAAAACTCTTAATGCTGAACAATCTTGTCCTACATGATTTTTGTGTAACTTTAGCGGTTTCCGCAGCGTACGCAGCGGAAGCTTTCAAAAGGAATATTTTTCTCCCGTTTTCGTAACATTTTTCATTGCTGCTGTGGTCTTGTGAGTCGTATCTTTATGTTATATAGCTTAAAGCCTTCCTCGATAAATGGACTATCCAACATAAAAATAATTTTTCAAATCGGGCCAGTAGTTTCTGAGATTAGCGCGTTCAAACAAACAAACAAACAAACAAACAAACAAACAAACTCTTCAGCTTTATAATATTAGTATAGATTGTAGATAATGAAAGTGGACAGTTGTTTACATACGATGGCGTCTATGACTTTTTACCCGACTACGGCAAAGCAAAAGGAGGGTTATGATTTTATCAGGCTATGTATGTATGTATCATATCAACGTACGGTATGATCTGTCAAACGCTTTGTTCTTTGCCGTTTGACAGATCATACCGTACGTTTTTAACTGTCATATGAATACGTTTGCTTTACACGATTGTGTAAAGCAAACGTATTCATATGACCTACCATTAAATAGACCAGAGGTGCGATTGCACCTCTGGTCTATTTAATTAAAAATCAGAGTATAGATAAACTTGAGCGTAAGATACAAAAATTAAAGGTGAGTTTTACAAAAAAATATGTAAAAAAATACTGTGCGCTAGTTGTTATTAGGTATACTTTCATAAAAAAGCTTCTACATAAATTGTTGCAAATATTTAGATACTAGCGGTCCCCCGCGACTTCGTCCGCGCGTTTTGAGTTTGCTTCCTCCCCTCCCGTCGCAGTGTGATGTTTTATATCGTAAAGCCTTTCTCTTTCAACACAAAAATATTTTTTCAAATCGGTCCAGCAGTTCCTGAGATAAGCGCGTTCAAACAAACAAACTCTTCAGCTTTATAATATATTAGCGCAAGCGCACGTTCAAGCGCACGTTGTACTTAAGCTGCGAACATTATTTGGTGCGGAGTTATGTTAAAACTGTGATAGCTCCTAAGATATTTATTGAAATCATATGATATAAAGGGCAACTTTGTTTTCAATGAAATGCTCCTGATGATAAATGTATTTGTTTTGATAAGAATTAATACCTGTGTGTATAATACACCTCTAAAAATAATGCATTATTTTTTTACAAATTTATTAACATAAAAAAGGTTGTAGTAAGTCAACCATAAAAGATAGACATATGCTGTCGCGGACTTTATTATAGAACTCTTAATGCTGAACAATCCTGTCTTACATGATTTTTGTGTAACTTAAGCGGTTTCCGCAGCGTACGCAGCGGAAGCTCTCAAAAGGAATATCTTTCTCCCGTTTTCGCAACATTTTTCATTGCTGCTGTGGTCCTATGAGTGGTATCTTTATGTTATATAGCCTAAAGCCTTCCTCGATAAATGGACTATTCAACGTAAAAAAGATTTTTCAAATCGGGCCAGTAGTTTCTGAGATTAGCGCGTTCAAACAAACAAACAAACAAACAAACAAACAAACTCTTCAGCTTTATAATATTAAGTATAGATTGTGTATTGTTTGTCCTTTTTCTATGCTTTACCGGCCATTGTGTTATATCCATCCGAAATGGATAGATAGATAGGATATTGTTGGGTTTCACCTCACCCAACAATTTCCTATCACTACTACGAGTACACTTAGAGTCGATTTTACCAACGTCAGATAAGACTTATCCGACCTAAGAAGACGAAAAGAGAAAACGACCGATTTTAAATATTATTTTCATGAATGATAGCTGACAAATAGATGTCGTCACCAAATAAGGCGTTTTGTATTATATTTGACGAGTATTACTTATCTGACGTTGCTAGAATCAAGCCTGACTTTAATTTTTATACCATAGCTACAACGTACCTTCTAAATACCAGTTTCGGTTTTTTCGATTAAGTTTTGTAAATCATGAGTTTCGAAAACCTGAGTATAAAGATAAACTAGCTGAAAAAAAAATTGTATAATTATTATATACCCTTCAGAATGACAGCGTCACAAAGTATTGGCGGACGTTGAAATGACAAATGGCTTCCTTTCATTTCGAAAAGTAATTAAATCAAAGTTATTTCAATGAATTATTGCAATTATTCATAACTTCTATGCAATTAGGTTAATCCTTAGTGACGATTTCTATTTATTAAGTAATATAATTCACAGAGACGTAAATTTTACGTACTGAAATTGCTAGAGAAATGGTGACAGACATCAGAAATAATAAAAAAAGGAATATTGGACACCAATCACATACATTGCTCTGATCGTAAAGTAAGTAGCTAATGCACTTGTGTTGGAAATCAGACACAAATGTGGTACCACAACACCCAGACCTGAGATAATATAGAAAATTTTGATTTCTACATTGACCCGACCGGGAATCGAACCCGGGACCTCGGAATGGCGACGCCTTAAAACCAGCTTGCTTAGGTCCTACACCACAGAAGTCCTCCAACGTTGTCTTTTTTGGCCACAGCAAGCGCTGTTACTGTCATCGATTCAGGTTCTCCCACCTACTCGTACTTTGCACACAGCGAATAGCCACAGTGTAAAACCAGCTCAGTGGCATAACGTGCGTAATCTCGATAAGCGCGGTCGCCAAAAAACGCGCGAATTCGACCCGACGCACTTCACCGCGAAGCCGTAGCAGCAACATAAACATGGAGCTGCATTTATTTCGCTTCGGTGGCCGCTTCGATAGGGTTAAGAGATCTCGATACTGGCATTTTTTTAACTTCTTGCGATAACGTAAATTGAAGGAATCGCTACTGCTTGAGAAAATAAACAATGTCTGGACAATATGCTAATCGACGAAATTTCAAACTAGTTAATACTTGACCTTAGTGAATATTTTATTAGTAACATTTAAAATTTCATTATTTATTTATGATTTAATAATATATTTTTGCGTGGACCTAAAAAACGCTAGAACTATCATGGCGTTCTGAATGACTTCTATCCTATCTATCCTAAGTCAAAAGTATTCTTCACAGCAAAATACTATGGAGATTGGCTTATAAACAAAAGTAACACTCTCTGATAGGCATTTTCGGTTATGTGACCAAATGTGTGTTTTAGAGAAATTTAATTATTAAAAAGATTTATAATTATTTCTTTTTATTAACATATGGATTTATTTTTATTCTCTCCATGTCATAATTAATCACTGGAAACTGCCTAAATTTCAATTTGTTTTTCGTGGAAACTAGCCTATTGATGATAACTAGGATGATATCACGATTTCTGTCGCCTTGCCACACTAAGAGACAAAAGCGCTTTTTTGAAATAAGCCTGTTTTGTGCCGCTTGTGCAAGCTATTTTTATTTGAAAGTAGTAAGGTGGCAAAAACCGCAACCGTACAACGCATAAGGGTATTATTATCTGCTCACATATATTTTTTTATACTAAGCTTCTTTAATTATATCTTGTCGAGAAGTACGGCTCCATCTTTTTTATTTATTAGGAGTAAAAAAAAGACTTTTTTTATTTCTGGCAACTAACAGCCCTACCTCCAAAGAGCAAATGGTCGCGAGTTTCGCGGCCTGTTAATTTACGTGCACGTTAAAAATTCACGTCCACCGCACGGTCCATCGGTGATACGATGTTCGTAAAAGCGCTGTGAATGACGACGAAATGAGTTGACTACCGCATGTATTGTAATTAACATTCGTCAATCGTTAAGGGTTGTGGAGATCGAAATGAGATGAGAAGTTAATTGGAGCAGTTATTTGAACATAAGATTTAACTTTAACTTTTCTTTTTTATTATATCTGTCAATAAAATTCATTGATCTACAGATTTTATTAATAACAAACAAGAAAAAATAAAACTAAGACATGCAACATAAAAAAAAAAACTTAAAGTCTACCTATTCAAAAACGAAACGATTTAATTTGATCACAGAAATCTATCAATTCACCACTAAAATTTTATACTAGCTAAACTTATCTTCTAATAATTCATTTTAATATCACATTTCTAGCAAGTATTGTATTGAATTGGACACCAGTCACATACATTGCTCTGATCCCAAAGTAAGTAGCTAATGCACTTGTGTTATGGAAATCAGACATAACGGTGGTACCACAACACCCATATACGTGAAACAGGTCGTAATAATATCATTTCGACCAGTTTCACAATCTTTTTCTTCTTCTTTTCGTGTCGACTTTGGGATTATATTTTTGAGGACGACGATTGACACAGCGTTATCGGCAGCGTTGTAACAGACAAATGATAACGTTGTAACGCTGATCACCGTTATCTGTCCACTACTTCAGTACGAAACGACGTTCCATATCTGAATTACTCGTAGGCCAATTCTTATTTGTCGATATTGAAACAGGCTTTCTAGTCAAAAATATACTCATGATCCATTCTAGTCGCATTGCGTTGTCAAATGTGTCAGGTTAGATGTTGCTGAATATCAAGTTCAAGTTAATTTTCTACTTATTATTTCATTCTGAACTAACTAATATATTGCTAACAATGTGTGGTTACTCAAATCAAACATTGCAAATACTAAAATACCATATAAAAAAAAAACAAATGATAAACCAAATGTTTAAACTGGGATGGAATCGCAAAAATATTCACGAATCGTTTTGCATTGCTCGTAAAATATCGTTATTAATTGCTATCGGTTTTAAAAAATATGGCGAATTATCTGATACGGACTGAAAAATTCTCTCCCTGCTATCTAAACTGTAGTGACTGCGAATAAGAGAAATATATTACTAACAATTATTAATTTCTAACATTCATACCTGTGGGTTTGTGTAGTTGAGTAGAATAAAACTTTTTTGATGGATTTGGGTTTTCTTACTATTTAAATGCTTTATTATCTTTTCATCTCTCATAGTCTGTTAAAACTGCTATCCGGAGACAGATCAGATACTCTTTGAGAGACGAGGGGCATAGTAACTATTGGACTATAAATTATATATTTAAGGAATATGGACAGAAACAGCTTGTAACTTTTCGGACTAACCTAAAATCTGGGACCTCGTGGAAGTCATGGAACTTGAACACTATCCAGCCTTAAAACTCTGTCTCATTTTTAAAACTGCTACTTGAAATCAAAAGTCAACCCTATCGAGCTTTTTCGTAGATGCTCAATCAGCTAAACTGTCCGCAAATGTGTTAATTGGGTGGCGCTTGAATAAATCGGATATCGCGTTAATAGCCCGTCTTCTGTGAAGGTGAGTGACGTTGATAATAATCTGTTGGTAATTAATTTCAGCGACTTAATTTGCGTTCGTTATTGCCTCCAGTTTCTAAATTGTTTTAGGGATCCCAAAATGCCGATGGGTTACGAATCGATATCGATAATTTGTTTTAAAGTATTGATGCTGTAATGGCTAAGGTTGACTATGCATGATGAAAGTGGTGCAACAGATAAGAGTACTTTGTTTTTTTAATAACTTATTATTATAAATCTATTCTTCTTAACAATCCAACGGTATTTGAACAGAACGGAACAGTTGAGAGACAACTTATTTTGCTTTTTATTTCTTCCCAGTGTACTAGGAGTTCAGAAGTTTAAAGCAGGTTTTTTAGGCTTTATTTATAACTGGCAGGTTACATATGGGCTTATAAAATAAGGAATTGTAGCAATGTATCTCTTATTAATTATTAACTTTAAAAAAGTAAAAACCGACTTCAAAACCAAAATGCACTAAAAAGTCTTGAATAAACTTTTGAACATTGGAAGGAAAGGAATCCAGTTTAGGGAAACCATTTCTTTTTGGAGTCGGTGCTGCGACAGGTGAGGCTGAATTTTCAAAATGATGGCACCGACTCCAAAAAGTAATTGTTTCCCTAAAATGGATACCTTTCCTTCTAATGTTCAAGAGTATTTAAGACTTTTTAGTGCATTTTGGTTTTGAAGGCGGTTTTCACATTTTTAAAGTTAATTTTATTTCTCCATTTTTAGAAATTGCAAGAGAGAGGGGGGGTGGGGAAGTTGCACCTTATGACTCTGTTCTTTAAGAAGCTACAAACTACCTATCATATGTTCTGTCATTGTTATTACTGAACTCCTAAGCGTTAAGGAGTTCCACCATCAGCTCTGCCCCACAAGATGTGGACTATCAGACGTAACAATACGTGAACATAAAGATTTTAGTAAAACAACACTAACGTGCCTTTAAAATTTGAGGGTTTCCCTCGATTACACCAAGATCCCATCTTCAGATCCATCGGCAACAATGGGACCAACTAGAATGTACACCATCTAAGGAGGCGAAAGAAATTTTCGAATCGGTCGACTAACGACTGAGATATGAGGTAACAAACATACAAAAAAAAACATACAGTCGAATTGATAACCTCCTCCTTTTTTGAAGTCGGTTAAAAAATTTTACTTAAATAAATCCTTTATAAATCTCATTCAAAATATTATTATAACTGAATGTACTTTTGCACAAATCCACAAACTGTAGCTTACCATATTTTGTGAGCTGGTTATAAATGGTACTCGTTAAGAATATACATTTTTTTACGAGAATGCCTCGTATGAAATATCTACACTGGTGGTGTGACAACAGAGCTTCTTTCTAACTTTAATCCATCTTAATAGCTTAATAATAAATAATTGCAGTTGAATTATCGTAAATCCTGTTTTCTTAACAGACGCTTTTTGAGCTATAAAATGCCTAATATCGATGAAACATTAAACATAGGCCATCACTATTTTCAGTTATATAGGTATTTGACAGTTTATGCTGAACGCTCAGCGTGACAGACAACCACTGATTTCTAATTATTATCGTATATTCTAAATATAGTAAGTTTAAGTACCTTACTATAATTTGCTAAATAAGCAAGCCATAAAACCTCAGTTTTTATGAGTAGATTTTTGGACACCAATCACATACATTGCTTTGATTCCAAAGTAAGTTGTTAATGGACTTTTGTTATAGAAGTAAAATACAACGGTGGAACCTCAACATCCAGACACGAGGTAATACTAAAAATCTAGCGGTCCCTCGCGACTGCGTCCGCGCATTTCGAGTTTGCTCCTTTCCGAGTTCCCTCTCGTCGCAGCGTAGTGTTAAACTTAAAGCCTTCCTTAAAAAATAAGCCATCCAATACATTAATATTTTTTCAACACACTTGCTCAAAACGACGTGTTTATTCCTCCGATTTTTGGCTCATAATCATAGATATTAAACACGCGTGCTTCTTTATTATATTATTGCACTGGTGCTTTTAGTTTATTAACCCGACCAATTTACGTTTGTACCCTAGTACCAAGTCGTAAGTAAGAAGAAGAAGCGATTAAATTTAGTCGGGTTATACAATACTTTTATTTTAGCAACAAACAGTATTTATGCGAAAAATAACAGTATCTACATATTTATTTCAATAAATGGTAAATCCTGATTTATTACTAAAAAATAGCTCAAATTCATTTAACATTTTCTGTGATTTGTGTTTTAAACACGAATTATTACATTTTTAATCTTGGCTTTTGGCCGATCTAGTTCGCGCCTAAGCCTTGCGCGCGCATCGGTATCGCGGCAAGAAAAAAAAAACAACGCGCCATTTTTCGTAAATAATAATTGTGGGCTGTGACGAAGTTTGGATTAATTATGAACTTTTTCATTAATATTAAATATTAATGAAAAAGTCTACTTCAAGTGAAGAAAATGAAGAAAACCTATTATTAACTCCACCGGACATACGTAACAAGGCGAAAAACGCGTGCGAAAGTCTTTGCCATCAAAATCGAGTGAAATGTATTTTTACTGTTTGAATAATTAAAAACTTAGTAAATGAAGAGTCATGTTTTTTCCTCGCAAGTGTGTTGAAAAACGTCGTATGAAACACGTGTGCCTGTGACCATTATATACGCGGCTTTCTTATGGCGCACTCGCTTTCGCTCGTGCGCACACAATATCGCCTTGTGTATAATGGTCAACTTAGCACACTTGTATCATAATGTCCTATTATTAATCGATCAAGTAGTTTCTGAGATAAGCGCGTTTAAATAAACAAAGAAACAAACTCTTCAGCCTTATAATATTAGCATAGATTATGATTTCTACTCTGACCCCATGTATCGTTCCGAAGATACTATTCAGTTAGTGGGTTATGGTTTGGGCGACGGAGGTCATGCGGCGATCCCCGGTCATCCTGCTTGTAGCGGTTTACGGGTCGCGGAGGTGAATTTAGCAGCGCGGCAGCAGCGGGACTTAAGCGTGACAGTCGGGTTGCCGATGATTTCATACTATACATGGCAGCGCGGCAGCAGCGCCGCAGCGGCACGTAAGTCGCACGGGTCCGTCCCACTATCCCATTATTAATTGCAGTGGTTATACTATCCCCGTATCAGCACTGAAATGGGTAATGGGTGTAGTGGGACCGACCCAGTCCAGACCCAGACCGTCGCGCTGCTAATGTGAATGCGCATTAGTGACATTTGACAAGGTTGTCGTTCGTTACGTTTACTTACTAACTACTCGCTGTTTTACATACCTATGCGAAGTGCATAGTAAACTTGCTCTACGTTAAAAATTAAGATACAAAATAAAAGCCACCATCGAACACGATTAAAAATGTTGTCAGCAATAGCTCCATAAAACGTTTCAAACTGCCAATACCTCGATAAAACCTGTACAAACTGATCTCATTAAAACAGTAAGCCGATAGAATTTTATTCACCGCACCAATCTTTGCCACATGTGAAATTGATACACCACATACCAGCGCGGCAATGGATCAAATGCGTAAAAAAATGACCAGTAAATTTTCATACTGGGTGGCACCGCTAGATACAACGGAAAACAATAGAGGATTGGCTGTGAAGTGGGGCTTGCATACCCTCACTATAAATATTATGCGAGAGCTGACACTCTTGGCATATGTCCATGACGCTAGAGTTCATATGAGTATGGATTGTGGGAGGAAAGTCAGAAGTCTTATACAGTCTGAAAGCCGATTAAAAAACGGTTTAACCGTTTTACCTAAAAAATCAAGTAAAATATCTACACGAAAAATAACTATCGCACGAATTAAATCTAAAAATCTCGAAATTCTAAATCTAGAAATCAAAAACATTTTTTTTGACAAAAAAAATTGAATCGGTGAACTTTTTTCGTATACGAATTGCACGAGAATTGCCCCCAAAAGTCAGAATTGAGTCGTAAACATCGTTATTTTTCTCAGTCCGACTTGTGTATTACACTATCCGTTGTTATAATTATCGAAAACAAACATTATTGTGATTTTTATGTCACGATCAGACAGCAATTGACATTCAATAAAATTTTACAGCAACGATACAACACGACGTGTATTGCTAAACTTTTTTCGTACTTATCCATCTAATTTAGGTCATGATGTTCGTTTGGCCGAGGTTTCTGCGCTTAACGACTATTCGACGAAAAAAGCTTGCACAATTCTGCACCATAAAATTAAAGGGATAATAATTTTATGTTCTGTACAAATGATACAAAAACCGCCGTCAAAAAACTGTCAAAAAGCTTAAAATAACGCATTCGCCCTCTACTTAGGAGAAACAAATTCATTTGGAGTCGGTGCATGATGAGTGTAGACTGTTTGTGTAGTAAGCTTGTCATCATGCACCAACTCCAAATGAAGATTTTTCTGATAAGAAGAGGGCTAATGCGTTATTATAAGCTTTTGGTCAGTTTTTATGTTTTTTTTTTTAAATTTTATGACTCTTATTTATTTACCCCTATCTCAAAAACGACTGATTTTGATAAAACTTACACGGTACCCTCGCTGAATCAACACGCTGTGACTTCTTGTTTTCTAGAAATCCGTGGAAAACACTAAAACTCAACACAGTACACGTGTTTAGAAGCCTTTATAGATCATCATACTCAAATATTATCAAGTTACAACAATATTACATACATACACATCAGTAAATTAAATTGTCTGCCTCTTTTTTTTTAAGGTCGGTAAAAACGGGCGTCACGTTTCGTCAACAAAAGACGAAACCGCTCTTGGTAGATTTTTACAGCTTTCCGAGTAATTTCGAAGACAAAAAGGTGTGGTCAATAACTCCCTTGACAACAAATTAACGACAACAAACAATACAGATGATCAGTCACTCGGTCTGTAAAATGACAATGTTGTTTCAAACTATCGTGCCTTGGCAACTAAATAGGATTTACGAAGGCGTAAATGCCATGCGTAAATATCATGAGTAGCCCCCTTATGATAGTTTATTTAAACAAGATTAAAACAACATCGTATAAGGCAAGCCAAATTACATATATATATATATATATATATACAAACATAAAAATACAATGTATGAAGGTCGGTCTATCCAGTGGTCCATTTATAAGTGGTGTAACTAACGCGACTTTCCTCAATGTGATACAATAAGATTATTGTTTTGGTTCAAGGTTTATAGAGAAATCATTTTTTTAAATCTGCCCGATAAAGAGCAATCCTGTTTTTAAACCAGTCAAATTTATTATAACAGTTTTTAAATTCCGTACATCGATTACTTTACTTCTTTCTGAAAGGACCAATACGTACGAGTGTTTGGTGTTTAAAACGTTAAATTGAGCAGTAATTATTAAGTTTTAATATTGCAAATCTTTTTTAAGGTTCTGTATATGTAAATCTCAGTACAACCGGGTATTAAACACAAAACCCTTTATTTCCTATTAGTACTAACCAAAGTTGATAATCGAATCGGAATTATATCAATTGTATCCAAATGCGTCTGTTAATTTGAGTAACAAATCATCAAACATAGTAAATGATTTTTCAACACACTTGCTCAAAATGACGTTTTTATTCCACCGATTTTTGGCACATAATCCTAGATATTAAACACGCGTGCTTTTTCGTTATATTATTGCACTAGTGCCTTTAGTTTATAAAATCGAGCAATTTAGGTTTGTGGGTCCTAGTACCAAGTCGTAACTAAGAAGAAGAAGCTATGTAATTTAGTCAGGTTATAACTTTTATTTTAGCAACAAACATTATTTATGCGAAAAATAACAGTATTCTACCTAGGTATTTATTTCAATAAATAATAATAATAAATAAATATCCTTTGGACATTCCCACACATCGCCATCTAGTCCCAAAGTAAGCTACTTAAAGCTTGTGTTATGGGTGCCAGACAACGGATATTATACTTAAATACTTTTTTGTTTGTAAATACATACATGATATACATAGAAAACACCCAGACCAATACAAACAGACATGTTCATGCACACAAATGTTTGTATTGTGCGGGGATCGAACCCGCAATCCGCTGCGTAGTAGGCGATTTCTCGACCACTACACCAGACGGGTCGTCAATAAATGGCAAATCCAGATTATTCATTTAATTTTTCTGTAATTTGTGTTTTTAACACGAATTATTAGATTTTTAATCTTGGCTGTTGGCCGATCTAGTTCGCCCTTAGCCTTGCGCGCGCATCGGTATCGCGGCAAGAAAAAAAAACAACGCGCCATTTTTCGTAAATAATAATTGTCGGCTGTGACGAAGTTTGGATTAATTATGAAGTTTAATATTAATGAAAAAGTCTACTTCAAGTGAAGAAAATGAAGAAAACCTATTATTTACTCTGGCGTTCATACGTAACGAGACGAAAAACGCGTGCGATAGTCTTTTGCCATCAAAGTCGAGTGAAATGTATTTTTACTACGAGTAAATGTTTTAATAATTAAAAACTAAGTAAATGAAGAGTCTTGCTTTTTCCTTGCAAGTGTGTTGAAAAACGTCGTATGATACGCGTGTGCCTGTGACCATTATATACGCGGCTTTCTTATGGCGCACTCGCTTTCGCTCGTGCGCACACAATATCGCCTTGTATATAATGGTCAACTTAGCACACTTGTATCATAATGTACTATAACGTGACAAACACAAACTAATTATAAAACATCGAGTGGATAAGATACAAAGGTGCGGTAGACCCTGTCTTACTAACATAAATCTATTAATTTCTACTCAGAACAAAGTACGTAAGTATCAAAAGGTTCGTTATAAACTATCAATATTAAATAAAGTAAAGTAAGTTACATAAATAATAATTTTACTCACTCAATATTATAAAATTATTTTGTCAGAAATTAAGTTCAGACTTATTGGGCTAGTTTTTTTTTTTATATAATTCCAAACTATTTCCTCAGTTAGGACTATGGACAAAACTAGGTAAATAGTTAATCCAATCTAAAAACACGATATGTACTTCATATCTTGTAATAATCGGATGAATTACATCAGTAAACACTGCTTGTAGATTATAACATAACACTTAAGTCTAGTGAGCTTATTTTACCGCTTCGTCGCTGAACACCTACCTCAGGTGAGTTAAGGCAATGCATAGATTATAATACTGTATTATGCTTTTGATTTACTAGTTTATTGAGTAGAACTTGCTATCTGCTTGATCTCCCATGAAAAAGAACGTTTATTTTTAACGGAGAATTGTCATTTGATATAAATTTTACAGCGCTCCCAAATGAAATTTATACCCTTAGCTTTACCGTGAGGAACACCACATGATCTGGTCCTACTGCTGTCAACCTTTGTTACACTAGATGTGATTAAAGCTGCGGCCAAAATGATATCAATTGGCGGCTTGTCCATACAAATTTAATGTATAAACGTATACGGCGCGACTGATGATCCTTATTAAATTTTACGCAGAGCTTTAATATTAACATTAAAATTGATATTTACCTGTTTCCATTCGCATACAAAGCATACAGTCCACATTGAAATAGTTTTGGGCCCTGATTTACGTTAATCATACTTTTTTCAAACACAGACATGCTCAAGAATTGGGAGCCTGGTAAGTTACTGAACAGCGTGAAAGTATTCAAAAAACAAACGACTATAATAATATCTATGATTTATGTGTAATGTCTAGTTTAGTGTGTGTATACAAGTTCATTTATAAGCGTGTGTGTTTTTAAACATATTTTTAGGTATTCTTAGTTTGTACAACGAGTAATTACTACCTATCTAGTAACAGATGTTGCGAAAAGGACACTTTTATAACTGACTAACAGAGGAAGTATTAAAGCAAAGATAAGTTAGAGTATCCGGTGCAGTTGAAATTGATTCAATGTTTTAAATCGATTTCTAGAACTCGTCAGTCCCTTGTAACCTTGGTCGTGTAAACAAGCAAACAAGACCATTATTATGCACTTCCTTTGATCAACTATGCTGTGGATATTGCATGACAGTTGAGACACAACCCCTTAGCACTAAATTCATGCATTGATGGATTGAACATTTAATAATACAAGGTAAAACTATAACTATATACAGTGTGTCCGGCACGATACGATACGATACGATAGGTATAGCGATATTGGAGTTACGTATTTAAAAGCAAAATTACAAAAACTTTTACTAATAAAACAATACCGAAAACTGAAAATAAAAATCACTTTTTCATACCAAAATCTTACCTAACTCGATGATTTGATGATTATTGTTTTAACTTTTCGGCATAACTTGAATGTGTGACCTTAAGAACAGTTTACCCATGAAACATTTCATGCCTTAGATGATAACGGTGACTTTATTTTTGTAAATCAATATATTTTATTTTTCACTACCTCCGTGGTGCAGTGGATAATCACGCTAGGTGGTAAGGCGTGTTGCCACTCCGAGGTTTCGGGTTCGTGTTCCGGTCGGATCAATGTAGAAATCGTAAATTTTATATATTGTCTCGGGTCTGGGTGTTGTGGTACCATCGTTGTGTCGGTTTTCTGTAACATAAGTGCATTAGCTACTCACATTGAGATTAGAATGTATGTGATCGGTGATTTATATTTATTTAAAGGCAAATGTATTATTATTCAGAATTGATATCTTTTTGACTATTGTACTATAGATCTAGACTATGCCAAGCCGGGCGAAGACAAAGCCTTCGATAAACGCATTCCATTTACCCAAAAGAAGACTGTTTCTTGACTTTGAAGATGTTTGAGTAACTTATGTTTTTTTTTTCGTACAAACTGCTATAACCACAAGTAGATAATCGAAGAGCATTTCTGACCATCCACGTGCACATGCATAAATATCCGGTTGACGTCTCTTTGCATTTTATGACTTCCGATAGTGTTGAAAGTATTTTTATTGATAGGTAGCTTGCCGAACAAAGTCAAACCAAGAACGGTTTTATCACTCTTAGTAAAGACGAAAGACTGAAAATTTAACTTGTTTTAATACTTTCTTGCTTGATGTGCTTGTGGCATGAAACCCACCTTCGTATAGCATTATTTGTTTAATAAAATATTTAAATATATTAATGAAATAACTTTAACCCACCAGGCAAACGAATTTAATAAGGTTCAATTTTGATCCATAATCCTTTGACCTTGGTGACTACAAAGGGTTTCTAAAAACATCAAACAACATTTTTTTTGGTTGAACGCACAAAGCGCAGATGTTTTATATAAATTATTAGGATCACAATATTGTACTACACAAAGTGGACAGTAATGTGTTCAGTGGACCTCGACTTCCCTGTATCATATCAAATACTGCGGGATAAGAATTACATTCAAATCCATAGTAGTAATAGCAGTAGTGATAGAGGTCATTTCGCTTTATGAGTAAATACGGTCAGACATGCTGGGTACGAAAATAAAAATAATGCTAAACGAATTTAGAATTAAGTCTCTCAGTATCTCGTCTATGGCTCCGATGAATCAAGGATATCCAATGTAATCCAATTCGAAGGCCTGTAAAGCTATCAAACAATCTATTTACTTTTTAGTGACTTCAAAAAATAAAGTAACCTAACAACCTGTTTTTATGACATCGTTAGAATTTTGAAAAAAATTAAGTATGTTGATATATACAACATGTGGCCTGTAATAGGAGCTAAAATAAAATATAGACCCTAAAATATCTAGTAATCATTTATAAATGGTTTTAATTGATTATAATAAAAAAACTGTTATTTACTAACAAAATAAATCGAATCAGCAATGTATTGCAAACAAATGTGCCCAGTCACACAACCTGACGTTGGCATTTCAAAGCAAAATGATTAGTCATTATTTAATCAGGTATATTTTAACTTAGGGTACAGTATAAGTTTTATCAGATTTAACATTAATAAATAATTTATCAATTTTTTTCTCTTAAATAGAAGACCGGTGTTTTTTTAGGCTTTAAAAGTCAGTTTTTACTATACAGTTCTTATGTTGATAGATCTTGGTCGATGGAATGGTAAGTGAATTTAATAAATAAATGTGAACTCCACAGTACAATGTGATTTACATCAAATTTAGAGTTAACTTACTAATACAGAGTTAACTTTGAACAGCGCCATCTGTTGGTACATATTTAACTTAACTTAAGCTTACTATTGTCTATTCATCATTAACTTACTGTTTTACTATCTAAAGTATTTTCGTTAGTCTCGTCCAAATCGTTGTTTTATTTTCTAATCGTCAGGGAACAAAGCTTTGCCTTTCGCAACCTGAACTCGACCACATACAAAGGCAACTGTCAGCGGTTTGCTTTGCTGGATTAGATGTAAGTTCTACTATTTCTTTTTTATATGGATTAGACTGTCTAAGTCTAGCAGAGCAGATTTAAGGTATCGGTAGTGTTTTTTACGCTCACAGAATATGTATATTACCAATCACGATTTGGTCAGTCATTTGTTGGTCAACAACAAAAAAAAACTTGCTCTTGTTTGCGAATAAGTTGAGCTTATAATATTTATTAGCGGTCCCTCGCAGCATCGTCTGCATTAATTTCAGCTTCCCTGTAAAATAATTCAACGCAAAACACATATTTTCATTGGAAGTAAGAGGCCAGAAACTATGACGGGAAGCGCAAGCGCGTGTTGTAAGCTGCGAGAATTATTTTGGTACGGAATTATTTTAAAACTGTGATAGCTTCTAAGATATTTATTGAAATCTAATGATGTCAAAAGCAATTTTAATCAAAAGAAATTGCTTGTGATGATGAAAAAATATTTTTTAAAAGAATTAAATACCCGTGTGCATAAAAACACTTTACAATAATTTTTAAAATAGTACATTATTTTTTATCAAATTCATGAACATAAAAACTTTTGCAGTGAGGAAACCATATCAAATATTACATTTTTTGTATTTTTTATTGTTTGTTATTATGATATGGATGTTATTGTCCGAAATAAAGATTAATTCATTCATATCATATAGACATATGCTATCATGGACTTTACCGTAGAACTTTCAAAGCGGAACAATCCCGTCATACATGATTTTTATGTGTTTTACGCGGTTTACGCTGCGTATACGCAACGATTGCTCTCAAAAAATATATTTTCTATGTTATAATTTAGCTAATAATGCTATAATTTATTTAAATTGAATGATTTTTTGATGTGCAATTAAGAGTTTCTTATATTAACTACTATTTACTAACGTCTGCGGTAGAGAATTTGGCTTATAGTTTTACAGCATTTGTCTTTATAAAACACGGTTCATCCAGACTTTCTTTGCAACAAAAAACACAGAACCGCGGATGTTGTTAGTCCCGCTAACTGCCAACTATTGCAGGAACGTGACAAAACAACACGGTGGGCGCCATTTTCAGTTCCCTTTGGTCACTCAATTAGGCGCGAGTTTTTGCGCCCCACTCCAAACTTCGGCGGCCATTTTAAGCCCGAGGCGTTTTTAGCCGACGATAGTTTTAATGGAGTCAGAGTTTTGAATAAATTTCAAGACTCTACTGTGAAATGGAATGATGGTTACGCGGAAAATATTATGCCGTTTTGAATGGAAACGCAAATGATGGAGTTGTGAAGCAAATAATTCAAGATGCGTTTGAACATACGAGAGTGCGCGTTTCCTTCTTAAGATAAAAACCCATAATAAATTAACCCATATCTATTTACAATACATAATTTTATTTTTATTTTCAACAGCCCATCGTTTTAGAAGTCTTAAAAGTCAAATAAAATAAAAACGCAATAACAGGTACTTGTAAAGGAATAAACTGAGATATAATTATTTTGATTGATTAGTCCTCACTTAATTATTTGGCGGCAAAGGACAAACAAGAATTGAAAATAACCAAAGCTAAAAGTGTGCTGAAAATAATTGTGATTGCTGCTAGGGACTGCTTATTTGTAATATTTTTTTAACATAATTCATGTTCGTCGTCCTCAGAATATGATTAAGACGCCTAATTAACGCCGAATATGCTTATTTACACTTTCCCAGACATGGAAAAAACCTAACGAGCAAAAAATCAGCCTCATTTATTACTTCTAATACATCTACTGCCCCTTCATTTTTCTTGAGATTTATCTAGAAATATCGATATCTTCCAAATTTAACGTTTATCGTACCGTTGAGAACAAGGTTATGGACGGCGACCTGAAAAACGCAGCCCGAATCTTATTCTCCGATGACACTCTCGCTCCCCCTAATCAGGAAACTCTCGAAAGCCTTCGTAGTAAGCATCCTTCACATCCAGATTCTCCATCTTTACCTGTTCCTTCTCCTCAAAATTTCCAACCCTTACAGATACTTGATGACGGCGACACGTTTGCTGCCATCATGTCATTTCCGGCTGGTTCTGCTGGCGGCATCGACGGCATCACTCCCCAACACCTTAAGGACTTGGTGAGTGCTTCCGCTGCTGACGCCGGTAGAATTTTTCTTTCCAACATTACGAAATTGTGCAACTTTCTCTTATCTGGCAAGGTAACTGAAAGTTTTGTCCCATTTTTATTTGGTGCTAGACTTTGTGCTTTTCGAAAAAAAGATGGTGGCATTCGCCCTATTGCTATTGGCTCAACGTTTCGTCGTCTTGCAGCCAAATTAGCCTGTCGTGATCTTTTTTCTCCTTTAAAAGAGTATTTTCAACCCATTCAACTTGGTTTCGGCAGTAAGGGAGGTTGCGAGGCCGTGGTTCATTCCGCTCGCAATTTCCTCTCCTGTGACGAATCTGAAGTTTTTTTGAAAGTTCATGTGAAGAATGCTTTCAATTCTCTTGACAGGTTTGCCTTGCTGAATGAAGTTCAGAATCACACTCCACAGATTTATCCCTTTGTTTTTCAGTATTACCATAATCAATCAAAATTACTTTACAATGAACATTCAATTGTTTCTGCAGTCGGTGTTCAGCAAGGTGACCCTTTAGGTCCAGCCCTTTTTAGTTTAGGCATCCATCCTGTCATTTCATTCTTAAATTCTAAATTCAATGCCTGGTATCTGGATGACGGCTCCTTTGGAGGCAAAGCAGATGTTGTTTTCCAAGACCTTGTCCTGATTATAGAAGAATTTAAGAAATTAGGCTTGGAACTGAACCTTTCAAAATGTGAACTTTTTATTAATGATCACGTTTCGTCTGGTTTCCGTCAGGCAATCATTGATAAATTCAATTCCCTTGCTCCTAACATCAAAATTCTGAATTCTGAATCGCTTTGCCTCCTGGGTGCCCCTCTTCTTGATCCCAGCATCAAACCTTTTCTTGATAAAAAATTAAATGATTTCACCCTTTCAGCCCCCAGATTAGAACACCTTAATTCACACATTGCATTTACTATACTTAAATCATGTCTTTTTGTGCCTAAATTTACATATTTCTTACGTGCTAGTCCTATCTGGAAAAAAATAATTATTTAAAACTATTTGACACCACCCTTAAAAACAGTTTGGAAAAAAAATTAAATTTACATTTCGATAATAATTCTTGGGCTCAGGCTTCGCTTCCTATTCGTTTTGGTGGTATCGGAATTCGCCAAATTTCTAGTATAGCCCTCCCCGATTTTCTCTCCTCTTTGCATAGCACTTCTAAATCTAAACCGGAAAAATCTTTGAACATCCTCGCCAACTTTCTGAGGTGAGAGAGGCGGAGGAGTTTTGGCAAGGCCTCTCTCCTAGAGAAGACATCCCAAAGGAACGTCACCAGCAAAAACTTTGGGATGTCCCTCTTGCGAGAGAGACCTTCAATTATTTACTTCTAAATTCCGTCAGTGACAATGGTCGCGCAAGGCTCTTGGCAGTTTCCTGCAAAGATTCTGGTCATTGGCTTCATGCTTTACCGTCGAAAAATTTGGGCACCCTTTTCGATAGTAAGTCTTTCCGGGTGTGTGTGGGCCTCCGCCTTGGTACCCCCTATATGTAAAATTTTTACGTGTCCATGTGGCAAGGAGGTTGATAAATTTGGTCTTCACTGCCTTTGTTGCCAGCAAAGCGCTGGGCGTCTCGCCCGTCACGCTACCCTTAATGACGCCATCAGAAGAGCTCTTGCGACCATTAATGTTCCTTCCACGTTGAAACCACGTGGTTTGGTCCGTGATGATGGCAAGAGACCCGATGGCCTAACGCTTATTCCCTGGGAACGGGGTCGGGCCTTAGTTTGGGATGCAACTTGTGTCGATACTTTGGCCCCTTCCCATCTCAGCGAATCAGCCCTTAAAGCTGGAGCAGCAGCGGAGTTGGCTGAAAACGCCAAGCGTCGCAAGTACGTTTCACTTGCAAGTGATTATGTGTTTGCGCCGTTTGGCGATGAAACATTTGGGCCGTGGGGACCCTCTGCTAAATTGCTGTTTAGAAAAATTGCGCCAAAATTAAATTCTTTAACAGCCAATAATAAAGCTGGCTGGTTTCTAGCTCAAAGGATCAGCATAGCTATCCAACGCGGCAACGCAGCCAGCATCATAGCCTCCTTGCCGCAAGGAAATGGTTTCGTTTTTGAGTAGGTAGATATTAAGTTATTTTTTTATGTTGCATGTCTTAGTTTAATTTTTTCTTGTTTGTTAATAAATAAATAAAGTTCAAGTACATTTTAATCTGAAAAAAAAAAACATTTTGGTAATATTTATTAATACAATGTCACGTACAGAGGCTCTGTATTTTCTACAAATATGATGATGAAATCTATCGAGGGCTTTTCAACAAATTTACTCTAAAAAAAGGTTCCCTGCAACCATTATCACCTTGGTTCACTTTAGAACTAACTACCATTATTTTTCACTGGTAACGCTTCGGATGTCGTTAATATCTTCACTTTCTTTATTCATAATTTCGCATTCATGAAATATAAGTATTTTTGTATGGTCATTGGCATTCTATATATGGTCATTGGTCTTATAAATATTTTATTATTATTTAGTATTGCAATGTTACTGCATTAAAAAACCCCTCAGTTATTGTTAACTGTGCCGCCACTGATTGAATTCGCTGCATTCCTAAATAGTTGACTGGTAGAGAATGCCGTAAGGCATTAAATCCGGCAATAGTACAACTAACAGCGCAATAATGTTCGAATAAATAAATAATTTATGTGTCCAAAGTTTAGGCTGGCATGATTTTGAAAAAAAATGTCTTAATCAACTGATAGAGTGCGCCAGTGTTCTGGTGCAATGTTTATAAAAAAAAGTGAACTGAAACCGCGAACAAATTTCGTGCTCTACGTATTGACGCCACTTGTCATCAACGCATACAAACTGTATCCATTCGACATACTTATTACGGCACAATCTCGTCCTAAAGTTGCGATACATTTTTTGCTTGACAAAGCTTCTCTATACGTAATAATAACAGCTCACTGCATGACAACAATAAGTTACTTATTTACGTATTCATTTTATCCATTTGAAAAGCAGTAAATTCTAAAGGCGGATGCATAATAAATTCATTCACCTACCGACACCAGACAACGACTTTGATTAATGTCGATATTTTCCCGAACAGACTGTTATGAACATATACGGTTATAAGTCAAGCTAAACACTACCAATATAATTTGAGCTCTCAGAGTAAGAAATTATAAGAATTCTCGGTTCAACTTCTAATGGATAATAGTTAACTGTGTGTTACATTTGTTTATAAATCTGATGTAGCTTTACATCATTTTTATGGCTTATTACAGTCTCTATTGGTGAATTAATATCAGTTACTTATAGGAACTGTAACTGTAACTGTAACACTAAATAGTAATTTACATAACAATTTTTGAGTCACTGTGCGTGTTTTCCACACTGGTTATTTTATGTCATGTAGATCAAAACTATATTCCTTAAAAATATTGTTTTAAATAAATATTGTGTACATCTGCGGTTACAGGTATATTCTGTGGTACACGCCAAATTCTATTTATAGCGAAATCTGTTATTCAGTCTGAACTTTGGTACATAATTTAAAGGACTGTTGCAGACTTCGCTGGAAAGCGCTAAATCTCTAAGTTGGATCCAGATTTCGTACAATGCACGTAACATCGACATGCAATTGAGGTGTAAAGGCTGGCTCCGACTCTATATTCTCTGCAAAAGCCCACTATATTAAGCGTGAACTACATATACAGGCTGGCCCAGACAGTGACGTCCAAAAATTTTTTTGGAATGAATGTTTTTCGAAAAATTTGAGCATTTTCAAACAAATAATTCCTCCAATTTCGATGGTGTAATGTCGTTTTTTTATTGCGGTATGATTCTTATAAGCTAAATTGACTTAGATAAAATTATGAACTAACTAAAATTAAGACTGACAAGATTTAAAAAAAAAAATAGCCTCGAAAATTTCAAAAATTTTGCTATCATAAATATGATATATTGGATGTAAAGAATCCAAAAAAAAATTGGACGTCACTGTTTGGGCCAACCTGTATAAAAAACCTTTCTTATCCTCTCTTTTGAAATAAGTTTCAGTCACAGATCGTAAAAAACTCATTTCCATTATCTAGTTTTCCAGGTTAGATTTTCGCACGCATATAAACGGAAAAGATTTCATGTTTGAATTGAAATTTGTAGATAGGTACTATCGAGATCGAGGTTACCGCCGCCTAAACACCTTAAAATAAAAAATCTGTATATCTCGGGTCGTCTTTTGTGTCATGTGTGAAAGTGAGTTTCTCCAAAAAGTGTTTAGGCGTCTGTGACCTCGACCGTACTCCTAAATTTTATCGCAAGTTTTGAACTTCGTATTTCCAAATGCTGATACTAAGTTTTATCTTAAAGACTTATTTCTACCTAGAAAGGGTTGGTCACCGCAATTTATGCAGTATATATGTCGTGCAGTAGTAAATCGGTGCCACATATCAAATTTGGGACAATGATATTTGACAAATTGTACCTAAGTATTATCATTTACGTCTGCAGTCAGACGGGTAAATTGATTATGCTATCCGATAATTACGTAATCAGCATACGAGGGCTATCCCGTTGAAATTCTAAATTCAGAATTCTAGCTCATTTACATCCGGGGGAATCTCGCTAAGCTCGACACAGCCAACGTTTTCAAGATATCTAAGCCTCCAATCGATCAGCGATTCCTTTGCAATGCGTGCTTACGACTCACGGTCAATAGACGCCAAATCCGAGATCGATCCAATTCACTCGTAGTAGGCTGCTGCAGTAATAAATTCTGTGGCGTCTTCAAATAAAGAACCAATGGTTTCTACTATTTAATATCAATAACAACCATGAAAAAAAATAAATTAAGACATGCAACATAAAAAGTAATCTTAAAACGCTATCCAAAAACGAAACCTTAATAAAACCTTACGGCAAGGAGCCTATGATGCTGGTTGCATCACTGCGTTGGATACGAGTACCTATGCTAATCCTAACCATCCAACTTTATTAATGGCCGTAACAGAATTTATTAATTTCGGGTCACAAGTTGCATCCCAAACTAAGATCCGACCCTGTTGCCAAGGAATGAGTGTGAGGCCATCGGGTCTCTTGCCATCATGCAGGGACCAAACCACGTGGTTCCAATGTGGATGGAACATTAATGGTGGTAAGAGCTCTTCTGATGGCGTCATGCGTGAAAGGCAGTGGAGACAAAATTTGTCACCTCCTTGCCACAGGGACACGTACAGATTTCACCTATAAGGGTACCAAAGCGGAGGCCCACACAATGGTTCCTTGTAGGTATTTGCGCCGTCAATTAATTTTGCCACAATGAAAAATATATAAGATGAAATGCTTGTTTTAATATCTTAGGACTTAGACGAAAGTTGAGCGTAAGCTACCAAACAAGATTCAACTTCGATCCTACGATTGATTGTGTTAAGATGTGTATGCCAATTTCTCATGAGTATATTTGTAAGGTAAAAGATACCATTACCATTACGAATTCATTCTGATAATAATTAATCAAAAAAACAAACGAAGGCATTAAATCATAAAAAATACTTAAAACCTAACTATTCAAAAAGAAAACCGTTTCCTGTGGCAAACCAGCGTGTTGAAGGGTTATGCTAAGTTTTTTTTTTGTTTAAAGTAACACTACATATTTTTTGCAATACTATGCCAAACTCTGTAACAGTTTGTCAGCAGGGTTCTCCTAGACATTGTATTACTTATAGTATAATTATTATTTAGTTAAGCTACGATGAGATTCAGATTATGGTTTAAGGTTGGGCTTACAGGTTAACTTACGATTTCTCCTTTATTAAGTGTCTACTTGTAGAGTTAAGTTAAGAGTACATTCCCAAATCAATCAATAAATAAGTACCTTAACGATTATTGCGTTCAAGTTCACGGTCAATTCAATTAGATTTCAATCATTGACAGCTGAGAACCATTTAGTTTTGGTTAGAGACACGATCGTCACGACTTCGCTCTGTATAGTTCAAGTTCATAGAGATTTAAACCATTGTAAAATTTACAATAGAATATATTCGTACACAAACGGAACAATGCGGTACAAATATTAACGTTACATTAAACGACGTCTCTGGGTGCGGCCCTGAGATACTGAATTCGAATAGGTAACCCATCAAAGAACACATTTAAAATCTGTTATGATATTTAAGATACAGCAGCAAGGACACTTTTACTAAGTCATTTTTAGAGGCAATTACTTATATTATTTGCTGCAATTAAAATTTTTATGAAGCGTAAAATTAATCACTTCTGAAAAATGTACTCTTCACCGATAAGGTTATCTAAACATAAAATGTATACATATTTCCCTTCGACACGGCATCACGTGTGAACGGCTGGAGCGATTTCGTTTATTCTTAATGTATTTGTTATTGTCACGAGAAGGAGCTTATGAAAGAAAAAAAAAGAAATGGTTGCGGAAATTTTATAATTTAAGAATACCTGCGAATCAAAGATCGCTGGGTCCGTTAGAGAATAATAAAACTTATGTTACAAACTAATCTATTTATTTTTAATGAGACTTAAATTATTTTAAATTGGCTCTACATAAAGAGTTTATTTCATTTAACAATAATTAATAAAGTTTGCTGTAAAATACAATAGCTAAAAATATTAAGTCCACGTCAATTTTATCAAATTTTGTCAAAAAGAAAAAACGGAACGCTGGTAGGATAATTATTTTTGCAATAGGGTAATAACCGAACATTAAATTAATCTACACTTAACAAAAACAGAGTCAATAATCAAGCAATAAGAAGCTTGTTCAAGCAAATTTCGAGGAGTTTAGGGTTAACTGCTATTACAAATAATATGATTTAAGGTATTTTCCAACTGCACTGCTAGGAACGTGTCAGGCGGGCAGGTGTATCAAAGCAACATAATATGCTCTGCATTGCCCACTGAACCTGTACATACAACCCGTATGATGCCAGTATTTGACGACATCCGTGGTGTAGTGGCTAAGCATGCTAGTCTCAAGGCGTCGCCGCTCCGAGGTCCCCGGTTCGATCCCCGGTCGAGTCAATATAGAAACCAAAATTTACTTTGTGATCAGAGCAACGTATGTGATTGGTGTCCAATATTTATGTATATTTAAGAGTTGCATATTTATTTAGTATGCAACGGGTATGATACCCTCATGTTGCCCTATGATACCCGTAGGTGATATATTATTTGGTAAGGGGGTCGCAGTATAAAGCGACGGCTGTGCCAGAGGTCCCGAGCTCGATCCCCGGGTCGGGACAAAAATATATACCTGAGTTTTTCTGTTCAGAAATTCTTATAGTAGCCCGGGGTTTGGAAGTTAGCGGTGTTTCACCCCCTTGCCTCGGAAAAGCACGTAAATCCGTTGGTCCTGCGCCTGATCTCTCTCCGGTCGTGTCAGATTGCTGTCCTATCGGGCTATGAGAGTGAAAGGAATAGAGAGTGCACCTGTGTTTGCGCACACATTTGTGCACTATAATATGTCCCACGCAGTCGGTTAGTCGTAGTGACTGGCCACCGTAGTTAAATCGGATAGGGGGACATTTATTATTATTATATTATCTAGTGGTAGTGAGCGAACTGCGTTTCGCTTCATATTTTGTTGGCAAGATCTACCCAAGGCTCTGCCCCAGAAGTGTCGTGATAAGTCCAACAGTCTGTATCGGCAGGAGTATCAATGCACAGACTAAGTTTTGGCGGCGCCTTTATAACGGTCATCATACGCTGTTACAACCCGTATACTCACCGCTTTAGCATCGTAGCATGTCAGCATCTGCAAAAATACCCTCTGTCCTTACAACGGTGTCGGTCGCTGACGGAACGGTCTAGTGGGCAAGGTGTCAGAGTTTTCAATACGTACGGACAACAGCACGTCAGGGTAAAAACTGCGGTATCTTATACAGTTGTAATAAGTGCTAGTTTGCAACAAAAGTGGGTAACCTGATGTGCTGGCCACTGTACAAAAAATATTTATTGCCGGACACGTTCCTCGCACGGCCATGGTACATTACGGTACACTGGGCAAATTACCGCCGGCTGAACGATACTGATAAGGATGGAACTATCACTTTTAGCTTGTTAGAGCGAGACATAGCACATGCCAATATCAAATTCCGCATGTGAATGCGGCGGTGGACTACCGGCATAATCAAGCGCCTGCAGACGTTGACAAACACTGGCGTCATATTTAATACAAAATACGACGTACTGTGCATGGTTTCGGCCTTGAAACTGTTAAGTAGTTTCTACAAATAGTGCATACAAAACATTGCATCGTTACATTCACCAGTAAATCATCAATCATCATACACGTGTCAGGCAGTAGTAAAACTAGTCATCATAAACAATATTTACAGCCGCTTAAACGTCAGCTGACTCATTAAAATAACTGTTATTAGCATTATGTAATACGACGTGTGTACGTTCAATGATTTTATGAGTTAAGTAAACCAAAAATTTTAAACAATAATTCTACAGAGTATACAGTTACCTTGACCGATAGTTCTCTAAAATGCTTTAACACCGATATATACAGACTATATACACGGTTACACAAAATTTCGGTACTGATAACAAATTCACCCTGTATAGTAATCCAAATTTATTCCCTAATCAATATGTATCAAAATCGCTAACTCGTTGTAATACATTGCTGGTTCCTTACACAAAGAAAACTCGCTTCGCTTTTAAGGAGCATTGTAATAAATCATTAAGTAATGAATACTTATAATATCTTCATTTGAGAAGTGAAAATAGTATTTATGCAGCATTACCTGTAACAAAAAAAATGTTATTAAAGACACATTATCGAATAACATTTTAGTTAAGATATGCACAAACCGCACAGGCCTGCTGAGCTTAATAAATTTGTCAGTCATCATCATCATCATTATCAGCCAAAAAACGTGCACTGCTGAACACCACACCCCCACGGTTTTCCACAGCGACCGATCACAAGCGGTCTGCATCCAGTTTGATGCCGCAATCTTAACAAGGTCGTCCGTCCATCTTGTCGGTGGACGTCCCACGCTGCGCTTTTGGTCGAAAGGTCTCCAATCTAGAACTTTTCTGCCCCAACGGCCATTAGTTCTTCACGCTATCTGCCCACTGCCACTTGAGCTTACTGAGTCGTAGGGATATGTCCGTTACCTTAGTTCTTCTACGTATGTCCTCATTTCTGATTTGATCTCGTAGAGAAACACCGAGCATAGCCCGCTCCATCGCTAAATTTGTCAGTAGTTACGTTTTAAATCCGGTGGCAATATAAACAAGAACTCTTTAGAACTTATAATGCCACAAACGTATCTGAAGAACGGGCAAAGTCACTTTGAAAACGTCACTACCGATATAAGTCAGTATTATTAACAGTATTGATGTTCAAAAAAACTCGTAAGGACTTAAAAAACCGGCCAAGTGCGAGTCGGACTCGCGCACTCAGGGTTCCGTGCCAACTTTAACTGAATTTGGGAATCCACTTACTTCCACTTAGTAAAATACCACAATATTTTATTGACAGAAAATATAACTTTGTTTTTCATATTGTTTGTATGAAAACAAATTTACGCTTGCGGTTGTTGAAAATGTGATATATCTCAAAAACTTCTCGTTTGATTCCGTCCAAACCAATTTTTGTTGAAAGTATTTGTTATGATCTACATTATATGTATTTTTCAAAATTTACACTCGCCTAGTTTTGTTAAGTTAGATGGGAGGGGACGCCCATTTTACCACTTTGGAAGCGTCTAGCTATGAAAAGTTAGACTTTAAAAGAAAATGGTTTTAGGAACCTCTATGTAGTTTTATAAGACCTATCCATAGACACGCATAGATTTGAATAAAAAAAAAATCTGTTTTAGTTTCGTGTATGGAAGCCCCCCCTTAAATGTCATTATTTAATATGACAATCGTAAAGCGGTTAACAGGATAAATATTTTTACCAAATTTCAACAGTGTGATGCTTATAGTTACAGAATTAAATGGCTGTGACATACGGACGGACAGACAGACTTGACGAAACTATAAGGGGTTCCTTTTTTTGCCATTTGGCTACGGAACCCTAAAAAGGCTTTTTCATGGTAGTCAAAATTTTTGATCATGTACTTCATATTTTTTATCGGTGATAGCAAATGAGAGAAGCAATTAAATGGCCTACATTTCAGATAACCCTAGGGTGTAAGTGGCATGACATTCGGCATTAATTTCCCCTTTGGCAGTGCAATAAGTTTATCTAATACTAGCGGTCCCCCGCGACTTCGTCCGCGCGTTTTGAGTTTGCTCCCTCCCCTCCCGTCGCAGCGTCATGTTTTATATCCTAAAGCCTTTCTCGATAAATAAGCTATCCAACACAAAAATATTTTTTCAAATCGGTCCAGCAGTTCCTGAGATAAGCGCGTTCAAACAAACAAACTCTTCAGCTTTATAATATATTAGCGCAAGCGCACGTTGTACTTAAGCTGCGAACATTATTTTGGTGTGGAGTTATGTTAAAATGTGGTTTTATGAGTTGTATCTTTATGTTATATATCAATACATCATAATTTATACACCTATCCAGGTGTCAAACCTATTTAATGTTTGTTATGAAAATGCCGGAAGTGTCCACCATGTTAAATGTAACTTGGCTATGATATAAGAATATTTTGGATTAATCTTTAGATTATCTTATTATTGTAATAATATTTTATTAATTGTAAATTGATTATTTAAAGGTTACTGGGACACTTATTAGATTTTTATGTTTGCCGTATAACAAATGTTTATTTTGCCGCCAAAAGGAAGTTGACTCTGATTGGTTGGTGGAGGTTAGATTTATTTTAAATATTGTAACTATTAAAATAATAATCTAAAAGGCTCACTAAATTCATTACTTCGAATAACTAAATAATTAATGAATTTGTATTTTTAATTAGCAGATTGTTTATCCCTACAAATAAATATTATAGTAAATGTTCATATATGGAAACGGATGTAGTCCCCACTGTTTTCCTACCGATGTTCAGGGTTTTGATTTGTATAAAAGCGAGCTGCATGCCAGAATATAGTCTCTGTTTGTACTTACTTTCACTTTGTGCCCTATCTTTGTGATATTTTGTTGGAATAAAACTATTGGAGAAGAACTTGGAGATTTGTACTACGTGTTTATTATTCAAGCACCCCACACGCGGTCACACCTCAGAAGTGGGATGTGCGAAAATCACGGGCCTTACGCTGCCGGCTCTGACCAAGGAAGATTAATTGACCAAGAAGACTGCTATGATTTAGAAGACCAGAGAGAAAGGCATCGTCGAGTGATTCGTGCTGACGCGGGAGTCATCCGCAAATTTTATCGAGAATAAAGTACGTGTAACATCACCAATTGAGTGCTCAAAATCAACCAGCTGCGTGAACTCTGTGGAGACTGTTCTATTTGTCATTGAAGCCACGACGGCATTGCGAAAATCAACTTGGAAAAGAGGAAAGCCTGAAGATGGAACCAGTGCATCAAGACCTCCGGCAACGATACTGCAGCAACTAGGAGTGAGGCGGTGCTACATCTGTCGACGGGTCAGCCACGAGATGCGAGTCTGCCGTACTCAACGACGCGATACCAACCAGCGCAGCGCTCCAGTGACCACGTATGCATCGCTTGATGGTTCGCAGCATCCAGTTCAACGCATCAGCCGCTCCAGTCACCTCAAGGTGAGTCGTATTATGTTTACTCCTAAGTGACGTATTTAGACTAAATAGGTCAAACCATTAAATACTAAAATTTGCCATCGACCAGTGCAATGCGGAGCTTTCGAGATGCTCACACGCAATCGCTAGGTGGATCACACATAGTTTTAAACATAGACAACGTTTGCTCGAAAATAACGCATTCATTACGATCGCGTTGGTATGTGGGCAACCAATAACCTAATTATTTTTGATGAAAGCTTAGTGACGGGGAGGTAGACAGAGATAATCCAATCAATCTAGACGAAAGTTATTTGAGCAACTTAGTATGGTTATAATTTCGAACAGTGATTATACTTTTGTTAGTACGTGTAAAAGGGGGTAGTTAGTGATGAATTATTCAACCTAATACCTTCGTTCTGGGTGAAACGATAACTTTGTGTACTATATATTATGAGTAACGTTTACAACAGATTTGATTTAACTGCAGGTAAAACCACGCATACAATATATTTTTTATTGCAGTATGAAAAATATACAATATTATGCAATAAATAAATAGCTGTTTAATGAGGAATCGACGGTTCGGGTTTATTTTTTCCACCGTTGAGAAGTTTTTCTTTCTTCAACCTTAAACAAAAGAACATTGATATTAGGGTATAAACAATTATATTGGAGCAGTAGAAATAGTAGTTTAATTTACAGGAGTATATTAGTATTAGCTACAGTATTGAATATCACACGCCATCTTGACGCGAGTGATTCAAAAATAAGGGCCCTGAAGCGAGCACTAGACAATCTAGCTATCACGAGCACTGTTTTTTTTTTCACTAGCCATCACGGCATTCACTGTTCATTCACACACGTATGCACTGAACCTTTGCTGGAATTGGTGGCGGATAACTGCAGCATTGTGTTGTGCATGCACGTTATCCCTGCATCGTGCAATTGCGCAGTAGTCAACGGGAGGACTCGAGCTCGAGCTGCTCGATCTTCGTCGCATAGTCCGCATCAGCAGCAAAACTTGGACCGTCAAGTGATAAAGGCGTAATCCCCGCCAACAGCAAATCTTGGACCCTCAAATGATAAAGGTGGAGGACTTCGTTGTGCAGAAACCGCCATAGCAAATTATTGTTGTTAATCTACGTGAAGTATTTGTCTGTGTGACTTACGCTTTGTCTGTGTAACTTGTATCGGCTAATACCCCTCTAGAATTTATTACACAATATGCTGAAATTTCCTAACTTAGTGACTTACATGAACAAATTATTACCGTGTCCATCAAAACAAATTTCTTGCAAGTTTCCAGTATACTTGTTGATTCTGCTCTTTCTCATTTTCAGCACACCAACAACGCAGACTTCCGAAACACCATCAGAGCACCGTGGGACACGGTGGTTGCAGGATGGCCGAGTGTTACACGATGATTCCCGATCCTAGTCAGCCCCACATATTTACTTAGTTCTGTAATAGTAGACTTATGCACTAAACCACATACTCGCTGTGTGTGACTTATGTTACCCCACTGTATTCACTAAATTACACATTCTCTTCCTCATATTATGTTCAATACATCATAATTTATACACCTATCCAGGTGTCAAACCTATTTAATGTTTGTTATGAAAATGCCGGAAGTGTCCACCATGTTAAATGTAACTTGGCTATGATATAAGAATATTTTGGATTAATCTTTAGATTATCTTATTATTGTAATAATATTTTATTAATTGTAAATTGATTATTTAAAGGTTACTGGGACACTTATTAGATTTTTATGTTTGCCGTATAACAAATGTTTATTTTGCCGCCAAAAGGAAGTTGACTCTGATTGGTTGGTGGAGGTTAGATTTATTTTAAATATTGTAACTATTAAAATAATAATCTAAAAGGCTCACTAAATTCATTACTTCGAATAACTAAATAATTAATGAATTTATATATTTAATTAGCAGATTGTTTATCCCTACAAATAAATATTATAGTAAATGTTCATATATGGAAACGGATGTAGTCCCCACTGTTTTCCTACCGATGTTCAGGGTTTTGATTTGTATAAAAGCGAGCTGCATGCCAGAATATAGTCTCTGTTTGTACTTACTTTCACTTTGTGCCCTATCTTTGTGATATTTTGTTGGAATAAAACTATTGGAGAAGAACTTGGAGATTTGTACTACGTGTTTATTATTCAAGCACCCCACACGCGGTCACACCCGACAGTAGTCTTAATATGGATGTAATGTAAGAACTTAGTTAATAATTCAACCTTATTCAGATCATCCATCTGTTATTTAGTAAGAAAATTGGGTCAAAGCACAAATATATCAGCCACGTGACTAGGTAGTAATAGTAATGTTTGGGCTTCTCCCGGGTAATTATGCGTGTGGTGTGTAAGGCTATAGATAAAAGCACATTTGTCAACCCGTAATGGGAACCGTACCATTCAGGCGTCAACCATACAGACGTTAGTGAACAGGAACGCTTCAGCATGGGATTGGCACTTTATAGCAAACGCCTCGTATTGGATCGTGTTTGCTACAACTTATGACAGTTCTTTTGGCGGATAGTTGACAACCATCAGGCGAATTACTATAAGCGTGCTACAAAGCATGCACCACTGTTCGAGAGTAGGTCTCAACTTGAACTTGACTCGATGTGACATTACGTAGTTGATAGATGTGCTTACACGCAAAACGTTCAATCCTACAAGCTCTATATCACTTAGACCTGGTTGAATGATCGATAGTTAACCAGCGCGCAACCTAGATAAAATCAAAAATAATTTATTAAATTTAGGACACAAAATGCCACTTATGAACGTCAATAATTAGTGTAATATCAATCAATTTTGGCCCGTATGGGGCAAGAACATGTCTCCTTATCTTTTGGGCCCTACTAGCGCTTCGAGACAAAACACAGACAATTTGGCAAGTGCTGAGAAGAAACGCCGGAACAAACTCAGTCACCACTAGCTGCCTCAAAAATGATACAAATCAGAATAAACAGGTAGGTACATCAGTTTGGTGCAGGCTGGACTGTCCATACATTTTCGTCATTAAGATAGTCTTGAATTTTATAATACCCCTTCGACATTAGGGTAGTTTTGACATGTAACTTAAATTTGTGAATAGGTAGTTCGATGACATTATTAGGTATATTGTTGAAAATTTTAACACAATTTCCCAGGAATGAATTCATTGTTTTGGCTAACCTGAAGTTTGGAATGACAAGTTTGCTTTTATTTCTTGTGTTATACGAATGTATGTCACTTTTTTCATGAAAAAATCTAAATTTTTACGTACGTACATGATATTATCAAATATCTATTGAGAAGCGACAGTGAGGATGTTAATTTCCTTAAAGAATTCTCTCAGGGATTCGCGGGGACTAAATTTGTAAATGGCACGAATGGCTCTTTTCTGTAAAATAAAGATGGTATCGATGTCCGCAGCAGATCCCCACAAGAGAAGACCATAAGACATTATACTATGAAAGTAACTAAAATACACAAGCCTGGCTGTTTCAACATCAGTCAAATGTCTAATTTTTCTAACCGCAAAGGCAGCTGAAGTGAGTCTCCCAGCCAGAGCGTCAACATGTGGTCCCCACTGCAATTTCGAATCCAATGTAATGCCCAGAAAAACAGTGGAGTTTGATAGATCTAATTTTTCACCGTTAAGTACAATTTATGTGGTAGCTTGCTTCACGTTAGGCATGGTGAATTTAATACATTTAGTCTTTTTTGTATTAAGAAGCACCTGAGGCGTTAATGCCATTAACGTTTACTGTTTGTAGTCTGCCTGAGAGGTAGGAATTCAACAGATTTGACGCATTATTAGATACACCGTAATGTTCTAGCTTAATAATGAGTGTATGATGATCGACACAATCAAATGCCTTCGATAAGTCACAGAATACACCTATCGCATCATGTTTATCTTCATAGGCATCCAAAATGTGTTTGACGAGTGCCACCCCAGCATCTGTTGTATTTCTACCTTGGGAGAAACCAAACTGTTTCTCATGCATTAATTTGTGAAGTTTAAAATGAGAAAGCAATTGATTAAATATAACTTTTTCAAAAATTTTGCTAAATGCAGGTAGAATGGAAATTGGCCTGAAGTTGCTTGGGTCACTTTTTTCTCCTGACTTAAATAAAGGTATAATTTTACTATATTTCAGTAAAGTAGGAAATTTACCTTGATCAATACATTCGTTTTATATATGTGCTAAGTGAGATGCTACGAGAGGTATAATGGGTTTTATTGTGTCAGGTGATATTCCCCATATATCCTCAGTTTTTTTTTGTTTTAATTCCTTGAAAGTTTTAACGATCATCAAAGGGTTAATATAAGTGAAATCAAATGAGGAGTTACACCTGTCAACACACGATACCAGCAGTGATTTAGCATGCAGAGCGCATGAATTAAGTTGTTTTGTGGTTTCGATGGGTATATTACAGAAGTACTTCTCGAAGGCACCTGCAACTTCATTTTCAGATTTAATATTTTTATTATCAATTTTTAATGTAAACGTATGATCACGTGGTTTATTTTTACAAGTTTCTTTGTTTATAATATTCCAAGTCTCTTTACACTTATTACTGGATTTATTAATTTTCTCACGTATATAATTAGATTTAGCTACCATGCAAACATTCTTGAATAACTTTGAGTATTTTTTAACATATTCTAAAAATATTGGGTCATTATTTCTATATACTTTTTGATTATATAATTCAAACATTTTTTTCCTACTGATGTGTATACCTACTGTAGCCCAGTCAATGAAATTTGGTTTCAGGTTGTTTATAACTAATTTCTTTTTAGGAAAATTTTTGTCAAATTTACTTTTAATTAATTCAAAAATATACTTATATTGGTTATTAACATTGTCATTAATAAAAGGCAAAAGCGGAATTTTATCACTTAAATAAGATTTAAATTTTTCTTTACGGAAATCAGTGACTGGTCTAAATTAAATTTCATTTTTAGTCGGCACAAAACGGTGTTCAAACGTGACTGACTGTCCACAGTGATCGGATTTTACAAAATTTACTATAGATTTTTTAATCACACTAGAGTTACAAAATATATTGTCTAAGCAAGTAGCTGTTGTAGCTGTAATTCTAGTTGGTTCAGCAAAAACAGGAATTAAATTAAAGGATTTGAAAAGGCTTAAAAATCTCACTCGATAGGTTTTTTCTTCATCTATAATATCGACATTGAAATCGCCACATACGACTACTTTCTTTTTATTTGTAAATAATTTCCTGAGTGAGTCCTCTATAATAGACTCAAATAATTTAAAATTACCAGGGGCCTATAAACACAAACAATTATGTAATCGTCCAGCTCTGCACATGATATCTCAATAGTTCGTTCAACAGAAAGAGATACAATATCTTTGCGCTCTTTACATTTTAAATTATTATTGATTAATATAAGTGACCCGCCATGGATGGCTGTTTCCCTTGAGAATGAACTAATAAGGCTACAATTTTCAGTGCTCAGTGACACACAAAACATGAATATTCCTTTCTTGTATGAATAATTCTACTTCCAATTCCTTCCCGGATAAGGATATAAAGGAGAAGCTGCAGGAATTCATCCTTATGTTCTTACCGACTTCATAATAGGAGGTTACTCTTATTTTGTTTTGTCTGGCTGTTCATCTCAGTCTATATGTACATGGCATTACATCTGTTAATCCTAACTATCAGACCGTGTCGTGGCATGCGTCGAATTAATGGCCCAAGTTAACCTATTAACACACAATATAACAGTCAATGGAGCCTTAGCATTAATATCAACTAGAAAATAGCAGATTCGGGTTACTAATACCTAGCATAATATATTCGGATTCGGTACTAGCGTGTTAAAATAATAATGAAATCCTTAATAGAGCAAGAATAAAATTTATAGTTTGGTATAGCTAGCATAATCCTTGAAATAGTAACATACTTGAAACCATGATAATTTGTTTTCACACCGTAATTTTATTGAGATACGATGTTTTAGTTTTATTAATTTAAATCCCAAAAATTGGAAAATTAATATCACTCCCACTGTTTACAGGCCATTATTGTTAAAATAGCCCCCGATAATTTTCCTTTAAAGCTCAAAAATTAGACATTGTTATTTGATTTTATTTAGATAAACCTGAACAAAACCTACCCATCCGTAAAAAAATATAACAAAGAAAGAAAGAAAATACATTTATAAATTACGTACATTACTATTTAAAACGAAATGGATAGGCTATTATTAAACACTCAAATATTTGTTGAAAGAGCAAATTGAAAGACTTATTAATGATGACAAGCCTGAGAACAACACATAATTAATGCGCGAAAATGTTTCAAAGTAAATCATAAGGTGTAACTTGTAAAACTAATTCACATAATTACAATTCAAATAAAATCTTACTGAAACAAACAGCAAAGAGCAGTAAATTGTGTTAAGTGATTTATTTATATTCAAATGAATATGAATTAACTTTTTATTCTTTTTAGGGTTCCGTGCTTCGAAAGGATCCTTATAGGATCACTTTGTTGTCCACCCGTCTGTATGTCCCTACTCTTATTCTTAGAAACGCTTGGAGGTATACAGTTGGAATATATATCAAATACCTACTCAGCTCTTCGGTCCTATAAAGCTGTGATATAACTAACTTCTAAACCAATGCAATCAAAAGATAAAGCCGTTCATGCCGCAAATTTCAGAATATTTCCGCAAATTTTTGACACTCGCAAAGGAATCAAAACCTACAAAAATTTCGTCTAAGGTCACAGAAAAATTGTTAGCGCACTTTTACGGTTATCTGACGCCAAATACGAAGCGATAACGGCAATACAAACGACGTTGACATTTTCGTTTATAGCTTACCATTTTTCTAAGCCTGCAGATCCTCTGACTATTTAATAGCAACAAAACAAGGATAGTTTGAAACCAAAATTAATAAAGCGTGCGTTAAAACCGTGTCGTAATTCAATTTTGGAACGCAATAAAACAGATCGAATTTTGAGCCGTAAATGCCGGTAACAACCCTTTTTAATTCCGACACGCGACACGTGCGAACTTTGTAGGTATTTGTCAGCAACCGTTCAATTTTGTCCTGGAACATTTGGTATGTCAAATAAGAAACACACAACAACACAACATCAAAACAATGCGACAAAACGCAACTCTGGATACTATATTCAAAATGTTACGAGGCAAAGTTAATAATAAAGACATCATAAATGAAAGACCGTATACATGTGTACACTCAAGAGTGAAACATCATCATCAGACATCATTATCAGCCAAAGGACGTCCACTGCTGAACATAGTTTTCCCCAGCGACCGATCACAAGCGGTCTGTATCCAGTTCGATCCTGCGATCTTCACAAGGTCGTCTGTCCATCTTGTTTTTGGACGTCTTGTGCCGCGTTTTTGGTCAAAGGGTTTCCGAATTTAGAACTTTTCTGCCCCAACGCTATCAGTTCTTCGCGCTATGTGCACTGCCCATTGCCACTTAAGCTTACTGATTCTCAGGGCTACGTCCGTTAGCTTAGCTCTTCTACGTATCCCCTCAATTCTGATTCGATCTCGTAGAGAATCTCGCTGTGTCATTTTGAGCTTCCTTATAAGGCCCATAGTAAGAGATCATGTTTCAGATCCGGATAAGAGTGAAATGAAACGTCAAATTTTAACTAACAAAAAGTCTCCCTATTTTTCATCTTTTGCCTACAACCAACACATTATAACACAAATTAAGAGAATCCAATCTTTATTGGAGACCCATAAGCATTGTTAACCAGTATTATACAAACAAAACAATACAAATTACCATATTCTATGTTTATTGTATTCCATACTTTTCAACCCAAAATTCCTTAAACCTTATCTCAAGGAACGCTTCCACTTCTTGCAGCCGTTGCGCGGTCTTGACATGCGGTCATCGAGGAAACTCCACCTTGAATCCCCTTGTCACACAACGAGCTATTATTCAAACTCTTTCACTGTCCAATCAGTACGCTTGTGGAACTCCTTACCCTTGACTATCAAGCAATCAAAATCTATCGCTATTTTCAAAAAACTGCTTAAAGAACATCTACTCTCTTCAAAATAATACTATCTACTCTTATGTCTCAGTTTATTTCCTTTCATTTCATATTGGTTTGTGTATATATTATTATGTATGATTATTACTGTGTTGGTATATATATATATATCTATATATATATGAATCTGTTTTATTTTATAAAGATGTATATTATTTATTTATTTGTTTTTATTTTTATAAAATTATTTTTATTATACAGGTATATTTCTATTCCACTTATTCAGCTCTTCATTTTCATTTTCTTTTCTTTTCATGCACAAAATACCCCTTCCTATAAAACTCATAATTTCTTTACCCAAAGGTTGTCTGGAAGAGATCGCTTATATCGATAAGACCGCCTAAATTTTACATTTCCCTAAAACGAATTTGTAAATCAATTTATGTAATGTACAATAAAGAGTTATCTATCTATCTATACAGTATCCACAGAACAACATGATTTAATATGAAATATTACAACTATCTGTGGACAATGGTACTGGTTACACTATAAGTAATTTCCATACTAATATTGAAGTTTAATCTAATAACGTAATTGCTTATTTTCCTAAATGAGGAAAAAAAGGCCTCCAATGTTGGTAGAAGCTCCAGCTCTCCAGTGCTGGAGACTATTCTAATAGTCTCATTATGCTGAACGCATTATATTTCAGTGTGTATTTTACCGAAGATTAAAAATTAATTACGAGAACATGTGCGTGCAGCCACCTCATATTGTATTTAATCAGCGTCATATCTGACAGCATCAATTTGTTCCACCCGCAAAATCGAAGCTCCAAAATAAATAAAAAGTTGGATGATTAATTAAAAATAACAAAAGCAAGCCGACAACCGACCGGGGTCCATTTTTCTAATTGCAAAAGCGTCATTTGTTCAGCTCAGCAATAATACGTCACACCCCCGCGCTTTATCTATATATTTTATCTTTTGATCATTTACTTCGTTTCGGGTGTCCTTCGTTAATGACCGCTCTTACTTTCTTAATTAAAATGGTTTTATTTTCAGAGCTGTTCAGCCCTGACTCCTATTCAACTTGATCTGTCTCTGACGCAATATCTTGTTTTAATGCTACTTACCTTTAATATATTTGGTGTTAGTAAAAAACAGACCGTATCCGAATACTGTAGGTATGCCTAAATCTGCTAAGAACTAAACAAAAAGCTAAATATAATAATAAATACTTTTTTCATTTATTTATTATTTATAGGTATTATCAGGGGACAGATACTCGTGCAGTACATATACAAAAAAAGTTCACCGATCAAAATTTTTTTGTCGAAGAAAAAATAATTATTGATTAGTCAAGGTCACGATTTTTATGCATTTCAATTTTGTCAGTGCGGTGTTTTTTTACGAGTGGATATATTGTTAGTTTTTTTTTTTGTTGATAAAAAGTTTGATATTAGAATCAAATTACCACACAAAATAATATCAATTGACGTGAGAATCACGGCCCAGGGTGAAAATAATAATAAAAAATTCTTCGCCAAGAAATTTCGATCGGTAGACTTTTTTCGTATACGAACTGCACGGTAATTTGCCTATACCTAGATACAAACTCTAACAAAATTTTACTATAGAAACCATTCTCGGATCGACGTCACTGTTCACGTACCACACCACTTGAAAAAACACCGCACAATATAAACAGCAGCCGTAAAAAGAAAAAGAAACTGTGCCGCAAAGGAAAATCCTCTGAAAAGCCCACACTTTTCGAATTCTTTGCACCTACACCAGGCGAACATTATTATAATGTATTCCCTGAATAATGAACGGGCCTGAACGTGGTAGGCAAACACACCTCGTAATCGTAAAATTATACTTAAGTACGCCTAATGCCGACTTGAGTCCTACTCTTGGATGAATTAACCACTGGATATGAAACACAAGAGCGAATATATGAAAACATCATTAGCTAATTTCTGCGGGGCGGGGGGAGTTTGTCGTGTCAATTATTGACATTTAGTGCATAGAAGTGTCGATATTTTTTTATCGATATATGTGGAACGAATGAATGAACGAATCTTTTGTAAAATTATATTTAATTTTATCACCAAAACAATAAATTACATAATGGACATGTAATGCACAAACCATCAAATAAACACTTTAAATATAGAACGTCGTTTTATATGAACGGTCTGGCAAGTATCACTTAGTTAGTGTGAACTTCCTAAGACATTTTGAAACACCCCATTAGTACACAATATAGCCTTGCACCATTAAAATCCTCCTATGTGATAAATAAGCAGTAGATTTTTTGCGTTGGCATTCAATCACGCTTGGCTTAAAATGGATACCACATATTCGGTGATGTTTTGTGGGGATCCATTTTGCCTCTTTTCGGACTGCTTCTACCCACTTTATTTTCTTAAATATTATTAAATATTATTTCTTAATATACAGCAAATCTGAAATATTATTATAAAGATGTATTGTCAAATATAAAGTTTATAATTTGAAACCAAACTGTTGAATTTTTAAGATTACCTTTATCTACTCCCGAGTGAAACATTTTCAGATTTATCATTTTATTTTAAAAGAATTTATATTAATAGTTTAATAAATGTTTATCGATATGATTTATCGACAATTGTCAAGCACAATCAAAATTAAACTGACAAGAGAACGAATGATAAACACACAACAATCCTACCGTATAAAGTATACGTTATCTAGTTGATTTTGTAGTAACTGAACTTTGCTCTTGGAAAACACATTTCACTATTTTCATGAAAAATAACAGCTTTTTTGAGATAAAACGTTACTTAAGGATGAAATTAAATATTTTTTGTCTTGCCGCTATAATTTTTACACATAAATAAGCCACATTTACCCATTTTTTCCGTCAATGTTTTTCACTGAGGTCTATCACCGTACTGACAAGACGTCACCTGTAAGTGAGGCCAAAAAGCCCGCTTCGTGGCTAAGGGGGCTCAAGCGAAATTGCCCGTCATTGCGCGTCCAGTGGTTTATTCGTCCAAGGTCCTACTCTGTAAGGTTAATCCTTTTTAAACTACCGAAGCAATATATATATATATTTATTTTGATAGGTGTTTTTGTGAAGCTTAAGATTGAGTCAGATTGTTTTAAGCTTTGTAAGGTAAGTAAGGTAGGTAAGGTGAAAATCGGCGCCGTCTACAAGACAGGTATTCAACTGTTTGTCATGCGTGCCAGGATCTCAACAATGAATTCAATCTGATAACTTTTCTGTGACAAGTTTCAGGGTGCGGCCTGTAATAGGAGAAAAAAATATATAGGAACAAAAATTTAAGTAACGAGTAATCAATCTGAATTGTTTTAAATTGCCTATGATAATGCAAACTAAAAAATTGAACCAGCAATCGCAAGATCAAACTGGATACAGATTGTTTATGATCGGCGACGGGGGAAACCGTGATGAAGGCCTATGTTCAGCAGAGGATGTCCTTTGATTGATAATGATCATGATGATGAACCAGCAACGTATTGAAAACAAATATGTCCAGTTATAGAACATTACATTGTCATTTACCACAAATTAGCGATTTTGATAGACATTGATTAGGGGTAATAACATTGGATTGCTATATCTCTTGTGTTGAAGAGTACTATGACTAGCAGTTCAGGCGATTCAGAACAGTCGAGCCATTCGGCTTGGGTTTCAGCTACATTTAATATTATTATTTATACTAATGACGTAGTTTGAAAGCATGTCAATATGTCAGTTCGGTAACAAATATGAAAAATAAACAAAATAGTATAGTTGCATTGAATAAATCCACGTTATTATAATTTTATTAAAAAGTGAAAGTTATAAAATCGTAACCGAATCGTTCTGAATCGGGGGGCAAGTCAAGGTACCTAATTCTACTCTGTAGATCACTGATTAAGACTTTTAAACACGTCTTATAACTGCGGGTCTAAACGCGACGTATATAATGAAGTAGTATTGTTACTACTTACACCCTCGACGTTTCGACGGTGTTGCAACCGTCGTGGTCACGAGGAGACTGGCACTCGGCGTCTTCGTCTGCATCGGGCGGCCGGTTCTTCTGCTACCCTCCAACTATCCGATATTTGTTGTGCACGTGAACTAGAGTCAGTAGGTTCAGTGCGACACACAACACTCACAGTATCCGGGTTAATGTTTATTGATAAAGGCGACACACACGGTTTACACTTATTAATCACTGGATTCCAGGCCGATGACAACTTAAATCCGTCTTCCCGATTGAAATTATTATACTTCTTGATTTCAATCGCTTCACGTATTACCCTAGTATGGTAATGGCGATCCGTGGAAAGGATTTTCGGGTCATGTAACTCCATCCAGTGATTAGTCCCCATATTAAGCAGATGTTCTGCCACCGCGGATTTATTAGTCTGCCGATTTTTCACTGCAGCGATGTGTTCCTTGACTCTTTCGTCTATAGTCCGTTTTGTCTGGCCAATGTACGAACTACCACAGCTGCAGTCTATTTTGTAAACCCCCGGAGTTTGAAAAGGCAATACGTCCTTAGGCGATCGTAGTATCTGTGCTATTTTACGTAACGGAGTATATACAGTCTTAATGGAGTATTTACTGAGTACTGATCCAATTTTGTCCGTTACGCCTTTTACATATGGTAAAAATGCTGCTTGACGACTAGCCTCAGAAGCCTTCCCCCTCTCCCTGCGCCCTCTTCTTTCCTTCGGCATCTTGTATCCATTTCGTCGTAGTACCTCCTGAACATGTGCAAGCTCCTTATGTAAATGCTCAGGGTCACATAGGTTGTGAGCTCTATTCGTTAATGACGTTATAACCGATTGAAGATGCCGAGGATGATGATGAGAAGAGGCGTGTAAGTATCGGTCTGTGTGTGTGGGCTTCCTGTACACAGTGTGTGCCAATGTTCCATCCACCTTCACCTTGATCTCCATGTCAAGGAACGCGAGGCATCTGTTCTTCTCCATCTCATAAGTGAATTTTATTTTCGGATGGATGGAATTCAGGTGGTCAATATATTGTTCTATTTCCTGTTGGCCTCCATGGATAACGCAAAAAACGTCATCAACGTACCTTTTCCAGAGTTTTACAGTACTCGGCCCAGTAGCTAGAGCTAGGTCTTCAAAATGCTCCATCCAGATATTTGCATTAACCGGTGCGAGTGGGCTACCCATTGCAACGCCGTCGATCTGGAGGTAGTACTGATCTCTGAAGAGTAGGTAGTTCCCGTCCAAACAAGTTTCAATAAGAACGATATATTCCTTGGGTAACTCATGATCACACAGTTTATCCTTGATGACCTCAATGCAATCCTTTAATGGTACATTAGTGAAAAGTGACTCCACGTCGAAACTCACCATTAAATCTCCGGGTTCCAACCTTATGCTCTTCACTATGTCCCTGAAATGTAAAGAATCCTTCACAAAAGACGGTGTTTTCCCAACTAATGGTTGCAGCACTCTAGCAACGTGTTTGGCCAAGTCATATGTCGGTGAGTCAATTTGGCTTACAATAGGTCTTAGTGGAATGTTGCGTTTGTGTATTTTAGGCAGACCATAAAGTTTAGGAGGTTGCACTGGTTTTGGTTTATAAAGCTCGTTGTACTCGTCTCCAGTGAATACATCTTGGTTCTCGTGGATCAAGGATCGAATGCGACGTGTTACCCTGGCTGTAGGGTAGTAGGACACCGGTTTGTAAACATTCGTGTCTGACAACAAACTCCTTAATTTATTTTAATATTCATTAGTGTTCATTACAACAGTTGCGTTTCCCTTATCGGCCTTTAACACTAAAATTTTCTCGTTATCACGTAGCTGTTTCAGTGCTAGACGCTCTTCTGTTGTAATGTTACTTTTAGGTAGCTTCGACTTACGTAAAATAACCGCTATGTCTTGCCTCAGAATTTCTGCGTCTGCAGTTGGAATTTTATTACGGATAATGGTCTGCTCCACATTACACACTATGTCTTCGTAAGGAATCCGCTGCGGTGTCAAGGCGAAATTCATTCCCTTAGCCAACACATTCTTTGACGGGTCATCTAAAACTTCATCCGACAAGTTGATCACTACGCGTTCGTTATCCGTATGAGTTGTGTCAGTCGCGGGTAGTTGTGACCCCGGCTCACGACGCTGGCGGGTACATAATTTTATAAATTTGCGGTCGTGAGTTTCTTCACACAAATCGTACGTCCGCGAAACTTGTAGAAAAATAAGCCGATCACACTTGTCGAAATCCTCACAAGACAATACCCTACTGCATTCTTGGTGCACTGTGTACAGTTCACTCGAAACACTACTCAGGTCACTGTAATTGTTACGGATCAGTTGTTTTAACAAACGAAAACTCGCGGCCGTTAGAATTCTCTTCGAATGCGTTATGTCCAAACGTGGTTTAATCCGCACACAAGTTGGTAACACTGCACTATCCCGACACTTGGATAAAAACCGAATTGACATTTCCAAACGCGCACGTCTTTTTCGAAGGAATTCTAGATGTTTTATTAGTGATACAATCTCCGGCCCGTAACGGTTTGTAAGATATATTTTTAAACTTTCGCGTTGCATTATAACTTATAACTGCGGGTCTAAACGCGACGTATATAATGAAGTAGTATTGTTACTACTTATACGTACGTTATATACGTCGCGTTTAGACCCGCAGTTATAAGTTATAATGCAACGCGAAAGTTTAAAAATATATTTTAAACACGTCATCAAGGTGTCATCAGGTGTCAATGTAGAAAGTAGAGGCTAGAGTAGGCATTGGCCAAAACTTCACCATTACTGCCCGAAATTAAATTAGCGATGTACAGTTGGGTCCATTTATTTGTTTTTTGTTATGATTCAACACACAAAAAACTGCAAAATGTTTATTGTTAAAATTATTTTAATTTATCTTTAACGATGGTTGAATGATGGATGATGGAAGGCTTAGTTCGGATAATTTTACTCGTAAGAGATCTTTGTATTGAAAAGAAATAAGTATTTAAGGAGATGTCATACTGTCCAATGGTTTGAATAAATAATAATTTATAATGACCAACTGTAACGTTGTATATTTTTGTCTAAGTTCGCGTGAAACGAAAAGCTAAATGGATGTAGGACTCCAGTCCACAGTTGTGAAATTTTGGCATAGATATGATGGATGCTGACACTGACATTTGTCAAGTGTGACAGCTGCTGTTTTTTCCGGTTCCGCCACTGTTGGTCGTGCGTCGGAGTGGAGCGTGTGTTAAAATGTAATAAATTAAAAAGTGTGATTACGGGGCACGCCCCCCCCCCCCCCCCCCCAATTATTTTGTAGTTTGATAGTTATTCCTGGTAAAAGCAGAAAGGTTTGCGTTGATTTTTGTTTGTTGCGAGACATTTCTTAGAGTCTGAGCACATGGTTCTTTTTATCGTTTCAGACGCCGCCAACATGTCAATTTGGATGAATTAATTTCGAAAATGATTTGATATAAATGACTGGAAAATGGTAAGTACTTTGGGAAACTCCTTTGGAAATAAAGAAAATGTAGCCTACCTACATCTGGGCATATTGTATTGAGAGTTGTAATTTTTATCATTTCAGGTCTCAAATAGAATAATTAGCATAAATGTTTAGTAATCAATTCAGAAATTATATGGCGAGCCAGTTGTTGCAGGTATTAAATTGGTTTATTAAAGATTTCATAAATAGGGTGATGAAAAGTATACCCACCCTCACTTAAAAAAAAAGTGGTTAACTAGAACTTTCTTTCATTTCTAGGTTTCGCTTTTGATATGTGTCTGTAAGTTGTACAGTCACAATTTGGTGATCATGTTGTAACCTCAGGTAAATATTTATTATGAAAAAATAGTGTTTTTTTTTACTTTTACTTTGGTTTGTGCGTTGAACTAACATTTTGTAAATTCTTTTCAGTGACCTTACTTAGACCTCATTTGGATTATTTTTGGAAATCAGATTTTCCTGATGGATTGATTTGCTTCTTGTCTGCTGTTTTGAGGATGGACCGGTATCGGTGAAATTTTGGGGTAACGTTGCAGAGTTGTCTGTAGTTTGATGCAACAAAGATTTGAAATAGTAACCTCCGTTGATATCCAAGGTTGGTTTTCCTTGTATTTACTTTAACTTTTAGTGAAAAGTGGGATAATTTAGCTATTAATTTAAGCATAACTTAGGAATCCCTTTGAGGATAAATTTTGGAAATCAATTAGGAAACCAAAAATTTTGCGCACGGGCGGGACTTGAACCAGCAACCTTTTGGCAAACCAGGCCAAACGCTCTTACCAATTGAGCTACCGTGCTGTTAGTCCGACCCTGCGAAATTTGTGGTTTCTTATGAAAACGTCAATTGCGTGACGCTTAGCGCCATCTAGCCGTCTGTTTATGAAACAGATGGCCCAAGCAGTTATTCTTTACAGAATAAATTCAACTTGGAAATTGATGTCGCTTCGCTATCTAATGCTTTAGAATGTTTTTAACACTCACAGTGTCATATTTTATATTCATAAAGATGAAATAAGAAACCAAAAATTTTGCGCACGGGCAGGACTTGAACCAGCAACCTTTTGGCAAACCGGGCCAAACGCTCTTACCAATTGAGCTACCGTGCTGTTAGTCCGACGACGGCTAGATGACGCTAAGCGTCACGCAATTGACGTTTTCATAAGAAACCACAAATTTCGCAGGGTCGGACTAACAGCACGGTAGCTCAATTGGTAAGAGCGTTTGGCCCGGTTTGCCAAAAGGTTGCTGGTTCAAGTTCAGCCCGTGCGCAAAATTTTTGGTTTCTTATTTCATCTTTATGAATATAAAATATGACACTGTGAGTGTTAAAAACATTCTAAAGCATCAATTAGGAAATTAAAATCTTAAATTGGTGGTTTATCTTTATTTATTTAGAAAATTGTGAACATAAAGATTTTTTGTAGTATAGATATAGATAACTAAATTAGAACCTAACCTAGTCTCTACTGAATTCTGAGCTTTTAAGTTTTGTATTTGATTTTGTTAAAGGTGTTAAAAGGTAGATGTGTAATAGCAAATTTGAATAAACTTTTGTTGCCAAATGCTATACCTGGATTTCTTTATTTCATTCGAATTAGTACCTTTTAAACACCCTTTGTCTACACTAGCCGGGAGTGACTGCGACACAACATTACTGTTTTTTTACTGCGCTATCATCGGGAAAGTTATGAATTGATTTGAAAGGGCCTTAACTCGCCCCTATTTCTTGATCCTGACTGTATGTGTGCTTCAATGGGAGAGATATGTTAATGCGTGTTTTTCCTTATTTAGCTACTCATCCTACACCCTTAACTCGATAAAAACGGCTTCTTGTAAACAACTCAGTATGTTACGTGGGTAATTTGGAGTTTTGGTGAAGAATTTGGTTTCTTTGGATCTCGAGAGCGAAAAATTGGTGGGGGGAGGGGGTCATTGGTAGAAAATGTTATCATATTTTATTTATCAAACCAAAAAACACAAGGAAAAGGAGCTTATTTTAAACCATAAAATTAAAGATTTTGGGGACCCTGGGACCGCCCTTAGTTAAAAACTATCCGAATAGAACGTGTATTATGGACACTTTTATTTTTATTCCATTCCCGTTCTTGAACTGCCTAGAGTATTATGGCAGGAAAACTTTTTACTCCTTTATATTAGATATTTCTATTCCCTTAATTTTAATCCAATTAGTAACAAAATAACATAAATATGTCTAGTAATTACAAATGTGTAAGTATGTTAGTCTTTTGTATGTTTGTTCTACATTCTAACACGGCTTAGTTCGTTTTAGATAACTTTTAGCCAACCGGACAGGGCGGTGTGAAAGACGATGCAAGTTTGTATGCCAAATTCATTATAATGTCCTTTTTATTGCTAGTCAGTAAATAATTTCCAATTCTCCTATTTTCGAACCAGTGGTTAATAAACGCGACATTCCCGATTTGGCTCGGTATAATTACACACACGTCGGAGAATTGTTTCCTGGAAGTCCTGTAAAATATGCCAAGCAAATATAACCATTCTAATAAGAGTACTAAAACTCACAGTCGGACTATCCAAGGTGCACCAAAGAGCGCATTCGTAGGGGTTCGCTTTGTTACAGTAAGGTTAATTTGTATTTATAGGTAAGGCAACAGCACCGTTAACGGTACAAATAGTTCCGAAACAATTAAACAATATTGCAGTCGGAAAATGCCGTTTATATTTGTGTGAGGAAAAATGAGTTTCGTTTTAGTCAACGCCACAACCATAAAGTGTATAGTCTAAGCAAGCTATGAGTACCTTAAGAATGAAAATGCAGCTTACAGATATAAATACATACCAAACATACACTAAGTAAGTGTAAGTATGGTGAATATGAGCCCGCGTGGTGGAGTGAAGCTTTTCAGCAGTGGGATATTTACAGGCAAAATGACTTTAGTCCTGCCTAATTTACTTATACACAAAAATTGTACGTTAGTTTAAGGAGGAAGCCAATGTTCCTGCAGTTTAATATGGTGATGATTATAATGATGTGTAAGCGCGTTTTTATGGTATGAAACCCACAATCATTATACAGACTGCCCCAAATAGAGCGTGCCAAACTGACACTGGACTAAGCTTAATCATAGACCTTTCAGATATTCTATAAAATTTCTTTATATTTTATTATGCCACTTTTCGTCTTATAAATGGTACACCAGACTGACACTGGAGATAGCTTAGCAAAAGAGCTTTTAAATTAAAATAACATGAATCTTATAAAAGTGACAAGGTTTGGAAGATAGGTCACTTTTTTTTTTTTTATTATTTATACAAGAAAAATACAATAAAATAGCATTACCTCCCAAACTATGAGGCTTATATTCATCATCATTATTATCAGCCAAAGGACGTCCACTGCTGAACATAGGCCTCCCCCACGGCTTTCCATAGCGACCGATCACTAGCGGTCTGCATCCAGTTTGATCCTGCGATATTTTTAAGGTCGTCTATCCATCTTGTTGGTGGACGTCCTACGCTGCGTCTTTGGTCGAAGGGTCTCCAATCTAGAACTTTCCTGCCCCAACGGCCATCATGTTCTTCGCGCTATGTGCCCGGCCCACTGCCACTTAAGCTTACTGATTCTCAAGGCTATGTCCGTTACCTTGGTTCTTCTACGTATCTCCTCGTTTCTGATTCGATCTCGTCGAGAAACACCGAGCATAGCCCGCTCCATCGCTCGTTGTGTAGTTTGGACTTCTTTATGAGGCCCATAGTTAGAGACCACGTTTCGGATCTGTATGTCAACACTGGTAACACACACTGGTTGAAGACTTTCGTCTTCAGACACTGAGGTAATTGAGACGAGAAGACGCTCTTGCGCAGTTTCCCAAACGCTGCCCAACCAAGTTGGATTCGTCGATTGACCTCTTTCTCAAAGTTGGACCTACCCAATTTATTAAAGTATGTTATTTTTATTTGCAAGGTCTATGGCTAAGCTATCTCCAGTTGCAGTTTGGCACGCTCTTTTTGGGACACCCAGTATGTTCCGCAAGAAGGTCATCACCAAGTTTCATGTATTTATCTATCATATCATCAGAGAAGAACAAAATACCTTAGATCAGCTAGTGAAACTCCTGAACTTTAGTGGTTCAGGAGAGATGTTACATGTTTGTTTTGACTATGCAAATTTATCGTTAGACTTAGTAAGTTGAACCGGATTCTAGCGATGTATCAACTAAATCAAAGTAAAGGCTTTCAAGAGGCAGACTACAATTACCTATTAAGGTGTATCCACACCGCCGGATAGTATAGAAAAGCCGCTGCGACATGAGCGGCATGGCCTCCGGATAAACCATTAGAGTAGGCAATCTCAATGATTCAATCATGATGTCCCCGCTTATTTTTTTATGGATTTCTTAATGCTTCAACACCCGAGCGGTTGCAGGCAACCGCATAACAATAGAATTTGCATTGTGTCTCGTTCACATACGCTTAAGGGATTAATATTCTTTGCAACTGACAGCTGTTTGGTTTGACGTCTCTTAATTATTGTAGTCTATATCATTTTATTTAATACAAGATAAAGTGTTTTAATGTTAGTCGGTGTATCACTAGAATCAGATCTATTATTACCTACCTAAATTCCACTACGGCGTGTCAGTAAGATAGTTTTCCCGGGATTAAGCAATCTTGGTGTACCCTCAACTTGCTACCGCAAATTGGATAATGCGGCATTCAGGATTCATAGTATGTTTGATTCGTCGCAAAGTTTGCTCAGATTAATACCACATGTCGTACAACTTTAAAGCTTTGAACCAGTTCTAGGTGAATGAATGAAGAGCTTCTGCTCGTGTTGAGATTACACGGTACGAGTAATTATGATTACGCGAAGAGTTTTATGGAAGGTTACGGAGAATGGAAGCTAGACTTAGGTAGGTACTGTAATTTGATACTTTCAGGAATAACACTGTTGACGTCTTAATAAGTTCTGGTTAGCATTATCTGCCAGATATGTCATACGAAATAATAATAATAATAATAATATCCTTTGGACATTCCCACACATCGCCATCTAGCCCCAAAGTAAGCTACTCAAAGCTTGTGTTATGGGTGCCAGACAACGGATATAATACTTAAATACTTTTTGTTTGTAAATACATACATGATATACATAGAAAACACCCAGACCAATACAAACAGACATGTTCATGCACACAAATGTTTGTATTGTGCGGGAATCGAACCCACAACCCGCTGCGTAATAGGCGATTTCTCGACCACTACACCAGACGGGTCGTCTATATTTGATTTATTACCGACTTCCAAAACAGATGTAATCAATTCAATGTGTATGTATGTGAAATAGTTAGAATTTGACAATATTTGAGTATGTTGATCTAGTAAGGCTTTCAAACACGCGTGCTAAATTTTATAAGTGTATGTATGTTTGTATATTTGCATGTGTGTCCAAAGATTTCTCCGAAACGAGAAGCCATAGCGAGATGTTTTTTTTAGTTAAATTAGGTATACTCGTATTTCGATTAAGGGTTGTGTGTTAGTGTTCTCAAAATCAGTCTGCTAGTTTTTGAGTATGAATAAAAACTAAAAATAATGAAATTAAAATTAAATTAAAAAAATAAAAAACTGACTTAAAGTCGATTTTACCAACGTCAGATAGGACTTATCCGACCGAATAAGTATAAAACAACCTATTTTAAAATGACATTCACGTGGTTGACGTTTTAGACGTTCGTTATCCTAATCTAAAGTTATAATCCCTAATCAATGTATATCAAAATTGCTAACTCCTTGTAGTAAATGACATCGTCAAGTTCTATGACACTACATATTGCTGATTTGCTTTTTTTTGTTCAATATTACAATAAACTTTTGTATTATAATACATTTAAACCATTAAGAATTGATTACTGGCTACTTAAAGAACCAATATTTTAAACTAGCGGTACCCCGCGACTGTGTCCGCGGGGTTTGAGCTGGCTTCCTCCCCTCCAGTCACAACGCGATGTTTTATAGCCTTAAGCCTTTCTCAATGAATAAGCTATCCCACGCAAAATATTTTTTTGAAGTAGTTCCTGAGCTTAGCTAGTCAAACAAACTCTACAGTTTTATAATATTAGTATAGATTTTTGCTCTAATTACATATATTTTCTTAATAGAAACACCGGTTATCTCCGGTCCTTCTAATAGAAATGTGCCTTAATTTATTTAATTTGCTTCACAAATTCTCATCTATGAAAAGAAGTCCAAGAAGTTAATTAATGCGGACAAGTTTTTTTACGAGGTTAATGAGATTTTTACCTTTACTTCGGCTGTCTGAGAATTTAATCCATGAAATATATTTACTATTTCCTAGAAAATTAAAAATACTTTTTTGATTAGATCAATTAGCGGACTAGCGATTATATTCCTGAACCTAAAATTAGTACGATACCTAAATGTTGTTCTGTAGGGATGATTCATCGTTGAAACTGCACTAGTAAACATGACAGTAAGAATGCAATGAAATGTTTTGGTATTTTGAATACAAAAACCGGGTGCCTAGGCCTAATCTGAGTTCTAATGATATAAGAATATTCAAGGCCTATTTTTGGATCACTTGCGCCAGTATTTCGAGTAATGTAAATTAATTATAACTCATTAAAATCACGCCGAAAATTAACGCAATTAATAAAAAAGTTTTTTTTTTTCAAAGATCTGCTATTAGGTTTTTCAACTGATTATTTAACGGAAATCGAGCATAAATCTAAGAAAATCACACGCTGTATTGACGCCTGTGCTTCCGAAAAAGGTCCTTTTCTTGTATATTTGTTATCATGATTTCCTACCCATAACATAGCTCTATAAATGAGGTGTCACTTGTCATCAAATCGCGATCTTAGCTTTTATCCATCGATATCGCCAAGCAAACTGCCTAACGCAGTTATGCGTGGCCTATTAGCTGGCAGATAGCAGCCGTTAGTTGATTAATTATTCCCAATTTTGGCACGGCACTAACTGATATGGCACATCTTTCTTATGTTCGTGTACGTAAGATGCATGTAGGGTCATTGAGGAAGACCGTAAACTGTCTTAAAATAGCAGTGCCATAATATTGGAAACTCAACAATGAGGTATAAACTTACAATGCCAACAACATTAGAATAGATTGTAACGGCATCTATTTTGCTGAGGTACATGGTAGCGATCGTATCAATCAATTCTAATGTTAATATTGGGCTATGAGCAGTTTAAAAAAGCCTAAATAAAAAATGCTCGTTGGTATTAGGCTGTGCAACCTATGCTACGGCTGGTTTGTTTGATATAGATTATTCTTTGGAGTTTGATTCACCGTCCGCCAATAAGAGCTAATCAAATCAATTAAATGCATTAAAAAATGACTAAAAATCACATTTGCCTTCTGTTTAGGAGAAACAAATTCGTTTGGAGTCGGTGATGATATTGATGCCTATTGATGTAAGGATAACAGCACGTCAAGGTTAACACTGCGGTCTCTTATGCCGTTATATATAGTAATAAGGGCTAGTTTGCAACAAAAGTGGGTACCCATAAGTGTTTGCGACTGTAGTAAGGTTAAAATCATGCACCGACTTCAAATGAATCCGTTTCTCCTAAAACGAGAGCAAATGCTAATTTTAAGCTTTTAAGAGTCGATTTTACTAACGTCAGATAAGGAATATTCGTCGAATACAATACAAAACGTTACTCTGTAGAATCATAGATTTAAATTTTTCTCCTATTCCAGGCTGTGGCCTGTATGCAAATCTAGACGCACGGTTCGTGTGTCAGTTAAATACGCAAAGCAACAAAGGCAAGACAGTGGTTATGTGTTATTTACGAAATCTTTACTGAAATAAAAAAAAAGCATACAATATCTATGTTTCGAAAAATTTATATGTATAATTATTAGCGTAGTTTTGCATTCAATCTTATCAAATTCGAAATTATCACGGTGACAAACAAAAAGTGCAAAACGGTTCATCCACTAAGATACGAACACTAGCACCAATTCGAAAAAAGTGCAAAAGCGCCCTTTGATATTATGGAGTCGGAAATCGAATGTCGAAATCACCATTAGCTTATTTAGTGCCCTCATATCGTAACACTAGCAGCCAACTCGTAACACCAACAAAATCAATTACCACAATCACCATCCAAAGAAACAATGAACGCTCAGAAATATTTAGCGGGCATAATGAAAACAGAGATACAGATTACGTTGATGTAACTCCTAAACAAACAGAAGGGCTTATAGCCCAGATTTCTACTAATGGAGTTGGTAATGGAACAGTAATATTTATGCAAGGCGCGAGTAACTAACTCCTGTGGGTAGTGAAGCGAAATGAGTTTGATAACACTTGGTATGTGATGTTTTCGGCGAATCAAAGTTAAAGCTTATAAGCCAGGCGCGGCAGGAAGAATTAGATTTGAGAATGGGTGAAGACGCTAGCATATTATAATATTTTATAGGTTTGTTGAAATATTTTAAGCTTTGTGTCAATAAGAATACTGCCTGCTTTATGCTTGACGTGGCAGCCGTTGTACATACCTTAACTTTAATTCAGAATTATCATCATCATCATCATTATAAGCCAAAGGACGTCCACTGCTAAACATAGGCCTCCCACACGTCTTTCCACAGCGATCGATCACAAGCAGTCTGCATCGGTCGTCTATCCATCTTGTTGGAGGACGTCCTACGCTGCCTCTTTGGTCGAAGGGTCTCCAATTTCTAGAGCTTCCTACCCAACAGCTATCAGTTCTCTTAATTCAGATAACTAACATCATTTTTTTATTCTTATTTCATTACTTCCTACTCCCAAAAGTCAATGAATAATCAACTCAAAACGTTGGTGCAGTGGTTGCCGCTGCGAATTCGAATCCCGCAGGTTCGAATCCCGCAAGAGGCAAATGTTTATGTGATAAGCACATACATTTGAACCAAAGTCATGGATGCTTTAGAATGTTTTTAACACTCACAGTGTCATATTTTATATTCATAAAGATGAAATAAGAAACCAAATATTTGCGCACGGGCGGGACTTGAACCAGCAACCTTTTGGCAAACCGGGCCAAACGCTCTTACCAATTGAGCTATCGTGCTGTTAGTCCGTCCCTGCGAAATTTGTGGTTTCTTATGAAAACGTCAATTGCGTGACGATTAGCGCCATCTAGCCGTCTGTTTATGAAACAGATGGTCCAAGCAGTTATTCTTTACAGAATAAATTCAACTTGGAAATTGATGTTGCTTCGCTACCTAATGCTTTAGAATGTTTTTAACACTCACAGTGTCATATTTTATATTCATAAAGATGAAATAAGAAACCAAAAATTTGCGCACGGGCGGGACTTGAACCAGCAACCTTTTGGCAAACCGGGCCAAACGCTCTTACCAATTGAGCTACCGTGCTGTTAGTCCGACCCTGCGAAATTTGTGGTTTCTTATGAAAACGTCACACAATTACTATTAAATTAAAAAAAAAAACAAATAAAATAAATTTTCAGCGAGCATTCATGGGCTTCCAAACTGACTGACAGCCGCCAAAGACGAGTAGATAACACAGTTTGCTGGTAGTGACATCTCACTCTTGTCGTTCTATTCCAAAGGGAAAATTATTTTTTAATGAAAACACAATATCTATTTCTGACACCTTCCTACCACGGTCATGGTATGCTACAATGTAGTGGGCTAAAACCTTGCTGAAGAGTTTTTTCGGTTGAATACAGATAAGTTGTTTGGATGGGAAATGTGTTAGTTCATTTTTCGGGGAAGATGAAGAAGGCTATAGAATATAATACACACTACGAGCAATAGGAACGGGATTTCAATAAATAACGGACAAAACCTTTTATGTTATTCAAAGGAAAAATATATGCCGCGGTAAATAATATGGCTTTGCAAATTCATGCGATTTTTCCTTTTGAATGCGTCTCAAACCATTTGGCCGAATTGCACTTTTTGAGAACTTTATTTTAAATCGTTTTACTTTGATTGGATTTATTTGGAACTTTCTTATTTCAACTTTTCAGGGCACGCATGACAAATACTTTTCTTGGCAAATTTTTCATTATTAGGATTTGCTTTGCCTAGGTATCATTAAATCTCTGACCTAAAATACTTACTTATTAGGCCCGATTTCACCAACGTCATATGAGGAGTATTCGTCTAATATAATATAAAACGTCTAATTTGAAAACGTTACCTATTTGTCAGTAATTATTTGTAAATGTCATTCTAAAATCGGTCGTTTTATACTTTATTTAGTCGCAAAAGTCTAATCTGACGTTGGTATAATGGACACTTAGTCTATCCTTTAGCCAGAATACACATATCACAGTGTTTGTAGAAAGTGATTTACTTGAAAGCGTTAGGTTAGTTTTCATTTTACGAGGATTGCCACATACGGCTTTAGAAATAAAACCACAGTAATGTCTGCAGCTCTTTACGGAAAACTGTTATCTATATATGCTGTGTATTATTACATAACATTATAATTATAATGAAAATCTATACTAATATTATAAAGCTGAAGATTTTGCGTGTTTGGAACGCGGTAATCTCAGATACCCCTGGACCGATAAAGTATGTGTTTTGCGTTGAAATATTTTACGGGAAATCCAAAATTTACTCTGGCAACGCCGCGGGGATCTCTAGTTTAAATTATTAAAGGCAATACTAAACTGAATCTACAAAATTATTAATATTTTTGGTTGTTAAGTGTTAAAAACATTCAAAACCATTAGATAGCGAAGCGTCATCAGTGTCATGAATTTATTCTGTAATGAATACCTACTTGACCCACTGTTTCATAAACAGCCGGGTAGATGGCGCTAAACGTCACGCGTAATGGCGTATCCATAAGAGACCACAAATTTTGTAAGGACGGACTGACAGCACCGTAGCTCAATTGGTAGAGAATTTGGCCCGGTTAGTCAAGAAGTTGCTGGTTTGTGTCCCGCCCGTGCGCAAATTTTTGGTTTTCTTATTTCATCTTTATGAATATAAAATACTAGCTTTTGCCCGCGTCTTCGTTCGCGTGGACTTCAGGTTCGTCCCGTCTAGTCTAGTAATAAGTAAGAAATACGGTAACTAAGCCCTAATCATAGGTCTATAGGTAGCTACTGCAGTATGCTCCTATAAACTACATTTAACGATATTTTTCCTTCAGCATAAACATGCAGATTCTTCGCTTTGGAAACACGTGAGCAAGCCACATAGAGCTGACCGTGAGAAAAACATGGCGTGCCCAAATGTAGGCCTTCAAGGTTTGACCCTGCGATTTGTTGATCGTCATTGAAAATGCGACTTTTACGCCCCGTTCACCTGGCACCGCTGCCGGTATTTATCACCGAAACGGTATTTATCGCCGAAATTGCTATGACTCTGCATTTTAAATCTGTGATATCTTCGAAAATATTTATTTAATTTACATGCTGTAAAAAGCCATATTGATCTTTATTAAATGCACAATGTATTTAAGATACTTAATTGGATAAGGATTAATACTGTATTGCCTAAAATCGCTTCGTAAATAAGCCATTATTTCTCATAAAAAGTAAAGAATAAAAAATGGTTATTGTGGGTTATTCCTAATTTGGCTTTTTAACAATGTTATTAATCTTTTTTATACCAGAAATCACGAAGAGAAGAAAGCAAATATTTTTCCTCTCTAGTGATATACCTAATAAGAGCTATACAACATAGTGTTTAAACACATATAAACATGTTCACTGTCTCGTGACTTAGCTGAACACAGCCGCAATCACCGAAATCGTTGGCAAGATTTATTCAACCGTCTACTATGTGTTCGTATGTCGATACACAGATGTTACCCATCTAAATTCTAACCACGGACCCCATTACTTAACCGGGGCGAAAACAAAAAGACGCGTTATTGCAAAACGAAGCAAGTTCGTATGGGAGCCACTCGCAACTTGGCTCATTAGTCGCAGAGTCGGAGAAACAAATACGAACAACTTCGTTACGATAAACTTTGATCAAATAACCTTTTTCTTGGGGAACCTTAACAGTAGCGTGCGCCAAAATGTAGCTTATAAATGTCGTAAAAGACCACACACTCCGACTTCATCGATCATAGCACCGATGCAGTCACACGTTTTGAAAACGCGCTACAGAACCGCGACTCACATTATGAACAGATTTAATTTGCCATCGATGCAGTCGCGCGTAAGTATCGATGCAGAAGCGCGTTAGTATCCATGCTAACGCGCGTTATAATCGATGCAGTCGCCATTGTACAGTACATATTTTGTCCATGTCCAACTTCTGCATCGATGCTAACGCGCTTTAGCATAGCGATTGTATGGATGCTAAAAGTAGCGCAAGTGTGTAAAGGCTAACATTTCAAGACTGCATCGATGCTGCATTGCTGCTCAAAGTCTCAGTGTGTAAAGGGTCTAAGGGGTGACGAATAAAAGTTACACTAGGTGATGTGACAAAAGTAGTAGGTAAAGATGCCATGCAAGTAGGTTCACCTCTCCGCGCAGAGTGAAGATTTTTTATCGCCCCATAGTTTGGTCAGCTGCGAATTAGTATGGAACCAGGGTCGATGTAATATGCGCCCTTACATACTTCTCTATACTGATTGAAAAGCCGAATAAATAACTGTCGGCCGAAAAAGTCTGTAGCGGCAAATATTATGGCAAAAGTTAAAATATGGGAACCACTGCCTACAGTTTCTAGGCGACATTTTGAACAATGAATATTATCTGCTGAAGTTAAAACTACGGAAAGTGGCTATAAGTGCGGCTTCAAAATAGAGCATCAGCAGCGCGGCAGCAGTGGATGCCTTAACATTAGCAGCGCGACGGTCGATCAACTGGGTCGGTCCCACTACACGCATACCCATTTCAGTGCTAACACGACGATAGTATTACCACTGCAAGGGGTAATTGGTACAGTGGGACGGACCCGCGTGACTTACGCGCCGCTGCGGCGCTGCTGCCGCGCTGCCGTGTATGGTATGAAATCATCGGCAGCGCGACTGTCGCGCAGCTGAAGTCGCCTAAATATCAAAGCGCTTTAAGTCCCGAACGTGCGCATCTTTAGGTGGCTATAGTTGCAGTCAACGTTCAAAATCACGGCTAGCCATAAAATAACAATAACTGTTAAAGTCACAGCTAACGTCAAAGTGTCGGCTATAGATAGTAACATTGTGCAAGCCATCCTAACCAAAACTCCCTTAGAGGAAACTGCGGTCCACTAAACAACAATAGCAAATAAAAATAACGATACGCTTTCGGTCGCGAGATGTGCGGGAAATGACGCTGTTATTCTACCAAATAATAATGTGGTCATACCACAAAGAAATCCATTAATCTATCTATAGGACCAACTAAATTAATAAAATGGTTACAGTACTATAGAGTATGTTAGAAAATACGCCAATCTCTTCAGTAAATTTAATGTAACAATTTACTTTATTAGTCAAAATTTGCATCTGGATTCACCGTAAGTTTTTTCGCTTAAAGTGTTATACCTAAGGCCCAGTTGCGTGATCGATAGTAATAGTTAAATATGATGACCACGATTGAATATATGTTTTATTTTGTTAAAAAAAAACAAACCTAGCTAAACAACTTAGTGTTTTTTCTTCAAAACACACAATAGTAATTTCATTCTCTGATAACGACATTTAATTAAACATTACAATTGATCACGCAACTGGGCCTGAGTGTGACAAATAAAAAAAATGTTGAGAGGTAACAAATTTTTTGTCATGATATTTTGATGTATATTATAAACCGCTGTCAAAACGTTAGGGTATGTAATTGCTCACATCTTTAAATTCTGGAATAGTTTCAAATGCGTGTATGCGATGGACATCGCATGAGCATCAATCGTTGGATTTATTTTTAGTTGACCTATTTACAATATAGGCAATGTAATTTTATTTTCTTGGTAAGAGATCCAAAAAAACGACATCTACATTTTTATTGAATAACTAGATAGACAATGATTAGGATATAAATAATCTGACCTATTGAGCATTACAGTGTGAATGAGAAGTAAAACCTATGATTAAAAGTATTAAACATATTATTTTGTATTAAGTAGTAGTATTAATCACATAAAATATATCATTTACTACGTGTTGGACTGGACCTAGATTTTAATTGCTTCTTAAATTAATCGTATCAATCTTGAAAATAAATTTTAGAAATTGTATTAGTAGGTATTAAGGAACCGTACTGATTCAACCACAACTCAAACGCAAAAGCTAAAAGACAATTAAAATCATGTTCAGAAAAGAAACATTCTAATTACTTTATATGTTTTTTTTATCAACAGCCGATGTATTTACATTGCAAAGGAATTCGACCTATAACCAAGAACTGTCTTAAACCTTAAAATGACGCATTAATAATTTTTAGTTATCTATACTAATATTATAAAGCTGAAGAGTTTGTTTGTTTGTTTGTTTGTTTGAACGCGCTAATCTCAGAAACTACTGGCCCGATTTGAAAAAATATTTCTGTGTTAGATAGCTTATTTATTGAGAAAGGCTTTAGGACATAAAACATCACGCTGCGACGGGAGGGGAAGGAGCAAACTCAAAACGCGCGGACAAAGTCGCGGGGGACAGCGGTCCCCCGCGACTTCGATACGACTTCTATACTAATATTATAAAGCTGAAGAGTTTGTTTGTTTGTTTGTTTGTTTGAACGCGCTAATCTCAAAAACTACTGGCCCGATTTGAAAAATTATTTTTACGTTGAATAGTCCATCTATCGAGGAAGGCTTTAGGCTATATAATATAAAGATACGACTGACAAGACCACAGCAGAAATGAAAAATGTTGCGAAAACGGGAGAAAGATATTCCTTTTGAGAGCTTCCGCTGCATACGCTGCGGAAACCGCTTAAGTTACACAAAAATCATGTATGACAGGATTGTTCAGCATTAAGAGACTTAAAATAAAATCAGCAACAGCATATGTCTTTCTTTTATGGTTGACTTACTACAACCTTTTTTATGTTAATAAATTTGTAAAAAAATAATGCATTATTTTTAGAGGTGTATTATCTCAGGAACTGCTGGACCGATTTGAAAAAATATTTCTGTGTTGGATAGCTTATTTATCGAGAAAGGATTTAGGATATAAAACACGACGCTGCGACGGGAGGAGAGGGAGCAAGCTCAAAACGCGCGGACGAAGTCGCGGGGGACCGCTATTTATATTATAAAGCTGAAGAGTTTTTTGGTTTGAATGCGCTTATCTCAGGAACTGCTGATCCGATTTGAAAAAATATTTCTGTGTTAGAGAGCTTATTTATTGAGAAAGGCTTTAGGATATAAAACATCACGCTGCGACGGGAGGGGAGGGAGCAAACTCAAAACGCGCGGACGAAGTCGCGGGGGACCGCTAGTTATGTTATAAAGCTAAAGAGTTTGTTGGTTTGAAGTTGAACGCGCTTATCTCAGGAACTGCTGGACCGATTTGAAAAAATATTTCTGTGTTAGATAGCTTATTTATTGTGAAAGGCTTTAGGATATAAAACATCACACACTGCGCTACTTTAAGCATCGATGCAGTCGCGATGCAGAAGCTGGAAATTGACAAATTATGTACTGTACTTTGGCGACTACGTCGATATTAACGCGCGACTGCATCGATGCTAACGCGTGACTGCATCGATGCTAAATAAAATGTTCTTTGCATGTGTCGAGTTGCTGAAACGCGTTTTTAAAACGCGCGTCTGCATCGATGCTAAGAGTCGCAGTGTGTAAAGGGTCTTACACCTCTATGCAAAGCTACACATATGTATGAATAGGTCACGCTGAATATCTTAATATAAGTCTGCAATGCGTATTGTGAGAAATGACGTAGAGGTATGTTTGACACTCGTCACCTATAGTGTATTAGGCTTACTTGTTATGATTATGAGTGTATTTCTAAGACCCCTTACACACTGCGACTTTTAGCATCGATACAGTCGCTCGTGATGAAAATCCGCTTCAGTATCGCGACTCACGCAATGAACAGATTTAATTTAGCATCGATGCAGTCGCGCGTTAATATCGATGCAAACGCATGATTCAGTACATAATTTGTCAATTTTCAGCTTCTGCATCGAGAACGTATCGATGCTGACGCGCATCAGCATTGTGACTGTATCGATGTTAAAAGTAGGACAGTGTGTAAAGTTTGACATTTTATGACTGCATCGATACCAACGCGCGTTAGCATCGCTGCTAAAAGTCGCAGTGTGTAAAGGGTCCAAGGCCACGTAACGCATTAACAATTGTAATATGGAAACAGCATAAATGTATAAATCCGTATATACATTGCATTTTCAAATACTTGCAACGTAAAGGCCAACGAAAAATTCTAATGTGAAAACGTATAGTCGCATAAATTACAGAACAGATGACATCGTAAAGGCAGATAGAGTATCCTACCTACGTTATTTCTAAATCATCTTTTAGAAATCGTCGCGGTATTATTTAATTAAATTCAGAAACTACCAACAAAAAAGTAACTCCGTCCATTTCACTCGAAATAATACCGTCTCAAGAGATTGAAACCCGAAAGTTTTCTTCAACCGTACAGTTTTTCCTCTAAATTACGAGTATTGATCCAGCTAGGGACAAGTGTTTTGTCTTTTTAATTACTTTGTAAATAAAGCTGGTCTGAACACTTTAAACAAAGCTTTCAGCGCGTTTCAAACAAATTTGCCTCATTGTCAACTTGAGAGCGCTTCGCTAACGTTACTAAAAAAAATAATCTAAGTGTTTACAAACAATTGACCATTTTCTTAAAATAAAAGACTTATCTGAAATTATTTGATTTTGTTTAGATCTAAGTAAAATATTGCAACGCATTAATAGCATATTGAAATTGCGTGGATCGCCTATTTGCCGTGGTAAAAAGATTCGCCAGTCTAGCCACTCCGTTACGGTGGCTAGCTGTTTCCAGGTGTGTTTGTCGCTTTCTGGGCAAGTAAGATCTAGCCCGTGTTCTTGCCGACACGAAAGAAGAAGAATAACATATTTCATTATTATCAGAGATGTCATTGATTAAGAAGTAAAAAGATTACCATAACTACTCGAATATTGGTCATTAAAAGTCAGACAGTACCTGCTTTCGCTTTTTTCATTTGATTCTCTTCAGTACGAGTGGCTCAGATAACAAAAATCACAAAAAGTAACTGGTATTCAACACGGTGAAAGAATTTCTAAAATTAAAATGTATTAAGGGCTGCAAATTATAAATAGACTAGAAGAAAACCCGGCTCCGCTCGGGTAAAATGTGACTCATAATACACATCTAGGTACACAATGTAGGTAAATATTTCTGTAGTCATCGGTTCTCAAGGAATATTAAAGGCAAGCCATAGATTCGTGTAGCTTCGTTCATTGTGTTTAATAAATATATTAAATAAAAACTGCAATAATTTTAACACAATTTTTTTTATTTTAAATCAACATTCTAACTTATCTTACATTAATTAACAAAACACATAACTTTTAAAGTTTATTCTCTGTAAACCTTTTAAAGTTTATCATCTAATCAGCGCTGACAGCGGTGCATTAAGCGCTAGGTTTGAATATATTCACGAACCTTTAAAGCGCTAAATCGGCTCTGCTTTTTACAAAAATAGACACTTCTGGTGTTTTAATTATTTTCTGTAACTACATGATGAAAAATTAAAAAAACGTATTTATTTAACTTTATTGCATAACATAAGGTGGAATTAATGCCGAATGGCATTTTCTACCAGTAATAAATACCTAAATACAAATTAATATCTGAGCCGGTGGTAAATGAGAATTAAAATATCTTCATATAAGGTTTCGATCGAGTCTACAGTACCCCTTGACGATATATAAAAAATAGGGTGTCATTTAAAATCTAAGCCGGTTATTAATGTGAATTAAAATATTATAACTTAATTAATGTGGGTTTTGTACCTTTGCCTGTATATCATCCGCATAAAAGAAAAATAAAACGACGCTAGTGACACCACAGGTTGCTTCCCCAAACTTTATAAGGGTCCTAAACGCTCTAAGAGCTTTCCAATCTACATCTGTCATATCTATGCACTATACGCCTTGTCAATGGCGACTGCGGTTTGTTTGTCAGTGCTATTGGAATTTAACGAAATTCTCCATAATCCGAATTTTGCGGTTATATGTTGTCGATTCGAAATCAATATATTTTTATGTTTTGTTATTCATATAAGGTTTCGATCGAGTCTACCGTACCCCTTGACGAAATCTATACTAATATTATAAAGCTGAAGAGTTTGTTTGTTTGTTTGTTTGTTTGTTTGTTTGTTTGTTTGAACGCGCTAATCTCAAAAACTACTGGTCCGATTTGAAAAAATATTTTTACGTTGGATAGTCCATTTATCGAGGAAGGCTTTAGGCTATATAACATAAAGATACGACTCATAAGACCACAGCAGAAATGAAAAATGTTGCGAAAACGGGAGAAAGTTATTCCTTTTGAGAGCTTCCGCTGCATACGCTGCGGAAACCGCTTAAGTTACACAAAAATCATGTATGACAGGATTGTTTAGCATCAAGAGTTCTATAATTAAGTCCGCGACAGCATGTCTATCTTTTATGGTTGACTTACTACAACCTTTTTTATGTTAATAAATTTGTAAAAAAATAATGCATTATTTTTAGAGGTGAATTATACACACAGGTATTAATTCTTATCAAAATAGAACCAAGTTGCCCTTTATATCATTTGATTTCAATAAATATCTTAGGAGCTATCACAGTTTTAACATAACTCCGCACCAAAATAATGTTCGCAGCTTAAGTACAACGTGCGCTTGCGCTAATATATTATAAAGCTGAAGAGTTTGTTAGTTTGAACGCGCTTATCTCAGGAACTGCTGGACCGGTTTGAAAAAATATTTCTGTGTTGGATAGCTTATTTATCGAGAAAGGCTTTAGGATATAAAACATGACGCTGCGACGGGAGGGGAGGGAGCAAACTCAAAACGCGCGGACGAAGTCGCGGGGGACCGCTAGTTATTAATATAGATTCTCAAATCACGACGTCCTTTGGGGACCGTTGAGTGCGAATCTATTCAACAATGCACAATTAATATTTAAATGAGACTCCAGTCTCGGAGGATTACTATTCCAATTGTACAATCTGCTTGTCACTGGAGATCTGGCGAAATGTATAAAGTACATGTTGTAGTAAGTAGAATCTTTGTAGTACGGAGAAAAAACAAACACAAAAAAACGTAAATATAACGCCGTGAAATGTAAATGAGAACTATATAATGTTTTAATCTTTCATGGTCACTAATATTAGAATACTTAGGTACGGGTTTGCTACCATGAACATTATTATGTATGAGTTTCCGATATTTCGGCACTGTTGCAAGCGCTTGCAACAATTATACATGGTAGCAGTTCCGAATCTAACTATTCTAAATGAGTACTGTTTGAAGATTGTAGTACGTTCTGTGCAGTATCTTACATAATACGATTACTTCTTTTGATTTCTTTCTTATGTATGCATTTATCTATACTAATATTATAAAGCTGAAGAGTTTGTATGTTTGAACGCGCTAATCTCAGGAACTACTAGATATATTTGAAAAAATATTTTTGTATTAGATAGCTTATTAATTACATTCATTAAAGTTTCAAGCCGCAGCACGCACTGGTGCGAGGTAACAATTGATTTTCTATTGTGTCTCAAGTGTGGCAGCGCATGGGTTAGACTATGAAACATCACACTGCTGCGCAAGGGGAAAGAGCAAACTCAAAACGCGCGGACGAAGTCGCGGGGATCGCTAGTACATTTATAAGAAATTTGTCACTATGTGATAAAAATCCCTAATGCCAATACCGAATTCAAGATGTCCGTGATAGGCAATAGGCAAGAAACTTCCAAAATCAGTCTCATTTTCCTCTTAGTACTCGTAATATAACACATATACAGCCTGAACAAAAAAAAACACACTGAAATTCGCATTTTCTTACCTCATGAAATGTCTGCATTTTTGTGTCTGAGTTTCTCATTCAACAGCGAGTAAATGAAAAGACAGCTTATGTAAGCTAATTGTTAGAACATCCTTGTGTCTTTTCCTGCCCTTTGTAACCTTTATAGAGTGTTATTCGCATGTAAATAAACATCGCATCGCTTTGTCAGCCGACACTACGGAAAAGGTAGGAATAAACGTTTAATGTTATGTTTGTTTTAACCTAAAGTAGTTTTGAAGGTTTATTTTTTTCTGTACTTTGCTCTTTCTGTAGAATCTGCAAAGCTGAACCAACGAACCTAATATAAAATCGACGTAATGTTACCTGTGTAGGTATTGTCAATGATAATTCGGCCTGAATTTAACTAATAGTATTGAGAATGTCAACTATGTAAACTAAACTCGGCCTGAATTATTAGCCTAATAGTATTGTGAATGTTATCTACCTAAACTAAACACCGCGCTCTTCAATATGGTTATCAGTTGACATGTTACCGCTTAGCTTTCACAGAAGCTAACATTGCTAGCTCGGTTATGATAAAATAACATTTGCATCTTTATTAAATAACAGCTTCAGAAATTCAACGCAAAAACCTGAATAGTTAGCCCATAAAAACGTAAAATTAAACATCGTTATTTGAAGCATTGCAAGCCGTGTCCGTAGCATTCGATGAATAAATGGATAAATGAATGAAACTCATCAGTGGTTGAAAAAAAAAAGAAAATATAAGCTCTTAAAATTATATCAAGAAATATTACGCTCAGTTTGAGACCTGGGCAAAGCTAACGAAGAAATGAAATACAAAGAACAAAATACTTTAAACTCTTAAAAGTCGACCGGCCATTTCTTTCCAGCATAGCATGGCATCTACTCTGGTAGTAATGATCGGTATTTTCGATACTATAGCTGTAATTTTTGCGAACGTAAAATGTAACGCTTGATTTAATACCAATAAAAAAACGAGATGATTAAATTGGTGTTATTTTAATTCATTTAAAAAAAAACATACTTGTTTCTGAAGTTTACGCGATTATTACTCATCGAAATAAAACATCTTTTTTACGGATTAACTTGCCAGTGCCAAGCCCATGACAGTTGAACGCCCACCTGCCGTACTACCTTACATCAAGGGGGTCACTGACAAGATTGGGAATATCTTGAAGCTAGCTTCCATCAAGACTTATTCAAGCCGCCAAAGAAGATTAACCAATTTTTACCACCTGCCAAGTGCACCATACCTCTTCAAGATGCAGGGGTGTATAGACTGGAATGTGACTGTGGCCTTTCCTACATCGGGCAAACCAAACGAAGTATAGGCGTGCGTATAAAAGAACATATAGCTGACGTTAAACATAGACGAAACATAAAATCTGCAGTGTGTAAACATGCCTTAGATAAACCCAACCACTTCATACGTTTTGACCAACCCAAAGTACTGTCAAAAGAACGTCGTTTCATTCCACGTATGCTACGCGAAGCTATAGAAATAAGAAAACATCCAAATTTATAACAGAGAAGATGGTTGGAAAATTCCACCACTCACTGCAAGATCACAAGACACAGTTAGCTCTTTCTGCGTGGATAGGAACGTTAATTAATATTATTGAGTGACGGTAGTGTATATTTTTCAAAACTCTGTAAATGACAAATAATATCTTAGTCTACCCGTGACCACAAACGCTGTAAAGTGTTCGAAACGTCGGGATAAAATTAAGAAACTCGCGCAAAGTTAATCCGTAAAAAAGTTCTTTTATTTTCATTTAAAAAACTTGTTTTACAATGAGGAAAAACTACTTTTTTCATGTCATGAATTTTTAAAGAATGTCTGTCATGTCATGTCAAGCCTAAACAAAAGTTATAGAGTAGATGATTCTGAAGATATTATATAATGAGCTTCCGCAACTTTTACGTATGCTATGTAGTTATTTATATTAGATATTTACGAACGCAAGTTATGAATCCGTCTACTTACTATTGCAAAGATATAGAAGGACAATAGGGAAACGAGACAGTATTGCCAAGTGACAGCTATGGTCCACCAGAAAGAATGGACACGGAGAACTATTACTATACTTTTGTAACACCCTTACGTAGCTAAATGGTAAACCCTTTGTAAATAATCCAAAAAATCCCTCTGACGATGTTATTTTAATATCATTGAAGTATATAAACAATAAATGAGGGGATCTGACTTCCTAGTCACATCCCCTCAGCCATAGTTAAAGAGCTATTATTAAAGAGCTGATAATGTTCAAACGGCTGATCAGATCTTTATTTAAAAAAAATCTAAATGAAAATCGGTTCATCCGTTTGGGCACTACGATACCACAGACAGAGTCACAAATACACAGACAGACACGTAAAACTTATAACGCCCCGCTTTTTATGCTTTGGGAGTTAAAAACATACGTGACAATGTAACCTCTTTCTATTCGAAGTCTGTTGAACTACGATCATTTCACAGGGTAGGACCCCAGGTCTCAGGTAATGGCTTTACAAAAGAGCCGATGTTTCCGCATCGCAGGGAATCTTTAATTTGTGGCGGTCGCTGATGGTGCTTTGAACTGCTGGCATAAAAAGTAGGCTGTAGTTAATGGTGTAAGAAAAAAGCAATAACTTACTTAACTGTTCACTTTGTTACAACTACTGATGACAAACGGTCACACAATACTTCAGAGTTGCATCGGCGCAATGCTGTCATTCTACCTACTTATTGACTGTGCTATTATTTATTTACAGTTTCTTGTCATTGAAGTTTATAAGTACTTAACTAGCAATTTTAATGCATTTTTATTTTATTATAAAAATATTTTGATGATAGAATAGAAGGAGAATAGTAAAAAAAATCAATATAAGATTTAAGATAAAGATTACAGAGTGATAGTCAATTTTCAGGGTTTTATTTTCATCAGTCTGACAATCCGTGTAGTTAATACGGTTATTTCGACCAGACTAATTAATCCCTCAAGCATATGTAAACGAGACACAATGGATATTCTATTGTTATGCGGTCGCATGCGACCGCTTCGGTGTTTATGCGTTAATAAACATGCGCTACACAACACACCAATTGTCTGGTTTCAAAGTAAGATATTTTCCGTGGTGTTACAAAGTTACAAGGGAGACGCCATTATCATATTCGGAGTCTGGTACTCCGAATATGATAGACGCCATTATCATATTCGGAGTCTGGTACTCCGAATATGATAGTGGCGTCTCCCTTAAATACTTTAATACATCGACCTAGGTACAAATGTTCGTCACACAAACATTTGCTCTTGCGGGATTTGAATACGCGACCTGGTTCAGACTCTGGTTCATTATTCAGGAGCGCTTACCACCGTGCCAAAGACCCTTTACACACCGCAACTTTTAGCAGCGATGTAGTCGCAAAATTTCAATATATGTATGTTTTTTTTTTGTATGTTTGTTTCCTGATATCTCAGTCGTTTGTCGACCGATTCGAAATTTTTTTTCGCCTACATTGAGGGTATACCTTCTAGTTGGTCCCATTTTTTCCAACTTGGGATATGATTATGGAAACTTGGTGTAATCGAGGGAAACCTTAAAATTTTAAAGGCACGTATAGTGTTTCTTTACTAGAATCTTAATGTTCACGTGTTGTTACGTCTGATAGTCAACATCTTGTGGGGCTGAACTGATGGTGGAACTCCTTAACGCTTAGAAGTTCAGTCATTATAATTAAATAACTTATAATAGGAAGTTTGTAGCTTCTTAAAAACAGAGTCATAAGGTGCAACCCCTCCCCCCCCCCCTCTCCTATAATCTCTAAAAATGAAGAAATAAAATTAACTTGAAAAAAAGAAAAAACCGACTTCAAAACCAAAATGCACTAAATAGTCTTAAATAAGGTCTTTACTAAAAAGTCTTAAATAAACTCTTGACTATTGAATGGAAAGGATGGTTCTAGGCAAACAATTACTTTTTGGAGTCGGTGTCATCACTTTGACCATCAAGCATCAACTATCACAGCACCGACTAAACTAACACGAAATTGTTTGCCTAGAACCCACCTTTCCATTCAATAGTCAAGAGTTTATTTAAGACTTTTTAGTAAAGACCTTATTTAAGACTATTTAGTGCATTTTGGTTTTGAAGTCGTTTTTTTCTTTTTTAAAGTTAATTTTATGAATCGATACAGTCGCGATGCGGAAGCTGGAAATGTCAAATTATGTACTGAATTTTGTCGACAAAACGTTTCCAAAAGTTGCAGTCGCGCTTCTGCATCGATACTAACGCGCGGCTGCATCGATGCTTAATTAATTATGTTCATTGCGTGAGTCGCGATGCGTCAAACGTATCGCCACTGTAAAGTACATTTTTATTTGCTAGTCGCATATTGTAAATAATCTTGTCATTCCTTTTTAACAAAATAATTCATTTTAAAATTAGGTAAACACGCCATTCGCGACCTACATAGGTGATTCGTCGTAAAACAATGTTTTTTTTAAAATCAAATAGTTGATTCATTTTATTAACTGATATAATTTTAAAAGTTAGTCAAAGAAAAATAGACTATAATTAATAGTGTAACCGTTGTCTAATTGTGGATTGAAATTTAGGTATCAAATACCATTTTACACCTAACAACTCCGAATCAATCGTATGCATATGAAGGGTGGCATATCTATAAAAAATATTGGTCAAGTAACTCCCAGTTACATGTCGTCAGAATACTCGCATGAAGAAAGTCAATTCATCAGCGCAGCTCCGCCCAGCAACTTAAAAGGTAAGTAGATAATCCCCTTAATCTGGTAATAGGCATTAATCTACGAGTTCCCACTAAACCTGGCTAATGGAGTGCTCCTCGGGGATTTGTTCGGTGAGTAACAACCTTGGTACACGATATCTCACGAAACCAAAAACTAGAGCCTTTAGTATACACGAAAACTTACGAAAATCTGTCATACCAGCTATAAATAGCAAAATGGTTTTAAATCTATACGAATGTTATAAAGTTTATTTGTTTGAACGAGCTGATTTCAGGAACTACTTAATCGATTAAAAAAAATATTTTTGTTTTGAATAGCCGATTTAGAGAGGAAGGCTTTCGACGATAAAACATCACTCTCCGACGAGACCCCGGGGAAGCAAACTCTAAACGCGCAGACGTGGTCTCGGGGGACTGCCAGTAAATTTATAAACAGCTTTCTGTTTTTTTTTAACCGACTTCAAAAAAGGAGGAGGTTATCAATTCGACTGTATGTTTTTTTTTTATCATTATTTTTTTTTTGTATGTATGTTACCTCATATCTCAGTCGTTTGTCGACCGAATCGAAAAATTTTTTCACTTACTTAGAGGGTATACCTTCTAGTTGGTCCCATTTTTTCCATTTTGGGATCTGATGATGGGATCTTGGTGTATTCGAGGGAAACCCTCAAATTTTAAAGGCACGTATAGTGTTTCTTTACTTGAATCTTAATGTTGACGTGTTGTTACGTCTGATAGTCAACATTTTGTGGGGCTGAGCTGATGGTGGAACTCCTTAACGCCTAGGAGTTCAGTAATAATAATGACGAAACTTATGATAGGTAATTTGTAGCTTCGTAAAAAATAGAATCACAAGGTGCCACTCCCCCCCCCCTCTTATGTAATCACTAAAAATAAAGAAATAAAATAAACTTTAAAAAAAAGTAAAAACCGACTTCAAAACCAAAATGCACTAAAAAGTCTTAAATAAACTCTTCACCATTGAAAGGAAAGGAATCCGTTTTAGGCAAACAATTTCTTTTTGGAGTCGGTGCCATCACTTTGACCATCAAGCATCAACTATCACAGCACCGACTCCAAAAAGAAATTGTTTGCCTAAAACGGATTCCTTTCCTTTCAATGGTGAAGAGTTTATTTAAGACTTTTTAGTGCATTTTGGTTTTGAAGTCGGTTTTTACTTTTTTTTAAAGTTTATTTTTTTACAATGTATATCAAATGTAAATTTATTATATTAAAATTTACTATCGCCTGTTTGCCACCCATGTTATGAAAAGTACAGCATTTAATTTACTGACACAATGTAATTTAAAATCAGATCGCAGGCTTTTATGTCTCACATCTCAATAAAAATAACGAATAAAAAGTAAATAATTTACGCATGTCACAGATCCGTGTTATCATCGTCGGATAATGAAAAGCGAGTGAAAAATTAAAAAATAATTACGTTCCTCGCGCGAATACCTATCTCGGCAGCTAACAAACAAGGACAAAAGGGAATTGCCAAAAATACTGACAAAGGTGGCACTTCAATTCACTTTGCAGTGAAAATAAAAATTGTTGCAGATTTGCAAGCCACCTTTGCTTTTATAATCGCTGGTGGTTGCGCCAAAATTTTCTTTTTGGAGCTAAGAGTATCATTTTTTTACTTTTTAACAGTGTGAGCGCTTTTTTTGCCAGCCAGTTGATGAACTCTGCAATGTTGCCTCATTTATAATTAAAACTGTGTACGGTAGCTTATATTTTGTGTTTAAAATTTTGCTTTCAAGGCTCCTGTGAATGCTTATTACTAAATATCTTGCATGTACCTTCATCGATTATTAATTAATAATTTATGTGAATACTTAGATGATCGTATAACAACAAAATTGTGCCTTCAATCAGTTGGGCACTTATGGGTGCTTTGCATAAAATCGAAGTATTGATACTTACTCTTCTCGGTAGTACTATGATAGGTTTGACCTTACCAGTATTATAAATATAATACTAGACTGTGTCCGCCTGAGAATGGAGTTTTAGAAACAACTTCACAGACGAAATATAAAATTGCTAAAGAAGGCAATTGGTCCCAGGCGTTTAACATTTGTTCTCGACCGCCACTTTCCTTCAGTTTTAATAAAACTTTATAAGACTTTTTACGAACTTTAAACTAAACAAGAAAAAACATTTTTATAAAGCAATAAACTTAAGAATATCTCATTTCGGAGCATCTTGTGAGCTGAAGTTTAGATGAAAGCTACTAGTTAAATTTATGTACGTGCAAGACATAACCCCTTCTGTTATGTAAAACATTTAATTTAAAGTTCAGTCAAGTATGTTAACAAATTGCGGCCAAAACAATGATGGACTTGCACATGTAAGGATTACTTAGTTCTAAGTCAAATCTTGGTTCTGTCTTTGTCAACATCAATTAAACTGACAGAAACAGCATCATCATGTGCAAAGGGGCATAAACTAGGGGCAGATTCTCGTGCAGTTGTATACCTACGAAGAAAGTTCACCGATCGATATTTTTTTGTCATCAAAAAATTAATTTTGATTTCCTAGGGCTACGATTTCTATGCATTTCGATTTTCTCCGTGCGGTAGTTTTTTTGACGAATGTACATATGAATGCTTTTTTAGGCAGAACGGTTTAACTCGCAATCGCATTACCACACGAACAAAACTATTGACGCTAGAATCGCCACCATGATCGAGAAAGAACTTGGATTTATTAAGAACTCGTATACGTTGTTATTCGATTCACAAAAACAACACACGTTGAATCATATTTTTTACCAATTGGTGTTTATAAATGAAAATAGACATAAAGTTATGTAAGCGCCAAATTGTAAAAAAAAAGTCGTAATTATCTGTTACAAAAATTACAATTGAGATATTTAAAAGGATAACAACGCATATTGTTCATAACACAGCTGTTTCAATAACATCTTCATAAGCAAACAAGCATTGTATTTTAAGAAATGCGGATTAAAATAAATGCATTTTTTAAACAGACACAGTGCAGTTCTTCTCGAAAAATAATATTACACATTGTATCTCCGTAACTACACATTAAACGTGGAAACAGGTTTGCTAATAGATTTTTATTATGTGCTATTCTCATCAAAATGTTATTATTACTTTAATTTCGTCTTTCATGAATTGACATCATTTGACATAAACTCATCCAAACGTTGTCATTTTCGACATTCAAATTTCGTCACAATCTTGTCATAAAAACCTTTTGCATTCTACGACTTTCAGCAGCGATGCAGTCGCGATGCAGCATCGATGCAGTCCCAAAACGTCAACCTTTACACACTGGCGCTACTTTTTGCATTGATGCAGTCGCGATGCAGAAGCTGGACATTGACAAATTTAATTTGACATTGACAATTATTTACTGTATATTGGCGACTGCATCGATACGAACACGCGTTACCATCGATGCAGTCGCGCTTCTGCATCGATGCTAAATTAAATCTGTTCATTGCGTGAGTCAAATAGATGCTAAAAGTTGCACTGTGTAAGGGATCATAGTTGTGACTCATGGCATAGCTTCTCTATAAGGTAAAATCGTTTTACGTGATAATATTTTAACTGTCTTTTCGTACATCACAGAAATAGGACACTATCATTATTTTTTGGAAAACCGAGACCTAATTTTTTGTATTTTCTCGAACCAAGAAATCATAATTCTACCTCACAAATAAACGTTGTTTCCTCTACCCAATGGTTGTCTGGAAGAGATCGCTTCCAGCGATAAGACCGCCAATATTGTACAAATGATTTGTCTGTAATTTTATTCTTTCTTGTGTCCTTACTTGTGCAATAAAGAATATTTATTATTATTATTATTATAATTTCTTAAAACAGGACCCTAATAATTTAAAAAAATATCTACGTCCTTGGCTTCACCCCTCTCATTTTGTTGCCCGATGCCACTTTTTCTCTTATTTCAACCTTAATTGATAAAAATAAATATCTGCACAAAATAATTACCTTAATCTGTGATTTTATCAGAAATTAGCGTATAAAAACACAAAGTGTATTCTACAAAAAATGATTCATTTTTTGTGCTGAATCGTCCCTTAAAATATTATCACTTAAAACGAGGTGAGCTTATATAGATACGTAGTAATAACACCTCACTGCCTGTAAGTTACTGAATAGTGACTACTCGGCACGCTTAGTAAACGCAACCTCCCAATTATGACAATCCAATTATAACCTTCTAACTATACTAAGTATCAGACAATTACATCATTAGATGGACCCAAACCTACTTGAAAGAGAAGGCATAATAATTCGTCGAACTGAATATAAGGCCATCTCACTTCTTTCCCTGCATTAAAAAGTGTCGCGATTTATTTCTTCAGGAATGAGAGAGTCTTTGAAAACATATTTTAAAAATCAAATGGTTATAGTTATAGTTCAAAAATTAAGCCACAAATAAAAAAAATAATAACAAAGTACTAGCGTGTCTGAAGGTAGAGGACACTAAGATCTATCGATTTAATGTTGATATATGTTCAGCAAAACTCAATAGTTTTCGAGCTATTTTTTAATTTTGGTCTAATTTCGACTTGATTCAGAAAAACACGTCTGATACAGCAAAATTGCTAATGACCCATACTACTTGAATTGTACATTTTTATACTACTTGAATACAAAAATGTATTCAAGTAGTATAAAAATGTACCTTTCTGATTGAAGTAACATTGAAATGGTATCATTTAACAGTTTATAACTTATAACAACAGTTTATAACTTAAAAAAATATTTAACAGTTTAGCCTAAAATAAACTTTTTTATGTTGTCACTAACAGGCTCAAAACTATTGGGTCCTTATACTTAGCGACCCTATTAATTATTGACTTTTATTGCTAATTATTGACTTTTTGCAATCTCATTCTTCTTACAAATAGAAGCATTGTGAATACAATAGATCTAATTAAAAGAACAATGATAAAAAACAATTTAACATCACGGGCCTTATCCTATTTTATAAACAATCTCGTCAATATTCCGAGTGATTTTCGTTCGAAAATAAATTAAAGTCAATCGAAATCACGCAAAATATAGACGCAAGTAGAATCAATTTTTTTTTTCAATCAAAATCATGCATCAGAGGCCTTATGGGCGGCTTGATAACATCCGACAGCAGGGTAAGTCGCTTGCCTTACAAACACCCCTCCACCAACACGCACTGAGCCCGCGTGGTGGAGTATGGCTTGAACTACCTCACAGTTGAGGTAAGGCCTTTGCCCAGCTGTGGGATGTTACAGGCTAACTTTACTTTTTTACAATACCATGCAGATTTTAGATTTATTTGCGACTGCATCGCAACTGTATTGCCGACTCAATGCCGCGGCTGTGTAATTCTGTACATACATGTCACGGTCGGCGGGACACAGTATACGCTACGAGCAGTAGGTTTACTAAATTACGTAATTACATAAAATAATAGCAACATAAGTCAGAAAGTAAGTAAGAAAGTAAAAATTTTCCCTTTTCAGCATTTGGCAATAAAGAGCCTTAACCTGTTAGCGGTCCGCACATGTAGCTTTTTATTACTTTTCATCTTTAATACGTCTGAATCATAAATCCAAAAAATTACAATCACAAGAATCTCACAACTGTATGTATACTGATGCATTAAATATCCTTTTAATATACGTCTATATCTTAAATAAATCATAAAAAATATTTATTTTTTTAGCTGCATCCACAAATTCTTCTAAAGCAATAAATACATGAACAATAATTGTGTCTCAGCATTGTCTCAGTTTTTATTTTACAATTTACAAAAACAATTTATTAAAGACAAGCGGTCCTCCACGACTACATCCGCGCGCTTTGAGTTTTCTCCTATTAATAAGCTATCAAACACAAAAAAGATGTTTCTAAACGGTTCGGCAGTTCCTGAAATAAGCGCGAGAATTGGTCGACTGATCTTTGGAATTTGAAAGTACAGTAACCGGTTACAGGCGCCCCGTATTTTACAAAATCGTCTGTTCGTATTGTTCTTGGTCGTGTTACTTTACTTTTTTTGAGGGGTTCAATCGAAAACTCTTCTTTGTACCCTTTTTTTGTTTTTTCCCCGAAACCAGTATAAGAAATTGTGTTATTATGCCGACGTCGCATAAATTAATAATAAATTTCAACCATTATCAAAAGGTGGTTATAACTTTTTTTTTATTATGATTTAAATTTTACTTCAGATTCAATGATGAATGATTCAGGTTTAATGATATGACAGTGTGGCCTAAGTCAGATGGATAATATCGAAAGGTTAATAATATCTAGGTACTTCTTATTGGAATATTGGTCGAAATCAGGTAACACAAGATAGCCAAAGGGCCATCCTGCGTAAGATTGGATTTGGTTATGCTAAAACATCCGTTTGACCCCGCAAATTGTTAACGTGCCTGGCGGCCATTTTATTGTCATATTCTTGTGTTTTTCCTATCTTGTTTTGTATGTAGCTTAACTCTATCCCATGACAATAATAAACCACAAAATTGAAAGTATAACTAAGAAGTATAGTAGGAGCGAGTGTTTTTGGGGTTATTCATTTCCTAAGGTTCCAACGCATTATTAACACGGCTTTCGGATAAAGAGTTTGATGGAACACCCTATGTATATGCATAGATGCATCTAAAGATAATGGCCACAACACGGATGATTGAATACTTAAGGGGCTACCAGGATTTTTAACGCGCACACTAGCGCCACTTTAGTAGAAAAATCATAACTCGATAAATAAAAGACCAATCAAAAATCTGGTAAACACGATTGTAGTACAGGTTCTATAGTTTATTTAGTACGTTTAAATTGTTTCTAAAGTAGTTATGCAGTTACAGTTAGAAAAATTGCCAAAAGTGGCCATATTAAGCAGTTTTTCTAACTTTTACTACAGTGAACTACTTTAGAAACAATTCAATTAAGGAGTTCCACCATCAGCTTAGCTACACAAGATGTTGACTATCAGACGAGACAAACGTCAACATTAAGATTCTAGTAAAGAAACACTATACGTGCCTTTAAAATTTGAGGGTTTCCCGAATCCCGAATTTGCAAAAATGGAACCAACTAAAAGATATACCATCTAGGTAGGCGAAAAAATTCGAATTGGTCGACAAATGAATGAGATATGAGGTAAAATAGATACAAAAAAAACATACAGTCGAATTGATAAACTCCTCCTTTTTTGAAGTTGGTTAAAAAGCTTATCAAATTACTCATTCGACGCTGGGGCTACCACAATGATATGACGTAAATTTAGAAAGATACCCTTATTTTATTTAGGTAAAAAACACAAATGGCAAACAAGTCAATGCTGTAGGTAATAATAATTGTTTATTAATTTATAACAGAATTTAAATAAATTAAAAACGATTTTCATTCAATTATTTTATGAAATTTTCACGACAATATTTTTCATTGCAATAGTACTGACTTTTGATTCAAATATACAGTATGATAGTATATTAGTGACCCTTCAGTCTCAGGAGAGTCACGTGGTAAAATATCATTTACATTAGCTTATTTATCATACAATTAGTTGCCTTGTCTCATGTTCCAATATTAAAAACATTTGTTTTAGAAAAGCAACGATGGTTTCATATGAACTGCCGATTCCAGACTGATTAATGATTGCAAAAAATAATATGGTTAATTCTTACTATGTTTTTTTTATCTCAGCTCATTTTTATATAATACGAATCAAGACCTTGAACTTCACACCTAAATAACATTGCGGTATCTTACGTAGTTGTTATGAGTTATTTACCAAATGGACACAAGAGACTGGACACATAATACCACTTATTATTTCGTCATCTGGACACGCCAAGATTTTTACGTATGTCCTAATAGGAAAACTTAATTTACCTTGCCCTATGTGCATTAAAATCTTGGCGTGTCCAGATGACGAAATAATATTTGACAATATTTTTAAGACTCCATTCCGTTTTTGGTAACCTGGACACACGTGCGTCTAGTTGATGAAAATCCCGTTGTTATTAGGTTTAGTTTTAAACACAAACGTATATTGAATAAATCACAATTTTCGGATATTTTTCGCGCAAATGAATTAAATTTTACTTCCCGACGTTTCGAACACTTTACTTAATGAATTACTCATTGAATAAGTATATTATCATTCAATGTGTAGTACTCGCATTTTCTGAAACAAGAATTTAAAGGTGTATTCTGAAGTGCTAATTGTGATAAGTATTATAACTAAATTTACCAATAGAGGTCACCACAAAGCCGCTTTCTGATGCTACTGTGTGATCTTATTTTATATAATTTGTTGAAATCATCGTAATAGTAATCAACATTGTAATAGATCAAAATAACTCCAATAAACAGTTGTCAGTGCCAATAAGTGTTTAAATCCAGATCAAATCACATGCAAATCTCAAATACATAACACACTGTGCGAAGATCTAATACACGAAACAAAAAGTTGATCATTTAGCGATATTGCTTGCTAATTAAAGCTGACGAGGAGTTAGCCTTCGCGCAGTAAACAACGGCATATGGCCGCACTGGCCATAACAAAGCAAGAAGCAGAATACTCACTACAGAAAGAAAAAAACGAAGTCAAATAGGCGTACTATGAAGGCAATTTTCTTTGAAGGCAGAATATCTATAAATATTTTTCTATGTTTAATATTACTCTCCTATTTTGCATACTACATAGGTAGTTTTTTTTTAGTTTTGAGTCGCGCTTGGGCCTACTGGGAGTAGTAACTCCAGAGCAACATTTTGCTATATTAGATACCCGCCCGTAATTTTATCAGTGTAGGCGGCTAACTGTTTATCACAGCAGCTATGCAGTTTGATAAAATATGTCACTAATGGTTTAACATTACTCATTCAGGTATGCACTAAAGATCTTGCTTGTTATGCCTACTCGCATGAGTTGAATAACTAACTGAAGTTTTTTAAAGACAATACCTGTATTCCAACTTGTCACTCCCTTTAAAAGGTGTTTTTTATACAATAAAAAACAGCTAGTTTCGCGCAGTTTTCGCGAAAAAGAACATGAACTGCATATTTAAAAAAAATGGAAGTTTAAGAAATAAATAAATAAGTATAAGACACCAATCACATAAATTGCTCTGATCCCAAAGTAAGTAGCTAATGCACTTGTGTTATAGAAATCAGACACAACGATGGTACCACAACACCCAGACCCGAGACAATATAGAAAATTATGATTTCTACGTTGACACCCGGGACCTCGGAACGGCGACGCTTTGAAACCCAGCGTGCTTAGCTACTACACCACGGAGGTCGTTAAAAACTTAAGTATGAAATATTCTTGGTCGCATTAACTCACCTATCAGTGGGAGAGTCCAAGAAATTCATCAACATACTAAGTGAAAGAAACTAATATATTCGCACCATTAACTATGCCATTAAGACTTGGCTTCCAGCCAAGCCCTTCGCTACCTAACCTTAACTTACTAATGATTTCAATGTTGCCTGACAGATTACTCGTTACTTAATTGTTACTGTTCGGACTGCTACTATTTCTTACCCAAGGTCAGTAGACGAACAAAAATAATGATGATTACTGCAGAATTTAACTTAGTTCCAATCAGTTACTATTTAAGACGAAACTTCGTTTAAATAATTCCGTGTTAACATAGATACCCTTTTTGGTATCGATGTCAAAAATAAAATTATTATTGATAACATCGATGCCAGGAAAGGGCAAAAAATCGGTGGCTGTTTGTCACATTTTAATGATATTAAAGCGATTTAAGATATTAAAGAGAAGTTTAATTGAAGAAATAAAAAATACCACGCGTACGAAGACACATTTTACAAAATTATATACAAAATTAAACAAAATGAACGTCCGAGTTTCTTGAAAATTTCTACTAATACACTATATCCCGACTCCACTGCAGAACATATCCTCAAAGGTTTCCACAACGCGACCGGTCGCAAGTGGTCTGCACTAGTAATGGAATTATTAGCATTAGCATATTAATTAGCATGCTATTTCATGATTAGCAATAATTCAATTAATTGAAGTTGCGAAATTTCGTGAATGCTAAAATTCACAGACATTGCGCGAAACGAAGCAGCGACGCGAAAAGCATCGTACAGCCGTCATATTACTTCCATAGATTCGCACGCACTGCTATTTAGCAAGCTTAGCAGGCAAGTTTGCTAATCCGCGTTCGGCTCCGGTCGGGCGATGATCGGCTTCCGACTTCCGCTGAACGTGACTCGAGCGAAATACGAACAAGTTAAAAGGAAGAAAGAGACTGTCTGCAATTTTTTTCCATGTCATAGTGTAATGCTTGCATGTAGAGTCGTATTTAACTTGCGTTAAGTGAACTGATTATTTAAATAAAATTGTTTGTCTTTGTCGTTTCACTAGAGTATAAATAATCAGTCAAATTAGATTAACATTAGTAAACATCAAGTCACAACATTAAGATTTTATTTACATGTTTTAAATAATCATTTTCATAGTTTGCAGAGCATTCACGATTTCTCTATTTAATTATTTGCTATTTTTCATATTTGATGAAATTTCATATTAGCATAGCAATAGCACTTAGCATGCTAAGCTGTGAAATTTAGCATGCTAATTAAATTAACGAAAAATAGCAATAATTGCCATTACTAGTCTGCACCCAGTCCCGTGTTTTAATTTACCCCGCCTATTATCTGTGAGTCATCATACTTGAAAACAATGTTAATGATAGTGCGCACTCGCGAGCGATGAATCAATGTTTATTTTGATGTACTACAAATCAAGCTGATTACTTATCGTTATATTTATCAGTGGCGCAGACAATGCAGTGTATTATCCTTGGAAGGACGTTTTGATCTAGTAACTAGATCAAATTTTCCATTCTCAAAAAAGAATGATGAATCCAATTCTTGAGGGTTCAAATACATAAAAGTTTTAACACTAATTCGAAATCACAAAAAGACAAGTTCTTCGACTAGCTTTGACTATTGCTATGCTGTATAGAACCATTTCTTTTGAGATGGGCTTGTAAAAAAGTTAAGCATAAAAAATACTTTTTAGGGACTTAGCGTCCTTTATGAGTACATTTTCTGTAGGTAGTATTATAGGGATAGAACACATGCACACTGCGTTTAAAATTAGGTCAATATTTTAGATAGATGGAATGACAGACTTAATTGCGTTATTAGTAAACATTCTGAACTTGAGTATGAATCTTTAACTGGAACCTGAAATATGAGTATTAAAAAACTGTTCAACATAAAGGTACTAGTATATACCTCTACCATTAAAATATCCACTTCTCATCTCAACTTCATATGCTAAGGAAACTGCTTAAACAAAATTAAAAAAGTTTCACCTTTGAAATTGTTTAAGGAAATTATTCTAGAGTGAGTGTAGGTACAGTAACAATGAGTATATAATAAAGAAAATTTATAAACTTTTAAGATGTGTTGCCTTCATGGTGAAAATATTCTTATTTTTAAAGCCTTTTTCTCGTCGTCCTATCGAACTCTTCTTAGAATAGCCTAAGTTATATCGGACTCCGTTGATTTAGATCAGGTTTCAATTCTTATAAAGAAATTCTGCACTATTTAATGTTATTCTTTTTGCCGAGTGTACGAAAAAAAGCAGTCTTAAGGCCTCTAACGCAAACAACAGTGCCGGCACAGTGCCGAAGTTGTATGCTACATAACAATATCATTTTCACTTACACTGATCGGCACGTGTCGGCACAGTGCCGGCACTGTTGTGTGCGTAAAGGCCTTTAAAGCTCATATTTGTGAAGGGCATATGGGAAGAATCATTTTGAGTTCACAGTTCACTGACTCGAATATGTAGAGCAAATGAACAATGAGGCTGGAGTATCTTCAAAGCATTTATGGTAAACTAGCACTGCCCCGCGGATTCGCTTGCGTGTATATCGGATTTCCCGTGCAATGTTTTTTTTTAATTAAAATATTTTCGATGGCAGTGTACACTTCTACATGGTTTCACGTAGGGTTAAGAACGTTATGTAATACTACATGCTAATGCTTCAACTCCGATCCGTATTAGCGTAGTTATTAGCATCATCATCAGCATCATCATTATCAGCCGAAAGACGTCCACTGCTGAACATAGGCCTCCCCCACGGCTTTCCACAGCGACCGATCACTAGCGGTCCAGTTGATCCTGCGATCTTTATTAGGTAGGATGAACATTTTGTTGGTGGACGTCCCACGCTGCGACTTTGGTCGAAGGGTGATTATCATGAAAACAGAAAATTAGATAAGATAACTAACTATTCCTATATATTGCACACCACATGGATCAGTAACAGATTTGTAGAAAGAAGTTGTACAATTCAAGGTTTTGCCTACTTTATAAACCACGACCGTGCTCGGAATGTGAAAACTATGACAGCTAACCCACTAGACCGTTCCGTCACCGACCAACACCGTCGCGGCCATGCACGGAGCGTGCGTATAAGCACTGGCAACATACGTTCTCACTCGCTCTCGCACCATATAACGGTGAGACAGAACGCTGTCAATCCGTTCAGTTCAGGTTTTATCACTATAAACGCCATACTCATATAACATGCATACACACTATTATTAAGGATAGAGGGGAATTGACCGGAAAAAATCCCGAGACAAGCAAGGAAACTGGTTTTGCAGGTTTCGACCATATCGAAAATAAGCTTGTAGCGAATGCTAATAAAGACGCTTTATTTAGTGATTTTCATTTTATTGTTGAGTTCTTGTGTGGAGAAAGACAATATGAGTGATCACCAACTTTGATAGTAATTAATAGTTAAAAAAAGGATGATTTACTGACTGGTTAACATATGAAATGGTGTCTCTCTCAGCAACTTAGTATCAATTTTCATTTATATATTTTGACTACAATTAGAGATTTTTACACAATATTTTTGCTTATTTTTCATCCCATAATTTGTTTCATAATACTTGTAAAACAAATTTGAAGAGTTTTAATTAAATTTAAAACAAAATGATAGCATTAGTAGGTAGGATTTCTGAGTCAATTTATTTTAACCATGACATATATTCTAATTATTAGGTTTGTACTCAGAAGAAAAATAAAACGCATATAGACTGAATCAACACTAACATAAAAATACATTGACCCAATAACTACAATTTAACCGCAAAACTGCCTTGTCTGAACTTGCCGGCCTTAAAATAAAGGTGGATACAGTCAGCAACAAACATCACATCTGTTTGTTTTTGCCGTATAATTTACCAGAGTTTTAATTTAAACACTGGTTGCTTGAAAATAGAACATCTTGAATGTCTGTATACTGATACACTTAGGCTTAGATACTGATGGTCAATACTTATAGCTTCTTCAAATGCCAAAAAAAGATAGATAGATAGATAGATAGATAACTCTTTATTGCACATTACATAAATTGATTTACAAATTCGTTTTAGGGAAATGTACAATTTAGGCGGTCTTATCGCTATAAGCGATCTCTTCCAGACAACCTTTGGGTAAAGAAATTATGAGTTTTATAGGAAGGGGTATTTTGTGCATAAAAAGAAAAGAAAATGAAAATGAAGAGCTGAAAAAGTGGAATAGAAATATATCTGTATAATAAAAATAATTATATAAAAATATGAACAGATAAATAAATAATATACATATTTATAAAATATATATATAACACATTTATATATATATACCATCACAGTAATAATCATACATAATAATATATACACAAACCAATATGAAATGAAAGGAAATAAACTGAGACATAAGAGTAGATAGAATTATTTTGAAGAGAGTAGATGTTCTTTAAGCAGTTTTTTGAAAATAGCGATAGATTTTGATTGCTTGATAGCCAAGGGTAAGGAGTTCCACAAGCGTACTGATTGGACAGTAAAAGAGTTTGAATAATAGCTCGTTGTGTGACAAGGGGATTCAAGGTGGAGTTTCCTCGATGACCGCATGTCAAGACCGCGCAACGGCTGCAAGAAGTGGAAGCGTTCCTTGAGATAAGGTGGGAATTTTGGATTGAAAAGTATGGAATACAATAAACATAGAATATTCTCTGTTTGGGTTTTTTTTTTCACTCCAGAAATCGAATAAAAATAACGGCGTAACAAACTTCTATTTAAGTAAGCTTAAAAATATATTTTAAAGCAAAAAGTTGTTTATATAACTTCTTACCGTTCTTTGTGATGATCATTGAGCGACTTGTGCATTGTTCACACTATTCCTAAAATTGAAAAAAGTAAAGGTTTTTTGTGAAACTAACTTTGTAATCACGATCACCAGCCGACCGCGTCTGGTTAACGTTGGGTCGTTGACATCAATCAGCTGTCTGTTGCAAATTGCCACCAATAAATTTAACTACATATAATATTTTTTTGCTACTGTCTTAATAATTTATATTGAGGTTTACTTGAACTTAACGTGATTACGAAAGACTTGATGTTCAAGACAAGCTTAAATATTACCGTGGTTACGTTCGCGTTATTGAAAGTTCCAACCTGTTTCAATTCACTGTTTTTGAAGTCATTTTACTCAAATCAAGTGAAGATACGTACAATAAGCAGTACTACAGGATGTGACCACGTGTAGGGTGCTTGAATAATAAATACATAGTATAGATCTTTAGGTTCTTTTGCTATTGATTTATTCCAACAGAATAGCACATGATAGAGCACAAAGTGAGAGGGAGAACCAATAGACGATATATTCCGGCATGCAGCTCATTTTATACAAATCAAAACTGAGCATCTGTAGAAAACAGTGGAGACGACATACGTTTCTATATCTGAACATTTACTAAAATATTTATTCATTCATTTGTAGGGATAAATATTTTGCTAATTAAATATGTAAATTCATTAGTTATTTAGTCATTTATCGTAATGAATTAAGCTAGCCTTTTTTATTATTTTTTTTACAATGTTGAAAATAAATCTAACCTCCACCATCCAATCAGAGTCCACTTCCTTTCGGGCGCCAAAATGAACATTTGTTATCATTATCAGCCAAAGGACGTCCACTGTCAGCAGTAGGCCTCCCCCACGCCTTTCCACAGCGACCAATCACTAGCGGTCTGCATCCAGTTTGATCCTGCGATCTTTATAAGGTCGTCTGTCCATCTTGTTGGTGGACGTCCTACGCTGCGTCTTTGGTCATACGGCAGACGTAAACACCTAATAAGTGTCCCAATAATCTTTTAATACTGAATTTACAATTAATAAAATATAATTATAATACTTAAATCATCTTAAGATTAAACCAAGTTATTCTTATATCATAGCCGAATTACATTCAACATGGTGGACACTTCCGGCATTTCCACAAACTTTAATCATTATGTCAATTCGTATTGAACATATGACGAAGAGAATGTGTAATTTAGTGATTACGATGGGGTTACTTATGTCTCACACAGTGAGTATGTGGTTTAGTGGTAATGCATACTATTACAGAACTAAGTAAAATGTGGGACAGACAAGGATCGGGAATCATCGTGTAACAAGCATCATTGATTAAAATGTTTGCTCTTATTACAAGCCACACGCTGTTTACATAGGTTTTTAGACATTAATGTGATTATTATTATTAAATATTAATATGATTTGTAAATTGCATGTTTTATAGTGATTTCAGATGAAGAAGCATTTAATCACTCATTACTTGCATGAAAGTGTGGGAAAAATTACCTCTATACGTCACGATGCAATAAGTAGCAGTGATGTCTGCCAAATCGTCGTCAATAAAATTGCATCATTTGCATACCTACGCGTGGCTATTAGATAGTGAAATGAAAAACACTCTATTTTCGAAGTCTAATACCACCTAACAATGTGTAATCTGTACCGTTACCATGAGTTTACTCGATAGCGACGACAGTTTTACTCGCTAGCGACGACGTTAAAAAGTCTACAGAAAATTGCACAGCGCCTCTAGCGGTCACTGACAGAACTAAAATTTTCCATACAAAAAGTTACGTCGTCGCTAGCTGTGTACTGTGAAAATAATAAACCGCCTTCAAAAACTGACTGAAAAGCTTAAAATAACGCATTTGCCCTCTACTTAGGAGAAACAAATTCATTTGGAGTCAGTGCATGATGTGATGAGTGTAGACTGTTGGTGTACGTAAATTTAACACTTATAGCTTTTAGTCAGTTTTCTGAAGGCAGTTTACTTATTAACACAGACATTGTTAGGTGGTATTGGACTTCGAAGATAGAGTTTTTTGTGCGGTTTCATTTTTTAAATTACTTTTTATATCATGATTTTTAGTCATTTACCCATATCTTAAGTCTGTTACTCTAACTTATCCGAAACTTACTCTGTACTCTAAGTTGAAATATACCCAATCAAACTAAAGAATCATCTCGCTACGACTTTTTGTTTTCAAAAATCCGTGGACAAAAATACACTTACAATTTTTCTCACACGTGTTTGGAAACCTTTATAGGTCAACATGCTTAAATATTATCAAATTCACATACATACACATTGAAAGAATTAAAGAAAGAAAAATAAAGAATGAAAGAGGTAATCCTCTTTTTTTGAAGTCGGGAATAAAACTATATACTTACCTGAAAAAGTTGCTACAAATAGAACATAAAAAATATTACGTCCGCCAGTGGTGATCATCGCTCGCTGCGTAAATAAATGTAAATAATGACTTAGCACGAATAGTAAATTAAAAAAGTAATCATATAGCATATTGGTGTAAGGCAAGGTATTTTTTTTAAATCGCTCGCCACCGGTCGCTATGGAAAACCATGGGGGCTACCGATTAACAGCCTAGACATTATAAGAATCAAGTATAATTGATGATAATTATGTATAATGATACTTATGCATATTAATAAGCATCATACATTTTCCTCCAGATCCAAGATTTATGCTCGATCAAGCTTGATCCGAACATGCCAATTTGTCTTATTTCTATCAAGGGCGTATTTATCTAACAGCTTCAATGATCAGTCGTCCAATGGACTAGAATAGACGCCCGATATATGCATTGTGGTTGCGTTGTAGTAAACACAGTAATATGACATAACACAAACCTAGTAAGCAGTAAAAGGACCGCATAGATCGACCGGCCTGAACGAGTAACTAAATTTCGTACGGTCGGTTAGCACGCAATTGATGCGTAACAGAGCGATAGTTTTGCACAAGCATGATGCCAAACAACATTTATATGCAACGCATACAAAGTTGCAGCGTGACTTTAGGATTTATTTATACAATAAACTGTTGTGATTTGTTTCTCACGTGTATTGTTAACCTGTATTCTAGGTGGCTAAAATGACAGTGATTGTTTTGATATAATTACGGATCTTTCTCAAGCAAGCGTATGTTACTGGAAACAAGGTAAGTTTAATCATTGTTTGCTTAAATAGGTAACATTCAGGCAAACAATAATTAAACTCGTCTTGATTAATACTCACTGTTCTTATTACTGTTTCAACAGAACTAATTTCAAGAGTGATTGATACCATCGCGATTCTAGAGTAGGTACCTATTAATAAATAATATAACTAATCAGTCATTTACAAAAACATGCAAATGAAAGAAGAGACACAGAGCAGATGTTAGCAATATGTTTCTATGCATCACACCCATACGATTTGTTAATATCGAGATAACTTTTTGCATTCCGTTTTTAGGGTTCGTCCGTCCGTCCGACCGTCCGTCCGTCTGTCTGTCTGTCATACAGTCTACCTTGCAACAGTTTTGAGCCCCGATTCACGTTAGTCGTACTTTTTAGGGTTCCGTAGCCGAATGGCAAAAAAAGGACCTCTTATAGTTTCGTCAAGTCTGTCTGTCTGTCCGTCCGTCCGTCCGTATGTCACAGCCATTTTATTCTGTAACTATAAGCATCACACTGTTGAAATTTAGTAGAAAGATGTATCCTGTTTACCGCTTTACGATTCTTATACAAAAAATAAAAAATAATGATATTTAAGGGGGGCTCTCATACATGAAACTAAAACCGAATTTTTTTTTTTTAGTCAAACCTATGCGTGTGGGGTGTCTATAGATAGGTCTTTTAAAATGACATGGAGGTTCCTAAAATCATTTTCTTTTAAAGTCTAACGTTTCACAGCTAGACGCTTCCAAAGTGGTAAAATGGGCGTCCCCTCCATCTAATGTAAAAATTTGAAAAAAATATGTAATGTCGACTTTAACAAATACTTTCAACGAAAATTGGTTCAGACGGGATCGACCTAGTGGTTTTTGAGATATAGGACATTTTCAACAACCGCAAACATATCTTTGTTCTTCATACAAACATTATGAAAAACAAAATTATATTTGCTGTCATCAAAATATTGTGGTATTGAAGCTAAGTAGAAGTAAGTAGATCCCTAATTCAGTTAAAGTTGGCACGGAACCCTCAGTGGGCGAGTCCGACTCGCACTTAGACGGTTTTTTATAACTAATATCACGTGTCTTACCTACTGTCCAAATTTGTATAAGTGTGGTGACAAAATTTTTGTAGCGTAAAACAAGGGCTTATGTTTCATTCGAATAAATTAATCATCCTCATTAGTAAGTAGTAGTAACCCAATAAATGAGACTTAATATTTTTAAAGTTTGTCCTACCACTATACATAATGTTGTTTTGGTAAGTGACATCCAACCCAGGGATCATAATATGAGTTATACTTATATAAAAAATATCATTAAATTATATGCAAGTTTAATAAAAGAAAACCTCTTCAGAACATTCTAAAAAGTGGCAAAACGAATGGGGAAACTCGCACCCTCGCGCGTAGCTAGGGCGTATCTACAAAATAATACACCGTATCTAATAAGCTATGAAGAGGGTTTTGACGCGATCGCTGTATCGCATTAATAAATTGATTTAGTAGGTTTTTTCCATTAAAAAAAATGCGTCAGTATCGTTTATACAGCCACCCCTAAATGACCTACCACACATACATTTACACAAGTCGACTTACACCGAAGCACCAATGACTACCTTTTTTACTCTTCCTAGAATTCCCTCGGGCAAGTGGATAAAGCAGGAACCGATGCTCCTAGTTTTAATAAAGCGAAGAGGCCCTCAATAGAATAGCGCCTTCTTTATCTCTGGTTAGGTTAGGATCTATCATTTTCCTTTTCATTTGATTGAAATAATAAGGTCCGATTTTCCTGCAGAGCCACAGTGAAATGTAATCGGTAGAGTCAGATGAAAAAAAAAGATGTTATAGTATTTTGCCAAAAAGCCTGCCTATATACTAAGCGATGTTCTATTTTCTATATAATATTTGATTAATGACTTAAAACTAAAATAGTGAACCAACTTATTGTACCGACAACAGCACGTCAAGGTAAATACTGCGGTATCTTATGCAGTTGAAATAAGGGCTAGTTTGCAACAAAAGTGGGTAACCTGATATGCTGGCCACTGTACCTAACATTTCAAACGGCGTGTTGACTTAACCTACACCTACTATGTGTGTCTACGTTGCGGATCTACTTTATATTTCATTTTACTTTCTCTCCTCAGGTGTGTCCTACAATTCCATAGACCGTCATACCAACGCTACGATTTCTGTATGATGGATTTCGTCAGCACTCAATTCTTCTGCTTATAAATATACCACTATTTTTCTTTGTCGACAGATTTTCTTATGTATTATTTGAAAGTAGCTTACGGAAATTGTACCTTGCCCAAAGTGGCACAAAAAAGCTTATCGTTTACAGTGAAAAAAGGACCTTGGCAAAATAAACATGCTTATTATCGGCGTACTGCGCTTTTTCTTCAAAAATAACTGAAAATCGTGAACGTCAAAATATAGATAAATCTGACCTTTCTTTTGACCCTCTTACATAAACCTACATGATAAGACATAGGTTTGAAACTGAATCATTAACTATTATCGTACGGTGATCAAATAATTAACTATCTTTCTCTTGATAAGTCAGACTAATCTATTACAACGCGGGTGATGAATGCCGAGACAATATACAAGTGTGGCCTGTAATAGCAGCCAAAAATTTAATAAAGGCCCCTTAAGTAACCAGTAACAAAATCTTAATGGTTTCAATTTATTATAATAAAAAAACACTAACAAAATTAATAAAACTAACGTGTCCAGTCTTAGAACGGACGTCAGTTACTGCATTGAAAACGAGTAAGCGATTTTGCTATGATACATTGTTTAAGGAAATTTACTTTGGATTACTATATCTCTGAGTTAAAGTATTTTGGGGCACTATGACCATATCTAGATAACTACTTTTAATCTGTAGAATCATAGACATTATTTTTTTTACTCCAATTACTGGCCACACCCTGTATGTAGAGTTACGGCAACAGTAGTAGACAGAGAGCTTTTACTTTTAGACGATTTCAGAAGAAAATGACTTTTTATTTTAACGTTGGTCATATATAATACCTATTGAGCTTGAATTACACCATTATAACAACCGTTACATAGATAATTATAAGGTAAAATTAATAAAGTGCAACCAAGTCTTAAATCTTAGCAGGAACAATGTGCTCTATGAATATGTATTTTTTGAGTTGAACCAACAGAACAGTATGTAAAGAATATATTATAATGACACGAATTCAAATAATTCATCACCACGTGTGCATTTAGAACTAACTATTTAAGACTGACGAGATTATATTACGATTCGACCAGAGTCATTTTAGTTAGACTAAATGTAGAACCATTACACGTTAGTAGGTCAATCGCAGTTATGAAACGCAAAACGAACCCCATGACGTGAAATACTATTTTCAAAACACAAAATAGTACATTATGATACAAGTGTGTTAAGTTGACCATTATATACAAGGCGATATTGTGTGCGCACGAGCGAAAGCGAGTGCGCCATAAGAAGCCGCGTATATAATAGGTCACGGCACACGTGTTTCATACGACGTTTTTCAACACACTTGCCATTAATCAAAACTTCATCACACCACAGCCGACAATTGCCGAAAAATGCACTTACTAATCTGTGGAAAAATGGCGCGTTGCTTTTTTTCTTGCCGCGAAACAGATGCGCGCGCAAGGCTAAGGCGCGAACTAGATCGGCCAACAGCCAATATTAAAAATGTAACAATTCGTGTTTAAAACACAAATTACAGAAAATTTTAAATGAATTTGAGTTATTTTTAGTAATAAAGCTGTATTTACCATTTCCTGAAATAAATATATACATACTGTAATTTTTCGAATATATGTACATTTTGTTCCTAAAATAAAAGTTATAACCCGACTAAATTATATCGCTTCATCTTCGTACTTACTACTTGGTACTAGGGTACAAATGTAAATTGGTTGGGTTAATAAACAAAAGGCACTAGTGCAATAATGTACAGAAAAAGCACGCGTGTTTAATATCTATGATTATGTGCCAAAAATCGGTGGAATAAAAACGTCATTTTGAGCAAGTGTGTTGAAAAGGTTTTTTTTAGTAACCATGTTTTATTCTCAATGCCATGTGGATAAAGAAATAAAAAAAACATGACGTCCACGGAAAAACATATCGTACTCCTATAGACTCAAAAACATCTTGGGGCATGCATCTTTCCTCTAAAATGACGGTCACACACATCATAAACTAATTATACCTTGACTTTGACAGTGTAACCACATAAATACAGTATAATGGACGTTGGCGCGTTTATGAGTTGGTGAATAAACAATTAAGCATGCTTTTTTGTCCCATACGAGTAGGTAAATATCCTTTAAATAAATAAATATCCTTTGGACATTCCCACACATCGCCATCTAGCCCCAAAGTAAGCTACTCAAAGCTTGTGTTATGGGTGCCAGACAACGGATATAATACTTAAATACTTTTTGTTTGTAAATACATACATGATATACATAGAAAACACCCAGACCAATACAAACAGACATGTTCATGCACACAAATGTTTGTATTGTGCGGGGATCGAACCCGCACCCGCTGCGTAGTAGGCGATTACTCGACCACTACACCAGACGGGTCGTCAAAGGTATTTAGTCAGTGCAAAAATATTTGCTTTCTGACGTTATTTACTTGTTTTTGTCTAAGTTTAGCGTCGTAAAGGCAAATGTTTTGCACGTTTTGTTTTTGAGATCATTCAGTAAGAAGAATCGGTCTTGAGTTTTCTGTAAAAACACCTGTTTTGTTTCTTTTTCGTACTGAAAAACTCATCTTGATCTTATGATTCCACCAAAAAAAGTTACGTAGATTTTGATAAAACTTTTTGAAATTTTATCAAAATCTACGTACTATAAGCCACTTATAATGGATATACAACTTATTAGCTGTGCAGTCGAAACTGGTCACCAAAATCAGATAAGTTTATATTATCAAATTGAAAGGAAGGTCAATGCCAACTAACAAAAGGGTTGTCAAATAACTGGTTTCTCATAATCTTAAATATTTCTTGTGTAATATTATCTTGCAAATACTTTGACATTACAGTCTTCCGTGAGCTTGAGACGGAAAGTTTTTTATGAAAATAACTTTAATTGATTAATTTAATTTAAGTACTGTTTTCCATGGTTAAATACTGCACAAATATTTTTTATGTATCAATATCTCTTTTCCCATTTTGTTGCTTGATATTAATGACATTTGCATATTGCATTTAAAGTAAATGTTGATTATTATCTACATTTATGTAAATCAGCACTACATGTTTCAAGAACTAACAAAGTATTTTTTTTAACAGTCAACCTACTGTGTAAATGTTTAGGCTTCCTGTATGATTCTAAAAATTTTAACGCTTTTAGAATATAATGTGAATATCCATTACCCCGATATTAATTTTTCACAGCTATAGTGTAAACGCGTACTTATTTTTTTGTAAGGTAACTTTAATTCATAATAATAAAACTTGACCTGGGTTGCAGCCAGGGGAACACCTAGTATCTCATCAAAACTATGTTGTTGTGAATGATTTTTTTTCATAAATCACAAAAATAGATCCATATGGATAATGATGCACGTGTCAATCAATTGATGCTAATTTTCTGGAGTACCCATACTTAGTCACTCTATTCACATCTCAAATCACTACTTGCAACGCGAATGCATTGTTGAATCCCTAGGTTTAAGTAACGGGATAATCACACCTCTACTGTTGTTAATAAATGCAGGTAATGACAAATTTACTTCAACGCTCTTCTAATAAGTAGATGATAAGTCAGTGTATGACCGTCTCACTTCATTTTTTTAAAGTTGCTTTAAAGCAAGAGTTTTAGATAAACGTATTAAAATGCTAAATGTAATCGTAATCATCCGCATATTCCAACCTTTCAATGAATGATATCATATTACTCCACCGCCTTAAACCACACTGCCTAGGTATCTCACAAGATCCACAGAAATGGAGCAATCTCTATCTCATAAATATGGAGTTCCATTAGTCCAGGGACGTTCACTTTCCTAAATTATTGCATTAAAGGAAATATACAGTAAATAAATAATAACAGAGAACGACCATCAACTTTTAAATGAAATTCTCTCTGTACCGCACAAAGTATTGTAATTATAATCCAATTAAAAACTGTTTTAAGTATACTCAGGGAATTGAGCTTACATTTTTGCAGTGCGGTGACGGTAAATTAGTAGATGAACAGAACACTACAACCACGCACAGTCACAAACACTTCAATTTGAATACGACACTCGACATCGTAATTTTGTCACTCGCGGGTACGACCGACACAGACCACACATGCTAACGCGACGGCAAACGCCGGGGTACTGAGAGTGAAGTAGCTACGAACGCGCTACGAGCTACGAAGGGCCGAGCGAAGGCTTTTCGTAGACGGCATATCGCAAAAATTATAGCCGTTTTCAGATTTTGGGCCGCTGAACCAATGCCTTTTCTTGGTACCTAAGCATGAATGTTTCTTTTACAGTCTTTTTTTTAATCAAGCCCGTATCCCTCCGACGTTCACAAGTTCATTAGAAAGGGTATATAGTATTGTAGAGTTCGCGGGATAAAGCTGGATTCAGTATACAAGTATACTCTCTTATTTTTTTATTGTTTGTCATTATTATATTGACATAATTTATGATGGATGCCTGACTCTGATAAAATAATTTTGACAAATGCTGATAATAATATCGTATGCCGTTCATGGTGCATCATAATTATACAATATTATGATATACAGTGTAAGTCTTCATGAAGTGCACAGATTAAAATATGGCATTCTATGATCAATTTTATCGATGGAAAACATTTTTTTTTAAATCTAAACAAATACAAAATAATGATTAAAAAAAGAAATTTTTGTTTAAAAATATATTTAATATCTCTACTGTGTGCAGTTTGTTCATGGATTAATTAATAAAATTTTATGAGGCTGTCTGATCATCTCCGATAATAATTAAGTTATTTTTTTTTGTTATAAATTAATAAGTACACGAAGGTCACAGTACGCAACAAATACTTTAAAAAATCCATTATAAATTATGATGTTTTTTTTAGATTTTTTAATATGTTTTCCGTCATTAAATTAATACACACACACAATGAATTAAAATTAAAAATTCTTTCTCCCATTTAAAACGAAACTTCTGCTCATGCAAAGTTTAGTCATTCCTATCATCGACTATGCAGATTCGTGCTGTACTAACCTCACTGATACCTTCATTGATAAACTTGAACGTCTCCTAAATAGTTGTATTAGATTCATCTTCGGCCTCCGTAGATACGACTATGTCTCCAGTTACAGAGCACAACTGAATTGGCTTACCATCCGTCAACGTAGAGACTCTCGAGTTCTTTGCATTCTACACACTATTCTGTATAACCCCTCTGCCCCTCCTTACCTTCGAAATATGTTCCCATTTTTAAGTCTAACTCATGATCGTTCTCTCCGTTCCTCTGACAACCTTAGGCTAGGTACGCAAGCTCACCGCTCCTCGTACGTTTCTAAGTCATTTACAGTGACAGCTACATGACTCTGGAACTCTCTTCCCCTAGATATAAAGAAGACTGGTTCGAGGTTATCCTTCAAGAATGAAGTTCGCACATTTCTGAAAGAGTGAAGAATTGCATAGTAATATTATTATTATATGTATGTATTATTGCTTTATTTATGCTTAAGTACATATAATTATATATGTTTATAGTTAATGTTAATATTTTAAAGTAGGTTTATCTATTTAAATAATATATTATAATAAGTATATTTATTATTATAGGATAATAGGATTATTGTTACTATGTTTCTTCATTCTTAAGAAGCTTTTCATTGCACCCGTTGACATCTTTCTGCATGACCTAACTAAAGGTTTGACTGGCAGAGAATGCTTTTAGCATTAAGTCCATCTTTGTACACTAAATTTGTGCAATAAAGTCTTTAAATGAATAAAATAAATAATACTAAGCATAAAATGGCATATTTTAATAAGTTCACTTAATGAAGACACACACTGTATAGTCAACTTTATAATAACTAATATGACGAAGATATCAATTTGAATTACATAGGTCATCTTGGTAAGAAAGATGTAAGTATGGCAGTGGGATCCTACGGTTAGATTTTTATTCAGCTATTTAATTTTCGGAACTTTTATTTCTTAGGTTTATCACCCGTTCATGGAACACAATTGCTAATACAAACATTGAACATTTTGAAAAGCTTTATAATTTTAACAAAACCTCCTACCTAATTTATGTATTTTCATCAAGGACTACGTGGAAAACGCCTGCTGAATCAATATGCAAGTAGAGAAAATAAATTAATCATAACAATCCGTTTTACCTCTCATATTTCGATATGAACATAACATCTAACAGGCTTTTCATAAGCATCTGCTCGTTTTTCAGTTTAATTAAACCATATCTGCTTATCCTACTATTAATGAAGGCCTTAACAAAAATTGGAGCGCGTCGAAGCCTATAGCGGACAAAAGGAAATGTATTCTCACACGATTTCTGTTCTCGCTCTTTTATTGTTATTTCGATCGCGATTAGATCTCCCTTTGTTCAGTTCTTTTTTTAAACGTCTGTCGATTTTTATCGGTGGGCCTTGATAAATGCATTAATCTGGGGGTGGGTTTTAAATGATTTGTCGATCGATCACCTTAAGATCGCTTAATCATGCTAAATCTCACGTAAGTTAGCTTTGAGCTGGGGAGCTAAAAATCACAATATCCTGTCATCTTCTGTAAGGGTTACATATTACATAAGTTAGTCAAATATCAAATATTATAGCGTACCTATGTTTTAGAGTTTAGGGGTCACTAGATAGCAATATTGTATTCATCTTCCCTGATCGAAAATTGAACTTTCGTGGGTGGAAAATTGCTTTTTCATCTCTAGGGTGAAAAGTAATTTAGTTTTAATTGCTACGATAGAAATGGAGTAAAAGATAATTGAGCCACATCATATTGATATAAAATTTCCATATGTTTTTGCTTAGCTAAACAATAAAATTTTGATTTAAAAATAAGTAATTGTTCTATTTTTAACAATTACAAAATCAACAATTTAAATATTCGGGTACCCACCATTTTTAGTTTTGTCGATTATTGCACAGATTAGTTAGCAGGCGGAGGCAACACGCCGGGATGGTTGTGTTCATTATTAAGTCTTCTAACTCACTCCCACTTTAAGCTGTCACTCATTACTCATAGCGCTATCGTGAGACAAAATTGAATCTGCAATTTGACATAACCTGTGGTAGTTTGTGTTCTTCCACTATTATGAATGTCTGTAAGAAAAACAAGGATTTAAATTATTTGTTATCGTACGGGTTTCATGAACTCTGTTTTCTTCAGTGCCGTTACTAATCCGACTAATCGTGTTTTATATGTATAACAATAGTTAATAAACTGTTAGTGTTACATCTTAACTTACTTTATCATAACATAAATAAATAAATAATAAATATTGGATACCAATCACATACATTGCTTTGATTCCAAAGTAAGTAGCTAATGCACTTGTGTTATGGAAATCATACACAACGGTGGTATCACAACACCCAGACCCGAGACAATATAGAAGATTTCAATATTGACCCGACCGGGAATCGAACCCGGGACCTCGGAGCGGCAACGCCTTGATGAAACCAACGTGCTTAGCCACTACACCATGGAGGTCGTCATCTACAAGAAGTTTTTTTCCTCACTGTCGAAATGAATGTTTGAATGATGAAAAGTATGTTTAACTCGAGTGAAAGCATTAATTTCACTCTCGAACTATTAGCGGAAATGGGTCGCTTCCTTTCCATGTATAACAATCCACTATTTCTTCTTTGCCTTTTTATGTAGATTGCACTGAGTCCGCGAGGTGGTGTATGGCTCGTTGTACTTCAGGTGAGGTTTCAGTAGTGGGTTGTTTATAGAATAATACTAAAAAATTTAGTTACGCGTTGAATCTTCTTCTAAGGCCTGACTTTTCCAATGTCAGATAAGGAATATTCGTCGAATAAAATACAATACGCCTAATTCGATAACATCACCTATTTGACAGCAATCATTTATGTAAATGTCATTTTAAAATCGGTCGTTTTATACTTCATCATTTTATTTGACGTTTTTTTTCTTAATCTTATTCTTATCTGACGTTGGCAAAATCTTTCGACAATAGAACTTTTTTCGTGTGGTAATTCGATTTCAAGTTAAACCGTTACCTAAAAAATCAAGTAAAATATCTACACGTAAAAAAACTATCGCACGAACAAAATCTAAATACATAGAAATCGTGACTCGTGTCCTGAGAAATCAAAATCAAATTTTTTCTTTGACAAAGAAAAATCGATCAGTGAACTTTTTTCGTATACGAATTGAACGAGAATTGGGCAATTGCCAATGGCCCCCCTATTTGCAGCGGCTGCGATTCGTCGCTTGGTGTTGCTAACCCTTCTGAGATCGATCATTTTCCTTAAGTTTCCTAAAGATTGAGCCATTTTTGAAAAAGGCCGTCCATGATGAAGACATTGTTAAATGTAAAATATTTTATCAAAGTAAAACAAGCGTCGTCTTCCTTTACGTAAGCCTCGTTCAAGAATATCAAAAGGTGTGTAAACTGGAAACACCAATGATAACCGCCCACATCGCATTAGAGCGCTCGTTGAGCCTGCTTCATTCCACACGAAGACTCTGTTTATAAATAGGAAACTGAGCCGGTAAATGACTGAGATCACGCGCATACGCAATTATTGGTGTCATATTGAAAAAAAGAACACACTTTACACGGATAGTGTAAAGGATTTTTCGTAAGAAAACTGATTTACAGCCCCCTACGACTTCGTCTGCGCGTTTTGAGTTTACCCCTACCCCAGGGTAAATCATAGTAATAGTGCCTGAGATTAGCGCGGTTAAACAAGTTCAGTTTTATAGTATTAATTTCAATATAAACAGCTATTTCCTCTGTTACGTGTTAAAAAATAAAATGCATTTTGTTTGACTTCATAGATATATTTAAAAATCATACCGTGCTTATAAAGTCTATTTGTAAATTTCACTGGCGAAATCAAAATGCATAGGAATCGTGACCCTGCAATCAAAAAACGATTTTTCTTTGACAAATAAAATACGATCGGTGAACTTTTTTCGTATACGAACTGCATAATCTAACCCCAGGGGGCCAATTCTCGTAAAGTAGTACTTTTTCCGTGTGGTAATTCGTATACGAAGTTCACAATTCTATTGTAAAAGTTCGAGTGATACAAAAAACGCTATTCTCATGCACCGATATAACATTTCACGTTCGAATTTCATTACAACGTTCCATTGCAGAAAGCGTACGGGCGTTTTTAAAAACGCCGAAATAAAGTATATTTAAGTCCATCTAAAAAAAATATTTTTGGTGAAATTAGACCATAAATCTATTTGTTTGTTTAATTTGATGTACATATTCACAAAACTATACATATTGTCAAAAAATATAATAACGGTAGATCAATTTCATTATTCATGCATAGCATGAAATGAAACACAGCGACGCGCCATATTACCTTACTCTATGGCCCTAAGTGACAATGTGTGTGTGTGTGTGTGTGTGTGTGTGTGTGTGTGTGTGTGTGTGTGTCGAAATTGTTGCAAATATCGATTTTTCAGTGACTGTTATGAAAAATTATTTGTTTTCTTAACTTTTGCCTAAAATAAGAATAAGTAAGAATTACGATGCTAAATACAAACAAAAACTAGATATTTTCTAAGGTTAGTATGACGCTGCTTGTTTAATAATATGCTTTTTTTATTTACTTTATTACAAGAAAGAGGAATACAATATAATAATATAATTCTTTAGTAGTAATAGTTTCTGATAAATAACATAACAGATATTAGTGCACCTTTTAATGTGGAGCCTGGATAAAGTTTTTAATATTCTTTGTAGATAAGTAGTGTTCTTACAAAACAAACTATTTTTATTTACAGATAGTGTGTATTATGTGGTAGCAGAGAGAAAATTTAATTGCAAATCTGATGCGATAAAAGACTGGTTAAAATACATGTAAATATTTTAATACCTTAATTCTCTGGTATCTAGGTAAGTACCTAATTAACTAGACACATAATGATAGTTTTATCGTCATAATTTATAAATCAAAGCATCAGATTTTCTATTTATACCCTAAGTCTATGCGTGTTATAGTATTGCCTATAGTAATCTTATTATAAACAAATAGTACATTAGCAATCTGTCTGTTCCATGAGTGCTTGAATGTGTTCAAACAAAGTTTATGGATTCCACCTACAAGTATCTACAATAATCCCAGAAAAGAGATACTGAGCTAAAAAAAATTGATGGTGTTCAAGTTTTTTGTGTGTGTGTGTAGTAGGTAACTTTTTGTGATATTTAAGTTGGTTATTGTTTTTTACAGAAGCGAGCACTATAATAAATTATAATAATCAAAAATGAAGGAGCACAAAATGAAGGGATTTTAAATACTCTTGGGAACACAACTGCATGCATTCACAACAAAATAAATGATTTGTTAGAAATGTAAGCGCATTGGATTAAAGGATGGAAACTTTCCTGATTAATATGACCAATGGCTTTAAATAGTTTTTTTTTTCAATAACATTATTGCTTCTTCAATATTTTGTGTTTTTACTGATGTATGAAGAAAATAAAACCTTTTGCTAAATTGGTATTTTTTCTTTGTATGCAATTTATTTATTTAATTTGTTTAATCTTCCCTAGTCATAGATATTAGGAAATTTGAATTCAGGATTGTTTTCAATACATAGAGATAATCCATGATCATGAGCTTGAAACAGAGTCAAAATATAAAACCAGGGTCTGAGAATGAAGCTAAAGGTGACCAAAGGTACTCCGTAATAAAACAACAAAACCAAATCAAGTTGGGCTCAAGATTCGACTTGTCAAGTACGTTGTCTCTAGATAGTATCCAAGGTTGGATAGCTTTTAACATAATATTTAGTCCTATTGAGGTCACCGCTGCCTAACCACCTTAAGAGCTGAAATCGCTTTCACCTTGTGTCGACTTTTGTTTGAACTGACGCCTCTTTTGTGTCTTGTGTGCAAGCGATTTTCCTTTAAAAGTGGTAAGTCGGGAGTGACCACGGCCTAGGCAAGCCGGACAAACGGACATCTTGTTTTTTGTAAGTCACTTCATATACTCGAAACTTCTCTAAATCGTAGAAGTACTCTTCTGAAAACCGGATCAAAATCAGTTTAGCCAAACATGATGTAATAGAGGGCAAATAAATCATATTGGACACACAGAAAACCTTCTTTACTTGAAGTCGGCAAAAAAACATTCAAAGTCAATGTAATTTTTTTCAATTTTAGGTTAGGTTATCATTTTTCCCGATTAGAACCTCAATAGTTCGTATACAAATTTCGAAATCTATTGGTCTCCAGCAATAGAAATGTTCGTGTGACGTTCCATCGAATTAGTTCGACTGTGAAGGTCTGAGAATACACAAGCCTTGTTTCCTTCGAAAAAAATTCGAGTGGTGAACTTTTTTACGTGTGTGAACCTTTTTTCGATCATGACAGGAATCGGCCTCCTGAATAAATTAGGTGTTAATATGCAAAGTTTTAAAAATAGATGCGGTATGTCTCGTGAATTTCTCTGGTGACCTTTGCATAATGTAAGAAATAGATAGATCGACTTTGGCCACAATCCAACTACTTTTGAAGAACATTTGCACATTAGAATCTAAATGCACATTACAATCACTAAATACTAACAAGATATCGATTTGTACAGTTATATTCTCTTACAAACAAATAAAGTAGAAAGTCTGTTTTTCTTTGTTTGATAAATAGCTATTGTAAGCAACCTTGACATTCCTTTTTAAGCAACTTTAAAACGGAGGAGATCATCAATTCGATTGTATGATGTTTTTTTTTTTTGTATTTATGTTACCTCATGTATCACAGTCTTTTTTAGACCGAGTCAAAAAAAATTGCTTATCTTAAGGTTATGTGTTCTAGTAAGTCCCATTGCTGTCAAGTCGGGATCTGATGATAAGATATTCTTGGTGTAATCGAGGGATACCCTCAAATCTTAAAGGCACGTATACTACAATATACCTACAACTAATACATTGTTATTTAACACTTTAGTTGACAGTGAATGCTATAGCATCCCATAACAATAAAAAATATATTGTGTCTGGATTACGTCCGCAAAAGTGTTAATATAATGTAATTCACATAATTAAACTTTGCTAAATGTACAGTCTCTTACAGGCGAACACAGCATGCACAAAAAAAAGTCACTTATCTATACTAATATTATAAAGCTGAAGAGTTTGTTTGTTTGTTTGTTTGTTTGTTTGTTTGTTTGAACGCGCTAATCTCAAAAACTACTGGCCCGATTTGAAAAATTTTTTTTGCGTTGGATAGTCCATTTATCTAGGAAGGCTTTAAGCTATATAACATAAAGATACGACTCATAAGACCACAACAGAAATGAAAAGTGTTGCGAAAACGGGAGAAAGATATTCCTTTTGAGAGCTTCCGCTGCATACGCTGCGGAAACCGCTTAAGTTACACAAAAATCATGTATGACAGGATTGTTCAGCATTAAGAGTTCTATAATAAAGTCCGCGACAGCATATGTCTATCTTTTATGGTTGACTTACTACAACCTTTTTTATGTTAATAAATTTGTAAAAAAATAATGCATTATTTTTAGAGGTGTATTATACACACAGGTATTTATTCTTATCAAAATAAATACATTCATCATCACGAGCATTTCATTTAGAACCAAGTTGCCCTTTATATCATTTGATTTCAATGAATATCTTAGGAGCTATCACAGTTTTAACATAACTCCGCACCAAAATAATGTTCGCAGCTTAAGTACAACGTGCGTTGTTTGTTTGAACGCGCTTATCTCAGGAACTGCTGGACCGATTTGAAAAAATATTTCTGTGTTGGATAGCTTATTTATCGAGAAAGGCTTTAGGATATAAAACATGACGCTGCAACGGGAGGGGCGGGAGCAAACTCAAAGCGCGCGGACGAAGTCGCGGGGGACCGCTAGTACATTAAATAAAAAGGAAAAAGTCGTTTACAAAAAAAAGTGCCACAAATCTAAAACTAAGACAATTCAAATAAACTTTTGCGAAATTTACAAAGAGACTACTGTATACTGTTTACAAGTATCTTAATGTTGACATGTTTTTGCGTCTGAAAGGCATCATTGTGTGGATCTGAGCTGATAGTGGAACTATTTAACGTTTATGAATTCAACGACAGAACTTATGCATCTAGGTACTGAAGCAGCTTATTGAGGCACAAAGTCAAGGGGGCTCCTATAAATCACTTATCAAAGACTTAACAAAAAATTAAAAAGGTTTAAAAAAAATGCACTAAAAATATTTAAATAAACTTACGACTCCTTATAAGAAAGGACTCTATTTTAGCAAACAATTTCTTATTCGAGTACGAGCCATCGCTTTGGCGATGCCCCTGCACCGTCCATCATGGCACCGACTCCATGAAGCAATTGTTTGCCTTAAATGGAGTCCCTTTTAAGGTTCCGTAGCCGAATGGCAAACAAAGGAACTCTTTTAGTTTCGTCAAGTCTATCTGTCCGTCCGTATGACACAGCCACTTTATTCTGAAATTATGAGAATTACACTGATGAAACTTGGAGGAAGGTGAATCCATGTTATCTATGTTAATCCATGTGAACTATGCATGTGGGGTGTCTATGAATAGGTCTATTAAAATGACATTAAAGTTTGTTGAACCCTTTTATCTGAAAGTCAAACGTTTGTAAGATAGACGCTTCCAAAGTGTTAAAATGGGCGTTCCCCTTCTTATAACTTTGTAACTAAAGTAAAAAAAAAACAATGTAGATCTTTACACTAACTTTTGGTTTAAACGGTCGAACTAGTAATTTTTGAGATATATGTAGCACATTTTCCACAACCGCAAACATAACTTTGTCCTTCATACAAATACTATGAAAACTAATTTATTTTTACTGTCAACAAAATATTGAGGTATGTTGACTAAGTGGAAGTAAGTGGGCCCCTTATTTAGTTAAAGTTGTCACAGAACCCTCAGTGCGCTAGTCCGACTCGCACTTGGCCGGTTTTTCAATCCCGTTTTGTTTTTGTGGTCGTTTTTACTCGTTTGTAATCAACGAAATTATTCATTTTGAAATAATTTAAATCACTCACAACAACCTACTTATGTAATTCATCGTTGAACTCTAAGATCTCTTTAAATCGAAAACCTAATTAATGTAATCACAGATATTATTTTCAAAATTATAATTGGATTGTTTGCAGTATTCGCTTTTCGAAAAACGGACTTTACATTTATATGCAAAGGCTTGGTTGTACTAGAGGAGTGGTATTACAATAATAGCTTCAATAAACATAATAAGAAATTTAAATCATATTTTCATATTTCTGTCTTTTAGCCTCATTGAATTCAATACCGTGAATACTAACAAAATTCTTATCCCTTTTCCTAAGCCCTATTCCTTTAAAAGTTTATTTATAAATGCAAATGAGCCGTGGCGGGGCTATTATCTCAAACTCAAAACGGAATTAATACCAAACTTCGGTAATTTGACAATCATTCCGCAAAACCTTAGTATCGCCGAATTTGCTGATTACTTAATCCAAACTTGTGTAAAGGGTTTTATATTGGAGTTCTCGATTCATCCTATAACTTTTTGGGATGTGGTCCCGGTGAATAAACAAAATAAAGGGTATTTATTTGGATTGTACGTTTTTGGGATTGATATTGTGAACCTATCTGTGTTCTTACTAGTTGATTGATTGTTTGCTTAATTAAACAAAACAACTTAACAAAACATATTATGTAGTGTATATGTGGTACGATCGCAGTCTTCCGCTCTTGTAACTTACGACGTCTTTTGTTCAAGGTGATGCCCGTGCTTTTGTCGTGTGTGAGTGCAGGATTTCATTTTTCGGTGAAAAGCTGTTAGGCACGAGATACCTCAACTAAATTGCATAAGAGGCTTAGGTTTCCGAAAAAAACGGCCTAGTGCGAGTCGGACTCGCGCAACAAACCTTATTTATAACCTTAGAATTCACGGTGTTCGCAATTTTGCTTAATCGGTGCTACAAGATTTAGCAAACTTGCTTCGTGCAAAATTTTGATTCCGATTTTGAGTTCACGAGAAGTACCCTGTACGTTACCTTAATATAAAATCATTGCAATCTGTATTTTTAAAATACATATCTAAAATAAAAATGAATTCTTCGACAATTCAAATGCAAATCGCATCGATAAATGTAACTAACACTCTCATTACCAAACCACAAACTTATCGGACGGGTGGTCAGCGCTTTGCATAAACACGGCTGTGTAAATTAAAGCTTTATTGCCTCTGTGTTTGAATCCTAATGTCAGAGCCGAAGGGCGTTAAACGGTGGACCATTCAGAACGTGGTGTGCACCAAATCCAGCCTTTCAACTTATGGTTTTTATCATGATAAAACCACACAAGACACAATGGCCGCGTTACAGAGCTGTTTTAGTGATTGCGACCTGTATAATAAAATCGATGTCGATTAGATGAATAATACAGGTAGAGGAATAGAGTCTACAGGAAAGTAACGTAGGGGACGTTACTTTCCTGTAGACTTTATTATCAGTAGTTATATATTCTTGCGAATAAGCTTTCTTATTTTTGAAAAAGTGTACTATTTGATAGTATGTAACCATTACGGTACTTTAGGTTACTTCATTACTTTTACCATTTACCATTTATTTACTTTAAGTGACACTCGTCTCTCGACTTCAGGAGGCCAATTCTCGCGGCAATTGAACTTTCGTGTGATAATTCGATTGCAAGATTTACCGTTTTACCTGAATAATCAAGTAAAATATCTACACGTAAAAAAACTATCGCACAAAAGATCCAAATACATAGAAATCGTGGCCCTGAGAAATCAAAATAATTTTTTTCTTTGATAAAGAAATACGAATTGAACGAGAATTGGCCCCCTAGGCGGTGATTCTCGCGTCAATCGATCTTATATTGTATGGTAATTTGATTGCGATTTTTACCCAAAAAAAGAATAATATAATCCGCACGAAAAAAAAACACTACACGGACAAAATCAAAACGCATAGAAAGCGTGACCCTGAGAAATCAGAAACTGTTTTTTCTTTGCCAATAAAAATTCAATTTTGTGTTTTTTTTTTCATATACGAATTGCACGAGATTGCCCCTGGTTTCTAATTATATTTTTTTTAATTGTGGTGTTACTCATAACTAATGAACTACTATTACTAGCGTATGGAACTAACACCACGAATAGATTTCGTGCTCCATAAATTGACGCCACTAGTCATCAACGCATTCAAACGGTATCATCATGTTCGACATCCAAATTTCAAGGAACACGTCCCAATCTATATTAATAATTTCGTCAAGGGGTACGGTAGACTCGATCGAAACCTTATATGAATAACAAAACATAAAAATATATTGATTTCAAGTCGACAACATAGATATATGTTGTGTCAAAATTCGGATTATGGAGAATTCCGTTAAATTCTAATAGCACTGACAAACAAACCGCAGTCGCCATTGACAAGGCTTATAGTGCATAGATATGACAGATATAGATTGGAAAGATCTTGGAGCATTAAGGACCCTTATAAAGTTTGGGGAAGCAACCTGTGGTGTCGCTGGCGTCGATTTATTTTTCTTTTATGCGGATGATATACAGGCAAAGGTATAAAACCATCACACATTAATTAAGTTATAATTTTTTAATGATCATTAACAACTGGCTTAGATTTAAAATGACACCCTATTTTTTATAATAATAATTTCGTCAAAGGTTGCGGTAGACTCGATCAAAACCTTATATGAATATATTTAGGTATTTTTAACTGGTAGAGAATGCCATTCGGCATTAATTTCACCTTATGTTATGCAATAAAGTTAAATAAATACGTTTTTTTAATTATTCATCATGTAGTACAGAGAATATTTAAAAAACAAGAAGTGTTTATTTTTACAAAAAGCGGAGCCGATTTAGCGCTTCAATGGTTCGTGAATATATTCGAATCTAGCGCTTATTGCACCGCTGTCAGCACTGATTAGATTTTCTCATCTGGCAGCACTGCGTGGCGCCAAACTGTCATTCTTCAGATAAGTTGGTGGGTCTATAGAGAAAACTTTTCTTCAGTCGTTGGCGTTTTGCGAAAATATTGTCCTCTGATTTGTTTTGTTTCAACGCTTTGTTTGGATTACACTTACACACATTATGCCAAGAATCGTAAGTTATTTCATAAAATCTTTCATTGGTCGTGTCTTCAGTCTTTGTCTTTGTTTGGTCTTTTGTTTGATGACAATTTAATTTTTTATTTTTAAAATTAGTAAGTAATCATCTACCCGCCAAAGTAAAAAAAGAGACTGAGTGCTTAAAACAAAACGGTTTACAAAGAATAAACTTTAAAAGTTATATGTTTTGTTAATTTATGTTAGTTTAGTCAGAGTATTGATTTAAAATAAAAATAAAATGTGTAAAAACTATTGCAGTTTTTATTTAATATATTTATTAAACACAATGAACGAAGCTACACGAATCTATGGCTTGCCTTTAATATTCCTTGAGAACCGATGACTACATAAATATTTACCTACATTGTGTACCTAGATGTGTATTATGAGTCACATATCACCCGAGCGGAGCCGGGTTTTCGTCTAGTCTTGTCATAAAGTTGCGATTCATTTTTTGCTTGGCATAGCTTCTCTATACGTAGTTATAACAACTTACTGTGCTATTATTACCTAACAGGAATGGTTCATCTTTTACGTAAAGGATTAGACTGATTAAGGATCAATATTGCGTATCTCACTTCATTCATTTGTAGTTGACATTGATAGATCGCCGTTTAATCCAAAACCAATTGGAAAGTTGGACAACGAGACCAGTGAAAGTATGAAAATTATTACCTAATCTAGCTCATTCACCATCGTTTACCAAGCTCACATTTTGTTGCAAACCCAACTTAGGTCATAGTAAAAAAAGCCTCTATATATCCCACTGCTGGGCTAGGGCATCACCTGACCTCAAGTATGAGGTGGTATGAGCCATACTCGACCACACGGGCTCAGTGCGGATTTGTGGAGGGGTGTTGCAAGGCAAGCGACCAACCTTACTGTCATTTTTATGAAGTCACCCATAGTAACGTAATTTCATAGTAAAGTAGTAAATAATTTCTTCTAATGAAAGGAACACTCTAGCATCATCTCGAGGGGGCCATTCTCGTGCAATTCGTGTACGAAAAAAGTTCACCGATCGAATTTTCTTTGTCAAAGAAAAATTTGTTTTTGATTTCTCAGGGTCAAGATTTCTATGTATTTAGATTTTATTCGTGCGATATTTTTTACGTGTAGATATTTTACTTGATTGATTTGGTGAAACGGTTAAACTCGCAATCGAATTGCCACACTAAAAAAGTTCGATTGCCGCAAGAACCGGCCTTCAGATGTCAGCACTAACTGTCAGTGTTCGGTCAATATTTATTTTATACCCTTTGTCAGTTTTACGATGAATTGTACGCTTTCATAGCCCTCGCTGATAAGCCCGGAACGGCTCAAATCGTGTATATTTTATATCGCGTCGGAGATTAATAGAATATTAAGCAGAAGGCAAACCTTCAGAGTTATCTTCGTTTGTTGCTCAAGAAATGAACATGTCAACTTTTGGGGCTTTGCTGGTACGCAGGATCCTAAACAAGCTTCTGCCAACCAACCTCTTACCGTTTTTATGCTATATTTAACGCTCCAAACTTGTTGTAGGCCATTTTGTGCGTCTGCATCTCTGCATATAATGGCGATCTAAGGAGCTGATTGCCCGTCTTTTGCTCTATGAGCCCCTAAGCATGTACGACCCGTCTCCTTGTTACCTCTGATAACGCAGTCAATCACGGGTATCATCGATACATCTAATGCGCGACTGACTGAGCGAATGGTGTGCTTTTTCTTATTCTGGTTGCAGCTGTTAGCCACTAAAATTCAAGAAAATCACTTATTTTGTATCAATTCAATTAAATGATTACTATTAAGGCCCAAGTAGTAAAATTACCAGGGACCGTATTGAATCACTCGTCTCAATATGGCGTGTGGTTTTCTTTGATAAATGTTTTATATTTGAATAAAAACCAGATAAAATGCGTACAAAAATGATTTCATGAAAGATAACTGGATGTGTAAGTTTTTGCGACAGTATTTCACGCATTTTTTGTTGATTTTCAATCGAGTTTTCGAGTGATTCAAAAATAGAGCTCCTGCAGCTCCGAAACATAAAACAAAACTTTTATCAGAATCAACTTAAAAGCGTCTGCGACTCAAACCCTTAAAAATGTCTAAAGACTGTTTTAAACAATTCGTTATGAAGGATGTAATTCTAGTAATAACCACTCCTTAAAATATTGGAAAGAGAGCAGCATTTCCCTTTCTGAAATGAAATGCGTGGTGTCTACGAGATTGAGCTTTATTTAGATTTTTATGGGACTAGAGTCCAATTTTCTGAAATCGTAAACTCGATCTTAAAGCTAAACAGAAAAATACAGGGTGTCAACCATATCTATCTATAGTGAACATACAAAAGGGTATTGTAGATGTTTTAGGAAGTAATCGCAATAATAATTCATTATTCGTGATAGATGCTACTTTTTACTGACGGATAATCGATTATGTCATTACTATGGTAGACAACACTAGCATACATAGCTAGACAGCACTAGAACTGTCAGATAGATCATGTATGATATTAGAGTTAGATCGATAATGATTGTATATTTTACTACAATGAATTTTGCTTATTTATAAGGAATAAGTAGGTATATGAACGATTTTATTGATGAATAATCAACACACCGACTTGTCTACCGAGCGACAAGTAATTTCAAAATAAGTGTGCTAGTTAGAAATTATTTAAAACTTTTTTTATTTTTTTATTTTAAATTTAAGCACTGACTATTGGTAGGTATTCTTATATGAAGCCTATTCAGATCATGTTCTTTGTTATGAGTTTTCACCCTATATAGAGAAAACTTATGTGAGGTCATAAATGGTCTGTTATTTTAAAATTCTAGCGGCGAATCCGATACCAAGATTTATAGGCACGGAACCCGACTCCACTTACCCCTTTATTACCCCTCGCCCCTATGCCTTGTTCCGTTTATTATTGAACCTTAAAATGAAAACTGCGCTATGGGTAGGTGGAGGAAAATTTAATGACATTCCTTCGTAAGAGTTCAGATTCTGGAGGCCGATTCTCGCGGCAATCGAACTTTTTTCGTGTGGTATATCTGTTATGGACCAGGTGATTAATGCGGGCATTATTAATAATGCCCGAGCATTATGAATAATGTCTAGCTTTATCAGGCTAAGTGATTAATTACTAGCTTAACTTCATTATTTATCACATTGCACGGTCATTATTATATTGCTACATGATAGTTGGGCAATTTGATAATAAAGCTATATTTTACGCGGTGCGAGGGTGGAGAGCGAAGTAATGTACCTCGAAATGCCACCACAGTGGCAGTTGTTCTAATAAATAAACCTGATACTTGCTACATATTATATGATTATTGTTTTCAATTTTGATGTTCTATTTTACTATATTTTCATATAACTTTTATAAAGAGAATATGCTAATTATGCCAAATAATGCGTCTGCTTGCTTAAAATTTATTTATTTAAAATACTTCATGCACAAACAAAAGGTACATATGGCGGACTTAATGCTAAAAGCATTCTCTACCAGTCAACCATAGGTCTATACAGAGAAATTGCTGGCGGCGCGAAGGAAGTATTTAGTTTATTTTATGTTTTATTATAATAAGTCATTTCTATAAAACAAAGATATGTTGTGAAATATTTTTTTTGTTTGAAATATAATCATATTTTATGTTATATTTTTAATATGACTCCTTAAGTTTTAAATGCAAAAACTAGTGGATTTTTAAGGTAGAAGTCCTACGTATTTAATCCAAATAATGAGTCTGATTATTCAGGTGGTTTAATATTTAGTTTTTTTTAAAAGTTAAATGTCAATAACAATGAAAAAGTAATTAAATATGTTTGTATTACTCTGCCCAAAAAGTGTTGGGCAATATGTATAGTGACCGGTCAATTTGATTATTTGAATAATTATTATCAAATTGCACTCTCAAATTGGGCATTTTTCATAATAAACGGGCATTATGTATACTGATTAATTTATGACTTGGTCCATAACATATCGATTGCGAGTTAAACCATTTTACATAAAAAATCAAGTGAAATATCTTCTCGTAAAAAACTATCGCACGAACAAAATCTAAATAAATAGAAATAGTGACCCTGAGAAATCAAAAACATTTTTTTGTAGTACGAGAATTGCCCCCTGATCCTACAATGCAATGAAGGCAGGTATGATAATGCAACCTAGGACATAATAAACCGTATTTAACCATATGGCATCGTCCTAATAGAACGCGCATACGCGTTCCTTTCACCGTGAGTGCAATTTCAAATGTTAGATCGCGCGTTATTACGAAAAACTTGCACGAACTTACGACGATGCCTATCGGTAAATACGAGTATCGTATGTTTATAATTCACAAGTAAATCGGTACCCAAAGAGGAATGAGGAACTTGAAATTATGTCCATCAGAAGAAAATATTAATCACTTAATAAATTCAGTAAACGACAATCGTTATATTAATCAAAGAAAGTCGTGTTAGTTACACTATTTACGACTCAATCAAAAAACGGCTCAAAAAACGGCTGAACTGATTTAGCTGAAAATTGGTAAGGAGGTAGCTTAGAACCAGGAGACAGACATAGTTAATACTTTTTATTGCTGCTTATTACCCATGAACGGGTGGACCGATTTTCGTGATGTTACGTGACTTCAACACCCGAGCGGTTGCAGGCAACCGCATAACAATAGAATTTGCATTGTGTCTCGTTCACATACGCTTGAGGGATTAAACCATAAAACGGAGTCGGGGCGAGACAAAGTTCACTGGGACCGCTAGTTTACTTAGAAATCATACTAATTTCAATTTATGTCTTTTTTTTTGATAAGCAACACTAGCAAACAATTATTATAGCAATAAAATATCAAAATATATCAAATCAACTACAATAACTGAAACAATTGGGCATTGCAGACGTCTTTGGCTCGGAACGAAAGCGCCCTAATTATTTTTGTCGGTCCTAATAACATGTGAAAACATTTCTGCGAAGAGCCAACTTAATGAGTAACTCGATTAGGTACAGGCGCCAGCACATCAGGTTACCCACTTTTGTTGCAAACTAGCCCTTATTACAACTGCAAACGATACCGCAGTGTTCACCTTGACGTGCTGTTATGCGTACATGTGGGAATAAGTAAAAATCAGAGATGTAACAAATAATAAATAATATTCTCCAATAACTCAATAATAATATTAAAAATGGTTGATAATTGGAGTTTTTATTAATTGATCCATATTAATGCTGATTCGAAATAACGAGCAGAAAACATTTTATACAAAATCGTAAACTAACATGCATAAAAACTGATTAAAAATGTTGGTACCTTAAAAACTGCTTCACTTAGTTAGCTAACAGCTATGATAATTTCATACTCCCACTTTAACAATTAAAAAGCTAAGTGAAACCAAATAAATTATAGTTTAAAAAAACTAAAAAAAACACGCTCTAATAGCAAGCGAACTAAAAAGTAGAAAATATTTTTTGTTTAAGACAGTTTGTGTTTCTGCAATATCAAATTCAACAATCAATTATCATAATTAATTCAGAATATGATTAATATGAATATTAAGATATTAACAAAAAATCAAATAAAGTGAAAAAGCGTGGGGTGCTTAATATCGAATGTGAGGTTGATTTTATTTGTTACTGTTTGCAATATCAGAATAATTATTATTATAATAATATGATTAAGCACCCCACGCTTTTTCACTTTATTTGTTTTTTTGTTAATATCTTAATATTCATAATAATCTTATTCTGAATTAATTATGATAATTGATTGTTGAATTTGATATAGCAGTAACAAAAACTGTCTTAAACAAAAATTATTTTCTACTTTTTAGTTCGCTTGCTATTAAAGCGTGTTTTTTTAAACAATAATTTATTTTCTCAATTTTTAGTGTCAAGACGACAAGAAAATAATTAATAATTTAAAATTAAACTATTAAAGAAATTAAAATATGCAAGCGCGGATGCGCGCGCAATATTTCGGCAGCAGCGACAATTATAATATTCGAGGATTGATAGTGCATGCACGCGAGGCAATTGGTAGCAAGAGAAAGAGAATAACATTTTCATTGGCTTTCAGCAAGTGGCATAGGCTAAGTAACATGCTCATGAATCTAAATATTATTTTTTTATCCTGATGATCCTAGTCAGGACTTTAATAAAAAGTTATGAGATTATTGTATTGTCATCGGTCCTTGACCCCTGTGCAAAAATCCAAGTTAATCGGACTCCTAGAAGTAGGTGAAAATGAAGTTCAAAGATTCCGTTACATACATACATACAGGTCAAGCTAATAAAAGCGTGTTAAAAAGGAAAAAATACATATGTTTGATGAAATAAATAAATTACATAAAATCGTGTAAAAAACTTAATTATCTTTTGTTTTACGTTAAATGTTCTAAATGTAAAGCATAGGTTTCATCATGTAAATTATATCTTCTCAAAAGATGATTTCGCCTCTACCACGCTGGTACACCCTTCTTAGGACACTCTGTATACTACAAACTAATTGCTTATTAAGTCTCATACGAAAAAGTTTTGATCAGAACTAAGTACTGCCCAAATGTAGTTAACGCGGATAACCGTTCAGCAACCTCATTAAATCTGATAACACTGATGCTGAATATCAAACCCAACACTAAAAATAGATAACCTAACTTTGAATAGTAGGCTTAGTGGTAGCTCAAATAAAGCAGTAATGTCACTCTAGGTAGGTACCATAATTCGTGGAAATTGGCATTACAATTGAGAACTCATGACGTTAAATTACAAAAGGCGTTTTGGCTCACTTTTGGGTGCACCATTTCAATTTTGTTCTAAAAAAGTAGCGGTCATCAATAATCATCGAACCAGGGACCTCGTCCAGATACCAGCGTCTTCGGACCACGACCACGGAGGTCGTCTAACTGACATCACAAAATAGCTTAGAATGCTGAAATCTGACAGTAGTAGTTGAATTTATACCATTCATACGGGAAAGGCAATTTATGTAATACACGCACGCACACACATACACACAGAGAGATTTATCGAATCGCTACATTAGTTCCTGAGATTAGCGCAAACAAACTCTGCAGCTGTATAAAGGTGAACGCAATTATATCCGAACCGAACGCGCCGAACGAATCGAAGTCAAGCAGGCCTCGCACACTTAAAGATTCGGCCGCATCGACCGAATCAGACGAATCGACCGCGTCGAAGAAAGAATGAGATAGCTTTATGAGTGACATCTAAAGGTGGGAGTGGGTATGAAGATTTATCTGACAATTCGACCGATTCGGCCGAATCGACCGCGTCGAAGAAGTCATGAGATAGCGCTATGAGTGACATTTAAGGTGGGAGTGAGTAAGAATTTAATACCCGTCGAGTCGTCCGAGTCGACCGCATTAGCTGCACCGAATCTGATGACGTCATCCGAATTGGTCTAGGATTTCTGGGGTTCTTTCAGATTCGGACGATTCGACGCGGATAAGTGTACGAGGTTTCATTAGATTTCATATAAATAATTCTAAAATTCGTTTCGTTCGGCGCGTTCGGGTAAATGTGCGTTCACCTTAATATGACTAGTGGTCCCCCGCAACTGCGTCTCCGCGCGATTTGAGTTTACTTCTTCCCCTTCCGTCGCAGCGTGATGTGTTATAGCCTAAAGCCTTTCTCGATAAATAAGCTATCAAACATCATCATTATCAGCCAAAGGACGTCCACTGCTGAACATAAGCCTCCCCCACGGCTTTCCACAGTGACTGATCCCTAGCGGTCTCCATCCAATTTGATCCTGCGATCTTTACAAGGTCGTCCGTCCATCTTGTCGGTGACCGTCCTACACTGCGTCTTTGTTGGTCAAGGGTCTCCAATCTAGAACTTTCCTGCCCCAACGGCCATCAGTTCTTCGCGCTATGTGCCCTGCCCATTGGCACTTAAGCTTACTGATTCTCAAGGCTATGTCCGTTACCTTAGTTTTTCAACGTATCTCCTCATTTCTGATTCGATCCCGTTAGAGAAACACCCAGCATAGCTCTTTCCATCGGTTGTTGTGTGATTTTGATCTTCTTTAAAGAGCCCATAGTTAGACCATATTTCTATCGATCTATCTATCAAACACAAAAATAAATTATCGGTCTAGTAGTTACTGAAATTAGCGCGTTCACAATCAGGCAAACAAACTCTTCAACTTTATAATATTAGTATAGATACCTTTCTCCGTAGGCTACGGCTAGGCTTCAACGACACAAGTAATTATGAGTTCGGGGCAAAGCGACCTCGGATTCGAAAATAATCAAGTTTCAGATCACGTCCGCCAGAGGTCCCCGGTCCAGATAATCTTGCGTAATTACAGACTTACCCGATAAAATATTCCGAATAATAATGCTCGTTAAAGTCCATGATGTTTCACGGTTCGGAGGTGACGATATACGCGTTCTTTAATTTAAAAAAATCTTAAATGTAAAATCAATCTCGTGCCTCGTTTGGTTCGGAGGTCTCTGGTGCCTACCCTCGACCTGGTGCCAACCCCACTACTTTTGTTTGTAAGAGGGCCCTCCTACAAACAAAAGTCTCCTGCACATATTGGTTGGGATGGGTACTTTAAAATGTTTACTAAAACGCTACATTTTATAATAAAAGGGAATATGTTTCTTTGAAGCTTCTTTGCATAATGGTTGTACAACAGCGGCAAAATCGTTTGAAGTCTCTAAGCTGTAAGATACTCGTAACACAATGGAAAATGTCCCACATGCCGCTTTTTAACGAGATGTTACCACCCTATGAAAGAAAGCGACTCACTCACTTTATGTGGAATTCGCAAATGACGTAAAACCCTGTGAAACCAAATCAAAGATAGATCAGCCACTATATTGTATAAATAAACCCCGAATATAACGTCAAACAGGATTTTAAAAAAACCAACACCACAAATTTATAGGTAATGCTGTCACTCAATAACCATGTTTTTTTTTAACATTAAACGAAGCATTTTTATCTTAAGATCGTTTTCAAAAGATCACTTGATTTTCCTGATCATTAAAATGGTTGCGGAGTTTTGCTAAGTCTCAATAAAGCCGTCGTTAACAAGCCCAAATAAGGTGCGTCAAAGTGATTTTCATTATCCTCATATTTTTGAGGAAAACGTGGCATTATAGCGCTCGCTAGGCGAGTCACGTTGTCGGTGGCGAACCAATGTCCCGGCTGCCTGAACGAAGGTACCTGCAAATTGTATGTACCCACTATTAAGCGCGGTGTACACTACGGATATGCTTTATATCTATTTATATATACCACCAAAAACATTTTATGCATAAGCATATCACAAAAACTACTGGACCGATTTTGATGAAAATTTACTTTATTTAATCTACTGCACCTTTAGTTGGAATAAACCTGATTGAACTAAAAAAAAATATCAAACTTACTTCAGCTTTCCGAAAAATCTGTGGGCAAACGTACAAACTTACAAACATATATAATGACGTGATACTGTACACATGCTGAGAAGCCTCGATAGATGATCATTTTCAAATATTTTCTAAACAAAAAAAAATGCCAAGACGAGATCATATCAATAGTTGCCAGATAAAAGTAAATCTTTTAACTCTTCAGAGTCTCGCTTACGTCACAAATCATTACACCTTCATCTTGGCCGTTCCGTCAGAATTATTACCTTAGAAAATTAATTATAAACAGTGTATAAAATGTTTACCAAACACCCATGTGACGGTAGCGACATAAAATTTTCATCTTACGCCCACGTGACGGTATGCAACATAGTATTTTATTTTCTCAAAGATGACAATGTGATGGGCAAATACATGGTATCACGTCGTTTGTAACTCGCTTAGCACGTGGCCTGTGAGATAAAATTTAACGCCTCACACGGCTGCCGATCCACCGAACGACTCTTATGCCGCGAGCAACTTACACGAATCCCAGGTGAAATAAAAACATTACCATTAGTGATGTTTCCGACTGAAGCATTTCAGTCTTATTGAATTACAGTTATGCCCAATTTTTATGTAAAATAATTATTGTTATTTTCGAGTCAAATGTATCTGGTCATAGATCATAACATTGTCATTTACTTCAACGAGTTAGCGACTTTGATATTCATTAGGAATTGTAACTGTGGATTACTATATCTTTGAGTTACAGCAATATGAAAAAAGACCAAATCCAACCAAATTTTCTTCGTCGAAATTATTTTTGTGATTTCTCAGGGTTACGATTTCTATGCTTTTCGATTTCGTTCTTGCGGTAGTTTTTTACGTATGGATATATGTATAACTTGATTTTTTCGGTTAACCGGTATAGCGCAATCGAATTATCACACAAAAAATTTCGATTGACGCAAGAACTGCCGCCCTTGTTATTATGTATAATCTATAAAATCATTGATTAATATTTTTGTTCCTATTACAGGCTAGACGCTGTATAAGTTTTCAGTACTTTTGGTGGGCCAACACGGGGACAAAGCTGGTATATTTTGAGCACCAACATTATCACGTAAGATCTTTTTATGGTTGCGTAGCCGAATGACTAAAAACGGAATCCTTATAGTTTCGTCAAGTCAGTCTGTCTGTCCGTCCGTATGGCACAGCCACTTTATTCTGACATTATTAGTGTAATAACACAGTTAAAACTTAGTCGGTAGACGTATCCTGTTAACCGCTTTACGATTTTAATACAAAAAATAAAAAGTAATACATGAAACTAAACCCTAAAAAATTTTTTTGCCATACCTATGCGCGTAAGATTTCTTTGGATAGGTCTTTCAAAATGACATCGAAGTTTCTAAAATCATTTTCTCTAAACGTCTAACGTTTGAGAGATAGACGCTTCCGAAGTGGTAAAAAGACCCCTCCGCCCCATCTAACTCTTAAACAAAGCTAGCATGAATTTTGAAAAAAAAAACAAGATGTAGATCTTAACAAAGATTTTCAACGAAAATTGGTTTGAATGAGATCAAACAAGTAGTTTTTGAGATAGAGCACATTTTCGAGGCTAAGTGGATCTCTAATTCAGTTAAAGTTGGCTCGGAACCCTTAGTGTGCGAGTCCGATTTCACTTGGCCGGTTTTGAAATGGTATACAAAAATACCAGCTAACCTAAGCTCGTCTATTAGGGCGCACTTAAAAGATTATGGAAAACAAAATCCCATCAAAAACAATACTTGTCAAAAAAACCAAGTCTCGCAACTCAGTTGTTCTGCGGTAAAAAGTTAAAGACGCAGGTAAGTTAGTGACGCATATCAATCTTAAAATTCTTTAATGTTTTATGTAAATATATTGAGACTTGGCCATCGCACTAAATAATTGAATTTACATGTGTTTTCAGGCGAATGAATTTACACGTGTTTTCAGGCGATGGGATCTCATTTCTTTTTGTATTTTGTATAAAGTTCTACTTTTTTCCTTTTCGGTGCCTTCTACTTATTGTATATATGAATATCTACCAGTAACGAATTTTCTTAAAGCCCTCTCTCTGACTTATGAACTTTTCGCCTCGCGCTAGCACCGCGACAGCTTGCTCGGCGACATTCACCTTTCCGCGCGCCCCGCCAATGTCCCCACCCCGCGCCCTCGCGCTAGCACCGCGCAACGCGTAGTAACGGCCCGCGCTCACTCGCTAGCATCGCAGCGCGTGGTATAATAATTAATTTACAACCTAAGGCACTCGTAATAAGTAAGAATACGCACGTAGGTACGTTTTTTGCATTAAAAAAATTGATTTACACGTGTTTTCATGACGGGAATACCCATTTTTTGCTCGATTTGGCAGGGGCACTACCATGCGCCTATATTTATATGGGACTAGCTTAAACCCGCGGCTTCGCACGCAATAATAATAACTGCCGTAAAACATCGTTACGAATAAAGTCAACATGAAAAATTTAATAACTGAAGACTTGGCTGTATGGGCTTAATTTTCTTTGCGGTCTTTTCTAGATTTTTTAGTTTTTCCTTGATTCATACACCAAACACTACTTATATTCCAAATTTGAAGCTTCTAGGTCTGCTAGAAGTGCCTTAGCATTTTGATGATCGGTGAATCAGTGAGTGACAAAATTAAGAAATTTGACCCATTATAATTCTTAAAATACTAGTTCAAATTGAATGAAATTTGAAATATACCGCGTCTTTACAATGATGCATGGTTCCTGAAAATTTCAGTCTTCTAGTTTTATCCACAACGAAGTTACAGGGGGTCGAAAATGGTCTGAATTGCTTCGAGAAAAGGATGGTACGGCCGTGACGCTTTTTTGCTCGACTTGGTGGGGGCACTGCCGTGCCCCCAGATGCCGCTTGACAGTTTCATTTATCAAAACGATAGTTATTGATAGTTTTTAACAGCAAGCACTGAAAACTTTAGCTACTATTGATCATATCGATCGTCACCTTAAAAAAGGTAAATTTTCATATCGGCATCATTATAAACGAATTTTCATTATCATTATTTGGCGGTAAAATCAGGCACATTATCGCAATCGTTACTCTTGTCACGTATGCGCTAATATCGGCAACCAATGACCGCCTCAGAACGAGCTCACCTGGACCTCTATTCTGTAAGACCTGGCTCATATTTTGAAAGAAAGTAAACGCAAAAAATAAGTTCTCAGTGTTATATTGTCTCGTCTGTGTATGTACCTACAATTAAAATATAATAATAAATAATTATTGGACACCAATCACATACATTTCTCTAATCCCAAAGTAAGTAGCCAATGCACTACACCCAGTACCACAACACCCAGACCCCAGACAATATAGAAAAGATCGTTTTCTATATTAACCCGACCGGGAATCGAACCCGGAACCTCACGAGATGGCGACGCTTGAAACCAACGTGCTAGCCACTCGACCACGGAGCCTGTCAAATTGGCAATTGGCTTGTCTCTATATCTACAAAGGGGTGCTGAGCGCAAAACGGCAGGCCGTAATACCTACGTGAACGTCTCATCCGTACTATCTTGCTGTCGTATTTGAGACACATTTTTAGCTTGGTTTTAAATAAATTATTCAGTAAAGTGTGTTAATTTCAATTCGCAGAGCTTCTCTATACATAAGTAGTAATAACAACTCACTGATCGTGGCTGCCATGGTCGGATTCCACGATTCAAACACAAGTTCAAATCTGCAGCCCCAGCATTGACTGGTATTATCTTGTTTACACGAGCTATTCATAAATACGTAGATAATCATACTTACAGACCATAGTAAGACCGCACCCTGTATGAGGTATATTAACACCCCCGTCACATACTCGCCTATAATCCTCGCCAATAAACCGCTACTAACTCTCACTATCAGAGCTGTGATGTTATTTATTGGATACACGGGTACAGAAATACATACAGACTTTAGTAGGTACGTAAGATTACGAGTATATTCGGTTGTAAGGCACTTCTTATTGATAGCACGCTTAATTCAATAGGGTATCCAACAAAAATATGATATAATTACTTATTTAAGGCACCTGGCGGTGACAAAATCACAGCAGAGCTTCTGAAGGCGGGTGGAACACCGTTACTTAAAGTCTTTCAGAGACTCTTTAATTCGTGGTGATTCGAAAAGTAGCTCAAAATCACACAACGGGCGATGGAGAGGGCTATGCTGGGTTTTTCTCTACGGGATCGAATCAGAAATGAGGAGATACATAGAAGAACTAAGGTAACGGACATATCCCTACGAATCAGTAAGCTCAAGTGGCAGTGGGCAGGTCGCATAGCGCGAAGAACTGATGGCCGTTGAGGCAGAAAAGTTCTAGATTAGAGACCTTTCGACCAAAGACGCAGCATGGGACGTCCACCGACAAGATGGACGGACGACCTTGGTACGGTCGCGGGATCACACTGGATGTAGACCGCTTGTAATCGGTCGCTGTGGAATACCGTGAGGGAGGCCTATGTTCAGCAGTGGACGTCCTTTGGCTGATAATGATCATGATGATGATGAATTAATGACAACCTACAAGTGAAAACTTTATTTTAAGTTAAATTAATGTTAGCACATGACTTGGTTGTTGGCACTTTCTTGCTATTTCAATAAAATAAAACAAAAAAACTTCAATTTTCCACACATCACTAGTCGTGATGGCGGTGTCCGCGAAACTAACCTCTCCTCTTTTTACTTACATACAAACAGGTGTCGGGGCAACTTTTATTCTGCTTCGCGATTGTTTTTGTTTGCCATCGTTAGGGAAATGTACGAGTATTTGTAACGTCTGTGTGCCGTATTAATTGTCTTCTTGCTCGCCCTTGCACTATAAAGGATGCGAACATTGCTTTTTACTCCGTAAGGAACGCTTGTGTTTGCAGAGACAGGGAGGAAACAATAACAAATGAATTTTCTCTCAAGATGTGGCTGTTTGACTTTGAATTTGTATCTTTACCTGTGTAAGAAAACTAAAAACTTAAAAAAGTTTTGCAAGCTTTATAAACGCGGCGTTACATATACCTGTAGCTGGCACACTTTTTCTTAATTCATTTTTTTATTGAGAAGCTTTGATCAATTAATTCGATCATGCCAGCTCCATCTTAACATGAGCATACATTATTTCAACTTAAGGATAGAGATAATGAAATGAATTAAAATTTTAGCGGCCTCCGAAGTTGGCACGGCCAATGAGTTGGTCAATCGACCAATATAATATTTAGTAATACAAAGTATTAAACTATTGATAAACTATACTTAGATTGTGATTCCGCTCACATTCCATTAATAAATGATGTTCACTTGCTTGTCAGCTCCTTGCACGTGCCATCGTCATATATGTGTAGGTTTACGTTTTCTGGCATGCAATATGAGGTAGGGGATGCGAGGGACTCTAAAACTGGCGTGATTAACCAACAGTATGATATACGAGTAGGGTCGGCATGCGAGGACGAAAATTGCTAAACTTCCACATGCCAGTAACTGGCATGCAAGCTACTAATCCGTTTTAAAGACATCTGTATCGCCGCCTTAGTACTCGTTGCATCATAGCAGGGGTCCTATTTTTGAATCACTTACCTTAATATTATGGTGTGTGATTTTTTTTTTTTTAAATTCAGATAAAATCCGCGAAAAGGTGTTATTTTTTTTAGTCCCTCTCAGTTCTTTTAAATATTTCGTTACTGATTAAACTCTCAACATTTCCCACGCGGTTGACTGGTAGAGAATGCCATAAGGCATTGGCATCCGCCAATAGTACATTTTAGAGTGCAATACAGTTTAAATAAATAAAAAAATAGAACTCAATTTGTAAGTACACGTGTCAATATTGCACGTGATCTTCCCTAATTTCAAATTATTTTTCTAACGAAATCACTCGTAATATTAACCTGAGGAATTCAAAAATAAATAACATGGCGTCATTGCTGCCTTCTATTTTCAGAACTGATATTTTACAAAGGTAGGTATTTCAGTCTTCAATATTACATGTTGTTAACGAAACCATTTGTTAAGCGCATTCACTCAGCGCTCCCCACGTTTAATAAATATTCTTTTCAATTCAATGTTTTCATTACTGTGCAGTAATCAATATTCTTTCTTTGCATCTTTTAGTAATACATCGTCATCATTGTCAGTTTAGGAGGGTGATTGTAATTTTTTAACCACTTTTTAGCAGCAAGGGTGATTGCATTGTACTGACAAAGATTTCACAGTTGCATGCAATATAAAAATGCGATCCGCTAAAAAGGTTGTTTTTTGTGTCTCGGAGAAATTACTACACCATGACGTCAGCTTTCTTCGCTAAAAATATTCAACAACAATTTCGCCTGAGTGACTGGCAGTTTGATAGGTTTATTTTTAAATAAGGAGTTAGAACCTGCCTAAAATTATCTTAGCCTTCGTCGCACCACTTTACGTAACTAAAGCAGTGTATGTCTTATTTATTTTTTTGCTAAGTTTATAGATCTTCAATGAATACTTGAAGAAGTTGATGATGATGGCATATGGCGTTTGCCGTTATTTTCACATAAAAAGCTGTTATCATTTATTGGAACTGTAACTTGTAACAGTTACGCTTAAATTTATTCACTGGCATCACCAATATATTTTTTTGTAGGTGAATGACGCATTCGGTGATAGCGCGTATTCTAGCAGTTCAGTTGGTTTGCATGGCGTTAAGCTGAAAAGGTTGTACCCTGATTGAAGAATAACAGTCTTATACGAGGGTCAAACTGAAAGTTCTTAGAAAATCAAAAACTGATTACATTAGCCAGTTATTAGTTTTATTATATCTTTTCAAAATATTGTCCATTGACGTCAATACACCGCTGCATGCGATGGAACCACTGGGAAAAGCACTTTGCCCACTCGTCCTTAGGGGTCTCTTCAATGGCATCGCGATACGCAGCCACCGCTTCTTCAGCATTCATAAACCGCTTTCCTTTAAGTTTTTCTTTAATTTTTGGAATTAAATAAAAATCACAAGGCGCGAGGTCGGGGCTATACGGCGGGTGACCCAGTAATTCAACGTTTGATGTCGCCAAATAGTCGATCGTTCGCTTGGCGGTGTGCGACGAGGCGTTGTCGTGGTGAAGGAGGATCCTACTGCGAGGTCGTTTCTCTCGAACTTTTTCCAAGACAAGTGGCAAACAATTGGTAGTGTACCATTCTGCAGAAACTGTTTTTTGATCCTCTAACACAATTGTTGCGAAATGACCTATCCTTCCAAAGAACGAGGCCACCATTTTTTTTCCCGCACTTCGATCTCTCTTCACTTTAGTTGGCAACTCCTCGAAAGGAAACACCCACTGAGCAGATTGTCTTTTGGTTTCAGGATCATAACAGTAAATCCAGCTTTCGTCACCTGTTAGTATGTCGAACACAGCATTTGAGTCACCTCCGTTAAATCTTTCAATCATTTTACGGCACCAATCCACACGATGGAGTTTTTGAGCCTTAGTCAAATTATGAGGTATCCACCGGGCGCAAAGCTTCCTGACCGCTAAATGTTCGTGGAGGATTTTGTGCACTTGACTCATACCGATGCCTAAGCTTGTCCGAATCTGCTGATAGGTCACTCTTTTGTCAGTCTCTATCATACGCCGCACAACACAGATGTTATTTTCAGTCGTCGCCGTAGAAGGCCGTCCCTCACGTACATCATCAGTGAGATTAGTGCGACCACGTTTAAACTCATTAAACCAGTTGTAAACAGTCGCACGAGATGGGACTTCATCGTGAAAGGCCAATCGTAGTCTATCATAACTTTCTTGTTGACTTAAATGACATTGAAGGTCATAAAAAATCATTGCACGAAAATTTTCTCGTGTTAAATTCATGTTGACGTGACACAGAAAATTTTTAATTTGCCGCCAAATCGGAAAACAAATGACAAATGAATGAAATATATACTCAGTAATATTGGCAAAGAGTTCTATTTTCAAATTTTAGAATATTTTTTTTATCATATTGTTTATAAGTGGCCAGTTCTAAGAATTTTCAGTTTGACCCTCGTAGAAGTTTCAGTGGTATTTTTTTATTGATTTGATGTATATGATAGCCATTCAACATTTGACAAAGACGAGTGAACCAAACTTAATCGCCATCGATTCACATTACTGATGCTATTTATCTTAGGTATTACCCAAACGCAATGTATGCCTATTTTGATACACGAATATGTTTATTTCTTTGTCTGCATCAGGCTTTAAAGGCCTATACAGACTCTGATAAATGTATTCATTTGTAAACGTTTACAAATACAAATCGTAAGCAAATAAGTGCACAGAAACTTATCTCGAAATGTATTCTGACGCCATTCTATCTGCTTTCTCTTAAAGATGGATATTCTGAGTAGATACTTTAATTAAGCAAGAGCAGTCTTGCATAGATTTTGCTTACAAACAGATAGGAGCTGGAGGATTAATTACTAGAGCTATTTCAAGCAGTCTGCTTATTTATGACTGCCAATAACCTATTGATAATATTATTGACGGATAACTTTGAATGAAAGAATCAGACAAAAAACACATGTCTCCTGTTTAATTTTTACCTTATGTCAACATATCATACTCGCTTAACAAAGATATATTTTATAGGAAAGGAACAATATAGTATCCTAATCTTTTTTCTGGGTTTGATGGCTTCTATAGCTTTAGGTAATTTCCTACTGGGTATTTTAGTGATCGAGCATTTAAAGCTTTATTATGATCTTCCTTAAGTTTTAATTATGATACAGCCTTAGAAGAAGTGTGAGTTTTAGCAAAAACGTAATGTTGCTGAATATCAAGTAGTTCTGTGCCAACTATATAAGCATAAGCTGGTATTTTAAACAATATTAAACTAATTAAAAGTGATGTATATGTGGACTCATTAGTATCAAAATGATTACCTTATATTACAGCCTGACTACAATAGCCTTTTCAAGTATTACCAGAATTTTATGGTGGTTCATAAAATCGTCTAGAACGTGAAAATCGGATGGCGGATCTTAACACCCCATGATTTATGTTTTCCTATGCTACTGAAAATTGAATTTGCATTTCTTAAATGATCGCAAGCTAAAAATCAAGGATTTATCCGAGGCTCCCAAGAGCTCAGCATAAAAATGTTTTAATTCACATTACGGTATTATTGAGTTGGCATCGACGGTCTTTGAATTCGAGGACTGTATTTGACTTTTTAATATTTAACGCGAACGATTCATGCGAATGAGGAATTCTTGGATTTCTTTTTTGAGCGGCTTGAGACAATCTCGGTGGACTTAATTTTTTATAAATTCAGAGTATTTTTTTTACATTTTTCGAACTCAAAACTCAATGCTAATTTTTGAAATTATCTTGCGTTTATTTTTTGTGTCAGAGGGTATCGCCATATTGATGTAACCTTTCTTTTAAAACTTTTGTCTGAATAAAGTGAAATGCTTAACTACTCATAGTCACCTTATTTGATTATTTCTTTCAGCATGGTGAATGTATATTATCCAACATCACAGAATTATATAAATGAGGTTTTATACACACTTTTTGGAACTATGAACCACACTAAGGACACACACCTCAAAATAGCAAAGAAACCAGTAACCCAAAGAATCGAATCCCATCGGGCCCAAACTTATAACATGAATATTGGCAAAAACTAGGAGCTCGAAGAAAGGAACGCGGCCCGTATTCACAACACGTCCTCCATTTCGCACTCCGCGAGGTTCGCCGAGAAACACTCAGAAAAAATCGGCAAGTGTAGTCTTTCCTGAAGATAAGGACCTGTATCATTTTATGCTATTTCTATTTTTAATAACTTACAAGTCAGGAAGTTGATTCAGTGTCTCATTAAGCGTACTCATAACACAAATGCATTACTGTCTATTTACGTATCGGGGACATACGAGCAAACCATAAGCTCTACAATATCCACATTATCAAGCACAACCAATTCATAATTGATTATGTTAGTACTTGTTTCATGGTTGTTGTCATGCGTGGTTATTGTGTTGGTATAATAGAGTTATAAACACAACCTTCATTACGATCCCCGACCTTTCACTCCAACTAAAGAAATACCATCTTACAATAAGATTGCAGATAAGTTAGGTACGTTTGAGTTAAGGTTGTACGGATTACTAGAAACTTTGGTTTATAGGCGGAAAACGCGCGGCACTAGAGAAACCGTCTTTTTCTATGAAATCACCCAAACTGTATAATGAAGTTAAAAAAATCTGCTTAGGTATGTAAAGTTGTCATATTTTGATTTATTTACTTTTTGCATAACTACCACGTCTATTCCGATTTTTGTAGATACCGTTACTTAATGTAGCATTCAGCGAAAAAATGTCAGGATATCTCCAAAATCTCTGAGTGTTGGTTTATATATTTTTACTCTTACTGTAAATTACATTATATAGTATGACTCCAACAAAAAATACACATTCACAAAATGTACACTAGCCAAAATGATCAAAGCATTTTAGTGAGTCAATCGTGTCGGGCGAGGTTTCTCTCCAAATACTTTATCTCTATTTTGAGAGGACTCGCACAAACATTTGCTTCTTACGGCTAAACGGGCACTTCTTATAATATAGTTTTAGACCTATCGCGTGTCATCAAAGCCCCGGGCCGAGTGACTTAAATTTTCAAAAGAAGCAACCCCAATTCAGGCACAAATAGGTCAGGCTAAGACGCCTAACGTTCCTTAGGATACGTTGGAAACTAGTTCCATGTCCTCGTCATCAATGGACCCCACTTGACCCAGTAAACTACGGACGTTCAATCATTTCTCGTTTAGCCCGAGATCCGCCTCAAAGGGTCCCCACATAAAAATTTCATGAAACGAATGGAGGCGCGCACATCTTTTTAAAATTGCCGCATAGTTGTCACTCCTCTCTCCGTAATTCGGAGTAGTAGTAAATCTTTGGGTCAATGGTGAAAATTCCACCTTAGCGGTATGAAAATTAGGCCTACATTCGATTGGGACAAAGTTAGACCTGATAGCCTTCCAGTTCTTGTCATTATGATGTATCACCAGTATGAAAAGCGCGGGACCGCGTCGCTCTTTTGGAGGGAACTGTGACGCAATCATTCTGAGCCAGATAATTGCGGATGGAAACTAACGGTGGCATAATTCCATTTCCATCCATAGAAACATTTCATTAACATCCGAACTTTTTTATAGATATTTTTATTAATCGTAAGAGTAAGCAGGAGCTTAAGATGATTACAAAAGATAATAAATCTTATTTTCATGAGAAGGAGCGAGGTGATTTCGCTTCAATCGTTTTTTTGCGTGTAAATTTTATTGCAAGTTAATAAAATATATACACGTAAAAAAACTATCGCACCGACTAAATCGAAATGTATAAACTAAAATATTTTTTTCTTCGACAAAGAAAATTGGATCGGTGAATTTTTCTCGTATCCACACTGCACGAGGAGAATCTGCCCCCTGGGTCCCTACTTATGAATCACTCGCGTCAAGATGGCTTGTGATATTAATTGATTAATGTCAAATTTCCTTACGAAAAATAGTGTGATTCCCATATAAGTGACTAGCGGTCCCCCGCGACTTCGTCCGCGCGTTTTGAGTTTGCTCCCTCCCCTCCCGTCGCAGCGTCATGTTTTATATCCTAAAGTCTTTCTGGATAAATAAGCTATCCAACACAGAAATATTTTTTCAAATCGGTCCAGCAGTTACTGAGATTAGCGCAAGCGCACGTTGTACTTAAGCTGCGAACATTATTTTGGTGCGAAGTTATGTTAAAACTGTAATAGCTCCTAAGATATTTATTAAAATCAAATGATATAAAGAACAACTTGTTCTAAATGAAATGCTCGTGATGATGAATGTATTTATTTTGATAAGAATAAATACCTGTGTGTATAATACACCTCTAAAAATAATGCATTATTTTTTTACTAACATAAAAAAGGTTGTAGTAAGTCAACCATAAAAGATAGACATATGCTGTCGCGGACTTTATTATAGAACTCTTAATGTTGAACAATCCTGTCATACATGATTTTTGTGTAACTTAAGCGGTTTCCGCAGCGTATGCAGCGGTAGCTCTCAAAAGGAATATCTTTCTCCCGTTTTCGCAACATTTTTCATTTCTGCTGTGGTCTTATGAGTCGTATCTTTATGTTATATAGCCTAAAGCCTTCCTCAATAAATGGACTATCCAACGTAAAAATAATTTTTCAAATCGGGCCAGTAGTTTCTGAGATTAGCGCGTTCAAACAAACAAACAAACAAACAAACTCTTCAGCTTTATAATATTAGTATAGATAAAAAACGATAACTGAATTTTGTGAGTACTAACGTCTATATTTCGCGTGATTTCCACTGATTTGTAATAACTTTTTGAAGGAAAAATACGCCATATTCAGGCGAGTGATTTAAAAATAGGACCCCTGCTCCTGTGTGTTCGTACTAGTTATGTAACAAATTCAGTTAAAGGTACTCAGACGTATCTAGGCCAGAACTTAAAACAAATGCATTTAACCCTCGATGCCACTTGACTGCATTAGTAATTACATCAGAAACAATAGCTTTACATTTTCATTTATGATAATAATTTAAAAGCACGCTTCCAAAAATAGGGCGAAATCTGTTCGCATAATATGGAACTAGCAGTTCCCCGGGACCTCTTACGTGCGTTTTGAATTTTCTCCCTGTCCTCCCGTCGCAAAAAGATGGTTTGTAGCCTAAAGCCTTAATCGATAACTAAGCTATCCAACACAAAAATATGTTTTCAAATCGGTCCAATAGCTCCTGCGATTAGCGCGTTCAAACAAATCAACGTCAGCTTTATAATTTATAATATTTATTTATAAATTATAATATTAATATATAGGGTATAACAAAATTAACTGCATTCCTTCTAGGGGCCAATTCTGACCCTCAAACAACAACTTTTTCTATGGGACCAACATCGTAATCCCAAAAAAAAACACTTTTTCATACTAGAGTGCCGCTCAGCTGATTCTAATTTGTATGGAGAAGTTAAAAAAAATCTTGGGATTTCGATATTGGTCCCATACAAAAATTGTTGTTGTTGTATTTTAGCCACTGAATCACCACCGAGAAGGAATGCAGTTGATTTTGTTAAACCCTGTAGATACAGATTAGCAAAAAAATTCGCAAAAATAAATAGGCTATAAACAAAACAATGATCCAAAAACTGGCGAGGGTCAAAAGTTAACAAAAAGTTTGGCCAAAACACCAATCGAGTTTGTTATCCAAATAAAGCAAAACACACAGGCCATATCGGCGTATTCCGCGAAATAATACATTGATTGCAAATATTGACGATGCGTATCAACCTAGGTCGTTATTTCATTCAAGTCCTTTGTAAATAAACGGTTTTCTCAAATGACAGGTAACTATTTGCAAATAGTTTGCTGTCGATAACAAATTCTGGACAGTAAATACACATTTATCCACCAAGAATATACCGAAATAACATTATAATAAAACGTCGAAAACACTTTCCTGACGATTGTTTTGCTACAACAGCGATACTCAAATTGTTTTCCCCGATATGGGTTCCGCAAGAATTAAAACACCTCTCTCTGATGGACCGTTCTAACCCGACGTTTAATTTTACTATACTGCCACCGTCCGTACCTACTTGATTTTTCAATATCTTCTATCATTATACTTGTTATGAACATATATAATAATAAGTTACATGGTAGATATTTTTATTATACATATTAATTGCGAATGAATGAATTAATGGCAAATTTGATCTCGATATTTTCCATGAGTCTGGATCCAAATTCAAACATAGAGTCGAGACTTTTTTCAACGACACAGCTAGTTTAAATTGATATGTTTTTTTTTTTAATTTTCGTTGTAAATTTTATTTTATGTTAGTTTAAAGCTTTTAACTAGTTATCCATGTCTGTCGTATTTTAATCAATGTTGTGTTCACTTATAATAGGGTTGCATTGCATACTAGATGCAACTTTTAATTTTTATTATATTTTTATGTCAATGATTGTATGTAACCTGTTGGTGTACCGAATAAACAAAAAAAAACACTGTTTAAAACGTTTGCTTTATTGTAGGGCTCCAAAATGTCTATTGCTTTCCGAAAGGGTTCAGTCACCAAAAAGATTGTGAGCCGCTGTGCTACAACATCGAAGGAATGCATCGCAAGAGAGGTTCCATTTATCTTTTTTTCGCTTTCAAGTGAGGGGCTTCTTTACAAATAGCTCACAAGGTGCATTGTATTTAAAAATTGTTAAAATTATGCAACCATCATTGCTTTGAATAAAATCGCGTTATTATCTACCGTCCGCCCACAATGGCTCCCCCTTTTATTTGAATTTTCAACCAGTAACCAGTATTGTGCTCTGCATGACGAAGGAAATTTAAATTTTCAATAGCTCGGAGTACACACCGGAAAAATACTCTGCTTCCACCCAATGCACCAATAAACAATAAAATATATTTGTTTTTAAATTAAACCTTCACACGATTGAAACCAATGTTTTTTGGGATGATAATTCAACAAATATTGCGATTATCTTCACAAGCAGAAAACATAGTAGTATGAAATAGTTGTTATTTCATACAACTGCCTCGGCTTCTGCAACTGCCTCGGTGGCGCAGCGGTTAGAGGGTCGCACTTTAAAGCGACGGCTGCGCCAGAAGTCTCGGGTCCGATCCCCGGGTCGGGCCAAAAATATGTACCTGGGTTTTTCTGTTCAGAAAATTCTCAGGGCAGCCCCACGTGCCTCGGAAAGCACGTAAAGCCGTTGGTCCTGCGCCTGATCTCTCTCCGGTCGTGTCAGATTTCTGTCCCATTGTGCTATGAGAGTAAAAGGAATAGAGAGTGTACATGTGTTTGCGCACACACTTGTGCACTATAATATGTCCCGCTCAGTCGGTTAGTCGTTGTGACTGGCTACCGTAGTCGAAATTGGCTAGGGGGACTATTATCATTATTGTTATTTCATACTACTACCTACTCATAAAAAGTAAATGAAAAGTAATAGGAAGTTTCGATTATATGTTAATTAAAGGGTAGACAACACGAAGTACCTTTACCAAAACTTTTATCTAGAATTAGCCGTCCCCCACGAGTTCGTCCGTGCGTTTTGAGTTTGCTCCCTCTCTTTCCGTCGCAGACTGATGTTATATACCTACCCTTAAGCCTTCCTGAATTAATGGGCTATCTTACGTAAAAATATTTTTTCAAATCGGTCCAGGAGTTCCTGCGATTAGCGCGTTCAAACAAACAAACTCGTCAGCTTTATAATATTTTTATAGATAGAGACAGTCTTCTGCTAATATTTATCTAAGGTCATCATTATTCCAGCTTTTAATACCACTTACGAGTACGGAGTTTGAAAATGGTGGTTATACAGTGTCCCAAAAAATTGGGTCAAGCCAAAGTTCAGAGCAAGAGCACCATTAGGGCTACCCGAATTATCCCTTTGTTTGTTATAGAATAGAATAGAATTTTTATTTATTTGACACACAAGATACATTACATTGCGTGTGTGTTACGTGTTTCTCATAGTTTTCGAGTAATGCTTTTTTCTTTTATTATCAGTATGTAAAAAAAAAATTAAAACTTAAGTATGAGCTATGGTTGTTTCATTTGATAACGCTGACTTTGATTTTTTACAGCTAAAAAAAACTATCAATACCAATATTTAACTACGCTTTAGTTTCATATCTTTATGCGTTTTAAAAAAAAGGATTTTTTTATGAAAGTTATTTAGTTTAAGTTTATGGACTACAACTCTTTTATTTGTTTATTCATCATAGTAGTGATAGATTTTCTTCTAAATTCATCGTATATGCTCTAGTGCTGTGATTTTTTCACATATCCACCTACCACCGTTTAGTTGTTAGAGAGTGAGGACATTGGACTCTAACAAAAATTTGCCAATTAAAACTGAATGTTACGGAAACCTAAAGGTTTGACGGGCAGAGAATGCTTTTAGCTTTTGCAATAGTCTTTAAATAAATAATACTAAGCATAAAATGCCATATTTAATTAAGTGAACTTAATGAAGACTCACACTGTATAGTCAACTTTATAATAACTTATAAGACGAAGATATCAATTTGAATTACATAGGTCATCTTGGTAAGAAAGATGATGATGTTAGTCTCACTAAAACTCAAGAACGGCTGAACGGATTTATCTTATCTTAGTCTTGAAATATTCGTGGAGGTCTAGGAAAGGTTCAAAAGGAGAGAAAAAAATCGAAAAACGCGCGGACGAAGTCGCGGGAGACCACTAAATATAAAAGAGCTTTCCATAAGGTTTGCTTAGCTAAACATTAAAATTTTGATTAAAAAAATAAAAAAATATCCAATTTTTAAAAAACAGAATCAACAATTTAAATATTCGGGTGCCCGCCATTTTTAGTTTTGTAAATTATTGCACAGATTAGTTACCAGGAGGAGGCAATTCGCCGGGATGGTGGTTTTTATTATCAAATCTTCTAACTCACTCCCACTTTAAGCTGTCACTCATAACGCTATCTCGTGGGACAAAATCAAATCTGTAATATGATTTTACCTGTGGAAGTTTTGTGTTCTTCCACTTTTATTATTGTCTGTAAGAAAAACAAGGATTTATATTAATTGATATCATCCGCGTTTTATTAACTTTGTTTTCTTCCGTGCCGTTACTAATCCTTCTAATCGTGTATTATATGTATTACAATGGTTAATAAACTGACAGTGCAAAATCTTAAGTTTTCATCTCTCGCCGAACAACATAATATTTTCCATCACATCTACAATCACACAGTTTTTTTTCTCATAGACGAATGAAAAAACCGGCCAAGTGCGAGTCGGACTCGCGCACCGAGGGTTCCGTACAAACCTGCAAGGTTTACAAAGTTCGTTCATTACGACAATCGGTATCAATGGTTGTACTTTTGCGTTTTGCGTTTTTGAGTTGACTTAGTTTTTTTTTTTCACGGGTTAAAGGCAATTAGATCTAAGTATTTGATATGAATTTCAACTTGATAGCTCTACGCGTTCATGAGGAAAAAAGTAATAAGTTTATATTTATTAAAAAAAATATATTTTGTAATGTAACTAAAAATTTAAGGTTTTCGGAATTTTTCCTTTATGTGTGCTTTAAAACGTTGCTTCATGCCAAATTTCAAGATTCTAGGTCGACTGGAAGTACCCTTTAGGTTTTGATTCCCTTGCGAGTACTTGCGAGTTTCAAAATATGCAGCTTAAATTGCTGTTTCTTTTGATTGCGTTGACATAGAAGTTTGATTTTGTTACAGCTTAAAGGTATTATAGACCTGAGTATTTGGTAACAATTTAATACATCTACGCGTTTATGAGGAAATGGGTAGTAAATTTAAAATTATTAAAAATATATATATTATGTGATGTAACTAAAAATTTATGGTTTTCGTAATTTTTCCTTTATCTATGCTATAAGACGTTGCTTCGTACCAAATTTCAAGATTCTGAGTTCACGGGAAGCACCCTGTAGGTTTTGATTCCCTTGCAAGTGTCGAAAATTTGCGGCATAAACGGCTGTATCTTTTGATTGCGTTGGCTTAGAAGTTTGATTTTTTCACAGCTTCAAGGGACAGTAGACCTGAGTAATTGATATAAATTTCAGCTTCATACCTCCACGCGTTCCTGAGAAAAAGGGTCTTGACAGACGGACGGATGGACGGACAGACGGACAACAAAGTGATCGTATAAGGGTTCCGTTTTTTCCTTTTGAGGTTCGGAACCCTAAAAAGTATGTTTAACTCGGGGAAAAGCATTAATTTCACTCTCGAAATATTTGCTTGTGTAACAATTCACTATTACTTTATTGAGTTACGCGTTTTATCTTCTTCTAAGGCCTGATTTTTCAACGTCAGTTAATGAATATTTGTTGAATAAAATACAATACGCCTAATTCGATAACGTCACCTATTTGTCAGCAATCATTTATGTAAATGTTTTTTCCATTTTTTGGGGGGTAGATGTAAAATAAGTAACATTATAAATTTTGTCTCACATTTATTTTAATGTTTAAAAAGTTTTAAGTCGTTAAATTTCCAATGAAATAGCACTAACATCTACCAGCTGTACTCTCTCACGTAAAATCACATCACACATTTTAACTTTTTACTTCCAACACTGCAATGGCACAACTTGCTGACATTCAAGGATCCCAGGACATGGAGGCACAACTGTTATCCAGACGCATGGCAGACTTTGAAGCGCAACTGGAGGTGGCCTCGTCAGCACCAGAATATTGTCAAAGCTTCCGAAATCTTGTGTGGGTCCTTCTGAAGAGTTTGCGGCATCAAATTACAGAATGCGTGAACACCGTTGATGTCACGAGGCTCTCCTCTTCAGCGGCATTCCGGAGAATGTGATAAATGTCATGGATGCAGTAGTCGATACTTGTTCCTTTTATCACATATGCTTCAAAGTCTTTAAGCTCAAAAGCAGACCATACTCAAGGGTTCGGCCATATCAGTGTGTGAACTCTTGACCCGGAACAGACAGTCTGCATTCGTAAATGCCCGCTCTCACTTCGGCATGCGTGAATGCTGGACCTCGGACGGTGTCATTATAGTCAAGGTCTCTCATGGTACAAGGCATAAGGTAAAACACACTGGAGAAGTTGCAAGGGCTGATCTCCAGGTTCCCAAAGCCTGCAAACACCGTCAGTTCCAAGCATCACCGGCGCCGGCGCAGCAGGTAACAACGTGACCTCCTACTCAGCCTACTTCTTCGAGTTCGTCGTCTAAGGTGGCAACTCGTTAACAAACATCCGCAGTGAGTAAGTTAATTTAGTGCTCCACTGCCAATTTATTAAGTTAGGTTGTATATTTATAAGGATTTTGTAAGTAAAATGAAGGTATTTTCGCTGCACTGCAATTTACCAATCTTTGAAATGTCATCGACAGTCACTGTCAGTGTCAAAGTTTTTTTTCTCTATCATCCCTGTGGAGTGATGATTTGGGAATCAATGTGTTGGACAAATAATGTATTTATTTTAAACTTGTTTTGTTCCAAACTGTGCTGTCGAGCAGTGTCAATGCTTTCATTCAATGTTATTATGTAAAACTCAATTTTTGATTTTACATCTTTTCTGTTTGAAAATTTGAGATTTTTAGTATGCATGTATTATGTTAGTTTTTGTTCTTTTGTAGTAGCTGGTGGGTGATGCAGGAGGCAGTCATTTAGGGGCTACTTACTCTTCTTTATTTTTACTCCAGTAGTTTATTTTTATTACTTGAATAGTATATTATAATTTTACTATTATTATGCAATTATGTCTCTTAACTCCACAAATTCTGCTTTATTTTATTCTTGTAGTGATGACTCTTTCGACTCTGTGTCGTCTAATTTTGAAACACTCTGTATTTAGCCCAAGAACTGTTTTGGAGGGTATCAAAAATCTCTGAATATATGCCACATAAACGCTCAGAGTATCCCGAAGCATCATAGTGAGCTGTTGGATAGCTTCGTGTAAGATGTAATCCACGCCGTTCAGCTGCGTAGCTATACTTGTATTTATTATGAAAACCGTGTCAAATATGCTACTCTGATTGATTGGAGTCCCGTAGTCGATGCAGCTACCGTCGACCTTAAAGTGGAACTATTTCGCAGCAACATCCTTAACTTATTTGACCACCACGCACGCGTACAAACAGTGACGCGTATATCAAGTGACTGCCGGCCCCTTGGCTAACAAAAGGTGCTATGTCTTAACGTCACAAGGCGTTCTGTACTTTTAAAAGGGTTAGATCTGACGAGAACTGGGCTAAGTACAAAAATTCGCGTAATCGCTGCTGCCGTATCAGATGATACGGGCAGCTAAACGTATATACATACATGCTGAGATCAATAAGTGTTCTTCCTTAAACGTCTGGAATTTTCTCAATTCGCTTGGGGTTGGTAGATCAAAGTCTGACGACACCCATATCCCTTTTGATCTCAATGACATTAACAAGCATCTTCGATTCATAAAGATGAAATAAGAAACCAAAAATTTGCGCACGGGCGGGACTCGAACTAGCAACTTTCTGGCTAACCGAGCCAAACGCTCTACCAATTGAGCTACCGTGCTGTCAGTCCAACCTTACGAAATTTGTGGTCTCTTATGGATACGTCATTATGCGTGACGTTTAGCGCCATCTACCCTTCTGTTTATGAAAAGGTGGGCCAAGTAGTTATTCTTTACAGAATGAATTCAACTTGGAAATTGATGACGCTTCGCTATTTAATGGTTTAGAGTATTTTTAACACTTACAGTGTCATATTTTATATTCATAAAGATGAAATAAGAAACCAAAAATTTTTGCGCACGGGCGGAACTCGAACAAGCAACTTTCTGGCTAACCGGGCAAAACGTTATAACAATTGAGCTACAGTGCTGTCGGTCCGACCTAAAGAGTAAAGAATAACAACTTGGCCCACTGTTGCATAAAACAGACGGGTAGATAGCGCTAAACGTAACGCAAAATGACGTATCCATTAAAGACCACAAATTTCGCAAGGTCGGACTGACAGCATGGTAGTGTTGGAGTTAGAAAATTCAATGTTCCTTCTTAGTATGGATCATAGACTAGAAATCTATCAAGTGCTAATGACAGACACCTGTCTATGGTTGTCATTCAAGAAAACCGTTGTGATATGGACGTTTCTTGAGGTCGTGTGATTTCTAAATATTGTGTGTGTTTACCGAAATATAATTTCTCTTACTAGAAAACATTGCATTTTGACCTCTCATCTACAGGTTATGGGCCGCAATTAATAAGAAAGTATTTCAGGTACAAATTACAAAGAAATTACTTACTTTAAAAGGGAAGCCGTGAAAACAATTGCCGGTAGTTTCAATGGCACGAATTACGCAAAATAGAAATTCCAGACAAAAATAGCTTTAAAAGCAAAAGGAATTGACATGAATCTGGATAAAGGTGATGAAATTTGGCTAAAGAATGATGGAATGGCCAAGTATATTATCACTCCGAATATGGATTTCAAACAAATTTCGTTAGTACGGAATTGTAAAACGGCGAAGAAGATAATGAGAAAATTATATTCAATTTATGAAATGAATCAAATGATGATTCACGAAAAAATTTATCAGTACAAAATGAACCCAAATGAGAAAATGGCACAACATATTGCAAATGTAGAGAGTCTTGCACAGAGGTTGAAGGATAGTGGTGAGAGTGTCAGTGATACGGCAATTATCACGAAGATTTGAGTACGCTACCTCCCCAATATAGAATGGTGCGACAAGGGTGGATGTCTTTAGATTCTGCAAAGCAAAATATTTATAATTTGTAAAGAAGAAGAAGAAGATATTTCTTTTATGGCTTCTTTTTCTCGGGTTCAGGTCAAATATACTGGTGAGAAAGGAAATAAAAATATGTTTCCTTATAGCAATGAAGCAAACAAGAACAGGTTTACTTGTTTCAAATGTGGCAAATGGGGACACTTTGCAAGACAGTGCAGAGCTCCTAAGAAGGAACAGAATGAGAGTGATGATAACGTTTTGGCATTTATGTCATGTCTTGATATAATTCTGCTGTAGATGAGAGTAAACTATGGTTACAAGATAGTGGGGCATGTGCCTATATGACCAATAAGAGAGAATACTTTTGTGAGTTGAATTTGAATAGCCACAAAATGGTATGGTACTGTTAAATTGAGTAACCAACAGACGTTGAGTATTGAAGGTGCAGGTACAGCTATGGCAAAAACCATTATAAATGGAAAGATAAAAGAAATAAAGTTCACAAATGTTTTATATGTACCAGAGCTTCAAAGAAGTATATTTTCTGAGGGGGCAATTATGTCTAGAGGTTACGAGATTATGAGAATTTATAAAGATGGTGTCTTAGTACTTCAAGCAAAGATGAACACCAACAATAATTAGTGTTATTTGGATATTAGAACTATGATTAACATTGAATGTAATACTGTGGAAATATCGGAAAGTTGTCATGTTAATGGAACAAAAGTACCGAATATGATAAAGACAGGAGTTTTTGATAAAATCAATGATAACAATCCGAATTTTACATGTGAAACCTATCAATATGGTATACAAGCAAATTTACCATTGCAGTATCGAAGAGAATTACCACAACACGGTGATATTATCTACAGTGATGCTTGTGCCAAAGAAACTGAAAATGCATCAATTAAAAATCAGGATGAAAACAGAGAGAAAGTTGTAAGGGATGGTAAAAATTATGAAGTTTTACTGACTGAGGAACAGTCTCTGCCTGAAGTTGAAGTGTCTGAAGTTATAGTTTCTAGAGATAAAGATTCTGTCTGTAAAGTTCCTGACAGCTGTAGTAGAGAATTGCGTTCGATTTTGAGAGAGATTTCATATGATGATAATGAAGTAAATATGACTGAAATATGTAAAGAGACAGCAAGGTGGAAAGCTGAAATTTCAAGAAATTTAAACATAATGATATTAGGTATAACTTCATTAGAGAGAAGATTGAGAATTGTAACCTATGTAATAATTATATTGAGAGTTGTGAACAAAGGCTTTAAAAATTTTAGAAATATGTTTATGATGTCTAAATATTATAAGTTGTTGTATAGTTTATTGCCGTTATGATGAATTTCGTTCTGCTGTTAACATTTTGATAAGAAGTATGTTGTTCATAAGTTGTTTTTATATGGAGTTGTTTTTGTACCTAATAGAGTTAATGAATTGTTTGTAAGTTTGTTAACCCAGTGGTTGATTCTGATTGTAGTGTTATTTAAAAATATGTTGTTAAAGAAACATTGAATTTTAAGGGTGAGTGTTGGAGTTATATAATTCAATGCTAATGACTGTCTAATGACAGACACCCGTCTTTGATTGTCATTCAAAAAAACCGTTGTGCTATGGACGTTTCGTGAGGTCGTGTAATTTCTAATTATTGTATGTGTTTACCGAAATATATTTCACTTACTACAAACATTGCATTTTGACCTCTCGTCTACATGGCTCGTCTCAGTTAGCCAGAAACCTGCTCTCTGAAACTGACATCAGCAAGGCCATTTTTGCAATAACCTCCAAAGCGACGGGAGTGGATGGTGTAAGCCGCCTGATGACAGTGCCATTGCTTAAACTTATTTTACCTGTTATCACACATATTATCAACTTTTCCTTAGTCACTGGCACTTATCCAGATGTACATAAAGATCTCGTCTTTCCACTCCCCAAAGTCCGTAATCCCACTTCATCAAGCCAATGCCGGCCAATTTCTGTCTATTTCTTTTTGAAAATGAAAATTTTAGAGACATGTGTTCTTAAACAGTTTGCCTCACACCTATTTCAAAACGATGTATTGAATCCTTTTCAGTCTGGGTTTTGTGCAAGTCATAGTACTACCACTGCTTTGCTGAAGGTCACTGAAGACATTAGGGAAGGGATGGACTCCTCCAAAGTAACACTTCTTGTTTTAATAGATTTGTCTAACGTATTTAATGCTGTTGATTATGACCTCTTTCTGGCTGCATTATCTCACTTAAATGTTTCTCGTTCTGCTCTAGAATGGTTTCCATCCTACCTGCGTGGTCGCCAGCAGTCAATTAAATCTACGAACTCAATGTCAAATGGTACAGGCTGACGTCTGGTGTACCGCAAGGTGGAATACGAGGGTCACACTGAAAGTTCTTAGAAAATCAAAAACTGATTACATTAGCCAGTTATTAGTTTTATTATATCTTTTCAAAATATTGTCCATTGACGTCAATACACCGCTGCATGCGATGGAACCACTGGGAAAAGCACTTTGCCCACTCGTCCTTAGGGGTCTCTTCAATGGCATCGCGATACGCAGCCACCGCTTCTTCAGCATTCATAAACCGCTTTCCTTTAAGTTTTTCTTTAATTTTTGGAATTAAATAAAAATCACAAGGCGCGAGGTCGGGGCTATACGGCGGGTGACCCAGTAATTCAACGTTTGATGTCGCCAAATAGTCGATCGTTCGCTTGGCGGTGTGCGACGAGGCGTTGTCGTGGTGAAGGAGGATCCTACTGCGAGGTCGTTTCTCTCGAACTTTTTCCAAGACTAGTGGCAAACAATTGGTAGTGTACCATTCTGCAGAAACTGTTTTTTGATCCTCTAACACAATTGTTGCGAAATGACCTATCCTTCCAAAGAACGAGGCCACCATTTTTTTTCCCGCACTTCGATCTCTCTTCACTTTAGTTGGCAACTCCTCGAAAGGAAACACCCACTAAGCAGATTGTCTTTTGGTTTCAGGATCATAACAGTAAATCAAGCTTTCGTCACCTGTTAGTATGTCGAACACAGCATTTGAGTCACCGCCGGTAAATCTTTCAATCATTTTACGGCACCAATCCACACGATGGAGTTTTTGAGCCTTAGTCAAATTATGAGGTATCCACCGGGCGCAAAGCTTCCTGACCGCTAAATGTTCGTGGAGGATTTTGTGCACTTGACTCATACCGATGCCTAAGCTTGTCCGAATCTGCTGATAGGTCACTCTTTTGTCAGTCTCTATCATACGCCGCACAACACAGATGTTATTTTCAGTCGTCGCCGTAGAAGGCCGTCCCTCACGTACATCATCAGTGAGATTAGTGCGACCACGTTTAAACTCATTAAACCAGTTGTAAACAGTCGCACGAGATGGGGCTTCATCGTGAAAGGCCAATCGTAGTCTATCATAACTTTCTTGTTGACTTAAATGACATCGAAAGTCATAAAAAATCATTGCACGAAAATTTTCTCGTGTTAAATTCATGTTGACGTGACACAGACAATTTTCAATTTGCCGCCAAATCGTAAAACAAAAGACAGATGAATGAAATATATACTCAGTAATATTGGCAAAGAGTTCTATTTTCAAATTTTAGAATATTTTTTTTATTATATTGTTTATAAGTGGCCAGTTCTAAGAACTTTCAGTTTGACCCTCGTAATATCCCCTCTTCTATATTAATTTTTTATAAATATTGTCACTTACAACCTTCTCTGCCTGTACCATCTATATGCCGATGACCTTCAATTTTATGTTTAAATAAATAAAGTTTATTTCACAAAAAAGGTTACATTGACTTATACAGTGGCCGAAGCGTCCTTTTAAGCTTAAAAGCCTGTATCAGGGAGCAACGCTCTTTCATTACTAAGGTCGTTATCAGTATACAGTAATTTAAAGAACAAGATAACAAAAGTATTAAAAATTAGAATTAGTAGGTTACACTTTTATTCATAGAAATTATGTGTGTATATTAATGTTGTGTATGTGTGTGTGTGTGTGTGTATGTGTGTGTGTGTGTGTGTGTGTGTGTGTGTGTGTGTGTGTGTGTGTGTGTGTGTGTGTGTGTGTGTGTGTGTGTGTGTGTGTGTGTGTGTGTGTGATTGTTACTATTTGATAATATCAAGTAATGCCTCCTGTAAGCATCTTTTACAATCTCTATATGTTTTGTTATATAAATTAACATTCTTATTAATAATTTCATACAGATAAGCCAAGCGAGCTGTATATTGCACAGAAGCAACAACAGTATTGAATAGTCTCTATCTTCTGCCTTCTTTTTGCAGCATTTCTGGCATCGAACTGTTCTGTTTTGTGTTTCCTAAAAACTGTTTGTATAATGTAAAGTTTTCTAATTGACAGTATTTGCGTAATTTAGTAAAGTTTGTCAGTCCCAAATCTTTGCTTTTTAAAATACATCACTTTTACCAAGTTACGTTGTGCACGTTCTACCTCAAGAAATCTTGTCTTGGCCGCACCACCCCAGACAGGCAGACAGTAAGCGAGAACCGACTGTACCAGGGAAACATATATATTATTCAAAAGACTCATGTTTCTGTCCCCCAGCTCGGTATCTGTCTTTGGTACTACATGTCTCAATATCTTAAATGTCCAAGTAAGATTTCTTATTCTTTGAGTGACATGCTCAAACTGAGGATACCAAGAGAGTCTTTGGTCCAACCACACTCCGCGATATTTTACATGTGCTCCTTTTTGTAAAGAGGGTAATCACAGTTTTGCCTATCACTCGATACCGCGAGTGTAGCATCCTGTCCGGGCTGACCGTTATTATAGATACTATGTTTAATATGAAACTTCTGAAATATCTGCTGCAATAAACCTAATGAACGAGACTTTAAATATATATCATCCTAGTCGCACAACTTTGGTATTTCAGTTAACCCTACCAAGTGTCAAGCTACCATCATGGGTATTCAGGACTGATCTCTAGGCTTAATGCCGGAAGGCAAAGGGAAGCGCTTCCTACCTAACGGGTGTTATGGCCGGGGACCACGGTCCAATGATCACCGTCTTGGTTTATTTATATGTAGTTAGTCCATTCTACATATCTAATATCGCGGTTCAGTTTTCATACTTCAACTATAGCGCCATCTAGTCGCGTCAGTGTTTTGCGTTGAAATGTAGTGACAGTGGTTGAGCATAGTGTCGCTACATTACTCCCCTCCGAAGAACCTGAGGTTGATTGAGCCAAGGTAATTAAGCTCAGCAGTCTGCGTAGTGAGTTTGCAAGTGCCAGTGATCGACGATGAGCCGGGATGTGCATGCGCGATGTCCACGGTAAGTTGGGATGGGCATGCTTGATGTCCACAGTGCGTCAAGATGCGCAAGGTCCACAGTGAGTCGGGATGAGATGCGCGATGTCCTCACAATAAGTCGGGATGAGCATGCGTGATGTCCACGGTGAGCCAGGATGCACATGCGAGATGCCCACGATGCGTGAGGATGAAGCTCGAAGTCCACGGTGAGTCGGAATGATGAGAATCCAAGAAGTACCGGTGCGGCCTGCGGTGGCGTCCTTGAGGCTGGAACTGGCTTGGAGGAGACTACTGACTGGATGCTGCTGGCTAGTGGTGAGGAGAAGAAGGCAACGCTGACGGCGACAGTGCGGCTCCACGAGTATGGATGGTATCACGTCGGGGTCACCAATTTGGGATTAAAGGTATGCTGCTTGCTATACTCGTATGTAGTGTAGTCTAGGTACTTAGCTGCAGGCACGGCGAAGAATGACGTAGACAGTTAGAAGTTACACAGGTTTGTTCCACACACAAAAGTACAGGAAATATCACACACACGAGTCAATAGCACAAAAAGAAGAAGGAGAAGCGATAGTAGCGAGGATTAATATATAATATGTAATGTAAATAGTATTTAGTATGTGGGGGAAGCCCACACCGATGATCTGGATCCGATAGCGTATGAAGGTACGACAATACTGTTACAGTGTAAAGAATTTGGGTCTAATCATTGACTCTAGGCTGAGATGGAGTGATCACATCTCGGAAGTAAGCCGTAACGTTATCACATATCTGAGAAGTCTCTACCGCCTCAAAATTCTTTCTCCCATTTTAAACGAAACTTCTGCTTATGCAAAGTTTAGTCATTCCTATCATCGACTAAGCTGATTCGTGCTGTACCAATCTCACTGAAGCCTTCATTGACAAACTTGATCATCTCCTAAATAGTTGTATTAGATTCATCTTCGGCCTCCGTAAATACGGCCATGACTCCAGTTACAGAGCACAACTGAATTTAAAACAGAATCCGTCAACTTAGAGACTCTCAAATTCTTTGAATTCTACACACTATTACCCCACTTCCTCCTTCTTATCTTCGAAATATGTTTTCATTTTTAAGTCTAACTCATGATCGTTCTCTCCGTTCCTCTGACAACCTTCGGCTAGGTACGCAAGCTCACCGCTCCTCGTACGTTTCTAAGACATTTACAGTTATAAAGAAGACTGATTCGAAGTTATTTTTCAAGAATAAAGTTCGCATATTTCTGAAAAAGTGATAATTGCATAATAATATTATTATTATTTGTTTGTATTATTGCTTTATGCATACTTTAGTACGTATAACTATATATGTTTATAGTTAAATTTGAAGATACTATTTTATAGTAGATTTATTTATTTATATCATATGTATATTTATTATTATAGGATAATAGGATTATTGTTACTATGTTCCTTCTTTCTTTACAAGCTTTTCACTGCACCCGTTGCCATCTTTCTGGTTTGACTGACAGATAATGCTTTTAGCATTAAGTCCACCTTGTACACTAAATTTGTGCATTAAAGTCTTTGAATAAATAAATAAAATACATTTTAAAATCGGTCGTTTTATAATCAACCATTCGGTTAAGTCTTATCTGACGTTGGAAAATCTGTCCTTAATAGATCACTTATGACAGTGACGTGATTCCTTATTTTGTCAATAAATTGTTTGTATCGGCTGCGATCCGTCGCTCAGTGTAGTGCGGCGCTGGTCGGTGTTGCTAACCTCTGATTATCGGTCATTCTCTTTTTTAGTTTCCAAAAGATTGAGCCATTTTTAAAGACGGCCATACATGGTAAAGGCATTGTAAAATGTGAAATGTTTTATGAAAGTGAAATGGGTGCCGCCTTCCTTTACGTTAAGCTCGTTCAGGAACATCAAAAAGTGTGTGAACTGGAAACACCAATGATAACCGCTTTCATCGCATTAGGGCGCTCGTTGAGCCTGTTTCATTCCTCATGAAGACTCTGTTTATAAATAGGAAACCGAGTGGGTACCTAAATGACAGAGAACCTGCGCATACGCAATTTTTGGTGTCATATTGAAAAATAAAAGAACACACTTTACACGGAGAGTGTAAAGGTTTTTTTATAAGATAAAACTTATTTACGGCCCCCTACGACTTCGTCCGCAAGTTTTAAGTTAACCCCTTCCCTAGGTTATCCTGACGTTTCATTATTTTTTTAATTATTGTCAACCAGTAGTACCATATATAAGCACATTTAAACAAGGTCAGTTTTATAGTATTATTTTAATATAAACAACTTTTTCCACTGATACGTGTGCTTTTGATCGAAAGGTCAGTTCCTCGCGCTATGTGCCCTGCCTACTGCCACTTGAGCTTACTGATTCGTAGGGATATGTCCGTTACCTTAGTGCTTCTACGTATCTCCTCATTTCCGATTCGATCTCGTAGAGAAACATCGAGCATAGCTTGCTCCATCTCTCGTTGTGAATTTTATTTGGTTTCATAGATATATTTTGAAATCATACTATGCTTTTGAAGTCCATTAGTAGATTTCACACGGCGGCGATTCTCACGTGGATCGAGTTTTTGGGGGGTATTTCAATTACGAGCTTAAACGTTTTATCTAAAAAGAATAGTAATAATTACATGTAAAATAAATACCGCACTGACGAAACCGAAATGCATAGGAAGCGTGACCCTGCAATCAAAAACGATTTATTCTTTGACAAATAAAATACCATCGGTGAACTTTTTACGTATACGAACTGCAAAATCCAACCCCAGAATAAATTCGGTGTTAATATGCAAAGTTTTAAAAATAGATGCGGTATGTCTCGTGAATTTCTCTGGTGACCTTTGTAAAATCACAATCCAACTACTTTTGAAGAACATTTGAACCGTCGGCTTATTGCAAGAACTCATTAAGTGACCAAAAGTAAAATGTGAGAAATCAATTAATGAACTTTTCCAAACTTGTAACTACAATAACTATGTTAAATACGAAAGGAACAAAGAAATTTTAGGATAGTGTTATATTATTACTAATAAAATAACCAAGAATTACATTTTTAACTCAAAACCTATTCTTTTTAAAAGCTTAAAACACAAGTTAATGACTTCTTGCCATAAACGATTTATTACTTATTCACTTATCAATTCCTTAACTAAGATTTCAAATTAAATATGAACTTCGTTTTCGAAAGAAAATCATTTATTATGAAAAATAATCAAAATATTATTTAAGTTGTAGAAGTTGAATTACTGTACAATAAAATAAAATGCTTATAACCGAGCCAGTATGATGTAATAAGTGAAATAAAACTTTTTATTTTTCTTGTTTCACTGTTTGTCTGTTTTTCTGCGTATGTTTGTACAACATTTAGGATACTTTTAGTTCCGGTAAATTAAAGAGTTCACCTGGGTTTAGAATTTATTGTTACGGTATTACTACTATGAATGTTATTATTTTCGAGTGCTTGATATTTTGGTACTGTTGCAAGTGTCATGGTCAGGGTGTAACTGACGTTGTAAGTTGTTATAAGCAAACATATCTACTCTATAAAGTCTTTTATTGCGATTACTTGCGATACCATTCTTCGGATTGTTCCTAAACTAACTATTTTCTTGCACCTGTTCTTGACCATAGAACTCGCAGTATCTGCATGCGAAACGACGTTTTGTTGAATTTTTCGGTTTTGTTTTTGCATTTACGAATCGCTAGATTCGAAACATTAGACAATTTAAATGTTTTAATTTCAATCGCTTACCTGACCAACCTTGGTACCTGTATAGTAGCGTTAGTTAGCGTTTAGTGCCTTAGTATGTACCAACACAACAGCTGCAGTCAACTTTGCAAACACCAGGTTTTTTTTTAAAGAAAAACTGTCTTGCTAGACTACGTTCGGGGGGTCTTACAGAAAAATGGATGTAAGGGGCTCTTACTTGCTAGCTACACTAAAAATGAGACATCAAAAATGACATGGTAGATAGGATAGATTTCTGAATAAGCACTCATTATAAACTACACTAAGAGTGGCACAATTTTTGCAATCTGATCAAGACTGGTGATGATACGCACTCATAGAGAACAGAAACCGAGCAGTTTGTCAAATGTCAATCTATCAAAACAAACTTTGATAAAAAAAACAATGTTGTTGTTCCTAAATAGTCGTTTTGCTCATTGCTGGTGAACGCAGTAACAGTGGCAGGTCTATTCTTATAATAACCAGGTAGTACCATTCCCAAAAGTTATTGATAGCGTTAAAGAGCCTGGTTGAAAATAACGCGTAAAGCAAAAAGACGCGGAAGCATCAAGTTAATGGTGTTACAATGGGCTCTCCAGTTAAAAAAAACACTCACTTTTATCTGAAAGAAGCAATAAACAGCAATAAAATTAAATAAAATGTGACTTTCAAACGCTTCCTAATATTGTGAAAAGATATTGATTATTTTTCATCCAAAAAACTTTTATATTTAACTCGTTTTTAATTTGAATAAAGTCATTAAGAATCTTTTAAGTTCTTTCAATTGACATTAAGTGCTGATAATGAATTTTAATCAGTTGTTACTAACAGTGATGTTAGTAAAACATATTTGTAAAAAGTCATTAAATACTCTTAACTTCCTTTACACACACATTTCTGCATCACCAAAAATCACTACTGCTGCTTAATGATTTTAGAGCCTCCACGTTAAGGCTAAATTGAAGTTATCGACTTCATGTGTTGGTTATAACGTCGTTATTTGAAGAGCTAGAAGATTGTGAGTTTTTGCATAATATAAAACGCATACAAATAACTTCAGTGGTACTTCTAACTGTACTTAATGACTTTTTGTAGTTAATGAGTTCTTGCAATAAGCCAACGTGAAGATTAGAATCTAAATGCACACAACAATCACTGAATACTAACAAGATATCGATTTGTACAGTTATATTCTCTTGCAAACAAAAATATTTGAAAGTCTGTTTTTCGCTTGATAAATACCTATTGTAAGCAACCTTGATATTCCTTTTTAAGCAACTTAAAAAGGAGGAGGTTATAAATTCGATTGTATGTTGTTTTTTTAGTATGTTTGTTACCTCATGAATATCAGTCATTTTTGAAAAAAAAATCGAAAAAAAGATTAGCCTTTCTTCAGGTTATACGTTCTAGTTAGTCCCATTGCTGCCAATGGGACTAATGGCAGCAATGGGACATGGATGGGATCTTGTTGTAATCGAGGGGTATAGTGTTTACAAGTATCTTAATGTTGACAGGTTTTTACGTCTGGTAGGCATCATTGTGTGGAGCTGAGCTGATAGTGGAACTCCTTAACGTTTATAAGTTCAACGGCAGATCTTATATTAGGGACTGAAGCAGATTATTACGGAACAAAGTCGAAGGGGCTCCTATAAATTACAAAATAAAATGCACTTAACCTTTACCTCAACACCCGAGCGGTCGCATGAGACCGCATAACAATACAATACCTATTGTGTCTCGTTCACATACGCTTGAGGGATTAAATTATTTAAATAAACTTATGCCTCCTTATAAGAAAGGACTCCATTTAAGGCAAACAATTTCTTTTGCGGGTACGTGCCATTGCTTTGGTGATAGCTCTACACAATCCATCATGGCACCGACTTCATGAAGCAATTGTTTGCCTTAAATGACCGAGCCCTAAGTACCAACTTTAACTGAATTAGGGAATCAACGTACTCCCACTTAGCTAAAATACCACAATATTTTGTTGACAGCAAATATAACTTTGTTTTTCATAGTGTTTGTATGAAGAACAAAGTTATGTTTGCGGTTGTTGAAAATGTGCTATATCTCAAAAACGGGTATCTATCATAACACAGATTTTTTTTGATATCGAATTTCATTTCACAGAAAACTATTCAATGAATGTTAATATCTTTTTTCTTGTTTAATCGAATAGTAATAACTATTCGATTAAACGACAATAAATATATTGTCGATGAAATGACAATATATTTATTAAACAATAAATATATTGTCATTTCATAACATCGAATAACAGTTCACCAAAAAATGATTCGCAACTGTTTTGTTAAGCAGAATAACGATATACTAAACTAATGTTTCATAGAATTATTAAGTTATCGATGTAACCTTTCATAAAAACTTGTTTCAATGTGTAACGGTTCCCATATATTTTTGCATACGCATGCAAGTAAGAAGGCATGCGCATGCATACGCATGCAAGTAAGAAGGCATGCGCATGCATACGCATGCAAGTAAGAAGGCATGCGCATGCATATGCATGCAAGTAAAAAGGCATACATGCATGCATTAATGCATGCAAGTAAGCAAGCAGGCATGCATAAATGCATGCATGCAAGCAAACAGGCATGCATGCAGCAAGCAAGCAGGCATGCAAACAAGCAGCATGCATTAGGATTTCCTCGTCTCCGGCGCTGCGGGAATACAGCCTTCGGCGACCAGCCTCAGCCGCTCCGGCTCGCGCAGGTGCCTACACCTTGTTACAGCGGGCGGAAGCTGCTCTCCCTCCGCGCCTCCGGCTTTTGAATTACACTCTAATATTGGGCAAACTAGTACCACGGCGAGGAGACCACGGCAAGTCGGGATTAACGCAGTTCATTTATTAGATCAATATTTATTACATATTTATATCAGTTATGCTTTAAATTGTCTAATAATAAAGGATGCAATGTAATATTAGTAACAAATTCGTTTGGAAATACGGACTTTTGTGAAGTAAAATTCGATGTTTCAAGAATTCTGCATATTGAAACTTACGTGGAAATAAAATTATGGGTAACAAAATAGAAAGCTAACGTTACTTCGATAAAATACGTAATTTATGAAAAGAAGTAACGATGAAGTAAGTTTGTGGATAATAAGCATTCGAGTAAATGAAATTGTGATGTAACAAGATTCTAGAATTTGTTGAATATTATTTTGAAACATCTGCGAATAGTTTTATGGGAAATGAAAATCGATGAAGAAAATTGCGATTAAGTGATGGGTTCCCCTCAAAAACTACTAGTTCGATCCCGTCCAAACCAATTTTCTTTGAAAGTATTTGTTAATGTCTAACACGATATATTTTTCTCATTTTTGAAAAGATTATAAATTCAAGACTATGTTTATATCTAGAAAACTACAACTTACTGGCAGAGTCTCAATATGGTTTCAGAAGAAAGGCAAATCAACCTAAGATGCAGTAACCGACTTAACCGACTTTATTGTTCGTATGTTAGGTAGAGGGCGAGAGAAGCGTTGTCTTGCTATTTTCCTGAACCTCAGGAAAGCGTTTGATACTGTTTCTGTATCCACGCTTTTGACGAAACTTGAGGCTCTGGGAATACGGACACTGCCTCACCTTTTACTTAGCGATAAACCCTAAATATTGATAAAACTAAATATATTACATTTGCAGTACGACGGACATTTCAATTTTCATCCGATCTCCAAATATTTGCTCACACGTGCGCTTACTCTCAACTAAATGGTTGCTCTTGTAAAATATTAGAGAAGGTACAAAGCATTATGTACTTGGAAATTATTCTTCATGAAACTCTTACCTTTAAAAAACATATAATTGGACTAACTCAAAAAAATTGAAAACATATTTACATTTTTAAACAACTGAGACATGTTACCGATAAAAAATATATATTTATACAGCTTTATGCCAATCATTAATTTTGCATTGCATTACAACTTGGGGAGGTGCAGCTAAAAATACATGATAAAATTGGAAAGGGCGCAAAGATTGATGCTCAAAATATGTCACTACAAACCGATTTTACATCCAACCTCAACATTGTATCAAGATGGTAAAGTGTTGACTGTAGCTATTTGTATTATATACTATCTCAAAGCAACATAACTTGACTTCATACATTGAATCGCAAACTGTTTATAGAAGATAATAAAAATGTGTGTTCTTGTGTAGTGTTTAATACGGCATTTTCGAATAGGTTTTTTTATACTCAAGGACCAAAACTATACAATAAATGTAATGCTGAATTAAATATCTACCCTAAAAATAAACATATATGTAAACATATTTTTACCGATTTGCTTAATTCATTCTCATATGATGAATCTGAAGGTCTCATGTTAAGCACTACATAATAATTAAATGTGTATGGAATACGTATATATTTTGTCATTTAAGAAAGAGTTTATGATATTTAAGGCCTGTTTCACTATCTTAAAATAACATTAACCAATGCAATCTTGTATCTTGCTTTAGTGCAGATAACGCTAACCAGAACTTATTTAGACTTTGTAAAGCAGGTCGTTTAGGTATTAAATTAAAATTTAAAAGGAGATTTAATGTTCATTCTAAATCAGGGGTGGAGACCTAGTGGTCTGTTACACAAATATTTCCTACTTCACATAGGTCACCACTCTACACAAACAAGTGATTTTCAATATTACAACTAAATTATTTGTTTACTTTTAATACTATTACGTATACGAGAAGGATGGGCAAAAGTGACAAGACCGGTAGCCAGTTTCACACTGTTTTATTATATGAAGGTGGCGGTGGACGCAGCCACGCGCATTTACCAGTATACCTACATTACAATATAGATAAACAAATTTATCTGAAGATTGACAGCATGGCGTCACAATCGTAAGGGTTGACTTTTTTTACAAAAATATCACTTCTGGGATTTTCAAAATTTACCGTAACTACTCGTTCATAATGAAAAATTAAAAACATGTATTAATTTAACTTTATTGCACTGCCAAAGGGGAAATTAATGCCGAATGGCATGCACACTTACACCCTAGGTTAGACAAAAAATATGAAGTACATGATCAAAAATTTAGACTACCATTTAATTTACTTAACAAACTAATGTTTGGTAAAAAGCCTTTTTTTCATGCCTTACGAGTTTTTTTGAATATCAATACTATTAATAATACTGACTTATACCGGTAGTGACGTTTTCAAAGTGACTAACTGTAGTTCCGAATATGCCCGTTCTTCAGATACGTTTGTGGCATTATAAGTTCTAAAAAGTTCTTGTTTAAATTACCACCTGATTATAAACCTAACTACTGACAAATTTAGCGATGGAGCGGGCTTTGCTCTGTGTTTCTCTACGAGATCGAATCAGAAATGAGGACATACGTAGAAGAACTAAGGTAACGGACATATCCCTACGAATCAGTAAGCTCAAGTGGCAGTGGGCAGGGCACATAGCGTGAAGAACTGATGGCCGTTGGGACAGAAAAGTTCTAGATTGGAGACCTTTCGACCAAAAACGCCGCGTGGGACGTCCACCGACAAGATGGACGGACGACCTTGTTAAGATCGCGGCATCAAAGTGGATGCAGACCGCTTGTGATCGGTCGCTGTGGAAAACCGTGGGGGAGGCCTATGTTCAACAGTGGACGTCTTTTGGCTGATAACGATGATGATGATGATGACTGACAAATTTATTAAGCTCAGCAGGCTTGTGTGGTTTGTGCATATCTTAACTAAAATGTTATTCGATAATGTGTCTCTAATAACTTTTTTTTTTGTTACAGGTAATGCTGCATAAATATTATTTTCACCTCATAAATGAAGATGTGATAAGTACCTATATATCATTAATTACTTAATAATTTATTACAATGTTCGCTCCTTAAACGCGAAGCGAGTTTTTTTTGTGTAAGGAACCAGCAATGTTTTACAACGAGTTAGCGATTTTGATACATAGTAATTAGGGAATAAATTTGGATTACTACTATATCTCTGTGTAAAAGCATTTTAGAGAACAATCGGTCAAGGTAACTTTGTATACTCTATAGAATTATTAAGGGACGTAAGGGAGCTTGACCAAGACTTAAAGCTCCAAGCCAACCTCACCTTCACGTGGTGCGTCCTGTTTATACCGACGAGGCTCTGGCGACCGACCGATGGCGGTATAACCATCCAATATAAGACGCAGCTAAATGTTGGACTGTGACGGGCAGCAGCGTCACAGCTGCAAGGGGCTGCGTCTCTGCGCTCGCCAACCCGCCTGCCAACGTGGCGAGTATTGGCAAAATCCCCTCACGTGATGATAGTACACCAGAAAACCAGGCCCCCAGTCTCCGGCAGCCCCGCTATTCCTGACTTTGGTAGCGATCACGGTAACGGCGGGGCAGGGGGTGCTAAGAATCCCCGGAGGCGGTCGCGCTGCCACCCCCGACGACAACTGGTCCTGGTAACTTATAACGCGTGCACACTGAGGACAGACGAGAAGTTGCTCGAGCTGGAGGAAGAAATGAGCAGGTTACACTGGGACATAATGGGTTTATCAGAAGTCCGTAGAGAGGGCGAGGACACGATAACTCTGCAGTCCGGCAACCTGCTCTTCTACCGGGAGGGTGACCAAAAGTCCCAAGGCGGTGTCGGGTTTCTCGTTCACAAGTCCCTCGTCAACAATATCGAGACCATCGAGAGTGTGTCGAGCAGGGTGATATACCTTATACTCAGAATATCTAAGAGGTATTCGCTGAAGGTCATACAGGTATATGCACCGACCTCGAACCACCCGGATGAAGAGGTGGAGGAAATGTATGAGGACGTAAGTAGAGCCATGCATACTTCCAAAACCTATTTTACTGTTGTAATGGGGGACTTCAACGCAAAACTGGGCAAGCGAGGCGAGAATGAGTTGAAAGTGGGACCCTTTGGATACGGGCAAAGAAATGCCAGGGGACAGAGGCTGGCCGACTTTCAGGAGAAGCAGGAACTCTTTGCGATGAACTCTTTCTTCCAGAAGCCGCCTCAAAGGAAGTGGACCTGGTTGAGTCCCGATGGCTTCACGAGAAACGAGATTGACTTCATCATGACTTCCAAGAGACGGTTATTCAATGATGTCTCCGTGATCAACAGGGTGAAAACCGGTAGCGATCACCGAATGGTTCGAGGCACATTGAATATAAATTTCGAATTGGAAAGATCCCGCCTGATGAAGTCCACGCTCCGACCGACTCGTGCTCATATCCAAAATCTCGAGAGCTTTCAACTAGAGTTGTCAAACCGCTTTGATTGCCTAGACAATTGTGTTACAGTGGACGAAATAAACAAAGGGTTTGTGGAAACTGTCCAAACGGTGGGGTCTAAGTTTTTTTAGGCCTGGCCGTAAAGATAGACCTCAAAAACTGTCGGTCCACACTCTCGACCTCATGGCAAAACGTCGATCTATGGCACTGCAGACCTCCGTTAATGCTGAAAACTACAGGCAGCTCAATAGACAAATATGGAAGTCCCTGCGACACGACATCCGTTGCTTTAACACTAACAGTGTTAAAGAAACGATAGAGCGAAACCAAGGCTCAAAAGTGTTTGCAAGGAACATGTCTATTGGGCAAAGCCTGTTGACGAAGCTTAAGACGGAGGACGGCAGTGTAGCGTCGACGAAAGCAGAGGTTTTGAGGGAGATCGAAAGGTTCTATGGGCAGTTGTACACCTCAGTTGCCAAACCCGTTGATAGCTCGGTCAGAGACCCACGAGCTATCCTGACCCGACACTACACCGAAGACATCCCGGACATCAGCCTTTACGAGATTAGGGTGGCCCTTAAACAGCTCAAAAACAACAAGGCACCTGGCGAGGACGGAATCACAGCAGAGCTTCTGAAGGCGGGTGGAACACCAGTACTTAAAGTCCTTCAGAGACTTTTTAATTTCGTTCTGCTGGAGGGCATCACGCCCGAGGCGTGGAACAGGAGTGTGGTGGTGTTGTTCTACAAAAAAGGAGACAAAACCTTATTGAAGAACTAGAGACCCATCTCACTCCTGAGCCATGTCTACAAGCTGTTTTCAAGGGTCATCACGAATCGTCTCGCACGTAGGTTTGATGACTTCCAGCCTCCCGAACAAGCCGGTTTCCGAAAAGGCTTTAGTACCATAGACCACATCCATACGCTTAGGCAAATTATACAGAAGTCCGAGGAGTATAATATGCATCTATGCTTAGCGTTTGTGGACTACGAGAAGGCCTTTGATTCGATCGAAACTTGGGCGGTGCTTCAGTCTCTGCAGCGGTGCCACATAGACTATAGGTATATAGAGGTGCTAAAGTGTCTTTACAATAACGCCACCATGTCGGTCCGAGTACAGGAGCAGAATACGAGGGCGATTCCACTGCGGAGAGGTGTGAGACAGGGAGATGTTATATCTCCGAAACTGTTCACAGCGGCATTGGAGGACGCCTTCAAACTTCTGGAATGGGAAGGAATCGGCATCAATGTCAATGGCGAATACATCACACACCTCCGATTTGCCGATGATATAACCGTTGTGGCAAAGACGCTGGACGATCTTGGCACTATGCTCGAAGAACTTGACCGAGTCTCCCAACAAGTGGGTCTTAAAATGAACATGGAGAAGACGAAAATTATGTCGAGTTCCCTTGTTGTACCCACTCCAGTATCCATTGGGAACTCAATTCTCGAAGTTGTCGACGAGTACGTCTACCTCGGACAAGTGATCCAATTGGGTAGGTCCAACTTCGAGAAAGAGGTCAATCGACGAATCCAACACGGCTGGGCAGCGTTCGGGAAATTACGCAAGAGTGTTTTCTCATCTCATTTACCTCAGTGTCTGAAGACGAAAGTCTTCAACCAGTGTGTGTTACCAGTGATGACATACGGATTCGAAACATGGTCTCTAACTATGGGCCTTATAAGGAAGCTCAAAGTCACACAACGAGCGATGGAGAGGGCTATGCTGGGTGTTTCTCTACGTGATCGAATCAGAAATGAGGACATACGTAGAAGAACTAAGGTAACGAACATAGCCTTGAGAATCAGTAAGCTCAAGTGGCAATGGGCAGGGCACATAGCGCGAAGAACTGATGGCCGTTGGGGCAGGAAAGTTCTAGATTGGAGACCCTTCGACCAGAGACGCAGCGTAGGACGTCCACCAACAAGATGGACAGACGACCTTATAAAGATTACAGGATCAAACTGGATGCAGACCGCTAGTAATCGGTCGCTGTGGAAAGCCGTGGGGGAGGCCTATGTTCAGCAGTGGACGTCCTTTGGCTGATAATGATGATGATGATGATAGAATTATTCTTTAAATTTTTGGTTTACTGATCTCATAACGTCGTATTACATAATGCTAACGACACAGTTATTTTAATGAGTCAGCTGACGTTTAAACAGCTCTAAATATTGTTTATGACCCTGACTAGTTTTACTACTGCCTGACACGTGTGTGATGATTGATGATTTACTTGTGAATCTAACGATACAATGTTTTGTATGCACTATTTGTAGAGACTACTTAATAGTTATAAGGCCAAAACCATGCACAGTGCGGTGTATTTTGTATTAAATCGTCATCGCTAGTGTTTGTCAACGTCTGCAGGCGTTTTGATTATGCTGGTAGTCCACCGCCGCATTCACATGTGGAATTTGACATTGACATGTGCTATGTCTTGCTCTTACTAGGCTCTAGCTGACTCCTGTCTATAGTAATGAGTTACCACACGGTTTGCTGCATACAGTGCAAAGTAAGAAACACCTGAAGGCTTTGCTAAGAAGACACTACCTGTCTTTATATCCGTAGACATGATTAAAGGCTAATAATATATACCTAGACTAATATAATTCTACTATTTCTACGGTACCCCTTACTAATAACATGTACCTACGAACATGGGCCGAGCGTGGAGTATAAACAACCAACTAGAAAAGTTTATCACTTCCATTAACACAATGTGTCTAATGAAATGTCACTTTAAATAGTTAAAATTGCTTTGTTAATTAACCCCGTCTGTAGTGGTCTGCTGTTTTCATTGATGAGGGAGTATATGTAGGTATATGTTTAAATATAAATTTATAAAAAAATGTTATTTACTGAGTTTAGTAAAATTTATTAACTGTTTTAGTCTAGTCCTGTATAAGTGTAGCATTTGTTAAAAACTATAACTAGCCACGTGAACTACTGCCGAAAAACTGTTGCACAGTTTGGTAGAAAGCTAACCATTGTACAATATATGTTAAATAAATAAATTAAAAAAAAAACAAGCTAGAAGTGATATTTCCATCCTTGTCAATATCGTTCAGCTGGCGGTTATTTGCCCAGCATACCTTAATGAAACTACCATGTAACTAACTAACTGTAACGTACCATGGCCGTCCTAGTAACGTATCCGGCAAAAAATATTCTTGGTATTTATTGAAAACTCTGATACCTTGCCCACTAGACCGTTCCGTCACCGACCGACACCGTTGTGTGTCATGCACAGAGTGTTTTTGCAGGTGCTGACATGCTACGATGCTAAAGCGGTGAGCATACGGGTTGAAACAGCGTATGATGACCGTTATAAAGGCGCCGCCAAAACTTAGTCTGTGCATTGATAGTCCTGTCGGATTTATCACGACACTTCTAGGACAGAGCCTTAGGTAGATCTTGCCAACAAATATAAAACGAATCGCGGTTTGCCCACTTCCACCGTATTGTAAAATAATGATAATAATCCCCCTAGCCGACTGATGTTATGGTCCAGTGCAGTTGGAAAATACCTTAAGGACTGATTTTTCAATATTCAGATAAGAAATATTCGTCGAACAAAATACACTATGGCTAATTTGAAAACGTCACCTAATTGTCACAATCATACGTAACTGACATTTTTAAAATCTGTCGCTTTATAATTTATCAGTCTGATAAGTTTTATCTGACCATTGAAAAATCGGCACTAAATAATATTATTTGTAATAGCCAAACTCCTAAACTCCTCGAAATTTGCTTGAACAAGCTTCTTATTGCTTGAATGTCGACTCAGCTTTTGCCAAATATAGATTAATATTTTAATGTTCGGTAAAGAGCTAGAACCCATTGCAAAATAATTATCCTACAAGCGTTCCGTTTTTTCTTTAAACTAAATTTGATAAAATTGACGTAGACCTAATATTTTTAGCTATTATGTTGTACAACAAACTTTATTCATTATTGTTAAATGGTTTGTATGCGGAAATATTCAACCAAATGCCTGCATTAAAATCAAATCGGTCACTTCACTCATTGGTTCGAAAACACTCAGACCAATACAAACAGACATGTTCATGCACACAAATGTTTGTATTGTGCGGGGATCGAACCCGCTCCCGCTGCGTAGTAGGCGATTTCTCGACCACTATACCAGACGGGTCGTCAAATCCATGTGAAGAGTTTTCCATAGGTTCTGCGGCACCTTTTACGGGTTTTCCTCACGCGCACCATCACTCACGCCGAGATATTTAAACGTTTTTTGTTAGTTTTATAGCAGCGAAGTCATTGCGTATGATAAAAACTCCAACAATTCACTTATAACTGTTTATTGGATGATCAAACGAACTTACCTTAAGTGAAGTTCGATCCAAATTGTCCTGACTTCGACGAAGAGATTTAATTGACCATGTAGTATGCCCTACTACGCGTCTATTCACTCGCACACAGGTTTAGCGCAAGAAAGAGAAAATAGAAAACCTCACTCCCTCCCACGCCTCACAGCACTGCCAGCCGCCTGTCGCTCATTCATTTCAGAGCAAGGAGACCGATGTATGAGATGTACAACATTGATTATACTTATGGTATGGGTGACGATTATTTTTGCATAAAAAACGTACACGGGAAATTGGGAAGGGTGGGACCTTAAATCTCTTCGTCGAAGTCAGGACAATTTGGATCGAACTTCACTTAAGGTAAGTTCGTTTGATCATCCAATTGTCCTGCCTTCGACTCTGAGATTTAATTGACCATGTAGATGTTTGGAGTAAAATCAATGTTGTTACAACAGAATAAGTTGACATCTCTGTTAGTGTTTGATCATTAGAACGATCATATTAAATAACAATTTATTGTTCACGTCACCATCTTTGACATTTAGATGTATTACTATTACTAAAAAAGAATGGATGTATGATAACTATGATAAGTTATAACTTTCTACTATAAACAAATATTTTTACTAGGAAGAAAGAAGATATTTGTGAGTTTTTTTTTTTAATGATTAACTAAAAATATATAATTTATTTATTTTAGGAATCTGAAAACTTAAATAATTTTATTTCTTATTTTTATTGTGGCGTGTTATATAAATAACAAACAATACGGAATACGTATTGTTGAGCTGAGACGGTTTGCGAATTTTATAGTTTTACACACTGAATTTGGCACGTAAAACAAATGATAATTTTATTACGAGGAAAGCTACATACAGAAAACACTTTTTAGTAAGCGCATTATCTTTGGTAAGGTAACGGGCTGGAAGGTAAGTCTGACAAATCGTTATCTTGTCTTGCAATTTTTTAACATATTTTATAATTATAGATTTGAAATACATACATGATATTCTATTGCTTTTTAGAATGGGATATTTAGGTATTAATGTGACTGTTTTAAAGATATACGTCCGAATACCAAACATATAAATAATATTTTATACATTTAAATTTCGAATACCTGAGAAAACATTTGGTTATAAAAAGTGTTAGATGATTGATATAAAAGCAATTGATTAATTTATTTATTTTAAGGAATGAAATTCTCTTAAGATCATGAAACATTTACAGGTATCTATCAATGCTATATGATTACTTGCTGAGTTACCAAAAGAATACGAAAATTCAATGGCTTTGAAATATTGTCGTTATCAGAAATTTTAAGGCATGGGTAAGTAGGTAAGTAATGATTTTTTATTTATTTATGTATAATTAAAAATTCAATAAGTATTTTAGTTACTGAAAAAAACCTATGTCAATCAATTTACAATACACAATCTTCTTCAGAAATGAAGAAGATTAAAAATTGGCTTCTGAGAACTTTGTGACTTTATAAGGGCGAACGACCGCAAACAATTTCTCCGACAGAAGTTTTGGTACTACCCGGCCCCGGCCAAATACGTTTATCTTATATTCGACTAATCGACCAGGAATGTTCGCCGAGTATTCGATAGTCGGCATATGGTCAGATTTCTCGTTGTAAATTTACTCACAATTTTATTGCCTGGATAACTTTTAAGGATTATAGTAAATATCTTTCGAGTTAGTTACTATCTTTCGAGTCAGTTACTATGAGTTTTTTATTTATTTAATTATATATATATTTAAGTTTGACAAATATTGACTTGTTTCAATATTATGAGCAGTGTCAAAAAAAATCTGATTATGATTCAGAATTAGGGTACCTATTTGGACAAAAAATCTAAAAATAAACTGATATCGTATACAAGTACCTTTGTCATATCGAGATCCCAAGGTAGACTGGTTTCATACATATTTAAAAACATTCTTATATATGGTTCATAAAAAACAAGAATTATTTGGTTTACAATAATTAATTGACTCAAATTTTAATGAATTGTCGTATCACATGACGTCCTCTGGCGTAAGAGTGAAGGGAAAGTCCTTTAAGAAAAAAACATTATTTTTTTTTGTAACTAGGAGGCGGGCCGGACTATCGTGCCACTAGACCTGTTTTGTTATTAATTTTAATTCTACAATTGTTCCACCATACCTTAGTAACTGGTGAATATTAAGATGAAATGTCCTTTGAAAATTTATTAAACACAGTTTATCGAATTCTTTAAACATCAAACGATAAAGTTCATATTATAAGTATCTATTTTATTACTAATTGGAGCAACGTTTCCAAAGAATCGTTCCTTAGTAACTTAGTGGCTTTCTGGGGAAGATTGTTGTGGAGTGGATGAATGTAATTGGGTGAAAAAAAACTTATGATTAGAGAATATATTTATTTGATGTAGTTTATTATTAAATCACAGAATAAATAGTAGGAAAATTAACATGGTTCATATTTCCAATAACTCAAATTAGATAATTGTAGTGCAATTTGGGTCTAATGCAGCATTGCATTTAGGATACGCCAGTTTTGTTTATTTATTTTAATATATAATAATTGCCTTTTGTTAAAAAAAATATCGATAGTAGTATTTGCGTAATAATGAACATGTCTTGTATTTATCACACCTTAAGCGTCCCTACGTTTTACGTGTGGCATGTGGCACATGACAAATAAAAATAACCGAAGAATATTAAATTAAATAATATTATACTTGAGAAAATTAAATTGTACCAATTCATATGCTTTGTTATTGCATATCCATAAAAAACAAAAAGGCATTATTTTCGTTAAATGGACTTGTTTCAATTTTGTAGCTACCTATTCTTACGGTATATTTAACAATGTGTTGATTAGTTGTGGTTAGTGCTATCTGCGGATACTTCATACAATATGACATTTTATTTGAATTATTCTTCGGTGGTGATCGTGGTAGCATATGTTAAAAAACAAGCTCATAGAAACATAGCTCACACAAACACAAACAATTAATTTAAGGTGACCAAAGGTTGTCACAATCTTTACTGGTCGGTGGCTGACTTTTCCAAAGATAAAGGACACAGTTTTCTCGACTCGAGATTAAGTACCGAACTTTGCAACGGTTATATGAATGCATTCATAAAAAAGCGTATCACTGTCACAGCATATTTTTCTAAAAATGTAATCAACTCTAAAACAATGGAATACCACGAGCACCTTAATAAATCTAATATGTCGGTAGTACTATATTGATTAGGGAATTTGATAAGATACATTTCAAAACAATCACGCTTTCCAGCTAGTTGTTATTGCATCGGTAAATAAAATCTAAGCTTTACCGTTATATTTCCTGAGAAATTGATTAAATCTTAGTTGGATTTCAAAACTAAATACGTCAAATTTTCTACCATTCAGAATCATACATATGCCAGGTATTGAGCAAAGCTCATTCTCATTTTTATCATAGCTGTTAAAATTGAAAGCAAAAAATGGGGTTTTTAAACGGACCGGTTTTTATATGGACCCAACCATATTTTGGTACGTACTGGGCAAGCTTACAGCTTGCTTGCTTGCTTGCTTGCTATTTATAATAAAAGAGCCAACCACAAGCTGAATAGTTATAGGTATAAACAGAAAGCAGAAATGTATGTAGAAACTTGCTTTCAAAAAAAGTAAATTGTTATCTTTTTACACAATCTATTAAATTCAATATTTTAAGTAGTATTATTAAGCAGTGTTGCGTTTACCATAGCATTGTCTAATTAGACAATTTTATAGCCATTGGCAAGAAATAAGTACAAAAGAGTTGTAATCAATGGCGGATATAAGACCAAAACCACCCATAACTACGTGAGCTATGGAGGGATGCCATGCTACCGTTTTAGAGCTTTGGGAAAAAATTTGGAGCGTGTACTGCAGGTTGCAGAATACGTGTATTTATGATTAAGGTCTAGGCAGTAAAAGTGTTTTTAATTTTACTTTTCCGAGCAAAAATGTATAAAATAAATAAAAATTTATTCGATTTGAAATAAATCTGCCGCCACTATTTTTCGGTACTTACGAAAAGGTGCTTTGTATTATTTTATTGCTATTTTTGTTTGTTAGTGTGATGGCTTACATTATGCTCCATTTTAATATTTATCAAAAGATTGGCTGAGACAAGTGTTCGGTCGTGGTTTCGCCACGAGTGGAATACGGTAGCCCGTAATAAGTACATATGTACGTACGGCTTTAAGGTGATATAATAAAGCTTTCATAAAAACACATACCTTTTTTGGTCGGATTCTGATTCCAAGTGCGAAACGTTGAAAAAACGCTGGAATTGTGACGGTAGGTCTTCGTTACGAAGTAATTCGCGGCGCATCAGGGGCCGTCGCGTTCGCACAGGTAGAACATACAGGCGCAGGCGCCTGTTGGGCCGGATGAGTGCGGGCGAGAGCCGCTGCTTCATACTTAGAGGCCATGATGGCGCATCGTCAGCGCTGCTTAGTATGTGGAATTATGTATGAATGTCTTTGGCTGTAATTTATTATTAGCATTAAAGCCCAATTGACTGTAAATTCACCCAACTTGTTCCTCTTTTTTCGCAATGAAAATGAGGGTAGGATATTGGAAGCAACGCATACCAAAAGTCTCAGCTGAGATCAAAAATGATCTAGATAATTAGGACTGGCTGACATCGCGTGTCAGCTCGGCCGGTATTTGCTACAGATCAATATCGCGTATTGATTCGGAGCGGAAAATGCGGACTGGCTAGCATCGCGTGCTAGCTCGGCCGCGAAGCGTAAAGCATGCATGGTGCAGCCACGCTGGGTAGTGCGTTTTACTTCACATTCACTTTATGAATAAATACGTATCACTATAAGGTAAGTTTCGTTTAGCACGAAATAAAAACTTAACGGTTATATACTGTGGTTACTGCGTGCGTTGTAACGGCGCGCGCGCACGGACACGAATGAGCGACAGGCGGCTGGCAGTGCTGTGAGGCGTGGGAGGGAGTGAGGTTTTCTACTTTCTCTTTCTTGCGCTAAACCTGTGTGCGAGTGAATAGACGCGTAGCAGGGCATACTACATGGTCAATTAAATCTCAGAGTCGAAGGCAGGACAATTACAATACAACTAAACTAGAGATTACACTTTTATTATACTAGTTTACACTTGTAGTCGCGCGCACAGAGTTACCACTTGCCCATTCAAGCGATCGAAAAAGACTGCCCTTCCAACCGCGTGCCGCCCTTTTATATTCACGATTTCCCGCCAATAATTCCTAGATAGTTTGGTTATACCTTTCGGCTTGACCATTAGCCCTGGGACAAGCGACTACGTTTAAAACGTATTTTATTCCCTGAGAATCACAAAAAATCTTAAAAGCTGCAGAAGTAAAACTAGTCCCACGGTCAGACACTATTCTAGCTGGAACTCCGAAGTCATAAAATATCTTTTCAAGGGTCTTTACTGTGGTCTTGGTTTTTAAGTCTTTTACAGGTTTCACAAAAACGTATTTCGTAAAGGCATCTATAATAGTAAGGATGTGCGTATTATTATCTTTACTTTTGACAAACGGTCCTAAATGGTCGATATGAATAGTGTGAAAAGGTATATTTACCTTTTCTATTGGATATAAATACCCAGACTTTTGTTTTGAGGCATTGTCTTTATTGTAAGCACATTCCAAGCAAGCTCCTACATATTTCTTTACGAATTTCCTGAGTTTTGGGAACCAAAATTGTTCCTGTATTCTTTCAAGGGTTGTAGCGTACCCGTGATGACCGATCTCATCGTGATTAGTGCGACATATTTGCCACCTAGCACTTCGTGGAACTACTAACCGCAATTTGTCATCTTCACATTTCCTATAAACTGAATGATTTTTTATTGTATAATTTTTGCGGATATCTCGACATTCACTATCATCGTCTGGTTTTAAAATTTTAATGATACGTGATATGTCTGGGTCAGCGATTTGGAGGGACGAAAGCCAGTTATCTTTTTCAATACTGTAAATGCTAACGGAAGGGTTATCTTCGGATTGTCCTGTCAGTGTTGTGTTTCTGCTCAAAGCATCTACATGAGACATCTGAACTCCAGGTCGATATTCAATATCAAATGAGTATTCACCTATTTGCAACCACCAACGAGCTATCTTTTAGTCAAAGTTGTTCGTAGGGCAGCACAGTCGGTGAATACCTTAAACTGAAGCCCTAACAAGTACACTCTAAACTTTTTTAAGGCACACACGACAGCCAGCGTCTCTAATTCATAGGAGTGTAAATGTTTTTCCTCTGGGCTTGTCTGGCGGCTAAAATATGCAACAGGCTTCAACACCCTTGCATCTTTTTGCCACTGCATCAGGATGCCTCCTATGCCCAACGAACTGGCATCAGTGTGTAGCTCTGTTTCAAGAGTGGGGTCATACAATGCGAGAACGGGCCGGGAAATAAGTCTATCCTTTAAGAGCGTGAAGGCACGATTTTCAGTTTCAGTCCACTGCCATTTAGCTTCTTTTCTGAGCAGTGCAGTTAGTGGTCGAGCAATTTCCCCGTATCCTTGAACAAATTATCTAAAATATCCTGTTAAACCTAGAAATTGACGGATTTCATGAACGTTTTGTGGCTGGGGAAATTCCTTGACTGCCAACACTTTTGCTTCACCAGGTGTGATACCTACAGAAGATATATCGTACCCGAGATAACTTACAGTTGTTCCAAAAAAACGACACTTTTCCAGTTTTAAAGTCAACCCGTATTCTCTGAGAAGCTTTAATATATCTTCTAATCGTTCAAACATCTCGTCAATACTTTTTGCAGGAATAAGTATGTCATCTAGATAGGCCAGGGCATATTCAAATCTTCTGTTAACAAGAATTTTGTTGATCATTCTTCGAAACACAGCTAGTGCGTTGGCGAGACCAAAAGGCATCCTTTTGAATTCGTAATGCCCATCAGGCGTCACGAATCCTGTGAGATGCATACTTTCTTTGGCCATAGGGATCTGATAGTATCCTGACGCAAGATCTAGGGTAGTGAAGAATTGGTTGCCACTAAGATTAGATATTTGGTCATCTATAAGTGGTAAAGGGAATCTATCTTTCATGGTTTTATTATTTAGGGCTCGGAAATCTACACACAGTCTGTGTTCGCCCGTTTTTTTTTAACCATTAAGATAGGACTCGAATAGTCTGATTTTGATTCCTGAATAATGTCATTTTGCATCAATTCATCTATTGTCTCCCGCACTTGTTCACGCTCATAATGTGATAGGCGATAAGGACGGTAAACTATAGGCTTATTATCTACTAGTTCTATTTTCATTTCGACATCAACCGCTTGACCTATTTCTCCCAGATTGGTAGTGAAACAGTCACGATAGTTTTGCAATAAAGAATAAAGTCATCATCAGTCAGTCATCAAAGTTTAAGTAAAACGAATGGGCTGTGATAAGCAGTAAATTTCAAAAAAAGGAAAAACACGTGGGCGTGTTTAAAAGGTACAGTTACTCATAAAACATGAATAATCACATTCCGAATAAAACAATAAATCACTCATTACGTACCTTTTATTTTTGGTGACTCCCTCTTCTGAGATGATAAAAACTCCAACAATTCACTTATAACTGTTTATTACAATACAACTAAACTAGAGATTACACTTTTATTATACTAGTTTACACTTGTAGTCGCGCGCATTGTAGTCACGCCATTCAAGCGATCGAAAAAGACTGCCCTTCCAACCGCGTGCCGCCCTTTTATATTCACGATTTCCCGCCAATAATTCCCGCCAAAATCTCCCGCCATTTTAACGACCGTTATGGGCGGCACGCTGCCGGAAATGGCCAGTAAGTATTTTAAATTGACAATTATTTTACTGCCTATCTTTAAAATACAGGACTTAACCAAGCTATCTAAATATATTTTAAAATAATAACAAATAATATGAAATACTCCAGATAAATTAAGCAAAGATGCTATACACAACTTCCGTTTCTATTTTTATCAGCCGGTAGAAGCCAACTGATGTACTTCTTATGACAATTATTTATTAATGCATTTTAAAATTGTAATATGTAACATAATTATCTCTAATTATTTAAAAATGAATTACAGTGAAAATAAAATATTAAAAATAAATCATACGATCAAAAGATTTAATTTATGCTTTTATTTCTACAGGTGTTTACTAAATGCGTAGGCGGATATGATGGAATTTAATACCTAGTATTACGGTGTCTTTAAAGTAATATTAAAACTTAAATTATCCAGAAATGTTCCGAGATGTGTAAATATATCGATATAAATTCTAAAATCATAACACGTATGCAGTAAGAGATTTCAACTGTTTATTTTGCGGATGCAGATGGCGCTAAAATGACGGGCGCCTTCCTCAAGTAGCCAATCACCGAGGATTGATTGGCAAAACGAAACAATCGCAATACAGAAAATGGCTTTCAAATTCCGAAATACAAACACTTTTAATAGTTGATTGTATCTAACAAGTTTCTATTGTCACAGGTATGATCATAAATCATAAAACAAATTAATAAGTTGTTTAACTTCAAAACAAAATGATGGAATCTTATTCCAGTACGAAACATCTATCGTAACACATTTAATCGTAGGATCGAATTTGAATCTTGTTCGATAGCTTACGCTCATCTAAGTCGTAAGATATTCTCTCGAAGCGCTAGTAGGTAGGTTTTAAGATTATACTTTATGTTGCATGTTTTAATTTAATTTTTTTCTTGGTTGTTATTGATATAAAATTGAAGTAACCATTGGTTCTTTATTTGTAGACGCCACAGACTTGCTTACTGCGGCAGCCTATTACGAGTGAATTGGATCGATCTCGGATTTGGCGTCAATTGACCGTGAGTCATAAGCACGCATTGCCAAGGAATCGCTGATCGATTGGAGGCTTGGATATCTTGAAAACGTTGGCTGTGTCGAGCTTAGTAAGATTCCCCCGGATGTAAATGAGCTAGGATTTTCAATTTGTAATAATCAACGGAATAGCCCAACTGCTCGTATGCTGATTACTTAATTGTCAAATAGCATAATCAATTTAACCATCTGACTGCAGATGTAAACAATAGGTACTTAGGTACAGTTTGTCAAATATCAGTGCCCCAAAGTTTGATATGCGGCACCGATTTACTACTGCACGACACAAATACTGCATAATTTGCGGTGACCAACGCTTTCTCAGTAGAAATAAGTCTTTACGATAAAACTTAGTATCAGCATTTGAAAATACGAAGTTCAAAACTTGCGATAAAGTTTAGGAGTACGGTCGAGGTCACTGACGCCTAAACACTTTTTGGAGAAACTAACTTGCACACATGACATAAAAGACGACGCGAGATGTAACAGATTTTATATCTTAAGGTGTTTAAGCCGACGGTGACCTCGATTTCGATAGTACCTATATACAAAAATCAATTCGAACATGACATCCTTTCCGTTTATATGCGTGCGAAAATCTAACCTGGAAAACTAGATAATGGAAATGAGTTTTTTACGATCTGTGACTGTGAAACTTATTTCAATGGAGAGGATAAGTAAGATTTTTTATACAGGTTGGCCCAAACAGTGACGTCCAAATTTTTTTTGGATTCTTTACATCCAGAGCTATTCAAATATATTTATGATAGCTAAATTTTTGAAAATTTCGGGGCTACTTTTATTAAAAATCTTGTCAGTCTTAGTTCTAGTTAGCTCATAATTTTATCAAAGTAAATTTAGCTTATAAGAATCATACCGCAATAAAAAACGACATAACACCATCAAAATTGGAGGAATCATTTGTTTGAAAATGCTCAAATTTTTCGATAAATATTATATATGTGGGTAGCACTAGATGTAAGGGGTTCCAAAAAAAATTTTTGACGTCACTGTCTGGGCCACCCTGTATATGTAGTTCACGCTTAACATAGTGGGCTTTTGCAGAGAATGTAGAGTCGGAGCCAGCCTCTACACCTCAACTACATGTCGATGTCACGGCATTGTATGAAATCTGTATCTAAATAAGATATACAGCACTGGCCAGCGAAGTCTGCAACAGTCCTATAAATTATGTACCGAAGTTCAGACTGAATAACAGATTGTGCTATTAATAGAATTTGATGTGTACCACAGAATATACCTGTAGCCGCAGATGTAAACAATATTTATTTAAAACAATATTTTTAAGGAATATAGTTTTTATCCCCTTTGAAAGTGGGACCTTTTGGATATGGTCAAAGGAACGCCAGGGGAAATAGGCTGGCCGACTTTCTGGAGAAGGAGGGACGCTTTGCGATGAACTCTTTCTTCCAGAAGCCGCCTCAAAGGAAATGGACCTGGCTGAGTCCGGATGGCAAGACGAGAAATGAGATAGACTTCATCATGACCACCAAGAGACGGTTATTCAATGATGTCTCCGTGATCAACAGGGTAAAAACCGGTAGTGATCACCGTATGGTCCGAGGCATATTGAATATAAATGTCAAATTGGAAAGGTCCCGCTTGATGAAGTCCACGCTCCGACCTACTCGTGCCCATATCCAAAATCCCGAGAGCTTTCAACTCGAGTTGTCAAACCGCTTTGATTGCCTAGAGAATTGCGTATCAGTGGACGAAATAAACAACGGGTTTGTGGAAACTGTCCAAACGGTCGGATCTAAGTTTTTTAGACCTGGCCGTAAAACAAGACCTCAAAAACTCTCGGTCCACACTCTCGACCTTATGGCAGAACGTCGATCTATGGCACTGCAGACCTCCGTTAATGCTCAAACCTACAGGCAGCTTAATAGACGAATATTGAAGTTTCTGCGACATGACATTCGTTCCTTTAACACGAATAGTGTTAAAGAAACAATAGAGTGGAAACAAGGCTCCAAAGTGTTTGCAAGAGACATGTCTATTGGGCAAAGCCTGTTGACGAAGCTTAAGACGGAGGACGGCAGTATAGCGTCGACGAAAGCAGAGGTTTTGAGGGAGATCGAAAGGTTCTATGGGCAGTTGTACACCTCAGTAGCCAAACCCGTTGATAGGACCGGAGACCCACGAGCTATCCTGACCCGACACTACAGTGAAGACATCCCGGACATCAGCCTCTACGAGATTAGGATGGCCCTGAACAGCTTAAAAACAATAAGGCACCTGGCGAGGACGGCATCACAGCAGAGCTTCTGTAAGCGGGTGGAACACCGGTACTTAAAGACTCTTTAATTCCGTTCTGCTAGAGGGCATCACGCCTGAGGCATGGAACAGGAGTGTGGTGGTGTTGTTTTTCAAAAAAGGAGACAAAACTTTATTGAAGAACTATAGACCCATCTCACTCCTGAGCCATGTCTACAAGCTGTTCTCAAGGGTCATCACGAATCGTCTCGCAGGTAGGTTTGATGACTTCCAGCCTCCCGAACAAGCCGGATTCCGAAAAGGCTACAGTACCATAGACCACATTCATACGCTAAGGCAAATTATACAGAAGTCCGAGGCGTATAATATGCCTCTATGTTTAGCTTTTGTGGACTTTGAGAAGGCCTTTGATTCGATTGAAACTTGGGCGGTGCTTCGGTCTCTTCAGCGGTGTCACATAGACTATAGGTAGATAGAGGTGTTAAAGTGTCTATATAACAACGCCACCATGTCGGTCCGAGTACAGGAACAGAATACGAGGGCGATTCCATTGCAAAGAGGTGTAAGACAGGGCGATGTTATATCTCCGAAACTGTTTACAGCGGCATTTGAAGACGCCTTCAAGCTCCTGGAATGGGAAGGATTTGGCATCTCCGTCAATGGCGAATACATAACACACCTTCGGTTTGCCGATGACATAGTCGTTGTGGCAAAGACGCTGGATGATCTAGGCACTATGCTCGAAGACCTCGACAGAGTATCCCAACAAGTAGGTCTTAAAATGAACATGGAGAAGACGAAAATTATGTCGAGTTCCCTTGTTGTACCCACTCCAGTATCCATTGGGAACTCAACTCTCGAAGTTGTCGACGAGTACGTCTACCTGGGACAAGTGATCCAATTGGGTAGGTCCAACTTTGAGAAAGAGGTCAATCGACGAATCCAACTCGGCTGGGCAGTGTTCGGGAAACTGCGCAAGAGCGTCTTCTCGTCTCAGTTACCTCAGTGTCTGAAGACGAAAGTCTTCAATCAGTGCGTGTTACCAGTGATGACATACGGATCCGAAACGTGGTCTCTTACTATGGGCCTTATAATGAAGCTCAAAATTACACAACGAGCGATGGAGCGGGCTATGCTCGGTGTTTCTCTACGAGATCGAATCAGAAACGAAGAGATACGTAGAAGAACCAAGGTAACGGACATAGCCTTGAGAATCAGTTGGCTTAAGTGGCAGTGGGCCGGGCACATAGCGCGAAGAACTGATGGCCGTTGGGGCAGGAAAGTTCTAGATTGGAGACCCTTCGACCAAAGACGCAGCGTAGGACGTCCACCAACAAGATGGACAGACGACCTTAAAAAGATCGCAGGATCAAACTGGATGCAGACCGCTGGTGATCGGTCGCTGTGGAAAGCCGTGGGGGAGGCCTTTGTTCAGCAGTGGACGTCCTTTGGCTGATTATGATGATGATGATGATGATGATAGTTTTTATCTATATGACATACCTATGTTAAAAAACGCGCATAGTGACTCAAAAATTGTTCTGTTAATTACTATTTAATATCCTTTTTTATTTTCAAATATGTTTTGTAATGTTAATGTGTTTTTATATTGGTGTTTAAATACACACAAAATACCTTAATATGAATCCAGTTTCTATGAGTAAACTCATTGATATTAATTCACCAATAGATTCTGTAATGAGAATAAAAATGATGTAAAGCTATATCAGATTTATAAACAAATGTAACACACAGTTAACTATTATCTATTAGAAGTTGAACAGTAAATTGTTAGGATTTTCTTACTCTGAGAGCTCAAATTATATTGGTAGTGTTTAGCTTGATTTGTAACCGTATCTATGTCCATAACAGTCTGTTCGGGAAAATATCGACATTAATCAAAGTCGTTGTCTGGTGCCGGTTGGTGAATGATTCTAAAGGCGGATGCATAATAATGCATCCGCCTTTAGAATTTACTGCTTTTTCAATGGACAAAATGAAAACGTAAATAATTTTGCATCATACCGTAACGTATTGTTGTCATGCAGTGAGCTGTTATTATTACGTATAGAGAAGCTTTGCCAAGCAATGAATGTGTTGCAACTTTAGAACGAGATTGTGCCGTAATTTGAATGTCGAACATGATACCGTTTGAAAAGTCCGTTTCTTTTTGTTTGTCGAATATTGTAAACAATCTTGACATTTCTTTTTACCATAATAATTCATTTAAAAATAACATAAAAACAAAATCTACCAACCACATAGGTAAATCATCGTTAAACACTAAGTTCCTTTTCAATCAAATAGTAAATGAATTTTATTCACAGATATTATTTTAAAAGTAATAAAAATATTGTTTACATTATTCGACTAGTAAAGCAAAACGGACCTTATGCGTTGATGACAAGTGGCATCAATTCATGGAGCACGAAATTTGTTCGCGGTGTCAGTTCCATACACTAGTTATAATAGTTTAATGTTATCATGCACTTATTTTCGAAGGAACCTCAGCTCGGAAATAAACAGTAACACATAATATGTAATCTGATATACTCCTTTTTTTATAAGAATTGCACCAGTACAATGTCGCACTCTATCAGTTGATCAAGACAATTGCTGGTCATAATCATGCCAGCCTAAACTTTGGACACATGAATTATTCATTTATTAAAACATTATTGCGCTGTTAGTTGTACAATTACCGGATTAAATGCCTTACAGCATTCTCTACCAGTCAACCACTTGGGAATGCAGCGAATTCAATCAGTGGCGAATTTTTTACAATAACTGAGAGTATTTTTTTTAAATAAACATAATAATAATACACAAATGAAATTAACATATATAAGCACAGGACCAATGACCATACATAGAATGCTTATATTTCATAAATACGAAAGTATGAGTGTTGTGGTACCACTGTTGTGTCTGATTTCCATAACACAAGTGCATTGGCTACTTACTTTGGGATCAGAGCGATGTATGTTATTGGTGTCCAATATTTATATTTATACTAGCAAACCCCGCAAACTCCGTTGCGCCACCAGATGAAAAGCCCCCGGCAGATTTAATCATTATATTTGTTGAAAATACAGAGCCTCTGTACGTGACATTGTAATAAGAAATGTTACCAAAATTTTTCTAGATAAATCTCAAAAATAATGTAGATGAATTAGAGATAATGGATGAAGCTGATTTTTTGCTCGTTAGGTTTTTGCCATGTCTGAGAAAGTGTGAATCTGGCAAAGAGCATGAATTGTGTTAAAAAAATATTGCAAATGAGCATTCCCTAACAGAAATCACAATTATTTTGGACTTTGGTTATTTTAAAGATTCTAGATAATGAAATGAGGACTAATCAATCAAAATAATTATATCTCAGTTTAGTCCTTTACAGATACCTGTTACTGTGTTTTTAGTTTATTTGACTTTTGAGACTTTTGAGACGATAGACTGTTAAAAATTAAAATAAAATTATGTGTTGTAAATAGATATGGATTAATTTATTATGGGTTTTTAATCATAAGAAGGAAACCTGCACTCTCGTTTGTTCAAACGCATCTTGCTTCCAATCCTTTGCTTCATGACTCCATCATTTGCGTTTCCATTCAAAACGGCATAATATTTTCCGCATAATCAACATTCCATTTCACAGTAGAGTCTTGAAAGTTATTCAAAACTCTGACTCCATTAAAACTATCATCGGCTAAAAACGCCTCGGGCTTAAAATGGCCGCCGAAGTTTGGAGTGGGGCGCAAAAACTCGCGCCTAATTGAGTGACCAAAGGGAACTGAAATTGGCGCCCACCGTGTTGTTTTGTCGCGTTCCTGCAATAGTTGGCAGTTAGCGGGACTAACAACATACGCAGTTCCGTGTTTTTATTGCGAAGTAAGTATGGATGAACCGTGTTTTATGAAGCAAATGCGGTAAAACTATGATCCAAATTCTCTACGGCAGACGTTAGTAAATAGTTGTTAAAATAAGGAACTCTTCATTGCAAATCAAAAAAATTATAGCATTAGTAGCTAACCTTTAACATAGAAAATATATTTTTGAGGGCTCTCGTTGCGTATACGCAGCGCAAACTGCTTAAAACACAGAAAAACCATGTATGACGGGATTGTTCCGCTTGGAAAGTTCTACAGTAAAGTCCGCGACATCATATAACTATCTGATATGGTTTCTTCACTGCAAATGTTTTTATGTTCATAAATTTGATAAAAAATAATGTGCTATTTTAAAAGTTGTTGTAAAGTGTTTTTATGTACACGGGTATTTAATTCTTATAAAAATATTTTTTCATCAACACAAACTATTCCTTTTGATCAAATTGCTGTTTACATCATTAGCTTTCAATAAAAATCTTAGAAGCTTTCACAGTTTTAAACTACTCCGCACCAAAATCATGCTCGATGGTTACAACACGCGCTTGCGCTTCCCGTAATGGTTTCTGGCCTCTTACTTCCAATGAAAATATGTGTTTTGCGTTGAAATATTTTACGGGAAACCTAAAATTAATGCAGACTAGGCTGCGAGGGACTGCTAATAAATATTGTAAACACAACTTATTCGCATGCAAGAGCAAGTTTTTTTTGTTATTGACCAACAAATGACTGACCAAATCGTGATTGGTAATATACATATTCTGTGAGCGTCAAAATCCCTACCAATACCTTAAATCTGCTCTGCTAGACTCAGACAGTAAAATCCATATAAAATAAGAAACAGTAGAACTTCCACCCCTTCCAGAAAAGCAAACTGCTGACAGTTGCCTTTGTATGTGGTCGAGTTCAGGTTGCAAAAGGCAATGCTTTGTTCCCTAACGATTAGAAAATAAAACAACGATGGTCGAGACTAACGAAAATGCTTTAGATAGTAAGTGAAAGATCAATAGTAGGCTAAAGTTAAGTTCTATATGTACCAACAGATGGAGCTGCTCAAAGTTAAGTTTTGTTATAGGTTTTATTATGAAATTTGATGTAATTCACAATATACTGTGGAGTTCACATTTATTTAGCAAATTAACTAAACATTCCATCAACCAAGGACTGTCAACCTAAGAACTGTATAGTCAAAACTGACAAAAGCCTAAAATAACGCCGGTCTTCTATTTAAAAGAAAAAATGTTTTGGAGTCGGCGCATGATGTCAAACCTACGTACATCAACAGTCTACACGCAGCATGCACATAATAATTTATTTATTGTAGGCTTGCCAATGCGTTATTCTAGGCTTTTTATTCAGTTTTTTTAAGGTTGCTTAATTGTTTGTTTATTTTAGGATTTTTAGTTATGTCTCAAAAACTATCGTACCGATATTAAAAAACTTATACTGCACCCTAAATTAAAATATACCTAATTGAATTCTGACTAATCATCTTGCTTTAACATGACAACGTCAGGTTGTGTGACGGGGCATATTTGTTTGCAATACATTGTTGATTCAATTTATTTTGTAAGTAAATAACAGTAAATTTATGTTTTATTATAATTAATTTAAACCATTCTGTAGTCTGTATTTTATTTTGGCTCCTACTACAGGCCACACCCTGTATATATAAACAAACTTAAGTTTTCATAAAGATGACATAAGAAACCAAAAATTTGCGCACGGGTGGGACTTGAACCAGCAACCTTTTGGCTGACCGGGCCAAATGCTCTTACAAATTGAGCTACCGTGCTGTCAGTCCGACCTTGCGAAACTTGTGGTCTCTTATGAATACGTCATTGCGTGACGCTTAGCGCCATCTAGCCGTCTGTTTATGAAACAGATGGCCACCCATGCGTAAATTTTTGGTTTCTTATTTCATTTTTATGAATATAAAATATGACACTGAGTGTTAAAAACATTCTAAACCATTAGATAGCGAAGCGTCATCAATTTCCAAGTTGAATTTATTCTGTAAAGAATAACTGCTTGGGCCATCTGTTTCATAAACAGACGGCTAGATGGCGCTAAGCGTCACGCAATGACGTATTCATAAGAGACCACAAGTTTCGCAAGGTCGGACTGACAGCGCGGTAGCTCAATTTGTAAGAGCATTTGGCCCGGTCAGCCAAAAGGTTGCTGGTTCAAGTCCCACCCGTGCGCAAATTTTTGGTTTCTTATTCCATCTTTATGAATATAAAATATGACACTGTGAGTGTTAAAAACATTCTAAACCATTAGATAGCGAAGCGTCAATTTCCAAGTTGAATTTATTCTGTAAAGAATAACTGCTTGGGCCATCTGTTTCAAAAACAGACGGCTAGATGGCGCTAAGCGTCACGCAATGACGTATTCATAAGAGACCACAAGTTTCGCAAGGTCGGACTGACAGCACGCTAGCTCAATTTGTAAGAGCATTTGGCCCGGTCAGCCAAAAGGTTGCTGGTTCAAGTCCCACCCGTGCGCAAATTTTTGGTTTCTTATTCCATCTTTATGAATATAAAATATGACACTGTGAGTGTGAAAAACATTCTAAACCAATACTTAAGTTTTATCAAAATTCTAACGATATCATAAAAACAGGTTGATTATGCTACCTCCTTTTTTGATGTCGCTAAAAAGTAAATGGATTATTTTGATAGCTTGACAGGCTTGATAGCTCGATTTGGATTACATTGGATATTTTGATGCATCGGAGCCATAGTCGAGGTACTTGTAACAACCCCACCCTGTCAAATTAAAGTTTAAAAATATTATCTGATTAATTATTACGTTGGTTATTATTTAGCTTCAAATATTTTAACTACTATTGAAATGTCGCAAATATCGCGTAGGTTTGTCTCAAATTCCAAGAAATAAATGTGTTGCCCAGGCGTTCTTTTTTTCAAGTACTTACGTTGTTTTCGGATGACCAGTGGTAGCCAACATTTGGCTAGTTAACAAAGACACGAATTATGTTGCCAGAATTTCAATAGCATTGCATATAATTATTATAATTATTTATTAATAGCGCTGATAGGTAGTTTAAATCATAAAATATCGATATTTTATAAGTCAATATTAAGGAATGTATTTTATCATAAATACGGGAAAATTATTGACTTGATAATAATAGAGGTTTACTGTTAAATTTTAATTAGAGTACTCAAAAATATGAGTGACTAGAACATTTATCCTTTCAAACTTTAAATCTTTTCAATACAAATAAGTAATCGTTCACCTAAAGTTGAGAACCTCTGTTAATGAAGTGAGTTGCTTAGAACAGTTTAAAGTCATATGTAAGGGCGCGGGGGGGTCTGAAAGAAACAAAACTGATTGGCAGGATAGTTCAGGGACAGTTGATTTCGGAAAGGTTTAGGGAGCGCTCAATAGATGCGCACGCGAGTGTGATAAGGGAGAGCTGGCTGGACCTCAGATGAAGAGTTGGCGCAGCATCATCGACGAATAGCTTTTAAATGATTAAATCCGCGTTTCCGGGTATTTTAGGGCTTACGATAGCCTTGTTAGGTTTTCAGCTTAGGTATGCTGGTAAAAGAGTAAGGCGTACTTTTTGGTAAGTGATTTTTATCTAGTTAAGATATCTGTTGAAGAGATTATTGATTTATTATACAAGTAAGTGAATATTTTTATGTAATTAATTGTGAATTTAATAGTATGTGCTTTCAATGGGTTCGATTCTCGTTGTTGATATTTTGAGTCTAGAAATTAAGAAAGTCAGCCGTATGGTGTTTTATTAAGGACTCTAGGTTTCAGTCCAAGCTACAAATATTGTTGATGACAATAAATTTCTAGAACGAATGCAAGTGGTTTGGGTTCGAGTCCCAAACATTATCAATCAAATAAAATTATCAATCAAATTGTAAAATAAATAAATTTCTACATACCGTCAGTCTGAAATTTGTGAACGAATTAAATTGGAAATCGCTAGTTACACAAAGAAATGTCTTGGGTTCGACTCCCTAGAGACAAACATTGATGCTATTAGATAGGAGTTTGTTTATTTACACTATTTTTTCCCCAAGGGTTACTGTATGTAGGTATGTTTGTATCGATTGAACTTTTATTAATTATTTGAGTTTTTTGAGATTTCAACGGATTTCTTAACAGTTTATTTTATGTTATCACTGGAAAATGGAATAGTTTTAAAGCTCGATTAAAGTGTTTAAAATATATAACCATTTTCTTGTGAATATTTTGTAAATTGCTTGTTTGATTTCTTTTTTTTAAAAATAATTTAATGTGTATTTTTCAATGTCTAGACTTTTGTGTTTGGGCCAAGTTTAGATAAATATTTGCGGTTTATTTATTGATTTTAAATATTAGCCTCCATGTTTAATTGATTAATTTAGGAGTTAAACCATCGTTTATTTAAATATGTTACTTCTTTGAAACTAGATGCATAACATTATGATTTAGTATTGATATTAAAATGACAAAATATTGATAATAAATTCAAAGTCTTGTGTCATCCAAACTGACTTCTGACTGATATTATTTCATTTATGACAATATTATTTTAGGGAAAATTAAGCTGTTTTATAGGACTAGCAATCCTAATTTAGAATGTTCAAAGTTTAAGTTTAGGGGATAGATTTAGGGGATTTGCTTAGCAGTGGGACGTTGTGGACTAACTTTATTTCACTTTTACAATTTAAAATAATGGTTTGCCAAAACTAGGATCAACTTAGTGCTGATATAAATGAAAAAATGTAAATAATATGGGCTGATGTGGGCATATCAATGGTTCCAAAGAGCTCATGCAGATTTCAAACCGCTCTTTAAAGGAGTCATTGGTATTTTTGGATTAGCTCTGTATTATTAAACGACAATAGACAAAGGTGCTTCCAGGGAATTCTCTTGTAGCAGAGAATCCTATGGAAGTATAGCATTTAATAAATATGCTCTGCTGCTTTCGAATGCGCCCGTATTGGTGCTGCTGTAACATTTGATGGTCCAAGATCACTGTGCTTTTCTTATGATTCCTGTGTGTGTTATTGTTAGGGGACGACCACCCTTTCTCCAGCAAGCTTTAAGGTGGACGTAGTGAAACCTTGGCCTCGGGGGGCAATGCCACACACAATCATGGCGAGCTTGGAATCCATAACAATTGTCACAGATGTAGATAGTCGATGGTGCGGCATTACATAATACGTTGTAGTATTTGAATTGTGGTTTCAGGTTGCATTTTCTTAGGGATCCTTTGGTTGACTTTACATGAAGTCACTTAGGAAAAAGGGTTAGGAAGATATTTATATTAAATGTCTTTAGGCTCAGGTCTTCCTATCAGCGCATATTTCACGTAAAAATACGTTATTCAAGTAGGATCCATTCCAGGGAAAGGCGAAATAAAATTGGGGGCCATCATGTTGAGGGGCGGTGGAGGAGCCCCCCAAGCCTAAAAAAAAAACCCACAAGGTCTTAACTAATGATATTTTATAGGAATGAAAAAAACAATTTAAATTATGAATGCAAGGAGAGTGGTTAGATTTGCTTCAATTTGTATGAACTATTATTAGTTATAATGACCAGCAGTTTTGCGGGTTTCCATTTTCCCCTTCCTTTAAATGCGCACACACCCCATAATATTTTTTGTTAAACGTATTATTATTTTTAAACATCCACGTACCTCTAAAAGAATTTGGTTACTATATAAATACACAACGTAAGGTCCTACTATTAAACTAGACGATCACACTGCCAAATTACATCATAATTAATCTTATATTATTCATCAATCATTTGGGTTTATTTTGATAGTAGAGAGTGTCTTTGCAGAGTCGAAAGGGGGGGTTTCGTTACATACTGAGAGACTTCAATCTAAATTCGTCAAGCATTATTTTTATTTTTGTACCCAGCATGTCAGACCGTATTTACTCATAATGCGAAATGACCTCTATCACTACTTCTATAACTACTATGGATTTGAATGTACTTCTTATCCTGCAGTATTTTATAAGATACCTACATAGCAGTTGAGGTCACCTAAACACTTTATACACCCGTCCACTTAGTTTAGTACAATATTGCGATCCTAATAATTTCTATAAAACTTCTGCACTTTGTGCGTTCAACCAAAAAAAAAAAGTTGTTTGATGTTTTTAGCAACCCTTTGTAGAGTCGCCAATGTCGAGGTATTATGGGTTAAAACTGAACCTTATTAAATTCGTTTGCCTGGTGGGTTAATTTAATTCATTTATTTAAATATTTTATTACACAAATAATGCCAAACAAAGGTAGGCTTAATGCCAGAAGTACAACAAGCAAGAAATTATCAAAAAAAATGTATTTTTTAGTCTTTTATAAAGTTCCTTTACTAAGAGTGATAAAACCGTTCTTGGTTTGTCTTTGTTCGGCAAGCTACCTATCAATTAAAATACTTTCAACACTGTCGGAAGTCATAAAATGCAGAGACGTCAACCGGATAATTTATGAATGTGCAAGTGGATTGTCAGAAATGCTCTTCGATTATCTACTTATGGTTATAGCAGTTTGTACGAAAACAAAACCATAAGTTACTCAAACATCTTCAAAGTCAAGAAACAAACTTGGCATATTCTACATCTATAGTACCTACTATAGATGTAAAATATGCCAAGTTTGTTATACCAAGCTAGGTAGCTAGAGTCAAAAACAAATCAATTCGGAATAATACTACATTTGCCTTTAAATAAATATAAATATTGGGAACCAATCAGATACATTTTTCTGATCCCAAAATAAGTAGCTAATACACTCGTTTTATAGAAAACAGACACAACGATGGTACCACAACACCCAGACCCGAGACGATATAAAAAATTATCGGGATACGAAATATAATATAATACAAATAAAATATATTGATATACAAAAATAAAGTCAACGTAATCATCTAAGGCATGAAATGTTTCATTGGCAAACTGTTTTACACATTCAAGTTATACCCTCTCTTCTTCTCTTCTTAATCGTTCACTCATTGCTGAGTATCGTGACTCCGGATTTTGTCAACCAATAATTTCCATCGGTTGCGGTCTGTCGCTTGGTGCAGTGCGGCGCTGATCGGTGTTTCCAATCGCTCGGAGATCTGATCCGACCATCGCTTTGGATTGTGGCCTCTCGGTCTTTTCCCCTCCAATTTTCCTGTTACCATCAGGCGTTCCAAATTATCCCCATCTCTCCTCGCTATGTGGCTGAAGTACCGCACTATACGCTGCAGGCAGGTTGTCGACAGTCTCTGAGCATTCTATATTTTCAGTTCCCTGAGGATTGAGACATTTGAGCGAAAGGCCGTCCAGGGTATTCGTAGCATTCGGCGCCAACACCACATTTCAAAGGCGTCTAGTCGTTGCCTGTCGGCGGCTTTCAGTGTCTATGTCTCTGTTGCATAAAGAGCGATAGAGAAGACAAGTGTGCGAACGAGGTGTATCTTAGTCCTATTAGATATATTTCTGTCTCTCCACACTTTGCTCAGTTGGGTCATTGCTGTCTTTGCCATGCCAATGTGTCTGCGTATCTCTGTCTTACTGCTGCCTTTGTTCGTGATCACTGTCCCAAGGTATTGAAAATGGTTTACAGTCTCATAATCTTGAAGGAGGCCAGATTATTTTTTCAAGTTATACCGAAAACTTGAAAAAATAATCGCTTTTCCATACTAAAATCATTGATCGATTTTTATTTTCAAGTTTTCGGTATTGTTTCATTCGTAAAAGTTTTTGTTAATTTTCTTTTAAATACGTATCTCCAATATCGCTATACCAATCGCGGGCACACTGTTTAAAGTACGTAAAAGCTTCACTTTATTAAATGTTATATTCATCTATGCATGAGTTTATTGCTAAGGGGTTGTGTCTCAACTGTCATGCAATATCCACAGCGTAGTTGATCAAAGGAAGTGCATAATAATGGTCTTGTTTGCTTGTTTACACGACCAAGGTTACAAGGGACTGACGAGTTCTAGGAATCGATTAAAATCATTGAATTAATTTCAACTGCAACGGATACTCTGACTTATCTTTGCTTTAATACTTCCTCTGTTTGTTAGTTATAAAAGTGTCCTTTTCGCCTCATCTGTTACTAGATAGGTACTAATTTCTCGTAGTACAAACTAATAATAGTTAGGTACCTAAAAATATTATAAAAAAATCACACACGCTAATGAATGAACTTGTATAAGTATAAAAAAGATACTTTGTCAGATCAAATCGCCAACAAAACTAGACATTAAACATAGCACATAGATAAAATCGTTTGTTTTCTTTAGTTGAACTTAATAGGCTCTCAATTCTTGTGCATGTTTGTATTTTAAAAAAGTACGATTAACGTGAGAATCGAGGCCCAAAACTGTTTCAATGTGGACTGTACGCTTTTGTATGCAAATCGAAACAGGTAAATATCAATTTTAACGTGAATATTAAAGCTCTGCGTAAAATTTAATAACGATCATCAGTCGCGCCGTATACGTTTATACATTAAATTTGTATGGACAAGCCGCCAATTGATATCATTTTGGCCGCAGCTTTAATCACATCTAGTGTAAAAGAGGTTAACAGCAGTAGGATTAGACCATGTGGTGTTTCTTACGGTAAAGCTAAGGGTATACATTTTGATTTAAACATACATGGTCATTAACATTAGAATGGATTGTAATGGGATTGCTACCATGTACTTTATTATTTTTGAGTTTCCGATATTTCAGCACTGTTGCAAGTGCCATGGTCACGGCGTAACTGAAGTTGTTGCGGGTAAGCTGTTATTGGCAGACATATCGGTCTACCCTCCTTCGAGGTCTTTTATTGCGATCACTTGCAGTACCATTGTTCACAAACTCACTATTTTCTCGCACCTGTTCGCGATACACAACACTCACAGTATCCGCACGCGAAACAACATTTTGCCGAAATATATGATTTTTGCATTTATTAATAAGAAAGAAAGAAAACTTTTTTATTTGGTACACAAAATACAAACATGATAGAAAAAATATAGAAAAAATAAATCACCTGAGGAAGTAAGTAAAATACAAAATAAAATTATAATGTGTGACCAAATTGGTCTCCACTCAGCTCTTTGCCATGGCAATCCATTGGCACTGGTTTTCTGTGGATACCACTATGACTGAGAAAGGGGTCACCACCGACCCGCGTTAAAGTAACAATTTCTGTATTATTAATAGAAATATCTTAATTATAACTTATGTATTATCCTAATAAAATTTGGTTATCATAAAACTAAAAAAAATATAATATGAAAATAAAAGAAAATATATGTTTAGTGCATAGTGTAGTGTGCGCGCGCAAATGTGTCCGCGTGTGCGTGCATGCGAATGTACAGCCGGCTGCTTATGTAGCTTTTTGGTTCTCGATAAGGAATATTATGAGGCGGTATTTAAAAAAAGGCAATAGATTTAGAGTTTCTTATCGGTGGCGGTAGATTGTTCCAACATTTCGTGGCAGCATAGCGGAAGCTACCACGAAAAGCAGCCGATCCGTACTGTGGACACATAAAACTTAATCACTGGATTCCAGACATTAGACAATTTAAACCCATCCTCACGATTGAAATTTTTGTATTTTGTGATTTCGATCGCTTCCCTAACCAATCTTGGTATGTAAAGCGTTCTGTCGCAATGATCTTAGGGTTAGTTAGTTCTTAGGGTTAATGAGTTCCATAAACTCAATCCAGTGATTTGGACCCGATTCTAACAAATATTCCGCAATTGCTGACTTCTGTTTGTCATTGTTTTTGACCGCTTTTATATGTCCCTTTATTCGGCATGTAATAGTGCGTTTAGTTTGGCCTATTTACGAACTACCACAGCTGCAGTCAACTTTGTAGACTCCAGGTTTTTCTAAAGGAAAACTGTCTTTGGGAGATCGCAGACATTGTGCCACTTTTCTTAGTGGAGTGAAGACAGTATTAATTGAGTATTTATTAAGAACATTGGAGATCTTGTCTGTCACTCCTTTAATATAGGGCAGAAACACTGGTTGCCTATCTACCCTGTCTTTTTGGTGTCTCATTTTCATATCAGAAACTCAAAAATAATATGGTACATGGTACAAACCCGTTACAATCAATTCTAAGGTATACATATTATTTGGGAGCGCTGTAAAATTCATATTAAATGACAATTCTCCGTCAAAAATAAACGATTTTTTTCATCGAAGATCAAGCAGATAGCAAGTTCTGCTCAATAAACAAGTAAATCAAAGGCATAATACAGTATTATAATCTATGCATTGCCATAACTAATCTGAGGTAGTCAGCGATGCAGCGGTGAAGTAAGCTTACTAGACTTAAGTGTTATGTTATTATCTATTGGACCAACTATTTATTTAGCTTTGTCCATAGTCCAGTCTGTATTAGGGATACAACTGAGGAAAAAGTCTTGAATTGTCATAAAAAAACTTGCTCAATTTACTTTACTTTAATTAATATTGATACAAGCGTACTTTGTTCTAAGTAGAAATTAATAAATTAATGCTAGAAAAACAGAGTCTACCGTACCTTTGTATCTTATCCACTTAATGTTTCATAATTAGTTTGTGTTTGTCAAGTTAAATTATTTACTATGTTTGATGGTTTGTTACTCAAATTAACAGCAATTTGGATACAATTAATATTATTCCGATTCGATTATCAACTTTGATTAGTACTAATAGGAAATAAAGGGTTTTGTGTTTAATACCCGGTTGTAATGAGAATTACAGAGGTTGTACAGAACCTTAAAATGATTTGCAATATTAAAACCTACTAATTACTGCTCAATTTAACGTTTTAAACACCAAATACATATTGGTCCTTTCAGCAAGAAATAAAGTTATCGATGTACGGAATATAAAAACTGTTATAATAAATTTGACTAGTTTAAAAACAATATTGCTTTTTATCGGGCAGATTTTAAAATAATGATTTCTCTATAAACCTTGAACCAAAACAATAATCTTATTGTAACACATAGAGGAAAGTCGCGTTAGTTACACCACTTATAAATGGACCACCGGATGGACCGACCTTCATACATTGTATTTTTTTGTTTGTATTCGCCATGGCTCCGAATATGAAACAGAGCACGGCTGAGGCGGAACAGGGCTAAGGGCGAACCGAAGTTCGCGAGGACCGCTAGTAGATAGTATAGATTACAAATGCACCGTTTGGTGTAATTGACGGCCTCCGTGGTGTAGTGGCTGAGCACGCTGGTTTCAAGGCGTCGCCGCTACGAGGTCCCGGGTTCGATTCCCGGTCGGGTCAATATAGATATCATAATTTTCTATATTGTCTTGGGTCTGGGTGTTGTGGTACCACCTTTGTGTCTGATTTCCATAAGGCAAGTGCAAAAAACTACTTACTTTGGAATCAGAGCAATGTATGTGATTGGTGTCCAATTTGGCTTGACTTATACGATGTTGTTTTAATCTTGTTTAAATTAACTATCATAAGGGGCTACTCAAAAATGGCCTCATATTTACGCATGGCATTTACGCCTTCGTAAATCCTATTTAGTTGCCAAGGCACGATAGTTTGAAACAACATTGTCATTTTACAGACCGAGTGACTGATCATCTCTATTGTTTGTTGTCGTTAATTTGTTGACAAGGGAGTTAGTGACCATACCTTTTTGTCTTCGAAATTACTCGGAAAGCTGTAGAAATCTACCAAGAGCGATTTGAGTAAGGTATAAGTATGGTCCTTATAGTGCCTAATCTAAAGCGATTTCGTGTTTTTTTAGAAGTGACGCCCGTTTTTACCGGCCTTAAAAAAAGGGGGCAGACAATTTAATGTGTATGTATGTGATATTGTTGGAACTTGATAATATTTGAGCATATAATGATCTATAAAGGCTTCCAAACACGTGTGTTGAGTTTAAGTGTGTGTATGTTTTCCACGGATTTCTCGAAAACTAGAAGTCACAGCGAGTTGATCCAGCGAGGGTACAGTGTATTTTTTATCAAAATCGGCTAATCAATCGTTTTTGAGATATCGGGTTAATAACTAAATGTCATTTTTAAACTGACTAAAAAGCTTATAATAACGCATTTACTTAAGAGAAAAACTTCATTTGGAGTCGGTGCATTATGTCACGCTTACCTACACCAACAGTCTACACTCATCACGCACCGACTCTAAATGATTTTGTTCCTTCTAAGAAGAGGGCAAATGCATTATTTTAAGCTTTTTAGTCACTTTTTAGGTTGTTTTTGTATCATGTGTGAAAAACTGTGCAAGCGACTTTCGTTTTATAGTCGTTAGGCGCAGAGGCCTTGGCCGAACGCACACCATGGCCTTAGTTAGATGGATAAGTGCGAAAAACGTTCAGCAATACATGTTGTATTGTATCTTTGCTATAAAATTCTATTGAGTGGCAATTTATGTCTGACCTAACATAGAAATAACGATAATTGCCCAACATTTTTGTTATCGACTATTATAACAACGGATAGTGTAGGGCTGAAAACGCGATGTTTACGACTCAATTCTGTCTTCAGACTGTATAAGACTTCTGACTTTCCTCCCACAATCCAAACTCATGTGAACTCTAGCGTCTTGGACATATGCCAAGAGTGTCAGCTCTCGCATAATATTTATAGTAAGGGTATGTAAGCTCCACTTCGCAGCCAATCCTCTATTGTTTTCCGTTGTATTTAGCGGTGCCACCCGGTATGAAAATGTACTGGTCATTCTTACGCATTTGATCCATTGCCGCGCTGGTATGTGATGTATCAATTTCACACGTGGAAAGATTGGTGCGATAAATAAAAATCTATCGGTTTACTGTTTTAATTAGATCAGTTGGTACAGGTTTTATCGAGGTATTGGCAGGTTGAAACTTTTTATGGAGCTATTGCTAACAGTATTTTTAATCGAGTTCGATGATAGGTACTTAATTAGTGGAACGGTCGGTACTATTTTGCATCTTTATTTTTAACGTAGAGGAAGTTTGCTATGCACTTCGCATAGGCATGTAAAACAGCGAGTAGTTAGTAAGTTAATGTAACGAACGACAACCTTGTCAAATGTCACATTACAGCGACAGCGCGACTCTCTAATGTGAAGGGCTTACTGCTGCCATTTTATGTATGAAATTAACAGCAGCGTGACCGTCGCGCTGCTGAAAACGCCTAAGTGCGCCTTCACATTAGAGTGTCAGTAGCGCGGCAGCAGCAGATGCCTTTACACTAGTAGCGCAACGGTTGCGCGACTGGGTCGGTCCCACTACACCCACTGCTCACTATACTCTCTACCAACTGCTCTACTGAGAATGGAATAGAAGCGATTACAGTAGACCTCGGAAAATGCAAGGTTACTTCGGTATACAAACCACCTAACACACCATTTGAGCTCTCTGTTCCCGACATATGCCAGTCCAACCACATCGTCATAGGAGACTTTAACAGCCACAGTCCCCGTTGGGGCTATACCTCCAGTAACAATGACGGGCATGCCGTTGAAATCTGGGCTGACAACAACGACCTTACCCTAGTCCACAACCATAAACTACCACCGTCATTTAACAGCGGGCGTTGGAAACGTGGCTATAACCCCGACTTGCTGTTTGTGAGTTCTAGCCTTAGCTCTTGGTTTCAACTACTTGAAAGCGGACTGGAAAAACTACCGAAGAGCAGTCGATGAAAATCTTAAATCTATCCCTGCAGTCCCGGAAAACTATAACCAGTTCGTTTCAGTGGTGTCTACTGCATCACGGCGACACATCCCGAGAGGCTGCAAAACCGCCCTCATCCCGGGCCTTACGCAACAATCTGCAGAACTGCTGGGACAATATGAAAAACTTTATGAAGTTGATCCTTTTTCCCAAGAAACCATTGACATGGGCGAACGGCTGCTACTTGCAGTAAATGAAAGCCGTAGGGATAAGTGGCTAAATATGGTCACTAGTATTGATCTGACCCATAATAGTAAGAAAGCCTGGTCTACAATCAGGAAACTGACGAGTGATCCACCCCCTCCAAAGGCGATTGGTAAAGTGACAGCCAACCAAATAGCCACACAACTTCTCCTCAATGGAAAACCGGCATCAAGACCTGAAAAAGTCCCTGTTACGAATAGAACAACAGATATAAACCCTATAAGCCGCCCTTTTGAGCTAGATGATCTGATGACTCAACTTCGTAACTTAAAACTCGGTAAAGCATCGGGTTTTGATAATGTGTCTGTGGAACAGATTAAGAATCTGGGTCCGGATGCGGTGGCCTGGCTTCTCCGGCTTTTTAACAATTGCTTAGAAGTGGTAAAAATCCCGTCCCTCTGGCGAAAATCTAAAGTGATTGCAATTCTCAAGCCGGGTAAGCCAGAATCAGACCCGAAGAGCTTTCGTCCTATTTCTTTACTTTGTCACACCTACAAGCTTTTCGAAAGGATGTTGCTGGCGCGTCTGTCTCCCTTTGTTGACCCAAAATTAATTCCCGAGCAGGCTGGATTCCGTCAGGGAAGGTCTTGCTGCAATCAGACTTTGAAACTGACCCAACATATTGAAGATGGTTTTGAGACGCATAAAGTGACGGGCACAGTATTTGTTGACCTGTCTGCGGCCTATGATACGGTCAACATTAGGCGTCTTATTTGGAAAGTAGAGTCCATTACTCAAGACTTTGGGTTTGCGCAAATGCTTAGGGAACTTCTCCATAACAGGCGCTTCCAGGTCCACCTTCTGGAAGAGAAAAGTAGATGGCGAACAATTAAAAATGGTCTTCCTCAGGGGAGTGTACTGGCCCCATTGCTGTTCAATATCTACACTGATGACCAACCCGTGTCTGGAGATACGACCCGTTTCCTGTACGCCGATGATTTAGCACTGACCTCATAAGCCGTGAACTTCGTGCAGGTTGAGGCAGCCTTGACTGCTGCTCTGGAAGACCTCGATCGGTACTACGTGCAAAATGGACTGAAACCAAATCCGTTGAAAACGGAGTCCTGCGCCTTCCACTTGCGCAATAGAGACGCTAGGCGCAAGTTAAACATCTATTGGAGGGGGGTGCTTATAGCACACAATGATTACCCTAAATACCTAGGCATCACCCTGGACAGATCTCTGACCTATAAGAAACACTGTTGGAACACCAAGAACAAGATACATGCCCGTAACAATTTGATTCGTCGCCTAACCACCACGAAATGGGGCGCATCGCCAGATGTTTTACGGACTTCAGCTCTAGCTCTTGCGTTTTCCGTAGGCGAATACGCGTGTCCGGTTTGGGGTCGATCTGCCCACTCGAAACTAGTGGATACAGCCTTAAATGAAACGTGCCGTAATATTACAGGCTGTCTTAAACCTACCCCGGTTGAAATGCTGTATCCTTTAGCTGGCATCGCACCTCCGGCCATCCGCAGACGGGTGGCAAGTGAGTTGGAGCGTCGGAAATTGGAGACAAGCGCACTTCATCCACTGCACGCTTACTGCATGGCCCCCCAAAGGCTTAAAAGTCGCAGAAGCTTTATGAAGTGCGTTTCGCCTCTTGACCGCGACCCCGCCACTGCAAGACGTGTCCTGTGGGAGAACGGTTCCTTGCCGCCTGCTCCTTTCGTTCCTCCTTCAGAGCACCCCCCTCCAGGACACAGACTGCCATGGCACACGTGGAAGTCCCTTAACCGACTCCGGTCTCGGGTGGGTAGATGTAAGGAGGCCATGTTTAAGTGGGGCTTTTCTGATGGTACCGATCTGTCCTGCATCTGCGGTTTCACCCCACAAGACATGCTCCACCTTCTGTCTTGTCCTGCGTGCCCTGATTCTTGCTCTTTGGAGGACCTGATGTGTGCAAATGACAAGGCAATCCGCGTCGCGAATTACTGGGCACAACAAATTTAAGTCGCTTTTACCATCGACACGCTAAGAAGAAGACTACACCCATTACCCACTCAATGCTAATACGGGGATAGTATTACCACTGCAATTGGTAATGGGTATAGTGGGACGGACCCGTGCGACTTACGCGCCGCTGCGACGCTGCTGCCGCGCTGCCATGTATAGTATGAAATCATCGGCAACGCGACTGTCGCGCGTAAGCCCCGCTGCTGACACGCTGCTAAAGTCGCCTATGTGAAAGCGCTCTTAAACCTCCGCGACCCGTAAACCACTATTAGCAGGATGACCGGGGATCGCCGCATGACCTCCGTCGCCCAAACCATAACCCACTACTGAAGAGTATCTTCGGAACGCGGGGTCGATACATGGGGTCAGAGTAGAAATCATAATCTATGCTAATATTATAAAGCTGAAGAGTTTGTGTATTTGAACGCGCTTATCTCAGGAACTACTTGATCGATTAATAAAAATATTATTGTATTGGATGGCTTATTTTTTAAAGGAGGCTTTAGGTTTAACATTATGCTGCGACGAGAGGGAACTCGGAAAGGATCAAACTCGATATGCGCGGATGCAGTCGCGGGGGACCGCTAGATTTATAGTATTACCTCGTGTCTGGTTGTTGAGGTTCCACCGTCATATTTTACTTCCATAACAAAAGTGCATTAACAACTTACTTTGGTATCAAAGCAATGTATGCGATTGGTGTCCAAAAATCTACTCACAAAAACTGAGGGTTTATGGCTTGTTTCCGAGTATTTAGAAAATTATAGCAAGGTACTAAACCTTACTATATTTAGAATATACGAATATAATTAGAAATCAGTGTTTGTCTGTCACGAAGCGTTCAGCATGAACTGTCAAATACCCCTATAATTGAAAATAGTGATGGGCCTATGTTTAATGTTTCATCGTTATTAGTCATTTTATAGCTCAAAAAGCGTCTGGTAAGTGAACAGGATTCACGATAATTCAACTGTTATTATTTTTTATTAAGCCGTTAAGATGGTTTAAAGTAAGAAAGAAGCTCTGTTGTTACACCACCAGTGTAGGTATTTCATACGATGTATTCCACTCTAGAGGTAATAAGACACTCAAAAAAAATTGCACTCCGAGAGTGCCGGCAGAAGTGAAAACTTGAATATCAACGTTGTGCATTTTTGATTTTTTGGAATAGTTAGGGAATAATTTTGAATGAATTGCTCTTATTATCAATATAAAAGTACTATCATTTTTGTGATAGAATACAATAATAATAATAATAATACAATAATAATAATAATTATAATAATAATAATAATAATAATAATAATAATAATAATAATAATAATAATAATAATAATATAATATTTTTATATAATACAATATTTATTTATTGCGCTATCGTACACAAACATTACAATTTATATTATATTAAATTACATTAAAAAGTTTATCTCTCAGAAAAATCAACTTACATCCATAATTTCGCCAACCGTCTTACGGTTTTTCGATCAGCCCACGTGTCCTGACGCGAGTTTCACATTTTTCCCCCATCCCACAAAAGTGCTCAACGCCGCTAAAGAAGTTTTCACTTCAAAAATGTTATATTTCTAACGAGTTCCAATTATAACCAGATCACAAAATATGGTTAGCTACAGTTTGTGCGAAAAGTACAGTTAGTTAAACTCATATTCATCATGCATAGTCAACCTTAGCCATTACAAATTATCGATATCGATTTGTAACCCATCGACATTTTGGCATCCCTAAAACAATTTCCAAACGGGAGGCAATAACGAACGCAAATTAAGTCGCCGAAATTAATTACCAACAGATTATTATCAACGTCACTCACCTTCGCAGAAGACGGGCTATTAACGTGTTATCCGATTTATTCAAGCGCCACCCAATTAACACATTTGCGGACAGTTTAGCTGATTGAGCGTCTACGAAAAAGTTCAATAGGGTTGACTATTGATTAAAAGAAGCAGTTTTAAAAATGAGACTGAGTTTTAAGGCTGGACTTAAACACTAGTTCCATGTCTTCCAAGAGGACCCAGATTTTAGGTTAGACCGAAAAGTTACAAGCTTTTTTTGTCCGTATTCCTTAAATATATAATTTATAGTCCAATAGTTACTATGCCCCTCGTCTCTCAAAGAGTATCTGATCTGTCTCCGGATAGCAGTTTTAACAGACTATGAGAGATGAAATGATAATAAAGCATTTAAATAATAAGAAAACCCAAATCCATCAAAAATGTGTTATTTCACTTAACTACACAAAACCATTAGTATGGATGTTAGAAATTAAAAATTGATAGCAATATTTTTCTCTTAATAGCAGTCACTGCAGTTGAGATAGCAGGGAGAGTATTTTTCAGTTTGTATCAGATAATTCGCCGTATTTTTTAAAACCGTTAGCAATTAATAACGATATTTTACGAGCAATGCAAAACGATTCGTGAATATTTTCGCGATTCCATCCCAGTTTAAACATTTGGTTCATTTTTTTTTTTATGGTAGGTCACAGTTGAAATGTTTGATTTGAATAACCACACATTGTTAGCAATATATTAGTCAGTTCAGAATGAAATAATAAGTAGAAAATTAAGTTGAACAATATGCCACCCTTGTCGATTCTGTCGCAAATATTTTGTTTCAAATAGATGTTCAGCAACATCTAACCTGACATATTTGACAACGCAATGCGACTAAAATGGATCATGAGTATAATTTTGACTAGAAAGCCTGTTTCAATATCGACAAATAAGAGTTGGCCTACGAGTAATTCAGATATGAAACGTCATTTCGTAGTGAAGTAGCGGACAGATAACGCTGATCAGCGTAACAACGTTAACACCTGTCTGTTACAACGCCGCCGATAACGCTGTGTCAGTCGCCGGATACTGGTCCTCAAAAATATAATGCCAAAGTCGACACGAAAAGAAGAAGAAAAAGATTGTGATTGTGTGTGTTTTACGTATATATGGGTGTTGTGGTACCACCGTTATGTCTGATTTCCATAACACAAGTACATTAGCTACTTACTTTGGGATCAGAGCAATGTGTGTGATTGGTGTCCAATATAATACAATACTTGCTAGAAATGTGCCATTAAAATGAATTGTTAGAAGATAAGTTTAGCTAGTATAAAATTTTAGTAATGAATTGATATATTATTGTGATGAAATTAAATCTTATGTTCAAATAACTGCTCCAATTAACTTCTCATCTCATTTCAATCTCCACAACCCTTAACGATTGACGAATGTTAATACCTCAACACCCGAGCGGTCGCATGCGACCGCATAACAATAGAATACCTATTGTGTCTCATTCACATACGCTTCAGGGATTACAATACATGCGGTAGTCAACTCATTTCGTCGTCATTCGCAGCGCTTTTACGAACATCGTATTACCGATGGACCGTGCGGTGGACGTGATTTTTTAACGGGCACGTAAATTAACAGGCCGCGAAACTCGCGACCATTTGCTCTTTGGAGGTAGGGCTGTAAGTTGCCAGAAATAAAAAAAGTCTTTTTTTTTTCACTCCAAATAAATAATAAAAATGCAGTTGTACTGTCTCGACAAAATGATAATAAAAGAATATAAATCTTTTTAATAATTTCTTTTTATTGATTTTAAATAGATTTAAATTGAATATAATTAATGAATGCTTACATATGTACAGAGTGTTGTTTTCTTCATGCGTTGTTTAATCAGCTACCTACAATCATTCTTCAAATATAAAACAATCTTACATAGAAAATCATATTAATTAAATAAAACAACAAATTAAAAAAAATACACAAAATCAGGAAGCAAAAAAAATCAATATACTATTATTAAAGACAGTTAAAATAAACTATGATAATTAAAACAATGTCAACCCCGGAGGAGCCGATAATGCTCGCAGCATTCCCCCGCTGTATGGCTACGGCTATCCTCTGAACCAGGAATGACCCCGACCGAGGATCATTGGTTCTCACTCTAAGGCGACGACCTACCTCAGCGAAAAAACTCTTGGCTTCTGATCCCCAACATCCTGAAGTTTCAAAAGCAATGGGGACAAAATGGGGAGAAATTTATTTATTATTTTGTAGCAGCTACAAAATAATAAATAAATTTCTCTAAAACACACATTTGGTCACATAACTGAAAACGCCTATCAGAGAGTGTTACTTTTGTTAATAAGCCACTCTCCATAGTATTTTGCTGTAAAGAAGACTTTTGACTGTCTTCAAAATAATACTGTTAAAATCTTATAATTCAAAAAAAAATATTAGAGGAACTGATCATTATACTAAATAAAAGTATGTAAAATGATAATTATCTAAAAAAAGATTAGATAAAACAAATATTAGATGAAATGATTATTAGGTCGAATGATGATTATGCCTCTTTAATGTTAGCACAAACGTTGTTATATCAAACAAATATTATCTGTTATAAAAATTATGTTAAACAAAATTATGTGAAACAACCATTATGTTAAGAGTGATTAGTAATAGTGAAATTATATGAAACGTTTTTCGACAAAACAAGAGAGAACCGAATCTGATAATTAGTTTAACAACTTTTGAAGAATATTCGGTCTAAAAACAAGTCGCGTTGCGATCGTCGCGAGCGTTGAGGCTAAAATCGAGTTATTGAGGTTCACAGTATCGCTCTTATTTGGTTCCGCTCCGGAACGGAATTTTACAATAAAACCGGTTTAAGTTTATTTATAGCTCTATGTAATGTTTTACATGTATTCTTTATCATAATAAGTAAAATGATGTTATTGAAAACTCATATCACAAATTCAATTAATCACGTACAATGGTAAACATAAATGGTAACATCGCTATTAGCACCACGCTTGCAACATTAAAAAATAAAAAGTGTGATTGACGCTGTCATTTAGGTCTATCTAATTAAAAATCAGAGTATAGGATAGTCGTCATTCAGAACGCCATGATAGTTCTAGCGTTGTTTAGGTCCACGCAAAAATATATTATTAAATCATAAATAAATAAAGTAATTGAAAATGTTATTTTTTTAATTAACTAATCTAATAATTAAAATATTCACCCAGGTCAAGTATTAACTATTTTAAAATTTGGTCGATAAGCCTATTGTCCAGACATTGTTTATTTTCTCAAGCAGTAGCGATTCCTTCAATTTATGTTATCGCAAGAAGTTAAAAAAATTCCAGTATCGAGATTTGTGAACCCTATTAAAGCGGCCACCAAAGCGAAATAAATGAAGCTCCATGTTTATGTTGCTACGGCTTCGCGGTGAAGTGCGTCGGGTCGAATTCGCGCGTTTTTCGCGAGATTACGCACGTTATGCCACTGAGGTGTTATACTGTGGCTATGCGCTATGTGCGACGTAGGTGAGGCAACCCGAATCGATGACAGTAACAGTGCTCGCTGTGGCCAAAAAAGACATCGTTAGAGGACTTCTGTGGTGTAGGGGATAAGCACGCTGGTTTTAAGGCGTCGGCTCTCCGAGGGATCAGAGCAATGTATGTGATTGGCAATGATATTTTATTAAGAACTAGATCACCGGTGAGAGGCTAAAAGATGGCTCAGCTAAACAACACCTCACTTCAAATTGGGATCATAGTTTTGACGTAGTCTGTTTTTGATGGCGTCAGTGTCTCAATGCCTCAGTGCGCCTTTAAAACTGCAGAAACACCTAACTAAATAAAAAAACAGTCCGAATATATCATATTTTCGTTAAGTAAATTGTATTTAATGATGCTAATCATTCATGATTGAAGTATTTTCAATATAATAAGTGAGTTTTGTTTCTTAGTCAACCCACGGACTAACATGGTTGATATTTAAGACAGTGCCATACATGTAGTAGTTTGGTACTATATTTTTTAATAATAATTTAACGACCGTCATAGTGTGGTGGTTTACGTTCCGGACTACAAAGATAAGCAGTCGCGGGTTCGAATCCCGCCCGCATGACCCTAACAAATATGTCTTTAGAAATGTATGTTAATATGTCTGTTATATAACTATACATTACACCTTCAATTTTTTAAAGTAACAGCGTAGACGCTCACGGATCAAAAGGTCACCGGCACTCGCGTTAACAAAAGTATAACAAAAGACTGTTGATAAACACATCTGTGAGGGATGATCCTCACGGTTGTAGAAAAAAATATTTACGCTCACTATTACGTTATTTGAAGGTATCATGCTGTTTACAAGATGCCAGATGACTATGGTGTATTATTAATAAAATATATTTCTTTATTTATTTAAATAAGGACTGTAAATATTTTCATTAATTTAATTTGTAAAAATATACATGTCACGTGATCGTGAATGCCTAGCAGTGAACGTGACTCTGATATTGACGCCATGGCGATTTAAGCATTCACGTGATACATTTAAATTGCATTTGTTAGATAATTATTCAATATTTTAAATGTTAAATATTTTGAATGTAAAATGTTTTTGTTGATTAATATACTACCGAGCTAAAGTGTGAACACTTGTCATGTTTATTCCCTGTCGATACTTTGGCCCCCTGCCATCTCAGAGAATTAGCCCTTAAAGCTGGAGCAGCAGCGGAGTTGGCTGAAAACGCCAAGTACGTTTCACTTGCAAGTGATTATGTGTTTGCGCCGTTTGGCGTTGAAATGTTTGCTCTGCTAAATTGCTGTTTAGAAAAATTGCGCCAAAATCAAATTCTTTAACAGCCAATAATAAAGCTGGCTGGTTCCTAGCTCAAAGAATCAGAATAGCTATCCAACGCAGCAACGCAGCCAGCATCATAGCCTCCTTGCCGCAAGGAAGTGGTTTCGTTCTTGAATAGGTAGATATTAAGTTATTTTATTATGTTGCATGTCTTAGTTTTTTTTTCTTGTTTGTTATTCTATGATTAGGGAGTGTGAACACAATTTTAAAATTAGGCCAACGAGTCTATTGTAATGTACCTACATACTTTAAAAATATATATTAAGAAAGCTACTCTATTAAGACTCAATTCCGAAACTGATGTCTGATGTGATAGATGTCAATCCATTGACATCCATCAATCAGACGGTGCCATATTTGTGTACTCTTTTAGTTCGCGAGGCGTCATTTACTTATAAATACAATATCATTGGTGATTGGTGTTCAATATTACTTTTTTCTTAATTTCTGACGTCTGTCACCATTTCTCTAGCAATTTTAGGACAAAATTTACATCTCCGTGAATTATATTTTATTAATAAATAGAAATCGACACTAAAGATTAACGTAATTGCATAGAATTTATGAATGATTGCAATATTTTATTGAAATAACTTTGGTTTAATTACTTTTCGTAATAACAGGCAGCCAATGTCATTTCAACGTCCGCCAATAGTTTGTGACGCTGTTAGCTAGTCTAACTTTATCATAAAATTATTATCCCTTTGGAATAGAACGACAAAAGCGAGATGTCACTAGCAGCAAACTGTGCGATGAAAAGAGATGGGTAGCAGAACCATTTTTAGCAGATGTCAAACAGTTGACTGCCCCGCAGAAGCTTGCTGAAAATTACGTGCATTTGATTTTTTATATTTAAAAGTGAAATTGTGTATATTTTGGAGAAATAATGCGTCTGAAGCATGGTGACTTGATCGGTGATTGATTGTTATGCATTACAGCGGCATAACCCCAACAAATAATCATTTAACAGGTAGATTAGTCCAAATCGAAGCCTCTTAATATACGACTTATATTTACCAATGCGCTTCAAATTAAAAGTACGCAGTTTGATTATTCTATTCTACAAACGTTAATTAACGTAAAAAATAAAGACCGAATAAAACAGGGAATGTATATCGTCGAATTTTTGTATTATGAAATAATATTTAGTTTTACACTAGAGCTGCATGTTCAATATTTTGTGTCGACTGTTTATCAAGCAGTAAACTACTAAATTTAACTTAGGAACATTGTTATAAATCACCTGATCGAAAAGTTATCTCATTTAAAGCTACAAATGTTACTTACTTATGTTAGTTACTGACATCTTAAATTTTCGTTTGACAGCTTTTACTTGTCCTTCTATTCCGATAGGAATATTAATTTTATGATCTTTATACTCCGGTTTTAGGAATTATATACTTTTAGTTAAATTATTTTGTGTTCGTTGTAAAACTCCTTCGATAAAACCGATACTGGTATTTATAAGTTAGGTTGTATCAATGGTATAAAAATCAAAGTAGGCCTGATTTTAGTAACGCTACAAATAAGGAATATTCGTTGAATATAATACAAAACATTATCATTATCATTATCAGCCAAAAGACGTCCACTGCTGAACATAAGCCTCCCCCACGGCTTTCCACAGCGACCGGTAACTAGCGGTCTGCATCCAGTTTGATCCTGCGATCTTTACAAGGTCGTCTGTTGGTTGGTGGACGTCCTACGCTGCGTGTTTGGTTGAATGGTCTCCAGTCTAGAACTTTTCTGCCCCAACATCCATCAGTTCTTCGTGCAATGTGCCCTGCCTATTGCCTCTTGAGCTTATTGATTCTCAAGGTTATGTCCTTTACCTTAGTTCTTCTACGTATCTCCTCATTTCTGATTCGATTCCGTAGAGAAACACCCAGGATAGCCCATTGTGTGGCTCATTGTGTGATTTTATGCTTCTTTATAAGGACCATAGTTAGACACCATGTTTCGGATCCGTATGTCATCACTTGTAACACACACTGGTTGGAGACTTTCGTCTTCAGACTTTTAGGTAAATGGAATGAGAAGACACTCTTGCGTAATTTCCCGAATGCTGCCCAGCCGTGTTGGATTCGTCGATTGACCTCTTTCTCGAAACTGGACCCAATTGGATCACTTGTCCTAGGTAGACGTACTCATCGACAACTTAGACAGTTGAGTTCCCAACGGATATTGGAGTACCCACTCCGTAGTCGTTTTGTATTATTCCTTTGTTGTACCCACAATAAAGGAATAATACAAAACGAATTATTTGAAAATATCATCTATTTGTCAGCAATCATTCATGAAAATAATATTAAAAATCGGTTGTTTTATACTTCTTCGGTCGAATAAGTTTTATCTGACGTTGGTGAAATTGACTCTTAGTGTAGTACTATTTAAGATTTATAATAAATCCATTTTGGACGGATATTGATAACATAATTGGCCAGTAAAGCATAGAAAAGGGAGAAACAAAACACATTATGTTTAAATAGAATAATTCAATTATTTCTATTAAATGTATGTAGCAGCTACAAAATAATAAACAAACGATTTTTCAGCCCAAGTGAATATAGTTTTCGTCCAAATTCGTTAGCGAGTATCGTGAAATAACTTAACATAGACAAACTACACCGAAATTTTGGCAGTATTACAAAGTAAAGAAGACTATGGGCAAGTTGTGTACAGTCTCCAGCAGATCGGGCTACACATTTTTCGTTGTAAGCTCACCCTTTTAACAACTGCATAAGATACTGCAGTGATTACCTTGACGTGCTGTTGTCCGTATAAGTGGAGTTTGCCTACTAAACCTCAGCGTTTTAGATCGAGTAATGTATTTTACTAGCGGAATTCGGCCAAACATTTTGCGAGAGAACCCTCCAAAAATAGTTTGGATTGATAGACCCATAATGTGGAGTGATTAATGATATCGATACTGATAGTTTGGCATATCTGGGGGCACGGCAGTTGGTGGGGACCAAGTCGAGCAAAAAAGCGTCACGGCCGTACCATCCTTTTCTCGAAGCAATTCAGACCATTTTCAACCCCCTGTAACTTCGTTGTGGATAAAACTAGAAGACTGAAATTTTCAGTAACCATGCAGCATTGTAAAAACACGGTATATTTCAAATTCCATTCAATTTGAACTAGTATTTTAAGAATTATAACGGGTCAAATTTCTTAATTTTGTCACTCACTGACTCACCGATCATCAAAATCACTCACCGATCTAAGGCACTTCTAGCAGACCTAGAAGCTTTAAATTTGGAATATAAGTAGTGTTTGGTGTATGAATTAAGGAAAAACTAAAAAATCTAGAAAAGACAGCAAATAAAGTTAAGCCCATACAGCCAAGTCTTCAGTTAAATTTTTCAATATTGGCTTTATTCGTAACGATGTTTTACGGCAGTTATTATTATTGCGTGCAAAGCCGCGGGTTTAAGCTAGTGCCATTTAAATATAGGCGCATGGTAGTGCCCCTGCCAAATCAAGCAAAAAATGGGTATTCCCGTCATGAAAACACGTGTAAATTAAATTATTGAATGCAAAAAACGTACCTACGTGCGAATTCATACTTATTACGTGTGCGTAAGTTTGTAAATTAATTATTATACCACTCGCTGCGATGCTAGGGAGTGAGCGCGGGCCGTTACTACACGCTGCGTGGTGCTAGCGCGAGGGCACGGGGCGGGGACAGTGGCGGGGCGTGCGAAAAGGTGAATGTCGCCGAGCGAGCTGTCGCGGTGCTAGCGCGAGGCGAAAAGTTCATAAGTCAGAGCGAGGGCTTTAAGAAAATTTGTTTCTGGTAGATATACATATATACAATAAGTAGAAGGTACCGAAAAGGAAAAAAGTAGAACTGTCTACAAAATACAAAAAGAAATGAGATCCCATCAAAAACAATACTTGTCAAAAAAAACAAGTCTCGCAACTCAGTTGTTCTGCGGTAAAAAGTTGTGAGCATCGCACTAAATAATTGAATTTACATGTGTTTTCAGGCGATTGAATTTACACGTGTTTTCAGGCGATGGCCAAGTCTCAATATATTTATATAAAACATTAAAGAATTTTAATATTGATATGTGTCACTATAAGATGCTGTTAATTATTACGTAACAACTTAATGCTTCGAGTACGGAGATTCCAGACACAATTGATTTTCAATTGTTATGGACCACGATCGTGGTCTTAGAGACTGGACGTATTTAGACAGAAAGTCGCTTAAGTAGAGACTGAATAAATTAATAACCGACTTGGTATTACATGGATCTCACAACTTTTTACCGCAGAAAAACTGAGTTGCGAGACTTGGTTTTTTTGACAAGTATTGTTTTTGAAGGGTTATCTATACATATAAATATGAATTGCTAAAACTCGATAACGGCTGAACCGATTTGGCTGATTTTGGTCTTGAAATATTTGTGGAAGTCCAGGGAAGGTTAAGACGGTGATAAAATATAGGAAACTGGGACTAGGTCTCCGAGGGCGATAGATAAAAGATCGCTTCCAGCTATAAGACCGCCAATATTGTCCTTTTAATTTGTTTGAAATGTTTTTGTTTCTTGTGTTCTTACTTGTGCAATAAAGAATAATTATTTATTTGTACAATACTAGAACATGACAACGACAGATGTTTCTATAGAAATGTATACGAATATGTAGAAGGATAGTTTTTATCTCAATAACTATAACATTGTTATGGAAATTAATAATTTAATTTATATTTATCATTTATTGCACAATAATGAAAATTTGTACAAAAAGTGGAGTTAACGCCATATGGCGTTCTCTACCAGTCATGCCTTTGGGCTAAGCAGAAATGAATGTGGGCGGTGCAACAAAGAAACAAAATTAATTAAATTAAAAAAGTGAATTGTCTACAAAAACAATCCATACTAAGATTTTATGCAATAAAATATATCTGTACCTACTCTAACACTACTAACTTAGTTAATAAGAAAAATTGTTACTGACTATTACTAACAATCTACAGATGCTATAACTGAAATAAATAAGTTTTAATTTTAAATTAATTTGTAAAACCATAAGCGTCTAGCCACTGTATCAGCTGATTGAAGTTGAACTATCGTATTTATAGTCGAATAATGGCCTGATGTCATAATAGTGTGTATTATAATAGCAAAAGTAATTTCGTAAACTCTTAAAACGTGTCAGTTCGAAATTCTCATGCTAAACTATTTTAGTTATGAAACTCGTATGGAATTTGGTTCATTTGGCACTAGTTTCATGCTATTTTTTGTCTTTGCACATTTTTCTCTATTTTTGCATCATTGTTTTATTTTAAGGACTAAAGCTTCTGCGGGGTAGTCACAAAAAAACCGGCCAAGTGCGAGTCAGACTAGAACACTAAGGGTTCCGTGCCAACTTGAACTGATTTAGAGATCCACTTATCCATAATACCACAATTCTTTGTTGACAGCAAATATAACTTTGATTTTCATAGTGTTGTAGTTGTATTAAGAACAAAGTTATGTTTGCAGTTGTTGAAAATGTGTTATATCTCAAAAACTAATAGTTCGATCTCGTACAAACCAATTTTCGTCAAGAGTCTTTGTCAAGATCTACATCATGAAACTAGAAGGGAGGGGAGGACTCCCATTTTACCACGTTGGAAGCGTCTACCTCTCAAACGTTAGACTTTTAGAGAAAATGGCTTAAGGAACTTCGATGTCATTTTAAAAGACCTGTCCATAGACACCCTACTCGCATTTTTTTAGATTTTAGTTTCATGTATGGAAGCCCCCCTTAAAAATCATAATTCGAATTGTAAAGCGGTTAACAGGATACAACTTAGTTTCAACTGTGTATACTAATAGTTACAGAATAAAGTAGCTGTGACATACGGACGGACATATAAACTGACAGACTTTACGAAATTATAAGGGTTCCGTTTTTTGCCATTCGGCTACGGAAACCTAAAAATCAAGAATCCGGCGCATTACTTGATTCAAAAAGCCTGCCTTTCTTGTCTTGTCAATCCCTTTGGTGTAATTTAAAGTTCAGAACCCTTAGGTTAAAGTAAGAAAATTGCCTTCACACCTGTTACCAATGAAAAACACTTATGATAAGCATATGTTATTATTTTGTGAAATCATTTAAAATGTGTGTCAGTGTGCGATGTCCTAAATTTTTAATTTATAATTAATAATAAATAATTTAGGACATCGCAACATACATTAATAAATTCGTTTAAAAATAAAAAAAATGATTTAAAATTATATTCGTAATCTGCGTAAGATACTGCGTTTTCGCCAACTTCAAATTCAAATGAACGAGCCGATTAAACTTCAAATGTTGCGTCTAATATTGAGTAATATTTTTGTTATTGCAACGAACACATTCCACCCAAAAATTGTAAAATCTAGATTGTTAAGCTACATAGTTTTCTGCAGCTCGGTATCAGCCATCACAAATGTCCTTTTTGGTGTATAAATATCATCTGTACGAAGGCAATGAAATTAGCAGTGCATGTTCGTGGTGTTGACTCGCCTATAGGTATATTAATATGGTTGCTTGACACTGGCGAATAGTTTTTATAAAGTAATGACACATAGCTCGGTTACTTGGTAATAGTTTTATTAGCGTGTACCACACATTAATAAAATAAATAAAAAATGTTTCGTAAAATATTACCATTACATTTTATTGTTATTAGAATAATATAACAGGGTTTTAATACTTTAAAAAAACACATCACTAATATTTTCTCTTGTTAAATAATTTGATCAACTTATGCTAATGATACAAAGTTTTTTTGACGTGTGTATGTAGGCATTGGTAGAATTTGAAAGATTTGCTACTGACTCTAGCTAAACTAAGGAGACTGTTAAGCTGCCTGTTTTTAAGCTGTTTTTTTATACATTATTATCAATATTACTTTTTCTGGACCTTTTTAAGTGACTGATTTTAAGATTTTTTTCATCATAGCTAAAAGTTAAACAATATGCTTAATCTAACAGATTTATTAGATATTCCTATTTATTTATATTAGGTTAATACCTAACTTAAAGTGCCAAGCTGTCTTACTAGTAATGTTTGAAGGCACACTGCGTCAATGTTAGCTTGCCCGTTTACCTGAGGCAAGCGATACATTAGCGACAATGAGTCAACAGTGTTGTTTGCTTATTCACACAGCATTAAAATTCTGGGCCATCTTACACAAACTTTAAAGATTATTGATTATCTAACAGTTTCATAGATTATTAGAGAGTATAATAACGAGTCCTTCGATGAGAGACAAGCAAAGTAGATTTAAACATAGATAGATTAGTATTTATTGCGTAAGTTATATAGGTCAGTAACATTTTAGTAAGTGTCTGTAATTGAACATCACAGCGACGAAAAAATTTAGAGGACTTATCAAAGAACATTCCAAAACCTCATAATTATATCCAGCGGCTTAGTATTTTAAAAGTATCAACCTGACTCGTACTGGCTAACAAAATTTGCGATGAGCTGCGTCAATATTGACTCTCGTATTTCCATTAGGCCGGTTACACGCGGGTGACTATTTGTCAACTACGTTAGTAACCGGCTGTATTTGTAGAGGATAGATACTTTATTTTCAATGCAGATATAGATTTATAAAGTTTATTCGTCTTTAAAAACTTTAAATACGTAAGAAACGCAGGTAAAATGAATATTTGAAAATGTTTTTGTGCAAAGTAGGTATCATATTTTAACAAATATTATTGATTATTGTCTCCACCTTTTTAATTGCATTTTTAAAAATAAATAAATATTGGAAACCAATCACATTCATTGCTCTGATCCTAAAGTAAGTAGCTAACGCACTTGTGTTATGGAAATCACAAACAACGGTAGGACCAAAACACCCAGACCGAGACAGTAAAGAAAGTTGTGCTTTCCACATTTACCCAACCGGGAATCGAACTCTGGACCTCGGAGCGGTAACGCCTTATCATACCACGGAGGTCGTCACGTGAATTAAACGGTATGTTCGGTTGTTTCATCGTTGAAAGGTAACATTGTGAAACGAACATTATTTTCTATCATGAAATTATATCTTGTAATATAAACACTGTTACGCTATGCTTTATAAATTATCAGTAACATTCGAAACCCTTAAATATCATGGAGTATCAGTTTGTTATGACAAGAACTCTCCCAAATTATCTTCTTCGCATAAATAATCTGATTTACATCCGAAATATTTTAATCCGGCTATCAGAAAGGGTTCTTAAGCTTCCCGTTTTTAAATTAATCTAACAAAGATTGATCCCTTAATATGCCCGTTGGGAAGGTTAATTAGTAAAAATTTTAAATCTTTGAAATTCTTATACAGTTCATTCACTCAGAAGCAGGTGGGCGGATATTTTAGAATTCAACTTCATGGATTTTAGCTCTTACTTACTTTATTTCTGTGATTACGAGTATATGGATTTTTCTCTGAAGATACTAAGGACTTGTTTCACCATCGACCAATAAGCATGAAAAACGACAATGTATTTACTTTAAACTATATTGCTCTGTAAGATGTACAACTGCCGGACTTAACGCCTTATGGCATTCTCTACCAGTTAACCACTTGGTAATGCAGAGAGTTCAATCAGTGGCGGAATGTTAATAAAAAGTAAGAGTAAGAGTGGTCCAAAAAAAGAAGTAAAATGCACTAACTTATATAAGCAACATACTGATAAACATACATTATACATTTACTTAATAAATACAAAATTATAAATGATAAAGGTGAATGTATTGACGATAATCAAAATGACACAAGTAAAAAAATGGTGGTTGATTCTTAAGCGAGCCAAGGTTAAGGGTTATGATAGTGGGTGCGGAGGGACTTTTAAAAGTAAAAATGTTGTGAGTCATTCCGAATTCATTGCGGAGAGAATTCTAAAGTCAAATCGCAGAGATGGTGAAAGAGGTCGAAATGAAGCCGGAATTGTAAAGAGGAGTGTGAAGAGTAAGATTATGGGAAAAGAGAAGGTTGCGCGAAGCCAGATAGTTGAAGCGCTGTGTCAAATAGGTCGGTGAGGGGGGTACGGATTATGTTGAAGAGAGTGCTCAGGATTCTTATTTCTCTGCAATGACGGATGGGTAGCCTATTTAAGCTAACCACTAATTAAAATTAAAGACTACTCGTAATTCAAATATGGAATAATATCGCATGAAGTAATGGTCAGATAACCTTAGTGGTTACATAATAGGACACGTGGCAAGTCGTTAGCAAAATAGCCATATTTAAATCTATGAATAGATAATTTCTTCTGTCTCACGATCTGATCATGAATAATTTTCTAAATGTAGTTTAATACCTAATAAATCAAAGCAAAATGTACAGGTCCAGTCACTCCCATTCTCTAAAATTTGAACCAAATGAATAATTTAACCAAAGAATAACCTGATGTAGAAAACCTGTAAATAGGACTTCAGTCATTTAATTCACCTAATTGAGTATGTGCTTTCACCTAAACCTATCTACCTTTTTTGCTATAATATAATATATAAAAATGTTATCTTTAAAATCCCTAATATGTCGTAAGCAAAGCTTCTACAAGTACCTAACATATTATGAGTATTCAATTTCCTAGAGAAATGCTAAATTGCCTACTTACACAACTCGCACAGAAATATACGAAATTAGAAACACGAGAGCTATGATAAGTAAAGGAACTTGAACGATAAATTACTTTTCGGCGGTGTATTTCAGTTTTATTGCGGCAACTTTGTACTAACGATGTTTTTGCAAGAATTCACAATATTGGTACGTTTTCCCCTAGTTTTTTCCAGTGAGTTGTTATAACTATGTATGGAGCAGCTATGTATACAGGGATACTAGATGGTCTTAGTTTATTAAAATGAAAAAGTATATATTATTAATTTTTTTCTAACAAAATAAATCGAACCAGCATTGTACTCGTATTGCAAACAAATTTGTCCAGTTATAGAACTTGACATTGTCATTTAGCACGTCAAGTTAAGGAGTGTGATATACTCCTATATGAAATTGGGGATTATAACTTTGGATTACTATATTTCTGATTTAAAGCATTTTAGAGCACCTTAACCAGTAGGCCTAACATGCACGCCTCAATTCCGTTTATCGCGTCGATAAAATATTTTTTATTTCTTAAACAACATATTTTCCCACATTTTTTTTTCTTGTAAAGCAATTGTTATTGCTTTAAAAAACAAATGAATACATTAAAGTTAGTAAAAACCTGTTGAAATATGGTTAAAATGACGTTAAAAAATTATCGATTGCCGCGATAAATGATAAATAGGCGCGTATCTCAGGCAAGCTGGTCGAGGTAACTACGTATACTCTGTAGAATCATAAATAATTTTTTTTGCTTCTAATGCTACACGCTGAATAAAATGAATCGCAACTTTATGACAAGATTGTAACAAAATTTTAATGTCGGACATGATACTGTTTGTATAATTTAATGACAAATGGCGTCAATTCATGGAGCTCATAGTCGTTTTTAAAATATGTAAGTATAAAAAAATAACATTAATTTAAGTGATATCCTCATTCCGGTCGAACACATTTCGCTGTCCACTCTGTATGTATGGTCAAAGTCTCTGGCACCAGCGTCACTTCAAACAATAGACCATGCAAGGCAAGACATTTTGCTCTTCTAGTGATTAGGCAGCGGTGACCTAGACAGTACTATTACGTAAACTCACCTCATTCATTACACAAATTGTTTATATAGCCTACTTATTCACGACAAATTAATGTCGGGGAAAACGTGTTCGGAAAAAGTCTCCTATCACCTTGGGATTCGGGAGATTGATGGATTATCTTAACGCTAAATCATTGCAGCTTCAGATAACCAGTAGGGACGATTAGGGCAGATTTATTTTCTAAGCCTCGGCTTTGCCGGTAGAGTACTGGGAAACATATTATGTTATACTTGTAGACTGCTGAGTAAAGAGATAACTGATATGTTTTTTTGCTTCAATTTGCACAGAAAACGTCTTATCATTGCAAACAAACAAATAATTCTCCTACCGATTTTCGGTGATTCGATTCAATTCAAATTATTTATTTCTAGCATCACAAGGCTCATAATCATATACGACCGCTAAGAGATCAGGCGCAGTACCAACGGCTTTACGTGCTTTCCGAGGCTCGGGGGTGTCACCACAACCAACTTCCTGACTCGCTGTTTCCATTTTTTTCAAAAATCCCAGAAATTCGGCCCAACCGGGAATTCTAACCCGGAACCTCTGGATACAAGCGAAGTCATCGCTACACCAACGAACCAGAAAATATTACACATGGTAAGTAAAATATAGAAGTAAGTCGTAATAAATAGATTTTCACCGTGAGAGTCTGTCTCAATAATATTTGAAAATAAAAATTACCGCTGATTACACGTATTTTTAAATAACTGCTCTTATATCAATTTCAAAGCTAGTAATGTGAATAAATCACGAGCATAAAAAGTTAAGATGCGATTCACGATTCCTTGATTACATGATTTCTCTTTCGTATATTTTTTAATACAACATCTCAGTACGTATTTGCAAGATATCAGACCGTTTTTTTCTCAAATTAGGGAGATACTCGTACATCAAAGCTCTATCTCACATAGAACAGTATTTATTCGGTCGTCATGGGAGTCGGCGAATCTTTACGCAAACATGGGGGTATTTGAGATATGAGCTGCTTCGGAATTGCTTTTAGGCACGGAAAATACGGATTTAACCTCTTTGTTAAAGGTGAATGTATAATTAACTAACGGTCTCCCGTGGCGTCGCCCACGTAAATTTCGGATTTTCCGTGAAACACTTAACACACTTATTTTTATTTACATTAAGTACAACATACGGTTGGCGCAACTGTATGTTGTACTTACGAGTAAGCTGTAAGCATTATTATGGTGCGGAGTTATTTTAAGACTATGATAGCTTCTAAGATATTAATTAAAATCAAATAATGTACAGGGCAATTTTATTCAAAATGAAATGGTCGATATGATAAATTGGTTTACGAGTATTTTTATAAGTATACCCGTATGCATTAAAACACTTTTGAAAATAGTACGTTAATTTATCTAATTTATGAACATAAAAAAGTTAGTACTAAAGAAACTATACAAGATAGACCATTTATGAAACAAGATGGAGAACTTTTTAAGTGGAATATTACCGTCATACATTATTTTTGTGTAATTTAAACAGTTTACGCTGCATACGCAACGTAAGCTCTCAAAAGGAATATTTTTCCCCCGTTTTTGCAACGTTTATTGTTGCCCATCTCTTATAAGTCATATCGTGATGTCCAATACAAAAACAATTTGAAATTGGTATATTTGTTTCCAAGAGTAGCGCTTTCTAACAAACAAACTCTTCAGTTTTATAAAATTAGTGTACCTATATGTTTTCAAAATGACAATGCATATACATACTTATATGATTAATCTGTGGTCAAATGTATTAAGGATATTCCTAAGAACTGCAGTCGCGCATGTTGCATTTATTTAAAAGCAACTTGTCATAATATTCTTGTAGTAATCATACGTAGAAATATAAGACAAATCGCATCTGTCTTATCCTTTTCTAGCCAAAACTGCATACTCAATTGCAGCTGTATTTCTGTAGTTCAGCTATTTATATACATTTTGGCCCGCTCATCGGCCGACGGCCCCGATTTATAAGAATTAAATCCAGTTCTCCTTCCATTTTCCTATTTCGTACAACGTAGAGTTGGAAATCGCGTGTTCAGAATCGAACTCGAACTATTCAATTTTCATGTACAGCAAAATTTGCGTATTGGACAAGGCCGTATTTTTGGTGACGTATGGTTGAATTTTGAATGACAATGCGATAGTTTAGCATTCAATGTGGCCTAATTCTGGGACCAGTACGCAATTAGTCACCTCATGCAATCCCTAATGTTATGCGACAGCATATGAGCATCTTTAATATGATTTACTAGCGGACCTAGCGAACTTTGTTTCTCCTCCTGCCCCGTCCCGCCCAGCCTCGTAATTTTAAAAGTTAAGCGGTCCCAGCGAACAACAAGGTTCGCCCCGGTCCATCCCATCGATTCAGCTGTTCTTGAGTTATAAATAGTGTAACTGACACGACTTTCTTTTATATATACGATCAGCAGTGGACGTCTTCTGCCTGATAATGATGATAGTGACCTGTTGCTAATTGTGCAGTATACATGCAAAGTAGATATAATGTTACAGACAACATACTTTTAGATAAATTTGTGACGGAAAAAGTAACTAAAATACTGCATTTCAATAAAGTTATTTATTTTTAAAATAATGTATTTGAACCTGAAAGAGAATAGGCGAACAGGAAATGCAGTTTCCTTTTCAACAAGGGACAATTTTACAAACTCTGATTTCAAATCACGAGCTTCAAAGTGCGAGGTGCTGAATAGTAGATAGTAGAAATTATTCCAAGCCGCGACAGTGCTATATTTCAGCCCCCATTTTGTTTCAACAAAATTAGATTCCTAAGCATACTGCGCCCACGATTGTTTGATATTTGTTCAAGCAATATAATCTAAAAGTTACGTGTTTCCGAACAAGAGTATCAAACTTTCTTCTTCCAAGAAAATTGGCATAATTTTGCAGATAAACGATTAAACAATGAATGGAATGTTGAATTTATGGTATATTTTGTTCCTATTTCCATAAATTTAATATTTTTGGGGAACGATATTGTATTCAGACTTTTAATTGGATAAACTAATTTTATTCTGATAAAGAGAAACTAAAATAAATAGATATTCAGGAAATAGGAAGAAAATAAATAAGGATATGACTTAATTCAGAGTCTTAGGACTTAGACTTTTTGATATAAGAACTATCATTTGTCCATCTCTATGTTACAATGTAAATATATTATGTTAAAAGTTTATTGTCAGTAATTTAGCATGAACGACTTAAAAGAAATACTTAGTAGGTCATACACAGAATTCAAAATGAAAGTATCAAGAGTATTCGCCCCAGTTTCAGTAAGTAGGCCGACCGAGAACAGACGAAAAGGATTTTATGATTAAGGCAAGCGCTTATTATCGCCGCTCACTAATGTCTTTGTCTTCCTCCAATTGTAGCCACTTGGACGATTCACCTCGCCTCTGTTGTCTTAATAAAGTCTTTAAATATATCGGCCTTTTTCGTATATTTTGCGCGGATTTTGTAAATTTTGCACGAAAACATTTGAACAAGCATGAAGTTTTGTTCGTTTCATGTCGTTAGATTACTAGGTGTTGCTGCCTAGTGAGCGGTTCCGCACTGCGTACGATGTCAATCTGATTTGCAGGCCTACTACGAAAAACAATATCCGTCAACATGATGCATTTTTAGTATGCAATCATTACTACGAAATGCATCGGATTTCAAAAACGATAATAATCGTATCGAAGGACTTAGTTTTTCGTGTTGATTTCAAGAAATCAAGATCAAAATCCGTTAATACGATGCATTTTAGAATGCGGTCGTAGTGTTAGTGAATGTAGAGAAGGATGAAGATAGTTTACACAACAAGAAGAAGTAGAAGTCTATTTACAAGATGTTTATTACCAGTTCATATATATTACACTCACACAATATACAACACACAGATTAAAGAAGGAGAAATATTTACAGAAGACGAAAAGGATGAAGACATAAAACTAGGATGCAATCTTAAATTGTTATTAAGTTACTTTTGTGAAAATTCTATATAATTGTATGTCTATTCTATTTTATAAAAAAATAATAAGTAAGAAAAACTTTATGGAGGATGAATGCAGTGCGTTAAGCTACATAGTAATAGTTTTACAAGCGTGGCACATTTTTCACGTATTTGGACCGCTTGAGGTCGGGAACCCTTCTAATTTAATGTTGTGTAATTTAAAGCTAATTATCCATAACTTTTTTCAAACAATCCATGCGTGTTTGCTCTGTTCTGATAGTAGTACGTCGTATGTGTATGTACGGTTCAGCTGCAAGGCAAATTATGCAGTCCTGTCATTGTTATCATACGGCTCGATCGGAATACAGCAAAGATATCTAGCGTGAAAATTGTGCGCATCCTAGTTGAGTCCAAAATCAAAAATAACCCTTTAGGTATTTATGATGTATTCGTTTGCTATGTACCAAGGCACCATAATTAATCACCTTTTGGATCATTAAATATCAGCTTCTTTGCCTATATGTAAAAATTTCTTCTTATTTAAATTATTTTTGAAAATATACTATTATTATTGTTTTCCTCTGAGCTATGAGCATCTAAAAAAGTCAAACTAAAGTTACCGAACAATATCGGACGGAGCGTGAAATGTTTCGCTAGTGATTTGTCTTTGAAATAATTCGTCTAGACGAAACTCATTTTCGACATATTTCATAAGAACTGGCACGATTTTTGCTCATCACATTTAGTTGAGGCTCAAATATGTTTATTGCAATTATATTTTTTATGTCACTCGTACATCTTATAAAGTAGAAATATGCATGGTCTAAATGTTGCTTTAAATTATTTTTTTACGAGTTCGATGTTTCGGACATTAATTTTATGTTTATAATATTCACAGAGATGAAATACCAATTGAGCAGCACGGTAGTGCTGTCTGTCGGCGGACCCTGCGAAATGTGTGGTCTCTTACGGACACGTCATTATGCGTGACATTTAACGCCATCTACCCGTCTGTTTATGCAACAGTGGGCCAAGTAGTTATTCTTTACAGAAGAAATTCAACTTGGAAATTGATGCGCTTCGCTTTCTAATGGTTTAGAATGTTTTAACACTTCCAGTGTCATATTTTATATTCGCAAAGATGAAATAAGGAACCAATAACATACCAGCATGTTTATAATATATATATATATATATATATATATATATATATATATATATATAAATATATATATATATATGTGTGTGTGTGAAAATGAACTCAGATTTCTCTTGATCACGGCATCATCACCAGCGTGACCGGCTGGACCGATTGCGCTATTTTTTCTGTTGTGTTTATTGTAAGTGCATTTAAAATGCAACGCGAAAATTTCAAAGTGTTTAGTGAGCTGGGAGCTTATGTTTGTTTTAGTAATAAATTATCGGCTGATAAACTAGTATAAAAATGAAATTCTTCGATAGCAAAACACTTTTTTCTCTGTAAAAAAACTGATCATTTGAACTGACTGTAACGTCACTACAAATGATCAACTAAGCAAGCGGAAGTCAAATGAGCAAATACACACAAAGTCACAGTGTTTTTACACGGACGAAAATCGTTATTTATTTTAACCGTACTTTACGAGTATTTGGGACTTCAACAAATTGTTTTTGGCGTCCGCTGTTTGTAGAGCAAACAATTTTTGCAGAGATGAGGGGCTTGAGTTCTCTCGGGTTATATTGCTGTGAATGGGGGTCGAACCCACGATAATTATGGCGGATTGTTGACAACCCTCATTACTGAGATCTGCTGTAAAATTGTCCGGTTGAAGTGGGGTTGAGATATATTAGCTGTGTCCGTGGACGTCAAAGTCTCAATGTCGAAATAAAGTACGTATGTAGCGGCGTTTGGGCAGAAAAGTTTTAGATTGGAGACAGGACGTTCACCGACAAGATAGACAGACGACCTTGTAAAGATCGCAGGATCAAACTGGATGCAGACCGCTTGTGATAGGTCGATGTGAAAAACTGTGGGGGAGGCCTATGTTAAGCAGTGGACGTCCTTTGGCTACTAAAAATGTTGATGATGGATATACGTACCGTACCTTGGCATGCCTGAATAATTGCTTACACACTTATAAGTATTGCGGAGTGTCTTTGCAAATTGTAATGAATTCAGGAATTTCATTCATACTGTTAGCTTGTTAACCCGCGCTCGCGGTCAGGATGATTACGTATCTTGCGATTGATGGCGAATCTATTACGAATTGCAATTCATATGAGACATGACAAGAGGCTCAGAAGTAGAATTGTGTAAGGCAATCGTATTCATTTGACAGTTCAAAACGTACGGTATGATCTGTCAAATGAATACGATTGCTTTACACAATTCCACCTCTGGATGGGAGTCAAACCGTTAGCGTTGACACCTGTCTAGGGCCTGCCTCATTGGCGTCTTACACCAATGCTCGAAAGTTGTGTGCCACATGCAGTGAGCTGTTATTATTACTACTTATAGAGAAGCTATGCTAAGCAAAAAATTTGTCGCAAATTTGAAGACAAGATTGTGACGTATTTCTTGAAATTTGAATTTCGAATATGAACCGTTTCTATGAGTTGATGACAAGTATCAATTCATGGAGCACGAAATTTGATCGTGTTGTCAGCGTCATTTTCTAGTAATACCATAAAATTAATATTCCTATCGGAAGAGAAAAACGAGTAAAAGCAGTCAAACGGAACCGATTTCAGATGATAGTAACTAACATAATGTAGGTAACATTTGTAACTTAAAACGAGATTTCCTTTCGTTCAGATGATTTATACCAATATACAATGTACTTCCTAAGTTAAACATATTAGTTTACCGGATGACAAACAGTCGACACAAAATATCGAAGATATGCATTACTTGTGTTATTCTGTCTTTACTTTTTACGTAAATTGACGTTTATAGAATATAATAATCAAACTGTGTTCTTTAAATTTGAAGTGCATTGGTAAATATAAATCGAATATTAAGAGGCTTCGATTTGGACTAATTTACCTGTTAAATGTTTATTTTTTGGGGTTATTTCACTGTAATGAACAAAAATCAATCACCGGTAATGTCACCGTGTTTTAGGAGAACTATTTCTTCAAAATATACACAAAGTCACTTGAATTTATTAAAAACAACATGAAAAAAAAAAACAGCGAGCGTTTATGGGCCTCTCAACTGACTGACAGCTGCCAAAAACGGTTCTGTTACATCGCATCTCTCATCTCTTTTTATCTCGATCTTGTCATTCTATTCCAAAAGGGTAATACTTATGAGTAATACTTAGTAGTTGACATGGCCACATGACATATCAATGCTATTTTTTTTATTAAAGCTCATTGTGTGCTAGCGTCATCCTATAATTTTTCAACACTGTCAAATGTCAGTGTTCACATACTTCACAGCTTTCAATATTATAGCATTATGACGTTATTAATATTTGCAATACGACAGCCATCGAGATACGTAATCAGTGAGGTTAGTAGTTTTTGCGTTAATTTGTGGTTCCTTAATTATTTTTTCGCGCGCTCTCATTTTATTTAACCGCCTTCTTGGATCTCTCTTATGTTAAAAGTAGTACAGGCTGTAATTCTGAGAAATGTAAAACAAAGATATCTTACATTTTTGTGGCTTATAGGTTATAGATGATCGGTTAGTGTCCATGTAGGTACTCTTCAAATGATTAGAGTTAGATTTTCAAACAAAAGCCATTTTTTCTTAAAAAGGAAACAATGTGCCCTAAGTACATGGTGATAAATAGCCGTTGATTTAAAATAAAGATTAAATGCTTAGTTTGTTAACCTTTTCAATAATAAAAAATAAAAGAGATCTCTACGTTGTTCTGTTTAGTTAAGAATTTTCGTTAACGATCTAATTAAGAGGTCTAATTCAGTTTTATTTGCTCAACCAAGATAAACTAGACCGCAGAATAAGACTTAATTAATTTTCCATGTACGCCTAACCCTAAATTTTATTCAAGCTCACATTCTTGCAAATCTCATAAAGTTATGTGCGACCGTGCCGTGGCGAAAGAAAATGGGTGTCTACAGTCGCAAAAGGCGCTTGATAGCAAAAAGATGGACGCTCAGCTCTGTCAGTTGTGCTGAATGACAGTTGTCTATTTAGCTCCAATTTGATAGATTTTGCTAACCAACTATGAACCTATAGTTGGTCAACATCAAACGGATACTGCAGTCTCTTGTGTCATTCTATTCAAGCTTAGGTACATTCTTCATAAGACATTAACTCCGCCAATTGTACAACTTACAGTGCAATATAGTTTAAATAAATAAATAATTTTACGTGACTATGCTGTGGCAAAAATAAGGGTTTGAACTGTCAAAAGTTACTTAAAAGCAAAATGGCGGACGTTTAGCTTAATTGAATTGCTGACATCTGTCAATATGGCAGAAAATGTGTAAGTCCATTGTGATAATCTTATGATAAAATTTAAAAAAAGTGGAAATATAACCAAAATTAACTCACCGCTAACTTCTTTGGACACGCTAACAGTCAGCACTGGTTGCCAAGTGCTAAGTAGCGCTTACTTCGCTCGCTTCTGAACCAAAGGTTCAGTGTAATTAAAATACTTGGCGGTTCTATTAAAAGAATTCGCTCCCAGCTACTTGAGTTATTTTATGATGTGCTCTATGCAGGTGAGGTGAGCAGGAATGGATTTTAGAATAATGAAGTCGCATATTTTTACGAAGTGAGCTTTGATTATGTATCTTTGGTCATTGATTAAGATCAGGGTGAGTATTGCGATGCAGCTTAGACGATTAAGCAGCTCTGCTTTACTGTCAAATCAGCAAATCATTTTGAAATTTTGCTTTTTAATTATAATATTTTTATAAAATAATATCATAAACATTTATACTCGACGACCTCCGTGGTGTAGTGGCTAAGTAAGCCGGGTCTCAAGGCGTTGCCGCTCCGAGGTCCCGGGTTCGATTTCCGGTCGGGTGAATGTAGAAATCAGAACCTTCTATATTGTCTCGGGTCTGGGTGCTGTAGTACCACCGTTGTTTCTGATTTCTATAACACAAGTGCATTAGCTACTTACTTTGGGATTAGAGTAATGGATGTGATCGGTGTCCAAAATTTATTTATATTTATATTCATACCATTGTAGCATTATTATGTTGATAATTTTCGTTTACGAATTGCATTAAATTAATAAACTTATTTCTCTTGAAAAAAAATTGTGTACTTCAATTGCATCGACGCGCATATAAACGCTATTTAGTAAAGAATTGACAGACAAGTGCAACAGAACCTTATCAAACAAAATAAGAAGACGAATTTGTTAAATTAAGATTTTTATTCATAAAGATGAAATCAACCAACCTCTTGTCTGACCGACAAGAGGTTGCTGGTTCAAGTCCCACCCGTGCGCAAATTTTTGGTTTCTTATTTCATCTTTATGAATATAAAATATGACACTGAGTGTTAAAAACATTCTACACCATTAAGATTTATAGTCAGTTTTTTTATGGCTGTTTAATATTTAAATTTAAAGATTTTTTGTTATATCTCAAACGCTACTAGACAGATTTTCATGAAACTCATACTGTACCCTAAGTTTAACTATACCTGATTAAACTAAAGAATATAAGATATAGAATGAGAATTATCTCGCTATCACTTCGTGTTTTTGAGAAATCCTGAGCCAAACATACAAACACTTACGAAATTTTGCACACTTGTTAGGAAGACTTTATACATCATACAAACATACATACAGGTCGAATTGATTACTTCCTTTTTTGAAGTCGGTAAAACACCAATCAAATTCAAATCTGCAAAACGTATAAAACTTAAACAAAAAACTTAAACATTTTGAAAACCAGTTGAAATTGGTTCAAACCGGTTGTTTGCGTTAAGAGTGGGGAGAGCTGCAACTTTTTAAGCGCCCTCTAGAGCCGGAAATTGAAAGCGATTCCTGAAAATTGGAAGCAGTCTTCGGTTTAATGTCCATTTTGCAAACACGCTTCGTTATATTTTCCGGCTCTTGGAATCGAGGAAGTTCTTTTTTAAATCAATGGTAATTGTTTGTTAGATTGTTATTTAATTGTCGTGATGGACGTTTGCTTATACAAGCTAGTGTAAGTGACATTATACAAAATTTAGTAAATGGTGAGCTCTTGTCGATGTAGTAAATATCACTTAACCTCTCAGTGTCTTATTTTTACCGACTCCAAAAAAAGGAGGTATTCAATTCGACTTGTATGTATGTATGCGATATCGTTAGTACTGGATAAATAATATGTATGTTGAACTATTAAGGCTTCCAAACATGTTTGCGAAAAATCGTTGGTATACATATGTATGTTTCTATATTTTGTATGTTTGTCTCAGGATTTATCTAAAGTGAGAATTCACACCAAAATGATCATTTTTAAGTTTAATCCAGTATATATCAACTCAGACGACAAGTGTAAGTTTTACCAAAATCTGTCCATAAGATATTAAGATAGCTTAATAATAAGATAGCTTATTAATAGCTTTTAAGATATGTGTAGTAACTTAAAATATATGAAATATAAATAAATTATAAAACAAAAATTTAACCTTCTAATTAAACTAAAAGCTTACAAAATTTCTTTTGGACTAAAAAACTTCTTTTGGAGTCGGTGCGCATAGCGAAGATGACGTCATATATACACACACTAAGTACATGAGCTTGACATCGCATGCACCAATTCCAAAAGTATTTATTTCTTCTAAGGGCCGATTTTTCAATGGTCAGATAAAACTTATTAGACTGATAAATTATAAAGCAACAAATTTAAAAAAAATACAGGTACCTATGATTGCTGACAATTAGGTGACGTTTTCAAATAAGCTATATTGTATTTTGTTCGACAAATATTTCTTATCTGACTATTGAAAAATCAGCCCTTAATAGAACACGAATGCGTTAGTTTAAGTATTATAAAGGCGGTTTTATCTTTTTAAATAATATGTATTAGTACCAATGATTGATTTGACCAATTTTAATAAAAAGTTGTTATGCCTTAAAGTCACTTTTTTTGGCATTATAGATAGCGTCATAAGCATAATCATAGTTATTGAAACGCTTACCTTATAGTCTGTTAGTAATTCAGTTTCAGAAAATAATACTTATAAATTCCCCCGTGGAAAGCAGCAAACTAAGTTTTTTTTCTCCTCGAATGTTAACGATAGATCGTCCAGCGTCCTGCTAGCAGGATTTTTTGTACTTCCGGAAGGACGCATTTTTATTGGGTCACAGTTCCTTAAATAATTATAATTCAAAGTTCGAATTTACATGAAAATATAGTGTATTTCTTTCTCTTTCACCTGAATATAATATTTATTACTAACCGGTACCGCTATTCAATTGGCAAGCGATGGCGCATGGATATAAACGCGGGCCGCGCGTTCGCGCGTCGGCGACGTGTTTCGACCTGCCCGGCACCCATCACGCCTGGAGTCGCCAACATTTTGGCGAACATTATAATACGCGTAAAATATTTGGAGTTATTGTGCGTGTTCACGAGGTAAACAAAGTACTAGTGCGATGGAATACTGACGGAAAATGAACTTATATTCCCACTTTGTTGATAAATCCAGCGAATGACAAGTCAGGTAGGATTTCTTCATAATAAAAAAAAATTAAAAAGGAATGTGATGTTGGTATTTGAAGTTTATAATTTAAGAAATACAAAAAAAAACTTTTGCGTTGTTTTTTTTACACCCTTGCATGGTCTGGATCATTCTCAATGCGAATTAGTAGGACTATATTGAATTTCTTAGGTGGGCGATAAAAAGTTTACTGGGTAATCTAGTATTTTATAAAAGCAAACCAATGTTTACAACCCCTGGCAATACGAACGCTCAAGGTCAAGGTCACCGTACTGCTGGAAGGACCAGGAGCAGATTTCATACAAACCGCTTACTTCCAGCAGGACGCAGGTTCCGTCTTCCAGCAGGACTTTTTGAAAAAATCGGACGTCCTTCCGGAAGCGCTTCCAGCAGGACACGGGGTCGGACGATCTATCATTAAAGACAGAAAACCTATTAACACACAGGCGTTCCGCCACAACGCTTCTAACTACCGACCTGATTGAACCTGATTGGGCCAGACTGAACTAGTTCGATGCGGTTTTACGAGTTTAGCTTTTGTTGTGACCTGTAGCCGGCAAATTACCTTTATTTTACTACCTACTACTTTGAAAAAATGAGGTTTTCAATTTGACCAGTACGCATGTGCTATTGTTGGAATTGGATAATATTCGTAATCTAATAATCGTCGTGAACTGAAATTACACCGAAAAAAAATCTGTTAAGGCCAATAAAAAAGCTGGCTGGTTCCTAGCTCAATGGATAGGTATGCTAGCTAGCCAACGCGGTAACGCAGCCAGCATCACAGCCTCCTTGTTACAAAAATGGTTTTGTTTTTGAAAAGGTAGTTTTAAAATTTTATAATGATACATATCTTAGTTTTTTGTACTAAAATTCTAACGTGAAGGTAATTTATCAGACAAAATTTTGTAAGTGAGATATAAAAAAAACATAAAAAATTCAATTTATTATTACAAGACTTTATTGGTTAACCCTTAACTACCTACCGGGAGTCTCTCAGACTCTGGTGAATTTGTTTCTTGTCTAAACTTGTCGCATGCGCATCTTTAGTATTTAAGCGTTCATGTACCTTCCGCCCTCTACCCGCAGCATCACGTCAGCGCTCGTCGAGGTTACACTTGCGCGCGTTTGCTCTTTAGTGAGTATTTAAAAATTTTTGGAGTCTTAGAGACTCCAGGTAGGTACTTAAAGGATTTTTTTCTAATCATGTAGGTTATATTATTTTAGTGAAAAATGAGACTTAGTGATACAATTATTGAGCGCTGGTTAGAGCAAGAACTTGCTACTGAAGACGACTTACAAAACGCAGAATGCAGTGATGAGGATGTGAATTTTGGTCAGGATTTCATGCTGGGCGAACAGTCCGGATCGGATTCGGAAATTGACGGTGAAGAAGTGGCGGATTAAGTGGTAGATACTACCAATTTTGTGCCTCAAAACACGTCTTTAGTTCTTTCTTCATCAAACGAAGCTGACATACCCTTGGAACAATTGCGATATTTACCAATAAAAAGAAATTATTTTGGCAAAAACTGATTTCGTTGGTGACTGTGTTGCGACTGGACACAGAGACACTTTCTGGTGCTGCAGGAAGTAGTTCTGAAGAACCAGAAAGGTTGAAAATCCGCAAATACTGCTCTCAGTGTGGTCTTAAAAAGAAACGGAAAACCCAGTACTTGTGTTAATATTGCAAAAACCCTTTTTGTCTAGAATGTTCCTATATATTATATGGGCTTTGTCGACTAAAATTGTAAAAGTTTAGGACTTGCAATTTTGTTTATATTCTGTCATTTCAGTTATAATTTATGAAAACATTTATAAGTTGATTGTTATTTTTTTATAAATTAATGGAGAAAAGTTCCTACTTTCAGTATTTTTTTTTAAATGGATCTCAATATCATAAAAAGTTATTTTGTTAGTTTTTTGAAGTCTCAGTGATTGGCATTTTTAAAAATAATGGCCAGAACACAAATAATGACGCAAATAATGATTTTTTTCGTTAATTCGGATAATTTTATTTGCAATTTCAATAACAGTAGTACTGTGTCATTTTCTGTAAATAATATAGTAATTAATCTTTTAGTTGATAGTGGAGCAAGTCTATGTGTTTTGAAATATGAATGGCTTAGTAAATATCCGCAATTGTTACAGACTTTATGCTATGATAAGATAACTATAAAAGGAGTTAGTGGTAGGTTAAAGTCAGAAGGATACATTTTTTTAGATTTAAATTACAATGACATAATATTTAGAGAAAAGTTTTACGTTTTTAGAAATATGTCGTGTACAGCAAGTGGTATTTTAGGAGATAATTTTTTGAAACGATACCAAGCTATAATTAACTACAAAGATAGTTTATTACACTTAACTATAAACAATATAGACGTTTCTATTGAAATAGCGTATAACGCTAGGTATAGACATACGATACCGCCTCGGTGCGAAGTTATAAGGTTTATACCAACAACGTCAATTAGTGATTGTGTAGTTTTATCAAACGAGATACAACAAGGAATTTTTATAGCAGGGTTAATCGCGAAACCAAATAATGGTCGCATCCCCTTAAGAATATTAAACACTACGGACAATGAAGTAGAATACGATTTTCAAAACGTACCTATTCATGACATAAATAATTTTGAAGTATGTTGTCTTACTGAGGAACAGAATAGTGTAAGTAGAGTAAAGACTTTATTCGGATTATTAAACTTATCTGATATGAACCAGGAGGAGCGACGTAGTATTGAACATATTTGTGCAAAGTATGCTGATGTTTTTCATCTCCCAGGTGATAAACTATCGACAACTAATATTATGACACACTCAATATCCTTAAAGGATAATGTTTCACCTAGTTATACAAAACCGTATAGAATCCCTCATTCCTTAAAGCAAGAAGTTCAGAAACAAATTAATGACATGCTAGCTAACGATATTATTGAAGAAACCATCTCAGAATGGTCCAGCCCAGTTTTATTAGTTCCCAAAAAGGCAGACAGGTCAAATGAAAAGAAATGGCGTTTGGTTATTGATTATAGACAACTTAATAACAGGATAAAAGACGATAAGTTTCCATTGCCAAATATTACAGATATATCGGATTCTCTATCCGGTAGCATTTATTTTTCGAAATTAGATCTTTCACAAAGCTATTACCAATTATCATTAGACGAAAATTCACGAAAATATACAGCATTTAGTGTAGATAAAATGTACCAACTCGAGTTAGACCCAGAATCACGTAAATACACTGCCTTCACAACTGATAAAATGTATCAGATGAAACGTTCTCCTATGGGACTTAAAACGTCTCCTAGTGTTTTTTCAAGGTTAATGACGATAGCCATGTCAGGTATTAATTATAAACAAGCATTTATTTATTTAGATGACTGTGTCGTAATAGGAAAATCTATGGAAAATCATGTACCTTAAATCTAGTTACAGTTTTAGAACGTTTACGAAAAGTTAATTTAAAACTAAATCCAATAAAATGTGATTTTTTACGCACCGAAATAGTCTATCTAGGTCACAAAATAACATCGCAAGGCATTCTTCCTGACGATAGCAAAATCGAGTCATTGCGCAAGTATCCGGTTCCATCGAACGCGGACGATGTCAAGCGCTACCTAGCCTTTGCTAATTATTATAGAAGGTTCATACCTAACTTTTCTAACATAGCTTATCCATTACATAAATTATGTAAAAAGAATTCACAATTTGAATGGACATCTGAATGCGAACAATCTTTTCAGCAATTAAAATCTGCTTTAATGTCCCCGCCTATTTTACTGTATCCAGATTTCTCAGAAAACAATATTTTTGAATTACGAACAGGTGCATGTAAAACAGGTTTAGGAGCAGTTTTATCGAATGCAAATGGTCAAGTAGTCGCATATGCAAGTCGCAATTTGTCACCCGCGGAAAGTAGATATCCTATAATAGATTTAGAACTACTTGCTATAGTTTGGGCCGTAAGACATTTCCGACCTTATTTGTATGGCAGAAAATTTAAAATTTTCACGGATCATAAACCACTTGTGTATTTATTCAGTTTGAAAGATCCGTCAAGTAGACTAACAAAGTTTAGACTTTACTTAGAGGAGTATGATTTCGAAATCATATACATTCCGGGTCGAACTAATGTAGCTGCAGACGCATTAAGTCGACTTCCAGAATCGATAAAGTGTGAAGATCTAAAGACACTCGGAGAGCAAGTTGTATCAGTTTTAACTCGAGCACAAACTAAAAAGCTAGAGTCTGAAACTTCGGATTTGACTACAGAGTCTTCTATATGTAGCAGGCCTGATCAACCTGAGACTGTAGAGATTCTGAAGAAACCTAAGGATGTGATAGAATTAATTTTCACTAGTGAAATGAAAGTAAATAACTTATATTGTTTTTACTCTGAAAGGAAACATTGTGTATATGTACCCTCGCGTTGTGCTATTTACCTAAATACTCGATCGTTATCTACCCCGCAGGAGTTAGCGAGAGATTTAGGGTCATTGTGTGAAAAAGAAAATATAATTGAAATATTAGTTATTAAAAATAAAGAAAATGCAACAAATATTAAAATACTTGCAAGTCATATGAAAAAGTTGCATCTACGGGTACCTAAAATATTGATAACGAGAGATGTTATACGAATTAATAATCGTGAAGATAAGAAAATAATATTAAATGATTTTCATCTGTTACCCACAAGCGGACACGCAGGGGTGAGCAGGATGTTAAGTAATTCAAAACAGTATTATTATTGGCCAGGAATGACTAATGACGTCATCGATTACGTCAGAAAATGTAGTCAATGTCAATTTAATAAATTTTCGAATCATAATACGAAGGAACCAATGGTTATTACAAATACTGCAAGTTCTGCATTTGAAAGGATATCTTTGGACATCATGGGTCCGTTACCGGTTGATAGAAATAGTAATAAATACGTTTTAACCTTGCAATGCGATTTATCTAAATTTGTTGAAGCGTATCCTTTACGAAGTAAAGACGCTGAATCAGTAGCACGAGTGTTAGTATCAAATTTTATTTTAAGATATGGAATTCCAAAGGAAATTATTACAGATAGAGGAACTGAGTTTATGTCAAACATTATGATAGAAATTTGCAAAATATTACACATAGAACGGTTAAATTCCACAGCTTATCATCATGAAACAATAGGTTCTTTAGAAAATAGTCATAGGTCATTAGGAGCATATCTTAGAATACAGTGTGATAGAAATTTCATTGATTGGAGCGATTGGTTACCTTTTTGGTCATTTTCATATAACACAACAGTGCACACACAAACCAAATACACCCCATTCGAATTAGTGTTTGGAAAACTATGTAAATTGCCTTCAGACTTAGGTATTTCTGTAGAACCTTGGTATGATTACGATGATTATCCTAAAGAAATGAAATATCGCTTACAAAAAGCGCAGTTTGATGCAAAAAATAACTTATTGAGTTGTAAAATGAAACGTAAAGTAGTGTATGATCAAAATTTGCATCCCGTAATGTACAAGAAAGGAGACCTTATTTTAATTAAAAATCAAACTGGAGATAAACTTCAAAACATTTATAACGGTCCCTTTAAAGTTATTGAGGAAGTAACACCTAATGTTAAGATTTTAAAAGATAATAAGGAATATCTTATTCATAAAAACAATACAAAAATGTATAACACATAATTTAAGTAATTATCTTTAGTTTAATGTTTAATTTTGTTTCACAGATTGTAATGCAATATGACCTAATTACTTAATGACTTTAAATATATTATTTCTTTCTTTTTCCCATTAAAAGGGGAGGGAGAACAGGACTTTTTCCGGGGAGTTGTAGTATACCTACGGAAGTGTAAATAGGTCATGTCGCAATCGAACAGACACGCGCGTCAATAAACTAGAAATTAGCAAGTAAGCAATATTGAAAGTAACTAATTATTTTACTTAAAATGTATTTTATTTGAGTCATTCAATAAATGGACATCAACGAGTTATCATGTTTTAATCATCATCGCCCTTCAAGAACTAACTTATCACACTAGCGAGCGAGTCAAAACAACCAACACTAGGCCACCTCTTCGTAGCTTACCCGGTACGGCGTAGATTTCTTAAATACGCGCGAGGGTGCGAGTTTCCTCATACGTTTTGAATTTTATTAGGTTTTATTTTATAAGACTTGCATATCATTTAAATAACATATTTTTTTAGAAAAAGAATAACACATATTATCATATCTGAGTGGGAGTCAAACTTGCATATAATTTAAGATTTTATTTTTTAAATAAGCATAACACATATAATCATCCCTGAGAGATGTCCCAAACCAAAACAACATCCTGTCTAAAGCAAATCGTGTAAGTTTCTTAAGAATTGTGCCCTTATAGGTAGAGGAGTTCTTCTGTTGATCTACTTTATCAGCGACAAAAATAAATCTAGCTGATGGTTATAAACTTTACAATAAGAACTAAACATCTAGACGGGTCAATGAGTAAATGCTACTCACTGCTCGACGTCATGTTTAGTTCCTATTGTAATGCAACGCGAAAGATTAAAATCTTATAATAACTCTACAAGTCCAAGAGTTAAGGCTGACTCACGATAAACCGTGCCGGCGCCGGGCCGGGCTCCGACCGGGCGCCGGCCGCGGTGCAGTCAAACATTATTGTATACATTTTGTATGAAGTGATTCGTGCCTAAACGTGCCGGCGTTGGAATGTCTATGGGAATTTGTCCCGGCTCCGGCACGGTCCGGCCCCGGCACGTCAAAACTTCATAACATGGACATTGAAGAAATATATTTTCACGTCTATAAATGAAGTGCAAAGTCGGCTAAGCAAAACAATAGCTCGAATAAAAACAATATATTATATTAAATGTCATTTTGAAATCGGTAATTTTATACTGATATCGACGGATAAGTCTTATCTGTATCAGGTAAGCAATATTTGCCGAATAAAATTTAATTATTTGAAAACGTCACCTATTATCAAAAATCAAGCTGAACGTAAGGAAATTTATAATTTGAGCCATGTTAAGGCTTAATAGGATTTTTATATTTATAATTTACAAACCACAGCAAATCCGATTTAGTTTTGTATGTACTAGATCACAGTAGAGTCCAAGTTAATACTAACCGAATCTACGACTATAAAGTCAAAACGCGAATAGTAAGTACAGCATAAAAAGGCGGAGCTATTCTATTACCCAACTTGATAAACTTGATCGCTATCGCTTAGCAATTGCTAATAATGTCAGCTTAGTATCAATGTATCAAAAGATTCCCTAATCACGTTTGCGTATTTTTGAGTCTACTTGTGCATATCAAGTTAATCGTAAGCTATATCTTATTCATATTTATTCATAGAAGAAATAGACGATAAATTTTGAGCCCGTGCCTATCTGGAATCGATTGCAACGGCATCGCGATCGATTGCAATATTCATAATAACCCCGCGGAAGGTTAGAATATGGCTTGAAAAGCACTCGTAAAATTTTTACACAAGTGGGACGTGATATCGGAAGATTGGCAGATTTTTTCACCGGCACACTTTGTTTCAAGTGTTAGATGCCTTTTCAGCTTTAATTTTTATAAGGCTCTTATTTTTTTCCCTTTTTCACGTGATATCTTTAATAGAATTCAGAGGGATTACATATTGTTGACTGTTAAAATAATCCCTTCCGTTATTTATAGGGTGTTCTTTATTCAATATTGAACAATAGGTATAAGTAAAGTTCGTGGAAGCCGAAAAATAATATTAACCAATAAAGTCTTGTAATAATAAATTGAATTTTTTATGTTTTTTTTATATCTCACTTACAAAATTTTGTCTGATAAATTACCTTCACGTTAGAATTTTAGTACAAAAAACTAAGATATGTATCATTATAAAATTTTAAAACTACCTTTTCAAAAACAAAACCATTTTTGTAACAAGGAGGCTGTGATGCTGGCTGCGTTACCGCGTTGGCTAGCTAGCATACCTATCCATTGAGCTAGGAACCAGCCAGCTTTTTTATTGGCCTTAACAGATTTTTTTTCGGTGTAATTTCAGTTCACGACGATTATTAGATTACGAATATTATCCAATTCCAACAATAGCACATGCGTACTGGTCAAATTGAAAACCTCATTTTTTCAAAGTAGTAGGTAGTAAAATAAAGGTAATTTGCCGGCTACAGGTCACAACAAAAGCTAAACTCGTAAAACCGCATCGAACTAGTTCAGTCTGGCCCAATCAAGTTCAATCAGGTCGGTAGTTAGAAGCGTTGTGGCGGAACGCCTGTGTGTTAATAGATTTTCTGTCTTTAATGATAGATCGTCCGACCCCGTGTCCTGCTGGAAGCGCTTCCGGAAGGACGTCCGATTTTTTCAAAAAGTCCTGCTGGAAGACGGAACCTGCGTCCTGCTGGAAGTAAGCGGTTTGTATGAAATCTGCTCCTGGTCCTTCCAGCAGTACGGTGACCTTGACCTTGAGCGTTCGTATTGCCAGGGGTTGTAAACATTGGTTTGCTTTTATAAAATACTAGATTACCCAGTAAACTTTTTATCGCCCACCTAAGAAATTCAATATAGTCCTACTAATTCGCATTGAGAATGATCCAGACCATGCAAGGGTGTAAAAAAAACAACGCAAAAGTTTTTTTTTGTATTTCTTAAATTATAAACTTCAAATACCAACATCACATTCCTTTTTAATTTTTTTTTATTATGAAGAAATCCTACCTGACTTGTCATTCGCTGGATTTATCAACAAAGTGGCAATATTAGTTCATTTTCCGTCAGTATTCCATCGCACTAGTACTTTGTTTACCTCGTGAACACGCACAATAACTCCAAATATTTTACGCGTATTATAATGTTCGCCAAAATGTTGGCGACTCCAGGCGTGATGGGTGCCGGGCAGGTCGAAACACGTCGCCGACGCGCGAACGCGCGGCCCGCGTTTATATCCATGCGCCATCGCTTGCCAATTGAATAGCGGTACCGGTTAGTAATAAATATTATATTCAGGTGAAAGAGAAAGAAATACACTATATTTTCATGTAAATTCGAACTTTGAATTATAATTATTTAAGGAACTGTGACCCAATAAAAATGCGTCCTTCCGGAAGTACAAAAAATCCTGCTAGCAGGACGCTGGACGATCTATCGTTAACATTCGAGGAGAAAAAAAACTTAGTTTGCTGCTTTCCACGGGGGAATTTATAAGTATTATTTTCTGAAACTGAATTACTAACAGACTATAAGGTAAGCGTTTCAATAACTATGATTATGCTTATGACGCTATCTATAATGCCAAAAAAAGTGACTTTAAGGCATAACAACTTTTTATTAAAATTGGTCAAATCAATCATTGGTACTAATACATATTATTTAAAAAGATAAAACCGCCTTTATAATACTTAAACTAACGCATTCGTGTTCTATTAAGGGCTGATTTTTCAATAGTCAGATAAGAAATATTTGTCGAACAAAATACAATATAGCTTATTTGAAAACGTCACCTAATTGTCAGCAATCATAGGTACCTGTATTTTTTTTAAATTTGTTGCTTTATAATTTATCAGTCTAATAAGTTTTATCTGACCATTGAAAAATCGGCCCTTAGAAGAAATAAATACTTTTGGAATTGGTGCATGCGATGTCAAGCTCATGTACTTAGTGTGTGTATATATGACGTCATCTTCGCTATGCGCACCGACTCCAAAAGAAGTTTTTTAGTCCAAAAGAAATTTTGTAAGCTTTTAGTTTAATTAGAAGGTTAAATTTTTGTTTTATAATTTATTTATATTTCATATATTTTAAGTTACTACACATATCTTAAAAGCTATTAATAAGCTATCTTATTATTAAGCTATCTTAATATCTTATGGACAGATTTTGGTAAAACTTACACTTGTCGTCTGAGTTGATATATACCGGATTAAACTTAAAAATGATCATTTTGGTGTGAATTCTCACTTTAGATAAATCCTGAGACAAACATACAAAATATAGAAACATACATATGTATACCAACGATTTTTCGCAAACATGTTTGGAAGCCTTAATAGTTCAACATACATATTATTTATCCAGTACTAACGATATCGCATACATACATACAAGTCGAATTGAATACCTCCTTTTTTGGAGTCGGTAAAAATAAGACACTGAGAGGTTAAGTGATATTTACTACATCGACAAGAGCTCACCATTTACTAAATTTTGTATAATGTCACTTACACTAGCTTGTATAAGCAAACGTCCATCACGACAATTAAATAACAATCTAACAAACAATTACCATTGATTTAAAAAAGAACCTCCTCGATTCCAAGAGCCGGAAAATATAACGAAGCGTGTTTGCAAAATGGACATTAAACCGAAGACTGCTTCCAATTTTCAGGAATCGCTTTCAATTTCCGGCTCTAGAGGGCGCTTAAAAAGTTGCAGCTCTCCCCACTCTTAACGCAAACAACCGGTTTGAACCAATTTCAACTGGTTTTCAAAATGTTTAAGTTTTTTGTTTAAGTTTTATACGTTTTGCAGATTTGAATTTGATTGGTGTTTTACCGACTTCAAAAAAGGAAGTAATCAATTCGACCTGTATGTATGTTTGTATGATGTATAAAGTCTTCCTAACAAGTGTGCAAAATTTCGTAAGTGTTTGTATGTTTGGCTCAGGATTTCTCAAAAACACGAAGTGATAGCGAGATAATTCTCATTCTATATCTTATATTCTTTAGTTTAATCAGGTATAGTTAAACTTAGGGTACAGTATGAGTTTCATGAAAATCTGTCTAGTAGCGTTTGAGATATAACAAAAAATCTTTAAATTTAAATATTAAACAGCCATAAAAAAACTGACTATAAATCTTAATGGTGTAGAATGTTTTTAACACTCAGTGTCATATTTTATATTCATAAAGATGAAATAAGAAACCAAAAATTTGCGCACGGGTGGGACTTGAACCAGCAACCTCTTGTCGGTCAGACAAGAGGTTGGTTGATTTCATCTTTATGAATAAAAATCTTAATTTAACAAATTCGTCTTCTTATTTTGTTTGATAAGGTTCTGTTGCACTTGTCTGTCAATTCTTTACTAAATAGCGTTTATATGCGCGTCGATGCAATTGAAGTACACAATTTTTTTCAAGAGAAATAAGTTTATTAATTTAATGCAATTCGTAAACGAAAATTATCAACATAATAATGCTACAATGGTATGAATATAAATATAAATAAATTTTGGACACCGATCACATCCATTACTCTAATCCCAAAGTAAGTAGCTAATGCACTTGTGTTATAGAAATCAGAAACAACGGTGGTACTACAGCACCCAGACCCGAGACAATATAGAAGGTTCTGATTTCTACATTCACCCGACCGGAAATCGAACCCGGGACCTCGGAGCGGCAACGCCTTGAGACCCGGCTTACCTAGCCACTACACCACGGAGGTCGTCGAGTATAAATGTTTATGATATTATTTTATAAAAATATTATAATTAAAAAGCAAAATTTCAACATGATTTGCTGATTTGACAGTAAAGCAGAGCTGCTTAATCGTCTAAGCTGCATCGCAATACTCACCCTGATCTTAATCAATGACCAAAGATACATAATCAAAGCTCACTTCGTAAAAATATGCGACTTCATTATTCTAAAATCCATTCCTGCTCACCTCACCTGCATAGAGCACATCATAAAATAACTCAAGTAGCTGGGAGCGAATTCTTTTAATAGAACCGCCAAGTATTTTAATTACACTGAACCATTGGTTCAAAAGCGAGCGAAGTAAGCGCTACTTAGCACTTGGCAACCAGTGCTGACTGTTAGCGTGTCCAAAGAAGTTAGCGGTGAGTTAATTTTGGTTATATTTCCACTTTTTTTAAATTTTATCATAAGATTATCACAATGGACTTACACATTTTCTGCCATATTGACAGATGTCAGCAATTCAATTAAGCTAAACGTCCGCCATTTTGCTTTTAAGTAACCTTTGACAGTTCAAACCCTTATTTTTGCCACAGCATAGTCACGTAAAATTATTTATTCATTTAAACTATATTGCACTGTAAGTTGTACAATTGGCGGAGTTAATGTCTTATGAAGAATGTACCTAAGCTTGAATAGAATGACACAAGAGACTGCAATATCCGTTTGATGTTGACCAACCATAGGTTCATAGTTGGTTAGCAAAATCTATCAAATTGGAGCTAAATAGACAACTGCCATTCAGCACACTGGCAGAGCTGAGCGTCCATCTTTTTGCTATCAAGCGCCTTTTGCGACTGTAGACACCCATTTTCTATCGCCACGGCACGGTCGCACATAATTTTAGGAGATTTGCAAGAATGTGAGCTTGAATAAAATTTAGGGTTAGGCGTACATGGAAAATTAATTAAGTCTTATTCTGCGGTCTAGTTTATCTTGGTTGAGCAAATAAAACTGAATTAGACCTCTTAATTAGATCGTTAACGAAAATTCTTAACTAAACAGAACAACGTAGAGATCTCTTTTATTTTTTATTATTGAATTTAATCTTTATTTTAAATCAACGGCTATTTATCACCATGTACTTAGGGGACATTGTTTCCTTTTTAAGAAACAATGGCTTTTGTTTGAAAATCTAACTCTTATCATTTGAAGAGTACCTACAGATAGTTCAACTCAGTTGTGCGCGCGGCCTTATGTGTGGGTAAACCTTGTACATATACAGTGACTTTGTGTGCGTGACAAGAGGTACAGTCGGGTACAAATACAAATACTGTTATTTACGGGTTATAATATACGGGTTTAAAAAAAACAGTTATTTCGTAATTTAATGTTTATTTATTGAACATTATTCTGCATCGCTACTTGAAAAATCTAATGATGAATTTTCGGATTCGCTGCTCTCACCAAGGTTAATTATGATATCTGACTCCATGTCAAAATGTCTATAGTATTCTTCTTCTTTCTTTTGTACATGTCGACAAGTATTACCCCACATCCCTTCATCAATTTGACTTAAACGTTCATTTATGAGTTTCATTATTTCCGTCACATTTTGATCGACATTATGTGAAGCAATATAATTTTTTAAAATTCCCCACACATTTTCTATGGGGTTTAGTTCAGGATGATATGGTGGCAATCGAAGAACTTTTATGCCATATGGCTGAAGTATGTCGTCAATCTTGTAAGAAATATATTTTTCTTTATTTTTTTTAATCAAATCATACAGTTCAATTTTTTTCATTTCTTGATTAAAAGCTATATTTTTTTCTGTCATCCATCTCTGCATTTCTATTTTTTTTGAATTAGAATTTGGGGCTCTGTCATTTTGAACGTTATGATATGAGGCATTATCAAGCACAACAACAGAGTTAGGTGGAAGATTCGGTACTAGACGTTCTTTCAGCCACTTTTCATAGTTTTCTGCATTCATGTTAGAGTGGTAATCACCAGAAACACTATTTGCTTTGTATGTCAATAGTGCGTTAGGTACGAAACCTTGTTCTGAACCAGCATGCACAATGATAATTCTTTGTCCTTTCGACAGGTTTCTCTTTAAAGGTGGTCCATCTTTATTACCCCATCCTTTGTTTTGCACATGGCTAGTTAAGATGTAGCTCTCATCTGTATATACGATACACCTATTTTCTTGACGGTATCTGAGTAATTTTTTTAGGTAGGAAAATCGTAGTTTTTGGATGTCATGCCGCTCTATAATAACACGTCTGTTATCCACAGTTTTTCGCCATTTGTATCCCAACTTTAACAAAGCTGTACGCAGAGTCGAAATACTTCCATCATAGTTAAGTTTATCTTGAAATATTCTTTTCAACTTTAGCAACGTAGGTAATTCACGATGTTCTAAATGGTAATTTTTAATAGTGGAACGTATAACATCAACGTTAAAGTTGTCTAATTCTAACTTCTTTAAACGTTTTTTACGGTCTTTATGCGGAGATTTAAATTTAGAGTCAGATTCTTTTCCTTCAGCCAATATATTAGTAATTGTTCTCTCTGATACCCCCCACTGCCATTGCTGTTCTTTTCCGTACGCTATTTAAATGTTCACTTAATTTCGATATTAAAATTGGACTTGCGCTGCAAACTGGATCACTTACTAGTTCCAATATATCTCTCGCATCTATTTTCAGAAATTCGTATACCTTAGCAATGGTTTCTCGAGTCTAAAACAATAATACGTAAACGTCAACAAGGAAAATTTTTTTCTTATATAGAATCATAATCAGAGATCGGAATTAGGTGTGTGAAAATACAAAATATCGAGAATATAACACGTGCTCCATATTATGTCCCGCTGCAAACTTTAGGTATTTTCACACACCCAATTCCGATCTCTGAATAATAAATATTAATTACATCTAAATTAAAAAAAAAAAAAAAAAAAAAAAAAAAACTTTTAATATTTACCTGACTCCTTAAACATTTTCTCCGTGAAGAACTAGACATTTTCGTAAACGACTGTACCCGTAAGAAAAAGCGATAAGGACACGTCTTGCTCGGACGACGACTGCCGCGTCACTGCCACACGAATGAAAGTTGTATATTTACAAGCCCACGCACACATAGGGCCGCGCGCACAACTGATTTAAACTATCTGTACCTACATGGAAACTAACCGATCATCTATAACCTATAAGCCACAAAAATGTAATATATCTTTGTTCTACATTTCTCAGAATTACAGCCTGTACTGCTTTTAACAAAAGAGAGATCCAAGAAGGCGGTTAAATGAAATGAGAGCGCGCGAAAAAATAATTAAGGAACCACAAATTAACGCAAAAATTACTTACCTCACTGATTACGTATCTCGATGGCTGTCGTATTGCAAATATTAATAACGTCATAATGCTATAATATTGAAAGCTGTAAAGTATGCAAACACTGACATTTGGCAGTGTTGAAAAATTATAATAACCGAACATTAAACTTACGTTTGTGTGATTTTGTACAGAAATTCATAGTTTTTTTTTTACTTCAACACACTCCAAGTGAATTCGTAAAGAGTGGACATAATTTTATAGTTTTTAGTAACCTAATTTAACATCATCAACTTCACATTCTTCAACATCCACTATTGCCCTACGAGTATCGCAGCGCAGTGGTGGCAGCGCTTCGGTAAGATCGTGTTAGGATTGGTGAATATTCCGACCATATAAGTGACATATATCACGAGCATCTCCGTTCTTCGAAAGGAACGTTAAGCCATTGATTCCGGCTAATATCGGTGGATATTAGTCGTAAAGCCTAGTCAGAGACCTTATGGGCGGCTTGAGAACATCTGATAGCAAGGTTTTTAGCTTTGTTTGCAAACACCTTCGACCAGTCCGCACTGAGCCGGCATGGAGTATGACTCAAAGTACCTCATACTTGAAGTAAGGTTGAGTTTGCCCAGCAGTGGGACGTTATAGGTAAGCTTGCTTTACTTTTTTATTAAGCATAAGATGACAATTTCTAGCCCTCAGTTTCTTCTAAATCTCTGTATAATCTTATGCTAGTATTTAGGTTTACTATTAACTTATTGTTTGGACGCGAAAAACAATCCATATTATGTTTGAATTTACACTTGATTTTTACTTTAAGTTATTGAAAGTGATGATAACAAAGCTTTTTTTCTGATGGTAACTAATAACAAAGCGATCCGTGCATCAATCAAATTGTGAGTTCAAGCGACCAGAAACGTAAGTCTACTGTGTGATTTTCCACTATGTCATAGTTGTGCATTTTCTTGGAAAAAATACAAAATTATACTTTGTGGGACAATACTACCGCATGCAGATTGTAATGAGCGGCCCAACCTACGACTTCTCTTTGTTTTTCAAGTTCATTCACGGATGTAATTATGTCTCCGCTTCGAATATCGTCTGCCTCATGGAGATATTTTAATTAAAATATGTATAAGACGCTGTTTGTGCTAAGTAATGTGGTTTTTGGTGGATATACTGGAACATTGCTACAGGGCGAATAAATTATTTGGACCGTTGAAAATATATTATTTGGTTGGTGTACTTAGCAAGATTATTTCCAATGTGCGTTTAAGCCAAAATCAATGGTCTCTTTTTGGGGTTTTAAATCTAATAATTTTGGTAATACTGTTAATAAAGACCAAACCTCACAAACTAACCATAATATTAGAGATATTTTAAATTAAAAAAATATATTTTGTTCTTGATAAGTCAAGCTTCATTTAATATTAATTGGATTGATCCATAAACGGAAATTTTCATTATTGAATATTGTAACTTTTGAAAAAAAAAATTCATTATTGTATCATTTCTATGTTTGTTTGTTGTTTGAAGCAATTCCTGTGGTTGAAAACCATACCACTAATTTATTTTATCATGCTTTTCCGACTGAGAGAGTAATCACAATTCAGCAGTCGCAAAAACCAAAGTGTGGTTTTCACCGTATTTATTTGGAAAGTTAATTGAGGACGATTGTTCGTTATATTTGTGACATTAACGATATTGTAATTGGGGCGTAATTTTAGTGGAAATCATCCTTTTTAGGGCCAATTTTACCAACATGAAGACGTTTTATTAAAAAAAAAACGAAATGTGCCGATTGTGCGATGTAACGAATGCCTTATCCGACGAAATAAGTATAAAACGATCGATTTTAAAATAACATTTGATTAAATGATTGCTGACAAATAGTTCATGTTTTTTTCTAATTAAGGCATATTGTATTTTTAATGATGAATATTCCTTTTTTGACTTTGGAAAAATCAGGCCTTATTCTAAATATAATAGTTTGTCTTATCTTAAGAGGTGAAGTTCCTCTTTTATCAGCTTTATTATTTCTTTCTCAGATTTATTCAAATTTTATTTCTATCTGCTTTGCTGTGTCTTTGAAATAGTTAATTAACAACAAGAATCTGCTTCCTTAGACACGCTTCTTTAAAAGCAGGGGTGGTCAACCCGAAACGGCTGCTTCAACGAATCACTAATGACGTTAAAATAACTTTCTCAGAGAAACGCAAATTCTTCGTCTTCATTGAAAATAATGAGGTGTCGCCAACCGAATGGGAACAGTTTGTCTTGGCCCCGGCTTCTCTCTAATATTAATGGACAGGAGAAGACGGTGAAGCATAATAAAAACCGTGTAAATAACTCCTTTCGGGGTCCAATGATGCTTTTGACAAAATAGAAGAAATATGTTTGCTTTTATTTTTTAGAAGTGAAAGTAAAAGGCATAGAATGTAAAGTCTCGCATACTGATTTTGAAAAGATACCCAAATGTGCAAATTCGCTTACTTCTAAGTTAATTAACTGCAAATTTCAAATACAATTGAAGAAAGTTCTTTAGTGACACTACTATATAATGCTTCTGCAAAGCATATTTATTTTGTATTATGTTATTTTTTGCATTTAACGCACTATTTTCTGAAGAACACTAATAAGAATAAATGTATTCAACTGATCTGTCAAACGTGGTTTCGTTAAAAACTTAACCTAGGTTATACTACTGGTCTTTTATAAGGACACCTTAGTTATTAGAACTTACTTTTTATCAGTACATTTATTTTCAATCCAAATTAGAAAAAAATATACTCTTTTGTGTACCTGAAACTCATTTTTACCTATTTTTAATTTAATGTAACTTTGAAAAAAATAATTATATAGCTATTTAAATAACTATTTGAAACAAACAAGTTTTGTACTGATATTGTACATAGGATTTTATGTTTCTTAGGCGGATTTTTTCCGTATTAAGTGGGTTAATACTCGTAGTAAGCATATTTTCAACAAAAAACTTTATTATCATCAACCTTTTAGTTTTAAACTAAGTTTGTTATTACGTCTTTTTTAATAAAAACGAAACAAAATAGAATCCTTATATTCATTTATCACTGGCCATTTTATTTGCCATCATTCTGCATGGCCAGTATTCAAAACAAAATCAATTTGCAAATCGAATGCCTTTTCGTTCCACGACAAGAAAGATGAGCGATGAATCTCGATTCACGCTTGTCGACCCCTGCTCGACTGATCAACGTTGTTTTTTTTTATTTTTTTATTTAGTATGGGTTCGCTCTTGACTCCAGTCCAAGCCTAATGCGACTAGGACGAAGTCGAAGATGAAACGAGCTCGCCCAGAAGAAGCCTGTTCACTCGAATTTTGAAAAGATTCGGATTGTAATCCCTTGGAAACACGTTGTTCAATATGTTACCACTTTCACAATCGTTTTCCCGTCTAGGCACAGTTTTGTTGGAATATTCCTTTAATTTATAAGTCTGTCAGACGACAGACTGTTATGTAACGTGGGAAAACACAACGAGAGTTAGTTCTTGGTTTCGAAAGAAATGGTTTTGTGGGGTATCTAGTTGTTTGGGAACTCAACTCAACTTCTATTTTGGTAAAAAAATCTCTTTTGGCACGAAATAAAAAGAAGATCAGTGGGGATATTTTTTACTATAATACCTAATAAATATATGTTTGCTATCGAGTACGGATATAGGTTAGTCACCGACAGTGACCGAAGGACTTATGACTGGACTGGATCATTATCTATAGAAAACTATCTACCGGTCGAAGTTAGCACTGTTGACGATTCGTAATAAATACACTTTGTTATGGATTTGTCACACTAGAAACCGTGCACTGGATGCATTCAGCGGTTAGATCCATACAAAATTGTCCAGATGCGAGTTACGTTTTATTGACCGGACCGTATCCAGTGTGTCTACGAGTAAGCATTTAATCTTTAAAGGACTAAGTACTGCAGTTTAGGTAGGTACTTAGGTAGGTACTTTTTTACCGGTTTTTCATTACCAAATACTATAGATATACGGTTCATCTATATGATATAGCAAAAAGTTTTTTCCAGAGCGTGGCTCTGACCTAACCATGACTAATGAACAGCGGAGGGCAGTTCTTATTGTGACCGGCCTATTTCACTGACGCGAGGCCGATATACTAGAAGCGGCTCTTCGATAAATGGAGAGAGATTAAACACAGTATTTTGAATCTGACTAAAATAACATTTATCATTGCTTTGCCTTGAGCTTCTCTTTTAATTAATCATGAGTACAATTTAATCCAAACAGTTTTCAATGTCTACTTGTAACATTGAGGTTACCTCTACCATAGGACCTCTTAAACCAAAATCGCTTGCACGTCGCGTAACCTTTTGTTTTTAGCTCGTGTGTGCAAGCGATTTATGTTTGAAATCGGTAAGGCAGCAGAGACCTTGACCGTTCATAGTTTACTTTACATGTAAAGATATAAAAACTATACGCTAGTAAAGCAAAAGCTACTAATTGTCTTGCCAAGAAAATTTTGTGTCCTAATGAAATAACTAAATTTTCATCAGAGCTCTCACATCATTGTGGGTGAAGCACCACCAAGGTCGCTTAATTAGGTTAACGCAGCGGAGTCTGTCTGTAGAGTATGATGATAAATATACCCTAACTAAAGAATAGCATTTTTTTTATCCGACTATGGAAAATACAAAAAGAAAGAATCATGATGATGCATGTGGGTATTTATGTGGGGAACCCATCACTTAATCGCAATTTTCTTCATCGATTTTCATTTCCCATAAAACGATTCGCAGATGTTTCAATATAATATTCAACAAATTCTAGAATCTTGTTACATCACAATTTCATTTGGTCGAATGCTTATTATCTACAAACTTATTTCATCGTAACTTCTTTTCATAAATTACGTATTTTATCGAAGTAACGTTTAAGTTTAAGCTTTCTATTTTGTTACCCATAATTTCATTTCCACGTAAGTTTCAATATGCAGAATTCTTGAAACATCGAAACTTCACTAAAGTCCGTATTTCCAAACGAATTTGTTACTAGTATTATATTGCATACTTTATTAATAGACAATTTAAAGCATAACTGATATAAATATGTAATAAATATTTATCTAATAAATAAACTGCGTTAATCCTGACTCGTGGTCTCCTCGCCGTGGTCTGCCCGATACTAGAGTGTAATTCAAAAGCCGGAGGCGCGGAGCCTCCGCCCGCTGTAACAAGGTGTAGGCACCCGCGCGAGCCGAAGCGGCTGAGGCTGGTCACCGAAGGCGACCAGCAAGCCGAAGCTGCGAAGGCGAGCGTTTGCGCATTGGCATGCTGCTTGTTTGCATGCCTGCTTGCTTGCTGCATGCATGCCTGTATGCTTGCATGCATGCATTTATGCATGCCTGCTTGCTTGCTGCATGCATGCATGCATGCATTAATGCATGCCTGCTTGCTTACTTGAATGCATTAATGCATGCATGTATGCCTTCTTACTTGCATGCGAATGCATGCGCATGCCTTCTTACTTGCATGCGTATGCATGCATGTGCTTACTTGCATTAAAAGTTATTTGAGGAAAAAAATATATTGAAACCGTTACACATTGAAACAAGTTTTTATGAAAGGTTATATCGATAAGTTAATAATTCTATCAAACATTAGTTTGATATATCGTTATTCTGCTTAACAAAACAGTTTCGAAACATTTTTTTGGTGAACTGTTATTCGATGTTATGAAACGACGATTATTAACTATTCGATTAATCAAGAAAAAAAGATATTAACATTAATTGAATACAATAAAGATTTTTATGATTTATGAGTTTTCTGTGAAATGAAATGCGATATCAAAAAATTCTGTGTTCTGATAGATACCCATTTATGTGAGATCCACATTTGCGGCTAAACTGCGGCGATTTCGATAATGAAGTATTATTTAAAAACACCTAATGCACTAAAAAGGTAAATATGGCGGACGTAATACTAAAAGCATTCTCTGCCAGTCAACCCTAGGTCTATATAGAGAAAATGCTGGCGGCGCGAAGTTAGTGATAGAGTGGCAAAAGAAAGAGCTTAACGATTAAAACTAGGTATTTAAAACAAAAAATTAACATATACATAAATACATAAAACCGTATACATTAATACATAATTATGGAATAATAAACATACACTTAGTACATACACATAATAATAATACTAATGGTACATACACATGACAGAAAAAAAGAGGTCAGTGAGACAAGTATCAAAAGTATAGGCATACGGCCGGATTGCGTAAGACACGGGGTTAGATTCCTCGTTAGACACAGCCAAAGTTGCTTTTTACAAGTGCAATTTGCAATTTATATTATAAAGTTTGTAGCCGACACGGGGTTAGACACAGCCAAAGTTGCTTTTTACAAGTGCAATTTGCAATTTATATTATAAAGTTTGTATAGTGACAAAACACTATAAAAACATAAATTTCAAGTATCAAAAGTATAAAAAGTTTTCTTACTAAAAAAATCGGCTCCATTACTCAACCCCTATTAATCAATTAGCCGTGTGAAAACCTTTTTTATAAAAAGCATCCACAAACTGTTTTTTTCCCAGCTTAGGTTTTATAAAGAATGACATATTTTTCCATCAAAGCCGGAGCCGGAAGCTGAGATTGATAAATACTGTCCTTTGTGTGTTGAAATTGTATTTGACAAGTTGATTGGTAGCGAAACGTATTTTTTTCATTAAGTGAACTGTGCAGTCTCAAACAATTTGTATAGAATGACATCATTCAAAGGTATAAATGAATACACGTACTTTTTACTCAGAGAAAAACAATAACAAAAACAAATGAAGATTTTATTATTATACGATTATATATTATTTTATTTAATTTATATCGTAATATAATGAACAGGCGTTTTTTGGGCGAACTCCTTCTATTTTACTCGTACTTGGCTTAGTCAGGAGTCATGAAAAAACCGATAATAAATAAAATAAAATATAATAGGTGATTTAACAAAAAAAATGTAAACATCAGCATAAAGTGAGTATTGAACAAGTAAAACCGGTCAAGTGCGAGTCGGACTCGCGTATAAAGGCTCCGTACCTACTAAGTACCTTTGTAAACACTTTTATAACCATAAAAATAACATGTAAAACATGATAAAGATTTCCTTATAATAAGGATTCGAATCCGGAATCACAATAAATTATGGAATAAAAGTATAAAAAAAACCTCCCCCATAAAATGACCAGTAAGCTATAAATAACGCATTCTTCTTCTATATGGGAGAAACAAATTGTTTTGGAGTCGGTACACGATGTCAAGCTTACGTACACCAACAGTCGTGCTACACACATTATGCATACTGCATGCACTGTCGTGCATCATGCAGTTATTTTTTTTAATTACTCGCGTCAAGATGGCGTGACATATTCATAGATTAAATCCAATTTTCGAATAAAATACATTTGTGATCTACTTATGAGGGATTTGGTATCTATATTTTGCGTGATTTTCGTTGATTTTCTATTCCTTTTTGGAACGAAAATCACGCGCTATAACCAAGCGAGTGATTTTAAAAAAATAACTCCTGAACATGCCAGTTAGTCACTGGGACATCTGTGCAATCTTCGTTGTTTTTAGTTTCACAGCAGCAATACGAGGGCTTTGAGAGATTGGAACCTGAATCTGGTTTAGTTTGAAAAAAAGAGGAGTTGGGTCAATTATGCGATGAACTTTGTAGCTTTTGGCCAAAATATACGCTCTTTTACTTCTGGGAAAAATATGAATCACTATGATTTTTATTATTATTATTTTTTAGAGTTTTTTTATGCTACGAGATTTAATATGAGTTGACGTTGTCTTGTCTTCGTAACATGAAAGATAGAAACCTTACTTCGAAACCAAAACAATTGGTGTGTTGTCTGAGGGATTTATTATTGATATATTAAATATTTTACACTTGTTTTGTTGACTCGTGTATTAATGTTGAAAATAATATAAATATCTTGTTCTAATATTTGTTTTATTGTTACAGGTAAGATCCAATGTTCATCGCACCGCTAACAACAAAACTTTGGTAATCTTCAGAGTTTGAAAAACGCCGAGCACTTATGAATTCAATGTTCCTCGTTCAAAATGTCTTTATTAAAAAGAAGTTAGTGACAGAATTTTGAACAAAATTAACAAATTCCGTCGGACAATAGAAACCCGATCTAACTGAAACACGGCAGCGGCAACTTGACACAATTAGACACAAAGCCATCACAATTAGGTTAATGTTAACCAATTACCGGATCTGCGGCGACACCTGTCCGGTGAGCCGGCTGTCACCTCTTAATTGTACCAGTTTGGGTCACGGTATCAGGATGTTGGTTATTTAATAAAACAAAACGTTTTGAAACTTCATTTATTGATTCATGTATAAAATTCGCTGTTTTAAGCTAGCTTCCTGATGTTTCATAGGTTATTGACATCATGTGTATACTAGTAGATAGTGTTTAATATCTTCAAGTAAAGAGCGATAGGCTGTGACATGATGATACATCGTTAACCGGGTCACTTAACCCCACCTGCCCAAGTCAGAATTAACTTAGTTTTGTGTTAAATCACGTTCTTTCTTAGTCAGTTCATATGATGTTAGAAAAATATCATGATAGGATAATTGTGAACTTAGCTAATCCAGACTTACGCAAGTGGGTCTTATAACCAGGTAAAATTGCAGCTGAATGTCTAGCTATCAAGAAAACTAAACGATCACGCATTTTAAAGTTGAAGCACATCTACCCACCGTAACGTGAACAGCACCAACTTTAGGCGTCAGCCATACGGGCTCGGCACCGGATAGCAAACGCCTCATCTAACATTGCGTTTGATATAATAACAGTTCTTCTTGTGAATGACGGGTCTTTTGACAGGGTGATCCTTTAAAACGTCCAAAAAGCGTTAAATTGCACGCGACACAGGTCGAGCATGGATCCCGAATTGATTTCGATCCGAGGTGGTGACGCCACGAAGTTTGATACAAAGAAGAGTTTCACACAAAGAATAATGAACACCTCGAGGTTTTTTTTGTAGTTTTAAGATCTAGATAAGTATTTTTTTTATTTGTTTATTTAACTAGAAGCCTATAACTACCTCTTATGCCGATTTGCTACAACAGGCTCCGTCCCAGTCAGACTAAATAGTCAAGATGGTAGTTGCTAAAAAACATTGATTCGAAAATCTGTTTCGAAGGACTTATTCTTAGCTGTCTCATTAAAAAGCCTTTTAAAATTATATGACATAATAATAACATACACAACAATTTATTATGGGCCTAATTAAAACATACGTGACGTAAATAAATTAACCTCTAAAACACTTTATTATTAGCCCAAATGTTCTCACCTGTGGTACAGAAAATGTGTGTGCTAATAGAAATTGGTCTCGTTATAACCACAAAAAGACAGTTACCTCTCACTTTATATCCCTATTTTTGTCTTTCGTATATGTTCAATGACGTAGGCGTGTCACACGTACGTCTGAATATCAGCCCTAAATAAATTCTGATTAGGGTAACGCGGTGTGACGCCTGTGACAGCCCTAATGCTTCACGCCACTTTGTGTCAATGATACTGATTCTAATACCAAAAAATATCTTACTTTTTTGTAAATAAAGTTTAGGGCCTTTATACAATGCGACTTTTGAAAGAAACACAATTCAGATAACAGCGTAACGCAAATCCCCTAGACACGTTACAGCCAGTTATAGCCATCCACGAAGCGCCACTCATTTTTAATTGAGCAATGCGTGGGGTGTGGCGTGTCTGGCAAATATTAATACAGTAAATAATAAATAAATTGTCTTAATTATAACCTCTATCAAATATGGATAAAGCTTGCACACATGTTATTTTAAACTATTAGGACGGATGGTGGCGTATCTCGTTTTCTTTTTAGCTGTGCAAATTACTTTAAATTGTAATTGTAACAAAACTACAGCAGAAATAGAGCCGATTCATCGAAGGTTTTATAGTCAAATTTAATATTTATATGAAAATGTTTTTTCTTAATTCACAATTGTAAATCGGCCTATAATTAAGCTAAAACTTATTTAATTTTGTTGTTATTAAATACTATTAATATATTTCTATTACAATACGAAATTGTATTACTGCTTAAATGTTGAAGCAAATCTACACACTTGACACGGGATCAGCACCAACTAGGCGACAATCATAAGTACGTTACGTAAAGGGAACAGTAACGCCTCGAATGGGATCGGCACCGGATAGCGAACGCCATGTCTCGGATCGTGTTTGCTACAACTTATGACAGTTCTTCTTGTAAATGACAGCCCGTTTGACAGGGTGGACAGATAAACGTCAAGCAGCGGGCGGGGCGCTGTAAGCGCGTTACAACGCATGCGCCGCTGGTCGAGAGTGGGTCTCGAGTTGGTCTCGATCTAGGTGGTGACGTTGCGAAGTTGATAGATGTGCGTTAAAGTATGGAATTTCATACAAAGAATTCTGAAAGCCTCGAGTTGATAATTACGGTGCTATCACCGTGACGGGTTAATTAGTGGGCTTCGACCTTAAAGTCGCAATAACATAAAAAAAACCAACAAGGAAGTTGAATTGAAGTTGTCGCGCAATTTTTTTTATGCACCCGTTGTGCGAAATCGCCGGAAGGTTTTCCCACATAATAGTCTGACAGCGCGGACAGCTTAGTGGTTAGTGATCATGAAAGTATGTATAAAAGATAGTCTTTTCTAATATCCATATTCATAACATAATATTCAACATCTTTCCTCGCTGTTCCATCACGATTCGATACCCGGAATTTTATAAAGATTTACTTTGGACCGATCACAATAACCCATTACCTACCCTACCGGCAGCGCCTGCCAAATGACGTATGAGCTATCGTCCCTTCATTTTGACCGTAACGACCCGTCTCTATCATGACCTTTATGAGATCCTTAATCAAAACTCCTTTGAAAAACTGTCTCCCTATTTCCTTAAGTATGCGATAGAAATAAACAGGAGCGATTTTCTGCTCGATGTGTTTCGGGTGTAGTGGCGCTCCCTAGGGTTATGAAAAGTTTATGATCTTGGAGTGGGTTCAGCAGTCCTGCGGTGCCTTTGAACAAGTACATCCTTCGTAACTCTGCTGGCAGGCATGCCAAGTGCATCAGATTAAGATGTTACTCTTACTTTTTATTGCGCTATAGATGTTATGATTATGATTCTCAGATTTTTGATTAGAAAGACTAGAATGACAGCTTCAATCGAAACTTAGTAGGTAGGTGTTTCCCGTAAACCGCGTTACGATGCCTATACAAAAATAATGACGTTTGACCCTTCAAACGTCATTATTACCCAAAAAAAAAGCTCAACCTATTCATGTGGGTCTATAGATAAGTCTCTTATAACTACTTAACTCTTAAAATAACATCGAGGTTCTTTATACCATTTTCCTCAAAGTATAACATTTGGAAAATAGATCCTTCAAAGTGGTAAAAAAAGTTAGAAGGTGGGCGGGCCCTCTAACTTTTGACGAAGCAAGTAATAATCTATACTAAGATTATAAAGCTGAAGAGTTTGTTTGTTTGTTTGTTTGAACGCGCTAATCTCAGAAACTACTGGCCCGATTTGAAAAATTATTTTTATGTTGGATAGTCCATTTATCGAGGAAGGCTTTAAGCTATATAACATAAAGATACGACTCACAAGACCACATCAGCAATGAAAAATGTTGCGAAAACGGGAGAATGATATTCCTTTTGAGAGCTTCCGCTGCGTACGCTGTGGAAACCGCTAAAGTTACACAAAAATCATGTATGACAGGATTGTTCAGCATTAAGAGTTCTATAATAAAGTCCGCGACAGCATAAGTCTATCTTTTATGGTTGACTTACTACAACCTTTTTTATGTTAATAAATTTGTAAAAAAATAATGCATCATTTTTAGAGGTGTATTATACACACAGGTATTTATTTTTATCAAAATAAATACATTCATCATCACGAGCATTTCATTTAGAACAAAGTTGCCCTTTATATCATTTGATTCCAATAAATATCTTAGGAGCTATCACAGTTTTAACATATCTCCGCACCAAAATAATGTTCGCAGCTTAAGTACAACGTGCGCTTGCGCTAATTATATTATAAAGCTGAAGAGTTTGTTGGTTTGAACGCGCTTATCTCAGGAACTGCTGAACCGATTTGAAAAAATATTTCTGTGTTAGATAGCTTATTTATTGAGAAAGGCTTTAGGATATAATATAAAACATCACGCTGCGACGGGAGGGGAGGGAGCAAACTCAAAACGCGCGGACGAAGTCGCGGGGGACCGCTAGTTAATAATAAATGAACGATATAGTGCTTTACAAATTCTTTCAACGAAAATGGTTTGAACAAAATCGAACTAGTAGTTTTTGAGATATAGCACATTTTCAACAACCGCAAATATAAAATAGTCCTTCATACAGATACTATGAAAAACAAAGTTAGTTTTGCTGTTTACTAAATATTCTGTCACGGAACCCTAATTGTTTTTAAAGTAAAGTTTTTTTTACTTTAACCCTCAGTGTGCGACTAGGTTTTATTTTTAAAGTTACTGTCGAGTTTCACAGGATCAAATAGCGGGTCTATCAATTTCACGATTGCATAATCATTTTTTATACTTCATCTGGCAAAAAAATATCATTGAGCGTTTTCAGGGAGGGCGGGTGGTCTATTCTGCATTTGCCTGAAATAAGACAAAACGCGGTTACGGTTAGTGTGGTTATGTGCCTGCGCCGGCGTCGCTGAGCAATAATCAATGTAAAGCGCCACGGTGCGGCTGCCAGCCGTATCATGGGAGAGGGTATATGAGGGGCGCGGGTAAAATCAGATATTTATCTAGCTTATATAGCCCCCTCAATTAAAACATTTAAATGAACTTAAGCAATGCCATTTTACAATTGCAATTATTTATAATCGAAGTATTTTTAATTAATTATAATAAACGATTATTAATTGATTATTATCTAACAAAAGAAATCGTATCATTGATCGTACTTTCTTTCTGATTGAGCTTAGAAACTTTAGAAACAATTGACGTTACGTGTATCTTTTATAAATAGTACCACTTGACATGTATATAGTAAATCAAAACTAAAGAAATAGTACCGAACAAAATTACGCATTACATATTTTAGAAATTCTGCTGCACAGAACATTTCTGCATTGAAATTCACACATTTGCCGGGAGATAGACAGACGGGACTGCACACCATCTCAGAACTTTTCGCATACATTGAGCAGATGTTTCTATCTTTAATTCTGACACAACTTTAGACATACTTACTTTTTTCATATCTTAAATGGTATTATTGGAATTTGGTCTATATTGGAGCTAACTTAACACGATTCGAAGTTACTAACATGCAGTTTAACTTATGCTTTATTAATAATCAAGTTACTTTTACTGTCGAAACGCTCGGAGCGCAGTGGTGGCAGCGCTTTGGTATTGATACCTAACCTAACCTAACCTACGGCGTGGTGGTGTTTGTATCGGTGACCATTCCGACCATAAGTGACGTATGCTACGAGCCTTCCGTGCTTTCGGAATGCACGTTATGCAGTTAGTCCCGGCTAAAACCAGTTGATATTAGACGTAATATTTACTCAGAGGCCTTAATGAGCGGCTGGATAACATCTGACTGCAAGGTTGGACGCTGGCTTTGCAAACACCCCTCTACTAATCCGCACAGAACCCTTTAACCACCTCATACTAAAGCCTTTACACACTGCGACTTTTAGCATCGATGTAGTCGCGATGCAGCATCGATGCAGTGGCAAACTGTTAACCTTTACACACTGCGCAACTTTTACTATCGATACTGGAAATTGACAGATTATGTACTGTATTTTTGCGACCGCATCGATACTCACACACGTCAGTCGCGCTTCTGCATAGATGCTAACACGCGACTGCATCAATGCTAAATTCAATCTGCTCATTACGTGAGTCACGAAGCTGAAGCGCGTTTTCAAAACGCGCGACTGCATTGATGCTAAAAGTCACAATGTATAAGGGGTAAGATAATTACAGACTACTTTTACTCGACTTTCGGCTGAGAATACTAGTGGTAGTATTCAAGAACCTTTTAATAAGATTAGTTCGATAAGGGTGGTAAAAATTGAATGCCCACTAAGTGTCTGGCAGCGGTCTCTGGACACTGGCCAGGACATTTCAAAACCCGCAGATTTTAGTTCTAACAATATCAGTGGAATTGCAATTTCTTGGATTCCTTGGAAAGCAAATACGAGTATTTATGCCGTAGTTTTTTAAAATATTGGACACCAATCACATATATTGCTCTGATACCAAAGTAAGTAGCTAATGCTCTTGTGTTATGACAAATAGAAACCACTGTGGTACCATAACACCCAGACCCGAGACAATGTAGAAAGTTCTGATTTCTACATTGACCGACCTGGAGTCGAACCCGAGATCTGGAGCCAACAACGCCTTGAAACTCAGCGTGCAAAGCTGCTATACTATAGTCTGTTTTTCTTTGCTACTCGAATATCGTAAGATCCACGTTGTAAAATACGTGATCATCTTATTTTAATTTGAATTATTTCGTTATGCAAAGATGAATGTTAAGATTGTTTATAATATTGACGACCCTTCTGGTGTAGTGGTCGAGGAATCGCCTACTACGCAGCGGTTTGCGGGTTTGATCCCCGTACAGTACAAACATTTGTGTGCATGAACATGTCTGTTTGTATTGGTCTGGGTGTTTTCTATGTATATCATGTATGTATTTACAAACAAAAAGTATTTAAGTATTATATCCGTTATCTGGTACCCATAACACAAGCTGTGAGTAGCTTACTTTGGGACTAGATGGCGATGTGTGGGAATGACCAAAGGATATTTATTTATTAATTTTAGACTTGCAAAGAAAAACTGACTTTTCATCACGGACGTCGTCAACAAACCACTTTACAAGGCGACTTATGTCGTGTGGACTCTAGATTATTTACTGATGCACGGTCGCGGTCTTACGAGCCTAACCACCAAAATCGCTTTCACCTCACGTTGTATTTTGTTTGAAGTGACGCCCGTTTTTGTGGCGTGTGTGTAAGCTATTTTCATTTCAAAATGGTAAGGCGACATAGACCTTGACCGTTGAACACAATCTTGAAAATAATGTATAAGCATGTTGAGTTAACAAAAAAGAAATTGTTTGTCTATAATAGGTTCATTTCCTTTTAATAGTCAAGAGTTTATTGAAGACTTTTTAGTGCATTTCGGTTTAAAAGTCGGTTTTTACTTTTTTTAAAGTTAATTTTATTTCCTTGCCTTGCCCCACAAGATATTGACTAGCAGACGTAGCAACACGTCAACATTAAGATTATAGGAAAGAAACACTATACATCATCATCATCATCATTATCAGCCAAAGGACGTCCACTACTGAACAAAGGCCTCCCCCACGGCTTTCCACAGCGACCGATCACTAGCGGTCTGCATCCAGTTTGATCCTGCGATCTTTATAAGGTCGTCTGTCCATCTTGTTGATGGACGTCCCAAGCTGCGTCTCTGGTCGAAGGGTCTCCAATCTAGAACTGTTCTAGAAACACAGTTCTAGAAACACTATACGTGCCTTTATAATTTGAGGGTTTCCCTCGATTACACCAAGATCCCATCATCAGATGCCTAATTGGAAAAAATGCAACTAACAAGAAGGTATATCCTCTAAGTAGACGTCATTTTTTTTTGAATCGGTCGACAAACGACTGAGATATGAGGTAACATAGAACCAAAAAAATACAGTTGAATTAATAACCTCCTCCTTTTTTGAAGTTGGTTAAAAACATACAGTCGAATTGATAACCTCCACCTTTTTTGAAGTCGGTTAAAAACGAAAGCAGTCGCAATTGAAAACTTAAGTCTTTATTATAAGCAAACAACACAACCTATTAGATAGAGGTTGTGTTGTTCAGTCACAATACAACACAACCCACAATAAACAAGGGAAAGTTAAGGCCGTTCGGAGATTAATCAGCCGTCAGCATTCTGCGTAAGCGTAGGGTTGTCAATTAGAGTCTTTTACAATGTCCAAGTAAGCATTACTCAACTAATTGTTCAAATATAGAACGTCATTTTGTAAGAAGTATCTGGTAGATAGCGCTAACTGGTACTACCTTGAACATTGTTAACATGCCCTCATTGTAGTGACATTCCAATGACTTGTGCTATCGTCATGTCGAAGACTGAACTGATTTTGATAGCGTGGTAGATAGGATTTAGGACAAGGATATAGACTATGTATATGACTTTAAATCACTATTGCAAAATTCCTTCAGTGCTGATATGCTATTATTAAAAGGCAACTTTTCTTTGCGAAAGTTTAAGGATTTCAATCCTCCTAAACAATGCAATAAGACTTTTAAAGTGAATTTTCCTACAAACGAATAGGATTTTCCCTTAAGGAATGTTCGAAGCCGGTTTCATAAAGTGAGCGTAGCTAATGATTGCGTACTGATTGTGAAAGCAATTTCTAATCTTAGTTTGTAAGGTTGGATTTATAATTGTGATGCCGCTTGTAACTAGCAGGCACCAAATGGGAAACTCGCCCAAGGAATTTTAAGGTTTTGTTAGGTCTAAATTGTAAATGTAACGTGTGAACTGATACTAAACTCTGGTGGTTTTACAATCTACATAAAAGATATTCAGAATAAACTCACCAGAGAATCAGCCGAGAACAGCCTTCAAGCTGCTGTAGCGGGGGGACGTCCGTCGATAAATTATTTCGGTTTAAATTCCACTCACGTCACAATACACAACAGATATATATATATATATTATTTACAACAAAACACAATGTTTTTAAGTTGAAAGGATAAAGTACAGAGAGATAGTCATTTTTTTTTATTTTAAGTGTAAATCAATAACTTTACATAAAATTCACCAAAGAGTTTTATTACATTTTTGACGGGAGGTCTTAGTATGACCTTTTTTGCGCCGAGGGCAGTCTCCGGACAATCCAAAAGCTGATCTCGGAGAGCAAGACTGAATAGTCTCCAAAGTATACTATGAAGACCACCAGAGCAATAAGTACAGTTAATATATAAATAAAACGTTAGGCAGTGAATACGCCTAACCAAATTGAATGGTAGTAACTGACTTTTATTTCATTTTAATTTACGTGTTTTGTTCTATTAAGCGAGTGCCATGAATACTATTAACAGTTAATGCATCAGTTACTGATACGTGGTATAGACTATGTATAGAAGTAGACAAAAATCTTTGTCACGACAAAATAAAACCAAGTTTACTCGGGACTAAGTATATTATTTGTCTATCAAAGTGTTTTTCAGTACTCGGTACATTTAAATATTTCGCCACTAATTAAAACTCTACGTTGCGTAAATGCCAAAGGACATTAATTCCGCTTATTGTACAACTCGCAGTGCAGTAAAGTTTAAATAAATATTTGACATAAATATGCTAATTTGATTGATATTAAAGTAGGTACTTGATCTTGTCCAGATAATCATGTTTCTTACTCGTAGTAAACTCTCAATACTGCGTGTGAGTTCATTGGTAATATTTCAAGTGTCCCGACGCGGGAGGATATTTTACGTCTTCATAAAAACCGGCCAAGTGCGAGTCGGACTCGCGCACTGAGGGTTCCGTGCCAACTTTAACTGAATTAGGTAATCCACTTACTTCTACTTAGTAAAATACCTCAATATTTTGTTGACTGCAAATATAACTTTGTTTTTCATAGTGTTTGTATGAAGTACAAAGTTATGTTTGCGGTTGTTGAAAATGTGCTATATCTCAAAAACTTCTCGTTCGATCCCGTTCGAACTAATTTTTGTTGAAAGTATTTGTTAAGATCTACATTACATATTTTTTTCAAAATTTACACTCACTTAGTTTAAAAGTTAGATGGGGGGGGACGCCCATTTTACCACTTTGAAAGCGTCTAGCTATGAAACGTCAGACTTTAAAAAAAATGGTTAAGACCTATCCATAGACACCCCACACGCATAGGTTTGACTGAAAATTTTTTTTTGTTTTAGTTTCATGTATGGGAGCCCTCCCTTAAATGTCATTATTTTTTATTTATTGTATGAGAATCGGTAAGCGGTTAACAGGATACATCTTCCTACCAAATTTCAACAGTGTAATTGCAGCGGAGGTGTTTACTGCAAGTCAGGGTTGTAGCTTTGAGTAAGCACTTTAATCTAATAAACTATAATGAGACATTCATATATTTTAGTCAAAATAAAATAATAATTGATTTGAATAAAGTTTTTGATGTTGTGTATAGGTGTGTATTGCTTCTGGTTAATGTGTTTTTTTTATTATTACCCAAACTTATTTTTTTGGTTCTTGTACTAAACTTGGAATAGATCGATTGAATTATTACGAACTGATGAAGCAGTCCCAGTGACTTCGTCCGCGTTTGCTCCCTCCCCTCCCGTTGCAGCGTAATGTTTTAAACCTGTAACCTTAAGCCTTTTTCAATAAATAAGCTATTCAAAACAAAAATATTTTTTAAATCGGTCCAGTAGTTTCTGAGATGAGCGCGTTCAAACAAATAAACAAACAAACAAACTGATCAGCTTAATAAAATTAGTATAGATTAACTAATAAGAATTATATTCTGTTATAGAATCTTGTTAATTCATCTACGAACAACTTTCGTGGTCTTTCTGTGCATCTGCATCGCCTGACGGCACGCGCCAGCGGCCATGCCGTTTATGCCGTAACGGCATTTTCCATAGTATGGTAGTAGTGATAGTTAATTGACTATGCTGCCGGCAATGTCACCGCGCGATGTGGGTATACCATTATGTACCTGTAATATGTTTTTTATTGCTGCTATCCGTCCTCCGAATATGTAACTAGGAATAGATTACAAGGAATTTATATTTGTAACTGATTTTGTGAAGTTAATCCATATTTCAATAAATTCGCAGCATCTCTCTTATGTAACTCCCTCTTTGTACTCTGTACTTATCCTGATCTCTCTCCAGTCGTGTCAGATTGCTGTCCCATTGAGCTATGAGAGTGAAAGGAATAGAGAGTGCACCTGTGTTTGTGCGCACACTTGTGCTCTATAATATGTCCTGCGCAGTCGGTTAGTCGACCGTAGTCAAAATTGGCTAGGGGCACTATTTATTATTATGTAAGATAACAATGAGCTTAGAGTGTCCTCATAATATAATCATAATATAAGTAATATATAGAGCAGCCCTGTAATAAGTGAATGGTGCTTCTCACTTATAATAAATTTTAATATAGCTTAGCCAACAGATTTTTTATAACAGATGATGCATTTTTATAGCGTGAATGCAAACCAGTTTATACCTAATTAATTGAGTAATGATTGGTTAATGAATGCATAAAAATAGATTTCCAATATTTCAACTTGTGTTTAAAAAGTTCCTTACCTCTGAATAGATAACAATAATTAATGTCTAAATAATGAAGTTAAAAAGCCTATGTACGTATGTACGGACAACAGCACGTCAAGGTAAATACTGAGATATCTTATTCAGTTGTAATAAGGGCTATTTTGCAACAAAATTGGATAACCTGACGTACTGGCCACTGTTCATAAGTTTATCAAAATACGACAGAAGTCTAAAACATACATTGCTAACATGATTTTAAACTTAATTTACTATAAATATAACAACTCATCTTGAATGGCCATCCGGAAAGTGACCAATAAAAATCACGGTTCCGTAAAAGCAACACTTGAAAATATTGCCTATTACGTCACTCAAGCTCGTTTGTCCGTCAGAGATAATTTATCACACCCTCTTAAACTACGGATCGTTCTTGAGTATGGAAGATACAATAATAGCAATATCTCTGGTCTTTTTTTTGGTCCTTGAAATCTGGTAGAAATCAAACAAACTATTTTCCTTTCTTTTTATTAGAAGCATTTTGACTAATTTAAAATATATTTATTTACTTTTAAATAACATCTGAAAACAAAAATAGCAGACACTGAACACTTTAAAATTTCAATTTAAGCATCCTGTTTTGTTTTCAATAAATAAATAAAAAAAATATCTTCTATCTATGTATCTTTGGTGGTTTACGTAATATATTTATTTATATAGGGTGTTGTTTTAGTCAGCGACTAGCGATTCAGGGATGGTTGTACGAACGATACTGATGCCAAAAACATATATATATATATATATATATATATATATATATATATATATATATATATATATATAATATATATATATATATATATATATATATATATATTGAAATGGAAAAAAAAACTCTCAAAATCATTTTATTAATGCGATACAGCGATTGTGTCAAAACTACCAACACCAGGTAGCCTCTTCGTAGCTTACTAGCTACGGCGTAGTATTTCGTAGATACGCGCTAACTACGCGCGTGGGTGTAGGTTTTCCCATTCATTTTGTCTTTTTTTATTTTTAATTTTCTGAAGAGGTTTTCTTTTACATAACTTTTATGTAATTGAAAGAAAATATTCGTTTTTAGAATAAGCGTAACTCATTTTATCATCCCCGAGTTGGATGTCACTGACCAAAACAACACCCTGTATTTATCATATATACATATACATATATATATATATATATATATATATATATATATATATATATATATATATATATATATATATATATATATATATATATATATATTTGTAATTATTGTGTTCACCATAATTGAAAAGTTTAAAAATGTGAACTTTATTCATCCGGAGTAGGACAGCACCAATATAACCCATCATATCAAAACCATAGTATCTATATAAAAACATGAAAACCTCAATTATGGTATTCCTAAAAGAGTTATCATTACGGAGGATATGTTTGTAGAGGTTAATACGTTTATAAAAAAGACGTTTAGATTTAACCGTTGCATGAAATTTCCATAATTGCTGTAGCATAAAAAATGCTCCCGAAAAATCCACCAAAAGTATTTTACACAAAAACGAGGAAGCACTATTTCATACCGTCATTTAGCTAAACGGGCATTTGAGCCAACGGGCGGATTATATCGTGTAACGACGACATAATATTTTCAAGGCACACATTAAAAAGCTGTAACTCAGTACAGACACCAGTAGGGATGTGCGTTAACATGACATCGATACAAATCGTATCGAAATCGATAATGATACATCGTCATTTCGAGTCGATTTGTATATACCAGATTTTTTATTTATTCATCATATTTTCCATACTCAACGGTGACAAGTTCCTGTAATTACTTGATAATATTGAGTTAAAATCAGATTGCACTGAACGAAATATATTATTATTTACACTTTTACTGTGTGTGAATTACATGTAATGCACTGATGAGTTAGCTCGGTACGTCTGTGCATAACATACAAAAGACACTATGAACCACCGAGAAAAGTTTATATGTCCGTACATTGTACCTATATATAATGCACTATGGGATGTGTAGCAATTGTATTGACACTTTCCTTGGGACATTTAAAGTTTTAAGATCTTGTGGTGTCCCACTATAGTGGCAAAGGCCTCTCACTCCTTTCTACATTATCCACGATTTTGGATATTTACAAAAACTGAGTTACGCTAACCTTATTAATATGATTATTTAGGTATTATAAAACAATTTAAAAATCAACAGATTTGACGTTTGTTAAACTTAGAGTATATTGCAACGAAATCAATGCATGAGAAGTTCATCAAGGATAAGCTCACCGTAAAAATCGATAATACGATTGCGTATACTTCGACGTCGATATTTTGTCGCCTTAGAAATGAATGAATAGAAGAATGAATATAAACCAAAGGGTTTATATTCATTCTTACTTCTTGGTCTAAAAAGCTCATGTGAGGGGAAGTGGAGTTTGTTTTACGAGTTTATGCAGATTACTTGGGGTTTACCTACATGTCGCGTAATTTATACATGACTTCGTGTATTCGTTGGAGATCGAGAGATTAGAAGCATTTCGTCATAATAACTGCTGTTTGTTTGGCATGTAAGACTTTATGCCGGAATGAGATACATCCTTATGAAATCTTGTTTGAGTTTTATCGTATAAGCTTGGCAGCTTACTAAGAATTATTTAAGTTTCAGATACTACTTTTAGTCTTATTTCGGTCACAAATACCTAAGAATGAAAAAATATTAATACTTAAAGTTTCTTGACTGTGTGCTAAACTAAATAAAATTTAACTTGATTCTACGAGTATTTTCAATTTTAATAACACAGAAGAAGAAAATAATAATTTGTGCACGTATTAATTTATACTTGTAAATTAAAAGCATAGCGTATTTTGTAACAATACTGCTATCACATGTGTATTTTAGTTGAACGTGTCACTTATTTTTCCATTTTCTTTAACAAAATAGCGTCGGATATTTATTGAAGCAAAAGTAAAACATCAAGTTTTCAAATGAACTGTATCCAAACTAGAGATGTAAAAATACCGTATTATACCAAATGGTACTGAATCATACCGGTATTTTACAATAGAATTCAGTATTTTTCGTATTATTCGTATTATATTATTTCTTATCACAAAGCAATTGACTTGAGTTTTTCACGTATCACTGGAGAATGAATTGATATATACTAAAATATCTATACATATTATGAACATAAACATTGAAAACAATGCTTTCTTAGTATTTTTTCGACTGAATTCATGCATATAAAATATTGCTCGCACCATCACACGTTGCACGAAGTGGCAACGTCGGATTTGTTTTCTGACAAGTCTAACGTTCGCACGCTTATGTGTGTATACATGTATTTATCACTACTACATTAATAGCCAAACGAGTGAATGAAATAGAATGACTTCCTCTCTTTCCCCCCGTCTACGCACACGCACGCACGCCGCGCTGGCGCTGGTCATTTTGCTATCGCCCGCCGCTAGTTCCGTCCGGAATGTTGTTGCGAATAGTCGTTACTATAGTTTTGAGCTAGCAGCTTTTTTTAGATACATATTAGTATTCTTTGTAAAATAAGAATCGAATTCGTAATCACTTTTCCAAGGAACCTCAAACATGAAACCAATATCGATTTTCTAAAAATGTAATGTCGGCCATCTTGGATTTATAAATGGGTGCCATTTTCGGAATCAGTAACCTTGTAAACCTGATTTACGATACCCATATCGTTTTTACTCCATACATCTATTATCTGTTAATTTCCACGTCTTAGTATTATTTTAAACACAAAGCATAATATACATATGTTTTTTTTAAGTGTCTATCTACAAGAGTAACAAATTGCACACGTTCTTTCAACCCATATTTTACCCCATCCGGGATGACTTTAAAAAAATACACTTTTGTAAACACATACAATGCAAAACATAAAATACCAAAAATACCGTATGAAATAGTATAATACGGAATAATACGGTATTATTGGTATTTTACCTTCGAGCACATTTGGTATAATACCAGGCTTACATCTCTAATCCAAACAATGACGTTTACGAGATTTATTCAATACAAAACAGTTCTGTTCTGCCTAAAACGGACACATACCATTGCTAGCTAGAATGCAACGCCTATAGGTGCAGGTTCCGTTACTCGATCCTGAGCTATCGGAGTTGTGCAGGCCGATTGTCAGATTTGTAACGTTGCGATTGTCTGTTAAGAAACATGACACCCTATAAGCTGTCACTCGACTTGAACATTTCAGGTGCTTAAAGCTATTTAGGAAACCTCACACCATATGGATTGGTAACGTAGAGTTTGCGTAAGCTTTGTCCAGATGTAAGGTTCGTCTAAAGGGCGTAACATGATCACTTTATGAATATCGGTCCTGCAGTTAATGTGGTATATAACACATTATTGTCATGATCATGATAAGATAACACATTATTGTCATGTGAATGATAAGATAACACATTATTGTCATGATCATTAACAGCCAAAGAAACGTAAACTGGTGAATATAGGCCTCCTTCAAGGCTTTCCACAGCGACCGGTCGCAAGCAGTAATATGTAATCCTGCGATCTTTACAAGGTAGTTTGTCCATCTTGTCGGTGGACGTCCTACGAATATTTGAGTCCTGCTCTGAGTCGGATGACGTTTTTTTGTAAAGCGAATTATTTTTAGTCCAACTCTGTTATAAGATCTTATCATAAAAAAAAACACTTGTCTTTGCTTGTACAGTTTGTTTAGCCCTAACTAATAAAGATAAGTTTACTTTAAATATTTATGTTTAAAACGACAACACAGTCAAGTCTCTAATTCAAAAGGCTGTCGCAAACTTCATAAATATAATGTTATACACGGTCCGGGCAAGAATCGCTGAAGTGCGGCCGAACTTTTCTCTTATTTTCCACTGAAAAATGTGAACTCCGATATTTTCCACACTTTTACAGCGTGATAACATTAGCTGGGATAGGTAACTTCATATTTTTCGCTGGACCGTGAAGTCATAATTAAGAGCGTCACGAAGATTTTAGAACACTAGCTTTTCTCTTTTGTTCTCACTAAATCGAGGTTGAAGGCGATTTAGAGTGAAGTAATTGAATCGTTTCTAAACTAAAAGCCAGTTTCATACTTCTTTTTCAACTCTTAACACAGCTTAGTTCAAAAAAATATCAGTATTATCTTAATTTATTGAAAGATTTATACTTTTTATTAAAGATGTCATGTATTTTTTGTGTTTTGTGCAAAATTAAGAAAATGCTTAAATATTATTTTGACCCTATTGTATTTTTTTATATTATAAGGTAATTAAATGATGTGAAAACTATATAGGTAAATCCATATTTCGGATTTGATATAGCTATATAAAATCCGTGATCCGTGAAATAGACTATAAGTATTGGACACCGATCACATACATTGCTCTGATTCCAAAGTAAGTAGCTAATTGCACTTGTATTATGGAAATCAGACACAACGATGGTACCACGACACCCAGACCCGAGACAATATAGAAAATTTTGTTTACTATATTGACCCGACCGGGAATCGAACCCGGGACCTCGGAGCGGCGACGCCTTGAAACCAGTGTGCTTAGCCACTACACCACGGAGGTCGTCGAAATTATTAGTTAAAAAACTCAACCAAGTAGAAAAAAAATAACCACGTTTCTATCCATTTATTTCATTAGGTTAAAGCAAAGAACGTCCCGGTAAAATGTTTTCGCCACCGCCCTTCCCTTCCCTGTGAGTCTTAATTACGTGGATTATGAAATTTTAATACTTTCTGAGGCATGTACCTAGCCATCCTAGCATTCTGTAAGCGTCCATTGGGATTCTTAGAAAAAGGCTGTTCATTATTTAAAATTGTAAAGAAATTCATAATTAGAGAAAGAAAAAGCCGTTGCTTAAAATATACCTATACGTTAAATTTTGCGTTTAATATCTGGCGAAATAATGATGGTATCAGTAATGTAAGATCTTATTCGATTTAACGCAAGAAAATGAGAACTTTTCTCGTTTGTAAGATGCGATTGTTGTATATGTTCCCATTTTTTCAACCAAATCCATTCATATTTCGCAAAATATTCATCTTAAAAATATGCAAATTGTCTGATAGATTAAGCTCAGAGAATTAAATTAAATATGATACTTTACTTGCCTTGTTTAATAAATGTACATGTTTTATACACCGTTCACTTTTCCTGACTTACAAAATATCTTCATATGATATGATCTTGTAAGTATGAGCATCGTCTCATTCGATAAAGCACAACAAAATGCCCATACCTCCTGACAGAGGGAAGGATGCCTAGATTTTGGTAGGACTCATACACAGGTGTACATATTTTGCCGCCAAACAATCTTAATTGGACATACTTTACCTGAACCAAAACTGTGCATTCTGTGGAAAACTGTGCATTCTTTTAAAGTTACGAACATTTCAGAATAGATTTGTGACAGAAACACCCTTGACTCACACACGCTTACAATACGGATCCTGAAACCCTCTGACTATAACAGAAAGTTATGTGGCTACCTCACATAGTCTTCAGTCTACTTAAAAGCCTTCGTCAAGTGTCAAACTCCATATGATCGATACATAAATATTACTTAGGCTGATTAGAAAATAAGGCAGGTGTATGAGGACAGATGCGGTACCCCAAAACGATGCCGCGATGGTTAATCAAAAATATAGCCTCAATTTTTCGCAGGCGCTCCATCAACGTCTCCCTGTAGCCTCGTAGATGCAAATATTAAAGATGACTTGTACTCCTAGGCAGTAAAGGTAACTGTTTGCCAAATTTCACCCCAAAAAAGGGTTGTGCCATAAAATTTTACGTTAATAATAGATGAAGGTGGTTAAGAAAGTAACCCCGTGTGATCGTTGGAAAGAAATAAAATAGGGCATTAAATAAATACTAAAACAGTTTTTAGCTCTGACATTAACCGACATAAGATAAGTTTCTTGGTGCTTATTTTTCTTGTCTTATGAGAATTTCGGTTACAATTTTATTTGGAATTTAACCCAAGATAAAAACGTCTTTACGCTAGAACGAATGACGTTATAATATTAGTGATAACGCCATCGTTATCACTAATATTATAACGTCATTCGTTCTAGCTTAAAGACGTTTTTATCTTGGGTTTTTATTTTACAACTGATCACTTGGATTTCATGGTATTCTGAATAATCCCTCATCACCTTCTTATTTTAAGAATATGTTCTCCTTTTTATGTCAATCTCATGATCGTGCTCTCCGTTCTTTCGAAGTTCTCCAGTTAGGCATACCGGCTCATCGCCCTTCCTTTAAGTCCAAGTCGTTCAAACTAACGGCTTCGCGGCTGAGGAATACGCTCCCTCTGGAGATCAGAAGGTCAGAGCCAAAACTGTGTTTCAAAAACACTGCAAAAGTTTCTGATATAATTGCGAAGCACGTCATATATGTTTGTATATTTTTAGTTATTTATGATTTTAGTAATTCTGCATAATACAAATACTTTTATAGTGTATATTTAGATTATAAACCTAAATGTACATTATGGTATGTATATAATATTATTATTCTACACTTTAGTATTTGTTGCAATTTTAATATCAATTTAATTTACAATATTCTCCTGCACCTATAACAATTTCTCTGCGTGATTTAAAGGTATGATTGGGAGAGAATATTATTAGTACATTTTTTTTTTGTTTATTAAAATTCATTGGTCCTAAGCTACATCGTAGAACTTAAAATGAATTACTAAGTGCATTCTCTTATTTACCTGAACTAGAATAAACCTGTATCTCTCTATTTACTATCTGTGTTTTTATTTGTGCAATAAAGTTTTCAAATAAATAAATTAATATCATCAAGTCTTTAAGGGTCAGGAGTTCTTTAAGTCAGGAGAGATGTCCTGGGTCGATGATGCGGGTGTTTTTTCTTTAATCAGAATGTGCTTGTCCTAGTCACTGCTAAAAAATTAGGCCTTTATGAATAGGAGTCTGCGTTCTGCTTGCGTAGAACTTGTTTAATCAATTAGCTCAGACTTTAGTCAATTTGGTTTTATCGTTCACGTTCAATTACAATCGCGACCGGATTCAGCCGTTATGTATCTGATAGAACAAGCTATATTTATTTAGTATACTACCTACTATAATCGAAACAATATGCTATCGTTTTTTCATGCCTGTTCTAGAGCGTATTGCATGGCAAAGTGGATTTATACACGCGCCGGTCGCATCTGCGCCTCGCCTATATTCCCTCGTTACACTGAATTTGTTATGACCCTCGCTAGGCAGAACGAATCGATTTTCGTCAATTTATAGTTCGCGAATTGCGAGTAAATAAGACGAGAATCGGTAATGGCGGTAATTCACAAAGAAACAATTGGGTTACTTGTGATTTTTCCCCGCTACAGAAAAAAGAAAAGTTATCGATTTAGGCACACAAATAGACGCCGTATTTTATTATTTAGAATTTCACCTCTTTAATTTTTACCGCTTGGTGCAAAACCCGACCCATGACGTATGTTTTTATAACAGGGGCTTTGTTTAGGAGATTCGGTCAGAAGTTCATCAGTACGAAAATTAGGTTGCAATATATTTAAAAAAAAAACTCAAATAAAAGCACCTATAAATGAGCCTACAACCGACTACACGTTAGTTTCCCAAGTAATTTCAGTTTCTCGTCAAGGATTATTTATTTGCACAAGTCACCAGGCTAATAAATCCTCTATCGCCCTATTAAAGTTCCTTCGGGCTGTAAGATATGGGCATCTTGCCACGGTTCAAAAAACTTGGCAGTTTACCATGATTCCTAAGTACAAGTAAGATGGTTTTATAACACAAGTAGGGTTCAGTTACCTCAAAGTAGACTTTCGAGAAATGCAGCCTGCGTCAGTAGCATGACAAATGCGGAGCCTCGGAGCCGCGCGGCTATGATGGTATGGTAGTTGAGACCCAAAGAACTCGGCGTATTTTAAACGCGCGTTTTCAGCGCCATAGATGTTTATTGTTGCGTTTATTTTGGTTCAAACGCAAAACAAATAAGCGCGTATACGTGCGTTTGAATTAATACCAACTGAAGAGGAATCTTTGATCAAAACGCGGAAGCTGCGAGCGAATATAGCGCTGCATCTGCGCGTATACGCGCAAAAGGCGCGTTTCACAATCGTAGTGTGTGCTTATAGATTACAAAATTTGGTTCGAATCTCGTTTGAAGCGCGTGTACAAGAATCAACTGCGCATCGCCTGCGCGTTTAAAATACGCCCAAATGTGCTCAGGGACTAAAGCAAGCCACATTGTTCGGAAGTCTCCCTTGTTAACAATAGTTGAACCACGAACAAGAGTGTTGATGAAGTACTTTACTTGCCTTTTTAAGGCCTTTGCTTTGATGTGTCCTTTGTTGACTTAAAATAGTACTATTTTGTACGTCGCAAATAAAATACTTCAATAATTCTGTACCTTCATAAATGTGGACTTTTCATATAAAATAAGGCTAATATGATCCAAGGTCAAGTGCAAGGATGAAGAACTGGACTTATCCTAAGCAATAAATAAGCAAGGACGGCTTGTGACATAAGAATCTACAGGATTTATGTGTAAGACCCTCTATAACAAAGCAGCTTTGGTTGTTGTATTTAGTTTCATTCTCACGCGAATAGATAATCCTTTTATATGTTTCGTCGCAAATGCTGAGATTTGTTCTACAAATAATATGTGATGTTCTTGTAAATCTTCCCAAATAATTACTAAGATTCCTGGTGTTATCAGATAATAATGCGTTACGAGGATAGGTATATTTTTTTTTGCTATCGGCTTGTGTGCACTAGAAACTCGAGATCAATTTAATCGTTATTAACCCAGATTATACTACTGGCCTTTTAAAAGGACACCTTAGTTATTAGAAAGGACGTATAGTTATATCAAGTATAGCTTACTTTTTATCAGTTTACATTTATTTTAAATGTAAATTAGAATAAAATATACTCTTTTGTGTACCTGAAACTAATTTTTACCTATTATTAATGAAATGTACCTTTGAAAAATATAATTATATAACTATTTTAAACAAACAAGTTTTGTAATGATATCGTACATAGAACCTTTTGATTCTTAGGCAGATTTTTTCCGTCTTAAGTGGGTTAAAATAAACATTTCATACACACACACACACACACACACACACACACACACACACACACACACACACACACACACACACACACACACACAGCAGACCTCTCGCAACCGGTAGGTGTGTTAAGCCGTTTGGCGTAGGCCTTTGGGCCTATCTTCAGCGGATGATGCCATTTGGTTAATAAAAATAATAAAAACGAAAATCTGTCTCACTTTCCTAATTATTATATTACGTCTGCATGTTTAAACTTGCTCTAATTATTGGCTCAGAATGTTTTTAATACTTAGATTGTCATATTTAATATTCATAAATATGAAATAAGAAACTAAAAATTGTGCACGGGCGGGATTCAAACCAGCAACTTCCCATAAAATTATTATCCCTTCCGATAGGAATATTAATTTTATGCAACTTTCTGGCAAACTTTCTAGCTGTCACGCGTAATGACGTAGGTATTCATAAGAGACCAGAAATTAAGCACGGTCGGACCAGCACGGTAGCTCAAGTGGAAGAGCTTTTTGGCCCGGTCAGCCAGAAAGGTATGAGTCCCGCCAATGCGCAATGTTTGATTTCTTAATTCATCTTTATGCTCTTATTATTACCCACATACTTTCTCCAAAATCAAAATAGTAAACGGTTAATGGCGCCTAATATCGCCTGAAGCAATTGTCCTCCCTAGCCCGCTACTTATTCTATAAAACCTAAATAGTGCTATTCCCTTGGCAAAGTAAAGGTAGCCTAAGCGTGTTTTATGTGCCATAAACAGGAGTTATATCTCGTTGAAACACCCACCTTTCCGGCTTGTGTGAGACGTTGCTAAACTTGCAAACTAATTTTATGATCTAATATAAGATTTATCACTGTTTTCGATTAGGAGTGAGTCAAAGCCGTGATTCTTATGCAACTCACATTCGAAAAAATCTAAATTTGTATACGAAGAAAATACAGTTCTTGCTTTCTCAGGGCCATGATTTTTATGCACCTCTATTTCTTCCGGGCGGTAAAATATTGTAAGTGTAAGCTAGAATTGGAGCCTTAAACGAACCTACTCAGCATACTATCTGAGCTACTAAAACATTGAAAGGTTTTTTAATCATCAATAGATTATTATTTAATCGTCAATAAATTACTCACACCTTAAATAAATCAAACAAATGATATTTTATGAATCCTTCTACCCAAAAACTCGTATAAAAATATTGTTGCGTAATAATAATTAACTAGCCCTACCTATTTAATATGATAACCATAATAGTGTAATTCCAAGCAAAGTATATTAGCTTAAGCTTGTTCTATGTGCCATAAACACGAGTTATACCTCGGCGACACCGATCTTTCGCGTAAATTTATTTCTCGACGTAAATACTGAGATCGAACAAACTTGAATGTGATTTTACAAATTCTAGTGGGATATAAAAGCTTCGACTACATCAATGAAATCACGAGATAACAAATGGACAAAATATAGATATTGAAATTTAAAAAAAAACTGTCATTATTAAATAAACTCATAGACCAGAATGACAGTTTCAATTGCACTTATTATTTTGTTATATTGTCCAAAAGTGATGTACCAATTCAACTGTGAGCGATAAATTGAATTTGTAAATAGATTTTTCAAAAATGAAATTCTACATAGTTTGGATTAACAATACATGTAAAACGTTGAATATAGCTTTAGACAAACGAAATATATAAATTAATAAATATATGATTAAACATTATTAAACCTTTCACTTACATTATCAATTTCCTTGTATGGCTTAAACCAATTTTGACTTTTACTATTTTCTATAAAAAAATATTAGAAATTATGATGGTATTTGTAAGAAACATAATTTTTCATCGGATTTATTTTTGTAGATATTTCTAATAACACTATTTTATTTAATGTTTTTAAACTAGTTCAAACTTTATCTATTTAATTAGCCAACATTAATTTAAGGAAACGATAGTGTAACAATTAGATTTTCGGATTGTTTAGCTACTACACTATTTTTAAATTACGAAAAAGTGGTCACCCACCAAATGTAATTTTGGTCTATTAAAAATCTGAGTATAAAGTGACTTACTTATTTATGATGAGCGTCTTATTTACTTCTGTAACTCTATTTTTTTAATGAGTCAATTTGAAGACTTGGTTTTCGTTCAAAAATCTATTTAAAGTCAACGAAAATCAAGCTAAATACCGATGCTAATAGTTACAAAATTAAGTTATCTTTCTTTCAATCACTGCCGTGTGGATTTCATGATTTTAATTAGAAAATTAATAAAAGTATTTTTTTATTGTAATACATTCTGAGGTGGAATTGTGTAAAGCAATCGTATTCATTTGACAGTTCATAACGTAGGATATGATCTGTCAAATCCTTTGTTCTTTGCCATTTGACAGACCATACCTTACGTTTTGAACTGTCAAATGAATACGATTGCTTTACACAATCGCATCCCTGATCTGATCATCAAAAACAATTTCTAAAGTTTACTGACAGCCCCTATTACAATCTGATTGTCAGTGTTGTCATTGATACAAAGGGAAAAGGGTAATTATTATTTTTTCTTAGCAATAAGAAAGAAAGAAAGATAGAAAATACATTTATTCGACTCACAGACAAATACAAAAACACTTACACGTAAACACCTAGCAATAAAACAGACACACACACTTATTATAGGTACATTTAACTTAACATCGAGTTTGAGTCGAAAAGGCACCCTCTCAGCATTAATCGTGGCCGCAAGATGCATGCCACGACACTGATTTTTAGAGGTTGCCTTGTGGGTATAGAAACAACAAAAACAATACAATATAATACAATAAAATATAAAACATAAGAAAATAACAAAAAAAAACAAACGTAATAATAACAATTAAATTAACTAAGAATAAAAAAAAAAAAAAAAAAACAAGAATAACAAAACACAAGCGCTTACCTAGCTGCAACCGGCCACGGCAGCCAAAGCCTAGCGAAACGCACCGGTGACTACGCAAATAACAAAAAAAAAAAGAAAAAAATGACAGAATGATAAATGTCATTTGCATCCCATCCGGTCCGACCGCCACGCCCTGTCCTCTTTACAAAATATGTCGTTTTTGCCACGTTATGTACGACACGTTGACATTAAAAATTTCGTGTATCATTGGGGTAGGTATCTATCTGGAGTATCTGGGTGTAGCCATGTGACAGTCCGTTCTGTTCGCTCAGCGACAAATACAGAGGAAAAATAGCGACCGTATCGCAACATGGTCTACATGCCGACGCTGACACTGCAAAGCATAACTCGTGTGCGAGGATAGCTCCATTGTAATATGTGTAAGGCTGCATATGCAGATGATTTCTGCCCGGAATTGTTGTCCCTCGGCATGACGCGCATTTTTTATTGGTAAGTGTACCTGTGCTTTCTTCGTCAAATTGGATTTTCAAAAGGTATTTTTTAGGTTATTTTTGAACGTTTGTTTTATCTTTAGGGCGCGCAACGGCGGGGGCAGAGTATTCCAGCATCGAGTAGAGGCGAATTTAAAGGAACCCCGGAATGCGACTGTACGATGTCTCTGACACAAAGTTCAAATGCATCAACTACCTGATTAACTCCAAGGAGTCTCTCAAAGTTAGTCCATGGAACCAGAGCAATATTCCTGTTAAATAGATCGACAAGTATATTTTTCAGGGGCCTGTATGTCACCCACCTCGGGCAAGGCTTCTCCTTTTTTATCTTAAATTCTGCCAGCAACATCGCGTGAGCACCCATATCCGGAGTGTACCTGACGGCCACCCGAACGGCGGGGACATCAGTACATACCACATCTATAAGCGTACTGCTATGGCTTGTGAAATGTGTGGGTTTATCAATCAGCTGGGTCAGGTTCAGAGTTTCAGTAAATTGAACAAAGGCCTTATACTTAGTGCTACCCCTATCCATCAAGTTAATATTTAAATCGCCCACCAGAATGATTCCATCTGCCCTTGAAAAAAACATCACCGATTCGGTGATGGCATCAAGAAACGTACCCACACACTGCCATGGTGGCTTATAAGCCGTGCCCACAATGATGACCTGGTTCTTAAGGTGCAAGGACAACCACATCTGCTGCACTGATGGCTCGTCGTCGGGGTGCCGGCACATTTTGACGTTCATACCTTTGCGGATGTAGAAACCTACACCTCCCCCACGATCCTTAGGCACACAACTCGGTCTCGGTATGTGCCTTAGCTGGTAGCCTGCTAGCTTAGGGGCTCGACAGTCCTCCTCGGTCTCCATCCAAGTCTCATTTATTGCTAGCAGATCTGGCTCAGTCTCCTCCACTGCCACCACAAACTCCTCCTGCTTTGTACCCAGAGACCCTGCATTAAACAGACCTACTAACAGATTCTTTAGCCCGAGGCCTGTGATGTTGGTAAGCATTTACATAAACTCAAATGGTAGACAATAATAAAATTTATAAAGTAATTGATTTCGATATTATACTTGATTTTAATTAGAAATGCATAAAGATTACTATATGAATTAAAGTAAAATAAACAAAACAAAAACAAAACAAACGAAAACTGAACTTGTTCTAAGTATACCAGTGCATTTTCTACTTTCAGAGAATCGGGGTTCACGTAGCGACACAGAACGGACCAAATGGCAACCAACCAACCACATACATGATACTCGAAATCATGAATATGACTTGCAAACAGCAGATATACATTGGATAGGTAAATAATTACTAAAATCTTATTCATGTAAGTTAAATTAAGTGAAATATAAAGTTGCATTAATTTTTGTTTAATAATGTTTTTTTTCCTGTCACAGAAATCGAGTCATGCAGACGAGTCGGCAAACACTCTGTCCCAGATAATATAATCTCTGTCGATGTCCGCCGGCGTCCGATTAAGGGAACTGTCCACTTTACCATTCAAATTCGAAAGCTCCACTCAGTAAAATTAATCAGTTCCAATTAAAACATAATTAAAAAAGATAAGGCTAGGGTTGGAAGGTCTCTGCCGTCATTTTGCTTATTAATATTAATGACTGAGCCAGCTTAGGGGTGTCGTGCGAGGATTGCTGAGGTTTTGTTATAATTGAGGAAAAATGATTTGTATTGAAGAATATAGTTCTGAATTCTTTCTATAACATGTTTTAGTTATTTTCCAGCGTTGTAGGCTCGACATGATTTACCTGTTGAGCACCAGATGACGCTAAATTTGTGAATCATCCTTGAATCTAAATTCGCGTTGTTATTAATTGAAAATAGTTTATTTCAATAAACTATTAAATATTTCAATTATTTTATTTCATTTTATAAATATAAAGATTACAATCAATAAAAACAAAAACACGAATTTTGTTTCCGATATAGGTAGGTAATCTAGAGAAATACAGATTCGTTTAATTTTTAACATAAACAAATAATATTTGGAAAGTGAAGGTTTTAAGGAGTCTAATTATTTGAGTTAAACCATGCATCAAGCTAGCATAACAAAATGTGCTATATAAACATATCATGTCAAATATCAACAAAAAAAAGTTGAAAGTACAACTTTTTAAGACAACCTCTTGAATGTAACTTTCAGCTGCTAAAAACGTCATCCAATCACTAATGCGACAACCCTTCAAGTTTATTAATATCTAGAGCCGTCGACGAAGGATTGTTCGTAACTTTAAATTCCACTGAGGAATTGACTATTAGCCTACTTAGATCTTTCACCGCTATTTTGATAGCTGACCTTGGAAAGACAACTCAACGTTTTTTAACAATCGCTGTGTGCGAAGTTAGCTGTAGGGGCAGTAGAATCGATGATAGGTCTCGCAGTGACGAAAAAGAAAAAACAACGTTGAGGACATCTGTCACCGTTACTCTAGCAATTTTAGCTCAAAATTTACATATCCGTTCATTATATAAATTAATAATAAGTAATAATCGACACATACATTAACTTTATTGAATATATTAAACGGATAATTCAATGTTTCTTTAAAAATACTTTGGTAAATTACATTACGTTATGACAACTAGACATTAGTCGTTTCAACGTCGGCCAATAGTCGTCGCGCACGGTCCCAATACGTGTACATTCGAGGTATCTCATGCCTAACCACTTCACAAGCGTAAAATGGTCATTACGTGAGGCAATGGCAGCCAAGACAGATTTTCTTGGTTTTGTAATTAATAAAAAGGGAGTCAATTTTATATATTCCTTTTTCTAATAAAATTCGTTATAATTTTACCCATTGTTACCGATAATTTAAATGTAGTTGTTATGTTTTTTATTGTCTGATAATTTTATAAAATTTACTGATGTATATTTACAGTAAGCTTTGTTTTTGTATGATTAAGTTTTTTTTGCATTTACTTTTACTTTTGAATAATTTTAGGAATTATGAAATTATATTTATTTCAGCTAATGTCTTATTGAAGTAACAGTGTTTTTCTCAGAAAATGAGTATTAAAACGTTGTTGTAAGCGCATCTGGGGTATGCCATCTATTACCGGATAAGTGAGACGTCTTTGTAAAACATACGATGCTGTACGATAAAAGAATTTGTCTTAGTAATAAAGTTGAGAGGATGAAGTAGGTACTTTGGAACGCTCGTTTAACTTTCAAAGCAGTTGTAGTTTTGTATGGGCAATAGCAATTTTAACTATGCCGTTACAAATATTCGTAAGATTGTCAGAACGCCAACACAAAAGTGTAATGTACTAAGGTTGTAACATTAGATAGTACCAAATTAAAATAGTAAAAAAATTGCAACATCTATAACTCACTTATTTTTTTTGATATGTTAAACCACTGTTTTGTAAACCCATAAAAGAATCAAATAAAAATATTACAAAAAAACCTCAATGAAGCCGAGTGGGTAGGTATTTATTGCAAGTTATTAATCTATTAAATTAATACCACTATTTTTAACCTTAATCAAAATATCGGTATGAAATATCAAAGGAAAAGTTCATAATTTACAAATGAAACCCTGAAAAATTAATCTCGCCGTATTTATTTCGATTTTAAAATTCACGTTAACGCAAACTGTGGTTGACATCTGGTTTACCGTAATTGAGCATTAATTTGATCTCTGTTTCGGTCCTTTTGTTTAGATGAATAAATTAATTTTGGATTGGAGTATGCCTGCTTTTTTTAAGCGCTATTGAGTAGAGTGACGTCTTAAAATATTTTCTTTGTTGTGCATGCGCGTTTAAGTCAGTTTCAAGAATTTTTCGTTTAAATACGCATACTTTATGCCTGTTTAAGCAAACGAGTGATCAATATTATGTTTTTGACGACCTCAATGGTGTAGTTAGTTTAGAGGCGTCGCCGCTTAGAGGTCCCGGGTTTGATTCCCGATCGGGTTAATGTAGAAATCATAATTTTCTATATTGTCTCGGGTCTGGGTGGTGTGGTACCACCGTTATGTCTGATTTCCATATCAAAAGTGCATTGGCTACTTACTTTGGGATCAGAGCAATATATGTTATTGTTGTCCAATATTTATATTCAAATTTATGCACGAGTTCAATAGATTGTGATAATGCTGTTGATATTTTCGGCTCAGTGCACCATTTTACTTTTACTACAACTACAGCTACAAGAAATGACAAATAGCTGTCAAACTACACACAAATACCGGTCAAGTGTGAGTCGGACTCGCGCACGAAGGGTTCCGTTATCCGTATCATCCACTATAGCACATTTATTGCCCTTATAACATGTCCTGTACCATATGTTTACGATTGCCTTACAAGGTTTTGGTCCCTTGAATTAATAAAATATCTGAAATAAAAACGGTTATACCTTTTAATGGCGATGTCTCAAAATTTTTATATATTTTCAGCTCAAAGAAAAAAAATACTACACTTTCAGTTTCAAATCTGAACGCATTTTGGAGGCAAAAAAAAATGTAGAGAAAATTAATATTTTTTTACGTATCTGGTACTAAAAGGTAGTAAGGTACCTTTTAGTTGGAAGAGGGTGGAGAGATCGGACTCTACCCGTATATATAGTGAATGGCGCATTTGTTCTCATTTTGTCCGTTTGTAACCCTAGGCTAAGAGCTTTGTTACTAAATACACTTATATGGTCTGAGTGGCCTGAAAAAATAATTTATTATTTTTATTTTTTTCCATCAAAAATGAGCCGTTTAAAACTAAATGTTATGGAAACATGCCACTTTATCGAAAAATTATGTGAGGAAACTTATTGTTATTTTAAGAGACTTATTCAAGATTCACATGATGGGTTAGGCAAAAGAAAAACAACATCTCCACGTTACTTACATGAGATCACAAGAAAAAAAAAAACTTATTAAAAAATATTTATTTTTATATTTATTTATTTTATATTTATTTTACTTTGGTGGTTAAATTAGAATACTAACCCATGCCAAATTATAGTTTACTATGTCTTAAAGTCTCTTTGCTGGACTCCGGACGGACAAACGCTCATGGTGAAACTATAATATGAATAGCCCCCCTAGCCGATTTCGACTACGGGTGCCAGTCACAGCGACTGCGCGGGACATATTATAGTGAACAAGTGTGTGCACAAACACAGGTGCACTCTCTATTCCTCTCACTCTCAGAGCCCGATGGGACAGCAAACTGACAAGACCGGAGAGAGATCAGGCACAGGACCAACGGCTTAACGTGCTTTCCGAGGCACGGGAGTGAAACACCAGCAACTACGAAACTCCGGGCTTCCCTGAGAATTTCTGGATAGATAAACACATTACAACAGGTACACATTTTGGCTCGACCCGGGGATCGAACCCGGGACCTCTGGCGTAGCCGTCGCTTTAAAGTGCCACCGAGGCAAGTGAAACTATTGAGTTGTTCGACTACGGTACCCTAAAAATATGAGGTTTGGAGATAGTTTTGTAATGGGAGTCTATGTATGAGAAGAGTGTCAAAAAAATATGGGTTCCCTCTATCTGGCAGAATCTTTTTGCTCCGAAAGTCACTTGGCATAACATACTTGGCATAATTTTCTTTAGTCGAATATTATTCAGGCAGAATTTTCTGTTAGCATAATTATTGTTTGGTCGAATATTTATATGCCCGAATTTACAATGGCATACTTTTAAGATAACAGAAATTTATAAGGCATAATTACCTTTGGCAAAATTTTATTTTGCATACTTTCGCTAAGCATAATGTTTATTAAGTACGATGTTTATTTGGCATAATTTGACTAGGCATACTATTAAGAAAGCAGAATATCGTTTAGAATAATTTCACTGCGCATATTTCTATTTCTTTTAAATAGTATTTTACCCTAAAATTGAATTAAAAGTCATTTAGTTGTGGTACAAAAGTTAGTGACAGAAACGAATCGGTGCAAAACCGACTCAACGCAGTCTTGTTTGCCCCATCCCTAGAGTGTAATTCAAAATCGCGTAGGCGCAGAGGGGCGAGGCAGCCCGCGAGCTGAGGAGCAGGTGGTGAGCGAAAACCATCTGCGACGATAAGCTCGCGTGGGACTGCCAGAGCCCCGCAGCGCCGGAGCCGTGACAGAAACCATGCATGTTGCATGCAAGCTGTTGCTTGCTTGCATGCTGCATGCTTGCTTGCTTGCTGCATGCTTGCTTGCTTGCTGCATGCTTTGCTTGCTTGCTGCATGTTTGGTTTGCCATGCATGTTATATGTTTGTATTGCTGAGATAGAACTACTTGGGATACACAGAGAAATTAAGGTTTATAGGAGAATATTAAGTATGAAAAATATGCCAAAAGACGATTCGGACTGTGAACTTTCTGCGATAGGATGATTCTGCCTATTAATTACTATATATACGAATTGTATGCCACAAGACGATTGTATCTGTGAACTTTCTTTTGAACGTCTGACAAATGAGTAAATGCTAATTGATGTTGCAGAACATCATCATTTCGCAGGAAAAGAAGGTTATGCTATTTGATGATATGCCAAATAAAATTATGACAATAAAAATTCTGCGAAACAAGGTAGACCCAAAAATATACCTGCAGCGGTCGAAGTCTGAAGCACAAGTAATAATGTAATTTTTTGACAATATTTTCCTTCTGATGCATCAAAAACTTACATAGCTATTCTTAAATACATTGTAAATTGATTCGTCATTTTTCGAGTATAAATCTTCTTCACAAAAACACCAATTTTGTCTCAGTGTTTTTCGAGCGTCACTTGACTGTTCTATGGGAAAACTATATCGATACTTCCAACCCTGGTATTGTTATGATGCATTGTAGCCTTCGTGATTATTCTTTGAATTTTTAAATAAAACGAGTGATCAATATTATGTTTTTGACGACCTCAATGGTGTAGTTAGTTTAGAGGCGTCGCCGCTTAGAGGTCCCGGGTTTGATTCCCGATCGGGTTAATGTAGAAATCATAATTTTCTATATTGTCTCGGGTCTGGGTGGTGTGGTACCACCGTTATGTCTGATTTCCATATCAAAAGTGCATTGGCTACTTACTTTGGGATCAGAGCAATATATGTTATTGTTGTCCAATATTTATATTCAAATTTATGCACGAGTTCAATAGATTGTGATAATGCTGTTGATATTTTCGGCTCAGTGCACCATTTTACTTTTACTACAACTACAGCTACAAGAAATGACAAATAGCTGTCAAACTACACACAAATACCGGTCAAGTGTGAGTCGGACTCGCGCACGAAGGGTTCCGTTATCCGTATCATCCACTATAGCACATTTATTGCCCTTATAACATGTCCTGTACCATATGTTTACGATTGCCTTACAAGGTTTTGGTCCCTTGAATTAATAAAATATCTGAAATAAAAACGGTTATACCTTTTAATGGCGATGTCTCAAAATTTTTATATATTTTCAGCTCAAAGAAAAAAAATACTACACTTTCAGTTTCAAATCTGAACGCATTTTGGAGGCAAAAAAAAATGTAGAGAAAATTAATATTTTTTTACGTATCTGGTACTAAAAGGTAGTAAGGTACCTTTTAGTTGGAAGAGGGTGGAGAGATCGGACTCTACCCGTATATATAGTGAATGGCGCATTTGTTCTCATTTTGTCCGTTTGTAACCCTAGGCTAAGAGCTTTGTTACTAAATACACTTATATGGTCTGAGTGGCCTGAAAAAATAATTTATTATTTTTATTTTTTTCCATCAAAAATGAGCCGTTTAAAACTAAATGTTATGGAAACATGCCACTTTATCGAAAAATTATGTGAGGAAACTTATTGTTATTTTAAGAGACTTATTCAAGATTCACATGATGGGTTAGGCAAAAGAAAAACAACATCTCCACGTTACTTACATGAGATCACAAGAAAAAAAAAACTTATTAAAAAATATTTATTTTTATATTTATTTATTTTATATTTATTTTACTTTGGTGGTTAAATTAGAATACTAACCCATGCCAAATTATAGTTTACTATGTCTTAAAGTCTCTTTGCTGGACTCCGGACGGACAAACGCTCATGGTGAAACTATAATATGAATAGCCCCCCTAGCCGATTTCGACTACGGGTGCCAGTCACAGCGACTGCGCGGGACATATTATAGTGAACAAGTGTGTGCACAAACACAGGTGCACTCTCTATTCCTCTCACTCTCAGAGCCCGATGGGACAGCAAACTGACAAGACCGGAGAGAGATCAGGCACAGGACCAACGGCTTAACGTGCTTTCCGAGGCACGGGAGTGAAACACCAGCAACTACGAAACTCCGGGCTTCCCTGAGAATTTCTGGATAGATAAACACATTACAACAGGTACACATTTTGGCTCGACCCGGGGATCGAACCCGGGACCTCTGGCGTAGCCGTCGCTTTAAAGTGCCACCGAGGCAAGTGAAACTATTGAGTTGTTCGACTACGGTACCCTAAAAATATGAGGTTTGGAGATAGTTTTGTAATGGGAGTCTATGTATGAGAAGAGTGTCAAAAAAATATGGGTTCCCTCTATCTGGCAGAATCTTTTTGCTCCGAAAGTCACTTGGCATAACATACTTGGCATAATTTTCTTTAGTCGAATATTATTCAGGCAGAATTTTCTGTTAGCATAATTATTGTTTGGTCGAATATTTATATGCCCGAATTTACAATGGCATACTTTTAAGATAACAGAAATTTATAAGGCATAATTACCTTTGGCAAAATTTTATTTTGCATACTTTCGCTAAGCATAATGTTTATTAAGTACGATGTTTATTTGGCATAATTTGACTAGGCATACTATTAAGAAAGCAGAATATCGTTTAGAATAATTTCACTGCGCATATTTCTATTTCTTTTAAATAGTATTTTACCCTAAAATTGAATTAAAAGTCATTTAGTTGTGGTACAAAAGTTAGTGACAGAAACGAATCGGTGCAAAACCGACTCAACGCAGTCTTGTTTGCCCCATCCCTAGAGTGTAATTCAAAATCGCGTAGGCGCAGAGGGGCGAGGCAGCCCGCGAGCTGAGGAGCAGGTGGTGAGCGAAAACCATCTGCGACGATAAGCTCGCGTGGGACTGCCAGAGCCCCGCAGCGCCGGAGCCGTGACAGAAACCATGCATGTTGCATGCAAGCTGTTGCTTGCTTGCATGCTGCATGCTTGCTTGCTTGCTGCATGCTTGCTTGCTTGCTGCATGCTTTGCTTGCTTGCTGCATGTTTGGTTTGCCATGCATGTTATATGTTTGTATTGCTGAGATAGAACTACTTGGGATACACAGAGAAATTAAGGTTTATAGGAGAATATTAAGTATGAAAAATATGCCAAAAGACGATTCGGACTGTGAACTTTCTGCGATAGGATGATTCTGCCTATTAATTACTATATATACGAATTGTATGCCACAAGACGATTGTATCTGTGAACTTTCTTTTGAACGTCTGACAAATGAGTAAATGCTAATTGATGTTGCAGAACATCATCATTTCGCAGGAAAAGAAGGTTATGCTATTTGATGATATGCCAAATAAAATTATGACAATAAAAATTCTGCGAAACAAGGTAGACCCAAAAATATACCTGCAGCGGTCGAAGTCTGAAGCACAAGTAATAATGTAATTTTTTGACAATATTTTCCTTCTGATGCATCAAAAACTTACATAGCTATTCTTAAATACATTGTAAATTGATTCGTCATTTTTCGAGTATAAATCTTCTTCACAAAAACACCAATTTTGTCTCAGTGTTTTTCGAGCGTCACTTGACTGTTCTATGGGAAAACTATATCGATACTTCCAACCCTGGTATTGTTATGATGCATTGTAGCCTTCGTGATTATTCTTTGAATTTTTAAATAAAAGGGTGACCAATCACCATTGTTCTCTTTCCTGACTCTTAAAACGCCTATGCCAGATTAAAAATAATTTGCATTTTGAAAATCTTGTAACCTACACAGCAATTGGCTTTCAGTTTCGCTTAGCTCACTCAACTCGCTCGAAAAATGGTGCTTCGTCAATAAAGCAAGTTTTGATTTATTACACAGTTAAGTCTCGCTTGAGGCTTGCAACGCAATAAAAGTGCAGCGGTTTTGTTTAAAGAGATTGCAGTCTTGCAAATTGAATTTTGAGCAAGATGACCAGGAAATTGCTGCACAGTAAAGGATTGTTCTCGTTTGATATTGCATGAGCCTAAAATGGGGGTGACTCGGTAAATGTAGGTATCAATGTTGAATAAGGTCACAATCATTTTGGTTATACTGCAATTATTACGTCACATTTTGTTATGTGTACTCGATAAATATTCATATAAGTTTTCATAACGTTTCGATATCCAATGCTTGCACAAATGATGAAGTCCTTTAAACCTCTTTAAGCGATTTCTCTATTCAAATGCTGAGATTTTTTAATTTGGCTACGAAAATTTATATATTTTTTACCTCAGCGTTAATCGGCCCATAGCGTAGTAGGTGTACATGCATACGACTTATTTTAATAAAACACGACAAGGCCATTAAAATACAATAGTTTCAAATGTGCCAAAACAATTAAACTGTAATCAACCGGCACCCGAATTCTTAAAGTTTGGACACGCATTACCATTAATGTCCCAACTATAAAAGTTGCCACTCAACCGCGGTATGGGCACCCTTAATTGCTCGTACGGGTATCGTGGTATGAAGGGCCTGGGTCTATCTTGAATCACTCGTTTCGAGTCGAGTGCTAGATTTCTACGGATTTCCGCTCGTCATCTGGAATTTCGTCGAGTGTCACATAAATTGCAAACATCTATTTTAATAGACTTTTAAGTCATGTAACCATTACGCATTTTTTTTGCAATTAATCATCTCATTTTGAAGTTTGTCAGTTTCATAGACACAGAATGTGTCGTTCCGACACACTTTATCGATGTTGGAGTTTAAATCTATCGTTCGCTGGCTAATACAAAGGCACCCGCGGCAATTTAGCGTCGTGGTATACGTTCGGCTGCCTCGACTTATGCTGAGCCTGCCTGAGGGTGCCTTTTCGACTCGAAAAGTTTGTTTTTTGCATGTTTTTTTTCTTAATGTCTTTTGTTTTCGGTCGAATAAAAGAGTTTTCTTTCTTTCTATTATTAGTAAGTGGAAATAATCGTTGCATTCTTGACTTAATTGACTTAAGGTCCTGTAACCCCTATGGGACAGAGAGCGTCCACAGTGCGCCGCCATCCCGATCGGTCTTGAGCTCCGCGCTTTATTTCGCTCCAAGTCCAACCAGATCTGCTTTGGGTGGCCACGTTTACGCTTTCCTTCCGGATTCAAGTATAGGACTTGCCTCGGTATGTGTTCAGGGTCCCTTTGCATTCATCCAGTTCTATTTGCGGCGCTCTCGGAGTTTCATCGCAGCGTTCCCTCAGTTCCAGATTGGAGATTTTCTCGGGACAGTGTATACCGAGTATAAAGCAAAGACAGCGGTTAATAATGACCTGGATTTAGTGCGATATGTCTTGTGTGACCCTCTACGTCTCACAAACATATAGCATGATATTCGACCGGAATATTTTGAGCTTTACTCTCCTGGTCAGCTTCCGCGATTGCCATATGGGATTTGCATTCGAGTAACTGTAAACTACAAGTATAAAAATTTTAAGAGACGTCAGCAAAAGCTCAACTTGTCACGAGTGATCCAAAAATAGTTTCCCCAGCCCTAAAACGCTGGTATTCAGCGGTTGAGTGTTATTCAGTTATTTACGAGAGCCACCGCCCTCCATTAGGGCGCCTCGTTATGGAACAAAATCTAGGGATTATTGAAGAATTCAACAACAACAGAATAAACAATTTAAGTGGTCCACCGACAAAAGGCCAATCGGAACTCAATGGGTATATCTTGTCTAAAAACATACTCTACAACTCATTAGGTAAATCCATTAAATTATATGTACACACAAAAACCTTTAGCTCTCTTTCTGTTAACTTTAGCTCACAATTTTATTTTATGAAGAATTTTCTATTCAGAATATAAGTAAGTGGTAGCTCTTTAATTTTCATTACATATTTATGGAGAAAATAAATCTCGCTTATTAATTACATGTCTACTTTTCGGGTACATATGACTTTCTCTGACAAATTTGTGCGACTTTCAAACACCTATTAGATTTTCTGCTTACTCCCTTCGAAAGTTATGAAAAATTTTGAAATGGTTTAAATTATATACATAGATTGTATGAATTTCTAATGATAATTCGAAATTTAAATTTATTTATTTAAATACCTACTTGGAATTCCTCTTGGATTCCTTATTTTGTCAACTAAATAAAATAAAGATCGAGTGTGTGTCTTTCTTATGATTTTGATGATTGTCTTATTTTTTCCGATCTAACAATTCTATTGACGCAATACAATTTATCGATGTCCACATGTTATCCTTGCCTGCGGTTTCAGTTATATCCAGGCCTACCTACAACTTTAAAAATCAATAGTATCCGCATAAAACTGGGACGAATACCAAGCAAACCATAATTGACTACAGAAGCCTCTATCAGTCAGTACATTATGTAATCTGAAGCTTTACCCTATGTTATCAAGACAACCCGCAGTAAAACCGTCCAAATTATAGCTTTATATATTTTCCAGTCGTAAAATGAAGTTGCTCGATAAAACTGTTTGGCTCCTATTGTTGGGATCCAGGTCACATAGGGTGTAACGGTGGAAGCTTTATAAAAATTTGCATTTTTCCAAGATAGGAAAATGTGGTATTTGGCATCGGAATACCACTTTCATTCCATTATAATGTTTGGAACTTGTTACAAATAAGGAAAAAGCATTAGTAAAGTCCATGGAAAATCCACAAAAGTTAAACACACATTCCCGGAACACGTGAAGAAATTAAGAACTTCAGTTATGAAAAATCACTAAGAGTAATTGTAACTAAATACTTTTAATTTGTTAATTTCAATTTGATTCAATATCAAAGATACGGAAAAAAAATCTCTAATATCATTATTATTATGCTACACAAATTAAACTCACATAATATTGTCGGCGGAATACATTTTGATTTAAGTTTTTTTTTACTACTTTAATTCATTCATATTATTTCGCTTCCTATCTTGCCTGTTATAATGTCCTATACGAAGCAATTACGGCATTGAGAACTTTTGAAGAGATCCATAATGAGCGGAAACGCTCCTGCCCAATGCGTGCGGTTTCAAAACCGCCGCTTTAATTAAGATTGTACTCATAAATTTTCGCGTTGTCACCGTGATCTACCGCCAACTGAAAATATAATACATTGCGTATTATACGTCTCAATCGAAATTCCAAAACTAGGAAAAATAATCTATTGTGTAAGTTCACGTGAAACGAAAAGCTAAATGGATGTAGGACTCCAGTCCATAGTAGGAAATTTTGGCATAGATATGATGGATGCTGACACTGACATTTGTCAAGTGTGACAGCTGCTGTTTTTTCCGGTTCCGCCACTGTTGGTCGTGCGTCGGAGTGGAACGTGTGTTAAAATGTAAAAAAGTAAAAATTTTGATTACGGGGCACGCCCCAATTATTTTGTAGTTTGATAGTTATTCCTGGTAAGTATCTGCAGAAAGGTTTGCGTTGATTTTTGTTTGTTGCGAGACATTTCTTAGAGTCTGAGCACATGGTTCTTTTTATCGTTTGAGACGCCGCCAACATGTCAATGATGATGAATTAATTTCGAAAATGATTTGATATAAATGACTGGAAAATGGTAAGTACTTTAGGAAACTCCTTTGGAAATCCTTGTAAAGAAAATGTAGCCTACCTACATCTGGGCATATTGTATTGAGAGTTGTAATTTTTATCATTTCAGGTCTCAAATAGAATAATTAGCATAAATGTTTAGTAATCAATTCAAAATTTATATGGCGAGCCAGCTGTTGCAGGTATTAAATTGGTATATTGTGAACATAAAGATTTGTAATAGTATAGATATAGATAACTAAATTAGAACCTAACCTAGTCTCTACTGAATTCTGAGCTATTAAATTTTGTGTTTAATTTTTTTGAAGGTGTTGAAAGGTAATTGTGAAATAGCAAATTTGAATAAACTTTTGTTGCCAAATGCTATACCCGGATTTCTTTATTTCATTCGAATATTAGTACCTTTTAAACACACTTTGTCCACACTGGCCGGGAGTGACTGTGACAATTGTCATCATCGTATTATACTCATTACTCTCCAAAGTATTCTTAATTCCTCACGGATGTGTTTATCAACTGTCTTTTGTTATGCTTTTGTTTGTGATCCGTGAGCGTCTAAACTACTGCAGTCACTTAACACAACTCGGACGAAAGTTTTTAATGTAATCCAAGGCAGTCAATATTATGAGCTTAATAATCAAGATTTAAAGACCGTTGACACGGTCACGCGCAGAAATATCAATTGCATTTAAAAGTACGCAAGTGAAGCTATATTTTCGGATAATGTTCGCGTTTATTTGATTTATCACTAGTAGCACCGTCGCGGGCGCCTCACCTCGCTTCGAATTTGTTAAATTATTTTATTTTGCTCATATTTTTCTCGCTCGCTTGTTTGTGAAGATTAATGCTGTTATGAAAGGATCAATCAAGATATTATAAGTGTACTTCAGCTGTTGCAGATGTTTATAGAAAAATGGGAACACTTTGTTGATGGAGCAAGCACTTGATAAGGGTAAGTTAAATTAGTACTTACTTATTTTTTGATGTTTTATTTATAACACTTTTCTGGTGCGGGGCATTTTACCCGTATTATTAAACTTTAAAAGAAACTAAGTATGTCTGTTACAATTTCACTGCTTACCGTACTCAACAACTCATATTTCCGCTATGAATTCATTCTGCTTTTTTGTATCAATGTACGGACAACAGCACGTCATGGTTAACACTGCGATATCTTATTCACTTGTAATAGGGGCTAGTCTGCAACAAAAGTGAGTAACCTGATGTGCTGGACAATTGGACCCCTATTTTTGAATAAGCCGCATTAAGATTATTCCACATGGGATGGATTTAAAAAAGATCACTGAATGTTGTGAGTAGTATCGATTTTATTTCGAGTTATTTCCATTGATTTATTCATTCGTTTTTGGACGAAAATTATAATCAAGCGAGTGGTTCGGAAATAGCTCCCCTGGCATGTTACAATCCTTTTATTACTATAAATTACATATAATTTTTATTTCTCTAACTATGTTCGTTACGAAGAACACTTATTATATCTAAGCTTACGAAGAAGGAAAATGTGACTAATTCTAAAAACCACATCAAAATTTGTTTAACCAAACAGGAGATAATACTGGTCAAACTGAGAATCTTTTATATGATATATAAACATGTTTCACGTCCATTGCATGTTCTTAAATTCTACGGAGTTTGCTTTACCACACTTCAAAGGATTCTCACTGAGAGCATCGTTCCAGTTCTAGCAAATTGTTAAAGCGATTGCTTGGATCAAACTCGAGAATATTCTTTCCGTAACCGTATAAAGTTTGAGAAGTAGATCGTTGAGCAAATGTTTGTTCAAACATACCAGCCACAGTCCGAAGCAGTCGATAAGTTTTATCGGGACCACTAGTCCTTAATAAATCGTACAAAATATGAGATTTTACCTTACCTTTAGGTCAATATTTGCACCGAGTGGATTCCCTAATAGAAGACGGTTACGTGGTTGACCCAGAAAAAGATGGCGTGACAAGCGAACTCATTAAACATGGCAGTGGCCAAAAATTGAGGAGAGTGAAAAAGGGGTTGGAAGGCCTTTGCCCTGCAGCGGGACACTATGGGCTCATAATTATTATTATTTAAGTAATAAAATAATAAAATATTTTCAATTATTATTTTCTCAGCGTTGTGTGAGTGTCATCTGGTTTTTGACAAGAACCTAGAGTACTCGAGACTACCGCGCCTGCGGGCGTAGTATGAAGCAAATATTTTGACATTTTGTGTAGACAATGCTGAGACAAAATTGGTGTTTTCGGGTTCTTGAGAATAATTTTAGAAACCTAAAAAAAATGTCGAGATTGATGCCGCGACGCAGAAGCTGTAAACTGACAAAATATGTACTTTTATTTGGCGACGGTGTTAGCAACGATGCAGTCACGCTTCTGCATCGATGATAACGCGTGACTGCATCGTCGCTAAATTAAATCTGTTCATTGCGTAAGTCGCGATGCTGAACCGTGGTTTTTAAAATGCGCGACTGCATCGATGCTAAAAGTCGCAGTGTGTAAGGGTTAAAAGTGTACAGGTGCTTTTTAAATGGTAAAGCCACAAAGTAATTTTGAATTTAATGTAACCTTAAATTAAATTTCATTAAAAATAACTTTTATTCGTTACCTTTATTTTTATTTACACCCATATTTTTTGTTACCTAAGCATTGTACAAAAAGTTTTCGAAAGAATATTTACTATGCTGGCGATTGTTATTTTCTGTGATTTCATAAGCGAAAATACTGTTGTAGTGTAACGACTGTGTTTTTTTTTTTACTGTCGCTACTAGCACAGTGTCAAGTGCGCGATCGGTGCTATGTAGGAGATGTTGTTAACATGTCAATATGACCTCGTGTTGACCTGAAAGTCTTCTTTCAAATTCACTGTTTTGCATAATACAATTATGTATCTTACGTAAAATGTTGAGATGGTGACAAAATACAGGATGTCAATTTTATCAGTTAATAATAGGTCCTTACATATAAAATTAGCGTTTTGTCGTACTGACCACTTCGATCTGAAATATCTCCTCTTTGGTTAGGATTTTCAAATATAAATTGATAAATTCATTCAGCTAGTACGTTTGAGTTTTGAAAACAGTCTCATTATTTTTTTCTTTGGCGTCGCTTATTACCGCACAATGAAAAACCTGAAATATCGTTATATTTACGAGTACGAGTTCTACCGTGGCACCAGTGCTGCAGAAACAGCTCGAAGGATTAATGATGTGTACGGCACTGGTATCGCAAAAGAAAGCACGGAACGTTTTTGGTTTCAACGTTTTCGTTTTGGAAATTTCGACCTCCAGAACCAACCCCGTGGACGGCCGGAGACTAAAGTGGAAAACAAAGAATTAAAGGTTATTGTGTAAAGCACTTCAGAGATAGCTGCAGGCTTCGCAGTAAGTGATAAAACTGTTTTAATCCACTTGTAGCAAGTCGGGAAAATAAAAAAACTTGAACGATGGATACCTCATGAATTGAGTAAATCGAACTTGCAAACACGCGTCGACTGCTGTGTTACTTTGCTCAACCGACACAATAATGAAGGGATTTTAAATCGAATCATTACTTGTGATGAAAAGTGGATACTGTACGATAATCGGAAACGCTCGTCGCAATGGCTGAACCCTGGAGACCCAGCCCTAAACGAAAATTGTCTCAGAAAAGGGTGCTTGTGAGTGTTTGGTGGTTCGTCGGTGTCGTTTTCTACAGCTTTCTAAAATCTGGCCAAACGATTACGGCAGATATCTATTGTCAGCAACTGCAAACCATGAAGGAAGAACTGGCTGCTAAAGAACCGAGATTGGTCAGTCGCTCTAGGCCACTGCTGCTTCACGACAACGCAAGACCACACACTGCCAGGGGGGTGTCACTCCGAAGTTTAGGTACGTTCGAGCGACTCGGTACGCCGAGCATAAATGAGCGCGGGGCTGCCGCTCGCGGACCGCGCCACGCGCCTGTGACTGTGTTTATTTTCTCAGCCTGTGACTGACTTCGTTACAACGAAATAACTATTAACAATTTGAAATATGTGTTCCTAATTATGATATTATTTATCAAAACAAATTTTGTAGGTAGGTATTCAACATTTCTTGTTCAAAGAAATAGGTTTGAGTTGAAGATACCTACCCAGTTACTTACGTCAATCTAACTTAAAATAAACGGAAACAGATCAATAAACTTACTTTAAATTTAGCATAATATTTATAAGTACCTACCAAATCACTTAAGAAATTTTGTGTTAGGATTTTACGTAGTCCAAAATTTAATAGTCCAAGAGCTATAGTTCATTATTTTACTTTAGCTATATAATATCACCCTTAATTTTTAGGTATTCAAAGAAAATTAATCTAGATTTTGATAGCATTTATAAAGGTACGATAGATAAGGTTCACATAAACAAAAGTCTCTTTTTGTAGTTAAGTACGGACAACAGCAAATTAAGGTTAACACTGGTATCTTATGCAGTTGACATTAGGGCTAGTTTGCAACAAAAGTGACAACTAACCTAAGATGCTGGCGAATGTACTATATATTTTTTTATAAAAAAATAAATTAATATAAAATTTTATATTTAATGAAATTATTTTTAATAAACTAAAACTTTTAAATAATATAACTTTTAAAACGGCGGTGTACTCACCTTCCTCACCGGGGAACCCATCACTTAATCGCAATTTTCTTCATCGATTTTCATTCCCCATAAAACGATTCGCAGATGTTTCAAAATAATATTTAACAATTTCTAGAATCTTGTTACATCACAATTTCATTTGGTCAAATGCTTATTATCTACAAACTTACTTCATAGTTACATCTTTTCATAAATTACTTATTTTATCGAAGTAACATTTGCTTTCTATTTTGTTACCTATAATTTTATTTTCACGGAAGTTTCAATATGCAGAATTCTTGAAACATCGAATTTTACTTCACTAAAGTCCTTTCCAAACGAATTTGTTACTAAAATTATATTACATACTTTATTAATAGACAATTTAAAGCATAACTGATATAAATATGTAATAAATATTGATCTAATAAATAAACTGCGTTAATCCAGACTCGCCGTGGTCTCCTCGCCGTGGTACTAGTCTGCCCGATACTAGAGTGTAATTCAAAAGCCGGAGGCGCGGAGGGAGAGCAGCCTCCGCCCGCTGTAACAAGGTGTAGGCGAGCGTGGGTGACTGCGCCTTGTTACGCAAGGGCGACGAGGCTGCTATTCTCGCAGCGCCGGAGACGAGGAAATCCTAACGCATGCTACTTGTTTGCATGCCTGCTTGCTTGCTCCATGCATGCCCGTATTCTTGCATGCATGCATTAATGCATGCCTGCTTGCATTCATGTATGCCTTCTTACTTGCATGTGTATGCATGCGCATGCTTGCATGCGTATGCATGCATGTGCTTACTTGCATTAAAAGTTATTTGAGGAAAAAAAATATGGGAACCGTTACATATTGAAACAAGTTTTTATGAAAAGTTATATCGATAATTTAATAATTATATGAAACATTAGTTTGATATATCGTTATTCTGCTTAACAAAACAGTTGTGAAACATTTTTTTGGTGAACTGTTATTCGATGTTATGAAACGACGATTATTAACTATTCGATTAATCAAGAAAAACAGATATTAACATTCATTGAATAGTTTTCTGTGAAATGAAATTCGATATCAAAAATTCTGTGTTATGAAAGATACTACCCCTAACCGGGCTGAGGCCGAGCTATGAGTAATGACCCAAATTGCACGGAAAAAATAATTCTACTATACAATTTTATTTGGTTAAGTGTGATGTTCAGTCGACAGCACATCAGGTTATCCACTTTTGTTGCAAACTAGCCCTTATTACAACTGCATAAGATACCGCAGTGTTTACCTTGACGTGCTGTTGTCCGTACATGTGTGTGTGTTTGGTTTGTACTTTCATTTCTCCGAATTCAGTAATTTTGTACCAAATAATTAAATTAGACAGAGTAAACACTTATTTTAATATTAAACAAACGCTGACACTATCAATTACTTTCTCCGATAGAACACAGTCAAGAAATGTGCTAGGTCCTCTAGACTATTTATTTTATTTGAGTAGCGCGTTGTGTACCTACGCGTATGTTCGTGCCACGCCCCGCTCGCAACCCTGACACATTCAAGGCCGCGAAACAAGGAAAGCGTTACGTGTTAGAAAAAGACAGGTATAGATAGGTAGATGAAACAACCTTGAATTAAAATCGTGCGAAGTGAATTGCACTTCATTGCGTTGCAGCGAAAGTTGTTTTCACTTTATCATTCTTAGCACAGTGATCCCTCTGTATGTAGTACTATTATATTTTCTGTGACACTGCACAAAAACAAACACTAAGTTAGATGAGCTACAATTGCAATGTCTGCGACATCCACCGTACTCCCCGGACCTTGTTCTAACAGATTACCATTTTTTTCGGAATTTGGACAACTTCTTACAAGGAAAAAAATTCAACTCCGATGCGGCAGTCCAAACCGCCTTCAAAGAGTTTATTGATTCTCGTTGGGTTGACCTATGAGATGGCAAAAGTGCACAGATAACAACGGAGCATACTTTGATTAATTACATATATTTTACAAAAAAAAGAGTATATTCCTCCCTTACAAAACGCCAATTTCATATGTAAGGACCTAATAGTTACACTTTTAACTCGATCAATTCGTGTGACAGTATAATGAAAATGTGATAGCGAGTACAAATCCGACGAGACCAAAATGGCGGGATCACGGCTGGAATAATTGATCCGTAGTGTCAATGTTTTGACCATAAAATTATTATCCCTTTGGAATAGAACGACAAAAGCGAGATGTCACTAGCAGCTGTGTGATTAAAAGAGATGGGAGATACGAAGTAGCAGAACCATTTTTGGCAGATGTTAAACAGTTGACCGCCCCGCAGGAGCTCGCTGTAAATTACGTGCATTTGATTTTTTATATTGAAAAGTGAAATTGTGTATATTTTGGAGAAATAATGCGTCTGAAACATGGTGAATTGATCGGTGATTGATTGCTATTCATTACAGCGGCATAACCGCAACAAATAATCATTTAACAAGGTAGATAAGTCCAAATCAAAGCCTCTTAATATACGACTTATACTTACCAATGCGCTTCAAATTTAAAGTACTCAGTTTGATTATTCTATCTACAAACGTTAATTTACGTAAAAAATAAAGACAGAATAACACAGGGAATGTATATCGACGAATATTTTGTATAATGAAATAATATTTAGTTTTACACTAGAGCTGCATGTTCAATATTTTGTGTCGACTGTTTATCATGCAGTAAACTACTATATTTAACTTAGGAACATTGTCATAAATCACCTGATCGAAAGGTTAACTCATTTAAAGCTAAAATTTTACTTACTTAAGTTAGTTATTGACATCTTAAATCGGTTTCGTTTGATAGCTTTTACTTGACCTTCTATTCCGATAGGAATATTAATTTTATGGTTTTGACCGACCTTTGCTAGAATTCATACCGTTGTTTAAAAATTGTTTCAAGCAGCCAACAGTGGTCCCGCCATCTTGACGTCAATATGGCGGGACCACTATTGGCTGCAAACTGTATTCAATATCTTTTGAAATACATATTCGGAAACAAACTTTAAACAACGGAACAAAATCCAGCAAAGTAAAAACAAAACAGTGATATTACGAAAATTATTATTCTAGTCGTGTCGTAGTCCCACCATTTTGATGGACTCAATCCGATTGATTAGCTAAATTGTGTAACTTTAAAATTACTAACCTTAACGCAATATCATTTTCCACCTATAAAAAGTACCTACGTATCTCACAAAAAATAAATCAATTCTGAATCTAGTTATTTAATAATGGATTTTGTAGTTCACCATGACCAACGTAACACATTTTCACGGTATTTATAAAGGCCCTACCAAGTATTTTTTGCTCACAGGTAAGTCATGCCGTGGTCTCTATAAAGGATAACTTAACGATAGATGACTCAACGCAAGACAGGAAGTAAATATTAAAACTTTTTTTTTTAATTTATACTTGCCTGTTACCAGGGATGTAAATTATCTAATATACAAGTATCTGAAATACAGATACAAGATACAAAATACATTTGCTCTTTCTCTCTTCCTGGCATTATCTATTCCCACATGGTGGTGGGGTCTGCCTTTCTCATCGTCCTTCTCCACCTCCCTCTGTCGGATGTGTCGCTTACAGTGACGTTGCAGTCAGCGAGGTCTTTAACTACGTCAGACCACCTTGTTTTCGGTCTACCTCTTCATTGGGGGCCGGGGATGTTGAAATTTACGGCCTTGTTGGCTGTGCAGTCAGGAGGCCGTCTCGAGATTACGTACGCACTATTGAATCTTTGTTCTTTTAGGGCCGAAATGATAGGTAGCGTGCAATTATTTTTTCTACAAAATGTTATTAGCTACTCCCTTGACTCGTGTCATTTTTAATTATTCCGCATAATAGTCTGTGTTTAAGACAGACATGTATAAGCTCGGTCGGTTGATCAAAAATATGAGAGGAATGAGTCTTTTCTTGAGCCTTGACATTTACATAATACCATTAAAAACTGTGTAATACTAATAGTTTCAGAATAAAGTGGCTGTGACATATGGACGGACAGACAGACAGACTTGACGAAACTATAAGGGTACCATTCGGCTACGGTACCCTAAAAAATACAGTATTGTGACAGCACAACGTAGGATGATTTGAGTCTTTACTGGCCTCCGGCAGTTCATGGCCACCTGGCGTCAAATTTTCAAATATTAAGGTTTTGACCAAAGAAATATTATTATTTGTGGTTTAAAAAAATAAATAAACTACTTAAGAACCGTTTTATTAACAACATATCCTTTCAAAGAAACTCGAGCTAATTTAAAGGCATATTTTAAACATTCGGTTTTGAATTTTTAGAAAATGGTGTTGACCACTTACGAAAACGTAAGCAAAGCCTTAAGTTTTCGATGGTTTTATTTGTAACTGTACTGCATCGTATCAGAGAGTCGATGAATAACAATATCTTTTTAATACTAACTGACCGTTTGCTATTTAATTTCCATTGTTAATTCATACAGAATTGTGAGGGTGTGATTTCAGTTATTGGCCGAAGATTGTAACGAATTTTTATATTTTGTGGTACTGGCCTAGGGGCCAAATGATGAAAATGTTACGATTTTGGATTGAATACTCTATGTTAGCATCATAAAATACTGAATGAATGAATTAAACCTACTGAATCAAACCTACGTTTAATTAAATAACTCTTGTTTGATACATATAAGAGCCTCCATGCTTTCTAACCCAAATGTAACTCCAAAAAAAATAGAAAAAGCTCCCGTTTAAATAGTTTAAACACCGTGAGACCGTGATATGTTCATGACCTTTTTTCCACTTTTTAAATGCACTAAAGTATTACCTAAAAACTTATGTTTATAACTTAGCTTAAAAAGTCAACTACTCTTTACGTTATGATGAAATGAATATACGGGAACGCTGTGACTGCTAAATAAAGCATTTTTTTAACACTTTGTAGATGCACTAAGTCATTACCTAAACAACTGATGCCATATTTTGTTACAAGTAGCAGTGTAGGTATTTTTCCACTCGGTATGGGATTAAGCCATGGTTTATTCATCCCTTTAAATTGTTTGAATCCGAGTTAACAATTTAATGAAACAAAGTTGCTTTTCCTTTTTTGACAGAAAAGTGACTGCGAAAAAGATTACCCCCCGCCTGGGATTCAGAGAAATGCGAACACAATTTGTCCAAGCGTAGTAATTCGTGCATTTTTTACGAGATTCCGAGGCTAAGGGCGTGATGTGGTTAACGAGAATTCTTCAGAAGGAGTTCTTTGTACACCGAAGCACGCGTTTATCTGAATTTACGCAACCTAATCGCAACCTTAAATAAACTATGAGTAGAAGTGAAAATCAAGATTTCGATATGTCATTCGATAAGTATGGATGACTGTACTACTTAAACTTCCTTCGAGATGATCTCAAAAGTGAGAGCTCGCATTTTCCGTGTCATTGATAGCCTATACATATTATATGATCGGATTGAAAAAAAATATGCTCTCTTTGACTTTCACTACTGAACAAAATATTGTGCAAGTACCTACATAAATGAGGAAAGTAAACCGCCTTCAAAAACTAACTTACATGCTTAAAATAACGCATTTATCTACTATTTAGGAACCCAAATTCTTTTGGAGTCGGTGCATGATGTCAAGCTTACAAACACCAACAGCTGTCTATCTACATATATGAAGCACCGACTCTAAAAGAAATTTGTTACTCCAAAATAGAAGACAAAATCTTAAAGCATTTAAGTGATTTTTGAAGATGGTTGATTTTTCTCATTTATGTAGGTACTTTTATATATAACCCATATCTCAAAAACTACCGATTTGGATAAAGCTTACACTGAACCCTTAGGTGATATATATATATGATTAAATTATGTATAAAGAAACCATCTCGGTATGACTTCTCGTTTTCGAAAAATCCGTGGACAAACAAACATACAAATATATAAATAATTATACTTTCGAAATTTAGCACACGTGTTTGGAAGCCTTATGAGATATTTTTTTCTGAAAATTATTTATTACCAAAAGAACACGGATAAATTAACAATAACATGTCTGCCAAACTGCTTAGCAGTTTGTCGGCAGTTGTTCGTGAATAACTAACTCAAATATTATGAAATTCTTACGATATACATACACTTTGAATCAATTACCTCCTTTTTTGAAGTCGGTAATAAAACAGCGAAAATAAATAAAAATAAATATTTGCTTCATTATAGTTCCCAAGTCTTAGCGCTAGAAAACGGGTGGGTTCGACTAATTTTGAATGGACTTTTACATTACTCTAATAACATAGTAAAAGTTTAGGCAAACTTAATACCCCCTTAAAATAACCATAAACGTGTGAGAGAGAAAATGAAAGAGAGAGAGAGAGAGAGAAAGAGAGAGTTACGTAGATTCATGTAGTTTTTATAGTCCACTACACCAGACGACCCGTCTGGTGTAGTGGTCGAAAAATCGCCTACTACGAAGCGGGTTGCGGGTTCGATCCCCGCACAATACGAACATTTGTGTGCATGAACGTGCCTGTTTGTATTGGTCTGGGTGTTTGTATGTAACATGTATGTATTTACAAACAAAAAGTATTTAATTACTATATACGTTGTAACTCTCAGCTTGTGCTTGAGCTCTCAGCTCATACTCAAAGCTTGTGTTATGAGTGCTAGACTCATAACACAAGCTTTTAGTAGCTTACTTTGGGACTAGATGGCGATGCGTGGGAATGTCCAAAGGTTATTTATATTTATTATTTATTTATCTATTATAGTGGTTAATGACATGAATATTTAAGGGTATTTTAGAATGTTTTTAACTCTCACATTGTTATATTTTATATTCTACAAGATGAAAATAAGAAACCAAAAATTGCGGACGGGCGAGACTAGAGCCTGCAACTTCTGGCTTACCGGGCCAAACGCGCTGTTCGGTCCGATCGTGTGATATTTCTGGAGCCTTATTTTTGAATCACTCGCTTCAAAATGAAGTGTGATACTTATTGATTAATGTCCAATTTTCGAATTAAAAACAGTTAGATTCCACACAGAAGTAACTCAAATAAATATTCCTTAATTTGTGAGTATTCACTTATATATTTTGCTTGCTTCTCGTTGATTTTTAGTTCGCTTTCTAACGAAAATGACACGCCATATCCAAGTGATTGAAAATAAGGGTCCTGGAGCTCAATTTTTGAATCACTCGCTTCAAGATGGCGAGTGATTTTCGTTCGAAGATGAATTAAAGGTCGTAGAAAAAAACTCGTTGTCGAACGAAAATCACTCGCCATTTCGAAGCGAGTGATTCATAAATAGGGCCCCTGGTCCTCTTATGGATACGCGTGACGTACAGCGCGTTGGGCCCGCTTAGCCTGAAGTTGCAGGTTTGTGTTCGGCTCGTGCGCAATTTTTGGTTACTTATTTTCATCTTTAAGGACATAAATATTGTTAAATTCCTTTTAAGACTTTAAGACGGTCAGGCTGCGGGCGGATGTTCAGTTTTCTATTTTTCTACGACTAGAACAACAAAAGATAATGTGATTTTTATTACCGATACGCTTTAATCGTCTTCCGTAAAGACAGGGAGCGTTGTGTAAGTTTACCTCCATCATCAATGTGATATCGTCTACTTTTCCCATACACGATGGGCATCTAGCTTTATGTTGTTAACAATAAAACGATGGACTGTGTTCCATTTTTATCAAAGTTTTATAGCATTTCGATAATGTTAAGGCGGCCGTTTCACAACGACGTTATTATTGAATGTTGCGTGTTCATCTCACTCAACTAAAGTTATCTAAGTTTATTTTATTTTTATTGTGTATATTTACTTACCTTTACATTTGGAGTTTACAGATCAATTAAAAGTCAATGAAATTCACACAAGAAATAAACACAAACATTAAAAAAATTAGCTACCTTCTTTTAAATTACTGCTGTGCGAATTGCAACTGGTTTTCATAAACAAAAAAACGACCAAGTGCGAGTCGGACTTACGCAATGATGGTTCCGTGCCAACTTTAATTAAATTAGGGAATCCACTTTCTGCTACTTAGTAAAATACCACAATATTTTAATGACTGCAAATATAACTTTGTTTTTCATAGTATTTGTATGAAGTACAAAGTAATGTTTGCGGTTGTTTAAAACATGCTAGATCTCAAAAATTACTCATTTGATCTCATCCAAACCAATTTTCGTTACAAGTATTTGTTACGATCTATATTATATCTTTTTCTTCAAAATTTACACTCTCTTGGTTTAGAAGTTAGATGGGGGGACGCCCATTTTACCACTTTGGAAGCGGATAGCTATGAAACGTTAGATTTTAAAAGAAAATGGTTTTAGAAACCTCAATATTATTTTAAAAGAACTATCCAACTATCCACACGCATAGCTTTGACTAAAAATTTTTTTTTGGTTTTAGTTTCATGTATGGGACCCCCCCTTAAATGACATTATTTTTTATTTTTTGTAATCGTTAAGCGGTTAACAGGATACATCTTCCTACCAAATTTCAACAGTGTAATGCTTATAGTTACAGAATAAAATGGCTGTGACATACGGACGGACAGACTGATAGACAGACAGACAGACAGACAGACAGACAGACAGACTTGACGAAACTATAAGGGTTCCGTTTTTTTTCCATTCGGCTACGGTACCCTAAACACGATTACTGATCAGCAAAAACCACACGCTATATTGACGCGAGCGATTTTTAAAAATAAGGCCCCAGGGCCCATATTTTTGAATCACTCGCGTCAAGATGGCGAGTGATATTCATTGTTTAATGTCTGAATTTCCAATAAAAAAATAGTATAATAACACGTGGAAGTGATTTTAAAAAAGATAAATGAATTTTGTGAGTACCAACGCTAATATTTTGCGTGATTTTCACTGATTTTTAATTTGTTTTCGAACTATACTCACACGCCATACTTAAACGAGTGATTCGAAAATAGAGCTCCTGGCTGCATCCGACCACGGCGGTCAATCGCAACTGAGATGGGTCATGGGCGTGGGACGTTGTTTATAGTAATCAAGTGTTTGCGCAATATACATTGGCATCTCTTTGTTCCTTCAGTCTCAGTAGGTATTCGGTGAGACGGCTTCCGACATATGATGATAAGAGATCAGGCGCAGGAAAACTTGTATGCACAATACCAAATCTATACAGACAGTAGCAGCTAAGAGAAGTTAGGGTTACTATTGAAGCAAACTCAAAGGTATACGTATAATACGTTTGAAAAGGTGTTGCTAATTAACTTCGACCGCGCGATTTATGTTTCTTTCTCCCCTTCCGTTGCAGCAACAGCCTTCCTCGATATATTTATTTATTTATTTAAAACACTTCATGCACAAACAAAAGGTACATATGGCGGACTTAATGCTAAAAGCATTCTCTACCAGTCAACCATAGGTCTATACAGAGAAATTGCTGGCGGCGCGAAGAAAGTGATAGAAGAGCAAAAGTGAGAGCTTGATTAAACCTACAATAGTATATATATCTATAAGCTATCCAAAAAAAAACGGACAGAAGTTCCCGTGATTAGCGCGTTTAAACAAACAAACAAACTCTTCAGCTTTATATAGATTATAACACTGAATTTGAAAGGATAGCTAAAGTATTTTGTCTTCTCTTCTCACGTCGTCTCCATCGCCGTCTCAGGAGAATTTTTTTTTATTACTATTTGCAGTATGAGTTATTTCTATAGGCAAAGAACAAATAGTTTTGCTCTCAAATCTTCAAAATGTCTTCACCAACCAAGGTTTTCAAGCTCTAAAGCACTTACGAATTTAATATTTAATTATACCGAAAATCGTTGAATACTTACTATTTACTGGTAGCACTGTAGATATTTTATGACTTGACAATTATTTATCTTTGAGTTTAGCTGCAGAGCAAGTTTGGCAGTATTTTTGCCTACTTCTAGTTCCAACGGTTTCTTCGAATCCACAGTGAGACAATTGTTTGGAGCGAACGTAATCTTGCATAATACCGAATGTGCAACTGTTGTTTGTGTTTTGTCACCAGAAGCAGCGTTTGCTATACAAATTAATGATGAAATGTGATTTTAAAATTATCTTTTTTACAACTCCAAAACCACATCATGATTCGTTGAGTCTTGTCCGTCTAGTCTGTACTGCAACAATTATAAATGTAATCTATGCATGTCTGACTGTAATCAGTAAGTTATGTTTTGCATTTTTTTATTATTTACTATCTCTACTCACGTCTTTGCTTGTTAAAATAAATGAAATTAATAAATTTGCGCAAGACAACATACCAGTTGTCGTGGTTTCGAAGTAAAAAAAAAATCTTCCTTGTGTTACAAATACCAGACAACGATTATGACGGGGGCTTCTCCCATAAATGCTTAAATAAATATAAACATCCACGACTCAGGTACAAATCTTCGTGCCCATCACACAAACATTTGCCCCTTGCGGGATTCAAACCCGCGACGTCCGGCGTAATAGTCAGGAGTTCTAACAAATACACCAAACGCATCGTCAAAGTTTCTCTAAGTGGAAAAAAAAATCACTATTTTGAATATGCTCAATATATATATTATTCGTAGGTACTCAACCTAATGGCGTTGAATTTTTAATAGCTGCTCGTTAAAAAAAAGTTTCATAAAGTAATCTTCGCCCGATCGTTTGCCAGTCAACACCACTTCGATCTTTTAACTCGATTCCAGTTTGCGGGCAAAGAGTTCAAATTCAATTAAGTCTGCATCCCTCAAACAGAAGGATTCTTCTCTGTCCGCTAATAAAACGTGGTCAAGCCTGTGTTTAATTTCCTGTTCGTATAATTGTGGGAACTTGCGGCATTTATGTGTGGGATCGGATTCGTAGCATTGAAGGCTGAATGAGGGCCGTATGAAGGACTGGTGTGTTCAGTAAACATAAGTTGCTGAAGAAAAGGGCCAGAAGGACCTCTCTGTACTTAAAAGACCACTTTACAAACCACAGGTCTATTACCTAATAATTTATCTTGCAATATCTATAACGCCACAGTAATGTGAAACCATCAAGATATAAATCTCAACAGCATTCTATAAGGTGTCTTGCGTCGCCGCATGTTGCTTGAAAATACTGTGTATGGCGTATTGTTTACATTTATATGTACAACAACGGAGCTGCATTGCTATTTTAAAGTACCGAAATAATTTAAGCGCTAACATACAGTCGACAGCACATCAGACTATACATTTTTGTTAAAAATAAACCCTTATTACAACTGCGTAAGATAGCGCAGTGTTTTTCTTGACGTGCTGGTGTCCGTACAAGGATTTTAAACAGATTACTAATATTCATAAAGATGAAATAAGAAACCAAAAATTTGCGCACGGGCGGGACTTGAACATTAATTAATTTTAGGTTTCTTATTTCATCTTTATGAATATAAAATATGACACTGTGAGGGTTAAAAAACATTCGAAGGCATTAGATTACTAATAAAATTTGCTTAGACGAGACACTTCCATTACAAAACGTCCAAAACAAATCTTCGTGACAACGCACATAGTCTAACTACGTTCTTAGAAACTTTTAATTTCATGGCACAACGGCTGACGACGTTGAATCTATGTAACCGCCGCATCGGGTCTAATTTTCAAAGTTATAGCGCTACAATACATTAGTTTTTTGTTACTTGAACATAGTCACACACACATTGACAAATACTTACACACACACATACACAACGTCGTCAAACGTCGTTTTTGGTTAGAACCGCCATACTGCCAGTCAACGTTTACTGGCATTAGGGACAAGGCAATATACCTATACATACATATGCAATATTTTGTTTGCTATACAGCGATTCGAGTGTGGACATCCTCGAACTTTGTATGGAGTTCTCGTGCGCCACGGCCTGTAAGTTGACTATAATTGTGATATGCGTATATGAATGTGTGCCTGAGTCAGGCTTTGTAAATGAAAGTCTCTTCAATTCGGTACTACATGAATTGCAATCACTACTGACATCGCTTTGAGCGTCTGCTCTAAACATACGGACAAAAGTCTGCCGGTGATTGTCTAGCTATAGGAAGAATTTCCAGTTCATCATTTGACGCAAATTACACGGTGATCTTGCTATCTTTGAATACATTTTGACTTGAGTGCTGAGTAGAGCGGATTAAATTAAAGATGGAATGTTGATGCTAATTTATGTAATTCCGAAAAAGGAGGCCGTGTAATGCGATACAGAATGGTAAACAATTTAGACGACTTATGTTTTATCCCTGTTTATGTGTCGGTGTTATTGTAAGGGAATTAAGTCTCAGGACCTTACGAATAGAGAGAATTTCGGAGAGCAACAAGTTTAACGAAGCCACTTTCGAATGAACCCTAAACAAAATTTCATGCATCAGTCAAGTCCATCGGGCTGGATTGACGAGACTGACGCCAGTATGATGGAAAAATTTCGCGGTTTAATTTTTATTAGTTCATATAGGTAAGACGCCTTCCACACTGCGACTTTTAGCATCGATGCAGTCGCGCTTCTGCATCGATGCTAACAAACGACTGTAGCGCAGTTAACATTTTGCAACTGTATCGATGCTAACGCGCGTTAGCATCGCGACTGCATCGCTGCTAAAAGTCGCAGTCTGTAAAGGGTCTACTAAGGCGCGCGTCACTTTTCGTCCCAATCGTTTAGAGTACATGTGTGCAAATGTTTGCCAATAATTGATAATAAAATGATTAATGTAATTATTTTTAGTAATAATAATAATCATACATGTATAGAGTCTCACTACATAGATTCTTATTCTTATTCTTCAATATTATTAATATTGTAAATGTTATATTTTATACTAAAGTGAACGTAATTACTTCACGAATTCGGACAACTCTCAGAGAAGTCTTAGGATGATAATCAGAAACATATTAATAATACCCAAACACAAGACGACGAGATATCAATGAGTTATAACAGGGAGTCGAATTAAACGCGTCCACTTGATCAAAACATTTATTCACGACTGAATTACTTACACATCTAACACAATACTACTTCACCTTGGGGGTGGGGAAAAAAAAAGAGAAAAAAAAGTTTTGAATACTGAACACATAAGTAGGTTTCAGTTTCCTCTGAAAAAATGATTATTCAATAAACCTTTTTGTTCTATCCTTATGAACTATATCAATTTTATTATTTCTAAAAATCTTAACATTTGATCCTTAATCCCCTAAAACTTTAAAAGGACCATCAAAAATATAATGTAGTTTACGAGCACATTCATTTTTGATTAAAATTAGTTCATCCTTATCATACAATACAGGATTACATCTTTCATCATATTTGTTTTTTCTTATTTCTTTACAATTTATCAAATTATGTCTTGCATCTCTTAAAGCTACCTGCAACTTATACTTTAAATCTAAACAATAATTATCTGGGTTATAAAGTGGTTCAACCACATCTTGTTTAAAATTATTAGGCAGACGACATGGCCTACCAAATACAAGTTCATATGGTGTGTATTTTGTCTGTGTGTTTACACAAGTATTATATCTAAAACACCAAAATGGAATCCAATGAGACCATGAAAATGCCGTATTGGTTCCATATGTTTTTAGGAATGCCCCTAAATGCTAATGAGCAATTTCGAGCGACCCGATTGATTGATGGTGATAAGCAGTTGATGTCAACTTTTCTATATTTAACAAGCTACACACCTGTTCCATAACTTGAGAAACAAATTCAGTTCCCCTATCAGTGGCTTAAGAATGCGGAACACCAAATCTTAAGATAAAATTATTTACAAAAGCTTTAGCCACAGTTAGTGTTTCTTTATTTGGTAAAGGGTAAGCTTCTATATATTTTGTTAATTCACACTGAAGTGTCAAAATATAGCAATTACCATACTCATCTTTATCCAAGGGACCTACGAGATCAAGAAATACTTTCTCAAAGGCAGTTGTCGCCGTAGAAGTTATAGTCATTGGTTGCTTAGTATACTTACTTTATTTCATTTTCTGACACAAATTACATTTACTTATATATTTTCTAACATCAGCTTCTAAACCTGGCCAATAAAATTTTCTCTTTATGTTATTAGCCATCCTATTCATTACAGCATGCCCACTCGTGGGTAGCAAATGAAAGTCATTTAAAATAAATTGTTTTACTTTATCGTCGTAAATTCTCTCAATTCCCTTTAAAACACATATTCGGGGACTGGTCCACTTATTTAATGTCTTAATTTCACTACATAGTTCTTTTATAAATTCTTCATTTTTATCGTCTTTTACTATGCATAGTTCTTTAACTTTTATTTTCTCACAAAACTCTTCCAATTTAGCTGCAAATTCGGCTCGCGAGAAGTGCAATCTAAATTCAAGGTTTATACATAATAACATTTACTTGGTATAAAAACAAAACATTCGCGCTCTTCTTTTATCATGTTTTTCTTTTTAAATCCTCTTATGATATCTCCTTTCACCAGTTTCATTTCAATTGAATCATGCGGTTGTTTTAATAATTCCACGACTCGTGGTTGATCAGGCCACTCGTCGGTGTTATTATTAGTCACAACGTCTTTCTCGCTTTCATCCTCTTCCATTCTTCTCTTTTGCGCTCTAGTGGTCACAGCCAAAACTTGTTCACACATACCTTTCAACTCACTGGATGTTATACTTATTCGAGACAAGGCATCTGCTACAACATTGTCTTTACCTTTCACATAAACTACTTTAAAATCATATTCTTCAAGAATTAATCGATACTTAATTAACCTGCTAGAGGGATCTTTCATTCCAAATAAGTAAATTAGAGACATATGGTCTGTCATGATGGTAAAAGTCCTGCCAAATAGGTACGGCCTAAAATATTCAACTGCCCACACAATAGCTGTTAGTTCTTTTTGTATTACCGGGTAATTCTTTTCTGCTTTATTTAAAGGCCTACTAGTGTAAGCAACGGGTTTCATATTGTTGTTACATAAAACTGCTTCTACAGCTACATCGGACGCATCTGTTTGTAAAATAAATTCATTTGATTCAGAGAAGTCGGGGTATTGAAGTATTGGGGGTTTCATTAATAAAAATTTTAGTAAATTGAATGCGTTTTGACATTCTGAAGTCCAAACAAAAGGTTCGTCTTTCTTTAGTAAACGATTTAAAGGTAAAGTAATAGTTGCAAATGAGGGTACGAATTTTCTGTAGTAGTTGCAAAATGCAACAAACCTTCTAACTTCATCTTCATTTTGAGGGACAGGATAATGCTCTAAAACTCTAGTCTTTTCTGGATCAGATGAGACACCATTGGCTGAAACTAAATTACCAAGATACAGAATTTCCTTTTTAAGAAATTCGCACTTAGTAGGGTTCAATTTTAAATTTACCTTTCTCAATCTTTTGAAAACATCTACCAAATTTTGGTTGTGAATAGTCAAAGACCTTCCAAAAATAATTAAATCATCCAAGTAAATAAAACATTTCTCAAAAGTCAATCCTGACATAGCTATCGACATAACTCTACTAAAGGCACTACAAAAAGTCTTAAGCCCCATTGGTAGTCTTTTTAATTGATGCTTGTCGCTTTAATGTCCTGTACTTGTCGAAATGCAGTATATTTTCGGCTGTCTGGTGCCAATTTCACTTGATAATAGCCTTGTTGTAAATCTAAATGGGTAAAATATATGGAACCTGATAATGAATCAAGTATATCAGTAATGTTCGGCAACGGGAATTTATCATCTACGATATTTTCATTAAGTTTTCGAAAATCAATTACCAAACGCCATTTTTGACAACTATCCGATTTTTTTGGCACAAGTAGTATGGGACTAGACCATTCGCTAGTAGATTCTTCAATTATATCATCTTTAAGCATTTTTGTTATCCGTTTATTTATTTCAGGTTTTAAAGCTTGTGGTAAGCGGTATGGTTTTGTATATATAGGATTAATGTTATTTTTCAGTTGTATAGTTTGTTCACAAATATTAGTAGTTTCTAACTTATCACCGGGTAAAAAGAAAATATCAGAATATTTACTGCAAATCTTTTCAATAGATTGCTTTTCTTCGTCATTTAAATGTTTCAATTCTAATAAAGATAATAAAGTATCACTTCTATTTAAACTACTTTTATTTCGACCAAATTTAAAGGCGTTAAAATCTTCTAAAAGTTCAACATTTAATACAAAATCATTTAATTTTACTTCTTTTTCACTGGTATTCAAAATCTTTATTGGGACTCTTTTATTTATAGGTCGAACAATAGTACCAGCTAGAAAAACATCCTTCGCTATTTCTTTAGCGCGAACAAAACAATCACCTTTCACTTCCGTATTTAAGTATACAAAATGAATTGATTCACTTTTAGGGGGTATCACTAATGAATTACTGTAATCAGGCTTGTCATGAATTGACAAAACAAATGTTCTTGTCCTAATCGCAGTGTTAATAAATTATTGTTTAAATCAATATTAGCTCTGTATTTGTTCATAAAGTCCAATCCTAAATTTCCATCAACAATTATAGGTAGATTTCTGAAAATGTTAAATTTGTTTTGGAATTTTTCATTTCCAGAAGTATAGATGTCTAACTTTACATATCCAGAAGAACAAATCTTACCACCAATTCCGTTAACAACCAAATTATCTTTGAGAACATGAGCTGACCTTGGAAGTACTTCCTCTTTAATAACCGAGATGGATGCCCCAGTATCTATCAATAACACAAGTTTCAAACCGTGAATATAAAAATTGACAAATTTAGAGTTACCTCTGCAAGAAAAAATGAAATTATTGAGAACGAAAAAACTGATCTTTATCTATCTCTTTTGGTTTTTGCTCGATATCCTTTCCGGATTGTTCTTTGTTGTCATGTCCTTGAACTGCAAAAACATTTTGGTTGTGAAATCCTTGATTGCCACGTCTATTATAATGATAATTTGACCTATAGTACTGTCCTCTACCACGCGGCGCATACTGAAAAGGCCTTGAATATCTCTGATATCTATTTGAATAATTACCATAACTGTTTTGATAATTACCTCTGTTAGTGCCGAAACTTTGACGCCCACGGCCTCTGTTTTGTCCTCGAAATCTAGATGAGTGGTTATCGAACCTACCTCTAGTCATCTTTTTTACCTCAGCAAACCCGGAACTAGACCGTCGATGGGATGGACTCGTCCTTGGCCGCCTGGACCGCATCCTTCAGCAAGGTGTAGTTGCGAGCTGCGATGATTGTGCTTAACTTTTCGCTTTTAAGACCATCTGTAAACTTCTTTATTACCATTTTCTCATTAATAGGTTTCAGGACTGCGCATTTGGTTGCGTCACCCTCAGCCTGAGAAATAGTCAACTCTGTTAGCAGTTTTTTGAGTTGAGACCCGTAATCATCGACCGATCTAAATCCCTGGTTTAAAGAGTGTATCTGTTTATGTATAGCCGTATTAGAAGCTTTTGTCAATAATTTGTCTTTAAAAACTTTAATCATGCTACTAACTGATGAATAGGTGTCAGCGACGCGTAACTTAGCGTTTTCAGATAATCTACCTTTTAAAACAAATTTGATCAATAATGTCTTTCCTGCATCGTTAAGCATATCTGCATACATTTCTACTGCATCAATCAATCGTTTTGTAGTATCTTCCTTATCATCTAAAATAGGTATTAACCCACACGCTGTCTTAATATCGAAATCCATTTTTTCTAAACCTATTTCACAACTAGGCAATTCAAGATTAGGCAAAGTACACAACCGAGTTATTTCTGAATGTAAAGTCCAAATTTTTTCATACGTAGTCGTAATCAACTTTACTTCCGATTGTTTTCCTTGACGACTCAAAGTAGAAAATACTAACTCACTATCTCTTAATAATATATCGGCCTCCTGTAATTTTGTCGATGCAACTGACCCTTGATATCTGCTCAGACCTTTTTTAATTAAATATTTACGTATTTCCAATAAGTCTTTACATAACTCTAATAAATCCTCGGCCATAATACACACAACGTAATATTTAAGTTAATAAGTGACATACTACACCGCGTCATATTTCATTCACTTCGTTTTAATTTTATTATAACTCGAACACTGTCGCACGACCGAGCAGATAAGAAAAGGTTGAATTGCATTTGGGCCGTGATTCCACGAAGTGTTAGCTCGAATCACATTGACCTATTTAGGTTTTATTTTTATTTTAAACAATTATTTAAAGATAACTAAAACCCATATTTCTAATTTTAAAATTACCGTTAATGTCTATTTCTATATTAAAACTAAAATAACTCTGCGGCACAGATCACGCACTTCAAAAATAGTACGGAGTTAAACGCACTCACGAACTCAGACCACTTCTTCATCACGCGCTCCTGGCTCCTGCTCCCGGCGCCCAGATAAACGGCTTCGTACTTTTCTCAAAAACTCATAACTGACACGCCGTTCTATCCACTTCTTATGTCTCTCCTTGAGTTTCAGATAGATGATTGCAAGTATCACAACAGCCATCAGCACCAAAAACGTAGTAATCAGGATGTTGTTAATCTTCATGTGATTTTCTTGATCGGAGTAGTTTACACCGTTGGAACCTCCTGATGCATTTTGATTAATAAGTATCTCCTTATCTTCGGTTTTCGGATATGACTTGCCCATTTTTATATATTTGAAAACACGCCGGCACAGAAAAAGTCAGTTTGCGTAATGAATTGACGACGAACATTTTAACTAACTCGAGGCACCGAGGCACACAGGAATCCGCGCCGTTTGCACTTTTCGCCGACTACGCTATCAGTGCCCCAATCACGAACTTTAGACGTATTCGTCACGTTATCGTAGCGAGTTTACGCAGTACAACGTTAGTCGGCATCACGAAGCACTCTCGTGTCGTGTAGTAAGCTCGATAGCATTGACGAAGATGACGTCATACTAACGTAAATATGGCCGTTGAATGACACGTCCAGAAACAAGTTATGTGATCTTTTTTATGAATATTATCGAAATATATCATGATATTCCAGTAGAATCTAAGAGAAATCAATAACGGAACAAAATTACGACCAATATGTTTGGCAGGGTTAGCAAATGTAAAAATTTGGCCTATTAAAATATGAAGATATATGTTTTTCTGTAATCTTAAGATTTTTGAACTGTTTACTAGACTGTCAATTGACAGATTGACGTTATGCCATCAAATTGTGAAAAATTCAAAAGTTTTACAAAAGATTTAGTTGAAAATTATGAAAAAAATATCAAAATAACGAGGACAAGTCGTTTGCAGTACAATGTAACAATGTCTGAATTTTTGAAAAAGTAAGTATGTAAAAGTAATACAAGAATAAGTGATTAAAGTGTTTTTATTCATTGGCTCATTTCCCAAGAAATTGTGATTTATCCAAGCCTCAGCTCTCCAAGAGGACGTTGTTTCTAACAAATGGAATGAAAAGCATTAACGTCAATATAAAATATATATATTATTTTTAAGAATGAAGACAGACCAAAGTACAATGTGTAGAAATACGCCTATATACGCCAGCTAGAAGAAATAAAGTGAGTCTAGCAGTTCCGGCGGTCTTCGTTACTCCCATATATATATTTAGAGCAAAGGTGAACCCAACAAGATCAAAATCGATACACCTGTTACAGTGCCCTGTTCCTGATTTCTTTTTAAGTTTAAAATAAGGTGTATAAGATAAAAAATATTTTATAAATTTCATATTTCTAATGTAATGCCTTAATTTTAGAATTATAAATATGTATGACCACTAACGTTTTCTTTATTCCACACGTTTCTTTATTTCTCGCCAAAAGCCAAAGCTCTGTCTGTGGTTATATGTGATATTTTGAGCACATATAGTAAGAAACTATGTGACGGATCCGTACGTTCTCACTAGTACACACACATCCTTTGAAGACTTTCGTCTTCAAACACTGAGGTTAATGAGACATGGCGACGCTCTTGCGCAGTTTCCCGACCTCTGCCTAGCCGGCCGCGTTGGATTCGTTGAGAGACCTCTTTCTTAAAACCACTTGTTGTGGGGCTCGATTAAGGTTTTCGACTGTAGTTCCAAAATCTCATCTTTGCCTGCACGAATAGTATAGTATCAATAAACCGGAGGTGAGAGATGTATTTGCTATTGACGTTGATGCCGAATCTCATTCCAGGAGCTTCAATCAGTCTTCAAATGCAGCTGTGCAGCCGTAAAAGTTACCTTGTTTCTCTTCGCTCATTTTTGACATTCAGAATCTGAAGTAATCTTGTTGCAACTCACGATACTATACGTCAAAGAAAGGTTCGTGATCGCAAATCCAGTTTATCACTATAGAAAATGTTTACGCACAATAAATGTCAGGTATTTGAGCTGCCAAATTTAGTTTGTTTTACGTCCGGTAGAGGCGCTTTCAGATTCTCATACGCAAATTATTCGTGATAGGGGTACAGTTCCCGGAACGCGCATGGCAGGGTCGCCATGAGTTATAACGGGGAGTCGAATTAAACGCGTCCACTTGATCAAGAGATTTATTCACGACTGAATTACTTACACATCTAACACAATACTACTTCATCAAGGATCTTTTAAATTCCGCGCAGCGAGATGATCTATGCAAACTACCTCCCCCCCCCCCTCCCTATGAAAGAAAAAATGAGTGATGATTGTGGTAAATGTAAATACAAAGCAGCCTTATTGAAGAAACAACTTGCTGCGGAGGATATTGTTCGCGAACACTGAAAGTCACTACCCCTAAATGTTTATTTTAAATCATAGTACTTCACACACACACACACACACACACACACAAAGACAGTTATTAGAGTGCTCCTCATTTATTCAATTGTTAATCACCTTTGCTCGCATACTGTAATATTGTTTTGTTTATATTATATTTTTTTGTGAAATTCGTATTTATTAAGCCCTCATGACCTAACTCTCACCTACTACCTATGGAGTGATGGGAGTGGCTGAAAACCACTGACCATTTGCTTTCCTTTTTTACTAAGCCTTAATTGCTCATATTTTTGTACCATTTTTTATGAAGGCATTAAACGTTTTTCTATTCTATTCTAAATTCGTTGTTGTATTTAGCTGTAAATAAATTACACAGTGAATTTCCTGAAACAGGAATGTAAAGAGGGAGAACATAACACAATTATTTTATCTAGTCAATAGGAATATGAATAATTTCAGCAGTTGGACATTATTTTTTTACTAGCAACCCGCCCCGGTTTTTCACGGGTGCAATGTTTGTGCAATTATTAACGACTTCACTTTGAAACCTCTTTTTATCAGTGTTTTACTCATTTTTATATGTATAATCACTACATCTATTTAAAAGAAACGGTATCAAATTCCGTTGCGTCGTTTTAAAGATTGAAACGAACTGTATGTATGCCTAAATCTTACAATTATATATTGTCTCTAGTACATACACCTTAAAATTCATGTTTGGATTGAGTTATTAAATTAAATAAGTTAAAAAATATGAGGGCGCAAAAACCTATAAAACCCGACCAAAATCGTGAATTCCATAATATCGTTCTATAAAAGTTCAGACTTATCTTTTGTATCTGTTTTCGGCATACTAATCTGCATATAAAAGCAATGAAGGTTTGATTTAATTCAAAATCTACCCACAAACGGATTCATTTTGGGAGTTTGGACCCAAATCATGTCTCTTGATTTCGAAATTTAATTTAGACAATGTATGCAAGAACGTTGGAAGAATGTTCGAACACAAGGAAAAATTAGATAGCGTTGGGCTTCATTTGCAAAGATTATTGTTTCAAATATATTTTGTATTTTTCCTAAAAAGGAAGCGGTTTCGCACGACCTTGCTTGTAGCAATGTATCGAAAATGGCAGATGATTTTATGAAAAAATCTAACGAAATTATGTGTGACTTATGAAGAGAAATAATATTTTGACCGTAAATAGGTATAAGACTTCATGCAATGCAACGTCAAATTTGATGATCAACATTTTGATGAAAAGGTCTTTTATAAGAAAAAGCGTCACTGAAACCTTGTGTTAAATGTTAACATTTTCAAAATTGTTATATATATTATTTTTATACATAAATAACAATGTACAAAAAGTAAATGCTAAAAGCATTCTCTCCTAGGTATACCTTTGGTCATGCTGAGATATTTTAGTGGGTGCAGATTCTCCTGCAACTGCATATTACAAAAGTTCTTAAATCTCCATATTCATATTTAGAGACTGGTAACTCGTTTCATATTATGTAACTTTTTTTTTTATTTGAAATGTTTATGTATAACGGTTTTTACTGTTTTTAGTTGAAGACAACTTTCCCTCGTAGGATTTCATCGATGACACATATTGTATGCCCCGGTGGAAAGCTTAAAGTTCCTGCAAAAGCTAACATTGTATTTGCCGAGTCGATGAAAAACTTGCTCAATTACAGTTAACAGTTCTAAAGCTGTCTAGTTTGTAATGCTAACCTAGTAAATCTGACTTTAGTCTAAGAGCTTTGTATATAATAAAGTAATAGTGAATGGGAAACTATTATGATCTGCTCTCAATCATTGTTAGATATGATCAATTTATTCTATTTATCAAGCATGTAGACCAAAAGACTCTGGTTATTCTTATTTGGTGGCCTTATGTCTGACTAAACTTGTAACAAAATAAAAACACCAAAGATACTTAACTTACTTTTCCTTGAACATAGATTGTTAGGAAAAAATAGGCTGTTACTAGTCAGATATGATGATTCCTTCTCAGCAACATTATACCTACAGGCAATATGCGGCCAAATACCAGACAATTCATAAAAAAAAAACAATACACTTCATCAACATCCCATTGTTCACAACACAATAAAAAACAAGTGAACATCAGCAGACGGTTTCGAAAACGGAATACAACACCAATTATTATATTTCATATTACTAGCGAGAGCCAATCAGTTAACTTTTTAATCTACGATAAACATAATAAACAGTTAGCATGGAGTAAATACTGCTGGGAAAAGTCAAAGAGGGAAAAAGAGGAAAAACCAATTTGGCTTTGCATAGGTCGGGGGCCGTGTGGGTTAAATAAGCTTCGTGATTTTTTTTATAATTTAACGGCTCTTGCATACTAGTAATGTGAACCTTCATTTAAATGTAGCGCGTAAATAATAAGGTTGTAGATAGACAGTTTGGATTACGAATAGAATAAAGATTACTCAACAGATTTGGTATGACTTCATCGATATTTTTATAGTAATAACTTAAAGTGTTGATTTCGCTAAAGACATTAACATTTAAATTTTGTTTTGAGTAAAAGATAAATATTAGGCCTCTGGTTAAGAGTAAGAGTAACAGTGCAAAGGGTTCAGAAATTTATAAATATGCGCCGGAGAACACATCAATTGTCGTGGTTTCGAAGAAAAGAATTCTCTTCCTTGTGTTACGAATACCAGACGACAATTATGACGGGGCGTATCCCACAAGTACTTAAATGCATACATCGTGTGACCTATAATGGTAGTTAACTTAATAAATCATTCTACAGAGTATATGTAGTTACCTGACCAAAGGGCGTATTGCAATACAACTTCAGCCGTTCACTTCCTAGGCAGCTCAATTCCGACTCAGTTAACGAATATTATCAATATACTAATATTATAATAAAACTACAATAGTACGAATAATAATATTTATGTTGTCATTTTAATAATTTTAATAAAATTATAAATATCATGCGGAATTGCAATAGGAATTGCTAATTTGATAGTAAAGCTTAGCTGTTTACCTATAAAAAAAAATGCATCGCAAAATGCGCCCAGATTAGAATACTCTAAAATGCTCTTACATAGAGATATAGCAGTTCAAAGTTATAAACCTTTATCAATGTATATCAAATCGCTTACTGGTTGTAGTAAACTACAATGGCAAGTTTTTTGACTGGACACGTTTGCATGCAATACATTTCTGTATAGATTTATTTTGTTAGAAATTAACAATAAGTTTATTTTTCATAATAATAAATTAAAACTTAAGGGACACCCATATTTCAAATTGTTTCTCCCATTACAGGCCACACCCTGTATAAACATCCATGACCTTAGGCATAAGTGTTCGTAAGAAATATTAAACAAACTTAAGCTAGTAAATATAATAACATTCTCTCAGTACCTATATTATATTCAACTCTTAAATAACGAAACAATAGATTCGATAATTCGCTTTTCCCGCGTTTATGAGGAATGTTTGGATTTGTTTGATCGCGTATTAATGCCACGACAAAATGTTGGTCAGAAAGTTTTTGGAACTACGAGTTTTATCGCAAGCGCTGGGAATATGGGACTTATTGTTTGGTTGCGCCATAGAACTGAAAGTAAGACAAATGAGGACGACATAAAGATTGATATTTCCGTACTTTACCACACTTAGTTACAAGGTGCAACAAGATTTGATTGTTATGTAACTTTAAAAAAAGTAATAACCGAATTTAAATAGTTTTAAATTAAATGTTGACCCTTTAAAGGAAAGGAATCAATTTAAGGCGAAAAAGTTATTTTTAGAGTCCGAGCTATGATAGTTGATGCTTGAGATGTTCAAAGTGCTGTCACCGACTCGAAAAAGAAATTGTTCTCCTACAATAGATTCCTTTTCATAAAAGGTTCAAGAGTTTATTTAAAACTTTTTCGTGCATTTTTGCTTTGAAGACTTCGGTTTTTATTTTAATTAATTTTATTTCTTCATTCTTAGTAATTACAGAAGAGGAAGGGGGGAGGAGGTTTGCACCTTATGACTTTATTATTTAAAAAGCTACAAAAAAATTAACTAAGATCCCATCCATAAAGATGAAATAAGAAACCAAAATTTTTTGCGCACGGGCGGGACTTAAACCAGCAACCTTTTGGCAAACCGGGCCAAACGCTCTTACCAATTGAGCTACCGTGCTGTTAGTCCGACCCTGCGTTTGCCAAAAGGTTGCTGGTTCAAGTCCCGCCCGTGCGCAAAAATTTTTGGTTTCGTATTTCATCTTTATGGATATAAAATATGACACTGTGAGTGTTAAAAACATTCTAAAGCATTAGATAGCGAAGCGACATCAATTTCCAAGTTGAATTTATTCTGTAAAGAATAACTGCTTGGGCCATCTGTTTCATAAACAGACGGCTAGATGGCGCTAAGCGTCACGCAATTGACGTTTTCATAAGAAACCACAAATTTCGCAGGGTCGGACTAACAGCACGGTAGCTCAATTGGTAAGAGCGTTTGGCCCGGTTTGCCAAAAGGTTGCTGGTTCAAGTCCTGCTCGTGCGCAAACATTTTTGGTTTCTTATTTCATCTTTATGGATATAAAATATGACACTGTGAGTGTTAAAAACATTCTAAAGCATAAGATCTCATCTTCAAATCCTGACTTGGCAACAAATGGACCAACTAGAAAGTATAACCACCAGGTTAGTGAAAAACTTTTTTCAAATCGGTCTACAATACAGTCAAATTGATAAAATAAAGATAATGATGATGACCCGTGTAAGTCTGGGTAGGTCATGTTAAAGGAAGCTCAGCAAAAAAACTGGCCTGTATGCATTACCTATACGTAAACGGCTCAGGCCAATTTTTCGTCACGCAAAATAATCTAAGATTTAATATAAAGGGTAACATTAATTTTCACCAAGTCTTGTTTAAAAGGTAAGATGTGCCTATGTCCACTTTCTTGAAACTATTTCAAAGGAAACTTGAGCAGGATTGCCTGCAACTTTTATGAGGCACACATTGAGGCACTTAGATAGCGCCCTGTTCTAAACGAGAAGTTACGTTCAGGGGCTTAAGTTCGATGCAGTTAACTTTAAGGCTTTTATAAGCGTAAAGCAAACCTTAACCAATTGGTGCTATACTTAAAATAACAATAAGTAACCATTATGATGAGGGTCACATCAAGATTATGAATTTGAAACATGTTCTAACTAAAATACAAGTGTACTACAGCTTAAGCCACAATTCTGAGATAAGCCTACGACATATCCTTCGCATAAATAATCTTATGTTTCTAGAACAATAGGTCTGTCTAACAATAGGTCTAGCGTTTCAAAGACGGTCTAGCCAGTATAAATGGGTGTCTTTGTATAGACTGCTGTTCAGTTGGCACGATTAAGGTTCTGTTATCTTTGGCAGATATTAAGATCAAGATCTGGGGATTGATATGCTAACAGTTTTAAAATAACACCAACCTTTAAAATACCCTACTTCTCATAAATAGAAGACTGATTTCAGTTTGTTTCAGGTAGTAAACATATTATGCTGCAGATGTGCTTTTCAAACATAAAATGTCAGATTGACATAATGCCCTTTGTAATTATTACAATACACATATCTCTCAATGCAATCCAAAGTCGCTACTAAGTCGATATTAATGTACCACCGTCTAGACCTCATCTGCATCTGACATTGAGTGCGATCGTGGTCAAATGTGTGCTTAGCTTAAAATATAATCTTTTCATACCAAAGGACACAGACCAGTACTGGTTAGGTACTAGTTAGTTAGTTTTCTTCTATTTAATTATTTGCAAGATCTTAAAATTTTAACAGTCCGCATTCTACCAATAAAATCGTATGCAAGTTTTTACATAATTATAAAATTAACCTATTAATAATTTTACAGACGTATTTATAAACATTACATAAATTTAATGATTTGTTAGATAATTTACATATTTCAAGTTGATTTGTTTGTAGATCTCTTGTACGTAAAATCTTTATTAAAACAAAAAAGTATTAAGATTTATATCCTTGAAACAAAACACTTTACGGATAATTTTTTCGCACATTTATTAAAAGCTATACGCATGACTTATATCATTTCTATGACCAACACCTCGTCCAGAGTACGAGTTCCGATCGCCCCTCCGTCAGCTCCAAACCTCCAAGTTTAACGCTGTGCAAGTTCCTTCATCGCTTGTAACGAAGCTAAGTTCCTCTCGTCAAGTGTATTCAAACACCGGAACAAAGGATAACTTAGTTGCATGCTAATACACGGATGCAAATCGACATGGTCCGCATACAGAACCCTGTATTAAAGTTTATTGGGTAATATTTACTGTTTGCTGTGCTTGACACGAGAACAGGCGACAACTTCAGCTGTTTGTTACCTTTTGAAATTTATTTCTCCTGTACCTACTACTAGTTAGTACTCACTAAAGTCGTTTAAAAAGTTTTTCGTTTTAATAAAACGTTTTCTCATTTCTAATACCACATTATTAATTAAAAATCTGGCTAACTGCGAGTCGGGCTCGAACAATAAGCGTTCCGTGCCAACTTTAACTGAACTGGTGATCCACTTGTTGTCAGCAAATATTATTAGTAATTAAATAGTTAGACTTTTAGATATTCATCATTTTATTGCACATAACATAAATAGTTAATTCTATATTAACAATGAAAATAAATTAAAACTAAAATATACATCTATGAAATAGTAAACAGAAATTAAACTAAGTAATTCACATATAACCTAAAGAATAAAAAAAAGAAAAAAAAAGATCTTATACCTACCTACTATAAATAAAAAACAATTCTCTAAATTTCCGCCGCATGGCGGCAGGGTGCCCAGGAGGCTGGCAACATTGCCTCTTTGTATGGCCAGACTGATTCGCTGGCCGAGGTAGCTGCCAGCCCTCTGGTCACCCGCGGCCCCGATTAGGCGCGCCGATAATTCTTTAAAAGACTTTTGGAGAGAATGGTTTAACCCATTTGTGCCCAAACCGAAACTGAACATAGAAAAATTATAAAAACTGTATGGTTGGGTTAATTTAGGGCCCGTTAAATAAAAAAAGATGAATAAGATAAATTTTATTATATTTAAGTTTGAAAAAAAAAGGCCGTCCTTAAATGGGGACATTGGGCTCAAGAGGTATGAAAAATTTCAAAACATGTCTTTTCAACACAAAGTGTTTTTACACATTTTTTACACTGCCAACGAGCCTTACTGTGGCAAATTGTGCATCGCAATTGTTTCGGTAACTTTTGCGGAAAATGACCAAAGCCGTCAAACTGCAGACTTGGCAATATAGAAGCAGCTGGACGTCTGCGTCCTTCAGATTCACTCCTCAAGTAGTGCCGGGCGATGCTACGGCGGAATAAAAGCTGGTCCATCTTTTGATCACTACACATTGTATGTATGCGGCATGCATTACTTACTCCCAAATCAAGCATGTAGGTGAATAAGACCCACCACCACTTTTTTCCTCGTAAAGATATGCGGAACAGCGAAATTGACTGGTCGGCTTGATTGACCCCTCCCATACCTTTATTATAATTAACGAAGACTTGAGGAATGCCCACATCTGTTTTCTTCTTCTCTACTGAGCTCCAGCGTTTTACTTTACCCAATGGGAAAACACTATCATAGTTCGTTCCCATTGTGCAAACGCTATTATCTAGCCATCAGACAAACAGAATCTCACTATCCTTATCAAATCGGTAATCGAATTCCGCACGATTTTTCTTCTTCATCTCCTTGATTGAGGTACCAGAGGACACTTGTTTGTTTTTCCTTCTCTTACAGTACCAGTAGCACGATAGCCGGATTCTCGTAACTGGCGTAACAATGCAAAACTTGTAAAAAAGTTATCAAAGAACACAACGTGGTTCTTAGGTTGGGTTTCGAGTTTGTTGAGAAGGCCTTTCACTACCCTAGTACCTAATGGTTCATTGCTGGTACAATCTGTAGTCTGTGACTTACCACAGTATACATCAAAGGCATAACAGTATCCATCAGCACTAGTTAGCATCCAATTTTTGTATCCAAAGCGCACCGGCTTATCGCGAATGAACTGCTTCGATGGACGACGGCCAAAATATTTCACCATGGATTCATCAATAGACAAGTTCTCATGAAACACTTCCCATTGCATAATTTTTTTCATGAGAACATCGGCCAGCGGTCGCACCTTGAACATTTTATCTGTTGTTGGGGCTGCATCAGCATTATCACAAAAATGCAAAAACTTTTTGATTTCCAAATACCTGTTCCTAGACATCACGTTAGTAATAATGGGTAAGTTGCAATCTTCATCGCATGACCAATATAGCCTTTTTCTTGGTAGACGATGATATCCCGAAAGAAGAAGAATGCCAAAATATGACTTCAACTCACCAACAGAAATATGAAAATCGTGTTTATTTTTTTGGGCAGCATACAAGTTTGAAAACGTGACGATCATATTCATGACTTCATCATCAAAAATTGTCTCAAAGATTTCTACAGCATTTTTGCCCCATAAATCAGAAATCATTTTTTCACGACGATCTTTCACAGTATTATCGGTGACAGGAGAGTTACTGTAGGTAGGATTGCATTTACGCCAACGAGACTGCGAAATGTTGTCGCGTTTCCTCTTTGCTCCTCTGGGTATGGACGCTAAAGGTTCGTCATCGCTGCTGTTCCATTCTTCTTCATCCCTGGCGATAAAAACTTCAATATTCCCTGGAATATCCTTGGGCACCTCACAAGTAACAATGTCATCTTCGTCACCTTCCTCTTCATCGGTGAGAACACTGGGTTCTGGGGGAAGCGTCACCAAGTCCACATCAATGTCGGAATCTTCTTCCCGCATTACAGCTTCCAGGGCTTCCTCGAGGCCACGGTAGCAGTTACTCGTTGAAAAGGTCTTTTTAGACATGATTTTGTCAAGTAATAGTCTGCAAAGAAAAATTGCATTGTTCACATATCTATATGCCCATTGTCCCTAAATAGGGACACTAACGTAAGTTATGACTTGGGATCAAAATGAAAATATAATTGTGTTGTATTATGTGATTATAAATTTAATACTATATTTCTCATATATATGCAAAATTAACAAAAGATAAATAACTAAAACTATAACAAAGAGTACTTACAATCTCGAGAAATATCCACTTGTCGATTTACCCCACAGCAAACGTTAAAAAATCAAAGGTACTGCACGTTGCCAATGTGAAATGCTACTAACTTCAAAGTACACTATTCATGTTCACAAATTTGAGACAAAAATCAGCTATACGAAATTATCAAAAAAATTGAGGGTAGATTTGTAGGTGTCCTCGTTTGGGGACGGTGAGCGTAAATGGGTTAAGGAACCTCGATGTCACTTTAAAAGACCTGTACGCATTGACACCCTACACGCATAGGTTTGTCATTTTTAAAATTTTAGTTTTATGTAGGGAGCCCGCCTTTAAATATGATGATTTTTTATACATCTAACTACTAAGTTTTTAACTGTAAAATACTAATAGTTTCAGAATAAAGTGGCTGTGGCAGACCGACAGACAGACTTCACGAATCTATAAGGGTTTCGTTTTTTGCCATTCGGCTTCGGAACTCTAAAAAATGAACACACCCTAGAGTTAATATTGCCTTTTTACAATATGTGTTTTAATTATCACGCAGATTGTAAGTACAAACGAAATTTATGCTAATACAGAAATAATTTTGAGGATATATTTTTTTCATAAAAAGGAAACGGTAGCTAAAGTCTGTTTTTCTTTGCTAGTTGAATATTGTAAAGAATATTTTGATTACTTTTAAATCACATATTATATCTGTAAATGAAATGAATATGTGGTCTTAGTGTTGAATGATGCAAAACCTATGTATGTAGACCTACATATGTAGGTTGTGAGTTTTGTGTTTTTTTATTCGTTTAAAAGGAACTTTATTACGTTAATTTAAAAGAAGTAAATTAGCACACTAGTTACCTTTTGTTAAATTTTGAGTAAATTCATTAATAAAAAAGAACAGTCCAGAAAGTTTGTACAAAAGGCGCACTAAATACAAAAAAGGGAAGTGCAAAAAAGTAGAATACTATAGGAAGTGCCGCCTCGTTGTCATCAAAGCGCCTTAACTTGATGCGATCTCATGGTGCATTTGGATGCAAATTGCACGCCACCCAGCTGAGCGGTCGCCATCAATTTTGTACGGTCAATATAATAACCGAGATGTTATAAAAAGGCTCTTGGACAGAGTTTATAATCGCACAGAGTGTAAGGATTTAATGGTTCTTGCGCAGTCTAAAAAGTTGATTCGGTTTTCTTCTTTAAAATATTGTATTTTTAATGCACAAACATAAGAAAGTTTTAATGGTGGACTTAATGCTTATAAAATTCCTTAGCAGTTAAACAGTTGGGTGAGGCAGAAAAATTTTGTTGTTTAGACTTATCAATGAAAGGTACTGACTTAATTTTTTTACACGTACATACTTAATGTAGGCTGAATACGCTACCTACTACCGACTTCTAAGACCTTGGGGAATGTAATTCAGTATTTTTTGTGTATTCTGGAAAATAAATGGCAGGACACAAACTGTCATGGCACACGTGGAAATCCCTTAACCGACTCCGGTCTCGGGTGGGTAGATGTAAGGAGGCCATGTTTAAGTGGGGCTTTTCTGATGGTACCGATCTATCCTGCATCTGCGGTTTCATCCCACAAGACATGCTCCACCTTCTGTCTTGTCCTGCGTGCCCTGATTCTTGCTCTTTGGAGGACTTGATGTGTGCAAATGACAAGGCAATCCGCGTCGCGAATTACTGGGCACAACAAATTTAAGTCACTTTTACCATCGACACGCTAAGAAGAAGGCAAATAAATGATTGATTGATTTAAAAAAAAAACAGAAAAATGCGAGTTAGACTCGCACTTTGAGGGTTTCGTGACAACTTTAACTGAATTAGAGATCCGCTTACTTCCACTTAGTCAAACTACCACAATATTTTGTTGACAGTAAGTTGTTTTATCTTTGTTTTTTATAGTATTTGTATGAATAACAAAGTTATGTTTGCGGTTGTTAAAAATGTGCTTTATCTCAAAAACTTCTTGTTTGATCTTGTTGAAACCACGTAAACTAAAAGAGCTACATAACTCTTTTTTTTTTCAAAATTTACACTCGCTTATTTTTAAAATTAGATGGAGGACGCCCAGTTTACCACTTTGGAAGCGTCTACCTCTCAAACGTTATTTTTGAGAGAAAATGGCTTTAGGAACCGTGATGTAATTTAAGCAATATAGTTTCATGTTTGAGAGCCACCCCTTTAATATCATTATTTTAGATTTTTTAAACGACTTCAAAAAAGGAGGAGGTTATCAATTCGACTGTATGTTTTTTTTTGTATTTTGTTACCTCATATCTCAGTCGTTAGTCGACCGATTCAAAAAAAATTTCGCCTACTTAGAGGGCATACCTTCTAGTTGGTCCCAATTTTTTCAATTTGGGATCTGATGATGGGATCTTGGTGTAATCGAGGGAAACCCTCAAATTTTAAAGGCACGTATAGAGTTTCTTTACTTGTATCTTAACGTTGATATGTTGTTACGTCTAATAGTCAACATCTTGTGGGGCTGAGCTGATGGTGGAACTCCTTAACGCTTAGGAGTTCAGTAATTATAATAAAATTACTTATAATAGGTAGTTTGTAGCTTCTTAAAAAACAGAGTCATAAGGTAGCCCCCCCATTCTCATGTTATCACTAAAAATGAAGAAATAAAATTAACTTTAAAAAAGTAAAAACCGACTTCAAAACCAAAATGCACTAAAAAGTCTTAAATAAACTCTTGACTATTGAAAGGAAAGGAACCCATTTTAGGCAAACAATTTCTTTTTGGAGTCGGTGCCATCACTTTGACCATCAAGCATCAACTATCACAGCACCGACTTCAAAAAGAAATTGTTTGCCTAAAATCGGTTCCTTTCCTTTCAATAGTCAAGAGTTTATTTAAGACTTTTTAGTGCATTTTGGTTTTGAAGTCGGTTTTTGTGTGAGAATAGTAAAGCAGTTAACAGGATACATCAACCTTCTAAGTTTCAACTGTGTAATAATAATAATTTCAGGATAAAGTGGTCGTGAAATACGGACGGAAAGACAGACAGGTTTAACGAAACTTTTTTCCGTTCCGTTTTTTTGACATTCGGCTACGGAATCCTATAAACGTATCGGCTGCGTAAAGTAGTAGACACACTCTAATATAACTTGATACGATGTTAGTGATCTATCATAATGGATCATATCCAAAAACGACCGACCGAAGAAGTAAACCACACTTCAATAAAACGCCATTCATATCAGTACTAAACTGCACTGGTACCTGTAAATCGTTGCGAATTTGCTGCGAGACGAATCGAGAACAGCATATTCAATACAAACCAAGTAACGATCAGATTCTTTGAGCGTTCGAACGTTGATAGTGAACCAGCATATTTTATTGTTTCAAAGTGTTTCAAAGCTTTCGTGTTTACTTCAGCCGCAAACCACGAACTCAGCGCGGTCTTTCCAACTAGTTTAGGTCTGTCGTACTCCCGTACTGACACCACGGACTCTGTAGTCCTGGGTAAATTGTAACTACAGATTAGTATAAAGTTAATAGAACAACAAGATGCGCGTCTGTTTATCGTTTATCGCAGCTAACAAAACGTCTTTTTTAACATTTTAACAAGTTTTTACAAACTTTGATGTTGTTATTTGTTTTTAAAAGTAATTACAATTGATTAACTACTTAAAAAATTGAGAAACCATATTGTTTACGAAAAAAGACTATTTTATCGACTCTACATATAAACGTGAGAATAAATATTAGATTTGTATTTAGACAAACACTTCTATTTACTGTTAGCCATAAGTTAAGTTCTAAAATCCTTTGCAAAGGTAACTCAAAATGTATAAATGCCTAATACTAAACGTCTTCAAAACTCATAATCCATACCGAAATTTACCAAAATCCAAAATTACAAAATTAAAAAAATCTCTATCTACTCATTTTTGAGTTGATTTGTTTGATTTGACGAATGGCGGCGAAATCAAGTAACGCCCCGCTCAGCCGAGGTCGTTACGGACTGCACGCGACACTCTGATGCACTGAGTCACAAACTTCTTAATGAGCTGTGAAGATGTGTAAAATACGGGTGTAAATGGAAATCTCACTGCCTCTGATATGAAGAGCGTAAGTTTAAATGCGAAGTTTGAGAGATAAACTGGGATTTGAAGTCATTGTTTGAAGAAGAATGATAATGTTGGTATGCATTCTAGCTTATTTGTAACAGCCAATAACGGACTCCTTATTAAAATGCGAAGTTTAGGTAGTCTATGACCAAAGTCACTATTTTTTCACACTCGCTTAGATATATTCGTTCAAAACGAATATAAAATCACCAAAGTCAAAATGAGTATTCATAAAATTGAGCTATTTATTTTTTCAAATTCCTTCTGTGTTGTGGATTTCAACTTTCATTCCAAAATTGGATTTTAATCATTGAATATCACACGCCATCTTGATGCGAGTCATTCAAAAAGAGGCCCCATGTCAAAGGGACGCACAAAAATATACTTTTTATTTCCGATTTAAAATAACATTTAATGGATGAAACACTTGTATATCTCAGAAACTAATAAACTATGGTATATTCAGTCAGATTCACAAAAGATATTAAAATTGTTTGCAATCAAAATTATTTGCTGTAACTATCATAAAGCTCCATGCATAACGTTGTTTATTCGGAAGCCCAACAAAGAGAGATATAATTTCCCTGTGTTCAGTTAATCTGGCGAAATTAACACGTACATAATTAATATTTAGCCCGATCGCAGCTTTGATGTGGTAATTAATTTGTTTACCAATGTAATTGAGCACGACGCCTTGAGAGTTGTTAAGAGACGTTTAATAGAATGGCTGAGGAATTTCTTGAACGTTCTTGTCTTTCGGAGGCTCTATGTTATGTTTAGTTCTAGTTGGTATATAGTGTTATTAGTTGATTATACATGACAAGATTCCGAGAGATTAGCGAGATGACCTATTAAGGCGAGGCTGGTCAGCGGTCGAATTCTGAAGCAAAATTTTTGACATTTGACGTAGACAATTTCAATTTTATAATTTCCGGTTGCATCAAATATCCTTTTAAATTACATAGTTTCATCTTTTTTAAAATCTTAAAAGAAATGTATGTTTTTTAGGCTTCATTCAAAAATTCGCCAATTTTGTCTCGGCGCTTTTCGATCGCTATCACGGTAGTTTTACAGAAAACTATGTCGAGACTTCCATACCTGGTATTCCTGCTTATCTCGTTTTTAGGGTTCCGTAGCCGAAATTCAAAAAACGGAACCCTTATAGTTTCGTCAAGTCTGACTGTCTGTTTGTCTGTCTGCCCGTCCGTATGTCACAGACACTTCATTTTGTAACTTAAAGCATCACACTGTTGAAATTTGGTAAGAAGATGTATCTTGTTAACAGCTTTACGATTCTCATAAAAAAAAAAAAATGATATTTAAGGGAGGGTTCCCATAAATGAAACTAAGATAGAAAAAATATTTTTATAATCAGACCTATGCGTGTGGGGTGTCTATGGATAGGTCTTTTAAAATGACATACAGGTTCCTAAAACCATTTTCTTTGAAAGTCTAACATTTCATAGCTAGACGCCTCCAAAGTAGCAAATGGGCGTCCCCCCCCCCCCATCTAACTCCTAAACTAAGCGAGTGTAAATTGTGAAAAAAATATGTAATGTAACAAATTAACAAATTCTTTCAGCGAAAATTTGTTCGGACGGGATCGAACGAGAAGTTTTTGAGATATAGTACATTTTCAGTAACCGCAAACATAACTTTGTACTTCATACAAACACTATGGAAAACAAAGTTATATTTGCTGTCAACAAAATATTGTGGTATTTTACCAAGTGGAAGTCAGTGGATTCCCTAATTCAGTTAAAGTTGGCACGGAACCCTCAGTGCGCGAGTCCGACTCGCACTTGGCCGGTTTATATTAATTAAGGTTTAGATCAGAGAAAAATAGGGGATAGACATCGAATTGAAATAGGCAATGCCAATGACGTAGATAACTTTTAAAATCTACAGGAGGCTGTTATATAAAAATACACTTTCTTTGTTAGAGATATTTTAATAAAATAAAATCGCGATTTTCCAAAAAACAATAAGAGTATCATGTTGCTATGATGTTTACAAAGACACAGTTAAAATATTATCACTTAAAATGATTTGACCTAAATAGTAATTCGCAAGTAACCAAATATCGACTGCGATAACAAGTTATTTCCTTAGTATTGTGTCTTGACACGCCTGACAAACCGATGATTGACTAAGGCAATTGAGATAGAGTTGATTGGCAATTTCTTGATCACTCGTAGGTGTGAATGGAAAAAAACAAATCAACACAAAAATGAGTATAGATATAGTTTTTTTTTGTAAATTTTGAAATTTGTTTAAATATCGGTATGGATTATAAGTTTTGAAGGCGCCGGTTATGTGAGCCAATATTATCCACCAGATTCTTCAGGTCTCAGATCAAACAGATTGACATGGTCTGAGTATGATTTATTAGGCATTTCTACGTTTTGAATTTCCTTTGCAAAAGATTTTAGGACTTAACTTACTGCTGATAGTAAGTCAAAAAACTCGAAAAAAGCTGGTTATCTGCAAACGGCTGATTAGATTTTCATGGAACGTAGCTAGGACATTTTCTATGACAAAAAAACGGTTTATCCGTTTGGGTGCCACGACACCACAAACAGATAAACAAATACACAGACAGACACCGTATACTTATATCACTCCGCTTTATTTGTCGGGGCTTATATATAAATAATCGCCTAATTGCGACTCAGAAAAGTGAGTTGGTTGGAATTTTGAGATGAAAACATTTGGTGTTTATATTATTTTTAGCAGAAATTAGTATTTTTAAACTTTTATTTCCTCATAATATTATAAACTCTTATTTCTAAAAATGTTTTTTTTTGTTTAATTTTTCAAGGTTTCTGTGCTATTATTACAAATACGCGAGTACCTACCTTAACTTATATTACGAAAAATTAAAGTTTTTTTAAAATGTTTTATTTATTACTCCTCTTATCTCAATTAGGGCACTAGGCCATTCACATGACACGGGTTTTCTCTGTGCTTTTCAATAGGGGTCCTACTCAAACATCGCCATCGAACGCACCGGTGTCGAATGTTGGCTAATGGAAATTATTCAAATGGGGTTCGCTATTAACCGTCTCTAGTCAAATATCGGCAAATTGGCCGCGGTCCGGACAGTGTCCACATTTCGAGAGCCTGTGCATATATTAGCACGCGTTTGCGGTGTTAGATCAGTGTTATAGCGCAATTTTCATTTGAAAAGAAGGTCTGGTAATACCAGTTATAATAATACAGGATAATGAAGCAAGCCATCAGATATAAGCAAAAAATAATATTTTAAGTATAACCTAGTAAAGACTCGTGTGTATTAAGCGTAGTTTTTTGCATAGATTACACGAAATGTAAAATGAAAACAATGTTGGGCTTATAAAAAATAACATTTTTATTTATTAAAATTTTGTACAAAAGGTGGACTTAACGCCATATGGCGTTCTCTACCAGTCATGCCTTTGGGCTAAGCAGAAATGATTGTGGGCGGTGCGACAAAGAGACAAAATTAATTATATACAAAAAAAAGATTTGTAGAATCAATTTCAAGCAATTTACAACACTTAAAAGTGATATTCATTGTAATTTTTTCCCATATTATATTTTAATATAGGTTAAAATTTAGATAAAAAAAATGTGCTAAGCGGTGCAAAATTTTAAGAGTTACAGTCAAACAAGTGAATATCGAATATCCCTAAAATATTGAAATCTTTTACAAGATCAGGACCGGAACACTTGGTATCTCATCAAATTGATTTACCTAGTTGTTTGCGCGGAACAGCCGTGCTTCTGATCCGTCGCGATACAAACAAGGATGACAACCTACTGTATCTGAGTTGATACTTTTAGTCACTGTTAAAAAAATATTAATTAAGTCACTGACGTATTTTTTAAAATATATTTTAGAACATACACAATCATGCAATCGAAAAGATCTAAACTAACTAAAACAAAACTTAAATAATATTTACAAAAAAATAACAAAATTAAATAAAACAAAAGAGAAAACTAACCTATACCCGAATCACACTTACGTACTTATATATATTTTCCAAATTTCAAGAATATTTTTAAAGTCTGATAGAGTAGTAAGTTATCTTTTAAATGTATGGCATTTAAGTCAATAAGTATTTATACCAATTTTGAAATACTTGTTTATCCTAATAAAGTAGAATCTACTGCAATAGGTTGCTCTGTAATATACATAAACATAAACTAATATCTAATTTTAAAATACCCATATAATTAAGCTACGCTTATGATATGTGCTATAAGCATTGTATTTTAGTGGTTGCCCTCAACAAAACTGAAGAATAATCATCATCATTATCAGCCAAAGGACGTCCACTGTTGAACATAGGCCTTCCACAGCGATCACGGTTTTTTACTTTTTATTTTTTGACCATGGTTAAATATATTGAACCCGCTAGCACAATTTGCTGTTGGCTATCCCCTTAACTGCCTTGGCTCTTATAGCTTTTCGATACAAGGACCCTTATATTTCGGTTTTATGTTACACAGCTTTCGGGGAAAGCAATTTGTTACAGTTATACCTTGAAGAATGACTGTTCAGTAACTGAAAGGGTTTAGTGGATGATTTATTTGGGACCCACAAAATTTTGTTGCTTTGTCATTGGTTCGCATAACGTAGTCCATAACTTTATTTATGGACAGAAATTTTGAACTCCATGCTTGTGGCAATGTTTTACTTATATTTTGGTTTAGTTTTGTCAGTTAAATATACTGACCCGTCCACCAGACCAGATCTACGAAAAAGACAAGTACGTCCTAAATTAATATTATAAAAGAGTAGAAATTATTAATTAACTACGTCTTTCTCGAAAGAAGAGTATTTTCTGCTTGTGGTTGAAAAATATATGCATAGTATTGAAGCTACAAAACAAGTGGAGGAAAATACGAAAGTAGCGTATATTTTAATATTTTACCATTACACGCTACAAATAAACATATTTGCATAATTCATTAACAAATGAAGTAAGCATTATATTGTTCTAATGAGATTACATCATACTTCATCAGGGGTCTGTAAGAACGTGAACATCTTCTAAGGCTTTGTTATCCTCGGATATAACAGATAATCTAATTAACGCCATTAGATATAGACACAGGGCATAACACACAGGGAACAGGTGGAAACAGTATATTTATAAAAAAAATAATTTTAAGCTTCAATTTGTATCTTTATGTAATTTTATTTCGAAAGCTCCGAGTGTGCTAAAGATAGCGTCCGTCAGGATAGAGCTCATAATACTAGAGATCGTTAGGCTTATCATTATTACTATTCAAATCTAATTCTACACATGAGCACTAAACGGCGATCCGCTAACAACAGTGCCGACACGTGCCGATCAGCAACGTTTTCATCAACAAAACGTATGCTACTATAATTGTAATTTTTCACTGACATTGATAAATAAATTACAGATCGGCACGTATCGGCACTGTTGTGTGCGGATCGGCCGTTATGCAGACGCATAGCAACGGTGTGAAACCATATTTTCTTACCAATGTGAAATAAGTTATATATAGTTACTTTCCATTACAAATATACAGGAGTGTCTATTGCAACGTATTGCTTATTATATTCCGAAAAACCAGAAGTGCTTTATTCAACTTTACATTCTTGTGAACCACGATAGGGAACATTGTGAACAACGATGTGGCAACTACGATAGGGAACGTATGAAAATAAAATTTCTGTGAGCGATATTTTTTATGAGTACCTACCAGGTTTTGTGACAGTGGTAAATCGTATGCAAACAAGCTAGGTATAAGATGAAAATAAATAAAAAATGCGAACATCCTGGATTATTATTCTGTATAAATACGTCATTACGCGTGATGTCAGCTTCATCTACCGACTGTGTTGTAACAGTCACGCATACTGACGTATTTATAAGAAATATCAGAAATTTTACATTTCACATTCAGCACATGTTTTTTTTATGAATTTGTGGGGTGTAAATGTATATATTTTTTTAAGCCAAATATCTATCTCTCTTCGAAAAGAGCTGTAGAGAATACTAAAAGAATATTATAATTGCGACAATATTTTTGTAATTAAATCGCTTGACGGAAACATCTGGAACATTAGTTATGGGCTCCCACTTCAATTTTGGTTATATATGTTACCAGCGTACAAATGGTTAAAGTATAGAATTGAAACCAAATAGATGAATATGAGTCTTCTGAAAAATTAAAATATATTCGCTTACTTTCATAGATATTTTATGGGCCATTATTTGAGCACCGTTTTTTGATGGTCACACGTTTGTAATTCCAAACATATTCAATGTTTAGTTTAGGAATAAATTTTGTATGTTTTATCATGTATCTATCTATATGAATTCACTTTAAAATGTGTAATAATATTTATAGTTTTGTAGGAAAAAATATTTTACCATCGGAATCGGGAATAAAACTGCTGTTCTTCGCGCGTCACACCGAGTTGGTGCTCAGTTTAAACACATATGTCTTGCTGAGCTTTTACATTATAATAACATTATATATGTCAAAAAATTGGACATATAGTCAGGATAAGTTATATTGCGGTGGATAAAATCCGTCTTTAGATTTAAATTTAATATAATTAATTTTGTGTCGGTCACACGATTTTAGCATTTTCGAAAAAGTGAAACATAAATGCTCATAACTTCAAAAAGGTTCAACCTATCGACACAAACCAAAGGTCCGCAGAAACTTCAGACGCGTCAAAACACCAATAGAAGTCAAACTAATATCTCACAGCAATGATATAGCTTATTACAGCCCCTTGCTTTTTATTTTTTTTCTTCAGACCCTAGTTCATGTAAACCTTCATGGGTGATGTTTTAAGATTATAAGTCAGCGTTACGAATAAATGTCTACTATTGATTCATAAAACTCATAGTCAAGATTCATTTGAGCTGATTAGATTACATAAGCGTTAGTTACTTAATTTAATATTTCTGAAAATGTAAAATTTTCGTCACTTGCGTGGCACAACTTTCGTGGTCAATTGCCCACGAAAGTTACAAATCATACCACGAAAGGTTATCAAAGTCACTAGAAATTATATTTAATGGTTTGTAAATGCAGTTAAAATAACCGCCTTAACGTTTTATACTTGATTTTTTCTACATAGACAGTTTCTAGAGGCACAGATATGATTTATAGAATTAATGTAGCTTACTAGAAAAGTATGTAGAACATGACGTCTTAAATATTGATTTTCATTCGGCTTTGAATCGCCTGATCAATCTATTTACTAATTATATAACAGCGTAAAGTAATCATAATAAGTTACTCTAAAAAAGCATACTCATTAATTAATTAATTTTCGTGCATTATTCGTAATTTCCCCAATTTGTGTTGTTTACATGAGAAAATAATGAATATTACAAAAGCAAACCTTGAAAATAATTATTTACTACTAATAAGAATGATGGCAGTTTATGCCAGTCGTCCTTATTTAATCAACCAAGCGGCATGGCTAAAATTTGAGACTGGTCTAAAGCTGCAAATTGTTGACTACACCGATAAAAGAGTCTTATTTGAGGCAACTAGATAAAGATTGTAAATCATGAGTTTGTTTCACGGGATAAATACAAAAAAAAACTGAAACTATACATACAAGGTTTGACAATAAGTGCGTGACGTCTGGTGTTTATTTCCAAAGATGCTAAAGAAATAGTTTAATTCTTAATGAGATAAGAAAAGGTCGTATTTTGAACGCTCTTACAGCTATGATCCAGCAGCTAGTAGTCTAAATAGTCTCACTCCAATTTGTTGCTTGTAAAGTTTATGAGGGGAATAATTTATGCATTTGACTTTGAAAATGAGTTCTGACTCTTCTCATAATAGCCGGCAAATATCTAACTACTAAAATGCAAGGTTACCCATGTGTTACACCCATTATGTTATTTGAGGCACTACTTTGGAGGGTAAAGAGTTGATTGCTACAGATTTGCTACCATGTACCTTAGCTTAACTTTATAACCCCAGATAATTTCGACAGAATGCGAATACTTACCAAGATTTGTCAAGGAAGTGATTAAGTTACAAAATACTAAAAATTCCATCGTGGGTATGGGTTTAAATTGTCGAATGTCAAAATACCCTTGATTTGAAAGTGTGGAACCGTAAAATTTAATAAAGTATCCTATCGCTGACAGATACTGTCACTGTCAGTTTTAGGTACCCTGTGATCATGGCACTTGCGATAGTGTTGTAATATCAGATACTCGTATATAATTTAGTATTAGATACTCGTAAATAATTTGGTACATAGTAGCAATGTCGAAGGTAATAAACTATTTATGTTTGTGTTCATCATGAATGTTTAAAAATATGTAATACCTAAACACATTACTTTTTGTCTCATCTTCATTTAAATTAATGATTATACTCATAGCTGTAAAATAACCAGTCACATTTAAGGATATGTACTTAGATTTTTATTATTATGATGTTTGTAAGTTTGTAAAGGCTAATGAACCGATAGTAAAATTGAATTCATGTTTTGACAAATTATCTATTTAGCAGCAAGTATAATAAATGGAGTATTTATTTATGTATAAAGTCAAATATGAGGTAATATTTTAAGTAATTGATACTTTTATTAGCGAATTATCTATCTAAAAAGACGCTGCGTAACTTTCGTGTCTCGGTGAGTAACTTTCGTGGCTGACGAAATTTCAATATTAAATATCTACATGAATAATGAACCGATTTTTATGAACTAATAGATTTTGTTACAGTTTGATAGCTTCTTAAAAGCAGTATTTTTTTCATTTGATTAATATCAGTATAAATTTTCGCCACGAAGGTGACACGGAGAACACTTTCTGAAGAAATGCCCTTATGTATTTTTACAGCTTGGCTGAAGCGCTGAGTGTTTGAAAGTGCTTTGGTTTGTTGAACCAGTATCAGCATTCTAATATGACTTCAAATCGCTCACACAAGGTACAGATTTTAGTATTTCCACTTGTCAGTGCTGAATATGTTTTATGTTTTATACTTATGCCCACAAAACCTCTGGTCGTTTCTTGAATTATGTAGTTATTTTGTGAGAAGTGGGAATTCAGATGTCTTCATCATGCAAAACGTTTGGTGAATGGTCTCAGATCAATAAAGAATTTCATAATATGACGAGGGATATATATAATATATATACCTATCAATAGTATGTCGGTAGAGTTCTCAAGTCGATAAAGAACAAGGAACGACAAGCCACAGTAATTAACGTTTGGACTCTTATGCACTCTATAGGGTCGTGTCATGATGAAAAACTAGTAGGGTTTTTTGACATGCTCTGGTCGTCAAAAGGCTCAAAGAAATTATTTCGTGGGTATTTTGGATACTATAACATAGCTGAAAACCTTTGTCAGTTATACATATTTATCTTTTCAACTCTCTTATTCGGAAAATTGAACTTTCATGTGTAGATAGTCGGGTGGAAATTAGATTTCCATATCTAGCGTTGAAAGTAATATAGCATCGAGAATCTTACGTTTCAAAAAATATATATAAAAGAGCTTTTGTTTAGCTAAAAATCAATAATTGTGCTTTGTACGATTGTTGATGTAAAAAATGTACAATTATTTAAAAAAAATATAATTTCACTCTCGCATTATTGAAACATCTGGAGTGCTATCTAGGCCACTTTCTTCTCTTGTTTAACAATGTACAATAACTTCAAAGCTATTAGTATAAATATTTATATAAAAATAAAGTATACTCGTATATACGCTGGTGAAATTTGCACTAAGTGGTTATGGTTATAACTATGCTATATATATTATATGGTTCTCAATACTGGTAAAAGTGTTGTTATCATAATGATTTTAACTCTATTACTAAAGTAACAGTGCTGCCTTTTAATGTTTGTATCTGTATACTGTCTTGCCTGCCTTTTAATGTTTCTATCTGTTTGTATATGTGTAGCTGTTTACTTTCAAGCAAATATACACTAAAACTGCTCATGCTATTAAAAAGCTCAAAAGCGCGCGCGAATCTAGTAATGTCGACATTTTTTTTAATTCCCGTTTCCCGACAAAAAGCAGGTAAAATCAAAACAGAAACGGGTGATAATTTCCCAGCGTCCCGTATTCCGTGTTGTGGATTCGCAAATGCAGAGCCATCTGAAGTATTTAATCCCGCTATTGTCCTACTGTCCTCTAGTATAGATGTACAAAAACGATTAATTTTAACATATATTATCAATGTACTTTTGGACTTTTTACCCATGTTCATTCTTCTTCATTGCTTCAGGTTACGTATTCAGTTAGTTTCGGTTAGTGTTATTGACCAGATACTTCCAACGATTTAAAAAAAAACTGGTTCGCGCATACTTTTTTACCTGTTGAATAAGCTCCTCCAATATTGGATGTCTTTATAAAAAAACTCGCCAAAATGGTTTATGTTCTATTTTCAAGTAAATTCGCAGTACTTATTCAGTAAGTCTTTCAGTTATGTAATATGTCTACCCAAAATTTCATCGAACATTTCCCCCTATCTTAATCACATCTCTACCGATGCAATTGCGCCGGCTCTTAGCTTAAGCACATCCGGCAAGAACGGGTCATCGACTATCGATGTTTTAGGGACATCCGTATTCCCCGGGGATGCGGGCTAGGTAATCTTAACAAATATGCCCTTTAAGTCAAACAACCCAGTCGGCCTGTTAGAGACGCTTAACTCGCTTCTCGGTCTGTCCCTAAACTTTATCGGAAGGATTATTTTTGTCAAACGGTCATTTGAATGTTTTTACGTTTGTTTTAGGATTGTAGGATATCTGGCATTCATTTCTGTGAATAATGAGTTTTATGTTTTGTTGGGCGTATTGTTTACACGGCATAATTGCTTGTGTTTTTTTTTGCACAGTATATTAGTATACCCCAACGTGTTGTGATACAAAATAAGTGGTTCTGATCAGCTACTAGCATAGCACTAGATAAAGCTCTTACAAAAAAGGTATAGTTATTAGGGGACCGATTTTCGTGCCATTCGTATACGAAAAAAGTTCACCGATCGAAATTTCTTCGTAGAAGAAAAATGGTCACGATTTCTTTTTTTATTATTTTTTCGTGCGTAGTACTAGAGTAGTAGTAGTAGTAGACAGAACACTATAAATACATCGTTTGAACATCATTTAAAATAATATAATAGTAAATAATATTTGTCGCCGCTTCACTAAATGCTTAGACAAAATTTTTCCCTAGATTACGTCGTATTACCAAAAACCGGCCAAGTGCGAGTCGGACTCGCGCACTGAGGGTTCCGTGCCAACGTTAATTGAATTAGGCAATCCACTTACTTCCACTTAGTAAAATACCACAATATTTTGTTGACAGCAAATATAACTTTGTTTTTCATAGTGTTTGTATGAAGAACAAAGTTATGTTTGCGGTTGTTGAAAAAGTTTTATATCTCAAAAACTTCTCGTTCGATCCCGTTCAAACCAATTTTAGTTGAAAATATTTGTTACGATCTACATTACATATTTTTTTCAAAATTTACACTCGCTTAGTTTAGAAGTTAGATGGGGGGGACGCCCATTTTTCCACTTTGGAAGCGTCTAGCTAGGAAACGTTAGACTTTAAAAGAAAACGGTTTTAGAAACCTCCATGTCATTTTTAAAGACCTATCCATAGATACCCCACACGCATAGGTTTGACTAAAAAAAATTTTTTCGGTTTTAGTTTCATGTATGAGAGCCCCCCTTAAATATCATAACTTTTTATTTTTTGTATGAGAATCGTAAAGCGGTTAACAGGATACATCTTCCTACTAAATTTCAATAGTGTGATGCCTATAGTTTCAGAATAAATTGAGTGTGACATACGGACGGACAGACAGACAGACAGACAGACATACAGACAGACAGACAGACTCGACGAAACTATAAGAGTTCCGTTTTTTGCCATTCGGCTACGGAACCCTAAAAATGTGTATAATGAATTCGTTATGTCAAGTAACGAATTGATTACACACATAAAGACGTATCTGCACAGACGGAAACATAACTGCGTTGTGATTCGGCTTACTCCTAGTCCTTAATTAGGTCGGGGACTCGCTTCGGAACATTTATTTCTATTTAAAATGTCAGCTGTATCTCGATAACTTCACGGCATAAAATTGAAAACTATTTAATTTCTCGAACTTTCCCCATTGTAAGGGTTGCCGATCGTCTTTGTTTGCGTTTGCGCTCATTGTTTTAATTGAAAAAGCAAATTATACAATGCCGTATACTTTCAGCGTCGAAGTTTTGTTCTGGAGGAATCGTCGGAAATTGGAATGAGCAAGCGAAGCTGCACAGTCCAGGAAAGAAAAATATTAAGGTTTTCACTAACTTTGTAGCTTGGTTTTAATTAGGTTCACGTGCAAAATTTGTGCACTATGTTTGATACACAGATATTATAGAGATAAAATTCAGTAAGTTGACAACTACGACACTATTTGAATTGTGTTTTCTTAAAAATAGTATGTTAAACAGAACAGTGCAAAAGATAATCTACACAACTGCGACAAATAAATCTTTGGGATTTGCTCAACTTCATGGTAGAATTAACTTTCAAAATACCAAATTCAACTTCCACGTATTAATCAATCGACCGAATACTCTGGACCGGACGGCACGAACCAATTCCTGGTAATGCAGACAAAGGAGCTATCCTACGTAAATGGCAGCGTTGGAATCGGCATGTCATTAGATTCACTGACAGACTGCCGCAGGCTGATACTGTAACGCTAGCGATAGCGGTGCGATTGCAATCCGTGTGAAGTGAAATGCACTAGAAGACTGGAGGGGCACTCATTATTTTGATAATTTTTAACCAGAGTTTACATGTGACGAGCAAGCTACAAATCAAGCACAATCTAAAGTATATCATTGAAAAAATTATGAATTATAAGCACACACTGTTTGGGGTACAAAAAAGAATCTCCATTGTTGTCATTTTATGTCATGTATGTCAGTCATGTCTCATTTTATTTTATTTTTCTTTTTTAAGGAAACAACAGCACAATAATTCTTAAGGAGTAAATATTAAAATAATAACAAACGAGCCTTATGCGTTTACACTGCTGGGTTTTATAAGCTAAGTCAAATAGACTATGGGAAGAAAAAATATGAACAAACATACTGTAGATATACAAATGCATGTCCGGACAACAGAACGCCAGAGTTAACATTGCGGTATCTAATGTAGTTGTAATATGGGCTAGCTATCAACAAAAAAGTATAACCTAACGCACTGGCACTGGATCCAAAGAAAGATGGCACTTATTCACAAAGACAACAGTAATAACCATAACACACTACACGTTCGTTTTCAAGAGAGGACGAAATCGTGAAAGATATCTATATGTATGAAGCTTGAGTTGTAATTGCTTGTTGCTCTGACAATAAAACCTTTTCTCTGGAATTTAGTCCTACAAATGGGTACATATACCTACTAAGTTATACCAACTTTGTCCTTTTTATAACTTATAATAACGTAACCTTCTCTTTTATGGATCATATTCTTAGGTGGAGAGTTGACAACCGAGATACAGGATTCATCCTAGTTCAGCGGGCGAAGTCTGATGCATCATTTTTGACATTTCGCGTCGACAATTTCAATTTTATGATTTTCTAACTCATCAGATATCATTTTAACTTACGTAGCTATATCTTTAAGAAATCTAAAAAAATATTTGTAGTTTTTTAAGCATCATTCAAAAATTCTTCTCAATCAATAAATACACGAAAACACCAAGTTTGTCTCAGCATGTTTCGAGCGCCACCTGGTGATTTTACACGGAACTATGTCGAGACTTCCGACACAGGTGTCAACTTACCATAGTCTACTATGCTTTTGGCTTATACGTAATTACTTAGCGTAACTTTTGATCTTGCATGGAGTCACATTTCTGTGTAAGTAAATAAATTATTTATTCAATAATTGAAGGAATAACAAATTAAGGTAGCTTAAGTGGTTTTAAAACCTAATTAGTTACAATGTGATATTAATGCTTTTGCTAATTGGTGACATCTCATGGCTATCCGCGTAGACCATGGCTAATTTTTGGTAAATTCATAACAATGTTGCTGTCAGTTTTATTCAGTTGTAGGAAACGACATAAAACGCTGACATTTGAGACGTTTCAGGTAAGACTTAAACTCTGGTTTGAGCTAGTAGATTATTCGCCCGCTGTCAAATGGTAGTCTCAACTTCATGATTTGTAGCTTTAAAACTACTGTAATTATGTCACCAACAATAAATATTAAATCACACCTTCAAAGCTTGGTATGGTAATCAAAATGATCGGTATATAATATAATACTACTGCGGATTCGTTGCTGTTGATAACACAGCAAATATCATCAACTGAGTACAATTTAACGAAATATTCAAAAGCAGCAGCATATCATTTTAATATCAAGAGGTACGAAAAAATACAACTGAAAACATTTCATTTTATGAAATCAGGAAAATTCGAAAACCATTTCGAGTTTTAGCGATTCTAAATACGTCATATATTTTTTCAGATTAGATACTGATGCGCTTTCATTTTTAAAATGAAATGAAAAAGACTGGAAAGTATATATAGGGTCAAAATCAACTGCATTCCTTCTTGGTTGGGGCTAATTCACCAACATCGTTGTTAATTTTGTTACACATGAGGATATTTAGTTGTTGTTTCCGATGTTGTATTGGACAGTTTTAATACTATCGATCATTCACAGTATGGTAAATTGAAGATTATTAAAAAAAGTTCATTGTGCATTCAAATGATTTTCTAGTTCAGATACAAAAATAATTCTTCTCATACTAATATTATAAAGCTGAATAGTTCGTTAGTTAGAACGGTGCTAATCTCGGGAACTATTTGCTAGACCGATTTGAAGTATTATTTTTTGTTTTGACTAATTTATTAATTAATGAAGGCTTATTTTTTAGGCTTTAAAACATTACGCTGTGACAGGAAAGGAGGGGACAAACTTAAAACGCATGGATGACGTCGCGGGGGACCGCTAGAAAAACATATAAAGTAAAAAATTAACGGATATAACATCGATATTGACATCTTACTCTTCAATCGCTGCCGACCACATCACTATAAATTGACGCTTTGTGGGCAACGCCTGTTTTTTTTAAAAATAACTATAGACCTCAAATGTTTTTTTAATACGAAAACGACTGTGGATATAGCAGTCGTGACCTCGCATTATCCTTCCTCTTGTACTTACGATCTTTTAGATTAAAAAAAAATAACAATTATTTTTAGGGAAAATACTAAAAAGAAAAAAAAGAAAATATGCTTTAAATTTAAAGTCAAAATTGAAAGAAAAAAATATGCATATGAAAATTTTGAAATGTAGTCAATTATGGAAACAAGTGTAGTTTTCAGCGCATAATAAAATAGAGACACGCGTTTTGTCGAAATCTTAAATAACATCTGAACAATCGGAACTGATGACCTTGTGGGCAGAAAGTTACAGAGACCCTTCGATGAAAAGCACAGCGATGTACGTACGCCACCAAGATGGTCAGGTGACGATGGTGATTACATTGGAATTCACTGGAAGCAAACCGGTCACTTTGGCATGGAAATCCTAGGGCAGGCATATTCAGCGGTTTACGTTCTTCTGCTGCTGATAATGACACACATTTATGTAACATTGTCATTACCTTTGCTTTCATCATTACTATATCCAAATCGATCGATCGATTCAAATCGGTCACGGGTTCGATCCCTGGGTCTGGCCAAAAATATACATATACCTAAGTTTTTCTGTTCAGAAATTCTTAGGGCAGCCCGAAGTTTGGATGTTCGCGGTGTTTCACCCCCGTGTCTCGGAAAAGCACGTAAAGCCGTTGGTCCTGCGCCTGATCTCTCTCCGGTCGTGTCAGATTACTGTCTCATCGGGTTATGAGAGTGAAAGGAATTGAGAGTACACCTGTGTTCGCGCACACACTTGTGTACGATAATATGTCCCGCGCAGTCGGTTAGTCGTTGTGACTGGCCACCGAAGTCGAAATCGGCTAGAGGGACTATATATCCAAATTCTACGGTTGCGAAACGAATTTCCACCGGACCACAAAATGTTGTCATCGTTATCTAAAGCGTTCGGTTCGGAATCTTATCGTAACTCGAGTGAATTTAACGACTTGCCGAATTCAATTGAGAACAAACATTTTGAAGTGATTTAAATTTAAAGATTTTGTATTTTACATTGAAGATATTATTTTAAATTGGATAAAAATAAATAACATTAAAATTCTGACCATATAAATCACGTATATCATAAGTAGGTTCGATCATCGGAAGGCACGTTCAGCGGTTGGTTGGTTGATGATAATATCGGTTAATATAAGTCGTAAAGCCTAGTCTGGCCCAGACTGTCAGATTTTTATCAAACCCTATGGGCTAGTAGGTAAGTAGTAAGATAGCTAAGTTGTTTGCAGGCAACTTAACTTTACTTCAAAATAAAAATAGCCTTTACTTCTAATACCATCTTAGTTTGTGTGGAAATTCCATAAATTAATTTAAGTCAGCGGTTCTCCCTGCGGCATGACTTGTGTAAATATTTAAGCTCATTAAATATATTTTTTAATTGAAGCCTACCTATCCATTCCAGGGTATAAACTATACTTTTGTAAAGTCTGTATCGCATCGCTTCCATATCCAAAATGATCCACGTGTCACACCTAATGTTAAATCAAAATATGTGATTGCCTTTTTCCAAAGAGCTTTTTTACCGACTTCAAAAACAAGGCGGTAATCAATTTTATGTGTATGTATGTGATATTGTTAGAATTTAATGATTTTCGATTATCTATAAAGGCTTCCAATCACGTTGCAAAATTTCGTAAGTGTTTGTGGGTCATTCTTGTTTGGATGAGAAAAAAAACGAATTAATGAAAATGTTGTAATGACTTTTATTTTCATAAAGTTATACGTAAAATAATCAGCCTTTCACTTAAATGGCACATAATGAGATCGTTATAAAGTAATTACGGAAAAAACTAAAAAAAACTAAAATTATTGGTCACAGAAGATACTATCAGAACCACAGAAGATAACATAATTCTCAATGCAATCAATATTTCTAATCTTACAAAATTAAAAATTATTTAAGAAAAAACACAACTATAATTTGAACCTACTTTGGCTTGTTTCATTAAGCAACAAATAATTAAAAGGTATTATAAAAAATAAAATCATCCTGACCACAGAAGAGATTATCATTTCTGTGGTCTTTGTTTACTATAATAAAAAGAATTGAAAAAGTTGACATTTAAATGATGTTATCATCGCTGTCACTATCAAAAAAAGTCTTTTTTGATTTATTGGGTTTATTATTTTTGTCACCCTTTTCTACATAACGACGGTCTTTGTGGTCTCCGGATCCGGAGTCACTTTCTGAGTCATATACCACATTGTAAACTTTTGTCTTTTTAGTAGACAGTTGGTTCGCTATGACCATTGCAATAGACTCTGTGGACAAACAAGTTTCGGCATCAGAATGTATTGTTTGTCTACCATCATTCAAAGTAAATTCATTTTCGCTAGTAGAACACTCAGTCACATTGTCATCGTTTATGAGTATTTTTTTTGTTGGAGATTTATCTAAATGGATGGGAACATAATTTTCTTGTAACATAGAATCCTCAGATTCACTCTCCGACGAATTAATTCTTAATATTCTTTTGCGCGTGACGTTTGAAGAAACATTTGATGCAATAGCGACTGACTCGGGAGATAAGCAAGCTTCATTGTTTTCTTCAATCGGTTTCATAGTTTTGATCGATCCGATTTCATAATCTTTACAATGCTCATCTGCAGTACACTTTAAGCAACTGAGGCGTCTAGCTCGCAAGATTAAAGGACTTTTGCAACTCCATACAACCTGATGTATCGTCAGTGTACCCTTAAAAGGGGGCGTAGTTCCATGTTTAAGGCACTCTTCAATTTCGTCGATACGGTTGTCATTGATCGGAATAATGGTTATTCCTGGGCAATTTTCCGACAAATATGAGACCAATTTTTCGAAGTTATTCACGTCTTTGCCTAAAGCTGCGCCTCGATCCGCAGTCCTCTTGACACAGCCGCCGACACCGTCCGGCGCTCCTTTGCCGTGGCCCGCCTCACTGTAATGCCACATAAATGTCGTCAAATTTAAAGCTGGGCAAAGGTAGTTCATGACTAAATGGAACATATTTCTATTTCGGTACTGTGTAGTGGCACCGTCACTTAAAATGTGGAGAGTTTTCAGATTAGGCACTAAATTTCTCAGCCTTTGCAATATGGGTTCCAGGTGAACGCAAACTAGGACTGGGTCATGTCGTAAGTTTTCCGACAATGAGCATAGGGACTGGGATTTTAGTAAACCAGTTTCTTCGTCACGGTAATAAAGAACACTAGTGTGCAAGCAAATTTGGGGTTTGGATCTACCAAAATGCGCTGACTGCACTTCCTCGCCGTATTTGCATGTGTAATTTTCGGAATAATCGATGTGCAATAGAGCTTCTTCATGGGTCATGTTGGTTTTGATACGAGAAATTTCTATATATTGATGTGATATATTAGCTTGATGTTTCATAAAGAGTAGTATCTTGTCCTTAATCATATGACCTGCTTCTTTCTTGGTTAGTACTACTGTTTCCTTGATAGTTTTTTGACACACTTTCTCCTTCCCTCTTACCAACACATTCACCCGTTTTGAGCACCATTTTTCATATAGTACTTTTTCCTCCTCATCATACTCGTTGAAAATCAAGTTTTTGTTCTTACAGTCTTGACACATTCTTTCTAAACAGATTTCTTTCAATTTGATATTATCGTTACAGCAAATAGTCCTGGCTAATTCTTTAGGAGTGTTCGAATTGATCATTTTTGAATTTTTTAACGTTTTTACTAAATTTCTAACATTAGTGTGAATAATGCACAGACAAGTGTTTCGGGATTTCTCAGTAGGTATTAGAACCCAGAATGGTCTGTACTTACAAAAAACTGAATATGAAATTTTTCGGCCCGTTTTGTCCTTAAATTTCAGGTGAAGATTCTGCAATGTGTCATTTAGTAGCCTAATCTGTCTTTTCTGCTTCTTTCTTGTTATTGTCTCTTTCTTTCCCGAAGTCAGTCTACTAGAATCGTCATTATCCAAAAATTCTTCAACTTCCTTCTTTAGATCCTTATTAATGTTTTCTTGCAAATTATCACTTCTTTCATTTGCGTCATTCTCTGAAAACACATTTAATAACTTCTTTTTGTATCTCTTTGCTCTCATCCGATATTTTGCTACTTTAGATTCAAGTGCATGCAGGCGTGATTTTAAATATGCATTTTCTGTCACTAATCTTCTTTTATTTCTTTTGGCTACATTTCGACCAGTTAGAACACGAGAAGAATGCGATGGACCAGGACTTGAAGGTGGTGTTTCGATCACTCTTTGTGTTCTTTTTAACATCTTATGTTTCTCCCTGTACTTCCGAGCTTTCTCTCTCCACATTCTGCGCAAAACCCTTTGCTCACGTGGTGTATAGTCTTGAATGGTCTTTATCTTGTTTTGTTCTTTTCTTTTATAATACCTTTCACGATCTTTGCGTCGACGTTCTTCTAAAGCAACAGGATTACGATTTTCTTTTTCTCTTAATCTTCTCATTGCCATTTTTTTTTGCTCTCTACGTTTTTTTTTCTTTTCATCTTCAGATAGATTTTTATTCCTCTTTGGCGGCATAGTTGTTTAACCTAAAAATAAACGCAACAATTTGAACAAATGATTGTGAAAATCAAAACTAAATATAAAAAAAAACAACTTTAAGCATAGGCATTCGGTAACTTTCTTAATTTTAGGTACCTTACCTACGTAGTAGGTTAGGTTTAGAACACGATTAAATACGAGCCAAAATATAGAAAACCTATTTGGATTTCCAGTATTTTGTCTCTTCTGTGGTCATCATCCCTTCCGTGGTCATATTGGACCACGGAAGAGATGACCACGGAAGAGACGATTTGTCACAAAGCCATGCCTGGTTGGTTTGTATTTTGAGGTTATGAGATAGCGATCATTTTTTTGATTGGATTACCTAATTATCTACACGACTAATACTAAACTACATTTTTAATTCAAGTACTTACCACAATAAAACAGTAACAGAAGGGACTGGTGAACTTTTACATCAGAATTTTCCAAATAAGAATGAAATTTCGACTCGCTTTTGTTTCTTTTAACCTGACTCACGACGCACTGACAGTTCAAGGACAATGTCAGTGTTGCAAGGAGGGAAAAATTAATTGATTATGGTAGAAAACTTGTATTCTATTGCGGATTTTATACATGACCACGGAAGGATATGTACATTATGGAACATTTTGATAACACTGGAAATTTTACAATGAATCGCTTCTTAATTTATTTATAACAAAGCGTGTTAAACTACGAGATATCTACAGTCATATGAATCTTCAATTATAAAGAAAATAACAAGTTTACTATTTTTTATGTCTATTTGGACTAGTGAAGGTGGAATCCGAACGGACCACGGAAGGAGACAAATGAGGCTAATTTGTTTGTGTTAATAATAAAATTCTTAAAAAATGTGTTTAGTCATTAAACATAAAGATAAATGTATACTCATTCTATTACCGTGTTATTTATTCCGTTTCTAATACCAATTATTTGTTAGAGATATCTAAACCGAACATATTTTTTGCAGCCGAAAATAATGACCCTTGTATGTTTTTCCACGGATTTCTCGAAATAAGCAGTCATAGCTAGATGGTTCTTTTTTTAGTTTGATTGGGTATATTTCAACTTAGGGTACAGCGTACGTTACATCAAAATTGGTTTAGTCGTTTTTGAGATATGGGTAAATAACTAAAAATCATGTAATAAAAATATTCAAATAATTACACAGGAAGATGTCAAGCTTACGTACACTAACAATCTACACTCATCATACACCGACTTCAAAAGAATTTGTTTATCCTAAGAAATGCGTTATTTTAATCTTATAAGTCAGTTTTACTCTGTTGGCTATAAATAATTTGGTTGTATGGGAAAAAAATACTTTAAAAGTGAAAATCTAGAAATTGTGGAGATTAAAACGTAGGAAACGATAAATTGTTGTACCTCAATTCGTAATGGCACTGATTTACTTGTAATATTAGAAAAGCTTCGATGATGAAGAAATCTGACCATGTGACCGTTCCGTCAACAAGCGATATTTCACGTTGCGTCAGCACCAACAATGACTAATCTTTTCAAATTCACGAGCCTTCTGTGCTTTTAAGAATCGCAAACGATCTGTACAAATCCTTCCCACTTCATTCTTCATAATCTTCGCGATGTTTCAATGTTATTTCGACAGAAGACAAATGGTCCAGCCTTCGCAGGATAAAATACTAATTCAGTGAGAGAAAGTGATTCTTTATTTAACGTCAATGATTTACTCGAGCGTCTTGGGAATAATAAAACTTCTGGTCGTTTTGGGGAGAACCCAATTTTTGAAGTGCTCGCTACGGAAATTTGACAATGAAACTGCTAGGCTTAGGCACAAGATTGATCTTGTAATAAAAATCTCAAAGTGTGTTTTAAGGTATGTCATGGCCTATTTGTTTTTTACGCCGCAAGTTTACTAACGCATTTGTATGCGTCTAAACAATACCGACCAAGGATGCAACTTACATCGAGTAATGTTAGAGCAAGACAAAGCGTATATACGAATTTCGTATGCGAATGCTTTGATGCACCGTGGCGTATCTAAATTTATCAACCCATAATGGGAACAGCACTAACCAGGCGTCCACCATACGAAAGCACGTTATGTAAAAGGAACAGCAACGGCATGGGATCGGCACCGGATAGCAAACGCCTCGCCTTGGATCGTGTTTGCTACAACTTAAGACAGTTCCTGTGAATGACAGCCTGTTTGACAGGGTGGGCGGTTAATTGACAACCATCGGGCGACTCGCCGTAGAACTTACGGCCGTAGCCTTCACATTAGAGTGTCGGAGCGCGGCAGCAACGGATGCCTTTACATTAGCAGCGCGACGGTCGCGCGACTGGGTCGGTCCCACTACACCCATTACCCATTTCAGTGCTAACACGGGGATAGTATTACCACTGCAATGGGTAATGGGTATAGTGGGACGGACCCGTGCGACTTACGTGCCGCTGCGACGCTGCTGCCGCGCTGCCGTGTTTAGTATGAAATCATCGGCAGCGCGACTGTCGCGCGTAAGTCGCGCTGCTGCCGCGCTGCTAAAGCTAAATGTGAAAGCGCGCTAAGCGCGTTACAACGAATGCGCCACTGGTCGAGAGCGGGTCCCGAGTTGAACCGATTTGAGAGGATAACGAGGACGTCACAAATATGATAGTTAGTTGTGCGTTGAAGTATGGAGTTTCATACGTAGAATACTGAACGCCTCGAGTCGCTAGTTACTGAGCTGTTCCCGTAAAGGGTGGATAGATGCAGTTCTACAGCTTTTGAGACCTGAAATTGTTTTTTTTTATTTTAACTTTATTAAACTGTAAAATGTACAATTGGCGGACTTAATGCCTAATGGCATTCTCTACCAGTCAACCACCTGGTAATGCAGAGAGTTTAATTAGTGGCGGAATATTAATAATAAGTGAGAGGAGTGGTGCAAAAAAAAGAAGTAAAATGCGCTAGCATAAACATACATACTAATATTACACAAATATATAATAGGATACACAAGCAAAAGACAAATAAACATACATAGAATACATATAATTAATAAATACAAAAATATGAATGATAAAAGTGATAATATTTATGACATCCAAAAAAACACAAATAAAAGAAAATGGTTTTTAATTCTGAAGAGAGCCAAGGTTAAGATAGTGGATTTGGTAAAGCTATAATTCTTGTAACTTAAAAACTTATTTGCTGCACTGCAAAAGCCTACCATCAGAAGTTTTTTGATTTACAACGCAATTTGAAATCCAAATACAATACTTTAATCGTATTATCGTCAAATCTGGCATCTTAATAACCAGTGAGTGCGGGTATTACCTAATTTTATTTTTAAGCATTCCACTGGGATTAAATGTTTTTATTAAGAAAACAATCCACGATCTCTGTAACCCGATGTGTGGCTGTAACAAAGTGACAAACTGGACCTAACAATACACGAGACTGCCATTTTTTTAAAAAAAGTAAATTTTTGCAACATTCAAAAACCGATTAGAACGAACGGGTTTGACAGATCTTTTTCTGTGCATTAGTGACTTTTATTATTTGCCACCGAGACCCGGGCCAAAAAATTCCCAAAAGAAAATGGTGCTTCAGAACAGTAGAAAAAACGAATTTCTGCCGACAGCCAACCGTAGCTACATAAATCAGAGGAGAAAAAATTCGTGAAGAATCCCAAAATGTATAACGAATTGTTGAATGGACCACTACCCGACGTTCCCAAGATAAAATGTCGTAACGCGATTTTTACAACTAAGTTAAATCATAATATGTGTTACATCCAATGTGTTATGTTATTGCTTTTGTAATTATCGAAAAAAAACGTTATTGGGTAGATTTATTTGACCACCAGAAACCATAATGATGACTGAGCTAGATAAATCCTTCATTAATCTATACTAATATTATAAACCTGAAGAGTTTGCTTGCTTGATGAGCGCGCTAATCTCGGGAACTACTGGACTGATTTAAAAAAAAACCTTTTTGTATTGGATAGCTTATTTTTAACCGACTTCAAAAAAGGAGGAGGTTATCAATTCGACTGTATGTTTTTTTTTTGTATGTTTGTTACCTAATATCTCAGTCGTTTGTCGACCGATTCGAAAAAATTTTTCGCCTACTTAAAGGGTATACTTTCTAGTTGGTCCCATTTTTTTCAATTTGGGATCTGATGATGGGATCTTGGTATAATCGAGGGAAACCCTCAAATTTTAAAGGCACGTATAGTGTTTCTTTACTTGAATCTTAATGTTGACATGTTGTTACGTCTAATAGTCAACACCTTGTGGGGTTGAGCTGATGGTGGAAATCCTTAACGCTTAGGAGTTCAGTAATTATTATTGTCGTAATTTTCAAAAAAATAGCTGCTATAATTTATTCGGACTGGTACTTATTAACTTTACTACAGTTTGTACTACAGTTAAATTGAAATTTATTTACTGGCAACACCGATATATTTTTGGAGAGGAGTTTTGTATTCGGGGAGGGCGCGGAGTCCGGCAGTTCAGTTGGTTTGTGGCATCAAGTTGAAGAGGTTGTACCTAAAGTTATACCCTGTTTGAAGAATAAAAGTCTTGAAGAAGTCTCAGTGTTATGATTTCTCTACAAGTCAGAAGTGAGCAAGAATCTTCAGCCCACAAAGAACAAGGTACGTGAAATAGTGTATGCTCGAATTATGACCAATTTAGTAAGAATATGAAACGGTTAACTATTAGCAAGTGTAAATTATTTTAAAATAATACGATTTTTGTAGCACGTGGTCGGGGCTACCCTCCGGTCGTGCTACTTAAATTCAAAGCTTTTGGATCCACGTGTGCCGTAGTGTGCTCTGTTTGAGGTTGGGGCTACTCTCCGATGAAACTGGCACAATATGAGGGCACGTGTAGTTGAAAGCAATATTTTAAAATTGTTGAAATTATTTCTAAAACTTAAGAAATACGGTCACATATTTTAAAACAAATAGTTAAATGAGGTTTTAAACTGGTCAAAAGACAAAGCGTGGCTAAGATTAGGACGTGTAAGCTTAATTTGAGTGAGGAATTTGAATGCTTATGCGTGGCGTTGTGTTCTATGCATGGTCGGGGCAACTCTCCGACTGCGTTAGGCATAATGCGAAGCGCATTTGCATTCGAATTATTCGAATCCTTGTGTAAGACGTTGTATTTTGTTCATGGTTGGAGCTACTTTCTGACAGCACAGACATGAGACGGAGCGTGCTTGTATTTGAATAAGTTGAATCTATAGGTATTAAAGTCTAAGCGTGACTAAGGCAAGGCAGCTTAACTTAAGTCAAGTGTGACATTCGAATGCTTATGCGTGTCGTTGTGTTCTGTGCATAGCCACATGGGCATGATACGGGGCGCATTTGTCTTCGAATTATTTGAATCCTCGTGTGCACCGTTGTGTTTTGTGCATGGCCGGAGTTACTTTCCGGCAGCACAGGCATGATACGGAGTGCACTTGTATTTAAATAAGAGTAGGACATATAAATTTAATTCAAGTATGAATTTTCGATGCTTGTGCGTAACGTTGTGTTCTGTGCATAGTCTGAACATCTCTCAGACTGCATTGGCATGATACGAAGCGCTTTGCATTCGAATTATTTTAATCCTTATGTGCGACGTTGTGTTTTGTGCATCGCCGGGGCTACTCTCCGACGGCTCAGGCACGATACGGAGTGCATTTGTATTTTAATAATGTATTTTGTCTGGGAATAGTTAAGTGTGCTATGACCCTAACGAGAATAATTTGCCTTCGACTGATTAAGTGTCTCAGTTTTTTACTTTAAGATATATTGATTTCGTAGCTGAGTGTTCTACCTGGTTGTTTTATTTGTTGGTAAATAGTTAATTGTGCTTTGACCGTAAAAAAATAATAAAGACTAGGCCGATTAAGCGTCAGATTTACTTTAATATAAATTGATTGCGTAGCTGAGTATGCTACTTAGTTGTTTTTTTTTTGTAAGGGAGTAATTGCGTGTGTTATGACAAAAATAATTTTGCCTTCAACTGATTAAGTATGTCAGTTTGTACTTTAATACGAATTGATTGCGAAGCTAAGTAGATATGCTACCTGGTTGTTTTCTTTGTTAGGGATTAGTTACGTGTGCTATGCGCCTGACAAGAATAATTTGCCTTAGACTGATTTAGTTTGTCAGTTTGTACTTTAATATGAATTAATTTCGTAGCTAGTGTGGTACCTAGTTGTTTTTTTTTTGGCGGGAAATAGTTAAGTGTGCTATGACTGTGATGATAATAATTTTCCTTAGACTGATCAAGTGTGTCAGCTTGTACTTTAATATGAATTTATTTCGTAGCCAAGTGCACTATCTAGTTGTTTTCTTTGTCGGGGAATAGTTAAATGTGCAATGACACTGACAAGAATAATTTTCCCTAGGCTGATAAATTGTGTCAGTTTCTACTTTCATATGAATTAATTTCGTAGCTAAGTATGTTACCTATTGGTTTTCTATGTCGGGGAATAGCTTAGTGTGCTATGACCCTGACTAGAATAATTTGTTTATCTATACTAATATTATAAAGCTGAAGAGTTTGTTTGTTTGTTTGTTTGTTTGAACGCGCTAATCTCAAAAACTACTGGCCCGATTTGAAAAATTTTTTTTACGTTGGATAGTCCATTTATCGAGGAAGGCTTTAGGCTATATAACATAAAGATACGACTCATAAGACCACAGCAGAAATGAAAAATGTTGCGAAAACGGGAGAAAGATATTCCTTTTGGGAGCTTCCGTTGCATACGCTGCGGAAACCGCTTAAGTTACACAAAAATCATGTATGACAGGATTGTTCAGCATTAAGAGTTCTATAATAAAGTCCACGACAGCATATGTCTATCTTTTATGGTTGACTTACTACAACCTTTTTTATGTTAATAAATTTGTAAAAAAATAATGCATTATTTTTAGAGGTGTATTATACACACAGGTATTAATTCTTATCAAAATAAATACATTCATCATCACGAGCATTTCATTTAGAACCAAGTTGCCCTTTATATCATTTGATTTCAATAAATATCTTAGGAGCTATCACAGTTTTAACATAACTCCGCACCGAAATAATGTTCGCAGCTTAAGTACAACGTTGCGCTTGCGCTAATTTATACTAATATTATAAAGCTGAAGAGTTTGTTTGTTTGTTTGTTTGTTTGAACGCGCTAATCTCAAAAACTACTGGCCCGATTTGAAAATTTTTTTTACGTTGGATAGTCCATTTATCGAGGAAGGCTTTAGGCTATTTAACATAAAGATACGAGTCATAAGACCACAGCAGAAATGAAAAATGTTGCGAAAACGGGAGAAAGATATTTCTTTTGAGAGCTTCCGCTGCATACGCTGCGGAAACCGCTTAAGTTACACAAAAATCATGTATGACAGGATTGTTCAGCATTAAGAGTTCTATAATAAAGTCTGCGACAGCATATGTCTATCTTTTATGGTTAACTTACTACAACCTTTTTTATGTTAATAAATTTGTAAAAAAATAGTGCATTATTTTTAGAGGTGTATTATACACACAGGTATTTATTCTTATCAAAATAAATACATTCATCATCACGAGCATTTCATTTAGAACCAAGTTGCCCTTTATATCATTTGATTTCAATAAATATCTTAGGAGCTATCACAGTTTTAACATAACTCCGCACCAAAATAATGTTCGCAGCTTAAGTACAACGTGCCCTTGCGATAATATATTATAAAGCTGAAGAGTTTGTTTGTTTGAACGCGCTTATCTCAGGAACTGCTGGACCGATTTGAAAAAATATTTCTATGTTGGATAGCTTATTTATCGAGAAAGGCTTTAGGATATAAAACATGACGCTGCGACGGGAGGGGAGGGAGCAAACTCAAAATGCGCGGACGAAGTCGCGGGGGACCGCTTGTATATTATAAAGCTGAAGAGTTTGTTTGTTTGAACGCGCTTATCTCAGGAACTGCTGGACTGATTTGAAAAAATATTTCTGTGTTGGATAGCTTATTTATCGAGAAAGGCTTTAAGATATAAAATATGACGCTGCAGCGGGAGGGGAGGGAGCAAACTCAAAACGCACGGACGAAGTCGCGGGGGACCGCTAGTTACTGATAAGTGTGTCAGTGTCGGACTGATTGAGATGTACTTTAATATGAATTGATTTCGTGGCTAAGTATGTCACCTGATAATTTTTTTCCTCACTGAATAGTTAATGTGCTTTAACCCTAACTAGAATAATTTGCCTTTATACTGATAAGTGTGTCAGTGTCAGACTGATTGAGATTTACTTTAATATGAATTTATTTCGTAGCTAAGTATGCTACTTCCTTTTCTTCTTTACTTCCTTCCATGCCGGAAAATAGTTACGTGAGCTATGAACCTAATAAGAATAATTTGCTTTAGTGTGATTAAGTGTCACTGTCAGACTGATAGTCACTGTCAACTTTTATATGGATTGGTTTTGTAGCTAAGTATGCCAAGTGGTTATTTTATTCACCGGGGAATTGTTTATTTCATTATTTTAATATGGATTAATTTTGTAGCTAAGTGTGCAAATTGACAGGTTCCTTGTCAGAGGAAAGTTAAGTGTGCTAGAACTCTAAGTGGGGGCAATGCTATTGAGACTGAGTTTGCCACGTGGTTATTTCTCTTACTGTTTTATTATTGCTTTTACTTCTTAAAAGCCCTTCATAAAAATTTTTACCCATAGCTTCGAATTTATAATTGAAGTTTTCTGGTTTAAAATTAATTTTCTATTAATGATTAAATATTTTCCCCCTACTTGATTAAACCCAAATCAATTACTAGCAAAATTATGGTAAAATATAAGATGCTAGTTAACAGCACAGGTTCACATGTTTTATAAAAAGCAATGAAAGGCTTGAAACTTTAATAAAATATTTTGTATCCCATTATGGAATCTAATTTATCAATACATGACATAGTAATTAATGCTTTATTATTATTAATTCGACTACATCATGAAAACAATTCTCAGACAATCTTATATAACTTAAAATTATTAAACAATAAAGGTATCTGATGAATTCTAATGATTTTGTTTCATGCGATCTGATGAGTCTGCATCACAATCACACGCGATGTCGTGAATGAGCTCAAAAGAAGACAAGGACCCCAGGTGAACGATGAAGGATGTCACTGAGAGGCAGAGCCCAGAAGGAAGACGTGTGGCGGCTGGACCCACTCAAAACTCCAAATTATACCCTAATACAGCTTTGGGGCAATCTTGGAGGGTACCCAATGCTGAGCAGCACAAGAAACTGTCACGCCTCTTTTCAATAACTTTACTATGTTGTAGTATTCAATTTAAGGCTATACATTGTATTAACTTTAAAATAATTTTCTGCATTATAATACACTTCTGTAATGACCTACCCTAATGAGGGTTTTCTATTTGTAACAATTGTTGTAAATGTAGTATTGGTAAGTGTATAAAACATTCTGGTGGTTTAAAAATAAACATTGCCCCATGAAATAATCAATCAAACAATCCCAAAGAGCAATATTAAGCAGATAGTATAGCTCGAGCTTAATTTTACTAACGACATTCTTGTGAATAGTCCAGACAGCCTTAGTTTAAGAATATTCTGTGAAATTTTATTTAAAATTTAATTTATGTTAATCGTTAAGCAAGTACCTGTTACAGATTCTGCCACAGGCTCTATTTTACTGTTGTAGTTATCAGACTACGATTAGGACATATTTCCTTTCAATAATGCGTTATATGATTACCTTGAGAACAACAAAAATTAAACATAAACGCAAGCTTTCATTTCTTATGCCTTATATTATTGTTTATTTTTCTTTCCAGGAGTTCTTTGCATATCATAAAGTTTCTGTTACTAAACTATCTTTGTTTTTCATACTATAAAAACAAGTACCTTATCTTACTTAGGTCTCAGTGGATTAAATTAGATCCATGTATATAAATTAGTTGCACTAGAACCATTTAATATAATTTCCCCATCATAATAAAAAAGGAACGATTACTTTATTCAGGATAAGGTTATTAAATTTGGGAAAAGAATACTTTTGTGTGTATTCACCTTAATTTGCATTTGGTTCTTTTTGCTGGATTTTTGATTCAAAAAAGGGTGTGATTGTGATAAAAAAAAAAAGTTAAAGTATACCACTGCTCATTGCTTGATAAAACTTAATCATTTATTGCTCCCTGAGAATACAATTCACTTAACCAGAGATATACAAACCACAAATGGTATCAGGAATTGCAAACAGGTGCATTCACATGTACACAAATTATTTATATTATTTAACGATAACAATATTACTTTTAGCTTAACCTTAACTAGAAACGAGTCATTCGTTAAGTATCAATAATGTTGCGGGTGGGTTTGATAAAAGTTCCGTCCTAGCCTGTTCTCCGGTCGCATTTGCGAAACGTATTACGTAACTGAGTAACTGTAATTGCTATTTAATATCTATAAATCAGAGGAGACAAGCAAACTGTCGCCGGATGACCCTCCGTTCACGCGGGCCGAAGTGGAAGCCGTGCTTAAAGCGCAGAATCCAAAGAAAGCCCCGGGAGCGGATGGTTTTACGGCAGACATATGCGGAAGGGCAATCCGAGCTGCAGAAGAGGTGTTTATGGCGATCGCTAACCAGTGTCTCGCCATATCATACTTCCCAAAAATCTGGAAGTCTGCCCATGTAGTCATCCTCAAAAAACCTGGTAAGGATGACTATACCCACCCGAAATCTTACCGCCCTATAGGACTTTTATCGGTACTAGGGAAAACGGTAGAAAAACTTTTAGTGGGTCGACTCCAATGGCATCTCCTTAAAACTCTCAGTCAAAAACAGTACGGTTTCTTGCCGCAACGTGGAACCGAGGACGCCCTCTACGACCTGACGAGTTATATAGCCAAAGAACGGGCCGACAAGAAGTCGATAATTGTAATCTCGCTGGACATAGAGGGTGCCTTTGATAACGCGTGGTGGCCGGCTCTAAAATACCAACTTTTACAAAGACACTGCCCAAGGAACCTCTACAAAGCAGTGGAATCTTATCTGGAAGACAGAAGCGTAGAAGTCCATTACGCAGGATCTACCTGCAAAAGAGAAACCAACAAGGGTTGTGTGCAGGGATCCATAGGAGGCCCAACCTTTTGGAATCTCATTTTGGACCCACTGCTCCACCTTCTGTCCAAGGAGAAGGTACACTGCCAGGCGTTCGCCGATGATGTGGTCTTAGTCTTCTCTGCCAAAACAGTGTCAGAGATGGAGGAACCCATCAACGAGGTGTTAAACATGACATTAGAATGGGGAAAGCAAAACAAACTGAACTTCGCGGCGCATAAGACCAATGCCATGCTCATCACCCGAAGATTAAAATTTACCCCTCCTAAACTTATAATGTCAGGAGTACAACTCCCCCTCGTTGATGAGATCAAACTTCTCGGACTCATAATAGACAAACGACTCAACTTCAACTCACACGTATCCGCCATCTGCAAAAAGTCAGCGGACATATATAAACAGCTAGCGTGTGCAGCGAGGGTCACATGGGGTCTAAACGGCGAGATAGTACGGACCATATACGTGGCGGTAATAGAACCCATCGTCACATACGGCGCGGCAGCCTGGGCAGTGGCAACTCAGCTCCAAATGAACAAAAAGCGCCTGGAGGCGGTACAGAGGGGCTTTGCGCAGAAAATATGTAAGGCTTATAGAACCACTTCATTAACCTCTGTGCAGATTCTCTCTGGGACCCTACCTCTAGACCTACGCATCCAGGAAACAGCAACCCTGTACGAGGCAAAGAGAGGATACGCAGCCGATTTCTTACCCCCTGGCAGGAACCTGGAAAATAAAGTTAAATTTACAGAATTTCCACATCCATCCAACACCACTGCCTTGGGGTATGAACTCCTCGAGGATATGAACCCAGAAACCCAAAAACGCCACGACATCTCAGGTCCACAGGTTTATACCGATGGAAGCAAGATAGAGGGTAGAGTAGGAGCAGCCCTCACGTGGTGGGAAAACGGTAAGGAGACAGGCAGCGAAACCTTCAGCTTACACCCAACCTGCACAGTCTTCCAATCGGAACTATATGCTCTCCATAGGACAGTGCTAAGGGCAAAAGAGAGCGGAACGGACACAGTGAACATATTAAGTGACTCACGATCTTCACTAGAACTACTGTCTAACCCCGCTCTCCTACACCCACTGGCAAAGACCATTAAGGAGAACATATCAGCCATGAATGCAGAAGGGAGACAGGTGAGGCTGTTTTGGCTAAGAGCACACGTTGGAACAGCGGGAAATGAAAGAGCTGACGAGCTAGCAAAAACAGCCGCTACAACAGAAAAGTCAGAGCCAGACTACGCAGAAGTCCCATTGTCTTATGTGAAGAAAAAGATCAGGGAGGAATCGGTCCAGAGATGGCAGGACAGATATGACGCCTCTGCAACGGGATCAGTTACCAAGGCCTTCTTCCCAGACGTACGCGAGGCGTACCGGCTGGTGAGAGCAGTAAAACTGACCCCGCTCCAGACCCAAATCTTCACAGGACATGGTGGTTTTGGGGAATACTTACATCGGTTTAAACTTCGCAGCTCCCCCGGATGCGAGTGTGACCCGGACACAAGCGAAACAGTCTGGCATATACTATTAGATTGCCCGCGGTTCCAACTGAGCAAGCACAACCTGGAATGCGACATTCAGATGGAGCTGACCAAAAATACTATGACAAAGGTCCTAAAAAGTGCGAAGTTAAGAACCACTTTCTTAAACTATGTGGAATCAGTCGCCAAAATAACAACAAGGCGAAATAGCGCAATACCAAATTGCACACCCACGACACAGGACACACAACAACAAATACAACAACTCACCACACAGAAACCCTCACAAAGTCAACCTAAACCCTACAATCTGCTGGCATCCGGTGAACCGGGAGAGCCTGGAATAAGGCTGCGGGGAGTCGCGCTGTTCATGGACAACAACTGGGAGCGGCTAGGAATCGCATTCTGTAACGCCATGGTACGAAACACGGTCTATATTTCACCCGGTCTCGGCGCACTTATCAACGGAAGTACCTTTAAAACATCAATGAGACGAAAGGTCTACAACGAATTACCAATTGTAACAATAGAGCAGCAAGAGTGTAGAATAGTGCGAAAGAAAAACAAGACTATCGCACTATTCTCCAACGAACTGCATGTTACGGAATTCGAACAGGCATGCAAGGTACTTACGAAGATAAGTGAGCGAGGGGAGAAAGGAACATCGAGACCGGTTAAGATCAGTCTGGATGCAATGGTCGTAAGCTACCAAAAAGGCAAAACCGAGGACTACCTTGGGGCCGTGGCAGCTTCTAAATATCACGAGGTCGTGGTCTATGAGGACAGAGGCCAAAACCTCAGCTTCCTTAAACCACGACCAGCAGACCAAAACGCACCACCACCACCCACTGATTGCTGGGACCACCCTATAGTCAGAACTGACATCAGTGGGTCCGAGCGATTGGAACTCAGGGTGAGAAGCGAAAAGTGCCAGACGAAACGGAGTGCGAAAGAGCTGAGCGTCGACGAGAAAGAGAAAACTCAAGACACACTCTCCACTATGACAGCAGCACTCAGCAGTGTTTTCAAGGCGATCCCGGAGATGATCACCAGAAAAATAACGAGGATGAGGAGTATAACAGCGATCGAGAAAGCAGTCGAAAAGTTTACCTCACCACCACCAGAGGAGGAAACAAACCCAAGAGTGGAACGCACCAGGGCAGACATGGGACAAGTAGCTCCACCGACTCTCAGACCAGCCTGTCAAGCACAGGAGCACATGCTAAATGCCTTTATCGAGTTCGTAGCGGTAACTAAAGCCACTAGAAAAGTCAACGAAGACACTTGCAAGGGCATCATGCAAGCGTACAATCTTGACAATCTGGGACTGCTGCGAGCTAAATTAAAGGACGCAGAGGCCGCAATATACGATAGCGAACAATCCAAGGTTATCCATGGACAAATGTCGGGGTCGTATATGGCGGCATACAGCAACGCGTGTGGCTTCGTGGGACAGGACGAACAACTGAGTAACTTAGAGGAGGGAAAACTTGTCTTCAAAACACCGTCCGAAGACCCCATAGTCGTAGTCGCAAAGTGTACGAAGGTCATGCTCGACGACAGAATAATCGAAATGGCTAACACCATATCGGGAGATCTGTCGAAAGGTAAGGTCCCGGAACACTGGACTATACCGACAATTACATGGGTCAATGGAGTCCCTGGTTGTGGCAAAACCACGTGGGTAATGTCCCAAATAAACCCCGAACAGGACATAATAATCACAACCACGACTGAAGCAGCAAAGGACCTCCGAGAGAAACTGGCAACGAGAATAGGGGAAGAGAGGGCGAAAAGGAGAGTCAGAACAATGGCATCTCTACTTGTAAATGGTATGAGTGAGGGAGAATCGTGCACACGCCTAATGGTGGATGAAGCCCTCATGAACCATTTTGGATCCATTGTACTGGCTATCCAAATAGCGAAAGCCAGAGAGGTGACTTTGTTAGGAGATAATAACCAACTCCCATACATAGATCGCTGTAATCTCTTCACTTTGGAATACAACAGACCTAATAAAATCACAGAGGTTACTAAGGAGTTACTGTGCACCTATCGAAACCCCCAGGATGTAGCGTATGCCCTTAGTGAAATCTACAGCGGCATATACTCAGCCAATACTCAAGTACAGTCCCTTTACCTCAAGCGCTTCTCAGGTGCAGTGATCCCAAAATCAGAAAGAACCCTATACCTCACTCACACCCAAGCTGAAAAGGCAAGCCTTATCAGCCAAGGATACGGGAAAGACGAAGGATCACGCACACTTACCATACATGAAGCACAGGGGCAGACTTTTGAGTCAGTGGTGATAGTGCGCACAGTATCAAAAAAATCCCATCTCCTAAAGAGTGTTCCCCACGCTGTTGTGGCCATCTCTAGACACACAAAGTCTTGTGTTTATTACACAGACAATGCCACCGACGACGCCACAGCTCGTCTGATAATCCGGGCAGAGAAGGCCACACCAACAATAATCCGGGACTACAACCTGCGGATGGCCATGCGCAGGGGCGACGAGCAAGTCCGAAACAAGATATTGGCCAATCCACTAACATAACTAACTCTATCAACCAAGTCACTAAGAACATCTTAGTACCTAAAGGCGACGACGTAGAGGGATTACTTTACTCCCCAAACACAAACACAAACACAATCACTAACACAAACTAGAATAAGAGCAATATTGTTTAATATTGTATAGCAAAATCACAAGGATAATAGAATTCCAAAACCTTATAGAATAATACAAATATGTAATAATAATAATAATAATAATAAAAAAAAAACAATACAACAAAAATATATGCACATGTACAAATAATTATAGAAAAAGAAAATAGCAACTATAACAAAAACACAAGGAAAAAAAAAAGAAAAAAAAAGAAAAAAGAAAAAGAAAAAAAAAATAATTAAGTTATCTTAAGTAGAAATAAGAGACGATGTTTAACTTATAAGAGAGTTATAGCATAAACTAACAACCCTAGTAATAAGTATTGTAAAAAGCACTGTAAATTTTTGCGCGGAGCAAAAATAAAAAGTAACACACATAACAAAAACCTAAATCAAAAAAGGCACGGACCAAAGAGTCTGTGGACTGTAGTTATATTAATGAAAAAAAAAAAAAAAAAAAAATCTATAATTTTATAAATAATCAATGTTATAAACTTTAAATCTTATTTGATGATTTATTGGATTGGAAATAATTAATACACTATTAAATTTCAGGATCTTTTAGAAAATGTCGTATCACGTTTTTTTTAATTATTTTAAACAGGTACTTAAAGCGAATATATATATTTTTAAAGCAGTCTAGCAAATGATTGGTGGGTATATTACACCTTGATGATATAAATGCAATACACTGCACTTTGTATAAGAATTATTTAGGTTAAATTAAAAAAAAAGTACCTAAGTACGAAGGTTAGTAAATGTGAGATCACTATTTACAGACCAATAGTATTACTACTTAAACTCTCAAAACATTCAAAAGGGTATTTTATTCAATTTAATTTTATGTAATGTGCGCTTAGCGTTATATAAATAACTTAATTAACAAATTGCACTTTAAACTTGGTTACCGCTAGTTAATGAGTAAAAATAAACAGTATTATGTAGTGCATCTACAAGTCAGGTATAAGTAGTCGCTTATGTAGTTACAAGTAACGTTTGTTAAGAACGTTTTAGGGGATTTTGAAATGAAATTTGAAATTTAAATAAAATTTTCTTTCGTTATGAATATTGAGGGGAGTTCATTAAATATTTTAAACGTCTCATGTAGAAAGGACTGGTATTAAGCATTTTAATCCTGTATTGTGGAAGGTAGTCAGTTTTTGTGTATTGTGTGTAATGTTTTTTTTTTGTAACTTTAATGAAATGTCTCTTACTTTTGAAAGTGAAAATGCGGATTCATACATTTACAAGGATGTAGCGTCGGTAGTTTTTTTTAAAGTAAGGTTCACAAGTAAGGTTGTGTGTTGTTCTGAGTAATTATTATTCCAAGTATTTTTTGCATTAGAAACGGGTCTGCCATGTCAGTGCTGTTACCCTTATAACATAATGCCGTATTGGAGTTGAGAGTACGCAAAAGCAAACTTACTATAGTTGAAATTGCTGCTTTTGATGAATGATTAGATCAATTGAAAGCCTTTAATAAAATCACAATTGGTTCTAAACTATACGTAAAATACATAGAACTTAGTAAATGATAAGCTTCAAAGTAGTATACAAAATCTGTAAGATTTCAAAATATTTTTTTTAATATATATTAGTTCTACGGCTTATAATAACTCTTTGTCGACATTCTTGCTGTGTAATCAAATCGATGAGCATTTCTGTATTTATAATTTTAGGTAATCATAGCATTTTATCTCTATATCCATAAATTGTATCTTTCATAAATTATCTCCATATAGTGATGGCGTTGGCGACGCTAATAGAACAATATTATTGAACAATGCCTTGCTGGCACAATGATTTTGTCTGTCATGGTTAATGTTGTACATTAATGTTTCAAGTCTTTTGATTTTATTTACAAAAAAATGTCCAAACCCAATTAAAACTAAATTGATATTGAATTACTACATAATCAATTATTACTTAATCGATGGTAAACCTTACCCAAATTGTATTAAAATTATTTATATGCTGTTTTGTATGGCTAAGTAGGTCATTGTACTTTTTATTTATTTAATACTACATCTTTCAGTGACTAAAGGTTAGCTATATTTGTATTTAGATTAAACTATAGTACTAGACGACCTGGTATATACAAAATGTTGTAATATAATGTAGAATATTTGCTATTACTGCGCGAATGTCGTAATGACTCAAGGAAATTATGAATTATCTTAAACAAGTTTTATATATACTTTTTAGCATATTGTAACTAAATTTTCATTATGAACGTAAAATGAAAACGAAAATTTCATGTCTTATTCATGTTATTATTATTTTCTTGGCATTTATAATTATTCATGCACATGTAAAAATATTTGAATTCAGTTTGAAAACTTTAAATTACACTTAGTTGCTTTTTTTATTATTCAAAATCATAAGGTAATTTTTGGGTATTTATGTACTTGTTTCAATCCAACTGAACTGCAAGCCATTCGAGCGCCAGGAGGCTGCTCGATGTAGGACGGCCGAATGTCGTAATTTTCAAAAAAATAGCTGCTATAATTTATTCGGACTGGTACTTATTAACTTTACTACAGTTTGTACTACAGCTAAATTGAAATTTATTTACTGGCAACACCGATATATTTTTGGAGAGGAGTTTTGTATTCGGGGAGGGCGCGGAGTCCGGCAGTTCAGTTGGTTTGTGGCATCAAGTTGAAGAGGTTGTACCTAAAGTTATACCCTGTTCGAAGAATAAAAGTCTTGAAGAAGTCTCAGTGTTATAATTTCTCTACATTATGAAATAACTTATAAAAGGTAGTTTGTAGCTTCTTAAAAAACAGAGTCATAAGGTGCTCCCCCCCCCCCCATTCTTCTGTAATCTCCATGTACTGTAATCCACCATGTAATCGCCATCACTTTGACCATGAAGCATCAACTATCACAGCACCGACTCCAAAAAGAAATTGTTTGCCTAAAATGGGTTCCTTTCCTTTCAATAGTCAAGAGTTTATTTAAGACTTTTTAGTGCATTTTGGTTTTGAAGTCGGTTTTTACTTTTTTTAAAGTTAATTTTTTTGAGGAAGGCTTTAGGCTATGAAACATCACGCTGCGACGGGAGGGCAGGGAGCAAACATAAAACGCGCGAAAGGGACCGCTAGTACTATAATACAAATCCCACAAGATGTTAAATGATGTAAGATGTTGACAACTGGCATTATGGACAGACGACCTTCCTAAAATCGTAGGGTTGCTCTGGATGTAGACCGCTCGTAACCTGTCGCTGCGGACAACCCTAGGGGAGGCCTATGTATAGCAGTGGACTTGGCTAATAATGATGATGACGACAAATCCTACAGCTATATAATTAAAAGAAGATAGCATAGCGTGTTATTTAACAGGTATAGACGCGGGTAATATCAACGCTTACTTGTAAAAAGACTAGGCTCTTTTTTACAAGTAAGCGTTATAATTCTATATTTCCATATACGAGTCCATACTAGCGGACCCGCGACCTCGTTCGCGCGTTTTGAGTTTGCTCCCTCCCCTCCCGTCGCAGCGTGATGTTTTTATAGCCGAAAGTCTTCCTCGATAAATAAGCTATCCAACCCAAAAAAAAATACAACTAGTCCAGTAGTTCCTGAGATTAACGCGTTCAACAAACAAACAAAGCAACAAACTCTTTAGCTTTATAATATTAGTATAGATATTCGCAAAATCTAAGTCCAGTTACGACATTCTGGCGAGTTATTACATACCACACGACCCAGCCGATTTTATCGTTGTTTTCTTTTTTGCCAAAAGTCACATATTTTAAGTTGCTCACTTTCCTTTGGACAGCGTAGGAAGTGTGTTAGCTTTTACTATAGAATTATGAATTTAATAAATAAAAGAGTTACTGGAAAACTTACGAGTAATAAGTATTTTAAACACAATGTTTTTTTTTTAAATATTTTTGAAATAAATAACTTAAAAAATGTAACTGCTTTAAAAATCGATTAAAATAACCCTTTTAAATTAGTTTGGAGTCGATGCTGTGTTTAGACTGTTTGTGTACGTCACCTTAATAATGTGTTTAGACTGTTGGTAAACGTAAATTTGACATCATGACTCCATAGAAATTAAATGCGTTATTTTATTTCCTTTGATTTTATGCGTTATTTTTAAAAACGCCTTCAAAAACTGACTAAAAGGATGAAGGCGGTAAAAAAATTTTTTTTATGATTTTTAGTCATTACTCATATCTCACAAAACTACTCAGCCGATTTTGATTAAACTTACACCAAATCAAACTAAATTAAACTATACCTGAGTGAACTAAAAAAGAATCAACTTGCTATGACTTTTCGTTTTCAAGAAATCCTGAGACAAACATACAATACGAAATTTTGCACAAGTATTAGCAAGCCCAGATTAATATACTATTTTTTTTTCCAATTCTGACGATATCACATGTATGGAATGACCCTTCTTTTAAACTTTTCTGAAGTAGTGCGAAAAGATAAGACGTTATGGTGTTGCTCACCTCACTTTTGTTAGTAACAGTGCGTTAGTTAAACGTTAAATTTAACTTCTTTTTGAACTTTCATTACGATCATCCTAACTTGATCTGCAAACGACCATTAATTAGTAGTCAGAGTCAAATGTAAAGTCGTTTTAATTGAAGAGAACTTTTAAAGACGTGCCTTCAAAAGTATCTACCAGTGATAGGGAAGGGACACAGCTATGATTTGTCAATTAATATCGTCTGACAAATCATTAAAAATCATCCTTTTAATAAATTACTGTCGACTTTTAACGCAAGACTGAAAAAGTCATCATACTTTATGATATTTATCAGGGGGGCTATTCTCGCGCAATTCATGTACGAAAAAGTTCACTGATCGAATTATCTTTGTCGAAGAAAAAAATGTTTTTGATTTTAAAAGGATTTCTATGTATTTAGATTTTGCACGTGCGATAGTTTTTTACGTGTGGATATTTTACTTGTTTTTTTAGGAAAATCGTTTAAACTTGCAATCGAATTACCACACGAAAAAAATTCCATTGCAGCGAGAATTAGCCTAAGCAACTATCGAATTTTATGTAGGAATTTCGAAAAAAATCAAAGAGTGTCTTTCTTTGATTTGAAACCCCTAAGTTAATAAGAAGCGCGATCTTTTTAGTATTTGTTTACACATGTAATGATATTTTTGTGGGCAGCATAACGTCTTCTTGCCGCTGACCTATTTAATGATCACAGTGGTCATAATTCAAAAAACGACAAAACATTTCGAATAAAGGTAGGACCTTCGCTTGGCTTTGGCGCGGGTGACTACCGTTGCCTGATATGACTTGCGTTGATATAAACTTTACCTACACAAGTAACAAAATAATGTACAAGAAAATAAAATAATGTGTCCGTAAAATAGGGAAAATGTTTATTTTATATTAGGTTAATCAATACACTTCCATCCCTAAACCTCAAGAGTTATTTACCTTCCAGTTAATAGCAATTTAATTACCGTAATAAATTGAAACGAATATATAATCATAATTATTGCATTGTTTCAGGTACGTCTCGCTGGCAACTTTCCCGGGAACTTTGTATGAGTATTATTAAGCGAACCGAGTTGTTTATTATTGTGTTACTTTATAATGTGGGAAATGTATTCATTTAATGAAATTAATGTGGGATGAGTTACAAGATATTATATGTTATATGATAGCATTCTAAGCAATAAACTACCGCAATATACTTGAACAAATATACTTTATTTAGGCCCATTTTTACTAACTTCAGATAATGAATATTCGTGGAATATAATATAAAAACTCATAATTTGGAAACGTCAACTATCCAATTGACCCAAGTGTCGTTTTATACCAACGTCAAATAAGACTTATCCGACTGAAGTATAAACCGACCTATTTTTAAAATAACATTTTAATAGATGATTGCTGACGAATGGTTGACGCTTTCAAATTAGGCGTATTGTATTTTAATCGACGGAGATTCCTTGTTTGATGTTGATAAAATCAAGTTAAATTTGGTAGGAGGATTTAAATATTATCACCACCTTTATTATAGTCCTTATATCTACCATTGAAAGAAAGGAAGATAAAAATGAAATGGTCGCAAAATATGAGTACATCAATTAAGAAGCAGAATTTTAATGCTTAGTTAAATAAAAATATTATTTTGCAGTAATAATCATACCTACATAATTAATAAACATAACTACAATATCATAATTATACGGAGAATTACCGTAATAACTTAATAATATAAGCAAAAGAGTTATTAAAATAGCTTATGTATCCACCGATTTACGTACATGATTTTTAGTTACTTAACTTAGGTAGGAGCTAAAATTTCCTTTATTTTTCTATTTCAAATCTAACGTAAAATTTTACCGACAAATAAAACACATTAGGTATCTTTAGCATTTTTTAACGCTCATATTTAATGTTTTAACATAATCAAATTATGTTGTTAATTATCGTTCATTATTCATACGTGGCTCCATTAAAATATCAGCGTCCATTAGTCTGTGGGCTCTTGAGAGCGTCGAGGGGCTCTTTCGATCGTTACGATATTAAAATTTGCATATTACGAAAATGGTATTAGTCGAAACCAATACTTTTATGTTATGTTACGTTAATGTATCTACAGTGTTTAGAAATATAGATCGGTTTGATTTTGTTCAAAATATCGTGGAATGTGTACCTAATAACTGAACAAAACTATTTTGTGACAAGTATCATTTAAAAAAAATACAAGCCTCATGTGTACGTTTTTCTTTTTATTTATCTCGCCTGTTTGGATTATAGTGGCATAAAAGGCGTCTTTCACAATCGACTATAAATCACTACATTTTGTCTAATCTTGCAAATCATTGCATTTGAGCTATCGGGCAGATAACACTCGCCGAAACATACCTACCTATAAATATTGTGAAACGGGCGCTTAAGCTCGATGTATAAATTAATAGGCATCCTGAAAAAATATTATATTTCATTAACAGTTTTCAGGAAAATCGTGTTTTGATACCCATATTCCTAAAGTGCTTTTATATTTTAATACATTAAGGTCTCATATGACGGACAAATATTGAAATGTTAATGTTCGGTCGAGGTCTTTTGTGCGTAACCAGAGCCATAATAATTTATTCAATACACAACATTGTGTCGTCTTTTGTTTGTAGTAACGTCCGTTTTTGTGTTGTATGTCAAACAATTATCGTTCTAAAAATCGTTAGGCGCGAGGACCTCAACTATTCTAATGATAGTGCTAGTTCACTGAATTCAACTTGAAACGGCGCGACGTAAGAATTATAGCTAATAAATAATATCTCGAATCGAACATAAAGGCTCATGCCAAGATTCAAACCAGTAAATGATTTCTAATTAATTTTCAACTGATGGTCTTGTCGCCTTAACAATAGTTGTACCTATTTAAGCCAGTTCAACATAACAATACACTACGCATTCCCTCTGACGCATCTGATAAATTAAATCATTGTCACATACGTAGGTACACAGAATATTAATCTTAGACGAAATTGAAGATAATGTGTGCATCAAACAGAGCCAATTTATGAGACAATTGAATTTCAGTTTACTTATTTGCTTGGGCATCACTTGACATGGGCTCGGTGTGAAAGGAATAATTAAATACACAAAATATGATAGATTTTAATATGCTTTTTAAATTCAGCCAATTGTGACTGGTCTACTTTATTTATTAATTTTTATTTCGCTCCATAACTTTTATTAATTAGGTAGGTATACCCATTTTGGTTATTAAATAACTAGTCGTTTTAGTACATTTCAGTAAGCTAACATACTCTAAATCAAGAATTAATATTCTAAGTGAGTCATCCTTAATAATTTTTACTTTGCTCGAACCATTTTACAAACTACAACGTTATGAACTTGCCTGAAAAGCTACTTTCGAATAACGCACACAAAATCGCGAGGAGTGTAGTTGGCGGCATGCGTTTAGTAGCTGTAGATATTTTACTGCGATAAAAATAAGATTCAGATTCGTTTCATGCAATATGTTGAAGGTTGTACAATTGGGTACACGCTATCAGACCTCGCGCCCATGGGGAAGTTGGCTATAAAGAGAAATTGGCAACGTTACCTCTTCGTCGCGAGGTGCTTTGGTTAGGTGCTTTTACACTCTACGAACAAAGTCTAATTATTTTCTTCTGTGTTAATTTTTAGTTGTTACTGAATAAGTTTGTAAACGCACTTACCACATTTCCGGTAGTTCTCCTAAAATCAACTCCTCATGACCAAGATTGTGGTGAAATTTCACTCTATGTTCCGTGTAAGTTTGTAGTTTTTTTATGATAATACTAAATTCTTTTTAATTTGATTGTAACATGATCTCGTATTTATTCATATTTTTAGTCATAATTTTGATAACTCTATCTGAAATATGTATTTTCGACAGTTTTTTTATGATAATTACCTAATCAAACATCAACAGGCTCCTTTAGATGAGCTCAAAACACCGTCTTCTCTGTGTTTTCCATGATTGGCTTAGCCTAGACTCGAGATCACACCTATCGCAAATCAAATATATTAAATAAATATTGGTAACGAAAAGTCGTCGGCTCTAAAACAGCTAAACTTCAGTCTAAGAAACGTGTCGCGGTTAGCACATGGGGTATCGTAATTTCGAATATTTTGCGAACGTTTCAGCATATGAGATTTGCAAGTTTTTCTTTCTCAAGTGAAACAGTTTAATCTTGTCACTTTCAAGAGAACCGGAATTGGAACTCTTATGAATATTTAACTTTGTTTTGTATTAAACTTAGGCCTTAAATTTAACAGAGTTAGAAGTTTTAAGTGAGGTTGGAACCGTCAAATGGATTAAAGTAAGTAAACACTCGTAGAAATACTGAAAACCCTCGGGGATTTATCAATATAAATTTTAATGTGGAAAGTTGTGACACGATAAATAATTACCGATGTGATTCGACAAATATCTTCAAGTACTACTTTCGTACTACTGCACAAATAAAAGTGTACAAAATGCTAAAAACATTCATTCTCAGTCACAACTTTCATAGGTTTAGATTGTTTTAACTTTTACAGTGTTATGTTTGTATTCTTAAGATAAAATTAAGATAAGAAATTGCGTACGGGCGAGACTCGAACCTGCATCTTCCTGGCTAAACACTCTGTCGAAAAACAGTTGAGTAGATGGCGCTGACGTCACGCGTAATGACGTATCCTCAAGAGAAGCCAGAAGCGTTGGCCTGGTTAGCCAGAAAGATGCAGGTTCGGGACTAGAGCCCGTGCGCAATTTTAGGTATTTAAGAAAGAAGAAGGTAGTTAAGAACACCTTTAATAGCTTACATTTCATAATACTTTTTTCTCAACTTTTCTTTATTATACAAAGCTAATACTAGTAACAATTATCTATGAAACCGTTAATTAATAAATATACATAAGTAACTGATACGCTCTTCGTATGCACAATAAGTAGGATATCTGTATATTTTTATCGGTATATTAAGGGATACTGATATACCTTGTCAGTATGCTCCTTTCGATTCTTATTCCACTTTCATCCGCTCATTGAGTGGGTACCTCTTTTTCTATAAAATAAAAAGATTAATGTTCAATCCACCAGCCCACCTCCGAATCCCTAATTTTCTTTATCCAGGAAAGTAGTAGATGACTGATGACGCTGTAAAAAACCTTTCAGGGAGACTTTTATAGGTTCAGGTGCAGACCCTTAACTCAGTAAGATATTTTTACAATTTTCAGCTATATCTTACACACTCACACCTATTTTGCTGCTGGCATGACTGAGTGAGAAGGCTGGAGTTGATATTCTGACTTTGTATAACAGAATAGCTCTGTAGCCGGATTTAGGAAAGTGCACGTATATTGAATACTACCAGGAGCGGTTTTATTATACGATATTTGTATCGTGTTGCTTTTTCACTTGGAATTATTTATGGGATTAAGGAGAATGTAGCTTACGGAAGTGGAGACATGAGGATGGCTTGATTTAGAACATAAAATGCGCTGTAGACAGATGCTTAATCGCAGAGATGCTTTCTTAGAAAATTAAAGATTATTAATCATTATTATTTACAGATGTTCATTTATCTACGAGTTTGAAGAATACAACATAATATTAGATGAATAAAAAAATGCATTATTTTATCCCAGATCCATCCGAGCTCGATCCACAGACACAAAGAAAGTTAAATTGGTAATATTGGAGAGATTATTCTAAGGTGTTCCTTATTTGTAAAATAATATTGGAAATATTTTGTCTTCGAAAACTGGGCGGCAATTCTTGCGTCAATTAATATTATTTCGTGTGGTAATTTACTTGCGAGATTACTTATGGTTTTACCTGAAAACTCAAGTAATATTCACCCGTATAAAACATTCGCACGAAGGAAATCAAAATGCCTAGACATCGTCACACTGAGAAATCAGAAATATATTATAACAGCGTTTGGAGACTATTTTTTTGACAAAAAACTGTTCCATGAAAGAAACCTTCAAACCTAACACCAAATACATCACAATTCGAAAACATCCTAAGCTATTTCATTCTTGAAACATTCATAAACCACTTCACGCTCAAAGATTAGCATTTCAAAGAGGGGCGACAAAGGCGAGATAGTCTTAAGTCGGTAAAATAGCCTGTGACGTTATAGGCTAGCTTTGACGCGAGAGGGCGGGACTTGAATCGCTTAGGACTATTTTGTGCAACTAGTTTATGAAGTAACTACGACTAAAATATTGCCTGTATTTATAAACATGGGTTGCTCATCACGTAAAGTTAAGTCAAGAAGTAATTTATTTATTTAAATACGTTATTGTACAAATAATGTTACACAAAAGTAGACTTAATGTTTTAAGCAATCTATCCCAATCAAAAGTTACCAAAAATAACAGATTGCAAATATAACAAAGTAGACACGCATGTGTGCTTTTGTAACTAAATTCTGATTTGACGCAGTAGCTGCAATTATACTTTTAAACGTTTAGTGACAACCCGAAACGGTTTCAGTGAATGAACTCATCTCGTAGGCTCTGAAGTGAAAGCTCAGCGCTTTGCGGCAGCGGACTAAGCCAAGTAGTTTTTCTGCTTAATACCATCTTCGTCTTTGCAATGGTAATCGTCGGCTTATGAATGTTGCAAGCTTGCACTGAAAGCGATGCCATCTTTCACAGGCTGGCTGACTTGGATTGCTCGATCAGCGGCGAAGCTAGCTAGGTAACCGAGGTTGCCGGTGTATATAAAGGTTTAGGGCTCCGTTGTCAAATAATGACAAACAGAACTTACGAATCTTCATTTGTCTGTCGGTCCGTGTACGTGCGTTTAACCACAGAGACATTTGATACTATAAGAAAAAGAAAGAGAGAAGAGAGATACTATAAAATTTTATTTTGGTATGGTAAGTATTCTTATCACACTTTTAATACTGGAATAGCAGTTAGCCAGCTACACAGAATTCCGTGAAGCCCCATTGACCCAAAATGGCGCTTTAACAATTGATTAACTATGTACTGCCGTGTGGCGCTTTAACAATTGATTAATTAGGTACTGCTGTGTCTCGAATATTTCATGACTACTTAATTATATAAAAGACTTCTAAAACCAAACGCTTCAGACAAGGAATCAAACCCTGTGTCTTACGCTATCCGAGCGCATGCCTTAACCACTCGGCAATCGACACATTGGAAAACCTCTTGAATTTCTAAAGTGCTTCTTTATCACGTAGGCTGCGTCACCTCTTCAATGTTACGCCAATCTCGCAATTTATATTAATACTAGCGGTCCCCCGCGACTTCGTCCGCGCGTTTTGAGTTTGCTCCCTCCCCTCCCGTCGCAGCGTCATGTTTTATATCCTAAAGCCTTTCTCGATAAATAAGCTATCCAAAACAGAAATATTTTTTCAAATCAGTCCAGCAGTTCTGAGATAAGCGCGTTCAAACAAACAAACTCTTCAGCTTTATAATATACTAGCGGTCCCCCGCGACTTCGTCCGCGCGTTTTGAGTTTGCTCCCTTCCCTCCCGTCGCAGCGTGATGTTTTATATCCTAAAGCCTTTCTCAATAAATAAGCTATCTAACACAGAAATATTTTTTCAAATCGGTTCAGGAGTTCCTGAGATAAGCGCCTTCAAACCAACAAACTCTTCAGCTTTATAAAATAATTAGCGCAAGCGCACGTTGTACTTAAGCTGCGAACATTATTTTGGTGCGGAGTTATATTAAAACTGTGATAGCTCCTAAGATATTTATTGGAATCAAATGATATAAAGGGCAACTTTGTTCTAAATGAAATGCTCGTAATGATGAATGTATTTATTTTGATAAGAATACATACCTGTGTGTACAATACACCTCTAAAAATGATTCATTATTTTTTTACAACTTTATTAACATAAAAAAGGTTGTAGTAAGTCAACCGTAAAAGATAGACTTATGATGACGCGGACTTTATTATAGAACTTTCAATGTTGAACAATCTTGTCATACATGATTTTTGTGTAACTTTAGCGGTTTCCGCAGCGTACGCAGCGGAAGCTCTCAAAAGGAATATTTTTCTCCCGTTTTCGCAACATTTTTCATTGCTGCTGTGGTCTTGTGAGTCGTATCCTTATGTTATATAGCTTAAAGCCTTCCTCGATAAATGGACTATCCAACATAAAAATAATTTTTCAAATCGAGCCAGTAGTTTCTGAGATTAGCGCGTTCAAACAAACAAACAAACAAACAAACAAACAAACTCTTCAGCTTTATAATATTAGTATACAAGTATAGATAGCGGTCCCCCGCGACTTCGTCCGCGCGTTTTGAGTTTGCTCCCTCCCCTCCCGTCGCAGCGTCATGTTTTATATCCTAAAGCCTTTTTCAATAAATAAGCTATCTAACACAGAAATATTTTTTCAAATCGGTTCAGCAGTTCCTGAGATGAGCGCGTTCAAACCAACAAACTCTTCAGCTTTATAATATAATTAACGCAAGCGCACGTTGTACTTGAGCTGCGAACATTATTTTGGTGCGGAGTTATGTTAAAACTGTGATAGCTCCTAATCCTTGTGATGATGAATGTATTTATTTTGATAAGAATAAATACCTGTGTGTATAATACACCTCTAAAAATGATGCATTATTTTTTTACAAATTTATTAACATAAAAAAGGTTATAGTAAGTCAACCATAAAAGATAGACTTATGCTGTCGCGGATTTTATTATAGAACTCTTAATGCTGAACAATCTTGTCATACATGGTTTTTGTGTAACTTTAGCGGTTTCCGCAGCGTACGCTGCGGAAGCTCTCAAAAGGAATATCTTTCTTCCGTTTTCGCAACATTTTTCATTTCTGCAGTGGTCTTATGAGTCGTATCTTTATGTTATATAGCCTAAAGCCTTTGTCGATAAATGGACTATCCAACGTAAAAAAAAATTTTCAAATCGGGCAAGTAGTTTTTGAGATTAGCGCGTTCAAACAAACAAACAAACTCTTCAGCTTTATAATATTAGTATAGATTGTTTAGATTGTGAAGTGATAAAAATATCCAAATCATTAACTTAAATATACCTAATATAAAAATCCTTAACCAAAATGTTATTATGCGTCACTCAAAACCATTACAAATTAGGGCAATTACTTGTACTACGGGGGTGACCACCGTGAAACCGTGGTCAAATTATACAAATATTTACAATTTATTTGTCCAATTAGTAAACATCAGTGTTGTGGACAGTTTAAATTAATGAGTAGAAACTGAATAGTGATAATTGATAGGTATCTACCTTAACTCAATGGTTTAACTATAAATTGTTTATGTAATTTTCATTTTAATACTTTACCATATACATATTTTGCCGCCAAACTGTTGTATTTCGACTTATTTAACCTGAGCTAAATAGGAAGCAGATACGTTACACAATACTAAACACCTACTCAGTACCTAAAGTATGACAAGGTGGCTTGGACAAAAAAAAAAACACTTCATTTTCTATTCTTATTTAATAAAAGCAATTTTCAAAGGACCAGTCAAATTTCGCTAAAGCGTACATAGCTTCAAACGACCCAATCACAGTAACTCTAGTAGCGCTGTCATTTTATATAAGATTGCGAACGAAATTCAATTTTAACAAAGGAGTTTAATAACTCTATACAAAAAGAAACGCTATGTGCTATTTTGTTCTAAAAATTGTAAGGGAAAAGAAACATGCATTTTTTTCTGATATTGAACTGGCAAAGGTCAGGGTAGGTGCGGAAATCTTGACAGCCGTTTAATTAATATTTCAGCTCCGAGCAAATTATAAACTAAGTGAAACTCGAGAAATTTACGACTGTTATGTAGGTTCGAACTGCGTAAACTAATCTTCGAAAATATTATTCGCCACTATCGTTTACCTAATTTATTAAGGCCTGATTTTACTAACGTCAGAAAAGGAATATACGTTAAATACAATACGCCTAATTTGGAAACGTCACCTATTTGTCAGCAATATTTTTTTAAATATCATTTTACTCATGTTATACTTCTTCTGACCAATAATTTTTATCGGACGTTGGCGAAATCAGTCCTAAAAGTGGTAGTCACTTTATGTTAGGACTAAAATAATCATCCAAGTTTATAGTTATGACACCGATTTGATTGTGAAAGATCATTTAAAAGAACAATAGCACTGTAATAGTCGTGTTTAATTGGGACTTGAGCTCTATTATTGTTGGTTGAGGCTGATTTATAGAATGTTAGCTGATAACTAAATATTTGTAACATGTTATTACCAGACCTAGCAAACTTCGTTCCCTCAGCCTCATCATACCCTGCCTCGGCAGGTATTTTAATTGTCAGGGTGGCGACGAATCCAAAAAGTTAAAAATCATGAAATGACCGATTTCGAGTTACACGGGTAGCTTAAACGACTTTCTTTTGTTTATATTGATGATGTTGATGATACAATGCTATGTTTCATTGACTGATACTGACAGCATGGAATATTACTGAATAGATAGTGTTTTAAATCTTGCGGGCGCTTGTCTATACTAATATTATAAAGCTGAAGAGTTTGTTTGTTTGTTTGTTTGTTTGTTTGTTTGAACGCGCTAATCTCAGAAACTACTGGCCCGATTTGAAAAATTATTTTTATGTTAGATAGTCCATTTATCGAGGAAGGCTTTAAGCTATATAACATAAAGATACGACTCACAAGACCACAGCAGCAATGAAAAATGTTGCGAAAACGGGAGAAAGATATTCCTTTTGAGAGCTTCCGCTGCGTACGCTGCAGAAACCGCTAAAGTTACACAAAAACCATGTATGACAAAATTGTTCAACATTAAGAGTTCTATAATAAAGTCCGCGACAGCATAAGTCTATCTTTTATGGTTGACTTACTATAACCTTTTTTATGTTAATAAATTTGTAAAAAAATAATGCATCATTTTTAGAGGTGTATTATACACACAGGTATTTATTCTTATCAAAATAAATACATTCATCATCACGAGCATTTCATTTAGAACAAAGTTGCCCTTTATATCATTTGATTCCAATAAATATCTTAGGAGCTATCACAGTTTTAACATAACTCCGCACCAAAATAATGTTCGCAGCTTAAGTACAACGTGCGCTTGCGCTAATCTATACTAATATTATAAAGCTGAAGAGTTTGTTTGTTTGAACGCGCTTATCTCAGAAACTGCTGGACCGATTTGAAAAAATATTTCTGTGTTGGATAGCTTATTTATCGAGAAAGGCTTTAGGATATAAAACATGACGCTGCGACGGGAGGGGAGGGAACAAACTCAAAACGCGCGGACGAAGTCGCGGGGGACCGCTAGTAAAATATAATTTCTAATGTCTGTATCGACAGATAACTATTATTGCACATAACATAAATGGATTTACAACTTCGTTTCAAGGCAATATAAAATTTGGGCGGTCTTATCGCTATAAGTAATCCCTTCCAGACAACCTTTGGGTGAAGAAATTATAAGTTTTATAGGAAGGGGTATTTTGTGCATGAAAATTAAGAGCTGAATAAGTGAAATAGAAATATATATGTATGCCAGGATTAAAATAAAAATTAAAGTATCAAAAATAAATACAAATAATAATATATAATATACATGTTTTTAAATTATATCAGAGTAATACATTGTTACAGTACCTATATTAATATAAGTCAAATTGATTCAACCCAATGCATCGCATCAAATTGTCAGCTCAATAAACACTTTATCCCATGATTTTAACGACCAAATCCCAAATAATAGTTGTAATAAACTTGCGCAAAACATGTTGATCCTAAAGGGCAGGGCTCTATAATACCCAGTATCAAAACTTCGTTCCAAGTTTGCCCTTTGACCACTGGGGAGTTACTTATAAGTGAAATTGGAGCTGGGCTCGTGATTTCGTTATTACTTTACAGTTTAATTACAATCGAACTTGAGTTTTGCCAGTTGGCATAAGTCTTGGTAGGTACTTGTAGTTCCTAACTTTAGGGCATATATTTATTTTACTGTAATAAATTATTATCAACACTTGATGAAAGAGTTGATAATAGAGTCAGTTAAATCATGATGGCGGTTACCAAATAGAAAGCGATTAAATAATTTCTGTACAATATTTTGTTTTATGTAGCCAGATATAAATTAAAAACCATCTTCTAGCTCTTTTGACGAAAACGTCAGACCAGTCCTAAGGAAACAAAGGCAATTGAAGCGACAAGTGTAGCCAACAGCCCATCAGCACAGTGGAACGTAATCTGATTTTCCTTCAGACATAGAAATAATTGTAAGAACTTTTGTAAGCAAAAATATAAAAAGCCAAATATATGAGAGATATGTATACGAGTATAAATGCAGATGCAGATAAGGTTTTTGATAGTCATGTTAAAAGAATTGAAACCGCGATTGCAATCTTATAATTATTATTTTTGCTTTTAACTTTCTAATATGAGAAAGCTGTAGAAATACAGTAAATTCAGGAGATAATATTAATGCAACTGAAGTTTTTAAATGTAGTTACTCGTAAATTGATGTAACGAGTATAACTAAAAATGCTCAGATAACTCAAATAATTAATTAAGTGAATCGTTCGAAATCGACATTGGTTAAGAACGTCAACACTATCTTTATAAAATTAGTTATTCTCTATCCAAATAAAAAAAATAAAAACTGTGCGTTGTCTGCAATACCGCGGTGCAGTGCAGACGCCCGAATGAGCTGGTTTAGGGTTACTTGATGGATCTGAAAGAACTAATTGTACGCGTGATTTAACTAGAACATAGCCACGCCATATATAATATAATAGGTATTTATATTGCTATCAAAGGTTTGCTACACTTTTGAATTTGTATTATTTAATCCATATAATATATAATTTTTCCCCACTGTGCGTGGCCGACAATATCGCGGTGCCATTGTGCAGGCGCCTCCATAGAGTACGTAATCTAGATCATTCTCCGCAGGCCCTGCTCGAAGACCCAGGGCGGTTGAGTTTTGTTCATTGACAGTGGGAATTAAGAGCTACTTTGCCTTATAGAGTTAGTGGTGTAGTTTTGTGGAATGAAACTAATATTTTTAGCGCATGTGGGAATACTTATAATAAATACATTATGCAAAACTCAGGTAGTCATTGCCGTATATACATAAAAAGGTCGTAAGTCATAGCGAGATGATTGTTTTAATTTAGTTACAAATACAGGGTAAGTGTCATTGAAATCGGGTTAGTATTTTTTGAGATAAAACAACTAAAAATCATGATATTAAAAAATCAAAATTAAAATTACCTGTCAAAAACGGACTAAAATGCTCAAGAAAACACATTTGCGCTCCGTTTAGGTAAATATTTTGTAATATTTGAAACACTGTTATCCGACTACGAATAAAACTTTTTGTTCACAAACTTCTTTAATTTGATACCCCACTTGTTATGACTGCATTTTTTTTCGTAGCAGTCTCTATTTTTTTTAACTATGTTAACCGGAGCATAATAAGGGATCGATTAAATCCTCATGCACCAAAATCAGCTCAGAAGTTTAGCCACAAATGTAGAACCTATATAAATACGCACCTAAATAGACACTTATCTTCCTAAAAACATAATTCTTCCTTTTGGTTTTGCCGTGGTTGTGGAGAATGATTGTAAGTAAGAATTTACCGCCTTTGATGTCGCCTTTTTTACTATTAAAAAAAACTACCTTTCAGAGGAACGCTTTTATAATTATTAGACTAAGCCCACGACAGTTCACTACATATTGTCATAACTCTTGGAGCGTGAAGTCTTGAGCGCTCACGTCTGAATTTTATTTGTCATGACTTTGCCGCAAGAGTAGCCACATTGTTGTAAAGCAGTTCTGTGACAAGTTTATTAGATTAACGGTTTTTGAGGTAAGTGTATCTCATACGTAACGAACTAAAACTACTCTCATGCAACTGTTTAGGAATCTATAGACCATATATTTGGGGCATCAAGAGGTCGTCACGACATTGTTTATGAACTGCACTAAACCAAGCAAAAATGATGTATTATCCAAGTAACGCAACCATGAACACTGTAAAGGGCTGATATCAACAAACAAACAGATGATATAATAAATAATCTCGAGATTTATAATAAACTAGCGGTCCCCCGCGACTTCGTCCGCGCGTTTTGAGTTTGTTCCCTCCCCTCTCGTCGCAGCGTCATGTTTTATATCCTAAAGCCTTTCTCGATAAATAAGCTATCCAACACAGAAATATTTTTTCGAATCGGTCCAGCAGTTCCTGAGATAAGCGCGTTCAAACAAACAAACTCTTCAGCTTTATAATATACTAGCGGTCCCCCGCGACTTCGTCCGCGCGTTTTGAGTTTGCTCCCTCCTCTCCCGTCGCAGCGTGATGTTTTATATCCTAAAGCCTTTCTCAATAAATAAGCTATCTAACACAGAAATATTTTTTCAAATCGGTTCAGCAGTTCCTGAGATAAGCGCGTTCAAAACAACAAACTCTTCAGCTTTATAATATAATTAGCGCAAGCGCACGTTGTACTTAAGCTGCGAACATTATTTTGGTGCGGAGTTATGTTAAAACTGTGAGAGCTCCTAAGATATTTATTGGAATCAAATGATATAAAGGGCAACTTTGTTCTAAATGAAATGTTCGTGATGATGAATGTATTTATTTTGATAAGAATAAATATCTGTGTGTATAATACACCTCTAAAAATGATGCATTATTTTTTTACAAATTTATTAACATAAAAAAGGTTGTAGTAAGTCAACCATAAAAGATAGACTTATGCTGTCGCGGACTTTATTATAGAACTCTTAATGCTGAACAATCTTGTCATACATGATTTTTGTGTAGCTTTAGCGGTTTCCGCAGCGTACGCAGCGGAAGCTCTCAAAAGGAATATCTTTCTCCCGTTTTCGCAACATTTTTCATTGCTGCTGTGGTTTTGTGAGTCGTATCTTTATGTTATATAGCTTAAAGCCTTCCTCGATAAATGGACTATCTAATATAAAAATAATTTTTCAAATCGGGCCAGTAGTTTCTGAGATTAGCGCGTTCAAAGAAACAAACAAACAAACAAACAAACTCTTCAGCTTTATAATATTAAAGTATAGATTAGCGCAAGCGCACGTTGTACTTAAGCTGCGAACATTATTTTGGTGCGGAGTTATGTCAAAACTGTGATAGCTCTTAAGATATTTATTGAAATCAAATGATATAAAGGGCAACTTTGTTCTAAATGAAATGCTCGTGATGATTAATGTATTTATTTTGATAAGAATAAATACCTGTGTGTATAATACACCTCTAAAAATAATGCATTATTTTTTTTACAAATTTATTAACATATAAAAGGTTGTAGTAAGTCAACCATAAAAGATAGACATATGCTGTCGCAAACTTTATTATAGAACTCTTAATGCTGAACAATCTTGTCGTACATGATTTTTGTGTAAATTAAGCAGTTTCCGCAGCGTATGCAGCGGAAGCTCTCAAAAGGAATGTCTTTCTCCCGTTTTCGCAACATTTTTCATTTCTGCTGTGATCTTATGAGTCATATCTTTATGTTATATAGCCTAAAGCCTTCCTCGATAAATGGACTATCCAACGTAAAACTAATTTTTCAAATCGGGCCAGTAGTTTTTGAGATTAGCGCGTTCAAACAAACAAACTCTTCAGCTTTATAATATTAGTATAGATTGACGAATAGAAATTACTTAACGGGATATTGTTTTAAAAAAAAATGATAATTGGATATTGACGGACTGTTTCTGCAGCCGTTAACATTATTTAAAATTTAATTTGAATAATGATATTATGACATTGTATTTCACATTTGTATTAGAATACAAATTATTTTTAATATTTGCATGCTGGCGTTTACACGGAATACACACACTTCCACGATTTTCAGATCAAAGTTTAGTAAACTGTAGTTTCAGCCATTAAATGATTGTTTTATTTTATATAATTATATAAAAACATAACATTCATTACATAGGGTACTTTCATTTTGTTTAATCAACTGACAGTTGTTGAGTTTGACATTTTTATATCATCATCTGACTCTTTTCATTTATTTTAAAGAGGTAAAAAGGCTAAAGGGTAAGAGCCCACAGGTTTGTTAGACATTTCAAGACGTCTAATCATACATTCAATTTTTTTTATGTTTACTACGCTAAAAAACATTTACATATTACCTAAAGATTCAGTGATTTCCATCTAAGGAACCTTATTTAATTCCATATACTGTAATGTTAAATGTTCACCATCATTTATGTTCCATTATATCCAAATAATCAACAAATTTAAATGACTATCAACAACAATCAAACCATTTAAATCCCATACCATATAACTAACATAACATTATGCTAATTCTCTCGCCGTTCATGTTGCAGATCACGGCATTTGCCTAAACATATCAATCACTATTTATAGCTATATGTTGTTTGTGAAGTGCTTTAACATGTTAAGTGTGTATTGGAAGCCGAAATATATAATATTAGCTTATAATGTTGGCTTTAGTTTCACCTCGTTATGGGTTACACAAGTGTGTGCGCAAACACAGGTGTACTCTCTATTCCTTTAACTTTTATCGAACAGCAATCTGACACGATTGGAGAGAGATTAGGCGCAGGCCCTACGGCTTTACGTGCTTTTCCGAAGCACGGGGATGAAACACCACCAACTTCGAAACTCCGGGCTACCCTAAGAATTTCTGAACAGTCAAACTCAGGTATTTATTTTTGGCCCTATTCGTGGATCAAACCCGAGACCTCTGGCGCAGCCGTCGCTTTAAAGTGCGACCCTCTAACCGCTGCGCAACCGAGGCAGTTACAATAGTAGCTAGTATATAAATAAATATTGGACACCAATCACATACATTGCTCTGATTCCAAAGTAAGTTGCCAATGCACTTGTGTTATGGAAATCAAGAATCGAGACAATATAGAAAAGATCAAGTTGAAATTTATAAAATTATTTTGCTATTTTGCGTGCAAAAAACCTTTTTTGCGCGTTGGTGTTGGGTACTTATACTTGCATCAGCTGTGCCGCATGCGTATTCAGGGAGGGCGGGTGATACATCCTGCATTTGCCTGAACTAATACTAAACGCGTGACAGTTCGTGTTGTCAGTTGCCTGCGCCGGCGTCGCTAAGCGGAAATTTAAAACAAAATAATTTTACAAATTCCAACTTAATAATGGATTTCCGCAAAGTAACGCCTGATTCTATTAATTACAGAAAAGATCGTTTTTCTACATTGACCTGACCGGGAATTGAACCCGAAACCTTACGAGATGGCGTCGCTTGAAACCAGCGTGCTAGCCATTCGACCACGGAGGTCGTCGAGGACTGTCGGGGATTCGCAGAATATTTTCGGCATCAAAACCAAAGTAATTCATTTCTTATTCATTGTCTGTTTCGGTTTTACAAGGTCTTGGTTGTAGGGCTATAAACCGGATTTTGTCCGCACCGTATTATTTGGGAAGACTCGATGTTACGGCGCCAGCACGTCAATACACCCATATTTGTTGCAAAATTTATCCTTATTGCAACTGCATAAAATACCGCAGTGCTTACCATGCCGAGCTGTTATCCCTTCGTGACTTGTCTTTGTTTTTACCGAGCAGTTGATATGATCCCTACAATGTAGGTATTTAAAAGTTTTATGCTATATTTTTTATATATGACAATGTATCAATTGGTGTATAACAAATACCATTGAATTGACAGTTTTCTAGGTTGTTGAATGAAAAGTACTTCGACAAAAGAAAGGTAGTGAAGAACCACTCTCTTGGCCCGAGTTTAATTACCATGTTATAAAACTACTAAACTAAAAACACACATTTAAAAGCGGCGAAGTAATACACACCATATTTTTAAGGCTTGTTTTCAGGTCTCCATCACACGCCTTGACATACCAATAACGACCAGTCTCAACGATTTGTCTTGCATCGGTCCAGCGCTGACGCATCGCTGTTGTCGCGATACATTACGGTCTTTACACAGAACCACAGGAGACAATGGGAAACATAAAACACATTTTGTGCGAGAATTATCGCTGTACGTGAGAATTATCGCTCTGTTTGTGAGCGTTAAAGAACTTAGGCGGATTTTAAATCATGCTTATGTTCCGGGCAACGCTCTTCCTTTGTTGTGTTTTGCTACAAATATACGGTATTGCTTGAAGTGTTTAGTGAATCCCTTCATCGGGATAAACTTTTTTGTTACCATTGCAAAGTCAAGAATTAAGATTACGCTCTATTGCCATCTAAATAGCATTTTTTTTGCATCACCATCGTACAAATTGCAATTGGTGGAATTAATACTTAAAGCATTCTCTACATATAGTATTGAATTGAGTATAGTATCAAATTGGAATGCCTCTTTGAATTCTTATTACATAAATTCTAATGTAAGTACTAAAATACAACGCTGATATTTTTTCCGGACACAGTATATATTAGGTACTTTGTTCTAATACTGAACAAAAAATGTTACAACCAGTCTTGAGGCTAGGAATTTATGTTGCAAGCAACAAGACTGTGAAATTAATGAAACCAGGTTATTTAAGTATCAAAATGCATATTAAATTGTGTGGGTCATTTGCTTATATAACATAAATTTTTCAACTCCATAATTAAACGATCGCTCTTGTTATTCTTTTCCGATTGTATTTTGTATACTTAGGGAAAAGGAATAATATAAATGCATTTTCTATTAGCAACACATTACGTTTAGTTTATATACAATTTATGCTAACTTGTTTATAGGTTTTCTGTCCTGAAAATACTTGGAAACAGCTCAAAGTCAGGAAGTTAGCGGTTATGACGCGCGTGCCTCGGATAACACCTAAGCCGTTTAGTTCTGCGCCTGATTTCTCATCGGTTATGTCAGACTGCCGTCTTACCCAATTAATGAGGGTGTAGGAACAGAGAGTGCACTTGTATATTACGCAGACATATAGGCACTATAAAATTTCTTGCGTACCTGGCCTATCACTGTTGACAGTTAGTGTATGGCGTTGAAACATTTGGGCTGTGAGGACCTTCTTCTAAATTGCTGTCTAGAAAAATGTGCCTTAATAAAGTTTTGTAATAGCCAACAATAAAGATGGCTGGTTCCTACTTCAAAGGATTAGCATAGCTATCCGACGCTGCAACGCAGCCAGCATCATTGCCTCCTTGCCTCAAGGAAATGGTTACTTTTTCAAATAGCTAGGTTTAAGTTTATTTTTTATGTTCCACGTCTTAGTTTTATTTTTTTTCTTGTTTTTTATTAATTAAGTTTTTCTGCGTAGGAAAATATTCTTACATTTAATTTAAGAAATGTGCGTGCAAAAAAATAAAAAATACGAAAACGCTTTCTTTAAAAAGAATGATACTCATCGTAGTACGAATTATATTGACGACCTCCGTGGTCGAGTGGCTAGCACGCTGGTTTCAAGTGTCGCCATCTCGTGAGGTTCCGGGTTCGATTCCCGGTCGGGTCAATGAAGAAAACGACCTTTTCTATATTGTCTTGGGTCTGGGTGTTGTGGTACCACCGTTGTGTTTGATTTCCATAACACAAGTGCATCGGCTACTTACCTTCGGGTCAGAGCAATGTATGTGATAGGTGTCCAATACTTTATACTTTAATACTTTACATCAATAAATGGAATGTCAAGCATTTTTTTTATCGATATCAGCAAAAGTACGTCCACTGCTGAACAAAGGCCTCCAAGGGTTTCTACAGCAACCGCCTGCAATCTTTACAAGGTCGTCTGTCCATCTTCTCGGTGGACGTCCTACGCTACGATAAATAAATATAATAATCTTCGTAAGATACCACCATGTTAAGGTCGACATGCTGCACTTTGCTATACAATGCGGAAAAGGGGCGAGCTACCATTACCTCGTGTGATTTACATACACGGCTTTGTTTGCGTTACCAACTCGGCCAGGGCTAACGATTTGCATTCTCCATGCCATGATATAAGGGCCAAAATAAAAGAGGTACAGTTTTAAAACTTCGCCTAACCATACTATGTTTTTTTAATTTATGATGAACTTTCATAAGTACGACCCCAAATTAATTTAACTATGGATAAATCACAATTATATTGCTCTCAAATACTTTAAACCTCTTACAACCAGCGACTTTTAGCACCGATGCAGTCATGCATAAGCATCGATGCAGAAGCGCGACTGCATCGATGCTAACGCGTGTTGTTATCGATGCAGTAGCCAATGTTCAGTACATAATTTGTTAATTTCCAGCTTCTGCATCTCAACTTTATCGATGCTAAAAGTAGCTCAGTGTGTAAAGGTTGACATTTTGTGACAGTATCGATTCTAACGCGCGTTAGCGTCGCGGTTGCATCGCTGCTAAAGGTCGCAGAGTGTAAAGGGTCTTAATGTTCAGAAAGACTTAAAAAGTGTTCACGCTTTGCACTGAGTTAATATTTCAATTCAGGATGAATATTCCTGACTTGCTTAAGTTCATTTCATTAAAAGGTCCGGTCGCTAAAGAAATAATCGTTCAATATAAATACCATTTTTCATAATAAATATAGACCTACGTCTATTTGCTACGAATGCTACGGCATTTATAAGCGATGGTGCTACGACAGTTTCGTAGCATCGCATCGTAGTACTACATGGAGGTATATTCGTAGTCATCGTAACACAGCGCAATATTATAATTCTAGCAGCTAGCAACATCTTATCTCGCTGCTACTAATTAATTTCTGCATCCCTAAACGGTTGACAGGTAGAGAACTCCATTAGGCATGAGGTCAGCCAATTTAGCAACTTACAATGCATCTTGATGTTAATTTATGTAACTAAAACTGTTTGTGAAACATAACTTACATTGAAGTTTAGTAAATGAAGTCAGTTTTTGCCTTGCCGTAGTCGTGGAAGGTGGAGTTATTTTCAACCGACTTCTGAAAAGGAGACGGTAATCAATTCGACTGTGTTTTTTTTTTGTGGTGTTGTTACCTCATATCGCAGTCATTTATGGACTGATTTGTTTTATTTTAGTGATTTAAATCGTCTAAGACCATGTCATCACTTTCTTTAAGAAAGGTAGTGGCCAACATCTATATATTAATATTTAAAAAGAAGCGTACTGAACAGATATCCTGTCTCTAAGTGAATCAGATACATGGTGTATCAAAACCAATAGCCCTAATAATTGGCGCTTTGTTTCACGTAAGAAGGTAGCTGCGGCTGCTAAGTGTATCAGGAGTTCATTAGAGCACTTTGATATTAGCCGCCGTCATAGGTGCCTTGGGGCATTAATGGACCTCATTGAGCCCGACAACCATGTATGCTAGAAGTTATATTGTTGATAGCCTATTTATGTCTTAATAGCGTATTGTTCGGTGTTGGGCGTTTATTTTGATAAAAGTCCGAATAAATACAACGCAATTGAGTTACCCACAATCTTAATACAAATACTTTGTTGGACTTTTTTAAATAGAAGTATTTGTTAATAAGTAGTATTTGTTTTATGACCGGCATCTATATTAGGCATCACGCTATAACAATACATTTATTAATTTATATTTTATTGGACAACCAGAAATTTGTACAAAAGGTGAACTTAACGCCATATGCCATTCTCATGATACAAAATGAACTTTCAAGTACTATACGGATAAAAACACGCCCATTTTTGCGTGTTTTCTTGATTTAGCGAAGGCGTTTGATCTGGTTTCTTACGATATTCTGTGGCAAAAACTATATAAAACATCGATGCCAGTGGAATTAATCTCTACTTTTAAATATTGGTATGGGAACCAGATTAATGTTGTTCGGAGGTCGAGTGCGTATTCGACACCATATAGTTGGAGTGTGGCGTGAGGCAGGGGGGGCTGACATCGCCAAAATTCTTCAATCTTTATGTGAACGCACTTGTGGAGGAGCTCAGCAGCATGCATGTCGATGGAGTCTGCCGTAATAACATTACGCGGAGGACATGGTGCTGCTGAGTGCCTCTGTGGGTGGACTGTCGAAGCTGCTTGACATTTGCGAAAAATATGCGAAACAATACGGTTTGCTTTATAATATAAAGAAAAGTGAGTAGATAATCTTTCAGGCCCGGGCGAGGTCCCTAAGTCAAACACCGAAACTTAGACTGAATGGTTGCCCCCTTAATATAGTAGAACAATTTAAATACCTTGGGCACATTATAACACCAGACTTGAAAGACAATGCGGACATAGGAGCGTAGGGTGTTGTCCGTTCGTGCGAATATGTTTTGCGAGATGTTCAATAGGCGTCAAAATTACCCTGTTCAGGGCATTTTGCACATCCTTCTACACGAGCAGTCTGTGGATGAGCTATACGCAGAAGCAGTACAACGCCCTACGAGTCCAATACAATAACGCATGCAGGGTGTTGGTGGTGGGGCTACCTCGTTTCTGTAGCGTTTGTTTTTATACAAGCGGTGCACATCCCTGGTGCGCAGGGTGCGGGCCAGCCCGAACAGGATCCTGCGCGTTTTCGCCGAGCGTTTTGACTGCCAGTATATGTATCACTGCAACATGGTGCATGCACGGGACGATGTTACCTTTCTATTTTGACATGTTTTAAATTTGTTTTGTAATTGAAAGGAGATGTTTATAAAAATGCCAAGACCATGTACAGTATCTGTGAAAATAGCAAAAAATACAGGTAATTAGGCGGACTATGTGGAATCTTTATTAAATTAGCAATATTCAGGTAATTTAAATAATAAAGTTATAAACTTTAATAATACTGAAACTCCATCTGTCTATTCTAACGCCAAAATCGCGTCAAAACTTGCAAAAAAGTAAATCAGTCATTATCAAATGTCATTTTGCTTTCCGCTTTTAATCTTTTTAAATCTTTATACACAGCTGATTGGCTGTAACGTACTTGACAGATTTATTAGTCTTCATGAAATATTGCTAGATTTAATTTTTTTAAGTACATATTACCTAAAAGTTGAATATATTACTGACGAAAATTATTCTAAAAACGATTAAGCTTTACATAAGTTATTTTTAGTGACATGTACAAGGTGTTGGCATTTTCCCCATACATATGTAAACATGTCCTTTGTAATTGGTCCACTTGTTGACATAAATAAATTAATAATAATAATTAAATAAATAAAATATTTTTTTTCTCATAAATAGCATTCTAGCGTTTGGGGAAAACGGGTAGGAACACACACTAGCTGTCCTGAAATAACTGAAATAATTTAGCAAAGAACTGAGTATAATATATTTATTTATTTAGAAGGTACGTGACGTGGCCAAGTATTGTTCAAGTATGCATGCTTCTTTATTTAGTCATGCATTCAAGATGCTGAATTATATTAAATTTAGACACCTGTGTGAAAGGCACTAGGGTCGAAAATGTGTCGGTGAAAAGCTTGTAAATATTAAGATTTCAAACTTCTAACAAAGATTGGACAGAGCTTCAAATTGTTCGTTGATTTTTAGGACAAACTAATTTGCATTTTCTTTGAAAGAGTGTTGAATTACTAAACATTGACTTTGTAGGTAAGTAAAATAAATATGTCAGTTTCAATGGAATCAAATTCGATCGTCTTGAATAACTTCTTTGGTTTAGTTGCCAAAAACTTGACTGTCGAAAACTTTTGGGTGACTTTGAATAGGTAACGACAGATGCCGACTGAGACATATTTTATGTAAACTTGGGTTAACAGATTCCACTCAAGTTATAAATAAAACAAGGGCTTTGCATTACTGCTTCTTTTGCTGTTTGAACTTTATTTTTATGGGAACATTTCCACATCATCGGCATCAAGTAATGTTGCCTGAAAATAAGCCAAAAGAACCTACCATGTTTTATGTTAAACTTCAAATGATATGTATTACGTTAGTAAATCATAAGTTCTATTGTAGTTAAAAATATACTTAATTCATTTTTTTTAAATGAATGACATTATAAACGGAAGATTTAAAAATAATCTACTTGACATTGGACTGATAACACACACACAGACTACAATAAATATGAAACCGGCCAAGTGAGAGTCGAACTCACCCATTGAGGGTTCCGTGCCAATTTAACTGAATGAGCGAATCCACTTACTTTCACTTTGTTTTTCGTAGTGTTTGTACGAAAAACTAAGTTATGTTTGCGGTTGTTGAAAATGTGCTATATCTCAAAAACTACTAGTTAGATCCCGTCTAAACCAATTTTCGTATATATTTTTCAAAATTTACACTTGTTTAGTTTAGGATTTATATGGGGGGGGGGGGGGGGACACCCAACTTACCACGTTGGACGCGTCAATCTATCAAACGTTAGACTTTTAAAAGTAAGTGGTCTTAGGAACCTCTATGACATTTTAAAAGACCTATCCATAAACACCCCACACGCATAGGTTAGGCCCTCATTAATATCTCTTTTTTGTTTAATAATCGTAATGCGTTTAAGAGGATTCATCTTCCTACCAAATTTCAACAATGTGATGCTTATAGTTACAGAATAAAGTGGCTGTGACGTATGGACGGACAGACAGACAGACAGACCGACAGACTTAACGAAACTATAAGGGTTCCGTTTTTAGTCATTAGGCTGCAGAACCCTAAAAAGAACTATTTTACCGTGCTCTTACCTTATATTTGCAATTTCGCATGAAGCAGGTAATTTAAGTTCTCTTTAAATGCATATACACTACGAATGTAAAATCTATATCACAATCAAACGTCATTTAGTTGGTTGCAACTAGGATGTTTCTAAATTTAGTCGAATGTTGCTTTTAGCGCCTAACACTAAACTAATTCGAGTCAACGTTAGATGCAGTAAACAGAATTAATGACGAAGACCCTGGGAAAACTAAATAGTGTATGAGTCATTTTTATAAAAACTTGTAACGTTACGACATAGACCCCTTTCACACAGCGACTTTTTAGAATCGATGCAGTCGCGCGTTTTGAAAACGCGCTTCAGCATCGCGACTCTCGCAATAAATAGATTAATTTTGTTTCGATACAATTTCTTGCTTCTGCATCGATGCTAACGCACGTAAGCATCGCGATTGCATCGCTGCTAAAAGTTGCAGTGTGTATAGGGTCTCAAAAGACCCCTTAGACACTGCAACTTTTAGCATCGATGCAGTCGCAAAATGTCAACCTTTACACACTTGCGCTGCTTTTAGTATCGATACAGTCGCGATACTAAGGCGCGTTAGTATTGAAGCAGAAGCTAAACATCAATAAATTACATAATGTACTGTTTATTAGCGATTGTAATAACGCTCGCTAGCATAGTTAGTAATCCATTCCATACTAACGCGCGACAGCATCGATTGCATGAATCGCGAAGCAGTCGCACGTTTCCAAAACGCGCAATCGATGCTAAAAGTCGCATCGTGTAAGGGGCCAAACACTCATTTTCTAGCAGTGTCTTCGTGGTTATCCTTGGTACAGCAATTTCAAAATAAAATGGAGTAGCTCAGCGTTATTAAGAACGTTTTTTGTAACATTTTTCAAACGTGTGGAATAGCAACAAAGTATCTAAATTAAAATCAAATGCTATTTTTAAATAAATCTAATAATTCAATTTGACACAGGCTGTGTGTCCGTTTACCATGGCACTAGTTTGCTAGCAAAATAGTAATTTCACGCAAATGCCTAAAAGCCTGTGTCTGGCCGAAATGAACGACCATTAGATGGTCCTACGTAACTGCAGAACCCGCACAATTCTCCACTATCTCATCAGCCTCACCTTCGTGTAAAATGAGAATCGAGTGACGTTTAACACGGCCCCGAGTTGAGATGGGGCCTAAGTTGTTGTCGGACTACGAGTTTGTGTAACCGACTTTATTTTATTTTATTAAACGCTTATGGTGTTATACTGTAGGGCAAAGGCCTCCCCTACTTTTTCCACTTTCTACGGGCAGCTGCTGTCCAGTCTTTGTCAAAAGTATCTAGCTTGTCACGCCACTGACTTCTAGGTCTATCGCGTAGCCGTCTAAGACCATTTGCACACTGCGCTACTATTAGCATCGATACAGTCGCGATGCTAAAGCGTTAGTATCAATTTAGTCACGATGCAGAATCTGGCTGACCATTGTCTTCCATTGTTTTATTTACAAAAAAATACAAAATTGGAAGTACACTTTTATATAATCTGAATTGTCACTATTAAGGACTAGCCCATCTTTTATAATTTTTATTTCTTAATTTAACAAAGTAAGCAAGTTGTCAAAGCCTCAACAATTTACCTAACGATTACCTAATACTGTGTTTGCCTTTACCATTATTTGACTAGGTAATTTATCAACTTTTTTGAAAATAAAAATGGAATGTTTTTATAAATCAAACAGCATTTTTGTACATCCAACAAGATTTGTTTTTATAGGTTATAGAAAGCTTATAATTGGCCTTAATATCTATAAATTTCATATTAATAAAATAATAATTGCATTCGCGCGACTGGGTTCATTGCGTAAATCGCGATGCTGTCGCTTTTTCCAAAACGTGCGGCTGCATTGATGCTAAAAGTTGCAGTGTATAGGCGGCCTTTCTTTTAAAGGGTACTACTCTAATCGGATAAAAAACTGAGCAGTACAGTTTCCGTTCGTTGAAGTCTATTTTGGGAATGAGCCAGTAGGTTTTCAAAATGCATGTCTGTACGCTTCTGTAGCTTTTACTCTGAATTATTTGTTTATCGTAGTCAACATTTGGCGCTTGCATCCACAATTTAACGCGTGTTCCCAATTCTCTTCGATTTGGCCCATCACGCGGCGTCGCGAAGTGTCCGAGGAGTCTTGTATGAAATACGTGTTTGTATGGGCCTGTAAAGAAAAGTCTGAACTAAAGTTAGGTGGGCGTGGCCATCATAATCATGCGAAAGTATTATTAATTAAAAAGTTAATTAATTTTAAAAAAAGACGTTGGTCACCAGCTGAAAAATTCAATTTTAGCTTTCGCAATTTGGCAATCGAGGAACTCGTAGCGCAGGTAGCAACGCTTTGGTAGTGATACCGAAGTGAAGCAACCTACAGCGCGTTCTTATTTGGGTGAGTGACCATCCCGACCATATTAGTGACGTATATCACGAGCATCTCCGTGCTTCGGAAGGCACGCTAAGCCGTTGGTCCCGGCTAATATCAGTTGATATTAGTCGTTAGGCCTAGTCAGAGGCCTTGTATGGGCGGCTTGATAATATATGTCAGTAGGACTAGTCGCTTGCCTTGCAAACACCCCCCCCCCCCCCCCCCCCCCCCCACCAATCCGCACTGAGACCGCGTGGTGGAGTATGGCTCGAACTACCTCATAGTTGCGGTAAGGCCTTTGCCGAGCAGTGGGACGTTACAGGCTAACTTAACCTTTTAAGCTTTTTAAGCTTAACCAATTAAAGTGTTAAAACGCTCACCGCCACACCTCGCACCATACCCTCACATATTCGGACGCACGAATTAACGTAAGTTATTACAGTTGTTTTGCCCGCACCCTCGCATTTAGCAGTTGGAATGTTGCAAACTCCTTGTGATTCAAACAGTTCCCGCGTTATGAAGAGAAGCGCAAACATGATTTATATAATCTTGCCGAGTCTGACACGCATTGGAAGTTGGATATTGGACGAACTTTGCCAGTGGTCGTGTGGTCTGATAATACTCCCTTTGATTTATTTCCCAGAATTTCTGGGGTCATCAAGCTTAAATCCCCTAAAACTTCTCTTTAGCAATTCTATGCTAGAATTGATATGGAGAATCTTAAGCTATCAAAATCTCATTAGTAGTAGTGGCAATATCATCACATTAGAGTTATATAAAAATGATGATTATTAACTATCTATTTCCATATTTACAACCGTTTTTAAGTGTCAATTTTACCAGTGTCTGATAAAACTTATCCGACTGACTGAATAAATATAAAACGACCGATTTTTAAATGATATTTACGTAAATGATTGCTGACAAATAGGAGCCCTTTTAAAATTAGGCGTTTTGTATTGTATTCCGTATCTAACGTTGGTAAAATCGACTCTAATTTGATAATGACATCTATTTGTCAGCAATCATATAGATACATGTCATTTTAAAATCGTTCATTTTATACTTATTCAGTCGGATAACTCTTATGAGAAGTAAGAAAAAGTTTAAACCGTTGTTTGATGGTAAATAATGTTTTTAACACTCACAGTGTCATATTTTATAATCATAAGATGAAATAAGAAACCAAAAATTTACGCACGGGCGGGACTTGAACCAGCAACCTCTTGGCAGACCGGGCCAAACGCTCTTACCAATTGAGAATTACGTATCCATTAGAGATATAAGAGACCACAAATTTCGCAGGGTCGGACTGACAGCACGGTAGCTCAAATTTTCGGTTTCTTATTTCATCTTTATGATTTTCCGTTGTTTCCTTATTTCTCATAATACTTTAAACATAACAATTGTCTTTAACTTATATTCAAATAAGAGATGAAAATACCTATATATAAGTACACACGGCAGCACGTCATGCTACCCATTATACATATCTATAACTACGACGCAGTATGGAGTGTTAGAAAGAAAGTCTCCTTGATATTATTGGTGAAGTTGTCTATTTTATCAAAATTTGCCAATGTGCGATTAGACTCAAAGCTAACGGCCAATAGAGACAAAATACTGGGGGTTGGCCACGCCTCCCTGCGCCGCCGCCAGTCTGCCACCGGACCCGAGCTCCTCAGTCACGTTTTCGGCATTACGTCTATTGTTTGCATGTTGTTAATTACCAAAAAGAAAGTGTATAAATATGGCGCCTTCGCTATCCCAAGTAGAGAGGGAGCGAATAATTGCGTGTTACGTGTGAAAGACATTTGTGATCAGACTGGAGAAACGGTAAGTTATTTATTTATTTACTTTTTCGTTATGTTTGAAAGTGTAAACAAAACAACAGGATAACTTAGCTATGATTTTCCTCACATCAATTAAAACCTCAAATTAGTTCCTGAAGTGAGATTTTTATTTGTTTTAAAGATTTAGGAAGGATAAATTTCATTCGAATTTATAGACACACAAACAGTTTCCCAAACACTTTACTTGTTTTCATTACTCACTGTTTCGAAGCACTTTTAGCTAACTAAAGTTGAGTTTTAAAATTTTCATAAATAAACGTAACAATTACAACAAAAGACTCAATTCATTATTTGATTTTATTACGAGTGTTTGACTGTCAGATAACGATTCAATTTAAATATCACATTACAAAATAAAATAGATGAATCTTACGGATGTGTTTAACAATAATCTGTTGTTATTATCTTGTTTGTTTACCTACGCGACCGCCGGCGGCCATTTGATACCTGAGCGATGTGTCATTTACTTAGCTAGGTATCATATTTTTCTTGAAAAATGTAGATATATATATAAACAATCAACAATATTTTAAAATGTTATTAACTTTTACTCACGACCAACGTCATCGATGCCATTTTTGTTTTTAGTTTTGAGATGGTTTTACTAATAACTTTTTAAATAGCAAATAAACTAAGTTTGACGTTTTGTTTTAGCGAAAAAATTTCTGGATGCGGCGGTGGGAAGAATCAGGGACCATCGAAACCCACTACCGCCAGCGCTATGAGAGAGCCACGACGGCAGAGGAGGACGCGGCCATAGTCGCGGCACACTCCGCTGATCCCTTCCACAGTACGAGAGCTACTTCTTCTACTTACAATGTGAGTTTATTGCGTCAATCCTAGATTTATCTATAGAAATAGAATGAAAAAATATATAGCATATTTTAAAACACTGGCATTTAGTTTGCTTAAATACCTACTTACTTATTTGATTGTTTCAAACTCTCAGGAAGTAGACCGACTATAAAAAAGAATTAATGGAAAATTTGCAAAGGCAATCCTTCGCCCAATGCATACTCTATAATAATTTATTGACTACCCCTGCTAGAGTTTAAAAAAATATATATTTTGCTTTTAATTGAATCGAGTCACAAGTTATATTTATTAGTTAGGTCCCTCCTTAATAGGGAAAAAAGAGTAATAAAGTTATATTTTTTTTTGTTTTTATGTTTTGTCACTATACAAACTTAATAATATAAATTGCACTTGTAAAAAGCAACTTTGGCTGTGCAAGTGCAATTTATAGTAATGAAGTTTTTATTTATTTTCCATATCCGCCCGATATCTCAGTGGTTGTTATGAATAAATTTATATTATAATATAATTCATTATCATAACAATAAAAGTAAAAATAAGTCTCAAAAATATAAAAAAAAAACATAGTGTTCATTTGGTTTGCTAAGGTAAAGACGTGTGATCAGGGCCTGTACAGCTGCGGCCATACAAGCTTTTACAGTTGCAGCAGTATAGCGTTGGTTCACACTATCATGTCCTAAAAGGAACCAACACTTGTTTTTTTTGTTTTAGATTTCCTTGGATACAATCAGGAGGAGACTGAAGGAAGCGGGGAAGAAGTGCTGCCGGCCAGACAAGAAAATAGAACTAAATGCTTATCACAAAGAGGGAAGAGTTAGTTTTTGCTTAGAAATTTATAATTTTGATTGGGAGCATAACATTGTTATATTTGTCGACGAGAAAAGTAGTCCTAAGTTCATATTAATGGTGAGCAAACAAATTAATGTTCGGCTCTCACAAAGACATAATTGTATTAAACTTATTGTAAATCTTGAAAAAGTGGCAAGATAATAAAGTATGAGTTTGTTCCGCTCCATCTTCTCAGTGGTAGCCCAAAAAAGTTCCGAAGCTGTGGTATGATAAAATTAAGTTAGAACATGGAAAAATGCCTTATGTGGGCCTATTTACTAAAATAATGACTTTAACGAAGGTAATTTTATGTTATTTGTGACCTTTTTTCTCCACCTAGATGTTGTCTGGAAGAGAACGCTCCTAGCGATAAGATGGCTTTAATTGTAGGTATCTATGTCAACTGTAATATCAGCATCAACATGTTGATTCATCATGTTCATTATTACCTACAAACCATGATGAATTTGACATTGAATTTCAACCATGTTGCTCGTTACTACTGTCATAATAATTTTCGTTCTTCTGTCTGTAAATCTTGGTAATCTTGTCCAATCACCAGTTGGACACACAAAAAGGTAAAAAAATATAAATAAATGGTAGTTCTGGTCCTAAGATGGTTAGGTTTGAATTGTTTAATCAGATTTATTTTTAGGTTGGTAATAATTTAAAAAAGTAACTTTAGAACTCCCAATCAAAGTTATAATAATTTGAGCAAAAAAATATTCTTGCCTCTTTTTTCATGATGGCATAACCATAATGAACGAGCGTAGAGAAGTTTTATATGTTTTTTTATTCTTACAAATTTTATTGTTAATAATGTTATCAAGAAGTTATCTTTTTTTCATAAAATGTTATTTAAAATTACATCTATTTTAAAAAAAGTTTTTGAGATATTATTGTTATTGCAATTTTTTATAATCATTAATCAATCATGAATAAAGATATCATCGAGAGTTTTTATTATAAAATAAATATTGTAATTCTTTAGGTGAGCTTGTTTTTCTGTTTCTATAGGTATTTATTTTGTTACAAATTTAAGCGATAATTTTGCAAATTTTATGATGGAGTATGTAATTCTCTTTCATTTTTTAACTGCCGTTTTTATAAATATCTTAGTATAAATAATTTATTATGCTGTTATAAGTTATTACTAAATAAATAAATATTTTTCACTTATTATGATGTTATTATTTTTTTCTTATCAATAGCTAGTTTATACTTTGTTATTTATATCAGAAAATTAAAAGTAACTTTTTTATGAGCCATTATCATGCCTCGGATTCTCCTATTGCTATTTCAAAACTCGTCAAATCGTCACCCCATCGATCGTTCTGTGGCCTTCAATACTATCTAATATCTTCTTTATAATATCCCAAATAATCAATATTAGCTATCCGATATAGATATTAAATATCCGAAATAATCAATATTAGCTCATGCGATCGGACTCACCAAATTTGGAGGCCGTGAGCTCAATTGGACTCAATTCTCAGACTAGGATTTTAATATTTTATCGTTTGTTGGGTTCAAGTTCATAGCGTTGGGTTTGTGACCGGTAATTTACGCAATTTCGAGTAAATTACCAAAAACATGTAATTTACTCGGTAAAATTACCGATGACTGGGAAAATATTTAAATGATTTTAATTAACAAAACGTAATGTATAAATATACTTAAATCCTTTACCAAATAACCATTAATAACATTTCACTCATTTTTACTGTCTTAGCATGATGATACTTCTTTACATGCCAATACGAACACGAAGTTTGAGCTGGATTCACATCACACAAAAATATATTTATTAGGTTTATTTTTGTTTTGTACTTTGTAATTTATGAGTGATATTGTGTTTGTAATATAAACATATTCACGTTTATTTTAAAAAAAGGAGGTCACCAATTCGACCTATAAGGTATGTGATATTGTTAGAATTTTATATGTTCGAGTGGGGTAATCTTTTAAGGCTTCCAAAGTTCCAAACACGTGTTCAAAATTTCGTAAGTGTATGTGTGTTTTGATGTTTTTTTCACCACGGATTTCTAGAAAACGAGAAATCATAGCGAAGTGATTATTTTTTGTTCAATCAGATATATTGCTACTTAGGGTACCTACAGTGTAAGTTGCATCAAAACCAGTAGTTTTCGTTTTATATGTTATTAATTTAATAACTGAAAATGACGAAAAAGGGTACAATTTTTGAAAAAAATGCCTCATTTTTATCATTCACCTCACCATCGTCTGCGTCGCCGGTTCCTTATCACTTTCTTACTCAAGATAACTAACTAAACTAACGAGTTGCAGAGCGCAAGCCACAACTAATTCAACCTTCGGCATCTTCATGTACAACAAATGCTATGATTAATCTCGCGCAAGTGTGAATCACGAAGCGTCTCGCACGTAGGTTTGATGACTTCCAGCCTCCCGAACAAGCCGAATTCTGAAAAGGCTACAGTACCATAGACCACATTTATTAAGGCAAATTATACAGAAGTCCGAGAAGTACGAGTATAATATGCTCCTATGTTTAGGGTTTGTGGACTATGAGAAGGCTTTTGATTCGATCAAAACTTGGGCGGTGCTTAGGCCTCTTCAGTGGTGTCACATAGACGATAGGTGTTAAAGTGTCTGTATAACAACGCCACCATGGTCGGTCCGAGTACAGGAACAAAATACGAGGGCGATTCCATTGCGGAAAGGTGTAAGACAGGGAGACGTTATATCACCGAAACTGTTTACAGCGGCATTGGAAGACGCCTTTAAGCTCCTGGAATGAGAAGGATTCGGCATCTGCGTCAATAGCGAATACATAACACGCCTCCGGTTTGCCGATGATATAGTCGTTGTGGCAAAGACGCTGAATGATCTTGGCACTATGCTCGACCAAGTATCCCAACAGGTGTGTCTTTGAAAAAAAAAATGGAAAAGACGAAAATTACGTCAAGTTCCCGTGTTATACCTACTCCAGTATCCGTTGGAAACTCAACTCTTGAAGTTGTTGACGAGTACGTCTACCTTAGATGAAAGATCCAATTAGATAGGTCCAACTTTGAGAAAGAGGTCAATTGACGAATCCAACTCGGCTAGGCAGCGTTCGGGAAACTGCATAAGAGCGTCCTCTCGTGTCAATTACCTCAGTGTCTGAAGACGAAAGTTTTCAACCAGTGTATGTCACCAGTGAAGACATACGGATCCGTTACGTGGTCTCTAACTATGGGCATCATAAAGAAGCTTAAAATCACACAACGAGCAATGGAGTGGGTTATGCTCGGTGATCGAATCAGAAGCGAGGAGATACGTAGAAGAACTAAGGTAACGGACATATCCCTACGAATCAGTAAGCTCTAGTGGCAGCAGGCATTTTGGCAGGGCACATAGCAGGGAACTGATGGCCGCTGGGTCAGAAAAGTTCTAGATTGGAAACCCTTCGACTAAAAGCGCAGCGTGGGATGTCCACCGACAAGATGGACAGACGACAGGACCAAACTGGATGCAGACCGCTCACAACCGGTCGCTGTGGAAAGGCATATGTTCAGCAGTGGACGTCTTTTGGTTGATAATGATGATGATGATGTGTGAACATCAATGTGAACAGCAAGCTCGCGTCAGCTCTCGTGCACGAATATTTCCTCGAACGTTTCGTCAATAACCAGACGAGAAGCGAGCGCGAACGTTAAATGCCATTTAATAATTCACGCAACGCGCACGAATATTTGTTTTCTGTTTTATATGGTGACCCAAGTAACGTAAAAAATAATCAATTTTTGAAGTGTTTTCTACCATCAACACCGCCAACAACCGTTTGGATTAAAGCTTTAAGCATGCACAAATTATAAAATAAATAAATATAGCAACTGAATATTTTACGGTCTATTTGGTAAATTACGAGTATTTTACCATTTTTACCATAAATTACCATATTTTTCATTACTTACCATTTTGTTTTTTTACCTGCCCAACTCTAGGTTCAACCCTTGGCTCACTAGTTTTCGCCACGAGAAGCAGTCGCAAACAAGTTAGCTTTGCGCGCAGCTGGCGAGGCGCGGCGAAAAAATCGAGAAGATAACAATTTAAAGTAAACCTTAAAGTAATGCCATACGGTTGAAGCTAGTAGGAGTAGTCGTGAGAGTCGCGCGGCGGCTCTTGTGGCATCGGGATGTCCTTGCGAGCGAGCCGTTTGCTATTTCAACTGTATATAATTAAGTTAGGGTTTAGTTTCAATTGTTATCTTTTCGTTCTCTTTGTCGCGTCTCGCCAAATGTGCGCTCTTAGCCTAACTTAAGACCCCAGAGAATATAATACTACTAGACTAACCTCATGGTTGCATGACCGCGAACTGATAGGCTAAGTGCCTTCTGAACTCGTCAATCTGATCAGTGAAGTTTATCAGTTGTGATTTGCCCCTCAGCTTCACTATTTTGTAATGGTTTGTGGTAGGTAAACCTGCCGCTAATGCAGAACAAAAGGTAATGTTACAGCGTAATAATAAGTAAGTCATTCATTAGTTCATTGCACTTATTGCAAACGCTTGGAATAAAATGTTTCTGTCCAAGACTGGAACTGAACCCACACTTCGCATATCAAGCTGGTATTATCAACATTATGCTTGAAATGCTTAACCTAAGGCTAAACGGTTCAAACAATATATCAAAAGACAGTTAAAAAAGTAATCTGCATTTTGAGTGCATAAGCACTATTTTACTTCTAAAATCTTCTAATATTTATTTTAAAAACGGGCGACGTAACTAATAGTAATTAATAAAAGGGGGCCAAAGCATTCTTTGAAAGTGTAATGAGAGCGTTAAGAGTTTAAATGAGATAAAACTCAAAAAGTATTCTAAGGGCTTGTTTCACGGGTTCCAGATAGCTATATGGAACTTTAACAGGAACCGGTTATACAGGCACTAAAAGTAATAAATATATAATCTGCAAAACTGCTTCTATATCATAAAAAACGAAAAGTAAAGAAATACGCAACCGCTTGTTTGCATTTCAATAAATCACACCATCCTTCCCGCCAAAATCATATGAGAAGCGAGCCCGCGGCGCAATGTAGCACGACTGCACAACTCATTTGAAGTAGGACTGAAATAGGATATTTGTCTCTTTCGCACGATTCTCTCCATTCAACTTTCAAAGCGCTCAAGGTCAAAGTGTAGTAGTCTGACGTGCTGCCGTGTGTACCTATGGTTTTAAATATGTAATACTTATCAACTTATCAACGTTTGATCAGCGCACAGGAAACATAATGTACCTACCTAAAAAATAAAGTTCTCAGGATTTAGTCTTTAGATCTTTTCTCACTTAATGAAGTAGGTAAGAGCTGACCACGAAAACCTTTGTTGTATAACGACAAGACAACCCTGAACTTCTCCGAGGTAATTTAAGCAGGTTAAGTCACTTAGCCACCATTTACTTGTAATCGACACAAAATACGGTCTTTTTACAGACTAATATGACCTATAGACAATACGTCCATTTTAGTTCCATCGACCCGTTTGTCTGTACAGTTTGGATCTCGCCTGCTATAACAACATCGGTCTTAGGTCCTAACTTTCTCTTATAGTAAACGGATATCCCAATCGTCAACACACTAAGTATTATATGTTGTTTCGTTTGGTTTCAACAGTCATTTACTGTTGAAACCAAACGAAACAACATATAATACAGCGCAAAATAAACCGATTTAAAAATTCTCAGTTTGACGAGCACAGACTTAAGAAAAGTTTGCGATCAGTTTGAAAAATGAAAATCCATTTTGTTACGGTAAGTAATAATATCATTAGATAATATTGTTATTATTTTATAATTACAGATTTTTTATATTGTAAGAGACACAAAAAAATATACTGTTATTATACTGTTAAATTTAAATAATTAAATCAGCTATGTAGTGATCACAAACTTTTTTCATGTATGTAGGTATGTTTATATATAAATTTACACTTAATTGCACAAAATGTATACATAAGAAATATAATAAATATTGGACACCAATCACATACATTGCTCTGATCCCAAAGTAAGTAGCTAATGCACTTGTGTTATAGAAATCAGACACAACGGTGGTAGCACAACACCCAGACCCGAGACAATAAAGAAAAGATCGTTTTCTACATTGACCCGACCGGGAATCGAACCCGGAACCTCACGAGATGGCGACGCTTGACACCAGCGTGCTAGCCACTCGACCACGGAGGTCGTCATAATACATAAGGTGGACTTAACGTTATACCAGTCACACCTTTGAGCAAAGCAGAAATGTATATAAAACGCAAGTTGGTCATTTAAGATTCTATGAAATTATGCGTTTATCAAACACATCTGTTTATTTTATGATGCAGTTGTTCGAGATATATGTGACCAATCTATACTTATAAAATTATTCTGGAGAGTTTTTTGTTTTTTTGAACGCGCTAACCTCAGAATTAATGGACCGATTTGAAAAATATTTTTTGTGTTCGTTTCGCTGCAACGGAACGAAAGCCAAATTCAAAACGCGTGGACGACGTCGCGGGGGACCGCTAGTATTTTTTAAGCTCATAATTAGGCACCAGTTTCCAGCAAGTTAATAAAAAGTCAAAATTTTGCGGCGTCTATGATCCTGTCCCTCCCTCACGGAGGTAATGTAAGTCTCATTAATGCGAGAATGGTGCGATTAAATTAATTTACAGGCATTATAAGATAAAAGAGGATTCCGACCTTTGTACTCCAATGACTTTGAAGATTTTCAGAATTAGAAACAATATTTTATATTGCTTGGCTCGATTTTATCAACGTCGGATAAAGAATATTGCTCAACAAATTGCCAAGAGAGATACAACAAGAATTTTACAATGTCTCAAAAAATTCTCTCAAACAATTGCTGCGAAGACACTATTTATTAATGTGCACCTAGCTCCTTTAAGTCAATAGTTTGGGCTCAATTTGACAGTGTTTACTTAGTTCAAGAATGGTTCAGGTAAATGAATTAACATACATATAAGTAAGATACTTAGTACATAACCCACGGAAACTCTGCCGACAAACTGTTTTACAGTATGGCAGGTACCTAATTAATTAAGATCATTTAATGCTACTCATGAAATAAATTGACAAAAAAAAAGAATATTCTTCGAATATAATACAAATTGCCTCATTTGTAAACGTCACCTTTTTGTCAGCAAGCACAAATTACTTGTGTAAATGTCATTAAAAAATCGGTCGTTTTATACTTATCCAGTATGATAATTCTTATCAGAAGTTGGTGAAATCGACTTATAAGGCCTGATTTTTCCAACGGCAGATAAGGAATACTCAACAAATAATTACAATACGGCTAATTTTCATAACGCCACCTATTTGTCAGCAATAATTTATGTAAAAGACATTTTAAAATCGGTCGTTTTATACTCATTCTGTAGGATGTCTTATCTGACATTTATAATATCGGCCCTTGTTAGGAAAGTATTAATTTACAATATAGGCTTAAAACTAAAGTCTACAGATAACTTTCAAACATAAATCTATGAGCATGACAATTTGTATTTAGATTACGATTCAAAAAGCAATTTCGCAAAGTTTTAGTCATAATTTATTGCTCAACTTCTCTTCAAATAGAATATAAAATTAAATACTGGTTGTAGTTGCGAAACTAAAATTATGTATTAATTTGATTTTCTATCATAAGCCTGTTTACTTGTAAATATATTGGGGCAGAGTAACTATTAAATTTATCAATGGCCATTCATTCGGGTCGTTAAAGATCCCGAGAAGTGCCCGGCAATAAGCGGTGACGAACTGCCCCCGGCTCAGCAGAACGACGAAGCAGCTACTGAAAATTTTTAGAGGTAACGACATGATGACGACACGATTTGTGACGATACGACCACTGGTAATACTGTGACATGGTAATACTGTGATTTAACTAACATGTGTTTTGTTTGTAAATTTTGTACGCCACTCATGGGCCAAACATAGAGCCTTTCTCATCATGTACCACCTGAATTCTGTCACCTATTTTACAAATAAATCATTTGATTTGGTATGATTTGATTTGACTGGTAATTGGCAAAATGCTTGTTCTAATAAAAGAGGTTGTCAATTTGACCTGTATACCTGATATAGTCAGAATTGTAAAAATATATATAAGTATGTTCATCTATTCAGGCTTCTCACCATGTGAGCAAAATTTCGTAAGTGTATATATGTTTGTCTCAGGTTTTCTCGAAAACGATATTGACTATGATATGACTTCCATAGCAAGATGGTTTTGTAGTTCAACTAAGGGTACAGTGTAAGTTTCATCAAAATCGGTCTAGTAGTTTTTGGGATATGAATAATAATTGAAATTTAAAAAATATATAAATAATTTAAAAATTAAACCGCCGCTTTTATATCAGTTTTTGAAGGCATTTTTTTTACCATGAATGCTCGTAGCGCAGTGGTATTCGGACTACCAAAGTAAAACACATTTAGACATTTGTTGTATAGCATATTGCACGTACCTTATTTCTTGTACTCATACGTTGAGCAGGTATTTAAAGCGTTTAAAGTTAAAATTAAGCCTGGAAAAATACTCCATCACACAATAGTTTTTAATATTTCCAACCCTCGCGGTATTTATTTTTAATCTTATAAGATTAAAATAAAAACCTAAATTTCGCACGAGTAGGATTTGAAACCACGACCTCTTGCTTACAGGGCCAACGCTCTTACCAACCGAGCCACCGGGCTGTTAATTCCCTTGGGCTAAATTTGTGGTCTCTTATGAACACGTCATTACGCGTGACGTCAACGCCATCGACCCAAACTGAATAACAACAGTGGGCCAGGTAGTTATTCATTTCTGAATAAATTCAACTTGAATCCGTCACAGAAATTGTTACATCTAGGGGCCAATTCTCGTGCAATTCGTATACGAAAAAAGTTCACCGATCGATTTTTCTTTGTAGAAGAAAAATAGTTTTTTGATTTCCCAGGGTCAATATTTCTATGTATTTAGATTTTTTCGTGCGTAAGGTTTTTCAAGTGTTGATATTTTACTTGATTTTTAAGGTAAAATGGTTAAACTCGCAATTGAATTACCTCACGAAAAAAGTTCGATTGCCGCGGGATCGGCCTCCTCTGATTCAGATTCTGATTTTAAATCGTGTCGTTATATTTAAAAAGATCCAATAGCGGAGTATGCAGTGCAATAAGTTTCGTTGGATATATTTTGTCGACCAAATGGTTGGGGCCAAACGAAATAAGTGTATGGTGAAAAAACATTATGTTATCTATACTAATACTATAAAGCTGAAGAGATTGTTTATTTGTTTGTTTGAACGCGCTAATCTTAGTAGTTCCTAAGATTAGCGCGTTCTAACTGAACGTGAACTGATTTAAAAAAAAACTTGGATAGATTATTTATCGAGAAAGTCTGCGGGTTATAAAATATCACGATGCGATGGGAGGGGAGGGAGTCAACTCAAAACGCATGAATGCAATTGCGGAGGACCGTTAGTTAAAGATATTTGCTAATTAATCCAAAGGAAATAAAATAATAAATTTGATTATTTGAGCCTTCTATTTATTAAATTGCTGTTACAGTTGATGATAACCATTTCATAAGTTCCAAAGGAATTCAGGGCGTGCATTAAAAGTCTAGACTCTGTTGCTTAAATTACATCATCATCATCATCATTATCAACCAAGGGACGTCCACTGCTGAACATAGGCCTCCCCCACGGCTTTCCACAGCGACCGATCTCAAGTTACGTTACGAAAATTACGTTAGGTGTAACTTAATGTCAAAAGGGCTCGGTTTTTTAAAGCTTTGTCTTATTTTTGATTTCAATTAGTTTATCTTTTCCTTATATAGCCTACGTAGACGACCATTTTATTTGTCTGCGTTTCCACCAGGTGAGCAGCTCCAGATTCAATTAAATGTATATTTATCATTTAGTCACACGTTCAAAACAATTGTAAAAATAAGGTTTTCTTTTTGTAATGCGATTGAATGAAAGATATTTAGTTAAATGTGTGCTCACTCAGTCCTTACAAGCGGTCAGCCATATCTTCATACTGAAATAAATTGGTCGAGTTATTGAGTGTTTTTTTTTTGTTACACCTCTATTTAATTGGAACCTGTAATTTCAGATCATCAAGTTTCGTATTAAAACATTCACTATTAATTTATTGTGATCACTCCATCCACACGCTATTGTATCCCTATGAACCAACTATAGATTCGCATTCCATCGTTTACATTGTATGAATTGGCCAGAAATAGAACTATTCAGCATAAAAACAAACCACTTTTACTGTGCGTTCATGAGTAAAACGGATGCCTGGTGCTCACTCCGTCCGCCATCGCTAAATACTTAAATCTTTTGTGCTAAGTTAACTTAAAATAATGAGTGAACGTATGATTTTTTTTCATACGGGTTGACCCGTCTGGTGTAGTGGTCGAGAAATCGCCTACTACGCAGCGGGTGCGGGTTCGATCCCCGCACAATACAAACATTTGTGTGCATGAACATGTCTGTTTGTATTGGTCTGGGTGTTTTCTATGTATATTATGTATGTATTTACAAACAAAAAGTATTTAAGTATTATATCCGTTGTCTGGCACCCATAACACAAGCTTTGAATATAATACAATAAAATATTCGGAAGTACCCAGTTTGATATTTCTTTTTACTTTTAGAGTTAAACAATGTTTCATATTTTGTATGAAGGACATGGAATAGGGTGTCTACACGTGATAAAATAGCAGGACTTGGCTGACTTAACTTCACGTGTTCACGCTAGCTGCGTGTCATCCTTGCTTACTTGCCTGAAGGACAAGGTTTTGTTCTTAATAGGTACTTTGTTTGGGCTGGGGTTTGCGTTTAGTTTAAATTTTGAGGTTTTGTGTACTAAACGTAAAATGAAAATATCTGACCGGTCACAATCGTCAGAAACCGTACATGACCGGTCAAATACGGTCAATATCAATCAATTTGACCGTATATGATGAACCGTAAATATAATTTCCTGACTCAGTTTTCGCAAGAAAAACACATTTTGTATCGTTGTGTGAATGAGTTTCGGTTACTTATTATGACTTTTTATTGTTTTTTGTAATTTTTTTAAAGGTTGAAATCAGATGTAAAGAACGGTGTTTCACGGACTTGCGCGAAAGTCACGTGACCTACCGAATTCGACCAATCGCGTACGCACAACCGAAAAAGTAATAAAATATTACTGAATCAATATGAATTACTATTTATGATAGTTAATGAACGTTTTTGACTATTTAATAGTCATTTTCAACACTAGCTCTATAGCCGAATGGTAAAATACGGACATTAGAAAAGAACTAGAACCGAAAATAAGTTACGAATGAGACCGTGTGTGATACTGACTGCCATTTGAGTTTTAACTGACTAGTGATTTTCGGTCAATGTGCGTGATTCTTATCGGTTATGGCTAAACGAAGGAAGATACGCCGTTCGATTTTTAGGTATGTTGGAGATTCCGTTTTTTTATTGGAATCACAAAATAAATTTTAATTTCTTGTGGGACTTTGTGAAATAAGGAAAATAAACATGTGGGGAACATATGACCTTAGCCCGTTGCAGCTAAGCGTTTTGTGGGAACTATACACGTCTTTTGTCTGTTATTGTCAACATTAAATAACTTTCTTTTGAATATTAGGTATTTTTCCTGACATTTCTACGTATTGCATACTTATATCACTTCATCAAAATAACCTCCTTATATACATAACGTAATTTAAATGAATTTACAAGAATTATATGTAGCGACAAAAAAAGGAAATCCATACCCAGGCACAGAGATTATTTCCCACATTTATTTTTCAGGGTCATTAGTATTTCTTCTGGACTCTGTTGATGAGGAATGAAACAAGGCATTATCCAAAACCAAAATCCACCTATATATGCAACTCTTAATTTCTTCCAGCAGTTTTCCGAGGCCTGGAGGCCGAGTCTCGTGGCAATCGAACTTTTTTCGTGTGGTACTTCGGTTGCGAGTTTTACTTATTTAAAAATAATATCTAAATCTTATCTTATCTTATCTAAAAATCAAACCAAGAATGTAGATACATGTAAAAAACTATCGCATGACCAAAAACTAATTATATAGAAATCGTGCCTCTGACAAATTTAAATATATTTTTTCTTTTACAAAGAAAATTTGATCGGTGAACTTTTTCGAATACGAATTGCGCGAAAATTGGTTGAGGATTAAACCGACTCATTTTTCAGTCTTACTTTATGTCCTCTTATTATTGTCACGTGGAGACACCCTATTATTTGTCATTTAAACCAAAAATTTAGTTTTGTATATCTATAAAAGTAAAAAGTAATATTTAACTGTGTACCGCTGAATATTTAATAGTATTTTTGCACAAAAAAAATCATATTTTCACTCTTTCTTTTAAGTTAACTTAGCAAAAATATTTAAGTATTTAGCGTTGGCAGACGGAGTGAGCACCAGGCATCCGTTTTACTCATGAACGCACAGTAAAAGTAGTTTGTTTTTATGCTGAATAGTTCTATTTCTAGCCAATTCATACAATGTAAACGATGGAATGCGAATCTATAGTTGGTTCGTAGAGATACAATAGCATGTGAATGGAGTGAGCACAATAAATTAATAGTAAATGTTTTAATACGAAACTTGACGATCTGAAATTACAGGCTCCGATTAAATAGAGGTGTAACAAAAAAAGTACACTGAATGACTCGACCAATTTATTTCAGTATGTAGATATGGCTGACCGCTTGTGAGGACTGAGTGAGCACACATTTAATTAAATATCTTTCATTCAATCGCATTACAAAAAGAAAACCTTGATTTTACAATTGTTTTAAACCTGTAACTTAATGATAAATATACATTTAATTGAATCTGGAGCTGCTCCTGGTGAAAACGTAGACAATTACCTTGAAAGCCTATCAGATGACTTTTAAATATACAGGCGAGCAGAATAAACTAATAACTATGAAACTCAGATTTAAATTTCGTCATCTATTATATTAGTGAAATTATTCTGCTCCATAACCGAGTTGTCAAAAATTGACAGCGCTTTTTGTCGCACAGTAATTTTCATGGCCTCTCAAAGGTGACTGAGTAGTATTAATTTTCTCAGTAAGAAAAAAAATGTTTTTTATTAACATCATCCTCTTGCCCTGTTCCCAGTTTATCTGGGGTCGACGCAGTATGTTTTTCTCTTCCACACTATTTTATCACCCGTCACTGAATCATCCACACCTTTCACACTCATGTCTTGTTTCACAGAATCCATCCATCTCTTTTTTGGTCGGCCTCTTCCCTTCCATCCATTAACATTCATACTCATCACTCTTCTAGTTACATGACTTTCTTTCCTCCTCATAACATGACCATACCAAGACAGACGATGTCCCACCATCATATAACCGATTATCGGGGCCACTTTCAAACTTCCTCGTATATATTCATTTCTTATCTTGTCCATTCTTGTCACCCCACACATCCATCTTAACATTCTCATCTTCGCTACATGCATTCGCTTCTCATCAGTCTTCTTAGTACCCCAGCATTCCGATCCGTACATTAAGGCAGGTCTAATAATGGTTTTGTAAATTTTGCCCTTTAACCTTAAGGGCATCCGTGGATCGCATGTTGTTGCGGTAACCTGCCTCCATTTCATACAGCCTGCGTTGATTCTGTGCCTGACTTCACGATCGATATTTCCGTCGTTCTGTACAAGAGACCCGAGGTAACGAAAATCGGAACAAACTGGTAAGGACATTCCATCAATTTTTATAGGAAAAGAACTGCAGAGACCGCCAAAGTCGCAGAACAAATACTCTGTTTTGGTTCTGCTGACTTTAAGGCCAACATTCTCCAGTCTTTGTCGCCATTCCTCCAGTCTGTCCTGAACCTCCTGAGCCTCTTTAGCAACAAGTAAAATGTCGTCAGCAAATAGCATGCACCAAGGGGCCTCTTTCTGTATATCCGATGTCAGAGCATCCATTACTATAAGAAAAAGGTAAGGACTAAGCGCTGAACCTTGGTGCAAGCCCACAGCGACATTGAAGCTCATGGTTATCCCTGCTGCGGATCGAACGTGAGTACTGCATCTTCCGTACATTGTTTTTATCAGCTGCAGGTATTTACCAGGTACACCTTTCATCTTAAGGGCCCACCACAGAACCTCACGAGGTATTCGGTCGTATGCCTTTTCGAGGTCAACGAACACCATGTGAAGGTTTTTATGTGCACATCTGTATTTTTCACACATTTGGCGAATATAAAAGATGGCGTCCATCGTACCTCGACTAGGCATAAAACCAAACTGGTTCTGTGAAATTTCACATTATTCTCGCAACCTTTTCGCGATGATCTTCTCCCAAACCTTCATGCTGTGTGACATTAACTTTATTCCCCGATAATTATTGCACTCTTGCACGTCCCCCTTGTTTTTAAATATTGGTCCAACAGACTGTTGCACCAATCATCTGGTATCGTCTCTTCGTGCAACAACTTATTGAAAAACAAAGTTAACCACTTCCTTCCCTCTGCTCCTACTAACTTCCAGACCTCGACTGGTATATCATCAGGTCCCATGGCTTTTCCTCTTTTCATACTGTTAACTGCCCATTCCACTTCCTCTACGTTTATCTCCCTAACTAATTCTACGTTAATAGGGGCATTCTCTAGTTCATTACTCCAATCATATTCTTTGTTCATTAATTTTTCAAAATAATCCTTCCATCGTCTTTTTATGTTATCATCGTCGGCAAAAACTTTCCCGGACTCATCTTTTATACATTTTACATGAGTTATGTCTCTTGATCTTTTTTCTCGGGCCTTCACAAGTTTATATAGATGTTTTTGACCTGTAGGACTATCTAATGTACAGTTGAGTTTTTCTCGTGCTTTTGCTCTTGCTACGGCTAGGCTTTCTTAGCTTTTTTCTTAAATTCTATGTACTCATTTTTCTTCTCTTCTTTCATCCTCTCGTCTTCGTCTGCTACTCTCTGCCATTCCTTGAACCTAATTTTCTTTTCCTTTAGGACAGCCTGCACCTCACTTGACCACCACCAAGTTTCTTTATCAATTGTACCCTTTCCCTTTGTTTCGCCTAAAATACTTCTTGCCGCACTTTTGATATTTGTTGACATGTCTTTCCAACACTCATTCACACATTGTTTACTCATGTTTCCCATTTCTTTAATTTTGTTTACAATCTGACTTCCAAATTTATTTGCATAATCCTCTTTCTCTAACATGTACCATTTAATTTTAGATGGGTTTCATTTCTTGTTCTTACTCGGCTTGATTTTGTACTTAATTTCCATGATTAGGAGTCTATGCTGCGAGACCAACTCTTCTCCAGGTGTCACCTTACAATCCTTGACGCGGCTGAGGTTATGGCGTCTAACGAGGATATAATCTATCTGCGTTTTATTTGAACCGCTTTTGTAGATTATCAAATGATTATATTTTTTTTGGAACCATGTATTAGTGACCAACATATCAAAGGCTAAGGCAAATTGCAGAAGCGCTTCACCCTCGTCGTTTCTATCTCCAAATCCCCATCCACCATGTACTCTCTCATAATTGCAATTTTCTTTCCCAACATGCCCGTTGAAATCACCTCCAACAAAGACTTCTTCATGCGTTGGAATAGCCATCATCACAGAATCCAAGTCTTCCCAAAACTTTTCCTTCACACTGTCATCATATCCTACCTGTGGTGCATATGCACTTACAATTTTCACTACAATTCCATCTATCATAACTTTTACCATTATTAGCCTATCGTTTACCCTTTTTACTTCTATTACTTTCTCCTTCAAGTTATTATCTAGTTCAACTCCTACCCTATTTCTCTTTCCGTCTCCCCCACAATATAAAAATTTGTACCCCTCACCAATGTCTCTTGCTTTAGCACCCTTCCATTTCGTTTCTTGCAGGAATGCTAAATTGATTTTCCTTTTCTTTAGAACATTCGCCAACTCTCTAGCTCTACCCGTCATCGTGCCAACATTCCAGCTTGCACACCTCAACCTCATCTCCATCTCCCGGACTCGCTTCTTACGTTGACCCCGCCCGGAATGGTGCAACAACCCTTGTCCACTTCCCTCAGAAGCCGGGTGCTGCTCCTGCGCGTCGCCTGCGGGGGACGCCCTAGCCTTATCGCGCATCTCAATTATACTTTTCATACTGCAAAAGGTTTCGGCATATGTTTTTTACAATCGGCCGCCTTCCTGACATCAACCCTCTTTGGGAATGCTGTTGTTAGTGGTTTTCCCTCCACTGCGCGGGTGCCCTATGATGCTTGTTAGTATGCAACGGGCTTATTACCTTTAGTCGGCTTTTACGACACCCAAGGATCGAGCTAGGGCTGGCACATTCTAAGTTTTTATTTCTCTCCCTGGCCAACAAGGAAGTAATTAGTGTTTTATTAACAAACACCACATATTAAAAGTAAGTAATAAAAATATAATTTCAAAGCATGCATCTTTGTTAGTGCCAATTCTCAAAATGAAAAAGGATTTTGACGACAGAGATACTTTTACCCTGTACATAAACCACATTTACAGCTCTTAAAGAAAATACGATAAATCTCGGACGATAAATCTCGCGCTTCCGGTCCTACATTTACCGACTCCAAAAAAAAGGAGGTATACATATAATTCAACAATATTTCTCACTGAACTCAAAAAAATAATTCTTAAAACGTGCAATTTTGTAGGTGACCTTTTTAGTAGCATATTTGCACTGATTCAAATAGGTTGTGCTCTTCCCAAAATCAGATTTACACTTAATCAAATTTCCATTTTAACGTTCCAATCAACCAACAAATTGCCCGTAAAATATTACCTTGTGTAAAAGAAACCTTTACTAGACTTAGGGCAAGTGTAGACTCAGTTGCAAGACCACTGTGTGGTGTTAATTTTTATGCAAAGGATTTTTCGGCCAATTTAAAGCAGATGATAAAACTGTGTGCTTTGTGCTCAGAGGTTTCCCAACAAAATTTTGGGCTTTAATCTTTATCGAGAAGTTGAATATCTATAGGTAGCAAACAATCTGTTTAAATGGCTCCTTGGTTCAGCGATTTTTAAAACAATTTGAGCGAAATATTTGGTCAGTTTAAAGTTAGGGATCCTTACGTCAGTCAGCAGATTTTGATCAGCCTTTCGAATAGCTGCTGAATCAAAAACTACTTAAATTGGGGTTCAAGAGAGCATTTTTTATAATTTCTAGAGATGTATTTAGTTGTTACTTGCATATTTTCAAAAAAAATGATTAAAAAATACGATGGTGACAAAATAATTATATATATGTTTTTAAAGTGTTTTGTCACTACATAAACTTGATAATATAAATTGCACTTGAAAAAAGGCAACTGCATCAGACGAGGAATCGAACCCCGTGTCTTACGCTCTCTTGCTTGTTTTGTTTTAACGCGTAGGCTTCGTGGTCTCATCAATGTTGCGAGATTGCTCTCGCAGTATACGAAGGAAATATTTTTGCAAATATTTAACAATCGGTTAAGATAAAGGAAGCCAATTTATAATAACATTTTTGTTTTTATAGTGTTTCGTCACACAAACTAAATAATATAAATTTCAAGTGAAAAAGCAACGGGCTTGCCAATGTTTCGGTGGCCGAGTGGCATACGCCCGGATATCGTAAAACACGGGGTTCGATTCCTCGTTTGACCCAGTTGCTTTTTTCAAGTGCATTTTATATTATTGTGACAAATAAACTGACAAATCTCAAGTGTAAACTGTGTGCACTTGCCTCTATACTTACGCAAAGCAAGTCACGGCGCGCAATACGACACATCTGTCGACGCCAGACACTTATTTAATCTTCCCGTGATTTATGGTATAATTATTCATAAATTAATTTGCAAAACCCTAAGCCGTATTGACAAGGCGACAAGTTCGAAATTTGTTCAGCAAAACTGGTTGGGGGACATCTAAAGAAATAATTTTGTCTTGATAAGAGGATTGGTGTAGGTAATTGCTTAGATATAGGTTTGATGGGTGAGAAAATTGTGCTAGGGTTTAATAAAAATAAATTTTTACTCAAAGTTTTTTTTACAAAATATTAATTTATTGCTATAAAATTGGAACAAACAAACACACTTGTTGGTTACAAAGCTATGCAAAAGGTTCCAAAGCACATGAAAAATAATACTTTCATTTATTTCGTTGTAATAAACCGTAATAAGGGACTGTTTTTCGATCGACAAATAAACACAAATTAACGAAAAATGAACAACAAAGAAGAAAAAAATAAACTGAGACATGCAACTTAAAAAAATAACTTAAAGTCTACCTATTTAAAAAAGAAACCATTTCCTTGCGGCAAGGAAGCTATGATGCTGGCTGCGTGATTAATTATAAAACGTCATTTCGTATGAAATAGTGGACAGATATCACCAATGTGAACTTTTCAGATACAGTGAAACAGGCTTTAAATCTTTCAAAGGGACAAATGCTGTCTAGATAGGTCTAGTATTTTGATGCATAAACCACACTTACTGTTACTCTACAAGAAGGAAGTTTACAAAAGCCTATCCTAATAGTACCGCAAGGCCACGTCTACAATCTAAATGGTATATTTAATTATTCAGGTTGCTTTAGCTGCCGAGAATGTTTCTTGGCCCGTGACATAGAGTCAACATGGGTGAAAAGCTTTGAAGATTTTTTGATACTCAGTGTTTTTTTGGGTTCCGTATCCGAATGGCAGAAAATAGAACCCTTATACTTTCGTCAAGTCTGTCTTTCCGTCCGTATGTGACAGCCATTTTATTCTGTAACTATAAGCATCAAACTGTTGAAATTTGGCAAGAGGGGGCTCCCATATATGAAACTAAAACCAAAAATCTTTTTGACAAATTGATAAATTTTTGATATCTACGAATAGGTCTTTTATAATTTCGTCATTTTGATGTGGATATTTTCATTGAGTAGTTATTGCTTGAATTTTAATGTTAATAATTAGTTTCATATTATTTTAAAATCTAAAATTAATTTCCAACACAATGTATTTTGTTAACTATGGAATAAATGACTTATGACTTATTTTTTTCTAACTTTTAAACTAAGCGAGTGTACATTTTGAAAAATATGTATAATGTACCTAGGTCTTAACAAATTCTTTCAACAAAAATTTGTTTGGACTGGATCGAAAGAGAATTTTTTGAGATATAGCACTTTTTCAACAACCGCAAACATAACTTTGTTCTTCATACAAACACTATGAAAAAACAAAGTTATACTTGCTGTCAACAAAATATTGTGGTATTTGACTAAGTGAATTCCCTAATTCAGTTAAAATTGGCACAGAACCCTCAGTGCACGAGTCCAAATCGGTTTTTTTATGGTTGAATGGTTCAGGCTCTAAAAAAAATTGCTAGCCTAAAATGGGCCTAAAATAAAGCCTAGCCTAAAATTCCTTTCCTTTAAGGGTCAAAAGTTTATTTAAGACTTTTCAGTGCATTTTGGTTTTGAAGTCTGTTTTTACTTTTTATAATATTCTGACAAAGTGCGAAGAAGTCTAAAAGCTGCCTATCTTCCATAGCCATATTCCCTTCAAGTTACCGGCGAGCTAATCAAATTGTCGGCGTGCGCGTAATCAAGCGCTATAAAGATAACTCGCAGAGAGCGCTGTGTTAGGCGCTCATTACGCCCAGAAAAGTCGATGAGCGCTGATTATTTCTTAATTGAGGCGAAGGATGTGTGTAAGTGAGTCACTTAAGACTGGCTAAAGTTGATTGGGCAAAATTCCGAATCGTCATAACAGTCCAGGCATCGTTTGGAGACTCACGTTCAGATAGATACTCGTATGTATAACATGATGTTATTCATGACAATATGTACTTTAATATTTATGGCTATCGCCGCAGAAGCAGACCCAAACAGTGATGGTCTGACGCAGTATGTACCTACATAATAAGAGCATTTAAAGAGAAAACAAGACAAGACAAGACAAGACGTCTATCACACGTAACAAAATAGGTATCCTCCCCCACTATACATCACGCAATTTTTTTATCTCAAATAGCTTTTACACCATAGTACCAAAAATATTTAACCATCAACCAGATTCTTTAAAAGAACTAGAACTAAACCATTTTAAACATACATTATGTAAAATACTATTACAAAAGTTACTACTATTTAGAATACTAATTTTATGATAAAATCTCCACTTGATTGATAATTAAATTAGTTGTATCGTGTTAAGTTTATTATGATTTATAATTCTTTCTGTGTATCATTACTCTTATTGTACGCCCGACGGGCAGGTTTTAGTTTGCCAAATATTACACACTAAGATCTATTGTAAAATAACTTATAACCATGCCATTAAATATTTTGATTTGATTTGATATTTCATGTACACAACAATAGCAATGCAACAGAAGATAACCCAAAGACTTGCAGAAGATGTCTTGTAAAATTTCAAAGAGTTCCGGAGAAGCAATTAAGTAATATATTCCGCTTTCAAAGACAACCCAAGTGTATTTTTCAGTTGACATAGCTATTAAAGGAACGACTCAGCTATGTTCTAGAAGAAAATCTAGGTTTATGTCGAAACGCAACGATGACGTGTCTAATATAATATGAAAACTAGCAACGTTTCAATTCGTATTTTAAAGAGATTGGGCTTTTTTAATAACAAACTTAAACCAAAAATTTAAAGTAGGACATTAAAATAATAAAAAATAGGTAGATATTAAGTTTTTTTCAGAACGACGAAACCATTTCTTAGCGGCACGCAGATACTCGTAGCTGTTTTTTTTAAACACGCAACAAGCCTAATAAAACCACATATAAGAAATTTGTATTGTAGACCTTTGGGTTTTTTTCTTTGCATTTTTAGCCGTTTCCTTTAGACTTAGCATGCAAGCCTTCTAAGGGGAAATCTTTGTGAAAACTTTAATGATACTTAGGTATTTCAACATGGAAACCATTAAATTCTGAACAGTAGCCTAAAAATATCTTAAAGATCCGTATTTCTTATGAAATTTCGATTTTAAAAACATATTATCAATAAATATTTTTATTTTGCTTTGATTCTATAGTTATCAGCATAACTGAAAACCACTCAACCTCAAGTTTAAATACATCTCTATAAATATTACATTCATACAAAACCTATTAAAATTGCATCTCAATCAATAAACATATTAAATCTTATGTCTTACAAGTATTTTATCTCTCATATAGTACGATTAGCTTTATCTTTTGACACAAACCAAAATTTCATATTCTACGCCTCTTTGATAATTCTCACCTTTCAGTTCAGTTTTTTCCAATTTCCTTATTTACATTAACAGGAACGGATTCGAAATGAAAAACCTTCGTATAAAATGAAAACAATCAATCACATCGATCAACGTCCATCTCCCACTATTTCACTATTCACAAAGCGGTCCTGAATTTTATTGTGGATTCATTCTCGAAACGCTCGACAACAGTAATACTACAAATAATATCTTTATTTCATGAAAGTATGGGAACGCATTTATCCTTCTTTCTTTTTTAATCAAACAGTACATTGATAGTCTTCATTACCTGGACAAACACGGACTAATCGGCGACATATGTAAAAATGATTTTTTTATTTGTTTTATTGATACGTACGCTCAACGCTAGTAAAGCGAAACGTATTCATTTGGTTTGGATGGTTCTTATGAAACTGAAGCATATTCACGTCACCTTCTTCTTAGTGCACCATTATCGTCATTATCAGCCAAAGGACGTCTACTGCTGAACATAAGCCTCCCCAGAGCTTTTCACAACAACCGATTGCAACCGGTTAACTCTTTTTTTAGATCACTGATTGAAAATCGCAAAAAATATTATATTATTCAAAAATATCTATCGATGCAGAAATAGTAATTTTTACAGTACTTTTTCAACCGCGAGCGCATATTTTCTGGCGGCAAACAGCGCCGTCCGTCGTGTGTCGCGACCCACTCAATGTTTAATAACATGAGTGATGCCGCGATGGAGAATGCTTACATTTTGTAGCAAGCTGCTCGTTTTTTATGTGACAAAAAAGTTGAAACGTTCCTTATATTTTTCGTGGAAGACTAAATATACTTTTCGAAGTGGTTTTTACCGTGAATGTTTTATGCTAGGTTCATACTATTTTGTTTTATTTTAGTGAATCTATAAAGTTGTCAGAAAACTTAGATTCATCACTAATACGCCCAAGTCACAAAGACTTGCTGCAATACAAAGTTTCTCATGATTGCGCACTATTCAGAATTCCCAAGTTAGGGAAAATAGGGATCCTGTCAATCCAATTATAGCGTGGGAGCTTTGTATTTATGCGATAAATCGCTAATGCCGTTGCAAAGGCAGAATCGGGAGGCTTTATTTTCTAATATTGTTCGAATATTATTGTAGTATAAGTAAATAAAACCCTCAAAATTTCGATATATACACGTGCAATAAAGCTTTAGACTTCAATAAATTGTAAGCTTTTATCGTAAGATGTAACTTCTAGGACGCACGCACGTTAGGTTACAATTAAGCTCATAAGGTCTAGTTAAGTATACTATATTGATTATTAATTGTAACCTAATATGCGTCTTTATCCAATAAAATAAATAAAAAACACTAAGGACCCGCATTTTTTAAGACTATGTATGTAGATTTTCAATTCGTTATAAAATAGTTCTTGTCATTTTTTTACCCCGGATGTGAGTGTCCGTCTCTGAGTATTAAAACTCAATGACAATGTAACATTTTTATTTAGACACAAATAGATTCTCTTGGAAGATAAAACGTCTATAAAACCTACGCATACGTCTAAGAAAACGATATAATAAAAAAAAAGACACCAGATAGATCGTCAGTGGAGACTGTGTGTCAATAAATCATATTTGTCACTAAAAGCGACACGAAAAGTCGTCCTACGTTTTTCGGGAAAAACATTTTTTTTAAAGTCAAAATACTGCTTTTCGCGATACTTTTCGTAACGAACGCTTTTTTTAACGAACGGTGCTTAGTCAGCATACTACTTACCTTGATTCAGTTTTTTTAGCTCATCAGTATTTGTAGGCTGAATCGAAAAGCCTGACTTAAATTTTAGCCGTTCCGTGATAGTGCGTGCGATTTATTAATATTATTCTACCAAAAATATTATTTATACAAATACTATCACAATCTTTGCTCATAACTACTATATTTACATAAAACATTTATTGCAACAATACTCGCTTTTAAATAGTTTTTAATCTACTTTTGAGTTTATTAATAATGAGTAATAAGCTTATAAGCATTTTTTGAAGGTTGGTATTTTCATGATTTTTAGTTATATACCCATATCTCAAAAAATACTGGAGCGATTTTAATGATACTTCAATGTACCCTTAGTAAAAATAAACCTTATCGAACAAAAAAAAATATCTCGCTATCACTTCTCGTTTTCGAGAAATCCGTGGACAAATATACATTTACTTTAATGTGTATTTGTATGATAGGAAAATACATGGAAAGTGTTTTATAGATGAACATACTCAAATATTATCAAATTTCGACAGTATCACATACAAATACATTTTATTGATTACCTACTTTTTTGAAGTCGGTGAAAAGTGGAACTAATCCTCAAAGTAGCAGCAGTTGAGAAATGTGATTGTTCCGTGCTAAGTTCATTATACCGTACCTATAAAACAATAGTACATTATGATACAAGTGTGCTAAGTTGAGCATTATATACAAGGCGATATTGTGTGCGCACGAGCGAAAGCGAGTGCGCCATAAGAAAGCCGCGTATATAATGGTCACAGGCACACGTGTTTCATACGACGTTTTTCAACACACTTGCCATTAATCCAAACTTCGTCACACCACAGCCGCTAATTATTTACGAAAAATGGCGCGTTATTTTTTCTTGCCGGAAACTGATGCGCGCGCAAGGTTAAGGCGCGAACTAGATCGGCCAACAGCCAAGATTAAAAATGTAATAATTCGTTTAAAACACAAATTATAGAAAATTTTAAATGAATTTGAGTTATTTTTAGAAATAATGCTGGATTTACCATTTATTGAAATAAATATGTGCATACTGTTATTTTTCGCATAAATACTGTTTGTTGTGTAAGTTATAACCCGACTAAATTATATCGCTTCATCTTCTTACTTACTACTTGGTACTGGGGTAAAAATGTAAATTGGTCGGGTTAATAAACAAAAGGCACTAGTGCAATAATATACAGAAAAAGCACGCGTGTTTAATATCTATGACTATGTGCCAAAAATCGGTGGAATAAAACCTACCACTAAATACCACTAAATCAACTAGTTACGCTTAGGGTACCTGCTGGGCCCTAAACGTAACTAGTTGATTTATGGTTTAAAAAAATGGGCATATTTTTCCATCCTAAAATACCAAAAATCAGCCTATTTCTCTTTATGGAAACTGAGCATTATGTAAAACAAGAATTTAAGAATTCACTACATTATCGATTAAATGAAATATCGATTTGAGTCAATGTGATTACACAATTTAAAAAAAGAATCACTCTTGCTCTATTCGTGGCGATAAACCCAAAAATAATACGTTACAATAATTATTTTAGCTCATAAAACATATATTTTATATTTTAATTGAATTGAACGTAAGTGAATTGAAACATTATTGCTTAATGAAATAAAATCGATTCTTACTTTTTTTTTGTCTGTGCACTGATACTGACAGCTGCCGTGTCAAATAATCTATGAATCATCGTTTAGTTTGTATTTTTCATCTTGTGCGTGTATGCCTTTTGAGTGTTTTTTCGTCGACCACTGCTTTGTTTTACGGATTCTGACCCTGCCTAACGTGCTGTCGCCTATTTTGTGGCCTAATTGTAACTGCTGACGTTAAAATATCCTTTGCAGTTCGGAAATCAGCTGTTTGTTACATAACCTCACTTTAACTAAACCCCTAATTATTGGGCTCTCAGATTGTCAAAAAACATAGAATTTTCAGTGTAGGTCTACTAAGTATTAAGCTATTAATTGACACCATTTTCATCTTATTACATCAGGGCCCAAATTTGTATGTAAGGTTTCCATCTCCTTTATCCATAACTTTGACATTTGCTTTGCCGCATCGTGACAAACTGAAACAAAGTTAAAAACCTCTCGGAAGCATAGCTACAAGAGGATGTCCGTGTTACTTTGTCCAGAGGGGTTAGTAACTTATTTGACCTCGGCTTCTGTTAGAACAACATGAAAAGTGTGTTGCTTATGTTTACAGCGCCTTTCATGCGATTTCGTCCTTGAATTGTAATACTCATTCTTACAAAACCTTTTAATATTGAATGTAACAGACAAATAGGTTCTATTGTAGGACCGTTATAGTAGATTTGAATACGTCAATACAAACTGTAAAGAATGTGTCATTGAGTCTACCACGTGCGAGTCTGACACGTTTAGAGCACTTTTTCACTTAAGGCACTTTCACACTTAGGGGTTGGAGTGTAGGAAAGGGTGCGCAGGACTTAGAAAAATTTCATCGAAATTTTCGACCTTATATAACACCCCTTTTTTTCAGTGTCACTGGATGGGGGGTTCCAAGGGATGCAACTTTTGTTCAGGTGACCTAGCTATAAAGTCAATACCCGCGAAGTTAGAGGGCGTTTTTCGAAGTACATTTCTAAGGCAGTTAGGACTTAGAAAAAAATCATCGAAATTTTCAGCCTTGTCTAACACCTCTTTTTTTCAGTATCACTGGTTAGGGGGGTCCAAGGGATGCAACTTTTGTTAAGGTGACCAAGCCATAAAGTCAGAAAACACTTCGCTTGACAGGAAACTAGCTGGATGCCAAACAGCAAGGATAGGTTAGTTTAAAACAGCGACCTGATAACGAACGGCATTGGCTTGTACTGAATGGCCAGAAATCACCGCTTGGCAAGAAACTAACTGTATGCCAAAGAACAAGGTTAGGTTAGGTTAGAACAGTGACCCGACAACGCGCGAAGGCGAGCGAGCGAAGCGAGCGTGCCGCGGCAGCGGCCGCCGAGCGCTAGAATCACCGTTTGGCAGGAAACTAACTCGATGCCAAACAACAAGTAAGGTTAGGTTAGAACAGCGACCTGATAACGAACGGCATTGGCTTGAACTGAATCGCCAGTAATCACCGCTTGGTACGAAACTAACTGTATGCCAAAGAACAAGGTTAGGTTAGGTTAGAACAGCGACCCGACAACGCGCGAAGGCGAGCGAGCGAAGCGAGCGTGCCGCGGCAGCGGCCGCCGAGCGCAAGAATCACCGTTTGGCAGGAAACTAACTCGATGCCAAACAGCCGATTTTGCGAGGGGTGGTGATGTCATATTAACCCCCCTTTTTTCTCACGGCGTTGGATAAAGGAGAGGAAGCGTAACAACGTTTGTATGCGACACTTTTTCATTAACTCCCTCCTTCAACCCCCAATCGGACCCAGTGTACGAAAAACTGCTGGGGGGGGGGAGAGAGGTCAAAATGTTATCCAAGGTCAAAGTCATCAAATCGAAGTCGTCCAAGGTCGAGGTCATCCAAGGGCAAGGTCATCTCATTGATGTTTGGGGGGGAGGTGTAGTGTGTGTGTGGGGGGGAAGGTGTGGTGTTGGGGAGGGGGAGGGAAGGTCAATCAAAGTCAAGGTCATCCAAGGGTGAGGTCATCCAAGGGTGAGGTCATCCAAGGTCAAGGTCATCACATTGGACTCCCCCTTTAGGTTCCCCCCCCCCTCAACTCCCACTTCCCCCCAGGTCCCGAAAATGTGATTAGGCGATTTTTTTTTCTCATTTTTAGTGTGCGCACCCTTTGCGACACTCTGACCCACTTAGGCGTTAGTTTTAATTTGGCATGGATCCTGTCGCGCATCAATTCGTCACGGATGTGTTTATCAACAGTCTTTTGTTATGCTTTTGTTTATGCGACCGCCGGAAGCCTTTTGATCTGTGAGCGTTATCGATGCAGTGTTTAATATACAGTACATATTTTTTTAATCTCCAGCTTTTCCATCGCGTCTTCATTGATGCTAAATGTAGCTCAAGTGTGTTAAGGTTGACGACTGGAGTGCAAAGGGTTTATGTGTTTTCACATACTTACTCTTAGTAGCTATTACGACGTTATTTATACAGTATAAAAGCTATCTAAGTATTATACTGTAAAAATAACTCATGTAGTAAGCTAATATTAATTTTGGTGTCCTCTAGATAAAATTACTTAGAAACAGTTCTAAAAATGTTTGAATGTAAACACAAAAGTTTCTACGCGTGTATGTAAATTGGAAATTGTTTGAAGCATTAACTTGCAAAGTAAAACAGTTCTTCGAAAAAGTAGTTTCTAAAATAAACTGCAAGTTGAACTTAACTTTTTAAGCTTTGTTATTTGAAACCCAGTTTGATAATTCATATCAAACTTCAGGAAAGAGAAGTAATAACTACGCTGCTAGTTCTTTTACGCATTTGCTTGCGGCAGCGATGCGAAACCGTTGCGAATTTAACATTTAACAGCGAAACATTTACAGTTGAGAGGTTGTAAATTGTTTAATACTGTCAAGCCAGTTTGTCTACCTGTTATCAAAAATATTTTTGCTATATATATGTTTTCAGCAGCATGTTTGTGAATGTCGTGGCAGCCTATAAGTAAGGCAACACTGTAAAATTGTGCTTTAATATTAAGTATGGAATTGTGTGGTGTATGCTTTGCTGGTTGTTTTTAAGAAATAAAAATAATAATTAAAAAAAAAACATTGGACAAACAGTTGCGTCCATCTGCGTTGGTGTAAGACCTTTTACATACTGAGACTTTCAGCAGCGATGCAGTCGCGATGCTAACGCGCGTTAGCATCTATGAAGTCGCAAAATGTCAACCTTATCACACCGTGATACTTTTAGCATCGATACAGTCGCGATGGTAACGCGCGTTGGCATCGGTACAGTCGTGATGCAGAAGCTGGATATTTTCAAAATATGTACTGATTTTTGGCAACTGCATCGTTACTAACTCGCGACTGGTGGTCGTCGGTGCTAAATTAAATATGTTCATTGCGTGAGTCGCGCTGCTGAAGCGCGTTTTCAAAACGCACGACTGCAAAGTCGCAGTGTGCAAGGGGTCTTATGACCATTTCGCATTTGTTTACGGAACGAGGTATCGTTCTATCCCTGTTGGTAGACAAGGATGCAACTATCACATCTGGCTATATGTTAAAATAAAATGAGACATAACTTATAAGCGAAACGTAGCCATACAATGTACAGTTTTTCGCATTGCCGTTAGAGTTTAGCATACCGCATGCGAATGCGTTTTGTCGACTAATGCCGTGAAAGGCATTGTATTATATCTTTTTAATTAACTTCAACTGTTGTAAACCAGCCAAGTGCGAGTTGGACTAGCACTTTTGGGCCAACTTTAACTGAATTAGAGATCCACTTACTTCCACTTAGCCAAAATACCACAATATTTTGTTTAAGCAAATATAAATTAGTTTTTCATAGTATTTGTATGTGTAGGCAAACCAAAATTTGTTATTATTCCGAGTAGCGTTCGCAGCGCGCGCCTCCCACCATCAGCTGTTTCTATGCGCGCAAAATTGCCTTATATGGTCATGAAGCGGGTGAGCAACGCGTAGCCACGCCTCCCCCGCTCCCCATTGCATGCCCCGCAACGGTTGCCAAGCGGAGCCCACGGGCGGCACGCGCAGATCTCCACCTCCAGTCCGTTGTCAACTCTCGATACATACGTTAATTTGCTGTTCTGCTGTGTAAAAAGTATTTGCAGTAAACTGTATCAACTTAAAAACACAGTGTTATCACTTCGACACCGATGCCGAACCCCGCGCCTAAATTACAGTATGAATAACAAAGTTATGTTTGCGGTTATTGAAAACTCGCTTTATCTTAAAAATAACTATTTCGATCTCATTCAAAACAATATTTGTTGAAAGTCTTTGTCAAGATCTATATCATATATTATTTTTTTCAAAACTTACACTTGCTTACTTTAAAGGTTAGATGAGGGGGACCACCATTTTACCACTTTGGAAGAGTTTATCGCCCTACTAAATTTCAACTATATAATACTGATAGTTTCAGAATAAAGTGGCTGTAACATACGGACGGACAAACAGACAGACATGACAAAACATTAAGGGTTCCGTTTTTTGCCATTCGGCTACGCAACCCTAAAATAGAATTGATTTAACTGAAAATATAAATCAATTTGCAAAACTATTCATCACTGCGTGCCAAAGGAAGCGTCTCCTACTATGAGTTCAAGCCAAAAAAGTTTACAGCTTACATACTTTATCTGGATCCACTTGACATCTCAAGCGCATGCAAAACGCTTAGCAATACTGACAGAAACGTCGCGATGAAAAGTGAGACTGAATTTGGAAACGAGCTATTTCAATACGACTTAATCGTGTTATGTCTCCGTAACTGTTTAGGGCCCGATTTTGCCAACGTCAGCGGGCCTAAGATGCGCGCCTATTTATCATTTATCATGGCAATCGGGCTATCATATCATTAAGGGCTGATTTTTCAATAGTCAGATAAGAAATATTCGTCGAACAAAATACAATATGTCTTATTTGAAAACGTCACCTAATTGTCAGCAATCATCAGTACCTGTATTTTTTTTAAATCTGTCGGTTTATAATTTATCAGTCTGATAAGTTTTATCTCATTATTAAAAATTGGCCTTAAGTCTTATCACTTACGCCAGATAATACAAAATAAGTAGATATCGACCCTTAGTATGCAACGAACTTATAACCATCACCGTATATTGTTTTTAAATTAATTCAAGAAAATAATGAATGGGTTTTTTTTTATATCTAAGGCTACTTTTCTAAATACATACAAGTACGTCTTTGTTACCTATTGCTTTATCAAATTTCCGATCTGTCCGTTGTTTTGAATACCTTATTTAAGGCCCAGTTACAGAAATCTTAATTCCATTTTTGTTTTTATAGTATTTTGTCACTACACAAACTTGATAATATAAATTGCACTCGTAAAAAGCAACTTTGGCTCTGTGACAGACGAGATAAATGAGAGATTAATGATGCTACGCAGCCTACGCCTTAAAGTAAGCGCTTGCAAAATTCAACAAGCTTGGTAATGTGACGATGGCCGAGTGGTATAGGCATACGCCCGGATACCGTAAGACATAGAGTTCCATTCTACGTGTGTCACAGAGCCAAAGTTGCTTTTTACAAGTGCAATTTATATTAATAAATTTGTGTAGTGACAAAACACTATAAACAAAAAATGAAATTGTTAATTCGCTTCCTTCATCTTAACCGATTGTTAAATATTTGTAAAAATATTTCCTTCGGATATAATGAGAGCAGTCTCGCAACATTGATGACGTCACGCAGCCTACGCGTTAAATTAAGCGCTTGCAAAATTCAACAGGCTTGCTAATGTGACGGTGGCCGAGTGGTATAGGCATACGCCCGGATAGCGTAGGACACGGGATTCGATTCCTCGTCTGTCACAGAACAAAAGTTGCTTTTTACATGTGCAATTTATATTATGCAGAAACCTTGCTATGACGTAGTATAATTGTATTTTGTCTACAATAATACTGCGGCATCACTGCTAAAAGTCGCAGTGTGTAAAGGGTCTTAGTTATGATATTCTTACGAAATTTGATAGCTGTATTTTAGCTCCATTACACACTGCGACTTTTAGCAGCGATGCAGTCGTGATAAAGAAGCTGTAAATTATCAAATTATGTACTGAATTTGGCGACTGCACCGATTATAACGCGCGTTAGATGTTAAATAAAATCTGTTCATTACGTGAGTCACGATGCTGAAGCGCATTTTCAAAACGCGCGACTGCATCGATGCTAAAAGGGGTCTTAATGCTTAAGTGTCTAACCATATCGTATCTACCGTGTTATTCTCTCAGACCTATCACAATAGTTAGTTTATCAAATAGGGCTTCAACTTAAGTCGGAACTTAATTTACTAATAGCCCAGAAACTTCAAAATAAATTAACTTTAATATGTAGAGGTCGGATGACGTGGCAGCTCGTGAGTCCGTTTTTCTTAGGGTTGCTAGGGTCGTACATAGTTGGTTGAGAATAAAAATTGAAATCTTACTTATTCCTGCGTATTTTTCCGGCTTGACTTGAATGATTTTAGAGACGGATCGTTTCACGAAAAGTCAACAAAAATATACCTACTTTTCTTTTTGACGTAATATACTCTTACTAGACCAGCGATTTCTCAAGGTGTGTTCCGCAAAACCCTAGGTTTCCGCGATACCCCTGTAAGGGTTCCGCAGGAAGTTAGAGAAAAAAACTCTCTGGTCAATTCTCACGCGGTCTATCATTTAACTATGCCGCCACCGTCAACACTGTCTTGTGTATTTCTATATCATCTGTTATTGTACTCATATAAATTAATTATACTTATAATGTAAGTAATTTATTAAACTGGTTTTGTAAGTAAGTAATAACCGATATTAGCTGGGACCCCTTTTTTCTTTTCTTTTTTTAAGGTGGAAAAAATGCATTGAATTGCATACCCTCCACATGGCCGGATGGAGGGTTATGTGGGGCTCTCCTCTCCAGAAGGTTGAGGCCTACCCACTAAAATAACCACCGTGCCATCTCGCTGTGTGTGGGGGACCTGGTGTAGCTAGGCCTTCCCCAATCATCCCCTGCACACAGTTTTGTTCGATCAACGAACTCGTCTCGGGCCATGCGTCACCACCTATTGGGTCTTTAAGAGCGACCTTTCTTCTCAATTGATTTTATTTATGGCATAAAAGATGCTCATGTGTATAAATAATAAATAAATAAAATCTCTCTCATATATTTACACTAGGCGCCAGCTTGCAGGTGTATAGGACCTGCCCGCTGGTGCCCTATCACTAACTCTATGACTAGGTGCTAGTAGGTGTGGGCTTGACGAGCAAAAGCTCGCCGTCTCCGTCCAAGTCTTTTGCGGCGCATGGGATCAGCCAGAGGATTGTTCTCGCGCTCCCGCTCCGCTGCCTCTTTTTGGGTAAGAACCTCTTCGCAGAACGTTCTAAAGTATCCCCACAAATCTTCATCATTCACGATAAATCTAACCACCACTGGCAGTGAAAGGTCTGCTCCTATTTGGGCGACTAGAGTAGCCCTCTCTCTTGACCAGGCAGGACACTCTTCCAGTGTGTGCAGCGCTGTGTCCTCTGCCGAACCGCAGTGGTGACATTCAGTAGTCCTCTCCCTACCAATCCTGCACAGATACTTACCGAAGCAACCATGTCCGGTTAGCATCTGTGTCATTCGGTACGAGAGAGAACCCCTGCGTCTATCCACCCAGTCGCTTAAGACTGGTTGCAGAGCGGCAACGGTTTGGTGGCCCGCGCTCGGCTCTTGAAGCCGTTCGAACCACTCATCCATCACAATATCTCTAGCCTCTTTGCGCCATCGTTCTATCTCCTCTTTTTCCGGGAAAGTGCCAGTGCTCCTTACTGAAGCAACGTGGTGATACACTTCAGCCAGGATCCAGGCATCAAGCTCCCACGGGGCAGTTCTTGCTAGTGCACATGCCGCCTCTCCAGAGACTGTACAATATGCCCGCGATATCCGGATCGCAAGAGCGCGCTGCGGCCGTCTCAGTGCAGAAATATTTTTCCGCCCTAATGCTGAAATCCAAACAGGGGCCCCGTATAAGGCAATGGAACGGACAACTCCTGCAAAAAGGCGCCGGCACCCAGAATTCGGTCCGCCTAGGTTGGGCATAATTCGACTCAGTGCCCCAGTCACTTTCTTCAATTTAGGGGATAGATATGCAAAGTGGGCGTTAAAATTCCATCGGCTGTCTAGAACCAATCCCAGGTACTTCATGGTAGACCCGACACTGTGGAGACGCCACTCACGACAATTTGTGAGCCCACTGGCGGCGCTTTCCGTGGCCCGTGAAAGCACAAGGCTTCAGATTTGTTGAGAGCCACTTTTAAGCCAAGACGCTGTATTCGATCTACGGCCTGCGCAACAGCAGATGTGGCTAATAATGCCGCTTGCCTGTAGTCTGTACCCCTTGCCATGATCAGGGTGTCGTCTGCGTAACAGACAACGTTTACTCCTAGGGGCATCGCCTCCCGAATGGCCCAGTCATATCCGATGTTCCACAAGAGCGGCCCGAGGACCGAACCCTGTGGAACACCACATGAAACAGGCTTCCTTCCCCATCCGTCTGTAGTTGGGAATATAATCTCGCGTTCCGTCAGGTAGCTGGCTACAATCCGCTGGAGATAGAGAGGCACCCTATGGTATTTAAGTGCTTCCTTTATCCAGGCATGAGGGAGTGAATTAAACGCATTGGCAATGTCCAGAGACACCGCCACAACCACTCCCCGATGCGTCACTACCTCTTCAGCAAGAGCCTTGATCCTTTCGATCGCGTCAATGCGCTACAAGCACGAGCAGTAGTCAGAGGCCTTATGGGCAGCTTGATGACATCTGACAGCATGGTTCGTCGCTTGCCATGCAAAACAACCCTTAAGTAACCCGCATTGAGCCCGCGTGGTGGAGTATGGCTCAAACTACCTCATAGTTGAGGTCATGCCTTTGCCCAGCAGTGGGACATTAATAACCAAAAGTTACATGGTAGGTACTTTCATTATGCTTATTAATAAAGAATACACTTTTAAAACTATAAATTTATTGTAGAGGGTCTTCATGTGCATCGCTTCCCAAAAGTGATTGAGAACCGCTGTACTAGACCACCTTACCGATGTTGCTCCAATATTTGGTTCATATCCTACGCTGCTGTCCTTATCACTTACTGACTATGCCTGTAAGACCGTAGGTAAACTTAAGTATACCAGCCCTAGTTATTTCGGTATTTTGTATGCGCACAGTGAGCCCTCGGCACTCCCTTATTACAGAGTTCTGACTTTCATATATTTTTACAGCGCCCATTTTGCTAAGTACTGAGTAATTCCGAATCAAAGTGCTAACCGCTGAACGCGTGACGGTTTTGTTTAATTGCGCTTTTTAGTTTAACTGCTACGTTATTTTTATCATAAATGACTGTGTTGGGTTTTAAAATAGAAGCTGGAAAAGTTGTAATTTTTGTTAATCCCAAGCTTAAAGATCCTGTTTTGTTTTGCGATATGCTGGTATGGTAACCGTTTATTAAACTTTTCGTTTCTGTCTTTGAGGTGACATCGCATTATCTTGGATTTGATTAGTCCGGGGTCAGCTATTATTTAGTTGCTAAGAGTTGCTCTGTAATATTCCAAAATATTTACAAAAACGTAAACACGTGTTGTCATTTATCCGTATGTTAACATAGCCTCTTATTGCTAAAAGGGCATAAAAGATTTTTAAGTCCGTCGATTTCATTCACGATTCTAAATAAACAATGAAACTGTCCCTTATACCTAATACAAGGAATAATGGTATTACATTATCGACAAAATATGGCGCACAGGTTAAATCGGTTTCTAATTTAATGCGTCATTAACATAGATAACAAGCGGTGGCGTGTAGATATTCGCTTCGGTTCCCCCGAATACGGCAGTTACATCTTGCAACACAGAACTCCACTTCAATTTATCAGCAAATGTGAATCTGCTTACTTAGCGCAAAATGTATAATTACCATCACTTTGAACTGATAAGCTTGGGAATGATTACCAGATATATTCTATTAACGCCATCATCATTTTATTTATCTCCTTTTTCACTTACACTGCTATAAACTGAAGTTCTAATAATGATTATTAAATTAAATTGAAGAAATTTAAATAGTGGTATTGTTTGTATTTTGTGTTATTGGGTTGACAGTAGCTTATGTCGTAATGTTATGTCCCACAGGTATGTTCGTTGCACCTAAAATGTTAAAGTAAAGCTTTTTTAAGCTTACTGCCACTCACTTTACACGTGCAGCCTGTGAACAAATTATACCCTAAGAGGATACGATGTCCATCACATTCAATATAAATATGCATTCTGGGGGCTGATGGGGCTGCCACTACACTGCAGTGAATCGAAGATGCTATAGTAGCGGCTTAAGTAGATAGCCTGTCGGCCTTTATTAGGAAACGCATCGCGTCCCTGCTGCAGCGGGTTCGGGGCAGCGCCAACAGCCTCTTGAAGGCGGTCGCGGCGAGACATCTCGTCAAAGACACTTAAATTATCTAAAATAATTTCAATATGAACTAATTAATAAATTTAAATTTAAATTAATTTGAACTTGTACTAACATAGTTTTAAGCTTTCTAGCTAGATTTTTATTAACAATAATATGGACATGTGTTGTCAGGGTCCGAATAAATGAAATACTTTTGTCACACACCAACTCAAATCTGTTTAATAATCATCTTTTCTTTTTACGATACAAAATCAACCGTCAGGCCTGACGTTTCTATCGGGAATGGCCGCCCGCTCGATGAGCTGTCAGATCAATAAGCAAATATATTTTTTACGCAAATAATGAAATCGCTAACAGACGGCCATTCTGCAATAGGAATGTCCTCATTCCGAAGTGACTCGGCCATCCCTTAGTGGGTATGGGCCCCATACTAACACTATTAGTTTTTCATGAACTAAAGGAAAAAAAAAGATAGTTTAATAGTACTATTACATTTTCTCGTTAGTCATAGACTTATTCGTTAATCTTACTTTTGATACAAAAAATATATATATATATTTCAAATTCTACTGAAGTACACAAAACAATTTAAAATACTGCACTAATACAATGTTTCCTTGAAGACAATAAAATATAGGTACATATAAACTAAAGTATTATATTGTTTGCTCTAATTGCATACAGCAAAGATGATGTTGTAAGATAAAAAATAATAAAACATTTTCGAAATATATTACATGATATTGATTGCTGTAAAACAATATGATTGCATCAAACTTTAAAACAGTTTAACTTTTATTTTATTAAAACAATAACAATATATTACTTTTATTCTATTATAATTGTAAACATTCCATTAATATTCAATTAAATTATTAAATATATATATTCTGAATTGTTATTATTTGATACACTGTCGATTACTACACTTAAACATTTAAACCATGTAAGAAGGCAACATCTGAACAGCTGCTTCTATTATGTAACGACCACGGCTTGCAGCTACGTGCTGCTTCCGTCTAGCCTTTCTTAGACCACGGCTTGCAGATACTTTCCGCTTCCGTCTGGTCATACGCAGACCACGGCTTGCAGATACTTTCCGCTTCCGTCTAGTCATCCGCAGACCACGGCTTGCAGACACTTTCTGCTTCCGTCTAGCCATCCACAGACCACGGCTTGTAACTATTCGTTACTTCCGTCTAGTCAACAGAGTTTATTACTTGCTGATATTGGCCGCTTCCGTCTAGCCACAGGGAGCCACGGCTTGCAGCTAACTGATTCCGTCTAGCCACAGGGAGCCACGGCTTGCAGCTACCTGCTTCCGTCTAGCTACAGGGAGCCACGGCTTGCAGCTACCTGCTTCCGTCTAGCTACAGGGAGCCACGGCTTGCAGCTACCTGATTCCGTCTAGCCACAGGGAGCCACGGCTTGCAGCTACCTGCTTCCGTCTAGCTACAGGGAGCCACGGCTTGCAGCTACCTGCTTCCGTCTAGCTACAGGGAGCCACGGCTTGCAGCTACCTGCTTCCGTCTAGCTACCCGTTGGCCACGGATTGCAGTTTTATGAAATAGTACCAATGCTTGTACTTTCTAAGATTCGGTAAAGGCTGGTAGTCGTCTCCAAACATTCGTATTGTATTCTCCATAACGTAATACAAAAATATTGTATTTTCAATCTGTAAAGGTGTAATCAGAAGGATTCGTTAGATTGATACTATACCTACAACAATTCACCTAAAAGTAAACCTAAAATATTAAGAAACATTAACTCTCAGAATCAGATTCTCTTTCATCACTCCCTTTGCTTTGATTGGGAGACACAACTATAGTGATCCAGGGTTTTTATTGTTCAGCCGGGAAGATGTTACCCTCTTTTTGAGTTGGAGTGACCTTGTATACTCGATACTTCATAACGGTCTTTATCTAAAGCAGTAATTACTTTAAATGGACCCCGAAATTTAGGGGCTAGCTTTTTCCTTTTTCTGGATTGTTATTTGGAATATTGACACCTTCCTTGAAAACTTTCGCCGGAACTCTAGATTTATCAAAATTTTCTTTCATCTTTTCTTGGTTCCTTTTAATTCTTCCTTCCACTGATTTTCTCATCTTTTATCTTCCGGTTTCCATAATCTGTTTGTCGGTTCCTAAATCCACTCTTATAATACCCTTCGCTTGATTAGTCATCGTTACTTAAAGACAATCTTTGTTGTTGAGACTCCAATGTAGCTTAGCAGCTTGGAGTCTCACTCCCGTTCATCTCGTCTATGACTCATTGCAGATAATTTATTTAGTATAGTTCGATTGTAGCGTTTAATTTGCCAGTTAGCACTGGGTGTAGCAACAGCAATCAGTACCTACATGTTTTTCTCCAATCGACTTAATCAATTCCTTAAATTAGTGTGAAGTAAAGCTGGTGCCTTGGTCTGGAATAATATTTTTTTGGGCTACCAAAAGTAGCAAATGTATCTTCGAGTGCTTTAATAGTTGTTTTGGATCGTGTATTTTTAACAGCTCACACAAAAATAAACTTGCTACATCCATTGATTACACCTAGAATAAACTTATACGTTAACTTACCCTTTTTACTTTTAACAAAGGGTCCCAAATGATCCATGTGTATATTATAGAATACCTATAGCATTTACCTTTGGAATGGGGTGTAAGTAAACTGACTTCTTGCCTAAAATTTCTTCATTGTAGACACAATTTATGCAGACAATCAATAGTCACTAGCAATCTTTTCTACGTTTTTTTTTGAACGTGCTGAACTTAGGACCACCTATTTTAGTTTTGAACATACTCGATGGTATACCTTATTATCCTTTGGACATTCCCACACATCTTCATCTAGTCCCAAAGTAAGCTACTCAAAGCTTGTGTTATAGATGCCAGACAACGGATATAATACTTAAATGATTATCCCTCAAAACATAATTTGTTGTTATGTCCTTAATGTATGCATCAGTGGTATCATCCAGCAGTACTTAGATATATCTGATACGGGGATCAGTCTTTTGCACCGTGTGTAGCCAGTCATTTTTAGTGTTGTTTAGGACCTTGAAGTTTTCTTGGCCGTCAGTGATATTAACCGGATTTCGGCTCAGGGCGTCAATATATTGCATATTCTAACCAGGACGATACTCGATTGTATAATTATACTCTTGCAATGTCAGCCACCATCTGACAATTTTTGGAATTAGGTGTCGTGAGAATAGAGTGTAATGCATTGCAGCCAGTTGGGACCTCAAATTTAGGACCGGTTATATATACCCGAGTCACAAAGACGTGAATTAAGATTCACTGCCACTGGATTCTGGTGATATCCAGAGGATAAATCTAAGCTTGTAAAGTAGGACTTGCTACTTAGACGATCAAGTTAATCATCTATAAGTGGCATCGGATAACTATCTTTGTAGTCTATTTATTCAAAGCCCGATAATCTACGCAGAGGCGGTATTCACTATTCCGTTTGCGGACTAACACTATTGGGCTAGTATATGCAGACTGATTCGTGAATAATACCATTTGCTAGTAGTTTACCAACAATTTCCCTTACTTTTGCACGTTCCGATAAATGGTAGACAAAGGGTCTATATGTGACTGGGGTATCGTCGTTAAGCCTAAGCGTCATTTCAGTAATACTAGTTATGCCCAATTCTCCAAATTGAAAGCAAAACAATCTTTATATTTATTCAAAAGTTGAAGTAAAAAATATTTTTTACAGCTTTTACATTATGATCAATATTTAACATATCTAAGATGATTGGCTCTCTTGTACATTTATTTATTGAGCTTTGTGTCTCATTACTAATATCAAATTTATTCACATCTTACTAAGGCGTTATATTTAATTATTATGGCGTAATATTTAATATCAAATTTATTTACATCTAACTTAGGCGTTATATTTAATTCTTAGGCGTTATATTTAGTTTATTTTCAGGGCCCTTCCGAGGAGTTTATTTTTATTAAATGAAATAGGGTTTTGGACGATACCGACAATGATACAACGTCCCTTCCCATTTTGGAATTGATAAACCCCTTGTAACAATATGTATTCATGCCCAGGTTTTAGGCAAGCATTGCCAGAGATAAACAACATTCCAGAATATTCGTTTGTTTTCAGTATGGACCTCAACATCTGTTAATCTCGATACAGAGACTTTATTTTTACAAAAACGTTATGTTCCTCAATTTCCGAACTATCACAATACAAAATTAATTCTTTATCAGTTTTATAAACAGTATCTGTGGGTGATTCTGTTAAGGACTGACCGATAAGCACGTCGGTATTGAGTAAATTACCCGAAATTATGTGTACAAATATATCCGCTACTACGGCATCAACTACAACTGTTACTCTACCTATCGGTACGATACTACTAGATGCGAAGCCATTGATAGCAAGTATCTTGTTTTGCCTAGTGTGAGATTTAATGCGTTAACAATGCTTTCACGAATAAGAGTATATTGACTGTCAAAATCAATGTAAGCTGAGCATTGTCTATTGTCTACCTTAATTGTTTTGAAATACCTACCTTCTATTCAACTGGCTGGTGGAGGCCATTTGCAAAATATTTTGGGTAGAAGAGGTCTTTTCACTAGTGTTATCATTGTTCAACTGTTGATTTCTCTGGGTGTTCTTCCTATCACAATAATCAGACGTATGACCAAGACGCAAACATTTGTCACGCTTCTTTATTGGTTTAGGACATCGCGATGCTGTATGACCCATTTCGGAGCAATTGTAGCAATAACTACGAATTTCGCCTTATCTTATGTGGCAAACCTAAATTTGTTGGAGCTATTATCCCGAGTTGAGTCTATATGTCTTTGGTTTGTTGGTTCACTTCTAGCTGGGGGGAATTCCCTCCTAGATGGAACGAAGTTTATTTTAGATATACGGCGTAAGTACCTTAGCAACTGAGACAGTCTCTTAATTCCAGCGTTTTGGACATTTAAAGTGCCTAAAACGTTCTCTCATATATTCCACTATCTATACAATCTACAGCGTTCTGCCCAGTAATGTGGCACATCTTGACCACACAAGACTTATCACGAAAATAGTCTTCTAATGTCTCTTCTCATTTGCTTCTTCTGTCTAGCATTTCCCCAATTCGATCAGCGTAATCCAGAAACTTGCCATTGCCGCCAACTTAAGTTTACAGTACTTCTTCCTTGATACCACTTCTATGCGTGTCTAGCTAGTTTTGGTATAGCATAATTATATATCTGCTTTCTACTCCATCAATCTCCGTTGTTTATGAATGACTATCTAGATCGAATTCAGGGATTACGCGATGAGTACCTTCAAAGTGGTTTCTTTTATTATTAATCAGTTTCAGGTTTTTTTTAAGTCGCTCTCGTTGTAATCCCTATTCCGAGTCTTCGATCGTCTTCTTTTTTTCCTTACGATAGGTTCTGTACTTTTCACCTTCGGTCGATGAATATGATGATGTTTACCTATTACGACGACGACGTTTTCTAGTATGACTGATGCCTCGGGAAGTACTTGTACTATAATTATCATTTCCTGATTGACTATACAGGTGACGCTGTCTTTGATAGGATAAATTGGGTTCAGATGACCCAGATGTCGCAGAGTACGTACTCGCACTTGTTGAAGTACTATAGTGAAGCTCTGGACCAGCTGCGATAAGTGTTGCAATTATTTTGCCCTTTGTTAGGTTGAACGACGATTTGCGTGTTATTCACTTCGATATGTATTTTGAGAATAGCGTTTTCAATTCGTTTTGTTCTTTTACAGAGAAGGAGTGTATCGTGAATTATCGGAAGACATGTTCAAGTGGCGATCTTGACGTGAAGACTATAGGCATACATAAGGGAACGAGTTGTATATGTGTATGCGATGTTGTCCAATGTTTATTTTATATTTATGAATAGCCGAAGTTTTGTAATTAGTGAAATTTTAATGTTTATGAGTGATGTTTATTAGTAAGTTGGACAATTATAAGGAAGGAAACAGACAAACAAAAAAAACATTATAAATAACTCACACACTTACAATGTTGAAACTGCAGCCTCTATACATAGGCTTTAATGATCTATGTATTATAAATATTAATGCATTATTTTATTTGTATATGTTCTTCTTGTAAGTATTATTTAATGTAATACTTATTGATAAGATATATTTCACATAAATTCCTCATAAGTACAGCAATACCTACAGCTACCATATGACATCATATAATTCAACTAGAAGTAGGTAGGCTCGGTGATGCATTAGGATCTAGGTTTGGTTAGATCTCCTTCGTATTTAAAAAAAAAAAAAAACCCAGAATAAAAACTGCACAGTAAAGAGTCATAACGAAACCTTTATTAAAATACGTAGGCATGAATGAATAAATATGCGCCAGACAACACACCAATTGTCGTGGTTCCGAACTAAGGATATTTTTCTTCCTTGTGTTACGAATACCAGACAGGGGCGTCTCCCATAAATACTTAAATACATAATAAATATCCATGACTCAGGTACAATAAATGTTCGTGCTCATCACACGAACATTTGCCCCTTGCGGGATTCGAACCCACGACGGCCAGCGAAATAGCCAGTAGCTCTAACCAATACACCAAAAGCGTCGTCTGGTGAATAACGGTGGGCATATGTGATCAAAACATTAAACCTCCGAAACAAACATGTTTTGTTCTCTCGTTGTATGTTACACTCACATAATGTCATTATCCAAATCCAAAATTATAATCCCTATTTCTTTTAAATACAATACGGTACAACAATACTAACCAACTACATATATAAGTTTACGAATTTTGCGTAAATACTATGTATTTAATTACTAACCCGCCGTGCACAACATTAAAAATTATATTCCTGGGACGTAGGTATTTACGTACGCTGCATGTTATTCGTACATACCTTCAGTTATACGTAGATGAGATTTAGATAAAAGTGTTTATTTCGTTATGCTTTATTAGGTACTAAGTTTCACGTATGATTAATTAAGCAACTATGCTTAATAATGCTCAATTACATCAATAAGGACGAAAGTCGTTTTTTATTTAAACAGCAAAAGTACATACCTGAGTGATTTTTTCAAAGGGCTTACCACTTCTGACTGTTGTCAGGGTCCGAATAAATGAAATACTTTTGTCACACACCAACTCAAATCTGTTTAATAATCATCTTTTCTTTTTACGATACAAAATCAACCGTCAGGCCTGACGTTTCTATCGGGAATGGCCGCCCGCTCGATGAGCTGTCAGATCAATAAGCAAATATATTTTTTACGCAAATAATGAAATCGCTAACACATGGGCCCAGATAAACATATTTTATTTTATTTTATTTTTATGTTATCGGTTTTGATAGTTAACAAGGGGACTCAAATATACCATTTTAAGAATGAACGACGGTTATTACAACATAAGCAAACCAAATCTTAAATAAAAAGCATATTTACGAAACAATACGGTTAATTTCCTAAGTGTTACGAAGACTTGTACTATCTACATCTTAAGTTCAGAACTACGAAGTACGGCTTCGCAACTTTTCCTAAAGTGCACTTGGGTATTGCAAATTGCAAACAACTGATATGAATATCTCGCCGAAGCACTACAAGGGCTATAGAAATTGATGTAGTAGAACCACTTGTTATTTAAAGGATAATCTGGTTACATTTTATCATCTTCGATAGTTATAGTAAGGTTGTAATAATTGTACCAGATAACGAACTTTTCAACTGTCACAAAAACTATATAGCTTCAGAGGCTTATTATATAACTAGAAAAATACAGGTTCTTCTGTGTTAATTTATTGCTAGAAAAATAAAAAAAATATGACACTTAAGTTTTTTTTTTAAAGTCTGAAAAAGTACAAATTAAGAAACCAGTTTCTTAATCGACAGATCACAATCTAACCGATTTTAAACCGTTAGATTATAATCACGCAATTTATGTAATATAACGGTGACATATATTACAGCTGCGGCTGCGGTTCCAAAAACATATACAAACCTTATGTAAGCATCCATACAATAAGATAAGAACGCCGTAATATTTTTTGAAGTGAAAACTTCTTTAGCGGCGTTGAGCACTTTTGTGGGATGGGGGAAAAATGTGAAACTCGCGTCAGGACACGTGACCTGATCGAAAAACCGTAAGACGGTTGGCGAAATTATGGATGTAAGTTGATTTTTCTGAGAGATAAACTTTTTAATGTAATTTAATATAATATAAATTGTAATGTTTGTGTACGATAGCGCAATAAATAAATATTGTATTCTATAAAAATATTATATTATTATTATTATTATTGTATTCTATCACAAAAATGATAGTACTTTTATATTGATAATAACTATTCCAAAAAATCAAAAATGCACAACGTTGATATTCAAGTTTTCACTTCTGCCGGCACTCCCGGAGTGCTTTCACAGTTTTTTTTTTTGTTTACTAAACTTCACTCTGTTGATCATCGAAACCAAAATGGCAGCGGCAATTAGTAGCACTGCTTTTTAGTGTTGCCAATTCAAAACTTAACATTACGATTTGGTAGATTTTGAAGGGGTACAAATTACGAGCCGGTCCGAGGCAACTCGACCCTAAAGAGTCTAAAATTCAGCCTTTATACAGTATTTCAATGAACTTTTAAGATATTATTAGGTAATTCGTAATGTTGACATGGGGAGTAAACGATTACCCGTTGCAAACTATCATAGTCGTAGTAGAAAAATGCATTGTTGTTCAAATTACCATTAATATTACAAACAAATGGCTTGTAAAAATATTTGTATTGGACATTAAATTAATGTTCACTTTTTCATTGCGGTACCTCATACAAGAAACGTGATTATGTTTTTTTTTCTTTTTCCAAACCCATCGTGTAGGGTATCGTTTAATAGGTATTTAAAAATTATTATGAATTTTCTAACAGAGTTCTATGTCCCCACTCCCTCCCAACTAAACGTAGACCTACCTACTACAGGTAGATACGTAAAAAAACACAGCTCTAGCATATATGATAAATTTAGAAAGAAACCTATTACGGCAATAAGAAAATTACGGAGTCCATTAATTTAAAGCAAAAAGAAATCATGTAAATTTTCGCTAAAAAAAGTGTTTACCTCCAAAACACGTTAATATATCGCTGGTTTGCGAGAATAGCGACGTAACTAAAAATGATAAATTTTAGGGAATGACGTTTTTAAACTTTGTGATAAATGTTTAAGTGTATATTGCAAGATTGTAATGATTTTTCGAGGATTCGACTTTACTGATTAAAGGAATATTTATCAGGGTATTTAAACACATTTAAAAAAATTAAGAATTTTAATAAAATTATACACAAAAATCAATATATAAAGGGGGTTTCCGACTTCAGTCTTTATTCACGAAAGAACAAATTTTAAAAATCAAGTTATGGCATTTATTTAACTTTAAAGCCTCTTAAAAATCCAAATAAAAAAGATACAACAGTATTTAAAACTTTTGTACTTATAACAAATAAAACAAAAGTTCTATAACATACAATAGAAACGTTAAATTTAGATCTATTTAACTTTGTTCTTTAAAATAAATGAAATCAATATAAACATGAGTTCTTCTAAATAAATGAAATAAATACAAAACGATTGCTTATAAATAATCAAAAAAATGCAAAACCCGAGAGATCAAATTCCAAAAAGGAAATATTTAAGTAAAATACATATCTTATTCTACAACCCCACGTAAAATTGACGACAGTAGTTTGGAATTATATTTTTGTCTACTAAATCTACGAGTCCTTTTTTCTTATTTTCTGAGATTCCGGTGCTTTTTTTATAAGCAGATTTCATCATCATCATCATCATCAGCAGCAGCAGCCAAAGGACGCCCACTGCTGAACATAGGACTCCCCCACGGGTTTTCACAGCGACTGATCACTAGCGGTCTGCAACCAGTTTGAGCCTGTAATCTTTATAAGGTCGTCTGTCCATCTTATTGGTGAAAGTCCTACGCTGCGTCTTTAGCCAAAGGGTCTCCAATCTAGAACTTTCCTGCCCCAACGCCCATCAATTCTTCGCGCTATGTGCCCTGCCCATTGACACTTGAGCTTTCTGATTCTCAAAGCTATGTCCGTTACCATAGTTCTTCTACGTATCTCCTCATTTCTGATTCGATCCCGTAGAGAAACACCAAGCATAGCACTCTCCATCGCTAGTGGTGTGATTTTGAGCTTCTTTATGAGGCTTATAGTTAGAGACCATGTTTCGGATCAGTATGTCATCACTGGTAACACACATTGGTTGAAGACTTTCGTCTTTAGATACTGAGGTAGATGAGATGAGAAGACATTCTTGCATAACTTCCCGAATGCTGCCCAGCCGAGTTGGATTCGTCGATTGACCTATTTCTCGAAGTTGCACCTACCCAATTGGATCACTTGTCCCAGGTAGACGTACTCGTCGACAACTTCGAGAGTTGAGTTCCCAATGGATACTGGAGTGGGTACAACAAGGGAGCTCGACATAATTTTCGTCTTCTCCATGTTCATTTTAAAATCCACTTGTTGGGAGACTCGGTCAAGGTCTTCGAGCATAGTGCCAAGATCGTGCAGCGTCTTTGCCACAACGACTATATCATCGGCAAATCGGAGGTGTGTGATGTATTCGACATTAATATTGATGCCGATTCCTTCCCATTCCAGAAGTTTGAAGGCGTCTTCCAATGCCGCTGTGAACAGTTTCGGAGATAAAACATCTCCCTGTCTCACACCTCTCCGCAGTGGAATCGCCCTCGTGTTTTGCTCCTGTACTCGGACCGACATGGCGTTGTTGTAAAGGCACTTTAACACCTCTATATACCTATAGTCCATGTGGCACCGCTGCAGAGACTGAAGCACCGCCCAAGTTTCGATCGAATGAAAGGCCTTCTCATAGTCCACAAACGCTAAGCGTAGAGGCATATTATACTCCTCTGACTTCTGTATAATTTGCCTAAGCGTATGGATGTGGTCTATTACCATAGACTAAGGTACTAAAGTACTAAGGACTAAGGTACTAAGGTACTATAGCCTTTTCGGAAACCAGCTTGTTCGGGGGGCTCGAAGTCATCAAACCTACGTGCGAGACGATTCGTGATGACCCTTGAAAACAGCTTGTAGACATGGCTCAGGAGGGAGATGGGTCTATAGTTCTTCAATGAAGATTTGTCTCCTTTTTTGAAGAACAACACCACCACACTCCCGTTCCACGCCTCAGGTGTGATGCCTTCCAGCAGCACGGAATTAAAGAGTCTCTAACGGACTTTAAGTACCGGTGTTCCACCCGCCTTCAGAAGCTCTGCTGTGATTCCGTCCTCGCCAGGTGCCTTGTTGTTTTTGAGCTGTTTAAGGGCCATCCTAATCTCGTAGAGGCTGATGTCCGGGATGTCTTCGGTGTAGTGTCGTGTCAGGATAGCTCGTGGGTCTCTGGCCGAGCTATAAACGAGCTATCAACAAATAATTTAACGTAAATAATTAATTATCAATGATTGAGATATGAATAAATAACTCAATATTTCTATCCCTTAATTGCTTGAACACAGACTTATTTCGTAATAAGTAATAACAGTATGCGCATATTTTTCAAAAACAACGTCGTTTCTTATTTACGACGCAATAAAATCTGTTTTTTTTTTCGAGAATATAGACTTAAGCTAGATAAAGTCAGAGGAAAATACGATATTATAGGAAATGGACCGTATTCACTCTAGAATACAGACGTAAATAAAAATAACACATAAAAAGACACTCACCTTTATCAAAAACAACGACTAATTACAAAAAATGTCACTATTCTTGAACAAAAAATCAACATATTGCAACCCAACTCTAAATACGTCGGTATTCATGAGAATCAAACGTTCGTTCACTTTGTTGTCCTCGGTTCAACTGAGAAGAGTCAGTATTTAAGATTTACGCTCGAGTGTTTTGTCCCAAATGAATAATGACGCTGTCTCTTTCTAACGAACCCTGGCTCGAAATCTGCGTTCCGTCTCTGTTCACGATAAAATATCACAGGTTTAGGATCGTATGGCATATTTAACTTAATTCGTCAAAATTTTGAATTATGTCGATATTCTCGAACACCAGCGATATGACACTGAAACTGTATTAGACAAATAATGATTCCGATCGTCTCTTTTAGCTGTAAATAAATCAAATCAGTGCCATCAAAAGATATAACCGGTTTTGCCTCATAATTTCGGATATTTTGTTATTCTAAGGGAATCAAAACCTTTTAAGGCAGTCTTAATCATATTTATTAAAACGGACAGGATATTTTTTTATATGTGGGCAATATAAGTGCTTACATACGTAGTTCTGTGTCTTGTCTAGAAGCGCTAGTAGGGCCCAAAAGATAAGGAGGCATGTTTTAGCCCCAAATGGGCCATAATTTATTGATATTAACTAATTATTGACGCTCATAAGTGGGATTTTGTGTCCTTAATTGAATACATTATTTTTGACTTTGACTTAGTAGATACGGAACCCGTCGTGCGCGAGTCCGAGGCGCATTTGACTGGTATTTTGTTTGTCTAGTTCACTGTCATTATTTTGCTGGCAAAAAATATAGTCTCCAGATAAAAACTAAAAGCAGCAGTGAAACTTGATGCCCGATAACTTTTAATATTCCGCTTGGTTATATTCATATTTTCCGGAACGGTTAGCGAAGCTGTGTTCGCGTTCCCAGTGATATTACTTGCCTTTTGCATATCAGTCCGTATGAATTCAAATGTATGAACGTTATTGCTGTTGCAATGTTTCATCTCTTATTTAAATTGTTTGTTTTTAGTTCGTAAATGCACCTTTCAGCATCCTTGATATGCGTGATAACGATCAGACATTGAGAATGTTTTTGTGTGAGTGTGCGTTCAGTGAGCTAGAATTAAATTAAATTAAATTAATATTGGGTGGCGCTTTACTACAGGTATATTATTTGAGAATTACCATTCCATAAAATAAGTTGATAAATATCGTAAGTATATAATGTAATCCTTACGATATTAAGTAATTTCTTCTCTTAAGGTCACTATTTATATATATTTATACACTAGGTAATGAGCATTATGCACATTACGCACAAAAAAAATACGAAAACAAGTGCGGACTGTAAAAATATAAAAATGATAATTATTTCTATGTAGGTGCTACGAAATACATGTAAAAATCTGTAGTTAATGTAACGGTTTACGCTCTTCATAAAATAATTGTTTGATGTTTATTACGTTTTATATTGCTGAAACGTCTGAAGATATATCAACCAATTTTACATAAAAGGAATTAATAGTTTTCCTTGGTCAGTTTCTTTATTTTTTTATCGCGGGGCGCTCCAGTGGCCAGCACGCGCGGCGAAGAGGTTGCCTATAATTTTTACATGAAATTGCGCAACAAGTTTACCTCAAAATCATTGGTTATTTTGCACACTTACGCTTAAAATCTTTCCATTAATAAAGTGGAACTCGGTTTAGAATCCTAGACAGAATGCACACCAATCCTAGCTTATTCCACCAAGAATAAAACCTTACTCAAACGACCTCTTAAATCGCAGCTCTGCACAATATATCTGGATATAATGATACTTTACGTTGGAAACGTGGCCTATATCTTTCTTAAGAACAATACGGATAATTTAAACAGCCTGGCATATGAGGAAAGAGTGCAAAAATTCATACATATTTCTGCGAAATCACGTCTCTTATATATTGTGCGCCGTACCGTAGACTCGAAATAAAATATTTTCAACTGCGCTTCAAGATGCATGTTAGGGTATATAATGTTCCTTGATATAACATTGTTAGGATAAGACAGACTGGGCAAATTGACTGTGTTAACGGGCTTGAGAGACAAGATGCAGTTTAGATTCTCTTTATCTTCAGCTCTGGGATTTTGGAATTAACTTTTGATATTTTTTAAATAATTTAAATCTTTTATTCAAGCATGATAATATACTCATAGGATGAAAAGGTGGATGCCATGCGAAGAGGTTTATGCACTACTCACTCATAGGAATGCAAGAGGATATTCATTCATCAATCAATCGCTGCCAATTCAAACGCCATTTTCAAAAATGTTTTGCAGCCGCAAATGCATGCAATAACTGATATTTGTTTTCGTTAAGCCTTCATATTCTAATCAACGAGAATTAAGTCAAACGATCAGTTATTTACGAATAAATTAATAAAGAGAAGGATTGAAATACGTTCTGTAAAGCTATTTCACAATAAGTTCGCATTTCAGATAACAATAAAATAGTGTACATCCGGCCGTCTGAGCCGGGCTTCGAGGGAGATCTAGCATATCTAGGCTGATAACAAATCGTAAGTGACGCCGATATATCCAGCTTTCATCGTTTGTGACGCAATAGCTTTCTTGGAAAATCAAAAAAACTAGGCTCAGACAGCCAGAATTTCGCATTTCCTGACTTTCCAGATCTCAACGTTCAGAGGGTTTCAGGGCGCCTCAATCCTCGACGACATCATCACTTACCACCAGGTGTGATAGTGGTCAAATGGCTGATCATATATATATAAAAAAATATAAATAGACTATAATATTATGCAGGATGGAAAGAAATCATTCACTTAATATGATTTATATTAATAGCTCAAAAGATTTTGAGTTTTGAAAAATTTTTGAGTTACAAAATGTATACATAATAAATAAAAATGTAAGTAAGTAACAATGGATATGATGGTTAGAGAGGTGCGTAGAGACCAACTTACGAAAATAATGAAATAAAATCTCTTGTTTTGGCCCTGTCGTGTTTAGTACCAAAGGTTGTAGCGCTTATCTTCTTTTAGTTTATGTTCACAGGACAGGAAATATTTATTTTCTTTCAATAAAGTAATGAAATAAGTTTTGTGCTCGTGGATTTTGACTTAGTTCATAGACTTTATTGATTTTATGACGAGTATAGTATACCTATTTACGTGTAGTATTATTCACATTTGATAAAAATGGTTTTATCAGATGTATATTATATATTATATTTTACTTTGTAATCATTAAAAGGGTTTCCTTTCATACAATAAAATTGTGTTAACACTTTTATAACAATATTATTGATTTTATTCTGATTATACTTCATAATTTTGATAGTTTTAACTTATTGATTTCTTTAAATGACGTTAAAAAATCATACGATTAAATTGTCTGCATCTCGTCCAAAATAAGCTGCAAAATATATGGTATGAATTCATGAGCTACTATTTGTATAAATGCTACACCAGAAACAATTCGTAAAATTACTTTTTTATTTACTAAAATATCACATCGTCATCCACATCGTCATTCTAAGACGTTGGGTGTGATTAGAATTATGAGTAAGCAGCTATCTAAACGTCGAGTAAAAAAGTAATTGCAAAGCGCTGAGTATGCCTTGCCAGCATGGAGCCTAGCTTTTTTGAAGAGAACGCTGACTCCGCCTAGTAAAAGTAGTAAGTAGTCCAACTAAATACTGATCTGCTGGCTGAGTTCTGAGTCTGGAGCTAATGTCAAAACATGCCTGATTGTTGTCATAAGTATTTGGGCCCCATTTTAGTATAACTAGCCCAATATCATAACCATAAATTTCTTAAATTGCATTTTTTAATGATTAATTTCGTAAGTGCAGGTTTTCCTTGTCAGTACATCAGTCACTAATCAGTAGTGTGGATTTTTTTTCAGCAACTGTCATTACGGTAAATGTCATCTTTTTCGTCTGACGCTATCTTGCATGTCGAATTAACAGTGATTAAAAAGTGTTTTAAAGTTCTCATTAACCATATTTTCTTTAATTTAATAGCATATTCCTAATTTAATAAATGTCGAATAAAATGTGAGCCTGTACATGGTCTGATAAACTATGATCTTGGTAAGTACATCTTATTTGAACTAGAAAAGAAAAATAAAAGCCTCCTTTTAAACGTTGAGAAAGTTTAAAAATAACTGAGGACGAGCTGCAGAATGTAAATATATCTTTGATTTTCTGCATTTCGTCCCAAATATTTTATAGGCACGATGGGACAAGTTGATCAATTATTAAATTTTCCATCCAAACAAAAAAGGAAACTACTTGCAGAATGAAGTCAGTATTTATATTGATTTTTTCCATCTTGTCCCAAGTGGGCCGTAATCACATGTGTAAAGTCGAGTAATATGTAAGTAGTTTGCACCTTACCAAAATTCTCTAATATTGTAGTACTTTAATTAAACTAGCGGTTGTTTTCAAATAAATAGTAATCTAACGTTTTTTTTCTCTTGAAATACCTGAGACCATAAATAATTAACATATTTTCCTTCATCGGCGTAGTTATTGACTACGTAAATTATTACATATTTGAATAGCAGGAGAAAGCATCCGTCTTGATATGAGGGGCTTTAGCTTACATTTTCTACTAAATTGTCTTTCCGTTTCCATAAAGAGTGCGAAGTGTGGCCACCCAAATGCATCAATGTATGGGAAACATTTGAAATGCTTATAACTTTTGATTGGCGGCATATAGAGCTGTCACTTACAATTTTGTTATACTTAGAGGCCGCGTCACATCAGATAAGGTGAGTCAGCTTCGTACAACACCTGGAAGTGGTAGAACTGGGTGGCTCAGACAGCCAGCATCCGGCTGTCTGAGCCAGCAGTTTTTCCTCAATTTCTCCAAAACGCGTAAGTCACGAAGGTTCAAATCTGGTCGAGAGCTGTCACTAACGTCGTCACATCAGTAAATCCTAAAAACATTTGTTCGAAACATAACATTTCGTGAAATATAGAGAAAAAAAAGTTGGCTCAGACGACCGGATATCAGGCTGTCTGAGCCACACGTTTATCACGATTTCTCAAAAAGTACTGGATTAAAATGGATGAAACTACTTCGGATGACCGTCACTTACGCGTCACATCACATTTTATAAGAAACAGCGCCCTGAAACCCTCTGAACGTTGAGATCTAGAAAGTCAGGAAATGCGAAATTCTGTCTGTCTGAGCCTAGTTTTTTTGATTTTCCAAGAAAACTATTTAACGATGAAACCTGGATATATCAGCGTCACTAACGATTCGTTATCAGCCTAGATATGCTAGATCTCTATAGAAGCCTGGCTCAGACGGCCGGATGTACACATAAAATAACGTTATGAGATAACAACTAGCTTTATTAGTTTATGGTTCCACATTATTTAAGCTTAGTAATAAAACATAAGTTCCTGTCTGAATATTAGAAAACATTAATAACAATAATCCTAAGAATAGCGTAACGCTATTGAAAATAAAAAAGTAAACGTGATCAAATGCAGTGATTAGTGATCATTCTATAAGAATCTGATTCTCAACTGAGTTCAAAAAGGAGGTTCTTAATTTAGTTTAGTAGAGTTTTTTTTCAATGAAAAGGTCAGAGTCCTCAATCAGTGATTATTTTGCCATAAAATATATGTGAGCACTCAGCACCATTTGTATCGAAACTTCTTCGCGTTCATTTGTCTTCTGGCTACCAAACTCGACTGAGATTTTCTTTCCAACTAAGTGGAAACGAGAATCTGTTCACAAACTGTTTTTTGTGGTTAGTAGCTCAACTACCCCAATTAATTGTTTGAACGCGAAGTGAATCTTCATCTCATGGAAGTATTTTGATAGATATAACAGTTTTTTTTAAATGTGTGCCTGGAGAAAATTTTATTATCTGTTGTAACCCAATTTTAACACATTTGGTGCCGCGCACTCCGACCCCATGATTAGGAGGGCAATTCTCGTGCAATTCGTATACGAAAAAAGTTTTCCGATCTAATTTACTTTGTCAAAGAAAAAATAGTTTTTGATTTCTCAGGGTCACGATTTATGTATTTAGATTCGGTTTGTGCGATAGTTTTAAAGATGCAGATATTTTTCTTGATTTTTATGCAAAAGGATTAAACTCGGAATCGAATTACCACACGAAAAAGTTCGATTACCGCATAAATCGGCCTCCAGCACGGTGAGTGCTGTCCACTCGGGCATTTTTTACAATTTTCTTTGTAAGCTCAGCGTAAAAAATGCGATTTTCAGCTTTTGATTCATAAATTTTTAAGGCTCTTCTCGTGATAATTTGAAGACAAATAAACATGAGTGTCATTTTTATTCAAAACTGTAATTCAACATCCTTTTTCACATAATCCTAATATTCACCACAGGTTGTCTACCGCTAAAAATTGATCTTTCACATTGTTTATCCTATTGTAGTATTATTGGGACTGTTTCTCACTCTACTGATCAGGGAGCTAGTTTTTTTACGAATGACGGCGTCGAAGCCATCAGTTTGGTACTCGGGAAACATACTTGATGCGCTGCAAAAACGTGGAAGAGCCAACATCATCCTAAAGAGATTATTATATTGGATTCATAGGGTGTCTAGCGATTTTTTGGTGTGACTGACCCACAGATTTCCCGTGTACATGCTTTGACAATACGCTTTAAATAGCGTCACTTTCACGTCCTCCGTACAACGTAAAAATCTGCGAGTCAGCATATTGCCTCAAACCGCCAGAGCCCTACGCTCCCTTTCAATGTCGTCATCGTCTTTGAGGCCGATAGTTAGGACATGCCCCAGATATTTAAATTTTTACACACGTTTGATGTTTACGCTATTTAGGGTAATACTTGTCATGTTATCTGGACATTTGCCAGCAGCTTCAAAGACCATGTACTCAGTCTTTTTGACATTATATGCAAGACCATGTACAGCCGCATATTTTTCACAGACACTCAGCATCTGCTTTAGACCCCCCACCGTGGGGCTCAGCAGCACCATGTCATCGGCGTAGCTTAAATTGTTTATACTGATGCCATCTATCCGGCAACCGACACGCATGCTGCTCAGCTCCACGATGAGTTCGTCTACGTATAAGTTGAAGAGCTTCGGAGATAATAACCCCCCCTGCCTCACCCCGCACTCCAAAACATACGCATCCGACAAGGATCAGCCCATTTGACACAATTTGTTTGGTGTGCATGCCAGAACTTGAGTACGTTTTGAACTTCATTCAGTACACCCCTGCCCTCCAGTTTCCTCCAAAGCACGTCGTATGACACTAAGTCAAACGCCTTAGAAAGATCAAGAAAGCAGGCATATACCGGTGTCCCACGGTTAGTATAGTATTGGACAGTGTGCTTAAGACTTACTATGGCGCTTTCAGTCGAAAGTCCAGGTCGAAACCCAAACTGTGCGTCATGTATTTTGGAGTACTTATCTAATTCAGAATTAAGCACACTATCCAACACCCTAGCAATCGTTGTAGCCAGCGAAATAGGTCGATAGTTCCCCCTATCCGAGATGTCCCCAGTTCTGTCCTTAACAATGGGCACGACGATAGTTTTCATTAAGTCATGAGGAAGATAAGAATGACTTATGCACATTGAAAAGAACACAGCCAAGACCATCGGCAAGTGAGCCCCCGCATACCGCAGATGCTCCACGCTAATGCCGTCGTGACCGGGAGATTTCCCACCGCTCATTTTCTTTAGGGCCTCTCTAAATTGCGTTGCAGTAACATGGATTGGCGATGCCTTCTCCTGGCATTCTGACTCAGCGCAGTGAGCCGAGTTTGAAGGACCGAGCGGAGACTGTATTCTAAAGTGGTGCGAAAAATCGTTGGCAATTCTTACCGAATCGCTTACCCCACCCACACTTACAGGTCGGCCAGGCCTAACATCCGAGTCTCCTAGTGGCCTTCCAAAAATGTTTAAAACGTTTCGCGGTTCGGTGTTTAGCTAAAACGTCCATTTTGAATTGATCTTGGTTACGTTGACACCATCTTAATCGACTTTTAAACACTTTTTTGGATTCCTTCATTCTGTTATACGAGGGTCAAACTGAAAGTTCTTAGAAAATCAAAAACTGATTACATTAGCCAGTTATTAGTTTTATTATATCTTTTCAAAATATTGTCCATTGACGTCAATACACCGCTGCATGCGACGGAACCACTGGGAAAAGCACTTTGCCCACTCGTCCTTAGGGGTCTCTTCAATGGCATCGCGATACGCAGCCACCGCTCCTTCAGCATTCATAAACCGCTTTCCTTTAAGTTTTTCTTTAATTTTTGGAAATAAATAAAAATCACAAGGCGCGAGGTCGGGGCTATACGGCGGGTGACCCAGTAATTCAACGTTTGATGTCGCCAAATAGTCGATCGTTCGCTTGGCGGTGTGCGACGAGGCGTTGTCGTGGTGAAGGAGGATCCTACTGCGAGGTCGTTTCTCTCGAACTTTTTCCAAGACAAGTGGCAAACAATTGGTAGTGTACCATTCTGCAGAAACTGTTTTTTGATCCTCTAACACAATTGTTGCGAAATGACCTATCCTTCCAAAGAACGAGGCCACCATTTTTTTTCCCGCACTTCGATCTCTCTTCACTTTAGTTGGCAACTCCTCGAAAGGAAACACCCACTGAGCAGATTGTCTTTTGGTTTCAGGATCATAACAGTAAATCCAGCTTTCGTCACCTCTTAGTATGTCGAACACAGCATTTGAGTCACCTCCGTTAAATCTTTCAATCATTTTACGGCACCAATCCACACGATGGAGTTTTTGAGCCTTAGTCAAATTATGAGGTATCCACCGGGCGCAAAGCTTCCTGACCGCTAAATGTTCGTGGAGGATTTTGTGCACTTGACTCATACCGATGCCTAAGCTTGTCCGAATCTGCTGATAGGTCACTCTTTTGTCAGTCTCTATCATACGCCGCACAACACAGATGTTATTTTCAGTCGTCGCCGTAGAAGGCCGTCCCTCACGTACATCATCAGTGAGATTAGTGCGATCACGTTTAAACTCATTAAACCAGTTGTAAACAGTCGCACGAGATGGGGCTTCATCGTGAAAGGCCAATCGTAGTCTATCATAACTTTCTTGTTGACTTTAATGACATCGAAAGTCATAAAAAATCATTGCACGAAAATTTTCTCGTGTTAAATTCATGTTGACGTGACACAGACAATTTTCAATTTGCCGCCAAATCGTAAAACAAATGACAAATGAATGAAATATATACTCAGTAATATTGGCAAAGAGTTCTATTTTCAAATTTTAGAATATTTTTTTTATTATATTGTTCATAAGTGGCCAGTTCTAAGAACTTTCAGTTTAACCCTCGTAAATTATGCCACATGATGGTTTATTGTAAAGGAGCCACATTTTGAAATCAAGTCTGGCCACCCTGTGAGCCTCACGAACATACTTGTTCCATCCACAAAGATGCCAATTATTGCTCGTCCTAATACTCGAACATATTCGCTTTTTAGTCATAATAGCAGCTTCGCATAGAACACCTACAATATTATCATAAAGCTTATTTTAAACCTGTTTATGCTGCTCTAAGTTACATATACCGTTACCACAAAGAGTAAATTCCGAGGGAAAATCTATTTCGCGTAACTTACTATGACAAAGTTCACGGTACTCGGTTAACTGGGCTTCGTCGCGTTCGCCCCATATAACTGCGCTTATGTGCACGTCGTGCGTAACCAGCTTAGCTCTTACAATGTTAAGGTCACATGACACAGTTAAGGGTATATGATCCGATACAAAAACATCCTCTATCACCTCTACTTTGGAAACCGACTGCCAAGCTGAACTTGAGACAACGCAGTGGTGTAACCACCGTCTACACCCATGAGCCGCACTAACGTATGTGTAGGTATTAGAACTCAGCCCAAGTTTTTCTGTTTCAGCACATATCCAGTTCTGGTCTGAGCAAAACGTTACCAGTTCATCATGAAACAGTTCATGAGGATGAGCATTAAAATCGCCTAGAATGAACACACTCTCAACATTTTCGCTTTCAACAATTGCACTGATTTCACCTAATACCTCCGTAAATACGGGTAAGTTGTCTGATGAGTTCACGGGCATATACACAGAAAATACAATAATAGACCTTTGTTCAACAGTAGCCCTAATAGCTACAAGACGGGTACTACTACACCATATCACATTAACATTATCAAAAAATCCTTTTCTCCAGAGAATGCACACTCCCCCATACGGCCTGCCTTTCAATAAACCGGTCGATACATCAACTGCTGATTTGCCAGTATATTCAAAATGACTTGATATTGTCCCCAGAAAAGGCACATCATGAGGAAGTAGGCAAGTCTCCTGAAGTGCTACCAAATCAGATGATTTACAAATGTTTTTAATGTCATCTATCGACCTTTTTACAAAAAAGCAGTCTTCTTCTTCTCGAGTCAATGGCAATTAAACTCTTTGCGCCCAAAAAGTGGCAAGATCAATGGCCTTCTGGTTGGCGCTGAAAAGGTCCTGTTGCGTGCAGGTGGCAGGAGAGGTAGGGCACGACATTAAGTGTGGCATAGATTGTAAGGCGCCACACTCGCACGTGTCGTCCTCAGTGAAGCCCCATCTTTTCCTAAGTTCATTGCACCTGCCTACACCTGAACGAAGTCTGTTAAACGCCTTCCAAATGGGCCAGGGAAGATTGTGACCCGGCGCAGCTTCTCAGCTATGGAGATGTATGAGTTGTTGGGGGCGAATTTATCTGACCACAGCTGTTCTCTGGCCTTAGGTGGATCCACCCTAAGTGGCTCGGTGTTACGCATAGAGCTGCGGCGACTTTTTAGGCGTGGGGGTGAAGGTATATATCCATACAACGGGTGCCTGCTATCTTCTACTTGCTTGAGCCTTTCAATGGAGCATGCAACCTGGCGCCGAACGCACAGGGGAGCTATTCCAGCTAGGGTGTAGAGGACGTTTAAAGGCGTAGGTTTTAGCGTTCCCGTAATCACCCTGCAGGTTTCATTGAGGGCGACATCCACATGCTTCGCGTGTACTGAGCGCGCCCAAACAGGACAAGCGTATTCGCCGGCCGAGTAGCACAGTGCAAGGCCGCTAGTGCAAAGGACATCGGGAGCTGCACCCCAACGTGTAGTTGTCAAACGCCTTATGATTTTGTTCCGTGCGCTCACTTTATTCCTCACTTTTTGGCAGTTACCCTTGTAGGTCAAAGATCTATCTAATACAACCCCTAGGTATTTTGGGTTGTCATTATGGGCAATTTCTACCCCACGCCAGGTAATGCGTAGATGTCGTGCACTGTCTCGGTTTCGCAGGTGAAATGCACAGGACTCCGTCTTTGCTGGATTAGGTCTCAAGGAGTTGGAATCATAGTTGATGTGGATCTGTTCAAGGGCTGCAGTAAGGTGCTTCTCGATTTCCAGAAATGATTTAGCTTGGCAGGTCAAAGCAAGGTCGTCGGCGTAAAGGAATCGTGAAGTATTCGGGTATGTAGGTTAGTCATCTGTATATCTATACTAATATTATAGAGCTGAAGAGTTTGTTTGTTTGTTTGTTTGTTTGAACGCGCTAATCTCAAAAACTACTGGCCCGATTTGAAAAATTTTTTTTACGTTGGATAGTCCATTTATCGAGGAAGGCTTTAGGCTATATAACATAAAGATACGACTCATAAGACCACAGCAGAAATGAAAAATGTTGCGAAAACGGGAGAAAGATATTCCTTTTGAGAGCTTACGCTGCGTACGGTGCGGAAACCGCTAAAGTTACACAAAAATCATGTATGACAAGATTGTTCAGCATTAAGAGATCTATAATAAAGTCCGCGACAGCATATGTCTAGCTTTTATGGTTGACTTACTACAACCATTTTATGTTAATAAATTTGTAAAAAATAATGCATCATTTTGAGAGGTGTATTATACACACAGGTATTTGTTCTTATCAAAATAAATACATTCATCATCACGAGCATTTCATTAAGTACAAAGTTGCTCTTTATATCATTTGATTCCAATAAATATCTTAGGAGCTATCACAGTTTTAACATAACTCCGCACCAAAATAATGTTCGCAGCTTAAGTACAACGTGCGCTTGCGCTAATTATATTATAAAGCTGAAGAGTTTGTTGGTTTGAACGCGCTTATCTCAGGAACTGCTGAACCGATTTGAAAAAATATTTCTGTGTTAGATAGCTTATTTATTGAGAAAGGCTTTAGGATATAAAACATCACGCTGCGACGGGAGAGGAGGGAGCAAACTCAAAACGCGCGGACGAAGTCGCGGGGGACCGCTAGTATATTATAAAGCTGCAGAGTTTGTTTGTTTGAACGCGCTTATCTCAGGAACTGCTGGACTGATTTGAAAAAATATTTCTGTGTGTGGATAGCTTATCTATCGAGAAAGGCTTTAGGATATAAAACATGACGCTGCGACGGGAGGGGAGGGAGCAAACTCAAAACGCGCGGACGAAGTCGCGGGGGACCGCTAGTATATTAAATAAAATGAAAGCCAGTACACTTCCTTGAGGCAAGCCATTTTTTTGGATGCGCCATCTACTTTTTTCATGATTGAGGAGGACTTGGTAGCGACGATTATGCAGTAATTCAGCAAGAAGAGTGACAAATTTGCGATCTTTTGTGTAGGCAATTACTTTTGTTAGAAGGCGCCTTATATTCACGGTATTGTATGCGGCGCTCAGATCCACAAATACGACGCCAGTCACCAGCCCTTGTTCGTATCCATCCTCAATATGGTCAGTCTGATTAAGTACTTGGCTGCAACATGACCTTCCTGGGCGAAAGCCAACCTGGCCCGGTATTAGCTGTGGGTCAATAGATTTGGTCAGCCGGTTTAAGATCATTCGTTCCAGAAGTTTGTACGTGTGACATAGCAGGGAAATAGGACGATAGTTTTTAGGTTCTTCTGAAGGCTTCCCAGGTTTAAGGAGGGCTACAACTTTAGACTTCCTCCAAATTTTTGGGATTTTAGCTGTATCCATGCACGTGTTGTATAGTTGTAGGAGCCATGAGACCGCTACAGGGCCCAGATGTTTCAGTTGCTCAACTGTAATGTCGTCGATTCCAGCAGCTTTTCCATTTTTCAGAGCACTTACTGCATTTTTCATGTCAGTGATAGTGAAAGTCTGGCTTAATGGACATTCATTGTTGGTCAACTCTGAGTTCTGGTTACGTAGCCTGGATAGCCGATTAGGTGGTTTTCCGTTGAGGAGTAGTTGGTGGGCGACTTAGTTTGCAGTAACTGGGCCAGGTTAAGCTGCATCAAGAGGGTCGCTTGTAAGTTTTTTAAGCGTCAACCAAGCTTTTTTCGAATTATGCGTCAGATCTATGTTTTCCACCAACGTAATCCACTTGTTTCGACGGCTCTCAGCAAGCATTTCCATAAGCTCCTCGCCAACTGCGATTGTCTCCTCTGAGAAAGCATCTTTTGTATAGAGGGCTTCGTACTCTACCAGTCTTGCTGCAGCGTTCTTTGTCAAACCTGGGACATAGTTGGTTCGACATCCGCGAGGAATACACTGCCGGGAAACTTGCCGAATAACCCTTACGAACTCTTCATAGTTTTCCGGTGACGGAGTTATTTCGAGCAGTTTTTCGTCCATTTTCTTTGTGTTTTGTTCCCAGTCTGCTTTAGAGAAATTGAATCGGCGACTAAACGGAACAGAAATTGGTTTAACTAAAGCTTGCACTGAGCACATAACTGGTCTGTGTTGGGTTCTAGGGATCGGCGGGCAAACGCGCTTGAATGAGTTAGGGCTTATATTTGAGCTAACGAAAATCAAATCGGGGTTATAACCTCGGTTCCAGCGTCGGCTGTTGAATGATGCGGAAAGTTTCGAGTTGTGTACCAGACTCAGATCGTAAGATCTGCCCACCTTTCAACTGCAACGCCACTATCATTTAAGTTGGTTTATCCCCAGTTAATACTACGGCTGTTAAAATCCCCGATGACTATTTTAGGGTTATGGCTGCTGAACTCTTTGCTACACCGAAAGTCGAAAACTTCACCCGGTGGACTATATACTGAGGTGACAGAGCAGTTTCTGAGGTCCAAGCTGATTATTTCTGTGTTGTTCGCTGTCAGTTGTGCGGAAGCTGATTTAACAATCAGGTCAGGTTTTGTGAAAACAGCGCTACCGTGCTTTAAGTGTGGTACTTCTGAGATAAGTTTTATGCCTAGGATTTTGGGGCGCAGGCTATTTTGGTCTCTGTGTGTCTCTTGTACACATAGTACGTGACACTTGGTTTGGTCACAGAGGTTTTTAAGGAGGTCTGCTTTTACATTGGAAAAGCCCTCGATATTGATGGAAACCACTGTGACTGCTGGGTCTGAAAAGAGCCTTTGTTTTGGTGCTTGGAGATTTGCCATTGTAGTGAAAGAATCAGTCAGCTTAGCCACTCCGTTACGGTGACTAGCTGCTTCCAGGGTTAGCAGTTATACGTATTTAAAACAAGATTTTTTCTAGCTGTTACACTCATATTGAAATGTTTATTTACCTGTCAAATTTTCCATTTTTGTTTTGTGCAAAAAAGTTTACAAAACGCCTAAATGTTACACCACTGGGCCAGAAGTCATCCCTAAAAATAAATCTAATTTGTCCACACTAGCTTCCTTACCAACATTAAAAATTAAAAGTGGAATTTTCACATCTGCCGCTCTAAATTTGCCCTCAGGCGCAATAGGTGCGCAACCTTTCTGACCAATTAATTTATAACGCTTGGATTTTTTATAACGAACTATTCACCATTCAGAGTCCACTACCACTTGATCACATTTCACACTAGATTTACCTCTACGAACTTGCACGTTCCATTGTGAAAAGGTCGTTTCCGGTTCTCCTCGCATAGAATCATTCGATCGTGTTTCGTCTGTAGTACGCAAGGCAGAACGCGAAGCGCTCGCGCAGATCTCCTCAGTTGTCAGAACCGCAGTGATTATTGGGGCATCATCGCGCATCACAGGATGCAGTGTCATCTCGCTCTCACTCGTGCCCTTATCGTTAAACGGAGTTACCTGGTAATCGCTCTCGTTTACCCCTGTCGAAACCGCAGCGGCCTCCACGCGCCGCATAGCATCGGTCGCTGTATTTTGCAAGCAATTGACAGGGACAGATACACTCGGGTCTATTTCTTCAGTCAATAACTGTCTTGTTTTTGAAGGATGGCATATCACATCGGAATCAGCTGTTTTTTCGGATGTTTTTATAGGCACATACTCAGGTACGTATGGTAATCCAATAGGTCTACTGTTCATATCAAAACTATTTTGTAAACATGACCTTCGTCTATTGTTTACATTTCTATTTGGTGTGAAATCACCAAGTAATGATGCAAATTTCATGATGAACTAATCCATAAAGTATAATGAACTAAACCAGCAAGGTTCAAGGATTAAAACTAAGTTGCTCTACATGAAGGTATGACAAAACCGAAAGCTGTAGTGAAAATTTGATCCTCTCGTATGCAATCCCGTGAGACAACCCTTTCTAGGGTAGCCAGACGTTCTTACTTGTTACATATACTAAACTCCATACTATAAAAATAAAAAAAAACAGACTTAAACCAAGACTAAAATCACCCGATCAAGTAGAAAAGTATGCATTCTTGAATGCTTATGGTAAAATACGGGCATTTTAAATTGATCGGCTATTATCTTAGTACAGGCTCTAAGCCTAGCCTGGTACTAAGATTTTAAAATCAGGAGAGTGTTAGTTCTTTATTAAATTAGTAATGCATAATTTTGCTTTTTTTAACATTATGGTTAACACGTGTATTTCTATTAGAATTGGTTTTCTTTTAACATGACAATCTTACCATTTTATTCCAGTTCATTACCTGCTATTAAATACATTGTTACTTTACCCCATTATACAACTCCATGGTCACCCCAGCAAACATTAGAAGAGCGTAGTGGATCACTCGGGCGCTCCCACGGGACGAGCCCGTGATGCCACACGGAGATCACGTTATCCTCACGTAAAGTGCAAACATACCTCGACTCAGGTCGGCAAAATATCGGCGAGCGTGTTTTGTTTTGTTTAGTCTAGCAACCCCCTTTTTAGCTACAAGAACGCTGAATACATAAGGCAAAATTTTGATATCTGTGTAGACCGTACAATATTGCCTTGTTTTAGTTATAAAAGATCCAATAAGAACTTATGCGCCTTTTTCAATCGTCATTTTATGTGGGTTTTGCTAGATATATTGCGCCTTAAATAAATGAAAGAAGATTATTGACCCATCGCTGGGTCTAAAAGTACTTTAAACGAGTTCCAAAATATCATCGTTTTGCATCGATATAAGACGAGACCCATAAACAGTAGGGCTACTACGAAAAATGAAATACGTCAATACGATAGTCGTTTCGCTGATTCAAAGCATTTTGTAGTAACGGTTTCATACTAAAAACTTTACAAATCAGAAAGCACAATAATCGATAGATTTTGTTTATTTTAGAAGGCCTACAGACAATTGAATACAGTTTCTACCCTAAATTAGCAAAATCGATTATTTACAACAGCAATAATTCAATAGAATTCTATAATATGAATCAATTTCTGTCTTAAGAGTCGTAACTTCATTGTTGGCTTAGCAGAAATGAAGAATGTCTTATAAAACTTCCTCAACGGTGTTTAAGTCAGACTGTTGGCTTTAGCTGCTCCACAAAAGTAGGTCATTTTCAAAGTCTCCCGTATAGTGTCGTGTATGTGTCTACTGTAGGCGTATGCGACTTAGTATGCAATCGTTTGTTCTGATATAGTTCGGCAATCCAAATAAAAAGCCACAATGGTAACATACCGTCGTTTGACGACCTCCGTGTTGTAGTGGCTAAATACGCTGGTTTCAAAGCGTCTCCGCTCCAAAGTCCCGGAATCAAAATTTTCTATATTGGGGGTCTGGTTGTTATGCTACCGCCGTTGTGTCTGATTTCCATAACACAAGTGAATAGCTACTTACTTTGGGATCAGAGCAATGTATGTCATTGGTGTCCAAATATTACAAAACTTGTGTTTTTTTATATTTTGCAAGGATTTTGTAAGGCACTTGCTTAACATTGCTTTAGTTAGAATGACTAAACAATCTGGAGTCAAGTGAAAACCTTTTGAAATCTTTTATCATCGACGCGATTTATTCAAAAATAGCGTTCCAGGCCTCCGAGCAAATGCACTCGGATCCCGAGAGTATTATTTAGGATCTGGTTTGCTTGCCAAGTGCAAAAAGACAAGTCAGTACCAAATAGGGTGTCCCAGCGTGAACTATCATGAACAAACGTAACATGACGCATGTAAAGTTTGTTAGGTTACGCGTCTTCATTACCAAATTTGACTACGAATGCTCGTAAAAACAGTTAAAATTTGTTAATTCTTGAATTCCTAAATCTTATTTTTGCTTCAAACAGTTATTTTGACTACTACTTATAACTTAAAAATAATGATAATTTATTCATTTATGTATACTTTATTTCACAACTAATATTTGTACAAAAGGTGGACTTAACGCCATATGGCATTCTCTACCAGTCATTGCTTTGGGCTAAGCAGAAACGATTGTGGGCGGTGCGACAAATGAATTAAAATAATTACTAATGAATCATTATCATATTGATCAATTTCTACTACGAAGTTCATAATGGTGTTAACATAAGAGCACGTAATACGCATTTGACTAAACTCTTACATTTTGTTTTAATTTACAAAATAAAAATCTCATACACACCTACTTATCGCGTACCGCCCAAATGTGTCTCCCGAAAACGAGCTCTCCCATTTTTTAAGTGAAATAAAAACAAATGACAAGCGACTCGCGTCTGACGTCACGGCGTAAGTGAGGGTACGTCTCGCGGCATTTGTGCACGTATCACTTGGCATTTACATATTCACCCTTTAACGATAAAGGTGCGATTACAGATGTAAAAGTTGGCTAGATGTGTTATTAGGGGAAATCGTACAAATTTATAGCTATTTACAATTCAATGGCGTCACAAATGCATAGTGATTGCTCACCTCACTGACACTAGGCAATCACTGTAAAGTAATGACGTATCCATAAAAGAAACCAATTTCGCAAGGTCGGATCGACAGCACGGTAGCTTCATTGGTAGAGCGTTTGGCCCGGTTAGCCAAGAAGTTGCTGGTTCATGTCCCGTCCGTGCGCAAATTTTTGGTTTCTTATTTCATCTGTATAAATATAAAATATGACACTGTGAATATTAAAAACATTCTAAACAATTACTGTCACGTTTCCCCATCATGCATACTTTTTAAATATAGAATGTTTGTAAATCGGTAAAACGAAAATTAGATTGCAATAATAACATTTGACAATTGGCTAAAATAATACAAAACTCGCAACCTACAGAGGGGATATCATCGTTTAACATTGATCCTTTAAATCAAATAGTTAATTAACTTTATTCGATATTATTTTAAGAGATTTAAAAATATTGTTGACGATTTTCTAATGACAAAGAAAAAAGGACTTTACTTTTCTATGATCTGAGTTAAACTACAATTGTTAGCAGTTACTTTCGTTGATGTTGACAGAGAAGAAAAGACTGGTTTGGTCTGCGCAAGCGGGAATCAACTAAGTACACTCGGACGGCAGTTTGCCGAGTGGCGGTGAATGCGATAAGGATTCGACGCGCCAAAAAGGTTGTCTAAGGCTGCCATGATTGTTTTTTTTTCTCCTGGTGGCTTTTGAAAATAACATGCAAAAATGTCTCATTCTGCAGCAAATCTAATCTGTGTATGTAACATAAACTTTATTTTGATGTCGCGCAGATACGCTCGTTTAATCACCCGCTCTGACTTGTCACCTGCCTCGGATAAACCGTTTTATTTCATGTTTACGTCTTTTTATTTCCCTGTATCTTGCATCGTATAAAACTGCAAATTTCACTGCTGTCACATTATATATGCTAGCAGTAATTGAAATGGCTTTATCGTGCTGTGACATTGACTGATATTATTACTCGCTGTGTGCTATGTAAGTGGTGGGGGGGAACCCGAATCGATAACAGCGCTCTCAGGGACCCAAAAAATAAAACGTTGGCGGACTTCTGCGCCATTTCTCTAGCAACTTTAGTACAAAATTTACGCAGCGGAGCATAATATTTTATAAATAAACTAGCAGACCCAGCGAACTTTGCTTCCCCCCTAGCACCGTCCCACCCCGGCCCCGTCTCGCCCAGCCTCGTAATTTTAAAAGTTAAGAAAAACACTATAATTGATCAGTTATCGAGCGGGATGAAAAATGATCAAATTACTAAAGCGGCTATAAAAAATAGGGGTTGGTAATAAAGTAAAAATTTAGGGTTGTATGTACTTTTTAATGCCACATTATAAAAAAATGAAAACAAAAATTTAAAAAAAATATTTAAAGTTTAACAACAATTATCACTTAGGGGTATGAAAAAAGATAGTAGCCGATTCTCAGATCTACTGATTACGCATATAAAATTTGGTAAAATCGGTAAAACCGTTTCGGAGGAGTACGGGAACGAACATTGTGACACAAGAATTTTATATATAAGAAAAAAATGTACACTATAAATACATTTAATATTTTATTGATAAAACTTTTGTTAAATAACTTTTCGTAATGACGGTCCGCCAATAGTTTGTTATGATGTCGTCGTCGGGCACGTCCCAAAACGCCCATGGTCTTATGCGTGATTCTTGGAATGTGAAATGAAAGATTCCATGTCCTACACGCAAGTGTCTAACTAAACAAAAAAAAGTTTTTATTGATTTATCTTGAATCCATTTTTATTGTGCGTGTGTTACATTTGATTAAATACAGGCTGTAACAAAAAGGTGCAGTTTAAATCTAAGATAGCATAGAATAACTTATAAGGACCAACCTATGATTGTTTATAATTATAATATAAATAATAATCGTCGGTTTGTTTAACAAATGTTGTCTAAAGGGCCTCTGCGTGTTGGCTTCGCCTTCCAAAGGTCCGGGACTCCATGGTCCCGAGAATGGAAAAGACACAACATAATAATATTAATAATTTATTGCACACAATAAACATTATAATTACACTGCATAGCATCTTATATATTCGCTAGTAGTACAATTTAGGCGGTCATATTGCTTGAAGCAATTTCTTCCAGACAGCCTTTAGGTAACGAAAAGCATGAAATAATAATAATAAATATTTGACAACATCACATACATTGCTCCGATCCCAAGCTAAGTAGCTAGATCACTTGTGTTATGAAAATCGGAAACAACGGTGGTACCATAACACCCAGAGCCGAAAAATGAAAGAAGAGGCATGACGATGAAATATTTTGAACATGAAAAAAATATAAGTACATAAAATTAAATGTCAATAAATAATCATAAAAAACACACCATTATACAAAATACGAGTACGTAAACAAATACATTATATTGTTATTGTGCTGTATTTTTTATATATATATTTTTGTTATTATAGTCACTCGATAAATCTACTTTATCGTTATACAAAAAACAAGGCTAAATGGTATTTTTATCAACGTATTTAGTGTTTTTTGTAATCAAAGTCGATATTAAAGAGTCATGTCATTAAATTATTTTGAACAAAATGTGTTAAGTTCCATATCACTCAACATTTTTTAGGCGAGGGATCCTTATTCGATGCAGGATGTTTACTTAATGTTTCACTGTACCTTTTTGTTATACCCTGTAGCAGACCAATTCCTTAAGCATAACATAAAAGTAAATATTATATTAGTAACAGAACTAAATCTCACATTGAGCTGTTACACGTCTATGAAACTAATGGTTTTTGCAGAACTTTTACTATTATCTCAGCAGGGAGTGGTCTTAAGTAGAGTTGGGCAGGTAAAAAAACAAAATGGTAAGTAATGAAAAATATGGTAATTTATGGTAAAAATGGTAAAATACTCGTAATTTACCAAATAGACCGTAAAATATTCAGTTGCATCAGTAAATATTTTATAATTTGTGCATGATTAAAGCTTTAATCCAAACGGTTGTTGCCGGTGTTGATGGTAGAAAACGCTTCAAAAATTGATAATTTTTTAAGTTACTTGGGTCACCATAGAAAACAGAAAACAAATATTCGTGCGCGTTGCGTAAATTATTAAATGGCATTTAACGTTCGCGTTCGCTTCTCGTCTGGTTATTGACGAAACGTTCGAGGAAATATTCGTGCACGAAAGCTGACGCGAGCTTGCTGTTCACATTGATGTTCACACATTATCATCATCATTATCAACCAAACGACGTCCAATGCTGAACATATGCCTTTCCACAGCGACCGGTTGTGAGCGGTCTGCATCCAGTTTGGTCCTGTCGTCTGTCCATCTTGTCGGTGGACATCCCACGCTGCGCTTTTGGTCGAAGGGTTTCCAATCTAGAACTTTTCTGCCCCAGCGGCCATCAGTTCCCTGCTATGTGCCCTGCCAAAGTGCCCACTGCCACTAGAGCTTACTGATTCGTAGGGATATGTCCGTTGACTTAGTTCTTCTACGTATCTCCTCGCTTCTGATTCGATCACCGAGCATAGCCCACTCCATTGCTCGTTGTGTGATTTTAAGCTTCTTTATGAGGCCCATAGTTAGAGACCACGTAACGGATCCGTATGTCTTCACTGGTGACATACACTGGTTGAAAACTTTCGTCTTCAGACACTGAGGTAATTGACACGAGAGGACGCTCTTATGCAGTTTCCCGAATGCTGCCTAGCCGAGTTGGATTCGTCAATTGACCTCTTGCTCAAAGTTGGACCTATCTAATTGGATCTTTCATCTAAGGTAGACGTACTCGTCAACAACTTCAAGAGTTGAGTTTCCAACGGATACTGGAGTAGGTATAACACGGAAACTTGACGTAATTTTCGTCTTTTCCATGTTTTTTTCAAAGATGGGATACTTGGTCGAGCATAGTGCCAAGATCATTCAGCGTCTTTGCAACAACGACTATATCATCGACAAACCGGAGGCGTGTTATGTATTCGCTATTGACGCAGATGACGAATCCTTCTCATTCCAGGAGCTTAAAGGCGTCTTCCAATGCCGCTGTAAACAGTTTCGGAGATATAACGTCTCCCTGTCTTACACCTCTCCGCAATGTAATTGCCCTCGTATTTTGTTCCTGTACTCGGACCGACCATGGTGGCGTTGTTAAACAGACACTTTAACACCTATCGTCTATGTGACACCACTGAAGAGGCCTAAGCACCGCCCAAGTTTTGATCGAATAAAAAGCCTTCTCATAGTACACAAACGCTAAACATAGGAGCATATTATACTCGTACTTCTCGGACTTCTGTTTAATTTGCCTTAATAGATGTGGTCTATGGTACTGTAGCCTTTTCAGAATTCGGCTTGTTCGGGAGGCTGGAAGTCATTAAACCTACGTGCGAGACGCTTCGTGATTCACACTTGCGCGAGATTAATTACAGCATTTGTTTTACATGAAGATGCCGAAGGTTGAATTAGTTGTGGCTTGCGCTCTGCAACTCGTTAGTTTAGTTAGTTATCTTGAGTAAGAAAGTGAAAAGGAACCGGCGACGCAGACGATGGTGAGGTGAATGATAAGCTTAGCTTTTAGGTCAGTATGATAAGGAGGCATTTTTTTCAAAAATTGTACCCTTTTTCGTCATTTTCAGTTATTAAATTAATAACATCTAAAAAAAAACTACTGGTTTTGATGCAACTTACACTGTAGGTACCCTAAGTAGCAATATATCTGATTGAACAAAAAATAATAATCTCGCTATGACTTCTCATTTTCTAGAAATCCGTGGTGAAAAAAACATCAAAACACACATACACTTACGAAATTTTGAACACGTGTTTGGAACTTTGGAAGCCTTAAAAGATTACCCCACTCATATGAAATTACATATGAAATTCTAACAATATCACATACCTTATAGGTCGAATTGATAACCTCCTTTTTTAAAATAAACAAACACAATATCACTCATAAATTACAAAGTACAAAACAAAAATAAACCTAATAAATATATTTTTGTGTGATGTGAATCCAGCTCAAAAGTTCGTGTTCGTATTGGCATGTAAAGAAGTATCATCATGCTAAGACAGTAAAAATGAGTGAAATGTTATTAATGGTATTTTGGTAAAGGATTTAAGTATATTTATACATTAAGTTTTGTTAATAAAAATCATTTGAATATTTTCCCAGTCATCGGTAATTTTACCGAGTAAATTACATGTTTTTGGTAATTTACTCGAAATTGAGTAAATTACCGGTCACAAACCCAACGCTAGTCTTAAGTGATAAAGTTTCGAGTGGTCACTAGTCGGGCTATAATAATAAATAAAAAATAACATCACATTTAAAATGATTTGACTTTTGTTTGTTTTATTAAATTATTCAAATAAACAATATATTTCATGATTTTTATTTATTTTTCATTATTAATTATCTCAAAAAATATTAGACCGATTTTTATGAAACTTACATCTTAAGTTGGAATATACCTAATTGAACTAAAAATGAATCATTTTGCTATAACTTATCGTATTCAAGAAATTCGTAAACAAATATCTACACTTACGAAATTTTGCATACGTGTTTGAATGTCTTACTAGAACAACATACTTAAATATCATACAATTCCAAAGATGTCACATACGTTTACATTGAATTGATTTTCTCCTTTTTTTTGAAGTCGGTAAAAACAATTTAAATCACATGGCAGTAATTTAAAAAATCTACTCCCGATTTCAGTTCGTGTTAATTGATTTTTTGAACGACAATCACAAAGAAAATCAACGTAGCTTTGACGTGAGCGATTCTAAAAAAATAGGGCTAGGCTAATCATAAAAGTAAACATATATACAGGGTGTTGTTTTGGTCAGTGACATCCAACTCAGGGATGATAATATGAGTTATGCTTATTCTAAAAAAAATTTTCCTTTAAATTCTGAGCAGGTTCTATACAAGAAAACCTCTTCACAACATTCAAAAAAATTACAAAACTTATGGGAAAACTCGCACCCTAGTGCGTAGCTAGCGTAGCTTACTAGCTATACAGGGTGTTGTTTTGGTCAGCGAGGAGCGACACAGGGGTGGCTGTACATATTTTTTGGAAATTGTTTTTTTTTTTAAATGGGAAAACCCACAAAATCTATTTATTAATGCATTACAGCAATCCAGTCAAAACTACTAACATCAGGTAGCCTCTTCGTAGCTTACTAGCTACGGCGTAGTATTTCGTAGATGAGTTTGTTTGTTTGTTTTATAATTTATATTTTTTCGAATTGTTGATGTTTACTTTTATAAAACTTGCATATAATTTAAAGAAAATATTTTTTTAAGAATACAGACAACTCATATTATCATCCCCAAATTGAATGTCACAGACCAAAACAACCGAACAAACCTTGTTAAATCACTCCAGTTAGAGTACGGTTACCACGGTATGGCATATAATCACTCCAGTTAGAGTACGGTTACCAAAATTCTAGGATTTTCTAGGAAAATCTTTATTATTTAGTATCTTGTTTTAGAAATTATAATTTATGTACGTTCTTTTAAAAGCTGTTTTACTTAATACTTTTCGTGACAGTGCAAGGATAAAACCGTAAAACAATAAAAGTTCTATTGTGTCTGGGCTAGTGCCCTGTAAAATGTTAATATTTTTACAATAAAATACAAATTCTGGTCAAATGAGCTTCAGTCAATGATGTGTACCTAGCTGTTTAGGTAATAAATAAATAAATATTGGACACCAATCACATACATTGCTCCGATCCCAAAGTAAGTAGCCAATGCACTTGTGTTATGGAAATCAGACACAACGGTGGTACCACAACACCAAGACCCGAGACAATATAGAAAAGATCATTTTCTACATTGACCCGACCGGGAATCGAACCTGTAACCTCACGAGATGGCGACGCTTGAAACCAGCGTGCTAGCCACTCGACCACGGAGGTCGTCGGACAATCAATGCTATGATATTTAAAGAACTACCTTTTACGCTACGATGGCATCATATTACACACCACCAACGCTTTTGCATGCGGCTAAATTAGCATATGCTTTGTCTCTTTCTAACAAGTTAAATGTAACAGTTGCATTCTTGTCGGTATTGCTGCCGCATGCGAATACGCAGCTTAACTAACGGCGTAAAAGCGATAACCAAAATGAATGAAAAACACCGATGTTTTTCGGAATAGGAAAAACTGTTTGTTATTTTACGATTCTTATACGACCCGTCTGGTGTCGTGGTCGAGAAATCGCCTACTACGCAGCGGGTGCGGGTTCGATCCCCGCACAATACAAACATTTGTGTGCATGAACATGTCTGTTTGTATTGGTCTGGGTGTTTTCTATGTATATCATGTATGTATTTACAAACAAAAAGTATTTAAGTATTATATCCGTTGTCTGGCACCCATAACACAAGCTTTGAGTAGCTTACTTTGGGGCTAGATGGCGATGTGTGGGAATGTCTAAAGGATATTTATAAAGGATATTTATTTATTTATACCAAATTAATTGGTGCAAATTGATATTAATCAGTGTCATCCATTAACAAGACCATTCAATGTCAGCTTCCTGAAAAAACAATAGTAATGACGTATCCGTAAGAGACCACAAATTTCGCAAGGTCAGATAGACGGCACTGTAGCTCGATTGGTAGAGCGTTTGGCCCGGTTAGCAAAGAAGTTACTGGTTCAAGTCCAGCCCGTGCGCAAATTTTTGGTTTCTTATTTCATCTTTATGAATATAAAATATGACACTGTGAGTGTTAAAAACATTCCAAACTATTAGATAGCGAAGCGTCATCAATTTCTGAGTTGAATTTATTCTGTAAAGAATAACTACTTGGCCCACTGTTGCATAAACAGACGGGTAAATGACGCTAAACGTCACGCGTAATGACGTATCCGTAAGAGACCACAAATTTCGCAAGGTCGGACAGACGGCTCAGTAGCTCAATTGGTAGAGTGTTTGGCCCGGTTAGCCAAGAAGTTACTGGTTCAAGTCCCACCCGTGCGCAAATTTTTGGTTTCTTATTTCATCTTTATGAACATAAAATATGACACTATGAGTGTTAAAAACATTCTAAACTAAAACTATGGTATTTATGAACTTTTAATTTCTATGGTAACCCTATACTTAATCTATAAAAACGTTTCGATTCGTTCGGGGCTTACTGAAACGAGTTCTGGTAACAAAATGAAGTAATTTATTTGATTCCCTAACATTATTTCCACTGTCCTACATCAGACCGAGTGTTGGCAATATTTCATCTTTTATGTTCGCAAAATGGTAGTAGTTGACTGATTCCATCGGTCTATAGATTGGGCATAATGAAATAAATGTTTCTGTATTAGTAAGGAAGTCTGGCTGGATATAGCCGGTTTTTCCTTTTGTTATATCCATCTTTAGTCATTTATTGACTCGCGTATCCACAACTGAATAAACATTTCAAATAAACTTTTATGCTTCTCTAGTTTATGATAAGGTTGTTTCTATTATTTTTGCTCTTGTTTTGGATAAAGATAAGTAATTTATAAAGTTATGTGTTTATTGATGAAACGGTAAATTTTACTGATTTTCCAGTACTGATAATCTTAGAACGTTAAACCATAAAATTGTATGCAAACAGGTTCTATGTTTGACATAAGTAAGTTAATAAGTTAATTGTTGTTGAAAAATAAGTAATTCCATTTTTCTTTGCTAGTCGAATATTGTAAACAATCTTGACATTCCTTTTTAATGAAATGACTCATTTCAAAATAAGACTTGCGACTCTACCCGGCTTCTCACGGGTGCAATGCTGATAATGCTGTCGTGTTCAGACCATAAAATTAATATTCCTATCGGAATAGAAGGACAAGTAAAAGCTGTCAAACGAAACCGATTTAAGATGTCAGTAACTAACATAAGTAAGTAACATTTGTAGCTTTAAATGAGATAACCTGTTGATCAGGTGATTTATAACAATGTTCCTAAGTTAAATATAGTAGTTTACTGCATGATAAACAGTCGACACAAAATATTGAACATGCAGCTCTAGTGTAAAACTAAATGTTATTTCATTGTACAAAATATTCGTCGATATACATTCCCTGTGTTATTCTGTCTTTATTTTTTACGTAAATTAACGTTTCTAGAATAGAATAATCAAACTGTTTACTTTAAATTTGAAGCGCATTGGTAAATATAAGTCGTATATTAAGAGGCTTCGATTTGGACTAATCTACCTGTTAAATGATTATTTGTTGGGGTTATGCCGCTGTAATGCATACCAATCAATCACCGATCAAGTCACCATGTTTCAGATGCATTATTTCTCGAAAATATGCACAATTTCACTTTTAAATATATAAAATCAAATGCACGTAATTTTCAGCGAGCTTCTGCAGAGCGGTCAACTGTTTGACATCTGACAAAAATGGTTCTGCTACCTCTCTCTTTTTATCACACAGTTTGCTGCTAGTGACATCTCGTTTTTGTCGTTCTATTCCAAAGGGATAATAATTTTATGGTTCAGACAGCGTTTGCAGTTTAAGCCCATAAAAGTGTGTTTACTTATGACTTTACATATAAAACCCTTGAAATGATCAGTGTTCACTACTATTTATAAACCTGCCCCTTGAATTACTCTATCTATAAAAAATGCATCAAAATCCGTTGCTTAGTTTGAAAGATTTAAGCATACCTACATACATACATATTAGACAGCCGGAAGCGACTTTGTTTTTTACTGTGTAGTGATAAACGCAAAACTTAAAACCAAAATTAGGTAATTAATCGTTGAACACGGAGATTTTTTTTAAATATATGAGAAAATTAGTTTAATTTACTCATACGATTTTTAAAAAAATCAAAGATTAGCTACAATATTGGACTAGTAAAGATAAACGGTCTTTCAGTAGCTTAATCGAGATAAGTACACGTTTAAGAGTGAATGCCTAAGTACCTACCAATTACCAATTTCGTATGGGTTTCTGTGCTAAATAAATGGACGGTAAGATGTCCTAGAATACGTTTGATAACTAGTACTGATTTTTCTTTTAATTTTAGAGGCGTTACGGAATCAATTTAATATATTTTGAAAAATTTAAACAGTCGTCCCTTCACTTCTTCAACGTCGTGACCAGTTAGAAAAAAAATTACAAGCAAAAATACTTTTCAGACCTACAATGATTTAAAAGAACGTAGTTGTGTTTACTCTTTTGTTCTCATTAATTTTCGGTCAATGCTTTAATTTGGGCACTATAACTTTACTTGCACCGCCTGTATATATATTTTTCTCTGTCCTGACCTATGGTTGACTGGTAGAGAATGCTTTTGGCATCAAGTCCGCCATATGTACCTACAATTTTATGTTGTTTGCATGAAGTTTTTAAATAAATAAATAAAATAAATTGGGTTTCCTTGAAGAGTAGTTTGATGGCATTTATTTTTTACGAGTTTTTTCAGCATCCTCAATCTTTGGTTAGTAGCCTATTTCGTTGGGGGAGTAAATAAGTAAACGCTGTTTATTTGTCTTAGTAATTTGGTGCACACTGGAAATTGTTAAATGTTTTCCCACTGCATTAAAATTGTTTTTTTTTTAATTTAAGAAGCTTTAACGACATCCGATTTGAATTCGTGATAGAGTACGTATGGACATAGATCTGAGGGAACCGACTTCAAAACAAAGACGTAATCAACTAAATGTGTATGTATGTGATATTCGTGGAATTTGTTAATATTTGAGTATGTTGATTTATAAAAGCTTCTAAACACGTAAGCAAAAATTCGTAAGTGTATGTATGTTTAACGACGGATTTCTTAAAAACAAGAAATTATAGCGGGAATATTATTTTTTAGTTCGAAGGTATGTTTTGGGTACAGTGTATATATTTAAGGTACAGTGTAAGTTTCTGAGATATGGGTAAATATCTAAAAATCATGAAACTAAAAAAAAACATAAAAAATTAAACAACCCTAAAAAACTGACCATAAAGCTTAAAATAACGAATTTGCTCTTTACTTAGGAGAACCAAATTCAAACTTACCTACACCAACAGTCTTCACTCATCATACATCGACTCCAAATGAATTTGTTTCTCCTAAGTAGAGGGCCAATGAGTCATTTTAAGATATTTTGCTGGGTACTCATTTTTAATACACAAAAGTATAAAACAATATCTGAGCAATGTTTGACTTGAAACATATTAAGTCACATTGTATATAAGTTCAATTTATACAGCATCTATCAATAAATACATAATGTAATAGATCAGTCTGTTATTCAAGTTGAATACAATTATTATAAAATAGAATATCGAATCTAATTAAAAATTCCGTCGTAAATATTTATCTCTGCCTTCTCGAAGCACTTCCGCGGTTTCCCTCCATAAACTCCACAGCAGAATGTTATTTGAAAATAACTTTTAATACTTTGCGTTTAGAATATTTTTTAAGAAAATTCCTGTTTCCCACAATACAAGATTATATATAAAGATAGAAATTCTATTGTATTTTGCGAAATATGCATATAAAAACGAATATACCTCTAGTAAACACTTTAGAGAGGAGAGGTCAACTTTAGAAATTGCTCATAAGTTATAAATCTAGAGTAACTGTATTTTATGGCTAGTGAAGTAAGGTGCGACTTCATTGGACTCTCATAGAAACAACAAAATGATCTCGTATTTAATGTTTCGTGTGATTTAAACTGCTTTCTGTATGTCAGTAATATTTATTATGCTGATTTATGAAAACATCGACAAAAACTTGCTTTCAAAGTCCAACTGTGTGTCGACAAAAAGTCTTATTGAACTGTCAACACCAAATTATACTTTTTATTTAAAATGAAACAACAAAATATACTATAGATAAAAGAACATTTATAAAACAAGCGTTTGTATGCAAACAACGTTTCGTTCCAACCACTCGGCGTTGGTTTGGAAACTAAACGCAAAAAAAATACCCATTTGGCACATGAGCTCCTACAAAAGCTCTTCGGTTATAAATTTTACAGTGAAATTACTAAACGCGAGTTTAAGCCCTCAGTGTACAGTTATGTGCAAAAGCAAAATTGTAATTTTTATTTTTGTTGAAATTTAGAATTTCTGTTTTTATTTACCACTCGTTACAAAATATAAACTGTACTATGTACCTAGTGTTAAGTGGTACGTATAAATTTTAAAGTAAAATGATGTTTTTAAAAATACATAAAACTGCGCGTTGTTCTTAATTTAAACTCCTCTGTAACCATCTCTTTTTACACTATTTTTTTCTATACTTGAACGTGTTTCTTTCTTTTCCAGGCTAACCATGCACCGGTTGCTCAGCATCACACTCTTCACCATCGTGATCGACCACGTGTTCTCCCAAGAGGGGGACAAGGAGCACCAGGGCCCCCAAACTTGCGGGGGCCACCTCAAAGGGCCCGTGGGGGTCATCCAGACCCCGAACTTCCCAAACGCGTTCCCCGTTCCCATAAAGTGTCGATGGGTTATCGAGCATGATATATTGAACGGGACTATATCAGTGTATTTCACGCAGCAGTACACAACTAGCGGGCTGACGTTCACAGAGTATATGTACTATGATGAATCGTACAAGCTGGGTGAGCGGAGGGCGCTGACCGTTACCGAGGAGAATATAACGAGGAATATATATCTACAGGTAAGTGAGTTTGTATTAGAATTAAGAGTAATCTTGATAGAAAAGAGATTCCTAATATTTTATTAAATATTATAGAAAATATGTCAACCTTACAAAGATTCAACGACTTTGTTTCGAAACGGGTTTGCTCCTGATGAGACTTAGACAGAATAAATTAAATTAAAATTAAATTTAAATCTCTTTGTTTCGACCAATCACAGATCATAGTAATACATAGTTTAAAATTATTGTTAATTATTATTCAAAATTATAGTAATAAAATAGTATCATTGAATTAAATTAAATTAAATTATATTAGATTGCAAACTATATTTTATTTTATTTAAATTTATTATTATTAGTCAGCATATGAATCATCGAGCAATGATTCAGGTACTGACCATCCAACCTCGAAGCAAACATGCTCAGGACGCTGTTGGAGCTGGCCCGAACCCTGCGCACCAGGGAAGTGCATCGCTTACGCATTGTTGTGTAAAAACAGTGTACACGCGCTCCTGCAAACATCCCCGATGCACTACAGAATCGAGGCAGCCCCATCAACGCCCTGTACGCATTATTAAACTGAACTCGAAGAGCGCTGTATTGTCTTTGTGTGTAGCTGATCCAGAGGCTACTTGTGTAAAATGAGGAGCAATAAGCCCTAAAAAGGGTATTCTTGACCTCTGGGGAACAACGACTGAATCTTCGAGCAATCATGTTAGCTCTGACAGACAGCGCTCTGCGTTCTCTTTCAATGTCTGCATTATCACTCAGATATTTAAACTGGTTGACATTTTTAAGTGATTTCCCACCTAGCTTTACAGGTGGTACAGTAGATGATGGTTTACCTCTGACCTGAAACACCATGCATTCACTCTTGTTAACATTATACGTCAGTCCATGACTGAGTGCGTACCTTTCACATATTTTAAGTAGCTTCATTATGCCACAAACCGATGCACTCAGCAGCACCATGTCGTCCGCATAACTAATGTTATTAAGACAGATGTTATCAATATGGCAGCCGACATGCGTGCTGCTGAGATCATCAATCAACGCATTAATGTATAAGTTGAAAAGTTTCGGCGAGGACAGACCCCCTTGTCTTACTCCGCATTCCAACCCATACGGCTCAGAAAGCGAATCTGACCATTTTACAAAGTTAACCTGACTGTGATACCAAAATTTAAAAATATTTTTTATTTCTGAAGGCACATTGATATCATGTAGTTTTTGCCACAGTAAGTCATAGCAGACCAGATCAAATGCTTTTGATAAATCTAAAAAGCAGGCAACCACTGGTGTTTTACGCTCTGTGTAGTACCTGACAGTCTGCTTTAAACATAATATGGCCGATTCAGTTGAGAGGCCTGGCCTAAATCCAAATTGATTGTCGTGCAGATGTATAGATTTATCTAACTTAGAATTAAGCAGACTGTCAAGTACTTTAGCAAGGATAGTTGCTAACGAGATGGGCCTGTAATTCGTCTTGTCACTTATATCACCTGTTTTATTTTTCACGATAGGCACTACCACGGTTCGTGTCATCTTTTCGGGTAGGTACGCATGTCCTATACAAAAATTAAAGAGCAATGCAAGTACTGTAGGTAAGTGTGGGCCCGCGTGTTGGAGGTGTTCAATACTCAGACCGTCATGACCAGGGGACTTTCCCCTCGTCATAGACTTAATTTTCTCTCTGATATCTTTAGCTGTGAAACGGGTGACAACCTCCTTCCCACTTGAGCCCACAGTACAATCTGCGCTCGCTCGGCCCAAAGGTGATTTTATGGAAAAATGATCTTTGAACACATTAGCTATGAGCTCTGATCGCTTACGCCGTCGACACTCACAGGAAGGCTCAATCTGCCATTCAGTTTGTTTGTTGATTTCCAAAAATTACGGAAATCCTGCTTTGAGTGGTGATGCGCTATGATATCCATTTTCAGCTGTTCCTTATGATTTTGGCACCATCTTAATCGAGACCGAAATACACTACGGCTATGCTTCATTTCTTCATAAGCACAACCTGATTTAGGTTTTCCGTACAATACCCACATTTTAAACTTACATCGAGCCTCCCTGTGAGCCTCGTTGACGTGTTTATTTCATCCAGTAACATGTTTTTTCTTTTTCTTATTTAAACATGGTTTTACTGGACAATTATCTGTAGCAGACTGACATAAAGCGCTAACAATCTCATCATATAATTTGTCAATAATCACTCTGTGACTGACATTGTTGCAAGTGCGGTCACAACAGTCACTGAGTTCACAAGGAAAATCTATTAACTTTAACTTGTTATTACAGTCATTACGGTAACAGGCTACTTGTTCGGGTTTTCTATCTCCCCACAATACCCCGTTTTTAATAATCTTTTGACTTGACAATTTAGGCTTTATAATATCAATATTACATTCTACTATCAAGGGATAATGATCAGACCATACAACATCGTATTTTACATAAACATTAACAATAGACCCAAGCGCTGATTTTGTAACCACACAGTGGTCGAGCCAACGCCTTGATCCGTGAGCTTCACTTATAAATGTGTAGGTATCAGAAAGTAAACATAATTTGTAAGTGTCCACACAAAGCCATTCCTCGGTACAAAAAGATGTGAGCTCATTGTAGAACAACTCCGTAGGATGAGCATTAAAGTCACCTAACATATATACCGCCTCTGTGTTATCACTACTTATTATAGCACTCACCAGACTGAGACAATCCGTGAAATCCGCTAAATTGTCCGGTTTATCAGTCGGCATATAAACACTGAACACTAAAAATGACTTTGAGCCCATCGAGACTCTGATTGCACACACTCGCGGATTTTCGCATTGCACTAAAGACACATTTTGAAAAACACGCTTGTCCCAAAGCAGAGCGACACCTCCGTGCGGCCGCCCGCGCAGCATGCCCGACGTGGTGTCCACGGCAGACGTGCCCGTCATCCCGAAGTTCGCATCGATGTCGTTGAGGAGTGAAATGTCATTTGGCAATAGCCAGGTTTCTTGCAATGCAATGATTGCAGATGATTGACACAGCTGCCTTACATGTTCTATCGAGCGCTTTACACCTTTGCAATTGAAACTGACCATGAAAATGAAAATGAAATGAAAATGAAAAAATATTTATTGCCTTTACAATGATACAGGTACATAATGATGAGAGGTTGATTGTAATACGTAAATGGCAAATGAAAGTGACTCAGCGTATGCTGGGTAGGCCCTAGCGGCCTAGCCAGCGCTGATTTTCAGTCACTCCCATTTCTTTCTAGGTGGTAAACGAGAATATCAGTAAATGGGGGCTTAGTAACTATCGCAAGCTAATTGTACACGCAAGTAAAAGTTAAAGATTACATATACAAAACAGATATCATTTCTAATACTTATACTAAAATTGCCTTGGTTCCTCATTATCAAGGTTATAATATTAAATGAAAAAGTGATGCAAGGGTTTTCATTAAACGAAATATGTAAAAGCGCGAAAACAAGAGAGTGAGAAGCCAGTACACTCGGTGCATTATGTGTGTTAATGTAAAGTGTATGTGTTGGTGTATATATGTGTATAAATGTATTGTGTTTGTCAACATTTAAAAGAAGTCTTTCAGAGCCAGTAACTTCCAACAGCCACGAGTAAGATCTTCCGTAGCAAGCTGTTTTTTTAGCAACGCAGCTTTGTATTTTCCTTTAAAGCACTGCATACTCATCCTGAATTTCAGCGGAGGAGGCAGGTCATTCCATATGCTAGCAGCATAGAATTTGAAAGACCCTCTATAGCGTGTGGAACAATGTTTCGGTATTATCAACATGTCTTGCCTCGCAGACCGAAGACTTCTCTGGGTATGGCTTTTTACCCAGTTTAGTTTTTCGAAGAGGTAATCTGGGTTTTTGCTCCAAATCACCCTGTGGACTGTACAAGCATACTGGAGTTCCCTACGAGCTTTCATATTTAGAATGCCTTTTCTATTGAGGTATGGAGTTATGTATTCTCTTCTTGGAATATCCCAGCAAAACCGAGCACATGCATTCTGCACACGTTGTATATCCCTTTCCAGGCTGGCGCTCAATTTTGGACCGATCACAGGGCTACAGTAGTTAAAAGGAGATAGAACGAGTGCGTCAATCAATAGTATACGGATTTCTTCCCTTAAATATGGTCTGATATTGTATAGAGTTTTAAGTTTAAAGAAAGCATTCCTTATTTGGCCGTTTACGTGGTCTTCGTATTTTTGTTGCCCATCCAAAAGCAGTCCCAGGTTTCGAGCCGAATCAACCCTCGCAAGAGCCACGCCGTTGATGGACACCTGTTCGTTGCTACCAATGACTTTTTCAATTTGAAGCTTGGTTCCCATAACTACCACTTTAGATTTATTAGGATTTAGAACTAAGGCGTTGTTTTAGACCAATTATACTTATTTTGAAGATCAATATTTACTTTACTAATAGCCTCTCCAGTATTTTTGGCATCAAACGAGTGGTATATCTGTGTATCATCAGCATAAAGATGGTATTTACATGTTTCTATGCAATCAGGTAAGTCAGCCGTGAAAATTGTAAACAGTATAGGACTCAGTATCGACCCCTGTGGTAGGCCTCGATCAGTCACAACAGAAGATGAAAACATCTTTTCTCCATCACTGCCCTCAGTAACCACTGTTTGTTGTCTGTTTACCAGAAAAGTTTCGAACCATTTACGGGTGTTAGTAGAGAAACCGTAGTGATGCAGTTTTGCCAGCAGAAGCCCTGGATGTACGCAATCAAAAGCCCTTGTATAATCGAGAAGTATTAAAATGCTGCTAAGTCCCATGTCTGAAGCTTCTGTAAGATCGTCTGTCACATGTAAGGTAAGGCAAAGTAAGGCTGTTTCAGTACCCCGACCTCGGCGAAAGCCCGACTGGTACTTAGGTATGACATTGCTCTTGTCTAAGTAGTCTACCACTTGATTTAGTACTACTCTTTCTAATATTTTAGATAAAATTGGTAAAATAGAAATCGGGCGTAAATCTTTTAGTTCTTCTACAGAGTTTTTTTTTGGTATAGGCCTAACTAGTGCTTTTTTCCACTCACTTGGGAAAGTATTGGTGTCGATTGACTTATTAATAATTGCGGTGATAATAGGAAGTGTTTTATGCAAAGTGAGCTTTATCATCTTTACATTCAAACCATCACATCCTGCTGAGTTTGTTTTTATAGAGTTTATAATTTTTAACACCTCAGATTCCGTTGTATTATTCAAATTGAAAGAATTTGGTAGTTTAGGTTTCTTAAAATTGTCTGTGAATTGGTCCAATGGAACATCTCCAGACAGTGGTAAGGTATTGAAGTAATCACTTATTTTGTTAGGATCGTTAATGTGAGAAGGGATACCATTTGCATGGGAGTTATTTACCAGTGCTGTGTTTTTAATGTTTTTCCATAATGTTTTAGGTTTACCTAAGTTATTATTTATGAATGAATTAAAATACGCTTTTTTTCATGCCTGATGGCCGTTGTTACGTAGTTTTTTAAGTTTATATAATATTTCTTAGCTGAGTCCGTCCTAGTATTATGGAATTTAGATAATGCTCGATTTCTAAGATTCATCATCAATTGTATAGTGTCGGTGATCCATGGCTTCAGTCCGTCTTTAATTATAATTTTCCTCGTTGGAGCGTGCAGATCAAACAGCGTTGTAATGTAACCGGTAAAGAGCTCAACCATTTCATCAACCGTCTGTGCCTGGGTAACAAAATGCCAAGGAACCGTCTCCAGGTCTACGTCAAAAAGATTTGGAATGATATTGTGCAATGCACGTTGATGTATAACTTGTTTAAAGAGCTTAGGCTTTCTTATATCAAAATCGACTATAACTGTTGCGTGATCACTCAAGCAACTGTTGTGTACAACCTTGACACTTTTGCAACGGGACTTCAAATCGTCAGTGAGGACTATGTCCAAAATTGTTTCTGTATTATCAGTTATCCTCGTCGGTTCATTAACCAGTTGGTCAAGGTTATGCTGTTTACAAAAAGTGGAGAGTTGCCTTGTAGACGTCGATTCTACTGAACTTACATCGATATTTAGGTCACTCAACATGCAGATACAATCGGAAGACGACATAATACTTATAGACTCGCTTAGAGAATCGAAGGCGTCAGAAACCGCCACACTTTCCGGCCTATAAGCCGTTCCAAGGGTCAGCTTCCTTCCAGGCAATCTGACTTCAAGCCAAAGTTGTTCCAGCTGCGATTCCAGGTGCTGTCGCACTTTGGTCGCGATTCCTTTTTTTACGTAAAAACCTACTCCACCACCCCTTCTCTTACCTTTCCTAGCCCTATGTATAAATCTGTACTGTGGTATAGAGGGTGCGGCCGCCTCCTCTCCGTCGCGAATCCAGCTTTCATTAATTGCCAGAATATCAATTTTATACTTTAGAACTGTAAAAATGAGGTCGTCCCGTCCCGTATTTAATGATCTCGCGTTTAATAGGCCCAGCCTCAAACATGTATTTCTGTCATTAGCCATTAAAAGAGCAAAATACTTTCTCATCAACCGAGGTACGGGACGAAATAATGGATAAAGCATAATACGAGTGTGGGTGTAAAAGTGTACAAATATGTAAAATTCGCTTGGGCGAGTGCACCTTTGTAGCCAACACGTAATATTGTATGCCTTTGTCAATGCTGAACCCATTAGACAAACATGAACCAAGAATCAAACTCTCCGACTCATCGCGCAAAAGTAAACACATCAAAGGATTACTGTATACATATAAAAGAGATAAATCACAAATAACAGTCCAAAAAGATGAGCAAAAATCATAAAGGGTATTTCTTGAGCCAAACAATAGTAAACATCTATCAATAACAAGCAACAAGTGAAATTTCTTAACATTAAATCCGAGATCAAACATAGAAGACAATATCAATATTATGGCCCTGGCTTGCATACAAATGCAATCCGTTTGACACATATATGTTGTAGGTAAAGTTGTTATAAGAAAGTAAACATTTTTTAATTTAAAATAAAGTTCATGCATTAATATTGTAACAGGTAGTAGATATACGGAAAAACCAAAAATCTGTAGAAATCTCCTATAGGGGAGTGGGAATCTATTGGTCCTCTGTGCACCCAACTGCCTCTCGGCCAAAAACCCTTACAAGATCTGACTCTGAGCGCAGGCGTATCCGTGGGGCACCCTGATCTTGATACTGACGCACGTATATACGACCGTCTCTAGTCCACGCAAAGCGCCAGTTGTATTGCTTACATAGATCTCGTGCACGTCTGAACAACTGCCTGTTAACTTTGGTAAGTCTTTCGTTGACATAGAAGCGGCCTGGAGCCCCGAGAATGCCCGTACCCTCGGTCGTGGCACCCCGACGAACTCTTGCAGCTTGCAGCAGCTGGTCGCGCACAGCTCTTCGCGCAGTTCGCACGACTATCGGGCGCGGGCGCGAAGAAGAGAGCGCCTCCCTCGGCTCCGGCACACGACGACGACGACGATTCAAAAAGTAACGATTTCGACCGCTTTATTTGCTCAGTGTCGAACGACGAGACACATATTTTTATCAAACTAAACTCGTCAATAACTGATATTTTGTTTTGCACGTATGCTAACAACTCGTCTATTACGATATTACACGATTTACACTTGAGCGTCGATGCCATATTAACCGCGTCACATAGAACACACACACACACCCGACCAGTGAAAATAGTGAAAATAAAGGATGCTGCCTTTTCACTCAGAAGAAGCCTGTCCACCCTGACCTTAAAAAGTTTTTGGGATGTATTCCTATACAACTATCATAGTTGTTGAAAATTCGGGATGTTCATTTGAAATTTTTGAAGTATTCATTATAAATAAGATATCAGAATCATCTACAATTGTTAGTACTTCAAAATAGACAACGAATAACCGTTCTTTTAATTTCACACAGCCAAAACATCAGCTGTTAAAAACTGTCTAAACATAACGATATTGACAACAGAAATGACGTGAAAACAAATAACTACGAAACGAACACGTCGTCAAATTAAAATGACAGCCGATAAAGCACAAAACGTGTTAATGCCGATACATTTGCGACATGATCGCATTATGTTATTGTGAGTTAGCGCTAATAAGGATACACGCTCGTGAGCGCGAATACCTCATAAATGTTTTACAGGAAAATATATCCAACATGCAATTACGAGCTGGTTGCTTCACATACGTCACAGTTCAGAAAGAATTAGTAGGTTTGCTTACTGTACTTATAAGTAGATTATACCCGACCTAAATAAATTAATTAATTTTTAATTTGTTGCACAACTCAAAATCCCTACTAAAGGCGGACTTATCCGCTCATAAGCAAAAATGTTTGTGTACAGTGCGACAAAGAAATAAAATTGATAAATAAAAAGGTAAATGAAAGAAATCTTACAAAACTCTATGTACTCTATCTACGTGTACAAAAATACACGTTAAGGTAAAGACTGTGGTATCTTATGCAGTTTTAATAAGGCTTAGTTTTCACAAAATTTTAGAACCTGAAGTGTTGGCGACTGTACTACGAGCGTCCGCCAACATTTTGCAATAACTACCAATATATGTGCCGCACTTCAATGTTTTCGGCAACATTCCCGTAGTAGTATAGAAGCAACATTGCTTAAGTTGCTACCAACTTTAATAATTTTAGCAATCAATATGATTTTCATCTTTTTTATTGAAATGTGAATATTTATGATTAATAACTCTAACCTTGTCAAATTAGCCGGCTATTTAAGCTGTGTTATTTAAATATTCGTTTCTATGGCACAGGAATGTTGCCAGTAACGGCACATCAATACTGCTGACTAACGGCTTAGCAACAAGGATGCTACATTCTTTTATTATAATTTGAAACTGGTAATTTGGAGATTCGAACCTGAGACTTTTTAGGCAGTGGGCCACTAATTGACCACTACATCAAGAATTCACTTTCATCAAGACTAGCATTTCTAATTGAGAGGATATGTGTCACACACAACAGTATAATTTCAAAGATGCCTCCATTTAAATTGAGTTCGAGTGAATGCTGTTTGCGAGCCTTCTTTATTTTCTGCATTATGCATCCTGACACGATGAGTTGAGATAGATTTATATTATGACGCATAAAAATGAGGTGCCCGCTCAGGTTCGCTGCAATCTCTTCTGCATAACGTAAAAGCACCAATCTGTTGACTAAATCATAATAGCATCTAAAACATTGTGCACCATTATCTTGACCCATTTTTTGGTAACGTAATTTATGTTTTTTCCAATTATTTCAATTTAAATTTACATGATCGATTAAAAAAGATGCACCCGCGTGTCTTGTAAAAACTACAGTTATAAAAAATAAATATAAAACTATTGCTCTTACATAATGTGATTGTGATATTTTGTGACGCTCAGTTTCGATTTTACCAACGTCATTTAAGACTTTTCCGACTTTAAAAAAATACCGATTTTAAAATGATATTTACATAAATGATTGTTGACATATAGATGACATTTTCAAATTAGGTGTATTGAGTTGTATTCGACGAATATTCCATATCTGACTTTGGTATAATCGACTCTTAGTTGCCAAATTATTTGTAAAACACGTTTGTCCACGACTGTACTTAAAATGAGAAAAAAAATAAGTTGACTTTTTGTGGTTGAAGGGAAAGCGATGCATAAACTCTGGCATATTTTTACATGGAGCGCCGTATTATATTTTTTTTACTAAAGTTTATCTTAAACCTATAGTGGAAGGATCCAGTGTATTTACAAAATTATTTATTTGGTATTCAAATAAAAATTTAGCCAAATGCCTTATTAATTACTTATAGCTTGGAACTCGCAAAACTTTTTACGTTCTAATTTCCAATATTGTTTCGAGCATCTTAATCAATTACACTTAAAATAGCTAAGAATCACAAATAAAAAACATGGTCAGAATAAGAATAATTTGAGATTTGGAGGTAAAATTGAAGGCATCTGCATATTTACTACCCATACCTTATTATTACTTAATCGACACAAATTAATTGAGAAAATATTAAAAACGTACACTCAAAATTACTGGTAAGAAAACACGGAACACATTTTTCACCTCAGGCACTATCTTCACATTACTGTAATGTAAAATGTACCTCGGAATACAATTTCCAACGTTGCATTCTAGTTCTTTGTCAACACTACATTGCATTGCATATTGTCACTTCTAACCATTCGAGCGTGCACAGAAAACCTACATGATGTGACCGCGTGTGGGGTGCTTGAATAATAAACACGTAGTTTAAACCTTCAGGTTCTTCTCCAATAGATTTATGCCAAGAAATCAGCACAAAGATACTAAAAATATGCAAAGATAGGGCACAAAGTGAGAGTGAGTACAAATAGAGGACATATTCTGGCCATACCTGATCATTTACTAAAATATTTATTTGTAGGGTTAAACAATCTGCTAATTAAATATATAAATTCATTAATTATTTACCCTTTTAGATTATTATTTTTATATTTACAATATTTTAAATAAATCTAACCTCCACCATCTAACCAGAGTCAAATTCCTTTTGGCGCCAAAATGAACATTTGTTATACGGCAGACATTAAAACCTAATAAGAGTCCTAATAATCTTTAAATAATCAATTAAAAATTAATAAAATGTAATTATAATAATTAAATATTCTAAATCTATCAAAGCCGAATTACATTCAACATGGTGGACACGTCCGGCATTACCATAACACACGTTAATCATAATATGTCAAATCTAGATAGATGTATAAATTATGATGTATTAAACATATGACGATGAGGATGTGTAATTCAGTGAATACAGTGGGGTTACATAAGTCACACACAGTGAGTATGTGGTTTAGAACTGAAGTATACTATTACAGAACTAAGTAAATATGTGGGGCAGACTAGGATCGGAAATCATCGCGTAACAATATGTTACGTTACACAGTTCCACATAGAAAGATGTTGTGGCACGCTACGTAGGTAGTAAACAAGCGTCTGTAAAAGTCTTATTTGTATTAAATCTTGACGGACGCTTATTGAAAGTAAGAAAAATCTTGCTTTTGATGATAATGATTCACATGAAGATAAGTAGGTATTTTTGTTCCTGCGTTTCATAAACTTTTTATACAAAAATTGAAATTAGTATCAATATCAGATATAAAATAAACATACCTTTATTTGATGTTTGTGTAAACGCGATAATTTCAGGAACTCTGAATCGATTTGAAAAAGTATTTTTGTGTTGGCTAGCTTATTAATCAAGAAATGCTTTTAGCTAAAGTCCGTTCTTTTTTGTTTGACAAATATTGTAAACAATCTTGACATTCCTTTTCACCAAAACAATTCATTTTAAAATAAGATAAACAAAAAAAAACGACTATATAGGCGAATCATCGTTTAACACTGATATATTTTTAAATCAAATAGTATATGAATTTTATTCGCTGATATTATATTAAAAGTAATATAAAGATTGTTTACATTATTCGACTAGCAAAGAAAAACGGACCTTATAAACAGCACGCTGCGACGGGAGGGGAGGGGGCAAACTCAAAATACGCGGACGCATTCGCGGGGGAGTTAGTGTTAAATTAAGTGATAGTAGTACACACAGCACTAGTCTATGATTCAGAAATTGCGGCATGCAGTAAATTGGGTATCATTATTATCAGACTGGCTGAATGTTAGCATAAAAAATCTTTAGGTAAAATAACCTACAAAAGAAATAATCGAGCAATACGCGGGCCGAACGGTAGGGTATCGGCATTTATGTTCAGTACCCCAATCACGAACTTTTGACGTATTCGTCACGTTAGCGTAGCGATTTTACGCAGTACAACGTTAGTCGGCATCACGAAGCATTCTCGTGTCCTGTAGTAAGCTCGATAGCATTGACAAAGATGACGTCATACTAACGTAAATATGACACGTCTAGAAACAAGTAAAGCGACATTTTTTATGAATATTATCGAAATATATCAGGATATTCCAGTAAAATCTAAGAGAAATCAATAACGGAACAAAATTACGATCAATATGTTTGGCAGGGTCAGTTAATGTAAAATTTGGGTCTATTAAAATATGGAGTGTATATGTTTTTCTGTAATCTTTAGATTTTTGAACTGTTTACTAGACTGTCAATTGACAGATTGACGTTATGCCATCATATTGTGACAAATGCAAAAGTTTTCCAAAAGATTTAGTTTAAAATGATGAAAAATATTTAAAAATAACGAGGACAAGTCGTTTCCAGTAGAACGTAACAATATTTGAATTTTTGAAAAAGTAAGTACGTAAAAGTAATACAAGGATTTGTGATTAAAGTGCTTTTATTCATTGGCTATTATAGCGAGATAAATTCTAGCTAGATCTTATTTCTCAAGAGTGATTTATCCAAGCCCTCAGCTCTCCAAGAGGACGCTGTTTCTAACAAATGGAATGAAAAGCATTAACGTCAATACAATATATATATATATATATATATATATATATATATACATTATTTTCAGAATGAAGACAACCAAAATAAAATGTATAGAAATACGCCTACCCAGCTAGAAGAAATAAAGTGAGTCTAGCAGTTCCAGCGGTCTTCGGTACGCCCATATCAGAGCAATTCTTGAACAAAACAAAACAAGATCAAAATCGATACACCGATTACTAGTGTCCCTGATCCTGATTTCTTTTCAAGTTAAAAGTAAAGAGTATAAGATAAAAAATATTGTAATAAATTTCATATTTCTACTGCAATGTCTTAATTTTATAATAATAAATATGACCACAAACGTATTCTTTATTTCACACGTTTCTTTATTTCTCGCCAAAAGCCAAAGCTCTGTCTGTTGTTATATGAGAGATTTTGAGCACATATAGTACGAAACTATGTATCGGATCCGTATGGTCTCACTAGTACCTATATACACACCCGTTGAAAACTTTCGTCTTCAAACACTGAGGTTAATGAGATGAGCAGTTTCCCGACCTCTGCCTAGCCGGCCGCGTTGGATTCGTTGATAGACCTTTCTTAGAACCACTTGTTGTAAGGCTCAGTTAAAGCTTTCGACTGTAGTTCCAAAATCTCATTTTTGCGTGCACAAATAGTATATTATCAGTAAACCGGAGGTGAGAGATGTATTTGCTGACGTTGATGCCGAATCTTTCCCATTCCAGGAGCTTGAATTCGTCTTCAAATACACCTGTATGATAATTTTGGGAAAAAATAATTTAGGCGGTCTTATCCGTAAAAGTTACCTAGTTTCTCTTCACTCATTGTTGACATTTAGAATCTCAAGTAATCATGTTGCAGCAACTCACGATACTATACGTCAAAGAACGGTTCGTGCTCGCAAATCCAGTTAAACACTATAGAAAATGGTTACGCACAATAAATGTCAGGTATTTGAGCTGCCAAATTTAGTTTATTTTACGTCCGATAGAGGCGCTTTCAGATTCTCATACAAATGATTACGTTACTATACGAATACTTTGACGCAAATTATTCGTGATTGGGGTACAATTAGATAAAATCATTTAGGACAAATTTAAGTATAAAGGTGATTGAAGAGAGAGCTTTACCTTACAATAAATGCAAGTTTTTTTGAAGAACACTCATAAACTCGCAAGTCTGCAAAATTCGTATCATAAGAAAATAAAAGCTTATTTTTTTTTTTTGTATTTCAGGGTCACGAATTCTATGCAGTTTGATTTCGTCGAAGTACGTGTTTTGTACGTGTGGATATATTACTTTATTTATTAGGTTAAACGGTTAAATTTGCTATTGAATTACCATACGAAAAAAAATCCATTGCTGCGAGAATCGCCGTCCTGGGGTGGATTTTCGCATGAACGTCAGTTGAAATCCAGGCAGTGATTCAAAAAGAGACAACTCAATTTTGTGACAAGTAGTCACAAAATTGAGTTGTCTCTTTTTCAACAAAATTGAGTTGTCTTATTTTCTACATTTAACGTGAATTTCGTTGACTTTTAATTGATTTTGGAACGAAGACTTATCGACATATTGACGCGAGTGATTAAGGAATAGACCTATCAATCTTTATTCTTCTTCTTATTATGTACACAAAAGAACGTTATACACCACTTAAATAGAACCCGAGAACAAGGGAGACAGATTTTCATGATTTTTCTTTGTTGGATTTGTTACCGCCCCAAATAGTACATGGGGGAGAGAGGGGGCAGGGAGGGGGATTAAGATCACTAGGCCTGCTAGTTATACTCAAATTTATTGGTAATGATTAGGATTATTTTAAACAACCCACGACGCCGTACCGGATAAACTTTGGGATCTGAATTAACTTTGATTTAAAATATAAAGTTTGGAGGAGGTAAAACCAATGCTAGTTATTATGAAGTTCATACAGAATTTCGAATCGTTAATCGAGTTACTTTCGTTAAACTCTCAATATTTTTATCAACATTCCGAAATTCAGAATAAGGTGAGCATTTTTACATATCATAACCTAGTTCTCAATGCGCCATGATTGATTAAAATAATATGTATCCAAAATAATTAATAAGTAATGAATAAGGCATCTTTCTAAAACCTACAGCTAAAATCACACAGACTGGTGTAGATACAAATTTGATTGTTTTTTATCATTGCCGCTTTACAGAATTTCTTTATTAAAAGTCAATGCATAAAAAATCCAACAAAAATCAACCACTATATCAATGCGAGTCATTCAAAATGGCCCCAGGAGGCAGATTTTTGAATCATTTGCTTAGATATGGCGATATTAAAAATGTAAAAATCAAGTGAATAAGTAGATGTTAGTACTCACAAAATTTTAATCATTTATTTATTTGCAAAAATACATTGTAGTGTATCACATAATGAATTATGTACTACATGCACACCCGGTAGGGTACAGCAAACATGTTACACTTAAGTAAGTATATTACCCTTAATCTAAATTAAATTATAACATTTATCATTTATCATTTTATAACATATTAAACAACAATTGAACACAGAGATAATGAATCTGTTGTAATTATAAACTATTATCACATATTTTTTTTATCATCCATGAACTCACAAACATCATAGTAACCTTTCTTTACAAAAATAGACTTTAACTTTTTCCTTAGTATTTGGTCACTAGAAATACTTTTAAGACTATCTGGTAGCTTATTATATATTTGTATACACCGATAAGCTGGACTATTTCTATACATTTCCATTAGAGGAATTGGAAGTACTAAGTTGAATTTACGACGTGGGTTTTTTTCTAACTTGAATAAATTAATGTGTGTCCTTACAAACATTACTATTTCTAACAAGTATATACAAGGTAAAGTCAGGATATTTTCTTTTATAAAGTGAGGCTTACAGCTAACCCGTGATTTTATGTTTAAAATTATTCGGAGGCACTTTTTCTGCATTATAAATAGATCTGTAGCGTGACAACTATGACCGCAAATAATAATGCCATACCGTAACCATGCATGTGCGTAAGCATAATACGCGGCAAGAGCGGCTTCTTTTGATGAGTTGGTTTTTAGAACACTGAGCTACGTGGGTAACAAATGTCTAGCCATGCCGCCTCCGCCAGGCCCCGGCAGAAGGGGCAGACCCAAAAAGTGCTGGCTTGATGTCGTGAAAGACGATATGCGTGCCAATCAACTGTCCACAGAGGATGCCCAAGACCGTGCAAAGTGGAGACAGAAAAGTAGGAAGGCGGACCCCGGGCGTCACCGCACGCAACTGGGATTAACGCTGGGATGATGATGATGATGGTTTATAGAACACTGAGAGCGTAAAGGAACTGCGATATCTTTGTTTTTGATGCTTTTTCAACATGCTTTTTCCATGTAAGGTGTGTGTCAAGGGTTATGCCTAAGAGTTTGAATTCACTTACCTACTTCTTGAATTTTTAGTAGATTAGTTAGTGGCTTAAGGTTGATCGGTTGTTTTTGGTAGGGTTTAAATTGTATAATTTTAGTTTTTTTGTTATTTATTTCAAGATTATGTTTATTTAGGCAAAGATGTATTGTGTTGTAAGTTTCTGTGATAATTTGGACGTTGTTAGGACTATTGTTCGGAGTTTTAAAAAGTAGTGAGATGTCATCAGCGAAAAGAATGCAAAGGGAGTTACTAAGCTGAGGTAGGTCGTTAATATACAGGGTGAAATTTTAATCACTGACCAAATTTTGTGTGAAGACTCTACTGATAAATATGAACAACTTTTACTACGGGACTAACAGTGGAATCGAGAAAAAAAATCAGCTATTCCATACAAAAGCTCAATTGGCGCAAGGTCAAAATGTATGGAACAGCTGATTTTTTTTTCTCGGTTTCACTATTGCTCCCGTAGTAAAAGTTGTTCATATCCATCAGTGGAGTCTTCACACAAAATTTGGTCACTGATTAAAATTTCACCCTGTATATTAAGAAAAGTATGCATCCTAGTACACTACCTTGAGGAATGGACCAGTTTGTGGTGAGTTTATTCGATCACACATCTTGCAGTTCGCCTGTGGTGTCATTTAAATATTGCATTTGTACATATTGTTCCCTATTATGTAGGTAAGATCGTAGCCATTCGTGGGCATCACCACGAATACCTACTCCGTAAAGCTTAGTGAGTAGAATTTCGTGTGAGACTTTATCTTATTTAAAGACTTTATTGCACAAATCATAGTGTACAAAGGTGGACTTAATGCTAAAAGAATTCTCTGCCAGTCAAACCTTTAGGTCATGCAGAAATATGGCAATAGGTGCAGCGAAAAGAAATTTTGAGAAAATCATCAAAAAAGTAAAAATTAACTAATATTTATGGTAACAAATAAACGTACTTAAATTACTGCAAATTATTTTATATTTAATAAATATACTTAAACTTACACAAAATAAATACAATATTTAAAATATATACATAAATAATACACATAATAAATAAATATTATTTTGCAATTATCTATTCTTTAAGAAATGTCAGACTTTCCTCTTGAATGATACCTTCGACCCTCCTGACATCCAAAGGTAGAGAGTTCCACAGTCGTATTGCCGTGACTGCAAATGACTTGAAGACGTACGTGGAGTGGTGTGCCAGCGTGCCCAGCCGGAGATTGTCGGAGGAACGGAGAGACCGATCGTGAGTTTGGCATAAGAACGGGAACATATCGTTAAGATAAAAAGGCGACGAGGGGTTATTAATAATAGCATGTAAAATGCAAAGGATTCGAGAGTCTCTACGTTGACGGATAGGGAGCCAGTTAAGCTGTGCTCTAAAACTGGAGACATGAACAAAATTGAGTTAGATAACTAAAAAAAGTTTTTTTAATGACTCATATGTGAAACTAAAACTGATTTTCATGGGAAAATGTGACTTTAATCAATGAATATCACATGCAATCTTGACACAAGTAATTCAAAAATAGGTCCCCAGATATTATTAGTAAGTGGTTTGTTATTTTTTGCAATACATTTCTCAGTTCAATAAAGCTTAGTAAGTTCATCCATGTAGGGTATTATTTAGTAGCCTGAAAGCTTTATTAAAAAACATTAAAAATATCTTCAAAAAAACGCCAAACTGGACTATTTACCTGACAGCTTTAACCTAAAGCTTTTTATCCCGTGAGACTATCGAGAGTTGTTTAAGAGGAGCTTTTCACAACTTTATTAGTTCTTTGAAAGCGGTGATCGCCGCAAGCTTTTAAACTCACCGTTGGCTAGGCTGGAAATCAAAACGATAGTGCGGTTGTGACTGGCCTTTTGTATCGATATGAAAGTTAATACTGCTGTTTCGAGAATTTCAAATTGCAACAGACATAGGAATGTAGTTTCAGTGATAAATAGTACTTATTCCAGTTCAAATGAGGGATTACGTAAGAAATACACTATCATTCATTAAAATATGAGTAAAATAGGAGCGGTATAACAGCTTTAAGATGTTTTTTTCTTCAAATTTGTACTATCAAATACAGTTTTCTTTAATATTTTTTGTATTTCAGAAACTGATTGCAAAAAGCTTGTGATGTTATATAAGTCCTATTACAGAAAAGCAAATTGTTTAATACCGGCCTTTACTCTTGACTCCGAGATACATAAGATTTTAAATCACTTGTTATTATAATTAATTTCGATATAACCAGTGCGAGCATCACTAGCTCTAGTATGCGGCACATAACTAGCTCGAAATTCAAAATAAAGGCCTCGCCATCCATCGAACCGGGAGTCTATTTAAAATCGTCAGCCAGTGTAAGCCGGACCTATCAAATATTTACCCGACCAACACTGCACTAAAAATATAGGGCGCCAAACTTTTTCAATTCAAACCGATTTGTTTAAACAACCCGAAAAATATTTTCCAAAGGATTTTCAGTTGATCCGTTTAGTTGAATAGCAAATTGGAAGCGATGATTTTTTATACGAATCCACACTGGCTTTGCATTGTTCATCAAATTTATAGATCGTTAATAATAACTTGGGCGTTTTCAGAAATTTTTATACTTTTATTATTACATCTTTGTTTTTATAGTGTTTTGTCACTATACAAACTTTAATAATATAATTTACACTTGTAAAAAGCAACTTTGGCTGCGAGACGTACGAGGAATCGAACCCCGTGTCTTACGCTATCCGGGAATATAGCTATAGGCATACGCCCGGATAGCGTAAAGCCCGTGTAAGACACGGGGTTCGATTCCTCGTCTGTCACACAGCCAAAGTTGCTTTTGACAAGTGCAATTTTTATTAACTTTTATTGTTATCCACTGATTTTGCTTTTCTGTTACATTATTATGACTATTTTAAATGAGTTAAATGGTAAATAGAGAAGATTTGAATGTTAATATTATAAAAAATACTTACTCTTTGCATGCACTCAGGTGATCTTAAACATTCAGGGTATAAAAACTATTTACATTATGAAAAGTTACCCGTCACGCCGTAAAATTCTATAGCTCACATAAAAAGTTTCTAAAATCACAAATTCCATCTGGTAAAAGCGTAACGATAACCGCATACTGAAACTACGGGTACAGACTACATAGTGTATAGAAGACCCAGTTTTATGCCTAGTTAATTGTGGCTAGTATCGAGCGAACTAGTCAAAACTACCAACACCAGGTTGCGTCATCGTAGCTTACTAGCGTACGGAGTAGTATTTTATAGATACGCGCTAGCTACGCGCGAGGGCGCGAGTTTTCACATTCGTTTTAATTTTGACAGAATTTTGTAAAACGGTTTTTTTATATAAAACTTGCATCTAATTTATATTATCATCCCTGAGTTGGATGCTACTGACCAAAACAACAGCCTGTATAAGTATATTACCTCTGTGGTTTACAGTCTGTATATATAATTAATTTTGTAAGTTTTTTCAATTATTTACCTGTATAGTTACATATAAAATATAGAGACATAGCAAAATGTTGAGGAATCGCGTGCCTAATTGAATATTATAAAACGACAAACATTAATAGTAATATTAATAGATAGTTAATTAGCGATGTAGTCTTTGACGCAATATCTGACTTTTTAACCGACTTCAAAAAAGGAGGAGGCTATCAATTCGACTGTATGTTTTTTTTTTTTTGTATGTTTGTTACCTCATATCTCAGTCGTTTGTCGACCAAATCGAAAAGTTTTTTCGCCTACTTAGAGGGTGTACCTTCTAGTTGGTCCCATTTTTTTCATTTTGGGATCTGATGATGGGATCTTGGTGTAATCGAGGGAAACCCTCAAATTTTAAAGGCACGTATAGTGTTTCTTTACTAGAATCTTAATGTTGAAGTGTTGTTATGTCTGATAGTCAACATCTTGTGGGGCTGAGCTGATGGTGGAACTCCTTAACGCTTAGGAGTTCAGTAATTATAATGACGGAACTTATGATAGGTGATTTGTAGCTTCTAAAAAATAGAATCATAAGGTGCCATATGACTCCAAAAAGAAATTGTTTGCCTAAAACGGATTCCTTTCCTTTCCTTTCAATGGTGAAGAGTTTATTTAAGACTTTTTAGTGCATTTTGGTTTTGAAGTCGGTTTTTACTTTTTTTAAAAGTTTATTTTATATGTGTTAACGAAAAATCTTGCAGTTCATTTAGTGTGTTTTTGCTAGGCGATCACTGACACAATAAATAATTAAGTATTCGCCAGATATCACACTAATTGAATTTTCTTCCTTATGTAACGATTATGACGGGGACGGGGTCTCCTATAAATACTCAATTTTATTTGTGTGTAAAATTTAGAACGGACCTTAAAAAAGTTATAATTTAAGAAGTTGACATTATATCCCATGAGCGAAGACGCATTTTTTTTTAAATATTAAAACGGGGTGTTCCAAAAGCGAAGGATATTTTTTCTAGATACCCACTCTAGAAAAAAAATCCTTCGCTTTTGGAACACCCCGTTCATTATCAAAGAAATACAGGTTCAGACTAGTGCACTATTTATAATGACAAAGCCAATATTTATCCTGCGTTTTTGAACTTGATTCTTCTGTATTATTTATGTACTCTATATCCTGACTACCGTACCATTGTAACAAAGTCCCCCGATACAGAATTATGCATTCCGCCAGCAGCACCGCGCGTGACGCGACCCGCAACGCACAAACTAGTGGTTGTAATTCATCGTTATTTTTCTTATTACCTAGGTATTCAATAAATAACTTCCGCCGGTTAGAATTCGCATAGTGTTTTAAATAAATAAATTCCGTTGAAATCGCGTTGTTTCCTGATGATTAAGCACAAGGCAGTAGTCAAACATGGTAATGCTTTTAAGGTTCCGTAGCCCAATGTGTGTTTACACCCAGTGCCTATCATGGGTTCCCGCTGAAAATAGTGTCGTAGCATGCTAACCATCTGTTGTTACGACATATACTGAGCGGGGTGACCTTTTTGTTACACTTGGGGCTTTGTTTTTGTTTAATATAAATTTGCTTTTTGGTGTTTTTTATGGTAATGTAATTTATTGCTTTGGGTCAGAGTCGAATAAATAATAATTATATTTCATTATAATGGCAAAAAGCGGAACCCTTAGGTATAGTTTCGTTAAGTCTGTCTGTCTGTTCGTATGTCATAGTCACTTCATTCTAAAACTATTATTATTATACAGTTGAAACTTAGAAGGTAGATGTATCCTGTTAACCGCTTTACGACTCTTATACAAAAAATTAAAAATGTTATATTTAAGGGGCGCTGTTGGCTTATTTAAGGCTCCTGTTGACGACAGCCGCAAGACCACGAGAAAATATTTAAGTTTTATGTGATTTGATTGAAAATAATCGTGACTATGATTTCAATAAGCTAAAAGTTGTTACATGCTTTCAATTTAATTATTTTGTTGCCAGCATGTTGTCAAATAGTTTATACTATTATAATTAAATCACCGCCCTACAATTTAGTATTATCAATTCAATGTGCGTACTACACCCTCAGAGGAGTAAATAAATACGTTTAGAATATTATACAGTCCTAATTTGTTTACAACTCGATACGGAGTCCTGAGTCCACATTTGGCCAGATAACAGAATGTAAATTCAGAAGTTAGGAGACTATGCATAGTTAGACTCGGTCTCGGTACTCCGCGGCGAAGTTATTATTATGCTTGTTTTGGTCTTGTGAATACAACTAATGTCAAGTGCGATGCACTGACGATAGTTGCATTATCGTGGACCTTGAAATGTTAAACAAGTACCTACAACACAAAATTAATTACAAAAATATATATGCAGGGTTACATTGAATGCTGATGCCAAATTTTAGGAGGTGAATAGACCACCACTACCTGCAAATTTTACTAAGGGGCCGTCGGTCAAGTCTGTTTTTTCTGCATCTTCCTTTATTATCGTCAATGTAGCTAGCTGATTTTGTATGCAGCAACTGAAATTTAGTTAAAGACATCAAACATGACCCCGTAGCAATAGTTTCGATGGTCCTCCTAAAATTTGGGAACACATTGCAATATCATCCTGTATATATGTCACCGTAATATTTTCAAAATCGCATGGTTACAATCTAACCGTTGTAAATCCTTTAGATTGTAATCTGTCGATTTATTGTGATCTGTATTGAACTTCATACATTATAACGTAAACGGATATGACGAATCGATGGGCAAAGTGATGGGTCAGGGTAGGTGAAGGATAAACAGGGTGACCAAAGCGAATCCCCGTTAAAGTTCCCACTGCTGGGCAAAGGCCTTACCTCAACTTTGAGGTAGTTCGAGCCACGCGGGCTCAGTGAAAAATGGTGGAGGGGTGTTTGCAAGGCCAGCGACTAACCCTGCTTTCAAACGTTATCAAGCCTCCCATAGGGTCTTTGACTAGGCTTAACGACTAATATAAACTGATATTAGCGTGCCTTCCGAAGCACGGAGATACGCTTGATATACATCCAAACAAGACCGAGCTGTACTACTACGCTACGATTACCTCGTATTAGGTTGATTAATACCAAAAATTAACTTAAAAAAAGTAAAAACCGACTTCAAGACCGAAATGCACTAAAAAGTCTTAAATAAACTCTTCACTATTGAAAAGAAAGGAACCCATTTTAGGCAAACAATTTCTTTTTGGAGTCGGAGCTGTGATAGTTTGTAGTGTATGATGCACGCTCCTACTTTATATGCCATGTAATAGCTAATTTGAGACATTAATAAACAGACATTCAACTGAGATACACGTTTCATTCTGTTGCGCAATATCCACATATTGCATGGCGACCCTGCCAGTGCTGCCTTAGGGCAGTGCTGTGCATCCGCCTTATAGAAAAAAATTGGTTTTAAATTATTTGGACAATTGAAAGTGATAATTAAAAAAAAAAGACTTATAATGGTGCAGTGAAAAATATAACTTGAAAAAATATAAATATAAAGAAGAATGAAGATATGGGAGACTAAATTGGTAGAATTTGGTAAATTGCTGGCAGCCGGGCGATGATGGTGCCAGATGATAGAGAGATGGTTTCCTGGGCGCCGGGAGATGTTCGTGTCGGATGGTGATGTGTTGTTCCTGGGCGCCGGGAGACGATGGTGTCGCGATGAAGGAGGCGCCGGGAGTGTCATGCGAGTCACCATCGGGATCATCAAGGACACAAGGATCGGTTACTATCAGGGAAGGAAGAAAAAAAATTGAATCCGGTTCGCTAAGTAGTTTTTTTTTTAATTATGTAATCATTACTCATTTTAATCGTAGTAATTATTTTATCTTGGCTACGGTACCGTACTATTACATAAGTGTGTGTTTAATCCCTAGTATTTAATTATGAATCCATATAATGCTGGTATAATCCCAATTTTTGTAATCTCTAATGTTTTTAAAAGCATTCTTGTTGCACGCAAGTAGACGAGTCAAATATTTTTTACTGAAAATTATAACTTTTAACTGATATTTAAAGATAATATATCCACTTAAGTTACGACAGAAAATCATTAACATTTCATATGGTAAGTACATAGAACTTTTTATATAACCATGTTTAACAAAAATGTTAGTAGAGACAGTGTGGTTAGTATTTATTTCTTAATTTATTTCCGTGCGAAAAGATAGTACTTTACAACTGTGTAAGCTGCAATACGGTAACATTATCTGCTAGGAATGTGGCAATCATCATTTTTCAAGGTAACAAACATGAGTGTCCACCGAGTTTGTTAGTGATTTAGCTTTGCACACTTAATTTCATTTATTTACGTTATTCACATTTACAATTGGTAAAATTAAGTGACGAAAGTAAAATAGTCAGTTCTTGGTACGTTATTATAGGTAGTCATTGTTAGAGTCTTAAAAAGGTAATTTATTTCAATATTTATATTTTTATAATCTATTAACATTCAAGTTTATCAGTGAATTTCTAAAACAGGCATAATCAACTTTATCATGTTATTCCTTTTTTAACAAGCATATTAGGAACATTGCATTGTCTTGAATTCCGAGCTCTCGATCTTAGTTAGTACAGTTCAAACCATATATTTTTCTGTTTCGTATGTTTATTTAGATTACGAAATAGTAATTTCGATTCAAGTTAACTTCATAGTAAAATGTTGATACTAAAGTAAACTTAATTCTTAACTTACAGATATAAAAGTAAAATATTATAAGAATTATAGGAAAGTTTATTTAAAAATATCGTTTATTCATTTACAAAGGTAAACATAGTCATTTTAATAGAATTTTAGTGAAGTAACAATACTTCTTTAGGTATTTGAGGTGCAACGTAAACAAAGGTAAGTCGTATTTAAAACCACTTGCAAAAAGGCAGAACCATAATACACTAACTAAGGTAAGTCCTTAATTATTTTATCCTAATAGGTTTGTTTTTATTCAGATGAAATTGAAGCTCCGTTCATTTTTTTTTATCTTACTGTACCTACATTTCGTTTCAATCAAAACTTAACCAACCTTACTTCATTTTTAAAGCCATAATATAATTAATATTTTCAATTACAATAGTTTTTGAAAATTGATTTATTTTTCTAAAATTATCGTGTGTCATTTTTTTGTAATATTTGTTAATAGTGAATTGATTTGTAAATATTCATTTTTTATTAAATTTCAGAAATCAATACTTAGTAGGAACTATCGTACTAAAAGTACACTCAAGCTCATAAACATTTGTTAATTTCCGTGTAATAAACAATAGTAAATAAATACTCTTAACATTTCTTTGAGAATTTGAGATCACTCAATAAGGTTTTAACTAGATACTCGTATAGATAATTTTTTTTTTCAGACTAAGTACATACATACTTGTTAATTAACTTTTGCAGTAAGCTCATATTAGTTCGATTAGTTTGAGGTTTCATATAAACATACATTCTTTTTTTATGCATTATGAAATAGTATAGTTAAATTTTAATTTGGTATTATGAAAGAAATAGCATCGCTTATATATAAAAAGGTAAGTAGTTGCGACATCATACAAAGTTCACATTAATTTGCGCGTGTAGATCAATATTGCTGATGCGTGACAATATTGCAGTTCGCGATGATTCTAAAGAAACATGAAGCTGACCGTATTGAATAAATATCATGTCGCGTTACCAGTAATTGTTTTGATAATCAGATTTTCGGTTGCATCATCAATGTCTATATTCGGAGGAAGTTCTGGAAAGTTTCTAAGTTAAATTATATTTTATTGGATACCTAACGTTTTGCAGTCATTTTTATATTGATATTATAAATAAGTTATCAAGGAGTGATACAGAGTAGGTAGTAATTTCATTCAATTGAAGAGATGAGTTTTTTTTAAGGATTCTACGGATATGACAATTTTATTTACGGACATGACATTAAAAATATTATAGAGAGAATAGGTAATGACTTGAAATGTTGTTTTGAAGGTTTACATGGATGTATTAAATTGCTTTTGTACCAATAGAGTGCATTAGTTACATTCAGCTTGGATTTGTAAAGGATGTGGTATTTAGAGTTTTGAAAAAGTATAGATAGGAAGGTTATCAGTTTGATAGGTGTGTTAGCAAGTTTTGTTTAGAAAATGGGAAGACTTTAGTTTAAATATTTTGTCATACGATTGGACTGATCACCCAAAAGTAAACAAAATAATTACTTAAAGAATTCATTAGGAGATGTTGCTTTATGATTTGATATTGAAGGATAGATAAAAGTTTATACAAAGCGATAATGTAGTATTAGAAGTGATAGGTGGCCCTACCTCATAACGAGAGGCAAAAAGCGGTGTTGAATCCTTCAGCTTGATCATGACGTAAACGAGGTTTCTTCGTGTAAGCAGTTGGAGATCATTATTGATCTTAAATGATAACCCATTTTATAATGAATAAATAAAAAGGTACAAATAATGGTACAAAGGTACAAGGTACAATACAGGGTGTCAGATCCTTTATTTGATCATGGTGTAGACGAGCTTCTCTCTGTGAAAATACTTGGAGATCGATGAATCTTAAAACAAGGCCCCTAGTATAAATAAGGCTATGCATAGCAAGTATATAAATAAATAAATGAAAGTGTACCAATGGAATTAATAAAATAAAATGTACCAATTAAATAAGTAATAAAATGTACCATGCTAAAAGTCTAGACTATTAATAAAATATAAATGTACCAATTATAATAAGTTAAATACATAACATGTATGACTAAAATGACTTATGGGTGGCCACCCCGATATTAAAACCACAATAAATGAGTGGAAAAGTAAAAAGAGACATACGTTGTTCATAGTCGAACACGTCATGAAGTGTTACGATGTATATTTCAATAAGAGATATAATGATTGAGATAGGTAGCTGTTGTGGTATGTCATACTAAATAAAGAAAGATAGATACTTTGACGATTAGTGGTAGGTACCACGGGTATGTTGATACTTTGGAAGACGTTTTGATTACTGTAAAATGTAAATCAATATGTAAGAAATAAATTATATTAATTTTTTTTACGCAATATAAACAAACTTCAGAAAATAAGGCGCAGAATAAGCATGTGAGTGTTAAATGAATAAATTGATGAGTATAAAAAATCAGTAGGTTTTGATGATAAATATTTATCAGATTAAGAATGTGTTAGGTAATTTGGATTCAGTGTCGTAGTCGATGGATGTTTTTGTTTTTATGCCTTATTATTATTTCTGTTAATACTAACACTAGACTATAAGACCTATGTTACTAACACTAAATATGGACGTAAGTCTGAAATAAAAATTAATTATTATATTATTAGGTATCCAGATTCACTGAATTGACTGATGTTAGCATTTTTGTTGTTGGTTAAATTAAATTGCAATATTTTAATGGCATATTTGTTAATTAATCTCTTTCAGAAACAGTTAAAAGAATTAATTTAATATTTTAACAGCACATTTTATTAAAATCATTTTCCTATAGGTAGACTTTCGACGGCTGAAATAAAATTAAATTTACAGTATTTTAAAGAATGTTAAAAATGTTATAATGTCAATTGACTCGTCTACTCGTCTATTCATAGAAATACTTGTTAATGTAAAATGTGTTATGATTTTAAGGTTTATAATCAAACTTTTTTTGTACGAATATTTTAGTAAGTTAGGTTATTGAAATGAATGTCAACAAAATCTTTATAATAATGTAACGTTTTAATCTGTATTCGGAATTTTAGTTCATTGTTATAGAAATAAAATATTTTTCGTTTAAAACAAATTATCATGATCTGGCTTTAGTTCCATTTAAGTATTTTTATGTTTACATAAAGTTTTGTGAAATTGACTTATTTGGTATAAAGATGTAATAAAATATAAGATTAATTAAGAGGTAAATAGTTATTCTTTTACATACATTTTTATTATTGTCAAAAGTTAAAATATGAAAACAAACAACTGTTTACTTTTTCAAATGTTGACAAATTTGTATGAATATTTTAAGTACATGCTATTTCATCTTATACCATTTTTGTATTTAGTTACTTTATATTTTTTAAATAGATAATTGTTTTTTTTTTTGTAGTTTTCAAAATTGCACAGCATGAATAATTGTTTACTGTTTTTGCATAACATTCGAAATTTGTGTATTTTTTAATTTTGATTTAATTATTTCTTATTCTTATATTTTATATGATAATACTATCAAATTTCAAAATTACGAAAAAAATGTAATGCCGTTTCATTTTTTTTTTCAAATACAGGGGAGGTGTAGTGTATGATGCACGCTCCTACTTTATATGCCATGTAATAGCTAATTTGAGACATTAATAAACAGACATTCAACTGAGATACACGTTTCATTCTGTTGCGCAATATCCACATATTGCAAGTTGATGCTTGATGGTCAAAGTGATGACACCGATTGGCATTTTTAGAGATTACAGGAGAAGGGGGAGTTGCACCTTATGACTCTGTTTTTTAAGAAGCTACAAACTACCGATTATAAGTTCTTTCATTATAATTACTGAACTCCTAAGCATTAAGTTAGCATGTAAGCATGTAGACTTTCAGACGTAACAACATGTAAAAATTAAGATTCTAGTAAAGAAACACTATACGTGCCTTTAAAATTTGAGGGTTTCCCTCGATTACACCAACATCCAATTATCAGATCCCAAATTGGAAAAATAGGACCAACTAGACGGTATACCCTCCAAGTAAGCAAACATTTTTTTTAAATCGGTCGACAATCGACTGAGATATGAGGTAACATATATACAAAAAAAAAACATACAGTCGAAATGATAACCTCCTCCTGTTATGAAGTCGGGTAAAAAATGCTTAAATGCAGAATTTTGTGGAGTTCACTCACAATAAAACTACATATTATTATCTAACAGATTTCAATAATAGTTAAATTCCCGTATCAAAACAAACAAACAAAAAATAAGACCGGCAACATAAAATAATTATGATAATAGTTATATAATAATGATTTATTTATTTTAGGCAACAAGACTTACAATATATGAAATACAGGCCCATAAAATATATACCTTACAGGATAACATAAAAAGAAGATAAACAAAATTACACCAATTAATTAGCACACTATTTCGACGTCGTGTTGCTCGCGGTGTCATGTACGTATATTACCGCGGAAAACGACACTTTTCGAAAATCTTCTTGCTTATAGGTCGCCATCATACCGGTCGGAATTTCAATCACAAAAGAATTTAAACTTACGATTAAACTACAGCTTGATGACCCGCAAAATAGGATTGGTCGTATTCTGCCATATTCTACGACCTCCTTAGGCTCAGCCTCAGCCTTTGTGGTGTAATGCAGGCGAGAAATATACAGCAGCGCTGTCGGGATCGTGGGACGCAGCAGCATGTTAGGTCCAGTCAGTGCATTGATTGCGAGTCACGGGCTTCTTCTTACGCTTAAATCCTTAAGATTATAATCTCTCAGTTTTTACAATATTACGGTTACATAAATACATTACAGGGCACGAACAGTCGCAAGAGCAGCAATTTACCTTTTAAGGTGTCTGCCCCGAGAAAAATATCGTCTCTTTTATTTTCAGACACCGCACGAATGCTGATCGTTGACCATCTCCACACGTAAGTAAAAGAAAAACTGCAAAAAAATACGAGTCACTTAAAGCTACTTTACTAAAGGGACTTTTACAAACCCCAACAGTTTTAGTTTGCAATAACACCGCCTTTTACGACATCAATTTGCGGAAAGTGTGAAACTCTCAACTTTAAGGCTAGATAACATTAAATGTTTTTGTATTTTCATGGTGCATATTGTGTTTACTAAACATATCCTGACTTCTGGGCGTGTCTTTAAATGCCTCCTTTAAATGACTTTATTTATTTTTTCCGGTTAACTTGAAATTATTACGACTAAAAAAGTGATATGAATAGGTATAATAATAACAATTGAAGTAACTGTTACACGTGCTCCAGCCTGTCTAAAAAATAATGATTGATCATGAATTCCATACGCAATCCTAAAACAAATGATTCATGCTAATAAACGACTTACACATTTTACACGATATTTTCTGCCTCATATTTTCTAATAACACACAGAAATGAAAACCCGCTGTATTCCTGAGCAAATATCTCCAGTGTTTGCACGAGCATTTCACAGAAAATGTCAACACAATTTTTCCAGTCTTTATGTGAACAAATTAGCGATCTAAAGCTACCTAATTGCTCGAGTTGAAGTGCTTGGCAGCGTTCAGTCAATTGAGGACCGAAACAGTTAATAGTTAAATGCGTTTTTACAATAGCAAAGATGGGATATTGCAATTAATGGCTCGACACGCAATAAATTCGTTTTATGGGCGTTAAAATGCAGTTGTAATGCTGGCTGGACGATGACAACCACGAGGCAAGCTTCAACCTCATACTTCATTGTAAGGTTAATTTGAAGAGTTTGTCTGTGAAATAGCTTAAATTAAATACAAATTAATTGTGGCATTGTACACGTAGACGCTCACGGATCAGTATCACGAATAATTTGCGTCAAAGTATTCGTATAGTAACGTAATCATTTGTATGAGAATCTGAAAGCGCCTCTATCGGACGTAAAACAAACTAAATTTGGCAGCTCAAATACCTGACATTTATTGTGCGTAAACATTTTCTATAGTGTTAAACTGGATTTGCGATCACGAATCTTTCTTTGACGTATAGTATCGTGAGTTGCAACAAGATTACTTCAGTACCCCTATCACGAATAATTTGCGTCAAAGTATTCGTATAGTAACGTAATCATTTGTATGAGAATCTGAAAGCGCCTCTATCGGACGTAAAACAAACTAAATTTGGCAGCTCAAATACCTGACATTTATCGTGCGTGAACATTTTCTATAGTGTTAAACTGGATTTGCGAGCACGAACTCTTTCTTTGACGTATAGTATCGAGAGTTGCAACAAAATTACTTGAGATTCTGAGTGTCAACAATGAGCAAAGAGAAACTAGGTAACTTTTACGGATAAGAACTCCTAAATTGTTTTTTTTTTTCTAAAATTATCATACATCTGCATTTGAAGACGGATTCAAGCTCCTGGATCGGGAAAGATTCGGCATTAACGTCAATAGCCAATACATCTCTCACGTCTGGTTCACTGATAATATACTATTCGTGCAGCCGAAGATGAGATTTTGGAATTACAGTCGAAAGTCTTGACTGAGCCTTACAACAAGTGGTTCTAAGAAAGAGGTCTATCCAACGCGGCCGGTGAGGCAGAGGTCGGGAAACTGCGCGGGAGCGTCTTCTCGTCTCATAAACCTCAGTGTTTGAAGACGAAAGTCTTCAACGGGTGTGTGTGTACTAGTGAGAACGTACGGATCCGACACATAATTTCGTACTATATGTGCTCAAAATCTCACATATAACAACAGTCAGAGCTTTGGCTTTTGGTGAGAAATAAAGAAACGTGTGAAATAAAGAAAACATTTGTGGCCATATTTATAATTCTAAAATGAAGACATTGCAGTAGAAATATAAAATTTATTACAAAAGTTTTTATCTTCTACTCTTTATTCTTAACTTGAAAAGAAATCAGGAACAGGGACACTTGTAACCGGTGAATCAATTTTGATCTTGTTGGGTTCATCTTTGCTCTGATTATGACATAAGGGAGTAACGAAGACCACTGGAACTGCTAGACTCACTTTAATTCTTCTAGCTAGGTAGGCGTATTTCCATACATTGTATTTTGGTCTGTCTTCATTCTGAAAAATAATATATATATTTTTTATTTTGACGTTAATGCTTTTCATTCCATTTGTTAGAAACAGCATCCTCTTGGAGAGGTGACTGGTGAGGGCTTAGATAAATCACAATATCTTGAGAAACAAGATCTAGCTAGAGTTTATCTCACTTTAATAGCCAATGAATAAAAGCACTTTAGTCACAAATCCTTGTATTACTTTTACGAACTTACTTTTTCAAAAACTCAAATATTGTTACGTTCTACCGCAAACGACTATTCCTCGTTATTTTTAATATTTTTCATCATTTTTACTAAATCTTTTGAGTTTGTCACAATATGATGGTATAAGTTATATTGACAGATTGACGTTATACCGTATAACGTCAATCTGTCAAAGTACAGTCTAGTAAACAGTTCAAAAATCTAAAGATTAGGTACAGAAAAAACATATATCTTCATATTTTAATACACCAAAATTTTACATTTACAAACCCTGCCAAACATATTGATCGTAATTTTGTACCGTTATTGGTTTCTCTAAGATTTCCTGGAATATCATGATATATTTCTATAATATTCATAAAAAAGATGGCTAAACTTGTTTCTGGACGTGTCATTCAACGGCCATTTTTACGTTAGTATGACGTCATCTTCGTCAATGCTATCGAGTTTACTACACGATACGAGAGTGCTTCGTGATGCCGACTAACTTTGTACTGCGTAAACTCGCTACGCTAACGTGACGAATACGTCAAAAGTTCGTGCTTGGGGTACAGATTCTAAATGTCAAAAATGAGCGAAGAGAAACTATGTAACTTTTACGGATATGACCGCCTAAATTGATTTTTTTTTCTAAAATTATCACACAGCTGCATTTGAAGACTGATTCAAGCTCTTGGAATGAGAAAGATTCGGCATCAACTTCAATAGCAAATACATCTCTCACCTCCGGTTTATTGATAATATACTATTCGTGCAGGCAAAAATGAGATTTTGGAACTACAGTCGAAAGCCTTAACCGAGCCTCACAACAAGTGGTTCTAAAAAAGAGGTCTATCAACGAATCCAACGCGGCCGGCTAGGCAGAGGTCGGGAAACAGCGCAAGAGCGTCGCCACGTCTCATTAACCTCAGTGTTTGAAGACGAAAGTCTTCATCGGGTGTGTGTGTACTAGTGAGAACGTGCGGATCCGACACATAGTTTCTTACTATATGTGCTCAAAATATTACATATAACAACAGACAGAGCTTTGGCTTTTGGCGAGAAATAAAGAAACGTGTGGAATAAAGAAAACGTTAATGGTCATATTTATAATTCTAAAATTATGACACTACATAAAAAAGTACGCGTCTACATTAGAAATATGAAATTTATTACAATATGTTTTATCTTATACACATTATTTTTAACTTAAAAAGAAATCAGGAACAGGGCATTTGTAACAAACAGGTGTATCGATTTTGATCTTGTTGGGTTCATCTTTGCTCTAAATATATATATGGGAGTAACGAAGACCGCCGGAACTGCTAGACTCACTTTATTTCTTCTAGCTGGCATATATAGGCGTATTTCTACACATTGTACTTTGGTCTGTCTTCATTCTGAAAAAATATATATATTTATTTTATATTGACGTAATGCTTTTCATTCCATTTGTTAGAAACAGCGTCCTCTTGGAGAGCTGAGGGCTTGGATAAATCACAATTTCTTGAGAAATAATTTGCAGTACGCAAACGACTTGTTTTCGTTATTTTAATATTTTTTCATAATTTTGTAACTAAATCTTTTGTAAAACTTTTAAATTTGTCACAATTTGATGGCATAACGTCAGTCTGTCAATTGACAGTCTACTAAACAGTTCAAAAATCTTAAGATTACAGAAAAACATATATCTTAATATTTCAATAGACCAAATTTATTACATTTGCTAGCCCTGCCAAACATATTGATCGTAATTTTGTTTCGTTATTGATTTTTCTTAGATTTTACTGGAATATCATGATATATTTCGATAATATTCATAAAAAACATCGCTTAACTTGATTCTGGACGTGTCATTCAACGGCCATATTTACGTTAGTATGACGTCATCTTCGTCAATGCTATCGAGCTTACTACACGACACGAGAGTGCTTCGTGATGCCGACTAACGTTGTACTGCGTAAACTCGCTACGATAACGTGACGAATACGTCTAAAGTTCGTGATTGGGGTACAGAAGACCGCCGGCGGTCGCATAAACAAAAGCATAACAAAATACTGTTAATAAGCACATCCGTTTTAAACTTGGAGCTCCAGCCAACCTTATTGCTAATTACAAAATAATTACAAGACTCTTATAAAATTATGATTTTCTTTAAGGCCTGTCAAACGAAAAAAAATAAAAGGCAGTATTCCTGGTTTGAGTAATAACGTGATAATCTTTCATTTGATTAGTGACTAGGTGTATTACTGTCAAGTACGTTAAAAAATTAACAATGAGAGACTTACTCATTTTTAAGTTTATATTTTTTAAACTATTTATTTAAATGAATAAAAAAAAATAGCTTTTTAATATTAATATGTCAGGTATAAGCAAATACGTCAAAATTGGAATGTTTCGAAACGATGAAAATGCATTTGGATGCACAAGGGGCAACTTTATGTGGTCGGGAACTACACAAAACAAGAAAAGTTACAATTGATGTTGTTAGGCTTTCAGACTGCATGAGCCCTGTGTTGTGTGTTTATTACTTTGTTTGTTTCATAATGACGTCATTACATTACACAGTAATTGAACTGCGGAAAGTTAAGTAAAGAAAATACTTTTTTAGGTGCTTGACTACAAACAACCAAACAAATAATGTTTCATCATCATCATCATCATTATCAGCCCAAGGACGTCCACTGCTGAACATAGGTGTTTGCAGATCACTAGCGGTCTGCATCCAGTTTGATCCTGCGGTCTTTATAAGGTCGTCTGTCCATCTTGTTGGTGGACGTCCTACGCTGCGTATCTGGTCGAAGGGTCTAGAATCTAGAACTTTCCTGCCCCAACGGCCATCAGTCATTCGCGCTATGTGCCCTGCCCATTGCCACTTGAGCTAACTGATTCTCAAGGCTATGTACGTTACCTTAGTTCTTCTACGTATCTCCTCATTTCTGATTCGATCCCGTAGAGAAACACCCAGCATAGCCCTCTCCATCGCTCGTTGTGTGATTTTGAGCTTCATTATAAGGCCCATAGTAAGAGACTATATCTGTATTGTCTATCAATGTAAAGATAAATACGTAATTATTTACTGAACCTATTTATCACCGAGTCAATATCCAACTAAAACATACACCTCTAGGTTTGCCAAGCATAAAGGTTAGGAAAAAATATATATGGCAAGATCGTGGCAAGTATTTGCTCGTTAGACTGTGACATTGCAGACACAGATCAAAAAATTACAAAAAAACCCACATCAACCCTTCATTTAAAACTACATCATTAGCTCGTATACATCTTATAAGTAAACAAGAATATCTCGAATATTGAGAATGATTTCTATTAGTTGGTCGTAGCATTTTTCTGGTCTGGTGTGTGCCGGTGACAGGGGTCAGGCCCGACCTTCGTCAGTCACACTATCACTGGTTGTAGGGCAAGGCATAAAAAAATTGAGGCTGAAACTAAGGCTAGAAAATGCCCGCTTTTTATAGAGCATAAAAAATTTGAGCTCGCAAAAACAAAGTCTAGATAGACCCGCTTTTATAGAAGACTAAACAGACGAGAAAATGATACATTATATGCCAAAAAAAGCTAGACGTAGGAAAGCTCTGGTTTTTGTAGAAACCCGTTGCTAGTAACAAAGTACAATCCTATGGAGTTTTATACTTGAATAGTGTTGATGTTTCTGGAGGTTTACATTACAAAGTAAAGTAAGATAAACTTATTAATTCTTTATTGGTTTCTGAGAAAAAGAGATTTTTTGTTTGAACCAAACCTACGAATTCAAATCTTTTGAATTTGGATTTTTGAGTAACGTATTTTTGTAGATACATATCATTTTGTGTACATAGATATAACCGATTAGTTATATAAATGAAATCAATACATTTAGTAACTTATCACTTCAACCAAACGCCAAAAACTAGTACAGTGAAAATTTTTCGGCAATTTCTCTTGGAACAGACGTCTATTGGCCTTTTTCAATTAAAGTTCGTACTAAAAGATTGCTCGGGTTAATAGCAAAGTAACCGTTTTCGGCTCGCTAGCCTAACGAAAGGTATTTTAATTGCTCCCTATTTTCCAGAATTTTCCCTTTTGTATTCAAGGCTTTTGAATTTTTTTACCTTTCCCTTGTAATAGTTTGTCTCGTAGGGTAATGTGAATTTGTGTTACGAATTCTTAAGGAAATCTATTTGTCCTTTGAATTGGATTTAGCTATTTAATGTTTACAAGATTTCTGTTTTTTTTTCTGTTTTATTTCTTAAGTACAGCGGCAGCTTAGTGCTATGAGCAAAAAATGCACTCAAACAGCAATCATGAGTTTTAATTTTAGACTATAACATATACCACAGCACGTCACTATTCAAATCCTACTTTACGTAAAAGCTCGCTTAACTAACATGACCTGATTTTCGGTGGATCCATTTGATCCGGTTTACATTCAGCTAAAACAAACAGCCGACTATCAAGTACTCTTCCACAAATTTATAGGAAATGGGCTTTTTGTAACATAAAAAAATTGCACCCTTAGAAATTCAGAGCACTTACGAGTATCATTTACAAATAGCGAAGAAACCTTATTAAGAAGACTTCTCCTACCTTAAAATTAAATTGACCCAAAGCTTTTATAAGTACAATCAACAAATAGTACAGACGATAGTACATAATACATGTTTCATTCCCTTTCTTTATATTCCACTCTTAATAAGGCTTGCATAACTCAGGCGGCCAGTATCTGTTTGCAGGCGACGTGATTGGGATCCATCTTATCAACTGTTGTGACTGGTTGCTGAGCTACTGTTGACCAATCACAGCCGTTGATTTTGTATCAATTAGGCAATCACGAGAATCTATTTACCATGTTTTGAGAAAGGAGAAAAGGAGCAAGCAAATCAATGCGGCAAGGACTGTACGGCAGAAACGTAGTAAATATAAATCTGGTGGAGTTTAATTCAATCGGACCATTTAGCCGGCGAGCGTAAGAGGCTAAAATGGTCAATTTGTGCCCGTATAAAATTTTACAGCATCCTCGTCGACACTTTCACTAGAATAATATATGGCAATCGGAATAGAGGATTCTGTTGTGATTACGAAAAAAGATTTCGCCGAATGACCACCGCTTTTTTGCACGCGACAGAAACCGAATTGGGAATAAAATTTGTTGGAACACTAGAGAAATGGTTGTTGAATTTTTAATCTATGGACAAAAAGTATTTTTAATGCCGTACGTTCTAGTTATTATCTAGTTTTAGTTATTACAATTATTTTCTAGTTACTCTGGTAAAAAAACATGTCATTTCTTGGGGTACACATACATTCTTTTTAGAACTGATGAGAAATCGTCACAACACATGTGGTGTTGTGACGATTCCTTAATGGCAACCTTTAAATTCTTTTGACAGAAAGTAAACAGCGTCTCTTTCCTACCAACGGGTAAAGACTATTAACCCTTCTACGTCATAATTCATATTCCTACAAAACGCCCATTCAGACGTCAGGCACGTCATATCAGACGTCGCTGACAATTGGGGTAAAAACGGAAGCGCGTCACGGGCGTTACGTCACACGCTGCGTTAGAGGGTCGAGATGTCATGAACGGTACTGTCATAGAAGCGAAGTACAGACATATCAGCAAACTTTTGACAGGGTTTCGCAAGTTTCCATTCTTGCACTGAGACGGCTATAAGATTACACAGACATTTGAGCTATTCGATTGGTTTCTCATTACACATTTCACTTAACGGACTTTATCTATCCAAACCGACCCTCAAGGAACCTTGAGGCATGTATTTTGACGACCTGTCTGGTGTAGTGGTCGAGAAATCGCCTTATACGCAGCGGGTTGCGGGTTCGATCCCCGCACAATACAAACATTTGTGTGCATGAACATGTCTGTTTGTATTGGTCTGGGTGTTTTCTATGTATATCATGTATGTTTTTACAAACAAAAAGTATTTAAGTATTATATCCGTTGTCTGGCACCCATAACACAAGCTTTGAGTAGCTTACTTTGGGACTAGATGGCGATGTGTGGGAATGTCCAAAGGTTTTTTTTTTTATATTATTATTTATATATTGGCTGATATAAATGTGTAAAGAGGTCGCAGCGAACGTCGTTTCGCCTGCGGCACCATGGCGTCCCACCCTGTCCCGTTTTATGGTCACTAACCTATTCGGGACTAATACAAAATCTAACGATGCAATAATTTTGATTATCGGTCTAATCGTTCTCGAGTTATAAGTGGTGTAACTAACACGACTTATTTTTATGTGTATAGAAAAGAAAAAGAAGATTAGTACGAATTCGCCGTGTATCAGGTCTAGGGTGCAAACTTCTCGATGAAGTCCATACGCTATCCTAAATTTCAGTGAGTGGGCTCTTCTACCTTCCCCGTCAAGGACAAAACTCGGAACCGCGGGCTGCACAATGGCCGATATTAAACCAGCCGCGTGGATTAGCCCAGTAATTTATCGTGCACGCCGCTTTGTGCTTTGATAAATAACATACAGAAACTAAGCGGAACTCTGTTTCGTTTTGTGAGGAAATTCTATTGATAAATGACCTAAAGATGAAATAAGAAACCAAAAATTTGCGCACGGGCGGGACTTGAACCAGCAACCTTTTTTGGCAAACCGGGCCAAACGCTCTTACCAATTGAGCTACCGTGCTGTTAGTCCGACCCTGCGAAATTTGTGGTTTCTTACGAAAAAAACGTCAATTGCGTGACGCTTAGCGCCATCTAGCCGTCTGTTTATGAAACAGATGGCCCAAGCAGTTATTCTTTACAGAATAAATTCAACTTGGAAATTGATGTCGCTTCGCTATCTAATGCTTATGAATGTTTTTAACACTCACAGTGTAATATTTTATATTCATAAAGATGAAATAAGAAACCAAAAATTTGCGCACGGGCGGGACTTGAACCAGCAACCTTTTTTGGCAAACCGAACCAAACGCTCTTACCAATTGAGCTACCGTGCTGTTAGTCCGACCCTGCGAAATTTGTGGTTTCTTACGAAAAAAACGTCAATTGCGTGACGCTTAGCGCCATCTAGCCGTCTGTTTATGAAACAGATGGCCCAAGCAGTTATTCTTTACAGAACAAATTCAACTTGGAAATTGATGTCGCTTCGCTATCTAATGCTTTAGAATGTTTTTAACACTCACAGTGTAATATTTTATATTCATAAAGATGAAATAAGAAACCAAAAATTTGCGCACGGGCGGGACTTGAACCAGCAACCTTTTTTGGCAAACCGAACCAAACGCTCTTACCAATTGAGCTACCGTGCTGTTAGTCCGACCCTGCGAAATTTGTGGTTTCTTACGAAAAAAACGTCAATTGCGTGACGCTTAGCGCCATCTAGCCGTCTGTTTATGAAACAGATGGCCCAAGCAGTTATTCTTTACAGAATAAATTCAACTTGGAAATTGATGTCGCTTTGCTATCTAATGCTTTAGAATGTTTTTAACACTCACAGTGTAATATTTTATATTCATAAAGATGAAATAAGAAACCAAAAATTTGCGCACGGGCGGGACTTGAACCAGCAACCTTTTTTGGCAAACCGGGCCAAACGCTCTTACCAATTGAGAAACCACAAATTTCGCAGGGTCGGACTAACAGCACGGTGGCTCAATTGGTAAGAGCGGGCCCGGTTTGCCAAAAAAGGTTGCTGGTTCAAGTCCCGCCCGTGCGCAAATTTTTGGTTTCTTATTTCATCTTTATGAATATAAAATATTACACTGTGAGTGTTAAAAACATTCTAAAGCGATAAATGACCTGTTTTGTTAGACGATATCAGAGGATCTTTGCACTTGAAAAGGCAATATAGCTTAAGGAACGAGGAAAACACAAGTGCCAAATAGTTAACTTATATTCTAGACTAGCGGTCCCCCACGACTGCGTCCGCGCGTTTCGAGTCCGTAGAAGAGTTCCCCATCACTTCTAAATGACGACATTTGGGTGTAATGGCACTAGTGGCTAGGCATGCTGACTTTTGAAGCGATTCGGTTCCCGGTCGGGTCAATGCAGTTTCAGGTCTGGGTGCTGTGGAACCACCTGGTGGTTCTGATTTCCATAACACAAGTGCGATAGCTACTAATTGTATTTTATATTTTTATCTATATTGTAGGTTACGCGTGTAAACGGATTCTCACGAATTTATAATTTACTTAGCAGAGATGATATGCAAGACATTAACACAGGCGTTTTAATAACTGACCCGTTGCTAAACCGGGTTGGATCCATGGCACCATAACCCTATTATTAAACCATACCGGGCGGTGAAAATAACCTTTGCTCACGTGGAATTTATTATTCACTACTTACACAAGATTAAGCGTTTTAAGCCCCTGTTAAAATGGTAAATATTTCTAAAGTAACACGCTTGTGGAAGTTTAGCACGCATTTAATGAGGAGTTTTTTTTTAAATATACATTCATTCTTCTTTATTATAAAACTAGATGGTATAGTTTCGGTAGTACATTGTGATAATTACATTCCATTATGGTCTTTGCATAAATGTATTATACAAAGAAACTAAACAAAATATTGAATAGAATAAAGAACACAAAAATAGGGTCGATTGAGATGAATGAATAGGGCTTCACTTCACTCTAAATTATGTCACAGTTATACAGACCCCTTACACACTGCGACTTTTAGCATCGATGCAGAAACTGGAAATTGACATATTATGTACTGTATTTTGGCGACTGCATCGATGCTAAATTAAATCTGTTCATTGCGTGAGTCGCGATGCCGGAGCGCGTTTCCAAAATGCGCGGCTGCATCGATGCTAAAGGTCGCAGTGCGTAAGGGATCTAATAAATAAATAAATAAATATCAGACACCAATCACATACATTGCTCTGATCCCGAAGTAAGTACCTAGTCAATGCACTTGTGTTATTGAAATCAGATACAACGGTGGTACCACAACACCCAGACCCGAGACAATATAGGAAAGATCGTTTTCTACATCGACCCGACCGGAAATCGAATCCGTAACTTCACGAGATGGCGACGCTTGAAACCAGCGTGCTAGCCACTCGACCACGGAGGTCGTCAAAGGAGTCAAATCTAAGGGGTCTTAAAGCGAGTAACAGCTTGTTATAAACGCTTTCTAACAAAAGCTGTTGTGCTTATTTGAAGCAGTTGTGTTGAATAATGTTACATGAAGCAACAAAAATAACGAGATCCAAAAATCTCTTGCCACAACCGTAGCTTGATTGTGTTTATTTATCCTACTTTGCCCGAATTTTATGATAAGCAATAAAACAAAATCAAGCAACACAAATAAAATAAGGGCGTTAAGCGAAATTGCTTATTTTAGTACAGTGCTGATTCAGTTTATTAGTTAAGCTCTAAAGGATTAGTTATTAAGAATCAAACGAACTTACCTGGTGAAGTTTGATTCCAAGTATGCGGGGGCCTCAACCGAAGACGATTACATTATTTACTTGCAGCATTACATGATATGATGCTATCTTCGTCACACCTTTAGAGCTATAATCATCAGTCAATAACCAAATATGGCATTAACAAAATCATTATTATTACTGCTAGTAATATAACTGCGATAGTATTTAGGAATACATTTGAGGTATTACTCCAGCCCATAGCCTTGCGAATTACTTACTTCCAGATTGACCGCTGATCGGTAAGCGGCAGATGTGGTCGCCGAGCGGGTACTGTGAGCTCTAAATACAGAAATATCTATACTGCTTGCCTGCATCACATTTTTTACCCAATGTGCTAACGTTTGAGAGCAAACTTTTTTATGAGGTCGATGCACTACAAGAAACAAGTGTTCGTCTGGCAAATTAGAACGCAAATCCCTGGTCTTTTCAATATACGTTTCCATTACCAGTGCCGGACAAATACTGGGGTTTTCGCGAATATAGGGCAATCTGATGAGCGGTTGGAAAGCTCTGAGCTTGAAAGTTTTAATTAAATTACTTATTTTAATCACAACTTCATTGTCATGTTTTGATATGTTCTTTAATTTTATAAGACTAATAGTTTGCATCCTTTGCGCAGATGCAATTGCGATAAGAGTGCAAGTTTTATGTGATAAATCAACTAATTCAATATTATCATAGGGATACATTGTTGAAAGATAGTTCAGCACTATATTTGGGTCCCACGTAGTACTATAATTGGAGTTGGGGGAGCTAGCCTATACACGCCCTTGAGGAATCGATTGACACAGTCATTAATCGTAGCATTAGTGCCTAATATAATCGATAAAGTAGATCTGTGTGTATTTAAACTACTATAGCTAGCACCTTCTTCAAATTTTAAAGTTAAAAAAGACAGAACTTTGTTACTATCAGGCTCAAAAACATCTAGATTATTGTCTTAACAGTACATCCACCACGGTTTTAAGGAACTACTATATTGATTTAAAGTACTTGTTAAGGAAGCTATCATTATATCTAGGGACGCTAGTGAGGCACCGCGCTTAATCATTGATTCCCTGATAATTTGGCTGCCACCAGGATAAGATTCGCATGGAGTGGATAGCAGATTCTGAAAGGAGAAAATAATAAGGATACATCTGTTCCAAAGTACATTTTTTCTAATATACCAAGCCTGGACCACAAAGGGTACCAAGGCCGGGATGGCCAATAAGGTACCACAACGATTCCTATTGCTTTGTCGGTTAAAATTTTTTCGAGCGCTCTAGTGATCAAACTGAATAACAGTAGAAGTTTATGTTTTCCCAACAAATTGTAAATGCGTCTACAACCTCAGAATACGGGTCGAGTTTCCATGACGCGTATCTTCGACATTTATAATGTTGAGCGCTTGGGAAAAGATCGAATTCTGGTTCTCCTAAGGACTTAACAATTTTCGAAAAATGTAATCTGAAATTTCCCACTCCGTATCTATCTATATTGATTCGCCGAGGTTCTCGATCTGCTGTAATATCATCAGATGACTTGATATAAGATGCAAATACGAAGATCCTTTTTGACTCACACCATTTCCATATCTTTCGTGCAAGATCGTTTAAATGTGGATATTGAATGTCACCCATTCTATTTATGTATGATATGGCCGTGGTGTTGTTAATTCGTAATAAAATATTGCATTCTTGTAAGTCAGCGGTAAATATTTTAAGCCCATACAGTGCGGCAGCTCCTGTTCATTAATGTGAAGGGCCAATTCGTTTGATGACCAGTTGCCATTAGCACTTTGATTGCCGCATGCCACACCCCAGCCAGTACTCGAGGCGTCAGTGAAAATTTCCAATAAATAATCATCATTTTTACGAATAGGTGAAAAAGAAGTCATAATTTTATTTATCCACCATAAAAGATCATGTTTAAGGTTTTTATCTAATTTCATAATTTTAGTGTGGTTGTCTGTATAATCTAGTGCCAAGAATTTTGCTCTTTCAAACAATTTAGTGTATATCCAGCCGTAACTTACAGCTGGGCATGCGGAGTCAAAAGTCCTATGAAATCGGCAAAAAACCTTATGGTGCATTTAGTTTTACCTAAAATCTCGGATGCTCGATTTTTAATCCGTATTTTCTTTTCGTCTGGTAATTTTATATTCATATCCGTGGTGTTAAAGACAAAGCCTAAGAATTTACACGTCTGAGTAGGTACCATGACACTTTTCTTATTATTGATGATAAACCCTAAAGACTCCAGAAGAGCACAGGTACTGATGACGTTTTTAAACAGTCCCAGTACGAGCTGGCTAGACATAAAAAAACATCAAGATAATTGACTGATAGGAAACCAGATAAACGCATGTATTCTAAAACGGGCTTGAAAATTTTTGTAAAAACCAGCGGTGCCATACAAAGGCCTCCATTTTAAAATGATCAGCTTTAATAAACTTATTTAGTTAAGTTTAAAATGAAACGATGGGTTCCGTTCAGCTTAGGCACTGTAAAAATTGGCGATACAAACTGGTTTTCACAAGACTCGCAGGTTGATATGAACTCAGCACTTAGTAGGTCTGAAATACATTGATCAATTACGACAATTTGTGCGATGTGATAAGCGGCCTGCAACGGGTACCTGTCTGACGTCTTCTTCATCTACCGTCTCCTCGTCTGATGCCGCGCGTTGTTTGTGGGGCGGCGGCCTCGCGGCGCCTCCTGTCGGCGGTCCCTCGGTGGTCGACGCGGTGCTGGGGTCGGCCGCAGCTCGACCGCTGCTGTTACGCGCGGCGGCGCCCCCCTCGAGTTTAAAGCACCCCGAGATTGTATTGCTGGCAGGGTCCTATACTGAGGACGCTGAATTTTTTTGTTTGATTTCAGAACCCGTCTTGTTAATGGCTTTCGAGGTCTTAATATGTTCTGCTAACGCAGATCCAAACAGATGCTCATCGATATTTGTATTTTTGACGGTATCTTTAATGCTTCTATTAAGAGTACAAAGCGCTGCATAGCGCCGAGATAATGATTCTTTGTAATGGCTATCACATACAAGTCGACCGGCATCGCTGAGGGATTTAATAATATCTTGAGGTACTGTATTATTAGATGATAAGGTCCAATTAAATAGGTAGAGCTATGGCTGCAAGACTACTAGCGAGTTGATTTTGTTTACTCTGACAGTATGAATCCTTCTTAATCATAAATAAACATCAGACAGAGCTGCCTTGATTTCTAAATTCAATTTAGGAGCTTTCATGTTGGGACAATTTTCTGGTGGTAAGTAGCACTTCATTAGCTCCATTTGTGTTTCCGTAGATAAACCGTTGACTAATATGTGCGTCTATCTTGACGCAATGTCTTTATGAAGACTGTCTCCATAATTTCTTTGATAAGTACCTCGCCTAGTAGTTGTAAAATATCTGAGTCTAATGTTAAAATATTCTCATCAGCCATTAGCGTCGCTTGAGCTTCTTCTATAAGCGTACTCGAAAGGCCGGCGTGCGTAGACGTTGCCGGTTTATCGGTAGGCACAGAAATTGGCCACTTACATTAGTGTAGACGGTCCAACGATCGGCACTGCTTGATCTGATGTAGAATCATCGTTGATATCTATTACCTCATATGTGATATCTTCTCCTAAAAGTAAGTAATACAAAAGTCATTGTGATTGGATGAGCGAACCAAATACAACAGCGTATTGCTATGTATGCAAAACACTAATAAACAAATTAATGCTAGTGTTTTATTTATTAACACTTCAAACGCAAAATAACGTTTACGCATTCGAATATACCTCAACACGCTTAACGTGGAGATGATGCCTCAACATGCTTTGCATGGAGATGATGCCTCAACACGGCTTGCGTGGAGAAATTGCCTCAACACGATTTACGTGGAGAAATTGCCTCAACACGATTTACGTGGAGAAATTGCCTCAACACGATTTACGTGGAGAAATTGCCTCAACACGATTTACGTGGAGAAATTGCCTCAACACGATTTACGTGGAGAAATAAGCCTCAACCCCATTTACGTGAAAAATACACGTATAAGTCTCGACTATACACGGAGATTGAAACAATAAACAGTTTGCCAGTATATAACCTGTACTATATTATTTGATTTATCAATATTTTCTCAACATGGTATACATGGAGCTATCATTACATTTGATTAAATAACATTATGTCAGCAGGAATGCTTGAATACAACAATTAAATTCGCAAAATGAATATTGCGTCAAAGGTAGGTATTTAGGAAACTTTAAATTGTATTTGCACTTTCACGAAAACTGATCAAAATGATTGGCAATATGCACTTGTAATAAGGTTATTATTTACCTGATATATCCGCCTATTGTTCATATTTATCGTAATAACGAACCGAGTGTCTATCACTTTCTTCCGATGCAGATGATGATAAACGCAAACTTTTCCTGAATTTCGATTTCAACTTTTTAACTTTCCGTAAAATCCTATGATATTTACTATCTTTCGACCTTGACCGCTTTCTCTTTCCCATCTTTTCAATTTTCTTAAAACCGTTACGGAAAGTAGGTGTGATTCCGATAACACAAAAACACGTAATGACAAGTAGTGGCGCGCGGCGCTCGGGGCATGGTGGGAGCGAGACAGAAGACAAGGGCTTCTTTGTTTGAGACATTATAGCTCTAAAGGTGTGACGAAGATAGCATCATATCATGTAATGCTGCAAGTAAATAATGTAATCGTCTTCGGTTGAGACCCGAAGTATAATTATGAACAAAGACCCCAGATAATTGGGGTCTGGAAACAAAGTTTTGATTATATCATAATTGCTATACGCGTGTGCCATTGTGTCGGTAAATAATTTCACATCGTCTAAAGTCTAACCTTTGATGACGTAAAAGTTTTATTTATGCATGTCACTTTGCTATGTAATTAAATCTGAATAGAGGCTTTCAATAGATAATATTCTATTTTATGCTAGTCTCATTATTAGATAAATGTCAAAATTATTTTTTTATGTCGGACGTCCACCGACAAGATGGACAGACGACCTTATAAAAATCGCAGGATTAAACTGGATGTAGACCGCTAGTGATCGGTCGCTGTGGAAAGCCGTGGGGGAGGCCTATGTTCAGCAGTGGGCGTCCTTTGGCTGATTATGATGATGATGATGATGTCATTAAACCTAACTTTTTAGATATGCCAATAAAACTAAATACACTTTTAGAAAAAACACATACATACTGACTACATTACGTCAAAACAAATCCATTTCTGATACAATAAAGTTGTTAATGACAAGAATTTATATGTAATGCATTTTTAAGGCGTTTAATTGAAATTTCGGTCATTATCTTTAGCCATCCAATAAAATAACACTACGCAAAAGCAAATTTCACGGTTAAAACCCATTTTTTTTTGTTTAAAACCCATTTTTGTTGAAGGCATCATTAGGTTATCTACGCTCAAGTTCTAGTTCCGAACTCTGTATTCCAATAACCTAAGTTCGGTCGGTATACGAACGAAAAACTTATTTTTATTTAGACCCAAATTACTTTAAAATTGAATTCCCGAACAGATGCCGCGGCTCGGAGATTGATTAGGAATATTATAATTTTTCCGTGCGATGCCTTTATTGAAAAATGGATACTACATTTTGGGCGTCTTGAAAATCTAGACCTGATCTTTTTTATTAAAGATAAACGCTATGGAACGCTATTCAAGCAAATAGCTTAATAAATTTGATTTGATTTATAAATACCTTATTTTAAAAATTACTGAGAGTCGTAAGTGTTTTTTTTTTTTTAAATTCCAATGTTTAACTAAGTGAGATAATCTTGTATTTTTTTTATTATAACACTTTCGATGTTTCCATTATTTTCTTCTGATTTTTACGAATGATCCAAAAAATAGACGAAACGATATAAATTGCTCTTTTCGACATTGAAAAACCGTATCCTAATTCCTGTGCGAGATAAAAATATTGTTTCCGACTTTGGCCAGTGAAAAATACGCATTTTTACGCAAAAACAAACGCAAAACATTACTTATTGATCCCCGATGGGACATTTGTCGACTTCTCACTATCTTGGAACGCATGACGAGGGTCTTGGTACATAAACTTGTATACTTGTCCCATTTTCGGCTTACAAGTTTCGACTGACGCCGGTTTCGGCCAACTATGGAAATGTGTCAATCAATTTGACTAGGTCTAGGTCCGCCTAGGCGAGAGAGATTTCATGGAAATACTCAATAACATAAAATTTTATTAATTCATTAAAAAAATAAAGTAAGCCTGTAAAATCCCAGTGCTGGGCAAAGGCCTTACCTCAACTATGAAGTAGTTTGAGCCATACTCCACCACGCGGGCTCAGTGCGGGATGGTGTAGGGGTGTTTGCAAGGCAAGCGACTAACCCTGCTGTCAAATTTTATCAAGGCCTCTGACTAGGCTTAACGGCTAATATCAACAGATATTAGCCGGGACCAACGGCTTAACGTGCCTTCCGAAGCACGGAAATGCTCGTGATGTACGTCACTTATATGGTCGGAATGGTCACCCATCCAAACACGACCGCGCCGTAGGTTGCTTCACTTTAGTCTCACTACCAAAAGCGCTGCTGCCACTGCGCTACGAGCACCTCATTATGGGGGAAAATTTTATATTAGTTTTATATATGAGGGCTTTAAGTGTCTTTATTTTTGAAGTGAAAACTTCTTTAGCGGCGTTGAGCACTTTTGTGGGATGGGGGAAAAATGTGAAACTCGCGTCAGGACACGTGGGCTGATCGAAAAACCGTAAGACGGTTGGCGAAATTATGGATGTAAGTTGATTTTTCTGAGAGATAAACTTTTTAATGTAATTTAATATAATATAAATTGTAATGTTTGTGTACGATAGCGCAATAAATAAATATTGTATTCTATAAAAATATATTATTATTATTATTATTGTATTCTATCACAAAAATGATAGTACTTTTATATTGATAATAAGAGCAATTCATTCAAAATTATTCCCTAACTATTCCAAAAAATCAAAAATGCACAACGTTGATATTCAAGTTTTCACTTCTGCCGGCACTCCCGGAGTGCAATTTTTTGTATAAGGATCGTAAAGCGGTTAACAAAATACACTACTCACCAATGATAATAGTTTCAGAATAAAATGGCTATGACATATGGATAGACAGACATACAGACTTGTGTCATACTGGTTGCGGTCTGCGGTCCGGCTGGTATAATATTGACCAGTGTGCCAAATCCTTGAGGGTTCCTCTTTTTGCCATTTGGGTATGGAAACCTAAAAATACACACACGAAAAAACAAAAAAATAGGTCCAATAATCTAATGTAATGGTAGGTAGGTACAGTCGCGAGCGTTGAAACGTATACAGGACGTTCGATTTGGGATCTTACTGCCTGGACACATAGGGCAACGTGTGTATACATTTCATTGATCCCGACTGTACTCGTATAGTGCGTTCCCTCTGACAGATGGATCATATCTCGACAACACCCTCGTCACTCCGTCAGCCCACTGACAAATGTGTGGATTACGATGACGTCACGGTTGCCGATTGTCAATAGTTGAACCTTTTGGGACAACTTTATGAATGACTTATGCGCTTGTCAGTTTTTACAAGATTTTTCCAACTATAGGATTTTTCCTGACGGTCATTGACAAACATTTATCTTTCTTGATATTATATTTATATAGGGTGTTTGATACATCGTGTACCAAGTGAAAATAGCTTACAATGGGGATCGGTTAAATTATTTTCTGCCTTTAATTTATTGGCCAAAAACGATTTTTTATATTATTTTTTATGGTTCACATGAAAAATATCCAAAATGTGGCATCCGCATTTTTTTTTACATATAATTGTTTACTACATAATATTTTGGTGTGTTATTGTATATTATTTTTCGGTTTGAATAACATCAAAATCACATACACAACTCATCCAGTTCTTTTTTTATTTATTTTTTGCAAAGTTACAGAACTGTCATAGGTAATCATAATGTTGCCATGTTTAAGTTCCAAAACCTTGCAGAAACTGTGTATCTGACAATGAATTTATTCTTCTTAACACCCTGCGAAAACATAGATAAAGCTTGGTGGCACTACCTTACTATAACGTACCTATAATTTTGTAATGTTCTTTTCTAAGGAATTTGACAGCTTTAGGACGTTGCTTTTCAACAATGAAAGGGTTGAAACTATATAATCAACATTTCATTTCATATTCTCGGAAACTTTTAATAGAGCAATATTACTAACCACATTTGTAGAACCTAGAGGGGGCTACATTGTTAGTTCTTCATTTTAAAGCATTAAACTTAGAAACGTCACAAAACTTATTGAAACCGTAGTCCATTTAAGTCCTTTATGACCCGAGCGGCCGCAAAACGAGCATTGTGAAATTTGGGGGTCCTCAACAGCCCGCCGTTTGAGCGGTAATGATACGTATTCTTACAAACTGTATCCCTTGAGAGGTGTAGCTGCAATCTACGCTGTCCTTTGAAAGGCCCATGTAGTTTTCGGGCGGGGACTCAGTGTGCGAGAAAATAATGCTGTTTTTAATTTCCTGATTTTGTTTTATTATTTTTAAATAATAACATTAGATAAATTGCATATACACTATAACTAATATTAATGATTACTCACATTCAAAATTATTCTCACTTACTTGGCTCAAACACCTTTTATTTACATTAATAATAAAACATAAATCTTTTATTGCATCAAGCTTGAGTAATAATAGTTAGACTTTAGAAAAAAAAAAGTATTGTTATAACCTCATTTGAAATGACTTAGCTTTTGCTTAGATAAAATGCTTGATGTTTTTATATTGTTTTTGAAGTGTTTTGTCACTCTTGGCAGGGAGCAAATAATGATTACAAGATGTAGTGGGTGCAAAGGAGTAGCCTAATGGTGTATCCACACCGCCCGGCGACTTTGCCGGTGGCATACGTCAATTAACTGTCACATACTATAGAAACTGCCGCTGCGGCATTAGCGGCTGCCGCTGCGGCATGAGCGACGTGGCCCCCAGCACGGCCGCCGACACGTACCGCCGGGCCGTGTGGATACACCTAGAGCGATCACAGCGTTCGCTACGTCTAATACATTTTTGTCGCTGACTTAAGTTGTCGAAGCCATATTGTATTTAACATTGAGATTGAGATAAATTTAATGGGGTCGTCGTTTTACGTAAAGTTTGCATTCGAAAAAGCTTGCCAATGTGTGTCCGAGTCCCAGTGTCCGAGTGTAATAAACCTGCGTCTGGATAGCGTAAGACACAGGGTTCGATTTCTCAATTAACACAGTTGCTTTATACAAGTGCAATTTATTATTCTTAAGTAACTTAAGTGGTCAGTACTTTATTATCATTACGACATAATTAACGTATTCTCATTCACTTTACCGTGACTAGCTTAACTAAACATAGCCACTAAATCTTCATCTAAACACTTAAGCGGCCCTTAACCGCTGGCACTGAAGCTGCACCCATAAAGAGTTTTAACTCTAACAGAGCTTTTGAGATAAAAGATGATTCACGACCGAGCCGTTTTTACGTCCACAAAACCTTTTTTCGCGAGTCCATTTCTTTGGGAAGGAGGTAATATGCGGTTAACACATTTCCCTAAGGATATGACCGAGAAACGAATTTATGAATTTTTTGTGAGTACCGGCCTAGCGGTGAACATAATCGTCGACCGTTTTTGCTATTATTTATTTTCGCTAACGACTGACTCAGGAGTAATTTTATTTTAATATGAAATCTTTAAATCGTTCTACCAAGGGCCCGTTGAAAGAATATACAGACACAATAAATGTCTATAGTAAACTTTTGGTTCCTGTTTTACTTATAACTTTAACTTTACAACTGATAAAAACTCGTTAATAAAATACGAAACTTAAAAATAGAATTGCCAGGCAAGCTTCCTACAGTTTTTTTTTTCACCAGCCGTCATGCCAGGACATCAAAATATAAATCTACCCTCGTTTACATTCTAATCGCATGGACCAACAGACCGTTGAGTTTGAATAAGCATTTAATTATACGGAAATGTACGAAATATTGCTGACTCACAGTATAAATATACTTCTGATTTGTTATGCTTTTCAGTATATTTTTTTGTCTGAACATATTTTTATCTTTCAAAGGTCGCTGTAGAAGTTGGATATTTATAACTAAATTAAATGTTTAATGTATGTACATATCTGCTACAAGTACAAATGGGCTAATCGATTAAAAACTACATTAATAAGCTATCTAAGTTCGAAATCACATCTCTGCATTCCCGTCGAAACAAATATTACCTAATAGTGCATTCGGCTATCGATTCCCTAGATTTGTTATCTTCACTCAACTTCAACACCTTTCATAGATCTCGAAACCCAAACATACTCATATGTGCACTTCAGGTATGTAGGAACAACACCTTTAATCCTTTCTTTTTTTCAATCCCACAGTGAGGATATACCGTTCATAAAACGAAATGGCTCGCAGTGGTAGAAATATTTTTAACGGTGATTTTACACGGTTTATGAGAGATATCAGCGATATTTTTAAACATAAATGAGCGTTCTCAAACCCATCCATCAATAAATGTTTTATAGATAAGGAACCTACTCATAAAATTATTTATGTTTCCACAATTAATTTTGACGACCCGTCTGGTGTCGAGAAATCGCCTACTACGCAGCGGGTTGCGGGTTCGATCCCCGTACAATACAAACATTTGTGTGCATGAACATGTATGTTTGTATTGGTCTGGGTGCTTTCTATGTTTATCATGTATTTATTTACAAACAAAAAGTTTTTAAGAATTATATCCGTTGTCTGGCACCCATAACACAAGATTTGAGTAGCTTACTTTGGGACTAGATGGCGATGTGTGAGAACGTCTAAAGGATATTTATTAATTTATTTTATTTATTAATTTATTTATTATGGTGTTATAATGTTGCATTATTGTATTTAATATTATGCATGGTGTGTACGCTAATTTTGGATCTTTGTCTTGTTAAAAAATGTTATGTGTGCTTTGTGGCTTTGTAAATGACAATGATCTGCTTATGTACAAATTTGTAATAAACCAATGAATACGGAGTGTTTGCAATAAAAAAATATTTATCGGGACGTACGGTATTTTGGACCATCCTAACGTTTTTAATAGCTATAAAAACTGTTCGGTATTCGTCGTCATTCATTCATCGACTTTTTAAATTCAGGAAAATTAAATTCTGAAATTGTTCAAATATTTGTCTTATTCAATAAGAATCAAAGAAAGCGTTTTAAGATAATACTAAGGCAAATGATGATTACCTCTCATTAAATATCCAGGCTAAAATAATTCAAAAGTTTGTACGAAAACTGAAATATAGAAAACTGACTTGAAGCATGCCGTTTAGTTTGTTGAAAGAGGAAATGTTATTTCGTTTCAATTTTTAATAGCGAGGCAATAATTAGCGAGCAATTCATTTATTTTTAAATATATTTCAGGCATTTTGCATACGTTCACCATACGCATCAGTTTTATGAAAAAAAATATAAAGTTCTTTGTAGAGAATACTCTATCAAGTCCACAAATTGTACAAATGGCAACAAAGTTATAAGAAAGTAAATAATCCATTAGGTTCTTTCCTGCAATTACCAATTAATCAACGACCCCAATATTTAAACAATACAACTTTTTATGTCAACTTCTTATTGATTGATTTTAAAACGTAATTTACAAAACGTGTTATAATAGCTCTCCAAACCGTGAAAAGTCCGTTAGAAGAAAACAGAAAACTATAACATCAAAGTTTCAAATCGTCATAAATCTATTAAAGAATAACATTTTGACAATTATCTAAAAGTACGTCAAGGATTGGTAGGTTGGTCCTAGCTAATAGCGGATTATATTAGTCGTTACTCCTAGTCAGAGGCCATTTGACGCTTGCCTTGCAACAACCCTCCACCAATGTTCCAGAGCCCGTGTGGTGGAATATTCTTGGTGTCAACTAGCCTATTGAACGCTGTAACAACAAATACGAGCAAGCATAATAAATCACATCAATCGAAAATTGGCGATCAAATTGAAAGATCGTAGCTCACGAATAATAATAACCTTTTCATCGATTCAGGATTATGACCGGCTCATCGAGGAAACTACGGCTTTCATCATAATTTAATGTATTACGAAACTAATCGAGTTCGTCGGCTAACGGCTCTTTCATAAGGTTCTATTTAAATGGCTGTATAGGAATTTATAAGTATTTACTTTCTTGCTCATTCGGTATTAGATACAGTAGAACCCCGATAGAACGTCCCCACCTTACACTTTTCAAGGCAATAGAACTTTTATTGTTTTACGGCTTTAGCCGTTCACTGTCAGGAAAAGTGTTAATTCGATTTCCTGCACATAACGCTGTTTAACTTCGGTCCTTACAATTTGGTGTACGTTTTCATATCATACATTTGTAACCCGCTCAAATACAATTCGTCTCCCCCTTACTTCGCTCATTTTTGATGAAACATGTCATGGTTCATGGAAAAAATTCTTGATAACCATCTGATGGTAAATTTGAGGTAGAATATATCGATTTAATTGTAGATTTTATGAAGTTTGATATACTCACGAGTTAAACCTAGCACAGGGTTTATTGTGGTCACGTGTGTACTTGGATATGTAATTTTATTTTATTTTTTATACTTGTGAATTAACTGTTACTAGTCAAACGATTTCTGAAACATTATACAAACCTGACACACGCACGCTACACAGCACAAATAGGGAACAAAAAATATATACAATAAGACAACAACGGAAAATAGTTAAATTCCAGTCAAGTCGAGCCAATTGTCTGCCTATATGTAAAAAATAATATCCATTTTCGTCTCATTTAAGACGCTTTGTTATACTAAAGAAAGTACAAGTAGCTCGGAAATAATAGAGGTACATTAATTTTATACTCTAGTCTTCAGTACTCCAGTCTAGCAAAATGCATCGGCGTTTTAGCTGCAACTGACCATCAGAAAATGCTTTAGTAAGACTAAAACATAAATATTCCCGAATCACTTGATGTTGCGTATTAACATATAAAAACATAAGTTTATGACCCGTATGCAACCTCCTCACAGCGCGAGCTGGCAACTTAAAACGTTGCGCGCTGAAATAAAAAGAAAACTAGACTTCTTCGTCTTCTATTGTTTTCTTACGCAAAATCGATCGATAATATCTACAGACGTTGCAGCAGTATAACGCAATAAACGTCAAACAGTTACATATACGAACAGCTTAAGCTATTTTACCAACGACAGATATTTTCAGGTGAGTTATCATATATTTTTATATATATTTCGTAGCACCCACATCGAAATTATTTACAGTCATATTTTTACGGTCCATCTAATCTTATAATTTTCTTAAGTATTATGCTTTGTGTGCACACTTGAATGAAAGTGCACACAAAGAATTCACAGAAAACACTTAATCTGGCTTTTGAATATGTTGACGTGTTGGTATGTTATGACGTGTTTGAACAGTCCTATCACATTGAAACATTATTACATTCTGAGCCTGCTTCCCGAACGTTTCAGCGGGAAATTACAGAATTCATACTTCGATTTACGTAGGTAAGACAAAATTGGAAATTTTATTAATTTTCCAGTTTGTTTGCCCTCCTTGCCTCGAAAGCCATCGATTCAAAGGGAATAATTTAATTTTTGATATAAAATATAAACTATGCTTAGTTCCTATGGTCTCCAAGAATGCAATAATTTTTATTTACTTCTTGTATGCTGCTACTCAAAGATGGCAGTGCTTTAGTGGCGATTGTCCAAGTTAACCAACCTATGGCACGGTCATGATAGGTATAGATAACCATTCTGACCATTTGTGTCACTTATATTATAAGCGTCTCTGTGCCTATGCAGGCGCGTTAGGCTCTTGCTGGTCTCGGTTAATATTAATTGTCAAGTCGATTAAGAGTCGTTCACCTTCTGTGCTGTAAGACCCTAAAGCTCCCTCCCTGATAACCTTATGAGTTTATCGTAAAAGTATTCTTTCACGTAGTAATTTTTTTCCTCAGACATGATATCACGTGATGCTTGAAAGTCAAGATTTGAACTTCTGTATTTCCCCTATTTAGATTACTTAATCCCCTAGATTACTTAATCTAGCAAGATAAGTAACTAAAGTTACTTTACAACTTACTTTACTACTATTTTATATTTCAATGTTGCTGGTTCAAGTTCCGCCCGTGCGCAAAGTTTTGGTTTCTTATTTCATCTTTATGATCATTTTTGTTGTTTTTTTTTTTTAAGTTTTCTTAATAGTTATATGAGAATATTTACTTTTTTGTGGGTGCTAAACTTATGTTTAATAAAGATTTATTTGATTTAATTTGTTTTGTATATGTATGTTTATTTATTTAGATATGTTTATTTTTAAGTATTTATGTAATAGTAGTCCGAGTCTCCGAGCGATTAGAAACACCGAACAGCGCCGCACTGCACCAAGCGACAGACCGCAGCCGATGGAAATTGTTGGTTGACAAAATCCGGAGTCACGATACTCAGCAATGAGTGAACGATTAAGAAGAGAGATGTTATAGTAGTAATAGTAAAGTTTATAAGTAGTATAAAATTAATTTGTAGCTTTATGTGTTCTTCTACGCCGCCACCTCAATCATTTCTGCTTCACCCAACGGTTGACTGGTTGAGAATGCTTTTAGTATTAAGTTCGCTATTTGTACTTCATTTAATGTTCCCCTAGGAATAAAATAAATAAATAAGAGGCCCATAAATTAGTATTATTTAATAGATATTTTTTTATCTAACAATGCAAATGAACACTTTAGTGTTACACTTATTAGAATTTTCATTCATAATGTACTAAGAACATAGAGTTGAGAAACTCTATACCCATTTCAAAGTCAAAGGAGTCGTACCGAGGACGCAGATGAAATTTAATTTCCAATTCAGACGAAAGTGTCATTTTCGCTATCAAAACTGAGAAGACGTAATTTGCTGCTCCAAAGGAGGATGCAGTGGGCTTACTTCAAAAGAAATGAATATTGAGATTACTATTTAGTAATTATAGTAGTATATTAATTACTATTTTTAACTAAAAGACTTTTATGACTTTTTTATGACTATTTTTAACCGAAATTTTCCTTTTTAAGGTTCCGTAGTCGAATGGCAAAAAACGGAACCCTTATAGTTTCGTCAAGTCTGTCTGTCTGTCTGTATGTCTGTCCGTATGTCACAGCCATTTTATTCTGTAACTATAAGCATCACACTGTTGAAATTTGGTAGGAGTATGTATCCTGTTAACCGCTTTACGATTCTCATACAAAAAATAAAAAAGTGAAATTTAAGGGGGGGCTCCCATACATGAAACTAAAACCAAAAAAATAATTTTAGCCAAACCTATACGTGTGGGGTGTCTATAGATAGGTCTTTTAAAATGACATAGAGTTTTCTTAAACCATTTCCTTAAAGTCTAACTAAGTTAGTCTAGTCTAAGTTTCTGAGATATAGCACATTTTCAGCAACCGCAAACATAACTTTGTACTTCATACAAACACTATGAAAAACAAAGTTATATTTGCTGTCAACAAAATATTGTGGATTTTACTAAGTGGAAGTAAGTGGGTTCCCAAATTCAGTAAAAGTTGGCACGGAACCCTTAGTGCGCGAGTCCGACTCGCACTTGGCCGGTTTTTTTTCTAAATGGTTTAGAAAACACTTATGTATCCGGCCATCGAAAAACGCATTTAATATGGCTTTCTGTGATGGTTGATTTTTGTCTTTATTGAGTTATACATTATGTCTTTTGAAGCTACCTTTCATATTTCTATTGCATCGTGTCACCCTTGGTGTATCGTGCTCAACGATACAGTGACGTTCAAATGTATCGCCCGTCCGTCTGTCGCGTAGAGTGTCGCGGCTAATATGCAGCGGGGGTATTAGTAACATGCAGAAATGGCTATACGATTACTATTCATGGTTGGTATTGCCGAAGTAAGCGCTTCATGTAATTTCATCGTGTGAGGTGTTTTAGGGTTCTATACAAGTGGAAACTCACTTCTTTATGGAATTGACAAATACGACAAATTAATACCAACGGCAAGAGTATTACAGAGAAATGACATTTATGATAGTACTGTTCTATTGAGTTTCTAAGCGTTAGCGGAAACGACTGACCTGTGTCTAGAGCAGACTGTTTGTAGCGCTTACTTGAGAGCTCTTAAAATTATAGAACTCATTGGGTGTGTTAAGCAGAAAACAGCTATCTTAAGTGTTTTCTCTGCCAGACTGTTGCTTACTTCATTTGAACTGACAAACCTGAGTATGTTTCCACGTAAGTTGGCTGTTGGTTAGCCCAAAATTGTTCCGAAGCTGTGGTAGCATTTATACTGAGACGTTTAAATGTGTCCTCTATGGGCCTATTTGCATAAATAAATGACTTTTATGACTTTTTATGGCTGTAAAAACTCAACCTTGTATTGAGTTTTACAGCTAAGCATAGTTTGCGTGTTTCGGAAGAAAATGGATGACTAATGCTGTCGCTTTGCGCTTGTTGCTCGGCGCTTAAATAGTTGTTATCTGCTGAACACATCCATTAACGATTATCGTTTTAAAAGCTATTGACTTACGTAATATCCCTTTCAATGTGAGAGGCTCTACGAGATATAAATGTCACTTCGGTTACGGAGTACGAATGTTTGAGATCGATTGCTGTGCAAACTAGTCATACGACGGTTGACAACGTGTTATGAATAAACCACATGTTTAAACAGGTGTGATTCTAAGTAACCCGCAGGACATTCGCTAGGTTACTGCTTACATTTTAAAGTAATTTACTGGTACGTATGTGAACCAAACTGAGGTATCGATACTGTAAGCGGGATTGCAAAAAATACGATTCAATTACGCATTTAGACTTAAAGTATATTTCGATATATTTGATAAACGAGCACTCCAACCACACCGAAGTCCGCAAAAGGAAAATAATTATTTAATTGGCGCCCACAGGGCTCTTATTTTTTTTTTTAATGTAAAAGTTTCCATTGAAAATTAGTATAATTCCGTTCGGGACAAATTATTCCAGACTATTAAGACTAAAAAGACTGAATAATATGATTACTTACGTTTATATTTCGCGTGATTTTCATTTATTTTTCATTCGTTTTCAAGCGATAATCACACGCCATATTTAAGCAAGTGATTCAAAAATAGGGCTTCCGTTCTATGTCTTATTCGATGCAAAAACGAATACAACGAAGTAAAAACACGAAATCGGTGCACCCGTTCTACGTCTATATTTCGTGTGATTTTCATTAACTTTTCATTCGTTTTCAAGCGAAAGTCACACGCCATATTTAAACAAGTGATTCAAGAATAGGGCTTCCGTTCAAGTAAAAACATGAAAGCGGTGCACCCGTTCTCGAGTTTTAAGTGGTGTAACTAACATGACTTTCTTATGAGTATAAGATAGTAGAGATGTCAAAAATATGTTTACGAGACCAAAGATAACGTACTTATACCTGACAGAGTGATTACAATCAGTAATTTCTGCTAATTTGTTTCTATCGTAACACACATCGCTTGCCTTTATGGCCTTTTCATCCATGAGCGTCTACATCAAACTAGATAAGTATTCAATACGACAGATCTCTTAATGCATCCGCAATTTCGCATCGTTAATCCACTTATTACGAGAAAAATTAAGATCCAATATCAATATGATTTTTTGATATAGCGTTTAACTTGCATTAAATTCCAACAAAAAAATGAGAAAAAAAATATATTGACGTCGGAAAAGCGGGAAATGGGTGTTCCTTTTAAGGCCCACTAGTAATTTACGCTACTATCAGGTCATACTTGTGTGCAGACTTGAAAATACATTTATTGGAAATTAATTGAATTAATGTACAGTACAAGTACAAGTACAAGTAAATTTAAGTAGTATTTTTTATTCTTTTTATAAGTTTAAATAATTATATATTAGAATTCTTCTCTTTCCTTGGTGTAATATTGTTCAAAACATAACTTAATGAAGCAAGCTTACTTCACATTTGACACAAGTAAATTTTACTTTACTTTTTTGTGACACCCAGCACACTTGAGTCGGTCTATCCTGTACCTGATGATATGGCCGTTTTTATCATAGCGCAATTTCTCATGATAGCTCTTCGAAACTTTACAACCCTTCTCAGTACCTTCTTTCTTGGACGTTTCTAATAAGCTAGTGGCAACGTAGTACTTCTTCTGAAATTCAAGTGATGTTCATCTCCTCCATTATTATTATAAAGTTGCCACGCATTATTTACTACCATATCAATATAGTGACATTTAGGAGAAAAAAACACTTTTTCCCATGGATTGATGCCCGATATTGACTTACGTTCTGGTCAGAGGTATCTATTCCACCCATATATTTATTGTATGCTCCTATTCTAGCAGGTTGATCAGCTATAGTTTTTTTTGCTGCAGTGAAAACCTTTTTGTCTTGTTAGTGGCCATAATTTTCACTGAGTTTGATGCTTCTGTTACAACACTGTTATCATGACATTTACTAACCACTATTTCTTCTGCTCTATTGGATTGAAAAAATTAAGGTCCCACGCTCCGACCTTTGCCATTCTTTGTTTGATGACTAAAGGCACTTAGACAATCTATTTTCCCTGATTGTACCAGTTGCCTTTGGGCTTCTCTTGCCTACATCATGAATCAATGGTATAGATGTAAAAAAATGTCAAGAAAAATATATAATGGAGCCTGTGATTCAATTTTTCGAAGATTGTCGGCATATTGCAAGATACACTAGTTCCTAGGATCATATTTTTGTGTTCAAGAGGAATTTCAGTATTATTCTCGTCTGGCAACATTACCGCTAACACCTGATCGGCTTTTGTCCCATAAAATAATTTTAATTTAATTAGTTTCTAAGTGTTTAATAGGTCAAAAACGTAAGAAAAACGTTTGATAATCGTATTCTGTGTGCGTTTGTGAGTTTGTGATAATCAGTGTTTTAAATACGTATTTAGTGCTAAGTGCTACGCTAGTGATAACCGGTCAATGACTTAGCAAAAATTCAAATTGTTAATCGTTGTCATCGCTTTTATTTCATCCGATCTAGCATTATAACCGTGTGTATTCAATATATCACGCGTTTATAATCTTATTTTTATGAATATCTAACAATTAACTGAGCTACGGTTTTGTGTTTTTATCGCGTTGAGGTTATAACTTTGTTTACATTCTATAAATAGCCTCGAGTTGGTCGAGCGGCACTTTGGTTTACGTTTTTGTTTTGATCCTTTGTATTTTGACGTAAATATGCTTACTCGCAAGGCCTGCGCTCGCCAGGAGGAGTCCAAGCTCAGGATGGCTTTGAGCGAACTACAGGCGGCCAAGGAGTCGATCGAAAAACTGCATAGGGAAAGAGATGACAATGAAAGGGAAATGCTAGGTGAGTTTGATAGGAACGCTAAACTAAGAAAAGAGATGGCTGAGCTGCACACCAACTATAACTTGGTAGTTAAAGAACGGGACCAATTGAAATTGGTGATAGAAGGGTTCGGTGAGTGCTGTGAGGAGTATGAACAGAACCTGAAACGCATATCTGTTCTTGAACAAGATCTTGGTGATGCCCATGATTATATCAACCAGCTGGAGACGGAGAAACAGGACCAAATAAACAGCCAAACCACCCTTCTATTTAATAAGTTGGTTGGTAGTGCGCCCAGCCTGACGACAGCTGCACCTAGTAATCAACCAATTTTGACAATAGATTTAACTCATGACACACCTTCTAAAGGTATTACTAAGTGCAGCAAAAATAAGTTTAAGAAATATGTTAGAATAAACCGTTTCATAAAAAAAACTAATAAATTAATCAAAAAACAAAAATCCTTACACACTAAAGTAAAATACATCAATGAGCGGAGACAACTTGGAGATGAACTGGATATGTATTCTTTAATTTTAGAACAAAATGTAGGTAAATATGAGAAAGATGTTATGAGTTTAGAATGTCAAATTAGGGAACTTAAGCAGTCATTAAAAATAATGACTGAAACTTATAATTGTACAAAAAAGGAGTGTGGTGAACATATCCAGGCTTTGACAAATATAATAGCTTCCTGTGAATGTAACTCTTCACATGTGATTTCAAAAAACTCCATTGATATCTCTGGAAATGAGTCATCACAACTCACCAATAAGATTACTAGAACTAAGTGTAATGTGAACCCTTCCTGTTCTCAACCCAGTGGATCGCTAACCAAGTCTGTTAAAAATATAGTTTTGTTTAGTGATCAGATTGGGAAAAACATGGGTCACTTATTATCAAAATACATGGGACAAAATGTGATCAACCATTGCATGCCAGGGGCATCATATTCAGAAATAGTTCAGAAAGTGCTTTCTTATGAGTTTCAAGAAAATTCAGATTTAATTATTTTCATAGGAAACAGAGGTAATATGAACAAGAAAAACCTAAATACATACTTTGACAGTTTAAGAAAATTAAATGTGAATAAAACAATATTGTTTACATTACCTTACAGTAGTGGATTGCCAGACGAAGAAAATGATTTAAGATATAAAATAAATTTGCAACTGCATAAATTGACATTATATGAGGTGAATAAATTCCACCTACTTGACATGAATAATTATTTTAAAAACAAAGTGTATTTGACGCGAGATAATTATTATGTTAATAATTATTTCAAACGACAGATAGCAATGTCGCTATCATATTATTTTGACTATTCAGCCAAGAACTTGGCTACCAAATCTGCTTTTATTGAGCAGATTATTGACATGAATATTCAACCATTGGAATCAGTTCCAATAACAAACAATCATTTAAATTAGTAGATCAGACAATAGAGGATAACTCTTGCTTATCAGAAATTGTAGAATCAAATCAATTAAATATAGTACATCAAAATATTCAAGGCTTTTCTGGAAAAGATTTGGAAATTGAATTGTTTTTAAATAAAATGAATATTCATGTTCTCTGCATAACTGAGCACTGGCTCAAGCAGCATGAACTGATGTTATCGATAGATAATTATAATCTTATTAGTTCGTTCACTAGGGAGACTGCCATTCGCGGCGGGACACTTATATTAATTAATAATAAACTTAAATGTAAAGAGCGAAAAGACATAGTGTCTCTCACTATTGAGCGAACAATTGAGATATCGTGTGCGGAGCTGGACGACTACATTATTGTCTGTGTTTATAGACCCCCAAGTGGAAACTTTAAATTATTTGAATCTGTAATGGAAAATCTGTTAAACAAAATATGTAAAACTACAAAGAAAGTAGTTGTATGTGGAGATTTCAATGTGGACATTATAGATATTACGGAGGAAAATCGCGTTCGGTTTTTGAGCATTTTCAAATCATTTGACCTCACTCCGATTTTCGCTGAGCCCACTAGAGTAACTCCTACAACAGCTACTTGCTTAGATAATATTCTCTGCAACTGTAAAATCATCAAACAATCTATTATTAATTTTGTAAAATCGGATCATTGCGGTCAGATGGTTACACTACAGAACCGTTTTATTCCACCCCGTCTAGAAATCAAATGCAGGCCGGTCACTGCATCTCGTAAGGACAAATTTAAAAATCTTGTAAGTGATAAAATACCGTCTATACCTTTTGATAAAAAAAATGCTAGTGACTTGTATGAACAATTATTTCAGGTAGTTAAAAAACAATTTGATATTACTTTCCCTCAAAAGAAAATAGTTATCAATAACTGTAAACCGAAATTCAGTGACTGGGCTACACGAGGCGTTTATACAAGTAGGAAAAAAATGTTTGAATTGTATAACAAAAAAGCATATAGAAAGGATCTATCGTTTCATGAGTACGTTAAGAGGTACTCAAAAATTTTCAAAAGAGTTTGCTATGTAGCTAAGTCGAATTACATACGCGATAAAATTAAAAAATCTAGTAATAAAATCAAAGAAACATGGAATATTATAAATAAAGAAACATGTAAAACGAAATCTCATGATAACAAATTTAGTCTAGAAATAAACAACAAGCTTATTAAATCTGATGACGAGGTAGCAAACGCTTTTGAGGATTACATCTGTAACATTCCTATAGAGACGACTAAACAGTTGAGTTCTTGCTCAAGTCACGCGAAATCATTACTTGTGTCGAGTGTTCATAAGTGCGAATCCTCATTTAAATTCAGAAATATTAGTCCTTTAGACATCATAAAAACATTTAAAGAATTAAAACAAAAGAAAACAGAGGATAAATCGGGTATATCAATAGACACACTAAAACCCATTATACCTCTAATAGCTCCTTACTTATCTTATATCTTTAATGAATGTATTGACCAAAATCAGTTTCCAAATTTATTGAAACATAGTAAGGTTGTCCCTTTATTTAAATCGGGAGACAAAAGTGACCCCAGCAATTTTAGGCCTATTTCAATATTACCCACAATAAGTAAAATTTTTGAAAAACTCATTTATAATCAATTGCTTTCCCATTTTAAACTTAATAATTTACTACACGAAAAACAGTTTGGGTTCTCTAAAGGTAGAAATACAACTGATGCCGGAGTAGCACTCATCAGACACATTCTTGATGCTTATGAAGACAAACATGATGCCGTAGGTGTATTCTGTGATTTATCAAAGGCGTTTGATTGTGTAGACCATCAGACACTGCTCATTAAGTTAGAACACTATGGTGTCTCGGAAAACTCATCTAAGTTGTTAAGTTCGTACTTATCAGGTAGAATACAATCAGTTAACATAAATGGTACCTACTCTTCCGGAGCCCCTCTTTAAATGGGGGTCCCCCAGGGCTCAATATTGGGGCCTTTACTTTTCCTGATATATGTAAACGACCTGCCATTTTATTCCACAAATCTTTGTGAGATAGTTCTGTTTGCTGATGATACTTCTTTGATTTTTAAAATGAAAAGACATGAAGAAAATTTTGACGAAGTAAACAATACTCTCTCCAAAGTATTGAATTGGTTCACCACCAATAACTTGTTGCTGAATGCTAGTAAAACTAAATGTGTAAAATTCACTTTGCCTAATGTAAAGCAACTTACACCAAATATTGTACTAAATGGTAATAATCTAGTTTTAATAGACTCCACTGTATTTCTGGGTATTACACTTGACTCAAAATTACAGTGGGGACCTCATATTGAAGCCCTAGCTAGGAGGCTAAGCTCGGCTGCCTTTGCAGTTAGAAAAATAAGGTATCTGACTGATGTTGAAACGGCGAGGCTTGTGTATTTTAGTTACTTCCACAGTATTATGTCTTACGGTCTTCTCTTGTGGGGTTCTGCTGCAGACATTGATACCATATTTATTTTGCAGAAAAGAGCCATTCGTGCTATTTATAAACTTAGTCCTCGTGACTCCCTGAGAGAGGTCTTTAAGAAAATCAACATATTAACTGTGGCTTCTCAATACATTTTTGACAATATAATGTACGTCCGTCAAAATTTAGATTATTTCATGAAGAAGAGCGACATTCACTCATATAACACAAGAAATAAACACAAGCTTGTCGTTCCTAACTTCAGATTAGTTAAAACTAGTAATTCGTTCATGGGAAATTGTATAAAATTCTTTAATAATATACCACACAATCTTGTCGAATTGCCGGTTGATAAATTTAAGAAACACGTTAAAAACACGCTTATGTCTAAAGGCTATTATAAGGTTCAAGACTATCTGAACGACACGAATGTGTGGTCTGTCCAGCCTGCACCGACTGATGTACTTACCTTTGATGATTTTGATTTTACGGCAGCTAGTGGTGACTGAGTTTGTTCCGGCGTTTCTTCTCAGCACTTGCCTAATTGTCTGTGTTCTGTCTCGAAGCGCTGGTAGGGCCCAAAAGATAAGGAGACATGATTCGGCCCCTTCAGGGCACAATTATTTTTATTTTATTTTTCACTGTACATTTGACGTTCATAAGTGGCATATTGTGTCCTAAATTGAATAAATATTTTTTGATTTGATTTTGATTTGAGTAGATTACCTTTGGTGAGGCTCAAACCACAAAGTAGCCGAGTACTTCCAACCCAAAACTTACGTTTCGACTGTCTGCAAATCAGCCTGTGGATTAGCAGACATACTGGGTCGTTATAGCAATCACAGTAGGGCATTTTACTATTGGTCCTTATAAGGAACACTTGTAAAAAACATGAAATTGTCAAATGAGTAATGAATATTTGTTACTCAAAATACGAAATATAAATGGATTATGGTCATACTTTCTGTAATGCAAATTATCAAATATCATTTATGATGAAATGATTTATGATGAAACATGAATGTTAGCGAGTTTTGTAATTAACCAAGTTCTAATTTACTCAAAAAGTGATAAGTGACGATGTTTTTTCAGGTCTTCGAGGCGCATTTCTTCGAACTTTAATACAATTTTCCGGATACTTTGTCGCCGTTCAGGCCTTCGCAATAAAAATAAAAAATAAAATAAAATAAAAATATTTATTTCAGACAACTGCGATCCAGATTGTTAGTACAATGAAATGAATGACTTAATGACTATGTTAGTAATCAATTGTGTATAAAGATCTAGTTATTCCAATCATGTGACCGATCAGAGGACAATCCCCACTGTCGGTTATCTCCTTGAGGACGTTGTGGCAGCTGCCGCGTATTCGGTGTAGCAAAGACGCGGCCCTTTTGCGCATTACAGCTTCAAAGCTGTCTACTCCTGCCAGCGCAAACATCGCAGAAGCGCTGCAGAAGCGCGGCAGCCGCAACAAAGCCCTGAAGGCGTTATTATATTGAACACGCAGGGCGCTGTAGGCCTTTTTGGTATAGTTGGTCCATAAACTACACGAATAAAAAGATACACAAAAGGCTTTAAAAAGTGTGATTTTAACTGTATCCGTGCAGCGACCAAACCTGTGAACCAACATATTTGCCCTGACCGACAGCGCCCTGCGTTCCCTTTCAATGTCACTGTCGTCTTTAAGACTGTCAGAAACAATATGACCCAGATACTTAAACATGTAAACCCTGTCTAAGGGTTGATTGTACAGTTTTATAGGGGGTACTACATTGGGACATTTACTGCCAGCCTTAAACACCATAAATTGTGACCTTTCCCAGTTTTTCTGGGCATATGCCCCAATTAGTAGGGTGCATTTTCAAGACATCCTTGTATGTGCATTACCTACTCAAAAATTACAAAGTTATTGAAATTGAACGAAAAAAATAAAATTCATAATTTTAATTCGTTAATGAGTGAAATTTTATTGAAAAAAAAATGTTTCTAATTAATATACGCGTTATGTTATCATGTTTGTGGTACATTTAACGTAATGATTATAAAATTTCATTAGATTTAAATGGTGCAAGAAGCAAAAAAAAGTGAATCATGTGCATGATTGTGCTAATACAATGTTTTGTACTTGGTAAGCATGCATTTTATTATCATTATCTCATTTAAGCTCCTTAAAAACAAACACCTTTGACGACCTCCGTGGTGTAGTGGCTAAGCACGCTGGTTACAAGGCGTCGTCGCTCCGAAGTATATAAAAATCAAAATTTTCTTTATTTTCTCGAGTCTGGGTGTTGTGGTACGACCGTTGTGTCTAATTTCCATATCACAAGTGCAATTAGCTACTTACTTTGGGATCAGAGCAATGTATGTGATTGGTCTCCAATATTTATTTATTTAAACTATGAGTAAAAATGTGGTATTTGGTATTTTATAATATAGTATAGGATATCTTACATAAGCAGTTACTTTATGCAACAAAACTTACGTGACTCAGTATCCTGAGATTATCAATTTTACTTAGGGTCTGATTCACAATGTCGTAACAAGTTTCTGATTTTACAGTCGCCACATTTAATAAAACCATATTTTTCCAAGATTAATAAATAACTTTTCCATTTTCTTTTTGACATCGACAGATAAATTTTTCTTCTTTTTAACCCTACGTTACATTTTTAAGGGCAGTTTTCCAACAGTTACTTCACGAAATAACATTCTATATCTGAATTATTTGTTGGTTAGTGCGTATGTGTCGATGGGGAAACGGGCTCTTGGTCAAAATAAGCTTACTGTTGTCTCGTTAACGTAAATGAATGAATTTGAAAATTGGAACCCATTTCTTATTTTCTCGTTTTCCCGATAGCAGCAAACACTACGTATAACAATACACATCCTCAGAAAAACTTATCTCAGTTGGATAACAGTGTTATTATTTTCCAATATTCGTTCTATATTTTTATAATTCGTTGGTAAGTGCTAATTTGTTAATAGGAAAATAGACCCTATCACTAAGTGTCAAGTCCATTTTTCTTTGCTTGTTGAATATTTCAAACAATATTTGTATATCTTTTAAAATAATATATATAATGAATAAAATGGATCAACTATTCTATTTTTTTACTTTTTGCTGTGTTCAGCTATAAAACCTGCGTAGATTGTGAGCTTGGTGTAACTCTTATTTAAAAAAAAAACAAGATTGTTTACGATCGCCATAAAAAACGGACTGACGACCTCCGTGGTGCAGTGGCTAAGCACGCTGGGCTTCAAAGCGTTGCCGCTTCGTGGTCCCGGGTTCGATTCCTGGTCGGGTCAGTGTCAGAAATCAGAACTTTATATATTATCTCGGGTCTGGGTGTTGTAGTACCACCGTTGTTTCTGAATTCCATAACACAACTGCAATAGCTACTTACTTTGGGATCAATGTATGTGATCGGTGTCCAATATTATGTATTATTTACTGAAGTCTTATTCTTAGTGGATGTTCTGTGACCAATATCGTTACATAATAATCTCTATCATCATTGTGGGATACACCGATGATTTTTAAATTGGTTTACTAGCTTTAGCGTTTATTTGACCATCGAAGTATCAATATCCGCGTTTGGTGCGTAATGTATAAACAGATGATGATGTCTATATAGTACGAATAGTGCTGTGAACCCGCTTATTTTATTCCAAAACACTAGGTTTAGAATCTCAATAACCTTTTATCTGACCAAATTAAAAATAATGTCGTAGTTATGACATTGAATTCAGAAACATACATTTCTAATTGTTTGGGTTATTTTAGTCTTATTAGTATCTTCTTTGTAATTAGGGGATTACTAGTCTACGTCTACGGTAAGTTGAACACAGGCCTACTTGCCCATCAAAGTTACATTTAACCTTATTTAAAATATCAACATTGAAGAAATTGTCACTGATTCAGACTAAGATAAACAGGTAAAGTGAAATTAGAGGAAACTATAACATTTTTTGCTAAAAATTGAAATTCCAAATGAGGTGAGCTCACGTTTTTACAACGTTTTGTAAATAATTTTATTAGCATCTTTATAACTTCAGACTTTGTCTGTCACATTCAATTCAAACTTTTAGTAATAATATACTCCTACCGATTTTCGGTAATGGCGGACCCTCTCAAAAGAGATAGACCACGTACCTGTATGCAGGATATATTAAAGTGCCCAGATGTGTGCGTATTGCACAGTGTAGGCTATGCTTCTTCACTTTCAGTAATTTAGTGAGTCAACTTCGTCATGACCGATCAGGCGCAGACCAATGGCTTAACGTGCTTTTCTGGGCACAGATATTTCATCACCACCAACTCCCTAACTCCAAGCTGTTTCAGTGTACTTTCAAGACAGTTTTTTTTTTTTAAATGTCCTGGGAATCGAACCTCTCCGGTATGGACCATTAAATATTAGTTATAGTATTCAGTTCATTATTCTAATCGCAATGTCTTATAACTCTGATGTTAATATAGTACATTACCCTTACTGGCAATTCCAAGGATTCACAGTAAATCTAAAGAAATGAATACTCCAAACAATTAAATTGTCTATATACTAAAGTCCAAACAGATTAGTATAAGTTCGCAACTCTTATTTAATTAAAACAGAGAACTCGACAGGAAATAATTGCCGAGTAAGCCTTAAAGAAATTTATTATATCAGAATAACTTTTGTACTTAGCTTCGAAAATGTTTTGTGTATTTCATTGTCATTAAAGTGTTGTTATCGACTATAAAAAAGGGGCCAGTAAGCCTAGTTATTAGACTCGCTCGACGGTGTTGTGCGTGTCCAGCACGCCGTTCGACAAAGACCGGGGGGAACATGCATTTCCTCCTGAAGCCGGGTGGCGCTCGCTGCTAAGCGAGCCACAGCCAGAGGAGAAGCTGCGGAAGAATGCCCAGGGCAAATGCCCAGGGTGCTAACTCGTGTCTCTCTCCTTACTAATGGCACCGGAGGACACTGTCAGGTTTTAGTGGGTATACCCACCCTATTGGGTGGGGCTGTCCCACATAACCTACTGGTTGGCCCCCGCCGCTGGTATGGTATGCCTAACGCATTTCCTGACGAAAAAAAAAAAGTTATTAGACTCGCTAGCACCATCTAAGTTGCTACAAAAAAAATAAGCCAATTGCGAGTCGGACTCGCGCACTGAGGGTTTCGTGCCAACATTAACTGATATTAGAGTTCCACTTGCTTTGACTTAGCCAAAATACCCGAATATTTTTTGACAGCAAGAATTAGTTGGAAGTGTTTGTTAGAAAAGTGGTAATCTCAAAAACATCCGGTTTAATCTCGTTCAAGCCAATTTTCGTAAAATTTTACCGTTCTACCCAGAATCATCAGGACAGTCTCATATTGCGAAGTCGTAGTTGCAATTTCGCCGATATGACGAATCGACTAGAAATAATATCGAACCTCACACGACTCTATTTTAACCCTCAAACGGTTATCCCAACTTTTGGCAGTGGGATGTGCAAAACTTCGGTAGTTGTTCGGATAGTTAATGGACTTCAGTGTGTAGACAGCCTGAGTCAAGCGATGCATTGTCCATCATAGTTTGACCGTTGATTGTATTGGCCGTATTTAAAGTTAGAGCCCTACTTATAGTAGTTATGACAGCTTAACATTATCTTGCCCTTGCACATTTGCAAGGTGTTATTAGCGACTATGTTTGCATGCTCAAAGCTTGTTAGAGCCTTTATAAAGCTTCCAATGGCTTATGCCTATATGTTTTGGAGATATTTGGCAACTAAGCATGAAAATGATTGCTACTTTTTAATCATTTTCATTTATTATGAAATTTCAAATACTACTTATGAAATGCTCCATGTCTATCGGCAACATAGTTAATGGCAAAACCAATTAATTGCCTGGTTATGTTTTAGGTACAGTCGCCGCCAGATATACTGGAGCAGACAAAGTGACCAAATACTTCTGAACAGTTAAAAATGTCAATAAGTTCCACACACTAAAAGTTACCATTAATATCAGAACATTCATTACTTCATTAATATCTAAGCAGATGTTAGTCAATAACTTCTATACACACAACTAACCAATAAAATCTGAACACTCACTTGCCTGAATTTATTTATTGCATGACATTTTCATGACAGTGATGACAATACTGAAAACTACAAAGCGTTACAAACATACACATATTCCAGCCTCATCTTACTATAATATATGAAGAAAGACTATGAAGAGTTCCTATTTTTAAATGGTATTCATATATTGGTGGTGATATGTATGGTAACTTGTAGTGTATGTAACTTAATGACATTTTAAAGTGTTCAGGAGTATTTGGTCACTTTGTCTGCTCCAATATATCTGACGGCGACTGTACTTAATACAAGTAAGCACTGAAAAGTCTGTCGACTACACAAATGGTTTATTGGATATACAATGTGTTAATTTTACACTTGATCAAACTTTCAGGAAGTGCTCTACTCACGGTTTTAAACAACTTTTACTATGGGACCAATCATATGGGACAGATATTGAGCACCGAGATTAACGATCGGGGGCCCTATTTTTGAATCACTCGCTTGAATACGGCGTGTATATTTAATTTAAAAATCAATGATATTCAAGCGAAATACGACGTGAGTACTTACAAAATTCAGTTATCTTTCTTCGAATCACTTCAGTGTAGAATTTAACAAATTTTCTCTTTAGAAAATCGGTCAATTATTATTAATAAATATATTATTAATAAATATCACAAGCCATCTTGATGAAAGTGATTCAAAAATTGAGGCCCAGTATTTATATCTACGTTCTAAAGGGTTCTACTTCGTTAAGCGTACATTAATTGTAAATAATAACTGAAACATTTTAGTCAGTAAAAGAATCATTATAAAATTAGCGAGATTTTTTCAAGAAACTATTACCAAATGTTCAAATCAGATTAAGCGCATTTTAAAATTAACAAGTACCTAAGTTCTTTGTGTTAATATTCCTTTCTCATACTCGTATTACGAGGTAAAAAAATGTGAGAATGGATTGATGGATGAATGTTTGTTTCTCCTACACAAAACACGACTGCATAAAAATTTGATGAAACTTTATCATAAAATAGTAACACTATGATAATAATATCGCCATAATTTGCGATTATAATTTGAGAGATAGGATATTTACGCGGCAAAAACTGCGGGATATTTATATTAAAAATAAAGTTTGTGGCAACCCTTAAAAGTATCAACAGGTACAGACACAGGTCGCCACAAAAAAGCAATCTTATAATTTAAAAAAATATTGACTGGCGAATTTCATCCCATGAATATTTATTCTTTAGTCTGAATTGCAAATTTGTGAAAGGCAACCCCGATAACTGCTGGACTTCACACGGCTCTAATTCGAGAAGGAGGTTTTATTTATTGAAAAATCGACTTTTACTCCACTGCTTTTGTATAGAAACAAGCATTTTATTAGCATTTAATTTCACAGTTGAATTACTTCAAAAGACGAGCGTGTAATTTTTGACTGATTTGACGGGTATTGTTTCCAGCGAAATTCTTCGAAGGGATGAAAAGGTTTTTTGTTCTTTGAAAGTGGGCTGTTTGGTTTCGTTATGTATTTTTTATATATATTTTTTTAATTCATGACTTACCTAAAGTACAAAAAACAGCCAAGTGCGAGTCGGACTAGCGCACGAAGGGTTCCGTATATATTATGTATGTAAGCTTTTCTTATTATAAAAAAAGACGTGAATAACATGATAAAGATTGGCTTATAATAAGGATTTCAGATTCGATTTTTTATTTTATTTTATTTTATTTAAGCTTTTAATAATATAATTTTGAGACAAAACCGGTTGTTTCTGTGATGACGATGACTCATAAATTTGATTTTTTTTACAGCTAAAAGAGACGTTTAATACCAATATTTGACTACAGTTTTAGTTTCATGCCTTAACGCGTTTTGGAGGAAATAAAAAAATATCAAAAATTTACTTATAATTTATTAATCATTACTTTACTACTGTCATTTACATATAAAATTGTCAGCAGCACGGCTGTCGCGCGACATCGCACTGCTAAAGTCGCCTAAGTGTGAACGCGCTCTAAGTTTATGGACTACAACTCTGTCATTTGTCTACTTATTATTGCAGTGTTAGTTTTTCTCCTAAATTCATGTTACTCGTATTTTAATTCTTCTGTGTTTTTTTGTGTATACACCTACTACCGTTTAGTTGGGAGAGGGTGGTAGACATTGCCTTTAACAAAAATTTAATGTTATGGAAAAAGGCTTCTTTATCGAAAAAAATCGTGGTAAACTTACATTAATTTTTAAAGACCTATTCAACGATACCCCCTACGATGGGTTAGGCAAGAGAAAAAGAAACATCCTCACGTTACTTGTTTGAGAGGTACCGGAACAAAAACAAATTAGCACTTAGGCGCTAACACTTAGAAGGGGAAATTATACATGTCTATGCGAAATTACAGTTTTCTAACGTCTTGGGTACCTGCGTTGGACTGCGGGCGGATAGACGGACATGGCGAAGCTAAACACACAATATGTTCGAGAGTTTAAAACATAATATTTATAAAGTCGAACTAAGCCATTGAAAAAAATTCTACGAATCTCCAAACCCCGAAGAGATTAACCTTTAAGTAACATACTTGAAACTAGACCCTAAATTTTAACAAAAGTTGATCCAATCTAGAATTTGGTCGAATTCCTGCGGTCCAAACTTGGTCCTAATGTCTAAATATTTCCAACACATAGTTTTCGGGAAAATAGCATCTCATAACTTTGATAGTTGCAAACGTTTAATACTCGAAATAAATAAAGCTATAATAAATATTGTAGTGCCTGCCATACAGTATATTTTAATCAGTACCGATATTTTGTATAAAGACTCTACTGATGAACATGAACAACTTTGAATATGGGGGCAATAGTGAAATTGAAAAATCAGTTGTTCCATACAAAAGTTTAATTGGCGCGTGGTCAAATTGTATGTAACAGCTTATTTTTTTTTTGATCGATTTCACTAGTTCCCCCATAGTAAAAGTTGTTCATATTCATCAGTGGAGTCTTTACACAAAATTTCGGAACTGATGAAAATTTCAGCCTGTATAAAGATATTTTGTAACAAAATATTTGGTAACGTAAATATCAGCCTAAAATTATAACATAATCATTGACTAGTAGAGAATGCTATATGGTGTTAAATTCCACCGTTTTAACAAATTTTGGTTGAGCAACAAAGTGAAAATCGATATATCATTTTTTCGTTGAACTGCTTTACTTGAAAATCATATGCCTCAACATGTGCTAAGTAAAACCACCCCTTTGTAAAGAAATAAATATTTATAATCAGAGGTGGAATTGTGTTAAGCAATCGTATTCATTTGACAGTTCAAAACGTTTTGTTCTTGCCATTTGACAAATGAATTCGATTGCTTTACACAATTCCAGCTCAGAATGTACAACGACTTTCTGTGCGCATCTTTCATATTGTAACGTTGTATATTTTTGTCTAAGTTCGCGTGAAACGAAAAGCTAAATGGATGTAGGACTCCAGTCCATATTTTGGCATAGATATGATGGATGCTGGACTGACATTTGTCAAGTGTGACAGCTACCGTTTTTCCGGTTCCGCACTGTTGGTCGTGCGTCAGAGTGGAACGTGTGTTAAAATGTAAAAAAGTAAAAATTTTGATTACGGGGCACGCCCCAATTATTTTGTAGTTTAATAGTTATTCCTGACGCCGCCAACATGTCAATTTGGATGAAATTATTTCGAAAATGATTTGATATAAATGACTGGAAAATGGTCTCAAATAGAATAATTAGCATAAATGTTTAGTAATAAATTCAAAATTTATATGGCGAGCCAGCTGTTGCAGGTTTCGCTTTTGTTATGTGTCTGTAAGTTGTACAGTCACAATTTGGTGATCATGTTGTAACCTCAGTGACCTTACTTAGACCTTATTTGGATTATTTTTGGAAGTCAGATTTTCCTGACGGATTGATTTGCTTCTTGTCTGCTGTTTTGAGGATGGACCGCTATCGGTGAAATTTTTGGGGTAACATTGCAAAGTTGTGTGCAGTTTGATGCAACAAAGATTTGAAATAGTAACCTCCGTTGAAATCCAAGGTTGGTTTTCCTTGTATTTACTTAAACTTTTAGTGAAAAATGGGATAATTTAGCTATTAATTTAAGCATAACTTAGAAATCCTTTTGAGAATAAATTTTGGAATCAATTAGGAAATTTAAAACTTAAATTGGTGGTTTATCTTTATTTAATTAGAAATTTGTGAACATAAGGATTTGTAATAGTATAGATATAGATAACTAAATTAGAACCTAACCTAGTCTCTACTGAATTCTGAGCTATTAAGTTTTGTATTTGATTTTTTTTAAAGGTGTTAAAAGGTAGATGTGTAATAGCAAATTTGAATTAACTTTGGTTGCCAAATGCTATACCCGGCTTTCTTCATTTCATTCGAATATTAGTACCTTTAAACACCCTTTGTCCACACTGGCCGGGAATGACTGTGACAATATGAGTACAATTTCAAATAACATTATGCTATATTTTACCAAAAAACACACCTTTTAAGACAAAGGTTTTTATTCCAATACTAAACCAACTTAAATAGCTAATGAAACCGCGCCCAGGTTTTCTTATGCAAAATATTCTGCACCATTTTGTTAGTTTTCTTCAAGCTTCAGAAGAGTATATTAAGGTGCCAACAGATTAATTTATTATTTTAAAGATATGAAAAGTACTAACTTTATAAAAAAATGTTTTATATCGGCTTAAGACTTATCCAAATGAACTATATAAAAATCCTTGAACTTAAATAGCGACTAATGGTGATGAATATTTTCACTATGTCCTAATAAGTTTTGGATAACGTTATCTTCTGTCCAATACTTCATATGAAATGGGTGCCAACTTTAAATCACCCGTCAAAAGTGCCCGATGTCGATGGGCGAAGCAGGCCCTCAGAATCCAAAACACTACACTTTGTACTGTTGCTGAACAGAGTGGCTGCACTCTGTAAATCAAATCCACAGACGATCGTTACGCTCAAGTGTATCAACGCCCTAACCGCGTGCTAAAGTTAATTGGTGTTGCCATGTGCGGGGCTGGTACTTTCTTGTGATAAAGTTAATCAAATTGAGAGTGTTTGATTAATGGCAACGTCGGGTAGACGCTCAGACTCTTCTTGTTGAAAATTTGATACTAGATACAGCATGGAAATTGGATTTGGACGCGTCCAGCGCTTTTCTTATCTTGTAAACTTGGTAATTTTAGCTATTGTGCACGCTTCTTGTATCTGTTTTAGTTTTAGACAGCGTTATAAGACTACAAAATTTTTTGATAATGTATTAACATATTAATAAGATCTCAAATACAATAGAATCTAAAGAACTTTAGCAATTTGATACGAATCGATAAACAAAGCTTCAAACATGATTAGTAGTCGAGTTCAAAAAAGTAGGTAATTAATTCAATGTGTTTGTATGTGATATCGTCGGAATTTTATATTATATAAGTAAGTTGATCTAGTTAGGCTCCTAAACACGTATGCAAAATTTCGTGACTGTATGTTTGTATATTTTTATGTTTGTCCGCAAATTACGCGAAAATGAGAAGTCGTAGCAAAATGATTCTTTTTTAGTTCAATTAGGTATCTTCTATCTTAGGGTACAGTGTAAGTTTCATGAAAATCGGCCTCGTAGTTTTTGAAATATGGGTAATATCTCGACAGTTTGCCATGACTAATTTAGACCATAATAGAACTACTAAGGAAGTAAATTGAATTCATACGAACTCAGTATAAGCTGAGATCAAAGTTTTACTCCCTGGCATATTCTAGCGCGACTATAAAATAATAAGTCTGCCTCAAAATTGACTTTTCGCAAAAACGTGTGTTACAGCCTTTCTTTCTGCCATTGAACTAAAAAGCATTGCAGATAATGGAGCCATTATTGCATTAAAACGAATGATTGAATGTTTGCGTACAGCTTGCCGCAACCGTTAAGCGGTTACCAAAATACACCACTACTCTAGTATAACTAGAGTAATATTATTTTTAGTATAACATCTAACCAGTTTTTGTAAAACAGTAGATTAAAACTCGACTATACCATTAAAATCACTTGTTCATGAACCATCAACGCCTGTCACAACCATTTAATTCACATAGCTTTTAAAAACAGCTCGTTCTTAGTCAGCGTCTTTAATTCCTGACATTCATACTTCACAGTTTTATTTTTTCCATTACTTGTATTGTATCTGATTAAAAAATGATAATAAATTCATTATACTGATGGTTTTCATGCTATCCTTCGGAAAAGAGCAGCCTCGATGCTAAGCCGTATCCTCGGGAGTTCCAATAGCATCCTGCGCGTTGTAGCTGGGCGTGTTGATTGTCCCTACATGAGGCAGTGGGTTCGGCTGCATGTGTTGTAAAAGTGTGTTTTCGTGCTGTTATTTTATTTTTATTTTTATTCGTCCTGTGGTGTATTAAGTGTTAGTTGCTGGCTATATTTTCTATTTTCTTTATAATAATGCAAATGTATGGACTGATGTCTGAAATAAAAAAATGAATTTGAATTTGAATTATGTAACGATTTACAAATAATAGTGACAAGTTTAATCGGTAAGTCAGGATTTGTGGCAGTAGGTGCACGAGCTAATAATATAATCTCATTGCAAACGCCTTTGTTGAACAACAAAGGCTATTGCATTTGTTTTACTATGGCCCTAGCATTAAACGATGTTCCTATTTACAGAACTATACTCATATTTTCTATCCCTTCTCTCTTTGTATGACAAACATGCCATACTTAGTAGGACCTCAGATTTGGATAATCCGATGAAATCCCCGCGGAGTGGCGGGTGTAACAAAACGGATTACGTGAGTACGTCTCGATTTTATTTTGATAGCAGCTGCATCTGGCTGGCATTTGAAAACAATTAATGCTCTTTGTTGTTTTAAGTCCTGTGCACTTAATTTTTCGAGTTTGGTGCAATTAAAATGAAGTTGTGTTGTTTTAGTGAACGGAGTTTGTAAATTTTGATCGAAATGAAACGGATAAAATCGGTCCTGAGAATTGTGATGGGAGGTGCAGCATATAGATATACAAAAACATTTTACTGCACAGCACATACAGTAAATGTTACAGATTATGAAGAACTTATTCTGAAACTTATAACATAAGTTCAATAGTTCACTTCAAATGAATCTTTATTATTTCATCAAGTAATTTAAATATGGTCAAATTGAAACTGTGTCGTTGTTTACATCATAGAACAGGAAAATCGAGATTTTTTATTTAATTTTCTCTAACAAAGAAATTATGTTTGTTTAAATAGCACCTTGAGGGTTACAAAAGTTATCTACGTCTTCGCCTTCGCCTCTCTCAATAAAATGCCCAATCCTTCTTTTTCTCTGATCTTAACCTTAATTAATAAAAAAAAATCAAGATTTTTCAAAAAGGAGGTTTTCTACCAAAAAAAAAATATATGATGCTGAATTGGCCCTTTAAATATTATCAATTAAAACGAGATGACCTTATATAAATTTCAATTAGGCATCTTTTTATCAATACCCAAACAATAATAAAAAGGTGCCAATTCTTAAATTTAAATTTTTGACGTTTGCTAATACAGCAGTAACAGAGCTTTAGCAGTAACCCTAACAAAAAAACAACGGAGAAACTTACATCCAATATTTGCAAAGCGGCTTCGTTCGTCAGAGGACGGGCGTCATCCCTCACAAAAGAGCGTCATTTGTTTCCATTCCATCAGCGTTGGTGTAAATCGGCCATTCTTATTCGGAATTCCCCGCCCTCTTTCCCGCCCTACTATGGAATGTTTAGTCGCCAGCACATCAAGTTATTAATTTTATTGAAAACTAGCCATTATTGCAACTGCTTAAGATACTGCAGTATTTAGATTGACACAGGCCAGTTGCATCACAAGTTTATTCATGGAAATCAAAACTGTGGTATTTGACTTTGCCGTGGACAAAAATCTGATATATTGTCTGATTGTGTGAATAACTAGCTTTGAAAATGATAAAAAGGAAATGTAGTTATTGAATTTTGAACAAGAAATATCACTGCTCAATATAACTTGAGTACATTATGCCGCGCGTTTTTACTCGCCGCGACTTCAAAACGAAGGAGGTGATCATTTCGACCTATTTGTATGTGATATCGTCAGAATTGGATAAACTTTTAGTATTTCGGTCTATTAAGGCATCCTGACGCAAACTTTTGTAAGTGTATGTATTTTTGTATGTAAGTTTGTCACAGGATTTCTTGAAAACGAGAAGTTACAGCAAGATGAATACTTTTTAATTAAATCTAGTATAATTCACCTAAGGGTACAATGTAAGTTTCTTCAAAATCGGTTTAGTAGTTTTTGAGATACGAGTAATAACAAAAAAATCATAAAACAATTTAAAACATTAAACCACCTTCAAATAACTGATTACATGAATATTTCAAGCTTTTTAGTCAATAGTCAAAGTTCAATATTTTAAGCTTTATAGTCAATAGTCAAAGAGCCTGTTGAATTTTCCACCCTAAGACTTAGCGTGCTGTTTTATATCACACGTCGTAGCGTGACGTATAGTCTTCATTTTACCGATCAAAATATCTAATTATCTCTTATAGTAGGGGCTGTCCTGCTGTAGATTGATATCCATGCATACATATGTATTTTGTGTCAAACCATTGTGAAGACATGTGTGTCTTGAATGGAACGGCCTGCGGGGGCCGCCTTTCGTTTCGTTTCATTTTGAAACAAGATATTGACACCGATTCCAATATAGTGATATCAATCAAGTGGTAGCTGATGCTATCAATACATTTGAGTGGATTATTGGTTTACATATGTAATTTTTCATTGACTGCAAATGAATTTGTTCCACTTAATTATAGGTAGAAGGCACAGGCTTTATTTTAAGTATGTTTTTGAAATACTTTTTTAAGTAAGGCGGATTATTTATTTTTATGTCTTAATTTTACTGTTCCCTAAGTAAGAATATAGCTAAAGGAATTATAAATCATTTCGAACTTCTCGTTTTCGAAAAATCCTTGGATAAGCGTGCAGACATACGAACTTATATATTTACACCCGTGAAACTTTATAGTGAACTAAAATATTATGTAAGTCTGCAGGGTTTAAGGTATTTGTAAACCAAATTATAATGATCCCTTATAACTGGTAATCTTAAACTTCGATCCTTTTTTTCTTGAAGTTGGTAAGTTGATATAAATCTTTCTTGTCGGTAAAAAATCTTTATAACTTAATCTTATGTTTGGAACTAGCTTGAGTGCAACAGAGCCTAGTGAAGCAGCTCAACTACGGTAAGAATGTTGACTAAAGTGCTAATATTGTGTACGAACAGTGAATTGTATTGTGTACAAAGCACACATGTCTGTTTATTCTCTGGTGTTAGTTCCACAGAGCTCAGAAACACTGTATTACGCTGATGTTAGACCTTGTTACATGTTTTCATAGTGAAATCTGAATATTTGATGTGGAAGTAGGCTCATAGAGATTCTGTAATGAAAATACTATTCCTTATATGTGAATGTAATGACAACCTAATGTGAACCTTAATTATTTGAATAGTAAGTATTTGTATAAAAATATTACAGTACTCGCGTATTACGGTAGGGTTTGCATGATGCGTTACTTTAAATTTATACCATTTTTTTAAAGTGTTATCAAACGTGGTTTTAGTGGAGGTTGCATCTAGTTTACTAGCCACAAACTTTTCATTAAAAATATGTTGCTTGTTTGAATCGATTCCACTTGAATATCCAAAACTATTACCAAAGGTATCTAATTAACATTATATTCCTAACGAGTTCCATTCATAATCTTATCTTTATTTAAATATTCATAATATATTTAATAATAATAATAATAAAAAATTGACAACATCACATACATTGCTCCGATCCCAAGCTAAGTAGCTAAAGCACTTGTGTTATGGAAATCGGAAACAACTATTATGCTATTTATTAGGTTAATAACGATTTTTAGGAGTGTGTTGAATAAAATACCGTTGGTATTCTGGTATTAGGGTGGAATAGATCCATGTTTGTATGGAGTTTGATAGCTTAGCTAGGATTTAATATAATTTTCGACTCTAGCTCTTAACGTAAATTATTGAACATTATTTTACTTATACATTTGGAAATCCAGTAAAAGGAAAATCGTAGAAGAGAATGCATGAAGATCCTGCATAGCAATCTATTATTATTTGTATGAAGAGTGCCAATGGACTGAACTCTGATTGCCAGAGGAAATAGTGGTATCAATTTATCAATAAAAAAGAAAAAGCGAGGCAGCAACAAGATATTTCGTTTCGCCGACAAATAGTCAGGGGTCGCCACGCGCCATCAGCTCAGCAGACTCAACTTGTGTACAGCTCGTACAAAACAATCTGTACATATTGAAAATAATCTGTATCTCGTTTCCATAACATTTATTATTTATGTTTGATGTTTTATTGTCGTCTCTACAACATGTTTGTTTATCGAGAGTTTTTCTACGATAAAATTGAATATAGAAAACGCTCTTAAAATTTCCCGGGTCCTGACCATTGTGTAATAATGGTAGTATTAAGACTGCGCATGTCTAAGGGTCGATTTTACCAACGTCAGATAAAGAATATTCGTCAATACGCCTAATTTGAAAACGTCACCTATTTTTTACTTCAAAATTCCATCAGTGACAGTAGTCGTGCAATAAAAAATATGCTTGACTATACATGCGAAGTGCCAGACACAAAATGCAACAAGGTAAAAAATAATTAATGAGTTTTATTTTGGTACAAAATAGTCATTACATCGAAATACTTAATCGAATAAATTTATGTGTAACAGACAATGAGTACCCAAAATTACTTTCTATGTAATTAGTAACATAAAGTTTTAAACAGATTTAATACAGAAAAAATAACGATTGAAGTGCGATAAAAACTAAATAAATTATTAGAAAGTTACAAGTATGAACTATTGATACGTATATTAAATCCATGTTAAAATGGTAAGTAGGTGAAAACATCTATTTTGTTACAAAGTGAAAAACTTTTTTAATAATTCGCGTCTGAATTGACTGAAAGTCTGGGCAAATATATCTAAATTAGAAAATTCTGAATCATACAAAGATAGGGAGCGGATAAGATAGTTATTCTAAGTATATTTCCTATGTGTTAGGGGTGGCACAAACATATTTATTGAGCGCGGGGAGCGTATACGTAGGGGAAATTAAGTTGTTTATTTTGTTAATGCTCTGGCTTTTCTTGTACACACTGTAAAAGTTGCGGCAAATTGTCCGTCCGAGGCACGAATTGAGATCGGCCTAATGCGGACGCCATGCGTTTTATTAAAGTGATTTTTTACTCCACTGTGGGACAGAAATTGAGCGGAGAGCCGTCAAATAAAGATTTTACGCTCGAATCGCTGGGCAGACGCACTAAGGTAATTAAGCTGTATTTTTTAATCACAGCGGTAAGGTTGCCGTTACAGCAACACTGCATTTCGATTGGTTGCTACTCAAAAATGGTAATTATACACATTAGAGAGCCAGCAGCGCAACAGCAGAGCGTCTCTCTAATGTGAAGGGCTTACTACTGTAATTTCATGTATGAAATTGACAGCAGCGCGACTGCCGCGCGACCATCGCGCCGCTAAAGTCGCTCAAGTGTAAAAGCGCTCTAAAGATGGCCGTAAGCAGTACTAATATTATAAGTGCAATAGTGTGTGTTTCTAAAAGGTAATATGAAATCATATCCAACAACCATATATTACTTTTACAATAACTCAACCGCTACTTATTCAAATCAAAACCGTGTCTATGTGTCAAAGAGATACTGGCTGCGTATCGCGTTTAGTGACTTTAGCAGCGCGACGGTCACGCGGCAGTCGCGCTGCAGTCAATTTCATGCATAAAATGACAGCAGTAAGCGTTTCACATTAGAGAGACGCGCTGCTGTCGCTATAAAGTGAAGGCGCACTTAGTGTGGTAGGTTACATACAATACTATTTCACGATTTAGTGGAATAGCTTACTAATTGCAACTGACATACTGATAAATAATTTCTCTTACACACCTTGTTAGAAAAAAACCCGTTGCCCCGTTACCTCGTCGACTAATTGTTCTAGATAAAAGCAATAAACACTAAGAACCGATTGCAATACTTGAGAGTTTTAACAGGAATAAAAAAACAAAGAAAAGCTCTGGAAACAAATAATTGCAGCTCTTCAAACTCCATAACTCAGGGGAACACTAATTGAAAACGAGGAAATATCGTGCGTGCGAGTGAAATATGATGATCCCCGGATACACCGTATTACGAATGATAATATAAACTCTATTGAAACTGCATGATTCTATACCAAGTCGGTAACGACTGCAAATAGTTTTTGGCTTCGAAAATGCAGAACGTTTGTACTATATTCACTTCTACTTGCTCGCTCGCGCTCAAGGACTTCGCACGCTACATGAAATAAAATGCACAATATTTAGTTCTAGGATTTCGGAGAGTGCGATTTGTAGCAGGCTATATGAAAATAAGTAGCAGGTGTGATTTTCATTTCATATGAAATTTCATCTGCTATTCATGAAATGTCCCACGCCTAGTTTGTACACTATTTGTTCTCAATCTAACCGCATCAAATCGGAGTTGATTCGAAGCATTCTTTCTGACCCCCATTTTACAGATGATCAAAGGTTTCTACATTTCCTGACCTGCTAATGACTGATCGCCCTTTGATATTTCAAAGATCGGTAACGGTGTCAGACTTTGTGAGCCACTTAAAGTACCCGTCCTAGAGTTGCGCTATACTGAATAATTCATCTCGACCAGCAAATCAAGTCAAAATTGAACTTACTATTGAAACCTAAAGACACGAACAAACGTTTAAACAAACGAGGTGGTATAATAGATGCTACAATATAAGCAAAAATAGAGGCTGGAAAAGCTATCTCTCAAACCTGACATCCTTGCCCACACTTAATATCTCAGCAACTGTATATTCTGAAAAGTCTCTTGTAGCTGTAGTCTAAAGCAGTAAAACTCAATATTCTTATTTTCTGGTAAATAAAACATCCTTTTAACTTACAATATTTTTATCTTTATTAAAAATGTTTATTATTGTATGTATCTTAAGTATGTAAATATTCAAATTATAAATATTCGTTTTTTTTTTGTATTTTTGAAATTTTTATCAAACATTCATAGCGAATGACCCCATTAATCTCAGCGTTTTTTGAGCGCCATTTGGTGTTCGGTAAATAATGTCCAGTAGCTGATGTCTAAAGCACATAAAATGTCATTGTTTTCAATTCACGTAGATAATTTTATTTTTCTTATTTCTATAATACATCGTAAAAAAAATTGTAATGTTTTGAGATTAGACCAAAAAATATTTTCAATCAATAAATACACGAAAACGCCGAATTTTTCTCAGCGTATGTCGAGCGCCACCTGGTTGTCCTACAGGCAAACTATGTTAAGACTTCCATACCAGTCTAAACCAGAAAAGTTTTCGTGCAACCAAACTCTGATCACGTTTACGTAATAAAACCCTGTGTTGAGACTGAGAGGACTTGTGATGTGATCCTGTTGATACCGATTATTATGGGAATCTGATATAGGTTCAATTTATTGAGGATGGGATAAGAAAGTAAAATAAATTTGACATCTACAACCTGACCTAGGGCAACTCGTGATCTGCTCTCGGAGACGTAACGTACTGCATTCCTTCGAAAAAACTTGTTTGTATTCTGAAGTGCATCAATTAATTCAGACGAAAAATGGATAAAAACTGTGTTGGATGTCGTGCTTCACTCCGGAACAAGGAAGTCATGTCCTGTCATGACTGTAAGCAGTACTACGACCTGCAATGTGCTGGTATCTCCCCAAAGCGATTCAAAACCCTTAACCAAGATAAAAAACGCAATTGGAAGTGCCCAGAATGCATGTGTAAACAACCTAAGACGGATAATAGAAACACACCTATAAGGCCATCGTCCGAACTAGCTAGGAATTTATCTTTATCATGTGATAAGCTTAATGAAGGCCAGGTGGCACCCTCGATAAGTTGTAATGTGACGTTGCGGAAGAAGTCGGAGCCTGGGCTGCCAGAAACGGGCTATGTGACTGCGAACGACGTGCGTTTGCTTTGGACCAGCGAGCTTAAGGACGAAATGAAGTCTGTTATCGACTTAGCAATGAAGGAGGTTTTTGAACAACTGCGGGCAATTAATACCAGATTCTCGGACTTTCAGGAGGCATTGGCTTTTGTAAGTAATCAGTATGAGGACCTGAAAAAGGAGATTATTGATCTTAAAAAGCTTTCTAGCAATACTATTTCTGAAGTTAATTCCATAGTAAGTGAAAATAAAATGCTCAAAGAGGACCTCGCAGCCTGCAATGCTCGAATTAAGGTCCTTGAAGAGGAAAATTCGAAACAGCAGCAATGGGTCAGGTTGCAAAATGTCGAGATAGTGGGAATTCCAGAACAAAAAGATGAAACGCCAGCGGATCTTGTGGAGAAATTGTGTGAACATATGGGAGTTAATGTGATTGCTGACGACATAGAATTTGCCCACCGCGTCCAGCCTCGCCGGGCCGTCAGCGCGGGCCGGGCCCGCCCGATAGTCGTCCGCCTGAAGCAACGGGCTGTGAAGGACCGTCTGCTTGCAGCAGCACGCAAGCATCGTAATCTGACAGCTGGAGCCTTAGGTTTTGGAGGTGTTTCACACAGAGTATTTATTAATGAGCATTTGACCAAGGAAAACAAAGCCCTGCTATCATCTTGCAAGCAGAAATGTAAGGAAGTTGGCTATAAATACGTATGGACAAAAAACTGTCGTATTTTTGTTCGAAAAAACGATACGTCGCCCCCAGTTCCCATAATCTCCAAGATGGATTTGATAAAAGTAGCTTAGTGAATGGCATAAGTGTCTTATTTCTGTTTTATTTAATTATTGCCTTATTTATGGCTTCTTTACTGATAAAGAGTTCCCTGAACAATACACATACAGTACTTAGCCTTTATTGTGTTAACATATACTTTTTCACTATGTTTTTTATACTCATGTACTATCTGGTTATGATTAATCACCTATGCGAAGCGCCAAACGCCATTTATAGTGGCGTTTCATGTCCTTATAACTTAATAAATATAAAAGTAGTAAGTTACCCTGGCATGTTCAGATCAAGCTATTTGTACCTGTTGTATTTAATGTGCATGATTGATCTATATTCTGTACGTCTTATTGTTATTATTACAAAGCATTTTCTGATGGTTTTGGTTCTAGCAAGAGTTGCATGGATGGATATTATTAATTCTTGTATCGAAATAAAATACACCTACTCAAAATTATACCTAGTTTTATTTTTAACCTTATGTTATGAAATATGTTATATCATTAACTACAAATATTTGTTTATACTTTTCACTTCTTATAACACCAATGGTCATGGTTTTTTTGTGCATGTTTTTTACAAAGTTATAAATATAACTAAAAACTTTTTAAATGGTGGGGAACTATTTATGGAACTGACAATAACACTTTGTGACTCATATCAAGGGGATTTTATAAAGGCATTTATATTATTATTATTATTATTATTTTCTATTACATGTATAATTAAACAGTTGCATATGAATGACACTTGTAAAAATGGCAAACTCAATAAATAGTAACTATAATAATACTCAGTTGCAGGTCTTTTATCAGAATGTGCGAGGACTTAGAACAAAGACAAACACGTTTCACAATAGTGCACTAGCATCTCAATATGATATTATTATGATAACAGAATCATGGCTTTGCGACAGTTTTCTTAATTCTGAATTGAGCTCTTCTAAATACGATGTTTTTCGTCGCGATCGCGGAGCTCTTGGTGGAGGTGTTATGATCTTATGTGCATCCCGACTGTGCGCGTATACCCGAACAGAATGGCAATGCTCCGATACTGAATGCTTATGGGTAACTGTTCCGGCAAGCGCGCTGGGCACCAAACATAACCTGCACTTGATTCTTATCTATTTACCTCCGAGCTGCAACATGTCTGTTTGTACACAGCAGGTAAGCGAAATGGTTAAATGGGTCTGTGATCATTACCCTAACGATAAAATTATGCTGGGTGGTGATTTTAATTTCCCATGTATAGACTGGACGTCGGGTGAACCTATTTTCATAAAAAAAGGTACAGTTGAGCTTCAAAATTCTGCTAGGTTCCTTGTAAATGAGCTATTAAGTCTGGGATTCAAGCAATCGAGTAAACTTCAAAATTCACACAATAACACATTAGATCTAATTTTCTGTAATTTTTCTATTGACCTCTCGAGAGCTGATTCAGCAATGGTTAGCGAAGATGCTTTGCATCCTTCTATCTCCATAAATGCAACTGATATTTTGATTCCTGAACTTGAACCGTTACGACGCTGTAAATACCAATACTGTAAGGGTGATTATATGTCACTTAATGAACATTTTTTTAAAGTTGATTGGTCCTTTATTGAAAGTATAAGTAATATCGAAGACGTCATTACCAGGTTTTATGCTTTGCTTAATGATGCAATTGATAAATATGTACCTATGATTACTGTCACGAACATTGCAAAATACCCCAAATGGTATAGTAAGGCATTGATTAACTTAATCAAGGAGAAAAATCGCGTCCATAAACACTGGAAACGTTTTAACAACCCCGTGGACTACGTCGAATTTTCTGTATTAAGATCAAAGCAGAAGGAGTTACAGGATAAATGTTATAAGAATTTTATCTCACACTCTCAAGACAATATTAAAAGGCATCCTAAATTATTCTGGAGTTATATAAAGGACAAAAGGGGAGCCAAGAGTAATTACCCAAAACTAATGACATATGATACAAAGTTGCTGTCCAATACAAAGGATATATGTAGTGCTTTTAACGATTTCTTTCTGAAGAACTTTACGGAGTCTAATACTTTGCACGCTTTAGATGTTGAAGATAGTTCTTGTTATAATGATAATGTAAATAATATCCAAATTAGTAATGAACACATCTTAAACTTGCTGAAGAACCTTGACCCTGAAAAAGGGCCCGGTAGTGACGGCCTTCCCCCCATCTTTTTTATTAGATGTTGCGAGTCCCTCTCATTACCAATATCACTTATTTTCAACCGATGTTTGTCCAATGGCTACTTTCCTGATTTATGGAAAGTAGCACATATCGTTCCTGTACATAAAAAAGGCCTAAAAATGGCTATCTCAAATTATAGACCAATTTCAATTCTAAATGTCTTAAGTAAATTATTTGAAAGGGTTGTGCACTACAATATTTATCCTTTTTTAAGTAGACGTATTCCTCCTCAACAGCATGGTTTTCTTAAGGGTCGATCCACTTGTACTAATCTCGCTATCTTCACTAACGATGTATTGCACGGCATGGAACAGGGCTGTCAGGTTGATGTGATTTACACTGATTTTGAGAAGGCGTTCGATCGTGTGGATCATGTTATTCTCAAGCGTAAGTTGTATGAACTGGGAATCCACGGGAATCTTTTAAGGTGGGTAGACTCTTATTTACGTAATCGCTGTCAGGCAGTTGTGGTGGGAGGGTATCGTTCTGACTATGTTCAGATATCATCCGGCGTCCCACAGGGTTCCATTCTAGGGCCCTTGCTATATCTCGCCTATTTATATGATATTGATCGCAATATTCTCTTCAGTAGGTTTCTCATGTATGCTGATGACACCAAAATCTATTGCCGCATCAGTGATATTTCCGACTGTGACAAACTTCAGTGTGACTTAGATAGTCTTAATGAGTACTATGCCAATAATAGGATAACGATAAATATTTCGAAGTGCGCACATGTTACTTTCAGTCGCAAAAGAAATCCTATTCAATTTGAATACCACTTTAACCACACATATATTAAAAAGTTCAACACTATCAGGGATTTGGGTGTTATATTGGATTCCAAAATGACTTACTCTGACCATGTAGAAAATGTTGTTGACAGAGCCTATAAAAATTTGGGTTTTGTGCTGCGTACTGCCAAGCCTTTCTCGGACATCTCGTGTCTTAAAATGTTATACTTTTCCTATGTTCGCAGTGTATTGGAATACTGCAGCAGTATTTGGAACCCAATGTATATAAAATACAAGGAGGACATTGAAGACATACAATTAAAATTTATTAAACACCTGAATTTCCGCAGTTTTCGATGTAGCAGTGACTATGGCCTAAATTGTAAATACCATCGCCTTCTGTCTTTGGAGAATAGAAGGTTGCTTCTTGATATGTTAATGTTGTTTGGAATTTGTAGGGGCAACGTTGACTGTATTGAATTATCTACTCTTGTGTTAAGATTCCGCGTGCCTAAAAGACGAACAAGGCACACCAGTCTTTTTTCTGAACCAATGGGTCGTACGAACTATGCTCAAAACTCGGTAATATGCCGTTTACTCAGAACTTATAATAAACAGTTTAGTTCTATTGACATATTTCACCTGGGTAAATCGGCATTCAGAAATTTAGTAATAAAAATGTTTGAGGAATAAAACGAGAACCTGATGAGTCGGTACACTCCTCGTTGCATTTTCATGTTTCATATTTATTTATTTTTGTTTTGCTTTGTTGTGAGTGCATGTATAACGCTAATGTGTGGATAGCATGATCTTTATGCGTAAAAGGTTAAAGAAATAAAGTATTAACTGTATGCTTTTAACTTTTGGCGTTTCGCTATTTACCTACTTACTTATTATTTTAAAAATGACTCTTGCTTAATTTATTTCTTTTTTATTTGTTATATAATCTAAAGTTAATAAGAGTTATATGCGTCTTATTGTTGTAACTTTATCTTTCACAACCATTCGCTGTATTTAATTTATAGGAGCAATTTGTAAAATGACAATCCTTTATTGGCTGTAGGTTATATATATAAATATTGTTTACTTTCTTAGTCTTAAGAGCTGTCGATTGATGTAAAGTAATTAAAATAAAAAAAAAAAAAATCTACGGTACCACTCTTTTTAGAGTCGCGTTTCCTACGTTGTTTTTCAAAAAAGTGGTATTTATGTTAACCAGTTCCCATTTGTGTATAAATCTTTATGATTCATACTAAAATCGGTTATAAGGTCATATACATTGTTGTAATATTTTTGTAATAATGTTTTCTTCTTCATTCCGTAAACAGAAAATGGTCCTTCGAGTCGGATCTTGATTAAGCTCCACAAAACTTAAGACACTTGAACCGCTGAAACCGCATTAAGATAAACTTACGCAGAAATTCGCGTACAATACAACTCTTTCGGCAAGCGAATAATCTCGAAGACATATTTCAATTCTTATCTAAGCATCCATTTTGTTGGAAGGACATTACCACAACATATTTTATGATCAGTAGAAACACAACATCATCATCAAAACGAAAATGGTTATTAATATAGCGATTAAATAGCATATAAATTGAGTAACAAATAGAATAACTAACTTTTTTTTTTCTAAAAATAATGTTGCCATTTTTCGCGAAGGTCGTAAACTAACACTTAGCATAAATGAAAGTAAACTAAAAAGGTATGGATCCTTAAATCTGTGGAGCTAAATATAATACAAATAAAAAATACATACAAGAAATACTTCTACTGTTATACTAAAATTAACCTTCAAACATCGACCCAAGAAGCCCTAAGCGATGACAAAAATCTAATACAATAATGACAGATTCCCTATTACGGTGGTGTACAAAGTCTGACACCCGACTGTTGACAAGAATAATGCTTAGTACAGCTGTTGATTTTGTTCCTTAATTATAGCAATCAGTCTTATTTTATTTATTTAGAAAAGAAAGAGACTTTTACTTTCGTTTTAGTTGATGACATTTACCAGATTCCAGGTTTGCACCAATTGCAAGTTACTAAAAATAGGGCCAAAGTGTTTACATTACTTTCAATTATCTTTAAATTAATATTTCAAATAATAATTAATTATTCTCCCGTGCTCAACTTTAAATCATCCATGTAGCTTGTAAGTTATGTCTTATTTAGAATTAATCATTTTAATAAAAAATAATATCAAGATTGATTACACCATAAGCCAAGCAAATAACCGGACTTTACCGCATATTTTTACAGTATTCATGTATTGTAGACAGCGCTATATCTCATTTTATTTCGTCGAGACTTACAGACGATGTTTCTTGCCAAAAGAATAGGGAGTAAAGTTTTAATTTAACTTAATATTCGACGGTAATCTATGATCTATGATGTGGACGCAGAAATAACTCTTCATTTTAACAAAATTTAATTATCAACCGAATTTTAAAACGAAAGTAAATCAGTTACAAGAAATTATTTGAATGAACTTACATGCTCTGAAATGTGATACTCGAGCGATAACAATGTATTTGGTTACCTAAAACTACACTGAATTCCAAACCATTTTATCGTTCTATGATATTTTATTGTAATATGAGAAAATTAAATGCATGTGCTTAGGATCTCAAATGGTTAACAAAAACACTATCAAACTTATAATGAGGGGCAATGTTGGTGTCAAAAACTGTTAAAGCTCTACTCACAATTATTAATATTTAATGATGTACAAATTAATAATTGTTTATATTCAAAGATTAATAATTGTGAGTGAAATGAAGTGAAAAATGAAGGATTGGGTAAATAACTATTGAAAAATGTATTACATTTATAACTTCAATAAAAAAGGTAATCTTTTGTATCCACCCATGTTTGAGGATTGTTACCTCTATTAAAGAATCTCTTTTAAAACGCTTCTAAATAAATATCCTTTGGACATTCCCACACATCGCCATGTAGCCCCAAAGTAAGCTACTCAAAGCTTGTGTTATGGGTGCCAGACAACGGATATAATACTTAAATATTTTTTTTTTGTAAATACATACATGATATACATAGGGACGTAAGGGAGCTTGACCAAGACCATAAGCTCCAAGCCAACCTCACCTTCACGTGGTGCGTCCTGTTTATACAGACGAGGCTCTGGCGACCGACCGATGGCGGTATAACCATCCAATGTAAGGCGCAGCTAAATGTTAGACTGTGACGGGCAGCAGCGTCACAGCTGCAAGGGGCTGCGCCTCTGCGCTCGCCAACCCGCCTGCCAAGCGTGGCGAGTATTGGCAAAATCCCCTCACATGAAAGTACACCAGAAAACCAGGCCCCCAGTCTCCGGCAGCCCCGCTATTCCTGACTTTGGTAGCGGTCACGGTAACGGCGGGGCAGGGGGTGCTAAGAATCCCCGGAGGCGATCGCGCTGCCACCCCCGACGACAACTGGCCCTGGTAACGTACAACACGTGTACACTGAGGACAGATGAGAAGTTGCTCGAGCTGGAGGAAGAAATGAGCAGGTTACACTGGGACATAATGGGTCTATCAGAAGTCCGTAGAGAGGGCGAGGACACGATAACTCTAAAGTCCGGAAACCTGCTCTACTACCGGGAAGGCAACCAACGAAAGTCCCAAGGTGGTGTCGGGTTCCTCGTTCACAAGTCCCTCGTCAACAATATCGAGACCATCGAGAGTGTGTCGAGCAGGGTAATATACCTTATACTCAGAATATCCAAGAGGTATTCGCTGAAGGTCATACAGGTATATGCACCGACCTCGAAACACCCGGATGAAGAGGTGGAGGAAATGTATGAGGACGTAAGTAGAGCCATACATACTTCCAAAACCTATTATACTGTTGTAATGGGGGACTTCAACGCGAAACTAGGCAAGCGAGGCGAGAATGAGTTGAAGGTGGGACCTTTTGGATACGGGCAAAGGAACGCCAGGGGACAGAGGCTGGCCGACTTTCTGGAGAAGGAGGGACTCTTTGCGATGAACTCTTTCTTCCAGAAGCCGCCTCAAAGGAAGTGGACTTGGTTGAGTCCCGATGGCTTCACGAGAAACGAGATTGACTTCTTCATGACCTCCAAGAGACGGTTATTCAATGATGTCTCCGTGATCAACAGGGTGAAAACCGGAAGCGATCACCGAATGGTTCGAGGCACATTGAATATAAATGTCAAATTGGAAAGATCCCGCCTGATGAAGTCCACGCTCCGACCGACTCGTGCTCATATCCAAAATCCCGAGAGCTTTCAACTCGAGTTGTCAAACCGCTTTGATTGCCTAGAAAATTGCGTTACAGTGGACGAAATTAATAACGGGTTTGTGGAAACTGTTCAAACGGTGGGGTCTAAGTATTTTAGGCCTGGCCGTAAAAATAGACCTCAAAAACTGTCGGTCCACACTCTCGACCTTATGGCAAAACGTCGATCTATGGCACTGCAGACCTCCGTTAATGCTGAAAACTACAGGCAGCTCAATAGACAAATATGGAAGTCCCTGCGACACGACATTCGTTGCTTTAACACTAATAGTGTTAAAGAAACGATAGAGCGGAACCAAGGCTCCAAAGTGTTTGCAAGGGACATGTCTATTGGGCAGAGCCTGTTGACGAAGCTTAAGACGGAGGACGGCAGTGTAGCGTCGACGAAAGCAGAGGTTTTGAGGGAGATCGAAAAGTTCTATGGGCAGTTGTACACCTCAGTAGCCAAACCCGTTGATAGCTCGGCCAGAGACCCACGAGCTATCCTGACCCGTCACTACACCGAAGACATCCCGGACATCAGCCTCTACGAGATTAGGATGGCCCTTAAACAGCTCAAAAACAACAAGGCACCTGGCGAGGACGGAATCACAGCAGAGCTTCTGAAGGCGGGTGGAACACCGGTACTTAAAGTCCTTCAGAGACTCTTTAATTCCGTGCTGCTAGAGGGCATCACGCCTGAGGCATGGAACAGGAGTGTGGTGGTGTTGTTCTTCAAAAAAGGAGACAAAACCTTATTGAAGAACTACAGACCCATCTCACTCCTGAGCCATGTCTACAAGCTGTTTTCAAGGGTTATCACGAATCGTCTCGCACGTAGGTTTGATGACTTCCAGCCTCCCGAACAAGCCGGTTTCCGAAAAGGCTATAGTACCATAGACCACATTCATACGCTTAGGAAAATTATACAGAAGTCTGAGGAGTATAATATGCCTCTATGCTTAGCGTTTGTGGACTATGAGAAGGCCTTTGATTCGATCGAAACTTGGGCGGTGCTTCAATCTCTGCAGCGGTGCCACATAGACTATAGGTATATAGAGGTGTTAAGGTGCCTTTACAATAACGCCACCATGTCGGTCCGAGTACAGGAGCAGAACACGAAGGCGATTCCATTGCGGAGAGGTGTGAGACAGGGAGATGTCATATCTCCGAAACTGTTCACAGCGGCATTGGAAGACGCCTTCAAACTTCTGGAATGGGAAGGAATCGGCATCAATGTTAATGGCGAATACATCACACACCTCCGATTTGCCGATGATATAGTTGTTGTGGCAAAGACGCTGGACGATCTTGGCACTATGCTCGAAGACCTTGACCGAGTATCCCAACAAGTGGGTCTTAAAATGAACATGGAAAAGACGAAAATTATGTCGAACTCCCTTGTCGTACCCACTCCAGTATCCGTTGGGAACTCAACTCTCGAAGTTGTCGACGAGTACGTCTACCTGGGACAAGTGATCCAATTGGGTAGGTCCAACTTCGAGAAAGAGGTCAATCGACGAATCCAACTCGGCTGGGCAGCGTTCGGGAAATTGCGCAAGAGTGTCTTCTCATCTCATCTACCTCAGTGTCTGAAGACGAAAGTCTTCAACCAGTGTGTGTTACCAGTGATGACATACGGATCCGAAACATGGTCTCTTACTATGGGCCTTATAATGAAGCTCAAAATCACACAACGAGCGATGGAAAGGGCTATGCTGGGTGTTTCTCTACGGGATCGAATCAGAAATGAGGAGATACGTAGAAGAACTAAGGTAACGGACATAGCCTTGAGAATCAGTAAGCTCAAGTGGCAATGGGCAGGGCACATAGCGCGAAGAACTGATGGCCGTTGGGGCAGGAAAGTTCTAGATTGGAGACCCTTCGACCAGAGACGCAGCGTGGGACGTCCACCAACAAGATGGACAGACGACCTTATAAAGATCGCAGGATCAAACTGGATGCAGACCGCTAGTGATCGGTCGCTGTGGAAATCCGTGGGGGAGGCCTATGTTCAGCAGTGGACGTCCTTTGGCTGATAATGATGATGATGATGATGACATGATATACATAGAAAACACCCAGACCAATACAAACAGACATGTTCATACACACAAATGTTTGTATTGTGCGGGGATCGAACCCGCACCCGCTGCGTAGTAGGCGATTTCTCGACCACTACACCAGACGGGTCGTCAATAGACTGGATCTTTGATTCATTTGCGCTGATGGTTTAACCTAGGATAAAACTTATCCTGGATTTAATCATCATTACTTATTTGTGTAAAAACTTTATTGCAAAAATAAAAGTGTACAAAAGGTGGATTTTATGCTAACAGCATTCTCTCCCAGTCATACCTTTAGGTCATGCAGCGGAATTGTTATGGGTGCAGGAGAATGTTGCATTAGTATAATTCTGTCTCGGTCAGTTTATTTGTCGTTGACCAAGACAGAATGCACATTTAATCCAGATTAGCGTAATCCTGGGTTAAATCATCACGTGCAGGTCCACCTTAGAAGTGATTAGAACTAAAGCTCATTGTTTAGTATTCGCTTCAATTATTACTACCATCAATGGTTATCATTTTAACTGTGGTTTCGTCATCATTACTCATTGTTTTCATACGTGTATAGAATAAATGGTTAGTCTCATTTATTAATCATTTCCAACGATAATCTGCAGCTATATACAGGATGCAACACGGAACTGACATATTAAATTATGATAATAGTAAAAAATACCGACGTTTATTTGAAACCGACTGTGTATGTATACAGGGTGGCCAAAACATAGACGTCCAAATTTTTTTTTGGAAAGATTACATCCAGGGCTCCAAATAATATGTATGTTAGCCGAATTTTCGTAGATTTCGAGATAATTATTATTTTCGCAAATTTGAAGAATTCTCAAACAAATAATTACACCACCTTTTATGGTGTTATGTCGTTTTTTTAATAAGCAGTTTGATCCTGATAAATGTATTTACTAGAAAAACAAGCCTCGAAAACTAAAAAAAGTTGATTTTTTATTCGTTTAGAACGAAACGCCTTATCCAAAATAGAATTCAAATACAGGCCCCCATAAATACTTACTTACTCCTCTCTTGACAGAGCGTCGTCCACAGAGCAAGAAATGAGTAGAAGTGCCAGAAAAACTACAATACCACATAAAACCTTAAACATATTTTTTTTTTCTGGCAGAATCAGGCGAATTAAATCATTTGAGGTGTCTGAGGTTTTGTGCATTTAACATAACACGTTGTATTCGTTCAAGGTCCTTGGCGACAAATCACCTTTTGATCCAAAAACCCCTGTACCTCGCGCCGTTTTTTGTTTGCAGTAACGTCCTTTTTAGGGTTTCGTAGCCGAATGGCAAAAAACGGAACCCTTATAATTTCGTCAAGTCTGTCTGTCTGTCTGTCTGTCCGTCCGTATGTCACAGCCATTTTATTCTGTAACTATAAGCATCACACTGTTGAAATTTGGTAGGAAGATGTATCCTGTTAACCGCTTTACGATTCTCATACAAAAAATAAAAAAATATGTCATTTAATTTTTTTTATTAATTTATAGGGGGCTTCCATACATGAAACTAAAACCAAAAAAAATTTTTTTAGCCAAACCTATACGTGTAAGGTGTCTGTAGATAAGTCTTTTAAACTGACACCGTGGTTCCTAAAACCATTTTCTTTAAAAGTCTAACGTTTCATAGCTAGACGCTTTCAAAGTGGTAAAATGGGCGTCCCCCCCATCTAACTTCTAAACTAAGCGAGTGTAAATTTTGAAAAAAAAATGTAATGTAGATCTTAACAAATACTTTCAACGAAAATTGGTTCGGACGGAATCGAACGGGAAATTTTTGAGATATACACACATAGACATTTTTCAGATAGCACATTTTCACCAACCGCAAACATAACTTTGTACTTCATACAAACACTATGAAAAACAAAGTTATATTTGCTGTCAACAAAATATTGTGGATTTTACTAAGTGGAAGTAAGTGGATTCCCAAATTCAGTTAAAGTTGGCACGGAACCCTCAGTGCGCGAGTCCGACTCGCACTTGGCCGGTTTTTTTGTATCGAGTGTGCAAGCAATTCGCATTAAAAATTGTTTAGACGCTAAAGACCTCGACCGTATCGAACGAAATAATTCATGATATACATTATATGTGAAACATATTACTTGTATGTTTTACAGTAACTATGCAAATAAAGCATTGAAGCGTTGCTTCATAATGTATAAAAGATGTTACAATTTTAGAAATGTGCGATCGGTATGAACCCTCTCAGACACTTCAAAATAAGTAATAGGAAGAGAGAAGAAGCTTCTCTATTTGAATTCAGTTGTTTTACTGCCAAATAATAAAACGTATTTTATATTGATTCAAGTATCTGTATTCATTAGTCACACCATTGTAATTTGAGCTTAGGTGAAAAATAGTAACAAATTATTTCCGGATAATGGAAGCATATTATTACACAAATACCCGAAAATACAACACGTTATCGCATAATTTCTATGTAATCCTGTATTACTATGTTCCGGCCATTGTCAAAATTTAATTTAGTATTTAAAATACGTTACATTATCGGATAATCGCGCTGCGGTCGCGGCTGCAAATTATACGGCCACTGTAGTGTAAAATGCATCGCTTTACGCATACAAAGCCTGAATAGGTCAGCCTCGCTTTTTTCCGAGACAATCTATTCAAATTGTGACTTTGAAAATATTGGCAATATTTCAAACTATGATTCGTATTTTTCCACATATTAAAATGAAAATGAATTATTCATTAAAGAAATATAATTTGATGAAACTGAGAAAAATCATACCAAACGTTTTTTCCGCGATCTCGCTGGTCCCAGCCTGCCAGTGCGGGTGGCGGCAACCACCGGCGACCCTTTACACACTGTGACTTTTAGTAGCAATACAGTCGTGATGCTAACGTGCGTAAGCATCGATATAGTCGCGATGTAGAAGCTGAAAATTGTCAAAATATGTTCTGAATTTTGGCGACTGCATCGATACTAACGCGCGTTTGCATCGATGCTAAAAGTCGCGTTTTCAAAACGCGCGACTGCATCGGTGCTAAAAGTCGCAGTGTGTAAGGGGTTTTGGACTCAGAAAATGGTGTTATTACGTTTTAAATTATGACACAAAAAGTATGAAAAATATGCAAAACTTCCTGACAAAAAAAACCGTTAGATTAAAGCAAAGAAAAAATTCAATAACTCTATAACGTTTAGGTTTCGAATACCATAAGTAAGGATAAATTAGATCAGCAATTACCTGAATAAAAACGCCCTTGAATATTCTGTACGACTTTTCCTGTAACCCTGTATACTACCCTGTTAGGCCGGCCTTAGAGTTGGTGGGACTGCACTTAGTTCCTTTTGTTCCGTTCGTTTTGTTTAACTCATTAAGTTTTAAGATTTTAGTAAAGTCGTTAATAAAATATGAGGGCCCCTTTCGTGCGTGCGTGTGTGGCGATCGCTCAATTCGATGTATGCTTCATTTGTTATGTCTCATCTATTTTGTCAATGGCAAGAATCACACTATAGAATGGAGTGGGCAGTTACTAGACTGCGGAAATACTGCTAGTGGCTGTTAGCAAATTATTCGCGCCTCCAACCTCGTGTGTAATATCTGAAAATTACTCTTTAGTAAACGCAATAATATCTACGCACGCACGCAGTTTATGTCCAGATTAGTTGAATATGAGTATAGTCACTACATAGTATAAAAAAAAGTTGCTACCTGTATGTATTTATGTCTGCTTAAATCTTTCAAACCACGCAACGGTTTGAGAAGTTAGAGTGATTAAAGCGGAAGGTTGATTCGTATAATACAATATATTTAGTATTAGTATTGCTTGCACGCACTCACATATGATCAATTAGTATTATTATTAGTAATATGTATAATTTATAAGTTATATAAGTAAGTAGTGTTTAGTTATGGAAGAGCGTGGCCTCCTGGCACAGGCATTCTGTAAATGCCTAATAGGAGACTACATCAATTAGAAACCATAAAAATGTACTTGTTTACGTAGATAAAGAATTTTCTTATTATTTTTATTTATTATTTTTATGTTCTCCAGGTATACATATTGTCTTACTTAATTTAATAGGTATCGGCTGATAATTTAATTTGGCTTAATGAGTAATTAGTAGAAATCATACAATTTCTCGTTAAAAATATGCAGCGCAGTATCTGCTTTTGAATACGAAATGTATGCTAATCTTGCTTTATGTGTCACTAAAGCGACATATTGTGACTTTGATCTCCATTTTAGTCTTTACATATGCCTGTCTTAAGATCAAACGCATCGATTTTTCCAATTTTTCAAGGAGCGAATTTCGTTTCACATAATTCGCTCCTTGAAAAATTGGAAAAATGTGGTGTCAGGGGCAATGCCTTATGTTGGATTAAAACCTACCTTGATAACCGCCAACAATCTGTTGAAATTAGTCGACCTGACTGTAATTTTGTGATTCAAAAATATAGATCGGATCTAAGAGTAAACGAATATGGAGTCCCACAGGGTAGCGTTCTAGGTCCTTTACTGTTCCTGATCTATATTAACAACCTCCCGGGGTTAACTAAACACAAATCTATTTTATTCGCAGATGACATAGTTATAATTGTAAAAACAGACGGGAAATTGACTCTGGAAGATCATATTCAGGACATTAATAATACACTTAAAACTTTAATTGAATGGCTGAAAAATAATAATTTACATATAAATCTGGACAAAACATACTTCATTAATTTAAATAATATAATATATCAGACAATGGACATACATTTCGAAGGACAAAAACTGAAAGGTACAAATATGACGAAATTCTTAGTATGGATAGATGATAAACTTAATTGGAAAGATCAAATCGAAAATGTTTGCAAGAAAATTAACAGATTTTCATACGCACTGTATAAATTAGGTAAAGTCGCTACCAAAAATACAGCACTTACTGCTTACTTTGCGTACGTAGAGTCCATTTTACGTTACGGACTTATCATATGGGGTCATGGCTCTGATGCAAATAGAGTTTTCATTGCACAAAAAAAGTACATTAGGGCCATATGTGGTTCTGCACCTGATGAGCCATGCAGGCCGTTATTTACTTACCTACAAATAATACCTCTTCCATGTCTTTATATTTTTGAGATTTGTAAGTTTGTTAAGCAAAACATGATTTTTTTTAGACAAGCAAAGGAGGTTTATATGCGCAACACTAGAAATGGCAATAGGCTTGTGGCAGATATCACTCCAAAAAGTGCAAAATTTGAAAAAAACTGTTACTGGATGTGTACTCTTATTTATAACAAAGTACCTCATAATATAAAAGACCTGCCGTTCAACAGATTTAAAAGTGCACTTTACAAATGGCTAATTCACCATTGTTTTTATAAAGTTGATGATTTTTTAAATTTGAAGTCATGATGTTTGAGCCGTTTTATTATTATTGAAACTAGTTGATATTGTATTAATATTCTAGAAAACTTTGACATGTGTATTAATATTATGAATTCTGACTAGTTTAATTGATTATTATTAATTGTTTATTATTAAAATATGTATTTGCATGCTATTAAATGATAGCTGAAAAAGCTGAGCTAACCATAGATTTATACCATCCCAATGTACCCTTTTTCATGAGCAAATAAACACATTCTTTCTTTCTTTCTTTCGATTATTAGAAACATTTAATTATTTTTTTAATATGTTGCCCTATCAGCGGGCAAAGTCTGAAGCGAAATGTTTGCCATTTCACGTAAACAATTTCAATTTTATGATTTAATAAATCTCAAAAAAATATTTTTACATATTTTTAAGCTTCATTCAAAAAATTTTCTACATCAATAAATGCTTGAGCATTTTTCGAGCGCTACCTGGTGGTTTCACAGGGAACTAGGTTAAGACTTCCGACACAGGGTACAGTTAAACTATAGGTTTGAAATATATTTTATTATAGAAATGTTTACTCCTTATCACAGCCAAACTTTTATAAAGAAGTGCGGATATTAAGTACACTGTAAAAAGAAACTTCAGCCAACTTCATAAGATCCAACTACCCACTAACAAACGTTCACATCTGTTGCTCTAACTTAAGCTGATACCACTCTGAATGCTAGGTAAAACTTTTAATTCCACGTCTCTTTCTTTCATAGGCTTCAGAAACTAGAGCGAAAGAGACAGAAAGACAGCTAGTGCATTAGCTGAAGCAGGCCGTGATTCATCGTTGCACCTGCACTTCGTATGACATACACTCTCCACTGGGAAGTTTTGATGTTTACACTTCGTAACTTTGTAGAAACCTTTTTGAAAGTATAAGGAAGAAAATAATAAACAACAAAACTTATTACACATGAAGATGGTAAATACTTTCTGGATTTTGTATGTTCATGATTTTTACAAAATGATAAGGATAAACGGCTTTTCCACTTATAAATTAACAAAATTTGAACTACTCTTTAAGTGTTATACGGCTAAAGTGAAATGTATGTCACTCCTAATGTCATTTTACCTGGTTGAAGTTAATTTTTGACTAGTCATATTTTATTTAAACAGTGATCCAAACCTAGTATATTTTTTTGTGGTAAGGCTGTATCAGTTTGATTGTTTACAAAGCCAAAACCAAATCCATATCTGAATTCAAATATGCAACTTAAGAAAAAGCGGCGGCAAACTTTACGATAGCCTTTGATACATTGATCGATAAACCACAGACATTCCAGTTTCTAGAAACCTCAGCCCAGCAACTGACCTTCATGTAATTTTTTCGTTAGATAGGCAGGTAGGAGTGATCCGACCAAAAAAGTATAAAACGTCCGATTTTTAAAAATGTCATTTTTTAAAATAAATTCTGTAAAATAGGTAATGTTTTTAAATTAGGTGTTTTGTATCATACTCGACGAATATTCTTTATGTGACTTTGGTAAATTCGACTCTAAATCACACAACCGTTTCGAAAGTATATTTCCAACGCACTTTTAGCTTTGTATGGTAAATTTAGCTTATAATTTGGGAATAATGATAAGATTACGAAGTTCAGTGACCTTTGAAGCTTGCAAGTGGGTTATTGTGGGCTGGTGAACTGAAGTAATGCAATTAACACTCGGCTGCCGAATAGTTTGCGTCCGACCGCAGGGTGCACTGCTATCATAGCAGATACTTAGCACTCAGTTAATATGTAACTGAAAGCAGAATATTTTTAATAGTTTTGTTGTTAACTGTCGATAAGTGTAAAGCGATTAATATGAAGTTGGAACCAATGTAATTTTACTACGGAATAAATAAAGAAAATCAATATTAAACACTACAAATTTTCAAACTTTTTATATAGAGCAGTGCCGTCATTTTCCTATATCGGGCAGTTATTATTTGGAAAAATGTAAATATTAGTAATTGATTTTGTTATGCAACTTTATAACTGATGATTTGGACAATCAATGATCAAAACTAAGATAAATAATTTCAATATAAGTACATTCACTTTGGCGGTGTTCAAAACGACACATAAATAATAAATTTACTATTTCATGAATTCCCATTATGTAATCTGAACCTCAGTCAGGTATTAAAATTAGCATTCATCATTTATTCTGCCGTTGGCTTCACTACACAGACGGAATTAATGATTTCGCCAAACACTAACATTAGCAAATGGTGCTAAAACTAATAATAAGCTGAAGTCCATTCTCTTTGTAAGCAAAATAACTGTCAGAAGTACTTTTTATTATTGAATCGACTTCATTTAATATAAATTCGACCTCAATCACATTATAATTACTATTGAAACCCTTTTTTTATCACTCGGTTGAAAATTGCGTGTGATTTTTCCTTGAAAACAAATATAAAATCAATGGAAATTACGCGAAATATGGACGTTAGTTCTCACAAAATTCAGTTCTCCTTTTAAGAATTATTCCCGTGCGAAATGATACTAATTTTCATTGGGAAATTGGACATTAATCAATGAATATCACACCCCATCTCGACGCGAGTGATTCAAAAATAGGGGCCAAGCATATAGTATTTTATCATGTTACGCAAGGTAATTTTTAAGTAGGTACTATAACATTAACCCAATAGACCAATGCTGGTTCATGCGATTTCATGTGCTTATTAAAAAAATGCAACTTTTATATCGTCAAAATTAATTTCAAAACATAACTCGCTCTCTATTTATTTGCCAGTCCATTGCACTTAATTTTCGTCGGAATGAAGAGAAAATAAAAGCTGCAGAAATTCGCTCCGCATTTTGTATCTTAGTAGAATTTTTATTCGCTATGAAGATTTATAGAACTGGGAATACTGAAGTTGAGAACATCCTCGACATGACCCATGTAGATTATTATAAGTGTAGTTTTACGGCAGACTCTTTGGCTTTTTACTAGCTGAAGCTGTTTCCCATCCAAGTTGTTTTTAATGATACTGATCTAACTTATTTTATGAAAATTCCTTGCAATGGACATATAAAACCAAAAGCACTAAGAACTAAAGGTTTTCGACTTCATAAAGATTTACTACTATCTATCCACTTGTTAACGAAATATCACACAGTATAAACATCAAACAGGCATCAACCATACGAAAGCACGTTACGTTAATGGAGCGGCAACGTCGCAGCATGAGATTGGCTACGTATAGGTAACAGAAGGCTCGGCGGATCGCGTTTGCTACAACTTATAATAATTCTTCTTCTAACGACACCACATTTGATAGCGTGGAATTTTGAGAGGATTTAGTGGATTAAAAAAACTAGCTAAGTGCGAGTCGGACTCGCCCACTGAGGATTCCGTGCCGTGATCCAGGATTTAACTGAAAGAAAGTTACGTTAGCGGTTGTTGAAAATATGCTATATCTCAGAACTATTAGTTCGATCCCGTCTAAACTAATTTTCGTTGAAAGTATTTGTATTATATATTTTTTTCAAAATTTACACTCGCTTAGTTTAGAAGTTAAGTTTTACCACTTTGGAAGCGTATATCTCGCAAACGTTAGACTTTAGGTTAGGCTAGGTTTTAGAAACCTCTAATTTTATTTTAAAAGACCTATTCGAAAAAATGTTTTGAGTTTCATGTATAGCCCATACATTCTTGAATACTATATTATTTAATTTAACCCAACGTCATAGTGACAAATTTGTGTTTTTGACACAAATAAATTTACTAACAATTCATTTTTACTGACTGGCGGCTCTTTACACCTGTCATATAGAATCAAAAAACGAATTGCTAATTTGTTAGGATATAACATTAATAGTTTAATGAATCAAACCATATCTCATGGTTATCAACATGTATTTAATAAAAGTTATATTGATGTAATCAACCAGACAACCTCTGACGCTTTAAACTAAGAGGGCAGACAAAGGCCAGGTCTAGTTTTAATGATGTTCACCAAAATATACAAGGCCTGGCTGGCAAAGAGCTTGAACTATCATTAGTTTTACATGATTTAAGTGTTCATGTAATGTGTGTGACAGAGCATTGGTAAAGAAATTAGGAAATAATGATTAATATTGAAAATTATACAGTCGGTAGTTCGTTTTCAAGAGAGACCACTACTAGAGGGGGTTCGCTCATACTTGTAAATAATGAATTCAACTTTAAAGATCGCAGGGACATTGTGTCACTCTCTTTCTACGTGTCGAACTAGCGTGTACCGTGCTAGAACAATATATCATTCTATGTGTGTATAGCCCTCCCGACGCTAGTTACCAACTTTTTTAACCAATTATGAAAGAAGCACTAAATAGGGTTTCGAAATCGAATAAGAAGATAGTTGTTTGTGGAGTTTTTAACTATGATATTTTAAAAGAACGAAAAATTGCCAATAAATTTCTTAGTCTGTATAAATCTTGTAATTTAAAGAATCTCTTTAGGTAACCGACAAGGGTGACCTAGGGGTCACCCTTGACGGTTACCTAAAGAGGCCACCTAAACGGCCACCTGCTTAGATAATATTTTTTGTGATGAAAATGCTAGTGTTGTTAACAAAGGTATCTTAATTGGTCTCAGTTCTGACCATAGACGTCAAAAGGTCTTTTTTGAACACAATCATACGTTACATATATATAAATATATTATATTATATCTGCTATATAATTATATTATATTATATATTCTAATATATAAAATTCTCGTGTCACAGTTTTCGTTGCCATACTCCTCCGAAACGGCTTGACCGATTTTGATGAAATTTTTTGTGCTTATCCGGTATCTATGAGAATCGGCCAACATCTATTTTTCATCCCCCTAAATGTTAGGGGTATTCCACCCCTAACATTTTATTTTTTAGACAAAATTTTTAATTTCTATTTTTGTATGATACAACATACAAAAATAAATACAACCCTAAATTTTAACTTTTTTATCACCAACCCCTATTTTTTATAGACATTTTTAAGGGCGAAACAAAATTCGCTGGGAATGCTTAACATTTAAAATTACGGGATTCGGTGGGACGGGACTGGTGCGGGACGGGGCTGGGGCGAAACAAAGTTCGCTGGGTCCGCTAGTAGCGGCCATTGTCAAAAAGGAGGACAATATATACATATATATATATATATATATATCTCTGGCAAAAGTGTCCTAGTTGGCGATTTATAATATCGATTTTTAGATAAAATACTTTTTGAATTCACATCAATTTGATTGTCTCATTTACCTACACTCAGTTTTGTGATATAATTAACGATTATACGTTTTTGTTTCAGGTACGTCTGTTATGACGCTCAGTCTCAGGTATGACCGAATGTATCGAACCTTTTCCAATTGAATTAAAAAATATATTTCATGATCATGATAACGAAAAACGTTAACAATTTAATTTATTAATTGCTACCAAGTGTTATAAAATAAAAAATCTACGATATGCACAAAATGTTTCACGTTCATGAACATGACAACTCGATAACATTTAATTGCATTTCAATTAATTGCATAAATGTTTCGTAAAACTGTCGCCACTCGTTTTACAAGCGTTTATATTATTCCCGTTCGTAACAGAGATTTAAAAGTAATTATGTATGCGGCTACGTTAGATATACTCCTAATATTAAACATGGATCCATTCCAAACTATTTAATAATGTATTTTTACATAATATTTCTTTCATTCTTAGGGTTCCGTAGCCGTATGGCAAAAAGTGGAACCAAAAATAATACATAGTGTAGATTTTTACAAACACTCTCAACAAAAAATTGTTTAAACCAGATCTAATCAGTATTTTTTGAGATATCGCTTGAGATATCGCACGTTTTCAGCAACCGCAATCATAACTTTGTTTTTTATACAAACTATAAAAAAAAAACTATTAGCTGTCAACAAAATATTGTGATATTTTAGCTCAGTGGATGAAAAGGTTTCCTAGTTCAGTTAAATCCGACACGGAACCTGCAGTTCGCTAGTCCGACTCGCTGTCGTGTTTTTTATTTATTTATATGAATAGATCGCATTCAAAACAGATGAATTGTAGAGAAATCAGGTTGTTTTTTATAGAGTACTGTTCTCTTTTCCTTTACTATAATGAGGTTCTGCCACCGAGTCCATGTTGTCGTATCTATTTTTCACCAGAATCTCAAACAAATATCAGCATATTTGCATCGCAAACTCGGTGATCCGTGTTAATCATCGTAATAATAAATCAATTTGCTGCGGCTTAACCGATAGAGCCGTCCGCAAGATGTTTACTTGGGACGTAGGTATTCAATCATCAATTCCCAAGTTTGACCACTGATATAGAGTTGATTATATGTTCAGAAGTGACAATCCATAAACCGAACAGCGCGGAGAACTGATGGCCTTTGTTCTAGATTGAAGACCTTTAGCCCAAAAACGCAGCGTAGGACGTCCACAAACAAGATTGACACGACTTTGTTCAAATCGTAGGATCATACTGGATGCAGATTGCTTTCACCCGGTCGCCACTTTGGTAGAGACGTTTGGACGTCCTTTTGCTGATAATGATGATGATAGTCATCATTATCAGCGAAAGAACCATCCAAAAAGCCGTCACAAACCAACTAGAGCTATAAATAAGTGAGAAAGCAGCGGAATTTATGTTTATGCTCAGTGATTTTTTGTAACTTGCTGCCATTTTTTAATCTATTGCGATTAAAAATAATATGTCTATGTTAAAATCACTGACTCACTTGAATTGTAATGGGACCGTGCGCGACGACTGTGTCACAAACGTTGAAATGACAAATGGCTGGCCGTCATTTATTTAAAAGTTAATAAACCAAAGTTATTTCAATGAAATATTATATTATTCATTTATTCTATTTATTAAAGTTAACGAAAAGTGTCGACTTTTACTAAATAATATAATAAACGTAAAATATGTACTAAAATTGCTAGAGAAATGGTAACAAACGTCCTCCAACGACGTTTTTTTGCCACAGCAAAGCAATCATCGATTCGGGTTCCCCCACCACCTATTTCACACACATCGAATACAGTTTCAAAAACCAACTACTCGTGCCATCAAAAGAAATTTTAACTGGCACTTGTGCCTTCTGTTACTTATCGTATTTTGATGTTTATGGAACGTAATTTGGGAGTTTGTGTCGCGATGTCATTAGAATCAAAATATGTTAATATTCAGCCTTAAAGTCACATTAATTAATCTCAAAGTTACAAGCCAAGGTCGTTTAAGCTCGTATTTATGAAATTAAGTACAAGCCCTTAGAGTTCACTTATATTTTTACTGTGGCACACCAATATCCGTTCTTGATATAATATTGTTTTTGAATATTTCTTTTTTATTATTTTTGACACGTTTGAATTTTGTTAGTTTACATTTTACGTCGCAAGATAAAACTTGTGATTTCCCCAAAAATATCCTATTATTTTGCTCAATCCCTCCGATCCCTCTGAACGCGAACACTGACCAATCCTAAACCTTATTTAAACTCCTTATCACTGCCTCTGATGATAGCCTTACCGGACCGCAGGGATATTGACAATCGCAACTCCAACAAAACCCTTTAAGTTCAAAGTACACTGAATACACAAGATTGAGGTAATCTCTCTTTTATCGTTTTCTATAAAGACTTCAAACTGGGCCATTCGTTGGCTAGTAATACAGAAACAAGTTATGAAACCTTCTAGTGATACTGTTAGGGTCCTATCGATATCAAATAATAAATAAATAAATATTTGACAACATCACATACATCGCGCCGATCCCAAGCTAAGTAGCTAAAGCACTTGTATTATGGAAATCGGATACAACGGTGGTACCACAACACCCAGACCCGAGACAATATAGCAAAGAACGTTTTCTACATTCACCCGACCGGGAATCGAACCCGAATCCTCACGAGATGGCGACGCTTGAAACCAGCGTGCTAGCCACTCGACCATGGAGGTCGTCAAATAATAGTAAAATAAAAAGCGGACTGTATTAAAGAATAGGTGCTGCCATTTTCGCCCTCGTTATTACAAATTAGCAGTGCATCAGCCAGCGGCCATCGGTGCATCAGCGGGGAGTTCCAGCGGTCAGCCAGCACGCGAGCCCACACACTGAGAAAAAAATATTGTCAATTTGACAAAAAAACATTAACCACACACAACCCTTTAAGTAACTTATTCAATGACTCAACGTTTTTATTGTCAGATTTTTGTTGCCGTATTAACAACATTCATCGATAACGTTATACTTGGTCAGAAGTACATAGTTTACAAACAACGTTTAACTTTGTCATAGAGTCACAGCGTAACATTGTCATCTTTATATTAAAACATTGACTTTGTAGCAATGGAGCCTTGCCTATCCAACTCTTTAATGTGGGCAATCTGACAACTCTTATATTGTCCTATTGACGACTGAGCTTTGTCTCTGTAGCAATATAACTTAACCAAACCTTCTCCGAAACGTTGCTAATCTGAAAACTCTAATATTGTCCTATTGATAATTGTGCGTTGTTCATGTATGAATGTAACCTTACCTATCTCACTCTTTAATGTGGGCAATCTAACAACTCTTATTTTGTCCTTTTGACAACTGATCTTTGTTTCTGGAGCAATGCCTCCAATGTTGTTAAACGGACAACTCTTTAAAAGAGCAAATTTCTTTTTAATGAAATTTGTGAAATTATTGTTGTTGTCAGAAAATTTAAACAGCAACAACATTTTTTTTTTAAATATTAAAAAGTAATTTGCTTTTATAAAAGTTATCCGTTTTACAACGTTGAATGCAAAGCTCCGTTGAAAAGAGACATTATAAAAAAGTAAATGAATCAAAAATTGAGAACCTCCTCGCAAGGAACGATTCGAGGTGGTTTATTTGACTAGCAGTTGCTTGTATTTTTTGGCTAATTGTGACACATTTTGTTGTATTTGAAAATTTGTAATTGACATAATAAAACTTCCTATTAAAAATGTATATTCTCTTGTCTATGCATTTGTAATTAATACTGTTAGCAGACGAGGGGTTTTAAATATTAAATTAAACACTTCATTATTATTACACATAATATAATAAAGAACTATGTATTAGTACAGAATAAAACGGTTACCTAATCAAAACAATTAGTTTATACAATACAAACATAATAGACCTCGGCCACGTTCTTATGTCGTTCCGAGAAGATGATCCTTGAAGCCAATTTTATGCATTTTTCAAACTTTCTTGGTCACTCAGATTCAGTCCATCAGACAAAAGCCATGTCCGCTTGCTCGTTTCAGAAGGGATTGAACTCTCGGAGCTGCAGCAACTGTCGCTGCTGTTACCACTTTCGCTGCTTCTAATAAATCTTGCAATGTCTCTCCCTCCGCTGAAAGCAAATAAAGCATTACGTATACAGGTAGGTACCTAATACGTATTTTGCCTTAGGCACAGAATTTATATAGTACTATGCCTTTAGATTCTATTCGACACCGCGTTGACTATTAACCGATTCTGTTAAGGCGTGAAGCGGTCGTTACTCATCTCATCAGTCTGCATTTGTTAGGTTGACTGAGCGAGAGATTTAAATGAACTCCACTACAAAGTTCAGCAGTAGGAGAGACAATATCGTTTTGTTGCAGGGACCAAGGAAGGACAAAGATCAGTCGAAATAACAAAAGAACTTAGTTGGAAGGATAAAAAAACATTGTCATATTGGCGTGTTTGGCAACACAAGAAACCTACAATATATTTACAGAGACTAAAGAGTTTTGTTGGTTGAACCAGGTAACATTGTGATAGTGAGGGTCTGCCAGACAGAAGGCCACGCTGCCGCAGCGCGCAATTGGCAATCGTTAGGTATTTTTATAAAGACACAAACAGTACTAATTTATAGCGATAGACCCGGATAACATTAAAACCGTGGCGTGGTGAATATGTCTCGCTGCCTCTTCTTATAAAATGTTTGGGAGAGACGCCTTGTCCGGCCTGCGCCTGAGATCAGGCATGCATTACACATACGTCTATCACTACATTGGTCAAACATATCATATCAAATCATAGCAAATACCTAATTTAAACACTCAGTTTAAACACCACCGCTGGCAAACAACTGTCATTAGAGGTGGGTACCTACCTCTAATGACAGTTGTTGATAGGCAACCGGCCCTAACTTGTTGGCCTACAGTAACAATCTACGTATGAAATATAATATCTACGTATATAATATGAAATTCCTAGCTACATACACAAATAAGGATGCCCTCTTATTATTAATCTTACTTTAAGGCAAGTAGGATAGAAATAATAATGGGAAACTATACTAACATGCACATACATAAAACAACAGAAGTTAAACTTTATTAGAAACAACAAAGATTAACCTCGTTAATCTAGTAGGTATAAAAAGGTGAACTTACCCGTCATATTGTTTATGAGGTGGGCCAACCTGGCATTAGTCGGAAATTTCTCCATTTATGTATCTATCACACTGCGCAGTGCGCACACGTTCACTTGTCGCGATACGTCACAGGAATGAACAAACGATTATAAAACGTTTAGATCAGTCGTAATCCCCCCTCACGCCTCATTCCCTGCATATTGTGCCTCCATTAATATTCAGTAATAAACTTTGTCAATTTATTATGTTTGACGAACAAGTACAATTTTTTCTTCTGTCAATTTCTATATGTTTACTTTGTCAACTTGTTTTATTTTTCGACACAACGTTAAACATTAACGAATTAACAATGTGTTTTGTTCGCCCGGCAATATGGTCAAGCTCTCTTGAAATTGACAACATTCAAATTGAGTATAGCACAACTTAATTCTGACAATATTAGAGTTGACACTATAACTATGTAAATATTGACTCACAAGCAAAAAACTATCGACAACGCTTATTTTGTACGTTGTGGGCTATATTTTCTGTCAGTGCAGCGAGAAAAAAAACTATACGATAATAACTATACCACAGACAGATGCACAGACAGACATGTTAATCTTATAAATCTCCTTTTTGAGTCGGGGGTTAAAAAAATAAGGGAATTGAAATGGGAAATGAATTATACCTAGTCTTGCCATAGTTATTGTCACAATGATTTTTTTTTAAATGCAAATAATATTTATTACTTTTACAGTGTGTTAGTTTTATTCATAAATATAAAACAATTTAAAATATAAAAATCTTATTCGAAGTGGTCTCCATTGGCTGCAATACAGTCCTTTTAACGTTGAGGCCAGTTATCAATAAAAGCATTCACTCTTTTCATGGGAAAATTCTTCACTGCCAAACGTATGGATTGTTTTAGGGACTCCAAATTATCATGGCGGTAAGAGCAAGCCTTTCTCTTTAAAACTGACTATAAATCTTAATCCAGCCGATTAAGATCGGGACTAGACGACGGCCAGTCTTCAGCTCAGAAGAAGTCCGAAACGTTCGCTTCTATCCAAGACTGCGTGGACCGAGCTTTATGACCCGGCGCCGAGTCTTGTTGGAAAGACCATGCTTGGTTATTGAACATGGTGTTGTTAAGGGGCTTAACTACCTTCTCAAGAATGGTATCTTGATACACTTGTGCCGATGTTTCGATACCTTCCTTTTTCACAAAAATATGTCTCAGTCACTCCTTCATAGCTACCACCCCACCCAACCATCACTGAAGTCGGGTAATGCCCACGTTGCACTCTGCCGACTAATTGGGAAGCTTCCTTAGAGGTTTGAGCCTAAATACGGTCATTTTGTTTGTAAAAATGTTGCTCAATTGTAAAGATTTTCTCATCCGTAAACAAAAATATCGGTGACCTCCCTTTGCGTACCGCTTCAGTAGTTTTTTCGATTTTACCACCCTATTCTTTTTTAAATTATCAAGTTAAAAAATGACCCGTGCGTCTCGTATAGGCTGCAAGTTCTAAGTCATCTTTTAAAATACGTGACATGGTTCTAGGTGCTATCTTCACCTCCCGAGATAAAATCTTTTGCTTTCGGACAGGATTTCGGCGAATTCTTTCTCTTACTGCTTTGACCACCTTTTTCGTACGACCACTACGTGGACGGCCAGATATTTTTCTGTCACAAACAGAGTAGGTCTCATTGTATCTATTGATAGCCCGGTACACAAACATTTGACTAATACCAAGCGTATGAAGATTGATTGCATTTGGCTCCATACCAACTTTGTGTAATGCAATCACAGTGATTCGTTTCTCTTTATCACCCTTCTTTATTTTGATATCGCAAAATATTATAAAATGTATTGGCGCTAAAATTAGAAAACACAATGAGCAATAGTATAAATATGTCAGATTTCAAATTCAAATGTAATTTGAATGTATTTTTTTTTCTTTCTTATTTTTTTATTGTAACAGTATTTATGGCCAGACTGTGTATTATAAGACCAAAGTGAGAAGTACTGTTTTTCATGCTTAAAAAATTAGCATTTTTGCTCTTTCCCGATCATGTCCGCCGCATTTATTCAAAATTAAGTTATACGTTTAACGAAGCTATGCCAAGCCTCATTATAACGTATTCCTTGAAAGTTTAATTTTCTATATTAAACCGTCTGTATAAGTTGATGACAAGTGGCGTCAATTCATGAAGCATAAAATTTATTCCATACACTAGTCATAGGAGTTCAATGACTGACAGCCCAGCTGACAGTGAACTATTGTACCTTATGGTACCTAATAAGTAGTACACAACAGTTTCAACAACAACAAGATAAATATCGCAAAATTAAGTCGCTCCAGGATATAATATCATTCAATGCGTCCCTTATTACAAGATTACCTACATAATTCATTATCATCTAAAAATTTCATTTACTATCACGCCGCGGTCCTAGAGTTTCGGTCGTCAAGCGGCTTTTGTCCTACACTTCTTTGCTGCCATCACCTGCTGTCGCGCTGGCTTTCAGCTACTACCTCTGCTCCGCCGACCGCCAACGGTCCGAACTCCCAGTGTTTCGCACTAACCTTCGGCTTTGGAGCCTCCGACCTCACTGGACCTAACGGGAAGGGAAGTTAAACGGGGGAGAGGACGGGGCAGCGAATCACTATTATACACACACACACACACACACACACACACACACACACACACACACACACACACACACACACACACACACACACACACACACACACACACACACACACACACACACACACACACACACACACACACACACACACACACACACACACACACACACACACATACACACACACACACACACACACACACACACACACACACACACACACACACACACACACACACACACACACACACACACACACACACACACACACACACACACACACACACACACACACACACACACACACACACATTTAATATTAAGATAAACCTTCTTCACAAACAATCAGACTAAAACTATTTTGGGAAGTAAGTGCTCCATGCTTGTATCGTAAATAAGCCATAATAATTATTATACTGACCTGATACTGTAATATGGCTCAATAAAGATTTATTTATTTATTATTATTATTTAATGCCTTTAAAAATTGAGAGAAGTAGGTACATAATGAAAACAAACAGCTACTTTATAGGCTACAGGCCTACACAGCGCTGATTTTCATTTCAATCATTTATCGTGCACGTAACGAAGATCGTATCTTGCTCAAACAACGCAGCGAAGCTAAAACTCTGATCACAAAATATGCCAAAAGCAACCGTACGCCTTGTGGATGCGCCTCAAATCACAATTCTGCTATTGTACGTACACAACTGGCCCGTCACAAATACATCCCCCGCATGAACTAGCGCTCACGTACTCCGATAAATTGCTCAAGTTACTTGTTAAAGTGTTCTCTCTTGAATAAATTGGTCGTTTATTCAGCCCGTGTCCCCCCCTTCTCGGTTATGAAAGTGAAACTTGAACTTTCAGACGATTATTTCGACCCGAGGTTAAGTTGCGACTTGAAAAGTGTAGCTGTGTAAAGTTACAGAGTGAGTTAGTTACGCATTCATTGACCTAATTATGCCAGTCAAAAAGATTAAAACATTTAAATTTGTGGTTGCTGACAAAATATATTTAAACATACATACGAGTATAATAAATAATAAGAAATAATAAATATTGGACACCAATCACATTCATTGATTTAGTAACAAAGTAACTAGCTTATGCACTTGTGTTAAGTAAATCAGCAAAAACGGTGGTGCCACAACATCCAGATCCGTGATAATATAGAAATTTATGATTTCTTCTTTGACCCGGATGGGAATCGAACCCGGGACCTCAAAGCGGAGATGCCCTGAAACCCAGCGTCCTTAACAACTACAGCACGGAAAATATGAATTTGCCAAGAACACTTTTCACTTTAATTGTAATCACATCATGCAAAAATGAAAGGAACCATCTTGACAATGACTATAAAGTACCTTAGTGCATTAAAAACGTTATCAGGGCCGTATTCGTGTAATCCAAGGCGCCCTTTATTTACTACAAAATCTTATTTTGACCTTTTTGGCACACTTTTTCTGGTATATCTAATGGTTATGTAATTTATTTTAATAAGTGCGTCGTAAAAATAATTATTCTATTCTATTCTATCTTGATTTGCTATGTTTTTATGGCGTTTGCGGTTGAAGTTATCATTTTTAAGTGCTCCCCCGTCTATCTACTTTGCCACATTATTGCGAGAATTGTCTTATCACTCGGCCACAGCGATGCGCCTGTCAAAACAAACTTCCAGTCGTTTAACTTAGGCGAAGATTCAAAAGTTCCAGTCTAGATTCTAGAACTTTCCGTTCATACTTTGTTGCGGCTTTGAAATATCGATGAGACGTAGTGAAAGTATCTACTATAAGACACAGTGCGGTGAATATGACAGCACCTCAGTAACTAATATAAAAAAAGGAAACAGCCAACGCGTTTCGAAGTAAGCTGTTTTCTTACTTGTGTTACGAATACCAGACAAAGATTACGACGGGGCGTCTCCCATATATACTGCAATTAAATCCCATGAAAACATAAAACATGACTGAGGAAGAAACACAAAAATCTGCCCCTTCAGACCAAACGGGATTCAAATCCGCGACCGCTGGCATAGTAGTCAGGAGCGCTAACTACTGCACCACAACAACAAAGAACCAATTTCTTCATCGATAGTAATGGTAAAATGACGTTATCAGCAGTTGCATAATAACGATTGTGTAGGTTTTGAATAACAAATACCTTAACCAATGTATAAACTAGCCTTTGTGATATTTGATAAGGGTTGTTTTTCTTCAAAACACACACAATCGTAAATAATCAACCGATGGTAACAAAACTTTACCATTATTACCAATCAAGAAACTGGGCCTTATAGAATAAACTTAACTTTGTTATGCCTTAATAGCCTTTGTGATATTTGATAAAAGTAGTTTTTCTTCAAAACACTAACTTTGTTATGCCTTAATCTTTCAACGGCAGGTAAGGAATACTCGTTGAAATAAATACAATACGCTTACTTTAAGAACGTTACCTATTTGCCAGCAATCATTTATGTAAATGTCATTTAAAATCGGTCTTTGCATACTTATTTAGGCTGATAAATGTTATCTGACGTGAGGAAAATCGGGCTTAATATTAAAACTGGCTTGGTGTAGTTTACAGCAGCATATCGACCGTAGACACCGCCTTATTACTACTAATTATAAGAGCCAAAATCGTTTACTTCTAAATTGCCTTTCGTTTGCAGCTGCCCGTATTTGTGTCGTGTGTGCAAACGACTCTCGTGCGAAAGTGATCAGGCGGCAGTGTCCACGACCTTACTACGACGTCATTCTATAGGTCGACCGCAAAACTGGGATGTTTCTGGGGTCACTTTTGTTACCTTTGTTTCGTTTCCTTTTGTTCTCCGTCCGTCCTTATGTATAAACGAAATTTTTTAGGGTATCGTAGCCTGATGGCAAAAAACGGAACCGTTTAGTTTCGTCAAGTCTGTCTTTCTGTCCGTCCGTATGTCACTATTCTGAAAGTATAGGTATTAGTATTACACAGTTGAAACTTAGCAGGCAGATGTAGCCTGTTAACCGCTTTACGATTCTCATACAAAAAACTTAAAAAAAAGTAAAAACCGACTTCAAAACTAAACGGATTCCTTTCCTTTCAATGGTGAAGAGTTTATTTAAGACTTTAGTGCATTTTAGTTTTGAAGTCAGTTTTTACTTTTTTTTAAAGTTTATTTTATTTCTTCATTTTTAGTGATTAGGGGGGGGGGGAGTTGCACCTTATAATTCTATTTTTAAGAAGTTACAAATTACCTATCATAAGTTCCGTCATTATAATTACTGAACTCCTAAGCGTTAAGGAGTTCCACCATCAGCTCAGCCCCACAAGATGTTGACTATCAGACGTAACAACACGTCAACATTAAGATTCTAGTAAAGAAACACTATACGTGCCTTTAAATATTTGAGGGTTTCCCTCGATTACACCAAGATCCCATCATCAGATCCCAAAATGGAAAAAATGGGACCAACTAGAAGGTACACCCTCTAAGTAGGTGAAATTTTTTTTCGATTCGGTCGACAAACGACTGAGATATGAGGTAACATACATACAAAAAAATATAAAAAAAAACATACAGTCGAATTGATAACCTCCTCCCTTTTTGAAGTCGGTTAAAAATAAAAAATGTTGACATTTAAGGGACTTTGACTTATACATGAAACTAAAACCTTAAAAAAAATACTGTCAAACATATGCGTGTAGGGTGTTTATGAATAGGTCTTTTAAAATGACATCGAGGCTCTTAAAATTATTTTCCCTATAAGTCTAACGTTTGAGAGATAGACGCTTCCAAAGTGTTGTAGAATGAGCCCCCCATCTTACTTTTAAACTTAGCTAGTGTACATTTATATAAAAAAAGTAGATCTTGACAAAGACTCAATGAAAATTGGTAGTTTTTGAGATATAGCACATTTTCAACAACCGATAACATAACTTTGTTATTCATACAAATACTATGAAAAACAAAGTAATATTTTCTGTCAACAAAATATTGTGGCATTTTGGTTAAGTGGTAAGTGGTAAGTAAATCTCTAATTCAGTTACAGTTGGAATGGAACCCTTTGTGTGTAAGTCTGGCACTTGCCCGGTTTTCTTACATCTAAAAGGAGAACATTTAATCATCATCATCATCATCATAATCAGCCAAAGGACGTCCACTGCTGAACATAGGCCTCCCCCACGGCTTTCCACAGCGACCGATCACTAGCGGTCTGCATCCAGTTTGATCCTGCGATCTTTTTAAGATCGTCTGTCCATCTTGTTATTTAGTCATACATCTTGTTAGAACATTTAATTCATAATAATAATGTGAAGTACATAAATGGGAGGGAAGACGACAAAAGCGACGTCAGACAGTTTTGCGGTTTACTTATACCTAAAATCGTTGTACATCATAAAAAACTGGCAGACGCGAATTATTTTATTCACCTAGTACTTTTTTTTACAAATACACTCATTTACGAAGCGATAAACAAGCTGTACAGAGAAATAAAAAGTAATCTCCACTGCGTGCAAAGACAGTTTCCCAAATAAACAGACGTAAAACTTTTACGGTTGACCAATAAATTATAACTAGTGCTGAAATCAGTAGGCTCAGTCCTTCTGGATAGATTAGCAAATTTTGAATACAGGTTGAAATTGTAAACAGACAAACAACAATGAATACGAACAACGTTTACTATGGGGGTAATAGTGAAATCGATAAATAATAGCTCTTCCATACAAAAGTTAAATTGGCGCGCGGTCACAATGTATGGAACAGACGATTTTTTTTCTTGGATTGACTGTTGTCCTCATAGTAAAAGTTGTTCATATCCATCAGTGGACTCTTTACACGAAATTTTATCACTGATTTAAATTTCAGTCTGTATTACGTCACCGTCATATTGTAAAAACAGCGTGATTACAATCTAACAATTGAAATACGTTAAACTGTAATATGTCATTTTATTGTCAACTGTACCGAACTTCATACATTATAACGTTAGCTTAAATGACGAATCACTTGGAAAAGTGGTGGGCCAGGGAAGGTGAAGGATAAACGCTTATCCTCCGTGTTAGGTGGACATGCAAACTAAGTTCCAATAAAATCGTAAGTGCTAAACCAAGTCAAGCTTGTTCACAACAAATCGACAGATAACAATTTAACGGATTTAAACCCGTGAAATTTTAATCACACGCTTTTAACATAATGACGGTAACATTTATAAGCACAAATACAACCTAATATGAAGAGTTATAAATACACCTTGCAGACACATAGACAGGTGAAGGAATTTCATTGGAGAAGGCCTCTGCCCTGCAGTGGGTATGTAAAAACTTTAAACGCACTTACTCTGAAATTACATTTGTGAATAGGTACAACATAAGAATGATAAAAAAAAAATGTTTTTTTCCCTGGGGTTTGCGAGAAACCTTCATTATAATAGGTTTCTACCATTGTGTACTTACGCTTTAAAAAACTACGGAACTATGTTACCTCCGACAAAAAACACTTCGATGAAAAATTGCAGGTTGTATTTCTTTCACTCATATCTATTTATTTATTCCTCATTCTGTTTATTGGCGTTTGACAGCCATTTAGATGGAGGGTTGTCGGTAGTAACCCAGTTTACGTCTTGCGAAAGTGATAAACTAACAAATTTATACTTATAGGCAGTCATCTTACTTTGTCCAGTTTTTACGGTAATCGAAACCTTAAGCTTTGAACACAAGGGCGACTATCATCCAGAAAGGAAAATCAAACGGCAGGATACGAGATCTATCGGCCAAAGCAGATGCGTAAAAGTATAGCAATTACGCCAGATTAATTTTGGTTTATGGTGTTTGCTACCCTGAAATTGATCTTCGAAGTCGATTTGGAAGTTAAATTAACGATTATACTTGCAATATTATTTTAGGGAACTCCGGAATTATGGGTTGGGATTATGTGATGGTACATTTGAGGTCACCCCTGCCGGACCGCCTTAAGGACCAAAATCACTAATTATATAGTCCCACTGCTGGGCAAAGGCCTTACCTCAACTATTAGGTAGTACGAGCCATGCTCTACCACACGGGCTCAGTGACAATTGGTGGAGGGAGGGAGGGAGGGAAGTTATCAAGCCGCCCATAAAACCTCTGACTAGGCTTAACGACTAATATCAACGAATGTTAGCCTGGACCAACGGCATACGTGCCTTCCGTAGCACGGAGATGCTCGTGATATACGTCACTATATGGCCGGAATGGTCATCCATCCAAACACGATTGCGCTGTAGGTTGCTTCAATTCAGTATCACCACCAAAGCGCTTCTACCACTGCGCTACGAGCTCCTCAATTTATTATTTACACTTTGCGTCGCCTTATGTACGAAAAGATACCCGTTTTGGTGTAATATGTAAGCGTTAGGCCTATTGCAAAGAGACGCGTGGCTTTGCGCGTCACGTTGCGCGACGCGGGCCGACAGAAACACAAACATACTATACGGTGAAGTTAACAGTGTTCAAGGAAATGCGCTTTCGCAAGTTTGTTTGAGTTGTAGCGTTGCATGTCTTCGTGTTGGACGTGGAAAATGAAGCGACTGGCGACACCGCAAAGGACGCGGTGGCTGAAGCGGTGTGCAACGCCGCGAAAGACACCGTTCCGTGCTTTAGCTACTTAGCTTGGGATCGGGGCAATGTATGTGATATTATCAAATATTTATTATTTATAATTATTACTCGTATATGTGTGTATGTGAAAAATACCTTGCTAAAAAGTTAAAAATTAGAGTCCACCCATGTAATAAAAAAAAGACTCAGAATAATGCAATTTGCAGTATACCTCCAACCAGATTTTAATCAAGCTCTAAAACTATTAGAGGATCTATAGAACTGATTCACAGTGGAATTCCAATTTACAATCAGCGACGTCAGCACACGAGCGTTTGTTCCTAAGAGATTCAATTAAAGGCGGCATTACACTAATATATTGCACATGCGCCTGCGATAATGGCCCAGGTGAACAGGAGCTTAATTTTCGTCGTTTGTTAGAGAGTGTAGACTTGGTTTTAGAATACATTTTGGGTTGAAACGCTTTGTAAAAGTATTTGGCTGCGGGCTTGTTAGGGTTGGCAGTTTAATAAAGGTCAAACTTTTCACGAATTTACAAACTTTATTATAGTGTGTGCTTCAATATTATAATATATGTTTACAGTTAAAACATTCCACTAACTACAAATAGTCACAACCAAGATCCCACACACTGCTACTTTCAGCATCGATGCAGTCGCGTATTTTGAAAACGCGCTTCAGCATCGCGACTCATGAACAGATTTAATTTAGCTTCGATGCAGTCGCGCGTTAGCAACGATGCAGAAGCGCCAAAATAAAGTACATAATTTGTCAATTTCCAGCTTCTGTAAAAGTAGCGCAGTGTGTTAAAAGATTGACAGATTGTAAAGGTTGACGGCATCTATGCAGTCGCAACTGCGTCGATACTAAAAGTCGCAGGGTATAAGAGGTCTTACGTTTATATAATGAGTAGTTTTTCAAACATTGAACTTATAAATGATTTACTCCTTACGAGATGCGATTTGTTAAGTAACTTGTGCCAGCCAATCATAGTATTTGATTTGAATTCGACCACGCGATGATACAGTCACGTATGAAATATCTGATAGTTAACCATTAAACGCAGGTTTATGGCATAAATAGACGTTTCATACCGTATTAAGGAATTTAAACATAAACATAAACATAATCTTTATTTTCTCAACACATACAAAGACAATCGAATAAACATGGAGCTTAATACTAAGGGCCAGTGTATGTGTGAGACTGGTGCCTATGCTAGGTAAAATACCTGTATTACAGGTCACCAGCCTCCCACTACTTCGAACAGCCGTAGGTTATTCAAAAGTACTTAAGTATGAATGCTTGAAGTAACAAAAGGTTATAGTAGATAATAATGTATATGATGATAGACAATTATATATATGTGTGTGTTTGTAAGTGTGCATGCTTGCGTTGTTTATGTTATGATAGTAATGAGGTCTTCAGTTCTCTCATAGTCCTGGTCTAAGAGCCACAGAACAATTTTTTTCTTACAGTTATATCTGGGTAATGGGTATATGTTGAGATTAGAGTTGAGCTTAGAATAAAGGTAGTCACCCAGAAAGCAAAAGAACCTCATGGCAAAAGCGGTCCTGAATGGTGGTAAATTATAACGAGCCAACACTTTCCTCCGTCGATTGAGCATTAGTTTGGGATAATACTGAATTGAAGAGTGTTTACGAAGCGTTATAGATACAATAAATAGTTGTCTAACAGTGAGCACCTTCCAGAAGAAATAGACGTCAGTAGTGGGATGCAATATAGGCAAGAATGCAGAAATTTTTAGAACAGCTCTTTGGGCTCTCTCAATTCTCAATAAGAGAGTTTTGGAGGCACCACCCCAGGAGGAGATGCAATATGCCAAGAGAGATTGACATAGGGACTGGTAAACCATTTTTATGGTCTATATGGCCTATGATCAGTAAGATGTCGCAATGTTTTAAAAATGTTAATCAGTTTCCTTACTCTTGTGGATACGAGATCGAGATGGTTGCTGAAATTTAAATGTTGATCAAGAGATACGCCTAAGTACTTGACTGTGGTAGAGTGGAACAGATCGGAACACAGACAATGCGAATAAGTTCGACAGTTGCTATCGTGACATTTGAGTGTGTGACCGGTTGGCTGCCCACGTATGGTGATGGAAAATGTTAGGTATGAGGTTTTAGATACATTTAGAGCTAATGAGTTAGAGGATAGCCAAGCAGACACCCTATTAAGTCCCTCCTGAGCACAGTGGTAGGCTTCAGCCCAATCACCAGCACGAAACAGCAAGGCAGTGTCATCGGCAAAAGCAATAAGTTTGCCGTTACGTAATTTGATGTTGCACAGCTGATCCACATATATCAAGAACAGCGTTGGCCCAAGGACGCTACCCTGTGGAACCCCAAACGTGACCGGGAGTTCACTGCTTGTCCAGTTATCAATTTTGACGGCCTGGGTTCGATTTGACAGGTAACTGGAGAAGAGCTGGTGGGCTACGCCTCGAATGCCAATTCTCAATAATTGATCCAGCAACCTAGGGATAGAGACCGTGTCAAACGCTTTGGCCAGGTCCAGGAAGACACCAATAACTCTGTCCCCAGCGTCCAAACCCCTGGTCACATAATCAGTTAGTTCATGTACTGCATCATCAGTTGATTTCCCTGACCGAAAGCCATATTGCGATGGAGACAATAAGTTGTTACTATCAAGAAAGCCAACCAGACGCTTGTTCATGACCCGCTCAAGTACCTTTGACATAATTGGGAGCAGCGAAATAGGTCTGTAGTTTTCAACCCTGGACCTGTCCCCACTCTTGTGGATAGGCGTAATGATGGACCTTTTGTAAATATCAGGGAAGACACCTGTTTTAAGTGATAGGTTGCATACAAAAGTAATGGCTGGGATTAGAAGTACCCGCTGTTGTTTTCATAGCCGACTTGATATCTGATCATAACCCACAGCACAAGCATCCCTGAGATTCACAATAAGGCACTCTATCTCTGCCTCATCAACAGGCAACAAAACCAGAGAATTTACCGGTGACAGGGTGTCAACGACAGGACAATTATTGCTTGAACAGCCGGTCATGGTAGAGGCAATTGTTTTGCCAATATTAACAAAATATTCATTAGCTCTATTAACACTATCCTGTGGATTGCCCCCAGCCACCAAGCTTATAGCAGAACCATTGACGTTGCGATATTGCGTGATGTTATTAATAGCCTTCCAGAGCCTCTTACTGCTTTTCAAGGATTTACGCACTAGTTCTTTATCATAATCCCTTTTGACTTTCTTCAGAAAAGCGTTACAAAAATTTCTGTATCTCTTGTATGTAGTAGCCATGACCATATCATCAGGATTATTATTGGCTATTTTATGCAGGTGGTATCTGTTGCGCATACATCTTAAGAGACCCGGAGTTATCCAAGGCTTGATGATGCATTTTCGCCGTGATACTTTGGTTTCCGTCGTACAGTTATTAACTACCTCCATCAGTATGTCGGACAAATACTGAGCAGCCTTATTTGCATCACTTAATCGATACAGGGGAGCAAGGTCCAGGTTTCCCATTGCCAGATCAAGGCTAACTTGGTCGACAAAGCGCCTAGTCAGCTTATGTGTCACATGGTCATTTGTTAGGTCCAGATCAAGTGCAACGCTATAATGGTCGGTGATTGTAGATGGTATGACGATACATTTAGCGTGGTGGGTGGTTTTGAGCATTATGTGGTCAAGACATGAAGATTGGCGGGTTAAAATTTTGTGTCCAGGATGCATATTAAACCCTGCCAGTAAATTGAGATAATCACATGCAATCTGGTCGTCTGAATTTGAGGCCAGTTTGATATTCATATCACCGATAACAACAATATTGCGATAAGAGCATAGCTTAGTTAAAACCGAACAAAGCGAGGACAAGAATGTCCCAGGATCTCCGTAACCTGGAGGACGATAGATAGCCAGAACTACAGTAGATGGGCTAATCTTAATAACTAAACAATTACCCTCACTAAACACCGGTTCCTCTGTCGTTGGGCGGAAATTATTTTTATAATAAACTACAACCCCCTTCTTTTGGGTTAAGTTGTTTCTGGTAGCCACATGATCATAACCCTGGATGCTTGGAATATATTTGGAAGACTGTAACCAGCATTCAGTCAGGACGAGAATTTCCCGCAAACTTTTTCAATGCCACTGCCATACAGGGTCGTTTTGCGGATAACGCTGACATACCCACTGACACGAGACAGCGACAACGCGATTGCAATGAGCAGTTTCTTGTTACAAAATGTTTATATCATCGAGAGATGGCACTAGCGTCAATTATGGGAGTAACTTTTTTGAATTGTATAGTAGTATTCTATGAGAGGGTAACGCCAACGTAAATAATAAACAGTAAATCAATAGTAATGTGTACCTTTAGTAAATAAAAGACTTTATTCTGTCGAAAAGAAAAATTAATTAATCGAAAGTTCTTTAGCGCATTTTACAACATTAGCTTATACACTTTTTCATTTGTCTATGGTTTTCCATCAACGTAAAAAAAGCAAATGTTCCTAAAACTATCCTAACGCCATCTAGTAAGAGTTATAAAGTGATGGGAGAAAACTGCTCATTTGTGTGTGGCATGGCTGTTATACTGGTTATCGCTAGAATGGCCCGTCACTGCGCAGTTAAGCCTGCAAGGAAAAATGATATCAAACCGTATTGACACGGAACGAACGAATGCGAGTGGCAAGCGGGGGAGCGAAAGGGAAGGGAGATGCATGACAGGTCTATTCCTATGATAACCGTATTGTACACATAATGGCGCAGCAAGCAGCGGCACGAGTAGGATTTTTACAAAGATCATCATATACACCGGGACTACCGACCGGTGCTACTACATAATTTGTAGACATTCTAAAGTCTGTCAAATCAGTATAAGGAATCCGGGAGAGCCGAAAGTAGATTAGTTGCAGCGCAGTTGAATATTATAAGTGCTAAGTGCTTTAGTAGTTGTAACAACAAATATGGTGGTGACGTCACTAGCAATTACGTTGGTGAACGAGATACGTAATCGCCTACCGACGATACAAGTTTATTGTAAGTAAAATATTACGGAAACGAGCGTTGAATTTTCTTTCACTGTTGATTTAGGGCGATTATTAATTGCGAAAAGTTTCAGAGCAACTATTATTTGTTTTCAGTGAACAATAATGTAACATATAAAACAGTATTTAAAAAAACAGTGATTGATTTTGAACAACCTGTTATCAGGAATTGAAATTTCACATTTTTGCTGTGTAAACATATGTAAGCTTTACAGTCGATCTGATCAAAGTATTTTTTAAACTCTAACATCAAATACTGTCATTTACCGAGCTATTTTTAGCGAAATTACATCAAAAAGGATAGGTTTTCAAGAAAATAAATAAATTTAAGTAGTAACGATATCAATTCTAAAAGTTTATTATAATTATTTGACAGGTAGATTGCGTGATTAATAAAGTTTGAGTATACAGTAATGAATACCATCAAAACCACGTCGCAACTTCATTCATTCATCAAATTATTAATTAAGCATATTTATGATTAAAAACTAACTGCCCAAGTAATTAAAAATGGTAAATTGTTAAAGTTCGGAAATTTGAACTAAACAAAACTTCCAAGTTGAGCTAAATTAAATTCCTAAGAACCCGGGGGTATTTATTTTACAAGTAGATTACTGTACTTTACGTCCACTAAGAATAGATGAAGAATCTTAGCCTTCCAACTGTGGAAAATATGATGGTTGAAATAATTTTAAGCGTCTTAGATAAGAGGCACTATTTGCGAATACCTAGAATCTCATCTCAACTCTTAACAATTTATCTTAATAGGGTACAAAAGTTGCTTATGTTCGAAATCATCTTGTAATATCATAGAAGTAAGTGCTAATATTATAAAGTATATCTCCTTTATTAAAACACAATTTTATTAAAACATATATTAATTAAGGTTTATTAAATTTTATATCCCGCCGACGATTTGAACACTTTAAAACGCCTCGATCACGTCACGATCTCCAACAAACTTAAAATGAATCCTTTCAATTAAAACATCACCGAAAACTCAACCCTTCATGTGTTCTCAATTATATAACTTGAATTTTAAACCACCTCAAAGAATTCTAACAAAACGAAAAAACCACTCAACTTCGAAAAAAAAAACCCCTAACATCAAAATAAACTAATTGTTGTGATCGCGGAAGTACCCACAGCGATAGTTCCGCGAAAACCCATTAGTAGCTTTATTTATAAAAAAAAGAGTTCGTGGTCACGGGTAAACTAACTTCTGTAAAAAGTGACTACAAGTATATCTCCATTCAACATGTCGTAGATTCAAGTATCATTCAATAATTCTTAGTTCATTAATTACTTATCAAAATTGCTCTTTTTAACGATGTATTTTACCGCATCTTGAAAATATTAAAAAGACACTCTCCTAATAAAGAATTCCTGCAATGAGGAATTCTTTAAATAATTAAGAAAACCCTTTCATTTTCTTTAAAATTTATGTAAAAAAGATTTTTCGGTACGAGTTTATGATGTCAAAACATTCCAGCCACTGCGTTGAAGCAGATTTCAATTCCATATTTGAATATCACACTGGGCAATATATGAGGATGCCATACTTTGAGGAATGCTGACACGATAAGCGTTGTAGTCGTACCTTCATTCGGACGGTAGACATCATAGTTGCAACGTGCAATCATGGCGGAATGGAACACAGACATCTTGTTAATGGATGCGATATACAATTATTAGGGACTTGACGACTTATGTAGTGGCTAAGCACGCTGGGTTTCAATGCGTCATCGCTCCGAGGTCCCGGGTTCGATTCCCAGTCGGGTCAATATAGAAATCAAAACTTTTTATATTGTTTCGGGTTTGAGTGTTGTGGCAACACTGTTGTCGCTGATTTCAATAACACTAGTGCGTTAGCTACTTTCTTTGGGATCAGGGTCCTTATTTTTGAATCCCTAGCGTCAAAATGGCGAATGAAAATCATTCATTAAAGTCGAATTTTCAAATGAAATGCAGTTGAAATCCTCATGAGAGAGATTTGAAAAAATAAATCTCAATTTTGTGAGTACTTACGACAATAATTCGCGTGATTATCGTAGATTTTTAATTGGTTTTCGATCAAATATCACACGCCATATTTAAACGAGTAATTTAAAAATAGAGGCCCAGAGCAATAATGTTTGTGATTGGTAACTTAGTGTCCAATATTTATTTATTTATTTTATTTATTAACATAGCACCTCAAAGGGCAGTAAACGATGATACTCGTATAAAGCCCTAAATAGTTCGTGTAAAATTACACACAATGCATGCTGCCAGGAGCTCTATTTGTGAAATACTCGCGAAAATATTTTTAGTGATATTGGTTTGAAAATCTATTACAAGACAATGAAAATGCAGCAAAACATACACAAAAAATAACTTGTTTTTAAACAATCCTGTGTGGAATTTGTGCAACCGTTTTACATTAGAAATTCAATTACTAATCATAGGAATCATTTGCTCGTCGCTCGCTTTGCATGGCTAGATGTATGGGGGTAATAGTTGTGCCTGGGACACCTTATAGCAAGTCCCTAAGGAAACATGAGACATCACTTAGTTGAGATGAGACACATCATGAGACAACTTTAGTTTTGGTTATATATAAATAAACTAATTAATTATAGTTTGACGATCTCCGTAGTGTAGTGGCTAAGCACGCTGGGTTTCAAGGCGTCGCCGCTCCGAGGTCTCGGGTTCAATACCCGGTCGGGTTAAAATAGAAATCAAAATTTTTTTACATTTTCTTGGGCCTGGGTGTTGTGGTACCACCGTTGTGTCTGATTCCCATAACACAAGTGCGTTGGATACTTACTTTGGGATCAAAACAATGTATGTGATTGGTGTCCAATATAATATAATTATAATTATAGTTTATGTATTTATTTGTGTTTTGTTGCGCAACCATATTAAAGATTTTTTATTTTATTATCAAATGCAAATCGGTTTAATTGTATATAATTTCACATAGATATCAAGCCTAATAAACTGAATCATCGTTCTCCGTTAAGAAACCGTATCTAGTCGGCATATATCTCTGATCTAAGAAGATACGTAATAGACTGATGCAAATTGTAAGGAATAGTTTCAGCTCACTGAACTGTGAAGGTGGTATTTAATACATTGCCGAGTTTGTGGTCTGCCTTAACGGATAGTGATACGGTATTGCGCTTTTGAGTTCTGTAATAAAAGATGAATGTGCTTATGTGACTAGGTATGAAAAGGTACCTTAAATAACATGTAGAATCCTGATTACACTCGGCAAGCAATAGTATACGTAGATACGTTTAGAAGGCTAAGTAAAGTTTGAGAAATAGCAATTTTTTGGGACTAATCTCGGCACTACGGAACCGATTCAAAGCGCTAAATTTAAAGCTACGTAAAAGCCAGGTGAGATAGGCTCTTAAAGCGGCGAAACACTTGCCAGTCAAACTGATCAGTAGCTTGCATGTCAGTTACCTACTGGCATGTGAAAGTTTAGCAATTTGAGTCCTAGCCCCTTCCTACCCCTTCCTATAAAACTCTTAATTTCTTTACCCAAAGGCTGACTGGAAGAGATCGTTCATAGCGATAAGAGCGCCTTAATTGTACGATTCCTTAAAACGAATTCATAAATCAATCTACGTTAAGTGCAATAAAGAGTTATCTATCCATTTATCCTTGCATGCATTCATACTGTTGATAATCACACGTGCCAGTTTTACAGCCACTCGCGTCCCTAAACCTACACATAGAAGTAAATGGCACGTGCAAGGAGCTGGCGTGCAAGTGTGCCAGTTACAGGCATATGTATTGCCACCTTTATAATAAGTAAATAATTAATATCATCCGTGCAGATAGCGAGTGAGACGAAGTAAGCAACAACATATTCATTGCATAGACATTAACAAAGGAATAGTTAGAATCAAAATTGTTACCATGTAGGTTCCTTATTACAATAAACTCACACGAAGTGTTAAATCATTTATCGAGGTTCTTGAAGCAGTGAATAAATATCGTTAACTCAATAAGGTACATACGTTAAGTAGAAATCTCTTTTCAACATCTAAAGCCAAAACGTGGTATTGCTGTGGAAAACAGCAACAAAATTGCATTTCACATTAAACACTAGCCAATGAGCAAACACTGGAACAACATAATCTCCCTATCTCTTTGCTCTAATCACGCATTAATCAATGCCATGCAAATTAACGACCTGGCGTTAACGTTAACGCTACGTCCCCGATGGACTAAAGTTTTGGGGTTAGTAGAGTAAATTTTGAAGGGAAATCGATTCCATTGATTACATAATATATACTTGTATTTTTTTACACATGTAAGGGGTTTGCTCTAGTCCCTTGACTATACCAGATGTGGCACAATCAGAGACGACGATGAAGCGAGCTCGCCCAGAAGAAGCCTGTTCACTCTTTTTTTGAATATAACTGGGTTGTAGACTGTTGGGAACACTGATGCGGGGAGAGAGTTGAGAGATCTGATAGATAAGTAAACAAAGTAAAGTAAGCCATTAACATCCCACTGCTGGGCAATAGTTCGAGCCATACTCCACCACGCGTACTCGGTGCGGATTTATGGAGAGGTGTTTGCAAGGCAAGCGACTAACCCTGCTGACAGATGTTATCAAACCGCCCATAAGGCCTCTAACTAGGCTTAACGACTAATTTCAACCAATATTAGCCAGGAACAAACGGCTTAACGTGTCTTCCGAAGCACGAAAATGCTCGTGATATACGTCACTTATACGGTCGGAAAGGTCACCCATCCAAACACGACCGCGCTGTAGGTTAGCAACCTACAGCGTGTAGTGTGTCGTTTGGTAATGATACCGAAGTGAAGCACACTTCGTTTTCACTACCAAAGCGCTGCTACCACTGCGCTACGAGCACCTCAATCTGACAGGTAATCACTTGATTCACATTATTATAATAAGCAGACGCTTCAATTATTATATCCATGAAGCGATACTAATACCTAACTAAAGTAGTCAGTGTAAGCTGTTATCTAGGTCAATCTTGTAACGTTTAAATCAATGCTGAATATAATAAAATGGTTATCATCTTCAAATTTAAGAGCAAGGCCCTTACAGGTGGAGTTTTTATTTTTTATTTTTAAGCTCTTCTGCGGTCATTCTCTTGACCTCTTAATACGACGCAACATGTGGATGAAGAAGCTTTGAGCATGGGTAAAGAAAAGATAAAAATAAACTTTAAAAAAAAGTAAAAACCGACTTCAAAACCAAAATGCACTAAAAAGTCTTAAATAAACTCTTCACCATTGAAAGGAAAGGAATCCGTTCTTTCAATGGTGAAGAGTTTATTTAAGACTTTTTAGTGCATTTTGGTTTTGAAGAACGGATTCCTTTCCTTTCAATGGTGAAGAGTTTATTTAAGACTTTTTAGTGCATTTTGGTTTTGAAGTCGGTTTTTACTTTTTTTAAAAGTTTATTTTATTTCTTCATTTTAAGTGATTACATAAGAGGTGGGGGGGAGGGGAGTTGCACCTTATGATTCTATTTTTTAAGAAGCTACAAATTACTTATCATAAGTTCCGTCATTATAATTACTGAACTCCTAAGCGTTAAGGAGTTCCACCATCAGCTCAGCCCCACAAGATGTTGACTATCAGACGTAACAACACGTCAAAATTAAGATTCTGGTAAAGAAACACTATACGTGCCTTTAAAATTTGAGGGTTTTCCTCAATTACACCAAGATCCCATCATCAGATCCCAAAATGGAACCAACTAGAAGGTACATCTCCTAAGTAGGCGAAAACATTTTTCGATTCGGTCGACAAACGACTGAGATATGAGGTAACAAACATTCAAAAAAAAAACATACAGTCGAATTGATAACCTCCTCCTTTTTTGAAGTCGGTTAAAAAATAAATGAAAATAAGGTAGAAGAATAATAACGATAAAGAGAGAAGATAAGAACAATAGGAACAAGGAAAAATAGGAAGAATGGAAGACCAAGAATAACCTTAAGCATCAAATAAAGCAAAAAACAATAATTGCTTATTTAAAAAAAATGATACCTTATATACTATAAACTTTTGTTACGGAATTCCTATAGCTCTAACGGAATGCCAAGTTAGTAGCAAAAAATTATTGCTCCTTTGAAAGATGTTTATAGAATATTAGGGCCGTTTCCCACGGCAGTCCAGTTCTGCGGGATCACTGCATTACTGGATCCGGCAGAAAACATCAATGATTTCACACGGCAGTTTTTGGGGTACGATTGTCCGTCAAGTAAGTCCTGTCTACTCCTGTCAGTGTCATGTCTATGCTGCTTGCACTTACCAACTAAGCGGCAAGCTGTATATTCCTATCTCTCACAGCATTGCCATGGTAATTGCTGTGTTTATGCATACTGTCATTTTAGACCCTTTGCACACTGCGCCACTTTTAGCAGCGATGCAGCATCGATGCAGTCGCAAAATGTGAACCATTAAACACTGGCGTTACTTTTAGCATCGATTCAGTTGCGATGCTAACGCGCGTTAGCATTGATGCAGTCGCGATACAGAAGCTGGAAATTGACAAACAATGTACTGTTTATCGGCGACTGCATCGATACTAACGCGCGACTGCATCGATGTCAAGTTAAATCTGTTCCTTGCGTAAATCGCGCTGCTATCGCGCGTTTTTAGAAGAAGAATTGGCCCAGTATGATAACAAAACTGAATTAGTCGTATAATTAGATACCTGTTTTTTGCGGGTCCGCGTAAATGGGATGTCCGTTTATTTAACCTGCAGAAAACAGTACCTACAGATGACGGCATGTAGCCATGGGAAATAGCCCTTATAGGTATAATACACATGTTTTCATGTTCAGTAGTATACAGCTCGCCCCCAGTGTCTCGTTTGATTCTCTTGATAAAATATTTTGTCGTAGTTAGTTGTTACTTTGACAGAACCGATACAGCTTACTTCTTAGACCTCTTACACATTGCGACTGTTAACATTGGTCTGTTAGTTTTGGAAACGCGCGACAGCATCGCGACTGCATTGATACTAAAAGTAGAGCAAGTGTGTAAAGGTTGACATTTTGCAAATGCATCGATTCTGCATCGTGACTCCATCGCTGCTAAAAGTCGCAGTGAACAAAAGGTCATAACCATTAAGTTATGACAACATTACATCAAATAGACACTAGGAGTATTCGTAGTTATCTCGATAATCAAAGCCGTCTATCACACCGTATCATAATATTTTACGAATCGTATCAAAGCTATTTCATCTACAGCGGCAATCGGAACATAATATATCGACATACGGGTTGTAATCTCAATCGATCGGTGGCGTAAATTGCCCTGCTGTGTCGTTAGCTCCCATAATTGTTAGATGCAGTAATTGTGCCTTCGTCAGATTGCTTTTGGATTGCGTGTTGCAGGTTAAGCTTAATTTTGACGTGCAGCTGTCTCCGTTTATTAACGTGACACCTTTGCACTGTGATTATGGCATATTTGTGTACTGTCGGCTGCACATCAGGTTACCTACTTTCGTTGCAGAATAGTTTTTATTATAACGGCATAAGACACCGCACGGTTTACCTTAACGATAGATCGTCCAGCGTCCTGCTAGCAGGATTTATTGTACTTCCGGAAGGACGCATTTTTATTGGGTCACAGTTCCTTAAATAATTATAATTCAAAGTTCTAATTTACATGAAAAAATAGTGTATTTCTTTCTCTTTCACCTGAATATAATATTTATTACTAACCGGTACCGCTATTCAATTGGCAAGCGATGGCGCACGGATATAGACGCAGGCAGCGCGTTCGCGCGTCGGCGACGTGTTTCGACCTGCCCGGCACCCATCACGCCTGGAGTCGCCAACATTTTGGCGAACATTATAATACGCGTAAAATATTTGGAGTTATTGTGCGTGTTCTAGAGGTAAACAAAGTAATAGTGCGATAGGATACTGACGGAAAATGCACTATTATTCCCACTTTGTTGATAAATCCAGCGAATGACAAGTCAGGTAGAATTTCTTCATAATAAAAAAATAATTAAAAAGGAATGTTATGTTGGTGTTTGAAGTTTATAATTTAAGAAATGCAATAAAAAAAATACTTCTGCGTTGTTTTTTTTTACACCCTTGCATGGTTTGAATCATTCTCAATGCGAATTAGTAGGACTATATTGAATTTCTTAGGTGGGCGATAAAAAGTTCACCGGGTAATCTAATATTTTATAAAAGCAAACCAATGTTTACAACCCCTGGCAATACGAACGTTCAAGGTCAAGGTCTACGTACTGCCGGAAGGACCAGGAGCAGATTTCATACAAACCGGGTACTTCCAGCAGGACTCAAGTTCCGTCTTCCAGCAGGACTTTTTGAAAAAATCGGACGTCCTTCCGGAAGCGCTTCCAGCAGGACACGGGGTCGGACGATCTATCATTAACGTGCTGTTATCCGTACAATGAGATTACTAACATAATATACCAATTATTTAATCTAATCGAACGTAGTCTTGAAATAAATATCTTTTAAAGAAAATAGTGCAACTTCAAATGGATTTTTTACTAAATTGATTGAAAATAAAAATAAATAATATAATTGGTACTTTTAACTGAATATAAATTTCGTAGTTTGTAAGTAAGTTATCATCACCATAATTATCAGCTAGTCTGTCCACTGTTGAACATGGGTCTTCCCTACAGTTTTCACAAGCGGTCTTGATCCAGTTTGTGCCTGCGATCTTTAAAAGGTGCATTTGCCTATCTTGTCGGTGGACGTCCTACGACGCGTCTTTGATCGAAGGGTCTCCAATCTTAAACTTTTCTGTCCCAATGGCTATCAGTTCTTCGTAGGTAAAAGTGGAAAAACTAAACTCCACGAATGTGCTACGAACTGCTACGGAAGACTACGGAGAACATACTCGTAGCCGTACGGTCGATTCCGTAGCACCCCATACAATACTATTAACTATTTAATCATGAATTACTTTCATACGAATCGTGCACTAGTATGTATGTTAGATGCATTTATGTCTGTTACGATCTTTTTCGACGACTACAAAAAAAAAACTTTTATTTCAGACCAACAGCGTCCATATGGGTTAGTAACAACAAATACTTAAAACAAAACTTTGCTACGACAGTCTCAGGAAAAAAATTCAGCGTAGTCGTACGGTTGATTCGATAGCCCCTGTACTATCTACGCTTGGGTCACATCAACTATTTGAATGTTATCCTTCTTCATTGGGATTCAATCTGGATCAATGGGTAAAGCAAATGATCTGCGAGCTGCGGTGGCGGTTTTGCAATTGTGCGTAATTGTTACGTGCAGTAATTTGGTGCCTACAGCACAGTATAGTTTCAGTATGATTCTCGGTATAACTCTCTTTAATTTGCTCGTCAAATATCTTACGCTTTGCACTAGATGGAAGTCGATAATAAGTTCTCAATCTTATACTATTTTTTTTCTCTCTGCGTGGCTTTACTCAGTACCGGTACCGCTTTATGGACACAGTCTACTAACGCAAGTCCACCTCGTATTCACATGCGGAATGGGACACTTGAATGAGACATGTCAAATTGGCATATATGCTTTGTCTCACTCTCGATGTGATAGTTGTATCTGTCACCGTAAAATTTTAAAAACAGAGATATTACAATCTTTTTACGATTTATTGTAAACAAGCACCAAATAGTTGAGCATTCACGCTTGACTTAACGTAGCAAAGTACGTAGTTCGTAGTAATTAGATGAATGTACCGAAACAGTAGCTTGTAGCCCGTAGCCTAAGTACTAACAATGACTGTAGTAGTGTAAGTTGAGTTGATTATATAGACTTGACCTGTAGACATCTCTTTATTTTTTCTCATCCCTTCTGTCACGTTTTTAGTGGTTCTTACATATTAACCTATCACGAAAGATAAACGGCGTCAGCGGCAAACCTTCACCTGCCTGAACCACCACATTGCCCACTGATTCGTCATTTCAGTTAACGATGTAATATATGAAGCTCGGTATAATTCACAATAAAACGACAGTTTACAATCCAACGAATTTAATACAGTTAGATTGTAATCACACAGTTCTAATAATATTACGGTGACATTATCCTTGTCGCTATCGTTCAACCTCTTCGTTGCCGCGTGCGAATGCATTGGTGTAACAGCATCAGGGTCAAAGTAACATTATCTTTCAAACTGATACGTGCCGAAATAAATCTGGATAGTTTCACATCTCAATAAAAAGTCGGACAAAACATAATATATCCTTCATACCGACGAACGCGAGAGGACTGTGGAATGTATTCAAGAGAAAGTGGGAACAAACTTGGGCAATCCATCCCTTTAGCTTCTGACCACTGGAAGTTGGGTCGTTTGTGTTTTGTGGTTGGATTTACTTGTTTGTTTGCAGCTTAGGTACGTGTGTATATGATTATTGGAATAGCAGTAGTCACCCGTGACTTCTTTCACCGAGAGACTTAATCCCTGGCGCGTTTGTTTATTAACATTATTTTTTTACGTGACCCAAATCGGCTGACAGGTAGCTAAATATTATTATCGGTAGTAAGTTGCGTTAGCGCAGTTAGTAGCTTATTCAAATGGTAGCTTTGAACACTACTCGGACTCGGTCCGTGCGCGACCGATGTCATATTAAGAGCGTTTTCACACAGGTGTTTATAGCAACGCGACGATTGTGCGGCAGTCGCACTGCTGCCAATTTCTTATCCCATCATATAAGAGAGACGCACTGCTGTTATTCTAATGTGAAGGCGCACTTAGCCAGACATATATGTATGTACATACGCGCAGTATTACTTATTCTTATTACATCGTAGCCGAAACTTCTAGATACTAATTGTAATGCGAACGAGACCCTATAGTAGTAAGCAAACACAAAGTATATTTATCAATCTGTGTTATTACCTATATGTATATGCTATTTGCACCCGGTTGCAAGTTAGACTCGTTTATTCGATTATTTTTCAATGTTTTCACTTTTTAAAGTTTAGTCTAAGAATACTGTTAGATTATTACTCTCGAGCATCCAATCTCGAACGTGCACTGTCACAACAAACACAATGTTTAGTGGCATGAAAATCAGTAGTCAGAACACTATGTTACAATTATACTTTGGAATAAATAAATTAATTAAAAAAAACTCCATACGAATCTTCTACAAAATATAAGAGTACCTACATTTTTTTGTAATGGGTACTTGATCGCAATTTATACCGCGACCAAGCTTCACAAGGCTTCATTGGTCTGTAAATATCATAAAATTATTATCCCTTTGGAATAGAATGACAAAAGCGAGATGTCACTAGCAGCTAACTGTGTGATAAAAAGAGATGGAAGATGCGAAGTAGCAGTACCGTTTTTAGCAGCTGTCAGTCAGTTCGGAAGCCTATGAAAGCTCGCTGAAAATTTCTCTCATTTGAGTTTTTTAAAATATATGTGAAATTGTGTATATTTTGAAGAAATATTTCTGTTGAAACATGGTGACTTGATCGGTGATTGATTGTTGTTCATTGCAGCGGAATAACCCAACAAATAATCATTAAACAGGTAAATTAGTCCAAATCGAAGCTTCTTAATATAGGACTTATATTTACCAATGCGCTTCAAATTAAAAGTATGCAGTTTAATTATTCTATTCTACAAACGTTTATTTACGTAAAAAGTAAAGACAGAATAACACAGGGAATGTATATACGAATATTTTATATAATGAAATAATATTTAGTTTTACACTAGAGCTGCATGTTCAATTTATGTCGGCTGTTTATCATGCAGTAAACTAATATGTTTATCTTAGGAACATTTTTTTTAATCATCTGATCGGCAGATTATCTCATTTAAAGCTACAAATGTTACTTACTTATGTTAGTTACTGACATCTTAAATCGGTTTCGTTTGACAGCTTTTACTTGTCCTTCTATTCCGAGAGGAATATTTATTTTATGATAAATATTTAACGATAGTTACGTTAAAAATAAAAAGAAAGTTTAAGGGCCTTATAAAAAAGCTAAAAAATACACAGCGAGCGATGGTGAGGGCTATGTCCATTGTTTCGTAACTGCCTCGGTGGCGCAGCGGTTAGAGGGTCGCACTTAAAGCGACGGTTGCGCCAGAGGTCCCGGGTTCGATTCCCGGGTCGGACCAAAAATATGAGTTTATCTGTTCAGAAAATTCACAGGGCAGCCCGGAGTTAGGAAGTTGGCGGTGTTTCATCCCCGTGCCTCGAAAAGCACGTAAAGCCGTTAATCCTGCGCCTGATTTCTCTCCGATCGTGTCAAATTGCTGTCATCCCATCGGGCTATGAGAGTGAACGGAATAGAGAGTGCATCTGTGTTTGCGCACACACTTGTGCACTATAATATGTCCCGCGCAGACGATTAGTCGTTGTGACCCACGTAGTCAAAATCGGCTAGGGGGACTATATTATTTACGAGATCGAATCAGAAGTGACGAGATACTCGTAATTAGAAGAATCAAGGTAACAAACATAGCGCTGAGAATGAGTAACCTAAAGTGGCAATTGGCAGGGCACATAGCACGGAGAACTGATGACCTTTGGGGTTAAAAGTTCTGGATTTAGACCCTTTGACCAAAAATGCGGCGAAGGACGTCCACCGACAAGATGGACAGACGACCTTGTCCACCGACAAAATGGGGAGATGACCTTGTATAGATCTCAGGGCCAAACTGGATGCAGAACGCTTGTAATCGGTCGCTGTGGAAAACTCTGGGAGTGACTTATATTAGGTAATCGACGTCCTTCAGCTGCTAATGATGATGATGATGACGTTAAAAAACGTATTTATTAAATCTATTTATCAGTAGATTACAAAACGTCATTACAAATCAATAATGGTGGTACTTATATAAGTCAATACAATCTTGTGCCGGAAGCGATCAAAAGAAAACTATTACCAAACTTATGTAATCTATTCCCTGTAGAGTGGCGGTTTGTGCCTCCCGGAAGTTGGATAGTTCCAGCAACTGCTAACAGGAATGCTTTTTAGAGATTTGCACCTTTAAAGCAAACCACGGTATTAATTAGTTCTCTCAGCCTAAGTACAGACTGAAAATCCAGTTTTGCTTTGAGGCTACACATTTTTAACTAAGCCATGGATGTTATAACAATTTAAATATTTACGGAAGACGCCTTCGTCATAATTGTTGCCTGGTATTCGTAACAAATCATAATATGGTCTGTTGCGCATAATTGAGTTAGAGGAGTCGAGTTCCAAATACCTCATTCTAGAGGTAAGGCCTTTGGCCATTAGTAGGACGTTACAGGATTACTTTACTTTTTTTTCTAGTTAGATTCGATTTTTGGAAAAATCAATATAGCTTTATCAGCTTCTATGGCGCCGTCTAATAAGTTAAGGTTTAACGTTACTATAATCGTCACGTTTTGTTTTTAAGGAGACGAGTAATAGTTAGATTGTTAAACAAGGAGAAAAAGCGATTGATTATACTCGAGCTGATAACTTTTTCCAATAATTCGAGAGTGAAATGCGTGATTTCACTCGAATGAAACATACTTTTTTCATTTCGACTGTGAGGAAAATAAATAATTTAGCTGTATGATTGTGGATGTGATGGTGAGGTATTTTGTAGTTCGGCTAGAGATAAAATCTCAAAAAAAACAGTTTCATAGAGAATCAGCACACGATTAGAAAGACTAGTAACGGCACAAAAGAAAACTTGTGCACATAAAAAGCAGACGATATCAAATAATAGAAATCCTTTTTTTAAAAATCGATCGATTTTTTCTCACTGTCATTCACAATAGTTGTAGAACGCAATATGTCACGATAACTACCACAAATAAATTGCAGATTCGATTTTGTCTCATGAGATAGCGCTATGAGTGACCTTTAGCTGAGAGTGAGGAAGCAAATTTTATAATGAATACCACCACTAACCGAGTCGCCACCGCCTGCTTACTAATCTGTGCAATAATAGTCAATATTAAGATAATACTAATAAAAATTCAAATCAGATAAAAAATAAAAAAAGACATTGTTAAAAGCAAAAAAAATACATGTTGACACTATGTATGGAAAGCTGCTTTATTTTAATATGTGACTCAAATATCTTTGACTCCATGTTTGATCGTAGCCATTAGAGCTAGTTTACTTCCCACCCTAATGATGGAAAAGCTATTTTCCGCACGGTTTTCTACCATGAAAGTTCAATTTTCCGAACAAGAGAGATGAAAATATTATGTCAGGTTGTTTTTAGGTATATCAAGCCAGGGGACCAAAACACTTGCAATTAATAACCTATCGGTTATTATAGAATCGTGTCCAAGACGATGTCTTGATTTGGAAGATCCAATCAAAAATTTAGAAATCAAAGTTGTTAAAGTAAATACGAGTGCATCAGTAAACTGAATTTAGTATCTCGTTTGATAACTAAGTAAGTCGACTTGGAAATCGTCGACTTTGGAATGTAAACAGAGTAAAGGAAATGGCATAGAACTTCTTCGTAGAATCAATATCTTTTCAGGCACAAAACACAACAAACGCAAGGAATAATGCAATTTTAACATTCCGTCAAAAAGTGATTGAATTTCTTGTAAGAAAGCTATGCTTGTTCCCAGCACTTACCCATAATTTTCCTGAAGCCGTGGAAGTATTTTATGAGATTTGCGGCCCCAGTAGGTGTTAATAAATATTTAAATACAAATATAAATAGATCCTTATCTAGGAAATTGACGTTTAATTTTTTTACAATTTAAAACTCAAACTTGGAATAAGACTTTAAATAATAATTGATGTTAAATCAAAGCTTATTTAATGACGTTTTAAAATTGATATTTTATAAGCTTACATGCATGGATGCGCTAAAGAAGTGATCGAATTGCATTGTTATATAGTTGAGCCTAAACACAAGTCTTTAAACTTTTAAACTATTTCTAAGCTACAGGTTCCAATGTAGAACTGATCCACATAAACTAATTTTTTTCTTAAGTTTTTTACCAAATCAACAAATTGAACAGAAATTTACAAATAAACAAAGGACAAATCTCAAGCCGGCACTAAATCCATTTCAATTAGTGCGCCTTCACATTATTAGAGCGACAGCAGCGCCGTGGCTCTAATTTAAAGGGCTTACTGCTGTCATTTATGTATGAAATTATCAGCAGCGCGGCTGTCGCGCGACCGTCTCGCTCTAAAGTCACCTAAGTGTAAAAGCACTCTTATTAGACGCCAATATGAATATTCGAAATTAAACCAATCAATTTGGAAGGAATTCTATGCTTCAGTTGGTCACCACCTAAATCGCAGAAGTTACAACTGTGACCGAAATTAACTGGCGAGAGTAACATAGAAACTTTCATGGTGATTACTTTGACTCCTACTCGTTCTCTGAACTATTTGGAGCAATACGCGTAGTATTGTGCTTTTGATGTTTGCGGGCTTTGTCGGTTTGAGTTTGGGAAATTACTTGGGTAACGGCATGCGTAATCTAAAGCTTGTGGGGCAGAGCATAGTTTAATATCTAAAGACTGTGATGCTGAGCCACTGTCTGTCTTCGATCTTTGTGGCCAAAGACTTTATAAACTGTTTATTTACAGACATAGTAACACTATAACGAAAAGACTCCGCAAGAAATAATATTTTAAAAAAACTGCCTTCTCACCGCTAATAGTAACGCATTTGCCATCTTCTTAGGAGAAATAAATTCATTTGGAGTCGGTGCATGATGTCGCTTAACTACACCAACAATCCACACTCATCATCATGCACCGACTCCAAATGAATTTATTTCTCCTAATAAGAGGGCCAATAGCTTTTTTCTGGTCAATTTTTAAAAGCGGTTTAATTTCAAATACCTTTTTTATTTCATGATTTTCAGTTCAGTAGTTCATCGGTTCAGTAGTTTTTTAAACTTACACTGTATCCTTAGTTAAAATATACAGAATCGAATTAAAATCTAATCATCTCGCTATGACTTCATATTTTGAGAAATCTGTGGACAAACATACAAATATACAAACATACATACACTTAGCCATATAGCCTTAGCTAGAGGCCTTATGGGCAGCTTGATAACATCTGACAGCAGAGTTAGTCGCTTGCCTTGCAAACACGCCTCCACTAATCCGCACTGAGCCCGCGTGTTGGAGTATGGCTCGAACTACCCCATAGCCCCATTGCTGGGCAAAGGCCAGCAGTACGACGCTAAAGGCTTACTTTCCTTTTTTTTATACACTTACGCAATTTTGCACACGTGTATGGAAGCCTTTATAGATCAACATAATTATATATCATCAAATTCCAACAATATCACATACATACACATTGAATTGATGACCTCCTTTTTTGAAGTCAGGACAAAACTGAGAAAACAGTAAGAGTAACATTATCATTAGTCACGATGCATCCTGACAGATGTTGTTAGCAGAGTGCTTTACCTAAGGTAGCGTAAAGAAAAATAATTTAACAAAATCATAAATTTCAACCTTAAGTTCAAAACATTATGTAGAAAAAGTTTCTCAATATCACATCAGACTAAATTTTCCCAATGCGTTTCATCCACTCACCCAACCACGTCGTGGCGGAGTAGATATATGCTTATGTTAACCCCGCAGGTCCAGCCGTTTTGCATAATTACTAGCTAATCACCGCATACACCGGTATGTGCCCGTAAATGCTCCGCTATTTAACTAGGTAGTGTTTCTCAAACTGTAGCTCAGCTACAGTCGCGACGTCTTAAAGGTTAGGGTATTGTTATTAATAACAAAAGTTGAAAACAGTTTACGAATATTAAGTAAATAATGGATGATCTTGGCACTATGCTCGAAGACCTCGACCGAGTATCCCAACAAGTGGGTCTTAAAATGAACATGGAAAAGACGAAAATTATGTCGAGCTCCCTTGTTGTACCCACTCCAGTATCCGTTGGGAACTCTCGAAGTTGTCGACGAGTACGTCTAGCTGGGACAAGTGATCCAATTGGGTAGGTCCAATTTTGAGAAAGAGGTCAATCGACGAATCCAACTCGGCTGGGCTGAGTTTGGGAAACTGCCCAAGAGCGTCTTCTCGTCTCTATTACCTCAGTGTCTGAAGACGAAAGTCTTCAACCAGTGTGTGTTATCAATGATGACATACGGATCCGAAAAGTGGTTCTAAATATGGGCCACATAAAGAAGCTCAAAATAACACAACGAGCGATGGAGCGGGCTATGCTCGGTGTTTCTCTACGAGATCGAATCAGAAACGAGGAGATACATAGAAGAATAAGGTAACGGACATAGTCTTGAAAATCAGTAAGCTCCAGTGGCAATAGGCAGGGCACGTAGCGCGAAGAACTGATGGCCGTTAGGGCAGGAAAGTTCTATATTGGAGACCCTTCGACCAAAGACGCAGCGTAGGACGTCCACCGACAAGATGGACAGTCAACCTTATAAAGATCGCGGGATCAAACTGGATGCAGACCGCTAATGATAAGTCACTGTGGAAGGCCGTGGGGGAGGCCTATGTTCAGCAGTGGACTTCCTTTGGCTGATAATAATAATAATGATTATGATGAAGTTATGTTTAAAGTTATAGAAATTTGATAATAAAATATACAGTTTCTGTAAGTTGTGGCCAGCTTAGCATTAAGTGTCAATAAATGGTAAAAAGGGATAACATTTCTGTATGAGGATATAAGCCACTTGAAATACATGCACCGGACATAATCATCAATAATATTCTTAAGAGTGAAGAATATGTTTTTTAGAATGTTTTTAACACTCACAGTGTCATCTACAGATGGCGCTAAGCGTCACGCAATTGACGTTTTCATAAGAAACCACAAATTTCGCAGGGTCGGACTAACAGCACGGTAGCTCAATTGGTAAGAGCGTTTGGCCCGGTTTGCCAAAAGGTTGCTGGTTCAAGTCCCGCCCGTGCGCAAATTTTTGGTTTCTTATTTCATCTTTATGAATATAAAATATGACACTGTGAGTGTTAAAAACATTCTAAAAGCATTAGATAGCGAAGCGACATCAATTTCCAAGTTGAATTTATTCTGTAAAGAATAACTGCTTGGGCCATCTGTTTCATAAACAGACGGCTAGATGGCGCTAAGCGTCACGCAATTGACGTTTTCATAAGAAACCACAAATTTCGCAGGGTCGGACTAACAGCACGGTAGCTCAATTGGTAAGAGCGTTTGGCCCGGTTTGCCAAAAGGTTGCTGGTTCAAGTCCCGCCCGTGCGCAAATTTTTGGTTTCTTATCTTATCATCTTTATGAAAAGTGAAGAATATTTCAAAACCTAAAAGTGAATCCTGCAATCTGAATCTGTATAGGTATTTATTTCATTGCTGGAGTCGCGATGCTAAAAGTCGCAGTGTGAAAGTGGTCTAACATGTTGAGAATCGTTGTTTTTAGTAAACCCCAAAACAAATTACGAGCTTATTTTCCTATTCTGTTACATTTTGGATGTGAAAACAGTAAGTTATCTTAATTTAAGTATAATGAATTCGTAGCCTTAACGACGCCAAATTAATACTTTAATAAGTCGGAATTAAATTAGGTGAGTTGTTTCCTTTATGACTATCATGGGCATTTTAATAAAAGTTTATCAAAATGATTTTTAACTTATGAATTAACAGACTTTTCTCTTTTCAGGTATGTGGACACCACGTTTAGACGCTTAGAGGTAGATATATTTTAAATATACTGAATTAATTTAAAATATAAATTAGTGTGTTAGTTTTAAAGTTCATTTGTGTTAAAACCCAAAGAAATCCAGCAATTCATCTGTTAAAAAAATCAGATGGAGTGGAAATTCTCGAAAGAGCAAAAAATTGATTATTTATGAATACAAAGTCGCGAGATTTAAACTTAAACAAGGAGCTAGCATTAATAATATAATATCCTTTGGACATTCTCACACATCGCCATCTAGCCCCAAAGTAAGCTACTCAAAGCTTGTGTTATGGGTGCCAGACAACGGATATAATACTTAAATACTTTTTGTTTGTAAATACATACATGATATACATAGAAAACACCCAGACCAATACAAACAGACATGTTCATGCACACAAATGTTTGTATTGTGCGGGGATCGAACCCGCAACCCGCTGCGTAGTAGGCGATTTCTCGACCACTACACCAGACGAGTCGTCAAAGCATTAACATATTATTTGTTATTATCCAATTAATTGATTATAAAAGGCTTATCCAGTGATCTTGAGATGGTAGTTATTAGTGGACAGAGTTTTTATTACACCCTTGTTTTTTTTCTTTGTAATATATCTTAACAATTATAGCGTCAGTAGCTCACAAATTACAGTGTTATAGGTAAGCGTGAAAAACAAGTCATTTTTTTATTGCTGCCTATAAATCCAATTATATTTTTCAAAGATTTGCAGTAACATAACAACAATATCAGCAATGTACCGCTAAAATAATGAAAACAAAATATCTGCCTTAGTTTTACGCAGAAATCTTAATGAAACAATAAATCAAAACAAGCCCTGGAGAAAATTGCACTCAACTTTCAAATGCGGAGGAAAATAGATAAGGCTATGTACATATCGCTGCGTTGCAGGTACGCTAGGGTTGCCTCTTTGCCGTTTCAAACAGGTCGTTTTCAGTGTTTGCTCGGATATTAGCAGACTTGATGACAGTTTTAGTCGATAAAACATCGACGATGTATCGACGGCATGACGACAACACATTGATCGAGCCGCTGAAGTCGATAGCCGTCACCAAGTTGACGACAACCATCAAAATCGTCTTAATGGTAAACTGAACAACCACCAGGTTGACAGGTCACAGCCGAGGGAAGGCTAAGTAGCTTATCGCTTTGCTAAATGGAAGCCAACTTCGCAGACAACGGTTCATTGTTTAGAAAGATAGTTAAAAATACGTAACATCCAATTTCCTATATATGAGTATAACCAAAAACTTCGTTATTGCGATTTAACTAGGAACAGCGCCATCTGTTGGTAAATTTGATAAGTTTACCCATACTACCTTCTATAAGTATGGTTATAGTGATGGAAGAGCGAGCCCTTCAGACACTGGCATTTTTTTGCTTAAATGGAGTCTCCAATGTACTGGTTTTTAAGGCATTGCCTTTGTTAATAAAATAAATATTTCATTTATTATTTATTTATTTAAAAAAACTTTACTTAACTATTATCTATTAATCTTACACAAACCAAGCAACAATTACAGCGCTTCTGGCTGAAGTGACAGCAATTTAAATAGTTACAGTTTAACTTTATTTACATTGAACATTACTATTATCTTGTTGTCCCACAATCCTCTCTAATTGGGTGATATAATTGGCCCTTCACACCAGTTCGTCTGTTCTATGATTTTATTTATTGAACTAAAATTTACTGGACTGAAAATTGTATAATTGGCGAGCTGAATGCCTTAAGGCATTCTCCACCAGTCATCTGTTTGGAAAGTTTAATCAGTGGTGAAATATTTACATATACTGAGAGTGGTTCCAAAAAAAGTAAGATGCAATAACATTAAAACAAACATAAATTAAAAATAATAAAAAGTCAAAGAAAAATTGACATACAAACTATAGACTACACGATACGAAATTATAAATAAGAAAGCGAAGATATTGATGACATCTAAAACGACAAAAAAGGAAAGAAAATGGAGTTTAATTTTGAAAAGATGATATTTACCTATCAAACTACTTACATCAATTTTATTTTTGACAACCCTACCTAGCCTTGTCGAATCACGTTTGATTTATTGCGAACCACGTGATGTGACTCGTTTTTCCGTAAAAGTAGCTGTAAACTTTGCACATGTTCATATATTTTGTACACGACTTGTTTTTCCGTAAGCCATATCAAAGAAGTAAGCGAAAGGGTTAACAAAAAGAGCTAAACTGTTTTACAGACTATTTCACAACGTAAATTATCATTTATTAAAACTCTGTACGGCTTGATTTCAGCACGTTTATTTCTAATTAAACGTCTCATGTTTCAAATGTTTTACAGGATCCGTGGACACAGGTAGGTCTGCCGTCAGGAATTAAGCTACAAAATGTGCGCGAAATTTATCCGTAAGTCAGTAATCCGCAAATCAATGAATAGTTTTCGCGTAAACTTCAGAACCAGATTCAAAAAATAATTGTCCTCCAAAAAAATTTAGGCAATCAAACTGTAAAATTTCAGACAAATAAAAACTGAACGATTAGAAAAGAACTTTATGCGAACTATAATAACACATACTGATATATACGATATTTTGTTTTTTCACCAATAACGAAATGTGAGAAATCAGACGACCTCGCGAAGGAATTACCTTGTTAGGTTATCTCAAAATGTTCGCTTCTTCTTCGGTCTGTCTGTCTTATCTGGACGGATTTGAAGCCTACCTGTATAATGTACATTCTTAACTGACCTACCTATAATTATTACCAAATTTAAGGGCGAGGTTGGTGGAGTTTTTCTTTTGTCCCAAATAGTGAAGATAGTAGTAATTTCCCTCCTGTTTTCCACATCGGAGTCTAAGCACCGGAAATTGTCCGACTATTAGTACCCAGTCATAAACCTTTCCTGATATACTATATCTTCAGCCTTCTGCAATTAGCAATAACATCAGTATGTTATTGCTAATCTTCACCACCTATATAGAAACCTATCAACATAAACTTACCAATATGAAAATGTATGTCTAAAGTACGCATTTTTAAGCTCGCTCGCAACTCCTTTTGTTGACTCATTGTGACCAGTTTCATTCATCATCATCATCATAATCAGCCACAAGACACTGTCACCGGTCGCAAGAGGGCCTTCAACCCGATCCTCTGATTGAAATAAATTTATTTCAATCAGAGGATCGGGTTTATTTCAATGAGTAATATTCGCGTAAACTTCAGAAACAAGTATCCGATCCTCTGATCTTTACAAGATCTGCCAATAACTCCAGTTGACATCCTTCGCTGCGTTATTTAGCAAAGCTTACTTCACACTTCCCTTCTCCTGTGTCAGAAATTCCGGTGAAATAATATTTTAAGACGCCCCCAGAAATAAACGTCGACGCTTTAGTCTCATCCGATCTATTTTCCACTGCAATTGAAAACGTCAGAGTCCTTTTCACTAGTCGGCGAGCAGAAAACCCATATCGGGCAAAGCCGGCTTACTTTCAATTTCAACTCGCAAAAGGTATCTTTGATTCAACCTGACATGGTTTCGTTTACGGTATCTTTGAATGTTTCCAAAGAAATTTTATGATGTGAATGAAAAGTGAAAACACAGCGTTTGTTGTAATTAATTATGAACATTTTTGGGGTGAATTACTGAAATTAAGAACTGTACATACATATTTATTATTTTAGTTTCAACATTAAAATCAGTGTTCATCTACTACTAACTCAAATCAATATCTACGAAGTGTCTTATTTCACATCTATAAACCACAAATTCTGAGTTTTCGGATGCAATCATCAAACATCTTAACTAAAGTGCCTCTAGAGAACCATCTGAATGAATGAAGACGTCTTAATATAAAACTGCATCCAACATTTTGTATGATGAATGATCTATATCTTGATTGCTCCTTTTTTGGATTTTATTGTAGTGTTTTTGGATTGGATAAAAAACAAGTTCAAACTTTTGATTCTGAACTATCCCCTAACTAATATCAAAATCATAAATTACATACCTATTCTTATAAGATGAAATAATATATCAAAAATTGCGCCCAAGTTGGTTGCGGGACTCGAACCTTTGGCTTTTTTGGTTTCTTATTTCATCTAATAAGAACACAAAAATAACATTGTGAGTGTAAAAACATTCTAAACTATTTAAAACCAACAGTACATGTTAAATTTACTTGAATTCGAATGATAAATGCCGTTTAGTCAATTTTAAGTGTTGTAGACAATAGCAGTTTGACATCAAATACACAATAATTGTTTATTTTTATACTTGTGACACAAAATTTAATAAATCATTTTCAGTATCATGCTTGTAATATGTATTTTCAAATGTAATTTCGGCGGATGAATCAACTTGCCTTTGATAGAGGCGTACATAACTGTTAATTGCTAGTCAGATTCCGTTGCTTAAGATGGCATTGGTATTAATCAACGTTGCCAATATAACTGCAGAACAAGCGAGTAAAGTTAGATTGCACCGCAATGCAATTGTGAACGTACCACGTTCGTATTTCGGCACTTGTGGCACTAAGGGCCGTAACTCACCGAGATACTACCACGACGTCGCCGACTGCTAGTATCCAAGTAGATAATATTCAATGTAAGGAAGCCAATATGTTGCTAAGTGTGTTAGATAACATAAATTTTAATACTTTAACACGTCGCCATGGTGTCAGTGAGGTACCGCGATACCTTAAACACAGATGAACCCTTTCTTATGTTGTTAGTAGGCTCGGTTTCAAATCCTTATTTTAAATATGACCAACATAAAATTACCTATTAAAATCCATATGAAAACACACAGTAACTTGGATTAAAATAAGCATAAAAACTGGAACGATACTTACAAATGATAAAGGTTATTGATTGCACTTATACTAATAAGCACAAAAAGTTATCATTTCACAAATATAAATCTATAAACTCTAGTAAATACACTACCCTCGGTATTGGTTGACTTTTAGTAAATTTTAATGGACTCTATACACGCAACGGAATCTATGCTATAGGGAGTTGTTTTGTTTAGACGCCTGACTCAGGGCTATAAGGGGTAATGTACAATGGGGATACTGATTCCAAAAAAACACTTATTTATGGGAAAAACCCACAAAATCAATTTATTGTTGCGATGCTACCGGGCGAGTCAACACCAGGTCGCCTCTTCGAAGCTTACTAGCTACGTGCGAGGTTCCCAATAATTTTGAAATTAATAACTTAATTTAAATACAATGTCATCCTCACGACATAGTATACAATTTTCTTTTATACAATTTGCATGTAAATTAAAGAATATTTTTTTAGAATAAGCATAACTCATATCTCTGAGTTGGATGTCACTGACCAAAATACAACCAGTAAAAACCTATGTATCATTGATTCTCAGTTAAAAGCAGACAAACTAATGATAAACTTAACTACTCACAAGTTCGTAATGTTTTAACGCCATTTCATTTTCGATTCCCCTCATTAACAGAAAACCAACTTAAGCAAGATAAACGGAACAAATTAATCTACCCGACTAAATTGTCCTTTGATGGCAAATTAAGCTGGCCATTTTATATCAGATTTCAAGAGCATTAACAGTTTCTGATTACATTCCTCAGTAAACAAGGAAACTTGAATTGGATGTGAGGCAAAGTTGTGATAGGGTTATCTTCGACGCTGTACATTGTGTAATTAGCAATTTTCTCCCATCACTTTATAGCTCTAACTAGATGGCGTCAGGATAGCTTTAGAAACATTTTTTTTAAGTTGTGGTAACCAAGGATTTAAAAAAAAACACAAAACAAACGAAAAATTTGTGCCTGGTCAAGAGCAACAGCACAAGTTACTTTCTCTTTTACCTTTAGAACCGTATTGTGAAATGGATTTTAAGTAAAAATATGTAAAATTGAATGATTTATGCGTCATTCTTGTTTACCTTCATGTTTTAAGAGATCTCCTGAGCTTATTTTACTTCCTTAAATACTCAATAACCAGTAAGTAGGACAGCCGCAGTATGTGCGTTAGGCATCAACTTTCTGTACCCTTCCAAGGAAGCACAAATACCTACTCAAAATGTTATGGACAATTCATCTACGAGTAGATCACTTTGAAAAAAACCAGTAGAAAAGACAACAAATCTAGTTGCAAATTGGTTGTAGTTCAGATACATCTGTCAGCCAAGTCCAAAAGCGATTACATTTCGCGACGTTGGGGTAATAAAACTATGTATTATTTCATTACAAGTAGAAAACCGTACAAACCCTATTAAAAATAGTTATTAGAAATCCACCAACGCCAAAGAAATGCCGCCACTAGCACAGATGAAAATCAGTACACAGGTATAGTTCAAGCAAGGTTATCTAACCCAGTTAGGGCTCCTCCCATGAATATTTTAGTGGCAACTTCGGCAATCACTGCCACAAATTTTTCATGCATAGTCATGAATTGGAAACCTATCTGCGAAAATCCTCTGCGCATTTGTAATTTCAATTTAATTTGGAATGCGTAACTATTATTTAGGTTTTTTTTTCTATTTGTCAGTAAAACACTTATGGAAATGCGTGTTGTTTTGATCCTGGTATTATTAGGCGCAATTTAAATGGTTTATGAACAGGCAAAAGCGTAAAAATAGATTGAAAGCTGACTGATCTTCCGTACATGAATGTAGCTTTTTAATTTAAACCAAACACCAATATCGATGTCAAAAAGCAATGAGCTGAAACGAATGTTCAGAAACCGCTTGGATGTGGTAGAAATATTTTTTGTACGCACTACAGTACATCAAGGTAAACTGCGGTATCTTATTTATTTGTAATAAGGGCTAATTTGTAACAAAAGTGAGTAACCTAATGTGCTTGCCACTGTACTCTTACACTTACACTGTACTCTACACTTGATTCCTTTTTCTCGTTCAAGCGGCGATGCGTTCTCGAGTATGAGATCAAATGTGTGTCGAATAAAACAAACAGTATAAATTGCCTCCTAATTGCCAGTATAAATCCAGTAAGCATTAGCGAACTTGTCGCCAGCTCGCTAATGCTTACTGGATAGAACTGTGCAAAAGCATCCAGGATTGTGCGGCCACAGGAAATTTCCGCGGAGTATATGCAGGGATAAATGTGGCTCTTGGTCCAGTGCAAAAAAGGACGGCCCCTCTAAAGGAGATCGACGGCACTATTATCACTGACAGCATTCGTCAGCTTGATCGGTGGGTAGAACACTATACTGGGCTTTATTCTCAACCAGTTGAGATCAGTCCTGCAGCCGTGGATTTAATTCCAAACCTACCTATTATGACTGAGCTTGATGATTTACCCACCGTGTGGGATCTTTGTGCGGCTGTACTACAGCTTAAATGTGGTAAGAGTCCAGGGATTGATGGTATAGTCACCGCTCCTAAAACTCAAGTGCATATTACCAGTATTGCATAACTTCCTGGGGAAATGCTGGGAGAGGGAGCTATTCCCACAGAATATGCGCGATGCAAATATTGTTACCCTTTACAAAGAGAAAGGTGACCGCGGAGATTGTTACTGCTACCGTGGTATTTCCCTTCTCAGCACTGTCGGTAAGCTTTTTGCAAGGGTCATACTGACTAAACTGCAATGTCTTGCCGAACGCGTGTATCCTGAGGCACAATGTGGCTTCCGCTCCCAGCGTTCCACTACGGATATGATATTTACCATTCGGCAACTTCAAGAGAAGTGTCGTGAGCAGAATACTCCTTTGGTGATCGCGTTCGTTGACTTGAATAAGGCCTTCGACGCGGTCAGCAGAGAGGGTCTCTATATTGTACTTGAGAAAATAGGATGTCCCCCGAAGCTGCTGAAGTTGGTGAAATGCTTTCACAAGGACATGAAAGGCACCGTTGTCTACAATGGTCAAACGTCTGACGCTTTTGATATGCGTAGAGGAGTTCGCCAAGGCTGCGTCTTGGCACCAACTTTGTTTGGCATATTCTTTTCACTTCTGCTCAAAGTGGCGCGCAACAGGGTGTCCATCTACACAGTCGAGCAGACGGGAAACTATTCAATATCGCCCTTCTTAAATCTCGTCGTAATCGTGAGGACTTATTTGTTGACAACATGCTGTTTGCTGACGATGCGGCCTTTGTTGCAAAAACTCCTCAAGAGCTCCAGGTTCTACTGGACAAATTTCACCACGCTTGTGCCCTGTTCTCCATGTCCATAAATGCAAAGAAGACCGTCATCCTAGCGCAAGGTTATACCTACCAGGTTATACCAAGGTTATACCTACCTATCTTGTTGGAAGGTGCAACCTTGGAGGTAGTCGACAAGTTTTGTTACCTGGGGTCGACCGTGTCGAGCAATCTCTCCCTTGACGGTGAGATCAATATTCGTATAGGCAAGGCGGCCACGGCATTCGGAAAACTACGTACAAGAGTATGGAATAATAAACATTTAACGGTCAGGACAAAAGTGATCATATACCAAACTTGCGTCTTGAGCATACTTTTGTACGGGGCCGAAACCTGGACGTCGTATGCTAAACAGGAACGTCGTCTTAACACCTTTCATATGCGCTGTCTTTGTAGCATCCTCAACATAGCATAAGAGGACAGAGTAACAAACGAGAGAGTGCTAGAGATTGCACAGCTTCCTAGCATCACCGCCCTACTTAAACAGAGACGTTTGCGGTGGCTAGGGCATGTGCACCGAATGAGCAGCACTCGTTTGCCCAGACAGACCATGTTGAGCCAAGTCGCTTTCTCGAAGCGTAAAGTTGGACGTCCCATACTGCGATTTAAGGACTGCGCAAAACGCGACATGATCGCATTCAACATCGATCGTGACACATGGGAGGACCTGGCTAGCGACCGCGATGAGTGGAGAAGAGCCATCTACGAGGGCTGTGAGACCCATGATAAAGCCTGGTTTCAAATTCTGGCCCAAAAACGGGAAAAACGACATGCTCGTGCAGAGGGTTCCGTCACAACGGACTCTCGGTTCGCGTGCCGCAAGTGCGGACGAAAGTGTCGTTCGAGGATCGGTTTGTTTAGCCACGAGCGACGATGCTCCTCTCACGTAGGCGCTGTTTAAATCATATGTCAAGATGAAGAGGCCTATTGATGATAAATTGCCTCACACAGTAACCCACACACTATTCTTTCAAAGTTATCATACTCTTACGGCAATGTCATAATAAGTTCTGGTTAGCGTAATTCTTCTTACGAAATAACGTTAAATTTTCACTGACTTCAAAAATAAGGAGGTAGTCAATTCAATGTGTATGTATGTGTGTATATTTGTGTACTCGCCCACGGATTCCTCGAAACAGAGAAGCCAGAGATGATACTTTTTTGGTTAAATCCGGTTTATTTCAACTTAAGGTACAATATACGTTTCATCAAAATCGGTCCAATAGTTTTTTCCAATAGAGATAAGGGTAATAATAACAAAAAATCATGAAACCCTTTTTTTTGAACCGCCTTCAAAATAAATGCGTTACTTCGAGCTCTTTGACAGTTTTAGGGTTCCGTAGCCGAATGGCAAAAAACGGAACCCACATAGTTGCGGCCAACTTGCGTAGGTCAGGATTAGCAAAGTTCACAATTATCTAATCATGATGTCTCTTTCTAACATCATATGAACTGACTGAGAAAGAGCGACGATTTAACACACAACTAAGTTAATTCTGACTTGGGCATTTGGGGTTAAGTGACCCGGCTAGCGATGTATCATCATGACACAGCCTATCGTTTTAAGGGGTTCCGTAGCAATCGCAAAAAACGGAAACCTTACAGCAAGTCTGTCTGTCTGTCCGTCCATCCGTATGTCCCAGCCACTTAATTCTGAATCTATTAGTATTACACAGTTGAAACTTAGTTGGTAGATGTATCCTGTTAACCGCTTTACGATTCGCATACAAAAAATATTGATATTTAAGGGGGGCATTGATAATGAAATATTAATTCTATCTTGACAAAGACTTTCAACAAAAATTGGTTTGAACGAGATCGAACTAGTAGTTTTTAAGATAGAGCACACTTTCAATAACCGCAAACATAACTATTTTATTCATACAAATACTATGCAAAACAGAGTTTTATTTGCTGTCAACAAAGTATTGTGGATTTAACTAAGTGGAAGTAGTGGGTTTTTTGGCTAAGTAGATATCTTATTCAGTTAAAGCTGGCACGGACTCCTTAGTGCGCGAGTCCGATTCGCACTTGACCTGTTTATTTATTCATTCATAGATTAGTGCTTATTTTTTGACGATCAAACACAATCATTAAAAAATAAGCACTATTTTTTTACTTTGGCAGTATTATTCCATTAATGTCATAAATTTTTACATTGTGAACTATCTAAGCGTATGTCGCAAAGGGAATGCCCACGGGCCGCTATAAAAATATAAACAAAATTGGACTCACATATTAACATATCAAAAGCCGCGTACATCTTTCAAAAGAGCTTTTATGTGTTTCATTTCATTTGTTACGCCTTGTGTCTAGTGTCTGTTGGTGCTTTCTGAGAGCAAATCTAGCGGGAATTTTGTGTTTTTGTTTGTGTTTATTTTGTCATTTCTTATCTCATTTGAACTTGTAATATTTTCCTTCCCGATTGTAGCACGTCCTACAGGTTCAATAATGGCAAGAAATCATTTTATAAGGTCCGAATAAGAATACACTAACTTCATGAAAAATGAAATCAAAACTAATTCACTATTAGTAACGAATTAAGAAGAACCGATGGGCCTTACAAACACGATAAATACACTAACTTCATGAAAAATGAAATCAAAACTAATTCACTACTAGTGAATTAGTTTTGATTGCAGCAACGAATTAAGAAGAACCGATGAGCCTTAGCAGCGCCATAATATCTCATAAATATTTAAAACTAAGAACACAATAATCACTATTAAATAATAATATTATAAGGGTGTGTTTCACCATCGACAAAAGCACTAACCAACAAATAACTAAATTAGTTATAAAACGTCATTTGGTGTGAAGTATTGGGCAGATAATGTCTAAACAGAATATTATTAGGAAACAGGCCGTAACAGACGTAAAGTGCATCTCATGTAAACAGGCTTTTCTATTTAATAGCGGTCACCCACGAAAGCAACGCAAGTGTAAATTTGCTCCCTCCCCTCCCGTCGCAGCGTAATGTTTTATAGCCTTAAACTATTCTCGGTAAATAAGCTATTCAACACATAACTATTTTTTCAAATCGTTCCAGTAGTTTTTGAGATTACCGCGTTCAAACAAACAAACGAACTTTTCAGATTTATAATTATAAGAATAGATTACTTAATTTCAAAGATAAACCAATAAACAATAACATTTATAATTCGTTTTCAAAGCAACCACGATGATGACACTTTTTCGCGCATTCCCCTAAAATAAATATTCCATAATAATTTGCAATTAGAATTAACGACGAAATCAGTACAATGCCTGGGATAGGATGGAACGGTTCTCGCAATATCTGGTACCATTACACCCAGCCTCGATACGGCACTTTCGAGGATTGGAAACAATATTGAAGCGAATTCCATTCCTCTTTTCTCACGAATTCCTACCAATTTATTTTAGTTTTTTCTTTCCTTCTGAGAATGTGGTATTAAAAGTTTAGTGCCAGTGTCGCAAATGATAAAGGTATAGGTAACCTATATGACCTCAAGAAGAAAACTGAGAAAGCCTATATGAAAAATCTTCACGACTACCTTAACGTTTATAGAATAATCTGCTCTTGAGTAATATTTAGCATAGTCAGCGCGATAGCAACTAAGTCGTGAGGCCACTATGTCAAGAGAGATAGGAATATCTGCACCACGCCGCTTAACGGTGGGTGTAAGCAAGATAGACATGACATGACACGACTCAATTGAACACGCTGACTATGGTCCAGTGACCATTAAATAAATAAATATTGGAAACCAATCACATACATTGCTCTGATCCCAAAGTAAGTAGTTAAGGCACTTGTGTTATGGAAATCAGACACAACAGTGGTAGCACAACACCCAGACCCGAGACAATATAGAATATATTGATTTCTGAATTGATCCGACTGGGAATCGAACCCGGGATCTCGGAGCGGCGACGCCTTGAAACCAGCGTGCTTAGCCTTAACACCACGGAGGTCGTCAAGATTACAAGTATCTGCACACTAAAGATAAACTCATCATGTCTCTTATTATTTATTTAGAAGAAATTACAAGCTTTCTATTCCTATAATCTATATAAGAGTTTGTTTGAACTGTTTTGTTGAACGCGCTTATCTCAAGAACTACTGGATCTATTTGAATTTTTGTGTTGGACAGCTTATTTATCAAGGATGATTGAGTTACTTAAATTACAAAATGAGAAGTTTCATAATATTTCAGTGACCTATTTGCATTTATTTCCATATTTGGTGAATGCCTTTTTATACTGTATTTTATCTTACAAGAAGTATTTAGAATGAAAAAACTTATGTGAAAAATAATATTATAGGCAAAGTATTGTGAACCCCCATTTAAATAAAAAAAGGTCTTATGAATAACTATTTGAAGAAACACCATTCTATTAGGTATTAATTAATGAAATAATGTATTTCGTAAATCAATTTGCATTTACTTAACCCAAATCATCATAAAACAAAATAAAATACGACGCTACAGTTAACAAAAAAAAAATATAAATTGTTTTTTTTTTACGGGAAATTTATAGTATTAAGTTTGTGTAGTGACAACACTATACAAACAAAAATATAATGGAAAAAATGATTTTCTTAATAAGGCTAAAAGGAACATTGATTAGTTTGAGGGTTGAGGATGTAACAACCCCACCCTGTCAAATTAAAGGTTTTAAAATACTTTCTGATTGAATATTACATTGGTTATTATTTAGCTTCAAATATTTAAACTATCATTACAATGTCGCAAATACCACATAGTTTTGGCTCAAATTCCAAGAAATAAAATCATTTAGTTAAAGGTTTAAAACAATTGTAAAAACAAGGTTTTTTTTGTAATGCAATTGAATGAAAGATATTTAGTTAAACGTGTGCTCACTCAGTCCTCACAAGCGGTCAGCCATATCTTCATACTGAAATAAGTTGGTCTAGTCATTGAGTGTTCTTCTTTTTGTTACACCTCTATTTAATTGGAGCCTGTAATTTCAGATAGTTAAGTTTCGTATTAAAACATTTACTATTAATTTATTGTGCTCACTCCATCCACACGCTATTGTATCTCTATGAACCAACTATAGATTCGCATTCCATCGTTTACATTGTATGAATTGGCTAGAAATAGGACTATTCAGCATAAAAACAAACCACTATTACTGTGCGTTCATGAGTAAATCGGATGCCTGGTGCTTACTCCGTCTGCCATCGCTAAATACTTAAATATTTTGTGCTAAGTTAACTTAAAAGGAAGAGTGAACATATGTTTTTTTTGTACAAAAATACTATAAAATATTCGGAAGTACCCAGTTTGATATTTTTTTTTTACTTTTAGAGTTAAACAAAGTTTCATATTTTGTATTAATGTCATGGAATAGGGAGTCTAGTAGTCTATAGTAGCATCCTCGCTTACTTGCCTGAAGGAAAAGGTTTTGTTCTTAATAGGTACTTTGTTTGGGCTGGGGTTTGGGTTTAGTTGAAATTTTGAGGTTTTGTGTACTAAATGTTAAATGAAAATATCTGACCGGTCACATTTGTCAGAAACCATACATGACCGGTCAAATACGGTCAATGTCAATCAATTTGACCGTATGTGATGAACCGTAAATATAATTTTCTGACTCAGTTTTCGCAAGAAAAACACATTTTGGGTCGTTTTGTGAATGAATTTCGATTACTTATTATGACTTTTTATTGTTTTTTGTAAATATGGTTGAAATCAGATGTAAAGAACGGTGTTTCACGAACCTGCGCGAAAGTCACGTGACTTTACCGAATTCGACCAATCGCGTACGCACAACCGAAAAAAGTAATAAAATATTACTGAATCAATATGAATTACTATTTATGACAATTAATGACCGTTTTTGACTATTTGATAGTCATTTTCAACATTAGCTCTATAGCCGAATGGTAAAATATGGACATTAGGAAAGAACTAGAAAAGAATATAAGTTAAGAATTAGACCGTGTGTGTCACTGACTGCCATTTGAGTTTTAACTGACAAGTGATTTTCCGTCAATGTGCGTGATTCTTATCGGTTATGGCTAAACGAAGGAAGATACGCCGTTCGATTTTTAAATATGTTGGAGATTCTGTTTATTTAAATTAGAATTACAAAATAAATGTTAAATTCTGGCGGGTCTTTGTGAAAAAAGGAAAATAAACATGTGGGAAACATATGACCGTAGCCCGTTGGAGCTAAGCGTTTTGTGGTAACTATACGTCTTTTGCCTGTTTATGTCAACATTAAATAACTTTCTTTTTAATACTAGGTATTTTTCCTAACATTTCTATGTATTGCATACTTATTACACTTCAGCAAAATAACCTCCTCATATATATAACGTAATTTAAATCAATTTACAAGAATTATATGTAGCGGCAAAAAAAGGAAATCCTTACCCAGGCACAGGGATTATTTCCCATATTTATTTTTCAGGGTTATTAGTTTTTTTTCTGGACTCTGTTGATGGGAATGAAACAAGGAATTATCCAAAACCAAAATCTATTTGCAACTCTTAATCCCTTCAAACAGTTTTCCGCGGCCTGGAGGCCGAGTCTCGTGGCAATCGAACCTTTTTCGTGTGCTATTTCGATTGCGAGTTTAACTTATTTACCTAAAAATCAAATCAAGAATGTAGATACATGTAAAAAACTATCGCACGACCAAAAACTAAATATATAGAAATCATGACTCTGACAATTTTTTTTTTTGAAAACGAAAATTTGATTGGTGAACTTTTTCGTATACGAATTGCGCGAAAATTGGTTAAGGGGGAAAATTGGTTAATTTTTCAGTCTTACTTTATGTCCTCTTATTATTGTCACGTGGAGACCCCCTTTTATATGTCATTTAAACCAAAAATTTAGTTTTGTATGTCTATAAAAGTAAAAAGAAATATCAAACTGGGTACCGCCAAATATTTTAAAGTATTTTTGTACAAAAAAAAACAAATGTTCACTCTTCCTTTTAAGTTAACTTAGCACAAAATATTTAAGTATTTAGCGATGGCGGACGGAGTGAGCACCAGGCATCCGTTTTACTCATGAACGCACAGTAATAGTGGTTTGTTTTTATGCTGAATAGTCCTATTTCTAGCCAATTCATACAATGTAAACGATGGAATGCGAATCTATAGTTGGTTCATAGAGATACAATAGCGTGTGGATGGAGTGAGCACAATAAATTAATAGTAAATGTTTTAATACGAAACTTGACGATCTGAAATTACAGGCTCCAATTAAATAGAGGTGTAACAAAAAAAAGAATACTCAATGACTCGACCAACTTATTTCAGTATGAAGATATGGCTGACCGCTTGTGAGGACTGAGTGAGCACACGTTTAACTAAATATCTTTCATTCAATCGCATTACAAAAAAAAACCTTGTTTTTACAATTGTTTTAAACCTTTAACTAAATGATAAAAATACATTTAATTGAATATGGAGCTGCTCACCTGGTGGAAACGCAGACAATTAGGGTTATCAATATTTTAAATAATTAAGTTGTTCCAAAACATACTTTTGGTCACGTGACCGTAAACGACTATCAGATGACGTGACGTCAAGCCTTGCACAATGGTGGGCTTTTTTTTCTGTCGTTGATCTGTATTTATAGTATTTTGCTGTCAAGAGGACGCCATGAAATTTCGAGCGTTTTTGAGGCCCATTCAAATTGAATATTTTAAATTATGATTAAATCATGTAAATCGTGAATGTTTTCCAAAATATCAATGATTTCGATAAATATATTTACAAATGTAAATAAAGTATTATCTAGTTTTTTTATTTATTTTATTTATGGCCGATTTTTCAATGGTCAGATAAAACTTATCAGACTGATATATTATAAAGCGAACAGATTTAAAAAATGACAGTTACGAATGAAAAATGACAATTAGGTGAGGTTTTCATTTAGCCGTATTGTATTTTGTTCGACGAATATTTCTTATGTGATTATTGAAAAATCAGGCCTTAGTCAACTAGATTATTCGAAGAGTCGTAAATTTTATACTGCAATGGCTAGATGGTGACACACTTCAGAAGTACACCAACGATATCTTTAATTAGCTACTGCGAGCGCTGTCTTCGATTTGGGTTCCTCCACCACCTAATTCGCACATAGCGAATAGTACAGTAAATATCATTACAAGCATCGGCACACTAAAGTAAGAATAGGTATAGAATTATTAAGAAGTTTTACTTTTATTAAGCTATTGCATAGATTCTTCGCGGGCCTTGAGCGTGGAGACCGAATCCAGAAATTCCGTAACGAAAATAACCTAACACCCCCACTCCGACCGGCACAGAGGTGATACTTTTTAGGTTTTCCATCTATCGATGAATAGCAGAACTTTTAATTACTTTTTGAAATATCACGCTTGTCTCTTTAGTTTTGCAATCTGCCTTTATGTGACATTGGTTGTAATAGTAGTAAGTAAAATAATAATCGCAGTTAAATAGTAATTGCATAAGTTGTTAAAAAATGCTATGTAATGGCTTCACCGCGACAGTCTCCGAGTGCCACACGCCTTTTTTTTAATTTAGAAGCTTTCTATTCCTATAATTTCAAATAAAGCCGTTTTCTAATAACATTGTATCAGAATTACTGTTAATCGATACAGCGCAGTCAAGTAAAATTATACACCATTCCACATTAAGTACTTCAACATTGTAAACTTTATTACTACGTAGTGCTTTTAGCGGTTGATAGCGCCGTTTAGAGCTCTACAACAACACTTAATCACCAGCTAATCAGACGTCTAACTAACCGCCAACTAAGAGGTCTTACTATGAAAGACGTCTTATATCCATAAAGATGAAAATAAGTAACCAAAAATTTACGCACGGGCGGGACTCGAACCAGCAACTTCTTGGCTAACCCGGCCTAACGCTCTACCAATTGAGCTACCGTGCTGTCGATCTGACCTTGCGAAAATTTGTGGTCTCTTATGGATGCGTGACGTTTAGCGCCATTTAATCGTCTGTTTATGCAACAGTGGGTCAAGTAGTTATTCTTTACAGAATAAATTCAACTTGGAAATTGATGACGCTTCGCTATCTAATAGTTTAGAATGTTTTTAACACTCACAGTGTCTTATTTTATATACATAAGAAACCACAAATTTTCGCAAGGCCCAACCGAGAGCACGGTAGCTCAATTGGTAGAGCTGGTTCGAGTTCCGCCCGTGCGCAAAGTTTTGGTTTCTTAAATCCGTTATTCTTTGTTTGGTGATTATTGTAAATCACTTTTATAACTTTCGATATAATATCAGTGAGGAAATTTAGTTAACTATTCGATTTCGATCTCAGTTTTCAACAGTGAATTACTAATCTAGGTTGTGAGTTTTGAGATCTCATGAATGTGTTTATCAACACTTTTAATGGACCATTTTACTACAGTTGAATCAGATTGTTGACAATATTTGTTAAGCAAAACAAGGAAAATAAAAGAAAATATATTTGCGGCTCCTGCCCTGCTCTGCCCTTGCATGCATTCTGGTGTAGGCAAAAAAGTAACCCTACAACAAGAATCATTTCGTCCTTGCCCTGTTCTGTCATCTTTTTCGGAGGACTATGATTCTCTCTTCAATTTAGTCTTTTTTTGTCACCGAATTATCCATAATCATCTGCTTTACACAGATACATAATGCGTCCACCTTTCACAAACGATACTTTTTTAGGGTTCCGTAGCCGAATGGTAAAAAACGGAACTCTTATAGTTTCGTCTTTATTCTGTAACTATTTGGATGTATCCTGTTAACCGCTTTATGATTATTTTACAAAAAAATAAAATAATGATGTGTAAGGGGGGACTCCCATATGAAACTAAAACCGAAATAATCTAACGTTTGATAGATAGACGCTTCCAAAGTGGTAAAATGTCTAACCTAAGCAAGTGTAAATTTAGAAAAAAATATGTAATGTAGATCCTAACATATACCTAGAACGAAAATTGCTTTGGACGAGATCGAAAAAGAAGTTTTTGAGATAAAGCACATTTTCAACAACCGCAAACATTACTTTGTTCTTCATACAAACGACATGAAAAGCAAAAATATATATTTGCTGCCAACAAAATATTGTGGTATTTTAGCGAAGTGGAATAAGTGGATTCATTAATTCCGATAAAGTTGGCACGGAACCCTCAGTGCGCAAGTCTGACTCGCACTTGGCCGGGTTTTTTTTGCTTGACTGTAATGGTAACAATCATTTTATACCTTTTTGTATTTTAAAGTGGCTAAACTAAGCGAGTTTAAATTTTGAAAAAAAATATATAATGTAGATCTTAAGAAATACTTTCAACGAAATTGGTTTGGACAAGATCGAACTAGAAGTTTTTCAGATATATAACACATTTTTAACAACCGCAAACATTACTTTATTCTTTATTCAAACACTATGAAAAACAAAGTCATATTTGCTGCAAAATACTGTGCTGATTCCTTAATTCAGGTAAAGTTGGCACGGAACCCTCAGTGCGCGAATCCGACTCGCACTTGGCTGGTTTTTCTTTTTTGAATTTGTAGTCATCACTCTTTAAGTCACATGTTTTTATTCTCCACCATTGAGGACTAGAATTGAATTTGTAGATTACCCGACTTTTATGCTTCATTTTTTTGTTTTACAAGAAGGAATCGTCTTTTAATCGAGTTATCAGAGTAGAACCCCAACTGAGGTAAAGTTCATATGCGTTCGCAACATAAAATTATTATCCCTTTGGAAAGGAATATAAATTTTATGGTTCTCAACAACTTGTTAATTACTGCTCGGCGCTAATTAACGTGATTGTTAAGACTACTTTGTCGCTTATAATCGTTGGTATGACGTCTAATGTAAATCGCACTTGACGCATTGGTGCATTAAAGAAATATATTTATGCATTGCCAGATTTTTACCGAGTTACAAAAATGGTTCTCAATTCAACATGCGTGTATGTGATATCGTTGGGATTAAATAAATTTAAGTATGTTGATTTATTAAGGTTTCCAAACAAGTGTGCATAATTTGGTAAAAATAAAAGTTTGTGTGTATGTATGTTTGTACTCGATTTTCTCGAAAAGGACAACACAAGAACATGTATTCTCATAGAGTATAATGTAAGTTTCACTAAAATCGAACCAGTAGTTTTATAGTTATGGGTAATAATAATAAAAACACAAAACAAATTAAAAAATAATTTCCATGAAAATACTACGGCCTGTTTTACCAAGATAAATAAAGATTTCAGATAAATAATATTCATCGAATAAAATACAATACTCCTGATTTGAAAACGTCACCTATTTGTCAACAACCATTTATATGAATGTCATTTTAACATTGGCCTTTTAACACTTATTCAGGGCCGATTTTGCCAACATCAGATAAGGATTTTAAAATGACATTTATATAAATGATTGCTGACAAATAGGTGATGTTTTAAATAAGGCGTATGGTGTTTTATTCTACGAAAATTCTTTATCTGACTTTGGTTAAATCATGCCTCAGTATGATAAATCTTATACGACATTGGAAAAATCGGAAAAGCTATAACTAACGGCGCTTTTTTTAATTCTTTAGAATATTTTTAACACTCACAGTGTCATATTTTATATTCATAAAGATGAAATAAGAAACCAAAAATTTGCGCACGGGCGGGACTTGTACCAGCAACCTTTCGGCAAACCGGGCCAAACGCTCTTACCAATTGAGCTACCGTGCTGTTAGTCCGACCCTGCGAAATTTGTGGTTTCTTATGAAAACGTCAATTGCGTGACGCTTAGCGCCATCTAGCCGTCTGTAAAAGCCGTGCGAATTTATGGTTTCCTATTTCAGCTTTTCTTAATTATTTGACGGACAGGTCATGTTCCATTGTCTTTTTTATATTATTTTCAAAATATTTCTGATCTCATCTACAATCTTCGACAATTTCCTCTTCCTCCTCCTCCACCACCATTCTCCTCCAAAACCACATTTCAAATGCTTCCAACCTTTCTCGAAAAATAGAAAATTGACAGACAAGGCAACATAATAGGACACATGATGCGACATTACGGGTTCTAAGAAAATATAATGGAAGGAAGAGAGCGTAGCCAGCAAGCCAGGTTGCCCACTTTTGTTGAAAACTAGTCCATATTACAACTGAATAAGATACCGCAGTGTTTATATTGACATGCTGTTGTCCGTACATACTTAAAACTAGTATACTATTAAATAAACATCATTAATAACCATCTAAGATCACATAACGTGAAGTTACAAGCTTCTCAAGCCAAATCTAAACTGTGCCGTGACTGATATTGGTTTACCCGCCGCTACGTAATCTTCCGTCTGCCCGAGGCATCCTGAATTCGATGCTATGAATATGTTTGCTTTGCCTTAAGCATCTTCGCGTGTGCGCTTTAAACATACGTGACTCGGTTCTTGTAAACTGAATTATAGAATTTACAGACGATGCCGTGTATGGATATTTTGAGTTATTACAAACACAATGTGGGCTAAATCTGAAGTTGAATGCCATTAACTCAAAAGTACTGTAAGATGTACATGAGAGATGATGTGAGGGAAATCGAGAAAAGTTAGTATTTTTCGTCGATCGGATAATATTATTAGGTAGATGTTGGATAGAACCCTTAATTACGTAGAAGATGTTATTTTTTCATACGTTTTTTATTTATATATTTAGTTTGGGTTCGCTTATGACTCCAGATCAAGCCTAGTGCTATTAACACGGATTCAAAGATGAAACGAGCTCGCCCAGAAAAAACCTGTTTACTCTTACTTTGAATACGTTTATGCATTTCATGCTTTTGTTTGATCTTACTCCAATTGCTGGGCAAAAGGTTTCCCCTAAATGCTTTATAAATAAAAACATTATTTATTTGTTTTCTGAAGTATTAAAGTCTGGAAATTGACAATTACATACTTGTACCTACATTGTTGTGGTAGCATGTACGTTTGTACTTACATGCTTGGCAATTTTTCTTATAATTTTCAATACAACCCCTACTTGGCATAGATCCAAAGGGGCAGCAGTAAGCGTGCATACAACACTTGATTCGATTAACATAAATTACGCGATATTCTGGACAAGTTCACTCCCATACGAGTGTTGGAGCAAATGTTGTCCTTGGGCCAAATAACTTTAGCATTGGGGCGACCTAGTGATCTTTAGTGGAGGTTTACATTAATAGCCTATAAACTTTAATATTTTCTATAATTTATAAAAGAAAATAATACCTAGTAACTTTTCGTTTTCTTTTTATTTAAATAACAATATGTCATTTTTCTTTTACAAGCTTGCTTTTTTTCATCATGGATTTTCCGTGCTGTCTTCTAAAAATAGGCATCCGTTTAATTTCTGCTCCGTCACGTCTTGCGACATTTTCATTAATTATTAGTATCTACAAGAAATAAAAAATGATTAAACTGTTCTAAATTGACTAGAAGTTAATAACAGGAAGAAACATGGTATGATTTTTGTGATCTAAAATTGGCTCGTGAACCGGATCCTTGGTGGCGTTTTCGTTTGGATATTTTCGTGCAAATATTTATTTCTGTCATCGGCTTTAACGCTTAGTAGTAAGACATGGATGCTTATTTATTTATAGAAATTACACAAAGAACATTTATGAAAATGGCCTCAAAGATTGACTTGTGTACAAAGGAGGACTTAAGAGATGTTTGATGTCGTTTGATTCATAACTCTTGTATTTGAGTGTGTTTATAGGGTTCCGTAGCCGAATGGCAAAAAACGGAATCCTTTAAACCATACATGACACAAAACCAAAATTTAAAAAAACACAAACCTATGCGTCGGTGTCTGTGGATTGGTCTAAATGACATAGAGGTTCCTAAGACTATTTTCTCTAAAAGTGTAACGTTTGAGAGATAGGCGCTTCTAAAGTGGTAAAATGGGGTCTCACCCCCTTTTAATTTTAAACTAATGGTCGATGTTGAAACAGGAACATTGGAATAAACGCTTAATTTAGAATTTTACTAGTTCTTTACTATTTCCGTGAACTGTACTAATAGGTACCAGGCTTTCAGCTCACGCAAAGAGGTGACTTTTGCTCAGTGACGCGGAAACTCCATCACTGGAGTCGTCAGAAGCGAAGCAGTGACCCCGAACATCGCAGGCCGATTGGGACGCGTTTATGATCTTTGACTTTTGCAATCGGATTTGTTGGGTTATACCTTACTTGTGCCTCGTACAGTGTATTTTTTTGTGTGATTGTTTCCTTTCTTAGCGTAAATACCACAATATTTTGTTGACTGCAAAAATAGGTTAATAAATTTTCATAGTGTTTGCATGAAGGACAAAGTTGTATTTGCGGATGTTGAAAATGTACTTTATGTCGAAAATTACTTGATTGATTTCGTTCAAACCAATTTTCATTGAAAGTTTTCAGATCTACATTAAATTAATTTATTTTGCCAAAAAATTGGTCTACCTTAGTCAAAGAGTTATAGGGAGGAGTGACGCCCATTTTACAATTTGAAATCTTTCAAACGTGAGATATTTGGGAAAAATAGTGTTTGGAACCTTTATGACATTTTAACATGGACCACCCTACACGAATAGGTTCAAGATAAAAAAAAAAGTTTTTGGTTCCATGTATGAGAAGACCCGCTTAAATATCAAAATCTTTCATTTTACATGAGAATCGTAAAGCGGTATCGTATAAGAATTGTGAAGCGGTTAACAGCATAGACCTACCTACAAAATTTCAACTATGTTATGCTATAAGTTTCGGAATAAAGTGGCTGTGACATACGAACGGACCGACATACAGACTTGACGAACTATGAGGGTTCCGTTTCTGCAACGACGAAACCCTAACCCACCCTGAGGTGGAATTGTGTAAAGCAATCGTATTCATTTGACAATTCATAACGTACAATATGATCTGTCAAACGCTTTGTTCTTTGCCGTTTGATAAATCATAGCGTACGTTTTGAACTGTCAAATGAATACGATTGCTTTACACAACTCCACCGCTGAGTGAGAACACTCTCTCAAGGTCCATTGACGTGGTTTGCAAAATAAACATATCACATATTTACACAATTACGAAGCGCAGGTGCCGCGGCAGTAGATAACTCTTTGATGCACATCCATGATCGATAATTCTCATAAAAAACAATGACATTGTATTAAGAACTAGATCACCGGTGCGACGCTAAAATATAGTCAAGCAAACACCACCTCACGTCAAAGTGAGGTCTTAACTTTGACTTAGTCTGTTGTGATGGCGTCAGCGTTCATATGTGTCTCAATGCCTCACTGCGTACATGGAGAAGTTTGGTACTTTTTTTTTTAACAATACGAGTAATTCGTCATAGTGTGGTGGTTTACGTTCCGGACTATACAGATAAGCAGTCGCGGGTTCGAATCCTGCCCGCACGACACTAACACATATGTCTATGGACTTTTATGTTAATATCCGTCTCTGTGTAATATAAATACAAAAGTATAACAAAAGACTGTTGATAAACACATCCGTGAGTGATGATACTCACCATTGTAGAAAAAAAAAATGTACTCTAACTATTAGCATGTTATTTGAAGGAATCATCCCGTTTACATGATGCCAGGACTTCGGTATATTAATAAATATTTTTTTATTTATTTAAATGAGGACTGTAAATATTTTCATTTATTTAATTAGTAAAAATTTTGTAAACGTGTGGTCTCGTGAATGCCTAGCAGGGAACGTGACTCTGATATTGGTGACACGACATTTCAAGCATTTACGTGACACATTCAAATTGCATTTATTGGATCATTATCCAATACTGTAAATGTAAAAAAATGTAAAAAAATGTTTTTGTACCTATATACTTAAAAAAAATATAAAGAAGGCTACTCTATTACGATTCTATTTCGAAACATTGTCTGATCCATCACGGATGTCAATCCATTGTCATCCATTAATCAAACGGTGCCATTTTTGTGAACTTTTTAAGTTCGCGAGGCGTCATCTACTTCTAAATACAATATCATTGTAGAAAAACTAAATAAGACTAATAAGACTAATATCTTTTTGACGGATGGTAGTGAGAAGAGTATTAGCAGTTGAAATAATCCAACGATATATATTTTTTCGTAAGAGCGATATTCGATCAAAAATGATCAGAAAGCATTTCCTCAATTGTATTACATATTTCTGGATTTCGGTGGTGGTACGTGGCGCTGTGAAACAAATTTTTATGTATATTTTATGTATACGCCATATGACATTACCTGCTAGTCATACCTTTGGGCTAAACAGAAATGATTGTTAGTTGTGCGTCAAATAAATGAAATGATTTTTTATAACAAAAAAGGTAAATTCCACATTAGAAATACATTAAGAAACTTTAACATAAATTAAAAACTAAATTAATACAATTTAGGAAAAAAAGTTAAACTAACATAAAATTGCTTATTTGTTCGTTGTTTTTTATTTGTTGATTTTCTCTAAATATCTTTACGCTGCACCCATTGCCATCTTTCTGCATGACCTTAAGGTTTGACTGGCAGAGAATGCTTTTAGCATTAATTCCACCTTCGTACACTATAATTTTTGTGCAATAAAGTCTTTAAATGAGAAAAAAAAATACATATACATAACACAAGCGATAAAATAAAAACATAACATACCTATTTATACTACTAACGTTCCGCTGCGTCTTCGTCCGCGCGTTTTGAGTTTTCTCTCTCCTGTACCTTGTAGTTCCTGAGATTTATAATATTAGTATAGATAATATTTATTATACCTATATTAGGACGAAGTTGTAGTTGATTATGGATTACTTTTTGTGAAAGTGACCAGTACCGACCTAAGTCGATTCCCTAGTAATTCGCTTTTATCATTATAAGCTAAAGAGTTTGCTTGTTTGAACGAGCTAATCTTAGGAATTACTTATCGTTGTAAATAGCTTGTTTATTGGGGACAGCTATAGAGTAATTTATTTTATTGAAAGTATAGTATAATAGTAATAAATCTAGATACTTAATTATTATCAAATTCCAACAATAACACAGACACACTTGTTCGTACATGACTAAGTAATAAGGCTTCACTTTAATAGTCCTCCTAGCCGATTTCTACTACGGTGGCCAGTCACAAGTGACTAATCGACAGGGCAGGACATATTTTAGAGCATAAGTGTGTGCGCAAACACAGGCGCACTCTCTACTCCTCTCACTTTCACAGCCCGAAAGACAGTAATCTGACACGACCGGACATCAGGCGCAAAACCATTACATGCTTTTCCGAGGCTCGGAGGTGAAACACCGCCAACTTCCAAACTCCGGGCTACCCTAAGAATTTCTGAACAGAAAAACCCAGGTACATATTTTTGGCCCGACCTGGCGATCGAACCCGGGACATCTGGCGCAGCCGTCGCTTTAAAGTGCGACCCTCTAACCGCTGCGCCACCGAGGCAATAAAGGAGGCTTCACTTCACTAGTATAAAGGTAGTATTGCTTCCAATACTAAGGTTCAAAGTCACCATTCTAGTGTGACTTTAATAAAATGAAGTTTGGTTAAGTTAAAGTAACCACCGATAAGTCAAGATTAAGTTAAAGCTACAGCTAATTTTATGGTTACGATAAAATTAAAGTTAAACGTTGTAATTCAAATAGGACTTTTAAAGGTAAGAGGGGCCTTAATATTCATATTGCCCGTAGTCATAATAGCACCAATTTACCCGCGTCTCTCCCTATTTCCTCTATTCCAAATCCTTTATCTTCTTCTCAATCTTTTGAATCTATCATCACAAACCTTCACCAATCTACTCCGCTGGTTAAACGGATCCCTAGGGGAGCGAGAATAGCTTTAGCTAAATGCCTTTCTTCTTGTATTGAAAAATGTTTCGATAATACTGAAACTGCCTGGCAAAATCTTTTTGCTTTTTCATACTCATTTTTTCACGTAAACTCTCCTTCTAAAACTTTAACTCGGGCGCTATTAGATAATGCTTCAAATTTCTACAATCCGTCCCTTCCGTTCAGTTCGTCTAGTACGATATATTCCAAATTTAACGTTTATCGTAACGTTGAGAACAAGGTTATGGACGGTGACCTGAAAAACGCAGCCCGAATCTTGTTCTCCGATGACACTCTCGCTCCCCCTAATCAGGAAACTCTCGAGAGCCTTCGTAGTAAGCATCCTTCACATCCAGATTCTCCATCTTTACCTGTTCCTCCTCCTCAAAATTTCCAACCCTTACAGATACTTGATGACGGCGACACGTTTGCTGCCATCATGTCATTTCCGGCTGGTTCTGCTGGCGGCATCGACGGCGTCACTCCCCAACACCTTAAGGACTTGGTGAGTGCTTCCGCTGCTGACGCCGGTAGAATTTTGCTTTCCAACATTACGAAATTGTGCAACTTTCTCTTATCTGGCAAGGTAACTGAAAGTTTTGTCCCATTTTTATTTGGTGCTAGACTTTGTGCCTTTCGAAAAAAAGATGGTGGCATTCGCCCTATTGCTATTGGCTCAACGTTTCGTCGTCTTGCAGCCAAATTAGCCTGTCGTGATCTTTTTTCTCCTTTGAAAGAGTATTTTCAACCCATTCAACTTGGTTTCGGCAGTAAGGGAGGTTGCGAGGCCGTGGTTCATTCCGCTCGCAATTTCCTCTCCTGTGACGAATCTGAAGTTTTTTTGAAAGTTGATGTGAAGAATGCTTTCAATTCTCTTGACAGGTCTGCCTTGTTGAATGAAGTTCAGACTCACACTCCACAGATTTATCCCTTTGTTTTTCAGTGTTACCATAATCAATCAAAATTACTTTACAATGAACATTCAATTGTTTCTGCAGTCGGTGTTCAGCAAGGCGACCCTTTAGGTCCAGCCCTTTTTAGTTTAGGCATCCATCCTGTCATTTCATCCTTAAATTCTAAATTCAATGCCTGGTATCTGGATGACGGCTCCTTTGGAGGCAAAGCAGATGTTGTTTTCCAAGACCTTGTCCTGATTATTGAAGGATTTAAGAAATTAGGCTTGGAACTGAACCTTTCAAAATGTGAACTTTTTATTAATGATCACGTTTCGTCTGGTTCCCGTCAGGCAATCATTGATAAATTCAATTCCCTTGCTCCTAACATCAAAATTCTGATTTCTGAATCGCTTTGCCTCCTTGGTGCCCCTCTTCTTGATCCCAGCATCGAACCTTTTCTTGATAAAAAATTGAATGATTTCACCCTTTCAGCCCCCAGATTAGAACACCTAAATTCACACATTGCATTTACTATACTTAAATCGTGTCTTTTTGTGCCTAAATTTACATATTTCTTACGTGCTAGTCCTATCTGGAAAAAAAATAATTATTTAAAACTATTTGACACCACCCTTAAAAATAGTTTGGAAAAAAAATTAAATTTACATTTCGATAATAATTCTTGGGCTCAGGCTTCGCTTCCTATTCGTTTTGGTGGTATCGGAATTCGCCAAATTTCTAGTATAGCCCTCCCCGCTTTTCTCTCCTCTTTGCATAGCACTTCCGTTTTAGCCGGAAAAATCTTCGAACATACTCGCCAACTTTCTGAGGTGAGAGAGGCGGAGGAGTTTTGGCAAGGCCTCTGTCCTAGAGAAGACATCCCAAAGGAACGTCACCAGCAAAAACTTTGGGATGTCCCTCTTGCGAGAGAGACCTTCAATTATTTACTTCAAAATTCCGTCAGTGACAGTGGTCGCGCAAGGCTTTTGGCAGTTTCCTGCGAAGATTCTGGTCATTGGCTTCATGCTTTACCGTCGAAAAATTTGGGCACTCTTTTCGATAGTGAGTCTTTCCGGGTGTGTGTGGGCCTCCGCCTTGGTACCCCTATATGTGAAATTTTTACGTGTCCATGTGGCAAGGAGGTTGATAAATTTGGTCTTCACTGCCTTTGTTGCCAGCAAAGCGCTGGGCGTCTCGCCCGTCACGCTACCCTTAATGACGCCATCAGAAGAGCTCTTGCGACCATTAATGTTCCTTCCACGTTGGAACTACGTGGTTTGGTCCGTGATGATGGCAAGAGACCCGATGGCCTAACGCTTACTCCCTGGGAACGGGGTCGGGCCTTAGTTTGGGATGCAACTTGTGTCGATACTTTGGCCCCTTCCCATCTCAGAGAATCAGCCCTTAAAGCTGGAGCAGCAGCGGAGTTGGCTGAAAACGCCAAGCATCGCAAGTACGTTTCACTTGCAAGTGATTATGTGTTTTCGCCGTTTGGCGTTGAAACATTTGGGCCGTGGGGACCCTCTGCTAAATTGCTGTTTAGTAAAATTGCGCCAAAATTAAATTCTTTAACAGCCAATAATAAAGCTGGCTGGTTCCTAGCTCAAAAGATCAGCATAGCTATCCAACGCAGCAACGCAGCCAGCATCATAGCCTCTTTGCCGCAAGGAAATGGTTTCGTTATTGAATAGGTAGATATTAAGTTATTTTTTTATGTTACATGTCTTAGTTTAATTTTTTCTTGTTTTTTAACGACCTTAAGCTGAAGTTAAATTATATTGGTTCTACCCTCTCTAATCAGTTTAGACCCCTTACACACTGTGACTTTTAGCATCGAATCAATCGCGCGTTTTGAAAACGTGCTTCAGCATATAGCGACTCACGGAATGAACAGATTATTGCATCGATGCAGTCTTGCGTTAGCATCCAGTAGCGCTTCTGCATCGAAGCTTTTTCTAAGACTTCATTTAAAAAGACAAAAACAAAAACTAAAACCTTTATTGAAAATGACAAGGCAGGTCGCAAAACTCATCTCAAACAAATAAGTTATTAAACTTTTCAAAAGCAGCAAAGAACTGCATCGATGCTATGCGCGACTGCATCGATCCTAAATTAATTATCTGTTCATTGCGTGGGCCGCGATGCTGAAGCGTGTTTTCAAAACGCGCGACTGCATGGATGCTAAAAGTCACAGTGTGTAATGGGTCTTAGGTACCTGTAAAATTTTGATCTATTACTAAAGGTGAAATAGCTACTAAAGGCTCGACTTTCCAGCTATCTGCAGTATTCAAAACTTTTCTTCGTGCAGCTAAGAACCTTTGAAGCTATCTGCAATATTTAAAAACTTTGCCTCGTACCAAGAATACCTAGATCATTACATTCGATCCGTTGTAAACTCAGCTCTCAAACTAATTAGTTAAGTTAAAACGCTCAAAGGTTCGCAAGCCTCGCCTCATTCTCTCACTTCTATTATTTGCTGCTTTTGAAATGTTATTTTACTTATTTGTTTGAGCTGAGTTGTGCTACCTGCCTCGTTATTTTCAATAAAGTGTTTAGTTTTTATTTATCGCTTTTTAAAGGAAGTATTAGAATCACTAATCAAGCTCAGTTGGTCCATGTTATAATTATTATTGTTCTCTCCTCTTTTACTTCTCTCTGTCCTCTAATCAATATCATATTGAAATGAGCAGTTCTCTTGTCATTAGATATTTTTCATTAATACATTGCGCTCTCGTACCTTTTACCTTTTTTTCTGCTTCTAGTTACGAAACAAATATTATTTAGTCGTGGATATCGGTTATCCGCTAATTATTGTAGATTCCGCAACGCCATCTTATACTCGCTGTTAATGTTAATTGAGTATGTGTATGTTTGTTTATTGTATATTATGTGTTTACGGGTCAGTGTTTTGTATGTGTTTGTGCGTCGAATAAATGTATTTTCTTTCTTTTCATATAGGGGGCAATTCTCGTGCAATTTGTTTGACGTGAACATATTTTACTTGTTTTTTTTTAGATAAAACGGTTAAACTCGCAATTTGGAAACGTGTGTCAAAGTTGACATTTTGCGACTGCATTGCTGTCAAAAGTCAAAGAGTCAAAGAGTAAGTTTTTTATGGTTCCGTAGCCAAATGACAAAAAACGGAACCCTTTCAGTTTCGTCAAGTCTGTCTGTTTGTCACAGCCACTTTATTTGGAGTAACTTATTAGTATTACACAGTTGAAACTAAGAAGTTAGATGTATCTTGTAAACCGCTTAACGATTTTCATACAAAAAATAAAAAATAATTATATCTATGGGAGACACCCATACATGACACCAAAACCCTAAAAAAAAAATCTTTGTCAAACCTATGCGTAAAATGACTTTGAGGTTCCTAAAACTTTTTTCTCTAATAAGTGTACATTTTGAAAAATCACATGATGTAGAACTTGACAAAGACTCAACGAAAATCAGATTGAACGAGATCGAACTAGTAGTTTTTGAGATATAGCACATTTTCGACAACCGCAAATATAACTTTGTTATTCATACAAATACTATGAAAACCAAAGTTATATTTGCTGTCAACAAAATATTGTGGTATTTTGGCTTAATGGAAGTAAGTGAATCTCTAATTCAGTTAAAGCTGGCACGGAACTCTCAGTGCGCTAGTCCGACTCGCACTTGGCTGGTTTATTATTTATTTCATGACGATGACGCACAAACATTACCTATGTAAGATAAACCATAACAAACATTCGTTACTGAACTGATCCACAATAACTAATTCGCCAAACAGACTACTTGAACATGTACGAGTATTAGTTATTCAACCGTCTTCATTCAATCAAGCCATATGAGACTTATTGATTACTCACGTAAGACTGAGTTGACCTTCATATACAATGCGCAGATTGCCAATACAAACAACTGATTAATAATAGTATTTGTGTTACGGGAAAATAGGTCTTACTAATAATTATTATAGAATATTCGCTTCACGAAATCATTTCACTATTCAGCATAAAGACGAATCCAATAGAGTAAAAAATGGATCCACCCGCTCTAGAGTTTTTATTTGTGTCACTAACACGACTTTTTTTATGTACATCGATATAAAGGTAGATTACGGTATCTAGTTTTAAAATAGCATCCCATCCTTTAAAAAATCTGACAGAATAATTTACCAATTGCACCTGTATAAAACTTTGGTTATATTCTTAACTTTTCCCAACACCGTAAAACATAACGTCATGCTCCCACCACTTGTAGATTTACTAGAAAAAGTTACTCCGAATAAATCTATACAACGTTTTTAAAATTCTCCTATTTAAAAAAAACTATGTCCCAGGTTTTACTGTATTTTCTTATTGAAAGTTGTTGCGCTGCGAAGTAGCCTTTCAGCGAAACCATCAGTATATTTTTTTTTTAGTTAATCAAAAGGCGTTCAGCCGTGGAGCATAACGTAACTTGTGACAGTTTCTGAATTGTAAATTGGAATAAATTAACACCCACCTGTGGCGCTTTAAATGTCTTCAATATCTCCCTTTTTCTTAATTTATAATTTCGTATTCATTAAATTTGTGTAATTCAAGTATATTCATTGGTCATTTATGTATATTTTTACCACATTCAATCATTGTAAATGTTCCGCCACTGATTCGACTCTCTGCATTCCCCAGGGGTTGACTGGTAGAGAATGCCTAAAGGCTTTAAGTCCATCAACTGTACAACTTGCAGTGCAATCAATGTGAAATAAATAAGTACAAAATAAACGTGCTAGCATTGGGCGCTAAACTACACTTAACGCTGAAGAAACTTAACATTTTCGTGGATTTTCTGAAAAACGCATCAAACGTTACGAAATTAATATAGTAGTAAGAAGTGATTTCAAATTGAGTAGGTATCTCTGTGTTCTGAATACGGATGAGTTTGTCTGTTTGATGTAAATCGTCCCTTTGAGCTGTACATTTGTAATATTAATCGTATTAGAATACATTAGTGATGTGTGTACACGGGAAACGGTTTGATGGGAAATTCTGATAGTGTAATGCTTGTATTGTAATGGTTATAAATAACGGCGATGATCATAAATAACGTATTCGGATATACTGGGATGATATTTCTTTTTTCACCGTTAAGAGCAAGATAGAAACACTCTGTTCCCTAAATAATCATAATAAATCCATCAAATTATCAATAAATATTGAGTATTAAGAAAGGATTAAGAGACGAAGTAGGTATTTAAAACCGAACCCGAATGAATTTATTGCACTTTTTTGGCATTTCAAATTCCAGGGCTATAAAACAGGTTTAGTGTTTTACCAAACACGTAACTTTAATTTAAAAAATGTCTGTACGTCGGTCCACCTTAATAAAATTATTTGTAAAAATTCCTTCCATCTCCAATATTAATCCGCTAACGTAGCGCTGCACCTTCTTAGCGACTCTCATTGAGGGTAGAAAACTTTTCATTTCAAAAATCCACTGACACGGCTTAAGCAGTGAAACAGTCTGGAATCCTCAAGTCTCACAGGCAGTAATGAAAAGTACCTCTCAGCTTGAAATGAGTTTTCTTGTCGGAATAATAAAGTTCGCCAACAAATGCAGACAGTGACTTTTTACCAACGACGCGACGCCTGTATATGAAAGTTACGGAGTCGAATGAGAAATTTTGTGTTTATTGTAATCATTGCAATTTAATTAAGTGATTACTACACTGCCGATAACGAAAACATCTGATAAAACTTCATTTGCTATTCAATTCTGTTTTCGAGAAAAAGCTCTGTTTTTACGGTTCCGTAGCCGAATGGCAAAAAAGGAACCCTTAGAGTTTCGTCAAGTACTAATAACGTTACAATGAAAAACAAAGTTATGTTTGCTGTCAACAAAATATTGAGGTATTTTGGCTAAGTGGAAGTAAGTGACCCCCTAATATAGTTAAAGTTAGCACTAGGACTCGTATTTAGCCGGGTTTTTATATATAGTAAGCTTGTGAATGTGATAATCTGAAATATAAATCAAAATAACAGAAACATTTATTTGAAGTGAACTCTTATGTTTCAGTTCTATCTACCTAAACTAACGTGTGCAAGTTTTACTTCAAAACCGGTCTCAACTTTCAATTCCATTCAACCCGATACTCGAACTGCATTTTCGCTTCATTCGAATTGATTTCTTCACAATACAGATTCTTACCTATTCCCAAGCACTCCGTCTTTGGAATGGTCTCGCGAATGTACCACGAAAATAAATATACGCCGGAACGGAAGTGAATTTTGCAAAGGAGAAACCGTGAACTCTTGGCTAATTTATGCTTTCCTGAAAACAATTTATGGCCAACAAAAGGGGTGGCTATCGTGCTCTAACGAGCGGTTAAGTGGTGAAAGTTGGTCGAGGGTAACAGCCTCTTATGTGCGCGTACTTTTACAAACTTTTCTTTATTAAGGCGTAAGATATCACACTGGCCGTATCGTGGTGGTTATCTATGAGTAGCACGATACATACAGACTTTGCAAATGAGCAACTAATCAGTTACCGTACCTATAGTTAATAGTTAGCTATTCAAACTCGAAACCATCATCAAAATAAGTTTCTAGGTATATTTGGGTTCAGTAGCCGAATGGCAAAAAAACGGAACCCATATAGTTTCGAAACCTAGTAGGTAGATGTATCCTGTTAACCTCTTTACGATTCTTATGCAAAAATAAAAATAATGATATTCAAGGAATGAGACATGAAACTAAAAATTAAAAACAAGTGGTAAATTGGGCGTCTCCACCTTCATCTAACTTTTAAACTAAGCGAGTGTACATTTTGAAAAAAAAAAAAGATTTAGATCTTGACAAACACTTTCAACGAAAAATGTTGTGTTGTTAATTGTTTGAAATAGAGTACTCGTACATTTATATTAACAGCAAACATAACTTTGTTATCCATACTAAAACTATTAAAAAACAAAGTTGTATTTGCTGTCAACAGAATATTGTGGTATTTTGGCCGAGTGGAAGTAAGTGGATCTCTAATTCAGTTAAATTTGCATGGAACCCTTAGTATGTGAGTCCGACTCGCACTTGGTCGGTTTTTTTATTTGCTAAAAAATATTAGCGGATAGGCTACCACATTGAAGGCACAGCGTTGCAATCCTACATCTTTCTACGTGCATAGTATAGGCTGTTTAACTGTTGTTAATGTTTTTTAACTTGCACTTCCAATTCAACACGGAATCTAAACCTAAGGAAATTCATTTAAATCGCACACACAACCCTTTTTCTGAGGAACGTAGCTCATATGTATCATACAAGAATTGCTCGTGCAAACGTACAATCCTAATAAGGAACCAATAAGGAACCAATCAACCATATGACCTTTGAAATCACTGTACGCTTCCAATATTACTTTTTCCTCATGACAATTTCTCTTAGCTTTAACCCCCATCAGACCTAAACCTTTTCCACACCACACGAGCCTTTCTCAAGGGATTCGGAGATAAGCAATCAATCATACCTGCACCTCATACATACAAATCGCTTATCACCAAACGCCTCATACTAGTTTATTTATAACCGTAGACCGACCGTTCCGTAAATTCGTCATGAAGGCACAAATTGGTAGAAACGCGGCGTGATCCCTTTGATGGGAAGTGGTGATATTTCTGAATTGATTGATCTTTACGAGGGCGGGGAGAAATATTTACGAGCAAATCGTAGCTCGTAATTACGAACACTAGGTGACTGTATTTATTACAAAGACCCCTTGCACACTGCGACTTTTAGCATCGATGCAGTTGCAAAATGTCAACCTTTACACACTTGGCTTATTTGATCATTGTTACAATCGCATTGCTAACGTGCGTTTGTATCAATGCAATCGCGTTGCAGAACCTGGACATTGAAAAATTTTGTGCTGTATATAGGTATAGGCGACTGCATAGATACTAATGTCACAGTCACTCCCGGCTAGTGTGGACAAAGGGTGTTTAAAAGGTACTAATATTCTAATGAAATAAAGAAATCCAGGAATAGCATTTGGCAACAAAAGTTTATTCAAATTTGCTATTTCACAATTACCTTTTAACACCTTTAAGAAAATCAAATACAAAACATAATAGCTCAGAAATCAGTAGAGACTAGGTTAGGTTCTAATTTAGTTATCTATATCTATACTATTACAAATCTTAATGTTCACAAATTTCTAATTAAATAAAGATAAACCACCAATTCAAGTTTTTAATTTCCTAATTGATTAAAAATTTTATCCTCAAAGGGATTCCTAAGTTATGCTCAAATTAAAAGCTAAATTATCCCACTTTTCACTAAAGTTAAAGTAAATACAAGGAAAACCAACCTTGGCTTTCAACAGAGGTTACCATTTCAAATCTTTGTTGCTTCAAACTACAAACAACTCTGCAACGTTACCCCAAAATTTCACCGATACCGATCCATCCTCAAAACAGCAGACAAGAAGCAAATCAATCCATCAGGAAAATCTGACTTCAAAAATAATCCAAATGAGGTCTAAGTAAGGTCACTGAAAAAAAATTTGCAAAATGTTAGTTCAACGCACAAACCAAAGTAAAAGTTAAAAAACACTAACTTTTCATAACAATTATTTACCTGAGGTTACAACATGATCACCAAATTGTGACTGTACAACTTACAGACACATATCCAAAAGCGAAACCTAGAAATAAAAGAAAGTTCTAGTTAACAACCAATTTATTTTTTTCTAAGTGAGGGTGGTTATACTTTTCATCACCCTATTTATGAAATCTTTAATAAACCAATTTAATACCTGCAACAGCTGACTCGCCTTATAATTTCTGAATTAATTACTAAACATTTATGCTATTTTTTCTATTTGAGACCTGAAATGATAAAAATTACAACTCTCAATACAATATGCCCAGATGTAGGTAGGCTACATTTTCTTTACAAGGATTTCCAAAGGAGTTTCACAAGTACTTACATTTTCCAGTCATTTATATCAAATCAATTTCGAAATGAATTCATCCAAATTGACATGTTGGCGGCGTCTGAAACGATAAAAAGAACAATGTGCCCAGACTCTAAGAAATGTCTCGCAACAAACAAAAATCAACACCAACCTTTCTGCAGATACTTACCAGGAATAACTATCGAACTACAAAATAATTTGGGGCGTGCCCCGTTATCAAAATTATTAGTATTTTACATTTTAACAAACTTTCCACTCCGACGCACGACCAACAGTGCGGAACCGGAAAAAACTGCAGCTGTCACACTTGACAAATGTCAGTGTCAGCATCCATCATATCTATGCCAAAATATGGACTGGAGTCCTACATCCATTTAGCTTTTCGTTTCACGCGAACTTAGATAAAAATATACAACGTTACACTAACACGCGACAACATTGATGCAATATGTTCATTGCATGAGTCGCCATGCATAAATGCTAAAAGTCGCTGTGTAAGGGGTCTCTTCACATTTAGACGGCTTTAGCAGCGCGGCAGCAGCGTGACTTACGCGCGACTGTCGCACTACCGATGATTTTATACTTTACACGGCAGCGCGGCAGCAGCGCCGCAGTGGCGCGTAAGTCGCGCGGGTCCGTCCCACTAGTCTCACACTCTAATGTGAAGGCGCACTAAGTGCGCTTTACGTTTACATTAGAGCGTCAGCAGCGCGACAGCATCACGACAGCATCGCGACAGCAGCTCGACAGCAGCGCGACAGCAGCGCGGCAGCAGCGGATGCCTTAACATTAGCAGCGCGGCGGTGAAAGCGCTCTAAAGGACATATTACATTATGCTACAGTTTCAAAACTGATGTGTTCTTTCATTGTTTGAACGCGCTAATCTCAGAAACTTCTGGACCGATTTGAAAAAATATTTTTGTGTAGGATAGCTTATTTCTCGAGGAAGGCTTCAGGCTATTAAAACTGCGACGGAAGGGGAGGGAGCAAACTAAAAACACGCGGACGAAGTCGGGGGGACCGCTAGTTTTTTATATTAAAACAACTGCTACGAATTGAATATTACTTCATTGAAGCTACGACAAAATACGACTGCTATGATGCTACGAGACTACGAATTCGTAGCGCTACTATACATACTACGAATATAACTAGTGCCGTTCTCTGATTGAAGAGCCCTTGTAATAGAGGAGTAGACTTACCACTTTGATAGGTCTTTAGAGGGCGTTACAATACCTACAAATAATAGTTAGACTAAAAATTGGGGGCCTTTAAAAAGCAAACCATCTTTCCGTAAGAATATTTCTTGATGAATTAGCCTCTCACTGCAAATTATTATAATCGTCTCTCACCTTTGCGTGCGTTTTGCGATGTTGCTTTGACAGTTAAGCTGAGCAGAGAGAGCTTATAAGCTAAATCGTATCGCTATTTCGGATGATATTTATTATATTAGTATAATATAACTATAACTATCTACGAGATCGAATCAGAAACGAAGAGATACGTAGAAGAACCAAGGTAACGGACATAGCCTTGAGAATCAGTAAGCTTAAGTGGCAGTGGGCAGGGCACATAGCGCGAAGAACTGATGGCCGTTGGGGCAGGAAAGTTCTAGATTGGAGACCCTTCGATCAAAGACGCAGCGTAGGACGTCCACCAACAAGATGGACAGACGACCCTAAAAAGATCGCAGGATGAAACTGGATGCAGACCGCTAGTGATCGGTCGCTGTGGAAAGCCGTGGGGGAGGCCTATGTTCAGCAGTGGACGTCCTTTGGCTGATTATGATGATGATGAGTATAATATAATGACACAAATATTAATATTAATATCATTGTAGTATTATTATATTGATAATATTCGTTCGTAACACTGAGTAGGAATTTAACTGCTTAGAAATTAAATGGATTCAGCTAGATCGCAACAGGCCACCTGCTGGGCTATAAATTTGGCAAGAATTTTTTAAAGAAGCTTAAAAAAATAGATTGCATTTTCAAGATTTATTAAATATATAACTGCGTAAGTAAAAAATATATTTAATGAAACAGAAAATCATAAAATTGAAATTGTCGACGCAAAATGTTAAAAATTTTGTTTCAGCCTTAAACCGCTAATCTAGAGGCCGATGCAGCAATCGAACTTTTTTTTGTGTGGTAATTAGATTGCGAGTTTTACCGTTTTATCTGAAAAATCAAGTTAAATATCTACACGTAAAAAAACTTTCGTACGAACAAAATTTAAATATATAAAAATCATGACCTTGAGCAATCGAGAACTATTTTTTTCGAATGGTTTAGAATATTTTTAACACCCACAGTGTCATATTTTATATTCATAAATATGAAATAAGAAACGCGTAATGTTAAGATGATGTAATAAGCGTCACGCAACGACGTATTCATAAGAGACCACAAATTTCGCCGGGTCGGACTGACAGCACGGTAGCTCAATTGGTAAGAGCGTTTGGCCCGGTCAGCCAAAAGGTTGCTGGTTCAAGTTCCGCCCGTGCGCAAATTTTTGGTTTCTTATTTCATCTTTATGAATATTTAATAATAATAATTGCACGAGAATTGGATCACGGACAGCTTAATGTATTTTTTTTTTTAATTTATTCAAATATCAAAAAGCGGGACAATTCAAAAGCGGACATGCTTTATACAAGAGCTCACAGTTATACAATTGTTAGAACTTTCTAACGTGTACAATATCAATTATGAAAGTGAGAATGCATATTCATTGCAGTTCCTATCCATATAGTAGCTAAGTCTGGTTGTTTGTCACCCAACGAGCCTGCTGATAGCCGGCATCCATTACGCGAAGCATCATAAAAATATTTTGTGTCAGTATTTTATTTGCGCCGTCAAAGTTAAAGCACCATATACTTTTTATATCGGTTCACTGCCGGATTTTTTGCACACAAATTAATCATAAACAAAGCTTGGCACGCGTTTTTTAACTTTATGTTAATACGGCACATTCGAAAATTTAATAAGCATTTTTCACAATTCTTCTCGTCCGGTGAAGTACACAGTTTTTTTTGTTTATTACCGACTTCACAAAAAAAGAAGGGAATCAATTCAATGTGATCGTTGGAATTTGATATTTTTTGTGTACGTTGATTTAGTAAGGCTTCCAAACACGAGTGCTTAATTTCATAAGTGTCTATGTTTGTATAATTGTATGTTTGTCCACATATTTCTCAAAAACATCATGACATGGCGAGATGATTATTTATTAGTTCAATAATCAATAATCTTTATTTTCTCATCACATACAATCTTATGCATAAATAATTGCAACTTAGATACTTAATGTTAGGAACAAGACGTACGTGTGAGACTGGTGCCTATGCTATGTATATTACCTGTGTTACAGGTCACCAGACTCTCACCACTTCGAACGGCCATAGTTTAATAGGTGTCGTAGATCAAATCAAATCAAATCAAATCAAACCAATTGCTAAGCTTTAATTATCCAAAGTTTAAAAAGTTTTTATGAGTAAATTATGTACATATCAGGTCCAGGTTACATTCATATCACACACGTGTGTGTGTGTGTGTGTGTGTGTGTGTGTGTGTGTGTGTGTGTGTGTGTGTGTGTGTGTGTGTGTGTGTTTGTGTGTGTGAAGAATCGTTATTAAATTTTCAGTAGACTCACACACACTCATAGTTGGTTCACATATATCAAGAACAGCGTTTAATAAGGTATATTTCAACTTAAGATACGGTGTAAGTTTCACCAAAATCAGTTTAGTAGTTTTTAGATATGAGTAATACCTACCTAAAAATCATGAAAAAAAACGACTTCAAAAAAACTTTTCGAAGACGTTTGTTCTCTGTTTAAGAGAAACAAAATCATTCAGAGTCGGAATTTTTATCTCGGAAACAGACGGCAAATGCATAATTTTGAGATTTTTAGTTAAATAAATTGAAGGTGGTTTTTGCATTACTACTCTAAAGGACTGTTTCACATTGTCCTAATAAGTAGCTAGTAGCGTTATGTGTCCATTACATCATTAGGTTAGTGCTTATTTATCCAAAGACCATTATTATTTATTTTATCATTTTTTACCGTTTCACTGGATTAATCATAAGATTTGCGGAATACGGAGTGTATTTGTTGATTTTACTGTATATACCTACCATTTTTATCTTTTTTTTACCGTCTCACTGGATTACTCACGAGATTGGTGGAATAGTGACTAATTTTTGATTTCACATAATAATATGTTATCAATATTTTGTTTTTCCCACTGTTCAAGACTCATCAGCATTCCGATGCCTTGCTTCCAGTTCGTCTAGGGTCGCAGACGCACGCTTTTTTAAAATACAATACTATAAGACAATTATTACAAGTGAAAATTTCACTACCCCCTATCCTATGTACTTTAGGTGAGCAGGTCACAAAATGCAATACTCATTTCAATCAACTTCCACTATTTATTTTCTTGTCTGGTATTTCTCTCAAATACGACAGCTTTTCCTCAAAATCAGTTTAAAACCAGCTCAAAACACCTATTCGCTTAAAATAACTTAAGCCAGCTGCAAAATGTTTAAAAACAACAAATGCAGACCAATAAAAACTGCACCAAAACTGAAATAGTATCCATTAGTTATTGTTCAAGAAGTTCCGGACTGTATTTAAGTTTTCCGTTTAAAATTCAACGGCTGAGGAACGATAGGGTTGTGGAAATGTATATGTGTGCATAATTTATCGACCATCATAATATGAGTAGCGAGGATTTCTATTAAATCACATTTACATGACAAATATCAATAACTGAAATAAAAATGAATTTATGATGCCATATGTTTACATAGTCCAAAACAAGGAGGTATTCAATTCGACCTGTATGTTTAACCTTTCGATTTTGTAAAAACATTATTGTAATAAAAAACTACCTATAGCTTAGTCATATAACATTGACATCGATTGCTTGAATAAAATTATCATCATAATTATTGTAAGCCAAAGGATGTCTATTGCCGAACATAGGTCTGACCCACGGTTAAGTACTTTATTTTTAACGCTTACGTTTAAAAAATATATATATTATATTGCCTTTGTAAGCCCTAACCATAAAATGTCTAGTGGAAGCTTTATGCAAAAAAAACAGCAAATCGAGATACAGTTCAGACGTTTGGCAAACGCATAACTAGAGATCAAAGTTTTTATAGTTTTATGGACCCGAAGCGCTCAGTCATCAAATATTTTGTACGACTACGTTGACTTCAGAAACCTATCGTGCGTGATATTATTTGAAAAGGGCAGTTAAAAAAATAACATTCTCATTATATTTTAGTAATTTTCTTAATTCCTTTTACCAGAATTTATTTTTCGGTGTTATTTCTTTCATGTTTCAGGTCGTTTTCATTTTTAAAATAATATTTCTCGGCAGAAATTCATATGGCTCGTAAAATATGTAACTTTTTATTATGTCTCTCATGATTGATTTTTAATAAAGCTTTTACATGAATTCTTTCAGAAAATGATGAATAATGGGTAACAAAAATGAAAACTAAATGAATTTTGTAGAGACGGTCATTGTACTTATTTTTACTTCTGTTCTAACAATTTTATTCAATATTTTCTCTGAAATATAAAACCATAAAACCGTTATCAAATAAAACGAAACACTATTGAAGCTCGTGTGCAGAAATCATAATGGAAGAACGGAGCAAATAATACAATTAATATTAATTTTACTGTCGCCTCCCAGAACAAAACACAAGATAAAAGAATTATGACTCGGTTGATTCAACTTCAGTCCGCATAAATAGTTTCGTATTTTCTACAATTTGAGACCAGGTTTTGTATCTATTCTTGTTGCTTGTTGTAAATGCGAGACTTTTAAAATGTTTAACATTTTTTACCTACTTTGATCAGAATCAATGAAAGAAATGTACATTTACAAATGGTTACTTTGACAATTTAAATTTGTATATGATAAGAAATAGTTCTTTTTTTAAAAAAAAGATAACAATTCGTTATATAGTTTTCCTGGTCGCAACTGTTTTGATGGAAGCTGTTGAGTAGAAAAATCTAATGAAAACAAATAAGCGATTTTGTTAACCATTGCAGAGGTGATCTTTCAGTATGAAATAATAAAAAATTTGAAATAAATATCAAACTGAACCCAATAATAGATTATATCACAAATATCAATTGTGCAGTTTTTCCGGACCAAGGGTTGTTCGTACTTGAACCATGGCTTACTTAGTGACACAATGCTCTGTCCCCCTTTAATCTACCTAATTTATGGGCGTGAAAAGAGGACAAGGGTAGGTTCTCTGACCGCGAATGACAAAATATACAATATTTTCCCCTGTCATACTTATGCAATTAGCCGAGATCAGTTAGGATAAAATAGAGCGGATTTCAATTTTCATATTTTATGTTGAAGAATATTGAGGTCGGTTTTACTGATTCTTGTTACCATAAACGAAAATGTGAATGAAACAAAACGTTTTTCTGGATAAAAGAGGACATTTTGAAATCGGTTTAATAGGTTTTTCCAGCTTACTAACTTTAATATGGAGAAGTATCGGCAATATTTGACATCAAGTTTTGTTAAATGCGGAATACTCTTAGAAAACTTTCTAAGTTTACGATGTTTTCTCAGGTTAACAAAAGAGGTCACAGACGATAATACAACTTGATCTTTGCACATCTAAAACTTCGTATGTGTTAATGTAACGTACTTTATGTTATTTCGGAACACCTACAAAAAGAGCTTACGCATAAAAATGTATGTGTAAAATACTTACTTACATCTTTGCACGTTTTTGTGTTTACTTACACCTTGAAGAAGAAACATATTAATAAATTATATAGAAGAATGGCCACGAATAAAAATTAATTAAGACCCCTTATTATTTTCATTGTCATCATTTTTAGCCAAAGGACGTCCACTGGTGAACATAGGCCTCCCCCACGACTTTCCACAGCGACCGATCACTAACGGTCTGCATCCAGTTTAATTCTGCGATCTTTACAAGGTCGTCTGTCCATTTTGTCGGTGGATAGGACGTCCACCGACAAGACTACGTCTACGTCTTTGGTCGAAGGGTCTCCAATCTAGAACTTTCCTGCCCATTGCCACTTGAGCTTACTGATTCTCAAGGCTATGTCCATTACCTTAGTATTTCTACGTATCTCCTCATTTCTGATTCGATCCCGTAGAGAAACACCCAGCATAGCCCTCTACATCGCTCGTTGTGTGATTTTGAGCTTCTTTATGAGGCCTATAGTTAGAGACCATGTTTCGGATCCGTATGTCATTACTGGTAACACACACTGTTTTAAGACTTTCGTCTTCGGACACTGAGGTAGTTGAGATGTGAAGACACTCTTGCGCGGTAAGACCCCTGTTTCACCGAAATGTTACGAGAATCGTTTGTGTTTTACTAAAAATATACAAATTATATTAATTACTAGCGGTCCCCTGCGACTGCATCTGCTCGTTTGAGTTTGCTACTGCGCCTCTAATCACAGCGTGTTTTTTTTATTTATATAAGCCTTCTTCGATTAATAAGATAAATTTAACACAATCATTTTTTCTACAAATCTATCCATTAGGTCCTAAGATTAGAACGTTCATACAAACTCTACTTTATAATATTAGTATAGATAATAAGAATAATGCATTTTCCTGAACTAGTAAGCATGCTTGTTACAAACATGCATAATTATAGAATCTCGTGTTTCGTAATAACTTATCACAGCTGATAATATTAACTTGTTCTAACACAAAAAAGACCCTACAAAACACTCCAGGTAGAAAAATAGAAAAAACAATGATATTTTTTTATTACAGGAAAACCAGGGTTTTAAAATACATGATATAAGATTGTAAGGTTAACTCATAAACCTCTTACAGGTTCTCACGTACAGATATTGCTCCATTTATAGTATGTTGTTCCTTGATTCTTTCGGAAATTCATTATAACCTCCGAGTATCTAAATTAAATACAGAGATAATACGAATTTGACTCATCATAACTAAGCGATCAAGTAGAGATGCAGAGTCAAAGCTCCTGACATCGCCAAAAATGGCGTATCGGTGCTAAAACCATGTCTGCTTACTATATATTTATAGAGTGATGTATTTATTACCTAGTATTATGTTTACAACTTTGTCCGCCACAAATATCTAACTTAATTGAATTCGAGATTTTTTTCCATGATATTGTTTTTGTTATTATAATGTTACTTATGTTCTGGCATTATTTCATTTTTAAATAACGAGTAGTATGCTATCTGAAAATTCCCTCAGTTGCCTCAATTGTAAAGATTATCGACAAAACGGTTATTAAATTGCGAGCACTGATATGGTGGAACTATTATTAAAACCCTTTCCCGCCCATTCAATACTACAAACCTAATTGTCTAGGGGACATTCAAGATCAGAGCCGGGCATGTGAGTGACAGGCCATTCTACCAAATGATAACATAGGTACTCGTATGCTAACCCAAATAATATAAATCTTCGCGATGTATATTATAATTATTTATTCATTATGCGATGTCAGAAAATCGTATTATAACTGTCAAACTCAATTGAAACAAACGTAATTTACGGTAATAGTTGTTGTCAATTTAACGGGTGCAACCAAAATAAAATTAAGTTTCATAATTACCTATCTAGCCTTGAAAATATTTTTCAAACGAAAATATGTTTCTAGGTCATATTTGGGCGAAACAACCTTTCAATAGTTATTGTATGTTTTTATGCACGCATGATTTAGAAAAAGTTGTTACCATTCTGTGCCATTTGCATGCTCCCAAAAAATAATTTATAAGCAATCTGTTTACAAAAAGTTAGCCTGGTAATAGTGTATGGTTACCTAAATCGATTGGCAGCTCGTGGGAAGAAGTGCAATAAATAACCCCAACTAGAACGTGCTAGCGTTCCTTGGCGCGCGTCCGACCGGGGTCTCACGTTTATTCGCGAGTACATGCGCATAATCAACCGGTGTCAATCTTGCGAACCACAATTTCCATTAGACTCTCGGGAACAACAAGGGTTAATAAATGTTTGCAAAAAGTAGCTAAAAGCTTTAACTTAAAATTTCTGATCGTTCACGAACATTAGAACAGTAGATCGATACGTGTTCGCTATTATGTACTTATGATGGAGATATTGTTTGATTGAGTTTTGAATCAATCCTCTCCTACCAATATCCTACTTCCTACTAATATTCGTATTGTAAATGCGAAAGTTTTTCAGTATGCATTTCTATAATTCTTACTCCTTCACGCAAAAACTAAGCAATGGCTTTGATGAAACTAAACTAAAAAAAAAATACAACTAAACTGCAAAAAGTTATCGATTACGCTGATCAAATATCAAGGAATGAAAAGTCACTCAGATGCTTTTTTTAGTTTGGAAATATGCTACTTTATTTCATATTGATATTGTAAAAGAACATTTGGATCGTTCATATGTATAACTTATCATAAACGTTTAAAAGTTTTGACATACTGTTAAACTTTAAAATTAATAGACAACTGTTTTTTTTAAATAAAGATCTAGATTAACATATCTTTACTGGTTATAAGGTTATAAATAAATATGCGCCAGACAACACACCAATTGTCGTGGTTTCGAAGTAACAAATTTTCTTTCTTGTGTTACGAATACCATACAATGATTAAAACGGGGCGTCTACCATAAATACTTAAATACATATAAACATCCTTGAGTTCGGTGGGTATAAATGTTTGTGCTCATCACACAAACATTTAAGTTATATTTGAACGGTCTCAAAGTAACCGAATTTCTGAAGTAGTAATATGAAATGTTTATGTACTTGCTAATAATATGTTAACGCAAAATAATTCAGTATGAAAAAAATTCGTTTGAAGCTAACCAAGCGTAACTGAGGTTTTTCGCAGAATAAAGCAAGGCTTCAAATAAGTATATTTTTTCCTAATTTATTTTCTTATGAAAAATGTTATAAAGCCCGTTCACAATTATGTATAAGCAATAACTCTTGAACTACTTCCTCATAAAAGGTAATCTATAAAGTTTCTCAGAAATAGAACAATACATTTTAATACCTACGCCCTTAAAATGTTTAATGCTACTGATTTTTTAAGCACTTACACACTGCGACTTTTAGCACCGATGCAGTCGCGCATTTTGAAAACGCACTTCAACATTGCGACTCACGCAATGAACAGATTTATTAATGCGCGGTTTTTTGATGCATTTGCCAAAATTCAGTACATAATTTGAAAATTTCCAGCTTCTGTATCGGGACTGTATCGGTGCTAACGCGCGTTAGTATCGTGACTGTATCGATTCTAAAAGTAGCGCAGTGTGTAAACCAACTTAAAAAGTCCTTAGCACCATATCGCACCTCGCATGACATGCAAGGTTAAATAAAACTTTTTGCATCCAGAGCTGCCCTGTGATCGTTTTAAGTCGTTCGATAATGCAACTGTATATGTAGACGCTCACGAATCAAAAGGCCGCCGGCGGTCGCATAAACAAAAGGATAACAAAAGACTGTTGATAAAAACACCCGTGAGGAACTAAGGTTGATGCCCACTTATTAAGCCATTACGGTGACAGCACCGTGACAACTCAAGGCGTTCAGTATTCTTTGTATGAAACTCCATACTTCAACGCACATCTATCAATTTCGTAACGTCACCACCTCGGTTGAGACCAACTCGAGACCCACGCTCGACCAGCGGCGCATGCGTTGTAACGCGCTTACGGCGCGTCGCCTGCTGGATGACGGCTGGACTATCCGTCCTCCCTGTCAAACGGGCTATCATTCAAAAGAATCCGAATCCGAGGCGAGGCGTTCGCTATCCGGTGCTGATTCCTTACCTTCCCTTTACCTAACGTGTTTCCGTATGGTTGATGCCTGGTCGGTGCTGTGCCGGGTGGGTAAATTTGCTTTAATTTTTATTTCAAAAACAAAAACCGATCACGATTTCGAACCGCCACCGATATACTGCGGTACCGCTATTGCCCTTTTACCTCTTAAAATGGATATTGGAAAAGGTATCCGAAATACATTATGGAGAGGAGAGCGGTGGCAACGAATGGATTCTTTGTTTCCGAGTGGCGCATGTAAGTCCTTATCCGGGGCATTAGTGGCGGGTTATGTTAATTTTGGGTTTCCATGCCAGGGTTGGACAGCCAACCCAAATACTTTTCAGAGCGATATTTCTGATTACTATATAAATCAGTATCGATGTTAGCTTATTTATTTATTGCACAAAGAAATGAAAGTACAAATAGTCCATTGAATAAAAAGTTCTAGAGTGCGTGAGTTAGTTACGTAAGATGTTTTTTCGGAAACATGTCAAGAGTCCCTAGATAATAAACATACTAAAACCCCGGGACACTAGGAGGAGCCCCGGAGTAGGGGGAGGGGGAGAAAGGGTCCATTTTTTCATTTTTCGCTTAAATCTCAAAAACGGCACATGTTAGAGAAAAACTTTCAAGGAAATGTTGAAAGGCCATAAAATTATCTACAAGTTGTACCTAAATCATTTTTTCCTATATCCTACCATTTCTGAGTTACACGCAGTAAAAAATGATTTTGGCTCAAACAATTTCCCCATACTACATACCCATGTTTATCACATCAATCGATCAAAAAATATTTATTTCTTCCAAAAAACTCAAATGTGCAACTTGTGACCGGTACTGATAGATTGCTCTTAACTAGGTCTATAATTGGTAAAATAAACACATCCCTCCATGGAAGCCTTTAGGAGGAATCGATTGTCAAAATATTATATTAGGGTAGTTTGAGTTACTGAACTTGATCTTTTTATTTTTTTCTTCCAAAAAACTCAAAAGTGCAACTTGTGACCGGTACAGATAGATTGCTCATAATAATGTCTATCATTGATAAAAATACCTGTACGAGCTGATCTCGCACATTTCAATATAATATGCACCCACATATGTATCGCGGCCCGATCGCAGCATTTTTGTATACGTAGCATTTTACTTCAGACTTTACAACTTTATAGCAATAAATCAGTGTCTTACAAACATTCATACGGGTCGGTTTTATTTAGCACTCTCCGGAGTAAACCCATCCCTTAGCATAGCAAGCAGTAGTAAATGTTAGGGTCTTAGCATATCATCCCCTACATTTCTTTTGGTCCTTCGAGCAACCCGGTTGCGGGACCCGACGGTAATAAAAAACGCGGTGGTTAAGCAATATTTCGCGTGTGATCGTTGTGCCGTTGGACACCTCGTGACAATTATGAACAAGCATCCATAGTATCATCAGTTCAACACTTCGTGAGTGAAGTTTGAGTGAATACAGCAGTTTACTCTTCATCACTATCTTGGGCCTACAAACGGCTCGAGGCAGTCACCACCATCAGCATTGTTGCGACGCAAGCAACGCAGCACCAACACTGTCGGAAGGTAGACCGTCAGTCAGCATCAGCAGGCGAACAGCCGGTGTGGGAGTCAATTCTGCACGTATCAGCATCATCCAAGTAACATTGTTCCTTTTTCACTTGTGTCCAGTCCTCTATATACAAGATGGAGGCGCTCATATCACGTCAAAAGGAAATCTTAGACAAGTTACAGCAGATCCAAACTAACTTTAGAAAGGATCTATCTCATAGAAAAACTGTCGACTACATAAAACTACGCCTGGAAACAATAGATAATCTCTGGGGAGAGTTTGATAGCAATAACACACAGCTTGAAATCGTTGAAGATAAATCTCAGCAATATTTCGCAGAAAATATATATCAACAAGCATTAGACTTTTATCAAGCATTGCGCGGCGTTCTAACTTCATACAAAGCAGAAGACATAGCACGCTCTTTTTCTCAAGGAAAGGAAGAGAAAGCAATACAGCATGACGGAAAAGTCCTCGAACTTTTAAGTCAGCAAAGAACTAATTTTCGAGCTTTAAATAGGCTTATACATAGTATTAATACGAGCACTATCAGTGAAAAGTGGGAGATTGAGGATGAACTACGAAATTTACAAGCGCGATGGAATATCATAGATAGCATGCATTTACAGATTGATCACATACTGAAAGGTACTGATGTTTCTTACGAAACTGAATTGAGTACTCATGAGTCATCTTTTAAACACATAAAACGAATTTTGAATCATAAATTATCCTCATCTGTTCACATTCATCAAGCTACACCTATGTTAGAAATACCTATCTTTACGGGAAAGTACACGCAGTGGCCAACCTTTTATGATCTTTTTGTCGAAACTATTCATCATAGCAACCATTTATCAAAGTGTCAAAAAATGCAACACCTTAAGGGTAGGGTCAGAGGGGAGGCCGAGCGTCTCATACAGCATCTCACTATTTCAGCAGATAATTACGACACAGCATGGGACATATTAGTCCACCGGTATAATAACCCGCAATTATTATTTACTAAGCAAGTCGAAATATTTCTTAATCAGCCTAATATCAATAAGCAATCATCTTTTGAATTAAAAAGATTATACGACACTAGCACGGAATGTATCCACGCAATCCATAATCTAGGAGTGGACACTAGCACCTGGGATCCATTACTAGTTCACCTTTTGGCCAAAAAACTAGACATGGATACCTACAGTGACTACAAAGAGGCGCGTAAATCTCCTAGAGATTTACCGTCATTAGATGAGTTTATGGATTTTTTGGAAGCTAAATTCATTGCCCTTGAACCTATACATAAAAGGGAAAAGGACTATACACCCCCCAAAAATAATTCATCAGCTCAAAATCATCCAAAACCATCAATTTACAAGCAAGGTCAAGAAAAACCTTTCTCTAGATTTTATAAAGCAGCTTCTACCTATTCTACAAAATGTCCATTATGTTCCCACGATCACGAATTATATCGCTGTCACAATTTTATCAGCATGTCAGCAGATATGAAATTAAAGACAGTTGTGAAACATAATATTTGCCGTAACTGCCTTTACAAGCATGCCGGCAAATGCTATTCCGAGAAACGCTGTAAAAATTGTGCTGATTTCCATAATACCATATTACACGATGCCTTCGTGCAAACCACACACACAGCGACAAAATCAACTAACTCAAATTCAACACCTGCAATGCCATCAGCAAAAAATAGCGACAAACAACAGCATAGCGTAAATTACGTGGCTTCCGACAACGAGGAAGTTTTATTAACAACCTTGGCATTAAGGGTAAAGGCATCCGATGGCACCTTTACTACTTTAAGAGCATTGCTAGATCAGGGCTCGCAGATAGCTCTAATATCAGAAAACGCCGCACAAATGTTAGGACTTCAGCGGCAACGTTATCACGCTTCCGTTTCCGGCATAGGGAATGGTTCTAAAGCTAGTAAGGGAGTCGTATCAATTGAATGCCAATCAATATGTAATGATTACAGTTTTACAACACAAGCACTAGTGATATCACGTGTCATTAGCAACTTACCTAATAGTTCGTTTAGCAAGCAGTCATGGCCGCACTTAGAGCATATTGATTTAGCGGATCCTGACTATAATGTGTCTAAGCCGATAGACATTCTCTTAGACGCGAGCATCTATTCAGATATCATTATGAGTGGATTAATTAAAGGCCCCGCTCAGGCGCCAATAGCACAGCAGACCAAACTAGGCTGGATTCTCTCTGGAAATGTAAAAACTTTTAATTGCCATGTTGTAATTAACGACATACAACAAATATCAAAGTACTGGGAATTAGAAGACATCTATGAAAACGCTAGCACTTTGACCAGAGAGGAACAGTATCGTGAGGACTTTTATCAGGCTACTACAAGCCGGCTAGACAACGGTCGTTATGTAGTAGCACTTCCTATGAAGCAAGGTTTTGAGGAAAACTTAGGTACATCAAAGCCAAAGGCGATAGCACAATTTAAGCAATTAGAGCGCAAAATGGCCAAAAATAATACGTTTTCAAGCAGTTACAAGCAATTTATTCATGAATATCAAGAACTTGACCACATGCGTGAGGCAAGCAGCGTAAGTGAACCTAACTGCTTCCTACCTCATCACGGCGTGCTCAAGTTAGATTCTAGCACTACGAAGTTACGCGTAGTATTTAATGGATCATCAAAAACGACCACAGGCCATAGTCTGAACGACTTAATGGAATGCGGTCCCAACCTGCAAGTCGATTTACAAGATCTCATCTTAAGATGGAGACAGCATAGGTACGTTATCACCGCGGACATCGAAAAGATGTTCCGTCAAATACTTGTCAGGGAGTCGGATCACTCGTTGCAATCAATCATATGGCGTGACTCACCATCTGAGGCACTCTGTGAATATCATCTTACTACGGTAACGTATGGGACGAAAGCAGCCCCATTTTTAGCAATCAGAACTTTGAGACAACTTGCTAAAGACGACGCTTCAAAGTATCCTTTAGCAGCAGCAGCACTAGAAAGCTCATTTTTCACCGATGACCTTCTAAGTGGACATCAAAGCATTGAGCAAACTAAGGAATTGCAAGGTCAGTTAATTCAAATGTTACAGGGAGCAGGGATGAACTTGCGGAAGTGGTCAGCCAATGATCAGGAATTGGTCTGTAACCTTCCATCTCAACAAGTCGATACTCCGTTTCATTTCAAGTGCTCAGAGTCCCGTAAGACCCTCGGGCTCAGATGGCATCCATCAACTGATAATTTCTCATTTCAAAGCACAATTGAGCATACAGAGAGTAGCCACACAAAAAGACAACTTTTATCAAACATTTCTAAAATATTCGATCCATTAGGTTGGCTCTCTCCTCTCACGATCAACGCAAAATTACTTTTTCAAAAAGCATGGACGTCCGGTATGGCATGGGACGATAAATTATCAAAGCAATTACAAGACGAATGGCTTCAACTCAGGGACGACCTTCAAAATATCGAAAATTTCTCCATACCTAGATATTTGGGTAGCACACAAATAGCATTTCAAATACACGGATTTAGCGATGCGTCTGAAAAGGCGTACGCGTGTTCCGTTTACATTGTTACAAACAATGATAAAGGGGAGTGCACATCCACCTTAGTGATTGCAAAAACTAGGTTGGCTCCATTAAACAAGCAAGTGACACTGCCAAGACTTGAATTGTGCGGTGCACAGCTTTTGTCACAACTCATAAAAAAGGTTGTACAATCACTACCTCAAGAGTATATTAGTATCCACGCGTGGACAGACTCTACGGTGACCTTAGGCTGGATCCATGGAGATATCACGCGCTGGAAGCAATTTGTAGCAAATAGGGTTCAGCAAATCAGAGATGTAATTCCAGCAACACAGTGGAATCATGTGCGTTCAGAGGAGAATCCAGCTGACGCAGCAACCAGAGGTTCCACGGTGAAAAGTTTATTAGAGCATACTTTGTGGTGGGAAGGGCCCAAGTGGCTTCTTACATTTGACCCAAAAAATATTGGTGACAAAACATATCAAAGCCCTAATATAGAGGCCAAGCAAGTAAATGTAAACACTACTTTATATCAAGACAAGTTCCCCACATTAATAGCCGAGTTATTGCAAAATAATAATTCAATCACTCGAGTTGTGAAAACAATAGCATGGGTATCACGTTTCGTGGCGCGGCTTCGACACAAAACGTCACAGCATAGTCAGCATTTATCATCAGCTGAAATCAACAATGCTTACAACATTGTTATCAAGTACACCCAAGCTCATGAGTTTGAAGACGATCTTTTTGATTTAAAAAGCAAAGGTCAAGTTCGACTTAATAGCAAAATAGCAAGCTTTTGTCCGTATTTAGATGAGCATGGATTAATGAGAGTCGGTGGACGGCTAAATAATTCAAATCTAAGTAGCTCCGCTAAACACCCGATCATTCTATCAAATCATAGCCGATTGACCGATCTCATAATCAGTCAAGGACACATCGCCACGCTTCATGGTGGTCCGAGACTAACACTATCGTACTTAAGAGAAAAATACTGGATTCTTAGTGGCATGAATACAGTAAAACGACAAATCAGAATGTGCGTTAAATGCCGACGCTATAGCACTGAAAAGAGACAGCAAATCATGGCAGACTTACCTTGTCCTCGGGTAACTCCATCGCGCCCGTTTACCCACACTGGCGTCGACTTTACAGGCCACGTCGATCTTAAATCAAGTAAGGGCAAAGGGGTAAGGTGTCATAAGGGATACATAGCAGTTTTTGTATGCCTATCTACGAAGGCCGTGCACCTTGAGCTGGTCTCTGACCTGAGCACGCCAGCTTTCTTAGCAGCATTTCGTCGCTTTTGTGCACGTCGAGGTACTCCTACTCACATGTACAACGACAATGGTACCAATTTTGTAGGTGCCAACCGATTACTGAAAAAAGAATACAAAGAGATAACAGCAAGTATAAATCATGAGTTCTTCAATAGCATAGCCGAATGGGATATAAAGTGGTCATTTAACTCACCAGCGTAGCCTACCGCAGGGGGTCTGTGGGAATCATCAGTCAAAAGTTTCAAGCACCACCTGAAACGAACTCTTGGAGAGCAGCGGCTCACGTACGAAGAGTTTACTACATTAATCCAACAAATTGAGGCCTGCCTCAATTCACGGCCTCTATTCCCTCTGACCGAAAACCCTGAGGATGATTACCTGACGCCAGGTCATTTCTCGTAGGTGGATCATTATTATCACGACCTCAAGGTGACGACAGCTTAAACCTACCTATAAGATGGCAACTTGTACAAAGCATGTTGAAACATTTTTGGAAAAGGTGGTCTACAGACTATCTACAGCAGCTGCAAGCTCGATCAAAATGGAGAACTCCAAGCAAAAACATTGAAATCAATGACATTGTTTTGATCAAGGACGATAACCTACCTCCTGGAAAATGGGTCATGGGTCGAGTACACGAAGTTTTCCCTGGTAAGGATGGTTACGTCCGAGTGGTTTCCATTAAAACACAAAATAACATCATAAAACGACCAATCACCAAATTAGTCGTACTACCTGTTCACGAGATGACATCGGAACAGAATCAGCGTTATGATCAGCAGCACATAAATCAAGGCCGGACTAGAAAGGTTCGTAGTAAAGGTATCAAGAGCTTCCTACTAGCAGCATTATTGTATTTTACTATGCTATTCTCTCCAACTGTACAGCAACCCTTTAACGTAACTCAAATTACAGATAATAGGGGCTTGTACTTTGATAAAATATCGAACTTACAACACATACGCGACGAATGGAAGCTTGTCGTTTATTATAATTTATCAACTTACTATCAAGGGCTTACGGATATTGAATCCTACGTAAATCATTTAAAAGTATCATGCAAGGGTTTACCACAACAATATCAAACACTTTCCAATCAAATAGAGCACGAGCTAAGCGAAATTTAGCACTATAATAAGATTCTACAAAATCAGAACCTAAACAGACAGAAACGTGGCTTGGTGAATGGGATCGGTTACATAGCCAACGCGTTATTCGGAGTGTTAGATGAGAGATTCGCGGAGCAGTACACTAAAGATATAGAGAAAATTGTCCATAACGAAAATCATATGCAAACATTAATACGAAATCAAACTATTATACTAGAAGCCGAGTATAACATCATTCAGCGAAATGAAAAAATCATGAACACTCAATTTCTATTTGTAAAGGAGCATCTTCGTAATCTATCAGTTGCGATCAATCACGTCCGTCAAGTGGTAGAAAATGATATCTATGTGACGTCATCTGCTTTAGTAGCTAACATAATTATCTCAAATCTTAGACGAATACAAGAAACTTTAATTAATACTATAACTAATATTCGACATGGACGCATAGATACTCATTTACTGTCACCCGAGCAATTACAATATCAAATGCTAACTATATCAAGTCAACTACAGGGTGATCTTACATTGCCTGTTGAGCAATCAAACTTTGCCGATATTTATAAAATTTTAAAGGTATCATCAAGGTTATTTAGCAGTTATCTTATCATAGAAATTAAGATTCCTCTAGTAAGCAAAGAAGTTTATGAGCTCGACAGAGTTATATCTATTCCTCAAAGTAGAAATCAGCAAACATACTATATAGTTCCTAGTCATCCATACATAGCTTTCAACCTCAGAAAGGATACAGCTATGTTCTTATCAGACGAAGATCTACGTCTATGTCTTCACGCTACAGAAGATAAAATATTATGCTCGTTAGACTCGCCTATCTACGACATGAAGATCAAACAATCAATTTGTCACTTAAACATAAGCAATGGTTACATAAAAACAACACCATGTAAACACGAACAATTAAGTTGTACGAACAGGTGGATAAAACTGCATGCACGGAACGATTGGCTCTTCTCGTGTTGCCAAGAATGCAGTGTCCGCATTTTCTGCACAGCTGGTGTATCAATTTCATCGTTATCAGGCAACGGCCTTGTGACCCTAGAGCAAGGTTGCATTCTAAAGGACAATGAACTATCAATCTATACACACAACAATTACATGAATCATATGGCGGTTCAAAGCGATATCAAAGTCCCAGAGTTATCTATCTTAAATAATATCATCAACACTACCATCACAGAAGCCGATCTGATCATACCAGAAAATCAAACATATATGTGGAAGCAGTTGAAAGATCAAATTGAAGACCTGAAAGGACAATCTTACTCACACTTCAGCATTCACGATATACATCATTACACGATAACGTATGTCATCGTAGCCATACTCATATTTGTGGCGAGCACATTCGCTTATTTGAAGATCAGACGAAGCAGGTGGTCGCGTTCGCCGCCCGCAGCAGCAGGCGCAGCCGCGCCGCTCCCGCCTCCTCGCAGCGCAGCGGGAAGCAGTGTCAGTGACTTAGTGAGCGTTACAGTACCCAATGATTTTAACTTATTGCGTAAATCAGTGAGCTGTGTCAGTATTGATAAAGGGACATCCCCCATGACGCCTATTGTGTCTCGTTCGGTGTCATTTCACGTCCCAAATGTAGAGTCACGCGAGTGATTAGCTTAAGAAACGGACAAGACATTATTCTCGCACTTTAGCATTAGTTATCATAGTATCTTAACATTATCAATCACCTTGTATCATGTAAAACAAATTTATATCATTTAGCATAGCAATCATTAACTTGATTTTATATTAGATTATTCTTATCATTTTATTCTTAGAGGGCCAAGATGTACGAGCTGATCTCGCACATTTCAATATAATATGCACACACATATGTATCGCGGCCCGATCGCAGCATTTTTGTATACGTAGCGTTTTACTTCAGACTTTACAACTTTATAGCAATAAATCAGTGTCTTACAAACATTCATACGGGTCGGTTTTATTTAGCACTCTCCGGAGTAAACCCATCCCTTAGCATAGCAAGCAGTAGTAAATGTTAGGGTCTTAGCATAGCATCCCCTACAATACCAAATTCCACCATGGAGGCGTTTACGGGCAATTGAATTTTTTTAGGGTAGTTACGATACTTGAACTTTTTATTTTTTTTCTTCCAAAAAGCTCAAAAATGCAACTTGTGATTGGTACTGATAGATTGCTCTTAATTAGGTTTATCATTGGTAAAAAAAACACATTCCTCCATGGAAGCCTTTAGGAGGAATTGATTGTCAAAATATTATATTAGGGTAGTTACGCAACTTGACCTTTTTATTTTTTTTCTTCCAAAAACCTCAAAAGTGCAACTTGTGACCGGTACTGATAGATTGCTCTTAATTAGGTCTATAATTGGTAAAATAAACACATTCCTCCATGGAAGCCTTTAGGAGGAATCGATTGTCAAAATATTATATTAGGGTAGTTTGAGTTACTGAACTTAATCTTTTTTATTTTATTCTTCCAAAAAGCTCAAAAGTGCAACTTGTGACCAGTACTGATAGATTGCTCATAATTAGGTCTATCATTGATAAAAAAAGCAGATTCCACCATGGAGGCGTTTAGGAGGAATTGAATTTTATTAGGGTAGTTACGATACTTGAACTTTTTATTTTTTTTCCTCTAGTGCCTCTCATATGACATCAATGTCCCAACATTATCAGTTGTTCGGATTTTTTCGATGAAGTTTAACAGGTAGCATGGGAAGGGGTCCGCCCTCGTTAAGCTTATGCTAAAGTTTGCTTATGTTTTCGAATTTTTCACCTTTCATGGGATGTAGCTCGAAAACGGCTGCTAATAGAAAAAAAATGATTTAAGTACAACTTGTAGATAATTTTATGGCCTTTCAACTTTTCCTTGAAAGTTTTTCTCTAACATGTACCGTTTTGGAGATTTAAGCGAAAAATGAAAAAATGGACCCTTTCCCCCCTCCCCCCACTCCGGCGCTCCTCCTAGTGTCCCGGGGTTTTAGTATGTTTATTACCTAGGGACTCTTAACATGTTTCCGAAGAAACATCTTACGTTACTAACTCACGCACTCTAGACCCCCCTTGGAGGGACTCATTCAATGGACTAAAAGGGTTTATTAATTTAAGCGTATGCTACCAGTATTCCATCGACCATTGGTTGATGCAGAAACAATCGAGGCGAAGCGGTATATATGAAGCGGCAGTCTAGACGTCAATAATGAGTTTTTCATCGCACACTGTGACGTTACTGTTTCAGGTATCCATATTCTACTAGTGGAAGAGTAACGTCTTGGCGATTGACAGATGAAATAATTGATGGTGCCTACTATAATTAAGCCACAATATAGATACTAACAGAACAAATTGAGAACACAAAATACATGAAAACAATGTGACTGATAATTTTAACTTACATATATTAACCGTCAAAATTTAAACCATTAAAATAGCACTCTCTGAGCGGCTGAATACATTAGGAAATATTCAACAAATGCTCAAATCCATCGTGTGGAATACAAATATTTTTGCGGCGGGCTGCCTTTTCTCTATTGGTACAATGCCTGGATGGTACTAATGTCCTCGTTGTAAGCAGGCTGTTTATATTGGCAGGGATGTTCACATCGACGCTATCTGTCCGATAGACGAGGTTTATGCGCTCGTAACGCAACGGCTTTCAACTAACCGGCCCATGAGCATTTATGGCTACCTTCAACGTACAATCGACAGCACATCAGGTTACCCACTTTTGTTGCAAACTAGCCCTTACTACAACCGCATAAGATACCGCAGTGTTTACCTTGACGTGCTGTTGCCGTACATTAAAAACTTTACAGTTTGACCGCAGCTGCGCAGTATTGTAAGAGTGGTTATAATATCGCAATGAAATTACAGTATTTTCTCTCTAGTTAGTCTAATTTATTGCCCTTTTTATCAACACGTTGCGCTTAGGTAGCTGGGTTTTAATTAATTGAACTGCAATAAATGACGTATGGAAGTGTGATGACAAACACACTTCTTGCCAGCTAATTTGACAATTCTGGCATCAACGCATGACATACGGTAACGGTTTCATATTCGACATTCAAACAAAGAATACGTCAACCTTAACATCGAGTTGCGAATCTTTTTTTTCTTGGCATACTTTGGCACAAAATATTAGACAGTAACAGAAGCCAAACTCCTGCATGTACCACCACTCATGTATGTAATTTAATGGTGAAATTAAGCCTCAATTTTTATACGACATAACATAAACTATGAAAAGTAGATCGAACATAAGTAATCAATTAGCTAGACGTGAAAAGAGTTGATAATATAAATCAAAATTTCATTTTATATTCTTGTAAACCTTTAATAGAGCAATATTACTAACCACTTCTTCCTAGAACCAATTATTTTAATATTGAAACGTTCCTACGCAAAAAGTTACAAAAAAATACGAATTTCATTGTAACGAAATAACAAGCTAACCTTAACTGAATTAATCGATATTATTGAAGAGCAAAAAAATCCATGACTCAATGTTTTGCTCCCTCGAGGTGAGGAAGATATTTTGTGGAAACGATTGTCAGACTCAAAGTACCTCGTGAGCTACCTTAAGGGGCTCCCCGAATTTTAACGCGCACACTAGCGCCACTTTAGTAATAAATAAAAAACTCGTTAAATAAAAGACCAATCGAAAATCTGGTTGACTTAATTGTAGCTCTGGTTATGTGGTATAGATACAATGTTTAAGTTCATTAAAACAGAGTTTTCTGCAGTTACAGTTAAAAAATGGCCGTTAAATTAAGCAGTTAAACGTACTAAATAAACTAAAGAACCTGTACTACAATCGTGTCTACCAGATTTTTGATTGTTTAGTATTAAAAGAGTAATAATTATTTTAAATAGAGTGGCGCTAGTGTGCGCGTCAAAATTCGGGGATCCCCTTAAAGAATACTCATTGGTTGATAAGTGCTACAAACCACGTCAAAGCGACGTGTCCTAATAGTCGTTTGTTTTTATTTTTTAACCTCGAAACTTTCCTCGTGGTTCCTCAGTCAAGTCTGAGTCGAGGCAGTTTCAAGTAAACGTCTTAATAAACGGGTGTTAATTTTTAAACGGAATTCATTAAGTAATTATTAAATTCCGATTTTCTTTGCTTAGCAAATAAAGTAAACAATCATTTTTTTTTTTTCATTTGACGACCCGTCTGGTGTAGTGGTCGAGAAATCGCCTACTACGCAGCGGGTGCGGGTTCGATCCCCGCACAATACACACATTTGTGTGCATGAACATGTCTGTTTGTATTGGTCTGGGTGTTTTCTATGTATATCATGTATGTATTTACAAAAAAAAAGTATTTAAGTATTATATCCGTTGTCTGGCACCCATAACACAAGCTTTGAGTAGCTTACATTGGGGCTAGATGGCGATGTGTGGGAATGTCCAAAGGATAAAAAAAAAAAAAAAAAAAAAAAAAAAAAAAAAAAAATTATACCCTTATATTTAATCAGTCAATATAATAAAACAAATAATTGATTTATTTTATTTTTTATTTTTGGGGAAACATACAGTTATAATGAAAATAATATAAATAACACTTAAAGCTAACACCAAAACCAATTAAGTTTCCTCAGACTAATATTACATTACATTTTGAGCAAACCAAAACCTTCAAAATAACAATTCGAAAGAAAATATTTAAAAAAAAAAATAAGTGAATAAGTCATAATAAAATAGTCCACGAAAACTATTAACAGTCACCTGACAGGTCGTGGATTTGCTTTTTAAATTGAAATAAAGTTGAGGCAAATAAATCGACTGGAGGAAAGTGTTACAAACATATTTAGTACTATATGTAGGCACAAAAAAAATACTTTTATGACGTGCACTTAGTCGGGTACATCGTAAACTTATTTCGCTCAAAAGAAAAGGAGAGTCGATAAGGTTGTGCAGCAATTTATATAGAAATAATTGATCTCTTTCAATGCGTCGGCTATGCAAAGAGGGCAAGGACTTCATATGGTTACAAGAGTCAGGTACATGACAACTAAACTGTAGATGTTTTATAAATTTAAGACGAATCCGTTCAATAAGTTCAACATACTTTTTATAATGTGGGCTACAAACAACGGACGCATATTCAAGAATAGATCGAACAAGGCAGTTAAATAAAAGTATAAGGGTCGAGCAACAATGAAAGTCTTTCCCTGTCCTCAAAACGAACCCCAGCATACGGTATGCTTTAGAAGATATTGAACTAATATGAGCATCGAATGACATTTCATGGTCAAGGAGAATACCCAAGTCCCTGATCTCATAAACCCGGTTAATTATTTTGTTAGTGATACAATAATTAAAAACAATTGGCTTACGTTTACGGGTAAAAGTTATTGTGTTACATTTTTTGATATTCAAATAGAGACAATTATCGGAACAGTATTGGGTCAAATCGTCGATATCCCTCTGAAGGAGTAAACAATCCGATTTATCCCTAATGATTCTAAAAACTTTCATATCATCGGCGTATATAAGGACATTGCTATGTCTAAAAATTTTACGATGTCATTGATAAAAATATTGAAAAATAATGGTCCGAGGTGGGACCCCTGGGGCACACCTGAAGCAATAGGAACAAAAGAGGAGACATAACCCTTAACCGTGACAGCCTGACTGCGATCTCGTAGGTAAGAAATAATCCATCGAAGAAGATCGCCGTGTATACCGACCATGCAGAGCTTATTAATCAAATGTTCTTGAGAAATTTTATCAAAAGCCTTTGAATAGTCGGTATATACCGCATCGACCTGGAGCCCCCGATCCATAGCACCAGTAACGCGATTAACAAATTCACAAAGGTTAGATTCCGTTGATTTCCTACCAATGAAACCGTGCTGCTGATCTGCGATTATTGGTCGTAAAATAGGGTGAATATAGTCATAAATATTTTTTTCAAACATTTTGGCAATCGTGCACAGTTTTGAGATTGGTCTATAGTCCTGGACGTTATGCTTATTACCGGATTTAAATACCGGTACAACAAAAGATTGCTTCCAAACACCAGGCATAACACCTGACCTTAAAGATAGTGAATACAACATAAAAATTGGGATCGCCAAATTTTTATAGCTCATTTTTAAGAAAAAAGGCGGTATGTTATCAGGCCCACTACCCTTATTTGGATCTAAATTCTTTAAATACCTTTCAACGACTCCGGAAGTTAGATCAACGGTCCCAATCGACACGGAGTTTTGACTAACACCAGCATTGAGTATTGTAGGTCCATCGGTTCCAGAAACAAAAGCAGACTGAAAATAATCGTTGAATAACGAGCAAATTGTAACACCCTCAGATGATGATTTTTCCCCAGAAAATAAAGTGTCGGGAATATAATTAGTGGACTTCTTGGATTTAACAAAATTCCAGAAGAATTTACTATTGTACCTAATCTTTTCCTCAGAGTATCGGATATAAGCATCATAGCACTGTACCTGAATTCGCTTCTGCCTATCACGCAATAGACAAAAGGTATAATAATCACTTACTTTACCGAATGTCTTCCATTTCTTGTGATATTTAAGTTTCTCAGATACAATCTTAATTAGAGATGCAGAATACCAGCAAGGATATCGAGTGCTATTTTTAACTGTTTTAGTGGGAACATGGAGACTAATAATACCATTTAAAACTTTATAAAAACAGTCTACGGCATCATCAACAGATTTATCACTCAGCAGATGGACCCAGTCTACCAAAGCAATTTCACGATTAACAGCATCATAATCAGCAGCACGGAAATTAGGTGAAATTCGCGGGGTTGGGCGTAAGGTACGAGGACTAAGCTTAGTCATCCTTATTAAGAGAGCTGGATGGTGGCGGTCCTCACGGACAAGAGGGTAAGAGCTACGTTCAACTAAACAAATGGTATTGCTAATTACCAGGTCCAGGTATCGGCCCTTTTTATTTGGAACACAATTGTATTGTGAAAATTCATTATAAATCAAGAACGACCCTACGGCGTCCACCAGATCCTCACCACAATCGAGATAAATTAGGTTCATATGTGTATCTACTGGAGTCCATTTACCTTTAGTTACATTAAAATCACCCAAAATAATAAATTTATCGCTTGGGTGACGACAGATATCATCAGAAATAGTCTCGAAACAATCACAGAGTACTTCACAGTGTAGGGCGCAGTGGGGAAAGTAACAACTATAAATATGTAGCAACTGACTTGGGTTTAGCTGCAAAGATACTCTGATCACATAAGCCGCACAATCCTTAAGATGAAGTGGAGACATAGAGGTTACAGAGAATTTACGATTGACCGCCACTAAAACCCCTCCACCCTTCGTATCGCCACGCGCAGAGTAATCGCGATCCAACCTATAAATATTATACCGGTCGTCAAACAGTTCCCTATCATATATTCCTTCCAAGAGCCAAGTCTCACTCAAACAGATAATATCATACTCAGACTGGATCATTCTGCGGAAAAAAATGTTTGTCTTAGTCCTAAGTCCCGCCACATTTTGATAAAACACTAATAGCTGGGTATTATCCATTATTGTGTCTTTTAAATAAACTAGTAAAATATAGTACACAGAGTAAGTCGTACTTATAAAGGCAAATAATACAAAGTACCCAAAGAAATCCGCACCTCAAAGCGCCATAGTGGCAAATGCAACATATCAACTCTCTTGTATTGTTAACTCGAAATGTACCCAGACCCAACAAAAGTAAAAGAGAACACAAAACAAAACAAAAAAAAACTAAGTGCCCTACAAAATCAATCAAGTATGTAAGCATTGGATACAAACCAAACAATGATACAAAGACAGTAGCACCTAGACCAACTTTTTTTAATAATTCGAGCTTGTAATATGAATTAGAGGACTAGTGTCGGAGCGACGGGCCATGATGGTACAGTTCCTAACCCATACATATTGATATTTTTTATCTCGTGCAATATTTTTAACAGACTGAAGAAGAAATTTGTTTGCACTAGTCAAATGATCGTTAAAATAAACTAGGTTTTTGTTCAATCCAAAGCCAATGTCACTACACTTCAATTTAAGTTTTCTCATTTGCGATAAGAACTCATCCTTCTTCCATCTCGACAAGAAACGAACCACAACAGGCCTGGACCTAGTGACGCCACTCACAACTTTCTTAGGGGCCACCCTGGTAACGAAGTCTATGTCCCGGGAGCAATTGAGATCAAAATTAGAGGCCACAGCAATGTTATTCAAGACTTCTATTAGTTTTCGGCCTTCTTTTCCGGTATTCCGTAAATCTCAACGTTAGATCTCCTAGCCCATTGCTCTTTATTATTAATGTCGTTCTCAATGATTTCAACTGACGATTTTAATTTACCAACGTCCAACGAGGATGACTTAAGAGATTTGATATCCTTTTCAATTACATCAACCCTATTACTCAGCTCCTCATATTTGGTATTCATAAAATCCATGGACTCTTTAATACTGGATATGTCGTTTCTAATAATATTTAAATCGTTTGAGATAGCAGCACGTAGCTAAGACGTAAATCTGCTCATCTCTGAAGCAATAATCTTCCTTATTTCCTCCGCACTAATAACGGCGCAGCTTTGTGTACCACACTGTTGTGAAGCAGATGCAGCACTGGGTCCTGCAACCATATTTAGATCGTCCATTGTGGGAGAGCACGAAACAGATCCAGCTCCACGCCTCAGAGTAATGTTATCGTTGTAACTGTGCTTGTTGCCACTTTTTCCCGGGCTTCTTAAAGGTGTATTATCCTTGTTATGTTGTCTAGGTTGGGCTAAAACGCATTCCGGACATGACCAGTTTCTTTTTAAAGGCAAATCCTGTCTTTTTTCCGTAGGGTACAGACACTTGAGATGATACTTTAATTTACACTTATAACATTCGATAGTGTCGGATTCAAAAATATAATTCACTGATTATAACGTAAATAGTAATTGTATGTTTGTCTTATTTTAAAATGAATAATTTCTTTTAAAAGAAGTGTCAAGATTGTTAGCAATATTCGTTAAGCAAAGAATAACAGACTTTACGTAAACATCTCATTTGAAATAATTTCAAAGTGTGTGAATTCTAGTGTGTTCTAAACTAAAACACACACTAATCCGCCCGAAACTTGTCAAAATCTTGAGAAAACTGCCATTGTAATTTACTTCTATTGTCTTGGGAATACGGTGGTCATTATTATCAGGTCTTCAGAGGCCATAGTCTGAAGAACACGTGTTTTAACTTAGGTAACTATATATCTTTAACAAATTTTAAAAACGTAATATTTTTTTCAGCTTAATTCAAAATTTCTCATCATTTAATAAATACACGAAAATACCAATTTCGTGTGAGCGCTTTTCTTGTGCAACCTGGTTTTTCGACAGGGAAACTATGTCAACACTTCCGTACTAGGCTGTGGTTTTCCAATCTGGCCGTAGAACGCCTCGTTACTTAGATGGTCCTCGGACACTAACGGCTTGCTGGCGATTAACCAGAGCCTACCCGTTCATTATGATAGCCTTTGTATGTGTTAACAAGTTCTGCGGTGTGGTCATTTGTTTAAGACATATTAAATGCAGTAGAGCGAGGTGTTTAAATGGAAATACGACGTATTGCTACTGTTAAAAGAAATCATTGATTATTGCCTGGAACAACAAATCCGCTGATGTGCCTTCCGCAACACGGAAATGCTTGCATATCTAAAATGTTTAATGCATTTTACTGAAAATCTCTCTTTGACAAAGTTATGATTATTTATGGAAGTTATTTTTTATATAACTTAAAGGGAATTAATTGACCACTGGTCAAACAAGAACATCTCTGAGGATATTAATATTTGTTTTGAGTATACAAAAATATTACTACTTTAGGGATTTGTTTTGTCGCTTTCCGTGGCTTGGCTAAGAATAGTATTTTCTTTCTTCATAACTACTGATAAGGGAAAAGTAAGCTCTAACGTAAGAATGAAAAATGCTGAAATTTCGTTAGAAAAAATGAGATTAACTTTGTAGTTTTCTATACTTATTTGCAGCTATCATTTATATCATATCATACATTATCTGTGCAGCTAGCATTGTTAGTGCGAGTCATAGCACAATATGCGAGTTTCGCATGCCGCATGCGAATGCGTTGGCGTAAAGAAGGTTATAAGCTTTGGCAGAAAAAATAAATATCCATTCATCATTTGAATTGGAGCTTATAAATTATGTTTATCATGCACAATATTAGAAACGCTCCTATTTCTTTCCCCGAGAGTTCCCTTGAGCTCCTAACTGAAATGTGATAACCGACTGATTTATTTTTCCTTTGACCTAGAGGCTCAATTCGTTTGCCTAAACTCGGCGGGCGTGGCTGCTAGTCAAGCAGTATCTTTGTAGCTTTATCAGTTTGCAACAGGGTTGGCAAAATTTAACCCAACACTTACTTTTTACCGCCTTAAATTAAGGAGGTATTTCAATTTGACCTTCATGTATGTGTTGTCGTCAGAATTGGGTAAAAATTGGAGCATGTTGATCATTTAGCTTTCAGACACATGTGCAAAATTTCGTAAGTGTATGTATGTTATCTCAGGATTTACCAAAAACGAGACGTCATAGCGAGATAAGTCATTGTTCATTGAACAATGACTTATCTCGCTATGACGTCTCGTTTTTGGTTTATTTCACCGTAGGATAAATTTTAAGTTTCAGCAAAATCATTTCAGTTGTTTATGAGATATGAGTAAAAAAAACATGAAAATTATTTAAAACGCCTTTAAAGAATTTACTACAACGCTTAAAAACGCGTGAATTTGAGCTTTTTTAAATATAAAATTATTAAAATATAACCCACTGCAAGGCAAACGTCTCACCACACCATTAAGTAGGAGGTGGTATTATGATAAAGCTCCATCACGCAGGGTCAGTGCGGATTGGCAAGGAAAGAGACTAACTTTCTTTTAAAAAACTTTTAAATCAACTTTTAAAGAAGTCATAATAGCCCTCATTACATAAGGCTTATACAGACTGCTGTGTTTTTAACTGTATCTTTTCTTTGCAGGTAATAACGCTTCATGCTGTTGACAAGAATGCTGTTAACATAAGTAAGTAATACATTCAGAATAATGTCTACGATTAGCTCAGTGTCTGAAGATGAAAGTCTTCAACCAGTGTGTGTTACCAGTGGTGACATACGGATCCGAAACATGGTCTCGAACTGTGGACATCATAATCACACAAAGAGCGATGGAGCGGGGTGTTTCTCTACAAGATCGAATCAGAAATGGGGAGATACCTAGAAGAACTAAGGTAACGGTGTGTGAGAATCACTAAGCTCAAGTGGCCATGGGCAGGGCACATTGCGCAAAGACATGATGTTCATTGGGGCAGAAAAGTTCTATATTGGATACCGTTTGAACTGAGACGCAGCGTTGCAGGTCCGCCGACACGATAGAAAGACAACCTTCCAAAGATCGCAGGATTAAACTATTTGCAGACCGCTAGTGATTGGTCGCTTGGAAAGCCGTAGGGGTGGCTTCTGTTCAGCAGTGGACGTCCTTTAGCTTATAATGATGAAGATGATGACGAGGACAGAAAAGTTCTAGATTGAGACTCTTTGACCAGCGACGCAGCGTAGGACGTCCACTGGCAAATGGACAGACGACCTTCCAAAGATCGCAGGATCAAACTGGATGCAGACCGCTAGTGATCGGTTGGCCTGTGTTCAGCAGTGGACGTCCCGTTGGCTGATAATGATGATGATGATGAATGACCATAATCGGTGATGAGCGAAGTGAATGAGATGAATCGAAGATGGAAAGAAGAACTTGTTTTTCAAAGCTGTGAATCAATTTTCGATTAAGGATCGTAGCTTGGTAGCCCTATATTTCAAAGCGTCCTTGTTGGACAACGTCCAAGTGACGACGTTTGTTGAAAAATCCGAATTGGCGAATTGTGTCCTCGCATTTATTGAAAGAATTTCGCTATAGAGCCGTTACGCAGCCTATTACTCTTTGTACTACAGACATCAAAGTATGCATTGTTGCCGATTCATAGATCGTGGGAAACCGATAAATCGTCTTGTGACTCCTTAGAGGTCCGTTTATATCCACAATCATTGAGCGACACGTGCCATAATAGACAAAACCCGGCCAAGTGCGAGTCGGACTCGCGCACTGAAGGTTCTGTGCAAACTGTAACTAAATTAGGGGTCGACTTACTACCACTTAGCCAAATTACCACAATATTTCTTTGACAGCCAAAATAACTTTGATTTTTAAAGTATTTGTGTGACGAACCAAGTTATAGTTGCGGTTGTTCAAAATGTGCTATATCACAAAAACTACTTGAATAATTATTATAAAAAAATAATATGGCAAAATACGAATTTTTGGAAAGGGCTGTAAGAAACGTTGACAGCCGAGAGCCAACACTAGCGCTATTTATGGATATGACCAAAGCTTTTGACAATATTAATCATAAAACATTGCTTAATAAACTAGAAAGATATGGTATTAGAGGCAACGCTCTAAGACTAATCGAGAGTTATCTAAGCAATAGGACGCAAATCACGCATATATATCCCAAATTGACTCTAATACTGGTGAAAACAAGATTTACATATCCAAAGAGAATCAAGCAAATAGTACCACAGGGAAGTGTATTGGGCCTCTCCTTTTTATAATTTATACAAATAACTTTCCGAATATAATCAACCATTACATGTAAATTTTTGCTAACGATAATAATATGAATCGTGACATTTAATAATATACTGACATCTTTATTCAAATGGTTGACATTGAATAACCTGACTATTACACACATCAAAAGTGTCTAGGGATCAACATATATATTTGCAAAAATTTTTCTCCTGATTGATATTAATTAAAATTTTCTTTAAGGATTCATCAAATAAAATGATTTCGTTTGTCTACAGTAACGATAAATCAAGTCACCTTTGCATTAATAAAGAAATTTGCCATTTTCCTAATAAAGGGATTTTTGTCATTTGAACCACTAACATTAAAGTTCGAAAAAAAGACTGAAATAACAGTTTTCTTTAAAATTTTATTGAGTTACTTAAACAATTAATAACCCGTGTTTCTACCGCGAACACTAACAACACAAGAACATCGGTTTGGCATACTCAAAATGAGTTCATCCAAATCACGCTGTGGAATGGCCGCCCATGTTCGTTGCAACAACAAATAAAGGTCTTCTTGCCACTGGATACCCTCCATATTCGGCAGAGCTCTTCTCTGTAGCATATCCCATGCGTGCTCAATCGGGTTCAAGTCCGGCGACTGAGCAGGCCAGGGCAGGACATTGATGTTAGCTGCGGCGAGAGTCTGTCTTACAACTCTTGCGGTGTGCGGTCGTGCATTATCATGCATTAACTGAAATAAGGGACCGATATGCACTTGTAGAGGAACGATGACGTCTGATACAATCGTCTCCGCATAAATTTGAGCGTTGAGGTTGCTTCTGATCCGAATCAAATCAGTTCTTCCGCCGATCCAAATACCCGCCCATACCATGATGGTTCCACCACTATAAGGATGAACTTCCTGGCAGGATTTTAATCGCTGTTGGCATCCAGGGGTTCTCCAGTGTTGTATACGTCTTGTATCCGATCTCATACCAAAACGAGACTCATCAGAAAAGCACACGAAATGCCATTGTTCTTCTGCCCAATTTCTATATTCAAGAGCCATTGATATCGAATCCTACGATTGAGCATTGCTATAGGTTGTACCCGTAGCGGTCTTCGGGAATGAAGGTTCACTTCATGCAAGCGTTTCTGACTGTTTGGTCGCTAATTAAGTACCCTGAAGAGTGATGAAGCCTCACGGCTAACATCATGGCGGTAATTGTTGGAGCTCTTCGAGCTGTGATTTGAATGTATCGGTCTTGTCTCCGTGTGGTGCAGCGATACCGTCCTCCATGGCGCTCAGCCACGGTACCAGTGCTTCGGTAACGTGTCCAAAGTCGACTGATATAACACTCTGACTTGTATTCAGAGCTAAAGTTACAGTACGTTGCCAGGAACCAGCTTCTATAATTTCCACGGCTCTGAGCATTTATTCCCTGCTTAAATGACGTCGCCGCTCCATAATAACGTTGGTTTGAATCAGTAGTAGGAAAACAGAAGCACTAATAATGTCTTCAATGCGTTGTATGTTTTTATAGGGAAAATATTGACAGCTGATTTTCATCTTTTACTCGAATTTGATTGACAGTTCCTGTTTCAAATTATGAAATGCACCAAAAAGGATCCATATAAATTTATAAAATCATAAATTTATTACAAAGCCACATCTCAATCTCAAAAAATCCGCATAAAAATGCTTGATCCCTAGACACTTTTGATGTGTGTAATTTGACGAAAACACAAATAATTAACTTTAAACAGCGGAATAATGGTCCTTTGAATTTTCACATTAACTACTCTAGACTACTACTACGACTAGAATTCGATTAAAGAGCTTGAAACTACCAAATTTTTGGGTCTGACTATAGATAATAAGTTGACATGGAAACCTCATATCAATAATCTAATAAAAAACTTTATCAATTTTCTTATACCCCGATATAATCTAAGGAAGGTCGCCAATGTTAAAACGCTCCTAGCAGCCTATCATGGATATGTTGCATCCACTTTAAGGTATTGGATATTGTTTTGGGCTAATACAAAAAAAAAAAGCATTTTTAAAGCTCAAAAAAAAAGCATTAGATCCATGTTTGGCCTAAAGCAGGATGATTCATGTGAACCGTACTTTCACAAATATAAAATTTTGACTCTTCCGTGCATGTACATATGCGGGGTTCCAACTTTTATACGAAATAACCCAATAAATTTTGAAAAAAGTACTGTCGGGAGTCGTCGTGAAGGCACCATAAAATTCAACCACGGATGCAAAACTCTCCTTAGAAGAATAAATGTAAATTGCATGGCACCAAAGATCTAAAATAAAATCCCATTAAACATCAGGTCAATCAAAGATGTCAAAAGATTTAAAACTGCGCTCAGTGGCTTTCTTGCTGAAAAAGTGTATTATGACTTAAGAATATTTCTCGAAGAATTTTTTTGTTTTAGTTCTATGTATGGGAGCCCCCCCCCCCCCAAATGTAATTAATTTTTATTTTTGTATAAGAATCGTAAAGCGGTGAACAGGATACACCTATCTACTAAATGTTATGCTAATAGTTTCAAAATAAAAGGCTATGAATTAACGAACACACGGACGTATAGAAAGACTTGACAAAACTATAAGAGTTCCGTTTTTGCCATCCGGCTGCGGAACCTTTAAAAGGTTCGTTTGTAGGCCCAGTCTGTCAGTGTCTGCGCGGCCACGTCACCAAATTTATGAATACGTTAACGAATTCAATGCTGCGGACGAATGCTCACGGCTTAAGCCCAGGACGTGACCCAACAGCTCTAGCCCCACTAATGGCACGGGAGGTTTTTAGGCCGGCTCCAAAGCCAGGAGTGCCACATAACCTCCAACTGACTTGCATAAGAACATTATCATGACGCAAAAAAGATATGAATAAGTTCATGCATAGGCACTGTAAGAGATATTAATTTGTTTGTAATGGAACATGTCTGATCCAATACGATTATTGATTAGTGATTTCGAAGCATTTTTAGTATATAATATTAAGTAAGTAGTTACTAAGAGATGCTTCAGATCCGCAAAACAATTATCGTATTGGCGGATTCCGTATTTTAGTTTTTGGTCTCTTGACACGCTCTGTGTCTGTGAGTAGAATATGGTAAACGTGTTTAAAGTAAGAAATCTCTAAAGTCACATTGTATATATTACATTTGTAGTAAAAGTGTCGGCGGTAATGCTTGTGCTTCGTTTGTGAAGACTCTCTCGTGAAAATGAAAAGATAAACTTTCTAAATTATTATTATAAGACACCCTTCTACCAGAAGCGGTATCTTATTGTTAAACTTTTGGTCTGGAAATTTCAGAAAACAGCCACAAACGTTCAGTGGTTCCGTGCATTCCCTTTGTGCTGGCACCGCGGTGTATTTTTCCTTTTTTACTAGGCCACATGACTTTTAGATTGTTTCAAGTCATTCCCGTTTATATTTCAGCGTTTCTCTTGAAGTCGGCGAACGCGAAACTCGGAAGTCACGTTTTCTTTCTAATTTCATCATATATGCTAGTACTTTATTTTCTTCTTCTATTTATTTTATTCTTCTTCTACCGTTTAGTTGGGAGAGGGTGGGGACATTGAACTCTAACAAAAGTTAGCCCTTAAAAACTTAATGTTACGAAAACAGGCCACTTGTTCGAAAAGTGATACGAGGGTCAAACTGAAAGTTCTTAGAACTGGCCACTTATAAACAATATAATAAAAAAAATATTCTAAAATTTGAAAATAGAACTCTTTGCCAATATTACTGAGTATATATTTCATTCATTTGTCATTTGTTTTACGATTTGGCGGCAAATTGAAAATTGTCTGTGTCACGTCAACATGAATTTAACACGAGAAAATTTTCATGCAATGATTTTTTATGACTTTCGATGTCATTTAAGTCAACAAGAAAGTTATGATAGACTACGATTGGCCTTTCACGATGAAGCCCCATCTCGTGCGACTGTTTACAACTGGTTTAATGAGTTTAAACGTGGTCGCACTAATCTCACTGATGATGTACGTGAGGGACGGCCTTCTACGGCGACGACTGAAAATAACATCTGTGTTGTGCGGCGTATGATAGAGACTGACAAAAGAGTGACCTATCAGCAGATTCGGACAAGCTTAGGCATCGGTATGAGTCAAGTGCACAAAATCCTCCACGAACATTTAGCGGTCCGGAAGCTTTGCGCCCGGTGGATACCTCATAATTTGACTAAGGCTCAAAAACTCCATCGTGTGGATTGGTGCCTTAAAATGATTGAAAGATTTAACGGAGGTGACTCAAATGCTGTGTTCGACATACTAACAGGTGACGAAAGCTGGATTTACTGTTATGATCCTGAACCCAAAAGACAATCTGCTCAGTGGGTGTTTCCTTTCGAGGAGTTGCCAACTAAAGTGAAGAGAGATCGAAGTGCGGGAAAAAAAATGGTGGCCTCGTTCTTTGGAAGGATAGGTCATTTCGCAACAATTGTGTTAGAGGATCAAAAAACAGTTTCTGCAGAATGGTACACTACCAATTGTTTGCCACTTGTCTTGGAAAAAGTTCGAGAGAAACGACCTCGCAGTAGGATCCTCCTTCACCACGACAACGCCTCGTCGCACACCGCCAAGCGAACGATCGACTATTTGGCGACATCAAACGTTGAATTACTGGGTCACCCGCCGTATAGCCCCGACCTCGCGCCTTGTGATTTTTATTTATTTCCAAAAATTAAAGAAAAACTTAAAGGAAAGCGGTTTATGAATGCTGAAGAAGCGGTGGCTGCGTATCGCGATGCCATTGAAGAGACCCCTAAGGACGAGTGGGCAAAGTGCTTTTCCCAGTGGTTCCATTACATGCAGCGGTGCATTGACGTCAATGGACAATATTTTGAAAAGATATAATAAAACTAATAACTGGCTAATGTAATCAGTTTTTGATTTTCTAAGAACTTTCAGTTTGACCCTCGTATTAGAAAACTGATAATCATTTTAAAAGACCTATTTAAAAATTCCCCACACGATGGATTTTGCTAGAGATAAAAGTCTCCCATACGGTACTGTAAGATGGGTACTCCGAAAAAAAAATTAGTATACCAAGGAGATTAGAAATAGCTCTATTAATGACAATTGGTTAGTGTTTTTTTTTTCAAAACGAGCACAATCGTAAATGTTCAACCGCTGGTTACAACATTTAGCCATTAGTTGAAATAACTATCAATTACACAACTGGGCCTTAGAAACAAATTGCATAGTATGTAAGCACCGTAAATCCTTACATACTTTAATCTTAAACTTAACAGGTCTTAGAAAATCTTTAGCCAATTCTAAAACTCTTGCGATTTGACGCTAGAACACGGAATGAGATGGATGCTTTGTAAACCAGCTTAAGAAGGTACAGATGGGGCAACCAGGTAAATAATGCATGCTGCATCTCAATCCGGACTGCACTCGGACACGAGATAAACTACCCGTAGACAGCGGGCCGAGAAAATAGATGATATGTTTTAGTGTAAATCTGCCGCGACTTTGTACGATGAAACATGCCGCGCTGTATTTGTAAGCAGCGTGCAATGAATTCGTAATTTTGCATGAGAAGTGTGGAATTTGTTATTTATGTCAAAAGATCAACTGGTCATGCTACACATTTGTATCTACCTAATTGTGTACCAAAGAAGAACTACACAAAGTATTTATCATTGCTTAGCAAAAAAAAAAGAATTACAAATTATTCAGAGTTTGAAGATAAAAAAAATCACGAAGCAAAAAATGCATTCACAAATCGTAAAATCAGAAAAAGTTTTCGAGAAATAATATTCAAAGTTCTAGAGATAAGTTAGTAAAAACAATCAAAAAAGATATTTTTTGAGTATGTGTAGTACTTGAAAAACTTACCTAGTTATTCAACTTATTTCATATGAATAATTGAGAATTTAGTCCCTTATTGTTAAAACGGCGGTGATTCAAGCGTTTACCTATTTCATTATATACTAGCGACCCGCCCCCCGTCTTCACACGAGTGCAATATTTGATCCATCTCATAGGTCGGCGGAAATCGACTTTGTTTTATAGTATGAAGTGATATTATTGTCGGGTATTAAAAGGGTTTCATATATTAGTATGATAAATTTAAGAATTTATTCAAAAGATCAATACCAACGTTTAAGTATTCAGCGTGCAATTAATAAATAAAATGGTCAAACACTAACATGTCCCCTTTTTTTGTCCGCCACTGTATCTTGAAGTAGAACGTCTCTACGAGAGATTTAGTCGGAGAGCGTTAGAAAAACTGGAAATCTCCATTTCTATTACTCGTGAATTCTCGGAGAGTACTCTCCGAAATTCGGCCGTGCACTTCGGGAGCTGCCGAATTTGTTAAAAACAGATTGAAAAGGATTTGCGTGCATTCTTTAGAGTTTAAGAAATGCGATTTAACTGCATGAGTACCTACGAGTACATATTTGTGTGAACTATTATTATACCTACACACATAAGAAAAAGTTGGCGATCACTATGAAATATCAAAATCATTTTTGTTACTGTAAATTGTATCAGGAAGTCAAGATGAAAGCAGGCAGGAGGGAAGAATGGCGACTACTCCACCGACAAGAGACTCTCTTAAATTGGAGGAATAAATTAAAAGGATAACATTACATATTATTGTTATTATTCTATTAATACAGGGATTTAATATTTAATGAAAACACACAACAAATATGTTTTCTTAATGCAGGTACATTAAAAAAAAATCAGTTAATGCTAGTGATTACAAACTTTATTTGATCTGTGTATTCAATGGTCAATATGAGGGAAGTCCAAAAAGTTATTCTTAAAAAATATTTATTCCGTATTACTTTACTATCTTATTACGGTCCATCTTGAGAGTATTTTTACTCTTTAAATTAATTATTGCGTTTAATGGCTTGCTTATAATTTATAAACATTGATTAATTATGGGAGTATATTTACATTTGATGATCCAGTAACAACAATCTAATAATGAAACTGTTTATTAATCACAACGACCTCTTGTATTTTAAATCCCTTCTCTTGACAGATTCCAGAAAATACAAATCAATAACTACTTCGTGTTTTCATAACAATCATCTTCAGGATTTAAAAAGAACTTTGTATTTTCTGTTGTAAAATAACGAGCAAGCTGTCGGCATTTTGCTAGGTGCACTCCGCTCGGATCTCGATACGATCAGTCGATTCAACATCGATTCGAGCCGATTAAGCTCGTTCCCCTTTGAGTATAGACAGAAGGGTAGGGACTTACTAAGTGGTAAGTGGTTAACAAAGACCGTATTGTAGATGGAAGAAGGATTAATTAAAAATTGTAATGGCTTGCGTAGGGCAGGGTTAATAAAATTACAATTTTATAAGGGTCTTATCATAAAAGTATACAGTACTGGGGTGATTAAATTGTTAAATGGTCACGGTTACGATTATTAATCTTATTGATCGCATCTGATCAACGATTCATTGAGTTGTTAGTTGCAATTAAAAATGTTTTAAATAAAACAATGTTATGTATAAAAATTGGCATAGCCCTTAATTTCGCTAATAACGTCGAACATGAAAAGTGTTCTCGAGCTTTGTTTAAATTTCAATTGTCATAGTTTTCGAGATTAAAACGCATTTGATAATTTGCTACATAATTCGTATGAAATCGTTAATTTAGTTGTAAAAAAATAAGTAACTAGCAATATAAAATACTTCTATATATAACATCATAATCAACATAAAATAGTTTTTCAATTTTTATCATGGCCAGTTTCGTGTGACGTCAATTTCCTTGAACGCGCAGCCTCGAGGCCGCGCACGCGACAAAAGACGTAATAGCTTCATAACATGCTTTGGTCTGCACTCTCCTTTATGTCAAGCTCAGAAGCTACTGATCAATGGTTTCGTGCACATTTTTTTAAATTATTTTGTGTGATGTAATTATTATCGTGTAAAGTACATTATGGGGTTATGAGTCTGTTGTCGCCACTAACTTCCTGACTCCAGACCGGTTTTGACTATGTTAATGACGGAAACCGCACGATCCGGAATTCAAACCTGGGACCTCTTGGGTAGCAACCAGCAAATTACAACATGACCAAGGAGGAAGACAAGCATGTATACTTGTAGTGTGATGTAGAGTTGTATTTTGTACGTTTAAAATGACACATTTTGCAACATGAGCTGTCACACCTTAAAATTTCCATTTCGGTGAATACCATCGCGGCGCAGAAAGTGTACTATAATGATAAAGCATGTGTGAAAAAATGCCTTTAAGAAAATAATTACAAAAGAGCTAAATACGAGTATGCATGTAGGTAGATGACTGCAATTTATGTAACATCTCAGTCTCGGACAATAATACAGAACCAACCAAATCAAACAGTTAATATTACCAGCTGTCGGGAGTTTTGAAGACCTGTCAACTTATTTATTCATCGTTCTAGTGTCATCGACTTCACTATCACTACATAGTATACAACAAAGTAGCTTCCCGGTTTCTGTATGTAAGCTTGAATCTTTAAAACTACGCGACGGAGTTTGATCGATAAAGTACGATTTGGAAAGTTATTATTTTACCTCATGACTGTACATTTCTTAGTAATTTCTCGTCCTGGTTACTACGGTTTTCTAAAAGCGTGGAACTATTTGCGTGGCGCCCGGGGCGTAAGCTGAATATCAAAGTTGAGGGCCACTGCAAGCACCCTTCAGGATAATACGACGATTCCCTATGAAGCAGTCGGCATGCCAAAAAGAATATGTACCGACTAATGCTGGTCTAAAATGGCATAGACTACGTATTGAGCATCTTTCAGGACCATTACTAAACTCAGATTTTAAATTAGATAGATCAAAATGACATTTAGTGGGTGGCCACTTTTTTAAACTTAAAGATATTTCAACTTCATCAATTGTTTTTTTAATTGATTATAAAATATTCGAATTTAATATGTTTATGAAAATCGTATTTTCTATAAAGATCATAATAAATCTCAATCTCTTTATGAAAATATTGAAAAGACTTAATAAATAGGTAAAATCGTACATGAATATTGATTTTTATTACTTTTACAAAAACTGTTTTATATATTGCTTTTATTTATGGCCTCATGGAACGTGTGATATGTTTTATTTATCTTAATGACAAAAAACTGCATGATTGGAAAATCGTATCCCAAGTTCAATTAAGCGCATACAATTGAATTGTTAGAACACTATTGCACTACTCTTGCAACATTAGAAGATAAAAAGTGCGAAAAAACAGAGTACTAGCCGGACTTTGGTCTTTAGTTATTACAATTTGGTGATTAACTATATCATAGGTGAACTGCCGATTGGTGGACTTTATTTTTAAATCATCCGTGATTTACACATGTTAATTGATGAAATCAAAAAACAGGTTTTGGGAAAAAACATAGTATATTCCTTTTCGCAACTACACAAAGAAGACTTTGGTTATGGGTAGACCGCTTCATTAAGACCTCACCCCGCAGGTGGAGTCTCAATGAGCGTTTAAGATCTAACCTAACGCAACTAGTGAAACGCATTTCGTGTTTATGTTTTTATTGCATTCTTAAATAAGATCGACTTTTAGCAAGCCGTTTTAGAATAACGTTTCGCTAACATCGGTAGCTTCTTACGCTGAGAGCTTTTATTTGCACAGCTTTTATTCCTTGAACGGAACCGACCTCTATTGTTTTCGGATTGCTATAAATAATTATGTGATGAAATCGATATGAAACATCCGAAGTGGGTATTTGTTTACTGTCATATGACAGCGCTAAGGAGTAATTTCCTCGGAAAAGCTTGACAGGGCGTTCGCCATTTTACTAACAAGAGATTTAAGTTTTTAGGCGCTTACTCGCAGGCTGTTAGCTATGTAATACCCCTTCTGATCCTTAAATCCATGCTCAGCCTTTAAACAATTGGTGAATCTATAAGATTTTCCTGCAAAATGCATTTAATTCAACATGGTATGTTGATTTTTATTCTTCTTGATGGTTCTTCAGAATTTGAATGAATAAATCATGATATCTACTTATGTAAAATTTGAATGTAGAAAATCAGTAAGTAGGTAAACCTAAGTATCGCTAATTCCTAATAATAATGTTCTCGTAACAATGGTCACTTGACAATGTCATATCTGCTCTGTCTTTACTAATATATTAAAGCTAAATAGTTTGTTGGTTTGTCTGAACGCGCCAATCTCAGGAACTACTGGACCGATTTTAAAAAAAAAACATGTTGGGTAGTTTATTTATTGAGAAAAGCTTTAGGCTATAAAACTTCGCGCTGTAACGGGACGGGACGGAGCAAGCTTAAAACGCGCCGACGATTTCAAGGGGGAACGCAAGTCTATAGATAATAATAAGGTATACCTAAACACTCCTAATAGAATTATGTTTTAAATTATCATTTACAAAAAAACGTTTTAAATTTCCTATCTACCAGACGTCTGTCCTCGTCTCATCGAAGAAAAAAAACATACCCAATATAACCAGACTTACAAAATTTACATAATTACCTAAGTATGTATTTGATGTGACATGGTCATCACTGCTAACTGGCGTAAGGAAATGAATCGTCCTCATAATATTTCGATCAGAAATATAACATTTCTCCGGCTCGAGTACTCGATGTTTCTTACATCTTGATCGAGTTTGCAGCGAACTCGGAGAACGATTCTAGTAAACAACGGTTTTCCATTTCCGCACCGTTTTCCAGCCACGCCGCAATAAACAATTTAATATTGGAATATTCCATTTACGCTGCAATTGTGTTTCCTTTAGCGTTAACTTTCATAGCAGGGCAGCTTTGACGATCGCTGTGTAAATTCGTTTTAATTTTCATTTTTTGTTTATTTATTTATTTATACACTTGAACAATTGGCAGACTTGATGCTTTATGATATTATCTACTAATGAACCGCAGAGAGATTAACATAAAAAATAACATATGACTAGAAATATCTCAAACTTTTTAAAGAATAACCATAAAATAAGTGTACACTTTTCTTAAGGCATGAATCGGTTTATAACTTAAACTTTGTCTCTGATGACCAAAAGTAAAAAAAAAAGGAAGATAAGGAAAGAAAATAACACATTTTTGCTTTACGATCCTTTTATGAAACAAAGTTGTTTATCAATGCAGTTAGTACATAAATAAAACTATGTTTTCCTCATATTCAATCAACAGAGTGAACAAAGTTTATCAAACCGATCGATTTCCGTGAACTTGGCGTTTCCAAACGATTCCATTAAACAAGTTTTTCGATTCTCACGTCGCTCCTGAATCAAATGCAAGAGCTTTTATTGAAATATTATATTTCTGCAATGATACGCAATGATCTTTTCTTTTTCTTTACAGTAACATCACTTATAATTCGAGAACCGCTGGATCGATTTTCATGATTTTTACTTTGTCAGATTTGTCTTTCCCTAATCAATGTTGGCCTGGACCTCTATACTCAAATAAAATACTTACTTGGTTTTCAGAACAGAATGATTCCTTTATAAAGTAAGTAAGGGTCGGTGGTTGTAAATAAATTATTGTGACAAGGAAATTGGAAAATAGACGCGCCGTTACCACAATATACCTGTAGTGAGAACTTTTTTTTTTAAATATAGTCTCTTTAAGTAACCAGTAATCAAAAAATCTTTTCACGAAACCAATTTCATTTTAAATCAATTAGTTTACATAACAACGTAAATAGAATACTGCATATTTATAACATATCATTTAATGAAACTCAGAAAAAAATATTCGACTGGTTGAGACAGATGGATTATACAGAAACTAAAAGAGTACTAAATTCTGAATATTGATTCTGAATAAGCTGTGCGTTAACTTCTTTTGTCTTTTAGAGATTTTTAATTTGGTTGTATTGGTCGGATTCATTAAGGTGTAATTAAAATAAGTAAAAGCTGCTAGCTACTAAGTCAAAAATATTGTACCTATTATAGATTTGAGACAAAGTTTTTTAAGATCTCAATACTCATAATTTAACTGGGTTCCGCGGAATTGTTATACGTTAGTTTAGTACCTTACACGTTCGAGATAGAAATAATCCGAAGAGCAGCTTTATCCTAGCACAAGTTTTACGAACTAAAATGGATAAGGCTTATTTTTAAATGAAAATGTAACTTGTTTATAAACTAAAATATTTTGTATATATTTTTTTGTACTTTTGTAGTAATCATTTTTGAGAGGTTGTAATTCATTATAATAGTAAAAGTAAGTTTATTATAATAGTCAGTAGTAATTTTGATACACAAATGAATATACCAATACTGACATATTATAATGAAAAATACGTTTATTGTGTTTTTCTAACAAAATAAATCGAACCAGCAAGTATTGTCAAATGTTGTCGGATCATAAAACTTGAAATTGTAATTGTGATAACTGCAACGCGTTAACGATTTTGATAAACATACATTGATTAGGGATTATAACTTTGGATTAGGTACTGTATCTTTGAGTTACGTTTTAGATCACTATGATCATGTCAAGGTAACTATGTTATGTATATTCTGTACAATAAAGTAAAAAGTAAAGTTAGCCTGTAACATCCCACTGCTGGGCAAAGGCCTTACCTCAACTATGAGGTATTCTGTACAATAATTGTGTACGGGGATGCCGTAACAGTTTAAAGGGGTTGCTTTAAAATGATAGAGAGAATTTGTTTAATATAAAAAACTTGTATATTGAAATTGAAATGCTAGAGATGGATTTTGATGATAAATGAGAACGCGCGACTGAATGGTTTGATGGATGCGAACGAACTGAAGTGTTTGTACAAAAAGTAATGAAACGTAATTACAAAAGAAGTGCGAATTTATACTCGCGAAAAGTGTTGTATGTGCTTGCCCGTACAAAGTGATTAAAATTGTTGTTCCTATTACAGGCCACTGTAGAAACCTTTAACGTATTTATTTATAACCTAAAGTTTAAACTACATATTTTCATGAATAAAGGCATATTCACACAGTACATTCAAGACACGGCACAATATGAACGCATGCTTAGTCAGATACCGCTTAAATGGAAATTCCAAAGCGTAGCCTCTCGAATTCATTACAAATAAGGTCGGCTTCTCACAATTAAAATACCGAGATTCTTACACTGAGACTTGCCTGTTCTAATTCAACATCTCAATTTGGGGGCACAGCTTTATTTCAATGCAAATAAATGCGAAGTTCGTGATTTAGTTAGCTGCCTGCGCTTAGTAGCAAGAGTGACATGCGATTTGAATCTAAGTAATCTAAAGATAAAGACTACATATAATTTGCTACAAACTTCTTTATGACAAGGACGTTAAGCTAATAATAAAATTAAACGTATAAAAAGCAACATAAAGTCGAATTGATAACCTATTTAAAAAAGAAGTTGAAGCCGGTCAAAAAATCAGCGGCTACAACTTTAATTAAATTATAATATTATCTATTTCGGACAGAAATAATAAAATGTGTTAGTAAAAGTGGGCTTAAAACTGTGTAACAGTTTAGCGCCCCATGAAGGTACGCCAAAAATTACTTTCATGTGATTTTCTATGACTTCAAGTGAAATTGTGTGTATTTTGGAGAAATGGTGCTTCTGAAACATGGTGACTTGATCGGTGATTGATTGTTGTTCATCGCAGTTAAATAGCCCCAACAAACTTTCATTTAACAGATAAATTAGTCCAAATCGAAGCCACTTAATTTACGATTTATATTTGCCAATGCGCTTTAAATTTAAAGTAGCCAGTTTGATTATTCTTTTCTGCAAACGTTTATATATTTAATAGTAAAGACAGAATAATGCATATTTGTGAATATTTTGTGTAAATAAATAATTTTCGATTTACATTACAATACAAAATATGGAACATGCAGTGTTAAGTCTAGGAGGAGTCTAAGAACTCTCAAGTGGTAAACTAATATGTGGAACAAAAAATATAAAAACTGTACTATCTTTATTGATAAAATAGTTAACTAAGAAGTTTGTCAGTCCATTCCATAACCTATAATCGCGGACCGACCACATGTTCTTCCCACTTAGTGTACCCAAATTCCTTTAAACCACGAGCGCCATCGGTGTTTGCTCTCAAATAATATTCCCATAGCTGCCTCGGCCTTGCATAATGTATTAGACAGAGACAGAGGTCTTAATGACATGAGACAGAATCCACTGTAGGATTACAGGCAACCCGAGCATCGCTACCACAACACCTCTAAGGTTGCGACCACTGTTCTAAACTGAGGCGGACAGAATCTTACTAGATTGTAAATTAACATTAATTTTTCTCTACTTATATAATGTGACATAACATTTACTTGATTTATTTAAAGAATACTTTTTCGTAAGATGTTAAAATGGATAAAGGTCAATGAGATCGCTGAGCAGCTATTTTATTATTTGTGATATTGACATTATGCGTTTGTGAACTTTCATAAATATTTTTCATTACTTTACCCTGAGAACGGTGAAAATAAAACTAGTAATAATTAAGAAACAAATAAAGTTTACGACGCTATCATATTGTGAACAAGTTTTTGCGGCGTGGTGGACCAATCTGGAAAAAAATATGATTTGAGCTAAATTTTTCAGCCAGCACAAACTTAATTTCACCCCGGTAACTTTTATAGAGCCTATCACAGAAAATACATTTGTTTACCAAATAAATGTCAAGAATCACCTACTATATCTTATGGATACTAACGGGTAGTTTTTTATTATGTCTTTAAATAAGTTAAAATTAGCGTTATCTGTCCACTACTACGTACGCACTGACGTTCCACATTAATATTATTCGTTGGTTAGTGCTTATTTGTCGATGGTAAAATAAGCCCTTAGTATACACACCTAAGTAGTCGCTGCGCTTGTCAATTTCATCAAATTCATAATCAGCCAAAACTGCTAAACATATGCCTCCATCACAGTTTTCTACAGCAACCGTTCACTAGCGGTCTGCATCCAGTTTGATCCTGCAATCTTTACAAGGTCGTCTGTCCATTTTGACGGTGGACATCCTACGCTGCGTCTCTGGTCGAAGTATCTCCAATCTAGAACTTTTCTGTGGCTATTAGTTCTTCGCGCCATGTGCCCTGCCCATTGCCACTTAAGCTTACTGATTCTCAATGCTATGTCCGTTACCTTAGTTCTTCTACGTATCACCTCATTTCTAATTCGATCTCGTAATGAAACAGCAAATATAACCCTCTCCATCGCTCACTGTGTAATTTTCAGCTTGTCAATGTAAGCTGACCCAATCACCGATGCATTACCTACCGTCTCGCCACGGAATTGCTTTCCATTTATCCCGATTGGGTTCAATCCGATAATTTTAATGATCTTGCACTTACTGTTTTGTTCGCGAGATAAGCGGCGGCCGCGTTTGCTTAATGTTTCTTTATTATCATTTGGGTAACAGTCGGAATCAAAAATTATTGCAGCCTTTATGGTAATGTGTAGAAGATGACACGGGAGAATGGGCGTTTCTATGAGGTCTTTACTTCCTAATTTGAATAGGCTGAATCCAGAAAACAAAACTTATAGTTACCTTGCATCATGAAAGTTGCTAATTAGATAACTAATACTAGTGTATAGAAGTAACGCCATAAACAAATTTCTTGCCGCATGAATTGACGCCAATTGTCACATTCAAACGGTTTCAATTACGACAATTAAGAAAACTGCATTATTGGAATACATTACAATCATGTCATCGAGATGCAACACATTTTTTGCTTGGCATTGCCTCTCTATTGTGTCTATAGCAATAAGTAGTAATAACAATTCACTGGTGTCAAGCGGATTATTTTTAAACTGCGTACATTTATTAAATGTCCCTTTAATTGTTGAGCCCAATATCATTAGTAATCATAATCATGACGCTTATAATGAAATAAAAAAGCTGAAATAAAAGACAGAGCAAGCCAGTTGAACGATAAGGGTTGTTAATCCCAATAACATTACAGATCAGTTAAACGGTAAGGGCGAAAAATGATACATTTGGGACCTTGGTTTAGGACATAAAACGTACATAAGATCGTATCTCTTACATTGGTTTGTTGTCACACTTACATCACACATACCTTGATACATTTTTTTCGTTAAGGGCCGCTTTTATCCGCACGTGTTATTGATCAGCGTGAGAAATTCAAAAGGTAAAGAACCGCTAAGAAAACATTGTATGCTAATCCCACTTTCAGAGAGATTTCTCTGAAGCTTTCAGTAAATGTATTCAAGGGACGTGATATTAACTCGTATTGAGACTCTAAACGAGTGCTTATAGCCGCTTGTGACCTCTATAAAGACGTTATAGACTCTTGGTTTTGGAAGATAAATAGGTACTTGTCAAGTTCATAAAGTAGAGCCTTTTTTATTCTGCAAAAAAAACTTTCAGGAGTAATCTTTTCTTGAGCAGAACTCTAAACGATAAGATTTTATACTTATGTATCTAATTTAATCCGAATTATTTCCATATACCTTAGCCTTTGGGCACTCTTTTGTTTTGTATTTACGCATGAATACTTAGGCACGATTTTGTCTTCGATAGTAATAATAAAATTTCGTTACCAGCGGTTGAAAATATACAATTGCATGTGTTTCAAAAAAAATATACCTTTACCAAATGTCAGATTGACCATTGGTTAAAGTATTTTTCTTCTGACCACTCGATCGTAAATATTTAACCGCTGGTAATGATATATTACTATTGATGAAGAAATTAGGCCTTAATGTTAAAATTTGCAATTATCCTTAATGTTTTTATTCTAAAACGTATAGCTAAATATATTTCTGGCAGTTGCAGCTATTATTTTCTGACTAGGTACTGACAAATTACTAACATTGGTTAGAGTCATGTGGTCAGTTATTCTTAATAGTTTTTAACTATCGACACGCTTACCAAATTTAGTCACTTTGCTTAACAATGTATAGCCCTGTCTAACCCGTAACCTCAGATTAATTTAATAGGTGCGCCAACTCAGGTGAAGACCCACTTCAGAGTTAAATCTTGACATGGGTATGAACACGACTTAAGCTCAAGGGTGTAATCGATTTTGCACGAACTGTTTATTCATAATTATGAGAAAAGGCTTCCTTTACAGACCCAACCCTTAATACTTTTTGATAAGGCTATTCTATTACATATCTTGCGTTAGGGAAAATAGTACAACTTGATTGCGTATGTCAGTATTAAATTAGTTCTGGATTCAATTTTCATTCTGTCTATGTCAATGTCACATAAACTGAAAGATACAGAATACTGAACAATCATGCAGATAGTGTAAGATTTTTAGGTACAGAAATAGATAATAATTTAGACTGGAACCAAAATGTAGATATTGTATGTTCTAAGATTAACAGATTCTCATTTGCGTTATATAAATTAACCAAAGTAGCAAATAAGGCAACAGCCCTCACTGTCTACTTTGCGTATGTTGAATCAGCACTTCGATATGGACTTGTTATCTGGGGAAATAGTACCAATTCGCACAAAGCATTTGTAGCCCAAAAAAAATGCGTTAGAGCAATCTGCTGCGTAGCACCGGATCAATCCTGTAGACCGTTATTTAAGTTACTGAACATCCTGCCATTACCCTGCCTATATATATTCGAGGTGGCAAAATTTGTGAAAAAAACCCAAACCAGTTTAAAACAGACTACGGATTTATATACACGGAACATATATATAAATATATCACGGAACGGCAACAGGCTAGTGTTTGACTTTATACCAAAAAGTGCTCGAATGCATAAAAACAGTTTTTGTATGTGTGTAATAATTTATAATAAGATACCTCAGTTTGTAAAGGATCAATTGTTTAATCAATTTAAGAAAATATTACATGAATGGTTAATAATGCGTGGATTCTATTCGGTCCAAGAATTTTTAAATCACAAAAATTAAAAATCGATGACATTTAAATCAATTTATCATATTGTATAATTATAACTAATCTCTTAATAATAATAATAAAAAATATCATTTTTTCAATAAATTGTTGATTGTAGACGATAAGAAAGGAGGTTCAGTATTTGCATGCTATTGACAATGGCTGGATAGGCGCTCATTTACTTAACTGGCATCTTCTGTACACCCTATACAAACGCAAATAAACACTATTTCATTTCATTTCATTTCATTTCATTTCATTTCATTTCATTTCATTTCATTTCATTTCATGCGCTAGTTGCCTAAAAATTATAAAGTGATTCAAACGTTAGATATGCTCATATAATATGAAAATTAATAATAATGTAAATACTTTACTTTTTTCTATTGGCCTACAGGACGTGTCTTTTGTTTTTTGACAGTACTTTGGGTTGGTCAAAACGTATGAAGTGGTTGGGTTTGTCCAAGGCATGTTCACACACTGCAGATTATATGTTTCGTCTATGTTTAACGTCAGCTATATGTTCTTTTATCCGCACGCCTATACTTCGTTAGGTTTGCCCGATGTAGGAAAGGCCACAGTCACATTCCAGTCTATACACCCCTGCATATTGAAGAGGTATGGTGCACTCGACAGGTGGTAAAAATTGGTTAATCTTCTTTGGCGGCTTGAAATAAGTCTTGATGGAAGCTCGCTTCAAGATATTCCCAATCTTGTCAGTGACCCCCTTGATGTAAGGTAGTACAGCAGGTAGGCGTTCAACTGTCATGGGCTTGGCAATGGCACGGGGTCTGCAACGACGTGGTACTGGAAGCTGGTTGTCCCGTAGTACCTTCCTTACATGCTGAAGTTCAGCAGCCAGGTGTCGGTCGTCACAGATGCCCAACGCTCTCAGAAACAAGGTTTTGCCCACGGTAGCTAACTGTGAAGGATGATGGTGAGATGCACTATTGAGTGTGGCTAAGTGTGTTATCAGAATTCCTAGTGAGTAAAACGTCTAAGAAAGTTAGTTTATTGTTTGCCTCTATTTCCATACTAAATTGTATTTTTGGATGAATAGAGTTAAGATGGTTCAAAAAAGCAGAAACTTTATCAGTGGGTAATATTGTGAAGGTGTCATCTACGTACCGTTTATAAAACCTTGGTGATATAGGTGGTGTGTTCAAAGCCGTGGCTTCGAAATCTTTCATGAAAATATCAGCAACAACAGGTGATACTGGGGAACCCATCGCTACACCATCAATTTGTATGTAGAATTCATGGTTCCATAATAAATAACCAGATGTTAGGCAATGCTCTAATAGTTCTACATATTCTATGGGCATTGGGTGCGTCTTTCATAGGTAAACTTGTAAATAGGGACTGTACATCATAACTAACCATTGTTTCATTTTCTGCCAATTGCAAGGTCTTTATTTGGCTTATGACGTCATAGGAATCCTTAACATGTGCCGTAGTTCCTCCTCGTAGTACAGATAGTGTTTTCGCCACATGCTTTGCTAGCTTGTACGTTGGGGAATCAATCTGACTCACAATAGAACGAAGAGGAACAAATAACATCTTAGTTTACCCGTGACCACGAACGCTGTAAAGTGTTCGGAACGTCGGGATAAAATTAGTAAACTCGCGAAAAGTTAATCCGTACTATTATACTAAAGTTGTTTTATTTCGTTAAGTAATTACATATATCCTCGACACAAACATCTCTTGGTGGATTTTTATAATTGTTTTTGTATCCCTTATTCATTATTTCCTCATAGCAAATTATTGCTAGGGTAAACGGGAGGAATAAAATGAAATTGTATCCAATTGAAATCATCCACCAAACGGTCCGGATAACAACGATTATGTTCCAGGAAGATATTTTTGTTTCCCTTTTCAATTTGTTTCCCGACTTCAAAAAGGGGGAGGTTATCAATTCGACTGTATATTTTTTTTGTACGTATGGTTACCTCATATCTCAGTCAATTGTCGACCGAATCAAAAAATATTTTTCGAATACCTAGAAGTTATGCCATCTAGTTGGTCCCATTGTTGCAAAGTCGGGATCTGATGATGAGATCTGGGTGCAATCGAGGGGAACATCGAATTTAAAAGGCACGTTAAGTGTTTTCGGGCTAGAATCTTAATGAAGACTTGTTGTTGCGTCTTAAAGTCGACATTGTGTGGAGCTGAGCTAATGGTGGAACTCCTAAACGCTTAGGAGTTCAGTGATTTCAATGACAAAACTTATGATAGGTAATTTGTAGCTTATTAAAGAACAGATGTGCAAAAGGTGCAACCCCTCCTGTAATTACAAATAAATACGATAAAATAAAATTAAAAAGTTTTGTCTTTTTTAAAAAGTTTATTCACAATTATGTTATACCTATATAATGTTCATTCCATTCATATGTTTCCAAATCACCAAATCCAAGCCAAGGTGTACGAGGGTCAAACTGAAAGTTCTTAGAAAATCAAAAACTGATTACATTAGCCAGTTATAAGTTTTATTATATCTTTTCAAAATATTGTCCATTGACGTCAATACACCGCTGCATGCGATGGAACCACTGGGAAAAGCACTTTGCCCACTCGTCCTTAGGGGTCTCTTCAATGGCATCGCGATACGCAGCCACCGCTTCTTCAGCATTCATAAACCGCTTTCCTTTAAGTTTTTCTTTAATTTTTGGAAATAAATAAAAATCACAAGGCGCGAGGTCGGGGCTATACGGCGGGTGACCCAGTAATTCAACGTTTGATGTCGCCAAATAGTCGATCGTTCGCTTGGCGGTGTGCGACGAGGCGTTGTCGTGGTGAAGGAGGATCCTACTGCGAGGTCGTTTCTCTCGAACTTTTTCCAAGACAAGTGGCAAACAATTGGTAGTGTACCATTCTGCAGAAACTGTTTTTTGATCCTCTAACACAATTGTTGCGAAATGACCTATCCTTCCAAAGAACGAGGCCACCATTTTTTTTCCCGCACTTCGATCTCTCTTCACTTTAGTTGGCAATTCCTCGAAAGGAAACACCCACTGAGCAGATTGTCTTTTGGGTTCAGGATCATAACAGTAAATCCAGCTTTCGTCACCTGTTAGTATGTCGAACACAGCATTTGAGTCACCTCCGTTAAATCTTTAAATCATTTTACGGCACCAATCCACACGATGGAGTTTTTGAGCCTTAGTCAAATTATGAGGTATCCACCGGGCGCAAAGCTTCCTGACCGCTAAATGTTCGTGGAGGATTTTGTGCACTTGACTCATACCGATGCCTAAGTTTGTCCGAATCTGCTGATAGGTCACTCTTTTGTCAGTCTCTATCATACGCCGCACAACACAGATGTTATTTTCAGTCGTCGCCGTAGAAGGCCGTCCCTCACGTACATCATCAGTGAGATTAGTGCGACCACGTTTAAACTCATTAAACCAGTTGTAAACAGTCGCACGAGATGGGGCTTCATCGTGAAAGGCCAATCGTAGTCTATCATAACTTTCTTGTTGACTTAAATGACATCGAAAGTCATAAAAAATCATTGCACGAAAATTTTCTCGTGTTAAATTCATGTTGACGTGACACAGACAATTTTCAATTTGCCGCCAAATCGTATAACAAATGACAAATGAATGAAATATATACTCAGTTATATTGGCAAAGAGTTCTATTTTCAAATTTTAGAATATATTTTTTATTATATTGTTTATAAGTGGCCAGTTCTAAGAACTTTCAGTTTGACCCTCGTAGCTTCATAAAAACGTAGTCAGCTACTTTCAGCTATATTTAGTATCATCTATTTTCGTTTAAATTATATTCTAAAAAAGTAGGCTCACTAATTTAAGCAGGACAATTGTGGTGTATATTAATAGCAAGTTTTGATCACTAGTCTGTGAGAATTTAAATTAATTTGAAACAGCTGTTTCAATTAAGCAATTGGGTCGTGCTGCCTCGGCGCCTGTTACCAATGCAATCAAAAACAGTACACTCAGAGATGGAATTTCAAAAACAGTACACTCAGAGATGGAATTTAGTGAAAGTGAAACAGAGATTGTGAAGTGACTAAACAATTTTTAAAAGGAACACCTGTCCATTATTTAAATAAAAATAACGTCTCTGCTATTTAAGTTGTTTACAAACAGATACAGTACAATAGGTTTCGGTCTCCAAACAGCAACGAGCCTAGATATAGCTCACAACCAGACTTATCTGGTGCGTCGGAGGGAGAAAGAAATGTAAATACACGTAAAAGAAAACAATTGGACCATGATTGTGACTGCAAAAATGAAATAAAAGGACTGCGTAGTGAGATATCTCGTATGAATAAATTATTAGAAAAGTTTGTAATATCGCAGGAGAAATTAGTGAATGATATGCGTGAAAACATAAATACCCTAACGGGAGAGATGAAAGAAATTAAAGCCTCAACATCGGGAATAGCTAAGGACCAAGACAACATCAAAGGCTGCATAACAGACCTAAATTGCAAATTATCTTCGCACGAAGACAGGCTCATATCTCTCGAGACAGATCTCAAGACATCAAGTACTACACGTTTTAATTCATCGGAGACGAACCAGGTAAATACTTATGAAGCTATATTTCGTGAAATAAAGGAGCGAAAAAAGAGAGAAAATAACGTGATTTTTGGAGGCATATCAGAACAGACTGCTATAAGCACGAATGAAAGGGTTGCTAACGATGAAGCTGCAGTTTTAAGCATAATATCATTAGTAAGCAAAGGCATTCCTAAACCTACAAAGATTTTCCGTATTGGCAAGTATAAACCTGAAAAGACCCGAGGTATCAAAGTTTGCTTTAATAACCCAGAGCCGGCAAATATATTACTACGAAGCAAAGCCAAATTACCGGATAGCATAAGAATATTCTCTGACCAAACTCCAGCTCAGCAAAAACACTTTTTTGCCATAAAAGATGAACTCACAAAACGGAAAAATGCAGGAGAGAATGATATCACTATAAAGTACATTAACGGCATTCCGACCATTGTTAAATCTCTCTCAAAAAACTCCAACAGCCAATAAGACACACTCCGAAGGACACCAAAAGGATTTCTTACCAAATAACAAGTGACTACAGACTCATACAGACAAGAAAATCAGACATGTCATTTCTCTATTTAAATGCAAGAAGTATCAAGAAGAAAGGAAAGCTAGACGAACTTAAATGTATTTTAAAGTCGACGCCGACCCCTATTCACTTAATAATGGTGACAGAAACATGGATACGTAATGAAAAACAGGCCCAAAGACTGAAAATTGATAACTACACACATCACTATAATTTTAGAAATGATATTAGAGGAGGAGGAGTTTCAGCATACATACACAACAACTTGAAACATCACTTAACAGACCAACTGTATGAAGAAGGAAACAATTTCCTATAGATACACCTAGAAAAATTTGGAAATGATATTGGTGTAGTGTATAAGCCCGGATATACCAACGTAGACAACTTCTTAAAAATATATGGCACTCAATTGCAACAAAAAAAGAGAGCACTTGTATTCGGTGACTTTAATATTGACCTACGGTCCAAAGACAAGGCTTTAACTAAATACAAACGTACACTAAGGGAATCAAGACACAAACTTCTAAATAAAGTCCATAAAGAATACTGTACAAGGGAGTCAAAAACAAAGCATTCTATTTTGGACCATGTTAGTACGAATTTGGAATGTGAACAGTTCAACTTTGCTTTTATTAATTCATCCATGACAGACCACAAACAGATTTTCGTACAACTTAATAGATATGAACCACCTAAGGAAGTAAGAACTACCTACGAAGCAATAGATTAAAAGCAGCTGTACAGTAAAATGGAATCTTTTAGAACAAAACAACTTGCTAACAATTACAAAGATCTTGAAAGTCAAATTAATCAATGCATAGCAGAATCCCGAGTCAAGAGAAGGAAAATTTTGAATACCCCTAGAAAGGACTGGATTAATAGAGTTGTCGTCAATGGAATTAGTGAAAGGAACTATATATGGCTGAAACACGGGGAAAATCCAGATAACCAACAACTAGAAGAAGAATACAAGCGAAAAAGAAACACAGTTGCTAAACTAATTCAAAATGCAAAAAATAACTACTATTACAAATTATTTACAAAAACCAAAAACAATCCTAGTAAAATGTGGGCTCTTATAAACAATCTAGTAAATAACAAAATAAAACTAAGCAGTGCTCCTTCTAAGCTAATAATTAATTCCGAACAAATTACAGACAAAGGTAAAATCTGTGAAAGTTTTAACAATTATTTCTCAACTGTAGGTCCTCTTTTAGCAGATAAAATTCCAAAAATATATCACAACTCTACCTTGAATCCTGATCTCATACAAAGGAAAATTGATAATCATTCACTATCTGATTTTACCCCATGTAGCGCAATTGAAATCAAGAAAATCATCCAAAATTTAGACCCCAATACAAGCAGCGGCTTAGACAAAATCAGCGGAAAGGCTATAAAATGTTTACAAGATCTCATTTCAGAGGCATTGGCAAACACATTAAATATACTCATGTCTAATGGTGAATTTCCAAACTCTTTGAAAACCGCAAAAGTTACACCAGTTTACAAATCAGGGACCACCACAGACCCAGGCAACTATCGCCCGATTTCCGTACTTCCAGTGATGTCGAAAATCCTCGAAAAACTTCTACATAACCGTCTGTCAACCTACTTAGATTCATTTAATTTTTTATCTCAACGTCAGTATGGCTTTCGGCCTAAATGTAACACCACTGCGGCAATAGTGGATCTAACAAGTAAAATCAAAGAAAATTTAGATAAAAAAAATATTGCTCTAGGAGTTTACATCGATCTTAAAAAAGCCTTCGACACAGTTAGTCACAATCTACTTTTAAAAAAGTTACAAATCATTGGTGTCGAAGGGGTCGCCCTGAAAATGTTTAAGTCATACCTTACAAATAGATCACAGGTCGTAAAAATAGAAAACCATCAAAGTAAAAGCCAACATGTCACCTTTGGCGTCCCTCAAGGATCCATATTGGGGCCACTTCTTTTTCTAATCTACATAAACAACATAGCAAATTTGGGGCTTCATGGTCATGTAACTCTTTACGCGGACGATACATGCCTGTTCTATTTTGGTACAAATATAGATGACTTAATTTCAAAGGCCCAACAGGATCTTAACATATTATTCGAGTGGTTTAAGTATAATCTGTTGACAATCAACATCTCAAAAACATGCTATGTGGTCTTCAAATCGAAAAATAGAGTAATTCTGTCTCATGCTCCTCTTAAAATTTATAAAATCCCACTTGCACAAAAAACATGTTAAAAATACCTAGGTTTGAGAATGGATAATTGCTTAACATGGAATAAACAGATAGAATATATAAAAAACAAATTATCATCACTAACTGGGTCATTCCACAGTATAAATAAATGTATTCCGAGAAAACAACGTTTCGATATATATAATTCTCTTGTTAAATCACACTTATTATATTTGATAGAAATTTGGGGCACCGCAAACAAAACAAAATTAAAAGAGTTACAACGAGCTCAAAATAAAGTAATAAAAGCACTGTTCTCATACCCATACCTAACACCAACTACAAAAATTTTCAAGGAGACAAAATTAATGAACATCCGACAACTTTACATTTATACCACTTGTATTTTGATAAGAAAGATCATCGGTAAAACAATCCAAACAAATGTGTCCTTCATAAAAAAATCACAAATTTCTAAACGTAGTCTTCGGCGACCAAGTCTAATCGTATTGCCTAAAACACGTACTAAAGTAGGGAAAAAGAGTATCACCTTTGAAGGAGCCAAATTTTACAACAGCATTCCATCACATATTAAAAAAATAGATAGCACCAAAAGTTTCAAGTCGCACCTATTTAATTACATTATAGATCACTTTTAAATCATACCATGATAATGTAAAATATTATACGTGAAACGTATACTAGTGGTAACCTAGAATAAGCTTAGTATTTATAATTTCTCATGTAAGTGGATTTTGTAATCTTTTTTGAGAATAAATTCTTTAAACCTAAACCTGAATTGTGTAAAACAATCGTATTCATTTGACAGTTCAAAACGTATGGTATGATCTGTCAAACGGCAAAGAACAAAGCTTTTGACAGATCATATCGTACGTTTGAACTGTCAAATGAATACGATTGCTTTACACAATTCCACCTCTGATCAAAATGTATTGACTGCACACGAATTTCAGCATTTTTGCTCTGGGTTAAAGTTAATATTATCGTGTAAACAATCGAAATGACCACAAACACTTTGTTCATCACCGAGCTATGAGAGTAAAGGTACAGAGAGTACCCTCATGTATTGTGTACACACTTGAGCACTATAGTGTCCCACTCATATTTTCATACTGACACTTAACTGGCACTTACTGCCTATAACTGTGGTGGCACAGCGGTAGAAGGGTCGCACTTTAAAGCGATGGCTGCTGGTGGTTGGTAGTTTTTATCTAGAAATTCTTAGGGCAGCCCGGAGTTTGGAAGTTGTCGGTGTTTCACCCCCGTGCCTCGGAAATCACGTAAAGCCGTTTGTCCTGCGCCCTGATCTCTCTCCGGTCGTATCAGATTGCTGTCCCATCGGGCTATGAGAGGGCAAGGAATAAAGAGTGCACCTGTGCACTATAATATGTCCCGCGCAGTCGTTTAGTCGTTGTGACTGGCCACCGAAATCGGCTAGTGGGACTATTATGTCATACTACTTGCTATTACATATCATGTTAAGACAGTTGAGATTGTCTGCCGTGGTATTATTTAGTCAGTAAAACTTAGGAACATAAGACATTGTTTTCTTGCTGCATTATGCCAACGGACTCTCCGGACGGTTATTAGCTGTATCTGTTTCAATTATTGTTCTACTTGTCAAACAAGTTATCCTTGAAAATTCGAGGGTCGCATCGGATCCGCTGGGATTTTTGCCCTGACATTTATTGTTGACAAAATATTGTATCCATTTCTGCTACATTATTGACGACCTCCGTGGTCGAGTGGCTAGCACGCTGGTTTCAAGCGTCGCCATCTTGTGAGGTTCCGGGTTCGATTCCCGGTCGGCTCAATGTAGAAAACGATATTTTCTATATTGTCTTGGGTCTGGGTGTTGTGATACCACCGTTGTGTCTGATTTCCATAACACAATTGCAATTAGCTACTTACTTTGGGATCAGAGCAATGTATGTGATTGGTATCCAATATTTATATTTATATTATATTATTACATTATATCTATGTTTTTATTTCATTAGGAATCAATTATACCAACGTCATATGAAGAATATTCGTCGTATATGTATGATACAAAACGCCTAATTTGAAAACAACATCTATTTGACAGCTTTCAGTTTTAAAAATGACATTTTAAAATTGGGCTTTTTATACTTATTCGGTCGAATAAGTCCTATCTGACGTTGGTAAAATCGACTCTTAGTAAAGTTAGTACTTTAAATTATATACTATTCAATTACACTCTCAATCATTTTTTTTTTAAATTGGATCATATTTGAACTTTATTAGTTTCCCTTTTTTTCTAACATACGCAGGCTTTTTGGCTTTATAAAGCCTTCGCGCATAAATTGTAACTTTTGTGTAAATTATTTCCATAACTTTGTAATCACCCAAACTTTTGTGAATGTTGCTTACTTGTACGAGTACGAATACTTTTCTTTTACATAAGCTTAAGCTTATTAGGAATGTATGTCTTGGGGATCACGATTATTACAGGACATAATGTATTTTTTTGTACACCAATCACATACGTTGCTCTGATCCCAAAGTAAGTAGCTAATGCACTTGTGCTATGGAAATCAGACACAACGGTGATACTACAACACCCAGACTCGAAAGTACATAGAAAATTATGTTTGACCATTGACCCAACCGGGGATCGAACCTGATACTTCAAAGCGACGACGCCTTGAAACCCAGCGTGCTTAGCCACTTCACCACGGAGAAAATGAACAAACCATTTTCTCATCTCAACATTGAACCGACCGGGAATCGAACGCGGGACCTCGGAGCGGCGACGCCTTAAGAGTCCTGAAACCCTGCGTGCTTAGCCACTACACCACGGAGGTCGTCAACATAGCTATCTCTACATAAACATGATTAGATCTACCTTACGCTAATTAACCTTCAAAATTTAAGATAATGCTATACTTGCTTAAATCAGCGACCTCGTTCACTACACTGACTTGATTCTTGGCAATTCTCGTGCAATTCGTACACGAAAAAAGTTCACCGATCGAATTTTCTTTATCGAAGAAAAGATAGTTTTTGGTTTCTCAGGGTAACGATTTCTATGCATTTAGATTTTATTCTTCCGATAGTGTTTTTACGTGAAGATATTTTACTTGATTTCGTAGGTAAAACGGTTGAACTCGCAATCTAATTACCACAAGAAAAAATTTCGATCCCCGCGAGAATCGGCCTCCTGGTACTCGAAACCTTCTCCTCAAACCGATCCGAATAAAATGACATTCGCCGGAGTGTAAGTCAGTCGTAAATCTAGTGAGTTGTAGCTCACCGCTTTGAATTGTTAACACGCCGTTGGCGGGATGCGATTTCCCCCGCGACTCCATTGTAATTTAACCTTGCTTTTTCTGAGGCTGAGTGTACTGTCAATCTTAAGAATGGTGAAATAGTTAATTGATGTGTCCCTTGAAACTTGCTATCAATCTCCGTCTGAATGTGTCTCTCAGACTGTGCATTTAGTAAATGTAGTGCACTTTTGACAAACTTAGATGTTCTTATAAGTTTTGATAATAGATGTTGTTGTTTTAAGAAAAGTGTGCAAAATGTTGGTTTTCTCTAGAGCTCTATTTTTGAATAACTCGCTTGAATACGGCGTGTGATTTTCGTTAGAAATCTATATAAAATACAACGAAAATCACGCAAAATATAGACGTAAGTAGCCACAAAATTTACTTATCTTCTTTTTAGGCACAAGCGCTTGGATTTCAATTGCTTTTAGGATGAAAATCGGACAAAAATTAATGAATATCACATCTTCACGCGAGTGATTCAAAAATTGGGTCCCTGTTAATACTTAGTGATAATTTGACCCTGCCCTGAAATATAGAGCTAAAAAGCGTCCTAAAAGCTGGCAACGAGTTTATATATTTAGCGATAAATTGTAAATAAATATCATGCGAAGGATATATCTAGATTGCATGGTATGTTTATAATGCAAATGAAATAAATGCTGCTTGTAGCTTCTCAATAAAAGGCGTATACAAATTTATTACAATTAATATGATTGTTGTTTCATTCTATAAGCACTCGTGTTTTCGAACACAGACTATGCCTAGTTTGCTTTCATATCCCGTATAAGTAAACACGTAGGTATATAAATATTTATTTATTTGTGAAACTTTAGATACCAAACACAGCGAAGATAAATGACAAAAACGCCGATCTAAGCCAAAAGTATGTTCCGGGGCACCAAAAACCCAATCAGAGTTCGAGGTAGACAGGAATACGCCGTAAAGACCTAAGATCTAAGGCTACATGGGTTCTCAACATGTAGCATTAGGTCCCCTGGGGCATATTGCCAAATAGCAACACAATGAAAACTAATTTATATTGCAGTTACATTGAAAGTAAAAATCTCATTTAAATTATTAAAGTTGATTTTTGCTTTTTATGTTTTTTAATGTTTTTAAATCAATCAATCTATCATGCATTAATAGTAAGTAGTTGTAAAGTACACGTTTGATTGATGATAATATAAAAAACACATAATTCATAAATTTAGATTTACTTTGCTGGGGTTCATGGCTTCTTTAAGTTTGAGAACAACATGCTAAGCCTCAGGTTAGAGCTGGCCTCAAATACTTGTTGCGGGGCCTCGGGGAAGGCCAATACTGCGCGGTGTAAGGCCTGGCTTAGTGGCCGCCCCCTAGTTTCCCCACTTAAATCCACTTTGCCAACTAAGTTGACGTTTTCCACTGTTCCGAGAAATTGCTCGAGAGAAAATAGTTCGTACGTTTTTCTCTTGGATTTATTGCCTAGTGATATTAAAGTATATAATAATACAAAGTATTTATGTGATTGCTACCGAGAATTTGCCTTTATTAAGCAGTGAAAAATACTTTAGTTAAGTTGTATAGAGATTGAAATTAGTTTCATGCTTACTATAATAATAGTAAGTAACTCGATGCAACGGTTACCAGACAAGCTTCAATATTCCAAAATTCGAAATTAAATATTTTTGATCTGTTCCATAAATCATTTTTTTATTCAATTTAACTGCTTTTTTGTGAATCTGTTAAGCGTCCTTTGAGTTGAAATTGCTTTAATTCATTACAACTTCGCATTGATTACTTTGTAACGAAGCTATTTATTGTTCGGAGAGTCCAAAAATATATTAATGCTTACTGTAAAATTCATTATCAAAAAAATTGACAATTTTAGTATCTAAAGGTACAGATAGAAACAGAAGTAAACAATCAGTTTATTTAACATACTTTCTAGGGGTCCCGCGACTTTTTGATTTTACTCCGTTCCCGTAGGACATAGAGTGATATTTCATAGCCTTCCCTACCTCTATAATAAGCTATCTAACATAGAAATATTGCCCAAATCCGACCAGAATCTTAGCGTTTTCTAACAAACAAACTCTTCGACTTTATAATATTAGTATAGATTAAAAAAAACTCTCTAACCTGGAACTTTTATAAAACGCCATTATTGATACAAAAGTAAGAGGTTTTAACTGAAGTGGAAATTCTTCCTAAAAATACCTGTCGCATTAAAGCAGCTAGTCGTTTAAGGGCCGGCCATCACTCTGACCCAAGCGTGATGTGACGTGTGTTACGTATGGTAAATATTAGACGTCCACCTTCGCCACTTAAACTCTGGGGCATTTATCTGAAGAGGCTGTACAGATACATGTATAAGTAGATGACACTTATCACGCCGTCTACGCGAAAATGTGTTATCAAACAAGCGTTCATTTCATTACAGTGACTGTAGCGAACTGTCAATCGACAACTCTAACGCTTAAATATTGTATGGCGCATAACATTTCATAGCCGAATCGATTGTATTTATCATTTTTATAAAAAAAATGATTTCTCAACTCATATTAAATTATAAGTATTTATTGTGGTGGCTGAATCTTAGTTTTTAAATAATAATATGTATATTTTATAAAAACCTGATGTTCGAGTAACAATTTGATTTCATTTAACAATTCCGTGATGCCGAAGCGCGAATAATAATCGAAATAGCGTCACGTTTGGATACAAAGTACATGATTCATCTATCAAAAATATATCTGTTAGCTTAACACTCAACACTTATTGAAAGCGTGTAGTTGTGGTAAAATAAGTGGGTTATATTTTTTACCTTACGTTTTTACTTGACTTCACCTTTTGTTAATTGAATGAATCCTAATTTTAGAAAATGTGGGTTTGACTACAATTTGTAGTAGAAATTTGAACCCAATAAGATACTACCAGTGAAAAAACCTAGATCAAGTACGCTTCAAAATTTAAGTTACTCTTTTGTGTAAATTGGTACAGTGCATCAAAAATCACAAACTGAAAAAACATGCCAATTAAAAATGTGTAAAACTTTATGTATTTTAAAAATATAAAGTAAAAGCTAAATTAAACTCCAATGAAAAATTTTGAATGTGTGGTCGTTTATTTTTTCATAAACGAAAGCAGCGAGATCTAGAATTAACCACACATTAGATGGGCTATTACTTATTATTACGTATAACGAACGCCTTTATGTTGCAATCTTGAATGACGTAACGACAGTATTTTTAAACTAAAATGTACGAAATTAATATTTGGTATGAAAACAGAAACTTATGCGTGCCTTAATTAATTTAAATCATCATTCTACCCGCAAAAAGTTTATAGGCTTAACTGCTTTGAGAAAAGAATGGTACGGTCCGTGCCACTTACTTGTCTGACTTGGCGGAGGCACTTCCTTTGACATTATGTAACCATATTTTATGACAGTTTATCACTGTCTACATTATCTTGATAGTGGCCGTATTAAACCACCTTCCAAAAACTGTCTAAAAAGCTTAAAATAACGCATTGGCCATCTACTTAGGTGAAACAAATTCATTTGTAGTCGGTGCATGATAAGTGTAGACTGTTTGTGTACGTTAGTTTGACATGATGCACTAACTCCAAACGAATTTGTTTATTCTTAGTAGATTGCCAATGCGTTATTTTAAGGTTGTTAATCCGTTTTTAGGGTTCCGTAGCCGAATGGCAAAAAACGGAACCCTTATAGTTTCGTCAAGTCTGTCTGTCTGTCTGTCTGTCTGTCTGTCTGTCTGTCTGTCTGTCCGTCCGTATGTCACAGCCATTTTATTCTGTAACTATAAGCATTACACAATTGAAATTTGGTAGGAAGATGTGTCTTGTTAACCGCTTACCGATTCTCATACAAAAAATAAAAAATATTGACAGTTAAAGGGGGGCTCCCATACATGAAACTAAAACCAAAATATTTTTTTTTAGTCAAACCTATGCGTGTGGGGTGTCTATGGATAGGTCTTCTAAAATGACGTTAAGGTTTCTAAAACCATTTTCTTTTAAAGTCTAACGTTTCATAGGTAGACGCTTCCAAAGTGGTAAAATGGGCGTCCCCCCCATCTAACTTCTAAACCAAGCAAGTGTAAATTTTGAAAAAAAATATATAATGTAGATCTTAACAAATACTTTCAACGAAAATTGGTTCGGACGAGATTGAACGAGTAGTTTTTGAGATATAGCACATTTTCAACAACCGCAAACATAACTTTGTACTTCATACAAACACTATGAAAAACAAAGTTATATTTGCAGTCTACAAAAAATTGTGGTATTTTACTTAGTAGAAGTAAGTGGATTCCCTAATTCAGTTAAAGTTGGCACGGAACCCTTAGTTGGCGAGTCCGACTCGCACTTGCCCGGTTTTTGAAGATGGTATTTTTTTTATTTTTTATTTCATGATTTTTAGTTATATCTCAAAATCTTCTGAACTGATTTTAATGAAACATACCTAAACTGTACCCTAAGTTGAAATATGCCTAATCGAACTAAAAAGAAAGAATCATCTCGCTATGACTTGTTGTTTTCGAGAAATTCGTGGACAAACATACATACAGTCATAGCATTTTGCACTCATGTTTGAAAGCATTAACAGTTCAACATACTCAAATATTATCGAATTCCAACAATATCACATGCACACACATTGAACTGATTACCTCCGCTTTTGAAGTCGGTAATTAAAGTAACTGCACGCGTGACATTGGCGGAACAGGCAGCCCCATGCTACACGTACCGTTACCATGAGTTTACTTGATAGCGACGACGGTTTTACTCGCTAGCGACGACGTAACTTTTTATGTGGACAATTCTGGTTCTGTCAGTGGCCGAAAGAGGCGCTGTGCAAATTTCTATAGACTTTTTTTTACGTAGACTCTAGCGAGTAAAACCGTCGTAAACTCATAGTAACGGTAACGGTGCCTAAGAGCGATTTCACGCTTAGGCGACATTAGTTTAGTTAGTCGCGCGGCAGTTGCGCTGCCGGCAATTTCATACATAAAATGAAAGCAGTAAGCCTTTCACATTAGAGAGACTCGCTGCTGTCGCTCTTATGTAAAGGCATACTTATTCTCGAACGATACAAAAAATAAGAAGAAGACAAAGAAGAACTAATAATGGAAAGCAATTGAGTTGGTTACCTAATAAGCAACCCGGCAGATTCATTGCTGAAATCTCGACGCGTGCCCGGACAATTCATAACTCGGCCCGGTTTTTAATTTCGCCTCTCCGTGCATACTAATTATTCGCATTCATGCCGTTATTGCTTTCCACATTTGTATTTTGTTTATAAACCGAGCCGGTTTCAATGGCGGACACGAGTACGTGATAATGATAACTGCCTCGTTGGTATAACTAGTGATAGGTGTGTCAGTATAAATGAACGACCTTCAGATTCGACTTTGTACCCACTTTTTTCCTAGTCCTGAAATAAATCGTTATACAACTTGTAAGCTGTAATAGCAGCTAAAGTTTAAATCAATTCAACAGAATCTACCTATATTTACCTTGACCTGGTTATAGTTGTATAAAATGCTTGAACTAAGAGATATAATAATCCAAAGTTTAAATCCCTAATCAATGTATATAAAATTAGCGATTTTATTAAATGCGACTCGTTGTAAGAAATGCAAATGAGAAATTCTATGTCTGGTCTTAAACGTTGTTTTGGTTCAATTTATTTTTTAGAAAATAACAATAAATGCATTTTACAAAATAATAAATAAAAAATTGATTTTTTATTCTATTACATGCCACAGCCTGAATAATATCACACCTACGAAGCTTATTTCACTGACCAATAAATTCTTATACTGTGGAAAATCTTATTCAATCTGTCTAATAACACTTACTCAAGCAGACAAGCAAAACAAACAAAGCTAAGTAAACCCCAGCTTTCCAATTAATAATACCTACTTCTCTCGGAATTTGTTTCTTCCCTCTACGTTGTTATTCGTGCGAAATGAACGAATGATTACTTAATCCCATTCTTTGGCGCTTTAGCGGACTTCGTTATTCCAATTCCATTCATTCAGTGCCTACAGAAAGCCGAATAGTGATTATTTGTCCCGATAGAAGTGTTTTTTTCCGAGATACGAAGCTATTCTGTGCCATAATTGATGTAGATTCGGTGCTTTCATTCCAAAGTAGACAAGGTATTTGTGTACTCTAACTATGGAAGTGAAAACTGTTGTAATTGGGCACTAACTGTTTGCACTAATACTAATAACTTATGTCCAGTTTTATGACAAAAGGATCCTAAGCTGAAATAAAACCAAAAGTTGCGCTCGGACAGGACTCGAACCTGCATCTTTCTGGCTAACCGGGCAAACGCTCTTTCCAGCAGAGGTACCGCGCTGCCGCGACCAACATCTCGGTTCGACCACGCAAAATTTCTAGTCTCTTATGGATACGCCAGCGCCATCTGTTTTGCAACAGTGGGTGAAGTACTTATTCATTACAAAATGAATTCAACTTGTAAATGGAGTGCTAGTCATAATTTATCACGGCATTGTGAAACCAGCCGAAAACGTCATTAGATAATTATTAGAAGACTCAGAGCGCTTTCACACTTATGCAACTTTAGCAGCGCGACGGTTGCGCGACAGCTGCGCTGCTGATAATTTCATGACAGCAGTAAGCCTTTACATTACTACGGCAGTGCTGCTGTCGCTCTAATGTGAAGACGCAATTAGGCCTGACTTTTCCGTCAGATAACAAATATTCGTCAAATAAAATACAAGACGCCTAGTTTAAAAACGTCACCTATATCTCAGCAGTCATTTATGTAAACATCATTTAAAAATCGGTCGTATTATACTTATTCAGTCTGACAAGTTTTATTGAGAAATTGAAAAACGATATAATTAACCGGAGTTAAATATCCTACAAAAAAAACAGTCTATTCTGAAACTCTATGTCAGCTTTCCAGCAATCCGGGTTGGGATCAACAGACATGCAGTAATGACTGCGCCTTCTGTGTAGTTGTGTTTTCTTCCCGCCCCGGTATGTAAGTCGTTATCGATACGGAGCGTCTTGAGAAATCTACATCTGTGCCTGTATTCATGGGGGAGCTACTGAATGGATTGAGACGAATACAATCAGCGGCAAATGTAGTCGACTGCATAAGAAACGATGTTTTTTCAAACATAGGTAGATATGTGTCGTTACTTGGCATCTTTGTCTGTATTTTATTTTTGTTTATATAGTATTTTGTCCCTATACAAACTTAATTATAAATGACACTTGTTGGAATCAAGTGTGTCCGATAAGTAATCGAATCCTATCCGGTATTATGCTATCCGCATCCCTAAACCACTCACACACACAGATTTGAAAATCTTGCTTTTGATAAGGAAGCGCTCAATTTTTTTCAGAGCGTATCAATAAACGGATACGTTAATTAACTATGAGTTGATCAAAGTGATTTGATCCTATTCACGAATCCCCAGAGACTCGACCATTCGTTTAAATAATTTAAAGTCAATCTTCCAACCTCCATTGCAGGGTGCGAAACAATAAAATCTCCGCGAATTCCATCGACAGTAATGAAATCTGTCTTCGTTTTTCGGCCACCCAAATCAGTCTTTCGAAATGATTTTATTCGTCCATTTGATTATTGTTTTTTCAGCTCTCCTTTCTCTTCCGTTCTGAAAAGGTCGATTGAGAACGATATCCGAGTTTCGATAAATGTCGCGTAAATAATGAATCGTCAGCGAAGCCTTTTTGCTTTTGTCCGTATAATTGCTGTAGTGCATTGTCCTTTGAATATCAATAAATTCTATTATACTAATCTGCATTAGTTCAACTGTACCAATGTAACTGTAATGTTATAACTTTAACATCAGATTGAACGTGATGATACGAATCAGTAATTAGAAAGAGATTGGCTTTGGTGAAGTGATCGTCTGATACCAGAATAACAACAATCATTGGAAAATTCTTACTTAAAGATAAAGGTGTGTGACTGTTTTTGTTTGTATCTATGTTACCTCATATCTCAGTCATTTTTCGACCGATTCGAAAAATTTTTTCGCCTACCTAGAGGGTATTTCCTTGTAGTTGGTCCCATTTTTGCCGATTCGGGATCTGATGATGAGATGTTGGTGTGATCGAGAGATCTTGGGGTCACCTTCGACAGTAAACTGTTATTTGATGAGCATATTGACTCAATAATTAAAAAGGCCTCCAAGGCACTGGGCTTTGTACTTCGGCTTTCTGCAGAGTTTACTAACGTGAAAACTTTTAAAATTCTTTATTGTGCATTTGTACGCAGTCACCTTGAGTACGCATCACAAGTCTGGAACCCTAACTATAACATTTATATTTCGAGATTGGAAAGCATTCAAAAGCGTTTTCTCAGATTCATTCAATATAGAACAGGCAAACACGACATCGACTACTTGTCGCGATGCAGGAGACATCACATGCTACCTTTATACAAGCGCAGAGAGATAGCAGATTTGTCTTATATTCACAAGATCGCTGGTGGTTTGATAGACTGTCCAGAGCTGTTAAGCAAGCTGTGCATTTGCACACCAAGGAAACCTCTGAGGAATCCCAACCTTTTACACGTCCCTATAGTTAACACAAATTACAGGCGGAATTCTTATTTACTTAGAGCAGCTAATTTATTTAACGAATGTCAGAACGTTTACGGCTTTGATTTGTTTTGTACAAGTGTAAATCAGGTTAAGAAACAATTTTCTAACGACTTTTTTTTCTGAATGTTGAACTTGCCTTTGCTTTTGTGAATTAGTTTTTATTAATTTAAGCGACAAATTGTTGATTTGCTAGCGTTTCTTACTTTAACATTTTTGTTCTATCAGTGGAGACATGTAAATGGCCTTCTTTTTATTTATAGTTTTTAAGCAATCTTGTTCTAGCTGTAAGTCTTCCAAAAATTGTAAAATAAAATAAAATAAAATAAATAAAATAATTCTCAAATTTTAAAGGCGTACCTATTATTGTTTTTTTACTAGAATCTTTATTTTGACGTGTTGTTTCGTCTGATAGTCAAAATCTTGTGGAACTTAGCTAATGGTGGAACTCCTTAACGCTTAGGAGTTCAGTAATTATAACGACAGAACCTATGATAGGTCATTTATTTTGTAGCTCCTAAAAGAGCAGACTCATAACGTGCACCTACCCTCTCCTGAAATCACTATAAATAAAATTAACTTTATAAAAAAGTAAAAACCGACTTCAAAACCAAAATGCACTAAAAAGTCATAAATAAAGTCTTGACCCTTAAAAGGATAGGAAGCCATTGGAGCCAACCAGATGGCAGCATTGGAGTCGGTGCCATCACTTTGACCATCAAGCATCAGCTAAGATCAGAGCGCCAACTCCAATAAGAAATTATTTGCCTAAAATGGCTTCCTATCCTTTCAAGGGTCAAGAGTTCATTTAAGATTTTTAGTGCATTTTGGTTTTGAAGTCGATTTTTACTTTTTTTTTAAATCCCAAAGCCCTTTCTAAAACCTTTAAGAGTCAATACAACCAACGCAGTTCTAGGTTCCAAATAGGGCACAATACGCAACACAACTGAAATTATTACTGAATCAAATGATGCGACAATAATGGCCGCTAGCAGTGTGAACGAAAATTGAGCGCCTTTTTGCATTTATATCCCCAAAAATGAAAGATCGCGCGAAAAATAAAGCGTGAAAAGAGAAATGCTAGAGTTGACAACACTGCATAAGAATAATGGCAGATTTGTGGAATACTGATCTAGAGGTGTTTCTTGCGTCACTGAAGATGTTATTTGCTGAAAGGTGCGTAGTGCGGAAAATTATTTTTCAGAAAATGTTTGCGAGCACCTATTGCTCTTTTTGATCGACTATAGAGACTTTTACCTTTTATTTACTGGAAGTGATTTCACGGTAGCCGTGATCAAGCCTTTTACTACCGGTATTGAACAAATAAACCCTCGCTCGAATGTAATTTTAATTGTCTTTTCAATAATAATTGGAACAAAAGAGATTTTATCGTTGCGTAGAATATGGACAGTCTCAAAGAGTGGGATTGTACAATTCACAATGAGAGCCAAATTTTACAGCGACGCGGCCCAACTGCGTGGAATTACGTACGCCGCCGGTAGGGTTGCCATCACCTACTCCTGAAATACTGATAAATTTTACCGTAATTACGTATAAAAATACACTTAAATTTGTTCGGTTGCTGAACGTTGGTTTGTCCAAACCACACCTATTTTTTTTGGAATTGCAAGCGCTTGAAACGTGGTGGCCACCACCTGTTTAAATTAATTCAGCATATGCTTTTCGAGATTGGAAAGTTATAGAGAAAGTATCGGATTTTTACTCATAACAGATTAGTACATTCTAAATAGTTATTGCCTACGAATGTGCTTGATGATAAAAAAAACACAACACTGTTAAGACTCGAGGTGAACTTCCAGGTAACATTCCACTTCTACATGGTATGTAGGTAGGTACTCGAAAACACTATGATTCATATGAAGATAAGTAAAATAAAACTATGAGGAAGCGGCTTTTTGTACAAGGAAATATAAAGTAACGATATTCTACGTAACAAAATTATTGTACTTGATTTTAAGTAGTTTTTTTAAAACTTTCAAAGTTTCCGTAAGTTTTGTGGAAGGACTTCAGGGGAAGAATTGGCGCAGCATCATCGTCGAATAGCTTTTAAGTTATTGAATCCGCGTTTCCGGGTATTTTAGGGCTTACGATAGCCTAGTTAGGTTTTGAGTTTAGGTATGCTGGTAAAAGAGTAAGGTTTACTTTCTGGTAAGTGATTTTATCTAGTTAAGATATCTGTTGAAGAGATTATTGATTTATTATACAAGTAAGTGAAGATTTTTATGTATTAATTTGTAAAAGTATGTGCTTTCAATGAGTTCGATTCCCGTTGTTGATATTTTGAGTTTAGAAATTTAGAAATTCAGCCGTATGGTGTTTTATTAAGGACTCTAGGTTTCAGTCGAAGCTACAAATATTGTTGTTGAAATTAAATTTCTAGAATGAATGCAAGTGGTTTGGGTTCGAGTCCCAAATATTATCAATCGAATAAAATTATTAATCAAGAGATCCTTTTGGGCAGCCGTTGTGAGCGGTCGTGTCCTGCACGTGTGCCGCAAGCGGCCGGCCGACCCTAAAAACATATATTGTCTTAGAACCCGACGCGCGCGCAAGGGCATCTTTACAAAAAAAAAGTCCATCAAAATATTGAAACCGTTTCTCCGTGATTAGTATTTTATAAACAGTGTTAAATACATCGCCACGATTAAGATAAATCTAAAACAAATAGCGCGTAAATTTAGCTCCTAAAAATATCTCATTTCTAATGTGTAATTTAAATACCAATAGTGCGTAACATGTGGTCGTAATTAGATCACCGGTAAATTTAAATTTAATCCCAAGTCGCGAAGTGATTCCTTGTATATGTGTATGTGTTGCAGTGATTTTTCTCAAGTATTATTTCTTTGGGCAAAAAGTTGCCGGAGAGCTTTGTGAAAGATGTGTATAATGAACTGCGTTCAACTCTGTTTACATAAATTAACTATTAAAAATTAGGTACGGGTGTCGTGGACAAGTGACCTATTCAGTGTTTTTTTTCCTAGGCATAGCGACGCCTGACTAAGATGATTCTACTATGCTAGACCTCTTCAGTATGTATGGGAGTAACTCGCGGTGATAAATCATACATACATAGTAGCCCCTCGACGACGAAGCCCAGCACGCAGCTAAGCTACAATATACTGATACGAACTTGGTGAGATCTTTCCATTTGAAACTTTATTATGTACACACAATTTATTTTGCAACTTAAATAATTGTACAGACAGAATAATAGTCGAACAGGTCAGCTTGCGTCGCCCAAAAAAAAGATTGCTACCCGAAAACTTTTGTGACACGTGTGGTGAAACTCCATTTCGGCCAATCATACAATAATGGACCTTAGCGTATTGCATTATATCCTTATGGCTATAAGAAACTTTCGAAACGGCACTGGGATACCACTAAAACAAAAGTAGCAAAAAATGCACTTACACAGCATCGCCTTTAAAGGTATAAGAAAAATACACACGTGCGTCCTATAATACAAATGAGACGCAGCCCCTAACTGGACCCTCATAGCGGGGTACCATAACTATATTGCAAACTCCTTACCATCTGACATCTTAATAATGAACCCGGCTTCAAAACTATAGTACCTTTGACATTTAATGAACAAACTCTCGATCATTGAAATTTAGGACTATAAAAGATATTATTAAACGTTACTTAGTTTTATTGCCTATTGCAGTCTTGAATTCATACCTAAATGAGGTTACTGTTACTGCACTCATCTAACACCTCTATCAATCTTTGATCGAACTAGCCAGGTCGTAAACTCATGCCACAGGTAAACAATCAAAATAGCAGGCAAAACCGACTATTCTAGTTCTACGAATGGTTCTACGTGATAGCCCCTGATAGCCCTCAAATCAAAAACTGTCATTCTTGACCTTTGACCATTGGGCAGTTTGACGTGATCCTGCTGAACATAAATCCTGCAAAAACGTTGACGAAAACCATCATTCATCAGGAATCCAAAAATAAATCCAAATCGCAACGACAGAATACAATCAATTAGTATCATATACTCGTATCAGAAATCCAAAACATAAAATGTGTCAGTGTAAAATCAAAATTGTTTAAATCGATGCGAATGCTGTCTTGATTTACATATTTAAGTCGTTTGTTGTAATAATCAGCTTTAAAATCCACATATAGTACTACTTCAAATAACGAAGAAAGCTGCAAATATTTATACTAGGGCGCTAGTAGCCCTGAAAGAATGTATAGGTACGATAACACCTTGGCACTAAAACATCTAACTCCCGTGAATAATATATTCGGACGCGGACGCTCACGCATCAATAGGACGCCGGCGGTCGCGTGAACGAAGTAATAACAATTTGTAAACACCTCCTTAACACAAAGCTGTGTTAACACGGCTATCACTGCAAACTATAAAACGAAATAATCAACATTTTTAAACAATTTCCTCGTAGTTAGGTTAAAACTTAACTTGCACAAATAATTTTGTACATTGCCCAACGCGTGCATAGGAAAGAATATCCGACCATTGTCAAAAAAGCCAACAACGTGCGCAACAATAACAACAGGACCAGAAGAGTAATTTGTTAAAGCCCTGAAAAACTTTCTAAGTGGCGGAATATCAAAATCGATTTTGAAGTTAATATGTGCATTGTTGAATCGTATGTATTTGTTCAACATTTCTATAATATGTATACCTTATATTGTTTTAAAAGTAAACAAAGCACAAACGGCCAATAAATTTGCCTGTCCATCTGTCATAAAAGCTTTCAGACGTGCACCTTTTTAGCGCCTGCTCTTACTCAACGCAAGCCGCCTTTAAGATTGGCATGTACTGCACTAATTCTGATATTTCTTTCAGGTTAAAGATATCTTAACATAGCAAGCAAAGCCATAAAAAACTGCAGAATCGCGAAAAAGGGTAAAATGTGTAGAAACGAAATTGTGTTCTCATGATGTATTTCTCTGTGCGTGAGTTCGTGTGTCTATGTGTGTCGCTACTCGTGCTAGTGATTTTCTCCTTTGTATATGTGCTGTGTGTTGACTTGTTGTGCGGATCAGTGATGGTCAGGCAAATTTTCCGGCAACTGAAAAAAGAAACCGCATTCTTTTTGTATAAAACAAAAATCTGAAGCAGACTCTTATGACAGGAAAGCACAAGACTAGAAGCTGCAATGATCAACGTTGAAGCGCAGCGAGCCAAAAGCGAAAGACAACTACAATGATCAACGTTGGAGCGCAACGAGCTAAAAGCCGAAGACAGCTACATTCATCAGCGTCAGAGCGTAAGCGTAAGCGAAACGGCGACAATGTTCAACGTCGGAGTGCAGCGAGCCATAAGCTGAAGACAGCTACAATCATCAGCGTCAGAGCGCAGCGATCTATAAGCGAAACAGCGACAATGATCAACGTCTGAGCGCAGCGAGCCATAAACCGAAGACAGCTACAATCATTAACGTCGGAGCGCATCGAGTCATAAGCCGAAGATAGCTACAATCATTAACGTCAGAGCGCATAGAGTCATAAGCTAAAGACAGCTATAATCATCAACGTCGGAGCGCATCGAGTTATAAGCCGAAGACAGCTACAATCATTAACGTCGGAGCGCATCGAGTCATAAGCCGAAGACAGCTACAATCAATAAAGTCGGAGCGCATCGAGTTATAAGCCGAAGACAGCTACAATTACCAACGTTGGAGCGCATCGAGCCATAAGCCGAAGACAGCTACAATCATTAACATCGGAGCGCATCGAGTTATAAGCCGAAGACAGCTACAATCATCAACGTCGGAGCGCAGCGAGCCATAGGCCGAAGACAGCTACAATCATCAACGTTGGAGCGCAGCGAGCCATAAACCGAAGACAGCTACAATCATTAACGTCGGAGCGCATCGAGTCATAAGCCGAAGACAGCTACAATCATCAACATCGGAGCGCATCGAGTTATAAGCCGAAGACAGCTACAATCATTAACGTCGGAGCGCATCGAGTCACAAGCCGAAGACAGCTACAATCATTAACGTCGGAGCGCATCGAGCCATGAGCCGAAAACAGCTACAATCATTAACATCGGAGCGCATCGAGCTATAAGCCGAAGACAGCTACAATCATCAACGTCGGAGCGCAGCGAGCCATAGGCCGAAGACAGCTACAATGATCAACGTTGGAGCGCAGCAAATAACAGATACAGAAGACCACCATGGCATGAAAGCCCAACCCCTCGCAGCATCAACGCTCACTCCCCATGGATGATACCCGTCTTCCCTAGTCCTAGACCAATTTTAGGCTGGAATAGCTACTTTGGTTCTGGTCGGAGGTCTGCGGCTTGCCGACCTTCCTCTCCTATCCCAGAGCGTGTCCCTCCTACCTCCAACTCGTGCACCACGGTTTGCCGGTTTTACCGGATCTGAGCCCTTGTGGCCTGGCTGAGTAATGCACTATCGAATCGAATCGAATAACATTTTTATTCTTGGCTGTTGGCCGATCTAGTTCGCGCCTTAACCTTGCGCGCGCATCGGTTTCGCGGCAAGAAAAAAAAACAACGTGCCATTTTTCGTAAATAGTTGGCGGCTGAGTGTGGTGTGACGAAGTTTGGATTAATGTGGCAAGTGTGTTGAAAAACGTCGTATGAAACACGTGTGCCTGTGACCATAATATACGCGGCTTTCTTATGGCGCACTCGCTTTCGCTCGTGCGCACACAATATTGCCTTGTATATAATGGTCAACTTAGCACACTTGTATCATAATGTACTATTAAAGTGCACTTCACAAATGGCTTAATGAACATTGTTTTTTTGAAGTAGAAGATTTATTATTTGAAATCATGATGTTATTATTATTTAAATGATTAAAAAAATATTTATTTCGACTACGTAAATTGTATATAAATTATTATTTGTAGGTATGCTATTAATTGATAGTTGAAAGAGCTGAGCTAAATATATATTTAACACCCAAATGTACTCTTTTCATCAGCAGATAATTCCATTCAATCTTTTATTTCTATAAATATGCGCCAGACAACACACCATTTGCCTGGTTTTTAAGTAAGTTTTTTTTCTTGTGTTACAAAGTACCAGTTAATGATTACGATGGGGGCGTCCCTCATAAATCCTTATATACATATAACATCCATGACTTAGGTTCAATGTTCGTGTTTATCAAACAAACATTATTATTTGCCCCTTGCAGCATTCGAACCCGCGATCGCTGGTTAAGTAGTCAGGTACTAACCACTGCACCAAACGTGTTCTCAAATATAAGTATAAATAACTAACTACGCAGATCTCTGGCTGTATATTTCGGCGATCAACGAGCGCTCGCAAACACCGCTGACCGGTTAGCGCGCCTCTCCAGAAAATACTATCGCTCATTAAAAAGGAATCCATTGTTAGAAGTCTCATGCACGACAGTACATAAGCTCCGAAGTAAGTATTTCAACATATCACAGCAATGAATAATCTACACTAACTGTGCGCACGGCATTTCACTCGCAAACGCTAACACTGCCCATATCACACGAGCTGAAACCGCATAATCATTGGCAAGCTATCTATGTAGTTAATCATACTGTAAGTCAGTGGCAACCCTGTTCGGGTCTCGGGCTGTATTTTTCGAGCGGTCCGCTAACGAGTGCTCGCAAACACTGCTGACCACTTAGCACGCCTGCCCGGAAAATACTATCGCTCATTAAAAACCTGCGAGCTGAACAAATAGTAATCCTGAAAACTCTTTACTATGTTTGCAGACAAATTAAAATAGCCTATTCTAAATGAAAGTCAAGAAGCGATACAAGAAGTAAGCTTAATTATACACAGTCTGGCCATAAATACTGTTACAATTAAAAATAAGAAAGACATTACATTTGAATTTGGAATCTGTCATTTTTATACGATTGCTCATTGTGTTTTCTTATTTTGGCGCCAATACATTTTATAATATTTTGCGATATTAAAATGAAGTAGGGTGATAAAGAGAACCGAATCGCTGTGATTGCATTACGCAAAGTTGGTATGGAGCCAAATGCAATTTTTAAAACTCTCCATACGCTTGGTATTAGTCAAATATTTGTGTACCGGGCTATCAATAGGTACAATGAGACCTCCTCTGTTTGTGACAGAAAAAGATCTGGCCATCCACGTAGCGTTCGTACGAAAAAGGTAGTCAAAGCAGTAAGGGAAAGAATTTGTAGAAATCTTGTCCGAAAGCAAAAGATTTTATCTCGGGAGATGAAGATAGCACCCAGAAATATCGCGTAATTTAAAAGATGACTTAAGACTTGCAGCCTATTAGAGACGCACTGGTCATTTTTTAACTGATAATTTAATAAAAAAAAATAGGGTGGTAAAATCGAAAAAACTACTGAAGCGGTACGCAAAGGAAGGTCACAAAAATTTTTTGTTTACGGATGAGAAAATCTTTCGAATTGAGCAACTTTTTAACAAACAAAATGACCGTATGTATGCTCAAACCTCTAAGTAAGCTTCCCAATCAGTCGGCAGAGTGCAACGTGGGCATTACCCGACTTCAGTGATTGTTTGGTGGGGTGTTAGCTATGAAGGAGAGACTGAGCCATATTTTTGTGAAAAAGGTATCAAAACATCGACTCAAGTGTATCAAGATACCATTCTTGAAAAGGTAGTTAAGCCCCCTAACAACACCATGTTCAATAATCAAGGATGGTCTTTCCAACAAGACTCGGCGCAGTGTCATAAATCTCGGTCCACGCAGTCTTGGTTAGAAGCGAACGTTTCGGACTTCATCAGAGCTGAAGACTGGCCGTCGTCTAGTCCCGATCTTTATCCGCTGGATTATGATTCATGGTCAGTTTTAGAGAGTATGGCTTACTCTTAACGCCATGATAATTTGGAGTCCCTAAAACAATCCATCCGATTGGCAGTGAAGAATTTTCCCATGGAAAGAGTGCGTGCTTCTATTGATAACTAGCCTCAACGTTTAAAGGACTGTCGAATAAGCTTTTTATATTTTAAATTGTTTTATATTTATGTATTTACTAACACACTGAAAAAGTAATAAATATTATTTGCATTATTTTTTTCTTTGTGACTATATTTATGGCAAGACTAAGAATAAAAAACGACATCTTTTGTAAAATACGCTAGTGTTTCATTCAATGTTGAGAAACTATAAATGGGAAGCGGTCTGAAAGTAAAAGTTACAATGTAGAATTTAAATAAATAGAACAATATTCCAGATTCGATGTTTTACCGACATCGAGGTGTAATGCTGCAAAACAGCTTCAAATACTCGTATTTTCAATGGTAGGTACTTGGATCGGAACAAGTAATTTATATTTCAAAATTAAACTTTACCGAACGAAAATCTCAATAGTACCTAGGATTTTGTTTGTGCATGTGGACGATCGTTTCGTAAGTTCGACAGCTCTTACTCTAAATTACCAAAACGCGAAACTAAAAAAAATGGCTTTGTCCTAGCCGGTGTTTGCAGTTGGCATTATTCCCGGCCGAGTCCCCGCATTTCGGTGGAGTCGCGTGGTTTGGAACAATACTGGGACGCACTTTTATTTCGGTGCCCTTTCACACTAGCGCCTTTTTTTCGAACCGCCTAAAAGCACACTTTATTTACCTTTTTAGCTTTTCGCCAATGCGCTGTCTTCTGCACAGTGCCAAAATTTAACCAAATAACCTAAGCTTTTAGAAATAGTCGTAACTGCACAAAGAAGAGTGTTATCAAAAAAGCCGTCAGAGCGAGAGTTTTCTAGGTGCGTCTTATAAAATCCTTGAGAAAATCACTTGTGTGGGATGGCGCTAGCTGTATACTGGACTGGACTTTTAGTATCGAGGTTTTATTCACACTGAGTTTAAATATAAACATTAGTCACTGTGTGAGTGGTTTATCTGTACATTAAATATTTTCAGCATTTTGACAACATCGTCTATGGTAACTTATATTCATGCAAGGACAAAATCATCCTTAAACCTGATTTTAACACCAGATAAGGAATATTCGTCTAACAAAATACTATACGTCTAAGGAATGATTTGAAAACGTTACCTATTTGTCAGCGTTCAGTCAATCGTTTTACACTTATTTTACCAACATCAGATATTACTTATCCGACTGAATTAGTATTAAACGACAGATTTGAAAATGACACTTACAAAAATGATTGCTGACAAACAGTTCACGTTTCGAAATAAGGCGTACTGTATTTTATTCGACGAATAATCCTGATTAAACAAGGAATATTCGTATAGTCGTTCATGTTAATGTCATCTCAAAATCGGTTGTTTTCTACTTATTCCGATAAGTCTTATGTGAGGTTGGTAATATCGACACTTAGACCCGATTTTACCATCGTCAGATAAAGAATATTCGTAGAAAATAATACAAAATAATTACTAATACAAATTTGATAACGTCACCTATTTGTCAGCAATCATTTTTGGAAATGTCAACATTATACAGTCGGATAAGTCTTATCGGACGTTAATGAAATCGCCCTTCAGGGCTGATTTTTCTATAGTCAGATAAGAAATATTCGTAGAACAATATAAAACTTGGCTAATTTTAAAACGTCATCTAATTGTCAGCAATCATAGGAACCTGTTATTTTTTTAAATCTGTCGCTTTATAATTTACTAGCGGTCCCCCGCGACTTCGTCCGCGCGTTTTGAGTTTGCTCCCTCCCCTCCCGTCGCAGCGTCATGTTTTATATCCTAAAGCCTTTCTCGATAAATAAGCTATCCAACACAGAAATATTTTTTCAAATCGGTCCAGCAGTTCCTGAGATAAGCGCGTTCAAACAAACAAACTCGCCCATGACTATTAACATTGTCGGATATGAAAAACGGCAACTTAACAGGAGAGCGATGCAAAGTGTAATTTTTTTATATTTTTGTACATAATCGAAAGAGGAAAGTGAAAATTTCGAGTAATGCTGTGCAAGTAATGTGAATTTAGGACATTATTATATGTAGCCGGTATTTAATGTGTAAATATGAAAAAAGTCACTTGTAACCCTTTTAACGGTATTAAATGAATGCTGATTGGTCAGAAGTGCCAGATTCGACATTGTTGCCTGTACGAAATTGATTATGACTTATCGGAAGTGGTATTTACGTCATTTTTAAATGTTTGTAAAACTATGTTGTATGTAAAACTTACTGAAAAATGTAAAGAAATAATATTTTAATTTGTCAATAAAGAAACCTTAGTCGAATAAAAACATTTACTTCAAAGAAATACAAAGTCCTTCTTCATATTTATATGATTAATTATTAAGGAACTGAATTTTGCAGCAATAATTATCACAGCCCTTTATTCAAGTGTAAACTTAGATTTTTACAAAAGTTTACTTTTAATTGGCCATCTACAAAAGAGAAAAAACAACTAAGCAAAACACAAAATCTTCTCACTACTGAAAGTAGAAATAAACTATATTTTCATAGGTAATATTCATCACAGTCCTTGGTTTCAGTGTAATTAAGATTTATTAACCAATTGCAAGTCTTTAAATTGACAAACCACAAAGAAAATATAAAATCAAATTATCAAAAACCCAAATTCTTATAACTGAAGGTTCTAGAAGAATTCTTCTATCTCTAGATTTATTTATTTATTATTACACAAATTGTTAAAAATCACAGCTTTTGGTTTCATGAAAATTAATTATTATTACTTATAAATATATTTAATACCATAACTAATTTAAATCAATCTTCTTCACCCGATATTGCTTCCGATCCATCATATAATTTAAATTTTCAAAAAAAAAATGATATTTTGAAAGGATTATGCTACTTTTTCATTAGCCAAGTAAATCTTTGTTTGTTGCGACTTTTGGTTTTTTTTCCCTCATACGCCTGTTTGATGGAAAATTCGCGAGATAATCTGGCTGTGTCCCGGGTACCAGATGACAAGACGACAATAATTCTAGGTGCATCCTCAAAATCATAATCTATATTCAATTCTGTCAAAACTATGAGCATTAACCGTAACTTCTTTTACGCGTGTCCAATGTATTTTTTCATTATTTTTATCTTTGTTCCAATTTTAATTTAGCAGCAAGGATTTAAAATCCAGTATTTCTAGAGTTGTCATCTCTTTAACTTCATAAAGTTCACCTTCAACTTTGGCCCAGTGAACGAGGCAATACCATTCCTCTGGTACATAGATCATCTTCCGGTCACTAGCACGCTTTATGGTGGTATTCCCTTTTCCCATAAAACGGTGAGTAATCGTGGAATTCTGTTGCTGCAAGCAAATAGAGAGTAAAATATATTGGTTTCTATTCTGACCCGCGCAATTGTCAACATAGTTTTGCACACCTTGACATGAGTGACATGACACAATGAGTTTTTGTAAACGTATAACAAACTCCAACTGACGTCGACGTCTCCTAGATCCCAAAAATAATTGAAAAAAATACTACTCTGGTTTTCATCAAACTTACTTGAGCATTTTATTTCACATGTTTCGTTGCATGGTTCTTTTAATCCTTTGGCTGGTACTTCATTTCCTCTAGCATTAGCAAAACTTTTTCCTTAATTCTTTGCAAATTTCCTCTTATTAACCACCCAATTTTCTTGATGGTTTAGCCTTTACTTCCCTTTGTGTGTTTTAAATGTGAGTTGAAATGCGAGTTTGATCATTTTTGTCAGAAGTGGGGATCTAAAAGCTTATTATGGATGCTACAGAAGGTGCAGGCAAATTTCCATACAAATCGTCATTGGTCAAAACTGGAGGGCTCACGTTTTCAAAACAGGCACACAATTCTACATGGCACTCATGTATTAAGATGGTGAATGCATTGAAGTTCGAGCGTCACTAGTTACATTGTCTCTTTGAATTTCATAATGAGATTACTATTTTCTATATTACCTTCATTTTCTTTGCTGGATAATTCAATTTCTTTTCTACATTATTATCAGGTGGCGGAAGTGGTGATGGTACCGCTGTTGTAGCGCTGACAGGGACATTTACTTTGTTAGCTGATATCTCGTCATCACCGTTGAATATATCGCCGAGAAATCATGCATTTGAATTAACTTATCTTGAAAACTTTCCGGTAAAGGAGATTCTAGAGGAACTAAAAAACGAACACACTTTGATTGTATTTATTTATTAAAATATAAGTATTAATTTGTATTAAAATAAAATAATTTATTTTAACAAGCATACAATTTTAATATTTATATGTAGGCATTAAGTAAAAACTTGATTTTCTAACAAATATGACTTACTTTACAATTCAGCAATGTATGTTAAGGCACTACCGACGTTCAACTCATTTGAAAAACTGCTTAACAAGAGCAGATATTGCAGTTCTGATATTAAAGCCATTATAAAAAACAGAAACCCACGTCGAATGTGGCACTAACGATATTTCAGCCATTTAAAAACTGATTAACAACGTCGGATATGACACTATTGACAATCAATCTATTTCAAAAACCGATAAACAACGTCGGTTGTGGTACTACGGACATTTAAGCAAATTCTGAAACCAATTAGCAATGTCGGATGTGTTACTACCGACATTTTAGCTATTTCAAAAGTCGACTAACAACGTCGAATGTAGAACATACTACATTTTTAAGTTACATGTAAGGGCACGCTAAACAAATTTTTTATTTCATTAACAATAGTATTAAACCATAAACTTAAATGTAATAAATGGTCAAATTAATAAAATAAATGATAATAAATACCTGTTTCCATACTTGGTTTCTTTTAAATCACAATGTTTTCGTCCGCATGTAACTCCATTTCACTTATATTATTACTACTTTCTATACCGCTTCTTGTAGCTAGTTTTATCAAACGTGCTGATCGAGTAAACATCGTAAATGGTGTTCAAAAGTAAAGGATTAGCAATTAACTGCCTTAAATAACAAGTGACAAAGCGACATCCTTTCATCCCGCTAACATAGTCAGAACTGGTAGATCGCGCGCACTCTCCCACCTTCGCGCCCCGCTAAAACTGTTGGTAGTTATAACCCGACATTGTTAACGAGTTATTTAAAAAATATCCGACTTTTTTAACGTAGCTAATTTAAAAACTTTGAATAATATTATATTTTTCTTTTTAATTGATGATAGACATGATTATTAAGATGCGATTTGTGAATTAAAATGAAAAATGTCATTTTGCAGTACCGACAATGTTAATAGTCATGAGCGAACTCTTCAGCTTTATAATATACTAGCGGTCCCCCGCGACTTCGTCCGCGCGTTTTGAGTTTGCTCCCTCCCCTCCCGTCGTAGCGTGATGTTTTATACCCTTAAACCTTTCTCAATAAATAAGCTATCTAACACAGTTTTTTTTTTCAAATCGGTTCAGTAATTCCTGAGATAAGCGCGTTCAAACCAACAAACTCTTCAGCTTTATAATATAAATTAGCGCAAGCGCACGTTGTACTTAAGCTGCGAACATTATTTTGGTGCGGAGTTATGTTAAAACTGTGATAGCTCCTAAGATATTTATTGGAATCAAATGATATAAAATATACACCTCTAAAAATGATGCATTATTTTTTTACAAATTTATTAACATAAAAAAGGTTGGTAAGTCAATCATAAAATATAGACTTATGTTGTCGCGGACTTTATTATAGAACTCTTAATGCTGAAAAATCTTGTCATACATGATTTTTGTGTAACTTTAGCTGTTTCCGCAGCGTACGCAGCGGAAGCTCTCAAAAGGAATATCTTTCTCCCGTTTTCGCAACATTTTTCATTGCTGCTGTGGTCTTGTGAGTCGTATCTTTATGTTATATAGCTTAAAGCCTTCCTTGATAAATGGACTATCTAACATAAAAATAATTTTTCAAATCGGGCCAGTAGTTTCTGAGATTAGCGCGTTCAAACAAACAAACAAACAAACAAACAAACAAACAAACAAACAAACAAACAAACAAACAAACTCTTCAGCTTTATAATATTAGTATAGATTAGCGCAAGCGCACGTTGTACTTAAGCTGCGAACATTATTTTGGTGCGGAGTTATGTTAAAACTGTGATAGCTCCTAAGATATTTATTGAAATCAAATGATATTAAGGGCAACTTGGTTCTAAATGAAATGCTCGTGATGATGAATGTATTTATTTTGATAAGAATAAATACCTGTGTGTATAATACACCTCTAAAAATAATGCATTATTTTTTTACAAATTTATTAACATTAAAAAGGTTGTAGTAAGTCAACCATAAAAGATAGACATATGCTGTGGCGGATTTTATTATAGAACTCTTAATGCTGAACAATTCTGTCATACATAATTTTTGTGTAACTTAAGCGGTTTCCGCAGCGTATGCAGCGGAAGCTCTCAAAAGGAATATCTTTCTCCCGTTTTCGCAACATTTTTCATTTCTGCTGTGGTCTAATGAGTCGTATCTTTATGTTATATAGCCTAAAGCCTTCCTCGATAAATGGACGCAAAAAAAATTTTTCAAATCGGGCCAGTAGTTATTGAGATTAGCGCGTTCAAACAAACAAACAAACTCTTCAGCTTTATAATATTAGTATAGATTAGTCTGAAAAGTTTTATCTGACCATTGCAAAATCGGCCCTAACACGGATGATTCTTATATGACGTTGGTAAAATCAGCCCTTAGTGACACTTAGTGAAAGATAATGAAGAAAAAGTACCGCGTAACAAGTAACTCAATTCCGGAACAAAGTTTCTTGATTTCTTTCTTCCGAATAGTTGAACATTACATATTTCATTTGAAGTTAAGCTTTGGACGTTTGGATGCTGTACGTGGGCCAGTCATATCCGCAGACAGACCAAAGATTATTGCTGGCTGGCGACAGGCCAAACTGCAGTTTTATATAATCAGCTCTCTGGGGTTCTACCGTGTAAGGTAGAAACTTGGTTGTCGGCAGGTGTTGACGGAAAATGTACCGTTAGTTTGAAGAATAGAGATCATTTTCCCCAAAAAGGTTTATGCAAGACACAGATCTGGCGTTGATTGTAAATGTGGACAGAAGATGGTAAGGTGGTATGAAAGTAAACTTTGTTATTAACATAAATTTCACTTGTAAAAAGTAACGGTGTCAGATAAGGAATCGAATCCTATGTCTTACGATATCCGGGCGCATGTCTATACAACTCGGTCACCGACACGTTGGCAAGCCTGTTGAATTCTTTGTTCGACACAGTTGCCTTTTACAAGTGCAATTGAAGTTATTAAGTTTGTTTATTGACAAAACACTATAGCAAAAAAAAACCTTTTTCATTATCGTCTAATAAATAAGGTGCATCTTTCGGCATCGTTTAGCTTATCTACATCGGCGTTTGTTCACAGTAAGCTCAGAGTTAAAAAGCAAAAATATTGAAATACTTTTGCTGTCCTTCTTTTGTGCTAAGATAAACGGAGAGGACTTTTGTAATGTTTTCTATGGGCACAGTAGTAGGACCACACCGCTCAGTGAGCTCCATGACGACACTGAAAACATACTGAATCGTTAAAATCTATCACAAAAATAACGTGCATTTATGTAAGCTAAGTCCAAATAGTCGGTTATTACAAAAGCAGGCCACGCACAGAAAATTGGGCCAAGTAAGTTTTAAACCAAGAATGGGCGAGCATTTGCAACTTCCCTGATCCAATGACAGCTGTCCTGTCAAATTGAATAGGAGGGTCAGATTACGTCAAATTGAATTTGCAATGAACCCACTGACAGGTAGCGGATTACAGTGCATAATTGATCCTGAAAATAAAAGAGGGTAAATGGACATAAAATACAACCTAGTAACAAATTCTGATTTCTTTCCGCAATCTTTGAGTATCGTCACGCAATCTTTTCAAGCGGTTGTATTATTATGATCTCCTCAAACTAACCTTCAAAAATCCATCTAAAGTGTCGTTTATTTTAATACCTTCGTCTTAACTTTTATATCTTTTTTTATTGTTTGTGAAGGCGAAAAAGTTTTAATATGTATTCCAAGGGTCTTCTGGCGTTTGTATCTGCTCCTAACGTTGGTTTTTAAGACGCGGTTCTGAAAATAAAATGTTAATGCTTAGGTTAAGGCAACAATGTCGTTAATCCAACCTAAAAAGAATAATTCCATGATTTAAGGGTGGAAAGGAATCTTAAAACCAAGTTGTATCACATGATAATGGTATACAATTCAGGCAAAAGATCGACCTCTAGTGAATAACGGTCATGTTAAAGCATATTTTTAATGAAACTGCGTGAGTGTGGTCCCGCCCTTTGCTACTTACATTTGACGCGAACTACAAAATCGTAATGGAGATTGCTGTTGAAAAGCGATGGACCAGAAGTGGTTTAAACGATTTTAGCACTTCCCACAGAATATATCTATAATACTCTACACTGTTGTTCCTTGGATAAACGCGATAATTATTCTCAAGTGCTTGGTTTACGCTTTAGTATTTTTTATTGCTAACTCGGTAACGTTGGCAAGTAATGTTTAGATAAGGAACTTACCGGTAAACGGTGTATTAATGGACCTCAAACGTGTCACATTCCTCCCGATTATCTTCTCACTCACCAACACGCGCTCTTCAGTTACGTGTGAATAAATTTTGCACACTTTCCTCACCTGACAGTGACAGATCCATTCTTACGAAAACAAGGTAGTATTTATTATTCGAAATGTCTATGTTACCTTTACAACTTTCTTGCGGTTCCGGTGAACCTTGTTTCCCGTCCTATGTTCTATTCGGCTACATTAAATCACGCCTTGTAGGTATAGCACCACCTTCTGCACTGCTGAGATCACAAAATCAGCTTAGAGCTAATTTTGTGATCGATAGTTAACTCAACTTATGGTTAAATGTCGTTACCGGAGTTTAATATTTCTACTTATGCGAGCTTTGATGTAAAAATACCTTAACCAATGGTCATTAAAATGCCATTCAAAGTGGTTAAATTATTTTTACTTCAAAAGACGCACTATCGTTAATTTTCAACCGCAGGTAATAACATTTCCATTAGTTGAGTTAACTATCGAGCACGAAACTGGGTCTTAATAAACACAATGATCACCAACCTGGGCTTAGTAATCATGAAAGGACGGCATCACTGTAGTTTGCGACCGGCGTTATCTCTGAAGGGATTATCACCACACAAATTCGGCAGTTGTGCTTAACCCGTCTAAATCGAGTGAAGCGATTGTTGAAACGCTCGACTTTGACTAAATCACACCAGTCAATATTGCCCAGAAAGGCGCCAAAACCTCCTGCTTTTAGAAATTATTGCAGATTTGTGCGGTATATAAATATTTATATGTACCACATAACTGGTAGCTAAACCAGTTTGTGCATACCTGAAGATGTCAACTTTTATAGTTGTAGTGAAAAACTGTCACTGTGAAAAACATTACGGGGAGGGGGGATAGCAACAATCAGATGTGACGCCTGTTTGGCTGATAATTAAGATGCAAAATACGATCTGTAACTTGTATTTGAAGTGAATTTTATAACATCATACTCTGTTAGAAAACTAGAGTTTTCATACACATCAGTGTTTGAAATCCAGCTTTCCATTTATTTTCCAATCATTATAACAGGTTATTTCATTTAAATGTAAACACTACTGAATACTTCTTAATTATTTATTTCGTAGTCTGATTTTATAATGAAACTGTACCATGGCTTGAACAAAACACACAATTAATTTCAGTGAAAATAAAAATAGATGCTTAAAAAGTCGATCGATTTCATAATAGAGCGCTGGATATTAACGGGTAACGTCTGTATCTCCTGCGTGTGCTCTTATCTCGCGCGCAAGGTGTCGACTTCGCAGTAAACAGTGCTCAATCTTAAACAGTAAGTAATGGGTCAGTCAGGCTTTTCAGATACACGTACTTCAGCTTGATTGTGGAAGACGTAATTGATACCTGTCACAAATTTCATACTATTTGTACAATATTTTGATAACTTAAAATTACTTTTCTGATTTCTTTTTAATTTTAAAAATTATCCCAGCGAATTTCGGCAGCAGCGACCTTCTTTTGGTCCCGGTCATCTTTTGGTTATAATCCTATTTCAGGCAAAGAAAATTTGCTAACTAGATCTCGAGTTATAGGTGCTGTAACTAACACGACTAGCTTCCGCTCGAATTAAGGTCAAAGCCCACTAATAAACCCGTCACGGTTACAGCACCGTATCAACTCGCTCCGTTCAGTATTCTTTTTATGAAACTCCATAATTCAACGCACATCTTTCAAATTCGTAACGTCAACAGCTCGGATCGAGACCAACTCGGGACCCACTCTTGACCAGCGGCGCATGGATTATCCGTCCACCCTGTCAAACGGGTTGTCATTAACTAAAAGAAGTGTCAAAATTTGTAGTAGCAAACACGATCCGAGGTGAGGAGTTCGCTATCCGGTGCCAATCTCATCCGAGGCGATGCTGTTCCCTTTACGTAACGTGCTTCCGTATAGTTGACGCCTGGTTGGTGCTGTTCCCGTGCCAGGTGGATAGATTTGCTTCAACCTTAAAACACACAATTCGAAGACAGAGTTAAAACTTTGGGCCTTCAATTACTTCCATTGCTATCAAAGTTGATTGACTCCTGTGACCTATCAGAGACAATCTTGACCTAGCGTTTATTCTCATTATTTATAAAAACTTATTACACGGTAAAATAAAGTGTAATAATTTTCTTGCCATAAGCGTGAAACCCATTCAACTAAAGAATGAGTTCAAAATCGAGTTCATTTCCGGGTTGTTTTATCCTTGGAATCGTTCAGTTTTATCGAAGTAATTAATTGCATACACATTGCGGTAATATTATGTCTACAGTATTGTAACTCGGCCGACTCTTTGAAATAAATACCTACAGCCGCGCGGTACCTAAACGTGCACTAGGGCTGCCTGCCCGCCTCCGGCATTTTAATTGCAATTGCCTACCTACTTTGTGTTTCCATTTAGTTTTGTGATTTGAAATATTTTTTTATGTAATCCAATTAAATATTTTGTGAATTCAATAGGAAGTATTCAATAAAAATGCGTGTTGTTTTTTATTGGTAGATTTAATTAAAAACCATTTGTTTATTTAAATGATAAATCGGCCTTATAAATTTGCTACCGAAAATATTCTCCTCTAATATTACGCCTCAAGATGTACGGAATGCTAGATTATTAAAGTTTAAAGTAAAAAAAAAATTAAATACAAAAATATTTAAATGACCATAGCACTAAAACTTCTAAATTAATTTTGATGAAACTTACACTTTTTTCTAAGTTCAACGATACACAAGTAGACAAAAACAGAATCATCGCAATTAACCTTCTAGTTTTCGAGAAACTCGTGGACAAACATACATATATACATTCATACATACAAATATTACATACATACAAACATGAATAATATTTAGCACACGTGTTCAGAAAGTAGTATAGATTAACATACGTAAAATGGTACAATTCCAACAATATTATATACATACATTGTATTGATAACGTCCCTTTTTTTGAAGTCGGTCAAAAAGGAAATACCAATCCATTAAGACACAAGACATAAATTACGTAGTAGGTAGGTATCTACTTACCTAATAGTAAGTCTTATTATTTTATAGTCTTACCTTTCGGAGTTACCAGGTAATCGAAAAAAAGTTATCCCTGCGTGCGTTATTGAAGAATTCATGCAACCAAAAACAGCACAATATATTCTACTTGCCATATTAAATAGCTACTTGTACTTATTTCTAGTAAAAATTCGCGTGGTTACTGATTAAAAACCAACACACCGTCCGATCGTCACTGCGGCACGTCCGCGAGATCCGAGGGAGTAGGTATAACTCGCGCGTCGTCCGTTTGTATGAAGTTACAATACTGATAGATAACATTACCGTGGCTCCATCGCTCGTTGTGTAATTTTGAGCTTATTTATTAGGTCCATAGTTAGAGACCACGTTTTGGATCCGTATGTCATCACTGGTAACACACACTGGTTGAAGACTTTCGTCTTCAGACACTGAGGTAGTTGAGACGAGAAGACGCTCTTGCGCAGTTTCTCTAACGCTGCCAAGTTGGATTAGTCGATTATCATCTTTCTCAAAATTTGACCTACCTAATTGGATTACTTGTCCAAGGTACTCATCGACAACTTCGAGAGTTGCGTTCCCAACAGATACTGGAATGGGTACAACACGGGAACTTAAAATAATTTTGACGACCCGTCTGGTGTAGTGGTCGAGAAATCGCCTACTACGCAGCGGGTGCGGGTTCGATCCCCGCACAATACAAACATTTGTGTGCATGAACATGTCTGTTTGTATTGGTCTGGGTGTTTTCTATATATATCATGTATGTATTTACAAACAAGAAGTGTTTAAGTATTATATCCGTTGTCTGGCACCCATAACACAAGCTTTGAGTAGCTTACTTTGGGGCTAGATGGCGATGTGTGGGAATGTCCAAAAGATATTATTTATTTATTTATAATTTTCGTCATTTCCATGTTCATTTTCAGACACACTTGTTGGGATACTCGGTCGAGGTCTTCGAGCATAGTGTCAAGAACTTCCAGTGTCTTTGCCACAACGACTATATCATCGGCAAACCGAACGTGTGTTGTGTGAACGTATGAATTCGCCATACATAGCGTTGTCTAAAGCACATTTACCAGATACATTACATTGAAGCAGTATAGGTCCGAAGTACAAATACCTTACAGTTTTTTTGTTTTGTTTTGGAAGCTTTTGGTGTACTCCGCAAGTACAGCTGGATTGTTTAGCATGGATTAGTGAGATGGTTTGATTTAGATGGTTTTATTGAAGTCTTTTAACTTGGAGACAATGTATTCTTTAAGTGTATGCTATGTTTTAATAGCTGTGTCTTTTGTCATAATTTTGGTAATGTTTAACAGATTGAAGTTGAGGGTACGTGAAGCTATCTGGGGGCACGGTAGTGCCCCCACCAAGTCGAGCAAAAAAGCGTCACGGCCGTACCATCCTTTTCTCGAAGCAATTCAGACCATTTTCGACCCCCTGTAACTTCGTTGTGGATAAAACTAGAAGACTGAAATTTTCAGTAACTATGCAAGCATTGTAAAGACACAGTATATTTCAAATTTCATTCAATTTAAACCAGTATTTTAAGAATTATAACGGGTCAAATTTCTTAATTTTGTCACTCACTGACTCACCGATCATCAAAATTCTAAGGCACTTCTAGCAGACCTAGAAGCTTCAAATTTGGAATGTTAGTAGTGTTTAGTGTACGAATCAAGGAAAACTAAGAAATCTAGAAAAGACCGCAAAGAAAATTAAGCCCATAGAGCCAAGTCTTCAGTATTTTTTTTCAATATTGGCTTTATTCGTAACAATGTTTTACGGCAGTTATTATTATTGCGTGCGAAGCCGCGGATTTAAGCTAGTCCCATATAAATATAGGCACATGGTAGTGCCCCTGCCAAATCGAGCAAAAAATGGGTATTCCCGTCATGAAAACACATGTAAATTAAATTATTTAATGCTAAAAACGTACATACGTGCGTATTCGTATACATTACCAGTGCGTAAGGTTGTAAATTAATTATTATACCACGCGCTGCGATGCTAGCGAGTGAGCCCGGGCCGTTACTACGCGCTGCGCTGTGCTAGCGCGAGGGCGCGGGGCGGGGACAGTGGCGGGGCGCGCGGAAAGGTGAATGTCGCGGAAAGGTGACTGTTTGTATGACGAACAAAGTAAGCCGAGCGAGCAGCAGCCGCGTCATACGCGCCAGCGACCCAATGTTGTTCGAATATGCCCAAAATTTTTACCTGTAAGTTTGCGATTTTCATTGATAATTTCGATTGAAAACGAAAGGCCACCTACAAAAATAAGAAAAGTTCATAAGTCAGAGAGAGGGCTTTAAGAAAATTCGTTGCTGGTAGATATACATATATAAAAATAAAAAGTAAAGCTGTCTACAAAATACAAAAAGAAATGAGATCCCATGAAAAACAATACTTGTCAAAAAAACAAGTCTCGCAACTCAGTTGTTCTGCGGTAAAAAGTTGTGAGATCCATATAATACCAAGTCGGTTATTAATTTATTCAGTCACTTTTAAAACCCCTATAAATATTATTGTAATAGTACAAAATGATATTATTTTAAATTAATAGGTAATTAAAATATTGTTTACATTATTGGACTAGCCAAGAAAAACAGAGTTTACCTTAGTTCTTCTACGTATCTTGTAATTGTTTATGAGGCCCATGTTACAGACCGTGATTCAGATTCGTATGTCATCACTGGTAACACACAATGGTTGAAGACTTCCGTCTTCAGGCACCGAAGGAATTGAGACGAGAAGACGACAAAAACATGTTGAGTATTTAATTTAGTAAATACGGATCAATAATCATTTAAAATAGGTACAAATTGCAATATCACAGCAAACTTCTTAATTAGTTTTTCCATTTGCCTCTTCAAACCGATCTAATTTCCTTAAGTTATGATGAGGAAGCTTTAACTCAGTTTTTAAGTAAATTTTAACTTTTAATTGATTGATGTTGAATTAGGAGAGTACTATTAAGTATTTATACAAACTTTTAAATTAACGAGCTTATTACTTAGACTGAAGTATTTTTAGGGTTCCGTAGTCCAAAAAAGTACTCTTATAATTTTGCCATTGTCTGTCCGTCCGTCCGTACCTTAAATACTAAATATCTGTAATTTGGCATGGGTATGTATTTAAAATCAAAATATGTGTCCGGTTTAGTCTCATAATTTCGGATACTTAGTTATTTTAAGGTAATCAAAACCTTATAAGGCAATCATGTTTTACAGGGCATATTATAAGGGGAATAATAGTGTTCACATACATAGTAGACACGGAACCTTTCGTTCGCGAGTCCGGCTTGCACTTAGCTGGTTTATTTTTCTTGTTATCTGTTTAACACCCATGATATAATTAAAGACTTAAGTTTTAATTTTTATTGTGTTTAAAATGATATATATATATAAGAAGTTGATATGATAGTTAATATAGCATAATTCAACTCCTAATTGCAAGGATCGGATCCCTTTAACAATGACACTCTGTATAGGAACACTTCGCTGATTATCGCAACGGAGTGCAAAAATTGGGTCACCCTCACCGCCCGGGGCTGCGGCAGACCATGGCACAATATTCCCGCCACTGTTCGCAGATTATGCAGGATTAGTTATCTATTCTAGTTTCTATCTACTAATTCTAGTTGGATTAAAAGCTGAAAGCCTACTGCGTTGAGCGTTTAGATCAGAGTTATTTAAATTGATGTTGGTCCTTTGAAAGTGACCGGCTGTGGTATGCAGGCTTACTGTTGTTACCTATATTTAATGAATAGATTCAGATTCAGTGGAAAAAAGGCAGAAGGTCTTATAAATAAAATGTAGCGCCCCGTAATAGCACATCTACTTTATTTACATATAACTATGGACCTCGAGTCAGATAAATTATATTTTTTCCCTTTTCGCAAATGGGGTGCCCATGCTGTAAGTCTTACAGTTGCTTATTAATTGGTAGAACAATTTTACAGTAGGAACAAGAAGATATACGTAAGAAAATGGACGCATTTGTAATACAAGAAGCCAGTTAAGTAAATATAAGGTTAATCCCTCAACCTAATATTTAATTTTAAAAAAACGACACTATTACCAGCATCAAGTTACAAAAAGGTTATTTAAAGCGTAGTTTTAGGAATACTGTTTCGTACCGATGCTTAGGAATTAAGTGCGTCAATTCTCTTGGAACACAGACTGTTGATATCTTGTTTATTGCTGTTTAGTTACTTATATTTATTTTGATTTTATTGTAAATACACAAGTAAAGATATGAGGTTGTGTGCCGCAGGTGTAAGTGCCGACGGTGCTTGCTGGGTCCATCGGTCAGCCGCTGCGATGTAGGTTGCTGACGCCGTGTTTGTCGCAATGTACGATGCTAGCTCGTACACTATATTAATGGTAAAAAGTGTGAAAATAATACGCACAATGCAAAGAATCTACATCTTTTGAGCTAAATAGCTGACAAACAAGTGACTTCGTATGAATACATATTCATTATCTGGATTGCCTGACTTTTCATAACACTTGGTGACCCTACTACAGTCCGTTAAGATTTCCTGAAAAAATTACGCTTACAACTACGTTACCAAACGATAAAGATATTGTATCGGATTTTTTTACATTATGTCTTGAGGCTTTTTCCTGTAAACAAAACTTGTTTATTGTTACACAAATATCTAACGAGGACTTCAATGAAATATTGGTTTTGCATTATCTTTCGTATAAATGAACTTAAATAAACGAGCAATTGGACCCACTTTGAAACTTGTAATCGAGTTATGAGCCCTTGTTCTGTAAATTGTTGCTATGGTCGGGTTCACCCAACGTTAACTTTGATGTTTATTTCAAATACTGCATAATCAATGTATGACAAACTGAGAAAAACATCGTCTTAAATGAGTTATCAAAGACAATATTGTCGCGCCATTAGAATTCTGATTGCCAAGTAAAAAATCACAAGACGTTTCCGTCCTAATAAAATATTTAGGCAAATGTTTGCCTTGTTCTTGTTGAATGATATATTCTCTAGTTTGCCAGCCTGGGCCCTGCATATTGGGGTCTCTGTGAATTCGAAATGCGCACTAGGGAATGATTTAATTAACATAGCACAATAACTCCCTCTGGTGGATACGGAGGCAAGCTTTTAGCTCGATCTCTTTACAGTATAGGCGATAAAGTGTTGTTATAAAAATGTAAGTGAGTGAGAGTCGAACTCGCACACTAAGGCTTCCATACCAACTTTAACTGAATTAGAGGCCCACTTACTCCCACTTAGCCAAATACCTATTATAATATTTTGTTGACAGCAAATATAACTTTTTCATAGTATTTGAATGAATGACAAAGTTATGTTTGCGGTTATTGAAAATGTGCTCTATCTCAAAAACTACTAGTTTGATCTCGTTCAAACTAATTTTCGTTTAAAGTATTTGTTGAGATCTCCATTTTGTTTTGTTTTTTAAATTTACACTTTCTCAGCTTAAAAGTTAGATGGGGGAATGCCCATTATACCACTTTGAAAGCGTCTTTCTCTCAAAAGTTTTTTTTTTTTTTTTTCTTTGTGGCTTTCATGCGCCAAGCGCACGTATCGTATCCGTCCACCGGGGACAGTCCGATAATTCCGCCAATGTCAGGTTCAGAGGGGCAAAATGAAAAATTAAGCTGAAAACTGCTAAAAAAAGGAGAAAAGCATAATAATTTAGAAACAAAGACTAATGGTGCTGCGAGTAGGTATAAATAGCCTTTGTATGATACAACACTTTGTTAGTAATATGACAAAGCACAAAAATGGGTTAAAACGGTATTAAAATGAAGCAAGTGGAAAGAGGAGTCATTTTCATGTTATTTTTATAATCTAATATCATACTTATGTACATATTTACAGAGCTGATTTACTGTTGACGTAGAAGGGAAGGAAAGAATAAATTGTAGGTTCACAGGACGGGGTAACTTAGTAGGTAAAAAGTCGTAAAAAGATAAAGGAAACTTTCTACATTCAAAAAAGATGTGGTTTGGAGTGCCCTCGTCTAATCCGCACTCACAGAGTGAACTGTCCCGGATCCGAAGTTTGTGTAGAAACACCGGTGTGCAAGAGTGACCAATTCTCAATCGGCATATAGTCGTTATCACGCGTTTCTCATAATGCCTGAACCTAAAGAACCATGGTCTGTGTGGTATCTGAGGTTGGATTTTGCCATAGTGACAACCCTTGGTTTTGGAAGAACGGTTCCATCTGGATTGCCAATCATCAGCAATATGTCGATGGGCAAGTGCCAAAATATCGTGAGCGTAGTTATGTGGGAGAAGCGAACCTATGTCGATCGCTTGTTTGGCCCAACCGTCAACTTGTTCGTTGCCGCGAATACCACAGTGACCCGGGATCCACGCTAAAACTACGTTGATCTTTTTAGAATAGCACTGATACAAAACGTTCTTTATTTTAAATATAATTGGTGAGATACATTTTGAGCGAAACAAGTTTGAGTTGATGGCTTGTAAGCAACTTTTAGAGTCCGAAAGTATTATTGAGTTTGACAACTTGTGAGATAAAACATATAATACCGCCTCCAATATGGCCAAAGACTCACCTGTATATGAAGAGGATTCCTTGGAGCATCTATGACTCAGAAGGACTTGGAATTTGGGGATCCAGACCGCCACACCAACTGGTCTGCTGTCCGAGGTTTTGGAGGCATCGGTATAAATGGGTGTCCATTTTTCCCAATCCCTGCCTAGACACTCAGACAGCTTGTAATCGGCCAGTGGGTCGCCTTTCTGAATTCCGAGGTCCAGAATGATGTTGGGTTGATAAATAAGGGCGTCAAATTCGGTTGCAAAAACAGGGCTTTTTGGAAGTTGGTGAATCGATGGGGACAATAGAGAGAGTTTCCTATAGCTTTTTATTATTCTAGGGGGCTCCTTATTTGACCAGTATCTACTTGTCGGGTCATGGATCATCTCAGAAAGGTCTTGAAGGCATGAGAGAAGAGGATGAGTGCCTACCTGATAGATTTTAAAAATGTACCTATCCGACAAATACTGTCTACGGAGGTCTAGGGGAGGGTCTGTACACTCAACCTGCAAGGCGTTGGTTGGAGATGATTTCATGGCTCCAAAAACCAGTCTAAGGCCTTTGAATTGAATCTTGTCAAGTTTGCTAAGAGCTGCCTTGTTGCATGGTTCTAGTATAAAGCTTCCATAATCTAGATGGCTTCGAATGACTGCGTTATAAAGGAGCTTTTGAGAGTATGGGTGGGATCCCCACCATACACCAGCTACTGATCGTAATATATTGAGACTTTTTTCACACTTTTTAATAACGTAATTCGAATGGTGCTTGCCAGATAGTTTGGAGTCGAGAACTACGCCCAGAAATTTAGCGTGTGACTCTAGGGGGATAGACATGTTGTCATACAATATCTCACAATCGGGGATGGACCGTTTTCTAGTAAACACTACAACGTTACTTTTGGGGACTGAAAGGGAAAGACCGTGTTCGTCTAACCATATTTTTAGATAGCTGAACGCTGAGTTAAGGCGATAGCTGATATCGTCAATAGTTTTACCTGAAGAGTACAAACAAAGGTCATCTGCGTACTGGAGAACTTTACAGAAGCATGAAACGACTTGTTCAAGGTCATACGTATAGAGGCTGTATAAGATAGGGCTGAGAACAGAACCTTGTGGTAGGCCCTGCCACACGTTCCGAGGTGGAATAGAATGTCCAAAGCATCTGATTTTAAGTAATCTACCTGAAAGTAGATTGATAATACAGTTGACTAACCTCACAGGAAGACTCAGGCGAAGTAACTTCTCTTTGAGCACCGGAAGTTGAACATTATCATATGCAGATGCGATGTCCAGGAAAACACCAACCAGGAACTGATCTTTAGTAAAAGCAGAACGAATGTCTGTAGTCAGGATGCTTAGACTATCCATCGTACTCCTGGACTTGCGGAAACCGAATTGAGTAGATGCAAGTATACCTCTATTTTCAGCCAGCCACTCCAAACGATTTTTAATAAGGTGTTCCATTACTTTACACAACGTGGATGATAGAGCGATGGGTCTATAAGACGAGGCATCAGACGCAATCTTACCAGGCTTCAGAAGGGGTATGATGATCTGAGTTTTCCATGCTTCTGGGATCTCACCAGTTATAAAGACAGAGTTTATAATGTCCAGGTAGAAACTTTTCCCTATCGAACTAAGATGAGTTAGGAATGAATATGGAATGCCATCTTCACCCGGGGAGGAATCACGGAGACCATTGAGAGCGCAGTGAAGTTCACTAAGACAGAAGGGTTGATCAAATCTATCATTACTTTGGATGTCAGAATACGGAGATGGAAAATAATTTTGATTAGGAACAGTAGGAGGGGATAATCTATTGGCAAAATCGTTAAGCCAGACTGACGGGTCATTAGAAGAAGGAGACGGTCCGATTAAGGAACCGCGAAACCGACGTATGTTTTTCCAGACCATTGAGGATGGTGATCTCGGGGAAAGGTCTTCGCAAAATTTAATCCACCCGTTTTTCTTTTTGCTAGACAGTAGACGTCTTGTTCGAGCCGCGACCTGCTTATATTTTATAAAGTTCTCAGTGCTCATGCAACGATTGTAGTCTTTTTCTGCTTGTTTTCGCAGGGCAATAGCTGAAGAGCAGTCTGCGTCCCACCAAGGTGGGGGAGCTAAACCCTTGCGGTTAGGTTTCTTCAGAGGGATGCTCGCATCTGCAGCTGACGTCAACGTATTTACAAAAGCAAAGAGTCTTTCATCAATGGCGGTGTCTGCGGAGATCGAGAGCCTCTGTACGCCAATATCTACTTCAGAAGTAAATTTGGACCAGTCAGCGAGTTGCATTTTATACTTTAGTAATGGAGGCGGGGACACAACAGGACAGACCGTAAGCGGTTTAGTGATGAGGATCGGGAAGTGGTCACTGCCGTAAGTAAAGGATTCTATATGCCAAGAGCAAAGAGAAGCGAGAGCAGGAGAGCATACTGTTAAATCTACCGCCGTCCGCGGGTTCTGCGAAGGAGAGACACGTCTGGTTGGTGACCCATCGTTAAGGGTACATAAATTAAGCTCATCGAATAGGTCTATCAGGTGATTAGCAAATGAGTCACAGTAATGAGAACCCCATGATACATGGTGGGCGTTGAAATCACCTAGTAATAGGATGGGTGGGGGTACAGAACACAAAATATCACGAAGTTCAGTAATAATTGAGTTAGAAGGATGGGGAATATAGATTGATACAACTGAAATGTCTGATACACGTGCAGCCACCACATTAAAAGAGGGACTGTGTTGGGGTATTTGGAGAAGGGAGTACAGAAAACAGTTTTTAACAAAAAGACAACAACCTCCGTAGCTATCATCCCTGTCATCCCTAAGGCAGGCATAGCCTGGGATTCTGAAAACAGAACCAGGTCTCAACCATGTCTCAGAGATGGCAGAGACGGCCACAGAAAATTTACTAAATAAATGTATTAACTCACTTTTTTTATGACGAACACTCTTACAGTTCCACTGAAGTAACTGGAGAGTGTCCATCGCTGGGACTACTACTGGGATTTAAGACCTCTTTGGGAATGGAGTTGAAAAGACGGGCAAGTTTAGAAGCAACGTTGGGCGGTAGACAATCATTCCATCTTGATATAATGGATGTCAGCATTGCAAGCATAATTTCGATCAACTGATCATTTTCACTAGGTTCATCTTGAGGAGAATTGTTAAGTAAAGCGCAGCCATTTGGAAGAGAAGAAGGAATGTTACCTATGATAGCCTGGTGGGCTTGCCTGTCATAGCCTTTGGATTGAGACAGAGGAGACCTGGCGCGAGATGTGGTAGGCACGGACATTCGACGGGAGTTTGGGAGGCTAGCGGGGTGGGTTGCGAATTTTGACGGTGAAAGAGGGGTGGCATACACTGTAATAGGTGCATCTTTAGCCGCATCACTGTAGGGACGCCTTACCGGAGGGACTCGGGAGGATGCATCCATGTACGAGATATTATCCTCAGCCATCAGTAACTTAATACTCTTTTGACGTGACTGCTCTGCACAGCACTTGTCAGTCGCAAAATGCCTGCCAGAACAATGAATGCAGGTAGAAACTTCCTTTGCAACCACACAAGTGTCTCCGACATGGGTCTGAGCACAACGATAGCATCGTGGAGACGACCTGCACTGATTTTTGACGTGCCCAAACCGGCAGCAGTTATAACACTGGATCGTTGGCATAAGATAAGTTTCGACGTGGAGTGCGGTATGGAAAGCATATACTTTATTTGGTAACATCTGTCCAGAAAAAGTAAGAACAACGGTTTGGGTTGGGGACCACGATGGGGTGTTATTGGACATATTTTTTTTGTTTAGACGTCTGCCCTTCAGAACCTTGCCACAGCCATCGGGTAGGACCAGTGAGTCAACAAATTCTTCTAATGTCCAGTCAGTGGGCACACCACGGACAAGGCCCATGCGAGTGCAATTATATGTGGGAATAATTGCTTTAAAACCATTCCTTTTCAAAAGGTCAGCCGAAACAAAGTCATTGGCGTCTTTGCCGTTTATAAATTCAATAGACATTCTGTTGCGACCTGCGCTTTTAACGCCATCTTTGACAATGCGGGTGACATTATTTTTATGTAGAAATTGACCGAATTTAATTGGACGCAATGACGGCGTTGAACCTGTCGAGGGGTCTGATTCAAGGTTTGTAACGTGAACGATGAATGGACCACGGTCTTCTGGGCTGTAAGTGCGAGATTCGGAGAAACTCGGATGCAAATATACCGATTGAGAATTTTCATCATTTTTTTGTCTTTTGTCTTGGTAAGTTTCTGCTGGCAGTTTATGTTTCCTCGTGTTGTCCGATCTCTCAGTCCGAGAGTGACAATCGGATAGAGAGAGCGGAGAACGGTCTCTTATTATCCTCGGATCCGATCCTCCCGTCCAAGAGCGCGAATTAGACGAAAGGGCCGGAGGAGGTGTCATCATCTCGATTTCATCCGGCGGGTCTGGCGGTTCCGGTGGATTTATCATTTTTACGACTATTTGGGAGTTAATAAGCAAAAAATATTTACCTGGACAAAACACAAACACACAGACGTATGAACAAAGGCTTATTTATACGAAAAACCGAGAGAAATATACGAAAATCGCGAAAAAAACACTAAAGCACCTGCCCCACAAAACAACGTGACAGCGAAAAAAAAACCTCAAAAGTTATACTTTTAGAGAAAATGGTTTTAGGAACCTCAATGTCATTTTAAAAGACCTATCCAAAGACACCCTACCTACACGCATAGGTTTGAAATTTTTTTTTTTGGGTTTTAGTTTCATGTATGGGAGCTTTTGTATCCTTTGATATCATTTTTTTTATGAGAATCGTATAGTGGTTAACAGGATACATCTATATATATACCTACTAAGTTCCAACTGTGTAATACTTATTTCTGTTGCTAACAGAAAGCTTGTTATTTTCAATGATTTGCTCAGATGGTGCGACGGTTCTTCATTTTCCTTCTTGAGATAACATTATATAGGCATCATGTAAGTGTAATCTTTGTCAGAATTAGTATTCAAAACTACATTTCTCTTGCCCGCAGGTCACAAGCCCAGTTCTAGTGGTGGAGCTGACACTGAACAGGCTAGAAGGTACTCAACTCCGGGCCCTGGGTCTGCTATCAGTGTTTGGGTTCAACGTGACGTACGCCGTGAGGGCCCCGTCAAGTGAACATGAGATTAAATCTTGCAGCGCGATTCAGTGCAGACTACTGGGTCATTGCTATGCAACGCATGATTACAAGTGAGTAATTAATTATTTATATTAATCACGTACCTTTAATAAGGCCCTGGGTTTGCTACCAGGGTTTGGGCTTAACGTGACGAATGCCCTACGAGCTCCTACTAGCAACATTGGATGCCTGTTAAGAAGTGTGTTTTATTAATTAATGGACAAGATCAAGCCAAGTTTTTTTTTCTATATTATTTACGGACGAATTATTATTGATTATAACTTGGAACAAATATTTCAAGTATTGAATTATTACTTTACGGATATATTACTAGCAGTCCCCCGCAACTGCGCTCGCGCCTTTTTAGTTGCTTCTTCTCCCGTTGCATGTTTGTTTTATGCTTAAGTGCGCTTTCACATTAGAGCGACAGCAGCGCGACTTTCTAATGTGAAGGGCTTATATGAAATTGACAGCACCGCGACTGCAGCGCGACCGTCGGTTCATAATAATAATAAATAATATAATAATCATTTATTTCAGATAAATTACATCCATAGAGTTGGTAACAATAATTACCTTAAAAAATATATATACTTAGTATTAAATAAAATAAAATTAAAATGGAGTTGTTATACTAATTAAAATTAAAAATTAACAAGGTTTAAAAATTAAAAATTCACAAAATCATAATAAAATTAAAAATCCAAATCATGATTAAAAATTAAAATTTAAAAAAGTTTAATTCAAATATCATTGAGTCACAGCCAAGAGTGCGAATGTCTTTTTTGTGATCACGGATGCTGTAGGAAATGTCAAGCGTATAGCTATTAATAATTGAGCGCGAAATATATCCGTTAAATTCTTCATGTTATACTTTTGTTTACGCGATATTTTGATCAGTGACCGTTTAATTCAATAAAAAGTATTTGCGTAAACTTCCAAACCAAATATACTTCATGTAGTGCGTCGCCAGGTTTTTTGCAATCAACTTTAAACCAGGCTTAAACGTCGATAATTGACGATGAAGTGCTACAGATTTTGATTTCCTCCGGGAGATATCAAAACTCAATTTGTTGGCAATCGCTGCAAATCGTAGATAATACACATAATCGGCAAATCCGGCGCGAATTTTCCCGCTGAAATATTTCGCCGTCGAAAATTTGTATTAAATGGAAGGATTTATCAACGAAAAATCTCTCTTGGAAACCCATTAACGCAGTCAATAGTGCGTGAAAATTTAGTGCAATGCAGAATAAAGTGGGTCCGATAGAGTCGATGACACGCGGTGCGATCCACTGCGAAATATAGGAGCATCATTCACTGTTAACACTGTCCGAGGAAAAACTTGCCGTTCATACACTGTCACGGGGCTGTTTCCACGCGGGTATTTTGCAAATTTTACTGTTTAACCCGCAATATTTTCCGCCTCGCAGGTCTTTTTACTGCTCTTGTTTCAAGGGTTACTCCGGCGCGGACTGCGGCGAGGGCCCACTCTGCCCGCGAACCTCCAACATGTGCAAAAACGGTGGAACCTGCAGGTAAGTTAACCCACCAAAACGCGCGCGTTTGCGTTTCATTTCGCTGCGCCACGCGGTTTCCTTTAATGCCTGCAATTTCCTTGGCAGAACGGATTCAGCCGGTCCACAGCGGAATTCCTCTCGATATTTGTTGAGAGAACTTTCGCTCGTTACAAGTTAAATGCACATTACTCAAAGCGGTCCCGTCCTATTTAACTTTTGAGTGTAAAGGCTGAGACGCGCTGTCTTTGCGTTTTTGTTCGCGCCAATTTCTCGGCATTTTGTTTTACTTTGGGACATTTTACTGTTCAGTGCTGACTGAGTAAGACTAACAGACTATCTGTCATGCACTCACATGAGGCGAAAGTGTGAGGAACTGTAACATGTGTATTTAACTTGCGTACTTTAAATAGGTGTGCGAAGTCTTACACTGTTAAATTTACTTAAGCACGTATTAAATATGTAGAGCCTTGTACATGATTCGGGATAAAATAAAATAAAAATCCTATCACAAGATGAATACCGAAAACGAGTAAATCACAAGGGGCCTATTGTGATCTTGGTTTGATCCGTTCAAGTAGCAGCCAATTATATTCCCACTCGACTAGTTGGGGCGCCTAATTGGCATAGCGATACCACTTAAGAAACATTACAAGTATTTAAGACCCTTCGACCAAAGACGCAGCTAGGACGTCCACCAACAAGATGGACGGACAACCTTATAAAGATCGCAGGAACAAACTGGATGCAAACCGCTAGTGATCGGTCCGAACCGCTATGTTCATTAGTGGACGTCCTTTGGCTGATAATGATGATGATGATGATTTGTCAATTACAGTTTCCAAAGATACGCAAATTGTTATGCTAAGACTACGTACATAGGTGCCTACATTTCTTTTATTTCTTAGGTCATATTTTTTCAATCAAGTTTAGCTCAGTCACTTGACTGTTGTTTGCTAGCTGACTTGCAGTCACTGGAATGTTGTTAGCTGGCAGACTTTTAAAATTGATTTCTGCGATTTTTTTAATTGTTTCTTTCAATTGTTTTTCTGTGTGCCAAAATCAATAAATCAAATCCATTAAACTAATAATAACAGCTCACTGATCTAATCTAACCTTAAAATAATAAATTCGGGTAATCAAGTGCACAATTTAACTATTATATTTTCATTATTGATAAGTTATTTTCTTTGGCAATACTATTGAAATTTATAGACGTGTTGTTTTTTTTAAATGTGTTTTGGGTAAAATTACTCCTGTGTAACATAAAATAGGTGCTTTTTGCTCAATGATTGACATTGTTATACTTTATTGACGTTACTTAAATACATTAATATTAACTTGTTTAGCATTCGTGTAAATACATATTTTCTTACATAATAGCTCTCTATAAATTAGTATTGACAGGATCATCGGGTATTGTAAAGCTTAGTCCACGCGTACATTTTGACCCGAAGGGCAGTGATAAATCGTCCCGGGTTGATATTGGGACAATGTTTTTTAATAAACTAAGCCGCCGGACATAGGCTGGAGGCAATACGCACGTAGAATACAAATTCTGTGTTTGAAATATGTATCTCTATTTGTTTGCACATAGTTTGTTTCTATTTTCAACCCCTAAAATCGGGGTCGATGGTAGTGAATTATTTGGGCAGATTTTCCATATCACAGCTATAAAGATTGTACTATCTGACTGAATAAGTAAAATTGAATTGAATAGAAAAAAATGCCTGATTTTGTCGCCTCGTTTATTTGTTTTTACTAGTTCGCAACTATATAACTTGTTTATTTCAAATAAGGTGTTGTAACAAAATAAAGAATATTAGAATTTTTCCCAAGAGTTATAATTATACATTCATACGTAAAAGAGGAGTGTGAGTCAGCATAGTATTGGTACTACATTCTCATATTATTGGTTACTTACCAAACTCAACTAAAATTATTAGCGTTTATTAGATCAAAGGTAGAGCTAATGTCAGTAAAAAGAAACCACTATTGCAATATAAATATGGCAAAATTCTGCATTTTGTTCCATATCTATGTTCATTTTAGCATTATTAAACGAGCCGTAATACCACTGTGGACCGATCTTTCTTTATTTTCGAAATGCGTGTCTATTTTTGTTGACTGACTCCATGTTAACCCAGACCGATTGTGCCAATAGACAGATGGGTCCAGCCGCCGTCAGTTGCATTTGCGCCACGGGCTATACGGGGGACCTCTGCGAGTCGCAGATCGCCGAACCAGGTATGAACTATTTACATATTTTATAACGTAACTATATTGTGACAACAAAGTTACAATGTATGTAGGCAATAGTGATAACTAGCCGCTCCCTATAGTTTTACCCGAATAAATATCGCAGTTTATTAAATATCGTTATGAATTGTAGCCTATGTAGGTATTATTCCAGTGTATGAATTATATTCTTAAAGTTTCTTTTTAATCCATTCAGACTTTTGCGTGAAGGAGTAACAAACAACCTCACATCCATTCTCAGAAACTTCGACAATAATATTACTACTAGCTTAGATTGTGAGCTAATAAGAACTTGCGTGCAAAGTTCAAACAATTTTTCACATGTTGACAGACATTTTCCATACATTTTAACTTTTAAACGTCGGCGTAGCGATCTTCACAAGGAATGGTAGTCTATCTTGATTCGAACGAACTCTCAGCTTTTAAAAAAGGCTATCAGTTTTGAAATATTAATAGGTACTAATTTTGTTATTAATGCCTCTTCTCCGCGTTTACATTAAATCATTCTACCAAGCCGTGGTTAGTAATTTAGGTGTAAATAAAGTTTATCAGAAATAATGTAGCCACTTTTACGCAGAAAACTAAGGTAAAGTTTATTATCTTCCTCATAATGCTCTGGACATACGCTAAGTAATATTGCACAATATATTATTTCTGTTTAATCTACCTAGTGAAAAAAAAAAAACCATTTCCTTTGGACATTTCCACACATCGCCATCTAGTCCCAAAGTAAGCTACTCAAAACTTGTGTTATGGGTGCCAGACAACGGATATAATACTTAAATACTTTTTTTTTGTTTGTAAATACATACATGATATACATAGAAAACACCCAGACCAATACAAACAGACATGTTCATGCACACAAATGTTTGTATTGTGCGGGGATCGAACCCACACCCGCTGCGTAGTAGGCGATTTCTCGACCACTACACCAGACGGGTAGTGTGACGTGAAACTTGGGTAACTACTTCGGAAATAGTCATGTGCGTTTTTACGAGTCGGTATGTCGATTGTCGAAGATACGAGTATGAAACTGTCACTAAATATAAATTTTTGAAATGATTAAATAAAGTCATTACAATGTGTTTTTGAAAACAAATTATTAATATAATCGACACTTGAAAACAATTGTCCTGCCTTCGACTCTGAGATTTAATTGACCATGTAGTATGCCTTACTACGCGTCCATTCATTCGCACACAGGTTTAGCGCAAGAAAGAGAAAGTAGAAAACCTCACTCCCTTCCACGCCTCACAGCACTGCCAGCCGCCTGTCGCTCATTCGTGTCCGTGCGCGCGCGCCGTTACAACGCACGCAGTAACCACAGTATTTAATCGTTAAGTTTTTATTTCGTGCTAAACGAAACTTACCTTATAGTGATACGTATTTATTCATAAAGTGAATGTGAAGTAAAACGCACTACCCAGCGTGGCTGCACCATGCATGCTTAACGCTTGGCGGCCGAGCTAGCACGCGATGCTAGCCAGTCCGCATTTTCCGCTCCGAATCAATACGCGATATTGATCTGTAGCAAATAATGGCCGAGCTGACACGCGATGTCAGCCAGTCCTAATTATCTAGATCATTTTTGATCTCAGCTGAGACTTTTGGTATGCGTTGCTTCCAATATCCTACCCTCATTTTCATTGCGAAAAAAGGGGAACAAGTTGAGTGAATTGGGCTTAAATGCTAACAATAAATTACAGCCAAAGGCATTCATGCATAATTCCACATACTAAGCAGCGCTGACGATGCGCCATCATGGCCTCTAAGTATGAAGCAGCGGCCCTCGCCCGCACTCATCCGGCCCAACAGGCGCCTGCCTGGGTATGTTCTACCTGTGAGAACGCGACGGCCCATGATGCGCCGCGAATTACGTCGTGACGGTGATCTACCGTCACAATTCCAGCGTTTTTTCAACGCCTCGCACTCGGAATCAGAATCCGACCACAAAAGGTATGTGTTTTATGAAAGCTTTGTTATACCATCTTAAATCCGTACGTACATATGTACTTATTACGGGCTACCGTATTCCACTCGTGGCGAAACCACGACCGAACACTTGTCTCAGCCAATCTTTTGACAAATATTAAAATGGAGCATAATGTAAGCCATCACACTTACAAACAAAAATTGCAATAAAATAATACCAAGTATCTTTTTCGTAAGTACCGAAAAATAATAGTGGCAGATTTATTTCAAATCGAATAAATTTATATTAATTATTTTGTACATTTTTGCTCGGAAAAGTAAAATTGAGATATTTAAAAACACTTTTACTGCCTAGACCTTAATCATAAATACACGTATTCTGCAACCTGCAGTACACGCTCCAAATTTTTTCCCAAAGCTCTAAAAACGGTAGCATGGCATCCCTCCATAGCTCACGTAGTTATGGGTGGTTTTGGTCCTATATCCGCGATTGATTACAACTCTTTTGTACCTACTTATTTCTTGCCAATGGCTATAAAATTGTCTAATTAGACAATGCTATGGTAAACACAACATTGCCTTATAATACTACTTAAAATATCGAATTTAATAGATTGTGTAAAAACAAAACATTTTACTATTTTAGAAAACAAGTTTCTACATACATTTCTGCTTTCTGCTTATACCTATAACTAATTAGCTTGTGGTTGGCTCTTTGATTATAACTAGCTAGCAAGCAAGCAAGCTGTAAGCTTGCCCAGTACGTACCAAAATATGGTTGGGTCCATATAAAAACCGGTCCGTTTAAAAACCCCATTTTTTGCTTTTAATTTTAACAGCTATGATAAAAATGAGAATGAGCTTTGCTCAATACCTGGCATATGTATGATTCTGAATAGTAGAAAATTTGCCGTATTTAGTTTTGAAATCCAACTAAGATTTAATCAATTTCTCAGTAAATAAATCGGTAAAGCTTAGATTTTATTTACCGACGCAATAACAACTAGCTGGAAACCGTAATTATTTTGAAATGTATCAAATTTCGTAATCAATTTAGTACTACCGTCATATTAGATCTATTAAGGTGCCCGCGGTATTCCATTGTTTTAGAGTTTATTACATTTTTAGAAAAATATGCTGTGACAGTGATACGCTTTTTTATGAATGCATTCATATGACCGTCGCAAAGTTTGGTACTTAATCTCGAGTCGAGAAAACTGTGTCCTTTATCTTTGGAACAGTCAGCCACCACCCAGTCAAAATTGTGACAACCTTTGGTCACCTTTCTCATAGAAACAAAAGTCAATTTTGTTTCTATGAGCTTGTTTTTTAACATATGCTGCCACAAGCACCACCGAAGATCAATTCAAATAAAACGTCATATTGTATGAAGGCAGGTAGCACAAACTAGAATTAATCGACACATTGTTAAATGTACCGTAAAAATAGGTAGCCACAAAATTAAAACAAGTCCATTATACGAAAATAATGCCTTTTTTGTTTTTTATGGATATGCATAAACAAAGCATATGAATTGGTAGAAATTCATTTTCTCAAGTATAATATTATTATATTTCATATTCTTCGGTTATTTTTATTTGCCATTTGCCACATGTCACACGTTAAACGTAGGGACGTTTAAGGTGAGATAAATACAAGACATGTTCAATATTACACAAATACCACTACCTATCGATATTTTTTAACACAAGGCAATTATTATATATTTAAATAAAAGTACTGGCGTATACTAAATGCAATGCAGCGTTAGACCCAAACTGCACTACAATTATCTAATTCGAGTTATTGGAAATATGAACCATGTTTACTTTCCTACTGTTTATTCTGTGATTTAAGAATAAACTACATCAAGTAAATATTTTCTTTAATCATCAGTTTATTCCACCCAATTACATTCATCCACTCCACAACAATCTTCCCAGAAAGCCACTAAGTTACTAAGGAACGATTCCTTGAAACGTTGCTCCTATTAGTAATAAAATAGATTCTTATTATATGATTTTTTTTTGTGTTTGATGTTTATAGTATTCGATAAACTGTGTTTAATAAATTTTCAAAGGACATTTTATCTTAATATTCACCAGTTACTAAGGTATGGTGAAACAATTGTAGAACTCAAATTAATAAGAAAACAGGTTTAAGGGCACGATAGTCCGGCCTGCTTCCTAGTTAAAAAAATATATATTTTATTTTCAAAATATTTTTTTTAAAGGACTTTCCCTTTACTCTTACGCCTGAGGACGTCATGTGATACAATCATTTTTTAAATTTTGAATCAATTAATTGTTGTAAACCAAAAAAATTTTTTTTTTTTTTTTTATGCACCACATATAAGGATTATTTTTAAATATGTTTTAAACCAGTCCTCTCGGGTACTCGATATGACAAAGGTACTTGTATACGATATCCGTTCATTTTTAGATTTCTTGTCCAAATAGGTACCCTAATTCTGAATCATAATCAGATTTCTTTGACACTACTCATAATATTGAAGAAGTCAATATTTGTCAAACTTAAATATATATATTATAGTTAAATAAATAAAAAACTCATAGTAACTAACTCGAAAGATAGGATTGATATTTATTGTAATCCTTAAAGGTAATCCAAACATTTATCCAGGCAATAAAATTATGAATAAATTTACAACGAGAAATCTGACCATGTGCCGACTATCGAATACTCGGCGAACATTCCTAGTCGATTAGTCGAATATTAGATAAACACATTTGGTCGGGGCCTGGTAGTACCAAAACTTCTGTCGGAAATCTTTTTGCGGTCGTTTGCCCTTATAAAATCGCAAAGCTTTTAGAAGCCAATTTTTAATCTTCTTCAGAAACCTAACTTGAATACTTATTAAATTTTAAGTTATATATAAATAATTTAAAAAAAACATTACCTACTTACTTGCCTTAAAATTTCTGATAACGATAATATTTCAAAGCCATTGAATTATCGTTTTCTTTTTGTAACTCAGCATTTAATCATATAGCATTGATAGACACCTATGAATATTTTTACGATCTTATGAGAATTACGTTACTTCAAATGAATTTATTAATCAAATGCTTTTATACCAATCATTTGTTGGTTGGTTTTTACAACCAAATGTTTTCTCAGGTATTCGAAATTTAAATGTATAAAATATTATTTATATGTTTGGTATTCGGACGAATATCTTTAAAACAGTCGCATTAATACCAAAATATCCCATACTTAAAAGCAATAGAATATCATGTATGTATGTCAAAACTATAATTAGAAAATATGTTGATAACTGCAAGACAAAGATAACGATTTGTCAGACTTACCTTCAAGCCCGTTACCTTACCAAAGATAATACGCTAACTAAAAAGTGTTTTCTGTATGTAGCTTTCCTCGTAATAAAATTATCATTTGTTTTACATGCCAAATTAAGTGTGTAAAACTATAATATTCGCAAACCGTCTCAGCTCAACAATACGTATTCCGTATTGTTTGCAATTTTTATAACACACCACAATAATAATAAAAAAAATCTATTTCAGTTTCAGACTACTAAAATAAATAAATTATATATTTTTAGTTAATCATTAATAAAATTAAATAAAAACTAACAAATATATTCTTTCTTCCTAGTAAAAATATTTGTTTATATTAGAAAGTTATAACTTATCATAGTTATCATATATCCATTCTTTTTTAGAAATAGTGATACATGTAAATGTCAAAGATAGTGACATGAACAATGAATTGTTATTTAATATGATCGGTTTAATGATCAAACACTACTAACATCAGAGATGTCAACTTATCCTAATGTAACAACATTGATTTTACTCCAAACATCTACATGGTCAATTAAATCTCAGAGTCGAAGGCAGGACAATTGGATGATCAAACGAACTTACCTTAAGGGAAGTTCGATCCAAATTGTCCTGGCTTCGACGAAGAGATTTAAGGTCCCACCCTTCCCAATTTCCGTGTACGTTTTTATGCAAAAATAATCGTCACCCTTACAATAAGTATAATCAATGTTGTACATCTCATATAACGGTCTCCTTGCTCTGAAATGAATGAGCGACAGGCGGCTGGCAGTGCTGTGAGGCGTGGGAGGGAGTGAGGTTTTCTACTTTCTCTTTCTTGCGCTAAACCTGTGTGCGAGTGAATGGACGCGTAGTAGGGCATACTACATGGTCAATTAAATCTCTTCGTCGAAGCCAGGACAATTTGGATCGAACTTCACTTAAGGTAAGTTCGTTTGATCATCCAATTAACTTGTAGTGACGACTCTCTGCATTGGTGCATGTTAAAAAAGTGTTCAGTGGTACTGATTTCATATACTACGAGTATAACAATGATTTTAATGAATAATGTAAAGTTTTCTATTTTGGCCAATTCATCGTTTGGCTATTGACTTGAAATTGTTGTCTTGTTAAGAGCAAACACTACTTTAGCAATGAATTGACGTGCTAATATTAAGGAATAAAACTATCGAACCAACTAACGACAGCCACACAACACTATTTTGGAATGTTTCATAGGTAACAACAGGTGTGCTGCAAATGCATCGCACTTAACATCCAGCGCTTTGAGAATAAGATTCATGCAAGCTTGGTAATGTTAATACGTGTTGTTTGTGTTTCTCGCCAACTTTCTCGATGCTTGTCATAGCGACGTTAGACTGTAGTTAGCTGTAACTGTTCTGTTATTCTTGTCCTATTTAAGAATCCATCGTATTATTACAAAAATGCGTCAAATATTAAAAAAAACGTCTTGTTTTCGTAGTAAGGGCAACGATTATGACGGTGTGGCGTCTCCCATGAATACTTCAAAACATAACGTCCATGACTTAGGTACAAATGTTCGTGCTCTTCACATAAACATTTGCCCCTTGCGGGATTCGAACCCGCGACCGCTGACATCAAGTCAGGCGCGCTAACCACAATACCAAACGTACCGTCATAATATACATGTATGTAATATTTTACTGATACGTAAAAAAACTTAGGTAACTGATCACATAGCCTTTAGATTCAGTAAACTCAAGTGGCTATGGGCAGGGCAGACATAGCGCGAAGAACTGATGGCCGTTAGGGCAGAAAAGTTCTAGATTAGAGAGCCTTCGACCAAAGACGCGGCGTGGGACGTTAAAAGACATGATAGATAGACGGCCTTGTCGACAAGATCGCTGTATCAAACTGGATACACACCGCTTGTGATCGGTCGCTGTGGAAAACCGTGGGGGAGGATGTTCAACAGTGGACGTTCTGTGGCTGATAATGATGAATGATGATGATGGTGAAGCTGCGGAAAACCGCTAGTTTATTATAAGACATAAAATAGATACTTACTAACCAAGTTATTAAGTAAGTAAAACAATAATTTTACATCAGTTCAATTAACGAGAGCCTTAATATAACGCTTTAACCAAGTTCGGTAATTAATTAAGTTCGTGTGTAATTTAATAATAACGCTACGAGTGTATCAAGTTGAGCGTAAGATGTATGCAAATTATCGAGTGTTGAAGTATCAGGAAAAAGTTTAATTTGAGATGAAACGCATGTTTCAAGTTAATTACTGGAATATCACATGTCTGTCTTTATTAATCGATGTGACAATTTAAGCAAGACGATAAGGCCGCCCATGTCGTATTTAAGCAAATTTGTAACGGTGATAAATGTGCAATAAATAGTTATATTAACCGTTACTTGTTTCGATAATTTTTCAAGTTGCAGTAAAGTTTTATTGATGGAGTGTTTTTTGTCTTAAGTCAGAGTTAAAAATACTTTTTCCTTAGCTATTTATACTTATTTTAGTATCAAATCAAATTTAAAGGTTGTGAAAGACACATATCATATTATACTTAATTTCCACAAAATGAAATCCTTAAATGAATTGAATTTTTGCTTTCAAAAGAGACATGTAACAAAATGGACCAAACACAGTATCTCGCCAGAGCTCAATCAGGATCTATGCCAATTAATTTGGCTCGCTTGAAAACTTGTTCAAATACTTGAAACGGACTAACAAATCCAATTCAAAGCCGTTACCCTAAAATACGCTGTTAGCCACTTAACTCTCCTGCTCTCTCAAGGAAACATCTTATTGCGAGTGAGAAAAACAACTTGAGCTGACTGATAAAGTCAATTTCAATAGCGCCTGTAAGTTAATACAAATTCATTCGCTGAATGCACTTCGTTACCAGGCCGTTCCTTTAAATGTCAATTGAAAAGCGCGATTCCCATAGTTCGACTTGAAAAGATCAAGCGAATTCGAAGCTTGTTTTGATAGTGGAGCTCACATATTTTTTATGGTTTTCACTCTAAATGGAAGCAGATATAAACATTTAAAGACATAGTTGACTTGTAATGGAAATCAAGGTTAAAGTCTCACGCACTCTCACCTTTAATTTAATAACCCATAACTTATCATGAAGTCCAGTCCTGCATGAATACAAAACATACATACAAGTAGATCAAAACTCTATACATGTACCGTCACGATAAGTTTACGGCGGTTTTACACGAGTTTTACTCCCGAAAATTGTACAGCGCCTCTAGCGGTCTCTTGCAGAAAAAAAATCCATACACTTTTTTACGTCGTCGCTAGCGAGTAAACCCTCCGTATACTCACCGTAACGGTACTGTAAATAAATGAAAAACTCAAAAGAGCAGATGTAATAGACAGCTCTAATTTAACTGACGCAATCGTTTTTCGCCATTATCCGGCCGATCTCAATTATGCGCGTCTCCGGCATTTCTGGGTATTATAAGGATTCTGAATGTAAAGTTGTTTGATGAGAACATAGAATTAATGGCATCTATGATTGGGTGTGTAGGTGTTTGCAAATGATGGCAATTTACTGGGCGTCTGTTGGGTCTGAGGACTTAGTACAAGGTTTTTCACCCACATTCAGTTGCGAGCGAGTTAGAATTTTGTATGAGATAGATAAAGCGCCACCTTGTTCAATTCTATCTTTCCCATAAAAAAATACAAAGTTCTAACGCGCTTGCATTTGAACACGTGGAGAAAAAACACGTGTTAAACCCTCTGTTGTTTTTTGATTACTTGTATTTCATTTAAAACTGTGTGTTAAGGGATAATAAGGACAATGTCTTAAAATATTATAGTCTTAATTGAATGAGCTGAGATTAGATTTCCAACCCCCTATGGTAACTAATTACCATATCCTACACTACATTAATAATTATATACCTATCTATGATTAAAGCAGTAGTAAGCGTACAATTTACGGATATAAAAATAGATTTGGATACATTTTACATTTAAACGTGGTTTATAGAAGCTTTCCAATTTTTTTATTTAATGTTCGGCTTAGACTTATTATAATTTCAGAATGCGGGATAGAAGAATGTGCAGAGGGCTGTAAAGAAGGGGCGACGTGTGACTGCAGTCCAAAAGACTCTGATTTCAGTATGTATCAATTTGTATTAGATTTTTGGCAACCTCTCGTGTCTCCAGTTCTAGCGCAACTGACAAATTGCTATTTTTTTATTCTAGATACAGCCCGGTACGAAACAAGACTGCAGATTGTGGACCAACCAAACGTCAACATATCTCAAGAAATCACCAAACATGTAAGACGCGTATTTGTCAACAATGATGACTTGTAACATATGAGTTCTATTACATATTGTTTGCTGCGCTTTACACACCTGCCTTGAGGCCTGCAAGCATAACATGTGTTACAGAGTTAATTCAGCTCATTACACAATTATTATACTAATCCACTAATTACGGGATGACTGTTTGTTTACATATTAAATACCTATTTCTAAAAAGCTGAGAGCTTACCATATCTCTTTGCAAAACCTTATAAAATTAATCAAAGTCTCATTGTGTTAATCTAATTTTGTAACAAGGTATGTTATAATGTTATCCCGAGATATCAGTATAAGTTATTTTAATAGTAGACCTTAGCGCTAAAACTTTATTACTATTGCTTCCAGATAACGAGCTATTTAAGAGCCTCCAACATAACCTTAGAAGATGAAATTGAAGTGCTAAATATAAGGTGAGAATAACAAGCATTTACATAATCAATTTTGTTTCCGAGAAAAATAATAGCAAGCTAAATTCACGTACACTCGGCACTACTTATCATAACAACCCTCTTTTCGTTACTTCGCGCTTGTTGGAAAAATGAACTAGTTTAAGAATAGTTATTTATCTCTTTTGAACTTAGAAAATAATTTAATTTGACAAACAAATCAGTCGGTACATGATCTCAAGCTTACGTTAATCAATAGTCTACGCACATCATGCACCTACTCCAAATTGAAAGCGGTGCTTTATTTATTATGCATATCTCAAAAAATACAGAACTAATTTTATTAAACTTACACTGTACCCAAAATTGAATATATCTGATTGATTTAAATAATAATCATCTCGCTACGACCTACCTTTTTCTATAAATCCGTGGACAAACATACAAATTTACAATCATACATACACTTACGAAATTTATCACACGTATTTGGAATCCTTAAATGACCAATATACTTTAATATTATCCAACTCTAACGATATCACATACATGATACATATCGAATAATAATGAGGTAATCAAACCTCTTTTTTTAATGAAGTCAGTAAAAATTGCAAGCCAATTCTAGTCTGTAATGTTAAAAACCAAGACAGCATCTACATTTCGCTAAAGATATGGCAGATTTATCAAAAAAAGATGAGTGAGTGCGTACAAACTTTTAAGTTGAATAAATTGGTCTAATCTTTCTGAATTTAAGTCTTAGCTTTTCATTTACGAAAGAGAAAAAATAAAGGTTAAGTTCAATCTAGTTTATTTCGTGTAACCCTTCGGGGTCAATGTATTTTAGTTGTCACTTTGTTATTCAAAATTTTAGTGTCTAGCTGGGGTTAGAGCATCGTTATTCAAAGGAGAGTCTGAAAATGTGATATGCAAAGGAAAATAGTTAGCGAAAGAAAACCCTGCTCTAGATTTCAAGATAATAGGATTCATAAGGATAAATGGACAACCCTTTTGAGAGGATATTTTTTTAAATAACTGATTCAATAATAAAAAAACGAGAATCATCTTGCTTGTAAAGTTTTTTTTCTTAATCGTTTTCAGAGTTTCGTTACTGCTACACAAAGACAAATCAAGATTTCTGTTCTGAACAGACCTTCCGACAGCCGTAAGAAATCTAGCTATTAAAATTACTGTGTAGTTTACCAAGGCCGTTTTACGTTTACTCCAAGACTAAACTTTAAATTATTTCTTCCCTACTAAAATTTTAATAATTTTCTAGCTCAGCGGACATGAACGGCGCGCGCTCCGTATGGCTGCGCGTGTGGGGCGCGCGGCGCGAGGCGGGCGTGCTTCGCGCGGCCCTAGCTCGCCTCGCTGCTACTAAGACGCGCGCCGACAAGCTGCGACTGCTTCCTGCAACGCTGCATTTTGATATGCAGCCCGCACTAAGCTTGCAGGTAATGTAATAGTCCTTGTTGTAGTAACGCAGGGTTTTTTTAAGAAGGGGGTGTAAGGCGCGGCTCCAGCTAGCCTCGCAACTACAAGGACTGCTACGCTGCATTTTAATGCATGTAGGCAATGGCATTTATTTTTATTTTATTTTGTATTTTTTATTCTTGATTTGTTTAATCTAATTTTTATTTGATTTGTTTTTACTTTTTGATTAAGATTGATTTGATTTAATTTAATTTTTTTTTGTTTTAATTTGAATTTTATTAGAATAAATAAGTGCCGCACGAGTGCAGTTTGAACCCTGAACTTCTAGCAAACCGCCATCAGAGGGTTTTTGATTATTTTTTTAATTTAATTTGAATTTAATTTAATTTAACACATGTATGTAAGAACTAATCCTAGTTTTTAAGCGCTATTGTATTACTAACCCATGGATTTTTGTTGTCCGCAATAAATGAATTTGAATTAAATTGAATTGAATATCAACGTCTAATAGTTTCAGCGATACTTGTACCCTCATTTAGACTATAACTAGACCCTTGCTTACTCGCTTAGCTGCTACTTAGTTTCAAATCTTAAATCAAATTCGTTCGTACAATTTGCGACTGCATCGACTCTGCATCGCGACTTCGCTGCGTTTCAAATGAGTATGACTAGTTTCGTACGTAAGATTTGCGATTGCATCGATTCTGCATCGCGACTCACGATGTGTCGTACTTGCTTGCTACGCACTACAAACTTTGCGTAGACCGAGACTACGAGTGTCTAATTGCTACGCTACGCTAGGGCGCTAGTGCGCTACGAAATGGATTTGCTATAGTTGCGTTGCTACGAACTTCATAATCGTCGGACATATGAAGTTAGTCGAATATTCGTATTCGGCATACAATGGTATTGATTAACTAAAATAAAACAAAACTTGATGTGAAATCTGGGTAGCACATTTTGTGTTTTATCTATCTTCTAGCTTATAGAATATTATCCGCACTAGTTTAATTAAACATAAGTCAGAGCAAACCGAAAACAAAATCTCGAAATTATCTTAATTAACTTCAAGATAGCGCCACTAATATAATTTAGGCAAGCACTTACATTCAGAATTTTTACCTTAAGCTATTTAACTGGAATTAAAGTTAAATAGGTTCCCTATCTACATTTACTACATTAGACTTTATGAGGTACCTATGTAGGAAATATTTAAGAATACATTTTTAACCTTCCACCGCTAACCAATATAATAATATTTATCATAATAAAGAACATCCATCAAGTTCTTGATGTACTACCCAAACTCATTTTAAAATAAAACTTTTAAATTTATTTTCATCAAGATGAAATATATAAGGTTTCTCCGTAAAAAGTTTAAAAACTTTTATCGCCTCTAGAATTCTCGTTTTTAGTTAACTCGGTTGATTTATGTCCACTGCGCCGCTATTCAAATGGGTTTTCATTTTCTTGTCTTCTCATTCTTAAGATGAAGTTGCTTATTTTTAATCAGCTAGAGAATAGTGCGAAACTAATTTAAATCTCAGCTTTGGAAAGTAGTTGCTGAATTCTGTGGGTAAGTAAGCGTGAAAGTTTATTGAGTTTATTTTTTACTTACCTATCTTAATTTTGTTTATAACAATAATAAATAAATATTGTCAAACCGTGAAATACGTACTAATCGAACGTAACAAGCTGTATAACGTTATGAAAATTAATTTAATTAAAATTCAGTAGCTTATTACAAAATTATGGGCTCTACTCCCAATAAATAAACTAAGTTTCATTAATCCCTCAAGCGTATGTGAACGAAACACAATAGAAATTCTTTTGCTATGCGGTTGCCTGCAACCGCTCGGGTGTTGAAGCATTAACATTATCAGCTTAATACAATTTGAAAAATGATCCTAATTACGTCTCAACTTACTAACACTAGGTCGGAAACTCGTTAGGCTTTGAAACTAGTTGCTTAAAAAGTACTAGGTCAGTACTACATCTGTAACCTTACACCGATCCGAACACCCTCAATAAAGGAACTGCCCGCTGTAAGGAATTGCTCCATTTTTCTCCGCTCTTTCGCCTCGCCGCTTTAATTGTTTGAAATGTGATCTCCGTAACCCCTTGTAATAGACGCCCCGATATTTCACAGAACAAAAACGTAGGGATTTTTTACGGTTTCGTTAACTGGGTCAGTTGTTTAGAGGTGAATTAACGCAAACGAGCGGCTGGTGAAAGCTAGTTTAAATCTTGGAAGCAAAAAAATATTATCTTTTTTTTCTTTTCTCAATCCAAAATTGAAAAAAAATCAATAGGATTGGAGTTAAATGAAATAGTGATTGCAAAACATTGGTTTTACTAATTATTGTAACTTGTTAACGTGTTAATTTTAAGTTATCAATTTTACCAACTGCTACCTTTGTAATCCTCTTACAATACAATAAGTATAAATTACACATAAAATTATTATCCCTTTAGGACGGGGATAGTACTTCTATGAGATTACATAACATGCGCCAATTAGAAATTAAATGACAAGATGGGTGGTTTCTTTTTGGTAATTTAAAAATAGTGTGAAAAATGTTCCTATAGGAATAATGTTTTTTTTTCAATCGTTGCTTTTAATTTATTATGAAAATGGGAAACAATTGTGGTTTGAATTTTGTGTTGCGGTGAAGTACAAAAATAAAACCCATTCATAAATAATGTTTATTAAAAATATCATCGTTTTTGTAATTATTCATTTACAGAAAGAAATAAAATGTCAAAATAGGTAAAATCCATAAAATTAAAATCATACAAGAATGTTGCTATTGCAAGGGGAATTTTTACTTCTTACAAGAACTGTTTATGTTAGCTTACTGTAGGTATTACGTTTATTCCTAGTTTTATGTAACGCTTTCATGTATAATTTATTCTTACGAATAAAAACACATTATTGAAAATTTATATCACGAGTTAAATTATTTGCGTAAAATTGAAACGCTTGCGACATTAAAAATAAAAAGGAGTTCCATTGAAGCTGTCATTCTAGTCTATCTAATTAAATATCAGGGTATACGTACCTCCGTAACAGTACCTAAAGAAAATAACCAATTACTTTGCCACTATTAAATTACAATTCGGTGGGCCCTACGTGTGTGGTGTAACAACATTGACCACCTTTCACAAAACCGCGGCCTGTTCCCGCAACCATAAACAACCCTTCCACGGTAAAGGCTTGGACACACAGAATGGTTACTAGCATAGAACATAAAGAATGCTTTAGTGAGTACGTATTTGCCGTTAAAATGCATACAGGCCTATTTTCGCGCGTCGCCGTGTTTCATGAACCTTTAACGCTATTTATGCGCATTTTCTTGTTACTAAACGTTTTTTTATTTCCTTCTCATCACAGATTTGACATTGCAAAGGCCTGACATGTCATCCTGATAGATAGTTATTATTTTCGGTATTTTATAATTACGTTTATGTCTAAAATAAATAAAAAATCTAACAATATAAAACTTTATTTAATTTTGTTTTTTATTGTGTTTTGTACCAAATTAATGACATAAATGTTTATGGCATGCGCCCGGATAGCGTAGGACACGGGGTTCGATTCCTCATCTGACACAGTTGATGTATACAAGTGAAATTGAATTTAATAAAAACTTATCGCCACAAACTCAATAAAGCTGACTCGTAGCGAAGCCCTAATAAGATGTTCCTCTAAACGTTTCAATGTTAAGTAAAGGTCTTATCTCAAATTTGAAGTAACATGGACTATCCTAAGCCGCGCGGGCTTAGTGGTTTTGCTGCTGCTTTTGTATTGTAAGTAATTGATAAGACCACATTTTCATAGCAATCCTCGTTTCTAAGCTGCATCCAGTATGACTATACCTTTAAAGAGGCAAATCTAATCTTGAGTAACGTCCCGTTATGAGGTCGGTAATTATGTTGAGCTAACCCGGGACGGACGGACGGGCGTAATGGGTAGCCCAAAATGACGCAGATCGAGATAGCGAAGATGTGTCGAATGCAGCACGTAGTATACATTCTGTATGGTAGGCCTGAAAGACACATAAATTCAGATACAGTTTTTTTGGCTTTTTATTGTACTTTCGGTACCTACTCAATCGCTGTTAGAATACTTGATTAGGGTTATCTGTTTCAGACACGTCAGTATTAGTATTTAATTTAAATAGAAAATAAAATATAGTTACGAACGAGTACCTATCAGCCGTTGGTAACAAGTGGTATTCTTACTTCGTAAATGAGATTTCAAATAAGTTTAATACATAGGTATTTATAAATTTGCATGCTATTTGTTAGTGGCTAAATTAGCCGAACATAAATTTAAATGTAAAACTTCTGTTTACCCCATTTAAACGCAAATAAATAATTCTATTCTATTCAACACTTTTGTACAACTTATTGAAATCGTTCTCTACAATGAAGTATACTCTATTTATGTATATTTTAACTTGATTAAGGAACAGAGTGCTCGCATAACAGGAACATTTATTACTGCTCTGACATAAGTAGAGCAATGAAGTTCAATAATTTTACCGCTGTGCCTTTTGGTAAAGTAATAATGTGGGCTAATTTGAGTCTTAATTTTACTAGATTTAAGGACTTTTATTTATTTATATGCTTAATTAAGAACACTTTTGATTAAGTAGTTGGGTTAGAATTTTTCTAATAAGTAACTAATTTCAATATTATTTTCTCTTTTTATTTACCTTTATTTCTACGTGACCTTCCAATATGTTTGATCAACATTAGTATTCCGTAATAATGTCTTTTATTCACTTTTTATTTCAATTTTATGTAATTTTGTTTCATTAGCATCATTTACCATCTCAAAAGATGATTTTAGTACATTCGAATTTGATTTAAATATGGAATAAAAAGGCCAATATGATGAACCTATTTTTTTAAAAAAACGGCTAAGTCGGCGAGTCGGACTCGCGCACTGAGGGTTTCGTGCCAACTTTAACTGAATTAAAATATCACACCATTTTGTTGACAGCAAATATAACTTTGTTTTTCATTGTGTTTATATGAAGTACAAAGTTATGTTTGCGGTTGTTGAAAATGTGTATATCTCAAAAACTTCTTGTTTGATCCCGTCTGAACCAATTTTAATTGAAAGTATTTGTTAAGATCTACATATATATTTTTTTCAAAATTTACACTTGCTTAGTTTCGAAGTTTGATGGGGGGACGCCCATTTTACCACTTTGGAAGCGTCTAGCTATAAAACGTTAGACTTTAAAAGAAAATGTCTTTAAGAACCTCAATGTCATTTTAAAAGACCTATCCATAGTACACGTATAGGTATGACTAAAATTTTTTTTTGGTTTCAGTTTCATGTATGGGAGCCCCCCCTTAAATGTCATTATTATTTATTTTTTGTATGAAAATCGTAAAGCGGTTAACAGGATACATACTCCTACCAAATTTCAACAGTGTAATGCTTATAGTTACAGAATAAATTGGCTGTGACATACGGACGGACAGACAGACAGACAGACAGACAGACTTGACGAAACTATATGGGTACCGTTTTTTGCCATTCGGCTACGGAACCCTAAAAACAACCTCTTTTTATAAGTCCTATATTGCCTCGTTTAGTTTTACTTTAAAAATAACAGCAAAAAGGCCTTACGTCGTCATTTTAAAAAGATTGTCAAAGAGGGTTTTATTCGAAGCCGTAAAGACGAAATATGATGCGTAGGCAACGGCATGCCTACTCCTCTGTGGTTAACGTCTTGGGTTTCGCGCCCAAATGCAAGGCTGAATTTTCGGGGAGATTTTTATTGTTTGAGATGCGCATGTTCGTTGTTACTAGTAGTTGGCGAGCCTCCAGCCAGTGGATTCCCTTGTTAAACAGATGCGGTGTTCTTTATTACGCTAATAGCTACGAAGAAGCCGTACCAAGACCGTTTGGAATTAGCGTCATGATGTTTTTTCCTTTTGGTGTTAATTTTTATTGGTGGAAATAACCGGCTTTGTTGCTAACGCAAAATTCTTAGGTAAAACAATGCTACGATCTTATTGTCTGGTGTAATGGGGAGCGAAATGACTCTGTTGGCGTTGTTTGCTGAATTCTTATGCAATAGGGGAAGTTTTCTTCTACTTACCTACTTAAGTCACTGAACCTTAAACGATTGGGGACAGAATACATTGTATTCGATATATTTAGCTACCGTAACATTGTTTGACCATTGTCCTAAACGTCTTATAGTTACATTACTTCTCTAAATAGGAACTCCATATTAGGACTATTCATCGAGTTGCCAGTTACAATATGCTGTGTTGTTTCTTTTTTGTAAGGGATATAAGTTAAATGGTATTTTTTGTTTCAGGCAATAGTAGTGAACCAGCGACCTGATGTATGGGAGGGGTCAGAGTTCATCTTAAGCTGTATGGCGTATGGGTCACCTGATATTACCTTTTCTTGGTACAGAGATGGTGTCAAAGTCAACTTTGATGGTACTACCAGGTATGTATCATAGTTTTACCAAGCATATTTAATTCTAAACACTTAGCAGATACCAGATTAAGACTAATTAATACCTACGGAGGTTTTTGTAATAAAACCTATATTTAAAGGTCAAAGTTATCCATGTCCACTATACGTCGACATTGAAAAAGATTTTTAGGGGGCACCGCGTCGGTAGCAGCGAGCGCGGTGCGTTTAAGTTATAAAAATAAGTTTGAAATAAAGCCTAATAGAGAACCGCCACTGCAGCTCTACCTGCGGTGTATATCTGAATTGCCTAACATTTGGGCTTAAAGCTATTTTCCTACTCTAGGGATATCTGGACGCGCACAGTATCCGAAGATGCCCTCGGCCGTCGCATGTCAGTGCTGGGTGTATCTGAGGCCCAGCGTCCCGACAGTGGGAAGTGGTCTTGCTCAGCCGACGACGCGGGCCGACGAAGGTGCAGAGCGCTGAGGCTGGCGGTGTTGCGGCCGCCCGATATACGCCTCGTACCGTCCACTTTGACTGTCAATAAGGTAACGAGACCTCTTTTTAGAGATTTTTTAAATACTTATCATTCCCAGGGACATCTAGACGATCGTCATCATTTAAGAAAATACGCCCTCGGCCAATGCATATCGGTGCTAGGCGTGTTTGAAGCCCAGCGTCCCTTCAGTGGGAAGTCGTCATGCTCAGCTAACGACGCGGACCGATCAAAATGCAGAGCATTGAGGCTGGTGGAGCTTATCATCATCATCTAATTTAAGAGCTAAGCTCTCGTCGGTAGAGTTTTTTTTTCCATTTTTTACGCTCTTTCGCCATTCCTTTGACCTCTAAACACCACGCAACATTCAAATTTTGCTTCATTTATTTCTTTTTATTTTCTCTTTATTAAGGACAGCAAACAATAACATTACTGGATTAACCTTATATGCAAATTACTTCTAATGTAACTATTACCTCCTGATATACCCCTCGTCCCGTCTACTTTGACTGTCATTAAAAATAATTAACTACTACTACCTCAAGAAGACATCTGAAGTCGCACAGAAGCCTAATGTTAGAGTTCGGAGAAAGAAGACCTGCGGCTTGCGTCATTCGTGAATGGCGACAATCTGCTTTGCTGCCAACCCGGTACGACGAAGTGATGCAGATATTTACTAAACACATTGATAAATAGTGCTCATCTCGGTCTCACCTAATACATAGATACATAAACCAATAAATCGAATAAAGGAAACCTTTGCTACTCATTTCAGAAAGAAATATCAACAAATATATATGTAAGATATTTTCTAATATTTATGTGATTTAGACGACACAGTCAGTCAAACACAATTGAGTTTCTCTGTAAGAAAATATTTATTTTGTTATTTTACATGTACGATAATTCACATGAAAACGTGATTACTAACAAATCCTTACATACCTGTAAGAAAAGAAACGACATTTAATGTTATCTATCACAATGTCGATACCTAAATCACTATTAGTTTTTATTTCTGCTTTCACGCAATAATTAATTGACGAGACGTATTTTTAGGTTATACCTTTTACATTACTTAGAAAATTCATCTGTCATGTCACAGTACGGCTCGATGTCACAGCGGTGATGTTTGATCGCGGGAAAATTTAAACTAAAGAAAAGTATTAAAAATGTTTTTCTTTACATCTCCCCTCCCGGAGTAGTGAAGTTAATGCGTCAGCTCATGCATACTCTTCAAGCGTAGGCAGGGGCTGGAGTTAGCTTCGAGATGTGGTAGAAGTTTGACTCTGATTTCTTATGGTCTGTGTTAATTTTGTAAATTGAGCTTGATATTTTTTCTTTAATTATGTAGGGTCCGAGTTTCAATTCATCAAGTTTCTTCCTATTCAACCTGTTTCCATTTTCTACAAAAACGGTATCACCCACTTTGAAGTCTATGTGTCTTCGATTTTTATCATAAATTGTCTTGTTGTAATTATGTGATTTGATTGTATTTTCCAAAGCTGTCTTCCTAGCTTTTATTAAATCATATTCAGTCTTCTTCTGTTTCAGCTCATTCGGCAAGATAGTAACATCTGTGCCAAAAAGTAGGTATTTTGGAGCATACCCAGTAACAGTGTGTTCTGTTTCATTGTATTTCTTTACACAGTTGTGTGCTATAGTTGTCCATGCTACTTTTCTATCCTGTTCATTTCTTCATGCATCTGATCTTGTTGACCAATGTTTGATTTAATCGCTCGTTTAAGCCATTCGAGAATGGGGAGTTTACAGCTGTAAAAATCATTGGAATATTTTTTTTTTCCAAAAATCTCTTGAATTCTTTAGAATTGATACCTGGGTATTGGTCTGAGAGTATCAAGTCAATGTCATCATTTTCAGCACAGTTTTTGATTAATTTAATGAAATCATTTGCATTTTGAGTACTTGATGTCAAAACATATGCATACCTAGTGAAATGATCGGATAGCAGGTGTAAATATCTCTTTGTTGATCTGGAACCTCCAAAGCCTCCAATGGTATCAATAGAACATATCTGAAAAGGTTTTGTAGCCGGACCCAAGTGGGACATCAGTCCATATTTATTTTTTCCTCTTGATTTATTCTTCAAGCATACTACACAGCTCTCACAGATTATTTTTATGTTTTTAGTCATGTTTTCTGCTGTATAAAAAGAGCTGATCATTCTTTGCATCTGTTTAATTCCTATGTGACTAAGATCTGTATGTACTTTTTTCATGAATTCAATACTTAATTCCTCTGATATAATAATTTTTTCTCTTTCCTTTACTTTTTTGTAGTAAACATTGTTTTTTCTTAGTAACTTTTCTTTTCTGCATTGTATATATTTATTTTTTTGTTGATCACTTAAGATATCTGCTAGTGTTATTGTGTTAACCACTTTTAATTGTTCATCTAGGTTTTCATTTGGTTCAAGGACTGGGTTTCTACCTAAGCAATCAGCTTCAATGTTGTATTTTCCTGGAGAATATTTAATTTGAAAATCATATTGGGATAAGTAGTATGTTAGGTCGCCCAACTCTTCATCTGTTCTAGATCTTATGTTCATATTCTCTAGTGGTTTGTGATCTGAAAAGACAGTAAATTTCCTACCTATTAACATGTGCTGCCAATACTTAACACATTCTTTAATTGCTAAGCACTCCAGATAAATAGCTTTCTTCCTTTTTTGCACTTCATTCAGTTTTTTGGAAAAGTATGCTACTGGTTTTTCTTCATTGTTTTCTTGTGGCTGTTTTAGGACTGCTCCTACTCCAAGTATACTAGCATCTGTGTATATGTGAATAGGAAGTTTTGGGTCAAAGATTGTTAATATTGGTTGAGAACATAATATTTCTTTCATTTCATTGAATGACTTTTGGCATTCTTCAGTCCAGTTGAAGGTCTGTCCCTTTCTCAAAAGATTATGCAATGGTTCCAATTTTATAGCTATATTTGGCACATATTTATGATAAAAGTTTATTTTTCCCAGGAATTGTCTAATATTTTTTTGAGTTTTTGGAGTTGGGAAATTTTTAATCGATATTAAGTTGTCTTTCAGCGGTCTAACTGAATTATTCTGTACCACATGACCTAAGTATTTAACTGTGTCTGCTGCAAACGTACATTTAGAGAACTTTAGTTTGAGGCCTTCACTTTTAATTGCTTGAAATAGTTGTTTCAGATGTTTGACATGATCGCTGAACGACTTCGAGAATAACAAAATGTCATCGATGAAACACACTGCAAACTCTCCGAGCTTGTGCTTGCGAATTATATTACACATTATTCTCTGGAATATGGCTGGAGAGGTTTTTAAGCCAAATGGTAAACTGGTCCATTGATAATGGCCTTCTTGGGTCACAAATGCAGTTTTGGGTCTATCTGTTATACGCAGAGGTACAGACCAAAACGCTGAATTTAGGTCTAGTGTTGAAAAGTACTTGCAGTCTCTTGTTTTACTATAAGGTCCTCAATGAGAGGGAATGGCTGCGATTGGGGTACAACTATTTTATTTAAGTCTCTAAAATCTATGCATAATCTTGATCTTTTATTTTCATCTCTTTTATATGCCAATGTGACTGGTGCTGCGAATGGGCTATATGATTCCTCTATTATATTTTTTTCCAATAACTTCGCAACTTGGGTTTCAATTTCCTTTTTGTCTTCCATTGTGCAACGATATGGTCTTTTACAGCAATATTTTTCTACTTGTAGATCAATGTGTGCTTCATAACCCGTTACCTTTCCAATGTCATATTTGTCCTTTGCAAACACAGATTTATTCTCTGATACTAATTCATCAATCACAGCCTGTTTTTGATAGTCTAGATGATTTATAAAAATCTTGAAGTTTTCTTTATTTAAGCCTTCATTGAAGTTTACTGAATTAACAGATTGTTCTTCTTTGGAATCTTTTTCACTTCTTTGTATAGGTATCTTCTGTTTAATTTCTAAGTTTTCATTTAGAACTAGGTAAAATTCTTTTATAAAATCTAGTCCCACCAAAAAATCATAATCAAAGTTTTCATTGTCTATTACAAAAACATTCATTCTTTTTTCTACATCAAAAATGGCTACATCAATTGTGATAAGTCCATTTGCCTTTTTAACGCCATTAATCGTTTTAAAATAAGTATTGTTAGAAAGACTGGCATCTTTATTTTTAATCTTTAACAACTTTGAATTTATCAAGGAAACATTCGACCCTGAGTCAAAGATCCCGATTACTTCAATATTTTTATTCGGTACTAATTTCACTTTGATCAATGGCGGCACTATTAGTTTTTTTGGTCTTCACATTTAAGTTCACATTCCAATTCGGAATTGTTGATCAATCTTATTTGCTTATTTTCCTTTTCACTATTTATTTTTGTCTTAAACCAACATGAATCTTCTGAATGATAGCGTACACCTTTCTTCAATTTTTCGCATATACTACACTTTCCTTTAACCGGCTTAGTATCTTCTTTTTTTTTGAAAATCCTTTTTCTTGAAACCAAATGTTCTAATCTGCCAAGTTCATTAAATAAGTTCTTTGTATGTATGATTTCTTCCTTGTTAATTCTATTTGTTACAAAATCTGGTAAGCCGGCAGCAATTATATCAATTAGAGTACCTTCATCCATTGTTTTTCTGTTTTCTAGTAAAAGTTTTTCTTTTTTAACTGCATATTCCAATAAAGATCCTCCTTGATACTTGAAAGATAAAGCATACTTGCTCGTAGTCCAACCTTTATTTGCATAAGTTTGCAAAAAACTCGATTTCCATTCTGACCACTCGGAATGTAAACTCAGCTTGATCATCATTGAAGAATACCAATCAGTGCATGATTTTCCTAAAAATAATCTGAAGATTTCAATTTTCTCTTCCTCTTTGACTATGTCAAACCTTGCACATTCTTTTTCAAATACTTCCATCCATTGATATGCACTTGAATTTTTTCCATCAAATTTTTCAATCACAAACCTGTCAGCTAACTTTTTTATGCTTTGTTTTTCTTTGTTTTGTTGACCTTCAACCAATTTTTCCAAAATTTTCACAATGGGATCTTCTGAAGACTGTTTATTAGCAATAACCAATTGTTCTTGGGTGGTTTCCTCTAAAAATTGGTTCAGAAATATCATGTTTTCATCCTCATCAACATATGTTTTTAATATATCCTGCGTTGTTTTTATCCAAACATTTCTTGTCTGATATCTTTTCTTTAAAGTATTTTTCACTGTTGCAAATGTTTTCGAGGATTGGATATGTGTATGAAGTGTTACTGCTTGATACTCTTCAGGCATAAGAAAAATTTTGTTGTCTTGTGTGGCAAGTGAGGTTATGGCGATAAAGTTTGACTTTCCGTCTATTGTCGGTTTTACTTGAAAGGTAAATTTCAACTTCTCCATTTTGTTTCGACAGTAAATGTCGTTTTGTAAGATATTTTCTAATATTTCTGTGATTTAGACGACACAGTCAGTCAAACACAATTGAGTTTCTCTGTAAGAAAAGATTTATTTTGTTATTTTACATGTACGATAATTCACATGAAATTAACGTGATTACTAACAAATCCTTACATACCTGTAAGAAAAGAAACGACATTTAATGTTATCTATCACAATGTCGATACCTAAATCACTATTAGTTTTTATTTCTGCTTTCACGCAATAATTAATTGACGAGACGTATTTTTAGGTTATACCTTTTACATTACTTAGAAAATTCATCTGTCATGTCACAGTACGGCTCGATGTCACAGCGGTGATGTTTGATCGCGGGAAAATTTAAACTAAAGAAAAGTATTAAAAATGTTTTTCTTTACATATACATAATTTTTCATTCTTCCCAGGGTGATAACGTAAGCATAACCTGCCTAGCCGGGGCTGGCAGGGTTCATGGCGCGCTCGGCTTCAGCTGGGCTCGTGAGCGAACCCTGCTACCGCTGGCACCGGGGAGAGAAGTGTGGGAGGACCTTTACCCTGCGGGGAGTGTGTTGAAGCTTTATAATGTGCAAGTAAGTTGATCTGTTCCCGTGATCCTACTAAGACTCGGTTGCACCATCGGATTTCATTCACATAATGCGTTAAATAGCTGTAAACTCTACTCGAAAAATATAGGTGACGAGCGCCGGTTAAACAAAAGTACCTATAATTTACTCGTATGGTTCAATTCAAGCAACTGAAGACTGAGAATGATAGATTTTTTATGTATGCAAATATCCAACATTACTACTTCTACTTTAATGCCAAACACTTATTTTGTCTAATAATTATTTGTGACTTTTATCTTGATTACTGGAAGCGCACCTAAACAGCGAACATTTTTGTAACTCATTTTATCTTCACTAGATGAAGGTACCTTGGTGGTATTATCATGACAGCTTTCCATTAAATCGTTTCTCTTTTCCATCCAGAAATCAGGTGAATTCCGGTGTCAAGTGTCATCAGTGGCGGGGACCAATGCGAAGGGCGTGACCATGTGGGCGCTAGGCCCTACTGATGAGGCTTGCGAGACCAGCGCATCACACGGCCTAAGGTGGCCTAAGACTGCGCCAGGGGCTCATGCATCAGCTTCTTGTCCACCAGGCCGTACCGGAGAAACTAACAGGTATTTTATTTTATTTTTATTTATAAGGTTAACTAAGGTTAACAAGTGATAAGTAAGCTACAAATTAAACAATTTTGAAACCACTTATTGGTAATCACAATATAGTAACTTTTTTTTTATTGTTATAAAAAAAATGATGGTGTTTTTTTCTATCAGTAAGCAAATATTACTTAAACACACATTACTTAGGTTGACTATTCTAAGTTAACTACTCACCTACTAATGCCAATATCGCGTCATAAGACTTATTGGTTGAATATTAATTTAATCAAATTTTTAGATTCTGTGAACCAAAGACTGGTCAACATGGCGTGAAATAGAAACTCCCCGATTTCTCTGGTTGTATAGCTGACTCACTGAAAGATATTTACGAACAGGTGAGAAATATACAGACGCTTTCATGCAAATACCGATTCCGTCTCCAACAATTTCTTCGAATCGCAAGACACTTCTCTCCGTAAAGTTCATCATTTCCTTTCATCGATTCCAGTTTAGCCGCATATCCTACGGCTATTCGTGGGGCAACGTATCTCTCGTAGCTCGACAATACGGCGCCGTCCTCCGTTCCCTCCCGGTGCACCCAGGAGAGGGCACCATCCCTCTCTTGCACGCTCGGAACATGTTGCATTATCTGCTATCGGGAGTTGGAAGACCGAAAGACAGGTGGGAAAGCACTGAGCATCTCTTGAAGATATACGATTCGCTGCTAAAGCATCCGGACGCTTTTTTAGATGAGGAGGTAAGATTTTGGTATAGTTTTTAGGGTTCCGTAGCCGAATGGCAAAAAACGGAACCCTTATAGTTTCATCAAGTCTGTCTGTCTGTCCGTCTGTCTGTCTGTCCGTCCGTATGTCATAGCCATTTTATTCTGTAACTCTAAGCATCACATAGTTGAAATTTGGTAGAAAGATGTATCCTGTTAACCGCTTTATGATTCTTATGCAAAAAATAAACTAAATCCCCTAAATTAAACTAAATAAAAAAAAAATTGTCAAACCCATGGGTGTCTATAGATAGGTCTTTTAATATGACATATGGGTTCCTAAAACCATTTTCTCTAAAAGTCTAACGTTTGCGAGATACACGCTTCCAAAGTGGTAAAATGAGCGTCCCCCCCCCCTTTTACTTCTAAACTAAGCACTTGTAAATTTTGAAAAAATATATAATGTAGATCTTAACAAATACATTCAACGAAAATTGGTTTGGACCATAAAATTAATATTCCTATCGGAATAGAAGGACAAGTAAAAGCTGTCAAACGAAACCGATTTAAGATGTCAGTAACTAACATAAGTAAGTAACATTAAGAGCTTTAAATGAGATAACCTTTCGATCAGGTGATTATAAACAATGTTCCTAAGATAAACATATTAGTTTACTGCATGATAAACAGCCGACACAAAATATTGAACATGCAGCTCTAGTGTAAAACTAAATATTATTTCATTATATAAAATATTCATATATACATTCCCTGTGTTATTCTGTCTTTACTTTTTACGTAAATTAACGTTTGTAGAATAGAATAATCAATCTGCGTACTTTAAATTTGAAGCGCATTGGTAAATATAAGTCGTATATTAAGAGGCTTCGCTTTGGACTAATTTACCTGTTGAATGATTATTTGTTGGGATATTCCGCTGTAATGAACAACAATCAATTACCGATCAAGTCACCATGTTTCAACAGAAATATTTCTTCAAATTATACACAATTTCACATAAATTTTCAAAAACTCAAATGAGAGAAATTTTCAGCAAGCCTTCATAAGCCTCTGAACTGTTTGACATCTGCCAAAAATGGTTCTGCTACCCATCTCTTTTTATCACACAGTTTGCTGCTAGTGACATCTCGCTTTTGTCGTTCTATTCCAAAGGGATAATAATTTTATGGTTTGGACGGAATCGAACTAGTAGTTTTTGAGATATAGCAAATTTTCAACAACCGCAAACATAACTTTGTTTTTCATACAAATACTATGAAAAACAAAGTTATATTTGCTGTCAACAAAATATTGTGGTATTTTAGCTTAATGGAAGTAAGTGGATCCTAAATTCAGTTAAAGTTTGCATGGAACCCTCAGTGGGCGAGTCCGACTCGCACTTAGCCGGTTTTTCATTTTTGTTTAGGGATACATCAAAAATATATTTATATATACTGGCTGAGTCGTATTAGAGGAATTTGGGCACAAGCCCAAATTTACGGATTTGTTGTCTAAAATATTGTAGCACACAGACACACCACAGAGATGGCAGGAAGTCTTTTATTCAAATTTTGTATTCTTTATACCATCAGTTGTTAATGACCCAAGCCTCTTTAAGGCAAGAGGTGCTACTAAGCAGACCAGGTATTTCCTAGACCTCATCCACACCTGGCGTGCGATCATGTGCGATCGAGATCAAATATATGGTTTTCGTTAAATATTAAAAAAATACGAAGCAAATATATTCGAAATGCTAATTGGAAAGGAAGGAAGAAAGGAAAAATAATGTACCTCTGAAAAATCCAAGCAAATGGCCTGGTTAAATTTCTTGCTCAAAGGACAGAATCATCACAATTCACAACACAACGTTATGGCTAAATCCTATACCTACACCACACATATTTGCAGAAAGTCTACGATCTCCAAAACGCAGTAGTCGACACGGCCGGCATGCGTACCAACGTGGACCTCCGTCTCCAAAAGTTAACAATCAAGACCAAACCAGTCTTAGATGATCACGCGGCCCACTTCGATCTCCTGCCCACCGCTGGGACTGAGGAGTGGCAGCTGGCGTCCGTGGGCGTGGAGTTGGTGGGCAGGACTGGGAATGCTTCGGTGGTGGCCGTGCAGTACCATAACTTGGCTGCTAGGCTGCCATCACTGAGGAGGTCTATAGAGTTCAAGTGAGTTTATAAGTGATTTTTGCTAATTATTTATCTTTCTGATGAGCATCAGCTATGGTTCAATAGAATTCTAAAATCTGCCTTAGTAAAAAACCGGCCAAGTGCGAGTCGGAATCGTGCACTGAGGGTTCCGTGCCAACTTTAACTGAATTAGGGAATCCATTTACTTCTACTTAGTAAAATACCGCAATATTTTGTTGACTGCAAATATTACTTTGTTTTTCATAGTGTTTGTATGAAGTACAAAGTTATGTTTGCGGTTGTTGAAAATGTGCTATATCTCAAAAACTTCTCGTTCGATTCCGTCCGAACCAATTTTCGTTGAAAGTATTTGTTAAGATCTACATTACATATTTTTTTTTTCAAAATTTACACTTGCTTAGTTTTGAAGTTAGATGGGGGGACGCCCATTTTACCACTTTGGAAGCGTCTAGCTATGAAACGTTAGACTTTAAAAGGGTTTTATGAACCTCAATGTTATTTTAAAAGTCCTATCCATAGACACCCCACACGCATAGGTTTGACTTTTTTTTTTTTTTGGTTTTAGTTTCATGTATGAGAGCCTCCCCTTAACTGTGTAATTATTTTTTATTTTTTGTATGAGAATCGGTAAGCGGTAACAAGATACATCTTCGTACCAAATTTCAACAGTGCGATGCTTATAGTTACAGAATAAAATGGCTGTGACATACGGACGGACAGACAGACAGACAGACAGACATACAGACAGACAGACAGACTTGACGAAACTATAAGGGTTCCGTTTTTTGCCATTTGGCTACGGAACCCTAAAAAATACACTTTATGATAAACATTAAAAAAACCGGCCAAGTGCGAGTCGGACTCGCGCACTGAGGGTTCCGTGCCAACGTTAATTGAATTCGGCAATCCACTTACTTCCACTTAGTAAAATACCACAATATTTTGTTGACAGCAAATATAACTTTGTTTTTCATAGTGTTTGTATGAAGAACAAAGTTATGTTTGCGGTTGTTGAAAAAGTGCTATGTCTCAAAAACTTCTCGTTCGATCCCGTTCGAACCAATTTTCTTTGAAAGTATTTGCTATAATCTACATTATATATTTTTTCAAAATTTACACTCGCTTAGTTTAGAAGTTAGATGGGGGGGGGGGGCATTTTTCCACTTTGGAAGCGTTTAGCTAAGAAACGTTAGACTTTAAAAGAAAACGGTTTTAGGAACCTCTATTTCATTTTTGAAGACCTATCCATAGACACGCATAGGTTTGACTAAAAATTTTTTTTTCGGTTTTAGTTTCATGTATGGGAGCCCCCCCTTAAATATCATTATTTTTTATTTTTTGTATGAGAATCGTAAAGCGGTTAACAGGATACATCTCCCTACCCAATTTCAATAGTGTGATGCTTATAGTTTCAGAATAAATTGGGTGTGACGTACGGACGGACAGACAGACAGACAGACAGACAGACAGACAGACAGACAGACAGACAGACAGACAGACAGACAGACAGACAGACTTGACGAAACTATAAGGGTTCCGTTTTTTGCCATTCGGCTACGGAACCCTAAAAATCCCTGCGACAAAACTATTTTCTCACTCAAATTGGCTTAAACTTATCTTTCACTTTTAGAAATATTGGTATGTTAATCAGGTGCCTTTTTAGTAAAACTTATTTAACTTAATTTTATTTACTTGCTTAATAGTTTATTTCACTTAAATCTTCTGCATCCTAAGTTCTTTTCTAATTTAAAATTTTCACTGAATTGTTTAAGGTTATGTTCGTTATTTATATTATTTAAATTTATTTTTGCTTTTATTTCACCCTGGCACCTGCCCTGGTTGTAGCCAGTCGGTTCCCAGGAGCGGACGCGAGGTGGAGTACGTGCTCGCATCGCAACAAGCTCAGCTGTCAGCGAGCGGCGCAGGAGTCGACAGATCGCTTCAGCACACAGTAACTCTGCTGTTCACGCATGTCAAGAACTATAGCGCTGTTGGTAAGTCTTGTTAACTTTTGTAAGTAGATTGTAACCAGTAGAACATGTTGGGGCGTCGCAGCAGGCCCAGCTGTTGGCAAGCGTCGCAGGGGTCGACAGGTTGCTGCAGTATGCTGTGCAGTGACTCTGCTGTTCACGAATGTCAATAACTGTAGCGCTATTGGTAAGTCTTGTAACATTATGCACTTATGTTTGTATGTAGATTGTAGCCAATAGAACATGTTAGGGCGTCGCAGCAGGCCCAGCTGTTGGCGAGCGTCGCAGGGGTCGACAGGCAGTATACTGTGCAGTGACACTGCTGTTCACGCGTGACAAGAAATATAGTAGCACACATACACTTACATGTCGGGGCGAGCGAAGCGAATCTCCGTTTATCCTTCCTGTTAAGTTGACATGTAAGTACCAATAAAAGCGTAAATGCTCAACCATGTCGAGTTTGTTCACAAAAAATCAACAGATTACAATCTACCGGGTTTAGAACCGTAAGATTGTAATATCTTACTAACTTTTTTATAATAATCTTTTAATAATGTTTAATATTTTTCCTATATTTAATCTCGATTGTCAACCACTCCCTTAAATTTGGCTCGTACTTTTTTATACCATGTATACTAAGTGTAGTAGCAGTAGGTACATCTGTGAGCTTACGGAGTCGAAAGATCGCTTCAGCACTCAGTTACGATGCTGTTCACGTATGTCAAGAACTAAAGCACTGAGTCTCGATGACTTGACAGATCCGGAAACATACGTATGTATGGATCTCTATCTCTCGTTGATAAATTTAACGTTGGTCCCATTAACGTAGCTGCAGATCTTCGATTGGAGAGCATAAATAGGGGAATATATATTGTTTATTTTTAAATACTATTCTTTCCCACAGCATCAAAACTAGCGTGCGGTCTTCGCACTCCGTCAGAACCTCGCGCATGGAGCACAAAAGCATGCGAGGTGCGCGTGCCCGAGCCGACCCACGTGGCGTGCCGGTGCCGCGGGCTCGGCACGTACGCGCTCTTCACCATCGCGCGCTCCACCCTGGTAAGTGCCAGGCACGCAAATCGACAGGGATGACACTCTGCGGCGATGTTCCAGTTCTTGCAGCGAGGTCTCAACAAATTTTGCGTCACCTAACATCCCTCTTCGCCCGGTTTTTGATTGAGTCCAAAGCAGCCAGGTGACACTTTCGCAAACTTTAAATGCTTTAGTTAGAATATCGACCTAGACAAAGAATAACAGGTGAGCGCTGTCTGTCAGAGTATCTACTACACGTTGCACAATCCGATGGTTTAGTTTCTACTTCAAAAACCGGCTAAGTGCGAGTCGGACTCGCGCTTTGAGGGTTCTGTGCCAACTTTAACCTAATTATTTCCGCTTACTCCCAGTTAGCCAAAATACCACAATATTTTGTTGACAGAAAAAAAACTAAGTTTTTCATAGTATTTGTATGAATGACAAAGTTATATTTGTGGTTGTTGAAAATGTCCTCTATCTCATAAAGGACTAGTGCGATCTCTTTCAAACCAATTTTCTTTGAAAGTATTTGTAAAAATCTACATCGTGTATTTTTTAATTTACAGTAGCTTAGTTCAAAATTAAGTGGGAAGGTCATTTTACCACTTGGAAACGTCTATTTTACAAACGTTTGACTTTCAGATAAAATGATTTTAAAACCTTAATGTAATTTTAAGAGACCTTCTATCTACATTGGAACACCTATTTCCTACTATCTACTTTCCTATCCGCCTACTTTCTTTTTCTTGTCTGTATCTTTTTTTTCACTGCCTGTATTTTCTCTGATTAAAACTACTGTTGACTCGTGCTCGTATCGCATTAACTCCGCAATATGTAGGGATATAATTTTAGTGAGCATGTTTTTTTTTAAATAAATAGATGTCTTATCATCTTCTATACTTAATCCCAGACAGACGTAGAAAAGGACCTTCGTGGCGTAGTAAAGATCACAGTGAGCCTCAGCGGCGCCATGTGCCTAGCCGCCGCCGCTCTGCAACTCCTGAGCTTGGTTCCTGGGAGGAAGGCCAGGTTGCCAATACTGCTGAAGGCAGCAACTGCTGGCACTCACTCGGCAGCCATGTTGGCGCTGTTGGAATGTGATACTAGACAGGTAATGTAATGGTTTTTAAGAATTAAATTAAATGGTTTTCATTCTTGACTCTGTTATGATTCCATGTTATGGTAGGAGGATAAGTATTTTTAAACTTGTATAAGCTGTGATTCTTAGTATGAGATCTCACTACGTAAGACGGCACTTCGTAAGGCTTTATACTAAACTCATCAGCCATTACTGCATATACAACGTGTACCTAACGTTAATTGCGCAAAACCTAAAAATCAGTTAAACCACTTTTTAATATGGGCCACTTATTAATAAAATCTTCATTGCAATGTTGCCCTGTCTATTGATCAATAAGACAAGCCATCACGTGCGCAACCCCGCCAAAATACGTCAACAAGCTATGGTTTGTAATTTATAAGTGGAGATAATAATAATTATAATGTCAGCGCTGCGCATACCTACCGACCGACTACTCTCGAGAGAGAGTGTTGTCCGCAGATCAATAAATGATCAGAAGTGTCAGTAAAACTAAAATACCTCATAAAACCTTAACTAAACAAAAAAATAAAATAATTCTATTTTAATTTTTTCTTGCAGAATTAGGTTCATTATATTAAAAATCATTGGGATGTATGAGGTTTTGCGCATTTAACATTCCACGTTGTAGACATCAATCGCCGTTTAGTGTTAACTGTCTTTGTTTTGTCTTAGACAGGTACTCCACAAACCATAATCAGGAAGATAGCGGACACTACGCACTCGTCAATAAAATGTATCTTTTAAACATTAAGCTATTTGTCGACAGGAGGAGGCATGCCCCGGTGCGCTCGGCTGGGTGTGTGCAGCGTGTTGGTGCGCCGGATGTGCCGCGCTGTGTGCGCAACCTTTATTGCTACAAGCGGAGCTGGCTGGCCGGGCTCAGAGGGCGCGATCCGTTGGATTGTTGGCTGGTAAGTTACATTTTTTGTGTCTAAACACACTATGCCGAAGTTACGCGGCTGATTTTACGTTCCGAGGTTTCGGCTTAATGTCGTCAGTAATTCAAATAGCATTGAAGGCGTAATCATGCCGAATTTCGGTCGCGTAACTTCGGCATAGTATGTTAAGACACTTAGGGTTCCGTAGCCGAATGGCAAAAAACGGAACCCTTATAGTTTCGTTAAGTCTGTCTGTCTGTCTGTCTGTCTGTCTGTCCGTCCGAGTGTCACAGCCATTTTATTCTGTAACCATAAGCATCAATCTGTTGAAAATTAGTAGGAAGATGTATCCTGTTAACCGCTTTACATTTCATAGTTAGACGCTTCCAAAGTGGTAATATGAGCGTCCCCCCCCCCCCTCCATCTAACTTCTAAACTAAACAAGTGTAAATTTTGAAAAAAAAAATGTAGATCTTTACAAATTCTTTCAACTAAAATTGATTCGGACGGGATCGAATGAGAGGTTTTTGAGATATAGCACATTTTCAACAACCGCAAAAATAGCTTGACAAACATCTTATTCTTCATGATGCCCAGTTTGGCTTCAGATCAGGACTATCAACAGAAACAGCAATACTGTGCCTCAAGCGTACTGTTCGTTACTACACAGACAGGAACACACCAGTGTATGCATGCTTTCTAAACCTGTCAGAGGCGTTTGATTGGGTGTCCTATGATAAACTCTGGCAAAATTGTACATGGAAACGACGCTACCGGGAGAACTTGTGGAACTGCTCAAGTATTGGTACAGTCACCAAAGCAATATGGTGAGGTGGGCAGGGTCACTATACGGGCCGTACAGGTTGCAATGCAGGGTGAGGCAGGGGGGATTGACCTCTCCTAGGCTCTTCAGCCTGTACGTAAACCGGCTGATTGATGAGCTCAGTAGCAATATGCTGTTCTATAGATGGCACAATTATAAACAACTTAAGTTACACCGACGATATGGTGCTGCTGAGTCCGTCAATTAGTGCCCTCAGAAAGCTAGTCGTGATTTGTGAGAGGTATGCAAGGGTCCATGACCTTCGGTATAACGCCGGGAAGGGTGAGCTTCTGGTATTTAAGGTGGGTACCAAACACTTCTCCACGATACCACCAGTCACATTATGTGGTGCTCCACTCAAATTGGTGTCTCAATTTAAGTATCTGGGACACTGGGTCACTGCAGACCAGCACGATGACATGGACGTAGAAAGGCGCTGGCGGTTAGAAGCAATATGTTGATTTGCAGGTTTACAAAGTGTACTGCAGACGTTAAAGTGACGTTATTTAGGGCGTTCTGCCAGTCATTCTACACGTAGGCTGCACGTGTAGAATGACTGGCAGTCAGCAGTGGCAGTGGATCAAATATACTATAAGGACCTACGGCGTCCTACGAGTACAATATAACAATGCGTTCAAAGCGCTGATGGGGCTGCCGAGGTACTGCAGTGCCTCTAAAATGTTCACGGAAGCGCGTACTGACGACTTCTACGCATTGATGCGCAATCGAGTTGCATCTGTATGGCGCCGAGTGCGCCAGCCCCAACAGCGTTCAACGAACTGTTGCAGACAGATAGCAGACCAACAAACCTGGCTGCAAAATAGTAAATTTAATTTTGTGTTTAATTAAATATGATTTAAGTTTATTTGATAATGTAGTACTATAATTTCATTTATGTCTCTTGATTGATTAAATTTGGTTTGAATGTGAAATTTATTTTTTGTATTACTAACATAGCTGTAAGTTCTTAATATTACTTACAATTTATATGGATGATAAATTCCGAAATAAATGATTTATTATTATTATTATAATTATAACTTTGTACTTCATACAAACACTATGAAAACAAAAATTGCACTCCGGGAGTGCCGGCAGAAGTGAAAACTTGAATATCAACGTTGTGCATTTTTGATTTTTTGGAATAGTTAGGGAATAATTTTGAATGAATTGCTCTTATTATCAATATAAAAGTACTATCAATTTTGTGATAGAATACAATAATAATAATAATAATAATAATAATAATAATACAATAATAATAATAATAATAATATAATATTTCGATAGAATACAATATTTATTTATTGCGCTATCGTACACAAACATTACAATTTATATTATATTAAATTACATTAAAAAGTTTATCTCTCAGAAAAATCAACTTATATCCATAATTTCGCCAACCGTCTTACGGTTTTTCGATCAGCCCACGTGTCCTGACGCGAGTTTCACATTTTTCCCCCATCCCACAAAAGTGCTCAACGCCGCTAAAGAAGTTTTCACTTCAACAAAGTTATATTTGCAGTCACCAAAATATTGTTGTATTTTACTAAGTGGAAGTAAGTAGATCCCTGTGGATAATTCAGTTTAAGTTGGCACGGAACCCTCAGTGCGCGAGTCCGACTCGCACTTGGCCGGTTTTTTTTCCATTGTTTGCCCTGCAATATGAAACAAAAATAATTCACATCCAGCCCAGTTGTAATTTTATGGCCTTACAGATAGGTATACTTAGTAACAGTGCGCGGCACGGGCTTTTCTATAAATTTTCTTTTAATTTAATTTTATCTCTTACTTCCTGTGGAAAAAACCGTTTTTAGGGTTCCGTAGCCGAATGGCAAAAAACTGAACCCTTAGTTATATAGTTTCGTCAAGTCTGTCTGTCTGTCTGGAAATTTGGTAGGAAGATGTATCTTGTTAACCGCTTATCGATTCTCATACAAAAAATAAAAAAATAATGTCAGTTAATGGCTCTCATTCATGAAACTGAAACCAAAAAATTTTTTTTTGTCAAACCTATGCGTGTGGGGTGTCTTTGGATAGGTCTTTTATAATAACATTGAGGTTCCTAAAACCATTTTCTTTTAAAGTCTAACGTTTCATAGCCAGACGCTTCCAAAGTGGTAAAATGGGCGTCCCCCCATCTAATTTCTAAACCAAGCGAGTGTAAATTTTGAAAAAAGTACATGATGTAGATCTTAACAAACACTTTCAAAGAAAATTAGTTCGGACGGGATCGAACAAGTAGTGTTTGAGATATAGCACATTTTCAACAACCGCAAACATAACTTTGTACTTCATACAAATACTATGAAAAACAAAGTTATATTTGCAGTCAACAAAATATTGCAGTATTTTACTAAGTAGAAGTATATTGATTCCCTAATTCAGTTAAAGTTGGCACGGAACCCTCAGTGCGCGAGTCCGACTCGCACTTTGCCGGTTTTTTTACTTTCTCATTTCGTTTTTGTCTCGACCAAAATGTTATACAAGCCACCGTTCCGAACGTTTTAAAAACGCTATTTTAAATAATGTTTCCGAGCCGCGGTTCTTTACATAACACAAGGACACGAACATCCCCCCTTCTGTTCGCAGGAGTGTGCACTCTCTCCTGGCTAACAGCCCGACTGTGGGGCGGCGCGCCGCTGCAGCTGGGCGCGGCGGCGCAGGCGGTGTGCGCGTGCGGCTGCGTACTGCTGGCGCTGCTGTGCCTCGCGCTCGCCGCCACCGCCGCCGCGCGCCTGCGGACCGTCGCGCACAAGGTGCCCGCGGAGAGGAGGAACTATTTGAAGGACCGGTTAGTGTTGCCAGTAGTGCCTACTGGAGGAGATTCTTCGTGGCGATGAAAATAAACTCGGAATAGGTAATGAATATTTAACCAACATATAACAACTATATATAACTATATATAACAAATATTTAATCCAACAACGGTGAGTACAAATTTGGCAGTATAGTAATGCGAGATGGCGCGCGAGCGTCTCTGACGATGATAATGAGTGGAATGGCCGCATCGAAACCGAAGATCTCCGATTACGCCCGAGGGTCCTGCCGCTCGTGCGCTAACACCTACTATTTCCTTTCATATAGCCAGAAGCTATATGCAACGAGATAGTAGGAAGTATCAGAAAAAATGTGCACTTTCATAAATAGAACTCATCATCATCATTATCAGTCAAATGACATCCACTGTTGAACATAGGCCTCCCCAACGGTTTTGAGCGGTCTGCATCCAGTGTGATCCTGCGATCTTTACAAAATCGTCTGTCCATCTTGTCGGTTGACGTGCCACGCTACGCTTTTGGTCGAAAAGTCTCCAATCTACAACTTTTCTGCCCCAACGGCTATCAATTCCAAGCGCTTTTTGCTGCTGTGCCTCGCGCTCGCCGTCACCGCCGCTGCGCGCCTCCGGACCATCGCGCACAAGGTGCCCGCTGAGAGGAGAAACTATTTGAAGGACCGGTTAGTGTTGGCAGTGGTAACGCAAGTGACATGAAACAAGATAGTAGGAAGTATCAGAAAAAAAAAACTTTCACCAGTAGTGCCTACAATTACGTTTCATATTGCCAGAAATTATATGCAAGTATCAAAAAAAAACACGTTCATAAATAGAACTTATCATCATTACTATCAGCCAAAGGACGTTCAGAGTTGAACAAAGGCATCTCCCACCGTTTTCTAGCGACCGGTTGTGAGCGGTCTGCATCCAGTGCAATCCTGCGATCTTTACTTGTAAAGATAAGAAAAAAAACACTTTCATAAATAGGACTTATCATCATCGTTATCAGCCAAAGGTCATCCACTGGTTAACATAGGCCTCCCCAACGGTTTTGAGCGGCCTGCGTCCAGTGTGATCCTGCGATCTTTACAAGGTCGTCCGTCCATCTTGTCGGATGACGTCCTACGCTACGCTTTTGGTCAATAGGTCTCCTCTAATCTAGAACTTTTCTGCCACAACGGCCATCAGTTCTTTGCGCTATGTGCTCTGCCTACTGCCACGTGAGCTTACAAATAGCATAACACAATAAATAATAGAACTCAATATTGCTGCAGATGATGTTTTTCGAGACTTGTCTTTAATTATCATACTAGGTAGGTCCTAGATGGAGGTAAGGCCAAGGTTTCTCACACCTGACCATTTTTTAGCGAAAATCGATTGCACACACGAAATAAAACCAGCGTCACTTCAGACAAAAAACGATGAGAGGTGAAAGCGCTTTATGCTTTTATACATTTACAGGGGGTGGCTGTATGCGTGTGCTGTGTCGGCACCCACAAGGTCGTTAGGCACGAAAGACCTCGACCGTTATACCACATGTCTGGTTTGTGAGAAACTAGAGCTATTTTAGTACAGTACATCTTAAGAATAGCAAAATGAGACAGAACAACTGCACTAAGAAAATGATTTCATCATATACCTGACAGTTGAAATTGAACAGTATCTATAGCTTCTACAGCTGCTAACACTCCGTCATACATTTGTGTTCAGGAGTCGAGTAATCCGTCACACCCTAGTATTACTAGTGACGACATCAGCCGCGCAGGCGGCGGGCGTGGTCTACGCGCAGCCGGGCGAAAGGAAGGTCGCCCACGTCGCCGCGTTATCCGCTGCGGCTTTAGCTAATGTAAGTTATATCGTTGAATCTACTCGTATAATTTACATCATTTGACATGTCAATAAGTTTGGTAAGAAATACAAAATAATTTTGAATAGTGCGGCTTTAATGTCAGATGGTGTCACAAATATTACGCTTAATAGAGAAAACGGTATGGCGGGGAGTCGTGCAAGGACGCCTATTTGGTGCACTACTTTCCTTATCTTTGTTACCCGCGTACGAGTATGACGTTATTTCATACAACTAATTAAAAACATAACAAAAAATTAGGAGGCTTAAAATTAGAAATTATTTAATTTATGTCAAGTTTACAGTATACAGAACCTCAACGGACTGTATTCTGATCGGTCACATATAAATAAATTTCTATATTTTTAGGGTGTAGCAATGTTAGTGTGCTACGTTATACGAGACGAGGAGTGCCTACGGTCAGCGCGGCGCGTGCTGTCTCTTACTCCTCATAGAGACTGGCAGGACTCGCCCGCTGGAGACACATCACTTAGTTGTAAGTTTTATAATTCCTACTAACATCTTCCTGTAGGCCTAATATGCACGCCTCTGTATCGTTGTTTATCTCGTCGATAAAATAATCTTATTTCCTAAACGACATGGTGTCCCACATTGTAAGGTTTTTTTTTTTGCTTGAAACACCATTGAAGAATTGACATTGAATTTGCTTATGAAAACAAACAACCTTTTGAATAGGATAATGAAAATACGTTTGTTTTATAGATTAGATAAAGAGGCGCGCATCTTAGGCCCGCTAGTTGTCTTCGACCATGGCAGTCAATCTAAATTGAGATTGGCCATCAGTGCGGGACTTTGCTTATAGTGCTCAAGTGTGTGCTCAATACATAAGGGCCCTATTTATTTCTTCACTATCATTATCTGGTAAGTCCGCAGATCAGACATGACAGATGAGGCGCAGGACCAACGGCATAGCGTGCGCACCGAGGCATGGGGGTGTCATCAACACCAATTACCAAATTCCGTGCTGTTTCCGAGTACTTTCATGACAGAAAAATCCAGCAATATTTTTTTTCCAGCGAACTAACCGCTACATCAACGAGGCAGTCGAAATCAATTCATTTTAACAAGTGATCAGTATGCCATATGTAGCTTATGCTATTTTGCACCCTATTCCAGTGTACATAAAACAAGGTGGCGAGGTAGAAAGCCGCGGAGGAGTCGGCATGCTAGAGTCATCGTCGTCGCCGGTGTCACCCGTCGCGTCGTACTGGCACGCGCCGGGTTTAGAGAGCCCGACCGGGATGCTTAGGTAAATTATGTACTGTACACTTTTTGTTTCTTTATTTTTTGTTTTTGGCCTGGATTCCTTCTACGCTGATATAGGTCGCGTATGTCAGGCAAGCATACGTATAAGCACAACGTTTCATGTCACTATGGAATGGAACAGTAAGCGGTGCGCTCGACCGGTATCAGCGTAGTAGAAAATCAAGCCTTAGTATAAAACACTCTTAAGAATGTAACAATTATCTTAATAGTTTTTAGGAGGCTTGTACTTTTCAAAAAAAAAAAATGGTGCTGGCATATGGCATGCCCTATAAATAAAGAACTGCATATGAATGAGAAAAAAACCAAACACGAGGTTTCCTTGGTAAGTGACAAACGGAGTGAACTATGGTTTGTGGCATCATTTCGATAAAACGATTGTCTAAAAAATATAATAAATCAATGTCAATCATTGTCATCATACCTATGTGCTACCACGCTACTAACGCTTCCGGCAGTTTTACCCTTCCGGAAATTTACCGGTCTAGCATTGTGGAAACAACAACAGTAATAAGTTGCAATAATAACTTTCATTAAATCTGATATGTAACCTATGTGGCTCGATCTGTATAACCATACATACACATCACAAAGCAATCGACAGTAACATCAAACTAACATTACCATTGCATTACAGGCGGCAATCGAACCCGGACAGCCGCGCGGACATAGTCCGGTGCGTGGAGTACAAAGACTCCGTCCTCAGCCCGCAGCGCTACGACCACCACCTCACCACGCACGCCGTCTGCGACCTCATCCCGCGGGCCCCCTCCCAGCCAGAGTACATGGCTCGCGTCTGTCTGGAACTAGGCGTCCTGCCCACCCTACCCCGCGAACCGCCAACCTCTCTCCTCACCTGCTCCGTCGACTTCGAACCATACGACCCTCCCAAAGAAAACTGCTCCATCTGCGTCCAATCCAACCCCGACGTCTCCAAAATCCCCTCTCCACCCATCAAGAGCTGCCTCAAAAAAACAAAAACATTCAGCTCCAGCACCTCCCTCCCCTCGATAGAGATCCCCGAAGACCCGAAACCGAAATCTGACATCGAACAAGTAAACCGCGAGTGGAACAAAGCGTACGACTCCCCCGAAACCGACCGAATGCTCAACAAAATATCCAACGACTTGGATTTTCTCCTGAACCGGACTCAGGAAAGCCCTAAACTACTCGACCAAATCGAAGAAGCCCCCACTTAGTGTGAGTGAACATAGCCGTAGGAAACATGGAAACAGGGGTGCAACATGCCAACGTTAGATAAATAAATGTAAATAGTAGTTATGGTAATTTATAGCGAATTGTATCAGTTATTCACATTACATTTGAGACGGTCGTTAGATGTACGGTCGAATGTTTTCAGGAAACTCCTCAAAAAGTGATCTTGTATGATTTATAAAAGTGAGAAAATCTCAGCAAAATTTCTGATTTATGACATTCTAAAAACTCTTGTAAGTGTACTAAGTAGTAATTTGTACATTTTATTCAAGGCACACTTGAAAATAAGTGCGTGCTATATACTAAAAAATAAATATGTCCAAATCAATTTTTAAGTCTACGACAAACAAAATAATTTAATTTGAAAATAAACTTATGTAGTTTTAAATGATGTCAACAGATCACAAAAACTAGTCATATGCCTAATTTAACACCGTGCGATAAGTTTTTTAATTCACCAAATTGTGATAATCTTTCAATGTAATTTAAATCATGTAAAATGTTAACACTATAAACTAAGAGCATCTATCGAAAATAAATTGTGATAAGTTTTTTTTAGAACAATGGCATAGCGACTATTCACTTCGTTTTTTTTTAAGAATATTCTTATTCTTTATTTAATAATCACATATCATCACATCACCCTAGTCCATCAGAGGTGGAATTGTGTAAAGAAATCGTATTCATTTGAGCGTCTCTCAAACGGAAAAGAACAAAACGTTTGATAAATCATACCGTACGTTTTGAACTGTCAAATGAATACGATTACTTTACACAATTCCATCTCCGCTCTGCTATAGGCAATGATATTTTATTTAGAATACGATATCATTGGCAAACCGAGAAACTGACACGTTTCTAACTTATTTTTTATCGTGTTCTCCCAATTTATATACTTCATTCATATTATAGTTACGAAGTAAGGTGGTGAAGGAGGTGAAATAAAGATCGTTTAGTCCGTAAGGATGATACGGACCAATTCATGTAGAATTGGTAAGGAAAACGAAGGCGACAAATGTGAAGTCAGAAATGTCTCAGTTTTGCGGTTGACCTATAGAAAAACCATGAATTCTTTTGGATGATTTGCCTTGTTACATATGCGCTATGCCATTTCAATGTTAATAATGTTATTTGTGTTTGAGTTATTAAAAGGTTTTTATATCATTACAACGTCCAACTAATTAGGTTTACGATTTTTATTAAACATTTTAGCTGGTATCCGGCATTGAGTATACAGAAGCGGATACATACTAATATAAATTATAACACAGTTCTTACTACTGATTGAAAATTAAGATTTAAATATTTTCTGCAACAATTCTCAGGATAAAATGAAGATTTCTTTTAAACTGAAAATTGACTATGAAGGTATTTTTTGATCCCAGGTTGTCTCTATTACTTTACATTTTATGCGGAAATGAAAATGGCTTTAATGTTTTTAATTAATATCAACATGGATTGTGTTTTTTTTTTCTATAATGTATTGTCATTATTATTAATAATCACAGAAACAATAATGTTACTAAACAGTGTATTAAACTCTTTTTATCTCTATTATCTTTGGTTATTATCATGCTTAGGCCATTAAGCCTAACGCTTTAGTTAATACTTTTATAAAGGTAGTATCGGCCGTTAGAAATTAACTGTACATATTCAAACTTGTAAATATGTTTAAGATGATACTAAACGAATTATATTTTACGTTAAATCGGGTACAATATATTTTTATTTACAATAAATTTTTTACTATTGACTTTTGTATCATTCCATAATCCTTAGCTACATGAATTCCCACCAACCTGAAAATCGGTAAGATTATTAAAAATACAAAGAAAAATTAATTTTGAAAGTTACCCATCATTCCCCTGTAAGAAAAAAAATTGAAGGTCAAAGATAAAAAAAATAGTTTTTCGCGATTATCAGCAAAACGGTAAGTTTTATCATAGTTTTTTTTCGGTCAAAAATTGTAGATCATAAAATTATCTGCAAAAAATGTATCAATACTTTTTTTCCAACGAGCCACCGTTTTTGAGATATAACGATTCAAAAAGTTGTAAAAGTTGTAATCGTCATTATATGCACACGATTCCACGCCACCTATGAGGTAATGTATTTAGCGCGTTTTTTAGGGTTCCGTAGCTGAGTGGCAAAAAACGGAACCCTTATAGTTTCGTCAAGTCTGTCTGTCTATCTGTCCGCCCGTATGTCACAGTCACTTTATTCTGTAACTTTAAGCATCACACTATTGAAATTTGGTATGAAGATGTATCCTGTTAACCGCTTTACAATTGTCCAAACCCAAAAAATACATTTGACTTTGACTTAAAATGGGCGTCCCCCCCATCTAACTTCTAAACTAAGCTAGTGTAAATTTAAAAAAAAACAAATATGTTGTAGATCTTACCAAATACTTTCAACAAAAATTGGTTCGAACGAGATAGAACGAGAAGTTTTTGAGATATAGCACATTTTCAACAACCGCAAACTTAACTTTTTTCTTCATACAAACACTATGAAAAACAAAGTTATATTTTCTGTCAACAAAATATTGTGGTATTTTACTAAGTGGAAGTAGGTGGATTCCCTAATTAGGTTAAAGTTGACAAGGAACCCTCAGTGCGCGAGTCCGACTCGCACTTGGCCAGTTTTTTTAACGTGTTTTCCCCAGTAGGCCTATTCCACAGGTCAGTTGTGATCTTGTTTAATTTGAATCTATTGCAAAATAATGGATATTAGCAGAGATTAAAAAAATAAAAGCAATTGAAGTTGGAAAAAAGTAGTGAAATTTAATCGTCCGAGTCGTTACTTTCGAATTCTTCTTCTTGATATTCTTGTTCTTGTTCAACTTGTTCTTTTTCTTGTTGTTCTTCTTCATCTTAATCCTGAGTACATGTAAACTGCGTTAATAGCGATGTGTCGCATGTCGCCTTGTTGGAGTCAAATGAATCCTCTACTGTTGGTGATTCCATATTAGAGCACGACCGGCCTTGACAATGTGTACATGACAGAGAACAAAACAGTCCGACCTTTTTGCAACCACATTTAGCACTGCATCCCTTTTTGCAGTTGCAAAAAATCGTGAGCAGTTTCTCCGGCGCTGGAAGTAAAGTTTGCACTAGTTCTAATGAATTGTTGACCAACTTCTAACCCCAGTTTGTAGGGTCCAGGTGATAGCCAAGCCACACTTGAAATTGGTAATATACCCGAAAAAGATGTTGATGAGCAGCAACTGAGGTTGGAGGAAGACAAGCTAATTGTACTTATTTTTTTACTTTTAGTGTTATTTAACGAAACATGCGTATCTATACTTATCTAAGCAGGTAGTTTTTTAGGAGCTCCGTACATAGAAAGAAGAAAGCGAATGCCGTTAGCGATAATTTCTTGTCGAGTTGAATTACAATTTTTAAAAACTTGCGTTGCATCATTGCCATTACGCGCCAATTCAGATTTTTGACTTACTGAAAATTTTTAATATAACCTAAAGATTCGTTTATCGTACCATAAAACGATACAATGAAGACTTTAGTTTAGATGACAGGTCAAGAAGTGGTCGCCCTCGCTCTGTTAGGACTCCAGCAGTGATAAAAGCTGTGAAGGCGCGAATTCAAAGAAATCCCATACGTAATCAGAAACTGTTGGCCCTTCAGATGGGGTTAAGCAGGACCACGGTGAAAAGGGTGTTAAATGAAGACTTAGGGTTTTGTTGAAGCGGTACGCGGGAAAAAAATCATCGAAAAATTATTTTTTCGGATGAAAAAAAATTCACCGTGGAAAGAGAGCGACAACAAACAAAATGATAAAGTGAACAACCGTATTCCGCGTGTCCAACGGGGTCATTTTCCATCCTCGCTCATGGTTTGGTTGGGAGTCTCTTATTGCGGCTTAACTGGGGTACATTTTTGTGAGAAAGGCGTAAAAACGAATCCAGTTGTGTATCAAAATACAGTCCTCAATAACCTTGTTGAACCTGTTTCTCATACCATGTTTAATAAGAGGCACAGGCAGTGTGAACGATGCACAAGTCGCATAATGTTCATCACAAAGAACTCTAAGAAGTTATATAAACAACTTTTTTAGTAAAAAAATATATATAAAGCTTGCTTAAATAGAAGTTTCTTGCGCCGTTATTCCCTTTGATTCAGTATTGGAGCGGAAAAATCCCCAAACGGAGATAAGTTTCTTGGCATTTAAAGTTATAAGTATTGACCATCAGTCCTTAAGCCTAAGTGTATCAGTATACAGACATTCAAGATGTTCCATTTTCAAGCAACCAGTGTTTACTTTTATGAATTCTCATGCTATATCTCTCCTGTCGGTGTACTCGTAAGTGATAAACTTGTTGGGTAAAATATGATTAAGATCCTTTACACTGTAGCAATGCAGTCGCGATGCTAACGCGCGTTAGCATTGATGCAGTCGCAAAATGTCAACCTTTACACACTGCGCTACTTGAAAATCGATACAGTCACGATGCAGAAACTGTAAATTGACAAATTATGTACTGAATTTTAGCAACTGCATCGATGTTAAATTAAATCTTTTCATTGCGTGAGTCGCGATACTCAAGCGCGTTTTTAAAACGCGCCACTGTATCGATGCTAAAAGTCGCACTGTGTAAGGGGTCTTAAATACAGATTTGTTTAGTGTAATTCTACAGTAGAGAGCACTCTGCTCTGCAAGTCAGCATTTTTAACTCTTGTTCTCCGGTATAAAATTTACGGAAAAAACGAACTGATGTGATGTTTGTTGCTGACTGTATCCAGCTTTATTTTAAGGCCGGCAAGTTCAGACAAGACATAGTTATTGGGTCAATGTGCTTTTATGTCAGTATTGATTCAGTGTATATGCGTTTGGATCTCTTTTGAGTACAAACGTAATAATTAGAATATATGTCATGGTTAAAATAAATTGACTAAGAAATCCTACCTACTAATGCTATCATTTTGTAAAGATGAAATAAGAAACCAAAAATTTGAGCACGGGCGGGACCTGAACCAGCAACCTTTTGGCAGACCGGGTCAAACGCTCTTACCAATTGAGCTACCGTGCTGTCAGTCCGACCCGGCGAAATTTGTGGTTTCTTATGAAAACGTCAATTGCGTGACGCTTAGCGCCATCTAGCCGCCTGTCTATGAAACAGATGGCCCAAGCAGTTATTCTTTACAGAATAAATTCAACTTGCAAATTGATGTCGCTTCGCTATCTAATGATTTAGAATGTTTTTAACACTCACAGTGTCATATTTTATCTGTCAGCAAATTTTTGGTTTCTTATTTCATCTTTATGAATATAAAATATGACACTGTGAGTTGAATTTATTTTGTAAAGAATAACTGCTTGGACCATCTGCTTCATAGACAGACGGCTAGATGGCGCTAAGCGTCACGCAAATGACGTTTTCATAAGAAACAACAAATTTCGCCGGGTCGGACTGACAGCACGGTAGCTCAATTGGTAAGAGTGTTTGGCCCGGTCTGCCAAAAGGTTGCTGGTTCAGGTCCCGCCCGTGCTCAAATTTTTGGTTTCTTATTTCATCTTTATGAATATAAAATATGACACTGTGAGTGTTAAAAACATTCTAAAGTATTACGACATAAATTATGGGATGAAAAATAAGCAAAAATATTGTGTAAATATCTCTAATTGTAGTCAAAATATATAAATGAAAATTGATACTAAGTTGCTAAGAGAGACACCATTTTATATGTTTACCAGTCAGTAAATCCACTTGTTTAACTATTAATTACTATTAAAGTTACATGGTGATCTAAGGCTAAGTTTATATACTTTCTTTATTATATACTCATTCTTACTGTACCTACGCTCGCTGTAGAAGAAATTCCTTAAACAATTTCAAAGGTGAAACTTTTTTAATTTTGTTTAAGCAGTTTCCTTGGCATATGAAGTTAAGATGAGAAGTGGAAATTTTAATGGTAGAGGTATATAATAGTACCTTTATGTTGAAGAGTTTTTTAATACTCATATTTCAGGTTCCAGTTAAAGATTCATACTCAAGTTCAGAATGTTTACTAATAACGCAATTAAGTCTGTCATTCCATCTATCTAAAATATTGACGTAATTTTAAACAGTGTGCATGTGTTCTATCCTTATAATACTACCTACAGAAAATGTACTCATAAAGGACGCTAAGTCCCTAAAAAGTATTTTTTATGATTAACTTTTTTACAAGCCCATCTCAAAAGAAATGGTTCTATACAGCATAGCAATAGTCAAAGCTAGGCGAAGAACTCGTCTTTTAGTGATTTCGTATTAGTATTAAAACTTTTATTTATTTGAACCCTCAAGAATTTGATTCATCATTCTTTTATGAGAGTGGAAAATTTGATCTAGTTACTAGATTAAAACGTCCTTCCAAGTATTTCAAGTATGATGACTCACTGATAACAGGGGCGGTAAATTGAAACACGGGACTGGGTACAGACCACTTGCGACCGACCGCGCACTGGAAACATGAGGGTATGTTCTGCAGTAGATGAGGTTAGGTATGATGAGGCTGTGTACATGTGGATATGTCCATATGTGCGGGGATTTAGTGTATTAGTAGAAATCTGCAAGAAACACGGACATTCATTGTATAACGAATATTTAAAACAAGCTGATGCCCGCGACTATGTACGCGTGATATTTTTATTTCTTTAATTAAATTTCTCTTTAATATCTTACAATCCTTTAATGTCATTATAATGTGACAAGGAGCCACTGATTCCTTGCCTCTACGTGGTTATCACTAATAATTTTGTCATTGACATCGATACCAAGAAAGGAAATCGATCTAAAGACGTAATTATTTAGACGGAGTTGCGTTTGAAATAGTAACTGATTGTATCTAAGTTCAATTCAATTCAATTCATTTATTTAATCCCTCAAGCGTATGTGAACGAGACACAATGCAAATTCTATTGTTATGCAGTTGCCTGCAACCGCTCGGGTGTTGAAGCATTAACAGTACACATACTAACTTAAAGTCACCCAAAGCCCCAGTATTCACTAGCAACTGTGTGACTACACACAGTGAAAGTGGTCAAAGAACCATTATAATAAAGTAGAACAAATAAGCTACATCAGGATTACAATAAGTTAAAAACATTATCCTGTATATTCTGCAATAATCAGTAGCAGTTGGAACAGTAACAATTAAGTAACGAGTAATCTGTCAGGCAGCATTGAAGTCATTAGTAAGTTAAGGTTAGGTAGCGAAGGGCCTGGCTTGAAGCCAAGCCTTAATAGCTAAGTTGATGCTGCGAATAAATTAGTTTCTTTCACTTAGTATGTTGATGAATTTCTTGGACTCTCCCACTGATAGGTGTGTTTGTGCGACCGAGATTATTTCATACTTAAGTTTTTGACGACCTCGGTGGTGTAGTAGCTAAGCACGCTGGGTTTCAAAACGTCGCCGCTCCGAGGTCCTGGGTTTGATTTCCGGTCGGGTCAATATAGAAATCATAATTTTCAGTATTCTTTTGGATCTGAGTGTTGTGGTACCACCGTTGTGTCTGATTTCTATAGCACAAGGGCATTGGCGACGTACTTTGGTTGTATTTCCATATTTTTGAAATATACAGATGGATGTCACTGAATATGTTCATAATGATTTTTGATGATTTAGTTCACCTTTTAAAGGGATCGACAAGTTGGAATAAAGGTATAGTCTTTTAAAAAACTAAAGCTAGTGCCTTAGAATTTCATCTTTACTAACTAAAGCTAGGTTTTTTTAAATTTATTTTTATAAATATTGGACACCAATCACATATATCGCTTTGATCCCAAAGTAAGTAGTCAATGTACTTGTGTTATGGAAATGCGACGGAACGGTGGTACCACAACACCCAGACCCGAGACAATATAGAAAAGATCGTTTCCTACATTGGGTCAATGATTGATTGATTGAGTTAATCAGCTCATGCGAGAAAGTATAACAAGCAAGATCTTGAGTGCATACCTGAATAAGTAATGTTAAACCATTAGTGACATATTTAATCAAACTCCATAGCTGCTGTGATAAACAGTTAGCCACCTACACTGATATAATAAATGGTATCTTATATACCGAAATATTGCTCTGGAGTAGTAGGCCCGTGTACCTCATTTAAAAAGTACCTATGTAGTACGCAAATAAATAAAAATAAACACGGGTAGAGTACTAATAGACACGGGAAAATATAAATATTATGCCTTCGAAGAAAATAACCTTCATACTACGTCTGCTTGGCTTCGTTATTTCTTCTTTTCGTAGTGAGTATTCTGCTTTTTACTTTGTTATGGCCAGTGCGGCCATATGCCGTTGTTTACTGCGCGAAGGCTAACACCTCGTCAGCTTTAATTAGCGAGAATATCTCTAAATGATCAACTTTTTGTTCCGTGTATTAGCTCTTCGCACAGTGTGTTATGTATTTGAGACTTGCGTGTGATTTGATATTGATTCAAACACTTAATGACTGGTACTTTTAATGGAGTTATTTTGATATATTACAATATTGATTAGTATGACTATGATTTAAACAAATTATATTAAATAAGATCACACAGTAGCAACAGGAATCGTCTCTGTGGCGACCTTTATTGGTAAATTTAGTTATAATACTAATCACAATTAGCACTTCAGAATACACGTTTATATTCTTGTTTCAGAAAATGCGAATACTACACATTGAATGATAATATTTTCAATGATAATTCATGAAGTAAAGTATTCGAAACGTCGGGAAGTAGAATTTAATTCTGTGCGTCCTGTGAAAACTGATACATCTCGAAAATGACAACTTTACAAAAGAGTACTTTTTGTGTTTAAAAAATCATAAAACTTGATAGGATAATTATTTTACAAAAGTAGTCCCTTTTTTGCATTAGTGCCGTATTGTTTACAATCTTTCAAGTTCCTGTTCATATGGCATTAAATTTGGACAAGATATTAAAAAAAAAACTGTTTGTTGTATCAAAGCACACCAAATAAATTATAGTGTATAATGATTTTAAATGAGTTGTATCACTTTACACTTTGTGTGAAGCTTTGGTGAAAGGTGATATTGGTGCATTGTCAGGTACTTTTATACGAAACTAAATCAACTTATGTTCAATGGTATCCAACAAATGAGTAATATTTTTTGTCGGCAGAAGCACTGTAAACACTAAACTGGAAAAAGCTGTGGTTTTTTTATTTATATCATTTGACACGAAAATTACGTTCGCGTAAAAATGTGTTTTTTGATATGAGTTGACTTATATCTGGACTCATATTTGTGTAATATGATATAAGAAACAGTTCAAAGACAAGAAATAAAAATAAAGTAATAAAAAGAAAACTTAGTATGCATCTACTTAAATTAATTTAAATTTAAGTTAAACTTTAATATTATAGTAACCATGAAATGCAATAATAATACATGAATATTGTAGGAAAGAGATCAATCAACGACATAAATCATCAGAAAAATAATTAAGATTTACATTCCTATTTTCCTCGGTTGAATAATCGCAGTCGTTATTATCATTGCTACATGTTCTTCTGCAGGAACTATCAGAAGTTGAAATTCTTTTAGGTGATTTTCCTCTTGATCGCAAACCGATCATCATCATCACCATCATTATCAGCCAAAGGACGTCCACTGCTGAACTTAGGCCTCCCCTAAGGCTTTCCACAGCGACCGATCACTAGTGGTCTTCGTTCAGTTTGATCCTGTGATCTTTACAAGGTCATCTGTCCATCTTGTTGATGGACGTCCTACGCTGTGTCTTTGGTCGAAGGGTCTCCAATCTAGAACTTTCCTGCTCCAACGGCCATCAGTTCTTCGCGCTATGTGCCCTGCCCGTTGCCACTCGAGCTTACTGATTCTCAAGACTATGTCCGTTACCTTAGTTCTTCTACGTATCTCCTCATTTCTGAATCGATCCTGTAGAGAGACACCTAGAATAGCCCTTTCCATCGCTCGTTGTGTGATTTTGAGCTTCTGTATAAGTCCCATAGTTAGAGACTATGTTTCGAATCCGTATGTCATCACTGGTAACACTTACATGACATTCGTCTTCAGACACTGGGGTAGATGAGATGAGAAGACACTCTTGCACAATTTCTCGAACGCCGTCCATCCGAGTTGGATTCGTCGATTTACCTCTTTCTCAAAGTTGGACGTACTCAATTTGACACTTATCCCAGGTAGACGTACTCGTCGACAACTTTGAGAGTCGAGTTCCCAACGGATACTGGAGTGGGTAGTGGAGTGGTGGGAGTGGGGTTTCAATGTCCACTTTAAGACCCATTTGTGGGGATACTCGGTCAAGCTCTTCGAGCATAGTGCCAAGATCGTCCAGCGTCCTTGCCAAAACGACTATATCAACGGCAAATCGGCAAATGAGATGTATTCGCCACTAACATTGATGACGATTCCTTCCCATTCCAAAAGTTTGAAGGCGTCTTCTAATGCCGCAATACAGATACATTTATAGAATCATAAGAACTGTCACTGATATATTCATCAGAACCAGGTTTACAATCATCACTACTAGAAGAACCCAAATCACCATCTAGTTTAAGAAGGACCCTGCTATAATACTTCCTTGCCATTAGACATACTGGTGTACCTATTCATTATTTTGACAGAAAAGAAGAAATGTTTTCAACCAGGCCACGGATACATCATCTTTTTCATTCTCATTATTTATGTTTAACATGTCTAACATGCATTTTGCAGGGCAAGAACGACGCTGCAACAATGATAATTTCATTGTAGACCATCATAAAACATTAATAAGTAAAGAAAACAATAGCAATTAAAAAAATAACACTAATAAATAGAAGATTTTAAACTTTCGCGGCTCATTACAATTAGTATTATGTAGACTTGACGGGTCGAAACGCGATTTATAATATGAGTACCTACGTTTCGGCTGGATTGCAGTAGCCGTGGTCACGAGCTGATCACGGCCGGTGCAGTCCAGCCGAAACGTCGAGGAGTGAGTACCAAATACTCATATTTATAAATCTAGTTTCTGCCCGTCAAGTCTACCTTGTACTAATTTTAATAAATAGATTCGTGTATTTTGATGTAACTAGAGTAAATATTTAGTGTAAATTGATAATAATCCCTGCTATTATGAATGCACGAAAAATATAAGAATTTTGTGTAAAATGATACATCTAATACGTACGTTGTTCCCCATGTTGGGCTGCAGCGACAGCGCGCGCGGGCATCTCATCTAGCAGTATGTGCGGCACTGACCCCGCGCGGACGCCGGTGCCCCCGCTGTAACGTCCCCGGCGCCCCGTACAATACCCGCATTCGGAAGATGTATCACTTTTCACAAATTTTGGATTTAGACCGTTCTAATTTTCTCGTGATTATTGATATAACTTTACTTGTATCAAATCACACAGTAAATATTAGTTTCCCATGATTGTGAGCAAAGAGACAACTTTAGTTGTATGGATGCAGTGTAAGAATTTACTTTGTGTCAATTGATATAACTAAACATGTATCAGATGAAACCGTATTAAAGGGTAATAAATATAATGTGAATAATGATATGACTTGAGATACATCTTTAAACACAAGTATTTATTTACACAGAAATATTCATTAAAACTCGCCATATTGTCTAAGATGTATGTATGTATGTAGACGTATCAAAACGTTAATAAGACATAAAAATAGAGTATTTTTTACTGATTAAGGTGCAATAATAATATCAAATTCTATATAAGTTGACTTATATCACTTTTCGCAGGACACACATAATTAATTTGCGCGAAAAATATCCTAAAAATTGTGATTTATTCAATATACGTTTGTGTTTAAAACTAACCCTAATAACAACGTGATTTTCATTAACTGGACGCACGTGTGTCCATGTTACCAAAAACGGAATGGAGTCTTAAAAATATTGTCAAATATTATTTCATCATCTGGACACGCCAAGATTTTAACGCATATAGGGCAAGGTAAATTAAGTTTTCCTATGAGGACATACGTAAAAATCTTGGCGTGTCAAGATGACGAAATAATAAGTGGTATTATGTGTCCAGTCTCTTGTGTCCATTTCGTAAATAACTCATAACAACTACGTAAGATACCGCAATGTTAAAACTTAACGTGCTATTCGCGTTGTAGTTTTGTTTTATTTAGGTGTGTAGTTCAAGGTCTTGATTCGTATTATATAAAAATGAGCTGAGATAAAAAAATATAGTAAGAAATAACCATACTATTTTTTGCAATCATTTATCAGTCTGGAATCGGCAGTCCTTATGAAATCATCGTTGCTTTTCTAAAACAAATGTTTTTAATATTTATTTTTAAACTTCGGCAGATGTCGACAGTGAGGCCAGACCTGAACATGAGACAAGGCAACTTATTGTATGATAAATCTATACTAATATTATAAAGCTGAAGAGTTTGTTTGTTTGTTTGTTTGTTTGTTTGTTTGTTTGTTTGAACGCGCTAATCTCAGAAACTACTGGCCCGATTTGAAAAATCTTTTTTACGTTGAATAGTCCATGTATCGAGGAAGGCTTTAGGCTATATAACATAAAGATACGACTCATAAGACCACAGCAGCAATGAAAAATGTTGCGAAAACGGGAGAAAGATATTCCTTTTGAGAGCTTCCGCTGCGTACGCTGCGAAAACCGCTTAAGTTACACAAAAATCATGTATGACAGGATTGTTCAACATTAAGAGTTCTATAATAAAGTCCGCGACAGCATATGTCTATCTTTTATGGTTGACTTACTACAACCTTTTTTATGTTAATAAATTTGTAAAAAAATAATGCATTATTTTTAGAGGTGTATTATACACACAGGTATTAATTCTTATCAAAATAAATACATTCATCATCAGGAGCATTTCATTGAAAACAAAGTTGCCCTTTATATCATATGATTTCAATAAATATCTTAGGAGCTATCACAGTTTTAACATAACTCCGCACCAAATAATGTTCGCAGCTTAAGTACAACGTGCGCTTGCGCTAATTATATTATAAAGCTGAAGAGTTTGTTTGTTTGAACGCGCTTATCTTAGGAACTGCTGGACCGATATGAAAAAATATTTTTGTGTTGAAAGAGAAAGGTTTTACGATATAAAACATCACACTGCGACGGGAGGGGAGGGAGCAAACTCAAAACGCGCGGACGAAGTCGCGGGGGACCGCTAGTAAGCTAATATAAATGATAGTTTACTACGTGGCTTTCCTGAGACTGAAGGATCACTAATATACTCTTAAGCTGTATATTTGAATCAAAAGTAAGTACTATTGCAATGAAAAATATTGTCGTGAAAATTTCATAAAATAATTAAATGAAAATAGTTTTAAATTTATTTAAGTTCTGTTATAAAATAAATAACAGTTATATATATTTATATATACAGCATTGACTTGTTTGCCATTTGTGTTTTTTACCTAAATAAATTAAAGGTATCTTTCTAAAGGACATTGTTCTGAGTCCATACATTGTTCGCCTAAGAACCAACAGTGATGAAAAGTACCTTTCTAGGTTCGAAATGACATGTATTTGTATGTAAGAACAATTATTTTTGACGGACACTTCTATAGGAACTAATATAGCTTCATCATAGTGAATTTTAGGTTATGTTTTATGAATTTGAAACATTATTTTAATTTCATTATAACAGCTATCTTACCGTCATACTAAGTACTGGCAGCTTGTTTTGCCTACTTTTTTATTTCACAAACATGATGTTTAATAATACCGTACTATCATATTACCTACCTACATGAACAATAAGGCGCCTTCCTGTCTCCAAGGTTCCCGCGCTTTTATTTCTGACTTTGAAATGGTTGGGTCACTCCGTCATCTGCCCTTTTTTTCGAGGAAAAAAGGTGATTTAGCCAATAACGGCATAATTATATTGTTTTTAGTAAATAAAAAAAGTTCAATATACAGCATTCCATTTTCCTGAGGCACGTAATAATTTGTCTTTTTAGCCTATTTACTAACTAAAGTAAGTGAGTGAAGACTGTATTGTGGTATTGGCCAAATCACAAAAGCCCATACAGAACACAATAGTATAAAAAATATTACGTAAAGAGTTCAAAATCAAAGAAGTCATTTTTAAATTGATTTCACGAAACAAAAGTGTCCGTTACAATCTAATGAATGTTTATTAATGCAAAAAAGAAAACAGAAATTTTGGTAATTGACAAATTTGTGTTAATTCTTAGGCGAGTTTTATCAATGTCCTTTACGTCATATCATTGTGGTAGCCCCAGCGTCGAATGAGTAATTTGATAAGCTTTTTAACCGACTTCCAAAAAGAAGAAATTTATCAATTCGACTGTATGTTTTTTTTGTATCTATGTTACCTCATATCTCAGTCACGTGTCAACCTATTCGATTTTTTTTCCGCCTACCTGGAGGGTATATCTTCTAGTTGGTCCCTTTTTGCCAATTCGGGATCTAATGATGGGATCTTGGTGTAATCGAGGGAAACCCTCAAATTTTAAAGGCACATATAGTGTTACTTTACTAGAATCTTAATGTTGACGTGTTGTCTCGTCTGATAGTCAACATCTTGTGGAGCTAAGCTGATGGTGGAACTCCTTAATTGAATTGTTTCTAAAGTAGTTTACTGTAGGTAGTAAAAGTTAGAAAAACTGCTTAATATGGCCACTTATGCCATTTTTCTAACTGTAACTGCTTAAACTACTTTAGAAACAATTTAAACGTACTAAATAAACTATAGAACCTGTACTACAATCGTGTTTACCAGATTTTTGATTGGTCTTTTATTTAACGAGTTATGATTTTTCTACTAAAGTGGCGCTAGTGTGCGCGTTAAAAATCCTGGTAGCCCCTTAAGTGTTCAATCATCCGTGTTGTGGGCATTATTTTTAGATGCACCTATGCATATACACAGGGTGTTCCATCAAACTCTTTATCCGAAAGCCGCGTTAATAATGCGTTGGACCCTTAGGAAATTAATAACCTCAGAAACACTCGCTCCTACTATACTTCTTAGTTATACGTTCAATTTTGTGGTTTATCATTGTCATGGGATAGAGTTAAGCTTCATACAAAACAAGATAGGTACCGATAGAAATAACACAAGAATATGTCAATAAAATGGCCGCCAGGCACGTTAGCAATTTGCGGGGTCAAAAGGATGTTTCTACAAAACAATATCCGATCTAACGCAGGATAGCCCTTTGGCCATCTGATGTTTCCAGATTACGACCAATATTCCATTAAAAAGTACCTAGATATTATTAACCTTTCGATAATATCCATCAGACTAAGGCCGTACTGTGTATCAATACATCATTAAGCCTGAATCATTCATCATTGAATCCGAAGTAAAATTTAAATCATAATTAAAACAAGTTATAACCACCTGTTGATAATGGTTTTAATCTATTACCTTCTTTATGCGACGTCCGCCTAGTAACAGAATTTTCCATGTTGATTTCGGAGAACAAAGCAAAAAAATGTAGAAACAAGAGTTTTCGATTTAAACCTAAAAAAAGTAAAGTAACACGACCAAAAGCAATACGAACAGATGATTTTTTACAATACTTGGGCCGCTTGTAACCGGATACCTACTTTCAAATACCAAAGATCAGTCGACCAATTCTCGCGCTGATCTCAGGAACTGCCGAACCGATTAGAAAAATATGTTTGTGTTGAATAGCTTATTTATTGAGGAAGGCTTAACCTAAGTTATAAAACATTACGCTGCGGCGGGAGGGGAGGGAGCAAACTCAAAGCGCGCGGACGCGACATAGTCGCGCAGGACCGCTTGTCTTTAAGAAATTGTTTTTTTTTAAATAATTTATAAACTTACTTTGAAAAAAAAAAACTGAGACAATGCTGAGACAAAAATGTTGTTTTCGTGTTGATAAGAATTTGTGGATGCAGCTAAAAAAATACAAATGTTTCTTAAGATTGATTAAAGATATAGCTACGTATGTTAGGATATTTGATGCAGCAGAAAATCAGATAATTAAAATTGTCAACGCATAATGTTAAAAAATTTGCTTTAGACCCCCGCTGGTTGTTTTACAGGGAGGGTACTATGTTAAGACCTCTGTACTTGATCAGAGGTGGAATTGTGTAAAGCATTCGCATTCATTTGACAGTTCAAAACTTACGGTATGATCTGTCAAACAACAAAGAACAAAGCGTTTGACAGCTCATACTGTTCGTCGTGAACATGAAAACGATTGCATTACAGTATTCCACCTCAGACCGCCATAATTATGTAATTTTTTTTTTGTGCATGAAGTTTTGGTTTAAATGTTATGATCGAATCTACCCAGTGACCCAGTACCTACTTAAGTTCTACATTGATATTGTGAGTGTTCCACTGTAGACGCGAATAACAATGTGTAGTAATTGAATAGCATCGAGTACTCGTCTAGGGTTGCTATTAACGCAATTTATCAGTGTGTAATCGCGATGCATTGATAATGTGTGTTAGATAAAACTTACTTATGTGCTGTGCTTAACACCTAATATGGTCATGGTGCGTAGCACCTAAAATTATCTCGCTATGACTTCTTGTTTTCGAGATATCCGTGAACACACATAAATTTTGCACACGTGTAAGCCTTGATAGATCAACATACTCAAAGAATATCAAATTCCAACAATATCACATACATACATATTGAATTGGTCACCTCCTTTTTGAAGTCGGTACAAACGGGCGTCACTTCAAACAAAAGACGACATGTGCTAGAGATTTTTGCTTCCGCTACCGTACATTATATTAATTCGGATATCATAAAAAAACACAAATATTGCGAACATTTCTACGTTCAATAACGCACTTAGAAAAAAAGGTGTCAAAGCTTTTTTAAACCGGGGTCGATCTTTAGTTATCTATTATTACGTATTTTCAGTACAAATTACGTTATATTGTTGGTAGCCCTAGAGGCGAAGGCGTAGTAAAGTGTCTGCGCAGTTAATAGCTGGTGACTCACGATACTCACGAATGTACTGATCTGTGGACCTTTTTTGCTGACCGTCTAGTCTAGATAAAGCTATTCTACTCTAGCTCTAGTACTAGCTACGGCCATAATAAAGACAGGAACAGAAATACCAAAGCGTGCGGCGCGTGTAGTATATGGTTGTGAAAAAAAAACTGCAAGCTTTACGCACACTAAGGATCTACAATAGCTTGTTATTAAAACGTTATGGGCATTTCTTCAGAAAGTGTTCTTCGCGTCACCTTCGTGGCGAAAATTTATACTGATATTATTCAAATAAAAAAAATACTGCTTTAAAGAAACTATCAAACTGTAACATAATCTGTTAGAATCATGAAAATCGGTTCATTATTCATGTAGATATTTAATATTGAAATTTCGTAAGCCACGAAAGTTACTCACCGTGACACGAAAGTTACGCAGCGTCTTTTTGGATAGATAATTCGGTAATAAAAGTATCAAAGTACTTGAAATATTATATATGTTTGAGACAAATAGTAATTAATGTGGTTAGGTATTACATATATTTTTAAACATTCATGATGAACACTAACATAATAATAGTTTGTTACCTTCGACATTGCTACTATGTACCAAATTATTTATGAGTATCCGATAGGTATTTCGACACTGTTGCAAGTGCCATGATCACAGCGTATCTAAAACTGTTGCGAGTGGGCTGTTATTTGTAGACTTTATAGTCTACCCTCCTTCTAAGTCTTTTATTGCACTCATTTTCAGTATCACTGACCTCAAATTCACTGTTTACTCGCATTTGTTCTCGGCACACAACAATGATCGTATTTGTCAGTGATAGGATACTTTGTTAAATTTTACGGTTTCACACTTTCGGAGCAATGGTATTTTGACATTCGACAATTTAAACCCATACTTACGATCAAATTTTTAGTATTTTGTAATTTAATCGCTTCCTTAACCTATTTTGGTAAGTAGTCGCATTCTGTCGAAATTATCTGAGATTATAAAGGTAAAGGTAAGCTAAGGTACATGTAGCAAATCTGTAGCAATCAACTCTTTACCCTTCAAAGTAGTGCCTCAAATTACATACAGGTACCCTGAATTTTAGTAGTTAGATATTTGCCGGCTATTATCAACTCATTTAAGGTAGGCTCAGTTATATTAGGTATATAGGTTAGGCCCTTTATAAACTTTACAATCAATAAATTAGTCTTTCAGATATTTTGCTTGCCTGGAGTGAGACTATTTAGACTACTAGTTGCTGGATCATAACTGTCAGAGCAAATTCAAAATATGACCTTTTCGTATCCAATAAAGAATTAAACTATTTCTTTTGAATCTTTAGAAATAAACACCAGACGTCACGCGCTTATTTTCGAACCAGTATCAGTGTTAATTGTAGTTTTTTTCCGGTAAAGCAAACTCATGATTCCCAGTCTTTATCTAGTAGCCTCAAAGTAGACTCTTTTATCGGTCTAGTGGACAAATTTCCAGCTTTAGACCAGGCTCAAATATAAGCCATGCCACTTGTTTGAATAAATTAAGACGACTGGCATAACTGCTATCATTCTTATTAGTGGCAAAGAATTATTCATTTTTTTCGCATATAAACTACACAAATTGGGCTAATTACGAATAATGCACTAAAATTAATTAATTAATGAGTATGTTTTTTAGAGTAACATATTGTGATTTATTTATATAATTAGTATATAGATTGATGAGGCGATTCAAAGCCGAATAAAATCAAGATTTAAGACGTTATATTCTATACATATTTATAGTAAGCTACATTATTTCTATAAATCATATCTGTGCCTCTGGAAACTGTCTAAGTAGAATATTTCAAGTTTGAAACGTTAAGGCGGTTATTTTAACTGCATTTGCAAACCATAAAATATAAATTATAGTGAGATCAGTACACTATGATAACCTTTCGTGGTATGATTTGTAACTTTCGTGGGAAATTGACCACGAAAGTTGTGCCACGCAAGTGACGAAAATTTTACATTTTCAGAAATATTAAATTAAGTAACAAACATTTATGTAATCTAATCAGCTCTAATGAATCTTGACTATTAGTTTTATGATTTAATAGTAGACATTTATTCCTGACGCTGACTTATAATCTTAAAACATTACCCATGAAGGGTCACATGCACTAGGGTCTGAAGAAAAAAAAAAAACGCAAGGAGCTGTATTAGCTATATCATAGCTATGAGATACTTATTTGTCTTCTATTAGTGTTTTGACAGGTCTGAAGTTTCTGCGGACCTATGGTTTGTGTCGATAGGATGAATCTTTTTGAAGTTATGAGCAATTTTGAGTCACATTTTCGAAAATGGTAAAATCGTGTGACCGACACATAATTAAGTATGTAAAATTTAAATCTAAGGACTGATTTTTTCCCCCTCGATATAATGAATCCTGACTTAGTATCCAATTTTAAAAAATATATAATGTTAATATAATGTAAAAGTCCAGCAAGATAGAAGTGTTTAAACTGAGCGCCATCTCAGTGTGACGCCCGAAGAACAGCAGTTTTACTCCCGATTCCGATGGTAAAATATTTTTTCCTACAAAACTACAAACATAATAACACATTTTAAAGTGAATTCATATAGACAGATACATGATAAAACATACAAAATTTATTATTTAATTAAACATTGAATATGTTTGGAATTACAAACGTGTGACCATCAAAAAACGGTGCTTAAAGAATGGCCCTTATCACTGAATCTAACCACCTGTTCCAAAATTTTTGAACAAGTTAACATTAGCCTTATCTGCGTACAAAATCGATGTTCTATATTTGAATCATTCACTGGTTAGAGCTTGTTTGTCGATTCTGAAGCAGGTCCTATCTACCCTACTGTTTTGAGATTCTTGTGATTCCATTTTTTGCGTTTATGATACAGATGTATTAAAAATGCTGCTAGCTAACGAGTTAAGGCTTTAGACTTATTGGCAAATGCTGAAAAATAAAAAATAAACTGTATTACATTTACTCATGTTGCTTTTTTATGTAAGTACGTAATTTAGTTAAGAGTAGAGCTACTGCTCGTAGCGTATATTGTGTCCCGCCGACCGTGACATGCAACTATGTATATACAGAATTACACGACTGCGGCCAATAATAATAAATAGTCTAGTTCTGACCGCCGAAGCGAAAGGTTGTGGGAAGGAATCTATGTTAAAATGCAGTTCTAATTATTAATGTGGCTAGAGATAGTGATTTGTATCATACATTAGTGTGGTGATCAAATAAAGAACTTAACCGAGTTTGATTCACGACAGGTCTAGTGACCGACTATTGAGTCGGCAGACTAGGTGTTAGACTCTTTGCACACTGCGACTTTTAGCAGGGATATAGTTGCGATGTAGCATCATTGCAGTCGCAATCTGACAGCGGCATGGCATTGAATAAAAAAATTGAATCTACTTGCTATATCTACTCTATATTAACCTTGACTTCTTCCACTGACTTTGATTTTAGAACGAAAATTACTCGGAATATTGACGCGAGTGAATAAAAAGTAAATGTGATGATAAATTGATGTTTATCATTGTTCTTTCAATTATACCTATTTTATTCACAAATACTTCTATTTGTAGGAAGAATAAGATTATAAAAAGCCAATAATTAACACTTTATAAAGACGCTAAGAAGAAGTAATTAATAGTTTTTAGCCTGTTAGTGCGGTCTGATTTTAATCGGATTTTTAAACCAACAGAAAAAGTTTACTTTTGGCTTACTGTTAAATGATACCATTTCAATGTTATTTTAATCATGTACATTATTATTTGACTACTTAAATACCGGAAATTCTGGGTCTTACATTAACAATTTTGCTGTATTAGACGTGTTTTCGAATCAAATCGTAATTAGACCAAAATTCTTTCGCAATAAAATAGCTCAAAAACTATTGAAATTCGCTGAACATACATCAACATCAAATCGATAGATCTTGGTGTCCTCTACCTTCAGCCACACCTTAGTACACCCTTTTTGTGGCACCCTGTATTTTATTATCATTTTTTTTTATTTGTGGCTTAATTTTTGAACTATAACTAACCATTTAATTTTAAAAATATATTTTCAAAGACTCTCTCATTCCTGAAGCAATAAATCGCGACACTTTTTAATGTAGGGAAAGAAGTGAGATGGCCTTATATTCAGGTCGACGAATTATTGTACCTTTTCTTTCAAGTAGGTCTGGGTCCATCTAATGATGTAATTGTCTGATACTTAGTATAGTTAGAAGGAAATAATTGGATTGTCATAATTTGAAGGTTGCGTTTACAAAGCGTGCCGAGTAGTCGCTATTCAGTAATTTACCTAGGCAGTGAGGTGTTATTATTACTTATAGAGAAGCTATGCCATGTGTCGCAACTATTATCCCTTACACAGTGCAACTTTTAGCATCTATTTGACTCACGCAATGAACAGATGTAATTCATGTAATGTAATGTTGACGATCTTCGTGGTGTAGTGGCTAAGTACGCTGGTTTCAAGGCGTCGCCGCTCCGAGGTCCCGGGTTCGATTCCCGATCGGGTCAATATAGAAATCATTTTTTTCTGTATTGTCTCGGATCTTGGTGTTGTGGTACCACCACTGTGTTATCACTTTCCATAACACAAGTGCATTAGCTACTTACTTTGGGATCAGAGCATGTATGTGATTAGTGTCCAATATTTATTTATATTTAATTCAGCATCGATGCAGAAGCGCGACTGCATTGATGTTAACGCTTGTAAGTATCGATGCAGTCGCCAATATACAGTAAATAATTTGTCAATGTTCAGCTTCTGCATCGCGATTGCATCAATGCTAAAAGTAGCGCAAAGTGTGTTAAGGTGTGTAAAGGTCAACATTTTGGGACTGCATCGATGCTGCATCGCTGCTAGAAGACGTAGAGTGCAAAAAATCCTTTATGACAAGATGACAACGTTTGTGTGAGTTTATGACAAGTTGTGTCTATTCATGAAGGACGAAATTTGTTTATGGTGGCAGATATAATACTATAATGGTAGTTCAATGCTTACTGGCATGTAAGTTACTCAAAAGTGGTATTTAATGACTACTTCAGGCTCAACTAAGCGTGGCTAAGACAGAAACACTGACGCGTGTCACTCTTTTGCTGAGCGCAAAATAACATTTTGATGAGAATAACACATAATAAAAATCTATTAGCAAACATGCTTTCGAGAAGAACTGCATTGTTAGTCTGCTTTAAAAAATGCATTTTTTTTAATCCGCATTTCTTAAAATATGCTTGCAATGCTTGTTTACTTATGAAGATGTTATTGCAACAGTTGTGTTATGAACAATATGCGTCGTTATCCTTTTAAATATCTCAATTGTAATTATTGTAACAGATAATTACGACGTTTTTCATTCTTGTACGTAAAAATTTACAATTTTGCGTGAACATTTCTTTATGTATATCAATATATATATATATCTTATCTTTATGTAAATCAATGATTTATAAACACCAATCGGTAAATTGGTATGATTCAACGTGTTTTGTTTTTGTGAATCGAATAACTACGTATACGAATTCTCAATAAATGCAAATTCTTTCTCGATCAGGGTGGTGATTGTAGCGTCAATCGTTTATTTCGTGTGGTAATTCGATTGGGAGTTAAACCGTTCTTCCTAAAAAAACAGTCATATGTACATTCGTCAAACAAACTTCCGCACGGACAAAATCAAAATGCATAGAAATCGTAGCCCTAGGAAATCAAAATCATTTTTTTATTCGACAAAAAAATATCGATCGGTGAACTTTCTTCGTAGGTCGTATACCTACACGAGTATAATTGCACGAGAATCTGCCCCTAGTTTAGGCCCCTTTGCACATGATGATGCTGTTTCTGTAAGTTTAATTGATGTTAACAGAGACAGAACGAAGATTTAACCTAGAACTAAGTAATCCTTACATGTGCAAGTCCATCATTATTTTGGCCGCAATTGGTTAACATACTTGACTGAACTTTAAATTAAATGTTTAACTTATCAAGAGGGGTTAGGTCTTATACGTACATAAATTTAACTAGTAGCTTTTCATCTAACTTTAGCTCACAAGATGCTCCGAAATGAGATATTCTGACGTTTATTGCTTTATAAAAATGATTTTTCTCGTTAGTTTAAAGTTCGTAAAAAGTCTTACAAAGTCTAATTAAAACTTAAGGAAAGTGGCGGTCGAGAACAAATGTTAAACGCCTGGGACCAATTGCCTTCTTTAGCAATTTTATATTTCGTCTGTGAAGTTGATTCGAAAACTTCATTCTCAGGCGAACACAGTCCCGTATTATATTTATAATACTGGTAAAGTATTATAAACTGTGTTCGCCACGTCATACCTATCATAATACTTACGAGAAGGGTAGGTATCATTACTTCGACTTTATGCAAAGCAACCATAAGTGCCCAGCTGATTAAAGGCACAATTTTGTTGTTAAACGATCATCTAAGTATCCACATAAATTATTAATTAATAAACGATGAAGGTATATGCAAGATATTTAGTAATTAGCATTTACAGGAGCCTTGAAAGCAAAATTTTAAACACAAAATATCAGCTACCGTACACAGTTTTAATTATAAATGAGGCAACATTGCAGAGTTCATCAAATGGCTGGCAAAAAAAGCGCTCACACAGTTAAAAAGTAAAAAAAAAGGATACTCTTAGCTCCAAAAAGAAAATTTTGGCGCAACCACCAGCGATTATAAAAGCAAAGGTGGCTTGCAAATCTGCAACAATTTTTATTTTCACTGCAAAGTGAATTGAAGTGCCACCTTTGTCAGTATTGTTGGCAATTCCGTTTTGTCCTTGTTTGTTAGCTGCCGAGATAGGTATTCGCGCGAGGAACGTAATTATTTTTTAATTTTTCACTTGCTTCCATCATCCGGCGAGGACAATACGGACGGATCTGTGACATGCGTAAATTATTTACTTTTTATTCGTTATTTTTATTGAGATGTGAGGCATAAAAACTTAGCATAAAGATCGCAGGATCTGATTTTAAATTACATAGTGACATCAAATTAAATGCGAGTTATCTACTCAGTATTTTACACAATGTTTAATCGTCGAACACCTTCCTCGATACAGCGGCTATCTTAAACAAAAATATTGTTTAAATTAATCCAGTAGTTTCTGAAATCAGCTCGTTCAAACAAATAAACTTTATATTAGTATAGATTTAAAACCATTTTGCTATTTATAGTTGGTATGACAGATTAACGTAAATTTTCGTGTAAAGTAGAGACTAGTTTTTGGTTTCGTAAGGTATCGTGTACCAAGGTTGTTACTCACAGAACAAATCCCCGAGGAGCACTCCATTAGCCAGGTTTAGTGGGAACTGTTAGATTAATGCCTATTACCAGATTAAGGGGATCATCTACTTACCTTTTAAGTTGCTGGGCGGGGCCGCGCTGATGAATTGACTTTCTTCATGCGAGTATTCTGACGACATGTGAACACTGTAACCGGGAGTTACTTGACCAATATTTTTTATAGATATGCCAGCCTTCATATGCATACAATTGATTCGGAGTTGTTATGTGTAAAATGGTTTTTGATACCTGAATTGCAAACCACAATAAGACAACGGTTAAACCATTAATTATAGTCTGTTTTACTTTGCTATTCGAATATTGTAAACCGTCTTTTACTAACTTTTAAAATTATATCGGTTAATAAAATGAATCAACTATTTGATTTAAAAAAAAACATTGTTTTACGACGAATCACCAATGTAGGTAGCGAATGGCGTGTTTACCTTATTTTAAAATGAAGTGTTTTGTTAAAAAGGAATGACAAGATTATTTACAATATGCGACTAGCAAATAAAAATGTACTTTACAGTGGCGATACGTTTGACGCATCGCGACTCACGCAATGAACAGATTTAATTAAGTATCGATGCAGTCGCGCGTTACCATCGATGCAGAAGCGCGACTGCAACTTTTGGAGACGTTTTATCGACAAAATTTAGTACATAATTTGACATTTCCACTTTCCGCATCGCGACTGTATCGAGTGCAGTATCAAAAAGTAGTGCAGTGTGTAAATGACATTTTGATGACATTTTGCGACTGCATCGCTGCTAAAAGTCGCGGTGTGTAAAGGGTCTTTGGCACGGTGGTAAGCGCTCCTGAATAATGAACCAGAGTCTGAACCAGGTCGCGGATTCAAATCCCGCAAGGGCAAATGTTTGTGTGACGAACATTTGTACCTAGGTCCTGGATGTTATATGTATTAAACTATATAAAGGAGACGCCATTATCATATTTGGAGTCTGGTACTTTGTAATACCACGGAAAAAATCTTACTTTGAAACCAGACAATTGGTGTGTTGTCTAGCGCATTTTTTTTAATTAGTCTGGTCGGAATAACCGTATCAACTACACGGAATGTCAGGCTGATGAAAATTAAACCTTGAAAATTGACTATCACATTTTAATCTTTATTTTAATACTTCTTTAATTTTAATTTTCAACTATTCTCCTTCTATTCTATTAATTTTTTTTTTATTTTATTTATAAGGATAACCAGGGTTTACAAGTGAACAATAGGCTACACATTATACAACATTTAAACCACTTATTGGTAATCACAAATAGCAATAACTTAATGAAAACGAACGCACAAATCGAACACAATCCAAGGTACACTAAAACAAAATAGTAATATTATGCCTTATTAAAGGAATAACAATTTTAAGTAGCTTAAGTAGTAAAAAATAATAAGAAAAACTAATTACAATGCCATAATTATGCAATTGCTAAGCGCTAATCGATGAAAAAACGTTCACTTAACAGCCGCCTTACCGCTGCAACACTGGTATTAAATATATCAATGCCGGTATCTTTGACAACTTTATTTAAATCGCTGCAAGCGCGCCAAATGTAACTATTTCGCCTGTAATTTGAATGCACTGTTGGTACATGAAGCGGATCACTATGTCGAAGAACTCTTTTAGGGGCATGAAAATTTAATTTAGATAAAAGTTCGGAACAATCTATGTCAGCTGAAATAATCTTGAGTAGATATATTATATCCGCAATATCGCGTCTCGTGGCCAATGGAAGCATGTGGTGTTTCTTGCACAGATCGCTATAAATGCTAGAACTATAGTTATCTCGAGTACGGTAACAAACAAACTTAATAAAAGAATAATTATTATAATTATTTCATAATTAACAACACCTTTCATAATAAATAAATAAATATTGCTAGTTGAGTACTGATAAATTTCAATGACAGCAAACTGTAAATAAATAATAGCACAGTTAATAAGTAGGCAGAATGACAACATTGCGCCGATGCAACTCTGAAGTATTGCGTGACCGTTTGTCATCAGTAGTTGTAACAAAGTGAACAGTTAATTAAGTTATTGATTTTTTCTTACACCATTAACTACAGCCTACTTTTTTATGCCAACAGTTCAAAGCGCCATCAGCGACCGCCACAAACTAAAAATTCCCTGCGATGCGGAAACATCGGCTCTTTTGTAAAGCCATTACCTGAGACTTGGGGTCCTACCCTGTGAAATGATCGTAGTTCAACAGACTTCGAATAGAAGGAGGTTTCATTGTCACGTATGTTTTTAACTCAAGACTTAAGAGCGGGACGACATAAGTTTAACGTGGTTATTTGTATATTTTTGAATCTGTGTGTGGTATCGTAGCGCCCAAACAGATGAATCGATTATCGTTTAGTATTTTTCATAAAGATCTGGTCAGCCGTTTGAATATCATCAGCTCTTTAATAACTGATGAGGTATTCTAACTACCTTCCTGTCGATTTACAATTCGAATATGTCCTATAGATTCGAATTTTGGTACAGTGTTACTTTAATTATATTAAAATAACATCGTCAGAGGGATTTTTTGGATTTTTTACGAAGGGTATACCATATAGCTACTTAAGGGTGACACAAAAGTATAGTTATAACCTTGTCCCATGTGGAAAATAGCTGTCACTGGGCAATACTGTCTCGTTCCCCTATTGTCCTTCTATATTTTCGCAATAGTTTAAGTAGACCGATTCATAACTTGCGTTCCCATGCAGTAAATAGTACATAGTATAAAACAAAGTCGCTTCTTGCTCTGTGTAAGTTTGTATGCTTTAATCTTAAAAACCACGCAACGGATTTTGATGCAGTATTTACAATATATTGTGATTCAAGAGGAAGGTTTATATGTTTAATACATTTCATCCGTACGAAGTCGGGGCGGGTCACTAGTATCTAATATAAAATAAACTTCATAGCATACGTAATAGTATTCCTTTTTGGGAAAGCTCATTATACAATTTCTTCAGAATCATCTACTTTATGACTTTTGTTTAGGTTTGACATGATATGACACAAAAAATATAGGTGTTGTTTACTTATTGTAAAATAAGTTTATCCTAGAATTAAAATAACACCAATTTAATCATCTCGTTTTTTTATGTTATTATTCAAGCGTTACATTTTACGTCAGCGAAAATTACAGCTATAGTATCGAGAATACCGATCATTACTACCAGAGTAGAGGCAATGCTATGCTGGAAAGAAATGGCCGGTCAACTTTTAAGAGTTTAATGTATTTTGTTCTTTGGAACTCATTTCTTCGTTTGCTTTGCCCAGGTCTCAAACCGGGCGTAATATTTCCTGATATAATTTTAAGAGCTTATATTTTCTTTGTATTTCAACCACTGATGAGTTTCATTCATTTATCCATTATTCCCTCGAATGCTACGGACACGGCTTGCAATGCTTCAAATAACGATGTTTTATTTCACGTTTTTATGGGCTAACTATTCAGGTTTTTGCGTTGAATTTCTGCAGGATCATCAAGCTAGCGAAAAGAATTAATGTTATTTTAATACCACGCAAATATTTTATTTTATCATAACCGAGCTTATAATAATAATTGCCGTATTGAAAAGCGCGGTGTTTAGTTTAAGAAGTTATCATTCACAATACTATTAGTTAAATTCAGACCGAATATAATCATTGACGATACACAGTTAAGGTAACATTATGTCAATTTTCTATAAGGTTCGTTTGTTCAGCTTTGCAGATTCTACAGAAAGAGCAAAGTACAAGAAAAAAATAAACCTTCAATACTACGTTATGTTAAAACAAACATAACATTTAACGTTAATTCCTACCTTTTCCTTAGTGTCGGCTAACAAAGCGATGCGATGTTTATTTACATGCGAATAACACGCTATAAAGGTGACAAAGGGCAGAAAAAGACACAAGGATGTTCTAACAATTAGCTTACATAAGCTGTCTTTTCATTTACTCGCTGTTGAATGAGAAACTCAGACACAAAAATGCAGACATTTCATGAGGTAAGAAAATGCGAATTTCAGTGTGGTATCTTTTTTTGTCCAGGCTGTGTATATGTTATATTACGAGTACTAAGAGGAAAATGAGACTGATTTTGGAAGTTTCTTGCCTATTGGGGCTTTTTATCACATAGTGACAAATTTCTTATAAATGTACTAGCGGTCCCCGCGACTTCGTCCGCGCGATTTGAGTTTGCTCTTTCCCCTTGCGCAGCAGTGTGATGTTTCATAGTCTTACCCATTCGCTGCCACACTTGAGACACAATAGAAAATCTATTATTATCTCGCACCAGTGCGTGCTGTGACTTGAAACTTTAATGAATGTAATTAATAAGCTATCTAATACAAAAACATTTTTTCAAATATGTCTAGTAGTTCCTGAGATTAGCGCGTTCAAACATACAAACTCTTCAGCTTTATAATATTAGTATAGATAAATGCATACACAAGAAAGAAATCAAAAGAAGTACTCGTATTATGTAAGATACTGCACAGAACGTACTACAATCTGCTACCATGTACCATATCGACGGTTCCCGGGCTATTTGTATTAAGCGACATTTTGTAAACTTTATACCAGAGCTGTTTAAAGTTTTGATTTTTGAAAAAAAATCATAACTATCGCAATTTGTAAAATTTAAAAAAAAAATGGATATTTATTGATTAGGTTACATAATCTGCATAATCTGATAGGTTTTTTTTCTGATATTCCTATTATTAACGAAGATACATGTCGTTTAATGCAAAATGATTCTTTTATTTTATTTTTTTGTTCCAGGCTAAGTGATTTTACCGCCTAAGATTAGTTTTTGTTGTTCCTGGCTAAGTGACTTATCCGCCTAGGTTTATTAATACTTGCTCCAGGTTAAATGACCTAACCATCTAGTAATGAATGTAATAGCTCCAGGTTAAATAGTTTAAATTGAAGAGTTTTTCATATTTCATAGCTGAACTAAATGATTTAAACCATACAATTTCGTGTATGGCCTATTCAGTTTAAGCGCCGATTTACTTACACCGATTACTAATTTGTTCCTTATCGTGCCTGAGTAATGAAGTTTACTGAAAGGGGCAGTTAAAATATTGTTGAATTTAAAGGAACCTAGGAATTATTATTGTGACAATAATTAGGAAATGAGAAATAAAACAGATTGTATTGCTCAAATGTACTTTTTATTTTAATTATCATCAGCTAGGAACTACAGTAACTTTCCAGTTCACCAGAGTAACCTTTTTATCACAATTGTATAGGAATCACAAGTTAACAGTATTTTATTTAAGTAGCCTATAGTCTCATTATAAATGATTTAAACGAACTACACACACACATACTTATTTTAAATTTATTTAGGTACTTAGTATTCTAAACTCAGCTGCATAGTTACGCAAGAGATGAGTGTCTTCTGATCTCAACCACCTCAGTATCTGAAGATGAAAGTCTTCAACCAGTGTGTGATGACATGCGGATCTGAATCATGGTCTCTAACTAAAGGCCTCATAAAGATGCTCAAAACCACAAAACGAGGAATGGAGAGGGTACGCGGTGTACGGACATAGCCTTGAGAATCAATAAGCTCAAGTGGCAATAGGCAGGGCACATAGCGCGAAGCCGTTGCACTGAGACCCTTCAACTAAAGACGTAGCGTAGGACGAGAAGACAAGATGGACAGATGACCTTGTGAACATCGCAGGATCAAACTGGATGCAGGCCGCTAGTGATCGGTCGCTGTGGAAAGCCGTAGGGGAGGCCTATGTTTAGCAGTGGACGTCCTTTGGCTGATAATGATGATGATGATGACTTAGTATTCTTCCATATACCTACCTATCTCAAATTAAAAACAAAAAAAATAAGCATTTAAATATTCTTTCACTTTCTAGGAACCGTGCTTTGTTTCTCTTCCTTTACAAAAAAAAACCTTTTTCTTCTTCTATAAACATACTTTTATTTTTTATTCCAACCTCACAAACTTTTTCATTTATAATATTTGTAGGATTAATAAATTTACTTGATTTATAATAAAAATCAGATACCCGCCTAATTTTCTTTGTTTGATACTGGTGCTTTTTTCATTTTACCACTGTTCTTCATCTTTAGTGTTCAGGTCATTTTCTTCATTTTGGGAAACATTGTTTAAATGTAATAGTTGCAGAATAATCAGATCTTTGTTTTGTACCATGTAAGACTGACTTCCGAAAACTGTTACCGTTTTAGGCAACGGATTCACCCTTTTTTTTTGTAGGTCTTGCACTTTATTTTCCTTAACCATTTTCTTTGTTTTTTGTGGTATTTTAGGCCCCAAAAAATATTGAACTTTCTTTTTGAACACTTTCTTGTTTTCGGTTCCATATTTAGATATCGAACTGCAAAACAAAAAAAATATGAAATTATTTAAAATTACGCAGGTATCAAGTTTTATAAACAAATGTTACTAATGGTGATGATTAGTTAATTATTTCGGTAAGTAGGACAACATCATATAAGTGCATTCCTCTGATGCCAGATGCCAGTAAATAGCCAAATCACTTGTATTATGCAAATCCGATAGTACCACAACACCCGGACCCAACTCAATATAGGATAACTAGTTTCAATATCGACCCGATCGAGAATCGAACTCTGGACCTCAGAGAAAGTTATATCATAAAAACCGGCGTCTTAGTATAGGAAAATAAAAGGAGGTAAGCAATAACTCTTGTATGTTTCGATTTATACCTACCTTCATCAAGCAAGTTAAGTTACAATAAACAGTGTTACTCTTAAAAATGTAAAAAATGTAATACATGAATATAAAAACTCACCAAAAATCCAGTATTGACGACCAAATACTTTGCGCGACCCGAGCTCCCATAAAACACTTAACACGTCAGAACCAGAGGTACGAACTAGTCCACGGTTTGCATTGACTGAAGCGGTGGCGCACGGGAATATAAAATCTCGTGCAGTTTGTTGCGCTGCGGTGCCAGCGCATCGGTTCCAAAACCAATTTTTAACCAACGCCTCGATAGTTATTCCATAGTAAATTTTGATTGTATTAAGTGTACGCGGCTATTATTAAATTTGTTTGAAGTACTAACATATTGCTTTTGTAGTAACTGGAGCGACAGTGCAAGTTTAATATAATAGTAAGGAATATAGGTTTATTCGCCGTCTTTAGTTTAATGTTGAAACCTTAAATGGCTCAAGCGACTGTCATATTAAAATTCACATAAAAACCTAATGTTTCAAGTGACCACATCTAGTAAATTCAAGTATCTAGCTAATTGTATTATGCGACATTCTTATGTATTTATGAGGTAAAGCTAATTGTATGAAGCGACATTATTATGTATCTGTAAGGAAAGGTCAATTGTATTAAGCGTCAATCTTATATAATCATAAGGTAAAGCCAATTGTATGAAGCGACAATTCAAAATATTTATAAGGTGAGGCTAATTAGTTTAACGTACATTGCCTGTAAATTTTGATCCAGGAATGAGGGTTTAAGTAACTCTTTGGTATTTCCTAGTGAGCTTAAGTACACAGTTCCTAAATTTGTCAAATTTTTTTGTCGGTACATACATCGCAGTGCAAAATGGGCTCCGAAAATGCGATAGGATGAAGCGACAAAAAAGTGCTCAGATCGTCACAAAACCCAAACGACGCGGAAAAATTCGCTGATTCCGAATATGTATATAAGTCAATTTCGCCCAAAATGTCGCTTAATACAAACAGCCCGGGAACCGTCGATGTAATTTTTGCAAGCGCTTGCAACAGTGCCGAAATATCGGAAGCTCATACATAATAATGTTCATGGTAGCAAACCCGTACCTAAGTATTCTTATATTAGTGACCATGAAAGATTAAAAGATTATATAGTTCTCATTTACATTTCACGGCGTTATATTTACGTTTTTTTGGGTTTGTTTTTTCTTCGTACTACAAAGATTACACTTACTGCAACATGTACTTTATACATTTCGCCAGATCTCCAGTGACAAGCAGATTGTACAATTGGAATAGTAATCCTGCGAGACTGGAGTCTCATTTAAATATTAATTTATAATTGTGCATTGTTGAATCGATTCGCACTCAACGGTCCCCAAAGGACGTCGTGATTTGAGAATCTATTTATATTTTTGCAGCCCTAACTACATTTTGATTTTAGACATTCTGTCACCGTGTGTTGAATACCAATGAGTTCTTGTGAACTCATTGTTTATTGTAGATGACGGATTTCATCTAAGGAAAATAAAGTAGTACTGAAGAGTATCGAATGAAAAAAAGCGAAAGTAGGTATGTCTGACTTTCAATGACCAATAGTCGAGTAGTTACGGTTATCTTTTACTTCGTGATCAATGATATCTCTGATAATAATGATACTGATGATATAGGTGCTCGTAGCGCAGTGGTAGCAGCGCTTTGGTAGTGATACCGAAGTCAAGCAACCTACAGCCTACAATATCGACGTAGACGCCAAAGTACAGTACATAATTTGTCAATTTCCAGCTTCTGCATCGCGACTGCATCGATGCTTAAAGTAGCGCAGTGTGTAAAGGTTGACATTTTGCGACTGCATCGATGCTGCATCGCGACTGCATCGCTGTTACAAGTCACAGTGTGCAAAAGGGTCTTAGTTAATAACACCCCTAATTCAAAAAGCTTTTATTTTGTTGTAATTGAATGCCATTTATTTAAGTTAATGGTATTATATACTAGTTATATACTAGTAGGTATTGGACTTTTATTAGAAAGTGATGAGATAATAACTCTTATCTCATCACTTTATAATAATAAAGTCCAATACCTACACGGAGTTAGTCGATAAAACATGTTACATTGAGTAAATATAAGTAAAAGAAAAGATCTCGTTTACTTCATAAGACTGTATCCATCTTGAGGATATAACTACACAATTCTAATATTATCTTCTTAGGGCTGATTTATCAATAGTCAGATTAGAAATATTCATCAACAAAAATACAACACGGCTATTTGAAAACGTCACCTAATTGCCAGCAATCAAACGTAGCTGACATTTTTTTAAATCTGTCGCTTTATAATTTATCAGTCTGATAAGTTTTATCTGACCATTGAAAAATCGACCATAAATATCTAAGCTAAGAAACAAATCGCGGTATACAAACAAATGAAAGATGTCACTCGCTGGACCTTGAAAGTTGTTGCAGTTGGCATAGCGACGAGTTAAATTCTAAATTCTGTTTATCCGTTCTAATTACATTGTTTGTGAGTGAGCCGTGCCATCTCATTTAATTGTTTCAAAGTATGAAATCTCGAGGTCACTTTTATTAGATTTTCTTACCAGTATTAAATCATGGTAGCTGAAGGGTTAGTACTATTTATATCGACTTCAACAAAAGAAGGCAATTAAGTAGACCGGTATGTCTGTAAATTGTCAGAATTGGTTAACAATTTATAATATGGGTCTATTAAGGCTTTCTAACAAGTTTGAATTTTTTTGTAGGTTATGTATGTTTGTCTCAGGATTTCTCGAAAAAAAGAAATTATAACGAGATGATGCTCTATTAGTTCAATCAGGTGTAGTTAAAATTAGGGTACAGTGTAAGATTAATCAAAATTGGTCCAGTAGTTTTGAGATATAAGTAATAACTAAAAATTAATGCGTCATTTTAAGGTTTAAGACAGTTCTTTGTTATAGGTCGAATTCCTTTGCAATGTAAATACATCGGCTGTTGATAAAAAAAAACATATAAAGTAATTAGAATGTTTCTTTTCTGAAATTGATTTTAATTGTCTTTTAGCTTTTGCGTTTGAGTTGTGGTTGAATCAGTACGGTTCCTTAATACCCACTAATACAATTTCTAAAATTTATTTTCAAGATTGATACGATTAATTTAAGAAGCAATTAAACCTAGGTCCAGTCTAACACGTAGTAAATGATATATTTTATGTGATTAATACTACTACTTAATACAAAATAATATGTTTAATACTATTAATTAGGTTTCACTTCTTATTCACACTGTAATGCTCAATAGGTCAGATTATTTATATCCTACTCATTCATTATCTATCTAGTTATTCAATAAAAATGTAGATGTCGTTTTTTTGGAGTATCTCTTACCAAGAAATAAAATTACATTGCGTATATTGTAAATAGGTCAACTAAAAATAAATCCAACGATTGATGCTCATGCGATGTCCATCGCATACACGCATTTGAAACTATTCCAGAATTTAAAGATGTGAGCAATTACATACCCTAACGTTTTGACAGCAGTTTATAATATACATCAAAATATTATGACAAAAAATTAGTTACCTCTCAACATTTTTCCACAATCTCCCCCCTATCTCAAGGAACGTTTTCACTTTCTGCAATCCGCCAACGACCAGGTTAACATGCGTTCTTGCCGTCGACTACACCTTTCCTTTCCCCCTTTCTCCTCCCAATGCTACTCACAGTCGTTTACTGTCCAGTCCGTTCGACTGTGGAATTCTCTTCCACTGCGTATCCGACAGTCTCAGTCCCTTCCAGTGTTTAAAGCTAGGGTAAAAGCGCACTTCCTTTCGCTTCAAAAAAACTGACGGAATTTTCTGTAATAGATCTAGTATATGTACGTATATTATATGTATTTATTATTTTTTTTATTGTATTTGTAATATAAAATGTATTATTTATTTGTTTATTATATTATATTTTTATTTTGTATATGTTATAAAAGTGTAATATTAAAATATTAGCTATATTTTGCACACCGCTTTCTACCTCACAAATAAACGTTGTTTCCTCTACCCAATGGTTGTCTGGAAGAGATCGCTTCCAGCGATAAGACCGCCAATATTGTACAAATCATTTGTCTGTAATTTTATCCTTTCTTGTGTCCTTACTTGTGCAATAAAGAATATTTATTATTATTATTTTTATTTGTCACACTCAGGCCCAGTTGCGTGATCAATTGTAATGGTTAATTAAATGTCGTTATCGGAGAATGAACATTTACTATTGTGTGTTTTGAAGGAAAAACACTACGTTGTTTAGCTAGGTTTTTTTTAACAAAATAAAACATATATTCAATCGTGGTCATCATATTTAACTATTACTATCGATCACGCAACTTGGCCTTAGGCATAACACTTTAAGCGAAAAAACTTACCGTGAATCCAGATGCAATTTTTGACTAATAAAGTTAATTGTTACTTTAAATTTACTGAAAAGATTGGCGTATTTTCTAACATACTCTATAGTACTGTAACCATTTTATTAATTTAGTTGGTCCTATAGATAGATTAATGGATTCATACCGATGGCTTTCATTCTCCGCAAAAGAGCCGCCTCGATGCTAAGCCGTGTCCGCGGGAGCTCCAGCAGTATCCTGCGTGTTGTAGCAGGGCGAGTGGACTGCCCGTTTATGCAGCACTGGGTTCGATTGCACATAAGAAACCCTTAAATGCCTCAATTGATACGTATTTATTTTTTTCTTTTGGTAATTTTATATTTGTGTTACTGTCTCAACTGTATATTTATTCTTTGTGGTATGGACTTTGTCTGAAATAAATCTTTTGAATTGAATTGAATATACCCATTACCCCTTGCAGTGGTAATACTATCCCCGTGTTAGCACTGAAATGGGTAATTGGTGTAGTGGGACCGACCCAGTCGTGCGACCGTCGCGCTGCTAATGTAAAGGCATCCGCTGCTGCCACGCTGCTGACGCTCTATTTTGAAGGCGCACTTATAGCCACTTTCCATAGTTTTAACTTCAGCAGACAATATTCATTGTTCAAAATGTCACCAAGAAACTGTAGGCAGTGGTTCCCATATTTTGACTTCTGTCATAATATTTGCCGCTGCAGACTTTTTCGGCCGACAGTTTTTTAGTCGGCTTTTTAACACATTTGCGTGCGGTAGACCATACACAATAGAATTTTTATTGTTATGACGTCTATAGACGTTCACCGCCCGCGAAAGAGTTAATCAGTATAGATAAGTATGTAAGTGCGCATATTACAACGACCCCGGCTCCATACTAATTTGCAGCTGACCAAACTATGGGGCGATAAAAAAACTTCATTCTGCGCGGGGAGGTGAACCTACTTGCATGGACATCTTTACCTACTACTTATATCACATCACCTAGTGTAACACTTTTATTCGTCACCCCTCAGACCCTTTGCACACTGTGACTTTAGCAGCGATGCAGCATCGATGCAGTTTTGAAATGTTAGCCTTTACACACTTGCGCTACTTTTAGCATCCATACAATCGCTATGCTTAAGCACGTTAGCATCGATGCAGAAGTTGGACATTGACAAATTATGTTCTGTATAAAGGCGACTGCATCGATTATAACGCGCGTTAGCATGGATACTAACGCGCTTCTGCATCGATACTTACGCGCGACTGCATCGATGGCAAATTAAATCTGTTCATAATGTGAGTCGCGGTTCTGTAGCGCGTTTTCAAAACGTGTGACTGCATCGGTGCTATGATCGATGAAGTCGGAGTGTGTGGTCTTCTACGACATTTATAAGCTACATTTTGGCGCACGCTACTGTTAAGGTTCCCCAAGAAAAAGGTTATTTGATCAAAGTTTATCGTAACGAAGTTGTTCGTATTTGTTTCTCCGACTCTGCGACTAATGAGCCAAGTTGCGAGTGGCTTCGATACGAACTTGCTTCGTTTTGCAATAACGCGTCTTTTTGTTTTCGCCCCGGTTAAGTAATGGGGTCCGTGGTTAGAATTTAGATGGGTAACATCTGTGTATCGACATACGAGCACATAGTAGACGGTTGAATAAATCTTGCCAACGATTTCGGTGATTGCGGGTATGTTCAGCTAAGTCACGAGACAGTGAACATGTTCACATGTGTTTAAACACTATGTTGTATAACTCTCATTAAGTATATCACTAGAGAGAAAGAGGAATCAGATTTCCTTTCTTCTCTTCGTGATTTCAGGGATAAAAAAGCTCCAAAACATACATCGCGATAGGACTCGGGTTTTAATATATATTTATGTCAAAATTTACACTTGCTTGGTTTAGAAATTAGATGGGGGGACGCCCATTTTACCACTTTGGAAGCGTCTAGCTATGAAACGTTAGACTTTAAAAGAAAATGGTTTTAGAAACCTCTACGTCATTTTAGAAGACCTATCCATAGACACCCCACACGCATAGGTTTGACTAAAAAAAATTTTTGATTTTAGTTTCATGTATGAGAGTATGTACCCTTAACTGTCATTATTTTTTATTTTTGTATGAGAATCAGTAAGCGGTTAACAAGATACATCTTTCTACCAAATTTCAATTGTGTAATGCTTATAGTTACAGAATAAAATGGGTTTTGACTCAAAGAGTAAAAGAAGGCGAATTGATCATATACTTACATTAGACACCGTAGAAAAATAGAAAGAAAAGTTATCTTAATGTTAAATCGTCCGTCTGTAATAATTTTGTAGATTCAGATTAGTATCGCCTTTTTAGAATTTAAACTAGAGTTCCCCGCAGCGTCGCCCGAGTTAATTTCAGATTTCCTGTAAAATATTTCAACGCAAAACTCATTTTATTAAAATTTTTTAGTCATGCTTTGGTCATTTGACTCGTATCGTGATGTTTTGTATAATGCATCCTCGATAAATAAGCTTTCCAACATAAAAGGTTTTTGAAATAATAAATTAGCTTATCTCAGAAACTACAGGACTGCCTGTAGTTTCTGAGATTAGCACGTTCAAACAAACTAACAAACAAACTCTTCAGCTTTATAATATTAGTATAGATTAATAACGGTTTCACGTTCCGCAAAGAGCTGCAGACATTAATGTGTTTTTATTTCTAACGCCGTATGTGGCAATCCTCGTGAAAATAAAAACTAACCTAACGCTTTCAGGTAAAACATTTTTTACAAACGCTGTGATATATCTAAAACGAAAACATCTGTTGCTTGAAAACTTGTCTTACATTCTGACTAAATGATAGTCTTGTGAATGCCGAAGGAGATGATTTTTTTAAAAAGACAAAAATAACGGCTAAATTATTTTAATTGACAAGAAAAATAGTAACAAAATCACGAAAAATAATAAGGCTAGCAACTAGACGCAAACTACGCAAATTGAGAGAGCTCCGAACACGACGACGGCAGGCGGCGGAATAGACCCGAGCGCTGGCACGCTCTGGCTTATATAGCCGCGCTGGGTTGGTCATTCCCTCATCTCCTACACGGCCTCTCCTGACAGGAGACCGTCCTCGGGCTCCTTTTGTGTCCTCTTCTTTTAGTCCAGCAAGGGCATGGACAACTCTTGCATAGGCTCGGCGGCAGGTAGGCGGCTGTCATCCATCTCTTCCACTGGGCGCGTGGCAGAATCGCACGAACGCTGCTGGAGACCACTTGTGGACGGCTTCTGCCCGTCATCCAAAGGCAATTCTTGAGTTTGAACAGAAGGTGCTTCTGGCTCCGGCTCGCCCACATCATGAGGCTGTTCGGGGCTGGCACCAAGACCCCCGTCTTCAATGTCTGAACCTATGTACACAAAAATAGCAAACCATTACACATACGGTAACAGAAGAATTGTACAACACTAAACATCGCATGTATAAAACGCGACCGTTAAATAAACAAGATGTTTAGTATCGCAGGATTTGGATTAAGCCATAGGCACGACGTTAGCGTAACTTAATCAAAGCAAAGATATGAGTCATAGGCACGACGTTAGCGTAACTCAATCATGGCATAAGTCATAGGCACGACGTTAGCATAACTCAGCTCACACAAGACAGAGGCACGACGTTAGCTTGTCCATAAACAAATTGTCAGGTAAGAGGCACGACGTTAGCATTACCAAACAATCAACTAACCAGAAAGGAAGCACGACGTTAGCTATTTCTGGAGTCAGGCTACTCACCATCAAAGTAAGCAGCACACACATCGGGGGTCCATTCTCCACGCCACGGAACCATATACTCGGCCGCTGCTTGGGTCGACTTCCCATAGGATCCAGCCAGAAGTTGCAGCTCGTAACGTCCGTGCGGGAGAATCTTGGTCACACGGTATGGCCCACGCATGCCGGAGTCCAGCTTCCCCGTTGCCTGCGCTTGCTTCTTAACAAAAACAAGAGAGTTAAGTTCAAAAGCCCGAGGAGACTTTCTCCCCTGGTTGACATAAGCGTCTTGGGTCTGCTGATTGCGCCTAAGCCGTTCCGAAGTCCTTTGGCGGCTCATTTCGCGTAAAGACTCCCTGTTTGGGTTGGAGCCTTCGAGCGCCACGTCGCGTACCAAGCTTCGTATTAGTGGCGTGGCTGCGTCTATCCCCACCAGCAAATTGAGTGCGGAGTGTTGCGTCGTCCTATGTCGGGTGATGTTCAGGACCAACTGGAGCTTCCAAATGATGCTCGGCCACCTTTGCTGTCGGTAGTTCGCTTCGATGCGAATCATGTTCAGTACGGTCCTGAAGTAACGCTCTACCTGACCGTTAGACTGGTGCATCTCAGGTGTAATTAAATGCACCTCACAACCCATATCTTTAACCCAGTCTAAAAATTCTGCACTTTGGAACATGCGGCCTCTATCAGCGACGATTAACTTTGGGGTACCAAACAGTGAAATAGCATTAGTAACATGCTGCTTTAGTTCGTTAGCATCCTGCCGATACATAGGGTAAAGCAGGGTAAACTTGGAAAAAGCGTCAATAACAATAAGGACATACCGTATTGACTACAGGCAGGCTGAGTCAATTTTCCGACGATCTTTCCTTCGATGTGTAGACTGTAGATTCCAAATAAAACTCTTCTTTTTGAGATCGGTGACCGTGAGAGCGCGTACGATCTGGCCCGCTCACGGCCCTTTATTTAACCAAAAATACATGTCTGACTTATCGACTAATACAGATTAGTTACAAACAAGGACGGACACATAACATCATCTGCGTATTCCTTCTTACGTTTTTGTAACCTACCTACATTAATCGTGATAAAATTCCCATTCGCAACAATCCACTCTATGGGTTTCCTACCTACCCTCAGAAAGTGCGATATGGGGGACAGGAAATTCGAAGGCTTTACCGGCCTCGCTCCACCTGAGCGAGACAGCCTACTAGGGTCTCCCTCGCCCCTGTACCAAACTACCTACATATTTCTTAATATTTCCTAGCTAGTTAATTGTTACCCTACCTGCCTACCTAATTTGCAAATGGGAATTCCTAACTAACAGGTTTCTTATTATTGAAATAAAACGAGCCCTAAGCTAATTACAATGCTTACTCGCTATGGCCCTAACAGAAAATTATATTTATTATCATCAAAAATCCTTACAAATAAATATAACTAAACTTATTACTAAACATGATTGGGTGTCCGTAACAGTCTCCCCCCGGTGAAGCGCTGCGAAGTGCGAACCTCTTCTTATTCCACCGGCAGGACAGCCAATCTCGACGCCGGTCGACGAAACACGCCGCCCTTGGTCCGAATCTCGACGTTCCTCACTGCTCCGTCAGGTCCAGGATGTACTTCTGTGACGACGCCTCGTGGCCACACGTTTCTAGGCAGTGTGTGGTCCACCACGACGACTAGATCACCGGGCTTGATAGCAACCTCGGCGATATCTCGGGCTCCTCTTCTCGGCACCAGGTCCGGTAGGTATTCTTTAAGCCAGCGGCGCCAATACTCGTCGGCTAGCGCTTGCGCCGCCCTCCACGTCTTCCTCGACGCTGGTTCGCACGGCCCGATGATGGGTAGGCCGCGCGGTCCCCCTAGTAGGAAGTGGTTCGGGGTGAGCGCCTCCGGGTCGTCAGCGCTGACCGGCACGTGTGTTAGCGGTCGCGCGTTCATGGTGTGCTCGACCTCCGCCAGTAGAGTTTGCAGTACCTCTTCTCTCGGTGCCTTTTCATGTAGAGTGACTCGTAGAGCGTTCTTGACAGAGCGAATGAGACGCTCCCACGCTCCCCCCTGATGCGGTGCCCCTGGTGCTATGTAGCGCCAGTCGATGCGCTGGGTGAGCGCATAGTCTCGTAGAGCTGGCTCCCATTCTTCATTCGCTGCTCGTAGCTCTTTGTCTGCGCCTTTGAAGTTCGTCGCGTTGTCTGAGTACATTTTCTGTGGCCATCCTCGTCGCGCTCCCATACGCCGCAACGCCATGATAGCCGAGTCAGTCGACAGGCTCGCTACCAATTCTATATGCACGGCTCTCGTAGTGAGGCATGTGAATAACGCTCCCCACCGTTTTTCGTGACGACGGCCCACAGTTATGATCATGGGACCAAAGAAATCTAGACCACAGTTAGAGAATGGTCTGGTGAAAGCCTCTACTCGAGCGCGTGGCAAGTCCCCCAGCACAGGTGTCACAGGTCTCGCCTTTCTCATACGACAAAAGGCGCACTTATAGGCCACGGCACGAACAGTAGGTCGCAATCGCAGTATCCAGTATCTCTGTCGTACATCGTTGACGACGCGTTCGTTGTGCGAGTGATGGGCGCGACGGTGTTCTCGATTGCACAACAACCGCGCATACGGGTGGCTGCCGTCCAATATTACGGGCGTAGTATCGGGGGCAGACACACCCGCTGCCCTCGTCCTTCCTCTCGCCCGCAACACGCCCTCCTCGTCGATGAATGGATCAAGTCTTCGGATGCGACTCCCCGCCTTCAAGTTCTGACCTCTTTCTAGGCGCTCTATGTCTTCTCGAAATGAGTCTGCCTGCGCTCGCCTCATCAGCCATCTTTCCGCTCTATCTATGTGTTCTTTGGTCAATACAGTTGCGCGCTTGCGACATTTATCTATAAATAGAAGCACATACGCCATCGCCCTCACTAGGCGCTCGTAGTTCGAGAAGCGCCCGGCGTCTGGCACGCTCCATTTGTCCTCTGTCGCGACGCTAAATACAGTCTCCTCGCTGCTCTCTGTGCAGCCTGCTTGAGACGGCCATGTATTCTCCGGTTCGTATAAAAACGATGGCCCAGTAAACCATCTGTCTTCATTTGATTTCATCTCTGTGACGACTCTAGTCGCGTCGTCCGCTACGTTGTCTTGCGTCGGCACCCACCGCCACTGATCGGGTCTTGAAAACTCACATATCTCTCTCAAGCGGTGCGCTACGTATGGCGTGTAACGCACTCTATCGTTCCCAATCCAGTGCAGAACGGTCGTAGAGTCTGTCCAATACGTAACTCTATCGGGCTGCCATCTGTGCTCCTCCATTACTGTCGACGCAAGTCTCGTTCCGATAAGACACGCTTGTAACTCCAGACGTGGTATCGTCTGCGTCTTCATCGGGGCTACTCTTGCCTTTGCTGCCGCTAATACCACACGACGTGATCCATCCTCGTACTCTACAAGCCAATAGACTGCTGTCGCGTAAGCAGACTCGCTAGCGTCGCAGAACACGTGCAGCTGCTTTCCAGTCACTCCCCCCGTCAAAATGTAGAGGCGGGGTAGACGCAGACTGCTAAGTGTCTCTACGTTCCGCAGCCAAACGCTGAATTCCTTCGCTATTTCTTCAGGTAGAATCTCGTCCCAGCCGGTTTGTAGGCGCCACACTTCTTGCATAAGAATCTTCGCTCTTATCGTGTAGTAACTGAGCAGTCCCAGCGGATCAAATATTGACATAACCGCGCTCAACGCCTCTCGCTTGGTCGGCGCTTGCTCTAGCGTTTTCACCTTACGCGGCACTCTAACTAAGTCAGTGTTAAAACTCAATTCATCTGTACTGGCATTCCACACGAGGCCTAGGGTACGCCCCTGCTGTTCTCCACTTGAGCAGAGCTGTTTCGACGCGTCCGCAGCACGGCATTCTAGTGGCAGCTTACGCATGACTTGCGCTCCATTGGAGTTGAACGCTGCGAGCGCAAATCCCGCCTGCGCGTGTACGTGCGTGACGTCTCTGACGGCGTTGCTTGCTTCTTCTTGTGTATCGAAACAATCTACCCAATCGTCCATGTAGTGGTTCTTCGTGATAGCTTCGTATGCCTTCGGGTACTCTGCTGCATGTTGCTTCGCATTGTGGTCTCTAACACTGTGCGCCAGAAACGGTGAGCTCTTTGCGCCAAAAATCATTGATGTCATCTTATACTTTTTAGGCTGCGCTGCTCTGTCCTCGCCTCTCCATAAAAACATTTGCGCCGGTTGGTCCTCTTGAGCAATCTTAATTTGCAGAAACATCTCCCTGATGTCCGCTGTTACGGCAATAGCTCGCTCTCGAAATCTAAACAGGATTCCAGCCAAGTCCCTCAGCAGATCGGGGCCTTCTAGTAGCGCGTCGTTTAAGCACACTCCGTTGCTTTTGGCCGCGGCGTCAAAAACTAGTCTAATCTTCTGTGGCTTGTTAACATTTACCACGGCAAAGTGTGGTAAATACCAGAGACGCGGGCTCTGTGTGTCGGCTTCTCGGCATTCCTCTGCGTAGCCTTTTCTAAACATACTCTCGATCTGGGCTGTGTACTTTGCTTTGAAGTCTTCAGATGCGTCCATCTTCCTTTCTATTGACGTGAGCCTCCGCCTTGCAGCCTCGTAGCTCGGCGGCATAACTGTGTTAACCTTGCGCCACGGCAATCCAACTTCATATCGCTGATTGACACATCTCACTGTTGACTCAAAGGCTTCTAAGGCGCGCACATCATCAGGGTTCTCGCGTTCCTTCTTCTGAATGCCCAGCGAATCGATGTCGAAGTATGACTTCACCATGTTGTGTAATTCTTCGTCAGGTTGCGTAGACCGAGCTCTCCCATGGTCGTCGACGAACAACACCGTATCTCTCTCCCTTATGACTCGGGACGGCGCTCGACCATGTATCACCCACCCCAGTCTGGTGAGCGATGCTGCTGGCTCGTGGCGTTTGCCTGTCAACAGCTTCCTGCTTACTATCAGATGCCAATTGTCCGCGCCTATGAGGACACGCGGCTTGGCGTTCACATAACACACGTCACTCTCGTTCAGGTTACGCATGTGTCCGTACTCTAAACAGCTCCGACCCACCGTTTGAGTATTCAAGCGGAGATTCTTCATTGTTCTCGCTTTCACCAAATGTTTCTCGTTGTTACTGGCGATCATTTGAAGCTCCACCTCTCTGCTCGTGTGTGGTACGCTCTGTGTGTTCACACTGCATATGTGTAAGTCTCGAAGCGGGCCTTCTGCACCGACGTATTCCGCCACGTCCTGATCGATCAACGTAACCGTAGACCCTTCGTCAAGTAGAGCGTGTGTGTTTACTCTACCCCGTGGCCCCTCAATGACGATCGGACATACCTTCAACAACACCTTGGATGCCCCCACAGTATGGCTAACTGAGGCTACCACTTCTTGGTTGTGTTGACTTTAGCTGTTTTCACGCTCTGTGTGTAACAGCCTGTGATGACGTCGGTTACAGCCATTCTCATTACACATCGGTGCTTTACATTTGATTCGCCTGTGCTTATTGTTCAAGCATAGAAAGCATATCTTTTCTTCTTTCAACCAATCCCATCTTTGCTTTACTGTCATGGTTTTAAACTTTGTGCACTTCGACACTTCGTGGTCCCCGCCGCAACATAAACACGTCTTATCTTGTGCCGTCGTAGCTTTTTCCTCGGCTGTGGCGTACACACCAGTGTTTCGCTTCTTTGAGTTAGCCTTCTGCTTAGCTTGCACTTCTTTCTTCGCTGCACTGTTGCTAGGTTGCGACACGTATGCGAATCGAATCGCCTTATTCGCTTCCTCCATCAAAAACTGCGATAATGTCACGATCTCTGGCTCCGAGTAGCTTGCGTACCGCGCTGCGTAGTCGCACCATCTTGTTTTCAAGTGTGGGCTCAGCTTATCGACCACCTCTCGGGTCATCATCGGATTTCTGAGGTAGCTTTTATTATCTATGGAGTCCAGTGTATACGCGATGTTCTGTACCTTAATCGCGAACGAATTCAGTTCACTGGCTGTCGTTCCAACTCGCGGCAGGTTCTTGAGGTCGTCCAGTGCCCGATCAATGATCACTTCTGGCCTTCCATAGCATTGTTCTAGCGTTCGCATGATCTTGTCCGGATCGGTGGCACGGTATAACAACGCCGCTACTGCCTCCTTGGCTTCTCCTTTTAGACAATTCCTCAATCTAGCCAGGTTCTCGGATTTACTGTAGTTGCATGATCGCGTTGAATCTTCCATTGCAGCTTTAAATGGTAACCAGTCGTTCGTGTTTCCATTAAAAATTGGTAACTCAATAGCTTGACGTGGGGCCGGTCGCTTCGACATAATCCTCTCCAATGTGTAAGCAAGTCGTTCCGCCCCGTCCGTATACTCTTGGGGTCTCGCTGTACAATCATTGTTTGACTCGACCTGTCGCTGCACATCTTGTTGAATGTTGTTTACATCTTCATTTAATTCTATGCTCGGCGAATTCAAATGTCGGTTTCTATCCACTTCTATATTACGCGCATCTTTTTCTTTGCGTCGCGTAAACAAATGCCTATTTCTTTCATTCCTCTCTTCACGGAGGGTAGGAACGCTACAAGACATCTCGGTTGTGGGTAGTTGCATGTTTACATCTTGACGCCGGGACTGGGCTTGATCCAACCAGTCATCCACCCTCGCTAGGGTCTCACCGGCGGGTAGGCTCTCACGGTCATCTTCATCTGTTGTATCCATTATCGTAGCGATCTCAAATTCTAATCTCTTCTGAATTAGATTCTTTTCAATAGCTGCCAACTGCTCGGCTGCTCTCAACTCGGCTTGCTTTAAACGAGCGGCGACGCTTGACCTATTTGACGACGGCGGCGGCCTTATCCTAGGCGCGTCGGCGTTAGCGTCGTGACGTCTCTCTGCTGCCGTTTCCATTCGTCCGCCTTCTGCGGGTAGTTCAGTCTGTCGTAACGTACTCGCGGTGGCTTGCACAGACGGTGATGCGGGTGGCTCTTCAAAGTTGCGTAGTCTTGAGTCTTCGGCTTCCATTTTCCCAGCTTGGCTGCGCGTAGTCGGCATCTTCTTACTTGCTGCCCCTACTCCTATCAATCCCAAACAGGTACACTACCAAGGGGAGCCTGTCTGGGGATGGATGGTCGTGCAGGATCGGAAGGGAGGTACCGCCCGGCAGAGAGTGTACGCATCCGTGGGGTGCTCAGTTCTGGCTGGAATGTCCAGAACCCTCCGCAGTGCCTACAGTCCGGCCCCCACGCTTACGCACACCGTACCGGCGCCGGTCGGACTTGTTCACAATCGCTGGCGCGATATGTGGCAGCTCGCCCGAAAACTGCACCGCCTGGGAATCGGCGTTAAACCCGAGACAGACACCGTTTGGCACCGTTAGGTGGTGAATGCCCGAGCCACGGAACACCCGTGTAAATGTGATCGTCTCTCCACAGGAGTATAGGCCGATTCGCGGCTCCTGGTTACACTGTGCTTCGGCGTAGATCCCTCGGCGTATGTGCTAACCAAAACACAAGTCGATGCCGCGTTGCTGATTTCTTCTTATAATCCGGATCGCAACGGACCAGACGATATTGACTACAGGCAGGCTGAGTCAATTTTCCGACGATCTTTCCTTCGATGTGTAGACTGTAGATTCCAAATAAAACTCTTCTTTTTGAGATCGGTGACCGTGAGAGCGCGTACGATCTGGCCCGCTCACGGCCCTTTATTTAACCAAAAATACATGTCTGACTTATCGACTAATACAGATTAGTTACAAACAAGGACGGACACATAACATCATCTGCGTATTCCTTCTTACGTTTTTGTAACCTACCTACATTAATCGTGATAAAATTCCCATTCGCAACAATCCACTCTATGGGTTTCCTACCTACCCTCAGAAAGTGCGATATGGGGGACAGGAAATTCGAAGGCTTTACCGGCCTCGCTCCACCTGAGCGAGACAGCCTACTAGGGTCTCCCTCGCCCCTGTACCAAACTACCTACATATTTCTTAATATTTCCTAGCTAGTTAATTGTTACCCTACCTGCCTACCTAATTTGCAAATGGGAATTCCTAACTAACAGGTTTCTTATTATTGAAATAAAACGAGCCCTAAGCTAATTACAATGCTTACTCGCTATGGCCCTAACAGAAAATTATATTTATTATCATCAAAAATCCTTACAAATAAATATAACTAAACTTATTACTAAACATGATTGGGTGTCCGTAACATACCGATACCCGTCTACTTCAGGGAGTGGCCCTAAAGCGTCCATATGGACAGTCTCAAACGGCAAATCTGGCTTTTCCCAGGAATGGATGGGTTGCAGCGGAGCCCGTGGTACCTTTTTGTGGGAAGTACACACAACACAGTGCGCGACATATTTTTGGACAAAATTACGTAGACTCGGAAACCAAAAATGTTTCGTGATCAAATCAGCCGTCTTATCAACCCCAGGATGTTCGTGCTCATCGTGAAACACACGAAGTAGGCTAAGCCTATGCCCTTTAGGGATAAAACATAGAAGTTTGGAGGGTTCGCCAGCAGGCGTGTGTCGAAAGTAGAGAAGGTCGTTTTTGACAACGTATCGACTTGCGTCTAATTGCCCTTCATTCAATTTTTGAATTAAAGTCCGGGTCTCTTCATCAGAAGCCTGAGCAATTTGGGCCCAGTTCAGTGGCTTCTGAACCGTGCACACATTGACAGGATTCCGACTCAAGTAGTCGGCGTGCGACATTTGTGAGCCCTTTCGGTAGTTCAGGTCAAAATCGAAATCTTGTAGGTATACCCACCACCGAGCCACTCTGGGTAATAAATCTTTTTTTCGCTGCGTAAGCTTTAGCGCGTTACAATCGGTGACTACGGTGAAGCGCACACCCACAAGATAATGCCTGAAATGCTGCAGAGCCTTAACTACCGCAAGGGTCTCCAGTTCGTACGAGTGGTACTTACTTTCAGCTCCCTGCGTTAGCTTGCTGTAGTAAGCAACCACCCTTTTGTGACCGTCCTCGTGTGCCTGCAGAAGTACGGCCCCGTAACCAATTGAGCTTGCATCGGTATGCACCTCAATCGGCAACGAAGGGTCGTAAACCGCAAGTACAGGTTCGCTGGTCAGGCAATCAATGATGTCTTTGCGAGCAGCCTGTTGTTCAGCCCCCCAATTAAACGGCACGCCCTTGCGAGTCAAGGCTGCTATACAAGCTGTTTTTTGAGCAAAACCAGGGATGTAACGCCGGAAATAACTAGCTAGGCCCATGAACTGACGCACCTGTTTAACGTTTTTCGGTTCTTCCGCGTCAGTTAATGCCCTAACCTTATCACTGCTCGGCCTCACCTGACCCTCGCTAATATTTCGGCCCAAATACTCGATCGAAGGCGATAGAAATGAACGCGGGGTTTTCGATAAATTTAAAAAAATGTTTTTTAAATTTATCGAAAACCCCGCGTCAGTTAGAGTTTTAAGTACCTCTCGCAACAAAACTAGCCCCCGATCAGTTGTCTGGCTTAATATTAAGACGTCATCAATGTAGACGAGGATTTCACCAGATTCTATGTGCTCCCGAAGAGTTTTTGATATAATTCGCTGGTAAATAACCGGCGCATTCGCGAGACCATATGGCATTTTCAAATATTCGTAATGCCCCTCGGGCGTTACGAAAGCAGTAAGAGGAACAGACTCTTTTTCCATAGGGATCTGATGAAATCCTGTCGCCATATCTAGGCTCGTAAAGAACTTGTTTCGCCCCAATCGGTCGATGTGATCATCGATTCGTGGTAACGGAAATCGGTCTTTAACTGTCACTTCATTTAACTTGCGGTAGTCAACGCACATACGATCGGTACCGTCTTTCTTTTTCACGAGGAGAATCGGACTGGCATAATCGGATTCCGATTCCTGAACGATGCCTTTATTTACCAGGTCCTGAACTATATCACGAACTTTAAGTGTCTCTGCGTAAGAAAGGCGGTACGGTCGGTAATAGATGGGAGTATCGCTTTTCAATCTGATTGCCATGCTGCCTGTATTCACCGTAGATGTGGCAGTGCCGGAAATCAAAAACTGAGAAAACTCATTTATTATAGCTAGCAATCGTTCCAGCTCGTTGTCAACGAGTGGCGTGTTTATCGGAATAGACACATCAGATTGAATTGCCATCACTCTGTCCGGTTGAATATTTTCCCTCGTAAGTTGCTGAGAATCGCGAGTACGAATATAACGCACACCCTGCCTGTTAAGTACATCTGTACCTATTATTACTGGCGTATTCATAAACTCGGACGCAACTATGAACATGTCGACTTCAAGAGTTATGCCGTCAAATTCGATAGGCAAGGTCACATATGACGTGCTTTCAATCTCCTGATTACCAAGACCTTTTAGTATTCGGAACGCTGGTCGATGCGCGCAGTTAAAATGCTTTAGTAAGTTCGAGGAAATAAGAGATATCGTTGAGCCACTGTCAATCAAGACATCAATCGGCACGCCTTGAATAACGGCAACAACAACATCATTATTGCGGGTAGGTTGATTTTCGCGACAATAATTAACGTTACTTTTATTGCGAGACTCTGATTTCTGTTTGGCAAAACAATTTTCAACCTTATGACCCGTCTTTTTGCAAAACGAGCATGTATTAGGCTTTGTCGGGACAAAGACAGGCGAAGGGGTCGTATTATCCGTGACATTTGAAAGGACAATACTATCACTATCAAATTTGGATTTCTTATTACAGTTCGCCTGTCTGTGTCCAAACTGGCCACAAGAAAAACATTTTCCCTCATCGAAACGTCGCTTTCTAGGCGGTAGATTGGAAACGTTTTTAGTTTTCGCCGCAAACGTATTTTGAGTGGGTACGCGGGTAGAACTGCCTTTCGACGTGCTAGGCTTCAGATATGTTGAGAAAAATTCAACTAATTCGTTTGGTGAAAGTTTCGCGTTAGTAGCAGACGCCTTTATTTGTGGGTCAGTTATACCGCGAATAACAATGGCCGATATCAGTTCATCACTGAGTCCGCGCACAATACGCAAACGAAGTAGTGAACGACGAGCATAGTCGGCATATGTTGTATAATTATCAGAGTTCGTGTTCATAATTTCAAAAAGTATATTCGCTATGTCCGGTGTTTTAGGGCATAAAGGCTTGAATTCTCTTTTAAAACTAGTCCAACTACACTCAGTCGTTACCCACTCGTTTAACCACGTTTTTGCGTCCCCTTTCAAACAATTCCCTATGCGAGAAAGACACTCAAAATCACTCCAGTTGTTTACAGATTTAGCGCGGTCAACTTCTTCACACCAGTCTTCAATATTATGCAAATTCGGGTCGAAATTTGAAATGTAATAGTGTTGGTTGGATCTTACCACCGTGTTGATCGAGCGGATCGCGTCCACAATGCGATCTGTGATAGTCGACGGTGCGTTGACCTCGCTAGTGACACACTCTGTATCGGTGCCCGCCGTTGGCGCGGCGCTCGGCGTGCACGCGGCGCTCGGTGGTGGCGCGGCGCTCGGCGGCGGTGCGGCGCTCGGCAGCCGTGGCGGCGCCAGCAGCGGCGGCGTGTGTGTCGACCGCACCGTCCGTCGTGTCGAGGATACAGATCTATCGCGCGATGGTGATCTAACGCGTCTACGTGACTCACGGCGTCTGGGAGACGGTGACCGGTTATAACGATGCACTGGTCGCGTCGAATTACGCGCAGCTACCGTACTTTCTAACTTACTAAGACGGGTTAACATCGCGTCCATATCACGGTTCTCACTATCCGGGGTACGATCGCGGTACCTACTACGTCGCCTATATTCACTATAACGACTTCTACGGCGCTCACGTTCACGATAATCATGGGAGGACATTTTTCCCTTTTTAAAACTCTCGCGCCGGTAGACACAGTATCAGAATAGCGAGCAGGATAGAATCACGTTGATCCTATCCCACTTCTGATCTTGTGAATGCCGAAGGAGATGATTTTTTTAAAAAGACAAAAATAACGGCTAAATTATTTTAATTGACAAGAAAAATAGTAACAAAATCACGAAAAATAATAAGGCTAGCAACTAGACGCAAACTACGCAAATTGAGAGAGCTCCGAACACGACGACGGCAGGCGGCGGAATAGACCCGAGCGCTGGCACGCTCTGGCTTATATAGCCGCGCTGGGTTGGTCATTCCCTCATCTCCTACAATAGATTAACCCTCTCACCTTTACTCTCCCTATATGGGGTTCATTTATCACATTCGCAGCAGTCGTAGCGTCTTACTGTCCCCATATCGGGTTCTCTGTACTGTTAGCGTCACGTTTTACTCTCCCCATATGGGGATCGGTTGAGTAGTCGATTTTAAATCGATGATTTAGCTTTGTGGTGCGGACAATTGAATACTAGGAAGTCTTTAACATTTAGACGGTAAAATGAGCAATCCATAGATACCAAAAAGTTGGGTGTTCCGACTAGTTTTTAGAAGGTGGGTCTTGTGAATAGACCCCATGTACTAAAATGTAGTTATTACGTTTTTTTTATCCTGTATTTATAAAATTTATTCTATGGTGATAAGTAATCTTATTTATATGAAAAATATTATGTTTCAGCCTTGTTTCGAGGTATTTGAAGGTATAATTGAAAATTTATAACGTAAAGATTTATTAAGTAGTAAACAGTGTGATAGCTAATACAATAAACAACAAATCCCCGTTTACAAAATGATGATAGCTCATTCCTACCGCGAGATATTTATATTTTTGTAAATTGCGCGGCCCGCACGATGGCGGGCGCTTGGTACCAGACAGAGTCGAGGCCACGCGCGCGTTTGTCTTATGACAGTTGCGCGCAGTTCTCGCAGTTCTCGAAGCGGATTGACAGGCTAAGAGTCGATTCTACAAACGTCAAGTAGGACTTGTCCAACCGAATAAATATAAAACCACCGATTTTTAAATAAAATTTATGTAAATGATTGCTAACAAATAAGTGCGTTTTCGAATTAGGCGTTTTGTATTGTATTTGACGCATATTCCTTATCTGATTTCGGTAATATCGACTATTTGTGTCAATTATATAAGAGTATAAAACGACCGATTTTAACACTTTCGTTCTAACAACGTTACAGAACGTTCAAAAATGATCTTCGTGATGAGGCACATCGTCTAACCACGTCCTATGTTTTATTTTATTTCAAAGCACAACGGTTGGCGACGTCGAATCTCTGTGTAATCTTCAGGTAGCTACGTCATTGCGCCGCATCGTGTCCAATTTTCAAAGTTCTAGCGCTACAATACATTTTTTTTTGTTACTTGAACATTATTCACACACGCATATAGAAATACCCACACACACATGATCAACGTCGCCAAACCTCGTGTTCCGTTGTACTGCCAGTCAACGTCTACGGACGTTAGCGACATACAATAGGCAATATTTTGTTTGCTATACGGCGATACGAGTGTGGACGTCCTCAAACTTTGTATGCAGTTCTTATGCGCCACGGCACAAAAGATGACTATTGTGGTATGCGTGCATGAACGTGTTTAAAATGACATTTACAAATGTTTGCTGACTAATAGGTGACGTTTTCAAATTAGGCGTTGATTATTATATTCGACGAATATTCCTTATTTGACGTCGGTAAAATCGGGCCTAATAAGTAGTTTAGGTCAGAGATTTAATTAATACCTAGGTAAAGCAAATCCTTATAATGAAAAATTGCCCAAGACAAGTATTTGACCCCCGACAAAATACTCGCTCTCGCTCTCGCTCCATTTGACGGTGAGACAGAACGCCGTCAATCCGTTCAGTGGGCAAGGTAGAGCATATCGTGCTGCTTTTTGTGCCTGATTCTAGCACGGTCATGGAATGGTACAGTGCAGTAAAAAAAGCCTTTGTAATTATGTAAGTATAGATGCAGATTACGATAAACGAATATAGTAATGGTTTAGAATATTTGTATCACTCACAGTGTCATATTTTATATTCATAAAGATGAAATAAGAAACCAAAAATTTGCGCACGGGCGGGACTCGAACCAGCAACTTCTGGCTAATCGGGCCAAACGCTCTACCAATTGAGCTACCGTGCCGTCTGTCCGACCATGCAAAATTTGTGGTTTCTTATGAATACGTCATTACGCGTAATGTCTCTAGCGCCATCTACCCGTCTGTATATGTAACAGTGATATCTTTATGGAACGAATATAGTATTTGAATATTTTCGCTTGGCCAAGTCCAAACAATAACTTTCCTGCTTTTTCTCACAAAAAATTAGATGTGATTGTTATTTTTGTAATTGCCTCCGCTAATTATAGAAATTCAATTAGATTTGGGTGTCTCAAGTCAGCGAAAAATTGTGTTACGAAAGCTTTTTGTTTTCCTTCCATAATATTGGACTTGGAAAGAGTCTCTGATGTAAAATCAGAAGTAATAATGGAAATTGAGATAGTAATTGAATTAAATTTTGCCTGGGAAACTTGAGGCAGAAAAGTTCTAGGTTGGAGACCACCGACAAGATGAACAGACGAACTTGTAAAGATCGGAGGACCACACTGGATGTAGATCGCTCACAACCGGTCATTGTGGAAAACCATGGGTGAGGCTATGTTCATCATGGGACGTCCTTTAGCTGATAATTATGATGATGAGAAATTGTGAAAGAATCTAAAGCAAGATTTAAAAAGTTGTAAAAACTAGTTAACGTATACTGGTACCCTCCTATAAGCACTATCAGAGGTGAAAAAAGGTAAGTTGCATCTACGTCTGTAACTTCGATGAAAATTTCAACTAATATTCGTATATGCGCCAGAGAACACACCAATTGTCTTGGTTTCTAATTAAATAATATCTGGTTTCTAACTAACAGTCTTTTTTAAGCTTTTGTTTATGCGACTGCCAGCGGACTTTTGGTCCGTGAGCGTCTACACAATTTTCTTCCCTGTGCTACGTATACCAGACAACGATTATAACAGGGGCGTCTCCTACAAATACTAATACATATCCATGACTTTGGTTCAAATGTATGTGCTTATCACATAAACATTTGCCTCTTGCGGGATTCGAACCTGCGATCGCTGGCATAGTAGTCAGCTCAGTAGCGGCAACCACTGCACCAACGTTTTGTCTTGATTATTGATTGTCTCTTAGGAGTAGGAAGTAATGAAATAAGAATAAAAAATGATGTAAGTTATCTGAATTAAGAGAACTGATAGCTGTTGGGTAGGAAAGCTCTAGATTGGAGACCCGACGACCGACCAAAGACGCAGCGTAGGACGTCCACCAACAAGATGGATAGATGACCTTGTAAAGATCGCAGGATCGAACTGGATGCAGACCGCTAGTGATCGATCGCTAAGGAAAGACGTGTGGGAAACCTATTTTTAGCACTGGACGTCCTTTGGCTGATAATGATGACGATGATGATGATTCTGAATTAAAGTTAAGGTATGTACAACGGCTGCTACGTCAAGCTTAAGGCAAGCAGTATTCTTATTGACATAAGATTAAAATATTTCAACAAACATGTAAAATATTATAATGTGCTAGCGTCTTCACCCATTCTCAAATCTAATTCTTCCTGCCGCGCCTGACTTATAAGTTTTAACTTTGATTCGCCGAAAACATCACATACCAAGTGTTATCAAACTCATTTCGCTTCACTACTACAGGAGTTAGTAACTCGCGCCTTGCATAAATATTACTGTTCCATTACCAACTCCATTAGTAGAAATCTGGGCTATAAGCCCTTCTGTTTGTTTAGGAGTTACATCAACGTAATCTGTATCTCTGTTTTCATTATGCCCGCTGAATATTTCTGAGCGTTCATTGTTTCTTTGGATGGTAATTGTGGTAATTGATTTTGTTGGTGTTACGAGTTGGTTCCTAGTGTTACGAAATGAGGGCACTAAATAAGCTAATGGTGATTTCGACATTCGATTTCCGATTCCATAATATCAAAGGGCGCTTTTGCACTTTTTTCGAATTGGTGCTAGTGTTCGTATCTTAGTGAATGAACCGTTTGGCACTTTTTGTTTGTCACCGTGATAATTTCGAATTTGATAAGATTGAATGCAAAACTACGCTAATAATTATACATATAAACTTTTCGAAACATCGACATTGTATGTTTTTTTTTTTGATTTCAGTAAAGATTCCGTAAATAACACATAACCACTGTCTTGCCTTTGTTGCATTGCGTATTTAACTGACACACGAACCATGCGTCTAGATTTGCATACAGGCCACAGCCTGGAATAGGAGAAAAAATTTAAATCTATGATTCTACAGAGTAACGTTTTGTATTGTATTCGACGAATATTCCTTATCTGACGTTAGTAAAATCGACTTAAAAGCTTAAAATTAGCATTTGCTCTCGATTTAGGAGAAACGGATTCATTTGGAGTCGGTGCATGACTTTAACCTTCCTACAGTCGCAAACACTTATGGATACCCACTTTTGTTGCAAACTAGCCCTTATAACTATATATAACGGCATAAGAGACCGCAGTGTTAACCTTGACGTGCTGTTATCCTTACATCAATAGGCATCAATATCATCACCGACTCCAAACGAATTTGTTTCTCCTAAACAGAAGGCATATGTGATTTTTAGTAATTTTTAATGCGTTTAATTTATTTGATTAGTTCTTATTGGCGGACGGTCAATCAAGCTCCAAAGAATAATCTATATCTAACAAACCAGCCGTAGCATAGCTTGAACAGCCTAATACCAACGAGCATTTTTTATTTAGGCTTTTTTAAACTGCTCATAGACCAATATTAATATTAGAATTGATTGATACGATCGCTACCATGTACCTCAGCAAAAATATGCCGTTACAATCTATTCTAATGCTGTTGACATTGTAAGTTTATACCTCATTGTTGAGTTTCCAATATTATGGCACTGCTATTTTAAGACAGTTTACGGTCTTCCTCAATGACCCTAGATGTGCCATATCAGTTAGTGCCTTGCCAAAATTGGGAATAATTAATCAACTAACGGCTGCTATCTGCCAGCTAATAGGCCACGCATAACTGCGTTAGGCAGTTTGCTTGGCGATATCGATGGATAATAGCTGAGATTGCGATTTGATGACAAGTGATACCACAATTATAGAGCTATGTTATGGGTAGGAAATCATGATAACAAATATACAAGAAAAAGACCTTTTTTGGAAGCACAGGCGTCAATACAGCGTGTAATTTTCTTAGATTAATGCTCGATTTCCGTAAAATAATCAGTTGAAAAACCTAATAGCAGATATTTGAAAAAAAAAACTTTTTTTATTAATTGCGTTAATTTTTGACGTGATTTTAATGGGTTATAATTGATTAAAATTACTCGAAATACTGGCGCAAGTGATCCAAGAAAAGGCCCTGAACATACTCAAATCATTAGAACTCAGATTAGGCCTAGGCACCCGGTTTTTGTATTCAAAATACCAATACATTACATTGCATTCTTACTGTCACGTTTACTAGGGCAGTTTCAAGGATGAAACATACCTATAGAACAACATTTAGGTATCGTATTAATTTTAGGTACAGGAATATAATCGTAAGTCCGCTAATTGACCTAATCAAAAAAGTATTTTTAATTTTCTAGGAAATAGTAAATATATTCCATGGATTAAATTCTCAAGACAGCCTAAGTAAAAGTCAAAATCTCATTAAGCTCGTAAAAAAACTTGTCCGCATTAATTAACTTCTTGGACTTCTTTTCATACATGAGATTTTGTCATGGAAATTAAATAAATTAAGGCACATTTCTATGAGAAGGACCGGAGATAAGAAAAAACTAAAGTACATAGATTAGTGTTTCTATTGAGAAAATATATGTAATTAGAGCAAAAATCTATACTAATGTTTTATAATACTGTAGAGTTTGTTTGACCCGCTACTCTCAGGAACTACTTGACCGATTTCAAAACAATATTTTGCGTGGGATACATAGCTTATTCATTGAGAAAGGCTTAAAGCTATAAAACATCGCGTTGTGACTGAAGGGGAGGAAGCCGCGCGGAAACAGTCGCGGGGTACCGCTAGTTTAAAATATTGGTTCTTTAAGTAGCCAGTAATCAATTATTAATGGTTTAAATGTATTATAATACAAAAGTTTATTGTAATTTTGAACAAAAAAGCGAATCAGCAATATGTCGTGTCATAGAACTTGACGATGTCATTTACTACAAGGAGTTAGCGATTTTGATATACATTGATTAGGGATTATAACTTAAGATTAGGATAACGAACATCTAAAACGTCAACCACGTGAATGTCATTTTAAAATAGGTCGTTTTATACTTATTCGGTCGGATAAGTCCTATCTGACGTTGGTAAAATCGATTTTAAGTCAGTTTTTGTAAGGCGATTTTTTAATTTATTTTTGATTTCATTATTTTTAGTTTTTATTCATATCTAAAAAAAATTGCGGACCGATATTGAGAATACTAACATACTACTCTTAATTGAAATATAAGATAAGATAAGATAAGATAAGATAAGATTTATTTCTCACCATAAATGTTACAAAACAGTGATACAATTATGAACTATAGCTAGTAATATTAGCTTAACTTAACTAGATTAATTTAGATGCACATCAAATTGGTAAGTAAAAATATTGTAGTTGAACATATAAAATACACAGCAGACATTATGGCGGGCTAACACCTGAATTAGGAAAGCTCCTGTCGCTCAGGTTGCTAGCCCTCCACCCCGTATATAATCACAGAAATCTCTTAGTAAAATAATTATTTACACGTAAGTAGTAGCAGAAAATACATCGCATAGATACCAAATACGGACACAAAACAGCACATGGAATATAATAATTTTAATCAATAACACAAGGATAACACAGACATGTTGTATGCCGAGTTTTTACACAAAAAAAAAAATGAACAAATTGAATCGAGAGTAACATATAATTAAAAACATTAACTACTAAAGTTATGAATTTATATTAAGGACTTGTTCCGTTGTCGAGTACGAAAGCGCATATAATTCTTTTTTGATTACTGATTTTAGCCTGAATCTATTCAGATTAAAAATTTGGTGGAGGTCATTAAAATATCTATAAAGAAAGGGACCGGTGAAGATTATTTGACGCCGAGCAAACATCGTCGTAAAAGAGGGTACCTGAAAACGAACTCGTCTTTTGTGTCGCGGGAGCTGAGCAGGATCAATCGTTCTGTGGTGACGTAGGATTGAGTTGTAGATGAATAGTTGCCTAACGGTCAGTAGGTTCGCTTCCTTGTAAAGTTGTTCCGTAGGGTACCGTTTGGGTTTATGTGACATGACCTTTATAACTGCTCTTTGCGCCCTTTCGAGTTCCAGAAGATATGTTGAAGCTGCACCACCCCATACTGGTATGCAATATGTCAAGAGAGATTGACATAGGGCATAGTAGACTGAAGTAATCAGTTTTGGGTCAACCGAGTCTCGAAGGTTTTTGAAAATATGAAGAAGTCTGCGAACCCTCTTACTTAGTGCATTTACTTGAGGTTCCCAGTTAAGGTTCTTGTCAATAATAACACCTAGATATTTATGAGTATCAGTTTGAACTAGACAGGGGCAAGTACATGAGGAATTTGGAATGTCTGAGATACAAGTAAATGTGTGAGCTTTAATGGTGAACGATGGTGGTGGTTTTTTAGCATCGGTAATTCTAAAACAAACGAACTTAGTTTTCGGGACATTGATTGTAAGGAGGTTATCATCAAGCCAGCCTAAAACTTTTTTGAGACCATTTTCAGCTGAATGTTGAACCATAGGCCATGATTTACCACGGAATAGAAGAGCGGTGTCGTCAGCAAATGCCAGCGAGCTGCCATTGGTAAGACTGAGTTTGCATAGATTGTTAACATACACAAGAAATAAGGTGGGTCCGAGAGTACTACCCTGCGGAACACCATATGAGATGGGTACGCTAGAGCTGGTGAAATTTGACACTCTTACAACTTGCGTTCTATTTGTGAGGTATCCAGTGAACCAGTCCAGCGAAGTTCCACGAATTCCAAGATCCTGTAGTTTACGCAAGAGTAGAGGAATAGACACAGTGTCAAATGCCTTTTTTAGATCTAGGAAAATTGCCAAGCATAAATTACCGCTATCTAGAGAATTGGTAACTACCTCGGTAAGAGTTGCAATAGCATCTTCAGTATTTCTACCAGAGCGAAACCCGTATTGATTAGCTGCCAACAGTCTTCTACTCTCCAGATACCCCATCAAACGTGTGTTGACAACTTTTTCAATAATTTTACTTAATGTACTGAGCAATGAGATAGGGCGATAATTTGAGACCATTTCCTCACCACCACCTTTATAGATAGGAACGACAACTGCTTTTTTAAAGATGGCAGGGAAAATTCCTGAAGACATGCTGAGATTACAAAGGTGAGCTATCATGGAACATAGGATAGAGTGTGAGTTCTTAAGTACAACCGTAGGAATGTGATCTATGCCAGGTGCACAATTTGACTTGAGATTTAAAATTATTTTATCTATTTCAATAAAATCAGTTGGGTACATACAGATTGATTCAACATTGCTGGTAGTTCCAGCCTTTTTTAACAGGTCAGACTCATCGACATTGTTCTTTGTCATTATATCGGATGCAAGTTCCTTGCCGATAGAAGTAAAATAAGAGTTAACAAGTTCAAGAGATTTTTCCGGGGATGGCATTAGGTTCAACAATTCAGTAGTGTGTGAACGATTTTTTTTTAAATTGCATAGGTCTTTTACGATCTCCCAAGTATTTTTATTGTTTTTGTAGTTTTGTGCAAGTTTCAGCTTATAATAATTGGATTTTAGGTTTTTTGCTAGTTGATTGCAGACATTGCGGTATTTTATGAATGTGTTTTTTAGCTCTATGTCATTTGGATTCTTTCTAACAAGTAAATTAATACGGTCTCTCTTCTGAAAGCATTTTACGATACTAGAGGTTATCCAGGGCTTAAGTGGACGGTTCTTTTTGGTGAACGTGATGGAGCTAGAATGTTGAACTATAAGCTCTTGAAGTGAGTCAATCAAGGTCTTTGCAGCTAAATCTGGATCGTTAATTGCTAAAAAGGGTTTCCAGTCGATAGTTTTTATTTCCTGGGCTAATGATTCATAATTAATCCTCGTTCTGGTCTTTGGGATAGAATTCGTGTTTTGGGATGATGCAGTTGAAATAGATATAAGTAGAGGATAGTGGTCTGTTATGTCAACAGCAAGCACGTAGCTTTGAAAGTGGCCTGATATTTTACACATAATATGATCCAGACAAGTGAGTCCGTGAGTTGGGACATCTATAGTATTTTGGAGGCCATGCGAACCCAAAATTTCCAGATAATCTATAACAAAAGATTCTTTAGTGCTAAGGGTATCTATGTTTATATCGCCTGTAATTACAATGTTACGACATTTTATCGTAGCTAGTTGACTGTCGAGGGATTCTAGAAAAGGGGTTGGATTTTTAAAGCAAAATGGGCGATATATACCAAAGATTATCATGTTACTGATTTTTGCAACGAGACAATTGGATTCAGACAACTCAATTTCTTGAACAGAGGCCTTAATAGTGTTTGTTATGTACATGATAACACCATCATTTTGATTATAGGACCTTTTAGTGAAAAATAGATTATAGCCATCTATTGTGGGGGGAACCGAATATTCATCGCACCAGCATTCAGAGAGTATAATAATATGAACGTAAATCTGTAGACGAGTTACGTATATAAGAAAGGCATCAAGATTTTTATTCACACTTCTTATATTAAGTGAAATTATGTTGAGCGTGTTATTACCGCCATAACCAGCTTTGCCCATTTGTAGCTTGAGACTATTAGGATCTTCGATAAGTTTGCATGAGGCGGTGCAAGATTCCTCAATATCATCAAATAAATGGTGGTTATTCATTATTGTTGTTTGCAGGAAGTTTAAGGTCTTTAGAAGCGTTGAACCCTATAATGATGCTGATGTGATTTACATTTGCACTATAAAACAATTTTATGAGTGAAAAAAGAGAACGTCGAATAATCTTGGTGGGGATGGTAGTACTCGTAGTTTTTATGTAGAAAAACAAGAAAGGAAAGGACTCACGATTCAAATTGTAGATAATGTGTGCTGCTATATAACATTCAATATCCAGGCGAGGTTTTGAACTTGTGTTTAAGGTAAGTTTTTCAAGTTCGAATTTAGCACTTATTGCTTCAAAGAATAGGTTCGAGTCGGCATCTAGTCATTTCTGTTTTAGTAGTTGTAGTTGTTCTTCGCTTTTGATCAAAATATATGGGTCTCCTTGCTTTTTACGTAAATACACTAGGCCGTTGGAGGTCCAACAGTAGTCGTACCCCATGGCCTTACGAAAATCACGAGCTAAGAAATATAGTCGTGAAGCAAGAGGTGTGAGATGCTCCGATATATATATTTCTGATTTGTTCCCTGTAATGCCCAGATGTGTAGAATTCAGCTGTTCTGTTTTGTAGCGAATTGCGGCCAGTTTGTGACTTTTTGCTGCGTTCAGAAAGTTACTTCTTAGTAGCGTAGAGGAAAGCTCAGCAATAATCGTCGTATTCGTTTGATCAGGTTTTGCAGGGAGACGATACACGTCGCGTAGCTCTGCAGTCGGCATGTTAACTCCAAGAGAAGAAGAGAGATGCTTGATCATATTGAAGAGGTTCTCCCTCGTTTCAGTTTTCTGCCTTGGGACGTTCCTAATCTGTATACTTGTCTTTCTGGACAGTCTTTCTAGTGTGTCACATTTCCCTTCGATATTTGATATCTGAGTGGCTAACTGCTTCCTCTCCGCTTCAAGGGAGTTAATTGTGAGCTGAACATCCTCCACTTTTGCGGTCACGTACTCGATAGATTTCTCAATGTCTTGAGTTTTAGTGAAAGAGGTGTCATTTTGGCTTTTAATGTCAAAAATATGTTTTTCTAATAGATCAAGACGTGAATTCTGTTGTGTCTGTAAAACACTAACCATTTCTCGTAACTCCTTACGAATGATTGTCCGGATGTCCGAGGTCTCAGCGGTTCCCATCTGCTCATCTGCACAACGTCGGCGCTTGTGTTCCCGCTGAGTGACATGCACATACCCATCAAGCGTGGATGAATGTGAAGTCACCTTGTCCACTTCCGATTCCGACATGCTAAGTGATTTGTTCATCGGCGGGGATCGGTGGAGGTTTGGCATAATTGTTGGAGTGTCACTACTGCTTATAGCTTACACTGTGGCAAAAACTATGATGACGTCGTGCGGTGGCCAGTGGCGTATGCGCTGCGTGCGTAACTGGCTGCACTATTGCTGTCACTATATGCGTCTCTTTCGTTCGTTCGTGCAGAGCGTAGCTGTTGACACGTCTAATCGCTTGCGCGGTCCGGGGCGGAGGATATACCTGATTAAACTTTAAAAAAAAACTATGGCTACGAAAACGTTTATACCAAGAATGTCGGAAAAATCTTTGGACACACATGCACATTTACAAACATACATACACTTATAAAATTTAGCACGCGTGTTTGGAAGCCTAACTAGATCAACATACTCAAATATTGTCAAATTATAACGATCACATACATTGAATTGAATACATCTGTTTTGGATGTCGGTAATAAATCAAATATAGACCGTCATTTCGTATTTGTATGACATATCTGGCAGATAATGCTAACCAAAACTTATTAAGACGTCAACAGTATTACTCCTGAAAAGTGTCAAATTACAGTACCTATGTCTGGCTTTCACTCTTCGTAACCTTCCATAAAACTTTTCGCGTAATCATAATTACTCGTACTGTGTAATCTCAACACGAGCACAAGCTCTTCATTCATTCAACTAGAACTGGTTTAAAGCTTTAAAGTTGTACGACATGTGGTATTAATCTGAGCAAACTTTGCGACGAATCAAACATACTATGAATCCTGAATGCCGCATTATCCAATTTGCGGTAGCAAGTTGAGGGTACACCAAGATTGCTTAATCCCGGTAAAACTATCTTACTGACACGCCGTAGTGGGATTTAGGTAGGTAAGAATAGGTCTGATTCTAGTGATACACCGACTAACATCAAAACAATTTCACTTGCATATAAAGGAAAATGAATAAACTACAAAAATTTACAGACGTCAAACCAAACAGATATCAGTTGCAAAGAATATAAGGGGATAGTACTTCTATGGAATATTTAGAAATCCATAAGCAATTAAGCGGGGACATCATGATTGAATCATTGAGATTGCCTACTCTAATGGTTTATCCACACCGTCCGCTGGCATGTGCCGGAGGCCATGACGCTCATATGGCAGCGGCTTCTCCATAGTATCTTGCGGTGTGGAAACAGCATGATAACTAATTGTAGTCTGCCTCTTGAAAGCCTTTACTTTAATTTAGTTGATACATCGCTAGAATTGCTAGAAAATTTACATAGTCTAAACAAACATGTAATATCTCTCCTGAACCACTAACGCTCAGGACGTTCAGGAATTGACGAACTACGTGGTTTAGTGGCTAAGCACGCTGGTTTCAAGGCGTCGCCGCTCTGAGGTCCCTGGTTCGATTTCCGGTCGGGTCAAAATAGAAATCAAAATTTTCTATATTGTCTCGGGTCTGGGTGTTGTGGTACCACCGTTGTGTCTGATTTCCATAGCACAAGTGCATTAGTTACTTACTTTGGGATCAGTGCAATGTATGTGATTGGTGTCCAATACTTTTTTTATACTACTAATACTTTTTTACTAGCTGACCTAAGGTATTTTGTTCTTTGATGATGATTTGATAGATATATACATGAAACTTTGTGGTGACCTTCTTGCGGAACATACTGGGTGTCGCAAAAAGAGCGTGCCAAACTGAATCTGGAAATAGCTTAGCCATAGACCTTTCAAATAAAAAACATGACTCTAATAAAAATCTCATAGTTTGGGAGATAATGCTATTTTATTATATTTTTCTTGTATGCCATATGGCGTTTAGTCAACCTTTTGTACAAAATGTTATTATTGTGCAATAAATAAATAAATAAAAGTGGCGTATCTTCCACTTTATAAGATTCATTTTATTTTTATTTTTTTACCATGACACTTTTATAAGATTCATTTTATTTTTATTTCGAAGCTATTTTGCTAAGCTATCTCCAGTGTCAGTGTGGTATGCTATTTATAAGACATAAAGTGGCATGATAAAAAAAAGAATGTATCAGAAAGGTCTTTGAGTAAGCTAACACCCTATTCTTATCCGCATATCACTTCGTTCTTCCTCCATATTCCTGCTTTCTTGTATATAAATTGTACCTATGCTATTCGAATCATGTATCTCGCTTATATCCATTTTAAATATATTCATTGTGCTGTCCTATATATTTTGTGTTTCTTAGATTTTACTAACAACACAGAACCACATTGACTCATTCCCCACAACAGTGCATAACATCTATACTCACGCGACACTGGCGAATGTGGCAACACAGATTAGCCATTAAAAGAGAAGAAGAAGAGTAAGCTAACTCGAATGTCAGTTTGGCACGCTCTATTTGGGGCAGCCTGTATAATGATTGTGGGTTTTATACCATAAGAACGCGCTTACACATCATTCACATTCATCATCATTAATCATCACTATAATTTTAAACTGCAGGAACATTGGCTTCCTCCTTAAAATAACGTACATTTTTTGTGTATAAGTAAATTGGGTAGGACTAAAGTAATTTTGCCTGTAAATATCCCACTGCTGAAAAGCTTCACTCCACCACGCGGGCTCATATTCACCATACTTACACTTACTTAGTGTATGTTTGATATGTATTTATGTCTGTAAGCTGCATTTAAATTCTTAAGGTACTCATAGCTTGCTTAGACTGTACACTTTATGGCTGTGGCGTTGACTAAAACGAAACTCATTTTTCCTCACACAAATATCAACGGTATTTTCCGACTGGAGTATCGTTAAATTGTTTCGGAACAGTTTGTACCGTTAACGGTGCTATGGCCTTACCTATAAATACAAATTAACCTAACTGTAACAAAGCGAACCCCTACGAATGCACTCTTTGGTGCACCTTGGATAGTCCGACTGTGAGTTTTAGTACCCTTATTAGAATGGTTATATTTGCTTGGCATATTTTACAGGACTTCCAGGAACCAATTCTCCGACGTGTGTGTAATTATACCGAGCCAAATGGGGAATGTCGCGTTTATTAACCACTGGTTCGAAAATAGGAGAATTGGAAATTATTCACTAACTAGCAATATAAAAGGACATTATAATAGATTTGGCATACAAACTTGCATCGTCTTTCACACCGCCCTGTCCGGTTGGCTAAAAGTTATCCAAAACGAACTAAGCCGTGTTAGAATGTAGAATAAACATACAAAAGACTTAAATACTTACACATTTGTAATTACTAGACATCTTTATGTTATTTCGTTACTAATCGGATAATTTTAATCCAATAAAAAAAGGGAATAGAAAAATCTAATTATATTGGAGTAGAAAGTTTTCCTGCCATAATACTCTAGGCAGTTCAAGGACGGTAAAAAAACAATAGTGTCCATAATACACGTTCTATTCGGATAGTTTTTAACTAAGGGCGGTCCCAGGGTACCCAAAATCTTTGATTTTATGGTTTAAAATAAGCTCCTTTTCCTTGTGTTTTTCTGGTTTGATATATAAAATATGATAACATTTTCTACCAATGACCCCCTCCCCACCAATTTTTGGCTCTCGAGATCCAAAGAAACCAAATTCTAGAAAAGTTACCCACGGTATATACGACATACTGAGTTGTTTACAAGAAGCCGTTTTTATCGAGTTAAGGGTGTAGGATGAGTAGCTAAAAAACGAAAAACACGCATTAACATATCTCTCCCTTTGAAGCACACATACAGTCAGGATCAAGAAATAGGGGCGAGTTTAGGCCCTTTTAAATCAATTTATTTACTAATCTTCATTAAACAAGGAAACTGGCCGTCATCAATACACTTGTTAAAAAATAATGCTAGTTGAGGGGCTATTATGTTAATAATTGACTTAATAATATGCACAGATAGTCCCCAAAGATCCTCCGTTTTTTTCGTATTTAACTCTCGAAATGTTTTTATTATTACTTCAGGTCCTACATGCCTAAAGTGCAGTTGAGAATTACATTCACTGACATTAAGATTCAGAATAGATTCGGCTATTACTGAAGAAGAAGCTAGAAGCAAAAAGTCAATACATTAAGCGAAGAAATACAAGAAATAAGATGAGAATACTCACAGACGCAAGAAAAAATCACACTACGAGAGAGATATATTACAAATAAAACAGAATCAAGGAATGGAATCACAAACTTCTAAAACGCTAATCTCAAGACACGAAGACATCATCTCGGAAGTCAAAGACCGCAGTGATCGAGAGAAAAATGTTATTCTCGTGGGTATCTCTGAAAAACACGACAAGAATTATTCTGTTAGAAAGACATACGATGATAGCATGGTCGTTGAAACGATAACTTTACTGAATGAGAATTGTCCTAAGCCGAGCAAAATTATGCGATTGGGAAAATATTATCCCAAAAAGAGCCGTCCGTTAAAAGTGTGTTTTGACGATTCTAGCATAACCAGGCACCTGCTACGGAACAAATCGAAACTGCCAGAAAATATCAAAATGTTTGTGGATCAAACTCCATCTCAAAAGCTATACCTAAAATCACTAAGGGAAGAACTTAAGCGACGAGAAGACAGCGGCGAAAAAAATCTTAAAATCAAATATATTAAAGGTACACCTAAAATATTTATGTATAATACTCAGCAAAAAAACTAAGAAACGTGCAGCAGGTGGTTGCTGCAAGTGCCATTGATAAAACTAGAAAGGTAAAATACTACATTTTAAACAAATACCAGGATCTGATAACAACCCCTTCCTCGTTGAGATTATTTTACGCCAACCTCCGAGGCATACACTCGCCAGGAAAATTCGACGAAATAGAATGTATTCTTAATTATACTACTCCAATGATACATATCTTAATTCTTGTCGAAACATGGATTACATCTGATACCGATGTCCAATTCTATAACGTTTCCAACTACAATCACATATACAACTTAAGAGCGGACAGAGATGGTGGTGGAGTCTCCATCTACATTCATAACTCAATAAAGTATGATGTAACAGAAAGCCTGGTAATGAATGGAAATCATTATGTATGGATAAAAATTAATAAGCTTTCTCTGAATATTGGTGCTATCTATAGACCACCTGATACCAGCGTAAAAGATTTTATTGATATATATACTTCTCAATTGGAAAGTAGAAAACGATCATTAATAATTGGAGACTTTAATATAGATCTGAAAACAAAAGATAACTCTTCAAAAAGGTATTTACGTGCAGTAAAAGACTCGGGCTATTACATTTTAAATAAAACCTCTAAAGATTACGGAACCCGTAAAACCTCAACTACGAATACTATCCTGGACCATGTTTGCACGGATATGGAAAATCACGAATTCAGTCTATCTTTAATTGATTCAGCACTTTCTGACCACAAACAATTATTTGTTGAAATATCAAAATTGAAGGTTCAGACCAGAGAAGTCTTTGAATATGAAGCGCTTAACTATCAAGGGCTTTATCAAGATGCTAAAAGGATCGAGGATCTACATAAAGTCGAAGAATACACACAAGTTGAACAAAAAATTAAACAATTAATAGAGCAAAACAAAGTGACTAAAAGAAACGTTCTAAATGCCCCCCGCAATGAATGGATTAATAAAGAAATATTAAATGCGATAGACAAGCGTAATTTAATGTGGAAGCGGCTGAAATCTGATTGTGATACTGATGATAAAGAAACCTTTAAAGAGCTCCAAAAGAATGTTACTCAAGTCATCAAATCTTCTAAGAAACAACATTACCTTGATTTATTCACCAAGTGTTTTTTCAACTCAAAAAAGATGTGGGAGCAATAGCTCCCACATCTTTTTTGAGTTCTAAAAGTGTTGGAGTCGTATCTTGAAAATAGGTCTCAGATAGTCAAAATAGGCCAGGTTAAAAGCAACCCGCAGCATATAACCTATGGAATTCCCCAAGGCTCAATTCTAGGGCCGCTATTTTTTCTCATTTACATAAATAACATTTGCAATATTGGTTTGACTGGGCATTTGACTCTGTACGCAGATGACACGTGTTTTTTTTACTTTGGTCATAGCATTCTCGAAATTATTACTATAGTTCAAAGGGACCTTGACTTGCTTAATAGCTGTATAATCTGAATAATCTGCTGACCATCAATGTAGCAAAAACTTCGTACATAATATTTGCAGCTAAAAACAAGAAAGTTGCTGACCATACCCCACCTAAAATTGATGATTAAACGAACTTACCTTAAGTGAAGTTCTATCGTAATTATACGAGGGCTTTGTTCGAAGAGATTAGCAAGGCATTACTTGTAGTAGACACGACGGTGTCGCCATCTGCACTGTACTTGAGAGTGTTTGTCTTTTTCAATACTCTTTGTCTTTGGTTTAAAAACTCGTCGACAGCAACATCACTCTCAACGCTTGTCATTCATTTAGTTCAGAGAAATTACATACCCGCTTTTGTTGATATTTTAGTCTTACCGGGAAAAGGATAGTTTATTAAGGGGGGGGTGGGTTGCTAATCTCTTCGGACAAAGCCCTCGTATAATTATGATAGAACTTCACTTAAGGTAAGTTCGTTTAATCATCAATTATACTCGTGCTTTGTCCTCGAGATTAGCAAGGCATTACTTGTAGATGTTGAGAGAAAATATCAACAATATGTGTAATCAGTTAATTACTTCTTTACATAATTGAGTAGTATCGATTAGGTACATTGATAATAATTATTATAGGTAATCATTTTTAGATGAGTCAGTCTCAATACTCTTAGCAAGACAGTTAACATTAGTATCTTAGATAATTCTATTATAGATTTTGCCAAATGTTTGCGAGCTACCGCTCCAACTCGCAGTTTGCCTGATTAAATTTAAGTTTACGCCAAGTTGATATATGCCTTAAAAGTTGTGGCATGCCTAGTACTGTGTGCGGTAAAGATTGAAGTATCTATTCCGCAACTAGCTAAAGTCAGTTTTATCCATCTACTTAAGGACTGTAAAGTGATGGGTTTATGAGGTTTGTTACTAATAAAGAGATTGTTAGAAGTACTTAAAGATTGAGTTTTAGGTAGATAACTGCGTAATGTAATAACATAACATATTTGGAGCTTTTCAATAAGGACGGGCAAATTCAGTACTGGCTGCAATGCACCAGCGGGCGAAGTCTGATGCATAATTTTTGACATTTTGCGACGACAACTTTAATTTTATGATTTTCTAATTCATCGAATATCATTTTAACTTTCGTAGCTAAATCTTTAATAAATATTAAAAAAAATATTTGTAGTTTTTTAAGCATCATTCAAAATTTCTTCTCAATCAATAAAAAAACACGAAAACACCAATTTAGTCTAAGCTTTTTCCGAGCGCCAGCTGGTGGTTTTACATGGAACTATGTCGAGACTTCCGACACAGGACAATATGTTTATAGTAAGTCTGGGATCATAATGTTAACCTAGTCAATTAGGAATTTAATATGAAGAATAATTATTTTTGAAATTTTTTGCACCATTATGAGCTATTGTGAAGGCGAGTAGTGTAGCAAGTTTTTTGGACAGTTCTTGAATGCTTAAGTTTGGGTACCAATTTGCGAGAGAGTTTAAGACAGCAGATGTATCCCAAGTTGTATGATATTAAGATAATGGCGAACGAAGCCTGAACACTCCTTGATAGAAGTGTTTTACGGTCATCTTTATGAAGAGTCTGTTCAAGAATCAGGGATAGGGCTGTTTTACAGCTATTTAAGGTTCCGTATGGGGCGCTTAAATCGTATAATTTAGTAAAAAAAATAAGCAGACCTTGAACTGTAGGATTGTACAACTCGATATTATTATCGTGGCAGAATGAGAACCTTTTTTTTAAAAAAAAAAAAAAAGATATACTGTTTTAGAGAGATATCTGAAAGTGATGCAATTATAGTTGGTATCGAATAGGAAGGCGTATCTTTTCTCAGAAGTGCCGTCTTGATAATAGTCCTCGATTGCTGTGATGTAAAATGATAAACGTCTTAGAAGAATTGAAATACAAGGGTTCTATTATAATTCGACTTCTAAAAAGGGGTATCACGCTTGCGTAGGCCATAACGGGACTACCATTATTCCTTGAGCGCCATCATCAATTGATTTTCATAAATGGCGAAAGGGGAAAAACAATTAAAGTACAAGTTACTCCAACATATTGTGAATCATCAATCCCTTAGGCGGCTGGATCCCTGTGCCAGGATATGTACTTAGAGCATTTTTTGTTAATTCTGTTGGCAAATATGTCGATTTCAGGTGTTCTAATTCGACTTACGAAACGGGCTAATTCCCATTCAATATCGGGATGTATGCGATGTGACTCTGCGTCAGCAACAACGTTGTCGATTGAGGGAACATAAGATGCAAAAACCGTTAAATTTCGCTCTTCACACCATTGCCATAATTCACGTGTCACATTTGTAACGTGCGGGAATTGTATACCGGATGGTATTTCGTTGATATAAGACACAGCCGTGGTATTATCTACACGTAGGAGAATATCAGAATCTCGAAAAAATTTGGCAACGATTTAATTCAAGCCCAAAGAAAGCTGCTGAAATTTCTAAATTATTTATATACCAAATCCGCTCCTCCGTCATATATGCCACTTGCGCGCTCATTACCACAGGCAGCACCCTATCCTATCCCGTATTTGAGGAATCGCTAAAAATCTACAAATTAAATTGTTTTTTGTTTGATTTTGTTACCGGAACAAGTAATTGAACAATTAATTGAACAAGTAATTGAACAAGTAATTGAACAAGTAATTGGATGACAAGAGTTTGCATAAGCAGAAGCTTCGTCTTAAATGGGAGAAAGAATTTTAAGCGGTAGAGACTTCTCAGACAGACAATCACCTTACGGCTGACCTCAGCTATGTGAACAGACCAGCTAAGCGTAGTGTCCATAGTTAGGCCCAAGTTCTTGACACTAGTAGAGTAAGGTATAGTGGTACCTTCAAACACTATTGGGTCCAGATCCATTACATTAAACCTAGAAACAAGTCCCGGACTACCCACAATAATGGCCTGACACTTCGTAGGGTTGACAGAGATTCCGAAGTTTTGTGACCACGATGAAATATAATTTAAATTTTCGTTCATAAGATGAATTGCAGCAGGTAGTTCTGCAATTTCACTTTGCACATACAATTGCAAGTCATCAGCATACAGATGATACGAGCAGCGAAGATTAAGGGTGATAAGATTTACAAAAATAGAGAAGAGCAAAGGAGAGATTATGCCACCCTGTGGTACACCAGATGACAGATTGTACCAGTCAGAAAGGGCGTTAGGAGTTTTAATTGACTGCTGGCGACCACGCAGATAGGAAGAGAACCATTCCAGGGCTGAAGAAGATACTTTTAAGTACGAAAGTACGGCCAGAAGGAGGTCATAGTCCACAGCATTAAAGGCATTAGAAAAGTCTATTAGAACAAGAAGTGTGACTTTAAAGGAATCCATCCCGTCTCGTATGTCTTCTGTTACCTTCAGCAGAGCAGTGGTAGTACTATGGCCTGCACGAAATCCAGACTGAAAAGGATTCAGTAAGTTGTTCTGAGAGAGATGGGAGGATAACTGTTTAAGTACACACGACTCAATTACTTTTGAGAGAAAAGGCAAAATGGAAATGGGCCGGTATTGGCTTGGAGAAGTGGGATTACGAACCTTAGGGAGTGGACGGACGAGAGCTTTACGCCAAACATCTGGATAAGTGCCAGAGTCCAATGACCAATTAATAATGTGAGTGAGAATAGGTAAAATTATTTTGAGCAATGGCACTATCATCAGACGGCTGATGCCATCCACTCCGGTTGCTTTAGATGTAATCGTAGAAATGGCCTTGCTGATGTCAGCATCGGAGACAGGGGTAAATGAGAAGGGAGTAATGTCAGGAGCAGGGAGTGAAGCTATGTATGCTAAAGTATTCGCTTTGGTGAGAGCATCAAGAGCAGGAAGGTTCGTGAAATGCTGGTTGATGTCGTTGAGATCAAAAGGAATATGGATGTCATCAGACTTTGATCTGCCAACCCCAAGTGAATTCAGAAAATTCCAGATGTTAGAGGAAAAGGACTTATGGATCTCAGTATGTATATGATGACGTTTCGCTGCACGTATCATCTGATTGCAACGGTTACGCGCCTTTTTGTACTGGGCCCAATTTTCGTCTGATCTATTTCCTTTGAAAGTACGGAAGGCCTTATTGCGTCTAGACATTGCAAGTTTGATATCCTTTGTCAACCAAGGAGCTGGCGGTCGCCTTATGCGGACTGTGTGCATGGGCGCATGCTTATCAAATAAGCTAATAATATTGCTACACAGCAGCTCCACTTTAACATCGACCGTGCCAGCAGACATGACAGGGTTCCAGTCTATTGTAGCAGCATCTTTCAACAAGCTTTCATTATTGATACGCGAGTAACTTCGCACCTGAGCTGTCCGGGGCCTATTTCCAGGAGGTCGAATACGGTAAGCTAAGTACAACAAATCATGTCTAGAGAAACCTGGAGCCAACAACTGACCATGGCCAAGCACGAACTGTTCAGACGAGGTCAGCACGTGATCGAGCCAGGTATCACGGGTGCCAATATTGTGATGAGTGGGAAAAAATGGAAGATACTGGAGGCCAGTGGACCTTAGTAAATGAAGAAATTTGTCGGAACGAGGAGGATCTCCGGCAGGCTCGGTATTGAAATCACCCATAATAATGTGATGGGAGTAGTCTGTACAGCATGATTCAAGGGCAACCTCAAGCTGGTTGAAGTAATCAATCCCTGGAGGACAATACACCACCCCAAGTAAAGCTTTGGTACTACTTAAACTGATCTCAATGAATAAATATTCTGCTGATGCAGAATAGATAGCTGGAGATGATGCGACAATTGTGAATGGGATATCTGATCTCAGGTAAATTGCTACTCCACCGCTACCCTTACCAACTCGGTCGTTTCTAATTAGCACGAAGCCAGGTAGACTGTATGCAACTGAAGGCATGAATGGTTTGAGCCAAGACTCGGAAACTAAAACGGCATGGATTACATCCGACGAGAAGCTATCCAAGAGTTCACTATGATGCTTCGGGATGCTCTGAGCGTTAATGTGGCATATGTTAAGAGATTTTTGATGCCCTTCGAAACAGTTTTTGAGCTGAATGCCGAGTGTTTCAATGTCAGACGACACTGAGTCGAACGAGTGCGAGTGATCACTACAAGAGTAGTATGAAGCTGATGAACTTGTCGCGTTAAGAGGCATAATTGCAAATATATAATAAATATAATAATGTAAAATAAATTTAAACTATGTATATAAAAAAAATAATAAACTATTTATATAAGATAATGCAGGGCTAGGTAAGTAATCCCTAGATTTTTTACTCTTTGCATCACCCACCAGCTATGCAATAACAAAGTTTTAAACTATTATCATAAAAACAACATTAAAATCACTTAGTGTTGTAAAAATAAACTCAAAGTAAGGACAACATAACGATATTGAATTATGCTCGAGCACAGTTCGGAACAAAACTGGTTGCATATGTTTTGTCCAAAGCGCAAAAAAGAAGAAAAAAAAAACATTGACATATGACAAATGACAGTGACATTTCAACGAAAGAAATAAAAATGTTTTCTGAGCCTAAGTAGTAATAAGTACCTTCAACAAAATTATAAAATATTTACAAACAACTAAGGATATCGGTAATGGATCACATAGCTGACTTATTTTTTCGCTGCGGATGCTTGTTTACGAGTTGCCACCTTAGACGACGAGCTCGAAGTAGTAGGCTGAGCAGGAGGTCGCGTTGTTACCTGTTGCGCCGGCGCCAATGATGCTTGTGAGCTGACGGTACCCGCAAGCTTCGGGAACCTGGAGATCAGCTCTTGCAGCTCCTCGAGTGTGTTCACTTTTCGCCTAGTACCATCGGAGACCTTGACCATGATGACACCGTCAGAGGTCCAGCATTCACGCATGCCGAAGTGCGAGCGGGCCTTTACGAATGCTGTCTGCCTGTTCCGGGTCAAGAATTCAGAGACCGATATCGCCGAACCTTTGAGCAGAGTCTTCCGCTTCCAGATTGACGACTTGGAAGCATGCATCGTGAAACGAATAAGCACAGGTCTGCAACGCTTGCCTGGCTTATCACCCAGTCGGTGACACAGCGCTATCTGTGAGGCATCAAAGTCATCAAGCCCCAGCTTGGTCCTGATGATATCAACCACTGTATCCCTGACGTTCTCCACATTTTCTGAAATCCCGCTGAAAAGGAGAGCCTTGCGACGGCTGCGCATCTCCAAAGCATCAACAGTGTTACATACTCTTCAGGAGACCCCACACAAGATCGCGGAATGCATAGAAGTCATTTGCAAGCTTTGATAGCGAATCAGGAGCTGAGGAGGCCGCCTTCAGTTGTGCTTCAAAATCTGCCATACGCCTTGATAAATGTGCTTCCATTTCCGCCTGAGATGACTGTAAGTCAGCAAATTGTGCCATTGCGGTGTTGAGTGTTGTGATTCAATGTGAGAAAGCACAGCTGGTAGATGAGTGCAGGTTTGTGCAATTACATTAAAAATAATTCCACTTTAAACTATTTTAAAATAATAAAATAAACGAGAGACAAAATATAGCTGCTACTTCTTTGACATCTACCCCCAAAAAAAAAGATCTCCTTCCTCTGGGTCACCTCCGGTTAGCCGCGGGTCGGGTTGTCTGACCCCGACCTTGATATGTATTTTGTGGCTTTCAAAGTGTCAATTAATTGTTTACCGAAGAGCATCTTATCAATTTTGGTGGCTTGAAGTAGATCTTCGAGATCTTTCTTGAGGCCAGTAGGTATAAAACTAGTAGCTTGGATGTCGCTAATGAGTTTGATAGCGTCTATCAGAAATTTGATGGGGCTTGTTTTTTTTTTTTTGTACCGAAACCATGAGTTGCATTAGGGCCTCGCCTAAACATGACAAGGCAAAGGCTTGTTGTTTTTAACGAAACATGAGACCCTTGTCTCATTTTTTGATAGCGTCTGTGATTGCGTACACTATCTCCGGATTTAGAGTAGGTGCATCTATTAGAGGACAGTTAGCCGGAGGCAGGTATCTGTCAAGTAGTTCCTTCTAGGCCTCCTTACACAGTCCGTTAGTTGCTATGTGCTGCATTCTAATGGCGAGATCCTGCTGGATATCGAAGCTTGGCATGGGAGGAGTCTTCTCCAAATATTTCGAGAATCTCCATAACGAGTTCTGGAACTACGTCTATAGATCCAACTTGCAGTTCGTCTTGTGCTGCGCTAGTAGACGGTTGAGGCGAAGATCAACTCAAGTGTGTGGTCGGCAAAGCGGCTGCACAATCGTATGATCCAAGTAGTGGGTTGGCGGTCGCAGCGCTTGTCGAAGGCACCGGCTCGTTGATTACAACGCTGGGTGATTTTCGAAGTCTCGAACGCGCCTCGCTTGTCGCGTTTATCGGCTCACCTTATAATTATATTGACTATGGTTAACATTTACTGGATAAGTGACAACCCTTGTGGCTGCCCGCATGTCCAGTTTTGAAGGCAAATATTTAACTAAAGTGTTAGTCCAAATGACTAACCGCATTAGAAATTTATTGCCTAAACCATGAAATTGTCATAAGATACAGCAAAGTGACATTCCCACAGAATGACCGCATTGCCAGTGTAAAGTGTTAACTCCATAGGTTAACCGCATTACATAACTACAGCGCCTAGCAGTCCATCAGTGTAAAGTGATAACCCCTCAGGTTACCCGCAGTACAACAAAATGAACTTGGCGGTAGGTAAAGAAGCATTTTTTACTAACCTTCTTTAATGGGTGGCACAAGTAACGACGGTACGTCGTGCTGGGGTTCGGATTGTGAGCGCGAGTTTGAGGAAGATGATGACTCCGAAACGTGTCCGATGATGATGATAATTTTCGTCGATCTTGATCTTTCTGTCATGCGCGCTATAAATTTTGTTCTATTTTCCTAATCTTATGAGCAATGAACTTATAATTCTCATTTTCGAGGTTACGCGTACGTTTTTTCATTTTATAAAAAACAAGGTGGGTAGAAACAACGATAACGCGCGCAGCAGAGTTTACAGGTGCGGAGTGGCGAAGCACTGAATGTGTAATGAATGACAAGTGTTGAGAGTGATGTTGCTGTCGACGAGTTTTTAAACCAAAGACAAAGAGTATTGAAAAAGAAAAACACTCTCAAGTACAGTGCAGATGGCGACACCGTCGTGTCTACTACAAGTAATGCCTTGCTAATCTCGAGGACAAAGCACGAGTATAATAAATGACATTCCCATACATCGGTCTTTCAGTGAAAAGTACTTGGGTTTGTGGCTGGATGATAAACTTGCGTGGCGGTCACATGTTGCGCATGTTATAAGTAAACTACGACCGATTCTTAGATCACTACGAAAGATATCCTACTGCATACCGATGAAAGCGCGTGTTGTGTTGTGTAATTCCTTAGTGAAGTCCAACTTGCAATACTTAATTGAAATTTGGGGAACAGCTTCTAAGACTGTATTAAAAGACCTACAAATCATTCAGAATAAAATTATTAAAGTTTTATTTCATTTTCACTACCTTACCGAAACAAAAACAATTTATAGAAGAACTAAATTTTTAAATGTTGAACAATTATATCAATACCATACATGCATATTAATAAGAAAAATTATAACAAAAACTATAAAAACTAACATGAACATCCCACAAAGGCAAATAAAACACAGCTTGAGAAATAAAAACAAATTATGGGTACCGGTACCAAGGACCGTAAATTATGGTAAAAAGAATATAACATACGATGGTGTGAACTTATACAACAAGTTGCCAGAAAAAATCAAAAAATCCGTTAACATGAAAATCTTTAAGCAGAAACTTAAAACACACTTTTTGAACAAACTATAAGTAAGCGTAAACATATATTTTCACTTTGTCAGATTATCGATATCAACATACCTAATACGTACCGTATCATTAAGAAATAAAAACAACATAATAATACTCTTATTATCATTATTATTATTATTTTGCAAGTGGCTTGGTAAGGATAATTTTGCAGTGAATGCGTGGTGTGCTTAATATATGTATGTATGTGAGGTGCGCTGCGTGTTTATTGTAGAATTGTTTTTAATTTTTCATTAATTAAAATAAATACTATTTAAAATAAAATATTATTATTTAAAATAAATACACAAAAACTAACTCATATAAAATACACAAAAAGTAATTTTCTTGAGTAATAATGAAAACCTCATTTTTTTTAAAAGTCAGAAATAAAAAAATACTGGGCGACTCCGTTCAGTCTATGTGCTTGTTGTCATCGTTGGACGAACTACGAAGCTTTATAACTACCTACTGAGCACGTCGCGTCGTGGCGGCCGACCACGCAACCTGTTTTTGCTCGCACTCAGTTCATTTGTCATCTTCGTTACACACAAAATAATGATGAATGCATTTATTTTCTATAAGTACCTTAATTGTGTCAATATTTGTGAATGGTTTGGGAATAATATGTGTGTGATGATGTGCTGCTAAACTTAACGAAATTTTGATTGATTAAATACATTTTGCATACCGTTTAATAAGTACATTTTATAAACTACATATTAAAATAAGTGATGTAGCTGCGCTGCACCAAATACATTATTAATTTATAGTAATATAAGCATATCTCATTTTAAGCGAACTATGTATCCCTTAGATATAAGTTCTTATAAGAAATAAACTTCTTTAAACCGAAGAAGCAAGTTCTTTCGTTGTTGTTAGAGCAATATGAGAAAAAAACGTCTCAAAAGCTTCATTTTCTCAATTTCTTCAAGCTCAATTTCTACATTTGAATTTATTGTTGTATTATTGATTTTTAATGCAAATTTACCGTCTCTCAATTTATTTTTACAAGTTTCTTTATTTATGATGCTCCATGTAGCTTTTGCTTTATTTTTGGAGCTAGAGACTATTCTACGAAGGTAATGGGATTTTGATGTAGCACAAACTTTTTTAAATATTTTTGAATAATTTCTAACGTATTCAATAAAATTTTGGTCTTGAGAGTTTTCTCGTAGACTATATAATTCATATAATTTAATCCTTTTTTTATGAATTCCCGGCGTGGCGCATATTTTCTGTGACAGGCCTATACATAGTTTCCACAGGTAAACTTGCGGTATGATTGTGTTCAAATAAAACCTTTTGATCAGAACTGAGGCCAATTAAAATACCTTTATCAATGACACTTGCGTTTTTGTCACAAAAAATATTATCTAAGCAAGTGGCAGTGGGAGTTACCCTTGTGGGTTCACAAAAGAGATTTTTTAAATTAAAAGATTTGAAAAGATTAAGAAATCGAATGGCGGTATTCCATTCCTTTAACATATCAAAGTTAAAATCTCCACATACTATTATTTTCTTATTAGATTTTGAAACCTTTTCTAGCGCTGATTCCATAATTGGTTCAAAAAGTTGGTAAGTAGCGTCGGGGGGGCTATACACAGATAAAATTATATAATGTTCGAGCTCAGTACACGCTAATTCGATAGTACGTTCTAAAGAGAGTGACACAATGTCCCTGCGATCTTTACAATTTAATTCATTATTTATAAGTATGAGTGACCCCCCTCTAGTTGTAGTCTCTCTTGAAAACGAACTACCGACTGTATAGTTTTCAATACTAATCATTATTTCACATTTTCTGTACCAATGCTCTGTTACACACATTACATGAACACTTAAATCGTGTAGAACTAATGATAGTTCAAGCTCTTTGCCAGCCAGGCCTTGTATATTTTGGTGAACAACATTAAAACTAGACCTGGCCTTTGTCTGCCCTCTTAGTTTAAAGCCTCAGAGGTTGTCTGGTTGATAACATCAACATTACTATTATTACTTAGAAGTTGATAACCATGTGATATGTTTTTTTTTAATTATGCAATTAATGTTATATGCTAACAAATTAGCAATTAGTTTTTTGATTCCTAACATTAACACAAGTATTGAACTTGAATTGAAATTACTATTTTGAATATTAATAACTATTTGATCTAGGGATGCATCAGGCATACAATTGTTTACAATATTACATTTAAGGTTCTTATTCAATACGGAACCATAACCAATTCCTAATCTGTCTGAAAAAACAATAACATTGCTGCATTCATTATTGTTTTTTTTGATGAACAATTATAATTAAGATTTTGTGATTGCAACTGTAAACTGTCATCCCCCTGCTGATCGAGGTCTTGTACGGAGTTTAGATTCATGTTTGGGAGTGAATTAAAATCAGAGTTAGGTGTGTTTAATTTCAGAAGTTTATTTGCAGCCAGGATATGTTCTGATATTTGTTCCTGGGAAGAGTTATATTTAATTGTCATGGAATGCAAAGACTCCTGCAACCTGGAGATGTCAGTCTGCAATCGCTCAACAGTTTGTTCACATTGTGACCTACTTTCATGAAACTTATTTTGATATATTTCCAGACTGTCTAATAAATCTAACTTTTCCTTTCTAAGTTCAATATTTTTAAAAAACGTTTATTTTTCTTGACAAGAATTTTAGTTTTCTTTATAAATTTACTAAGTTTTATATACTTTTTAACCCTATTTCTACCTGACAGTTAAATATGAGCAGTTTTGTTTAGAGTTTGGTGTAAACTACAATTTAAGTCTGGATTGGTGACCACAGACCAATGACGTAAAAGTATAGACACGTTCTACACCAACATTAAAGCATTTTAAAGTTGCGCAAGGATTACACTATATACGAACGTATAGTTGTGTATCAAGACACTAAGCGCTAATAAATACAACAGATGAGGCATGCCTGTTGATAGAAAGAGATAAATATATAACATCCGTTACGTATTGATTGCTACTGAGGGCTGATTGGCGCGAGCGCGTGACATCTCACTCTTTAGCCTAATGTCAGCTATAGCTAAATTATGGTAAAGCATAAATAGGTGTTTTAAGTTTTAATACTTTTAAATGAAAAAACTATACTTATGAATGTAATGACACGTTTTTCTTGTTTCTAACAGTTGCAGCGTAATTGGTACTACTCCTAAGCACACAGGAAGGCATTTTTACCAGCAAACGAGAAATAATTTAAGGCGTTGTCGGGACGTATAGCCATAAAGAGAAAGCGTGCCCAACTGAATGCACTCCGGGCAGTTACCTGACTTTCGTATAGCCATTTTCGAGCGCGTAGGTCGTATTTATTTAATTTAAAAACATCTTAGCCACAGACCGACCACCGGGGGTACCAATCAGCTCCTCATACAGGTTCAAGGTTTGGATATGAGCTTGATCTTTCTTCTCTTCTTCCAAGTGCAGTATAGTTCTATTGGCATCCCGTAGCTCACTTTCCAGGTCATTATTGCGCATAAGTGTCTGCTCAAAAATGCTGCCGAACTCAATTAAACTCAATCTCGAGCTTCACAAAAATAGCCATCAAAATAAAAATATATATTTTTTGTCGGTAGTTTAAAAAGGATTTATCCTTACAGAGTAGGACTCAAGTCGGAAATAGGCGTACTTAAGTATAATTTTACGATTACGAGGTGTGTTTGCCTACCACATTCAGGCCCGTTCATTATTCAGCGAATACATTACAATAATGAGCGCCTGGTGTAGGTGCAAAGAATTCAAAAAGTGTAGGCTTTTCAGAGGATGTTCCTTTGCGGTACAGTTTCTTTTTTTTTATGGCTGTTTATATTGTGCGGTGTTTTTTCAAGTGGTGTGGTACGTGTACAGTGACGTCGATCCGAGAAGGGTTTCTATAGTAAAATTTAATTAGAGTTTGTATGAACAAATTGAGATGATTGTTTTGATCATGTTGTATCCGTATACGCAAAAAGTCCGATCGAAATTTCTTGGCGAAGAAAATTTTTTTTATTAGTTTCACCGTGGGCCGTGATTCTCACGTCAATTGATATTATTTCGTGTGGTAATTTGATTCTAATATCAAGCTTTTTATCAACAAAAAAAAAATAACAATATATCCACTCGTAAAAAAGCACCGCACTGACAAAATTGAAATGCATAAAAATCGTGACCTTGAGAAATCAATAATTATTTTTTCTTTGACAAAGAAAATTTTATCGGTGAAATTTTTTCGTATATGTACTGCACGAGAATCTGTCCTCTGATCGTATCTATAAAAATAAATAAATTAAAAAAATATTTATTATATTCAGTTTTTTGTGTAGTGCTTAGCAGATTTGGGCATACCTACAGTATTCGTATACGGTCTGTTTTTTACTAACATCAAATATATTAAAGGTAAGTAGCATTAAAACAAAATATTGCGTCAGAGACAGATCAAGTTGAACAGGAGTCAGGACTGAACAGCTCTGAAAATAAAACCATTTTAATTAAGAAAGTAAGAGCGGTCATTAACGAATGACACCCGAAACGAAGTAAATGAGCAAAAGATAAAATATATAGATAAAGCGCGGGGGTGTGACGTATTATTGCAGAGCTGAACAAATGACGCTTTTGCAATTAGAAAAATGGACCCCGGTCAGTTGTCGGCTTGCTTTTGTTATTTTTAATTAATCATCCAAGTTTTTATTTATTTAAAAAGCTTCGATTTTGCGGCTTGAACAAATTGATACTGTCAGATATGACGCTGATTAAATACAATATGAGGTGGCTGGATGCACATGTTCTCGTGATTATTTTTAACTTTCGGTAAAATATACACTGAAATATAATGCATTAGCAGCATAAAGAGACTATTCTAAAGCTGGAGATTCCACCAACGTTGGAAGCGGTTTTTTTTATCTCTTTATTAAGGAAATCATACAATTACGTTATTGGATTTACCTTAAAAATTAGTATGGAAATTACTTATAATGTAACTAGCACCATTGTCCACAGATAGGTATAACATTTGGTCGCTGTGGAAAGCTGTGGAGGAAGCAGTGGACGTCCTTTGGCTGATAATGATGAATGATGATGATGTTCCACTCTTGAGTGTACACGTGTATAAGGTCTTTCATTTATGATGTCCTCATTATTAATCAAGGAAATTTATTCCAGAGTGTTCGCTCAACTTTTGCCTCGTAACATTTTGAATATAGTATCCAGAGTTGCGTACGTGTCGCATGGTTTTGACTTTTATTTTCTTCTTATTTTTGACATACCAAATGTTCTGGGACAAAATTGAACGGTTGCTGACAAATATCAACAAAGTTCGCGCGTGTCGCGTGTCGGAATTAAAAAGGGTTGTTACCGGCATTTATAGCTCAATATTCGATCTGTTTTATTGAGTTCCAAAATTAAATTACGACACGGTTTTAACGCACTCTTTATTAATTTTGGTTTTAAACTATCCTTGTTTTGTTATATTTAATAGTCAAAGGATCTGCAGGCTTAGACAAATGGTAAGCGATAAATGAAAATGCAAATGTCGTTTTTATTCTCGTTGTCGCTTGGTACTTGGCGTCAGATAACCGTAAGAGTGTGCTTACATTTTTTCTGTGAATTTAGAGGAAGTTTCGGTAGGTTTTTATTCCTTTGCGAGTGTCAAAAATTTGCGGCATAAACGGCTTCATCTTTTGATTGCATTGGCTTAGAAATTAGTTTTATCACAGCTTTATAGGACCGCAGAGCTGAGTATTTGATATATAATCCAACTGTATACCTGCACGCGTTCCCGAGAAAAAGAGTAGGAACAGGACGGACGGACAACCAGGCGCGGATTCAGTCCTCCAAAAAGGTTATGGGCATGCCATGTTTTTTCAATGAACAAAAAACCATGAATGCACGAAAGTATAATATATTTCTAATGCAACATCACATAAATTAAAGCGCGAGTGCGCCAAATTGGTTTAAGAAACCTAGAACATGATAAAATATAAAGTGCGAGCGAAGCGAGCGCCCAACAATTTGGTTTTCGATGCTTCTCAAACCAAGAACATGATAAAAATGATAGCGCGAGCGAAGTAAGCGCGCAAAAATTTAGTTCATGACGCTTATGAAATTATAAGAATTACTGAGCGAGTGTCAATGTGAGTGAGTGAATGACAAATAGTGACATGTAATTAGGCTTGTGGGCATGCCCACAGTGCCCACAACTGTGTATCCGCGCATGCGGAAAACGAAGTGATCCTATAAGGTTCGTGATCCGAAGTATCCTTTCGAGGTACGGAACCCAAAAAAGTATAAGAAGTTGATTAATATTCATTTGAATATGAATGAATCACTTTAAATAATTTACTGCTCTTTGCTATCTGTTTCAGTAAGATTTTAGTTGAATTGTAATTATGTAAATTAGTTTTACAAGTAACACCTTATGATTTACTTTGAAACATTTTCGCGAATAAATTATGTGTTGTTCTCAGGCTTGTCATCATTAATAAGTATTTCAATTTGCTCTTTCAACAAATATTTGAATGTTTAATAATAGCCTATCCGTTTTGTTTTATATTGTGAAGTCCTTAATTACGTATTTTCTATCTTTCTTTGCAATAGATACTTACAGATATTTAGGTTTTGTTCAGGTTTATCTGACTAAGGGTCGATTGTTCAATGATCAAATAAAACTTATCAGACTGATAAATTATAAAGCGTCAGATTTAAATAAATGACAGGTACCTATGACTGCTGACAATTAGGTGAAGTTTTCAAATTAACCATATCGTATTTGGTTCAACGAATATTTCTTATCTATCTATTGAAAAATCAGCCCTGAATCAAATAAAATGTCTCAAAGCTTACCGGGGACTATATTAACAATATATTCCCCGTTTAACTCTCCCTTTTCAATAGTTTGTAAACAGTGAGATTGATATTAAATTTTCAATTATTTCGATTTAAATTCATAAAATTAATAAATCGTATCTCAATAAAATTACGGTTTGAAAACAAGTTATCAAGATTTCAAACTTGTTACTAGTTTAAGGATTATGCAAGCTATACCAAACTATAAATTTTATTCTTGTTATCTTAAGGCTTTCATTATAATTTTAACACGCTTGTACCGAATCCAAATATATTATGCTAGGTATTAGTAACCCAAATCTGGTATTTTCTAGTTGATATTAATGCTTAGGCTCCGTTAACTGTTATATTGTGTGTTAATAGGTTAACTTGGGTCATTAATTCTACGCATCGCCACGGTCTGATAGTTAGGATTAACAGATGTAATGCCATGTACATATAGACTGAGATGAACAGCCAGGCAGAACAAAATAAGAGTAACCTTATATTATGAAGTCGGTAAGGACGTAAGGATGAATTCCTGTAGCTTAACCATCGATCATACAACCAGGTCAAAGTGATATAGAGCTTGTAGGATTGAACGTTTCGCGTGTAAGCACCTCTATCAACTACGTAACGTCACCTCGGACTGAGTTCAAGTTGAGACCCACTCTCGACCAAAAAAACCAGAGGCGAATGCTTTGTAGCGCACTTATAGGAATGGTCCGATGTTTGTCAACTATCCGCCCATCATTCAGTCTCAAAAAGAACTGTCATAGTTGTAGCAAACACGATCCTATACGAGGCATTTGCTATGAAGTGCTAATCCTATGTCGAGGCGTTGCTGTTCCCTTAACGTAACGTGCTTCCGTATGGTTGACGCCTGGTTGGTGCGGTTTCCATTAGGGGTTGATAAATGTGCTTTTATCTATAGCCTTACACTCCACACGCATAATTACCCGGGAGAAGCCCAAACATTACCATTCCTAACTAGTCACGTGGCTGATGTATTTGTGCTTTGACCCAATTTTCTTACTACATAACAGATGGATGATCTGAATAAGGTTGAATTATTAACTAAGTTCTTACATTACATCCTATTACATATTATATTAAGACTACTGTCAGTATGAAGGATGTGAATAGGATTCTCTGTATTAGGGTTTCCAGCTAACCCTGTCTTGATTATTTTAGCATTGTAATGATTGCTTGGTTTCCGGAGATATAGAGCAGCCAAGTTATATGAAGAATTACAGCGTGGCGCCACAATCGTAAGGTTTGTCTTTTTTTTTTCAAAAATATCCCTTCTGGGATTTTCAACTATTTATTTAACTTTATTGCACAGCCAGAAGGGGAATTAATGTCGCATGGCATGCTTCACCACTTACACACTATGTCTATCTGAATTGTGGGTCATTTAATTGCTTTCCTTATTTGCTATCACCGATAAAAAGTACTTGATACAAATATGGCCTACGTTGTAATACGGCCTATGCATCAGAAAACACGGATAAATAACTCCAACTGTAAATATACTTCAAGGACACGTACTCACACGCCCTATAACCCGGTCGAGTGCAAGAACGTCCCGCTCCGCGATCCCCACGCCAGCTGGCACGCGTCCTTCAAAGATGGTGTGTGATTTCGTGCTCTCTTTTAAAAATTTGGCGATTTCGTGGTAAGTTTTCTTTTAAAATTACGCTGTTTTAGATTAAGATTTTCTTAGTGATCGTTTCTTAATATTTATCATTAGCTAATAATTATTTTAATTTGTACTACTGGCTATAGACGCATTATTTGAAATTTTTTAAAGACAACTTGAACGTGATATCGAATAAGGCCTAGGCCTTATTTCAGCACGGTAGGCCATATTAGTGACGGTAGGCATTCCTAAGATCTCACTCTTCGTCGCCAATTACCACTTTGCAACAACTTTGAAAATTTAATGTCAGCAGAATTTTTGCCCACAACACCTGCTACGTCAGATATCCGAGTTCTGCAAGATTATTAGGGGTCGAAAAATGATGAAAATCAGCCTGTGCCTAGTGGTTTATTCAATGCTCTCCGTCTTGTAGATTATAGCGATTCTGACTTGGATGAATCACGCAACAAACCTGACGATGGCGAATGCTGGGAATCAGAAATTATATCTAAATTGAGAATGCCAGCTAGATGTTTGACTGGAAGAAGAATATATTTTTCTTCTTCCAGTTTAGATACCGATTCGGAGAGCGAAAGCTCCAAAACCGTGTGTCTGCAACTGCATCCAAACTGTGAATAAAATCTCAAAAAATGTGTTTCTTCTTCAACATTTAGCAACTGAACCATTGAATGAAGGCTCAAAAAACGAGACTCTGTCTCAACATTCAGGAATAGATTATCATGGCATGTCACAAGCCCAAAAAATCTATCTCAGGATCAACATCCTTTGGATGAAGATAATATTCCTTCAGGTCAATTAAGTTCAAAATCTCCTTTTCAGAAACCCATGCCAGCACCTGATTACGGACATATTAAAACTCGACCACGAAGAAAAGCGTAAAACTACATGGGTCAAAGAAAAACAAAAGATCCCATCAAAAACAATACTTGTCAAAAAAAAACAAGTCTCGCAACTCAGTTGTTCTGCGGTAAAAAGTTGTGAGATCCATGTAATGCCAAGTCGGTTATTAATTTATTCAGTCTCTACTAAAGCGACTTTCTGTCTTAATACGTCCAGTCTCTAAGACCACGATCGTGGTCCATAACAATTGAAAATCAATTGTGTCTGGAATCTCCGTACTCGAAGCATTAAGTTGTTACGTAATAATTAACAGCATCTTATAGTGACGCATATCAATATTAAAATTCTTTAATGTCTTGTATAAATATATTGAGACTTGGCCATCGCCTGAAAACACGTGTAAATTCAATTATTTAGTGCGATGGCCAAGTCTCACTATATTTATACAAAAAATGAAAGAATTTTAATATTGATATGCGTCACTATAAGATGCTGTTAATTATTACGTAACAACTTAATGCTTCGAGTACGGAAATTCCAGACACAATTGATTTTCAATTGTTATGGACCATGATCGTGGTCTTAGAGACTGGACGTATTAAGACAGAAAGTCGCTTAAGTAGAGACTGAATAATTTAATAACCGACTTGGCATTACATGGATCTCACAACTTTTTACCGCAGAACAACTGAGTTGCGAGACTTGTTTTTTTTTGACAAGTATTGTTTTTGATGGGATCTCATTTCTTTTTGTATTTTGTAGACAGTTTTACTTTTTTCCTTTTCGGTACCTTCTACTTATTGTATATATTATTATGTATATCTACCAGCAACGAATTTTCTTAAAGCCCTCTCTCTGACTTATGAACTTTTTTTATAGGTGGAAGGTTTTCAATCGAAATTATCAATGAAAATCGCAAACTTATAGGTAAGAATTCTGGGCACATCCGAAAAGCATTGGGTCGCTCGCGCGTAAGAGCGCGGCTTGGCGCGGCTGCTGCTCGCTCGGCAACATTCACCTTTCCGCGCGCCCCGCCACTGTCCCCGCCCCGCGCCCTCGCGCTAGCACCGCGCAGCGCGTAGTAATGGCCCGCGCTCACTCACTAGCATCGCAACGCGTGGTATAATAATTAATTTACAACCATACGCACTCCTAATAAGTACGAATACGCACGCAGGTACGTTTTTGCATTAAATAATTTAATTTACACGTGTTTTCATGACGGTAATACCCATTTTTTTGCTTGATTTGGCAGGGGCACTACCATGCGCCTATATTTAAAACATCGTTACGAATAAAGCCAATATTGAAAAATTTAATTGAAGATTTGGCTGTATGGGCTTAATTTTCTTTGCGGTCTTTTCTAGATTTTTTAGTTTTTCCTTTATTCATACACCAAACACTACTTATATTCCAAATTTGAAGCTTCTAGGTCTGCTAGAAGTGCCTTAGAATTTTGATGATCGGTGAGTCAGTGACTGACAAAATTGAGAAATTTGACCCGTTATAATTCTTAAAATACTGGTTCAAATTGAATGAAATTTGAAATATACCGTGTCTTCACAATGCCTGCATGGTTACTGAAAATTTTAATCTTCTAGTTTTATCCACAACGAAGTTACAGGGGGTCGAATATGGTCTGAATTGCTTCGAGAAAAGGATGGTACGGCCGTGACGCTTTTTTGCTCGACTTGGTGGGGGCACTGCCGTGCCCCCAGATTTATTTAATGAGAACGTTCCTAATAGCACAGAAAAGAAAAAGAAAGCAGTATCGAAAAGAATACAAATCCTGTAAAAAAAGGAACGAAAATCAAAACCTATAAAAATAATAAAAAGACTACGAATAAAGAAAACAAAAAAGTTTTGATAATTCTAAAAGAAAGCAGATTAAAAGCTGGTACCTACTGTCATGCCTGTCTCGAAGACAAAGTAGCAGATACCTATGCGACCGTGCAAACACTGCTTTAGGTGGTGTCACGAAGATTGCGTAGGAATAACCAAAGGTGATTCAGAAGCCTTTTATGACCTGATTGTGATGAAAATTAGGATCTCATTAAGTTTATAAGAATTGAAACTAATTTAGGTTCCTAAACTGATTATTTAAAACGTTTTTTTTGTGTAGGCCTTATTCCAACACTGTGTTTTAAATTTATGTGTTATTTTTAAAAAAGTAAGATCTAGTTTTGGCTAGAGATTTACAATATATTTTTATTTAATTTGTTTGTAAAACTTTTGATAACGCAAAGGAATCGACGTGTTTAATGTTATTAGACTAAATTTTATTTTACATAACTTCAATTTTGAGGCCTACAGGCCTTTAAATCATAAAGGCCTTAATACGTGTAGCCAATTTATTAAAGCCAAAACAGGTGGTTTCGAAACTTGAATATTTTGATTAGATTAAGGTAAAAAAATATGTTTTTTTTCATTAAAATACTAAAATTAAACAATAAACGAAGTTATCGAACGTCGTTTTTATTTGCTTAATTTAATATTTATAAAAATACAAGCATTCAAAATAAGGTAGGCCTTATTTGTATCAAGTACTTACATTATCAAAATTGGACTACCGTAGTAATAATACTTTACTTAACAAACGGATGTTTGGTAAAAAGCCTATTTTAATTCCTTTGAATATCAATAGTGTTAATAATACTGACAATACCGGTAGTGACGTTTACAAAGTGACAAACTGTAGTTCCGAATTTGCCCATTCTTCTTAGCTCAAAAACTCTTTAGAACTTATGGTGCCATAATACGTACGTATACGTTAAAGAGTTCTTGTTTATATTGCTACCTGATTTTAAACCTAACTGCTGACAAATGTATTTAGCTCAATGACCCTGTGCGGTTTGTGCATATCTTAACTAAAATGTTATTCGATAATGTGTCTTTGTTAACTGTTTTTTGTTACAGGTAATGCTGCATAAATATTATTTTTACTTCTCAAATGAAGATGTGATAAGTATATCATTTATTACTTAATAATTTATTACAATGTTCGCTCCTTAAAAGCGAAGAGAGTATTCTTTGTGTAAGGAACCAGCAATGTATTACAACGATTTAGATACATATGGATTAGGGAATAAATTTGATTTACTATATGGGAGCAATTCTCGTGCAATTCGTATATAAAAAAAGTTTACTGATTGAATTTTCATTGTGGAAGAAAAATAGTTTTTGATTTCTCAGGGTCACGATTTCTATGTATTGAGAAGTTGTTCGTGTGAAAGTTTTTTTTATGTGTAGTTATTTTACTTGATTTTTTAGGTAAAACGGTTTAACTCACAATCGGTGAGCATAGTGCGAGTCGAAGCGAGACTTACTCTATCAAACGCATCGAGCGCGGTAACGTGAATTTATATGGGATTTAAGCATCGCCGTCTACTGGTTAACATTTAGACTAAAACAATCCTATATAAATTTCATGTTTACGCGCTCGATGCGTTTGATCGAGTAAGTCTCGCTCCGACCCGCACTACGGCCTCGGATTAAAAAGTTTCATTTCCGAGAGAATCGGCCTCCTGGTCGAGGTTATTATGTATACTCTGTAGAATTATTGTTTAAATTTTGGTTTACTGATCTCATAAAATCATTTAACGTGCACACGTCGTATTACATAATACGCGTAACAGTTATTTTTATGAGTCAGCTGACGATTTGAACAGCTCTAAATATTGTTTATGACTATGACTAGTTTTACTACTGCCTGGCCCGTGTATGATGATTGACGATTTACTTGTAACGATACAATGTTTTGTATACACTATTTGTAGAGACTACTTAACAGTTTCATGGCCAAAACCACATGCACAGTGCGTTGTATTTTGTATTACATATGACGCCAGTGTTTGTCAACGTCTGCAGGCGCTTGATTATGCCGGTCCGCCACCGCATTTAGTAAAGTTATGTAAAGTTAGCCTGTGATATCCCACTGCTGAGCAAAGGCCTTACCTTACCTTACCTCAACTATGAGTTAGTTTGAAACATACTCCACCATGCGGGCTCAGTGCTGGTTGGTGGAGGGGTGTTTGAAAGGCAAGCGACTAACCCTGCTGTCAGATGTTATCAAACCACCCATAAGGCCTTTAACTAGGCTTAACGACTAATATCAGCCAATATTAGACGGGACCAACGGACTAGCGTGCCTTCCGAAACACGGGGATGCTCGAGATGTATGTCACTTATATGGTCGGAATGGTCACCTATCCAAACACGACCGCGCCGTAGGTTGCTTGACTTCGGTAACACTACCAAAGCGCTGCTACCACTGCGCTCGCTCGCTCGCTCTAACAAGCTAGAAGTGATAGTTCCATCCTTGTCAGTATCGTTCACCCGGTGGTAATTTTCCCAGTATACCGTAACGTACCATGGCCGTGCTAGGAACGTTTCAGGCATAAATATTCTTTTTACGTATTGAAAACTCTAACACCCACCCACTAGAACGTTTCGTCACCGACCAAAACCGTTGTGTGCCATGTACAGAGAGTATTTTTGAAGGTGCTGATACGATACGATGCTAAAGCGGTATGATAGTTAGGTCAAACAAATTAGGACTGAATAATATTCTAAACGTATTTATTTACTCCTCTGAGGGTGTAGTACGCACATTGAATTGATAATACTAAATTGTAGGGCGGTGATTTAATTATAATATTAACTATTTTCTGAGAAACTATTTTACAACATGCTGGCAACAAAATAATTAAATTGAAAGCATGTTTTCATTCCCTTTTTCGCATTTCACTTTTCGCTTTTTGAAATCATAGTCACGATTAGTTTCATTCATACCACATCAAAATAAATTTCAGCCGCAAAACCACATTAAATATTTTATTGTGGTTTTGCGGCTGTCGTCAACAGGAGCCCCCCCCCCCCCCCCTCCCCCTCCTTAAATATCACATTAATACTTTTTTGTATAAGAATTATAAAGCGGTTAACAGGATACATCTACCTTCTAAGTTTCAACTGTGTAACACTAATAGTTTCAGAATAAAGTGCCTGTGACATACGGACGGACAGACTTGGCGAAACAATAAGGGTACCGTTTTTTGCCATTAGAATGGAATAGAATTATTATTTATTCGACTCTCACATAAAGCAATAAATTACATTACCATCAGAAACACCAAAAAGCAAATTTATATAAAACAAAAACAAAGCCCCCAAGTGTGCCAAAAAGGTCCCCGTTCAGTATAATTATGTCGTAACAACAGATGGTAAGCATGCCACGAATCTATTTTTTTAGCGGGGATCCATGCTAGGCACTGGGTGTAAACACACATTCGGCTACGGAAGTCTAAAAAGCATCACCATGTCTGACTACTGGATTGTGCGTATGATGACCGTTATAAAGGCGCTGGCAAAATGATAGTCTTCCCGATACAGACTGTCGGACTTATCACGACACTTCTAGGACAGAGCCTTAGGTAGACCTTGCAATAAAATATAAAACGGATCGCGGTTTGCTCAGTACCACCACATACTATATCATATGAATAAATTAAAAATAAATAAATATGCGCCACACAACACACCAACATAACAGTCAGGAACGCGTCGTCATACGGGTATCATTCGGGCATTATGCGGGTATCATACCGGTTGCATACAGGCATCACAAGGGTTGTGTACAGGTTCAGTGGGTAATGTGGAGCATATTATGTTGCTTTGACAGTCCTGTGCAGTGGTAAAGTACGTTAAATCATATTATTTAGTTGTGAAATACTCGTAGCAGTTAACCCTAAACTCCTCGCAATTTGCGTGAACAAGCTTCTACTTGCTTGATTGTCGACTCAATCAATCAATCAATAAATCAATTTATTTATTTCTTCTCCACAATCAAAGTAAATACAATAGGTAAGCAATGTTACAATTTTAAGTCACAGAATTTTGATTGCGAGAGACTGGCATCCGAGCTAGGCTTCATGCCTGTGTTACAGAGAACCAGTACTCTCCTCTCTAGATGTGATCAGATATAAATATAACACAAAAATATAGTGAGTTAACACGGCACAATAATGGAGAATTAAGCCAAAAAAGAAGAAGAATCGCACAAACTTCAACTGAGTGTGTGTTTGTGTGTGTGTGTGTGTGTGTGTGTGTGTGTGTGTGTGTGTGTGTGTGTGTGTGTGTGTGTATGTGTGTGTGTGTGTGTGTGTGTGTGCGTGTGTGTGTGTGTGTATGTATGTGTAAGTGTGTGTGCGCATGTGTGTGTAAGTGTGTGTGTGTGTGTGTGTGTGTGTGTAAGAGAGTTTATGTGTTTATGTGCGTGTATAAGTGTGTGTGTGAGTACGTATGAATGTTTATGTCGGTATTATATGCCGTTTACGGAATCATAAGATTTTCTGTGGTAGAGTAGTCCAAATTTTGAAGGTATTTGGCCACCTTTCTCTTGCAGTGGAATGAGGTTAGGGGGTAAATGTGTAACTCGCGATGGAGTCTGTTATATAGAAAAGGGCTTATGAAGCAGAAAAAACGATGTGAAAAGATGGTTTTAAGGTTTGGTTTGTGGGCTATGAGATGGTTACGTCTTGCAGTAGCTTCCGAATGGTCAGACTCAATTTTTGCCAAGTGTAGATTATTTCAATGTTTGGTAAAGAGCTAACTCATTGTTAATAAATAAAATAAAATAAATAAATAAAAATGATTTTCCGACAAACGTTCCGTTTTGTCTTTTAAACTAATTTTGATAAAATTGATGTGGAATACATCATTATAGCGATTGAGTTATACAACAAACTTTATCAATTATTGTTAAATGAAATAAGTTGTCTTACTATGGGTCAATCATCAATTAAATCTCATTTAAAATAAATAGATTAGTTTGTAACATTTGTTTTATTATTATTCATTAGCGGATCTGGCGATATTTGTTTCGCAGGTATTCATAAATTATATAATTTTTCGCGAAAATTTCATATTTTTCTTTTATGAAATCCTTCTCGTGACAATTACAAATACATTATTAAAATAAGAATGAACGAAATCGCTCCAGTCGTTCACACGTGATGCTGTGACCAAGGGATATATGGTTTAATTTTTATATAGGTAAATAGATAAGCTTATTGCTACAGAGTGCCTTCTTCAGTAGTAAATAAATTTTATGTTTCATAAATATTTTTATCGTAGCAAATAATACAAGTAATTGCCACTAAAATGACATAGTGGATGTGTCATTTCTGCTGTATCTTAAAGGTCGTAAGTGATTTTTAATGTATCCTTTGTTAGGTTACCTACATTATTAGCGAAATCAGTATCTGAGGGCCGCACCGGCCGCTGTTTTTTTTGTACGAACGTATTCCATTGTAAATTTCACAATAGTTTAATCTCTTTGAATTTGAACTATACAGAGCGAAGTCGTGACGATCGATGTCTAACCGAAACGAAATAGTTCTCAGCTGTCAATGATTGAAATCTGATTGAACTGACCGTGAACTTGAGTACAATAATCATTAAGGTACTTATCTATTGATTGATTTGGCATTGTACTATTAACTTAACTCTACAAGGAGACACTTAATTAGTAAAGGAGAAATCGTATGTTAACCTGTAAGCCTAACCTTAAATAATAATCTGAACCAAAATGTAGCATAACTAAATAATAATTATAATATAAGTAAAACGATGTCTACGAGAGCCCTGCCGACAAACTGTTACACAGTTTGGCATAATATCGCAAACAAATACGTAGTGTTACTCTTTTAAAAAAGTAATTTATTATTTATAATATTAGCATAGCCATTTAATTCGGAATCACAGTCAGCATCATCGCATAATACAATTTAAGTTATTAGGAGAATAATTCGATTCAGAGTAAAAAGCGTGAGGTGCTTGATATATTAAATGTTACAATTATTCTACATGCAACTATCTATGAGCGGAGAGTTATGAAAAAACTTAAATTTTATTATAATTCTATTTTGGAGTAATTAGTTATCATTGATTTTTCGATCTTCTACTACGGTAATATTAACTCTTTGTAATTAAAAATTATTTTCTACTTTTTAGTTCGGTTAGCTATAAAAGCGTGGTTTTTTAGTTTTTTTTTAACTCTAATTTATTTTTCATTTTTAGTTCGATGTTTCAATTAATTATTAGCGGACATGCGACACGCGATAGCTCTATCTTTCTTACTCCCTTACAGAGGATCCACGAAAGAATTTATTAATCCTGGTGGTCCTTATAAGGATATTGAGAAACTGTTATTAAATTATTGCATTGTCATCGGTCCTTGACACGTGTGCAAAGTTTCAAATTAATCAAACTTCTGGAAGATTCCATTACATACGTACATAGATACAACCCAAGCTAATAAAACCTTGGTAAAAAAGTACTTAAAACCCACCTATTCGAATAGAAAACTGTTCCTTGTGGCAAAGCAGCGATGATGCTGACTGTGATTCCGAATTAAATGGCTATGCTAATATTATAAATAATAAATTACTTTTCTAAAAGAGTAACACTACGTATTTGTTTGCGATATTATGCCAAACTGTGTAACAGTTTGTCGGCAGGGCTCTCGTAGACATCGTTTTACTTATATTATAATTATTATTTAGTTATGCTACATTTCGGTTCAGATTATTATTTAAGGTTAGGCTTACAGGTTAACATACGATTTCTCCTTTACTAATTAAGTGTCTCCTTGTAGAGTTAAGTTAAGAGTACAATGCAAAATCAATCAATAGATAAGTACCTTAATGATTATTGTACTCAAGTTCACGGTCAGTTCAATCAGATTTCAATCACTGACAGCTGAGAACCATTTCGTTTCGGTAAGACATCGATCGTCACGACTTCGCTCTGTATAGTTCAAATTCAAAGAGATTAAACTATTGTAAAATTTACAATGGAATGCTCCGTATAAAAAAACAGCGGCCGGTGCGGCCCTAAGATACTGAATTCGCTAATAATGTAGGTTACCTAACAAAGGATACATAAAAAATCACTTACGATCTTTAAGATACGGCAGAAATGGCACTTCCACTATGTCATTTTTAGAGGCAATTACTTATATTATTTGCTGCAATAAAAATATTTATGAAGCATAAAATTAATCACTACTGAAGAAGTGACTCTTCAGCGATAAGCTTACCTATTTATCTATATAAAAAATAATCCATATATCCCTTGGTCACGGCATCACGTGTGATTGACTGGAGCGATTTCGTTTATTCTTATATTAATAATGTATTTGTTATTGTCACGAGAAGGATTTTATAAAAGAAAAATATGAAATATGCGCAATAAACTATATGATTTAAGAAAACCTGCGAAAAAAATATCGCTGGGTCCGCTAATGAATAATAAAACAAATGTTACTTATTAATCTATTTACTTGAAAGGAGATCTAATTGATGATTAGCTCTACGTAAGACAGCTTACTCCATTTAACAATAATCAATAAAGTTTGTCGTAAAACTCAATAGCTATAATGATGTATTCCACATCAATTTTATCAAATTTAGTTTGAAAGAAAAAAACCGGCCAAGTGCGAGTCGGAATCGCGCACTGAGGGTTCCGTGCCAACTTTAACTGAATTAGGGAACCCTGTGCTTGATATATTAAATGTTACAATTATTCTACATGCAACTATCTATGAGCGGAGAGTAATGAAAAAAATATAGTAAATAGTTATGAAAATATAGTAAAATGCACCCCACGCTCTTTACTCTGAATTGAACTATTCCCTTAATAACTTAAATTTTATTTTAATTTTATTTTGGAGTAATTAGTTATCATTGATTTTTCGATCTTCTACTACGGTAATATTAACTTTTTGTAATTAAAATTTTTTTTCTACTTTTAAGTTCGGTTAGCTATAAAAGCGTGGTTTTTTAGTTTTTTTTAACTATAATTTATTTATGATTATGTCTTCTCTTGTTTTTTTGTTTAATTATTATCAGAATGAATTCGTTAACAATGGTAATGGTTTTTTTAACCATACAAATATACTCCTGAGAAATTTACATACACATCTTAACACATTCAATCGTAGGTTCGAAGTTGGATCTTGTTTGATAGCTTACGCTCAACTTTCATCTAAGTCCCAAGATATTAAAACAAGCATTCCATCTTACATATTTTTGATCCAGCACAGTTAAAGTGGGTAATGATTCTAGAAAAAATAATTGACCGCGCAAATTCCGACAAGTAACCATTGTGTAGGCCTCTGCTTTGGTTTCCCAATAGGTGAAATCTGTACGTGTCCTTGTGGCAAGGAGGTTGACAAATTTCATCTCCACTGCCTTCACGCTCCCCTTAATATCGCCATCAGCCTGTTGATTCACAAAGTCAACCTCGACACTGATCCATATATAAACCTTCGCCTGGGTCGAGAAATTGGTATTCACAAACTCTCATCGAATCTAGCGCCGATCGTCTCAAACGGCGTGAGATGAAACTAATCCTGGGCGAATTATTTGACACGTTTCTATGGACTTTGACGCGTTTGGCAGCTGACAAATTAAAGCATTGCCAAAGCTGCAGCCTCGCCTCAGTCGATGTCACAGTAAATAAATGATAAGTAGTATTTCGAAGGAAATACAATAAGGCTGTGAAACTAACATTTAACATTCTTTTTTGGGTCCTTGAAGATAATGAAGCTGAGAGACCGTATAAATAAGAGTTTTACTCATGAAAATATGCATCAACTTGCTAACAGAACTAACTCTAAAAGTATCAGACACAAAAAAGTCGTACGTTTTTCTGCTATCGAATCAAAATCAATGCAGTATCTACTAGGTATTTTTAATAAAATGCACAAGAACAAATTTTAATTTCTTATTTCCCCTTGTATAAGAATAAAAATAATACTGTGAGTGTTATTTATTCATAATACCATAGGCATTACTACTATATGGTAACATGGGTATTTAAATTTAAAAATATACAGGGTGTAACAAAAAGGCGAAATAATATTTAAGGGTATGGATGTATGTAATGTGAACACTAAGTAGTAAAAGTTTTAGTTAACAATAAACAACTTTTTTTTTCCATACTAAGTAAATAAATTGTTTTTTAACCGAAAGTGTTGACAACCCTGAATCTGCGGTCATTCGTTAGCGAACCCCCGCCCGCACCCCGCCCGCCGCACGATCAGCTGATGCGCGGACGCTGCGCGCCGCGACGCGCTGCCTTCTTACAGTCCGCCCACCCAGAACTACCTAAGTACCTACCTATCTTAGCTTTGATGGGAATGGGACTGAATGATAACAAAGATAATCAGATTAATGCATTTATTTGCAAAATTATTAAGAGACAATAAAAAATATTCAGGTAGGAACATTTCTTTTTTAAAATTATTTACAGAAAACAGTAATTAATGTTTAGGACAATAACACCAACTATGACTTTTACTTACATTTACAAAGAACAACACACTTATTTGCTGTACCTCATAATTTTACCCAGCAAATACACAGATTTTACCCGAAAAAAAAACTTTTGAATATTTTTCCGGCCATCGGTAATTTTACCGAATAAACTACATTTTTTAGTAATTTACTCGACATCGAAGTCGGTTACAAATAACCAGTCACAAACACAAAGCGAATAGTCAAAACGGGAAAAAATTCTCTACCGATAAGAAGTTCATACAATAAAACTAATATGCATGAAGTAGGTAATTATTTGATGGTTAATAACTAGTACTCACTGTAAAAATCTACACAACATAACTACGACATAATTTGCTTACTAGTAATGTTTTTATTGCAATAAACAAACATCAAGTTGTATGATCTGTTTTGTGTTACATACTACTTACCACTTTGTGCACATAGCTTCACTACAAACGTAATGACTTTTAGGAAGTTTGCCTTATTATCACTTTCACACACACAAAAAGCCTACATATTATTATTATTATTTTACAAAAACGGCTCAAAATATCTGCCACCGTGCTCAATGCAAGCTGGGACTCTGAGGCGAAATGGCTTGAAACGCTAGGTTTATTCAATTTCGCATTTCGTCAGCACTATTGCACTCCACTGCTTACGCTTGGTTTTTCACTTAGCCCCACAAAAAAAAATCCATAACGGTAAGGTCGGGCGAACGGGCAGGCCACTCACGGGACCCCCTCTGCCAACACTGAGCACCATGTCGTCCGTCGAGATATTCCCGCGCGCGGAGTGCGCTGGAGCACCGTCGTGCTGGTAAACAATACTCCGGTACACTGACAGCAAATCTTCTAAGTAATCCTCAACGTCCTCGTCGGCCGCCCCGGGTAAATGACGCCTCATCCGTCCACAGTACATTTTCACCGAAACTGGCGTCTTCTTTCATCTGGCTTCGGTACCACTCACAAAATGTGACCCTTGGACCGAAGTCCGCTGGGGTCAACTCCTGAACTCGAGAGAAATGGTAAGGATAAAATCCATCAGACCGCAGCGTACGCCAGATGTTCGTGGATCACGTTCGAAATGCGACAAAATCAGGGTCTCCAGGTTTGACCGCTCCCATGTGCTTGGACGACCTTCACTTGCAGGCGGTCTAAACGAGCCAGTGCTCTGCAGCCGGAGACACAGGTTCCTGAAGCAGGTGTACGAAGGTAAACGCCGCTGCTTCGCGAGGGGCCTGCCTTCGATGAACCGCTGACAATACAACTCGTGAGCACCATTGATGCTCCCGAAAGAAGCGCCCACGCATAATATCATTTCATAGTATTCACTATTTGAATACGAAGAATGTTCTTCACGAGACATACTGATCGAAATCGGAGATCGAAATTCGGAAAATTTGGATAACGAGTGTACAACGGGAACGAATACGAGCAACTAAAAAAAATTTAGAAGATTGTAGAAAAAAAGGAGGGACATTTTGCAGGGTTCCATGTAAGTAATGGAAAAAAACCCTTAACATAAATTAAAGTTTCACTACTCTTTTAAAGAAAGTAGGAATGTCAAAACTTATTTTAAGTTAAACAAACAAATAACTTAAGTTATCAAATACATTTTTTTTACTAAAACATTTTCGAAAATGTCTTAAATTATATCTTTTCGAATATGCGGATCCCGCAATATTTTTAAATATTTCCGGGAGGCGAGGCTAAGGCGTAGGTGATAGTCACGCGACAGGATATTATTGGCTTACGCATCTTTGCAAATTTTTACGGAACGATTACTGATTGGTTCGGCGCACTTTGACTTTTGATTTAAAGGCGCCGCAGTCCACGTGGACTGCATTGTTTGGTCAATGATAAAATAAGTGCAGAGGAGCCACTGATTTAAAGCTAGTGGTAGAATGTATTTGCCGAGTTACTGCTGTTGTGAAATTGTTATTATTTTTAGTTGTCTCTCTAACTTATTATTTTTATTTCTTAATTATTATTTCTAAGTCTAAACGAATAAAATAACGAACCCAAAACAATAGCGTAGCAGATTTATTCAGACGAAGTAATAAACGTAGTATCTGCCTCTAGCCATGTAGCGGCAGATACTACGTTTTGCGGCGTTATGCGCCATTAGTTCGCGGTAGTGTCCGATATCACCCGGTAGGTCAAGTAGTCGAGGTAATTTTGTCATATTGGTGGTGGTAACGGTAGACCGAATGAATGAAATCATTAAGGATGTTGATCAATACTAAGTCATGCAGCACCAGAATTTCGAATAAAGCCCATCTACGACTTAAAACGCTTCATGATAACTCATAATCTCAAATATCGTCTTAAAGTTGTTTTATTAGGTAAAGTTCAATAATCAATTCTTCACCGGTAATAACATCTTAGCGTTGCAACACAGTGAGAAACCGAAACACTTAAAACGACTAATTTATTGTTTATTTAATTAATTCAATGATCATTGAGAGGATCACTGCACATTTTATGAAAGTTTCACATCTGTTTCCTATTTAATCTCGATTTATGAGTTTGTTTACATCTAACAGCTGATATTTAGGGTTGTCACCGATAAGTTTTTGTTAAAACTTTAGCATCAATTAACTCAGTAATTTATACTCGCACGAGTTTCTGGTTTTGCATAGGAACTACACATTTACTACTCTACACGTCCTTAAAATTTTATTTCGCCTTTTTGTTACACCCTGTATATGTCCTGATACCGCTCAAAAACTAAAAACATTTCACTATATCTACTGACTATAAAGTGCACAATACGGACATCGCCTATTCACAACATCGTCTGACATATATCCGTGAAAAGTTATGTCAAGATTATCAAGACGTCAATACTTATTTGCATAAAAAAATATATTTTTTGCAATAAAACAAAAAAATATTTCATCGAATTTGGCCATCACACACCAAAAAATAAAGCTATTGAAGAATCCGATTAAGCTTGTGGTACTCTGCATCGTTAAGACTCCTGGAGCCGCCACAGTAATATAAGCTGGATCTTGGAGCATAATTTTGCGAGACATACATTTTCTGCTTGAGCGTGTATCAAGTACACGCAGGAGCAATATCTTGGAACTTTTTTTACGGAAAATCCTCGTGGTGCGGATTCTCAAAGAGAATGAAGATACGTTCATCCAACTTTAAAACTACAGTCCTACTCTAACCAAAGTTACTGAATAGAAAGGCTAGCTAGCCTATAACAATGCTTTGGCTAAGCACGCGATACGTGTAATCAATCAATTTAATAAATTTCCAGAGGCATGCGAAATATAACCTATATTTTATCGTTTGCTGTTGTTTCAGATTCTATGTAGGTACCTATAGTGTATTTTTAACATTTCTGATGTCATCTCAACATCAGACATGTTGAAAATTATGAAAAGCTATATTTTTATCTAAGCATTACTGATAGGGAGTAGAGTAGAAAATACAGCACAGTGCTTAAATATCGTTTCGTTTGTCCACAATATGCAGATGTCGCATTCTTACTTTGTTATTTCGGTTATCCACTTCCAAGATGAACTTGATTATTTGTGCCAACGTAATGAGCAAAAGAGCTAGAGGGAAAATCACATTTAGTTGGTTGAACTAAGTAGAGCAGCTCCTATAGGTTTGAGGAAGAGATCCAGTATTGCTACTTACCCCAAGAAATGGAGAGAATGTAAAACCCTAGTGTGTAATGCTTTTTTTTTCCAAATAATATTTTATTCCTAAAATTACAAAAACATAAATTGAAATAATAAAAAATAAATTACATTATAAAATTCATCGTACCTACCATTTATAACAATTATTAAGACAAAAAATTCATAAATTAAATAAATCAATACAATGTCAACCCTGGCTCTGGAGGAAAAGTGCCCATGACGCTCGCAGCATTTCCCCGCTGAATTGTAATGCTTAGGTTTATTGCTAAAAATATTTAAATAAATTAAAGTCAAATGCATTTTTTATTTAATACATACACTTAGAGGTATGATGGATAGATGATTCAGTCTACTAAACGTACCAGATGCTAAGTTTTTGTTTTGCACTGTTGACCTGGTATATGCTCGTTCCTTTTATTTTAGAACAATAATTAGGTACTTAATTAAAGATTTCATCAAAAATACTTATTTGCTAAACTAAACCATAATACTGTAACATAATATAAAAGGCAAGTTTATAGAATTGTTCCTTGCCCCGACCGTTTTCTGGTTAAAACCCAGGGCTCGCGTGCCTACGAGTAGCACAACATGCTCCTAAAACCAGCCCTCAGTGTCTTGACGACGCAGCAACATTTACTTAATTGGTAACATCAAATATATTATTTTCAGGCTTTTGCTGGCTAGAGTTGAATAAATAACGATGAATATAGAGCTGAAAAATTCTTTAAAAATGCTTGAAAATAGCATAAGACTTATACATTTATTTGACATCTCACGAATGTATTTTAGCTCCGGCGATGTTCTGAATCGGGCGAAATACGTCATGGTTGTAGATAAAGAAAGTATTTTAATGTTTAAGACGGTAAAGTTTATTTTTGCTTAACCATAGCCGTCACATCAACAAAGGCGGATAGTTAGGGCGAGTGCGAGAGCGAAATCTAATTAAAAACTTAACCATAAAGCAAAAGACATAGACATTTGTGTCAATCAAATGGTGTATCCACATCGCCCGACGGCATAACCGGCGTCCAAACGTCAAAAATGTCAGATACCATAGTATCGTTATTTTTCATAGAAAATGCATATAGATTATTATATTTTTCTCAGTATGAGCAGCAGAGCCGTCAACACAATACCACCGGGTGGTGTGGACACAATAAATATGCACAAATGATTTTTCTCTTTTAACGGTTTCCAGGTCTAAAGCCATGCAGCCAGCATAAAACATAAAACTTGCCTAGTTCATTTCAAGGCTTTAATTGAGTTTGCTGTTTATACCATTGAAATAAGTTTGAAATAACGGTCCTCATCACAGCTCCGTCGGATTTCCTTAATAGTATTCAACACATAATTTCGAATATTTAACTCAAGACATGAAACAATGCTTAACTATTTGTAGTAAGGCTTGACCTGGAGGTAAAGACACTGACAGATTTTTTGAAATTATATCGCGATTATTATTAGAACGTGTTTTTTGTTTGTTTTAGATTCAGATCAAAACCTCATTTTTCAATAAAAATATTTTATTTTTATCTCTCTGTTTTTGCTTTAAGTTTCAATAACACCTTTCATTTGATCTCGCCTCGCCCTTGCTTGCTATCTCGCCTTTGTTGATGTTACGGTTATGCAAAAACTTACTTTAAGGCTTTACGTTTAAAATACTTTTTGCATCTATAACTGTTACGCACTTCGCCCAATTCATGTCATCGCTTGAGATGAAATACATCCGTGTGATTTTGTCATATAAATGGCATAACAGAAGCAGTATTTGCAAGCGTATAAATAAATTTACAGTTATTTCATAACTATTTATTCAACTGTGGCCAGCACAAACCTAGAAATAATGGCCTTGAACATGCCAATCGAGTAAATTTATGATGCTTTTTCGTCAAGACGCTAAGAGAATAATTGCTGTATATCATTTTGGATTGCTGCGTTCTCGAGTATAGTGTGATAGACACGTGAGCAATGGATTTTATCAGAAAACGTTCTGAGCGAGGAATAAGTCTGTAAATTTATGAAAAAACATAAGAAGACGTATTTTTTTTACGTCCGTTGAACTATTCAAAACGAAATTAAACATTTTAAGAATTTTAAGAGGGAGATACTCATTGAGAGAGTAGCTCCCTGATATGAGGAAGTGATCTGTACTGCTGCTGATGACTGTGAAAAAGGGAACCTGACAAACCGGGTAGGTCAAGAATGGTGGGTGATCATGATTTTAATGACAAAGGATCAGCCACATAAAAAGAGATATAGCTTGAGTGCTTAGGCATAGAAAAGATTTTAAGAATAAAAACATTTTTTTAAATGTAAATGATTTTATTTATTCTGTATCAATTCTTAATACTTTACTTGTACTGACATGCAGTAATTTATAAACATAAAGTAGTACATAGGTAGGTTGCTACCTAACATCATCTCTGGGCAGCTAAACTATACAGACCAATATAAAACATGCACGTCTATTTACAATTAATATAACATTTCCATTGATGACTATTTATGCATGTAACATGAAGGTAGCTATTGTTTTGGTTGATGGCGATCGAACATAAGTTTACCCGTGAGCTCACTGAAATAAAAACCGGCCAAGTGCGAGTCGGACTCGCGCACTGAGGGTTCCGTGACAACTTTAACTGAATTAGGGAATCCACTTACTTCTACATAGTAAAATACCACAATATTTTGTCGACTGCAAATATAACTTTGTTTTTCATAGTGTTTGTATGAAGTACAAAGTTATGTTTGCGGTTGTTGAAATTGTGCTTTATTTCTAAAATTACTTGTTTGATCCCGTCCAAACCAATTTTCGTTGAAAGTATTTATTAAGATCTACATTACATATTTTTTTCAAAATTTACACTTGCCGGGTTTAGAAGTTAGATGGGGGGGACGCCCATTTTACCACTGTGGGAGCGTCTAGCTATGAAACGTTAGACTTTAAAAGAAAATGGTTTTAGGAACCACAATGTCATTTTAATAGACCTATCCATACACGCATAGGTTTGACTAAAAAATATTTGTTTTGTTTAAGATTTATGCATAGGAGGCCCCCCTGAAACGTCATTATTTTTTACTTTTTATATGAGAATCGGTAAGTGGTTAACAGGTTTCAACAGTGTAACGCTTTTAGTTACAGAATAAAATGGCATACGGACGGACAGACAGACAGACAGACTTGACGAAACTATAAGGGTTCCGTTTTTTGCCATTCGGCTACGGAACCCTAAAAAAACCTACTTACATGATCAGTGGCTCACTGTCAAATTACATTTATTTTATAAGTATGATGACAAGCTTCTTGACAAACCATGGCATGACCAGGGGTGTGTCACTCCGAAGTTTAGGTACTATTCAAGCGACTCGGTACTCCGAGCATAAATGAGCGCGGGGCTGCCGCTCGCAGAACTCGCCACACGCCTGTGACTGTGTTTATATTCTTAGCCTGTGACTGTCTACGTTACAACAAAATAACTTATCATAATTTAAAATATTTGTCCCTAATTATGACATTATACATTAAAACAAATTTTATTACTATTTATTTCATTTTTTATTGCACTTACAAAACTAAAGTACAAATGGCGGACTTAATGCTTAAAGCATTCTCTACCAGTTAACCATTGGGTGAAGCAAAAACGAATGAAGCGGCGTAAAATAACACAAAATCAACACATCAATTTTAAGCTACTAATATACTTACTTAAATAATTAAAAATAATTTTGTATGTATTCAACATTTCTTGTTCAAAGAAATAGGTTTGAGTTTAAGATACTTACCCAGTTACTAACGTCAATCTTACTTAAAATATACATAATGGCCAACAAACTTACTTTAAATTTAGCATTATATTTATATATTAATATCATTTTAGGTATTCCTATAAAATGAGTCTCGAATTTGATAGCCTTCTATTTTTGAAGTCGGTTAAAAAGCATTTATGTAGTTACGATAGATAAGGCTCACATAAATAAAAGTCTCTTTTTATAGTTAAGTACGGACAACAGCAAGTTAAGGTTAACACTGTGGTATCTTATGCAGTTGATACTAGGGCTAGTTTGCAACAAAAGTGTGTGGCGCATGTACTACAATTTTATATGTTTAGGTGTGATGTACATACTATTTGTGTTTGGTTTGTACTTTCATTTCTCCGAGTTTAGTAATTTTGTACGAATTACTTAGACAAATTAAAACTTGTTTTAATATTTAATGACTAACTAGAACACTTATCAAATTCTCTGATAGAACACTATTAAGAAACACCATTGTGTGGTGTGGATACACCATTAAAAGTTATGTAGGCAAATGAATTAAACTCAACTAGGTTCAAAGCATTGTGATGTTGATTTTTTGTAGTTTAAAATAAAATAAACTAAATAATTCTGGTATTTTTTTGTTTCAGGTTTAGGGTTCAAATCAGCACATTAAACCTTATTTTACATTATTTTTCTTTTCATTTTAAGTTTTTGCTCTATGGTCAGACAAAACTTCGCTTACTTACTTATAGTATGTACGTTTGTTTGTTGTAAATAATAAAGACAATTTTGTTTTTACGCTATAAGTATACAGCTGATGATGACTTTCTAACTATTAAGAAACATTAACAAGTGAAATTATGCATCCGCCAGTGCTGAAACATTGATGATATTCATAGCGTCCTTGAAAGTCATCAGCGGGTAAAATCGCGTGAAATTGCTAGTTGTAATTTCATGCAGCGACGATGTTGTGAATACCACGCATCACTGAAGCGGTGTCCATCGCGGATGTCAAAATGTTAGGCGACTTATTGTTGAGCAGTCCGCGACGACCTTTCACGGCCATGTGGCCGTGAGTTTACAAGCTTGAATTACCCCGCTGGCCAGTCGTCTATCGCAGCACGAACGAGGTCCATGTCAATATCGGCGGCTACCTTAATCAAGGATGCATTGAGTGACTCCAAATCAGGATGAGACTTTGAGCAGGCCTTTCCTCCAAGCGTTGCCATATCTTGTAATCCAACGGACTCAAATCTGTACTGGAGGAAAGCCAGTCTTCGTGCCGGATAAAGTCGATTTCACGCGACGCCAGCCAGTCTTGTGTGCTTTTCGCCCTATGAGCTGGCGCAGAATCTTGTTGGAATACATAGTGCCTGTTATTAAACATGGTATGAGATACAGGTTCCACAAGGTTCTTAAGGACTGTATTTTGATACACAACTGCATTAGTTTTTACGCCTTTCTCACAAAAATGTACCTCAGTCAAGCCGCAGTAAGAGACTCCCAACCAAACCATAAGCGAGGATGGAAAATGACCTCGTTGGACACGCGGAATACGGTTGTACACTTTATCATTTTGTTTTTTGTCGCTCTCTTTCCACGGTGAAATTTTTTTCATCCGAAAAAATAATTTCTCGATGCCTTTTTCTCGCGAACCGCTTCAACAAAGCGCGGCATCTCTTCAGTCTCAGGTCCATTAAACGAGCGTCAAAACGATGTCCTGTTTTTTTTTTGATATGCCCTAAGCCCTAAGTCTTCATTTAACACCCTTTTCACCGTGGTCCTGCTTAACCCCATGTGAAGCGCCAACAGTTTCTGCTTACGTATGGGATTTCTTTGAATTCGCGCCTTCACAGCTCTTTTATGACTGCTGGAGTCCTAACAGAGCGAGGGCGACAACTTCTTGACCTGTCATCTAAACTAAAGTCTTCATTGTATCGTTTTATGCTACGATAAACGAATCTTTTGGTTATATTAAAATTTTTCAGTAAGTCGAAAATCTGAATTGGCGCGTAATAGCAATGATTCAACGCAAGTTTTTAAAAATTGTAATTCAACTCGACAAGAAACCTACCTGTTTAGATAAGTGTAGATACGCATGTTTCGTTAAATAACACTAAAAGTAAAAAAAAAAGTACAATTAGCTTGTCTTCCTCCAACCTCAGTTGCTGCTCATCAACATCTTTTTCGGGTATATTACCAATTTCAAGTGTGGCTTGGCTATCACCTGGACCCTACAGACTGGGGTTAGAAGTTTGTCAACAATTCATTAGAACCAGTGCAAACTTTACTTCCAGCGCCGGAGAAACTGCTCACGATTATTTGCAACTGCAAAAAGGGATGCAGTGCTAAATGTGGTTCCAAAAAGGTCGGACTGTTTTGTTCTCTGTCATGTACACATTGTCAAGGCCGGTCGTGCTCTAATATCGAATCACCAACAGTAGAGGATTCATTTGACTCCAACAAGGCGATATGCGACACATCTCAGGATTAAGATGAAGAAGAACAACAAGAATAAGAACAAGTTGAACAAGAACAAGAAAATCAAGAAGAAGAATTCGAAAGTAACGACTCGGACGATTAAATTTCACTACTTTTTTCCAACTTCAATTGCTTTTATTTTTTCAATCTCTGCTAATATCCATTATTTTCCAATAGATTCAAATTAAACAGGATCACAACTGACCTGTGGAATAGGCCTACTGGGTAAAACACGTTAAAAAAAAAGGCCAAGTGCGAGTCGGACTCGCGCACTGAGGGTTCCGTGGCAACTTTAACTGAATTAGGGAATCCACTTACTGCAACTTAGTAAAATACCACAATATTTTGTTGACAGCAAATATAACTTTGTTTTTCATAGTGTTTGTATGAAGCACAAAGTTAAGTTTGCGGTTGTTGAAAATGTACCATATCTCAAAAACTTCTCGTTCTATCTCGTTCGAACCAATTTTCGTTGAAGGAATTTGGTAAGATCTACAACATATTTTTTTTAAAATTTACACTAGCTTTGTTAGGAAGTTAGATGGGGGGCACGCCCATTTTACTACTTTGAAAGCGTCTAGCTATGAAACGTTAGACTTTAAAAGAAAATGGTTTTAGAAACATCTTTGTCATGGTAAAATACCTATCCATAGACAACCCACACGCAAAGGTTTGATTAAAAAAAAATTTTTTGGGTTTTGTTTCATGTATGAAAATATCATTATTTTTTATTTTTCGTATGACAATTGTAAAGCGGTTAACTGGATACATCTTCATACAAAATTTCAATAGTGTGATGCTTAAAGTTACAGAATAAAGTGACTGTGACATACGGGCGGACAGACAGACAGACTTGACGAAACTATAAGGGCTCCGTTTTTTGCCATTCGGCTACGGAACCCTACAAAACGCGCTTAATAAATTACCTCATAGGTGGCGTGGAATCGTGTGCATATTATGACGAATACAACTTTTACAACTTTTGAATCGTTATATTTCAAAAACGGTGGCTCGTAGGAAAAAAAGTATTGATACATTTTTTGTAGATAATTTTATGATCTACAATTTTTGACCGAAGTATTTCTATGATAAAACTTACCGTTTTGCTGATAATCGCGAAAAACTATTTTTTTATCTTTGACCTTCAATTTTTTTTCCTTACAGGGGAATGATGGGAAACTTTCAAAATTAATTTTTCTTTGTATTTTTAACAATCTTGCCGATTTTCAGCTTGGTGGGAATTTATGTAGCTTCGAATGTCTAAATTGACCGGACTATAAGATTTTTTAAGGATTATGGAATGATACAAAAGTCAATAGTAAAAAATTTATTGTAAATAAAAATATATTGTACCCGATTTAACGTAAAATATAATTCGTTTAGAATCATCTTAAACATATTTACAAGTTTGAATATTTACAGTTAATTTCTAACGGCCTATACTACGTTTATAAAAGTATTAACTAAAGTGTTAGGCTTAATGGCCTAAACATGATAATAACCAAAGATAATAGAGATAAAAACGGTTTAATACACTGTTTATTAACACAATTGTTTCCGTGATTATTAATAATAATGACAATACGTTATAGAAAAATAAAACACAATCCATGTTGACATTATTTGAAAACATTAAAGCCATTTTCATGTCCACATAAAATGTAAAGTAAAAGAGACAACCTGGGATCAAAAAATACTTGCATAGTTAATTTTCAGTTTTAAAGAAATCTTCATTTTATTCTGAGAATTTATGCAGAAAATATTTCAATCTTAATTTTTAATCAGTAGTAAGAACTGTGCTATAATTTATATTAGTGTGTATCCGCTTCTGTATACTCAACGCCGGATACCAGCTAAAATGTTTAATAAAAATCGTAAACCTAATTAGTTGGACGTTGTAATAATGATATAAAAACCTTCTAATAACTCAAACACAAATAACATTATTAACATTGAAATGGCATAACGACCGCAAAACTGAGACATTTCTGACGTCACATTTGTCGCCTTCGTTTTCCTTACCAATTAATGTACTCCGTATCATCCTTTAAACGATCTTTATTTCACTTTATTCACCACCTTACTTCGTATTTATAATATGAATGAAGTATATAAATTGGGAGAAGACGAAAAAAAGTAAGTTAGAAACGTGTCAGTTTCTCAGTTTACCATAGCCAATGATATCGTATTCTAAATAAAATATCATTGCCTATAGCAGAGCGGAGATGGAATTGTGTAAAGCAATCGTATTCATTTGACAGTTCAAAACGTACGGTATGATTTATCAAACGTTTCGTTCTTTGCCGTTTGAGAGACGCTCAAATGAATACGATTTTTTACACAATTCCACCTCTGATGGACTAGGGTGATGTGATGATATGTGAGTATTAAATAAAGAATAAGAATATTCATAAAAAAAAACGAAGTGAATAGTCGCTATGCCAGTGTTCTAAAAAAACTTATCACAATTTACTTTCGATAGATGCTCTTAGTTTATAGTGTTAACATTTAAATGATTTAAATTACATTTCAAGATTATCACAATTTGGTGAATTAAAAAACTTATCGCACGGTGTTAAATTAGGCATATGACTAGTTTTTGTGATCTGTTGACATCATTTAAAACTACATAAGTTTATTTTCAAATTAAATTATTTTGTTTGTCGTAGACTTAAAAGTTGTTTTGGACATATTTTTTTAGTATATTTTAACTTAAACTAAAAAATTAGAAATATCACATTGTGAACAACAACACGCACTTATTTTCAAGTGTGCCTTAAATAAAATGTACAAATTACTACTTAGTACACTTACATGAGTTTTTAGAATGTCATAAATTAGAAATTTTGCTGAGATTTTCTCACTTTTATAAATCATATAAGATCACTTTTTGAGGAGTTTCCTGAAAACATTCGACCGTACATCTAACGACCGTCTCAAATTTAATGTGAATAACTGATACAATTCGCTATAAATTACCATAACTACTATTTACATTTATTTATCTAACGTTGGCATGTTGCACCCCTGTTTCCATGTTTCCTACGGCTATGTTCACTCGAACTAAGTGGGGGCTTCTTCGATTTGGTCAAGTAGTTTAGGGCTTTCCTGAGTCCGGTTCAGAAGAAAATCCAAATCGTTGGATATTTTGTTGAGCATTCGATCGGTTTCGGGGGAGTCGAACGCTTTGTTCCACTCGCGGTTCACTTGTTCGATGTCGGATTTCGGTTTCGGGTCTTTGGGGATCTCTATCGAGGGGAGGGAGGTGCTGGAGCTGAATGTTTTTGTTTTTTTGAGGCAGCTCTTGATGGGTGGAGAGGGGATTTTGGAGACGTCGGGGTTGGATTGGACGCAGATAGAGCAGTTTTCTTTGGGAGGGTCGTATGGTTCGAAGTCGACGGAGCAGGTGAGGAGATGGTTAGGCGGTTCGCGGGGTAGGGTGGGCAGGACGCCTAGTTCCAGACAGACGCGAGCCATGTACTCTGGCTGGGAGGGGGCCCGCGGGATGAGGTCGCAGACGGCGTGCGTGGTGAGGTGGTGGTCGTAGCGCTGCGGGCTGAGGACGGAGTCTTTGTACTCCACGCACCGGACTATGTCCGCGCGGCTGTCTGGGTTCGATTGCCGCCTGTAATGCAATGGTGATGTTAGTTTGATGTTATTGTCGAATGCCTTGTGATGTGTATGTATGGTTCAAGATACAGATCGAGCCACATAGGTTACATATCAAAATTAATGAAAGTTATTATTGAAACTTATTACTGTAAGGCCCTGTTTCCACTATGCTAGACCGGTAAAACTGCCGGAAGAGTTAGTAGCGTAGTAGTACATACGTATGATGATGATGATTGACTTTTATTTGTTATATTTTTTAGACAATCGTTTCATCGAAATGATGCCACAGACCACATAGTTCACTCCGTTTGTCACTTACCAATCAAACCTCGTGTTTGGTTGTCTTCTCATTCATATGCAGTTTAAATGCTAAATGCATAGGGCATGCCATACGCCAAAACCATTCTTTTTTGTAAAGTACAAGCCTGCTCAAAACTATTCAGATAATTGTTACATTCTTAACAGTGTTTTATACTAAGGCTTGATTATCTCCTACGCTGATACCGGTCGAGCGCACCGCTTACTGTTCCATTCCATAGTGACATGGAACGTTGTGCTTATACGTATGCTTGCCCGTCGTACGCGACGCGTAGAAGGAATTCAGGCCAAAAACTAAAAATAAAGAAACAAAAAGTGTACAGTACATAATTTACCTAAGCATCCCGGTCGGGCTCTCTAAACCCGGCGCACGCCAGTACGACGCGACGGGTGACACTGGCGACGACGATGACTCCAGCATGCCGACTCCTCCGCGGCTTTCTACCTCGCCGCCTTGTTTTATGTACACTGGAATAGGGTGCAAAATTGTATAAGCTACATATGGCATACTGATCACTTTATAAAATATGAATTAATTTTCGACTGCCTCGTTGATGTAGCGGTTAGTTTGCTGGAAAAAAATATTGCTGGATTTTTCTGTCATGAAAGTACTCGGAAACAGCACGAAATTTGGTTATTGATACCAGATAATGATAGTGAAGAAATAAATAGTGCCCTTATGTATTGAGCACACACTTGAGCACTATAAGCAAAGTCCCGCACTGATGGCCAATCTCAATTGAGATTGACTGCCGTGGTCGGAGACAACTAGCGGGCCTAAAATGCGCGCCTCTTTATCTATTCTATAAAACAAACGTCTTTTTTATCATATTCAAAAGGTTGTTTGTTTTCATAAGCAAATTCAATGTCAATTCTTCAATGTTGTTTCAAGCAAAAAAAAACCCCTTACAATGTGGGACACCATGTTGTTTAGGAAATAAGATTATTTTATCGACGAGATAAACAACGATACAGAGGAGTGCATATTAGGCCTACAGGAAGATGTTAGTAGGAATTTAAGAAACTTACAACTAAGTGATGTGTCTCCAGCAGGGGAGTCTTGCCAGTCTCTATGAGGAGTGAGAGACAGCACGCGCCGCGCTGACTGTAGGCACTCCTCGTCTCGTATAACGTAGCACACTAACATTGCTACACCCTAAAAATAAAGAAATTTATTTGTATGTGACCGATCAGAATACAATCCTTTGAGGTTCTGTATACTGTAAACTTGGTATAAATTAAATATATTCTAATTTAAAGCATCTTAATTGTTTATTATGTTTTAATACTCGTACGCGTAACGGTAACAAAGATAAGAAAAGTAGTGCACCAAATAGGCGTCCTTGCACGACTCCCCGCCATACCGTTTTCTCTATTAAGCGTAATATTTATGACACCATCTGACATTAAAGCCGCACTATTAAAAATGATTTGCATTTCTTACCAAACTTATTGACATGTCAAATGATGTAAATAATACGAGTAGATTCGACTATATAACTTACATTAGCTAAAGCCGCAGCGGATAAAGCGGCGACGTTGGCGACCTTCCTTTCGCCCGGCTGCGCGTAGACCACGCCCGCCGCCTGCGCGGCTGACGTCGTCACTAGTAATACTAGGGTGTGACGGATTACTCGACTCCTGAAAACAAATGTATGAAGGAGTCTTAGCAGCTGTCGAAGCTATAGATACTGTTCAATTTCAACTGTCAGGTATATGATGAAATCATTTTCTTAGTGCAGTTGTTCTGTCTCATTTTGCTATGCTTAAGATGTACTGCACTAAAATAGCTCGTTTCTCACAAACCAGACATGTGGTATAACGGTCGAGGTCTTTCGTGCCTAACCACCTTGTGGGTGCCGACACAGCACACGCATACAGCCACCCTCTGTAAATGTATAAAAGCATAAAGCGCTTTCACTTCTCATCGTTTTTTGTTTGAAGTGATGCTATTTCGTGTGTGCAATCGATTTTCGCTAAAAAGTGGTCAGAGGGTCTACTACGAAAAACGATATCCGACAATACGATGATCGTTTGGCGGATTCGAAGCATTTTTTGTATGAAATCCTTACTACAAAATGCTTCGGATCCGCAAAACGATCATCGTATTGACGGATTTCGTTTTTCGTAGTAGGCCTGCTGGTGCGAGAAACCTTGTCCGTACCTCCATAGGACTCCATCTAGGACCTACTTAGTATAATAATTAAAGACAAGTCTCGAAAAACATCATCTGCAGCTATATTGAGTTCTATTATTTATTGTGTTATGCTATTTGTAAGCTCACGTGGTAGTAGGCAGAGCACATAGCGCGAAGAACTGATGGCCGTTGTGGCAGAAAAGTTCTAGATTAGAAGAGACCTATTGACTAAAAGCGCAGCGTGGGACGTCAACCGACAAGATGGATGGACGACCTTGTAAAGATCGCAGGTTCACACTGGATGCAGGCCGCTCAAAACCGTTGGGGAGGCCTATGTTCAACAGTGGATGACCTTTGGCTGATAACGATGATGATAAGTCCTATTTATGAAAGTGTTTTCTTTCTTATCTTTAGAAGTAAAGATCGCAGGATTACACTGGATGCAGACCGCTCACAACCGGTCGCTGGAAAACGGTGGGGGATGCTTTTGTTCAACTCGGAACGTCCTTTGGCTGATAATAATGATGATAAGTCCTATTTATGAACGTGTTTTTTTTTCTGATACTTGCATATAGTTTCTGGCAATATGAAACGAGATAGTAGGCACTACTGGTGAAAGATTTTTTTTGTCTCATACTTCCAACTCGTTTCATGTCACTTGCGTTACCACTGCCAACACTAACCGGTCCTTCAAATAGTTCCTCCTCTCAGCGGGCACCTTGTGCGCGATGGTCCGGAGGCGCGCGGCGGCGGTGGCGGCGAGCGCGAGGCACAGCAGCACAAAGCGCTTGGAATTGATGGCCGTTGGGGCAGAAAAGTTGTAGATTGGAGACTTCTCGACCAAAAGCGTAGCGTGGCTCGTCAACCGACAGATGGACAGACGATTTTGTAAAGATCGCAGGATCACACTGGATGCAGACCGCTCAAAACCGTTGGGGTGGCCTATGTTCAACAGTCGATGTCATTTGACTGATAATGATGATGATGAGTTCTATTTATGAAAGTGCACATTTTTTCTGATACTTCCTACTATCTCGTTGCATATAGCTTCTATATATGAAACATGTATATATATATATATATATATATATATATATATAAATATATATATATATATATATATAAAACGAGGTGTTAGCGCACGAGCGGCGGAACCCTCGGGCGTAATCGGAGATCTTCGGTTTCGATGCGGCCATTCCACTCATTATCATCGTCAGAGCCGCTCGCGCGCCATCTCTCATTACTATACTGCCAAATTTGTACTCACCGTTGTTGGATTTAATATTTATTACCTATTCCGAGTTTATTTTCATCGCCACGAAGAATCTCCTCCAGTAGGCACTACTGGCAACACTAACCTGTCCTTCAAATAGTTCCTCCTCTCCACGGGCACCTTGTGCGCGACGGTCCGCAGGCGCGCGGCTGCGGTGGCGGCGAGCGCGAGGCACAGCAGCGCCAGCAGTACGCAGCCGCACGCGCACACCGCCTGCGCCGCCGCGCCCAGCTGCAGCGGCGCGCCGCCCCACAGCCGGGCTGTTAGCCAGGAGAGAGTGCACACTCCTGCGAACAGAAGGAAGGGATGTCAGTGGCCTTGTGTTTATGTAGAGAACTCTTCCTTTTGGAATTGCATACTATTTTTTGGTAGTCGGAAAAGCTAAATTTTATGGTCGACCACGGACGACCTCCGTGGTCGAGTGGCTTGCACGCTGGTTTCAAGCGTCGCCATCTCGTGAGGATCCGGGTTAGATTCCCGGTCGGGTCAATGTAGAAAACGATCTTTTCTACATTGTCTCGGGTCTGGGTGTTGTGGTACCACCATTGTGTCTGATTTCCTTAACACAAGTGCATTGGCTACTTACTTTGGGATCAGAGCAATTTATGTGATCGGTGTCCAATTTATATGGTATTATCTATATAAATATATACCTAGTCAGGTCATAAGTTCTGTCACATGTGTAATATGAAATAATTTAGACATGTTTATTATTTATGTATTACATAAAAAATTGAATAAACTTTTTTCGAATTCAATAAACTTTTTTGTGGCCAGCATTCCAAATTCAAAAGTTTTTATTGTGTGACAGAACTTATTACTTACCTGACTATGTATACCAGTATGTATAAAAGAAACTCGTGGTAGTTACACTATTTATAAATCAAGAACGGCTAAACCGATCTGGCCGAAAATTAGGGGGGAGGTAGGTTAAAATTAGGAGAAGAACATCAGATATTATTCCGTTCGAAAGGGGCGGGGCTGGGGTGGAACGGGGCTAGTGCGAAACGGTGAAGAGGTAGTTTGGAACCAGGAGAAGGACATAGGATTCTTTTGATTCTGCGCGGTGGGGCCGGGGTTGGGGTGGGACGGGGCCAGTGACGAAACGTTTTTCGCTGAGATCGCCTAACTTATAAAATAGCTGGGCGGGACGGAGCCGAAGCTAGGCTCGGGATGGAACAAAGTTCGCTAGGTCCGCGCGCATAACTGAAATGTACCTCTTTTCAAAAGCAAATAAATGATCATATTTAAAAATATGTAACTTACCAGCCAACAACCCAACGGATGGCGCCCTCTGAGCCCGGCCGGCCAGCTCTGCTTGCAACAATAAAGGCTGCGCACACAGCGTGGCGCAGCCGGCACACCAACACGCTGCACACACCCAGCCGAGCGCACCGGGGCATGCCTCCTCCTGTCAACAAATAGCTCAATGTCTAAAAGATACATTGTATTGACGAGTGCGTAGTGTCAGATATCTTCCTGATTATGGTTTGTGGATTACGTGTCAGAGACAAAACAAAGACAGTAAACACTAAACGGTGATTGATGTCAACGTGTAATGTTAAATGCGCAAAACCTCACACACCCCAATGATTGATAATTCAATGAACCTAATTCTGCAAGAAAAAAATAATATTTAAGATTTTATGAGGTATTTTGGTTTTACTGACACTTCTGATCATTTATTGATCTGCGACAACACGCTCTCTCGACAAAGCAGTCGGTAGGTATTCACCGGGCCGCTGCGCCGCGCTGACATTATAATTATTACTATCTACACTTATATATTTATGCATATAATAATAACCATTGCTTATTTACGTATTTTGTCGGAGTTGCGCACGTGATGGCTTGTTAACCGACTTCAAAAAAGGAGGAGGTTATCGATTCGACTGTATGTTTTTTTTATCATTTTTTTTTGTATGTATGTTACCTCATATATATATATATCTCAGTCGTTTGTAGACCGAATCGAAATTTTTTTTCGCCTACTTAGAGGGTGTACCTTCTAGTTGGTCCATTTTGGGATCTGATGATGGAATCTTGGTGTAATCGAAGGAAACCCTCAAATTTTAAAGGCACGTATAGTGTTTCTTTACTAGAATCTTAATGTTGACGTGTTGTTACGTCTGATAGTCAACATCTTGTGGGGCTGAGCTGATGGTGGAACTCCATAACGCTTAAGAGTTAGTTACAATGACGGAACTTATGATGGGTAATTTGTAGCTTCTGAAAAAATAGAACCATAAGGTGCACCTCCCCCCCCCCCCCCTCTCTAATGTAATCACTAAAAATGAAGAAATAAAATAAACTTTAAAAAAGTAAAAACCGACTTCAAAACCAGAATGCACTACAAAGTCTTAAATAAACTCTTCACCATTGAAAGGAAAGGAATCCGTTTTAGGCAAACAATTTCTTTTTGGAGTCGGTGCCATCACTTTGACCATCAAGCATCAACTCACAAGTCACAGCAGCGACTCCAAAAAGAAATTGTTTGCCTAAAACGGATTCCTTTCCTTTCAATGGTGAAGAATTTATTTAAGACTTTGTAGTGCGTTTTGGTTTTGAAGTCGGTTTTTACTTTTTTAAAGTTTATTTTTTTTATTGATCAATAGATATAGATGTTTTTTTTTAATAAGGTGGCCCATATCAAAAAGTGGTTCAACTGATTTTTAGGTTTTGCGCATTTAACGTTAGGTACACGTTGGATATGCACTAATGGCTGATGCGTTTTGTATAAAACCATACGAAATGCCGTTTTACGTAGTGAGATCTCATACTAAGAATCTCAGCTTATACAAATTTAAAAATACTTATCTTACCTGTACGGTGTTCCATACAACTTTAAATGATAGATGATTGATAGAAGAAACGTAGATTTAATTGATATAAGTAATATGCTAACGACAATGATAATGAGTGCACGCGATGATTGCTGGTTGCGGACTGAAGTAACATGCAGGATCGGGTTAAATTGTTAGTAAGGCGTTTCAGGTGAGTTAGTAATGCTGAATGGACAAAATGTACGAGTGTTGTACCGTACATGCTGCGGGGTAGGAGATTTAGGGGTAGGATGCTGTGATTAATAGCGATGATAATGATGATGATATGATAAATGATACAATATTTAAGGTAAACTTATTAAAGATTACAAGTCAAACTTATAAATTTTAACACAAATTATTTTTTTAAATGATTGCGGAACGAAGGGGACGTCGCCTTGTTGACTAGCCGCGCGTATCTCAGGTCGGCCAATTCGATGTCGTTGCCCTCGGACGATGATTGATTCGCTGGCTCGCGATATCCTGTAGCTCTGCTGGTCGACGCGTGGTGCAGCGGACGGGGCGCCGGCGCCGGGCTTAGAACAGGAGGCGGCAGGCTGCGAGCTTCGATAGCGGAGCTTGGTCTGCTCACTGGATGCTTGCGACACTTGCGCAGTCGGCGCCAGATTAGTGCAATGCTTCCGCAAATGACGACTAATAGTATTATGTGAATCAACACATATTGTGTTATATCATGAGATGTAGCTTTGTTTGATAAGATACTGTCTACGTCAGCATTCTTTAGTTGTCTGATTTGCGATCCAATTTTCTTCAATTCATTTTGTACTTGAGTTTGATTTAATAAGTCTGCATCCTCCATTCGTGTTTCTTCGTTTTTCAAAGTAGAAAACTCCAAATCTATGATGTGGTTTATAGACGGTATTTCAATCTTCAACACGTCTGCTTTTGTTTCCAGGTTTGATTGTAGTGTATTACGGGAGTATATCGTAAATTCTTTGTTCTTGATTATGCAACCTTCGCCGAGATTGATAATACCGCTTCCGTTTAATTGCTCGGATGTAACTTGATTCCCACAAATGATACGTACTCCGCAAGGCTTGCAACATGAGTACAGATGTGTGTTCGGTGCATGTAGTTATGACCACGTAGGCAAACACGTCATGGTGCTAGTGACGCAGTGATTTGATACGTCATCTTTTATGCAGAGACTTTTGTCTGACGTAGTGTGCTGTATGGGCATTTGTAACGGACACAAGTATGTGTTGTCGTCATACTGATTACATGCCTGTAGATCTGAATGCGTCATGGTTAGAAACGAATCCTTTTGTATGTTCATTGCTACGTATTCTGAGATAGGTTTTATGCTGACCATGCTGTTTCCGATTTTGTGCTGTATTGGTATAAGATGATAAATGTCATAGTTATCTCTGGCGATCAATGGTATCTTGATTTCAAAAATGAAAAAATGATTTGTCAGCTTTGCCTTCACTTTCAGGAGTTGATACAGTTTAGGCAGCTCACTCATTATACTGTTCATTGGTAGTGACAAATTCTTTGGCAGTTACCCTGATATGATGTTTAATTCATTTTTAAGTTGATCTGGTGTTATCAAATGAATGTCGAATGCTCCGTGGTGTAGGTCAACTATTGTGTCCAGTAAATAGTCTTGTATGTTTTTAAGATTCAATAGCAGACTGTTTGCAATAAATGCTGATAATGTAAAATCATTGTTGTTTGAGATTTGCTGATTTTTTTCTTTCATAGAGTTCGCCTTGTTTTCTAATTGAATGATGTGTTGATTGATAATTTTGGTTTGCTTTTTCATAGATTATTCCATTCTCTGTAGTAAATTGTGCTCGGCCTTGACGATCGAAGTCTGATTTTTCCATAAATTAACCATGTGTCTTTGATTTTCTCGTATTGATTCGATATCTTTCTGATATTGCTGTGCGATCATCAAGTATTCCAAACAATGAATGTGCTATGTTGCCAATCCCGTTGATAAGGCCGCGGCGAGCGCGTGGCCTTGCCGTGTCGGTGATTTGCTGATCGAGCAACAGGTGGTCGTAGTGATCAAATTCCTTCATACCGTGACGTAGTTGTATTATGATTGCGTCACAGAGTAAGGGCTTATCATGGTGACATATATTTCTTAAGTTGTCGATGTATTTTGATATTCATATTCATTAATTTACTACATAATATAACATTACAGCAGACAATATATAACATATAGGCAAAAGATGGTTATTTTGTTACATTATGACCTCAACGAGGTATTTGTGAATTCAAGTTATTAAATTCAATAAATTACAATTAAATCAATTCTTCATGAAAATAGTAATGTCAATAAGTATTTTGTCAAATTGTTAGTATGTCAAATATAAAGTCTGTTGAGTGTAACAGTTTGTGAGATGAGTGCTAGGGTCGATTGTAAGGGTAAGTTAAAGTATGAAACAAACCCAATGAAAGTTGTTCTAACACTGATTTATTCAAGGTAATCTACGTAATTATAATATCGATGCATAAGCAGACATACGGAAGTTATTTGTGTGTGTAAATAACTTATTACCTAAACGGTCGCGAGTGTGACCTAAATATAAAGTCATTGACATTATGCATTATTGTGCGGTAATCCGTACATCTTGCCGGCCCAAAAAAGGGAAAGATACAAATTCAAACTTAATATAGTGAGTAAATAGAAAATATGTAAATTCTTAATTAACAGATCAAATAAGATGGATAATATAGTTGATTTGTATATAAAAAAGGTAAAAATGCATATAAAAGGTAAACTTAAATATCTTAAATATTTCATCACTGCACTACACTAGTGACGGGAATATCCAGTCGCACAGTTCGCGGGCGGGTCCTCGGGCGCTCTTCCGTTGGTTGGTCTTCATCAGCGTTCGCGATAGCTGCCATTGGTATTGAAATCGCCGGGGTGCTCGCCGCAGTCATGTCGAGGGCTCCTTTGCTTCTGCGCCATCGTATAATCGAGTATACACAGGCCACGATGATAATAAGTCCCAGTATTATGTACAGGAGAGAATACTGGTGCACGTCGTGTATACTGAGTGGTGCAGTCTCTTGTTCCTTGAGGTTTGTGATTTGGGTTTTCATACGACGCCACTCGTCTTCATGATCTTCGGGGGAAAACTGTTCAAAGTCCGAGGTGTTCAGTATGGAGTTCAGTATAGAGGTCTCCGATACCATAGGCATGTCCCTTTGGACCTTGACACGGCTCAAGTAGTTGTTATGGCCGAGTATCGAGAAAGTGTCACCTTTAATGGTGCAGCCTTGACCTATATCTAAAAGGCCGTTCCCGGTCAGCGACTTCATTGTCATTCCTGTGTCAGTACAAAATATGCGAATGTGGCATTCCTCACAGCACGAGAATAACCACCTGTTATCTCGATGCAATTTGATCCATCGCTCGTGACACGGCGTCTTCTTTGTCCTGCACATTGTTTTGTTATGAATACTCAAGTTACAAATAGACTGAGTTAATTGCACGTCGTAAATCGGTGCGTTTAATGAACACAATATTTTATTTGATTGTGTATGGATACAATTCTGAACGTCAGTTTCGGTCAGAGTTAGAAGCATGTCCTTTTGAAGATTGAAAGCGATGTATGAAGTGATAAATGACACGGTGTGAGACCGATGAGGAAGACTTATGACCTTGTCGAGTTCAAAGGCTTCTTTGTTGACGAGTGGAATCTTGACTTCGATGATCAAGTACGATGAGCCAATATCACCCGCAATCTTCATTAATTTGTAAAGCTGCTTGAAATCATGCTTGGCGGCAGGTAGCGTTAAGTCGTTTAGGTATGTGACTGTATATTATATTCATCTGCTCTTCAAGCTGTTCTGGAGGCAGCAAGTGTGCGTCCATATGACCATGAGCGAGGTCAGTCACTGTATTTATAATGCTTTCTTGCATGTTCCGAATGTTTGAGATGATGATCATAGCTGACATTGATGATGATAGAACGTGTAGCTCGTTGTTGTTCAATGTATGCATTCTGTTCACATAGAATGTTACGTTGTGTAGGTACTTCTGAACGACTCCCAGCTGTTTGTTCATGATGGCCTCATTTCTTTGAAGTATATTGTATTGAGCTTCGATGACGCTTGTTTGATTTTTCAAGAGTTGCTGTAGATGGTTCTCGTTAAGCGATATTTTCTCTATGTCCTTTTCATACTTCGCCGCAAAACGTTCATCTAAGACTCCAAATAATGAGTTCGCTATGTATCCAACGCCGTCGACCAAGCCTCTTTTCTGCCTTGTGAGTGTTTGGCTCTTGAGTATTCGGTTGTAATGTTCAATTTCCGATAACTCGTGATGCATTTGATATATGACGCTCTTATATTGAGTCGGAAGTGTAGGACTATGAAGGTATTCTTCCAAGTGACCGACATATTTCTCTACGTGACGTAATGCTGACCAGTATGTACTCATATTGTAATATACGATTAATTTCCACTCGTCTCTAATAAGATTTAGGTTGTACATTTTGTCGAAGTAGATATTTTGACTGTCGGCGAAGTTTGAGATGTTATATGAGCACTGTGCAGAGGTAAATATGCACATGAACAGCATAATGGCTATCGAGACAAAGGATGTCAAAGGCCTTCTCGTCGCTCGCCTTGCTCGCATTGGAGCCTTTGTTTTGCCGTTTTCAGATGCGTCAGCACATGTCGTCGACTGCACTTTATCCGTCGACTGTTGTGGTTGTTGTGGTATGTTCATGTCATTATCTTTTACAGGGAGAAGAGAAAGTTTTAAAATTGGTCGCTTTATGATTCCATTCTTCGTTTTTAGAGATACAACTCGTACATATCCGTCTTTGCCTGGATGAACGTCGATGACTCTACCCATCGCTCATTTGCCAGGCGGCAAGTTTTCGTCTTTAATGAGTACGATGTCGTCAACTTCAATGTTTTTAGATGGTAATCTCCACTTCGAACGGACTTGAAGTTGTTGTAGGTAATCAGCCGACCATTTTTTCCAAAATTGTTTGTTTATGGCCTGAATCATTTGCCATCGGGTGGTCAAGTTGATTTGATCAGGGTCGGTTTGTGGTCTTGATATCAGTGAGCTTCCGACTAGAAAGTGGCCCGGTGATAGGTACTCATCATCGAGGCTTTCAGATAGAGCCATCAGCGGTCGTGAGTTGAGACAGGCCTCTATCTGATAGAGTAGTGTGATGAACTCTTCGTAGGTGAGTTTCTGTTCACCTATCACTCGTCTCAAGTGGTGCTTCAAACTCTTGACAGCGCTCTCCCAGATGCCGCCTGCTGAAGGGAAGGCTGGTGCATTGAAGTGCCACTGTATATCGTAGTCGTTAATATTGCTGATTAACTCTGTGTCAATTGTTTGGAGGATCTCCTTATACTCTTTTTTAAGGACTTTATTTGCTCCGATGAAGTTACTACCCTGATCGCTGTATAGGTGTCTGGGCACGGCTCTCCTCGCGCAAAATCGACGAAATGCGGCGAGGAATCCTGGAGTGCTTAGATCAGACACCAATTCGAGGTGAACTGCCTTTGTAGCTAAGCAGACGAATACTGCAACGTATCCTTTGTGTGTTCGTACGCCACGCCCCTTGTTGGCCTTGATATCGAAGTGTCCGGTAAAGTCAACTCCCGTATGGGTGAAAGGGCGCGACGGAGTAACACGTGGCTCTGGAAGATCAGCCATGATTTGTGTTCTCTTCTCTTCCTTGTAGCGTCTGCATGTTACGCATTTGCGCAGTTCTCTTTTGACTGTTCGTAGCCCACTAATTATCCAATATCTCTCTCGAATGTACGTCAGAGTAAGCCGGGGTCCACCGTGCAGCGTGGCGGAGTGAGCTTGTTGGATAATAAGCTCTGTGAGTCTGCCGTGGCTTGACAGGATCGTGGGATGCTTAGCCGATTGACTTAGTTGTGAATTGCTTAATCGTCCGCCGACCTTAAGGAGTCCATCTGTAGCATCGATGAAGGGATTGAGGCTCAACAACTTGCTGTTTGGCCTTAGATGTCCTTGTTTTTGTAATTGATCGATGTCTTCTTCGAAATCGATCGATTGAGTCGTTTTTATAAGTAAATGTAGGGCATGTTGTTTTTCCGTCGTCGATAGGTAATTTTGCCGAGGAATTTGCTTATTGCGCAACCATTGTGTGAAACGTAATAGCCAGCCGATCGTTGTTGTTATGCGTTTTATCGAGCTGCATTCGTGTAATAATTGAATAACTAAATCGTTTCTGTATGACACGGCGGCGTTCACACTGCCTTTCTTAGCTTCTAATTCCGGTGCTTCGTTTATCTTGTTTTTGATCTTGAGTGGATCAAATGTAGATAGCCACTGCGGTCCATGCCACCACAAAGCATGTTCTGACAGTTGTTGCGAAGTCAAGCCTCTCGTGGCGCAGTCTGCCGCATTTTCTTCGGACCGGACGTGGTGCCAAGATGACGAAGGGATAACGTTAAGTATCGAACGGACTCTGTTGGCTACAAATTGTTTCCATCTGCTTGTATCACCATGCAGCCAGCCCAACACCACCATAGAGTCGGTCCACGCGTATGCTTTCACGTCTTCTGGTACAGTTTCCAGGACTTTCTTCATAAGTTGCGTCAGTAGTAGCGCTCCACAAAGTTCAAGTTTAGGTAGAGTTAACTTGTTCTTCAGCGGAGCTAACTTTGTTTTGGCTGTCACAAGCGTCGATGTGAACTCGCCTTTACAATCTAGGGTGACGACGTAAATAGAGCAAGCGTATGCCTTTTCTGACGCGTCGCAGAAACCATGAATTGTGTAATGGTTTCTATCTTCCATGTATCTTGGTATGTTGAATCTCTCGATTTCTTGAAAGTCACACCTTAGTTGAGCCCAGTCATTGTTAATGTTTTCTGTAAGATGAGCATCCCAATCAGATGTTTCTTCGGACCAAGTTCGTTGAAACAGTATTTTCGCCCTTATCGTCAGCGGTGATAACCAACCCAGCGGGTCAAAAATCTTAGAGATGTGTGATAGTAGCTGCCGTTTTGTTACTGATGCTGTACTTATCTCATCATCAAATAAGTTTTTGAATGAAAAAGTGTCTGAGGTTGGATTCCAACGCAAACCTAGCGTCTTCCTATTTTCAGAGCACCTGAAGTCGAGTGGTGTGTCCAATTGATTCGGAGATAAATTCTTTGTCAGCTCGGTGGAGTTACTGGACCATTTTCTTATGTTCATTCCAGCGCCTTTAAGTATGTCGATTATCTCTTGTTGCAGCTGTTTAGCTTGAGATAAGTTTTCACAGCCTTCCAGCAGGTCATCCATGTAAAATGACTTCAACAGAGCAGCAGCCGCCATTGGGAATTTGTGTGCATCGTCTATGGCAAGCTGTTTCAATGTACGCATTGCAAGGTAGGGCGCCGCTTTCGTACCATAAGTGACTGTTGTAAGCTGGTACTCTTTCAGAGGCTCGTCTGGCGTACTTCTCCAAATAATACATTGTAGATGTTGGTCATGCTCTCGAATCATTATTTGTCGAAACATCTTCTCAATGTCGGCGGTTATCACGTATTTATGCTGTCGCCATACAAGAATAAGATGTAGTAGGTCCTTTTGTAGATTAGGACCTCGATCCATCAAATCATTGAGGCTGTATCCTGATGACGTCTTAGATGATGCATTGAAGACGGTTCGAAGCTTTGTAGTCGTAGAATCAGCCTTCAATACACCGTGATGAGGGAGATAGCACGATGGTTCCGTATGTTGCGTAATTGAAGACATGTGACCTTGCTGTTCGTAGTCGTGTAGAAACTGTTTGTAGCTCTCAGCGAATTCTTTGTTTCTTAACATCTTGTTTTCTAAGTTGTAAAATTGTGCAGTTGACTTCGACTTAGATTGACCTAGATCTTGTTCGAATCCAGGTTTCATTGGGAGCGCTACTTCGTATCTCCCAGTCGGTAGTCGTCTTGTTGTTGACTGGTAGTATTGTTCACAGTTCTGCTCCTCTTGTGTCAGTTCGAGGCTTGAGTCAGTAATATCTTCGAGTTCCCAGTATTGTGATAGCTCGGATAAGTTGTTTACAACAACGTGACATTGAAAGGTTTTCACGCTGCCTGAAAGTATCCAACCCATTCTTGTTTGTTGTGCAATGGGCGCGATGTTTGGACCTTTGATCAGACCATTCATGATAATGTCTGAGTAAACGCTTGCATCCAATAGCAGATCAATCGGTCTTGAAAGATTGTACTCTGGATCAGCCAGTTGTATATGTTGCAGATGAGGCCACGACTGCTTCTTGAATGATATATTTGGTAAGTTATTGATGACATGTTTGATGACCAATGCTTGAGTTGAAAATTCATAATCATCGTAGATAGATTGGCATTCCAGTGTAATTATTCCTTTCCCTTGCTTAGCTCCTTGGCCAATGCCTGATACTGATGCGTGATACCGTTGTCGAGGCAAGCCCAGCATCTGAGCGGCGTTTTCACTTATGAGCGAAATCTGAGATCCTTGATCAAGAAGGGCTCTCAGAGTGATAGGTGTGCCATCAATACTCTTGACCTTGATTAGAAGAGTCGTCAATTAAAATCTCCTCATCATCTGTAGCGACGTGATTGACGCTGTGTTGTTTATTGTTTTGACGCGTTGAAATCGAAGGTTTCAGTGTAACCGGAGGCGAAGGTGAGGGCAGTGACTTGTGCGACTCGTCCACTTTGTTCGAAGAATGTTGCGTAAGGTTCGTATTGACGTATGCGTCATGTAGCAGTGTGTGGTGGTTATTATTGCAAGCTCTGCATGTTTTCGTCGTTTTGCATGTATTGTCTTTATGTTCGTACAGACAATTCTGGCAAAACTTGAGTTTTATGACGGTCATTAGCCTCTCGTCCGGGGTCATTTGCGTGAACTTGCTGCATTTGTATAGGAAGTGATTGCAGTTGCAAATAGGACAATTGGACGAGCATGTTGCAATCGCTTGAAATTCTCTACGCTGGAACTTTCCATAGCGATGACCGTTTGGTTGGTTTATCTGTGGCTTATAAGGCTTGTTGATCGTAATCTTTTGAGGCAAATTTTTGTTGAATGACGTTGTGTCCCTTTCTTTGACGTTGATGGGCTCGAGTGCGTTGAATTTGCTTTCTAGGAAATCCATGAGCTCGGAAAGTAGCGGTAGATCACGTGGGGCCTTTCTAGCTTCCTTGTAGTCGCTGTATGTTTCAGCATCCAGCTTCTTAGCTATGAGATGGACAAGTAGCGGGTCCCATGTACTTGTATCGATACCCAGGTTTTGTATTGCATGAATACATTCCATAGATGTGTCATAAAGGCGTCTTATTTCATGTGCCGACTGTTTGTGTACAACAGGCTGATTTATGAAGATCTCAATCTGCTTCGTAAACAACAGCTGAGGGTTGTTGTATCTATGAATAAGTAGCTCCCATGCGGTCTCGTAGTTGTCTGCCGAGATGTGGAGATGTTGAATAAGTCGCTCAGCCTCTCCGCGTAGCTTGCCTTTTAGGTGTTGCATCTTCTGAGTATTAGTGAGAAGATTGTTGTTATGGATGCTCTCAACATACAGGTCATGAAACGTAGGCCATTGTGTGTACTTTCCAGAGAAGGTTGGAATGTCGATCTGTGGCGTTGACTGCTGCAGATGAGCTGTTGATGCAAGCTTTAGATTTAGAGCTTTCTTGATGCTTTTGTACGAGTCTTCATAAGCATAAAACTCGTCGTCGTAATCAGCGTCTGAGCCCTGCAGTATGTTGTCGATTTGTAAATGCAAAGCGTCGATTGCATTCCAACGTGACTGAATGTTGCGTAGCTCATCTTCTAACTCCCACTTGTCACGAATAGAGTCAACTCGTAGGCTATTCACTTGTCGGTAAAAAGCTCTGAAGTTGGTTCGTTGCAAAGATAGTAGCTCGCTTGCGTGATTTGCATCTGAGCGTGATGTCGACGCGGTCGCCGTCGATGGTATAGACAACCTTGGTAGTAGCTTAGGTGGAGCCGTTTGTGCACCTAGCTCGGGTTGTATGATTATTGGATTTTTAGGTACCTCTGCCGGTAACGGTGTAATCGATGTTGCAGCCGCTTCGATTGCAGGGGAAAATGATGAAATCTTGTTGTAGACAGTGTCGTAGTATGTCTTTGCTTGTTGAAACTGGTCTTCCACGAAATAAGGTTCTGAGTCGTTAGCGTAGCGCAATAACTTGTCATTGTTGTCTCTAAACTTGGCCCATAGCTTTTGCAGGGTCTCAAGTCGTTCGTCTAAGTATTGACGAGTCTTCCGATTCGCAGAATCCTTGCCGAAATTACGTTCTAGCTTCTTGATGGCTTCAACAATGTCGTGTTGATGCTGGAGTAGACTCTCCATGTTGAAAGTAAGAAGTAGATTGAAGTTAAGTAATGTATGAACTTGAAGTAAGCCGTAGCACTTCTCCAAACGTCGACGAAGAAGTAGGTTTTAACGTAGCAGATGATCGTAGTCCGGGTCACTCTATGTTCTCGTGAACTTAGCACGACCTTTATGCGCCTTCTCAATTAAGCTGGTGGAACCCTCTTCCGGGAAGCCAGTTAACCGATTCGCAATCGTACAAAGTCACAGAAAAACACAAAGTGCCGTTATAGTAGGATCACTGATACCTACGTATGCACGTAGTTTCCAAACGTCGATGGAGTTACGTGGTTGTAGATAGCTGTTGCTCCCAAACGTCGATGAGAGTTGTGTAGACTGTAGTTGCAGATCACTGGATTCTCCCAAACGTCGATGAGAGGTGTGGCCCACAATCACTGGTTTATCACTTTCCGAAGGACCAAAAAACTGTTGAGTGTAACAGTTTGTGAGATGAGTGCTAGGGTCGATTGTAAGGGTAAGTTAAAGTACGAAACAAACCCAATGAAAGTTGTTCTAACACTGATTTATTCAAGGTAATCTACGTAATTATAATATCGATGCATAAGCAGACATACGGAAGTTATTTGTGTGTGTAAATAACTTATTACCTAAACGGTCGCGAGTGTGACCTAAATATAAAGTCATTGACATTATGCATTATTGTGCGGTAATCCGTACAAAGTCATTTCTATCTATCTAAATAATAATAATGCGGTCATGTTAAATTCAAATTAAAAGAAAAAAAAAAACAATCAAATCATGTCAATTTTCAATTTAAATCACAGATTACTAAGAGTTTAAATTATATAATTTCATATCTAAATATATTGAAATTTATCATTGAAATATTCATTTATATTTTAATATGCCTTTTTAACTAAAAACTTCTTTAATTCCCTATCAAATTTAATACCTTGGAGGGCTTTAATAAAGTTAGGCAAATGGTTATGTATCTTTATAGCCATATAGTAGGGACCGACCTTGAATAACTCCAGTCTGGCCGGAGGCAAAATAAATTCATTTGCGCGCCGCAAAGCGTAACGGCTCGACGTGTCATTAAAATGCTGAAAATATCTACTGTGTTTTCTTATAAAACGACATCATTCGAAGATATAGACGCAACCGTGAGTATTTCAAATTTTACAAATAACATTCTACATGTGTGTCTCGGCGCCGTAAACGTAATTATTCTAAGACATCTCTTTTGTAACACAGATACCGCATGCACATTGGTGGAGTTGCCCCAAAACATAATCCCGTAACGTATCCAGGCAGCAGCATGGCTATGATACGCAGTAAGCGCACACTCCTCATTTGTGTTTCTTCGAAATTCGCGCAGCGCGTACGAAAAACTACTAAGCCTACTCACTACGACTTCTACATGCGGCTTCCATGAAAGGGTTGAGTCTAACGTGATTCCAAGTAGTGGGAACTTATTTACTTGCTCAATCAACTCTCCCTGATGTGATATGGACAAAACTAATTCCGTTCTCTGATAGGGCCTAAATTGCATAAGTTTAGTTTTCCCAAAATTTATTGTAAGACCTATTTCTTTTAGTTCAGTTACTATTTTATGTAGACATTCACTAATAATACCCTGTATATTGTCTATATTATTTTGATCACAAGAAATCAAAAGCGTGGCATCATCCGCAAACAGAATAATTTTATGTGAAACTACTGAAGGTAAATCATTTATGTAAGCTAAAAATAACAAGCAGCCCAATACACTGCCCTGAGGTATTGAGTCTGTTATAGTTTGAGTAGTGGAATTGACTTGCTTAAGTTCTTTAATTTCCCTATACAAATGCAAATTTGTACTAATTGTTTCCTATTGGAAATATAAGAAGTGAAAGATAGCGTTCCAACACCTTGCCAGTAGGGATCCATGTCATAGTAAACGACAAGGTTTCATTCATTTCTTGATAAGTGCATGTCGGCAATCTTGTCGAAATAAACTGTCTGATTTGGTTTTAATTTTTCTATATTGTAGTAGGTACATTGAACGGGTACGAACATGATTGTAAGTATTTTGATGGCTAGAGTTTTAAGACTTGATGTTATCCTCCTTGGTCTTGTTTTCCTTGTTGTCTTGTTATCAGGTTGATCTCGATGTGTGTCTTGCTGATCATTTTGATTATTTACAGATAGAGGTGATATTTTCACAATAGGCCTCTGTATGATGCCGTTTTTGGTTTTTAGACTGACGACTCGCACTCGGCCGTCCTTTCCAGGATGTAATTCAATTACTCTGCCGAGAGACCACTTACCGCCGGGTAGGTTTGAGTCGTGTATGATGACAGTATCTCCAATCTTTTGATTTTGCTGCGACTGTAGCCATTTGCTGCGAGTTGATAATTGGCATAAATATTCGCTCTGCCAACGTTTCCAAACGTCATGGAAGATTTTTTGGGTTAGTTGCCATCTCGTGCGTTCGTCTCGTTCTGTTTCATAGATTGTTAGAGTTGGTCCGCTTGCCAAAAAGTGAGAAGGGATAAGAAAATCTATGTCTTCTGGATCTTCTGATATGGCACAGAGCGGCCTAGTGTTAAGGCATGCTTCAATTTGTGATAGCAGAGTAGAGTACTCCTCGTAAGTGAGTTTTTGTTCTCCAACTACTCTACGTAGGTGATGTTTTAAGCTCTTCACGGCACTTTCCCAAAGGCCGCCGGCACTCGGCCATGATGGAGCATTAAAGTGGAATTCAATTAGCATGTCTGCTACTTGCAGAATAGAATTCGTTATCCAATGTTGCTTGAAGGTTGATGAATTCTTGCTCAAGGATATGATTGGCGCCAATGAAGTTGGTGCCATTGTCACAATATACATGCTGCGGTGTTCCACGACGGGCTGCCATTCTTCGTAGTGCTTCTAGGAATGCGGATGATGACAGATCCGACACTAGTTCGAGATGGACAGCGTTTGTCGCCATACATACGAAAACAGCTATGTAACCCTTGGTTGTCTTCACTCCTCGACCTTTGTTAGTCTTCACGTCAACGAAGCCTGTGTAATCGACGCCGGTGTTAAGAAAAGGTCGAGTTGGATTGCTACGATTGGCAGGTAAGTGACCCATTAATTGATTTTGCTTTACAGGATTATTTCTTTTGCAGGTGACGCAGCCCCGAATGTGCTTCTTGACTGCTCGGTTCCCTCTTATTACCCAGTAATTGTTCCGGAGACGAGACAGAGTCAACCGTGCTCCTCCATGGTAAGTGTCTCTGTGAGCTTGATCTATGAGCAAGTTCGTCAGATAGCCGTCATGGGGGATGATTAGGGGATGCTTCATTTCATGATCGATTTGGGCATGTTGGATTCTACCACCCACTCTTAGTAATCCGTCTTGGTCTAGAAATGGGTTTAAGTTGAGAATTCTGCTCTTTGCATCTATGATTTTATCTGCTTTCAGATTATTTATCTCGTTTTCAAAGTCAAGTGAATGTAATGTTTGATAATTAAATTCCTTGCTCGTTGTAATTCGCTGACCGTTATGTACGTCATGTTTTCTGATAAAGGTCGGTTACGCGACACCACACGTAACACCCATGCGAGTACTCGGGTCACTTTACCGAAGTTGCTATACTTGTTTGTTATGCTTTGAATGACGTTATCTTGCTGTACGATAGTGACGTTGGATTGCGCTGCCTTCTTAACTTCCTCATTATTGATATAGGTCGGACATTCTTCGTGTTTTTCAGGGTTGAAGGATGCTAGCCATGCCGGCCCAGTCCACCATAAGGTATGATCTTGTAGGGTTTTAACGGAGTTTCCTCGGCTAGCGCAGTCAGTGGGATTTTCGGCCGAATTCACGTAGCGCCAGCAGCTAGGAGGCATCGTGCTTTTTATTTGCTCAACTCTGTTGGCCACGAATGCTTTCCACCTATCGGAGTCACCTTGAATCCACCCCAAGGCAGCTGTGGAGTCAGTCCACCCGAATATTTTGATGTCATAATTTTTTAGGCTTTGTACGACCTTTTCCATAAGCTTTGATAAAATGTGACATGACATTAGCTCGAGTCGAGGTAATGTGATCTCCTTTTTTATTGGTACGAGCTTAGCCTTGGCTGCTGCTAATATTATTGATGCTCTCTCTGTGTTATTCTGATCTTTGCTCTTTACCTTGTAATATATTACGCAGGCGTAGGCTTTGGTTGATGAGTCACAAAAACCGTGAAGCTCGATTTCATCGTTTTTGTGGCTTTGTAACCATCTTGGTACTTTGATATGATTGATGCCTTCTAGATCGTCCTTGAAGTCTGACCAATCTATGTTGATTTCACTGTTTTATTCAAGATCTTGTAGCCAAAGTGTTTGAAACAGCAGTTAGAGTTTTGTAGTCACAGGAGACAGCCAACCGAGTGGGTCAAATATTTTCGAAATTTCTGATAATAGTATGCGCTTAGTGAGTTTTTGAGAAGGTGGTTGAAGCTTCAATTGGAATGTTAATACATCTTCCTGAGGTTTCCAGCTCAATCCAAGTGTTTTTGTTGATTCAGCATATTTAAAATTGAAGGCTTCTTGATTATTTTCGGTTGCTGTTCCGTTTTCCGTGAGTCTAAACTCAGGTTTGTTGGAAGACCATTTACGAAGGTTAAAACCGCCTGATTTAAGCAATTTTATAAGGTCCGCTTGTAACTCCTTTGCTTCGCTGATGCTGTGACTTCCACTTAAAAGGTCATCCATGTAGAAATCTTCCTCTAATGCTTGTTTTGCTGATGATTGATATTTATGACCTTCGTCTACCTGCTAACTGCTTTAAGGTCATCATGGCTAGGAATGGTGCAGCCTTAGTACCATAGGTAACCGTAGCCAAGTTATATTCGCGAAGTAATTCTTGTGTGCTATTTCTCCAAATTATTTGTTGGAGATTCTGATCTTTATGATGTACCAAAATCTGCCTAAACATCTTCTCAATGTCGGCAGTAAATGCTACTTGATATTGTCTCCACTTTAAAATGAGCGATAACAAGTCTTGTTGTAAATTAGGCCCGCTATACATAAGTTCATTGAGACTGAGGCCCGATGACGTAGGCGATGACGCGTTGAATACGACACGAAGCGCCGTCGTCGTCGAGTCAGCTCGTATTACACAGTGGTGAGGCAAGTAATAGTTAGGTGTTTTGTTATCGTTGCCCTTGACCTCTTTCATGTGTTCGAGATTGATATATTCGTTAAAAAATGATTTGTACTCTTGAGATAGGGCTTCGTTTTTTCGGAATTTTTTCTCTAGCTGTAGAAACTGTGCTACAACTCGCTGTTTAGAGTCGCCTAATTTCTCGGCGGCGTCTGGTTTCATTGGAAGCTTTACAATATAACGCCTGTCTGCTTGGCGTGTTGTTTGCTCTTTATAATGCTTTATGCAATGATGATCTTCTTGGGACATGATTTGCTGATTAGTGCTGATGTCTTCAACGCTCCAAAACTTTTGAATGTCGTCTATGTTGTTCAATATGACATTGCATTGGTATTGAGATGTCTTTACGTTGCCACATAATAACCAACCAAGTTGAGTCTGCTGTGCTATGGGTTGAAATTCATTCACACCCTTGATAATTCCTTCCTGAATGATGAGTGAATATACTTCGGCGCCCAATAGTAGATCAACAGGTCTGCTGATGTAAAACTCGGGGTCAGCCAAGGTAATGTTTTCGATATATGACCATGACGGTTTTGAGAATGATTGATTAGGTAGGTTATTGATCAGGTTGTTCATAATGATTGCTGTAGTGTTGAATGTATAACCTCTTTGAATTACTGATGCTGTTATCTCAATTGAGTCCTTGCTGTTGTTGGTTTGTGAACCCAATGCAAATACTACGCCACTGCAGTGACGCCGGGGTAGTCGAAGTTTCTGTGCTGTGTTCTCAGTGATAAGGGAAATCTGAGAACCTTGATCGATGAGTGCTCTCATAGTGTGATAAGTGCCATCTGCGGCTTGCACTTTGATAAGTGCTGTTGCTAATAGGATTTCCGATGAACAGTTTTGTGATACATTGACGCTGTCCTTGGCCTTGTTTGAAGTGTTGGCAGGAGACTTGTTGAATGCTTCATGCAATAAAGTGTTGTGTGATTTGTTACATTTACTGCAAGTCCTTGCGGAGATGCATTTGTTCCCATTATGATCGTATAAACAGTTAATACAAAAGTGTAAGTTATTAACTGTTTTTAATTTCATTTCATTCGACATTTGAAGAAATTCATTGCAGTTAAAAGTACCATGTTTTTCCTTGCAATGAGGGCATCGTAGTGCTGAAGATGCATAAAATGCTTTAGGTGTCGGTTTGCTCTGATATGCGTTGTTTGCTGGGAACTTATTAAGTCCGATAACGTGCAGGGAAGGTCTCGTGGGTTTTTTAAGGATTCGATGTAGTCTTTGTGTGTCTCACTATCCAGTTTTTGAGACAAGATATGAACGATGAGAGGGTCCCAAGTTGAGGTTTTCACTCCGAGAGCCTTGACTGCGTTCAGACGTTCTTTAGAAGTATCATGAATTTTCTTGATATGTGATGATGTTTGCTGTTGCATAGATAGTAGTTTCATAAGTATATTGATGTGGGAACTGAATATAAGTTTTACGTTGTTATATCGGTGATTTAAGATATCCCAACACACTTCATAATTGTCTGAACTGATGTTTAAGTGATTGATTAGCTTTTCTGCTTCGCCCGTGACCTTACTTTTTAGGAATTGCATTTTTTGCGCACTAGACTTGGAGCCATTGCTGTGTATAGATTCTATAAACAGATCTTTAAATGATACCATCTATGATAATCACCATTGAACGTAGGTATGTCCATAGTCGGGGTTGATTGGGTTTTATATGATGCTGACCACTTCTTTTGATTTAATATTGTTTTGATCTCGTTGTATTCACGTTCATATATGTTGTAATTCATATTGTTGTCATCGTCGTCTTCATAGAGCTCACTGTCTATCTCCCAGTGTAGTGAGTCGATAGTACTCCACCGTGACTCTATGATTTTAAGTACATCTTCATATTTCCACTTTTCAGTGAGCTTTTTGAAGTCAATGCTGGAGATTGTGCGAGAGAAAGCCTTGTAGTTACTTAACTGCTTGCGAAGCATTTCGTCTAATTTGCTACTAGTACCTCTACTTATCCTTTGATCATGTTGTTCCTCTCTCGGTTCCAAATGCTGCTAGGACCTTGCCGGAGAGACGGGAGGTTGAATAGGAGCGGAGGTGGCTGCTGTGGCTTCGGTGGCAGGCTGAGGGGTCGTAGCCTTCAGCGGTGCTGTCGACGGTGTAACTTTCGCTGGGATGTCCTTGGATGTACTAGTTGTAGGTAGTGTTAATTTTTGCACTAAGAGTTTTTCCATGTTAGGTTTTGCTGGCTTCTTGTGGATTCTGGATTTTGCTTGTGCAGTGAATACAGCTGAAGGTACTCTTCTAACTGTTCATAGTAATTCTTGGTTCTTTGATAAATTTTGTTTTTGAAATAATCATGATCAGTAAATTGATAATCGATTATTTGTGTATGATTGCTATGAAATTCGTTCCAATAGGCTTCTAGTGTTGATATACGCCTTTGGATAGCGGAAAAGGTCTTACGTTCAGGCCCATCCTTGTTGAAGTTGATGAAAATGCTTTCAAAGGCTTGCATTAACTGATACTGCGTGGTGATAAGATCTTCCATTTTGCTTGAAAGATGATGTTGCGTCGATGATGATGATCTGCTGAGTCAGTTCTGTGCCCTTGGAATTCTCGTAAATATAGAGTGCGCCTTCTCAATCGAGCCGGTGATTCTCGCTTCTGAGAGGCCGGTCGACCGATTCGCTATCTCACAAGAAAACACAAAAAACACAAAACTTATGATTCTTTTATGCTGGTATGATGATAATAGCTTCACGATGAATGCTCCTTTAGTTTTCACAAACAAAAAGAGTTTCACGTGTCACTGATAGTTTTTGCTGATTTTGCTAGTTCGTTGCACCTCACACACGACGTAACAGACTGAAGTAACATGCAGGATCGGGTAAAATTGTTAGTAAGGCGTTTCAGGTGAGTTAGTAATGCTGAATGGACAAAATGTACGAGTGTTGTACCGTACATACCATAACATGGTATCATAGCAGAGTCAAGAATAAAAACCATTTAATTTTATTCCTTAAAAAATATTATATTACCTGTCTAGTATCACATTCCAACAGCGCCAACATGGCTGCGGAGTGAGTGCCAGCAGTTGCTGCCTTCAGCAGTACAGGCAACCTGGCCTTTCTGCCAGGAACCAAGCTTAGGAGTTGTAGAGCGGCGGCGGCTAGGCACATGGCGCCGCTGAAGCTCACTGTGATCTTGACTACGCCACGAAGGTCCTTTTCTACGTCTGTCTGGGATTAAGAATAGTAGATGATAAAACATTTATTTATTTAAAAAAACCATGCTTACTAAAATAATATTCCTACATATTGCAGAGTTAATGCGATACGAGCACAAGTCAACAGTAGTTTTAATCAGAGAAAATACAGGCAGTGAAAATAAAAAGATACAGACAAGAAAAGGAAAGTAGTCGGATAGGAAAGTAGGTAGTAGGAAATAGGTGTTCCAATGTAGATAGAAGGTCTCTTAAAATTACATTAAGGTTTTAAAATCATTTTATCTGATAGTCATACGTTTGTAAGATAGACGTTTCCAAGTGGTAAAATAAGCTTCCCCCCACTTAATTTTGAACTAAGCTACTGAAAATTAAAAATACACGATGTAGATTTTTACAAATACTTTCAACGAAAATTGGTTTGAATGAGATCGCACTAGTCCTTTATGAGATAGAGGACATTTTCAACAACCGCAAATATAACTTTGTCATTCATATAGTTATTATTCTTAGTATAGTTTTTATTCTGTTAACAAAATATTGTGGTATTTTGGCTAACTGGGAGTAAGCGGACCCCGAATTAGATTAAAGTTGGCACGGCACCCCCAAAGCCCGAGTCTGACTCGCACTTAGCCGGTTTTTGAAGTAGAAACTAAACCAACGGATTGCGAGGCAACGTGTAGTAGTCTGACAGACAACGCTCACCTGTTATTCTTTGTCTAGTGGGTGTGTGGTCGCAGTCAACTAAAGTCTCCAATAATGTGCCTAGCACTTACCAGCGTGGAGCGCGCGATGGTGAAGAGCGCGTAGGTGCCGAGCCCGCGGCACCGGCACGCCACGTGGCTCGGCTCGGGCACGCGCACCTCGCACGCTTTTGTGCTCCATGCGCGAGGTTCTGACGGAGTGCGAAGACCGCAGGCTAGTTTTGATGCTGTGCAATTCAATAGTATTTAAAAAAATACAATATATATTAATATTAATTGCACTTGAAAAAGTAACTTTGGCTGTGTGATAGACGAGGAATCGAACCTCGTGCCTTACGCTATCCGGGCGTATACCTATACCACTCGGCCACCGTCACATTAGCAAGCTTATTAAATTTTGCTAGCGGTAGGGGACAAAACACTATAAAAATATAATAATAATACAATATATGTTTCCCTTATGGTTTAGAATGATTATAACACTCACAGTGTCACATTTTACACTCATGAAGATGAAATAAGAAACAAAAAATTTTGCGCACGGGCGGGACTTGAACCAGCAACTTTTTGCCTTACGGGGCCAATATGTTTCCCTATTTATGCTCTCCAATCGAAGATCTTCAGCTTCACGCTTATGGGACCAACGTTACATTTATCAACTAGAGATGGAGATCGATACATATGTTTCCGGTTCTTACTACACCAAGTCATCGAGACTCAATGCTTAAGTTCTTGACATACGTAAACAGCAGCGTAACTTAGTGCTGCAGCAATCTTTCGACTTCTGCGATGCTTGCTGACACCTGCCCTTAGTGCGCCGTTTGCTCACAGCAGTACCTACTGCTACTACACCTAGTATACAGAGTATAAAAAAGTACGAGCCAAATTCAAGGGAATGGTTGACAAACGAGATTAGAATAAAGGAAAAATATAAAACATAATTTTAAAGATAATTATAAAAAAGAAAAATGTATTCATGAATCGACTTTTCACTTGAACTTGGCTCGTACTAATCCTTGATATTTTTCCTGTATTCTGAACTTGATTGACTATCAATATCTTGAATATGGCTCGTACTTTTCTACAGACTGTATATGTCACCGTTATATTGTAATAACCGTGATATTATAATCTTTCGGTTCTAAATCCGGTAGATTGTAATCTGTCGATTTATAGTGAACATACTCGCCATGGTTGAGCATTTACATGTTGACATGTAAGTGTATGTGTGCTACAATATTTCTTGTCATGCGTGAACAGCAGTTTCACTGCACAGTATACTGCAGCAACATGTCGACCCATGTGACGCTTGCCAACAGCTGGGCCTGCTGTGACGCTCCAACATGTTCTATTGGCTACAATCTACATACAAACATAAGTTCATAAAGTTACAAGACTTACCAACAGCACTATAGTTCTTGACATGTGTGAACAGCAGCGTCACAGCACACTGCACTGCAGCAACCTGTCGACCCCTGCGACGCTTGCCAGCAGCTGGGCCTGCTGCGACGTCCCAACATGTTCTATTGGCTACATACAAAATTAAGTACATAAAGTTAAAAAGACTCACCAACAGCGCTATAGTTCTTGACATGCGTGAACAGCAGCGTCACTGTGTGCTGAAGCGATCTGTCGACTCCTGCGCCGCTCGCTGACAGCTGTGCTTGTTGCGATGCGAGCACGTACTCCACCTCTCGTCCGCTCCTGGGAACCGACTGGCTACAACCAGGGCAGGTGCCAGGGCGAAATAAAAGAGAATAATAAATTTAAGTAATATAAATAACGAACATAATCTCAAACTAATCAGTGAAAATTTTGAAGTATAAAAGAACTAAGTATGCAGAAGATATTATTGAAATTAACGATTGAGCACGTCAATAAAAATTAAGTTAAATAAGTTTTACTAAAAAGGCACCTGGTTAACATACCAATATTTCTAAAAGTGAAAGATAAATTCAAGCCAATTTGAGTCAGAAAATAGTTTTGTGGAGGGGATTTTTTTGAACTTCATGATGAAGTGTATTTTTTTACTAAGGCAGATTATAGAATTCTATTGAACTATAGCTGATGCTCACCAGAGAGTTAGATAATTAACAAAAAACACTTATAAACTCACTTGAACTCAATAGACCTCCTCAGTGATGGCAGCCTAGCAGCCAAGTTATGGTACTGCACGGCCACCACCGAAGCATTCCCAGTCCTGCCCACCAACTCCACGCCGACGGACGCCAGCTGCCACTCCTCAGCCCCAGCGGTGGGCAGGAGATCGAAGTGGGCCGCGTGGTCATCTAAGACGGGTTTGGTCTTGATTGTTAACTCTTGGAGACGGAGGTCCACGTTGGTACGCATGCCGGCCGTGTCGACTACTGCATTTTGGAGATCGTAGACTTTCTGCAAATATGATGTAGTGTAGATATAGGATTTAGCCAAAACGTTGTGCTGTGAATTATGATGATTCTGTCCTTTGAGCAAGAAATTTAAAAGGTATATATAAATAAATTTTTGATCTACCCCTGAACAAAAATGAAAAACCGGCTAAGTGCAAGTCGGACTCGCCCACTGAGTATTTCGTACCAACTTTAACTGAATTTGGGATCCTTACTTCCATTAAGCTAAAATACCACAATATTTTGTTGAAAGCAAATATAACTTTGTTTTTCATAGTGTTTGTATGAAAAACAAAGTTATGTTTGCGGTTATTGAAAATTTGCTATATCTCAAAAACTTCTCGTTCGATTCCGTCCAAACTAATTTTAGTTGAATGTATTTGTTAAGGTCTACATTATATTTTTTTTTTCAAAATTTACACGTGCTTAGTTTAGAAGTTAAAGGGGGGGGGGGGCATTTTACCACTTTGGAAGCGTGTATCTCGCAAACGTTAGACTTTTAGAGAAAATGGTTTTAGGAACCCCAATGTCATTTTACAAGACCTATCTATAGATACCCCACACGCATGGGTTTGACTTTTTTTTATTTAGTTTAATGTAGAGGATATCATTATTTTATCCCTTAAATATCATTATTTTTTATTTTTTGCATAAGAATCGTAAAGCGGTTAACAGGATACATCTTTCTACCAAATTTCAACTATGTAATGCTTAGAGTTACAGAATAAAATGGCTGTGACATACGGACGGACAGACAGACAGACAGACAGACTTGACGAAACTATAAGGGTTCCGTTTTTTGCCATTCGGCTACGGAACCCTAATAGCTACACCAAAATCTTACCTCCTCATCTAAAAAAGCGTCCGGATGCTTTAGCAGCGAGTTGTATATCTTCAAGAGATGCTCAGTGCTCTCCCACCTGTCTTTCGGTCTTCCAACTCCTGATAGCAGATAATGCAACATGTTCCGAGCATGCAAGAGAGGGATGGTGCCCTCTCCTGGGTGCAACGGGAGGGAACGGAGGACGGCGCCGTATTGTCGAGCTACGAGAGATATGTTGCCCCACGAATAGCCGTAGGATATGCGGCTGAACTGGAATCGATAGAAGGCAATGTAAACATAGCCGAGAAGTATCTTGCGATTTAAAGAAATTGTTAGAGACGGAATCGGTATTTGCATGAAGAGGGTAAAAGCGTCTGCTTATTTCTTACCTGCTCGTAAATATCTTTTAGTGAGTCAGCAATACAGCCAGAGAAATCGGGCAGTTTCCATTTAACGCCATGTTGACCAGTCTTTGGTTCGCAGAATCTGAAAATGAAATGATTATTCAACGCTTAGCATTATGACTACTAGTGAACTTAGCATAACCAATCTTAGTCATGTTTGCCACGAGAATCGATATGCTTACTGATAGAATAAACAAATAAGAAGGGTTTACCTGTTAGTTTCACCCGTATGGCCTGGTGGACAAGAAGCTGATGCATGAGCCCCAGGCGCAGTCTTAGGCCACCTTAGGCCGTGTGATGCGCTGGTCTCGCAAGCCTCATCAGTAGGGCCTAGCGCCCACATGGTCACGCTCTTTGCATTGGTGCCTGCTACTGATGACACTTGACACCGGAATTCACCTGATTTCTGGTAGGAGAAGAGAAACAATTTGATCGAAAGCTGTCATGATAATAACTTATGAATATTTTTGTAAAACGATACAAAAATATTCACAAGTTTAGGTGCGCTGCCAGTACACATTAAAGCCACAAATGATTATTTGACAAATAAGTGTTTGCAAAAAGAAATAATTATTTGTCAAATAAGTGTTTGCAAAAAAAATAGGCATTAAAGTAACCTTAATCATGTTAAATACTTGTAATATTCAATATAACCGTTACTTTGACCTATATTTTTATGCTATAAAGTTTTACAGTCACTCGTATTTAACCATTGTTATAAATAAAGTAGGATAGTGTTACCGAGCCTTAGTAAAATCACGAGAACATACTTGTTTCTGAAGTTTACGCGAAAATTACTCATCGAAATAAAACAACTTCTTTACGGATTAACTTTTCGCGAGTTTCTTAATTTTATCCCGACGTTTCGAACACTTTACAGCTTTCGTGGTCACGGGTAGACTAAGATGTTATTTGTCATTTACAGAGTTTTAAAAAATATACACTACCGTCACTCAATAATATTAGTTAACGTTCCTATCCACGCAGAAAGAGCTAACTGTGTCTTGTGATCTTGCAGTGAGTGGTCTAGCATGGGTCCTAGTTAGAACTGGATCCCATGCAGGTGGAATTTTCCAACCATCTTCTCCGTTAAAATTTGGATGTTTTCTTATTTCTATAGCTTCGCGTAGAATACGTGAATTGAACCGACGTTCTTTTGACAGTACTTTGGGTTGGTCAAAACGTATGAAGTGGTTGGGTTTGTCTAAGGCATGTTCACACACTGCAGATTTTATGTTTCGTATATGTTTAACGTCAGCTATATGTTCTTTTATCCGCACGCCTATACTTCGTTTGGTTTGCCCGATGTAGGAAAGGCCACAGTCACATTCCAGTCTATACACGCCTGCATCTTAAAGAGGTATGGTGCACTTGACAGGTGGTAAAAATTGGTTCATCTTCTTTGGCGGCTTGAAATAAGTCTTGATGGAAGCTCGCTTCAAGATATTCTCTTCAAGATGCAGGGGTGTATAGACTGGAATGTGACTGTGGCCTTCCCTACATCGGGCAAACCAAACGAAGTATAGGCGTGCGGATAAAAGAACATATAGCTGACGTTAAACATAGACGAAACATAAAATCTGCAGTGTGTGAACATGCCTTAGACAAACCCAACCACTTCATACGTTTTGACCAACCCAAAGTACTGTCAAAAGAACGTCGGTTCATTCCACGTATGCTACGCGAAGCTATAGAAATAAGAAAACATCCAAATTTTAACAGAGAAGATGGTTGGAAAATTCCACCTACATGGGATCCAGTTCTAACTAGGACCCAAGCTAGACCACTCACTGCAAGATCACAAGACACAGTTAGCTCTTTCTGCGTGGATAGGAACGTTAATTAATATTATTAAGTGACGGTAGTGTATATTTTTCAAAACTCTGTAAATGACAAATAACATCTTAGTCTACCCGTGACCACGAACGCTGTAAAGTGTTCGAAACGTCGGGATATAATTAATAAACTCGCGAAAAGTTAATCCGTAAAAAAGTTGTTTTATTTCGATCACGAGAACAGCTCAACTTACCTGCACATTATAAAGCTTCAACACACTTCCTGCAGGGTAAAGGTCTTCCCACACCTCTCGCCCCGGTGCCAGCGGTAGCAGGGTTCTCTCACGAGCCCAGCTGAAGCCGAGCGCGCCATGAACCCTGCCAGCCCCGGCTAGGCAGGTTATGCTTACGTTATCACCCTGGGAAGAATGAAAAATTAAGTATAGGAAACCAGTCTCATTTCTTGCTAATGGCTCTTGGAAAGATTGTTGCTATTACTTTCTGAAATTAGTAGCAAAGCTTTGTTTAATTTGATTTATTGGTGAATGTATGTATTAATTAGATGAGACCGAGATGAGTACTATTTATCGATGTGTTAAGTAAATCTCTGCATCTATTCGTCGTACTGGGTTGGCAGCAAAGCAGATTGTCGCCATTGACGAATGACGCAAGCCGCTGGTCTTCTTTCTCCGAACTCTAACATTAGGCTTCTGTGCGACTTCCGATGTCTTCTTGAGGTAGTAGTAGTTCATTTACTTTAATGACAGTTAAAGTAGACGTGACGAGGGGTATATCTGGAGGTATAATCACTGCCAAAGCATGGTAAAGGAATAGAGGAAGCTAACATAATCAATCGAGAGTAGAAGAGGAAGAATGTTGGGATACTTGATACGACACGACAGTTTTATCAGAACGTTAAAAAAGGGGAAGAATAGAAGGAAGAATGAAGAAAGGAGGACCAAGAATAAGCTATACACATCAAATAATGCATGGACAACAATGTGGACAATGGTGACGGTTACATTAAAAGTAATTTTCATATACGGTTAATCCAGTAATGTTATTATTTGCTGTCCTTAATAAAGAGAAAATAAAATAAAATAAATGAAGCAAAAGTTCAATGTTGCATCGTATTTAGAGGTATATAAGTATTTAAAAAAAACCTAAAAAGAGGTCTCGTTACCTTATTGACGGTCAAAGTGGACGGAACGAGGCGTATATCGGGCGGCCGCAGCACCGCCAGTCTCAGCGCTCTGCACCTTCGTCGGCCCGCGTCGTCGGCTGAGCAAGACCACTTCCCACTGTCGGGACGCTGGGCTTCAGATACACCCAGCACTGACATGCGACGGCCAAGGGCATCTTCGGATACTGTGCGCGTCCAGATGTCCCTAGAGTAGGAAAATAGCTTTAAGCCCAAATGTTAGGCAATTCAGACATACACCGCAGGTAGAGCTGCAGTGGCGGTTCTCTATTAGGCTTTATTTCAAACTTTTTTTAATAACGTAAACGCACCGTGCTCGCTGCTACCGACGCGGTGCCCCCTAAAAATCTTTTTCAATGTCGACGTATAGTGGACATGGATAACTTTGACCTTTAAATATAGGTTTAATAACAAAAACCTCCGTAGGTATTAATTAGTCTTAATCAGGTATCTGCTAAGTGTTTAGTATTAAATATGCTTGGTAAAACTATGATACATACCTGGTAGTACCATCAAAGTTGACTTTGACACCATCTTTGTACCAAGAAAAGGTAATATCAGGTGACCCATACGCCATACAGCTTAAGATGAACTCTGACCCCTCCCATACATCAGGTCGCTGGTTTACTACTATTGCCTGAAACAAAAAATACCATTTAACTTATATCCCTTACAAAAAGGAAACAACACAGCATATTGTAACTGGCAACTCGATGAATACTATGGAGTTCCTATTTCGAGAAGTAATGTAACTATAAGACGTTAAAGGACAATGGTCAAACAATTTTGCGGTAGCTAAATATATCGAATACAATGTATTCTGTCCCCAATCGTTTAAGGTTCAGTGACTCAAGTAGGTAAGTAGAAGAAAACTTCCCCTATTGCATAAGAATTCAGCAAACAACGCCAACAGAGCCATTTCGCTCCCCATTACACCAGACAATAAGAACGTAGCATTGTTTTACCTAAGAATTTTGCGTTAGCAACAAAGCCGGTTATTTCCACCAATACAAATTAACACCAAAAGGAAAAAACATCATGACGCTAATTCCAAACGGTTTTGGTACGGCTTCTTCGTAGCTATTAGCGTAATAAAGAACACCGCGTCTGTTTAACGAGGGAATCCACTGGCTGGAGGCTCGCCAACTACTAGTAACAACGAACATGCGCATCTCAAATAATTAAAGTCTCCCCGAAAATTCAGCGTTGCATTTTGGCGCGAAACCCAAGACGTTAACCACAGAGTAGGCTGCCATTGCCTACGCATCAATATTTCGTCTTTACGGCTTCGAATAAAACCCTCTTTGACAAACTTTTTAAAATGACGACGTAAAACCTTTTTGCTGTTATATTAAAAGTAAAAATAAACGAGGCAATATAGGACTTATAAAAAGAGGTGGTTTTTTTAAAATAGGTTTACCATATTGGCCTCTTTATTCCACATTTAAACCAAATTCGAATGTAATAAAATCGTCTTTTGAGATGGTAAATGATGCTAATGAAACAAAATTACATAAAAGTGAATAAAAGACATTATTACGGAATGCTAATATTGATCAAACGTATTGGAAGGTCACGTAGAAATGAAGGTTAATAAAAAGAGAAAATAATATTGAAATTAGTTACTTATTAGAAAAATTCTCAACCAACTACATAATCAAAAGTGTTTTAATTGAGCATATAAATAAATAAAAGTCCTTAAATCAAATAAAATTAAGAATCAAATTAGCCCACCTTATAACATTACCAAAAGGCACAGCGGTAAAAGTATTGAACTTCATTGCTCTACTTATGTCAGAGCCGTAATAAATGTTCCTATTATGCGAGCACTCTATTCCTTAATCAAGTTAATATATACATAATATAGTGACTAAAGTGGCAAATTACAGGAATTGTTATGTACGAGTATACCTCATTGTAGAGAACGATTTCAATAATTTGTACAAACGTGTTGTATTAAACTTATTTGAAATCTCATTTACCAAGTAAGAATACTATTTGTTACCAACGGCCAATAGGTACTCGTTCGTAACTTTATTTTATTTTGTTTTTAAATTAAAGACCTACTGACGTGTCTGACACAGATAACCCTAATCAAGTATTCCAACAAACACTTGAGTAGGTACCGAAAGTACAATAAAATGTCCAAAAAACTGTGTCTGAATTTATGTGACTTTCAAGCCTTACATACAGAATGTATTCTACGTGCTACCTTACCGCATTCGACACATCTTCGCTATCTCGATTTGCGTCATTTGGGGCTACCCATTACGCCCGTCCGTCCGTCCCGGGTTAGCTCAACATAATTACCGACCTCATAACGGGACGTTACTCAAGATTAGATTTGCCTCTTTAAAGGTATAGTCATACTGGATGCAGCTCAGTTACGAGGGTTGAATAATGTGGTCTTAACAATTACTTTCAATACAAAGGCAGTAGCAAAACAACTAAGCCCGCGCGGGGCAGTATTGTTCATGATAGGTAATTAAAATCTGAGATAAGGCCTTTAATCAACTTGAAACGTTTAGAGGTATACCTTATTAGTGCTTCCGCATGAGTCAGCTTTTATTGAGTTTGTGGCGATAAGTTATACTAACACAAATTTTACTTGTACACAGCAACTGTGTCAGACAAGGAATCGAACCCTGTGTCTTACGCTATCCGGGCGCATGCCTATACCACTCGGCCACGGACGTATTGGCTAGCCTGTTTTAACAATCAGTTAAGATGAAGTAAGCCAATTCCTAACTTTATTTATATGCTTCTTATAGTGTTTTGTCACTGTAAAAATTTCATAACATAAATTGCACTTGTTAAAAGCAAGTAGGTACAAAACACCATAAATAACAGAATAAAATAAAGTTTTATATTGTTAGTTTTTTAATTATTATTTTGTATAAGACATCAACATAATCATAAAAAAACGAAAATAATAACTGTCTATCTGGATGGCATATCTTTGAAATATATCTAATTATAGCTATATCTTATCAACAACGTCGGGATAAATTAATAAACTCGCAAAAAGTTAATCCGTAAAAAAATTGTTTTATTTCCATGCTATGTCTGTGAAGAGATGGAATAAATAAAACGTTAAGGAACAAAACAATGCGCATAAATAGCGTTGAAAGATTCATGAAACACGGCGACTCGTTGTAATAAGCTTGCATGCATTTTAACGGCAAATACGTACTTACTAAAGCATTCTTAATGTTCTAAACTAGTACCCATTCTGTGTGTCCAAGCCTTTACCTTGGAAGGGTTGTTTATGGTTGCGGGAACGGGCCGCGGTTTTGTGCAAGGTGGTCAATGTTGTTACACCACACACGTAGGGCCCACCGAATTGTAATTTAATAGAGGCAAAGTAATTGGTTATTTTCTTTAGGTACTGTTACGTAGGTAGGTATACTCTGATATTTAATTAGATAGACCAGAATGACAGCTTCAATGGAACTTCTTTTTATTTTTAATGTCGCAAGCGTTTCAAGTTTACGCAAATAATTGAACTGATATAAATTTTCAATAATGTGTTTTTATTCGTAAGAATAAATAATACATGTAAACGTTACATAAAACTAGGAATAAACGTAATACCTACACTAAGCTAACATAAACAGTTCTTGTAAGGAGTAAAAATTCCCCTTGCAATAGCAATATTCTTGTATGATTTTACCTATTTTGACATTTTATTTATTTTCGTAAATGAATAATTACAAAAACGATGATATTTGTAGTTAAGATTATTTATGAATAGGTTTTATTTTTGTAGATTTCCATTTGTACTTCAGCGCAACACAAATTCAAACTCAGTATTTCCCATTTTCGTAATTAACTAAAAGCAACGATTGAAAAAAAAATGAATTTTCCATTAAATAGAAACATTACTATTTTTAAATTACCAAAAAGAAGCCCACCTAATGTCATTAAATATCTAATTAGCGCATGGTATGTAATTTCATAGAAGTACTATCCCCTTACAAAAGGGATAATAATTTTATGTGGAATTTATACTTATTTTATTGTAGGATGATTACAAAGTTAGCAGTTGGTAAAATTGATAACTTGAAATAAACACGTTTACAAGAACAATAAATTGTAAAACCAATGTTTTGCAAACTATTTTCCATTTTACACCAATCCTTTTGAGAAATTTTCACTTTGTATTAAGAAAAGTAAAAAGAATATTTTTTTGCTTCCAAGATATAAACCAGCTTTCAACAGCCTCTCGTTTACGTTAATTCACCTCTTAATAACTGACCCAGTTAACGAAACCGTAAAAAAGCCCTACGTTTTGTTCTGTGAAATATCAGGGCGTCTATTACAAGGTGTTACGAAGATCACATTTCAAACAATTAAAGCGGCGAGGCGAAAGAGCGGAGAAAAATGGAGCAATCCCTTACAGCGGGCAGTTCCTTTATTGAGCGTGTACGGATCGGTGTAAGGTTACAGATGGTTACTGACCTAGTACGTTTTAAGCAATTAATTACAAAGCCTAACGAGTTTTCGACCTAGTGTTAGTAAGTTGAGAGGTAATTAGGACCATTTTTCATATTGTATTAAGCTGATTATGTTAATGTAATTAAGTTTATTTATTGGGAGTAGAGCCCATAATTTTGTAATAAGAAACTGAATTTTAATTAAATAAATTTGCATCACGTGATACAGCTTGTTACGCTCGATCGGTACGTTTTTCACGCTTTGACAATATTTATTAATTATTGTAATTAACAAAATTAAGACAGGTAAGTAAAAAATAAACTCAATAAACTTTCACGCTTACTTACCCAAAGAATAATTATCACAGAATTCAGCAACTACTTTCCGAAGCCAAGATTTAAATAAATTTCGCACTATTGTCTAGCTAATTCCGTTTAAATGCTAAATAAGCAACTTCGTCTTAAGAATGAGGAGACAAGAAAATGAAAATCCATTTGAATAGCGGCGCAGTGGACATAAATCAACCGAGTTAACTAAAAACGAGAATTCTAGAGGCGATAAAGTTTTTAAACGTTTTACGGAGAAACTTAATATTTCATCTTGACGAAAATAAATTTAAAAGTTGTATTTTTAAAATGGATTATGGATAGTACATCAAGAATTTGATGGATGTCCATGGTGATGACAACTATTATTATATTGGTTCGCGGTGGACGGTTAAAACTGTATACAAAATATTTCCTACATGAGTTTCTCATAAAGTCTAATGTAAAATGTAGAAACGGTACCTAATTAACGTTAATTCCAGTTAAATAGCTTTATGTAAAATCTCTAAATGTAAGTGCTGGCATAAATCATATTAGTGGCACTAGCTTGAAGTTAATTAAGATAAATTCGAGATTTTGTTTTCGGTTTGCTCTAACTTATGTTTAATTAAACTAGTGCGGATAATATTGTATAAGCTAGAAGATAAATAAAACACAAAATGTGCTACCCAGGTTTCATACCAAGTTTTGTTTTAGTTAATTAATACTATTGTATGCCGAATACGAATATTCGACTAACTTCATATGTCCGACGAGTATGAAGTTCGTAGCAACGCTTCGATAGCAAATCCATTTCATAGCACACTAGCGACCTAGCGTAGCGTAGCAAGTAGACCGTAGCACTCGTAGTCTATCGGCCTACGCAAAGTTCGTAGTGCAAGTACGACACGTCGTGAGTCGCGATGCAGAATCGATGCAATCGCAAATCTTACGTACGAAACTAGTCATACTCATTTGAAACGCAGCGAAGTCACGATGCAGAGTCGATGCAGTCGCAAATTGTACGAACGAATTTGATTTAAGATTTGAAACTAAGTAGCAGTTAAGCGAGGAAGCAAGGGTCTAGTTATAGTCTAAATGAATGGTACAAGCATCGCTGAAACTACTAGAAGTTGATATTCAATTCAATTTAATTCAAATTCATTTATTGCGGACAACAAAAATCCATGGGTTAGTTATAGCGCTTAAAAACTTGGTGTTAGTACTTACATACATGTGTATTAAATTCTATCAAATTTAATTTAATTCGAATTAAAACAAAAACATATCAAATCAATCTTAATCTAAAAACAAAAACAAATGATATTAAATTAGATTTAATAAATCAAGAATAAAATAAAAATAAATCACATTACCTACATGCATTAAAATGCAGCGTAGCAGTCATCGTAGCAGCGAGGCGAGCTAGGGCCACGCGTAACACCCCCTTCTTGAAAAAATCCCTACGTTACTACAACAAGGATTATGACATTACCTGCAAGCTTAGTGCGGGCTGCATATCGAAATGCAGCGTTGCAGGAAGCAATCGCAGCTTGTCGGCGCGCGTCCTAGTAGCAGCGAGGCGAGCTAGGGCCGCGCGAAGAACGCCCGCCTCGCGCCGCGCGCCCCACACGCGCAGCCATACGGAGCGCGCGCCGTTCATGTCCACTGAGCTAGACAATGAGTGAGTGTAGTAACAGGGTTTTCTTTCGCAAATCATTTTCCTTTGCGTATCACATTTTCAGACTCTCCTTTGAATAACGTTGCCCTAACCCCAGCTAGACACTAGAATTTTGAATAACAAAATGACAACTAAAAATACATTGGCCCCGAAGAGTTACATACGAAATAAACTAGACTGAACTTAATCCTATATTTTTTTTCTTTGGTAAATGAAAAGCTAAGACTCAAATTCAGAAAGATCAGACCAATTTATTCAACTTAGAAGTTTGTACGCACTCACTCATCTTGTTTGATAAATCTGCCATATCTTTAGCGAAATGTAGATTCTGTCTTGGTTTCTAGCATTACAGACTAGAATTAGCTTGCTATTTTTATTGACTTCAATAAAAAGGAGGTTATCAATTCAATGTGTATCATGTATGTAATATCGTTAGAGTTGGATGATATTTAAGTATATTGGATAATATTAAAGTATATTGATCATTTAAGGCTTCCAAACACGTGTGATGAATTTCGTAAGTGTATGTATGACTGTAAATTTGTATTTTTGTCCACAGATTTATCGAAAACGGAAAGCCGTAGCGAGATGGTTATTTTTTAAATCAATCAGGTATATTTCAACTTTGGGTACAGTAACTTACACTGTTAAAATTATTAAAATTAGTCCTATATTTTATGAGATATGGATAAAAAATAAAATACCGCTTTCAATTTGGAGTAGGTGCATGATGTGCGTAGACTATTGATGTAAGTAAGCTTGAGATCATGTTCCGACTCCAAATTATTTGATTCCCCTAAACAGAAGGCAGTTGCGTTACTTTTAGCTTTTCAGTCAGTCTTTCGAATGCGTTGTTTTTTTAATTATTTTCTACGATCAAAAGAGATAAATAACTATTCTTAAACTAGTTCATTTTTCAAACAAGAGCGAAGTAACAAAAAGAGGGTTGTTATCATAAGTAGCGCCAAGGGTCCATGAATTTAGCTTGCTATTATTTTTCTCAAAAACAAAATTGATTATGTAAATGCTTGTTATTCTCACCTTATATTTAGCACTTCAATTTCACCTTCTAAGGTAATGTTGGAGGCTCTTAAATAGCTCGTTATCTGGAAGCAATAGTAATAAAATTTTAGCGCTAAGGTCTACTATTAAAATAACTAATACTGATATAAAATATCTCGGGATAAGGAAAGTTACAAAATAAGAATAACACAATGAGACTTTGATTAATTTTATGAGGTTTTGCAAAGAGATAAGGTAAGCTCTCAGTTTTTTTAGAAATACGTATTTAATATGTAAACAAACAGTGATCCCGTAGTCAGTGAATTAGTAGAATAATTGTGTAATGAGATTAATTAATTCTGTAACACATGTTATGCTTGCAGGCCTCGAGGCAGGTGTGTAAAGCGCAGCAAACAATATGTATTAGAACTCATATCTTACAAGTCATCATATTTGTCAAAAAGGAGTCTTACATGTTTGGTGATTTCTTGAGATATGTTGACGTTTGGTTGGTCCACAATCTGCAGTCTTGTTTCGTACCGGGCTGTATCTAGAATAATAAACATATCAATTTGTCAGTTGCGCTAGAGCTGAAGACACGATAGGTTGCCAAAAATGTAATATAAATTGATACGTACTGAAATCAGAGTCTTTTGGACTGCAGTCACACGTCGTCCCTTCTTTACAGCCCTCTGCGCATTCTTCTATCCCGCATTCTGAAATTATAATAAGTGTAAGCCGAACATTAAATAAAAAAATTAGAAAACTTCTATAAACCACGTTTAAACGTAAAAAGGTATTCAATTCTATTTTAATATCCGTGAATTGTACTAATTATAGATAGGTATTTAATTATTAATGTGTGTAGGATATGGCAATTAGTTGCCATAGGGGGTAGGAAGTCTAATCTCAGCTCATTTAATTAAGACTATAATATTTTAAAACATTGTCCTTATAATAGAGTCCCTTAACACACAGTTTTAAATGAAATACAAGTAAACAAGAAACATCAGAAGGATTAGCACGAGTTTTTTCCCCTCAGGTTCGAATGCAAGCGCGTTAGAACATTGTATATTTTTTTCATGGGAAAGGTAAAATTGAACTAGATGGCGCTTTATCTATCCCATACAAAATTCTTACTCGCTCGCAACTGAATGTGAGTGAAAAACCTCGTAATAAGCCCTCAGACCCAACAGACGCCCAGTAAATTGCCATCGTTTGCAAACACCTACACACTCAATTATAGATGCACTTTACATTCAGAATCCTTATAATACCCAGAAATGTTGTAGACGCGCGTAATTGAGAACGGCCGGATAATGGCGAAAAATGATTGCGTCAGTTTAATAAGAGCTGTCTATTACATCTGCTCTTTTTAGTTTTTCATTTATTTACAGCACCGTTACCATGAGTATACGGTGGGTTTACTCGCTAGCGACGACGTAAAAAAGTGTATAGAAAAAAAATATTTTGTCTGCAAGTGACCGCTAGAGGCGCTGTACAATTTTTGCGAGTGAAACTCGTGTAAAACCGCTGTAAGCTCATGGTACATTACATGTATAGATTTTTGATCTGCTTGTATGTATGTTTTGTATTCATGCCGGATCTATTTTGCTCTGATATCTTATGGGTTATCAAATTAAAGGTGAGAGTGCATGAGACTTTTACCTTGATTTCCATTACAAGTCAACTATGTCTTTAAATGTTTATATCTGCTACCATTTAGAGTGAAAAACCATTTAAAAAATATGTGAGCTCCACTATCAAAACAAGCTTCGACAGATCAAGTCGAACTATGGGAATCGCGCTTTTCAATTGACATTTAAAGGAACGGCCTGTTAACGAAGTGCATTCAGTGAATGAATTTGTATTAACTTACAGGCGCTATTGGAATTGACTTTATCAGTCAGCTCAAGTTGTTTTTCTCACTCACAATAAAATGTTTCCTTGAGAGAGCAGGAAAGTTAAGTGGTTAACAGCGTATTTTAGGGTAAGGACTTTGAATTGGATTTGTTAGTTCGTTTCAAGTATTTGAACAAGTTTAGCGAGCTAAATTAATTGGCATTGATAACGATTGAGCTCTAGCAAGGAACTGTGTTTGGTCCATTTTGTTACATGCCTCCTTTGAAAGCAAAAATTCAATTCATTTAAGGATTTCATTTTGTGGAAATTATGTATAATTTGAAACCCATACTGTGTCTTTTACAACCTGTAAATTTGATGAGATACTAAACTAAGTATAAATAGCTAATGGAAAAGTCTTTTTCAACTCTGACTTTAGACAAAAAACACTCCATCAATAAAACTTTATTGCAACTCGAAAAATAATCAAAATAAGTAAAGGTTAATATATAGTTATAAATTTATTTTATTGCACATTCATCACTGTTACAAATTTGCTTAAATTGTTATTGCGTCTTGCTTAACTTGTCACATCGATTAATATAGACAGACATGTGATGTTCCAAGTAATTAACTATATACATACGTTTCCCCTCAAATTAAACTTTTTCCTGATACTTCAATACTCGATAATTTGCATCCATCATACGCTCAAATTACCAAAAACTTAATTAATTACCGAACTTGGTTAAAGCGCGTTTTTTTAAGGCTTCTCGTTAATTGAACTGATGTAAAATTATCGTTTTACTTACTTAATAACTTAGGTTAGTAAGTATCTATTATATGTCTTATAATAAACTAGCGGTTCCCCGCAGCTTCACCATCATCAACATTCATCATTATCAGCCACAGAACGTCCTCTGTTGAATAACCTCCCCCACGGTTTTCCACAGCGACCGATTACAAACGCTATATCCAGTTTGATTCAGCGATCCTCACAAGGCCGTCGATCCATCTTGTCGGTGGACGTCCCACGCTGCGTGTTTGGTCGAAGGGTCTTAAATCTAGAACCTTTCTGCCCCAACGGCTTCTTCTTCGCGCTATGTGCTCTGCCCATTGCTATTTGAGCTTCCTGATTCTCAAGGCTATGAGATCCTTTACCTTAGTTTTTCTACGTATCAGTTAAATATCACAAAATCACATACATGTTTATGACGACACGTTTGTTATAGTGGTTAGCGCGCCTGACTCGATGTCAGCGGTCGCAGGTTCAAATCCCGCAAGGGGCAAATGTTTATGTGAAGAGCACGAACATTTTTATTTAAAAGTCATATTTGCAAACACACACACACACACACACACACATAAAAGTAGTACATACCGTTACTTGCCTTTACTGTACGATAACTGTTTAATTTATTGTTTTATCTAAAAATGTGTTTGGCATTACTGCATAACATCATTTATTGTAACATTATGTGGAAGAATTCACGTCTGTCGCACAGTTTCTTTGTAAACTAGTGTAGGCGTGTCGTTAGAATGTAACTTAAATTTCTTAAGAAAACTTGTATGCCTTTAAGAACTAATAATAAAGCTTATTTTATTTATTATTATATGTTTTTAAGTATTTATGGAAGACGCCACACCGTCATAATCGTTGCCCTTACTACGAAATCAAGACGATTTACTTAATTTTGACTCATTTTAGTAATACGATTATACGACGGTTTTTTAAATAGGACAAGAATAACAAAACAATTACAGCTAAATATAGTCTAACGTCGCTATGGCAGCATCAAGCAAGTTGGCGAGAAACACAAACAACACGTATTAACATTACAAAGCTTGCATGAATCTTATTCTCAAAGTGTTGGATGTTAAGTGCGATGCATTTGCTGCACACCTGTTGTTACCTATGCAACATTCCAGAAAAGTGTTGTGTGGCTGTCGATAAAAAAATATGGTTGCGATGATTTTATTCCTTTATATTAACACGTAAATTCATTGCTAAAGTAGTGTTTGCTTTTTTACAAGACAACAATTTCTAGTCAATAGCTAAATGAAAAATTGGCCAAAATTTAAATTTAAAAATTTGCATGATTTAAAATCATTGTTATAGCATAGGAAATCAGAGCCACCGAACACTTCTTTTTCCATGCACCAATGCAGAGAATTGTCATGACAAGTTATTTTTTAAAGTGTCGATTAAATCTATAATTGGTTTTTAAAAACACATATTTTATTGTCTTTACTTAGTCATTTCAAAAACAGATGTTTAGTGATAGTCTCATATTCGTATTTTGCGACAATCGACATACCGACTCGTAAAAACGCACTTCACTATTTCAGAAGTAGTTACCCAAGTTTCACGTTACACTAGCTAGGTAGATTAAACAGGAATAATATATTGTGCAATATTACTTAGCGTATGTCCAGAGGATTATGTGGAAGATAATAAACTTTACCTTAGTTGTTTCCGTAAAAGTGGGTTACCTACATTATTTCTTATAAACTTGATTTACACCGAAATAATTAACACGGCTTGGTAGAATGATTTAATGTAAACGCGGAGAAGACGCACTAATACCAAAATTAGTACCCATTAATATTTCGAAACTGATTGCCTTTTTTAAAAGCTAAGTGTTCGTTTGAATCAAGATTGACTAGGTACCATTCTTTGTGAAGATCGCTACGCCGACGTTTAACAGTTAAAAATGCATGGAAAATATCTGTCTGCATGAAAAATTGGGCTTGTCTTTGAACTTTGTACGCACGTTCTTAGTATAGATCTTATTTCTGAGGATGGATGTAAGGTTGTTTGTTACTCCTTCACGCAAAAGTCTGAATGGATTAAGAAGAAACTTTAAGAATATAATTCATACACTGGAATAACACATAGTCTACAATTCATCACGATATTTAATGAAATGCGATATTTATAAAGCAACAGAGAGCGGCTAGTTATCCATATTGCCGACATACATTGTATTTTTTTTGTCACAATATATGTAGTTATGTTATATGTAAATAGTTCATACCTGGTTCGGCTATCTGCGACTCGCAGAGGTCCCCCGTATAGCCCGTGGCGCAAATGCAACTGACGGCGGCTGGGCCCATCTGTCTGTTGGCATAATCGTTTTGGGTTAATATAGAAACAGTAAAAAAATATATCACAAAAGTAGTCAACAAAAAAAACAGACACGCATTTCGAAAATAAAGAAAGATCAGTCCACAGTGGTATTACGACTCGTTCAATGATGCGAAAAATACCATAGATATGGAATAAAACGCAGAATTTGCGCATTAGCTCTACCTTTGATCTAATAAAAGCTACTGATTTTAGTTGAGGTTTGTAAGTAAGTATAAGAATTTAGTACCACTACTACGCTGACACGCACTACTCTTTTACGTACGAATGTATAATTATAACTCTTGGAAAGAGTTCTAATATTGTTTGTATTGAAAGAGTTCTAATATTGTTTGTATTGTTACAACACCTTATTTGAAATAACAAAGATATATAGTGGCGAACTAGTAAAAAAAATAAACGAGGCGTCAAAATCAGGCATTTTTTACTATTCAATTCAATCTCACTTGTTCAGTCAGATAGTACAATCTTTATACACAGTCTGGCCATAAATACTGTTACAATTAAAAATAAGAAATATATTACATTTGATTCTGGAATCTCTGTCATTTTTATACGATTGCTCATTGTGTTTTTTAATTTGGGCGCCAATACATTTTATAATATTTTGTGATATTAAAATGGAGTGGGGCGATAAAGAGAACCGAATCGCTGTTATTGCATTACACAAAGTTGGTATGGAGCCAAACGTAAATTTTAAAACTCTCCATACGCTTGGTATTAGTCAAATGTTTGTGCACCAAGCTATCAAAAGGTACAATGAGACCTCTTCTGTGTGTGACAGAAAAAGATCTGGCCGTCCATGTAGTGTTCGTACGAAAAAGGTGGTTGAAGCAGTAAGGGAAAGAATTCGCAGAAATCCTGTCCGAAAGCAAAAGATTGTTTCTCGGGAGATGAAGATAGCACCCAGAACCATGTCGCGTGTTTTAAAAGATTACTTAGAACTTGCAGCCTATGAGAGACGCACTGATCATTTTTTAACTGATAATTTAAAAAAGAATAGGGTGGTAAAATCAAAAAAACCAACTGATGCGGTTCGCAAAGGGACGTCACAGAAAAAAAATTTTTACGGATGAGAAAATCTTTACAATTGAGCAACATTTTAACAAAAAAAAGGACCGTATTTATGCTCAAACCTCTATGGAAGCTTCCTAATTAGTCGGCAGAGTGCAACGTGGGCCTTATCCGACTTTAGTGATGGAGTGAGTGCCAATGAGTGCGTGCTTCTATTGATAACTGGCCTCAACGTTTAAAGAACTGTATTGCAGCCAATGGAGAACAATTCGAATAAGCTTTTTATATTTAAAATTGTTTTATATTTATGTATTAAACTAACACAATGTAAAAGTAATAATATTATTTGCTTTTTTTTTTTCTTTGTGACAATATTTATGTCAAGACTAGGTAGATGTGTTATGAAAAATGAGCCCAAAAATTTCACTCACTATCGAGCCCGATTTTAAGGATTGAAAATATAAACAAACTGTGTAAAGACATAGAGTTACATATTACAAATACTGAATCTGTATTCTATGTGCGTATTGCCGCCAGCCCATGTCCGGCGGCTTAGTTTATTTAAAAACATTGTCCCAATATCAACCCGGGACGATTTATCACTGCCCCTCGGATCAATATGTACATATGGACTACCCTTTATAATACCCAATGATCCTGTCAATACTAATTTATAGAGAGCTATTAAGTAAGAAAATATGTATTTACACGAATGCTAAACAAATTAAAGTCTGTTTTTCTTTGCTAGTCGAGTAATGTTATCAATTGTTTACAACTTTTTAAATAATACGAGTGAAAAATAATAATTTTCTATTTGATTTATTAAAGATTTCAGTGCTAAACGACGAATAATCTACGTAGTTGGTGTGTTTTTCTTTTTTTTTAAATTATTTTTTCGATAAAAAGGAATGTCAAGACTGTTTACAGAATTCGACAAGCACAAAGGAACGGACTGTAATATTCATGAATTTAAGTTATGTCAATAAAGTATTACAATGTTAATCATTAAGCAAAAAACACCTATTTCATGTTACATAGGAGTAATTTTACCCGAAACACATTTAAAAAAAACAACACGACTATAAATTACAATAGTATTGCCAAAGAAAATAACTTACCAGTAATGAAAAAAGTAAAAACCGACTTCAAAACCAAAATGCACTAAAAATTCTTAAATAAACTCTTCACCATTGAAAGGAAAAGAATCCGTTTTAGGCAAACAATTTCTTTTTGGAGTCGGTGCTGTGATAGTTGATGCTTGATGGTCAAAGTGATGGCACCGACTCCAAAAAGAAATTGTTTTAGAAAGTTTTTTAGTGCATTTTGGTTTTGAAGTCGGTTTTTACTTTTTTTTATTTCTTCATTTTAGTGATTACATAAGAGGGGGGGGGGAGTTATGATTCTATTTTTTAAGAAGCTACAAATTACCTATAGACGTAACAACACTAAACTTCAAAATTAAGATTCTAGTAAAGAAACACTATACGTGCCTTTAAAATTTGAGGGTTTCCCTCGATTACACCAAGATCCCATCATCAGATCCCAAAATGGAAAAATGGGACCAACTAGAAGGTACACCCTCTAAGTAGGCGAAAAAAAAATTCGATTTGGTCGACAAACGACTGAGATATGAGGTAACATACATACAAAAAAAACATACAGTCGAATTGATAACCTCCTCCTGTTTTGAGACTTCAAACCGACTAGTTAAAAATAGTTAAATTGTGCAACCCACGCTGCAAAACAATCCACAGCTCTTAAAAATGATAACATAAAATACAGACATGCAAGGAAGTGTTACATCCGATGTCGGAGTTACATTTAATTTTAAGTAAAATGGTTTTAAATAAGGTTTAGAAATACTAATACTTAAACCCTAGGAATCTACCATCAGAGTTTACACAAGCTAGAACAGTATTCGTTGAATAAGTATAATGCAATGCTTAAGAGCCCGAATTATGTTCAAGGCTCTACATATTTATTACGTGCTGACGTAAATTTCACAGTGTAAGACTTTGCACACCTATTCAAAGTACGCAAGTAAAATACACATGTTACAGTTCCTCACACTTTCGTCTCATATCTGTGCATGACAGATAGTCCGTTTGTCTTACTCAGTCAGCACTGAGTAGTAAAGTGTTCCAAAGTTAAACAAAATGCCAAGAAATTCGCGTGAACGAAAACGCAAACACAGCGCGTCTCAGCCTTTACACTCAAAAGTTAAATAGGACGGGATCGCTTCGAGTACCTAATGTGCATTTAACTTGTTACGAGCGAAAGTTCTCTCAACAAATATCGAGAGGAATTCCGCTGTGGACCGGCTAAATTCGTTATGCCAAGAAAATTGCAGGCATTAAAGGAAACCGCGTGGCGCAGCGAAAATGAAACGCAAACGCGCGCGTTACGAAATGTTTTGGTGGGTTAACTTACCTGCAGGTTCCACCGTTTTTGCACATGTTGGAGGTTCGCGGGCAGAGTGGGCCCTCGCCGCAGTCCACGCCGGAGTAACCCTCGAAACACGAGCAGTAAAAAAACCTGCGACGCGGAAAATATTGTGGGTTAAACAATAAATTTTGCAAAATACCAGCGTGGAAACAGCCCCGTGACAGGGTATGAACGGCAAGTTTTTCCGCGGACAGTGTAAAGAGTGAATAATGCTCCTATATTTCGCAGTGGATCGCGCCGCGTGTCATCGACTCTATCGGACTCACTTTATTCTGCTTTGCACTAAATTTTCACGATCTATTGACTGCGTTAATGGGTTTCCAAGAGTGATTTTTCGTTGATAAATCCTTCCATTAAATACAAAATTTTCAACGGCGAAATATTTCAGCGGGAAAATTCGCGCCGAATTTGCTGATTACGTGTATTATCAACGATTTGCAACGGAATTGCCTACAAATTGAATTTTGACTTCTCCCGGAGGGAATTAAAATCTTTAGCACTTCATCGTCAATTATCGACATTTAAGATTAGTTTAAAGCTGATTGTAAAAAAGTGATTTCTTTATTGTTCAGAAAACTGGCGACACACATCTTGAAATATATTTGGTTCTCAAGGTTACGTAAATACTATTCATTGAACTAAAATACTATAACGGATATATTTCGCGCACAATTGTCAAAAACTAAACACCTGACATTTCCTACAGCATGCGTGATCACAGAAAAGACATTCGCACTCTTGCCTTGACCCAATGATATTATATTTTGAACCATGAATGTTGTAAAGCATTTAAAACGTGAGGCTTAAAGTTTAAATAAATATGCGCGATATCTATACTAATATTATAAAATTGAAGAGTATGTTGGTTTGAACGCGCTAATATTAGGAACTTCTGGACTGATTTGAAAAACATAAATATTAGATAGCATATTTATTGAGTAGGGCTTTAAAGCAATGAAACATCACTGCAACTGTAGGGGAGGAAGTAAACTCAAAACGCGCGAACACAGTTGCACCGCTAATATTATATATGCGTAAAGTAATAATTCAATAATTAATTTTTTTTCTTAGTTATCATGAATTAATAACTCGCACGTAAATACTACACGAAAAAAAACATAAACTTGACTTGATCTTGTGCATTAAATTAATAAAACACTTCTTAACCCCGGGGTGGGGTGCCTACCCCATGTTGCTAGTAGGAACTCGTAGTTAGCCCAAACACTGGTAGCATGCCTTCGAGATACATTAGCCATTAAAGGTACATGATTATTATAAATCATTAATTACTCACTTGTAGTCATGCGTCGCATAGCAATGACCCAGTAGTCTGCACTGAATCGCACTGCAAGATTTTATCTCACGTTCACTGGACGGGGCCCTCACAGCGTACGTCACGTTGAACCCAAACACTGATAGCAGACCCAGGGCCCGGAGTTGAGTACCTTCTAGCCTGTTCAGTGTCAGCTCCACCACTAGAACTGGGCTTGTGACCTGCGGGCAAGAGAAATGTAGTTTTGAATACTAATTTTGACAAAGATTACACTTCATGATGCCTGGTTATCATAATGTTATTTTAAGAAGGAAAATGTAGAACCTACTGTCGCACCAGCTGAGCGAATCATTGAAAATAAAAAGCTTTCTGTTTAGAGAAAATAGCAATAACAATATTTCTAACCAATATTAACCGAGATCAACTGCTTAATGGTCATCTCCATGGAGATGCTCGTGTTATACGTCACTTATATGCTGTGAATGGTCACCCATCCAAACACAACTGTGCTGTAGGGGGTTGCTTATTCGGAATCACTACCTACACTAATTACACGTGTTCTTAATTATACAATGCTACGTTTGTTACAGTGAAAACATTTACGGATCCCTAATCATTTTCATAATGCAGAGTCAAAAAGTTTTTTGAGATAGAGCACATTTTCAATAACTGTAAACATAGCTTTTTCATTTCATACAAATACTATGAAAAACAAAGAGTTATATTTGCTGTCAACAAAATTTTGTGGTATTTGGCTACGTGGGAGTAAGTGGGTCTCTAATTCAGTTAAAGATGGTATGGAAGCCTTAGTGTGCAATTTCGACTCTCATTCACTTACATTTTTATAACAACACTTTATCGCCTATACTATTAAAGAGATCGAGCTAAAAGCTTGCCTCCGTATCCACCAGAGGGAGTTATTGTACTATGTTAATTAAATCATTCCCTAGTGCGCATTTGGAATTCACAGAGACTCCGATTTGCATGGCCCAGGCTGGCAAACTAGAGAATATATCTTTTAACAGGAACAAGGCAAACATTTGCCTAAATATTTTATTAGGGCGGAAACATCTTGTGATTTTTTACTTGGCAATCCGAATTCTAATGGCGCGTCAATATTGTCTTTGATTAATCATTCAAGACGATGTTTTTCTCAGTTTCTCATACATTGATTATGCAGTATTTGAAATTAACATCAAAGTTAACGTTGGGTGAACCCGACCATAACAACAATTTACAGAATAAGGGTTCATAACTTGATTACAAGTTATTAATATATGTAGTTATAAGTATAAGTAGTTCATTTTATACGAAAGATAATGCAAAAAACAGTATGCCACTGGGATCGTTGGATATTTGTGTAACAACAAACATATTTTGTTAACAGGAAAAAGCCTCAAGATATAATGTAAAAAAATCCGGTACAATATCTTTACCGTTTGGTAACGTAGTTGTAAGCGTATTTTTTTCAGGGAATCTTAACGGACTGTAGTAGAGTCACCAAGTGTTACGAAAAGTCAGGCAATCCAGATAATGAGTATGTATTTATACGTAGGCACTTGTTTGTCAGCTACTTAGCTCAGAGATGTAGGTACTTTGCATTGTGCGTATTATTTTCACACATTTTACCATTATTATAGTATACAACCTGACAAGTTAAATTTATTATGAAGTGAGTTGATGCACTTAATTTCAAAGTTTCGGTACGAACATTATTCTTAACCCTATACCTTAAATAACCTATTTGTAACTTGATGCTGGTAATAGTGTCGTATGATTATAAGTGCATTCCCTCGATTTTTGCTTAGCTGGTTTTTTGTATTTCAAATGCGTCCATTTTCTTACGTATATTTTCTTGTTCCTCTTATAAAATTGTTCAACCAAGCAATAAGCAACCGTAATAAGACTTACAGCATGGGCACCCCATTCGCGGAAAGGGAAAAAATGGTGATTTATCTGACTGGAGATACGCCAACTTCTATTTGCCCGGACCTAATACCATCGTTGAGGGAATTTGAGACTTGATGATAAGTATAAATATTTCGGGGCGACTTATCTTTGTACGTGTATCCGGTTTTTGATGATGCAGGTTTTGCAGTGTCTTCAAGAGAATTGATTCGATTGTTTTGTCATAGCTTTAAAATTAGTTAGCTAGGCTTACTCTTTATACGATTTGAAAGTGATTACTGATAAAGAATAGAAACACAAAATATGTGTTTGTGTCATACGTTGTGACAAATCTACAACTTTAATATTGATATTTATGTTCAGATGTACATTGGAGTTTTATCATAACTTTAACGATGGGCGCGTATTGCGATTTCGCATGATATTTATAATATTATTGTAATAAATAACATAAATATTATTAATTGTATCATTCGTAGCATTATGATAATATTATTATATAGATAATATTCATTTACACTGTAATATTTATTTACCGATTCATTAGTTGGCGATCATTTGTAAATACTGCAACAGGTCCATAGTTATATGTAAATAAAGTAGATGTGCTATTACGGGGCGCTACATTTTATTTATAAGACCTTCTGCCTTTTTTCCACTGAATCTGAATCTATTCATTAAATATAGGTAACAACAGTAAGCCAGCATCAATCTAAATAACTCTGGTCTAAACGCTCAACGCAGTAGGCTTTCAGCTTTTAATCCAACTAGAATTAGTAGATAGAAACTAGAATAGATGACTAATCCTGCATAATCTGCGAACAGTGGCGCGAATATTTTGCCATGGTCTGCCGCAGCCCCGGGCGGTGAGGGTGACCCAATTTTTGCACTCCGTCGCGATAATCAGCGAACTGTTCCTATACAGAGTGTCATTGTTAAAGGGATCCGATCCTTGCAATTAGGAGTAGGATTATGCTGTATCAACTATCAAATTAACTTCTAAAATAAAACATTTAAAACACAATAAATATTAAAATTTAAGTCTAAAATTATATCATATGGGGATTAAACTGATAATAAGGAAAAAAACAGTTAAGCGCGAATCAGACTCGCGCACGAAGGATTTCTTGTCTACTATGTGTGTAATTTTTTTATTGCCCTAATAATAGGTATACCCTCTAAAACATGATAACATTGTCTTATAAGGTTAATAAGGTGATTCCCTTAAAATAACGAAATATCTGAATTATGACGCAAAACCGGTTACATCTTTTGATTTTGAATACATACCCATGCCAAAATACAGATGTCTAGTATTTAAAGTACAGACGGACGGTCAGACAAACATGGCAAAACTAAAATACTTTTAAATGAATTACTTTTAGGGTTCTTTTTTGGACTACGGTAATGTATGGTAATTCAGTCTAAGTAATAAGCTCGTTAATTTAAAAGTTTGTATAAATCTATACTAATATTATAAAGCTGAAGAGTTTGTTTGTTTGTTTGTTTGTTTGTTTGTTTGTTTGTTTGTTTGTTTGTTTGAACGCGCTAATCTCAGAAACTACTGGCCCGATTTGAAAAATTATTTTTACGTTGGATAGTCCATTTATCAAGGAAGGCTTTAGGCTATATAACATAAAGATACGACTCATAATACCACAGCAGCAATGAATAATGTTGCGAAAACGGGAGAAAGATATTCCTTTTGAGAGCTTCCGCTGCGTACGCTGCGGAAACCGCTAAAGTTACACAAAAATCATGTATCACAAGATTGTTCAGCATTAAGAGTTCTATAATAAAGTCCGCGACAGCATAAGTCTATCTTTTATGGTTGACTTACTACAACCTTTTTTATGTTAATAAATTTGTAAAAAATAATGCATCATTTTCAGAGGTGTATTATACACACAGGTATTTATTCTTATCAAAATAAATACATTCATCATCACGAACATTTCATTTAGAACCAAGTTGCCCTTTATATTATTTGATTTCAATAAATATCTTAGGAGCTATCACAGTTTTAACATAACTCCGCACCAAAATAATGTTCGCAGCTTAAGTACAACGTGCGCTTGCGCTAATTATATTATAAAGCTGAAGAGTTTGTTGGTTTGAACGCGCTTATCTCAGGAACTGCTGAACCGATTTGAAAAAATATTTCTGTGTTAGACAGCTTATTTATTGAGAAAGGCTTTAGGATATAAAACATCACGCTGCGACGGGAGGGGAGGGAGCAAACTCAAAACGCGCGGACGAAGTCGCGGGGGACCGCTAGTACTTAATAAGAGTACTATTAAATCAACATCAATCAATTAAAAGTTCAAATTCACTTGAAAACTGAGTTAAAGCTTCCTCATCATAACTTAAGGAAATAAGATCGGTTTGAAGAGGAAAATGGTAAAACTAATTAAGAAAGGAGATGTCCCATCCCAGGCCTGTACCATGTACGTAGTACCAAAAAATCGGTAAAAAATTGCTATTTCCATTAAAAACACAATAAAAATGTTTTAGTCCGTAGTTTAGTGGCTAAAAATAAAATCAAACACCTTATTTCTTTGTAAAGATGGCAACTGTAGTTTTTTTATTACTGGGATTTACATACCAGTAAGAAAAAAACTGTCAATGTAAACTGTCATGATCAGTGCTGCCCTAGGTATTGATTTTCGTTCGTTCAGTTTGTTCGTTGCGTTTAAAGTGTTTTGAGTTCTTGCTTTTTTATAACAACCTCGCTTTCTTTTGGATTTGGTAACTTTTTCTCAAAAGTAAACTGACAGACAAACGTCATTCAAGTGTCAAAGATGGCGTCCTCCGCCATATTGTACTGAGTTACAATAATTTGGTTTGTTTATTGTTTCAGCCAAAAAACTAAGGCTCTCCATAGAAATTAGTCTTATTAAAACTGTACTACACATATTCGCCTATAATTAGGTATAGCGTACATGGACCTGGCCGAGGCTTCATACATTTTTGGGACATCTCCTTTGCTGTGATATTGGAAATTGTACTTATTTCAAATGATTATTTAGCCGTATTTACTGAGTTAAATACTCAACATGTTTTCGTCGTCTTCTCGTCTCAATTACGTCATATACGAATTTGTATTCGTTTGTGGTGAGGTTTCCCACCGAACAGTCGACCTATACGAAGGAAGAATTTTGGCCGAAGATTGTTGTTCCGTCGGTTTGGAATAATATTAAATTAAATTTGCAAATACACAAACAGTTGCATATGGCTTGACCAACTGGGCTTACCGTCAAATTTGTATGGGTGAAAGCCCACGCCGGATTTGAGGGAAACGAAGACGCTTATGCTGCGGCAAAGGCTGCTGTGCCAATAACCGGACTATTCGTCAATATATCGCATCGCCCATGAGTTAAATAAAGCTCAAAAACAAAGTAATTACTCGATCCGAAGCCGACGCTTTGTACTCCGATACCAATTACATTCTAAACTCACTGATTACTTAACCATCATAAAACTAAACTTCGCAAGAACACAGTATTTGACCAACCACGGCTACCACCGGGAATATCTTCATCGCTTCCACATGTCCCTGCGACAACCAGTTTATAGAATCATAGATGCATCCATTTAATAAAATCGTGTTCACGTTTCGGAGCAAAGCGCTCGGAACATTTAAAAGCTTCACGTACCCTCAACATAAATCCGTTTAACATTACCAAAATCATGTCAAAAGACACAGCCATTAAAACATACCATACACTTAAAGAATACATTGTCTCCTAGTTAAAATACTTCAATAAAACCACCTAAATCAAACCATCTCACTAATCCATGCCAAAGAATCCAGCTGTACTTGCGGAGCACACTTAAAGCTCCAAAAAAAAAACTATAAGGTATTTGTACTTCGGACCTTTATTGCTTCAATGTAATGTATTTATCTAGTAAATGTGCTTTAGACAATGCTATATGGCGAATTCATAACACACCTTCGGTTTGACGATGATACTGTCGTTGTGGCAAAGACGCTGGAAGTTCTTGGCACTATGCTAGTCTGTCGACCTTACTCTCTGGGGAGAGTAAGGTCGACAGAGTAGCATACAAACAAATGAACCCTTTATGGGTAAAGGGTTCATTTGTCACATCTCGTAGCGTCTTACTGTCCCCATATCGGGTTCTCTGTACTGTTAGCGTCACGAATTACTCTCCCCATATGGGGATCGGTTGAGTAGTCGATTTTAAATCGATGATTTAGCTATGTGGTGTGGACAATTGAATACTAGAAAATCTTTAACGTAAAATAAGCAATCCATAGATACCAAAAATTTGGGTGTTCCGACTAGGTTTTAGAAGGTGGGTCTTGTGAATAGACCCCAATTACTAAAATGGAGTTATTACGATTTATTTTAATTTGTATTTATAAAATTTGTTCTATGGTGATAAGTACTGCTACTTATATGAAAAATATTATGTTTCAGCTTTGTTTCGAGGTATTTGAAGGTATAATTGAAAATTTATAACGTAAACACTTATTATAAATACGATGAGTCATGTTTTTTCCCGCGCTACCTTCTTTATCGCCTCAGTATGATTAAAATATTTCAGTAACGTAATATTTAGTAAAACAGTGTGATAGCTAATATAATAAATCCCCGTTTACAAAATGATGGTAGCTCATTCCTAGCGCGAGATATTTGTATTTTTGTAAATTGCGCGGCCCACCCGATGGCGGGCGCTTGGTACCAGACAGAGTCGAGGCCACTCGCGCGTTTGTCTTATGACAGTTGCGCGCACGCGAACGCGCGTTCTTGAAGCGGATTGACAGGCTAGAAGACCTCGACCGAGTATCCCAACAAGTGGGTCTTAAAATAAAAATGGAAAAGAAAGATGTCTATCGATGAATCTTACTCGGCAGCGTTCGGGAAACTGCGCAAGAGTGTCTTTTCTTCTCAATTACCTCAGTGTCTGAAGTGGAAAGTCTTCAACCATAGTGGTAACACCAGTGATGACATACGGATCCGAAACTTGGTCTCTAACTATGGAACTCAAAAAGATGCCCAAAATTACACAAAGAGCGATGGAGCGGGCTATGCTCGGTGTTTCTCTACGAGATCGAAAGCAATGTGTAAGCAATTAAATACTTCGATAAAACTGAATTATTCCAAGGATAAAACAATACGGAAATGAACTCGAGTTCAAACTCATTCTTTAGCTGAATGGGTTTCACGCGTATGGCAATAAAATTATTACACTTTATTTTACCGTGCAATGAGTTTTAATATAATAATAAGAATAAACGCTATGTACCAAGGTTGTCTCCGATGGGCCACAAGAGTCAATCAACTTTGATATCAAGTAATTGAAGGTTCAAAGTCTTAAAGCTATCTTCGAATTGTGTATTTTAAGGTTGAAGCAAATCTATCCACCCGGCACGGGAACAGCACCAACCAGGCGTCAACCATACGGAAGCACGTTACGTAAAGGGAACAACAACGCCTCGGATGAGATCGGCACCGGATAGCGAACATCTCGCCTCGGATCGTGTTTGCTTCTACAACTTATGACACTTCTTCTTGTCAATGACAACCCGTTTGACAGGGTGGACGGATAGTCCATGCGCCGCTGGTCAAGAGTGGGTCCCGAGTTGGTCTCGATCCGAGCTGGTGACATTACAAAATTGATAGATGTGCGTTGAAGTATGGAGTTTCATAAAAAGAATACAGAACGGCTCGAGTTAATACGGTGCTATCACCGTGACGGGTTTATTAGTGGGCTTCGACCTTTATTCGAGCGAAAGATAGTCGTGTTAGTTACAGCACCTAGAACTCGAGAACTAGTTGACTGCTTTTCATAATTTTTAATTTGTGAAATTTGCCTTTGCCCGAAATAGGATTATATTCAAAACATGGCCGGGGCGAGACAGGGCTGGGGCTAAAAGAAGGTCGCTGGGGTCATTTTTGAAAACTTAAAAATATACATAATAAATTTCAAAAAAGTTATTTCAAGCTATCGAGTTATTGTATAAATAATTTGAAATTTGTGACACGTCTTCCACAATGAAGCTGAAGTACGTGTATCCGTAAAGCCTGACTGACCCATTACTTACTCTTTAAGATGGAGCACTGTTTACTGCGAAGTCGACACCTTGCGCGCGAGATAAGAGCACACGCAGGAGATACAGACGTAACCCGTTAATATCCAGCGCTCTATTGTGAAATTGATCGACTTTTATTAAGCATCTGTTTTTATTTTCACTGAAATTAATTGTGTGTTTTGTTCTAGCGACGGTACAGTTTCATTATTAAATCAGACTACAAAATAAATAATTAAGAAGTATTCCGTAGTGTTTAAATTTAAATGAAATAAGCTGTTATATTGAATGAAAAATAAATGGAAAGCTGGATTCCAAACACTGCTGTGTATGAAAAGTCTAGTTTTCTGACAGAGTATGATGTTATAAAATTCACTTCAAATATAAATTACAGCCCGTAATTTGCATCTTAATTATCAGCCAAACAGGCCACAGCTGAATGCTGCTTTTCCTCCTCCCCGTACTGTTTTTCACAGTGACTGCATAATACAGCGGCTTCCTTTTATAGTTGACGTCTTCAGGTATGAAAATGATTTCATTACCAGTTATTTCTCAAGGAAGGAGGTTTTGGCGCCTTGCTGGGCACTATTGACTGGTGTGATTTAGTCAGTCGAGCGTTTCAACAATCGCATCACTCGATTTAGACGGGTTGAGCAAAACAGCCGTGTTTGTGTGGTGATAATCCCTTAAGAGATAACACCGGTCGCAAACTACGGCGATGCCGTCCTTTCGTGATTATTAAGCCCAGGTTAGTGATCATTGTGTTTATTAAGGCCCGGTTTCGTGATCGACAGTTAACTCAACTAATGGTTAAATGTCAGTACTTGCGGTTGAAAATTTACGATAGTGCGTCTTTTGAAGTAAAAATAATTTAACCTCTTTGAATGGCATTTTAATGACCATTGGTTAAGGTATTTTTACATCAAAGCTCGCACAAGTAGAAATATTAAAATCCGGTAACGACATTTAACCATAAGTTGAGTTAACAATCGGTCACGAAATTAGCTCTAAGCTGACGTCATCTCAGCAGTGCAGAAGGTGGTGCTATACAAGGCGTTATTTAATGTAGCCGTATAGGACATAGGACGAGGATCGAAGTTCACCGGAACTGCAAGTAAGTTGTAAAGGTAACATAAACATTTCAAATAATAAATACTTCCTTGTTTTCGTAAGAATGGACCTGTCACCATCAGGTGAGGAAAGTGTGCAAAATTTATTGACACGGAACGGATTAGCGCGGGTTAGTGAGTGAGAGGATAAGCAGGAGTAGTGTGACACGTTTGATAGAACCATTATTTTACCGTTAACCGGCTAGTTCCTTATCTTAACATTACTTGCCAATGTTTCCGAGCTAGCAATAAAAATACTAAAGCATAAACCAAGCACTTGAGAATAATTTTCGCGTTTATCCAAGGAACAGTAGTGTAGAGTATTATAGATATTTCCTGTGGGAAGTGCTTAAATCGTTAAAACCACTTCTGGCCATCGGCTTTCAACAGCAATCTCCATTAAGATTTTGTAGTTTGCGTTGAATGTGAGTTGTTTATCCAAGGAAAAATAGTGTAGATTATTATGAATATTTTCTGTGGGAAGTGCTAAATTCGTAAACCACTTCTGTTCCGTCGCTTTTCAACAGATATCTCCATTACGATTATGAAGTTCGCGTTGAATGTAAGTAGCTAAGAGCGGGACCACACTCACGCAGTTTCATTTAAAAATATGCTTGAACGTGACCGCTATTCACTAGAGGTCGGTCTTTTGCTTAAATTTTATACCATTATCATGTGATACAACTTGGTTTTAAGATTCCTTTCCACCCTTAAATCATGGAATTATTCTTTTTAGGTTGGATTAACGACATTGTTGCCTTAACCTAAGCATTAACATTTTATTTTCAGAACCGCGTTTTAAAAACCAACGTTAGGAGCAGAAACAAACGGCAGAAGACCCTTGGCATACAAATTAAAACTTTTTCGCCTTCACAAACAATAAAAAAAGAGATATAAGTAAAAACGAAGGTATTAAAATAAACGACACTTTAGATGGATTTTTGAAGGTAAGTTTGAGGAGATCATAATCCCACCGCTTGAAAAGATTGCGTGATGATACTCAAAGATTGCGGAAAGAAATCAGCATTTGTTAGTAGGTTGTATTTTATGTCCATTTACCTTCTTCTATTTTCAGGATTAATTATGCATTATAATCCGCTACCTGTCGGTGGGTCATTGCAAATTCAATTTGACGTAATCTGACCCTCCTATTCAATTTGACAGGACAGCTGTGATTGAACCAGGGCAGTTGCAAATGCACGCCCATTCTTGGTTTAAAACTTACTTGGCCCAATTTTCTGTTCGTGGCCTGCCTTTGTAATGACCGACTATTTGGACTCAGCTTACATAAATGCATTTTAGTGATAGATTTTGACGATTCAGTATGTTTTCAGTGTCGTCACGGAGCTCACTGAGCGGTGTGGTCCTACTACTGCCCATAGAAAACATTAGAAAAAATCTTTAGAGTCCTCTCCGTTTATCTTAGCACGAAGGAATGACCGCAAAAGTATTTAAATATTTTTTGCTTTTTAACTCTGATTTATTTCGTAAGCTTGCTGTGAACAAACACCGATGTAGATAAGCTAAACGATGCCGAAAGATACACCTTATTTATTAGATGATAATAGTAAAGTTTTTTTTTTGTTATAGTGTTGTGTCAATAAACAAACTCAACAACTTAAATTGCACTTGTAAATGGAACATTCAACAGAATGTTCTATGTCTGACACAGTTACTTACAGTTCCATACAGGCTTGCCAATGTGTTGGTGACCGAGTGGTATAGTATCCCGGGTACCGTAAGACAAAGTATTCGAGTCCTTGTCTGACACCGTTACTTTTTACAAGTGAAATTTATGTTAATAACTAAGTTTACTTTCATACCACCTTACCACCTTCTGTCCACATTGACAATCAACGGCAGATCTGTGTCTTGCAAAAACCATTTTGGGGAAATATGATCTCTATTCTTCAAACTAACGGTACATTTTACGTCAACACCTGCCGACAACCAAGTTTCTACCTTACACGGTAGGACCCCAGAGAGCTGATTGTATAAAACTGCAGTTTGGCTTGTCGCCAGCCAGCAATAATCTTTGGTCTGTCTGCGGATATGACTGGCCCACGTACAGCATCCAAACGTCCAAAGCTTAACTTCAAATGGAATATGTAATGTTCAACTATTCGGAAGAAAGAAATCAAGAAACTTTGTTCCGAAATTGAGTTACTTGTTACGCGGTACTTTTTCTTCATTATCATATCATATCATATATTCATATCATATATTCAGTAAGTGTCATTAAGGGCTGATTTTACCAACGGCATATAAGAATCATCCGTTATAGGGCCGATTTTGCAATGGTCAGATAAAACTTATCAGACTTATAAATTATAAAGCGACAGATTTAAAAAATAACAGGTTCCTATGATTGCTGACAATTAGATGACGTTTCAAAATTAGCCAAGTTTTATATTGTTCTACGAATATTTCTTATCTGACTATAGAAAAATCAGCCCTGAAGGGCGATTTCATTAACGTCCGATAAGACTTATCCGACTGTATAATATTTCCAAAAATGATTGCTGACAAATAGGTGACGTTATCAAATTTGCATTAGTAATTATTTTGTATTATTTTCTACGAATATTCTTTATCTGACGATGGTGAAATCGGGTCTAAGTGTCGATATTACCAATCTTACATAAGACTTATCGGAATAAGTAGAAAACAACCGATTTTGAAATGACTTAACATAAATGACTATACGAATATTCCTTGTTTAATCAGGAATATTCGTCGAATAAAATACAGTACGCCAACAGTACGCCTTATTTCAAAACGTGAACTATTTGTCAGCAATCATTTATGTAAGTGTCATTTTCAAATCGGTCGTTTAATACTTATTGAGTCGGATAAATAATATCTGATGTTGGTAAAATCAGCCCTTAATAAGTGTAAAACGATTGACTACACGCTGACAAATAGGTGACGTTTTCAAATCATGCCTTAGGCGTATTGTATTTTGTTAGACGAATATTTCTTATCTACCGTTGGAAAAATCAGGCTTAAGGATAGTTCCGTATTAATGCCCTTGCATGGATATAAGCTATCATAGACGATGTTGTCAAAATGCTGAAAATATTTAATGTACAGATAAACCATTCACACAGTGACTAATGTTTCTTTAAACTCAGTGTGAATAAAACCTTAATACTAAATGTCCAGTCCAGTAAAATATACAGGCAGTGCCATTCCACACAAGAGATTTTCTCAAGGATTTTAAGAGACGCGCCTAGAAAACTCTCGCTCTGACGGTTTTTTTGATAAAACTCTTCTTAATTGAATAAAACTGTGCAGTTACGACTATTTCTAAAAGCTAAGGTTATTTAGTGAAATTTTGGCACTGTGCAGAAGACAGCGCATTGGCGAAACGCTAAAAAGGTATATACAGCGTGCTTTTAGGCGATTCGAAAAAAGGCGCTAGTGTAAAAGGGCACGGAAATAAAAGTGCGTCCCAGTATTATTCCAAACCACGCAACCCCTCCGAAATGCGGGGACTCGGCCGGGAATAATGCCAACTGCAAACACTGGTCAGGACAAAGCCATTTTTTTTTAGTTTCGCGTTTTGGTAATTTAGAGTAAGAGCTGTCGAACTTACAAAACGATCGTCCACATGCACAAACATAATTCCACTATTGAGATTTTCGTTCGGTAAAGTTTAATTTTGGAATATAAGTTACTTGATCAGATCCTACTATTGAAAATACGAGCACTTGAAGCAGTTTTGCAGAAAAATATCTCGATGTCGGCAAAACATCGAATCTAGAATATTGTTGAATTTATTGTATCCCTACCTACATTGTAACTTTTACTTTCAGACCGCTTCCTATTTATTTATTTTATAAACGAAGTCGTTTTTTTATATAATTAAGCTTACTTCTTATATCGCTTCTTGACTTTCATTTAGAATAGGCCAATTCAATTTGTCTGTAAACATAGTAAAGAGTTTTCATGATTCCTATTTGTTCAGCTCTCAGGTTTTTAATGAGCGATAGTATTTTCCGGGCAGGCGCGCTAACCGGTCAGCAGTGTGTGCGAGCACTCGTTAGCGGACCGCTCAAAAAATACAGCCTGAGACCCGCCGAATAGGGTTGCTACTGACTCACAGTGTGATTAATTGCATAGATAGCTTGCAAATGATTATGCGATTTCAGCTTTTGTCGTATGGGCAGTGTTAGCGTTTGCGAGTGAAATGCCGTGCGCACAGTCTGTGCAGATTATTCACTGCTGTGAAATATAGAAATACTTACTTCGGAGCTTATGTACTGTCGTGCATGAGACTTCTAACAATGGATTCCTTTTTAATGAGCGATAGTATTTTCTGGAGAGGCACGCTAACGATATACAGCCAGAGATCCGCGTAGTTAGTTATTTATACTTATATTTGACGACACGTTTGGTGCAGTGGTTAGCTTTCCTGACTACTTAACCAGCGGTCGCGGGTTAGAATCCTGCAACTAAGTCATGGATGTTATATGTATTTAAGTATTTAAGGGGGGCGCCCCTGTCATAATCGTTGACTGGTACTTTGTAACACAAGAAAAAAAACTTACTTCGAAACCAGGCAAATGCTGTGTTGTCTAGCGCATATTTATAGAAATGAAAGATAGAATGGAATTATTTGCTAATGGGGTTAAATCTATATTTAGTTCAGCTCTTTCAGCTATCAATTAATAGCATACCTACAAATTTTAATAATCAATGTACAATTTAGCTAGTGTTTTTTTTTTTAATCATTTAAATAATAATAACATCATGATTTCAAATAATAAATCTACTACTTTAAAAAAAACAATGGTCATTCAGCCATTTGTTAAGTGCACTTTAAAATCTGTTAATCGGCAAATCTTTTATATTTAAAGGTACTTTGTTATGAATGAGCACACATCCAGTAATAGTTTTTTTTTCGAATTTAGCACTTTTTGGATAAATATATGCCACAAGTCTTTTGCCATTTCTGATTTTGCGCATATAAAACTTTTTCGCTTGTCTATAAATTGCATTACTTTTACAAAATCATAAAACTCGAAAGTGTTTAGACATGGAAGAGGTAGTATTTTTGAATAAGTATATAACGGCCTGCATAGTTCATCAGGTACAGTACCACATATTGCCCAAATGCACTATTTTGTCCGATGAAAATTTTGTTTACATCAGAGCCATGTGATCCCATATAAAAACTCCGTAACGTATAGCGGATTCTACATACGCAAAGAATGTGCTGTATTTTAAGTGGCAACTTTACCTCATTTATAAAGTGCGTATGAAAATCTATTAAGTTTCGTGGAAACATTTTCGATTTATATATTTATGTATGTAGACACATCACATGCAAAAGTTTTCGTCAGTTTAGATATGTTTGCAATCACATCCGACGTGATTGCTAACATATAACGTGACGTGAAACGCCTTAACTGCAGGTAAAATTCTGGAAAGTTTGGAATATTTCTGAAATACTTCCGGAAGTTTTCGGGAAAGCTACCAAAACTTACGCAAACTTTGAAAGTTTAAAAATACTACTTAAAATCAAGTACAACAATTTTGTTACGTATATCGGGTAATATCGTTACTCGGATTTAAATTGTGTCACAAGCAATTCCCTTTATACTTCTTTCTTGGACAAAAAGCCGCTTCCTCATAGTTTTATTTTACTTATCTTTATTTAAATCATAATGTTTTCAAGTTCCTACCTTTATACCATGTAAGTAACATTTTTTTAAAAATAATATTTTTGCAAAACTTCCAAAGTTTCCGGAAATTTTTAGGAATACTTATTAGAAGTGAAATGTTACCTGGAAGTTTTCACCTCGAGTCTTAATAGTGTTGTGTTTTTTTTATCATCAAGCACATCCGTAGGCAATAACTATTTAGAATTAACTAATTTGTTATGAGTAAAAATCCGATACTTTCTCTATAACTTTCGAATCTCTAGAAGCATATGCTGAATTAATTTAAACAGGTGGTGGCAACCACGTTTAAAGGGCTTGCAATTCCAAAAAATAAGGTCTGGTTTGGACAAACCAACGTTCAGCAAACGAACATATTTTTATACGTAATAACGATAAAATTTATCAGTATTTCAGGAGTAGGTGATGGCAACCCTACCGGTGGAGGCCGGACGTAATTCCACGCAGTTGGGCCGCGTCGCTGTAAAATTTGGCCGTCATTGTGAATTGTATAATCCTACTCTTTGAGACTGTTCATATTCTACTCAATGATAAAATCCTTTTTGTTCCAATTTTTATGGAAAAGACAGTTAAAAATACATTCGAGCGAGGGTTTATTTGTTCGATAGCGGTAGTAAAAGGCTAGATCACGGCTACCGTGAAATTACTTTAAGTGAATAAAAGGTAAAAGTCTCAATAGTAGTCATAAATTCCATAAATCGGCCATTATTCTTATGCAGTGTTGTCATGTCAACGCTAGCATTTCTCTTTTCTATTTTCACGCTTTATTTTTCGCGCGATCTTTCATTTTTGGGAATATAAATGCAAAAAGGCGCTCAATTTTCGCTCACACCGCGGCCATTATTGTCGCATCATTTGATACAGTAATAATTTTAGTTGTGTTGCGTATTGTACCCTATTTGGAACCTAGAACTGCGTTGGTTGTATTGACTCTCAAAGGCTTTAGAAAGGGCTTTGGGTCTTTAAAAAAAGTAAAAACCGACTTCAAAACCAAAATGCACTAAAAAGTCTTAAATAAACTCTTGACCCTTGAAAGGATAGGAAGCCATTGGAGCCAAGGAGATGGCAGCAATGGAGTCGGTGCCAACACTTTGACTATCAAGCATCAACTAAGATCAGAGCGCCAACTCCAAAAAGAAATTGTTTGCCTAAAATGGCTTCCTATCCTTTCAAGGGTAAAGAGTTTTTTTAAGACTTTTTAGTGCATTTTGGTTTTGAAGTCGGTTTTTACTTTTTTTAAAGTTAATTTTATTTCGTTATTTTTAGTGATTTCAGGAGAGGGTAGTTGCACGTTATGAGTCTATTCTTTTAGGAGCTACAAATGACCTATCATAGGTTCTGTCCTTATAATTACTAAACTCCTAAGCGTTAAGGAGTTCCACCATTAGCTAGGTTCCACAAGATGTTGACTATTAGACGTAACAACACGTCAACATTAAGATTCTAGTAATAATATGTACGTCTTTAAAATTTGAGGGATTCTCTCTATTACACCAACATCCCATCATCAGATCCCGAATCGGCAAAAATGGAACCAACTACAAGGAAATACCCTCTAGGTAGGCGAAAAAAAATTTTAAATCGGTCGACAAATGACTGAGATATGAGGTAACATAGATACAAAAAAAAAACAGTCGAATTGATAACCTCCTCCTCTTTTGAAGTCTGTTAACAAATACACCTTTATCTTTAAGTAAGAATTTTCCAATGATTCTTGTTATTCTGGTATCAGATGATCACTTAGTGGAACACACACACACACACAGTGGAACTCTTAGCTATTTTGGAATCATCACGTTCAGTCAGATGTTATTGTTAAAACATTACAGTTACATTGGTACAGTTGAACTAATGCAGCTTACTCGTAGTATAATATAATTTATTAATATTCAAAGGACAATGCACTACAGCAATTATACGGACAAAAGCAAAAAGGCTTCGCCGACGATTCATTATTTCCGCGACATTTTTCGAAACTCCGATATCGTTCTCAATCGACCTTTTAAGAACGGAACAGAAAGAGAACTGAAAAAACAATAATCAAATGGCCAAATAAAATCATTCCGAAAGACTGATTTGGGTGGCCGAAAAAACGAAGACAGATTTCATTACCGTCGATGGATTTCGCGGAGATTTTATTGTTTCGCACCCTGCAACGGAGGTTGGAAGATTGACTTTAAATTATTAAAACGAATGGTTGAGTCTCTGGGGATTCTTGAATAGGATTAAATCTCTTTGATTAACTCAAAGTTAATTGACGTATCCGTTTTTTGATACACTCTTAAAAAAAGAGCTTTTCCTTATCAAAAGCAATTCTAATTTTAAACAATACCTGAATTTCTTAATTCCTGTGTGTGTGTGAGTGGTTTAGGGATGCGAATAGCGTAATACCGGATAGGATTCGATTACTTGTCGGACACACTTGATTCCAACAAGTGTCATTTATAATTAAGTTTGTATAGTGACAAAACACTATATAAACAAAAATAAAATACAGACAAAGATGCCAAGTAACGACACATATCTACCTATGTTTGAAAAAACATCGTTTCTTATACAGTCGACGACATTTGCCGCTGATTGTATTCGTCTCAATCCATTCAGTAGCTCCCCCATGAGTACAGACACAGATGTAGATTTCTCAAGACGCTCCGTATCGATAACGACTTACATACCGGGGCGGGAAGAAGATACATACACAACTAAACAGAAGGCGCAGTCATTACTGCATGTCTGTTGATCCCAACCCGGATTGCTGGAAAGCTGACATAGAGTTTCAGAATAGACTATTTCTATGTGGGATATTTGACTCCGGTTAATTATATCGTTTCTCAATTTCTCAATAAAACTTATCAGACTGAATAAGTATAAAAAGACCGATTTTTAAATGATATTTAAATAAATGACTGCTGAGATATAGGTGACGTTTTCAAACTAGGCGTCTTGTATTTTATTTGACGAATATTTGTTATCTAACGGAAAAGTCAGGCCTAATTGCGTCTTCACATTAGAGCGACAGCAGCACTGCCGTAGTAATGTGAAGGCTTACTGCTGTCATGAAATTATCAGCAGCGCAGCTGTCGCGCAACTGTCGCGCTGCTAAAGTTGCATAAGTGTGAAAGCGCTCTGAGTCTTCTAATAATTATCTAATGACGTTTTCGGCTGGTTTCACAATGCCGTGACTGTTGTGGCTGGTTTCACAATGTGTGATTATGACTAGCACTCCATTTACAAGTTAAATTCATTTTGTAATGAATAAGTACTTCACCCACTGTTGCAAAACAGATGGCGCTGGCGTATCCATAAGAGACTAGAAATTTTGCGTGGTCGAACCGAAATGTTGGTCGCGGCAGCGCGGTAGCTCTACTGGAAAGAGCGTTTGCCCGGTTAGCCAGAAAGATGCAGGTTCGAGTCCTGTCCGAGCGCAACTTTCGGTTTTATTTCAGCTTAGGATCCTTTTGTCATAAAACTGGACATAAGTTATTAGTATTAGTGCAAAAAGTTAGTGCCCAATTACAACAGTTTTCACTTCCATAGTTAGAGTACACAAAATACCTTGTCTACTTTGGAATGAAAGCACCGAATCTACATCAATTGTGGCACAGAATAGCTTCGTATTTCGGAAAAAAACACTTCTATCGGGACAAATAATCACTATTCGGCTTTCTGTAGACACTGAATGAATGGAATTGGAATAACGAAGTCCGCTAAAGCGCCAAAGAATGGGATTAAGTAATCATTCGTTCATTTCGCACGAATAACAACGTAGAGGGAAGAAACACATTCCGAGAGTAGTAGGTATTATTAATTGGAAAGCTGGGGTTTACTTAGCTTTGTTTGTTTTGATTGTCTGCTTGAGTATGTGTTATTAGACAGATTGAATAAGATTTTCCACAGTATACGAATTTATTGGTCAGTAAAATAAGCTTCGTAGGTGTGATATTATTCAGGCTGTGGCCTGTAATAGAATAAAAAATCATTTTTTATTTATTATTTTGTAAAATACATTTATTGTTATTTTCAAAAAATAAAATGAACTAAAACAACGTGTAAGACCAGACATAGAATTTCTCATTTGCATTTATTACAACGAGTCGCATTTATTAAAATCGCTAATTTTATATACATTGATTAGGGATTAAAACTTGGGATTATTATATCTCTTAGTTCAAGCATTTTATACAACTATAACCAGGTCAAGGTAAATAGGTAGATTCTGTTGAATTGATTTAAACTTTAGCTCCTATTACAGCTTACACGTTGTATAACGATTTATTTCAGGACTAGAAAAAAAGTGGGTACAAAGTCGAATCTGAAGGTCGTTCATTTATACTGACACACCTATCACTAGTTATACCAACGAGGCAGTTATCATCATCACATACTCGTGTCCGCCATTGAAACCGGCCCGGTTTATAAATAAAATACAAATGTGGAAAGCAATAACGGCATGAATGCGAATAATTAGTATGCACGGAGAGGCGAAATTAAAAACCGGGCCGAGTTATGAATTGTCCGGGCACGCGTCGAGATTTCAGCAATGAATCTGCCGGGTTGCTTATTAGGTAACCAACTCAATTGCTTTCCATTATTAGTTCTTCTTTCCTTCTTTGTCTTCTTCTTATTTTTTGTATCGCTCGAGAATAAGTATGCCTTCACATAAGAGCGACAGCAGCGAGTCTCTCTAATGTGAAAGGCTTACTGCTTTCATTTTATGTATGAAATTGCCAGCAGCGCAACTGCCGCGCGACTAACTAAACTAATGTCGCCTAAGCGTGAAATCGCTCTTAGGCACCGTTACCGTTACTATGAGTTTACGACGGTTTTACTCGCTAGAGTCTACGTAAAAAAAGTCTATAGAAATTTGCACAGCGCCTCTTTCGGCCACTGACAGAACCAAAATTGTCCACATAAAAAGTTACGTCGTCGCTATCGAGTAAACTCATGATAACGGTACGTGTACCATGGGGCTGGCTGTTCAGCCAATGTCAAGCATGCAATTTAATTACCGACTTCAAAAGTGGAGGTAATTAATTCAATGTGTGTGCATGTGATATTGTTGGAATTCGATAATATTGAAGTATGTTGAACTATGAAGGCTTTCAAACATGTGTGCAAAATGTTATGACTGTATGTATGTTTGTCCACGGATTTTTCGAAAACAACAAGTCATAGCGAGATGATTCTTTCTTTTTAGTTCGAATAGGCATATTTCAACTTAGGGTACAGTATAGGTATGTTTCATTAAAATCAGTTCAAAAGATTTTGAGATATAACTAAAAATCATGAAAAAAAAAATAATGAAAAATAAACAGTCTTCAAAAAACGGATTATAAAGCTTAAAATAACGCATTTGCCATCTACTAATTATAAACACATTCGTTTGGAGTCGGTGCATCATGCCAAACTTACCTACACCGACTACAAATGAATTTGTTTCACCTAAGTAGATGGCCAATGCGTTATTTTAAGCTTTTTAGACAGTTTTTGGAAGGTGGTTTAATTTGGTCACTATCAAGATAATGAAGACAGTGATAAACTGTCATAAAATATGGTTACATAATGTCAAAGGAAGTGCCTCCGCCAAGTCAGACAAGTAAGTGGCACGGACCGTACCATTCTTTTCTCAAAGCAGTTAAGCCTATAAACTTTTTGCGGGTAGAATGATGATTTAAATTAATTAAGGCACGCATAAGTTTTTGTTATCATACCAAATATTAATTTCGTACATTTTAGTTTAAAAATACTGCCGTTACGTCATTAAAGATTGCAACATAAAGGCGTTCGTTATACGTAATAATAAGTAATAGCCCATCTAATGTGTGGTTAATTCTAGATCTCTCTGCTTTCGTTTATGAGTAAATAAACAACCACACGTTCAAAATTTTTCATCGGAGTTTAATTTAGCTTTTACTTTATATTTTTAAAAGACATAAAGTTTCACACATTTTTAATTGGCATGTTTTTTCAGTTTGATTTTTGATGCACTGTACCAATGTACACAAAAGAGTAACTTAAATTTTGAAGCGTACTTGATCTAGGTTTTTTCACTGGTAGTATCTTATTGGCTTCAAATTTCTACTACAAATTGTAGTCAAACCCACATTTTCTTAAATTAGGATTCATTCAATTAACAAAAGGTGAAGTCAAGTAAAAACGTAAGGTAAAAAATATAACCCAATTATTTTACCTCAACTACACGCTTTCAATAAGTGTTGAGTGTTAAGCTAACAGATATATTTTTGATAGATGAATCATGTACTTTGTATCCAAACGTGACGCTATTTCAATTATTATTCAATTGAAAAATGAAATCAAATTGTTACTCGAACATCAGGTTTTTATAAAATATACATATTATTATTTAAAAACTAAGATTCAGCCACCACAATAAGTACTTATAATTTAATATGAGTTGAGAAATCATTTTTTTAATAAAAATGATAAATACAATCGATTCGGCTATGAAATGTTATGCGCCATACAATATTTAAGCGTTAGAGTTATCGATTGACAGTTTGCTACAGTCACTGTAATGAAATGAACGCTTGTTTGATAACACATATTCACGTAGACGGCGTGATAAGTGTCATCTACTTATACATGTATCTGTATAGCCTCTTCAGATAAATGCCCCAGAGTTTAAGTGGCGAAGGTGGACGTCTAATATTTACTATACGTGTGTTTGCTTAGGTCAGAGTGATGCGACAGGTATTTTTAGGAAGAATTTCCACTTCAGTTAAAACCTCTTACTTTTGTATCAATAATAGCGTTTTATGAAAGTTCCAGGTTAGAGAGTTTTTTTTTGTAAATCTATACTAATATTATAAAGTCGAAGAGTTTGTTAGAAAACGCTAAGGTTCTGGTCGGATTTGGGTAATATTTCTATGTTAGATAGCTTATTATAGAGGTAGGTAAGGCTATGAAATATCACTCTACGTCCTACGGGAACGGAGTAAAATCAAAAAGTCGCGGGACCCCTAGAACGTATGTTCAATAAATTGATTGTTTAATGATGATCTACTTTTATTGCTATCTGTACCTTTAGATACTTATGTTGTAATTTTTCCTGATAATGAATTTTACAGTAAGCATTAACACATTTTCGGGCTCTTCGAACAATAAATAGCTTCGTTACAGAGTAATCAATGCGAAGTTGCAATGAATTAAAGCAATTTTAACTCAAAGAATGCTTAACAGATTCACAGAAACGCAATTAAATTGAATAAAAAATGATTTATGGAACATATCAAAAATATTTAATTTCGAATTTTGAAATATTGAAGCTTATCTAGTGGCATCGAGTTACTTACTATAATTATAGAAAGCATGAAACTAATTTCAATCTCTATACAACTTAAGTAAAGTCTTTTTCACTGCTTAATAAAGGCAAATTCTCAGTAGCAATCAAATAAATACATTGTATTATTATTTACTTTAACATCTTCAGGCAAGAAATTCAAGAGAAAAACGTACGAACTATTTTCTCTCGAGCAATTTCTCGGAACAGTGGAAAACGTCAATTTAGTGGGCAAAGTGGATTTAAGTAGGGGAAACTAGGGGGCGGCCACTAAGCCAGGCCTTACACCGCGCAGTATTGGCCTTCCCCGAGGCCTCGCAACAAGTCTTTGAGGCCAGCTCTAACCTGAGTCTTAGCATGTTGTTCTCAAACTTAAAGAAGCCATGCCCCATCAAAGTAAATCTATGAATTATGTTATTTTAATCAGTAACTTAAGATTGGTATTTTATGATATTGTTTTAAAATCGTTGACATAAAAAGTAAGTCGGGCTCGCGCACTGAGGGTTCCGTGCCAACTTTAACTGAATTAGGGAATCCACTTACGCCCACTTAGTAAAATACCACAATATTTTGTTGACTGCAAATATAACTTTGTTTTTCATAGTGTTTTTGTATGAAGTACAATAACTGAATTAGGGAATCCACTTACTCCCACTTAGTAAAATACCACTTTATTTTGTTGACTGCAAATATAACTTAGTTTTTCATAGTGTTTTTGTATGAAGTACAAAGTTATGTTTGCGGTTGTTGGAAATGTGCTTTATGTCAAAAACTTGTCGTTCGATCCTGTCCGAACCAATTTTCGCTGAAAGTATTAGTTAAGATATACATTATACATTTTTTCAAAAAAAAAACACTCACTTAGTTTAGAAGTTACGAAAGACGAAACTATAAGGGTTCCGTTTTTTGCCATTCAGCTACGGAACCCTAAAAATCCAAAGATATTCACAGCGTTCTGATATTATTAGAAATTAAACGTGTTTTCAACTACATACTAACTCTTAATGCATGATAGATTGATTGATAAGTATTTATTTAAAAAACATTAAAAGCAAAAACATCAGCTTTAATAATTTAAAGCTGACCTTTGCTTTTAATGTAACTGCTACAGAAATTAGTTTGAATTGCGTTGCTATTTGCCAATATGCCCCAAGGGTCCTAATGCTACATGTTGGGAACCCATATAGTCTTGGACTACGCTGAATTTACTACTATTGACTACGAAGAATACGCTGTACCATATAGGTACAGCGTATTCCCGTCTACCTCGAACTTTGATTGGGTTTTAGGTGCCCCGGAACATTCTTTTGGCTTAGATCGGCGTTTGACATTTATAAACATACCATGCAATCAAGATTTATTCTTCGCATGATATTTATTTACAATTTATCGTAAATACATGTACTCGTTGCCAGCTTTTCAAACGGTTTTTAGCTCTATATAGATATATAGGCAGGTCACATTATTACTGAAGTATTAACAGAAAACACCAAAATTTTACATACTTTTCTTAAAACAACAACATCTTATAACAAAACTTATATGTACATCTAAGTCTGTCAAAAGTGCACTAAATATCTTAAATGCACTGTCTGAGAGACACATTCAGACAAAGATTGATAGCAAGATGCAACAGGGACACATCAATTAAGTTTTTTCACCATTCTTAAGATTGACAGTACACTCAGCCACAGAAAAAGCAAGGTTAAATTACAATGGAGTCGCGGGGGAAATCGCACCCCGCCAACGGCGTGTTAACAATTCAAAGCGGTGAGCTACGACTCACTAGATTTACGACTGACTTACACTCCTGCGAATGTCATTTTATTCGGATCGGTTTGAGGAGAAGGTTCCGAGTACCTGGACGAAGTAGCTGGATATTTTTATTTGGTGGCGCCTGTACGTGGATTACGGTGGAGGACTTTATCCAGTCACTGTAGTGATCGGGGTCACAGATTTTAAACAAGTATAGCATTATCTTATATTTTGTAGGTTAATTAGCGTAAGGTAGATCTAATTAATCATGTTTATGTAGATAGCTATGTTGACGACCTCCGTAGTGTAGTGGCTAAGCGCGCAAGGTTTCACCGCTCTGAAGTCTCAGGTTCGATTCCCGGTTAGGTCAATGTAGAAATCGTTATTTTCTATATTGTCTCGGGTCTGGGTGTTGTGGTACCACCATTGTGTCTGATTTCAAGAAGAGCATTGGCAACTTACTTTGGGATCAGAGCAACGTATGTGATTAGTGTACAAAAAATTAATTATGTCCTGTCCGAATCATTATCTCCAAGACATACATTCCTGATAAGCTTAAGCTTATGTAAAAGGAAAGTATTCGTACTCGTACAAGTAAGCGACATTCACAAAAGTTTGGGTGCTTACAAAGTTATGGAAATAATTTACACAAAGTTTATAATTTATGCGCGAAGGCTTTATAAAGCCAAAAGTCTGCGTATGTAAGAAAAAAAGGGTAACTCATACAGTTCGAATGTGATCCAATGTAAAAAAAAAGTGTTTCAGAGTGTAATTGAATAGTATATAATTAAAAGTACTAACTTTACTAAGAGTCGATTTAGCCAACTTCAGATTGGATTTATCCGATCGAATTAGTATAAAACATCCGATTTTACAATGTCATTTCCATAACTGATTGCTGTCAAATAGGTGATGTCTTCAAATTGGGCGTTTTGTATTATATTTGACGAACATTCTTGTGACGTTGGTAAAATCGATTCTAAATGAAAAAAAAAACTTTGAGATACTATTAATGAAGCATAAATGTATCTAATATTTTGTCAACAATAAATGTCAGGGCAAAAGTCCCAGCGGATCCGATGCGACCCTCCAATTTTCAAGGACAACTTGTTTGACAAGTAGAACAATAATTGAAACAGATACAGCTAATGACCGTCCGGAGAGTCCGTTGTCATAATGCAGCAAGAGAACGAAGTCTTATGTTCCTAAGTTTTACTGCCTAAATAATACCACGGCAGACAATCTCAACTGTCTTAACATGATATGTAATAGCAAGTAGTATGACATAATAGTTTCCCTTGCCGATTTCGACTACGCCGGCCAGTTACAACGACTAAGCGACTGCGCGGGACATATTATAGTGCACAAAAACACAGGTGCACGCTCTATTCCTTTCCCTCTCATAGCCCGATGGGACATCAATCTGACACGACCGGGAAAGATCGGGCGCAGGACAAACGGATTTACGTGCTTTCGAAGGCACGGGAGTGTAACACCGCCAACTTCCAAACTTCGGGCTGCCCTAAGAATTTCTAGATGGGAAAACCCAGGTTCTTATTTTTGGCCCGACCCGGGGATCGAACTCGGGACCTCTAGCGCAGCCGTCGCTTTAAAGTGCGACCCTTCTACCGCTGTGCCTAGAGTATTCGTGGCCTTTTCAATGGTTTACACGATAATATTAACTTTAACCCAGAGCAAAAACGCTGAAAGTCAAGTGCAGTCAATACATTTTTATCTGAGTGTACTGTCTTTGATTGCATTGGTAACAGTCGCAGAGGAAGCACGACCCAATTTCTGAATTGAAACAGCTGTTTCAAATTAATTTAAATTCTCACAGACTAGTGATCAAAACTTGCTATTAATATACACTTCAATTGCCCTGTTTAAATAAGTGAGCCTACTTTTTTAGAATATTATTCAACGAAAATAGATCATACTAAATATAGCTGCAAGTAGCTGACTACGTTTCTATGAAGCTACACCTTTGCTTGGATTAAAAGTTTGGAAACTTATTAATAGAATGGACATTATATAATTGTAAATTAACTTTAAAAAAGTGAAAACCGACTTCAAAAATAAAATGCACCAAAATGTCTTAAATATAAACTCTTCACTCTTTAAAAGAAGGGACTGCATTTTATGCCAACAATTTTTTTGGAGTCGGTGCTCTGATAGATGATGCTTGAAATGGCCAAAGCGATGGCACTGACTCCGAAAAAGAAATTGTTCGCCTAAAATGGAATCCTTTCCTTTAAAGAGTGAAGAATTTATTTGACTTTTTAGGGCATTTTGGATTTGATGTCGGAATTTAGTTTTGTAATTTTTGTAATAACAGGAGGGGTTACACCTTTTGCACCTCTATTCGTTATTAAGCGACAAATTACCTACCTTAAGTTTGGTCATTGAAATCACTGAACTTCTAAGCGTTTAGGAGTTCCGCCATCAGCTGAACTCCACACAATGTCGACTTTGAGATGCAACAACAAGTTTTCATTAAGATTAACGTGCCTTTTAAATTCGATGTTTTCCTCAATTGCACAAAGATCCCGACTTTGCAACAATGGGACCAACTAGAAGGCATAACTCCTAGGTAGGCGAAAAATATTTTTGATTCGGTCGACAATTGTCTGAGGTATGAGGTAACCATACATACAAAAAAACATACAGTCGAATTGATAACCTCCTCCTTTTTTGAAGTCGGTTACAAATAATTATTACCTACTGATAATCGTTTTGTTTTTTCCCATTGAAAAGGGAAACAAAGATATCTTCCTGGAAGATAATCGTTGTTATCCGGACCGTCTGGTGGATAATTTCAATTGGATACAATTTCATTCTATTCCTCCCGTTTACCCTAGCAATAAGTTGCTTTGAGGAAATAACGAATAAGGGATACAAAATCAATTATAAACATCCACCAAGAGATGTGTATGTCGAGGATACAATAACTTAACGAAAAATTGACATTACATAGACCATGTGGAGGCCTATCGACAATAACGAGGTTATCCATTATTTTTGGGACACACTGTTCAACCGCTGGTAACAAAATTTTATTATTACTATCCAAGACGAAATCGTGCCTTACTAAGGTACCTAAGTCATCATCATCATCATCATTATCAGCCAAATGACGTCCACTGCTGAACATAGGCCTCCCCCACGGCTTTCCACAGCGACCGATCACTAGCGGTCTGCATCCAGTTTAATCCTGCGATCTTTATAAGGTCGTCTGTCCATCTTGTTGGTGGACGGCCCACGCTGCATCTCATGTCGAAGGGTCTCCAATCTAGAACTTTCCTGCCCCAACGGCCATCAGTTCTTCGCGCTATATGCCCTGCCCATTGCCACTTGAGCTTACTGATCCTCAAGGCTATGTCCATTAACATTGATGCCGATTCCGTCCCATTCCAGAAGTTTGAAGGCGTTTTCCAATGCCGCTGTGAACAGTTTCGGAGAAATAACGTCTCCCTGTCTGACACCTCTCCGCAATGGAATCGCCCTCGTGTTCTGCTCCTGTACTCGGACCGACATGGTGGCGTTATTGTAAAGTCACTTTAACACCTTTATATACCTATAGTCTATGTGGCACCGCTGCAGAGACTGGTACCTAAGTAATCATGCGTAAATGAGTAAATTCAAAATATGAGAGTGCCCAAAAGGCTTAGGTATATTGAAATGATTCGGATGAAATTAGATACATAAGTAGGAAATCTTATCGTTTAGAGATCTGTTCAAGAAAAGATTACTCCTGAAAGTTTTCTTGCAGAATAAAAAGGCTGTACTTTATGAACTTGACAAGTACCTATTTATCTTCCAAAACCAAGAGTCTATAACGTCTTTATAGAGGTCACAAGCGGCTATAAGCACTCGTTTAGAGTCTCAATAGGAGTTAATATCACGTCCACTTGAATAAATTTACGGAAAGCTTCAGAGAAATCTCTCTGGAAGTGGGATTAGCATACAATGTTTTCTTAGTGGTTCTTTACCTTTTGAATTTCGCACGCTGATCAATAACACGTGCGGATAAAAGAGGTCCCTAACGAAAAAAAGGTATCAAAGTGTGTGTGATGTAAGTGTGACAATAACACCATGTAATGGATACGATCTTACGTACGTTTTTATATTCTAAACCAAGGTCCTCAATGTATAATTTTACGCCCTTATCGTTCAACTGGCTTGCTCTGTCTTCTATTTCAGCTTCTTTATTTCATTATAAGCGTTTCATTAACTGCGTGTATGCAGTTTAAAAATAATCCGCGTGAATTGTTATTACTACTTATTGCTATAGACACAATAGAGAGGCAATGCTAAGCAAAAAATGTGTCGCATCTCGATGACATGATTGTGATGTATGCCAATAATGCAGTTTTCTTAATTGTCGTAATTGAAACCGTTTGAATGTAACAAGTGGCGTCAATTCATGCGGCAAGAAATTTGTTTGTGGCGTTACTTCTATACACTAGTATTAGTAGTCTAATTAGCAACTTTAATGATGCAAGGTAACTATAAGTTTTGTTTTCTGGATTCAGCCTATTCAAATTAGGAAGTAGGTTATATTTTATTTCATGCAACCACATAGCAACGCCCATTGTTCCGTGTCATCTTCTACACATTACCATAAAGGCTGCAATAATTTTTGATGCCGACTGTTACCCAAATGATAATGTTAAAACCATTAAGCAAACGCGGTCGCCGCTTATCTCGCGAACCAAACAGTAAGTGCAAGATCATTAAAATTATCGGATTGAACCCCAAATTAGACAATCGGGATAAATGGAAAGCAATTCCGTGGCGAGACGGTAGGTAATGCATCGGTGATTGGGTCAGCTTACATTGACAAGCTAAAAATTACATAATGAGCGATGGAGAGGGCTATATTTGCTGTTTCATTACGAGATCGAATTAGAAATGAGGTGATACGTAGAAAAACTAAAGTAACGGACATAGCATTAAGAATCAGTAAGCTTAAGTGGCAATGGGCAGGGCACATGGCGCGAAGAACTGATGGCCGCAGAAAAGTTCTAGATTGGAGATACTTCGACCAGAGACGCAGCGTAGGATGTCCACCGTCAAAATGGACAGACGACCTTGTAAAGATTGCAGGATCAAACTGGATGCAGACCGCTAGTGAACGGTTGCTGTGGAAAACTGTGGGGGAGGCATATGTTTAGCAGTTTTGGCTGATTATGATGATGATGAAATTGACAAGCGCAGCGACTACTTAAGTGTGTATACTAAGGGCTTATTTTACCATCGACAAATAAGCACTAACCAACGAATAATATTAATGTGGAACGTCAGTGTGTACGTAGTACCATACAGATAACGCTAATAGGAACTTATTTAAAGACATAATAAAAAACTAGCCGTTAGTGTCCATAAGATTTAGTAGGTGATTCTATTCTTGACATTTATATGGTAAGCAAATGTATTTTTAATGATCGTTATAAAATTTTACGGGGCGAACTTAAGTTTTGCTGGCTGAAAAATTTAGCTCAAGTTATATATAATTCTTCAGATACCACCACCACGCCGCAAAAACTTGTTCGCAATATGATAGCGTCGTAAAAGTCATTTGTTTCTTGAATATTACTAGTTTTATATTCACCGTTCTCAGTGTTAAGGAATGTAAAATATTTATGAAAGTTCACAAATACATAATGTCAAACTTCACAAATAATAAAATAGCTGCTCACCGATCTCATTGACCTTTATCCATTTAAACATCTTACGAAATAAGTATTATTTAAATAAATCAAGTAAAATAACAGTTATTTCCAAAGTGAGTTAGTACCTAATTAAGCGACGTTTGCTTTGAAAATTTTACCACCAATGACATTTAATGACGTGGGAGGAAAGTTCAGGCGAATTAAAAATGATAATGGTAAGAAATAAATATTTGCTAATACCTTAAAGCTTATCTGTATTTTATTTGTAACTTTGGCAAAACGTTGGTTAAGGCTTCGAAAAAGCCCCCTCGAATGGAGCACGCCTTGTCGTGGCGAGGGGGCTCAGTAGCCTGTCGCAATCCAGCGGCAGGTGAAGCCAAGATGCTCCGTGGAGAGTGCCGCTGCGTCTGTTCCCGTATCGGGCGGCAGTGGCCATAGTGAGTCGCGTCTGTCTCGCATCGAGCGGCGGCTCACTAAAAGTCGTTGGATTCCCGGCACCCCTCTGGTTTGGCAGAGGAGGCAGGGGATGTCCTGAGGACTTTGGTCCTCTGGGCGAGCTCGGCGTGCATTTGCCGTCGGGCGTGGATCGCCTTGTCGGGAGGGTCTCGGACAGACGGTGTGGGGACACCTCTGTCCAATCACCAGGGACCCTCCTGAGGTGCCAGTGTGCTGTCGGGAGTGGGATCGCCCCATTCCGTGGAGATCCGCCCTCCTGATAGAGGGTGGAGGTTGCGCTGGCAAGGGTCGCGGGACTGTTGAGACACCGCGGCCCCTGCTGTCACAGAAAAAAAGCAGGTAATCAATTCAACGTGTATGAATGTGTTGTCGTTGGAATTTGATAATATTTGACTATGTTGACCTATTAAAGCTTCCACGCGTGTGCAAAGTTTCGTTAGTGTATGTATTTATTGTATGTTTGTCCACGGATTTTTCAAAAACAAAAAGTCATAGCAAGATGGTTATTTTCAGTTCAATTAGGTATACGTTGTAGTCTTAAAATGGAGACCCTTTAAGTATCCAGTAATCCATTATTAATGTTTTTTTTATTATAAGAAAAAAACGTTTTATTCGAACCAGCAATGTATTTATTGCAAACAAATATGTGCAGTCATAGAACTTCACGTTGTCTCTTACTACAACGAGTTAGCGATTTTGATATACATTGATTAGGGATTGTAGCTTTAGATTACATCTCTGAGTTAAAGCATTTATGAGCACTATAACTAGATGAAGGTAACTACGTATACTCTGTAGAATCATTGACTAAAATTATTACTCCTATTACAAGCCACACGCTGTATTTTCACTTAGGGTTTAGTTAAAGTTTTATCTAAATCGGTCCAGGAGTTTTTGAGATTTGGGTTATAATTACTTAAAAGCATGTGTAATGAAAAAATAAACCGCTTCTAAATAACTTACTAAAAGCTTAATATAACGCATTTGCCCTCTACTTAGAGAAACAATAGAATTTCATTTGAAGTCGGTGCATGATCTCTAGCTTACGACAAACCGTCTACGCAAAACATGCACCGAATCCAAATAAAATTGTTTCTCTTAAGAAGAAGGTGTTATCTTAATCTTTCTGACAGTTTTTTTGCTGACGGTTTTATTATCTCTTAAGTTTCCGTATACTTCAAATTCGCTTCAGTCAGTCACAATACTCACAGGCTCATAGTTATGTAGTGGTTAAGCGATGTGCTTAGGATGTTTGCAATCCTACATTGAATTGTCCCAGGTTCGACCTGCATTAGACTAATATAACGTTCTATACAGGAATTCATTGAAAGGAATTGCCAAATTTCTAAGTTCCATCCATCTGTACCTAAACTTTTGATACATACAAATCATCGGCTAAAAAATGGATTCAATGATGCCTTATGGTAAAAATTGCAGCAACTACCTACCTTTGTTATGTCACATTATATAAGTAGAGAAAAGTTAATTTTAATATACAATCTAGTAAGATTCTGTCCGCCTCAGTTTAGAACAGTGGTCGCAACCTTAGAGGTGTAGTGGTAGCGATGCTCGGGTTGCCTGTAATCCTACAGTGGATTCTGTCTAAGGTCATTAAGACCTCTGTCTCTGTCTAATCCATTATGTAAGGCCGAGGCAGCTATGGGATTATTATTTGAGAGCAAACACCGATGGCGCTCGTGGTTTAAAGGAATTTGGGTACACTAAGTGGGAAGAACATGTGGTCGGTCCGCGATTATTAGGTTATGGAATGGACTGACATACTTCTTAGTTAACTATTTTATCAATAAATATAGTTCAGTTTTTATATTTTTTGTTACACATATTACTTTACCACTTAAGAGTCAATACAAAATATGGAATATGCAGTTCTAATGTAAATCGAAAATTATTTATTTACACAAAATGTTCACAAATATGCATTATTCTGTCTTTACTATTAAATATATAAACGTTTGCAGAAAATAATAATCAAACTGCGTACTTTAATTTAAAGTGCATTGGCAAATATAAATCGTAAATTAAGTGGCTTCGATTTGGACTAATTTATCTGTTAAATGAAAGTTTGTTGGGGCTATTTAACTGCGATGAACAACATTCAATCACCGATCAAGTCACCATGTTTCAGAAGCACCATTTCTCCAAAATACACACAATTTCACTTGAAGTCATAGAAAATCACATGAAAGTAATTTTTGGCGTACCTTCATGGGGCGCTAAACTGTTTGACAGCAGCAAAAAATGGTTCTGCTACACCGCACCTTGCATCTCTTTTTAACCGACTTTCGCTTAAAATGGATCTTTTTCAAGGATCCTGTCAAGAGTTTATTTAGGACAACTTAATTACAAATACAAATGCGTTTAATAGCTTATTTTGTGTGTTTTAAGGTACTGTCGTAAATAATTACAGTTTTGCTTAAACTGGATTTGATTTGCTCTGGAAATCAATAAGACGACCTCCGTGGTCGAGTGGCTAGTACGCTGGTTTCAAGCGTCGCCATCTCGTGAGGTTCCGGGTTCTATTCCCGGTCGGGTCAATGTAGAAAACGATATTTTCTATATTTTCTCGGGTCTGGGTGTTGTGGTACCACCGTTGTGTCTGATTTCCATAATACAAGTGCATTTTTTTTTTTTTTTAAATTGTTGTTTTCGTGTATTTAATTGTTTTTTTTTTTTTTTTTTTTTTAAACATTTGACAACATCACATACATGGCTCCGATTCTAAGCTAAGTAGCTAAAGCACTTGTGTTATGGAAAATCGGAAACAACGGTGGTATTACAACACCCAGACCCGAGACAATATAGAAAAGATCGTTTTCTACATTGACCCGACCGAGAATCGAACCCGGAACCTCACGAGATGGCGACGCTTGAAACTAGCGTGCTAGCCACTCGACCACGGAGGTCGTCACTAGCGTGCTAGCCACTCGACCACGGAGGTCGTCAAAATTGGCTTACTTTGAATTGGCTAAAATTGGCATTGGCTACTTACTTTGGGATCAGAACAATGTATGTGATTGGTGTCCAATATATTTATTTATTTATAAGAATAATATTTAAATCTAAACTAAATTAATTAACTAACACAGTTTTAAGCCCATTTTTACTAACACATTTTATGATTTCTGTCCGAAATAGATAATATTATAATTTAATTAAATTTGTAGCCGCTGATTTTTTGACCGACTTCAACTTATTTTTTAAATAGGTTATTAATTCGACTTTATGTTACTTTTTTACGTTTAATTTTATTAATAACTCAACGTCCTTGTCATAAAGAAGTTTGTAGCAAATTATATGTAGTCTTTATCTTTAGATTACTTAGATTCAAATCGCATGTCACTCTTGCTACTAAGCGCAGGCAGCTAACTAAATCACGAACTTCGCATATATTTGCGCTGAAATAAAGCTGTGCCCCCAAATTGAGATGTTGAATTAGAACAGGCAAGTCTCAGTGTAAGAATCTCGGTATTTTAATTATGAGGAGCCGACCTTATTTGTAATGAATTCGAGAGGCTGCGCCTTGGAATTTCCATTTAAGCGGTATCTGACTAAGCATGCGTTCATATTGTGCCGTGTCTTGAATGTACTGTGTGAATATGCCTTTATTCATGACAATATGTAGTTTAAACTTTAGGTTATAAATAAATACGTTAAAGGTTTCTACAGTGGCCTGTAATAGGAACAACAATTTAAATCACTTTGTATGGGCAAGCACATACAACACTTTTCGCTAGTATAAATTCGCACTTCTTTTGTAATTACGTTTCATTACTTTTTGTACAAACACTTCAGTTCGTTCGCATCCATCAAACCATTCAGTCGCGCGTTCTCATCAATTTCAATATACAAGTTTTTTATATTAAACAAATTCTCTCTATCATTTTAAAGCAACCCCTTTAAACTGTTACGGCATCCCCGTACACAATTATTGTACAGAATACCTCATAGTTGAGGTAAGGCCTTTGCCCAGCAGTGGGATGTTACAGGCTAACTTTACTTTTTACTTTATTGTACAGAATATACATAGCATAGTTACCTTGACATGATCATAGTGATCTAAAACGTAACTCAAAGATATAGTACATAATACAAAGTTATAATCCCTAATCAATGTATGTTTATCAAAATCGTTAACGCGTTGCAGTTATCACAATTACAATTTCAAGTTTTATGATCCGACAACATTTGACAATACTTGCTGGTTCGATTTATTTTGTTAGAAAAACACAATAAACGTATTTTTCATTATAATATGTCAGTATAGGTATATTAATTTGTGTATCAAAATTACTACTTACTATTATAATAAACTTACTTTTACTATTATAATAAATTAAAACCACTCAAAAATGATTACTACAAAAATACAAAATATTTTAGTTTCTAAACAAGTTACATTTTCATTTAAAAATAAACCTTATCCATTTAAGTTCGTAAAACTTGTGCTAGGATAAAGCTGCTCTTCGGATTATTTCTATCTAGGACGTGTAAGGTACTAAACTAACGTATAACAATTCCGCGGAACCCAGTTAAATTATGAGTATTGAGATCTTAAAAAACTTTGTCTCAAATCTATAATAGGTACAGTATTTTTGACTTAGTAGCTAGCAGCGTTTACTTATTTAAATTACACCTTAATGAATCCGACCAATATAACTAAATTAAAAATCTCTAAAAGACAAAAGAAGTTAACGCACTGCTTATTCAGAATCAATATTCAGAATTTAGAACTCTTTCAGTTTCCGTATAATCCGTCCGTCTCAACCAGTCGAATATTTTTTTCTTAGTTTCATTAAATGACATGTTATAAATATGCAGAATTCTATTTACCTTGTTATGTAAACTTATTGATTTAAAATGAAACTGGTTTCGTGAAAAGTTTTTTTGATTACTGGTTACTTAAAGAGCCTATATTTAAAAAAAAGTTCTTATTCGGCGCGTCTATTTTCCAATTTCCTTGTCACAATAACTTCTTTACAACCACCGACCGTTATTTATTTTATTAAGGTTCATTCTGTTCTGAAAACCAAGTAATTTTTTATTTGAGTATAGAGGTCCAGGCCAACATTGGTTGGGGAAAGACAAATCTGACAAAGTAAAAATCATGAAAATCTATCCAGTGGTTCTCGAATTATAAGTGATGTTACTGTAAAGAAAAAGAAATCATTGATAAGATGAAAGAAGATCATTGCGTATCATTGCAGAAATATAATATTTCAATAAAAGTTCTTGCATTTGATTCAGGAGCGACGTGAGAATCGGAAAACTTGTTTAATGGAATCGTTTGGAAACGCCAAGTTCACGGAAATCGATCGGTTTGATAAACTTTGTTCGCTCTATTGATTGAGTATGCGGAAAACATAGTTTTATTTATGTACTAGCTGCATTGATAAACAACTTTGTTTCATAAAAGGATCGTAAAGCAAAAATGTGTTATATTCTTTCCTTATCTTCCATTTTTTTTCTACTTTTGATCAACAGAGACAAAGTTTAAGTTGTAAACCGATTCATGCCTTAAGATAAGTGTACACTTATTTTATGGTAATTCTTAAAAAAGTTAGAGATATTTCTAGTCATATGTTATTTTTTATGTTAATCTCTCTGCGGTTGATTAGTAGATAAAAGCATAAAGCATTAAGTCTGCCAATTGTTCAAGTGTATAAATAAATAAATACCTAAACAAAAAATGAAAATTAAAACGAATTTACATAGTGATCCTCAAAGCTGCCTTGCTATGAAAGTTAACGCTAAAGCAAACACAATTGCAGCGTAAATGGAATATTCCAATATTAAATTGTTCATTGCGGCGTTGCTGGAAAACGGTAAGGAAATGGAAAACCGTTGTTTACTAGAATCGTTCTCCGAGTTCGCTGCAAACTCGATCAAGATGTAAGAAACATCGAGTACTCGAGCCTAAGAAATGTTATATTTCTGATCGAAATATTTTGAGGACGATTCATTTGCTTACGCCAGTTAGCAGTGATGACCGGGAACCCATCACTTGATCGCAATTTTCTTCATCGATTTTCATTTCCCATAAAACGATTCGCAGATGTTTCAATATAATATTCAACAAATTCTAGAATCTTGTTACATCACAATTTCATTTGGTCGAATGCTTATTATCTACAAACTTATTTCATCGTTACTTCTTTACATAAATTACGTATTTTATCGAAGTAACGAAGCTTTCTATTTTGTTACCCATAATTTCATTTCCACGTAAGTTTCAATATGCAGAATTCTTGAAATATCGAATTTTACTTCACTAAAGTCCGCATTTCCAAACGAATTTGTTACTAATATGTATTATATTGCATACTTTATTAATAGACAATTTAAAGCATAACTGATATAAATATGTAATAAATATTGATCTAATAATTAACTGCGTTAATCCTGACTCGCCCTGGTCTCCTCGCCGTGGTACTAGTCTGCCCGATACTAGAGTGTAATTCAAAAACCGGAAGCTGCTATTCCCGCAGCGCCGGAGACGAGGAAATCCTAATGCATGCTGCTTCTTTGCATGCCTGCTTGCTTGCTGCATGCATGCCTGTATGCTTGCATGCATGCCTGCTTGCTTGCTGCATGCATGCATGCATGCATTAATGCCTGCTTGCTTACTTGCATGCATGTATGCCTTCTTACTTGCATGCGTATGCATGCGCATGCCTTCTTACTTTCATGCGTATGCATGCATGTGCTTACTTGCATTCAAAGTTATTTGAGGAAAAAAAAATATGGGAACCGTTACACATTGAAACAAGTTTTTATGAAAGGTTATATCGATAACTTAATAATTCTATGAAACATTAGTTTGATATATCGTTATTGTGCTTAACAAAACGGTTGCGAAAAATTTTTTTGGTGAACTGTTATTCGATGTTATGAAACGACGATTATTAACTATTCGATTAATCAAGATCAAAAGATATTAACATTCATTGAATAGTTTTCTGTGAAATGAAATTCGATATCAAAAAATTCTGTGTTATGATAGATACCCGTGATGACCATGTCACATCAAATACATACTTAGGTAATTATGTAAATTTTGTAAGTCTGGTTATATTGGGTATGGTTATTTTTTCGATGAGACGAGGACAGACGTCTGGTAGATAGAAAGTTTAAAACATTTTTTAGTAAATGATAATTTAAAACATAATTCTACTAGGAGTATTTAGGTATACCTTATTTTTATCTATAGACTAGCAGTCCCCCGCGACTTCTTCCGCGCGTTCTAAGCTTTCTCAGTCCCATCCAGTTGCAGCGTGATGTTTTGTGGCCTAAAGCTTTTTTCAATAAATAAACTATCCAATACGAAAATATTTGTTTAAAATCGGTCCAGTAGTGCTTGAGATTGGCGCATTCAAACAAACAAACTCTTTAGATAATCTATATATATAAAAAAAAATGAATTGCTGTTCGTTAGTCTCACTAAAACTCGAGAACGGCTGAACGGATTTATCTTATCTTAGTCTTGAAATATTTGTGGAGGTTTAAGGAAAGTTTCGAAGGCGAGAAAAATTCGAAAAACGCGCGGACGAAGTCGCGGGGGACCACTAGTATTAGTTTAGATAGAGCAGATATGACATTGTCAAATGACCATTGTAACGAGAACATAATTATTATTATTATAATTAGGATTTAGCGATATTGAGGATTACCTACTCACTGATTTTCTACATTCAAGTTTTACATAAGTAGATATCATGATTTATTCATTCGAATTTTGAAGAGAATAAAAAATCCATCAAAGAGAATAAAAACTCAACATGCCACGTTGAATTAAATGCATTTTTACAGGAAATCTTGTTTTAAATAGGAACAGGAAATTTTATTAAACAGCAATTGTTTAAAGGCTAAACATGGATTTAAGGATCATAAGGGGTATTACGTAGCTAACAGCGCACGAGTAAACGCTTAAAAACTTAAATCTCATGTTTGTACAATGGCGAACGCCCCGTCAAGCGTTTCCGTGGTAATAACTCCCTGCACTGTCAGTAAACAAATACATAGTTCGAATGTTTCATATTGATTTCATCACAAAGTTATTTATAGTAATCCAAAAGCGATAGAGTTCGGTAATACCACTCTTTGGAGCCGTTCACGGAATAAAAGCTGTGCAAAGATGAAAACTCTCAGCGTAAGAAGCTTCCGATGTTTGCGAAACGTTATTCTAAAACAGCTTGCTAAAAGTTGATCTTATTTAAGAATGCAATAAAAACAAGCTCAACCCGAAATGCGTTTCACTAGTTGCGTTAGGTTAGGACTTAAACGCTCATTGAGACTCCACCGGGCGGGGCGAACGTCTTAGCGAAGCGGTATACCCATAATCAGAGGCTCCTTTGTGAAGTTGAGAAAAGGAATAAACTATGTTTTTCCCAAAAACTGTTTTTTGATTCCATCACATAACTTTTTATCAATTAGCATTATGTTGGAATCACGGCTGACTTACAAACAAAGCCCACATATCTGCAGTCCACCTACCGTATAGTTGTAATTACCAAATTGAAATTACTAAAGACCAAAGATCGGCAAAAAAAAACAGAGTTCTACTCTGTTTTTTTATTGGATTCAACAGAGAGACAGTTTTAGTCGCAGTTTTACTTTTTTTAATGCTGCAAGCGTAGTGCAATAGTGTTGTAACAATTCAATTTTAAGCGCTTAATTGAACTTGGGATACGATTTTCCAAATATGCAGTTTTTGTCATGTCACACGTTACATGAAGCTATAAATAAAAGTAATGCATAAAACAGATTTTGTAAAAGTAATAAAAACAATATTCATGTACGATTTTATCAATTTCGGATTTTTAATACTTTTCATAATAAAATTAGTAGAATAATTATGATCTTTACAGAAAATATGATTTTGATAAACCGACTTTATTTAAATATATTATACTCGATTATAAATTACGATGAAACTGATTTTTTTCTATTTCACTATTTTTTAGTTTCAAAAAAGTGGCCACCCACTAAATGTCATTTTGATCTACCTAACTAAAAATATACTATGTAGTGATAGTGAAGTCGATGACACTAGAACGATGAATAAATAAGTTGACAGGTCTTCAAAAACTCCCGACAGCTGGTAATATTAACTGTTTGATTTGGTTGGTTCTGTATTATTGTCCGAGACTGAGATGTTACATAAATAGCAGTCATCTACCTACATGCATATTTAGCTCTTTTGTAATTGTTTTCATAAAGGCATTTTTTTCACACATGCTTTATCTTTATTGTACACTTTCTGCGCCGCGATGGTATTCACCGAAATGGAAATTTTAAGGTGTGACAGCTCATGTTGCGAAATGTGGCCTTTTAAACGTACAAAATACAACTCTACATCACACTACAAGTATACATGCTTGTCTTCCTCCTTGGTCATGTTGTAATTTGCTGGTTGCTACCCAAGAGGTCCCAGGTTTGAATTCCGGGTCGTGCGGTTTCCGTCATTAACATACTCAAAACCGGTCTGGAGTCAGTAAGTTAGAGGCGACAACAGACTCATAACCCCATAATGTACTTTACACGATAACAATTACATCACACAAAATAATTTAAAAAAATGTGCACGGAACCATTGATCAGTAGCTTCTGAGCTTGACACAAAGGAGAGGGTAGACCAAAGCATGTTATGTAGCTATTACGTCTATTGACGCGCGCGGCCTCGAGTCTGCGCGTTCAAGGAAATTGACGTCACACGAAACTGGCCATGATAAAAATTGAAAAACCATTTTATGTTGATTATGATGTTATATATAAAAGTATTTTATATTGCTAGTTACTCATTTTTTTACAACTAAATTAACGATTTCATACGAATTATGTAGCAAATTATCAAATGCGTTTTGATCTCGAAAACTATGATAATTGAAATTTAAACAAAGCTCGAGAACGCTTTTCATGTTCGACGTTATTAGCGAAATTAAGGGCTATGCCAATTTTCATACATAACATTGTTTTATTTAAAATATTTTTAATTGCAACTAACAACTCAATGAATCGTTGATCAGATGCGATCAATAAGATTAATAATCGTAACCGTGACCATTTCACAATTTAATCACCCCAGTACTGTATACTTTTATGATAAGACCCTTATAAAATTGTAATTTTATTAACCCTGCCCTACGCAAGCCCTTACAATTTTTATTTACTCCTTCCTCCATCTACAATACGGTCTTTGTTAACCACTTACCACTTAGTAAGTCCCTACCCTTCTGTCTATGCTCAAAGGGGAACGAGCTTAATCGATTGATAATCGGCTCGAATCAATGTTGAATCGAGTGATCGTATGGAGATCCGAGCGGAGTGCACCTAGCATAATGCCGACAGCTTGCTCGTTATTTTACAAAAGAAAATACAAAGTTCTTTTTAAATCCTGAAGATGATTGTTATGAAAACACGAAGTAGTTATTGATTTGTATTTTCTGGAATCAGTCAAGAGAAGGGATTTAAAATACAAGAGGTCGTTGTGATTAATAAACAGTTTCATTATTAGATTGTTGTTACTGGATTATCAAATGTAAATATACTCCCATAATTAATCAATGTTTATAAATAATGAGCAAGCCATTAAACGCAATAATTAATTTAAAGAGTAAAAATACTCTCAAGATGGACCGAAATAAGTTAGTAAAGTAATACGGAATAAATATTTTTTTAAGAAAAACTTTTTGGACCTACCTCATAATGACCATTGAATACACAGATCAAATAAAGTTTGTAATCACTAGCATTAACTGATTTATTTTTTAATGTACCTGCTTTAAGAAAACATATTTGTTGTGTGTTTTCATTAAATATTAAATCCCTGTATTAATAGAATCATAACAATAATATGTAATGTTATCCTTTTAATTTATTCCTCTAATTTAAGAGAGTCTCTTGTCGGTGGAGTAAACGCCATTCTTCCCTCCTGCCTGCTTTTATCTTGACTTCCTGATATCATTTACAGTAACAAAAATGATTTTGATATTCCATAGTGATCGCCAACTTTTTCTTATGTGTGTAGGTATAATGATAGTTCACACAAATATGTACTCGTAGGTACTCATGCTGTTAAATCGCATTTCTTAAACTCTAAAGAATGCACGCAAATCCTTTTCAATCTGTTTTCAACAAATTCGGCAGCTTGCGAAGTGCACGGCCGAATTTCGGAGAGTACTCTCCGAGAATTCACGAGTAATAGAAATGGAGATTTCCAGTTTTTCTAACGCTCTCCGACTAAATCTCTCGTAGAGACGTTCCGCTTCAAGATACAGTGGCGGACAAAAAAAGGGGACATGTTAGTGTTTGACCGTTTTATTTATGAATTGCTCGCTGAATACTTAAACGTTGGTATTGGTCTTTTGAATAAATTCTTAAATTTATCATACTAATATATGAAACCCTTTTAATACCCGACAATAATATCACTTCATACTATAAAACAAAGTCGCTTTCCGCCGACCTATTAATTAGACGGTTCAAATAATGCACTCGTGTGAAGACGGGGGGCGGGTCGCTAGTATATAATGAAATAGGTAAACGCTTGAATCACCGCAGTTTTAAGAATAAGGGACAAAATTCTCAATTATTCATATGAAATAAGTTGAATAACTAGGTAAGTTGTTCAAGTATTACACATACTCAAAAATTATCTAGTAGAATATTAAATGAAATTTAAACTTGGATTGTTTTTACTAACTTATCTCTAGAACTTTGAATATTATTTCTCGAAAACATATCATCCATTTTCTCGGCCCGCAGTGTACGGGAAGTTTATCCTCTGTCCGAGTGCAGTCCGGATTGAGATGCAGCATGCTTTATTCACCTGGGTGCCCCATCTGTACCTCCTTAAGCTGGTTTACAAAGCATCCATCTCATTTTATGTTCTAGCGTCAAATCACAAGAGTTTTAGAATTGGCTAAAGATTGTTTAAAATGTGTTTAGTCTAATATTAAAGTATGTAAGGATTTACGGTGCTTACCGACTATGCAATTTTAAGGCCCAGTTGTGTAATTGATAGTTATTTCAACTAATGGCTAAATGTCGTAACCAGCGGTTGAACATTTACGATTGTGCTCGTTATGAAAAAAAAAAACACTAACCAATTGTCATTAATATAGCTATTTCTTATCTCCTTGGTATACAATTTTTTTTTTCGGGGTACCCATCTTACAGTAACGTATATGACTACGTAATGTAACGTATGGGAGACTTTTTTCTCTTGCAAAATCCATCGTGTGGGGAATTTTTAAATAGGTCTTTTAAAATGATTATCAGTTTGCTAATATCACTTTTCGAACAAGTGGCCTGTTTTCGTAACATTAAGTTTTTAAGGGCTAACTTTTGTTAGAGGTAAATGTCCCCACCCTCTCCAAATTAAACGGTAGAAGAAGAATCAAATAAATAGAAGAAGAAAATTAAAGTAACTAGCATATATGATGAATTTAGAAGGATAACGATCACGGATATGATAAATAAACTAATTACGGAGCAGTAGTGCATAACTTAAAGCAAAAATATTTTAATGTTAATTTTCACTTTAAATTTTTTTACCTTCAAAACGCGTTACGTGAAACTGAAATTGTAGTTAAATATTGATTTTGATTGGCTTTTTCAGCTGTAAAAAAATCTAAATTGTGAGTAAGGGCCTTGTCCCATAATTTCAGATGTCTTTGCAATCTTTATCATGTTGAACAGGACATTATTGGGGAAATAAAAGTGCTTACATATATAGTAGATACGGAACGCTTGGTGCGCGATTCCGCCTCGTACTTGGTCGGTTTTCGTCAAAACGCACACAATCGTAAATATTCAACCGCTGATAACGACACTGAACCATTAGTTAACTATCGATATAACTATAGAAAAAATAAGACCGCACGAATTGAGAGTATGATTTATTACTATTATTTTTGATCTACGTTCATATATTTATGTTTTGTGTGCAATTTATAAGTTATACCAGTTCTATTATTGAGTCTTTAGACAGAATTGTCATAGTATTAATAGTGTAACGAGATAAACTACAACTAGTCTAGTATTTAAATAAATACTCCCTATTTATAACTTAAAACATTTTCTATGCCGTGTTTACAACATGTGACTTCCGAGTTTCGCATTCGCCGACTTCAAGAGAAACGCTGAAAGGTGCTTTTGCTGGCACATAAGATCTTAAGCCAACTTCATTAAGAAGCCTCCTAACTGTTCGTTCACTAACATTAACGTTACGGACCTCAGCCAGTTGATTTCGGGTCTGAACCGCGGTCTGTCGACGATTCCTCAAAGTTTGCAAGGTGATGAAACGGTCATCAACGGCGCTTGTAGCCCGATTTCTGCCTTGTCCTCGCCTGTGCACGTAAGATCCTGTCTCCCTGTAGCGTTGAACAACGCGATGAACCACCGAAGTCGATACACCCAAAGCTCGACTTACTGAGCGGTAGGTATGCCCCTCTCCGATCATGGTTACAGCCCTAGCCACTGTAGTTGCTGGCAAATCACTCATTTCGTATCGGGAATGTTCACACAATTCAAAAATAAACAGTTGAATCAGCCACAGTCACTATGCACAGGACCCAATAAAGTTCTTATCAGAAGCAATGCTAATGCTAAGTGTCAGCAAATTCCTAAAGTGCCATAAAAACAATTATTCTCACACTTGTGAAAGATAAATTTGTGCTCAAGTGTATTTCTAGAGAGGGTAGTAATATATAAATAATTACAACTTGTCAGGATATCCGAAGGTATTGAAGAAAATCAACTTTTTTTTGTGTTCCCCTAATTGTGCCGGTGTGTGTATAAACGGGAATGACTTGAAACCATCTAAAAGTCATGTGGCCTTGTAAAAAAGGAAAAATACACCGCGGTGCCAGCACAAAGGGAATGCACGGAACCACTGAACGTTTGTGGCTGTTTTCTGAAATTTCCAGACCAAAAGTTTAACAATAAGATACGGCTTCTGGTAGAAGGGTGTCTTATAATAATAATTTAGAAAGTTTATCTTTTCAGTTTCACGAGAGAGTCTTCACAAGCGAAGCACAAGCCTTCTATTACCGCTGACGCTTTTACTACAAAGATAATACACAATGTGACTTTTGAGATTTCTTACTTAAAACGCGTTCACCATATTCTACTTACAGGCACAGAGCGTGTTAGGAGGCCTTAAACAAAAAAACCGATGAATCCGCAAATATGATAATTGTTTTGCGGATCCGAAGCTTTTCACAGTATCTACTTAGTTAAATATTGTATACTAAAAATGCTTCCAGAGGTGCTCGTGGCGCAGTGGCAGCGGCGCTTTGGTAGTGATACCGAAGTGAAGCAACCTACGGCGCGGTCGTGTTTGGATGGGTGGTTATTCCGATCATATAAGTGACGTACATCACGAACATCTCCGTGCTTCGGAAGGCACGTTAAGCCGTTGGTCCCGACTAATATCGGTTGATATTACTCGTTAAGCCTAGTCAGAGGCCTTATGGACGGCTTGATAACATCTGACAGCAGGGTTGGTCGCTTGCCTTGTAAACACCCCTTCACCAACCCGCACTGAGCCCGCGTGGTGGAGTACCTATGGCTCAAACTACCTCATAGTTGAGGTAAAGCCTTTGCCCAGCAGTGGGATGTTACAGGCTAACTTGACTTTTTTTTAAAAAGCTTCGGTTTCGCTAAACAATAATTGTATTGGATCAGACATGTTATATTACAAACAAATTAATATCTCTGACAGAGCTTGTGAATGAACTAATTCATATCTTTTTTTGCGTCACGAAAATTTTTTTTATGCAAGTCAGTTGAGGGTTATGTGGGACTCCAGGCTTTGGAGCCGGCCTAAAAACCTGACAGCGTCCTCCCATGCCATTAATGAGGCAAGAGCTGTCATGTCCGGCCCTGGGCTTAAGCCGTGAGCTTTCGGCCGCAGCTCAACGTATTCATAACTTTAGTAACGTGACCGCGCAGACACTGTCAGACTGGGCCTACAAACGGACCTTTTAAGGGTTCCGTAGCCGGATGGCAAAAACGGAACTCTTATAGTTGGTTAAGTCTTTCTGTCTGTCTATCTGTCCGTTCATATGTTTGTTAATTCATAGCCTCTTTATTTTGACACTTTTAGCACATAACTTAGGAGATAGGTGTATCCTCCTCATCGCTTTACGATTCTTATACCTACTAAAAATAATTACATTTGAGTAGGCTTCCATTCATAGATCTAAAAAAAAATACGCCCCACACCCACATGCATATTTTTTCTATGGATCTTTTAAAATGACGTAGAGGTTTCTTAAACCATTTTATCTCAGAGTGATCATTTGTATGATAGACGCTTCCTAAGTGGTAAAATGGGCACTATTTTTTTACTAAGCTAGTGAAATTGCTGGGAAAAATACACGATGTAGATCTTTATAATCAAATTTAACGGAAATTGGTTGAAACGAGACCGAACCAGTAGTTTTTGTGATATAGCACATATTCATCAACCGCAAATATAATTTTGTCCGTCATACAAAAACTGTGTAAAACAAAGTTATTTTTGCCGTCAAAAAAATATTGTGGTAAGTTGGTTAAGTGGTAGTAAGTAAATGAACCCCTTATTTAGTTCAAGTTTGCACGGAACCCACAATGCGCGAGTTCGATTCGCACTTGGCCGTTTTTTGTCTATCACGTCACGTGTCGCTCAGTGTTTGTGGATATAAACGGACTTCTAAGGAGCCACAAGACGATTTATCGGTTTCCCACAATCTATAAATTGGCAACAATGGATACTTTGATGTCTGTAGTACAAAGAGTAATAGGCGAAATTCTTTCAATAAATGCGAGGACACAATTCGGCAATTCGAATTTTTCAACAAACGTTGTCACTTGGACGTTGTCCAACAAGGACGCTTTGAAATATAGGGCTACCAAGCTACGATCCTTAACCGAAAATTGATTCACAGCTTCAAAAAGCAAGTTCTTCTTTCCATAATATCTTTAATCATAAGCTCATAATCGATTATGGTCATTCCCCATCATCATCAGCCAAAGGACGTCCACTGCTGAACACAGGCCTCCCCTACGGCTTTCCACGGCAACCGATCACTAGCAGTCTGCATCCAGTTTGATCCTGCGATCTTTTGAAGGTTGTCTATCGTCTTGTTGGTGGACGTGCTACGCTGCCTCTCAGGTCAAACGGTATCCAATCTAGAACTTTTCTGCCCCAACGGCCATCATGCCTTCGCGCAATGTGCCCTGCCTATTGCCACTTGAGCTTACTGATTCACAAGGCTATGTCCGTTACCTTAGTTCTTCTATGTATTTCCCCATTTCTAATTCGATCTCGTAGAGAAACACCCCGCATAGCTCTCTCCATCGCTCTTTGTGTGATTTTGTGTGATTATGAGGCCCACAGTTCGAGACATGTTTCGGATCCGTATGTCATCACGAGTAACACACACTGGTTTAAGACTTTAATTTTCAGCCACTGAGCTAATTGTAGACATTTTTCTGAAAGTAATACTCACTAAAGTTGACAGCACTCTTGTTAACACCAAGAAGCGTTATTACCTGCAAACCAAAGATACAGCTAAAAACACAGCAGTTTATACAAGCCTTATGTAATGAGGGCTCTTAAGTCTTCTTTAAAAGGTTGATTTAAAAGCTTTTTAAAAGAAAGTTAGTCTTTCCTTGCCAATCCGCACTGACCCTGCGTGATGGAGCTTTATCATAATATCACTTCATACTTTATGGTGTGGTGAGACGTTTGCGTTGCAGTGGGTTGTATTTTAATAATTTTATATTTAAAAGTAATGATTATAAAGCTCAAATTTCACGAGATTTTAAGGCATTGTAGTAAATGTTTTAAAAGCGTTTTAAATTATTTTCATGTTTTTTTTTACTCATATCTCATAAACTACTGAACTGATTTTGCTGAAAATAAAAAAACTATCCTACGGTGAAATAAACTAGATTGAACAATGACTTATCTCGCTATGACGTCTCGTTTTAGTAAATCCTGAGATAACATACATACACTTACGAAATATTGCACATGTGTCTGAAAGCCTTAATAAATCAACATGCTCAAATTTTTATCCCATTCTGACGACAACACATACATGAGGGTCAAATTGAAATACACCTTATTTTAAGTCGGTAAAAAGTAAGTGTTGGGTTGAATTTTTGCCAACCCTGTTGCAAACTGATAAAGCTACAAAGATACTGCTTGACTAGCAGCCACGCCCGCCGAGTTTAGGCAAACGAATTCAGCTTCTAGGTCAAAGGAAAAATAAATTAGGTAATCACATTTCAGTCAGAAGCTCAAGGAAACTCTCAGGGGAAAGAAATAGGAGCGTTTTTAATATTGTGCATGATATACATAATTTATAAGCTCCAATTCAAATGGTGAATGAACATTTATTTTTTTCTGCCAATGCTTATAACCTTCTTTACGCTACGCACATATTGTGCTATTATGGAAGTGCTTGGGCCACTTCCGGTTAATTGTGTATGTGTGGAGTTAAAGTGAGGAAGTCCAAATCACTATTAATATTGTTTATTTTACACAACACAGAACATGAAGAAGGAGTACATAAATAGACGAATTTACACAGTAGAAGTCACAGTACAATAGCACAAAACACAAGAAGATGAACGCGCACAATTTAACGTTAAGTTTCTAATTACGTGACCGAGCGCGTAGGCATCGGCGGCGCGACGAGGGGCACGGGTTATGCGTCAGACGATGTTCTCTAGACTGGCGAGCATTCGCAGTGCGCGGGAGTCGAACGAACTTCCGAGCGGTGCGCGGTGCACGCGCGTAGCTATAGCGCATCAGTATACAACGCTCGCCGCATACTACGAGTATCGTGAGCGTTTGCTCGTGTATTTAATTTTATTAATGTTTTGGTGTTTGTATGTTGATAATGTTGTGCTAGTGTGATGAATGAATGTATTGTGTGTAATATTGAAATGTATTTTATTTTACATAATAAATAAATATTTTAGTGTAAGTGTTTAGTGTTATATTATGTAAATAGATATGTTGAATATTGTAAATATGTTGAAATAAATATTTTGATTATAAATATTTTTTGTACTCTATGTGGTTCCCACATCATGACTCGCACAAACAATTCTAGCTAGATAATGATAAGTATAGAAAACTGCAAAGTTAATCTCATTTTTTCTAACGACATTTTGTTGGCAACCCCAAACATAATATATTTATGTTGGCGCCTTGCGCAGTTTTTATATTTGTAAGGATGGTAGAACTGGCGCGTCCCCGCGCACTTCAATTGTTTTTGATATATAAAAAATGTATGTTTCTTCACTCTTAAATATTTTAATATATAGTTTGTGTGTAATTGGGCCATTTTATTTATTTGAACCTAAAGAACCGTTCAAATTGGTCCTTCGGAAGAAATGAATCAGCGGAAAAGAAAGCTACTAAACATAATTTTGCTAGTGTAAAGAAGGCCTGAACAAAACAACTATAATAACCTGAGAATATTAACTTATATTCTCAGATAATAACTAGGAGTGCAAACATGAGACATGTAACACGAAGATTGACGGAGTGTGAGCAATTTTTTCTCCACTACTGCAAGCAAAATTCGAAGTCAGAAAAATTCAACGAGCAAAATTTCTACGTGTGTGTGAGCTAGAAAGTGTAATTCTCACTCTCCACCACGCCATACATATTTTCAAGTAAAAAGAGTGTCTGGTGCATTCACATTAAGTATCATAAATTCATAATAACGTCGAGAAAACGTAAGTGCTGTTTTGCTTTGTGTACGTGAGAAGATACGATCATGTTGGAAATATCATTTCACGCAAGAAACATACAAGACAGGAACGCTCCCAAATAAAGTGCTGCTATTGGTTAAGGACTTTAAGCTTTTTTAGTTGGTAGTATTGTGGCGTCATTTCGCGACGATTAATCTTAAGCCGTTGTATTTTGTTTGTCAAGGAAATAGGAAACCTAATTTTATTTTAACATTTAAAGTGTTTTCTGCTGTTGTTTGTGTAAACCAAGGTTTTCCAAAATGGAATCTTTAATTAGTCTTCGCGGACACGCTAAGGGAGGTTTAACCCGTTTATATAATTTTTTCGCGAATGCCGGAAACCTAAAAGACATAGACATACATTCATTAAATACACGGAAAGCTCGCTTAGAGGAGCTTTTCGCTGAGTATAACAACTTAAACAAACAAATACTAGCTACAAAAGGTGATGATGATGAAAATTATGGTGAATACGAAGAAAAATATTTTGCCACAATGGCCGTGATGTCACGCATTATACACGAAAATACCAGTGTAGTGGATAATGCAAAAGAACCACGAGGTTCTAGGGTGGCGTGCAAATTGCCAACTATTCATATCCCTGATTTCGAAGGTAAGGACTATGTTCAATTTGTTAATTTGTTTCACTCATTAATACACAATGATGATAGCCTTGACGAAATTCAAAAGCTGCACTATTTGAGGTCCCTAACTAAAGATGAACCTTATGACTTGATAAAATTTGCCTTTAGTGAGCCAAAGTTATGAACAGGCAAGGCAATTATTGCATGAAAGATATTATGATAGTTTTAAATTAACATGTGAACATATACATAGCCTTTTAGATTTAGGCATCATATCAACTCCTTCAGCATCAAATTTAAGGGAGTTTGTATCAATTGTTAAGCAATCATTAGCTGCCTTAATCAACCTTAATCAAAATGTTCAGTATTGGGATGCCATATTGATTTGTATTTTAATTCGCAAACTTGATCCTATGACAGCACAGCAATTTCAACTAGAGCGAGAAGATAACAAAAGTCCGTCAGTTACGGATCTGCTTAAATTTTTGGAAAAAAGAGCCATGGCCATGGAAAACACAGGGTTGATTAGCAGTAGGCCTACTCAACTAGCGGTCAACATAACAACGAATGATATGCCTTTAAAGGAATGCAAATTCTGTAAGTACACAGATCATAAGATTTTAACTGTCATAAATTTAAAGCACTTCCTCTTTCTCAAAGGATAACATTTGTACAAAGTAATGATTTATGCAGCATTTGTTTAAACATACATAAGGGCAAATGTAGATTTCACTTTAGATGTGCTGAGTGCAAGCAAGGTCACAATACCTTAGTACATAAAGAAGAGGTCCAATCCCCTCCTGTGACACTTGTTACAAACAAGTTTAATAATGTTTTACTTCCCACAGCAAGAGTCAAGCTCTTAGGAAAAAATAAGCAAGAGGTGCACATTAAAGCTATTTTAGATACAGCATCACAGGTGTCTCTTGTCACACACAAGGTTATTAAACTACTTGGACTCACTCCTACCAAAGAAGACACTTCAATAGTTGGTGTTGGCAATTCAAGCAATAAAATTGGTTTTTCCATACCTTTACAGATACACTCAACAAATTCTAATTTTGCTATTCCCGTTAACTGCTATGTGGTAGAAAATGTGACTTGTAAAATCCCTCAAGAAAAGATTGACCTTACTAAACTTATAATACCCCCTGGTATTCAATTAGCTGACCAAAATTTTAATGTACCATCAGAGATCAATATGTTGATTGGAGCTGATATTGTTTTTCAGATAATGCTTCCCTCTGAGCCACAAGTGGCAGAAATGTGCATCGATGTGAAGCAGCATGCTGAGGCGACAGATAAAAGGGGACCAAGGCTGATCAACACGCAACTTGGATAAATTATTGGTGGTGCATTACCTGAGAGTAAGCCGCCAGCCAAGGTTGTATCACTTCTTTGTCTTAATTGTAAAACCACAATTAACAGTAATTTGCAAAGTTTTTGGAGTGCTGAATCTGTGCCTGAAGTGTTTTTGGAAAAGGAGCATGAGCATAATATTGCCGAAAATATTTTCAAATCATCAGTTAAATTAGAAAATAATAGATTTACTGTAGACTTGCCACTGAAGGTTCCATTAGAAGATGTCAAAGATACATTGGGAGACTCTTTTGATTTAGCTTATTATAGATTTATTAATCTTGAGAAGAAATTACACAAAAATATTAATATGTTGACAGATTATCATAAGTTTATACACGATTATGTTGAACTTGGACATGCACATTTTGTAGATTTTCAGTCAATTAATTTTAGAGAAGAGTCATTATATTTCCTTCCTCATCATGCTGTTTTTAATGAAAATAGTAAAACCACACCAACCAGGGTTGTGTTCGACGGCTCGATGAAGACAATAAAAAAAGTTTCTCTTAATGACATCATTTTGAATGGACCTACGGTACAAAAAGATTTGTTTGACATATTATTGCTTTACCGTTTTGGTAAATATTCATTTACTAGTGACATTCAGAAAATGTTTAGGAATGTGCTTATAAATCGTGACCATACTCTGCTACAAAACATATTATGGCGTGATAATATAAATGAACCTTTGAAATGCATTCGCTTAGATACCGTAACTTATGGTTTGAGGAGCTCAAATTATTTAGCTACAAGATGCTTGATAGAGCTTGCGAATGTTTATGATACTGAGTATCCATTAGCTTCTGTTATTTTAAAAAACTGCACATATGTTGATGATATACTCTATGCAACGTCTGATTTTTATGAGTTTTTGCAAGCAAAAATACAATTGCAAGCTTTGCTTAGTAAAGGAGGTTTTAAGATGCACAAATGGTCTTCTAATAACAGGGATTTCTTGGCTGATATTCCTCAGAGTGAGCAACAATTTGATGAAATTGATCTTCAAAAAAATGATTGTACCATTAAGGCTTTAGGTATGAAAATCAATACTAAAAGAGATAGCTTTATAATAATGAGTCCTAAAATATCTTTAGATAAGCCACCAACTAAAAGAATTATACTTAGTGAAATTTCTAAGTTTTATGATCCATTAGGATATGTTAGTCCCATTATAGTTAAGGCCAAAGACATTATGCAAAAATTATGGCTTAGTAAGGTTGAATGGGATAGTAATTTACCTGAGCCTCTAATAACAGAATGGACAGTATTTGTTAATAGTTTAAATGACATGATGCCTATTAATTTAAAAAGAAATATAGATATTCCAAAGAATACACAAAAAATCCAAATGGTGGGGTTTGCAGATGCTTCCAGCTCTACAGGTTACGGGTGCTGCATATACTTACGTGTAGTTGACTTAACAAATAATGCTAAATTATATTTACTCTGTTCAAAATCTAGAATCAATTCACTAACAAAACCTTTGACGATTCCCCGCCTTGAATTGAATGCTTGTTTGCTCTTAGCAAAGCTTATGAGTAGAGTTTATGACATAATAAAGCTAAAATTACAAATAGATGAAGTCTACTTGTATTCAGACTCCAACATTGCACTTGCATGGATCAATACTAAACCCATAAAATTACAAGCTTATATTGCCAACAGAGTGAGTATAATTCAGCAGTTGACACATAGATGGCGTTGGTTGTATGTTAATACACTTGACAATCCTGCGGATCTAGTAAGTAGAGGTGTTGAACCCCAGGAACTGGTAGGCTCTTCTTTGTGGTGGAATGGCCCAGCCTTCTTGCAAGAAAGGGAGTATACCTTTAATAATAATCTTGCACAATCTTCGGATGACATCCCTGAACTTAAGACTGCAGATATAGTTCTTATCAATATACAAAAGCAAAAATATGATCTTTTGTCATTTTTAAATAACTACTCTGATGTGAACAAAATGATACGAATTCTAGCATATATTTTAAGATTTTGTCACAATATGAAAAAAACTAATGCCAGATTACATTTTGACTGTCTGACTAGCTCTGAGCTGCAGAATGCTTTGTCTATAATAATAAAACACGAACAAAGCATATATTATGCAGATGAGATTGCTTTATTAAATAAAGGAGAAACGTTATCAGGGAGCTTGAAACCCCTGCATCCGTTTTTAGATAATGAAGGTGTTTTGAGGGTAGGAGGACGTTTACAAAATTCGGATTTGCCGTTTTCACAAAAACATCCCATAATATTACCAAAAGATTCTAGAATCACACATTTAATTATTAAAAATGAACATATAAGATTGCTGCACGCGGGCCCAAAACTACTGTTAGCTAGCTTAAACCAAAAATATTGGCTCTTAAATGGTATGCGTCAGGTAAAAAAGATAACGCACAAATGCTAAGTTTGTTTTAAATTAAAGGCAACGATCGCCACTCAATTAATGGGTTCATTACCGCGACAGAGGGTGACTGCCTCTAGGGCATTCCAAATAGTTGGAATTGACTTTGCCGGCCCTATTCAGGTAAAAAACTCTAGAGTTAGACGTGCTGTAGTAACAAAGGGCTATGTATGTGTATTTGTGTGTTTTGCCACTAAGGCAATTCATTTGGAACTAGTTTCAGACCTAACCACAGAAGCCTTCCTTGCCTGTTTCAAAAGATTTATATCGAGACGGGGAATGGCCACGGAAGTATTTTGCGATAACGCAAGTACTTTCAAATGTGCAAGGAGTCAATTAGTCGAGCTATACAAGTTAAACAGTACAAGGCAACATCAGAATCAAGTGCAGTGTTTCGCTTCCCAAAATGCTATCAAGTTTCATTTCGTGCCAAGTTATTCTCCTGTCTTTGCGGGGCTTGCTGAAGCCGGAGTTAAAAGTATGAAATATCACCTCAAAAGAGTGACCTTAAGGTCTTTATTCACATACGAGCAGTTAAACACCATTTTAATTCAAATCGAGGCCATACTTAATTCGAGGCCCTTATTACCTATAACTTCTTCTAGCACTACAGACTTTGCGTACTTAACACCAGGTCATTTTATAATTGGAGGTCCTTTAACGGCATATCCCGAGACTGATATAATTCAATCATTTATTTCAGATTTGCATCCATAAGTGTTAGTAACAAGGTGTTCTTATCCTAATGTTAGTAAAAATAAATCAATACAATTCAAATCACAATAATATAAATAATAATAATAATAAAACAGAATAATAATATTGGTGGGGCTCGCGCCTGTGCTATATGCATTCATAGCTAGTAGCTGGGGAATGAAGCTGCAGCCATCGGCGCATCAGCGGGGAGTCCCAGCGATCAGCCAGCACGCTCACGATGCTGTTCGAGCTGCCACGCACGCGAGCCCACAGCGAGGCGCAGCGCTTGCGGATGATTGAATAAAAGCTATCCATGTGCGCCTCAGCAAACATGGATGAAGCGCTGCAGTGACGGGGCAGGCCGAACAACATCCTGAACGCGTTGTTATATTGTACGCGGAGGGCGCCGTATGTCCTCTGCGTAAAGCACACCCACAGACTGCACGTGTAGAATGATTGAAAATAAGATTTAAAAAGCGTCAATTTCACTTGTCTGCTACACCGTGCAAATCTGCGGTACAGCATATTACAGCGAACACACAACGCCCTGCGCTCCCTTTCCATATCCATGGAGTCTGTCAGGTTGTCAGTGACCCAGTGGCCCAGATATTTAAAGCGGTCAACTCTATTTAATTTTACACCTCCCAAAGTAACAGAGGGTACATTTCTGTGCTTACCGGCCGCACCTGCTTGGAACACCATAAACTCACTTTTACGTGCGTTATATCTGAGCCCATGAGCCACTGCATATTTTTCACATATGCCTAATAGTTGTCTCAATGCACCGATCGAAGGGCTCAGCAGCACCATATCATCAGCATAACTAATGTTATTAACACACAGTCCACCAACATGACATCCTAGGTAGGTGCTACTGAGCTCCTCGATCAGGCCATTCATGTACAAGTTGAAAAGCTTGGGCGAGCTTAACCCTCCCTGCCTCACCCCACATTGCAACCCATACACGTCAGACTTCGAATCTGTCCACCTTACACAGTTCCTCTGATTGCCATACCAATACTTGAATAAAGATATTAATTCAGGAGGTACAGTAGTTTCAGTATGCAACTTATTCCACAGTATGTTGTATGACACCAGATCGAACGCCTTCGACAAGTCCAAAAAACAGGCATAAATCGGAGTCTTTCTAGCTGTGTAATACTGGACAGTATGCTTGAGACAGAAGATAGCACTTTCCGTGGAGAGACCCGGTTTAAAACCAAACTGAGCATCATGTGTCTCAATATGCTCACCCAACCTCCTATCAAGCAACCCATCCAGCACCTTAGCTATAACGGTAGCTAAAGATATAGGCCTGTAATTGGACAAGTCGGAGGCATCCCCCGTCTTGTTTTTTATTATTGGAACTACCACGGTAAACATTACATCTTCAGGCAGGTAACAGTGACTTAAACACAGATTAAATAATAAGGAAAGAACTCGGGGCAAGTGCACTCCTGCGTATTTTAAATGCTCGATGCTGAGCTCATCGTGACCAGGAGACTTACCTCTTGGCATTCCTCTGATCATGGAGTCTACCTCTCGCGCCGTAAATCTAATGGTTAAGTCACCTACGCTGCTCTCAGCATCGAACATTGCTAACTCAGACTGAGCCCCACCTTCTGGCACCACTCTAAAGTGATTCCGAAAAGCATTTGCTATCTCGGTAGGATCAAACTTTCCTGCTACGCTCGCCGGGGTGCCCGGCCTCGGATTCAGTTTATTGGTGTTTTTCCAAAACTCTTTAAAGTTGTTAGAACAGGTGATTTTGAGCTATTATATCTAATTTAATTTGTCTCTCATTGTTTTGTACATACTTTAATTTCGCTTTAAAATATCTTTTAGAGTCCCGCATTTTATAATAAATAAAACCAGAACCAGGCCTACCGTATTGTAACCAAGACCGATACCAAAACCGAGCCTCCCGGTGTGCGTCACCTACATGCTTATTCCATCCAGTTATACACTTATGTTTCCTACGCTTCTGCTCATTAAAGCTACCCTCAGCTGACTCTTTTAGTGCACAAACAATATCTTGGTACAAAGCTGCTATTTTTAATTTGTGGTCTACATTACAACATGTTTTATCAGCACAATCACGAAATTCTTCAGGAAAGTCTATTAGACGTAATCTAGCATTACAAGCTTCAGTATATTTTAGAATCTGGCTCTCATCCCTAACGCCCCACCTAACTTTGCTACAAGATTGTACTGGGGCCAAAAGTTTAGGCAGACATTTATTAATATCGCACTCAATACACAGGGGATAGTGATCTGACCAATAAACATTTTGGTTTAAGACCGACACATCAACAACAGATTGCCGAGCTGCCCCAGTTACAATGCAATGGTCTAGCCACCGACGGCAGCCGTGAGCTTCACTGACATAGGTATAGGTATCGCTAGGTAAGAGATCAAGATCAACACACGACCACAACTGGTCGTTACAAAAGTTTATAAGTTCATGCGAAAACTGCTCACCGGGATGTGCGTTGAAGTCCCCGAGTACATAAACAGAATCATTATTGCTCACCTCCACCAACGCACTTATTTCACTCATGCAATCCGTGAATTCCGTAAGGTTCTCTGCCGTATCAGTAGGCATATACACAGAAATCACTAACACCGACCGGCCACCATCGATTAGGATGCGAATAGCCGTCCTCCACAATAGTGCCACTCCTCCGTATGGCCTCCCCCTAAGTATTCCTTTAGAGATGTCTACTGCAGATTTTCCGGTAAAGGCGAAGTTGTCATCTATTGTTCCTAGAGTTGGCAAGTCGTGTGGTAAAAGCCACGTTTCTTGTAAGGCAATAATGTCAGCATCTCGGCATAGACACTTCACACAATCTATCGATCGGTGCACGTTTTTACAATTCAAACTGATTAATTTAGATGTACTAGGCTTCATACTTGATTCTTATTTAAGCTGTGCCTTTGGTCACCCCGGTATCTTTTCCTGAAGTCAACGAATTTTCTATAAGCAACGCCTTCCGGCCAGAATTCATCCTGCAAGAAGACTGACAATTTGCTTTTGGGAACGAAGACTTTATAAGCATCATATTCTTTTGTATTTTTCATATTAATTTTTTCCAGCTCAACAAATATTTCAGTCTTGGTCTTTATGTAACTCTGGATGTCCATCGGTGTCACATCCTTCGCTATATTGTAAACATATAACGGTACTCGAACATCTGCAGCTTTGAAATTGCTATTCGTATCGACAGCTGCTTTTCCTTTACTACCGATAAATCTGTTTCTCAGTCTCCTCTTTTGCACCAAAGTCCATGACTCACTTTTCGCTTGTGGTTTCCACTCTCCTTCTTTTAAAATGTCAGTGTAAGATTTATCATTGATCGAGTTCGGTTTACGGTCATTATAGCACGGCCCACTATTTGTGAGCGAAGTTACATGCGCGGGTGCAGGTACAATCGACGCATGAGTCATGCGGCCGCCCGCCGATACCGGATAATTAACCGGTTCAACGGCTGCGCTCACAGCTGATTCGATAACGTTCACAGGTGACTCAGTGCTTGGCAAAGGAACGTTAGACGAAATCTTCTCATTAATACCCTCAACTGGTATCTGATTTTGGCAATGCCTAGATGAGGACGAGTATGAGCAATGACTAGTATGTATGTCGTTTACATTATCAATAGGATGCAATCCCATCGGACCACTGTTATACTCATAGCTGTCTAATAGACAAGCGCCCCTTCGAGGGTTAATGTTCTGAGCAAAGTTATTAACTATCGATGCCTTCTTTAGGTTATCAAGGTCGTGTTTAAGAAAATGTAAGTCTTCCCTACTCACATAGTCTTCAGAGATTTTGTTGATATCCGCTCGCATTCGAACTAAGTCCTTTAATATCTGCGTTACGTCGACGTGGTCAAAAAGAACTGGTGGTAATTTCTGCAGCTCCCTAGCCACAAAAATCGGCAGAATTCCAGGTTCCGCTTCCTTAAGCGTACATATGATGTCTTCAATGTCACGAAGTGTTTTTCCGTCACGCTTTCGGGTCTTTGTTGTTTTAGATAGTGATTCATAAAGTAGCCGTTTGGCAGCCACTATGTCACTATCAGCAAACGCTGTCACACAGATTCGACTGATACTTTCCTCGTCCATGATGTCTATTTTATTGCAGATAAATGCAAGCACTTCATTTATCACAATGTTACACGAAGCACATTTAACTGTTGTAGCCATTTTCAAAAAATCACCCCGTACGCGTACGCGCGTCAACGACCGTTAGCTTTCGCTTGCGCAGCGCGACTCTGCGCGATTTAACTGAAGTACCTGATAATAGACTTAAATTTTGGCAAATTCTTACGAAAATCAAACAACAATTTTGGAAAACCTGGCACAAACAATATTTAAATACATTGCAATGTAGAGCCAAATGGAGGCAAGATGTGCCTAATGTTTTTGTAGGACAACTAGTGCTACTTAAAGAACCAAACTTACAACCTTTGTATTGGCCTATGGCTCGAATCTCAAAGGTATTTCCTGGAAGTGATCAAAAGGTTAACACTTAAATAACTTGAATTGTTCTATAAATAGCAGCTCTTTATAATGCGAGCGTTGTCTTTTAAGACATTAGTTTATTTAGAGAATTGTAAGTTTTGAAAAACAAATAGTGTTATTAACTGTAAGAATATCATATGGGTGGGCAACCTGTTGGCAACCCCAAACATAATATATTTATGTTGGCGCCTTGCGCAGTTTTTATATTTGTAAGGATGGTAGAACTGGCGCGTCCCCGCGCACTTCAATTGTTTTTGATATATAAAAAATGTATGTTTCTTCACTCTTAAATATTTTTCAACACACTTGCTCATAATGACGTCTTTATTCCACCGATTTTTGGCTCATAATCATAGATATTAAACACGCGTGCTTTTTCATTATATTATTGCACTAGTGCCTTTACTTTATTAATCCGACCAATTAACATTTGTACCCTAGTACCAAGTCGTAAGTAAGAAGAAGAAGCGATATAATTTGGTCGGGTTATACAATACTTTTATTTTAGCAACAAACAGTATTTATGCGAAAAATAACAGTATCTACATATTTATTTCAATAAATGGTAAATACAGATTTATTACTAAAAAATAGCTCAAACTCATTTAACATTTTCTGTGATTTGTGTTTTAAACACAAATTATTACATTTTTAATCTTGGCTTTTGGCCGATCTAGTTCGCGCCTAAGCCTTGTGCGCGCATCGGTATCGCGGCAGGAATAAAAAAACAACGCGCCATTTTTTCGTAAATAATAATGTCGGCTGTGATGTGATGTGACGGCAGTTTGGATTAATTATGAAGTTTCATATTAATGAAAATGTCTGCTTCAAGTGAAGAAAATGAAGAAAACCTATTATAAATATAACTCCGCCGGACATACGTAACGAGGCAAAAAACGCGTGCGAAAGTCTTTGCCATTAAAATCGAGTGAAATGTATTTTTACTAAATGTTTTAATAATTCAAAACTTAGTAAATGAAGAGTCTTGTTTTTTCCTCGCAAGTGTGTTGAAAAACGTCGTATGATACGCGTGTGCCTGTGACCAATATATACGCGGCTTTCTTATGGCGCACTCGCTTTCGCTCGTGCGCACACAATATTGCCTTGTATGTAATGGTCAACTTAGCACACTTGTATCATAATGTACTATTAATATATAGTTTGTGTGTAATTGGGCCATTTTATTTATTTGAACCTAAAGAACCGTTCACATTTCAGCATTTTTACATTCTAACGCTAGAGCTTTTCCGTTATCAGGACTTTTTTTCAATTTGAATAGTTCTTAGCGTAATTAAGGTTTCTCATCTAGCTAATTTTTTTTTTGTTGAAGAATAGCATGAACTTTACTTCTCTTATTGGTATTTAGGGCTACATACTAACTGAAAATAAGTAAATTCGATGATGTCCTCCAATACGGGCCAAATCTTCTATGGCCAGTGGTCAACTCCCTTTAAGTACCTAATATAAAAAATAACCTCCATATAATCATAACTTTGTGTAAGAGAGATGTTCAGTAAAATGCATTTAGCATTTTAGATATGCAAGCATCTCTGTGCTGCGGAAGACACACGCTGATTTGTTGTTCCAGGCAATAATCATTTATTTCTTTTAACGATAGCAAAACGTCGTATTAACATTTAAACACCTCGCTCTACTGCATTTAATATGTCTTAAACAAATGACCAGACCGCAGAACTTGTTAACACATACAAAATCTATCATAATGAACGGGTAGGCTCTGGTTAATCGCCAGCAAGCCGTTAGTGTCCGAGGACCATCTAAGTAACGAGGCGTTCTCTGGCCAGATTGGAAAACCACAGCCTAGTACGGAAGTCTTGACATAGTTTCCCTGTCGAAAAACCAGGTTGCACAAGAAAAGCGCTCAGACGAAATTGGTATTTTCGTGTATTTATTAATTGATGAGAAATTTTGAATTAAGCTGAAAAAATTATTACGTTTTCAAAATTTGTTAAAGATATATAGTTACCTAAGTTAAAACACGTGTTCTTCAGACTATGGCCTCTGAAGACCTGATAATAATAACCACCGTATTCCCAAGACAATAGAAGTAAATTACAATGGCAGTTTTCTCAAGTTTTTGATAAGTTTCGGGCGGATTAGTGTGTGTTTTAGTTTAGAACACACTAGAATTCACACACTTTGAAATTATTTCAAATGAGATGTTTTCGTAAAGTCTGTTATTCTTTGCTTAACGAATATTGTTAACAATCTTGACACTTCTTTTAAAAGAAATTATTCATTTTAAAATAAGACAAACATAAAATTACAATTAACGTTATAATCAGTGAATTATATTTTTAAATCAATTATTTGTTTAATTATATTGACTGATTAAATATAAGGGTATAAAATGAATGTTTACTTTATTTGCTAAGCAAAGAAAATCGGACTTTAATAATTACTTTATGAATTCCGTTTAAAAATTAACACCCGTTTATTAAGACGTTTACTTGAAACTGCCTCGACTCAGACTTGACTGAGGAACCCACGAGGGAAGTTTCGAGGTTAAAAAATAAAAACAAACGACTATTATGACACGTCGCTTTGACGTGGTTTGTAGCACTTATCAACCAATGAGTATTCTTTAAGGGGATCCCCGAATTTTGACGCGCACACTAGCGCCACTCTATTTAAAATAATTATTATTCCTTAAATACTAAACAATCAAAAATCTGGTAGACACGATTGTAGTACAGGTTCTTTAGTTAGTTAAGTAACTGCAGAAAACTCTGTTTTAATGAACTTAAACATTGTATCTATACCACATAACTAGATTTTCGATCGATTAAATCAATCAGATTTTTGATTGGTCTTTTATTTAACGAGTTTTTTTTTATTACTAAAGTGGCGCCAGTGTGCGCGTTAAAATTCGGGGAGCCCCTTAAGGTAGCTCACGAGGTACTTCGAGTCTGACAATCGTTTCCACAAAATATCTTCCTCACCTCGAGGGAGCAAAACATTGAGTCATGGATTTCTTTGCTCTTCAATAATATCGATTAATTCAGTTAAGGTTAGCTTGTTATTTCGTTACAATGAAATTCGTATTTTTTTTGTAACCTTTTGCGTAGGAACGTTTCAATATTAAAATAATTGATTCTAGGAAGAAGTGGTTAGTAATATTGCTCTATTAAAGGTTTACAAGAATATAAAATGAAATTTTGATTTATATTATCAACTCTTTTCACGTCTAGCTAATTGATCACTTATGTTCGATCTACTTTTCATAGTTTATGTTATGTCGTATAAAAATTGAGGCATAATTTCACCATTAAATTACATACATGAGTGGTGGTACATGCAGGAGTTTGGCTTCTGTTACTGTCTAATATTTTGTTCCAAAGTATGCCCAGAAAAAAATTCGATGATAAGATTGAGGTATTCTTTGTTTGAATGTCCTATATGAAACCGTTACCGTATGTCATGCGTTGATGCCAGAACTGTCAAATCAGCTGGCAAAAAGTTTGTTTGTGATCTCACTTCCAAACGCTATTAATAGCAGTTAAATTAATTAAAACCCAGCTACCTAAACTGAACGTGTTAATAAAAAGGGCAATAAATTAGACTAACTAGAGAGAAAATACTGTAATTTCATTGCGATATTATAACCACTCTTACAATACTGCGCAGCTGTGGTCAAACTGTAAAATTTTTAATGTACGGACAACAGCACGTCAAGGTAACACTGCGGTATCTTATGCAGTTGTAATAAGGGCTAGTTTGCAACAAAAGTGGGTAGCCTGATGTGCTGTCGACTGTACGTTGAAGGTAGCCATAAATACTCATGGGCCGGTTAGTTGAAAGCCGTTGCGTTACGAGCGCATAAACCTCGTCTATCGGACAGATAGCGGCGATGTGAACATCCCAGCCAATATAAACAGCCTGTTTACAACGAGGACATTTGTACCATACATGCGTTGTACCAATAGAGAAGAGGCAGCCCGCCGCAAAAATATTTGTATTTCACACGTTAGATTTGAGCATTCGTTGAATACTTTAGCCACTCAGAATGCAATTTTAAAGCGAATGCATGTAGCGGAGATGAGAATGTTAATATGGATGTGTGGAGTTACAAGAATGGACAAGATATATACTCGTATACGAGAAAGTTTGAAAGTGGCACCGATAACCGAGAAGACGGTGGGACATTGTCTGTCTTGGTACGGTTATGTTATGAGGAGGGAAGAAAGTCATGTAAGTAAAAGAGTGATGAGTATGAATATTAATGGATAGAAGGAAAGAGGCCGACCAAAAAAGAGGGATGGATTGTGTGAAACAAGATATGAGTGTGAAAGGTGTGAATAATGCAGTGACCGTAGATAGAATAGTGTAGAAGAGGAAAACATACTGCGCCGACCCCAGATAATGATGAGAGTGCTATTTTAAAGGTTTTATGTTAAAATTTCACAGTTAATATATGGGAAAATAGTCAAAGTCATCACAGTCACATTGTTTTCATGCATTTTGTGTACTCAATTTGTTCTCTCAGTTTCTATATTGTGGCTCAATTATGATAGACGACACCACCAATCATTTCATCTGTCAATCTTCAGAACGCTACTCTTTCACTAGTTGAATATTGATACTTGAAATAGTGACGTCACAGTGTGCGATGTAAAACTCATTATTGCAATCTAGACTGCCGCTTTATATTATATCGCATCGGCTCGATTGTTTCTGCATCAACCAATGGTCGATGGAGTATGCTTAAATTATTAAACCATTTGTACTTTCATTTCTTTGTGCAATAAATAAATAAGCTAATATCGATACTCATTTCATTTCTAAAGGGTGTTGTTTTGTTCAGCGACGAGCGACTCAGGGGTGGCTGTACAAACGATACTGATGCCTTTTTTTTTGAAATGGAAATAAACCACAAAATCAATTTATTGATGTGATACAGCGACCGAGTCAAAACTACCAACACCAGGTAGCCTTTTCGTATCTTACTAGCTACGGCGTAGTATTTCGTAGATACGCGCTAGCTACTCATGAGGGTGCGAGTTTTCCCATTCGTTTTGCCATTTTTTTGCTAAGAAATTAAAAAATATATATTTTTAGAATAAGTATAACTCATATTACGAGTATCATACCTGAGTTGGATGTCACTGACCAAAACAACAACCTGTATAGTAATTAAAAATATCGCTCTGAAAAGTATTTGGGTTGGCTGTCCAACCCTGGCATGGAAACCCAAAATTAACATAACCCGCCACTAATGCCCCGGATAAGGACTTACATGCGCCACTCAGAAACAAAGAATCCATTCGTTGCCACCGCTCTCCTCTCAATAATGTATTTTGGATACCTTTTCCAATATCCATTACATGAGGTAATAGGGCGCCTTAATAGACTATATGACAGATTCCAAATTCAAATTTAATATCTTTCTTATTTCTAATTGTAACAGTATTTATGGCCAGACTGAGTATTTAATGATCACTGGACTATAGTTGGCGTGTTCAACAGAGTCCTGTCAGTGTCATGTCTATCTTGCTTGCATGCACCCATCTCTCTTGACATAGTGGCTACACGACTTAGTTGCTATCGCGCTGACTATGCTAAATATTACTCAAAAGCATATTATTCTATTAACGTTAAGATAGTCATGAAGATGTTTCATACGTAGGCTTTCTCAGTTTTTCTCTTGAAGTTATATAGGTTTTGATATAGGTTACCCATGTGGCACTAAACTTTTAATACCATATTCACAGAAAGCAAGAAAAAACTAAAAGAAATTGGCAAGAATTCGTGAGAAAAGAGGAATGGAATTCGCTTCAATATTGTTTCCAATCCTCGAAAGTGCCGTATCGAGGCTGGGTGTAATGGTACCAGATATTGCCAGAACCGTTCCATCCTATCTCAGGCACTGTACTGATTTCGTCGTTTATTCTTATTGCAAATTATTATTGATTATTTATTTAAGGGGCATGTGCGAAAAAGTGTCATAGTCGTGGTTGCTATGAAAACGGATTATAAATGTTATTGTTTATTGGTTTAACTTTGAAATTAATTAGGTGATCTATATTTATTATTATAAAGCTGTAAAGTTTGTTTGTTTGAACGCGCTAATCTTGAGAACAACTAGACCGATTTGAAAAAAAATATTTTTGTTTGAATAGCTTATTTACCGAGAATAGTTTAACATCTCGCTGCGACAGGAGGGGAAGGAGCAAATTTACACGTGCGGACGCCTTTGTGGGTGACCGCTTTTAAATAGAAAAGGCTGTTTACATGAGGTGGATTTGACGTCTGTTACAGCCTGTTTCCTTATAATATTCTATTTAGACATCTGCCCAATACTTCACACCAAATGACGTTTCATAATTAATTTAGTTATTCGTTGGTTAGTGCTTTTGTCGTTCGTGAAACACACCCTTATAATATTATTATTAGTTAGTGATTATTGTGTACTTAGTTTTGAACATTTGTAAGACATTATGGCGCTGTTAAGGCCCATCGGTTCTTCTTAATTTGTTTTTACAGGTTACTAGTGAAATAGTTTTTTAGATAGTTTTGATTTCATTTTTCATGAAGTTGGTGTATTCTTCTTCGGACCTTATAAAATGATTTCTTGTTATAATTGAACTCGTAGGGCCTACAATCGGGAAGAAAAAGTTCCCAAGTGAACTGAAGTTCAAGTTCAAACGCGATAAGGAATGACAAAAATAAACACAAACAGAAATACAAAATTCCCACTAGATTTGCTTTCAAAAAGCACAAACAGACACCAGACACAAGGCGTAACAAATGAAATGAAACACATAAAAGCTCTTTTGAAAGATGAACGCGGCTTTTGATATGTTAATATGTGAGTCTAATTTTGTTTGTATTTTTATGGCGGCCCGTGGGCATTCCCTTTGCGACATTAGCTAGTTTACAATGTAAAAATGTATTAAATTAATGGAATAATACTGCCAAAGTAAAACATGCCAATTATCATTATTGTTCAAAAAATTAAGGGTCTGTTGAACCTACGAATAAAAAAATAAAACTGAATTAGGGTTCATTTTAAAACGTTAGATAAGACTTATCCGATTGAATAAGTTCTATATAACGATCTAGTTTAAAAGACAAATTTAATTTAATTACATGAATAATTTCTGACAAGTTAGGTGACGTTTTCAAATTAGGTGTTTATATATTCAACGAATATTCCATATCTGATGTTGGTAAAGTTATTTTTAAAGAATATCATAGAAGGAAAAATAGAAGGGAAGAGGGGAAGAGGACGGCCTAGGATAAGCTATTTCGACCAAGTGAAGGAGAAAATTAATGTCATGTCATATCAGAAAGTAAAGAGGAAAGCAGACTGTAGAAAAGAATGGCGATTACTCCACCGAAAAGAGCGCAGCTCTTAAATTAAAGAAGAAACCCTAGTAATAAGTATTGTAAAAAGCACTGTAAATTTTTGCGCGGAGCAAAAATAAAAAGTAACATAACAAAAACCTAAATCAAAAAAGGCACGGACCAAAGAGTCTGTGGACTGTAGTTTTATTTATGAAAAAAAAAAAAAAAAAAAAGAAGAAGAAGATGTTGGTAAAATCGACACTTAAAAAGCTCAAAGTTTTGAATTTCTTTTGAAGGCAGTTCAATAAAAAAATATGTTGGATATAATGGAAGCAAATATATTGGAAGCAATACTACCTTTATACTAGTAAAGTGAAGCCTCCTTTACTGCCTCGGTGGCGCAGCGGTTAGAGGGTAGCACTTTAAAGCGACGGCTGCGCCAGATGTCTCGGGTTCGATCGCCAGGTCGGGCCAAAAATATGTACCTGGGTTTTTCTGTTCAGAAATTCTCAGGGTAGCTCGGAGTATAGAAGTTGGCGGTGTTTCACCTCCGAGCCTCGGAAAAGAATGTAAAGCCGTTGGTTTTGCGCCTGATCTCCGGTCGTGTCAGATTACTGTCCCATCGGGCTATGAAAGTGAGAGGAGTAGAGAGTGCACCTGTGTTTGCGCACACACTTATGCTCTATAATATGTCCTGCGCTGTCAATTAGTCACTTCACACACAGGCTTCTTCTGGGCGAGCTTGATTCATCTTTGACTTCGTGTTAGTCGCCCTAGGCTTGATCTGGAGTCGAAAGCGAACCCAAAATAAATAAATATATTTTTAAAAAAAAACTTATGCAAAAATAGCCTCTCCTACGTAATTAAAGGTTCTATCCAACATCTATCTAATAATAGTCTCCAATCGACGAAAATAACCAACTTTAGTTTCGTTTTCATTCTCTTCATCTTACAGTACTTTTGAGTCAATTGCATTGAATTTCAGGTATAGCCCACATTGTGTTTGTAATAACTCAAAATATCCATACACGGCATCGTCTGTAAATTCTATAATTCAGTTTACAACAACCGAGTCACGTATGTATAAAGCGCACACGGGAAGATGCTATGTCCTGCGCTGTCGATTAGTCACTTGTGACTGGCCACCGTAAGAGAAATCGGCTAGGAGGACTATTAAAGTGAAGCCTTATTACTTAGCCATGTACGAATAAGTGTGTCTGTTATTGCTGGGTTTTGACTATAATTAAGTATCTTGATTTATTACTTTTATACTATACTTTCAATATAAAATTATACCCTATGGCTGTCCCCGATAAACAAGCTATTTACAACGATAAGTAGTTCCTTAGATTAGCGCGTTCAAACAAGCAAACAACTCTTCAGCTTATGATGATAAAAGTGAATTACTAGGGAATAGACTTAAGTCGGTACTGGTATTTCTCAAAAATTCATCCTTTGTTACTGAGATGTGTGCACACTTTCTACACATCTATATCAGAGGCTTCAACAAAGTGTAATCCAAAATCATCTCAACTTCGTCCTAATATAATATTGATTATTTATACTAATATTATAAATCTAAAGAGTTAGTTTGTTTGTTTGATTGAACGTGCTAATCTCAGGAACGACTGGACCGATTTAAAGATTTTGTGTTGGATAGCTTATTTATGGAGGAAGGCTTAATGCAATAGTACCCTTACGCTGCGCCGGAAGGGGGACAGCAAACTTAAGACGCGGCGGAACGCTACTAGTATATATAGGTATATTATGTTTTTATCTTATCGCTCGTGTTACGTGTATATATATTATGTTAGTTTAAACATTATTTTAATTAAACATTGTATTAATTTTGTTTCTTATTTTTATTATAGATTGTTTATGTATTTTGTATGTGGAAAATTTACCTTTTTTGTTATAAAAAATCATTTCATTTATTTGACGCACCAATCAAATTCATTACTGTTTTGCCCAAAGGTGTGACTGGTAGAGAATGTCATATGGCGTGAAATCCACCTTTTGTAAAAAAATGTATGACAAATAAAGTATCAATAAATGTCTTACAGCAACCCACGCGAAATTCAGAAATATGAAATACAATTGAGAAAATGCTTTCTGAAATATTTGATCGGTTATCGACTAAAAAGTAGGTATGGTTGGAATACTTAAAAATGCTGGTACCCTTCTCTCTACCATCCGGCAAAAAGATATAGTCTTAGTTTTTTATGAGAATTATATGATGGATGTGCATTAAAGAGTTATCAACAGCCGTGGCACCTGCGCTTCGGTTCCGTAGTTGCAGAAACGGAACCCTCATAGTTTTGTCTGTCGGTCCGTGTACTAATATTATAAATCTAAAGAGTTAGTTTGTTTGTTTGATTGAACGTGCTAATCTCAGGAACGACTGGACCGATTTAAAGATTTTGTGTTGGATAGCTTATTTATGGAGGAAGGCTTAATGCAATAGTACCCTTACGCTGCGCCGGAAGGGGGACAGCAAACTTAAGACGCGGCGGAACGCTACTAGTATATATAGGTATACAGTGCAACCTTAATATAACGGACCTCAATATAACGACTTCCTCGATTTAACAAATTCTTCATAATCCCCTTGAATTGTCCATAAGAGTCAATATAAAATATACCTTTACATTGCGAACATTCTTTGCGTACAACCTCTTTATAACGAATTTTCAACTATCAAGAAAAAGTATTCATACCTCTAATTAACGAATTTTGCCAACCCAAAACCTTTATATAAAGTTTCCACCAATAATATAACTCTTAATCTTATAATGTGATTCATGTCTCGACATGTTTCGACACGCTTTTGTTTGTAAATTAATCATTGTTGTTTTGGTGGAAAGTAATGTAAACACCTCTGCTCATCACTATTGTTAAACATTTTAGTTAAAATGGCTCAGAAACGTAAAAGGCGTTCATCACGAAATTAGATTGCGCTATGGATGTCATAACTCATACCGGTGGTAAACAGACAACTATCAATGACTTTTTAAGACTAATCAATGAACAAAATTGAGATTAAGCTACTATATAACCACGTTGTTAATTGTTTTTGATTATTAATGTAAGAAAAAAAAATATTATCTACCTAATTTTTTTAAATACATACCAAATACATATAGTAATTTGTTAAAAATGTATTATCATTTATTAGTAGAAGTTGTTCGCTATAACAAGATAAGTACGTAATATTGAGGTTAATAAAACTATTCTTTTACCTCTTTATAACGAATTTTAGACCAATCTAACCTCAACATAACAAACCTCAGTTCAACGAATTACTTGATATTACGAATATTTTCTTGTTCCCCTCCGATTTGTTATATCGAGGTTGCACTGTATTATGTTTTTATCTTATCGCTCGTGTTACGTGTATATATATTATGTTAGTTTAAACATTATTTTAATAAAACATTGTATTAATTTTGTTTCTTATTTTTATTATAGATTGTTTATGTATTTTGTATGTGGAAAATTTACCTTTTTTGTTATAAAAAATCATTTCATTTATTTGACGCACCAATCAAATTCGTTACTGTTTTGCCCAAAGGTGTGACTGGTAGAGAATGTCATATGGCGTGAAATCCACCTTTTGTAAAAAAATGTATGACAAATAAAGTATCAATAAATGTCTTACAGCAACCCACGCGAAATTCAGAAATATGAAATACAATTGAGAAAATGCTTTCTGAAATATTTGATCGGTTATCGACTAAAAAGTAGGTATGGTTGGAATACTTAAAAATGCTGGTACCCTTCTCTCTACCATCCGGCAAAAAGATATAGTCTTAGTTTTTTATGAGAATTATATGATGGATGTGCATTAAAGAGTTATCAACTGCCGTGGCACCTGCGCTTCGGTTCCGTAGTTGCAGAAACGGAACCCTCATAGTTTTGTCTGTCGGTCCGTCGATATGCTGTAGTGTGTGACGCACCTCTCTCTTAGGTTAGGTTTATATTAATTAGGCTATAGTGTTGTAAGTTTAGTAGTAATAAACGGCCGTTCGACCAAACGACACGTTTCATTTACACTCCTGGGTCTCCGCCTATTGCATGGCGATCCTGCCAGTGCTGCCTTCGGGCAGTGCTGAGCAAAATAAAGTGAATTGGTTATTAATGATATAAAAACAAAAGCTGGACATTAAAGTGTAAAAAAGTAAATAGAACATTAAAATGGTGACGTAAATAAAATAGAAACTTGAACAATGAATATGAAGAAACTGGAAATTTATTTTGGTGAAAAATGGTGGAAAGTGATTTGCTGGGCGCCGGGCGATACCATGGTGTCAGATGTCGAATAGTGATTTGCTGGGTGCCGGGCGTAGATGGTGTCAGAGGTTGATGGTGATTTTGGTCCTGGGCGCTGGGAGATGTTCGTGTCGAGATGAGGAGGCGCCGGGAGTGTCATGCGTGTCAATTGGAAGGATAACATCAGGAAAGAAGCGTTGAAATAGCAGAAGTAGATTAGTTTTTTTTTTTCTCTTTTTCATGAAAAATTTAATAATATAGCATGAATACCCTTATTTAAGACCATGTATAGCTATGACATATACTATTATTTAGTTTTGAACTCTTTTTTAATTTTTAATTGTTTAGCGCACGCAAGTAGACGAGTCAAATCAAGTTCGTTCACCTTTAAATTACTCCATTGGTAGGAGTAATTTAAAGGTATTATATATATATATATATATATATATATATATTCATAAATTGAAGAATCTCGATACAAAGATTTTATGACTGACAATCTATATTTCGACTTTATTTCTTTTATTTTTCTTTCGATTCCACGGATAGAGATAAAAGACGGAAAGTTAATGTAGCACTGGTTCCTGTTGTCAAAACCAAATTTGCAAGCATCCAGTTTGAAAAGCGGTCAGCCTATTTATATAATAAAATTACCAAAGTTTTAAACATATATCATAAAACCTTCTACGAATGTAAATCGGTCCTAATAAAGTGGTTGCAAGCGTTAAACTATGACGAAACTGAGAATATATTAGAGTACCCAAAGTGAAAATATCCCTAATTGTGAATAACAATAACCCTAACAATATTATTGCAAACTTAACTTCCTTTTTTATGTTACAAATCATTACCTTCTTTAATCATGAAGTAAGCATAATCCTATTCAATATATATTTATTAAAATAATACAAAATACGTACCACTACTAAACATTATTAATATAACATATATTTTTATTTACTCAACAAAACACACACTAAATATTATATACTATACATATATACACATATTTTACATCTACAGTACCAACACAGCACATCGTACCATAATAAAATAACATCCTATAGATAAGAAAGAGCGGAGTCTCCTGGCACAGGCATAGTATGCTTAAAAGGAGGCTCCTGCCACTAGTTAAAACTTTTATAATGTATGTTTAAAGCAAATAAATATTTTTTTTGTAACAAAGAACAAGTATCTAGTAGTTACCTGCAGACAGTAATATTATCTGCAAGGAATGTAGCAGTCATCATTTTTCAAGATAGCATGGGCGCAACCGTGTATGTTCAGTAATTTAGGTCATCATATTAATTGTCTTTGCAATGTTTTAAAGTAATTTTGATTTTCTCATTAACTTATAGGCAGTGGTTTTTGAAATAGTTTGTTATGTTTTGCGATAAATATACAAGATGTTTCAAAAAAACGAGTAAAGATTGAAGGGAGTTACTCAGAATCAGTAACTGAACAACTTTCTCCTAGAAACATGGGTCAAAATATTCCAAAAAATTATTGACTCTCCATAGAAATAAGACGGGTCACATGACCGATTTAGTATGGGAAGTCAAATTATTTTTGGCGTTATTCGACCTATGTTTATACGAGAAAGATGTTCAGTTACTGATTCTGAGTAGGTCCCTTCATTATTTACTCGGTGTTTTGAAACACCTTGTATAGTATATTGAAAAAGATACAGTATTTTCAAATTAAGCTTCTATGAGTAAACAAACACTTAGACAATAATAAGTACTTTCATACATTCTTATTTAAGTATTACAATTGTATGTTATAGACATTACAAAAAAAAAGTAACCCGTCTTTAATCTAGGTACAGTTTAACCCATTATATCTATTGCGTTTTGATTGATATTGTTATTTCATATAGATAAGTATTATTTCAGTACTTCAGAGGTCACTTACTGTAAACGAAAGTTATAACAGAGCAACTATATTAATTTCGTTATGTACAGTTCTAGTCAATTAAATAGTATATTTCTGATATTTTTATACGTACTTCATTCTAAACTCACGTCATTACATTTTTTTTCCATGAAAATATTCCATTGAACTTTAATAAATGGAGCATAGGTTACATTATAGAACATTTTGGAAAGGTAACTCGGAAATGGCATTCAATTTGTATTTCTAAATAATTAACATAGTTTATTTTGGAACAATATTTTTATATATTTAATTGGATTTGGTAATTTAGATACAACGTATATGAAGATAAGTTACATTTTTCAACATTTGCAACAAAGCAGGTAAGTCCGTAGTAGTAAGTCTGTTTTAGCATCATTCACATGTATATTTCAGTATATATTTGTCCTAAATTGTATTATACTTATCGATGATATTTGATTGACGTGATTATACAAAGTTATTATTATTTTTTCTAATAATTACAGTCAGACTATCGTCTATTTAATTTAAAACCTTTCATAGTTAAATCTTTATTCGTAAATAAGTTTCCACACGGCATACTATCTATGTATTTCGGAATTTGATATTTAATAGGACCTATCGTGCTTAAAGTACATTCAAACTAGTACACATTACCCCATTACTTCAGGATATAACAACGAAAGTTTTTTTTTTCATTAGCTTGTTTGAGATAATTTCATATAAGTTTGTTACTTTATTTCTTTTTCAAAACAAAGTACATACTCGTATTTAACTTCAAAGAAGACCAAATTAGTAAGATTTATTTAAAGTTTTCATTTTAAATACGTTTCTGTTTTTTTATAGAGTTTTGTTCAAATCCTAAAAAAGGAAGTAGTTGCGACATCATACAAAGTTCACATTCGCACGTGTAGATCAAATTTGCTGATGAGTGACATTATTGCAGTTGTTTGTTCGCGACGATTCTAAAGAAGCGTAAAGCCGACCGTACTGAATATCATGTAGCGTTTAACGGAAATTGTTTTGTGTGATAGCATTTATATTGCATCATCTTAAATCCATATTCATAATAAGTTCTGGCAAGTTCTAAAGTTTAATATTACTTGTTAACAGTTGGATACCAAACATTTTTACAATCGTTATATTTCTTATATTGAAACGTAATCAAAGAAGATAGTGAAGAAAGATAAAGAGTGGATAGTTAGTTAATTGATTTGACGAACTTAGTTTATTTCTTTCACGGATGTGACAATTTCATTTACGGAAATGACATTAAATAAAAATATTGAAGGGAGTATAGGATACGATTTGTTGTGTGATGTTTTGTAGGTTTACGTGGATGTATTAAATTGCTTTTGTACCAATGTAGAGTGCATTCATACAGGGTTAGAAAAGAATGTTGTAATTAGTATGGAAAAGGAATAGGTAGGAATGTTATAAGTTTGATAGGTATGTTAGTAACTTTTATTATGAAAAGGGGAAGACTTTGTTAAAATATTTTGTCATACGATTGGACTGATCACGCAAAAGTAAACAAAATAATTTGACGAAGAATTCATTTAGCTAAATGTTTTATGTTTTGGTTATGAAGGTTAGATGAAAGTTTATGTAATGAGATGAAGTAGTAGGAGAAGTAGTTAAATAGGTTGCCCTACCTTATGAAGAGAGGCAAAAAGCGGTGTAGAATCCTTCAGCTTGAACATGACGTAAACGAGGTTTTTTCGTGTAAGCCGTTGGAGATCAGAAAAGATCTTAAATGATAACCCGTTTTATTATGAAATTATAAAAATAAAACAAAATAAGGTACAATTAAATGGTACAAGGTACAATACAGGGTGTCAGATCCTTTATTTGATCATAGTGAAGACGAGTTTCTCTCTGTGAAAATATTTGGAGATCAATGAATCTTAAAACATTGCCCCTAGTATTAATAAGGCTATGCATAGCAAATTATATAAATAAATATATGTACCAATAAATAAATAAAAAATAAAAGTAAGTAAGTACCAATTAAGTCGACTTTTAATGAAATATAAATGTACCAATAATATGAAATTACATTATTTTATATAATAAATGACAAAGGTTGGCCAACCGACAAAAAAATAAAAGAGATATGTAATAAATACATATGATTTATACACGTAAGTATGTTTGTTACAATAATAAACTTTATTGAAGAAGAGTACGCTAAATATGAGTAATTGACTAAAGAGATTAGGTAGTTGTTGAGGTGTAAGAGTTATAGGAAAATTATCATGATACATGTGACAAAATAAAGGTATGATTATAGGCAAATACTAAATTAATGTTTTTATGACAAGGTAATATATACATTTAATAGTAAGTAGTTTTTAGGAAAAAAAAGTCATATGAGTATCTCTGCAACTAAGTTTAAAATTATGTTTGAAATTAAATATTTATTTGAATTAATTTTGTAAGATAATATTGTTTTTGGTATCCACTGATTGATAGGTATTCAAGATGGTATTTGTGTCACCGATAATATTACGATTTAATTGAATTGAGCTTCATTACTTTTTTTTTTTTTAAATACTTGTGATAAAAAAGATCTATTATATTATTTTTATAATATGTGTTTAGAAAATGTAAACAATGTTGATTGACTCGTCTACCCAATCGTATAAAAACAGTGTTTATTTAATAAATAAAATGTAACGCATTAGTATAACATAAAACGTAGTTATTAATTTGTTTTTCAAATGAATGATAAGTTGCATTGTTTTTTTAAAAATTCAAGGTTTCCTATACAATGGTTTTGTTTTGTTAAACCTTACTTCAATACAATAGTTTCAGTATAATTTCAGTTTGATTTTGGTACCATTGAATTTTTATAATATTTACATAAGATTTTTATTTTACTATTGGTATTCCCTATTTGTGTCTAAATTTAAAATTTGGCAAACTTAATTGTAAAATAGTCAGTCACGTACATAATAAACTTAAGTGTGTTTTAAATTGTTAAAAAAAAGATTCTTTTGACGACAAAATTTGATACGAAATTGTATGAGAGTCTTGCTGTTACATAATTTAGAATTATTTACATATTTTGACGTTTTGGTTTCTGATCCTTTTAACTTTAATTTCTTTTGTGGTTTAAAAAAAATGTATCATTTTTTTAAAACAATCTAATACAGGTTCTAGTTATAATTGCACAGGATAAGTAATGGAGGCAAATGTATTTTCCGCATAAAATTTTAGTAAAATTTTCATCAATCATAATTGGTTTTAAATCCGAATCATTACTTTAAAATAACTTAGCTTTTTTAAAATTTAAAATTGTACAAAAAAATAGCACTTCATTTTTTTTTTCTAAAATACGGGGGAGGTGTAGTGTGTGACGCACCTCTCTCTTAGGTTAGGTTTATATTAATTAGGCTATAGTGTTGTAAGTTTAGTAGTAATAAACGGACGTTCGAACAAACGGCACGTTTCATTTACACTCCTGGGTCTCCGCCTATTGCAATGCCACAGCCACTCTATTCCGAAACTATTAGCATTACATAGTTGAAACTTTGTGGGTGGCTGTATTCTATTAACTGCTTCACGATACCGCTGTACGATTCTCATAAAAAACTAAAGATAATGATATTTAATGGGGTCTTCTCATACACGGAACAAAAACCTTTTATCTTAACTTGAACCTATTCGTGTGTGCTGGTCTATATTTAAATGAAATAAAGGCTCCAAAGACATTTTTTTCAAAAGTGACACGTTTGGAAGATTAGAAATTGGTAAAATGGGCGTCCCTACCCCCTTTTAATTCTTTTTCTTTACTAGGCTGGTAAATATTTTTAGAAATATAAATTAATGTACATCTTAAAACTATCAACGAAAATTGGTTTGAACGAGATTCATCAAGTAATTTTCGGGATAAAGTACATTTTCAACATCCGCAAATATAACTTTGTCCTTCATGCAAACACTATGAAAAACAAAGCTATTTTTGCAGTCAACAAAATATTGTGGTATTAACGCTAAGAAAGAAAGTAAGTGGACTCCTTATTCAGTTAAAGTTGGTACGGAACTCTCAGTGTGTGAGTTTGATTTGCACTTGGCCAGTTTTGAATGCAATATTGAGGACGCTAGAAAGGTTTAGTTTTATTAAGAGACAAACAATCACATAAAAATAATACACTGTACGTGGCACAAGTAAGGTATAACCAAACAAATCCGATTGCAAAAGTCAAAGGTCATAAACGCGTCCCAATCGGCTTGCGATGTTCGGGGTCACTGCTTCACTTCTGACGACTCCAGTGATGGAGTTTCCGCGTCACTGAGCAAAAGACACCGCTTTGCGTGTGCTAAAATCCTGGAACCTATTGATACAGTTCACGGAAATAGTTAAATTCTAAATTAAGCGTTTATTACAATGTTCCTGTTTCAACGTCGACAATTATGCAACTAGCCAACGAATATTTTTTAATATGGAAATTAATATTAAATGAAGAACAGGGATTTTTAGGACATTTAAAAAGTGTTTGTATGAAAAACAAAGTAATTTTTGCGGTTGTTTAAAATGAGCTATATCTCAAAAACTACTTGTTTGATCTCATTTAAATTTATTTTTGTTAATAGTGTTTGTTAATACATCATGTATTTTTTTTAATTTACACTCTTAGTTTAAAATTTAAAGGGGGCGGGACCCCATTTTACCACTTTAGAAGCGCCTACCTCTCAAACGTTAGACTTTTTATTAGCTCCTTGTCAATTTAGAACAGTTTAGACATTTTTTATTTCTTGTAGGTACTAATAATACATGAAATTGTCGCAAGACGTGACGGAGCAGAAATTAAACGGACGTTTATTTTTAGAAGACAGCGCGGAAATCTCATGATGCCAAAAAAATATAAGGAAGTAAAGATAAAGGACACATTGTTAATAAAAGAAAAAAAACTAGGTGTTACATTCATTTATAAAATATAGAAAAGATTAAAGTTTATAGGCTCTTAAAATAAAACTCCACTTAATATCATTAGGTTGCCCCAATGCTAAAGTTATTCGGCCCAAGGACAACATTTCCTCCAACACTCGTATGAGAGTGAACTTGTCCAGAGTATCGCGTTATTTATGTTAATCGAATCAGCAATTGTATGCACGCTTAATGCTGCCCTCTTGGAGCTAAGGCAAGGAGGGGTCGTATTGAAAATTATAAGAAAAATTGCCAAGCATGTAAGTTACAACGTACATGCTACCCAAATATGTAATTATCAATTTCCAGACTTTACTACTGCAGAAAACAAATAAATACTTTTTTTGTTTATAAAGCATTTAGGGGGAAACCTTTAACCCAGCAGTGGGAGTAAAATCAAACAAAAACATGAAATGTACAAACGTATTCAAAGTAAGAGTGAACAGGATTCTTCTGGGCGAGCTCGTTTCATCTTTGACTTCGTGTTAGTCGCCCTAAGCTTGATCTGGAGTCGAAAGCGAACCCAAAATAAATAAATATATTTAAAAAAAAAACTTATGCAAAAATAACGTCTCCTACGTAATTAAAGGTTCTCTCCAACATCTACCTAATAATAGTCTCCGATCGACGAAAAATACCAACTTTAGTTTCGTTTTCATTCTCTTCATCTTACAGTACTTTTGAGTCAATTGCATTGAATTTCAGATTTAGCCCACATTGTGTTTGTAATAACTTAAAATATCCATATATGGCATCGTCTGTAAATTCTATAATTCAGTTTACAACAACCGAGTCACGTATGTTTAAAGCGCACACGTGAAGACGCTTAAGGCAAAGCAAACATATTCATAGCATCGAATCCAGGATGCCTCGGGCAGACGGAAGATTACGAAGCGGCGGGTAAACCAATATCAGTCACGGCACAGTTAAGATTTGGCTTGAGAAGCTTGTAAATTCACGTTATGTGATCTTATATGGTTATTGATGATGTTTATTTAATAGCATACTAGTTTTAGGTAGTAGCCAATTTCGACTACGGTGGCCAGTCACAATGACTAACCGACTGCGTGGAACATTTATAGTGCACAAGTGTGCGCACAATCACAGGTGCACTCTCTATTCCCCTCACTCTCATAGCCCGAAGGGACAGCATTCTGACACGACCGGAGAGAGACCAGGCGCAGGACCAACGCCTTTACGTGCTTTTCCGAGGCACGGGGGTGAAACACCACCAATTTCCAAACTCCGGGCTACCGTAAGAATTTCTAAACAGAAAATCTAGTTTTAGATAGGTATGTACCATAGAAACCTGCAACTTCATTTAAACAAATGCCGTATTAACGTAACGTAATTGACTTTGATTGATTCACTCGCCCTACATAATTAATGTACATACCTCTTCCAAAGATATACATAGTCTTGCCAATAAATATTGTCACAAAGATTTTTTTTTTATGCAAATTATATTTATAACTTTTACACTGTGTCACTTTTATACATGATTATCAAACAATTTAAAATTTAAAAAGCTTTGTTGAAGTTGTCTCCATTGGCTGCAATACATCCTTTAACGTTGAGGCCAGTTATCAATAGAAGCACGCACTCTTTCCATGGGAAAATTCTTTACTGCCAATCGTATGGATTATTTTAGGGACTCCAAATTATCATGGCGTTTAGAGCAAGCCGTACTCTCTAAAACTGACCATAAATCATAATCCAGCGGATTAAGATCGGGACTAGACGACGGCCAGTCTTCAGCTCTGATGAAGTTCGAAACGTTAGCTTCTAACCAAGACTGCGTGGACCGAGCTTTATGAACCGGCACCGAGTCTTGTTGGAAAGACCATGCTTGGTTATTGAACATGGTGTTGTTAAGGGGCTTAACTACCTTCTCAAGAATGGTACATTGATACACTTGTGCCGATGTTTTAATACCTTTTTCACAAAAATATGGCTCAGGCTAACACCAAACCATCACTGAAGTCGAGTAATGCCCACGTTGCACTCTGACGACTAATTGGAAAGCTTTCTTAGAGGTTTGAGCATAAATACGGTAATTTTGTTTGTTAAAGTGTTGCTCAATTGTAAAGATTTTCTCATCCGTAAACAAAAAAAAATCTTTGACCTCCCTTTGCGTACCGCTTCAGTAGTTTTTTCGATTTTACCACCCTATTATTTTTTTAATTATGAGTTAATAAATGACCAGTTCGTCTCTTATAGGCTGCGAGTCCTAAATCATCTTTTAAAATACGCGTCATGGTTCTGGGTGCTATCTTGATCTCCCGAGATAAAATCTTTTGCTTTCGGACAGAATTTATGCGAATTCTTTCCCTTACTGCTTTGAAAAACTTTTTCGTACAAACACTACATGGACGGCCAGATCTTTTTCTGTCACAAACAGACTAGGTCTCATTGTACCTGTTGATAACCCGGTACACAAACATTTGACTAATACCAAGCGTATGGAGAGTTTTAAAAATTGCATTTGGCTCCATACCAACTTTGTGCAATGCAAGCACAGCGATTCGGTTCATTTTATCACCCCACTCCATTTTAATATCGCAAAATATTATAAAATGTATTGGCGCCAAAATTAGGAAACACAATGAGCAATCGTATAAAAATGACAGATTCCAAATTCAAATGTAATATCTTTCTTATTTTTAATTGTAACAGTAGTTATGGCCATACTGTGTAGTATAGATAAATTCTGATCCACACTATAACAACAATTGTCAAGTCCGTCTTCTTCTTCTTAAACTTAAGAGCTTCGCTCATGTCGGTAAAGTAATCGCCATTCTTTTTTTTTCTTTGCCTTTTTCTTGACCTCGTGGTATGACATGACATCTACTTTTTCCTACACGTGTCGCATCAGGTGTCCTTTCATATTGCCTTGCCTATTTCTATTTTTTAAGAAAGGTTAGAAGCATTTGAGTGGTGTTGGAGGAGAATGAAAAGAATCAGTTAGGCAAAGAAAAAACAGAAATGAAGAATTGTTGAAGATTGTAGATGAGATAAGGGATATATTTTGAAAATAATAGAAAATAGACGTGTCAACATGACAAGTCCGTCAAATATTAAAAAAAAATGCCGTTAGTTAGAGCTTTTCCGATTTCCCCACCGTCGAGTAAGGCTTATCAGACTGGGTCCTGATTCCACCAATGTCACATATCAGAATATTCGTCAATTAAATACAATACGCCCTATTTAAAAACGTCACCTATTTGTCAGCAATCATTTATATAAATGTCATTTTACTTACGAACTAATGCACACGTGTTGAGAAACCTTAATAGATCAACATACTTAATGATATCACATACACGCATGTTGAATTGAGAACCATTTTTTTTAAACTAAGTAAAAAGGTGGCGATGCATTCATACATATCTTTCTTTAATGCACCAATGCGTACCATCAAGTACGATTTACATTAGACGTCATACCAACGTTTCTACGCGACAAAGTAGTCTTAACAATCACGTTAATTAGCGCCGAGCGGTATTTAACAAGTTGCTGCGAACGCATATGAACTTTACCTTCGTTGGGGTTCTACTCTGATAACTCGATTAAAAAACGATTCCTTTCCGAAAGACGATTGTAAATATGCTACCAAAAAATATAGCTTAAAAGTTGGGAAATCTAGAAATTCAATTCTAGTCTCAAATGGTGGAGAATAAAAACATATGTCTTAAAGAGTGATGACTACAAATTACGAATGCTAGTAGGAAAAAAAATGTTTGTGAGAAGTGGACGCATTATGTATCTGTGTAAAGTAGATGATTATGGATAATTCGGTGAAGAATAATAGGACTCAATAGAAGAGAGAATCATACTCCACCGAAAAAGATGACAGAACAGGGCAGGGACGAAATGATTCTTGTTGCAGGGTCTCTTTTTTTGCCCACACCAGAAAGCATGCCTGGGTAGGGCAGGAGCCGCAAATATCAAGTCTTTTTTTTCATTGTTTTGCTTAACAAATTTTGTCAACAATCTGATTCAACTGTATTAAAATGGTTCATTAAGAGTGTAGATAAACACATCCATGAAATCTCAAAATTCATAACCTAGATAAGTAATTCACAGTTGAGCGATGAGATCTTTTTAAATCAAATAGTTAACTAAATTTCCTCACTGATATTAAATCAAAAGTGACAAAAGTGATTTACAATAATCTGCAAGCAAAGAATAACGGATATTAGGCGTCTTTCATAGTAGGACCTCTTAGTTGGCGGTTAGTTAGACGTCTGATTAGCTAGTGATTAAGTGTTGTTGTAGAGCACTAAACGGCGCTTTCCACCGCTAAAAGCACTACGTAGTAATAAAGCTCACAATGTTGAACTACTTAATTTGTGATGATGTATAATTTTACTTGACTGCGCTTTATTGATAAATTGGAGTTCTGGTACAATGTTATTAGAAAAGGGCTTTATTTGAAATTATAGGAACAGAAAGCTTCTTAATAAAAAAAAGACGTGTGGCACTCGGAGACTGCCGCGGTAAGCTTTACCGCGGCAGTCTCCGAGTCTCTTGCATAGCATTTTTTATCAACTTAGGCAGTTACTATTTAACTGCAATTATTATTTTACTTACTACTATTACAACCAATGCCACATTAAGGCGGGTTGCTCAACTAAATAGACAAGCGTGATATTTCAAAAAGACATTTAAAGTTCTGCTATTCATCGATAGATTGAAATAAAAAGAATCACCGCTGTGCCGGTCGGAGTGGGGGGTGTTAGGTTATTTTCGTTACGGAATTTCTGGATTCGGTCTCCACGCTCAAGGCCCGCGATAGAAGCTATGCACTAGCTTAATAAAAGTAGAACTTCTAAATAATTCTATACCTATTTTAACTTTAGTGTGCCGATAGTGGTAATGACATTTATTGATGACTATTGATTTTTGACGATCCGTCTGGTGTAGTGGTCGAGAAATCGCCTACTACGCCGCGGGTTGCGGGTTCGATCCCCGCACAATACAAATATTTGTGTGCATGAACTTGTCTGTTTGTATTGGTCTGGGTGTTTTCTACGTATATCATGTACGTAGAAAACACCATTTACAAACAAAAAGTATTTAATTATTATATCCGTTGTCTGGCACCCATAACACAAGCTTTGAGTAGCTTACTTTGAGACTAGATTGCGATGTTTGGGAATGTCCAAAGGATATTTCTTTACTATTTACTATTCGCTGTGTGGGAAGTAGGTGGTTAGGGAACCCGAATTGATAACAGCGTTCGTAGTGACTATAAAAAGACATCGTTGGTGGACTTCTGACGTCTGTCACCATCTAGCATTTGTACAAAACGTCTCCGTGAATTATATCTGTGGAAAAATAACACAAGCGAATGCGTCTGATGAGGACATGCTTCAAAAAATTCACTAAGCTAACGACGATTATTAGTTAATAATAAAATCCAGAATGAGATTACAAAAAGTGGGTCTTGATTAATCCATTTCAGATATAAAAATACTATCCGAGTGACTAAATTTCTAAGTGATCGATAAGAAATTCAGAACAGTTTTAATATTAAGGTAGACTAAATTATTCCAGGTAAGGTTTTACTTAAGGAACAAAGTTTTTTTTTAATGTGAGCAAAGTTCTGTGAGCTGCTTTATTAGTGATTATTGGTTATTTATATTCTATTTGAGATAATGACATTGCCAGTACTGGCAAAAAGGATAGTACGACTCTCCTAATTTTGCAATAAAAATTTATGCAAACGCGTTTTGGGTCTTGTCCTTTAGCTTAAATTAACAATACTAGCACTGGAAGCAAAAATAATACCCATTGGACAAAATATAAAACGAGGCTGTCCAGCTAAGTCCAAGCCAGCATTTATTAACAAGTGACGATGACTAGTAGAGCTCCTCAACCCTCAAACAAATCAATGTTCTTTCTAGTGTTATTAAGAAAATCTTTTTTTCATTATATTTTTGTTTTTATATTGTGATCACTACACAAACTCAATAATATAAATTTCACTTGAAAAAATCAATTTATATTTTTTTTTTGTTGACTGAAGCGTCGTATTTTATTTTGTTTTATGATGATTTGGGTTAAATAAATGCAAATTGATTTACGTAATACATTATTTCATTCATTACTACCTAATAGAATAGTGTTTCTTCAAATAGTTATTTCATAAGATATTTTTTTTATTTAAATGGAGTTCACAATACTTTTCTTATAATATTATTTTTCACAGAAGTTTTTTCATTCTAAATACTGCTTGTATGATAAAATACAGTATAAAAAGGCATACATAAAATATAGAAATAAATGCAAATAGATCACTGAAATATTATGAAACTTCTCATTTTGTATTTAAAATAATTCAATCATCTTCGATAAATAAGCTGTCCAACACAAAAATATTTATTTATATCGATGCAGTATTTTTTGAGATAAGCGCGTTCTACAAAACAGTTAAAACAAACTTTTAAGCTTTATAATAGTAATATAGATTATAGGAATAAAAAGCTTGTAATTTCTACTAAATAAATAATAAGATACATGATGTGTTTATCTTTAGTGTGCCGATACTTGTAATCTTGACGACCTCCGTGGTGTAGTAGCTAAGCACGCTGGTTTCATGGCATCGCCGCTCCGAGCTCCCGGGTTCGATTCCAAGTCGGGTCAATTCAGAAATCAATATTTTCTATATTGTATCAGGTCTGGGTGTTGTGGTACCACCGTTGTGTCTGCTACGCTACGCTATGTAAAGCTACTTACTTTGGGATCAGAGCAATGTATGTGATTGGTGTCCAATATTTAATTACCTAGTCTTGCCATAATTGTTGTCACAAAGAAAAAAAAAATGATGAAAATAATATTTATTACTTTTACAGTGTGTTATTTTTATACATAAATATAAAATATATATATAAAAAGCTTATTCGCAGTGGTCTTCATTGGCTTCAATACAGTCCTTTAAACGTTGAGGCCAGTTATCAATAGAAGCACGCACTCTTTCCATGGGAAAATTCTTCACTGCCAATCGTATGGATTGTAAAAGACCCGGCGCCGAGTCTTGTTGGAAAGACCATGCTTGGTTATTGAACATGGTGTTGTTAAGGGGCTTAACTACCTTCTCAAGAATGGTATCTCGATACACTTGTGCCGATGTTTTGATACCCTTTTCACAAAAATATGGCTCAGTCACTCCTTCATAGCTAACACCCCACCAAACCATCACTGAAGTCGGGTAATGCCCACGTTGCACTCTGCCGACTAAATGGGAAGCTTCTTTCGAGGTTTGAGCATAAATACGGTCATTTTGTTTGTTAAAATGTTGCTCAATTGTAAAGATTTTCACATCCGTACACAAAAAATTTCTGTGACCTCCCTTTGCGTACCGCTTCAGTAGTTTTTTCGATTTTACCACCCTATTTTTTTTTAAATTATCAGTTAAAAAATGACCAGTGCGTCTCTTATAGGCTGCAAGTCCTAAGTCATCTTTTACGCGACATGGTTCTGGGTGCTATCTTCATCTCCCGAGATAAAATCTTTTGCTTTCGGACAGGATTTCTGCGAATTCTTCCCCTTACTGCTTTGACCACCTTTTTCGTACGAACACTACGTGTACGGCCCGATCTTTTTCTGTCACAAACAGAGGAGGTCTCATTGTACCAATTGATAGCCCAGTACACAAACATTTGACTAATACCAAGCGTATGGAGAGTTTTAAAAATTGCATTTCGCCCCATACCAACTTTGTGTAATGAAATCACAGCGTTTCGGTTCTCTTTATCACCCCACTCCATTTTAATATCGCAAAATATTATAAAATGAATTGGCGCCAAAATTAGAAAACACAATGAGCAATCGTATAAAAATGACAGATTCCAAATTCAAATTTAATATCTTTCTTATTTCTAATTGTAACAGTATTTATGGCCAAACTGAGTATTTAATGATCACTGGACTATAGTTGGCGTGTTCAACAGAGTCCTGTCAGTGTCATGTCTATCTTGCTTGCATGCACCCATCTCTCTTGACATAGTGGCTACACGACATAGTGGCTATCGCGCCGACTATGCTAAATATTACTCAAAAGCATATTATTCTATTAACGTTAAGATAGTCATGAAGATGTTTCATATGTAGGCTTTCTCAGTTTTTCTCTTGAAGTTATATAGGTTTTGATATAGGTTACCCATGTGGCACTAAACTTTTAATACCATATTCTCAGAAAGCAAGAAAAAACTTAAAGAAATTGGCAAGAATTCGTGAGAAAAGAGGATTGGATTTCGCTTCAATATTGTTTCCAATCCTCGAAAGTGCCGTATCGAGGCTGGGTGTAATGGTACCAGATATTGCCAGAACCGTTCCATCCTATCTCAGGCACTGTACTGATTTCTTCGTTTATTCTTATTGCAAATTATTATTGATTATTTATTTAAGGGGCATGTGCGAAAAAGTGTCATAGTCGTGGTTGCTATGAAAACGGATTATAAATGTTATTGTTTATTGGTTTATCTTTGAAATTAATTAGGTGATCTATATTTATTATTATAAAGCTGTAAAGTTTGTTTGTTTGAACGCGCTAATCTTGAGAACAACTAGACCGATATTAACTAGAAAAAATATATTTTTGTTTGAATAGCTTATTTACCGACAATAGTTTTACATCTCGCTGCGACAGGAGGGGAAGGAGCAAATTTACACGTGCGGACGCCTTCGTGGGTGACCGCTTTTAAATAGAAAAGGCTGTTTACATGAGGTGGATTTGACGTCTGTTACAGCCTGTTTCCTTATAATATTCTATTTAGACATCTGCCCAATACTTCACACCAAATGACGTTTCATAATTAATTTAGTTATTCGTTGGTTAGTGCTTTTGTCGTTCGTGAAACACACCCTTATAATATTATTATTAGTTAGTGATTATTGTGTACTTAGTTTTGAACATTTGTAAGACATTATGGCGCTGTTAAGGCCCATCGGTTCTTCTTAATTTGTTTTTACAGGTTACTAGTGAAATAGTTTTTTAGATAGTTTTGATTTCATTTTTCATGAAGTTGGTGTATTCTTCTTCGGACCTTATAAAATGATTTCTTGTTATAATTGAACTCGTAGGGCCTACAATTGGGAAGAAAAAGTTCCCAAGTGAACTGAAGTTCAAGTTCAAACGCGATAAGGAATGACAAAAATAAACACAAACAGAAATACAAAATTCCCACTAGATTTGCTTTCAAAAAGCACAAACAGACACCAGACACAAGGCGTAACAAATGAAATGAAACACATAAAAGCTCTTTTGAAAGATGAACGCGGCTTTTGATATGTTAATATGTGAGTCTAATTTTGTTTGTATTTTTATGGCGGCCCGTGGGCATTCCCTTTGCGACATTAGCTAGTTTACAATGTAAAAATGTATTAAATTAATGGAATAATACTGCCAAAGTAAAACATGCCAATTATCATTATTGTTCAAAAAATTAAGGGTCTGTTGAACCTACGAATAAAAAAATAAAACTGACTTAGGGTTCATTTTAAAACGTTAGATAAGACTTATCCGATTGAATAAGTTCTATATAACGATCTAGTTTAAAAGACAAATTTAATTTAATTACATGAATAATTTCTGACAAGTTAGGTGACGTTTTCAAATTAGGTGTTTATATATTCAACGAATATTCCATATCTGATGTTGGTAAAGTTATTTTTAAAGAATATCATAGAAGGAAAAATAGAAGGGAAGAGGGGAAGAGGACGGCCTAGGATAAGCTATTTCGACCAAGTGAAGGAGAAAATTAATGTCATGTCATATCAGAAAGTAAAGAGGAAAGCAGACTGTAGAAAAGAATGGCGATTACTCCACCGAAAAGAGCGCAGCTCTTAAATTAAAGAAGAAGAAGATGTTGGTAAAATCGACACTTAAAAAGCTCAAAGTTTTGAATTTCTTTTGAAGGCAGTTCAATAAAAAAATATGTTTTCATCATTTTTAGTTATTATTTCCTATATCTTAATTGGACTATTAGACCGATTTTGATGAAATTTATATAGTACTAACCTTAAGTTAAAATATAACTGACTGAACCAAAAAAGTATCATCTTACTATGGCTTCTTGTTTTCGAGAAATCCATAGACCACACACACTTTGTATATGACAAACAAACCTACACAAACGAAATTTAGCACACGTGTTTGGAAGCTTTAATAGCGAAACATACTCAAATATTATTAAATACTACTGACATCACATACAAACACATTGAATTGATTACCTGCTAGTTTTTGAAGTCAGTGAAAATTTTACGTCATTTCGTAAGAAGTATTATGCTAACCAGAACTTATCATGACATTGCCGTAAGTGTATGATAACTTCGAAAGAGTGTGTGGGTTACTGTGTAAGGCAATTCGTACTGTTTGTTTCATTAGACACATATTTGATCTCATACTCGAGAACGCATCGCCGCTTGAACGAGAAAGCACATCAGCTTACCAACTTTTGTGGCAAATTAGCCTTTATTACAACTGAATAAGATACCGCAGTGTTTACTTTGACGTACTATTATCCGTACAAAAAATATTTCTACCACATCAAAGCTGTTTCTTTACATACTTTTCAGCTCATTGCTTTTTGACATCAATGTTGGTATTTGGTTTAAATTGATAAGCTATATTTATGAACGGAAGATCAATGCAGTCAGCTTTTAATATATTTTTTTCCTAAACCATACAAATTGAACCCAATAATACTAGGAACAAAACGAATCGAATTTCCATTAGTGTTTTACGGGCGAATAGGAAAAAACCTGAATAATAGTTATGCATTCCAAATTAAATTGAAATAACAAATGTGCAACGGATTTTCGCAGAATCGGTTTCCAATTCATGACTATGCATGAAAAATTTGAGGCAGTGATTGCCGAAGTTACCTGGCCACTAAAATATTCATGGGAGGAGCCCTAACTAGTTAGATAAGATACCTAGGTAAGATAAGGTAGGTTAGGTTACCTAGGTAAGATAGCCTTGCTCGAACTATACCTGTGTACTGCTTTTCATCTGTGCTAGTGGCGGCATTTCTTTGGTGTTGGTGGATTCCTTATAACTATTTTTAATAGGGTTTGTACGGTTGTCGACTTGTAATGAAATAATACATAGTTTTAATACCCCAATGTCGCGTCGATGTTTAGAAAAACCGGCCAAGTGAGAGTCGGACTCGCCCACTAAGGTCACTCGCTCGTGCCAGCTTTAACTAAATTAGAGATCCACATACGAGTACTCAGTACCGCAATATTTTGTTGACAACAGATATAATTTGTTTTTCATAGCTGTGTTATGTTTGCGGTTATCAAAAATATGCTCTATCTCAAAAACTACTCGTTCGATCTCGTTTAATCCAATTTTCGTTAAAGTATAAAAGTTAGAGGGGGGGGGGGGCTTGGGAACACGCCAATATTTTACCACTTTGGAAGAATCTATCTCTCAAATGCAAGACTTTTAGAGTAAATAGTTTAGGAACCTCGATGTCATTTTAAAAGACCAAAGACCTATCCATAGACACCCTATACAAAAACAAAGTTTTAGGTTTTAGTTTCATGTATTTATCATAATTTTATACCTTATATATCATTATTATTTATTTTGTATAAGGATCATAAAGCGGTTAACAGGATACGTCTACCTACTAAATTTCAAATGTGTAATAGTTTCAGAATAAAGTGAGACAGACAGATTTGCCGAAACTATAAAGGTTCAGTTTTTGGCATTCGGCTACGGAACCCTAACAATAAAATGTAATCGCATTCGGACTCGGCTGGCAGAGGTATTTGTAGTGCAACCAATTTGCAACTAGTTTTGTTGTCTTTTCTACTGGTTATTTTCAAAGTGATCTAGATGAATTGCCCATAACATACGCAAGCATGCGTGCTTTCTTGAAAGGGTACAGAAAGTTGATGATACTTATTGATGGTTATTGAGTATTTAAGTTACCAACAATGGTTTTAAAAATAATAGATTTGTTACCCGGGCGCGCAATGCGAGGACGCGAAAAGATCCTAATTAGGATCCTTACCCTTAGTCTGCGAATAACTATACAACAAGTGTGAAGTCTCTGATAGTGATTGTAAATCCTATAAAATGCCATCGTGTGTGCTTCAAAAGTGTGCAAACTAAGTTTAGAAAGTAAAATAAGCTCAGGAGATCTCGTATGACATGTAGGTAAAAAGAATTATGTATTTAATTTTTAAATATTTTTATTAAAAATCCATTTCACAATACGGTTACAAAGGTGAAAGAGTTGAAGAAATTGTTAATTTTACAATGGTGGAAAAGACGCAATGTCCTCGACACCAAGTCGATCATAAATTGGTTACATATTAGTAATTCAAGTGTGCAGTAGGAGCAGTGATTGGTCAATAAGTGTCATTTTGTTTACACTGGAGCGTAACAGAGAATCATTCACTCTCTATTTTTTCCTTACTGCAAAATTATGCTATCTTTTGAAAACATCGTCTAGGAATGTGGTTATTAAGAATTGCGCATGTGTTCTTTTGCTCTCGACCAGGCACAGATTTTTCATTTGTTTTGTGAGTAATGATCTTAAAGCTATCCTGACGACATTTAGTGAGAGTTATAAAGTGATGGGAGAAAATTGCTAATTACAGAATGTACAGCGTCGAAGATAACCTTATCACAACTTTGCCTCACTTCCAATTGAAGTTTCCTTGTTTACTGAGGAATGTAATCAGAAACTGTTAATGCTCTTGAAATCTGATATAAAACGGCCAACTTAATTTGCCATCAAAGGACAATTAAGTCGGGTAGATTAATTTGTTCCGTTTATCTTGCTTAAGTTGGTTTTCTGTTAATGAAGGGAAAGCGAAAATGAAATGGCGTTAAAACATTACTAACTAGTGAGTAGTTAAGTTTATAACTAGTTTGTATGCTTTTAACTGAAAATCAATAATAAATAGGTTCATACTGGTTGTTTTATTGGTCAGTGACATCCAACTGAGGGATGATGTTATGAGTTATGATTATTCTAAAAAAATATTTTTTAAATTATATGCAAATTGTATAAAAGAAAACCTCCTCACGACATTCTATTTTTTTTTAAATTATTAATTTCAAAATGAATGACGAACCTCGCACGTAGCTAGTAATCTACGAAGTGGCGACCTGGTGTAGGTAGTTTTGACTCGCCGGCTAGAATCGCAATTATAAATTGATTTTGTGGGTATTTTCCATCAAAAAATAGTATTTTTTTGGCATCAGTATCGTATGTACAGCCACCCCTGAGTCGGGCGTCTTACCAAAACAACACCCTACAGTATAGATTCCGTTGCGTGTATAGTGCCCGTCAAAATTTACTAAACGTCAACCAATACCGAGGGTAGTGTATTGTTCCAGTTTCTATGCTTATTTTAATCCAAGTAACTGTGTATTTTCATATGGATCTTAATAGGTAATTTAACGCTGATCATATTTAAAATAAGGATGTGAAACCGAGCCTACTAATAACATAACAAAGTGGTTCATCCGTGTTCAAGGTATCGCCGTACCTCACTGACATCATAGCGACGTGTTAAAATATTAAAATATATGGTACCTAACTCACTTAGCGACGTTTTGTCTTCCTAAAATTAATATTATCTACTTGGATACTAGCAGTCGGCGACGTCGTTATAGCATCTCGGTGAGTTATGGCCCTTAGTGCCACAAGTGCCGAAATACGTACGTGGTACGTTTACAATTGCATTGCGGTGCAATCTTACTTTACTCGCTAGTTCTGCAGTTATATTGGTAACGTTGATTAATACCAATGCCATCTTAAGCAACGGAATCTGACTAGCAATTAACAGTTATGTACGCCTCTATCAAAGGCAAGTTGATTCATCCGCCAAAATTATATTTGAAAATACATATTACAAGCATGATACTGAAAATGCTTTATTAAATTTTATATCACAAGTATAAAAATACACAATAATTGTGTATTTGATGTTAAACTGCTATTAATTATTACTGCTATTATTACTTAAAGTTGACTAAACGGCATTTATCATTCGAATTCATGTAAATTTAACATGTACTGTTGGTTTTAAATAGTTTAGAATGTTTTTACACTCATAATGTTATTTTTGTGTTCTTATTAGATGAAATAAGAAACCAAAAAAGCCAAAGGTTCGAGTCCCGCAACCAACTTGGGCGCAATTTTTGGTTTATTATTTCATCTTATAAGAATAGGTATCATGATATTAGTTTGGGAATAGTTCAGAATCATAAAACTAATATGTAATAGAGATGTATCTCTAATGTAAAGACAAACTTCGAACTTGTCATTTATCCAATCCAAAAACTCTACAATAAAGACCAATAAAAACCGGCCAAGTGCGAGTCGGACTCGCGCACTGAGGGTTCCATGCCAATTTTAACTGAATTAGGGAGTCCATTTACTTCTACTTAGTAAAATACCACAATATTTTGTTGACTGCAAATATAACTTTGTTTTTCATAGTGTTTGTATGAAGTACAAAGTTATGTTTGCGGTTGTTGAAAATGTGCTATATCTCAAAAACTACTCGTTTGATTCCGTCCGAATTAATTTTCGTTGAAAGTATTGATTAAGATCTACATCATTTATTTTTTTCAAAATTTACACTCGCTTGTTTTAGAAATTAGATGGGGGGGGGACGCCCATTTTACCACTTTGGAAGCGTCTAGCTATGAAACGTTAGACTTTAAAAGAAAATGGTTATAGGAACCTCTATGTTATTTTAAAAGACCCATCCATAGATACCGCACACGCATAGGTTTGACAAAAAACTTTTTTTGGTTTTAGTTTCATGTATGAGAGCCCCCCTTAACTGTCATTATTTTTTATTTTTTGTATGAAAATCGGTAAGAGGTTAACAAGATACATCTTCCTACCAAATTTCAATTGTGTAACGCTTATAGTTTACAGAATAAAATGGCTGTGACATACGGACAGACAGACAGAGAGACAGACTTGACGAAACTATAAGGGTTCCGTTTTTTGCCATTCGGCAACGGAACCCTAAAAAAGGAGCAATCAAAATAAAGATTTCATCATACAAAATGTTGGATACGGTTTTATATTAAGACGCCTTCATTCATTCAGATGGTTCCCTAGAGGCACTTTAGTTAAGATGTTTGATGATTGCATCCGAGAACTCAGAATTTGAGGTTTATGATGTGAAATAAGACACTTCGTAGATATTGATTTGAGATAGTAGGAGATGATCATTTGAATGTTGAAACTAAATAATAAATAAGTATGTTTGTCTGTGCGTGGCTTTAGCTTTTGAGCGGTTGGAAACATACTAGAAGTTAACGAATCGAATGATACTTAAGGAAAAGTAATTATTATTTATACCCAAGACTTCATAACCTTAGTACTAGTGTTGTGTTACACTGTTTTGGACCTGGAGGATGTTGTCTTTACAAAGACTTAGTACCTCATAAAACATACTAAATAATAAGTTCTTGATTCCAGTAATTCGATCCAAAAAAAATCATAATTAATTACACCAAACGCTGTGTTTTCACTTTTCATTCACATCATAAAATTTCTTCGGAAACATTCAAAGAGACCGTAAACGAAACCACACGTCAGGTTGAATCAAAGATACCTTTTGCTTGTTCAGTTAAAATTGAAAGTAAGCCGGCTTTGCCTAATACGGGCTTTCTGCTCGCCGACTAGTGAAAAGGACTCCGACGTTTTCAATTGTAGTTGAAAATAGATCAGATGAGACTAAAGCGTCGACGTTTATTTCTGGGGGCGTTTTAAAATATTATTTCAACGGAATTCCTGACACTGGAGAAGGGAAGCGTGAAGTGAGCTTTGCTAAATAACGCAGCGTAGGATGTCAACTGGAGTTATTGGCAGATCTTGGAAAGATCGGAAGATCGGGTTGAAGGCCCCTTGCGACCAGTGATAGCGTCTTGTGGCTGATTATGCTGATGATGATGCATGAAACTGGTCACAATGAACCAACAAAAGAAGCTACGAACGAGCTTAGAAAGTAAGTGTAAGTTGGTGTTGGTTGGTTTTCATATAGAAGGTGTTGATTAGCAACATGAGTAGGTACTGGCAGAAGGCTATAGATATAGTATATCAGGAAAGGTTTATGACTAGGTACTAATAATCGGACAATTTCCGGTGCTCAGACTGCGACGTGGAAAACAAGAGGAAATTACTACTATCTTCACTATTTTGGAACAAAACTCCACCAACAAGAGCCTCGCCGTTAAATTTGGTGATGAAGGTAGGTAAGTTAAGAATACACGTTACACAGGTAAGCTTGAAATCCGTTTAGAAAATCGACAGAAGAAGCAGCGAATATTTTAAAATAACTTAACAAGGTAACTCAGAACAGAAGAAGGAGCGAACATTTTAAGATAACCTTACGACGTCCTATGGTTTCTCACTTTTCGTTAGGTAATTTTCAATAAACAAAATATCGTACGAATCAGTATGTGTTAACATAGTTTGCATTAATTTATTTTCTAAACGTTCAGTTTTATATTTCCCTGAAATCTTACAGTTTGATTCCTGAATTTTTTTTTGAGGATAATTATTTACGTATTTGGTTCTGAAGTTTACGCGAATACTACTCATTGACTTATGGTTTAATTTCGCGCACGTTTTGTAACTTAACTCCTGACAGCAGACCTGCCGGTGCCCACGGATCTTGTAAAACATTTGAAACATCAGACGTTTAATTAGAAAGAAACGCGCACGAAATCAAGCCCTTCAGAGTTTCAGTCAATGATAATTTACTTTGTGAAACAGTCTGTAAAACAGTTGAGCTCTTTTTGTTGACCCATTCCTTTACTTCTTTGATATGGTTTACGGAAAAACCGGTCGAGTACAAAATATATGAACATGTGCGAACTTTGCAACCTTTACGGAACAACGAGTCAGTCACGTGGTTCGCAATAAATCAAACGTGATTCGACAAGGCTAGGTAGGGTTGACCAAAATAAAATTGATGTAAGTAGTTTGATAACTCATCATCATCACTTCAGAATTAAACTCCATTTTCTTTCCCTTTTGTCGTTGTAGTTGTCATCAATATCTTCGCTTTCCTTATTTATAATTTCGTATAGTGTATTCTATAGTGTGTATGTCAATTTGTCTTTGGCTTATATATCTTATTATTAATTTATGTTATATTAGTATGTTTGTTTTAATGTTATTGCATCTTACTTTTTTTTAGAACCACTCAGTATATGTAAATATTCCACCACCGATTAAACTTCCCAAACAGACGACTAGTGGAGAATGCCTTAAGGCATTGAGTTCGCCAATTATACAATTTTCAGTGCAGTAAATTTGAATTCAATAAATAAAATCATAGACCAGACGAACTAGTGTGAAGGACCAATTATATCACCCAATTAGAGGCACGTAAAATGTAGGACAACAAGATAATAGTAATGTTCAATCTAAATAAAGTTAAACTGTAACTATATAAATTGCTGTCACTCCAGCCAGAAGCGCTTTAATTGTTGCTTGGTATGTGTAAGATTAATAGATAATAGTTAAATAAAGTTTTTTTACATAAATAAATAATAAATAAAATATTTATTTCATTAACAAAGGTAATGCCTTAAAAACTAGTACATTGGAGACTACATTTAAGCAAAAAATGCCTGTGTTTGGAGGGCCCGCTCTTCCATCACTATAACCATAATTATAGAAGGAAGTTTAAGTAAACTTATCAAATATACCAACAGATGGCGCTGTTCCCAGGTAACTCGCAATAACGAAGTTTTTGGTTATACTCTTTTATAGGAAATTGGATGATACGTATTTTGTCAATATTTCTAAACAATGAACCGTTGTCTGCGAAATTGACTTTTATATAGCAAAGCGATAAGCTACTTAGCCTTCCCTCGGCTGCGATCTGTCAACCTGGTGGTTGTTCAGTTTGCGTTTCACTATTAAGATGATTATGACGGTTGTCGTCGACTTGGCGACGGCTATCGATTTCAGCGGCTCGATCAATTTGTTGTCGTCATGCCGTCGATACATCGTCGACGTTTTATCGGCTAAAGCAGTCATCAAGTCTGCCAATGTTGGTGCAAACACTGAAAGTGACCTGCTCAAAAAGGCAAAGAGGCAACCCTAGCGTACCTGCAACGCAGCGATATGTACAAAGCCTTATTTATTTTCCTCCGCATTTGAAAGTTGAGTGCAATTTTCTCCAGGGCTTGTTTTGATTTATATATTCTTTATTGCACTTAAAAGTTGTGTAGGAAATACATGTAGTCACAATGTGAACAAAGGTGGGCTTATCCCTAAAAGAGATCTCTTCCAGCCAACCCATAGGTGTTGGAATTGTAATATTTGCGGTTATCGGCAGTGCTAAATTAAATTACAGAAAATAAAAGTTATAATGTATTCATATTTTTTAAATAATAATAATTAACTAAATACAATAAATAAACATACATATATATTGAGATAACGTATATATCCATATATATATCGTAATAAAATAAATATATAAATAAATTTATACTCTACGAACAAGAGGGTATTTGAGAAAGCAGGTGTTCTTTTACTCTTTTCTTGAATACATGTATATTAGAGCTTTCTTGCAGTTCTAGCGGCAGTTTGTTCCAGAGTCTAGCAGCGTAGACAGAGAATGAGTCAAATAAAAAGTTTGTATTGCTCCTTGGAATTTCGAGTGTGGCGGTGATGCAAGGTCTCCTAGAGCGTGTGGAAGGGGGCAGTCGTTTGAATCGACATTGGAGATAGGTTGGGGACTGAGGATTGTAGAGGATGTTATACAGGAATGTGAGGATATGCATGTCACGACGGAGGCGAATCGGAAGCCATTTTAGCTGGGTGCGATAGCTGGAGATGTGGTCATATTTCCGTAGGTTAAAGATGAACCTAATGGCCAGGTTCTGGAGACGCTCCAGTTTATTAAGCAGCTCCTCTGTCAGATCCAAAAAGGCAACATCGGCATAGTCGAGTATTGGCAACAAAAGAGACTGCGCAAGCATAACTTTTGTTTTAAAAGGTAGGAAAAACTGGAGTCGTTTAAGCGAGTGAAATGTGTAATGCATTCGTTGGCTGATATTATTAACATGAGCTGTCCAAGACATGGTGCAGTCCATTATAAGACCTAGATTTTTAGCCTTTTCTGTGAAGGGAATCGGAGTGCCAGAGTATTTAATCGCAGGTACTGCGTCCCAATCAATTTGACCTCTGAGCCTGCTGCTGCCAATAATCATGGCTTGAGATTTTGCCGGATTCACAAGTAGGCCAAAAGATATTGCCCACTGCTGAATAGCATTCAGATCCCTATTGACGGCAGCCAAGGTCTCAGACAGCTCATGTAGTTTAAAATGTCTATAAATCTGTAAGTCATCTGCATACAGATGAAAGGGAGAAGAGAAGACAACTGAAATATTATTTATAAAGATTGAAAACAGAAGAGGGGAAAGTACTCCACCCTGAGGAACACCAGCAGTGAGATTGGACCAATCAGAAGAGACATTATCAATTTTAACACACTGCTGACGTCCCAGAAGGTACGATTGAAACCAGTCGACGACGGAAGGTGACAGATTAATAGCGCGCAGGGTTGCGAGCAGTATATCAAAATCAACCGAATTAAAGGCACTGCTAAAATCCAACAGAATGAGCACGGTGAGCATGGTTTCATCCATAGCGTGCCGGATGTCCTCCGTTATATTCAGCAATGCCCCAACCGTGCTGTGGGAAGGACGAAATCCTGACTGAAATGGGCAAAGTAATTTGTTGCTGGTCAAATACACATAAAGTTGTTTGTGAGCCACTGATTCCAGAACCTTGGACAATATGGGGAGAATAGAGATGGGACGATACTGAGAATATGACGAGGGATTAGGGGTTTTGGGTAACGGTATTACAAACGCCTGCTTCCATGACGATGGAAAGACGCTGCACGAAAGCGAGAAATTAATAATGTGAGTGATCACTGGTGCAACGTCCTCTAACACCGGGAGGATCATATCTAAACTCAAGTGGTCGCTACCAATAGCTTTCGAAGATATGGAGCGAATACATTTAATGATTTCCTCAACGGAAACAGGGTTGAAGACAAAGGGTGAACAAGCAGGGGTAGGAAGATTGGCAAGGTGGGAGAGGGTTGAGGTTTTATGGGAGCTGTCCATAACGACAGGTGGAGTAGAAAAATGTAGGTTTAGGAAGTTAAGGTCCACGTCACTCTCATGCGACTCCTTAGTCTTGCCTACGCCCAAAGTCCGTAGAAAATTCCAAGATTGGGTCTGAGTCCGGTTTTCAAGTGACGAATGAATATAGCGGCGCTTTGCATTCCTGCACATCCTGTTGCAGATGTTTCGCAGTTTTTTATAAGTTTCATGGTGTTCTTGACTTGGACCTTTTCTGCAACGAGCTTTTGCCCTATCGCGCTTAGCCATGACACGCCTGATAACTGGTGTAAGCCAAGGAGCAGGCAAGTGTTTGACTCGCACAGGACGCACAGGTGCATGAATGTCATATATCCTAATCAGTTCAGCAGTCATGGAATTTACCATGTCATCAATATTATGTGATGCTAGAATCGACGACCAATCAACATTTCGGACATCCTCTCTGAGACTCTCCAGGTCCATGTCCTTAAAGTTACGCTGTAGTATGACCTTGCCTTTAACTTTGGGTGTGCGTACTTTATAATTTAAGAATATTAGATCATGGTGAGAAAATGGGGCACTCATTTGTCCATGAGTGTTTACGAGATGTAGGTTAGAGACAATGATCAGGTCTATAAGGGAGGGCCTGCAATTAGGGAAGTAATGAGTGGGAGAAGTCATAGGAAGTATGTGAATTAGTTTATTGTTTCATTAAGATTTCTGCGGAAAAACTAAGGCAGATATTTTGTTTTCATTATTTTAGCGGTACATTGCTGATATTATTTGTATATTATAGCAAATCTTCGAAAAATATAATTGGATTTATAGGCAGTAATAAAAAAAATACTTGTTTTTCACGCTTACATATAATACTGTAATTTGTGAGCTATCTGACGCTATAATTGTTTGTAAAGATATATTACTAAGAAAAAAGAAAAAAACAAGGGTGCAATAAAAAGTCTGTCCACTAATAACTCCCATCTCAAGATCACTGGATAAGCCTCTTATAATCAATAAATCGCATAATAACAAAAAGTATGTTAATACTAGCTCCTTGTTAAAGTTTAAATCTCGTGACTTTATTACTCGTAAATAATCGATTTATTCGCTCTGTCGAGAATTTCCACTCCATCTGTTTCCGCTTTCAGCTGGATCCCTTAGGATCCCTTTAAACACAAATGAACTTCAAAACTTACACACTTACCTACATTTTAAATCAATACAGTATATTTAAAATATCTCTACCTCTATAAGCGTCTATATGTGGTGTCCACATACCTGAAAAGAGAAAAAACTGTTAATTCATAAGTTAAAAATCATTTTGATAATTTTTTATTAAAATTTCCATGAAAGTCATAAACGAAACAAATCACCTAATTTAATTCCGACTTATAAAAGTATTAGTTTGGCGTCATTAAGACTACGAATTCATTACATTTAAATTAAGATAACTTACTGTTTTTACATCTAAAATGTAACAGAATAGGAAAATAAGCTCGTAATTTGTTTTGAGGTTTACTAAAAGCAACGTATCTCAACATGTTAGACCACTTCTGCGACTAGACACCAGCAATTTATTAAATATACAGACTCAGTTGTCTATGGTCAACTTCTGCATCGCGACTTCATCGTGTTTTGATGCTAAAAGTTATGCAGTGTGGAAAAGGTTACAATGTTTTTGTATTAAATTTCGATCCACAGATTCTAAGATCTGTGCCTTTTTTAGTGTAATTTCAATTTTGCTAAGTGTTAGTTTAAGAGCTCTGCGCATAAGTTTTTTTTTTTGATGTTAGTTATTCTATTGATCATTTTATTTATTAATAATAATAAATAAAAAAAAATATTTCCATAAAAAATGTTAATTATAGTAAGTGTGTGTGCGTGTGTATGTGATTGCATGTTTATTAACTCTACGTGCATTAGTAAAGCCTCCGTATCCTCATAACTCAAGAGCATGAGGAAGTTAGTGGCCTTCTTCTTACTCTCATGAAGTGTTTTGACTTTTACTGTTACTGTTGGGGGAATGGGGAGTTTGTTTTTGTGTCCCTTAGCAGTTTGACTCTACACCCTCCAACCAAAACTGTACTACGTACAGGATTTACTTTTTTATTTTGAAATATTCTTCACGCTTAACGAATGTTATTGATGATTATGTCCGGTCCATGTATTTTATATGGCTTTTATCCTCAAACAGAAATGCTATTTCTTTTTTTTATCATTTTTTGAAACTTACAGTAACAGCATTTTTTTATTACTCAAAACATTATTTACCTAATATTCATAAACTGTTTATTAACTTTTGTTATTAAAACAATACTCTAAGCTTTAGGACGTCGATCCCTCAGAGATAATAGTTTGAGAAACACTACCTAGTTAAATGGCGGAGCATTTACGGGCACATACCGGTGTATGCGGTGATTAGCTAGTAATTATGCAAAACGGCTGGAACCGCGGGGTTAACATAAGCATATACTATCTCCGACACGACGTGGTCGGGTGAGTGGATGAAACGCATTGGGAAAATTTAGTCTATTGTGTTAATGAGAAACATTTTCTATATAATGTTATGATCTCCGGGTAAAAAATTATGATTTTGTTGCTTTAATTTCTTTACGTTGCCTTAGGTCAAACCACTCTGCTAACAACATCCATCTGTCAAGATGTATCGTGACATCGTTATTGTTTTCTCAGTTTTTGAATGACTTACAAAAATAAGGGTTATCAATTCAATGTGTATGTATGTGATATTGTTGGAATTTGATAATATTTAAGTATGTTGATCTATAAAAGTTTCCAAACACGTGTGCAAAATCGCGTAAGTGTATGAAAAAAAGGAAAGTTAGCCTTTAGCGTCCCACAGCTGCGCAAAGGCCTTACCTCAACTATAAGGTAGTTCGACCCACACTCCATCACGCGGGCTCAGTGCGGATTGGTGGAGGGATGTTTGCAAGGCAAGCGACTAACTTTGCTGTCAGATGTTATCAAGCTGCCCATAAGGCCTCTAGCTAAGGCTATATGGCTAAGTGTATGTATGTTTGTATATTTGTATGTTTGTCCACAGATTTCTCAAAATATGAAGTCATAGCGAGATGATTAGTTTTTAATTCGATTCTGTTTATTTTAACTAAGGATACAGTTTAAGCTTCATCAAAATAGGTTCAGTAGTTTTTGAAATATAGGTTAACAACTAAGAATCATAAAATAAAAAAAGGTATTTAAAAACTTTCGTTATTAAAACAATACTCTAAGATTTAGGACGTCGATCCCTTAGAGATAATAGTTTGAGAAACACTACCTAGTTAAATGGCGGAGCATTTACGGGCACATACCGGTGTATGCGGTGATTAGCTAGTAATTATGCAAAACGGCTGGAACCGCGGGGTTAACATAAGCATATACTATCTCCGACACGACGTGGTCGGGTGAGTGGATGAAACGCATTGGGAAAATTTAGTCTATTGTGTTAATGAGAAACATTTTCTATATAATGTTATGATCTCCGGGTAAAAAATTATGATTTTGTTGCTTTAATTTCTTTACGTTGCCTTAGGTCAAACCACTCTGCTAACAACATCCATCTGTCAAGATGTATTGTGACATCGTTATTGTTTTCTCAGTTTTCGAATGACTTCAAAAAATGAGGTTATCAATTCAATGTGTATGTATGTGATATTGTTGGAATTTGATAATATTTAAGTATGTTGATCTATAAAAGTTTCCAAACACGTGTGCAAAATCGCGTAAGTGTATGAAAAAAAGGAAAGTTAGCCTTTAGCGTCCCACAGCTGCGCAAAGGCCTTACCTCAACTATAAGGTAGTTCGAGCCACATTCCATCACGTGGGCTCAGTGCGGATTGGTGGAGGGGTGTTTGCAAGGCAAGCGACTAACTTTGCTGTCAGATGTTATCAAGCTGCCCATAAGGCCTCTAGCTAAGGCTATATGGCTAAGTGTATGTATGTTTGTATATTTGTATGTTTGTCCACAGATTTCTCAAAATATGAAGTCATAGCGAGATGATTAGTTTTTAATTCGATTCTGTATATTTTAACTAAGGATACAGTATAAGTTTCATCAAAATCGGTTCAGTAGATTTTGAAATATAGGTTAACAACTAAAAATCATGAAATAAAAAAAGGTATTTAAAAACTCAAATCACTTTATAAAACTGACCACAAGCTATTGTAGGAGAAATAAAATTCATTTGGAGTCGGTGCATGATGATAAGTGTAGATTTTTGGTGTAGGTAAGCTTGACATCATGCACCGACTCCAAATGAATTTGCCACTCCTAAGCAGATGGCAAATGCGTTACTTTTAGCCGTGAGAAGGCAATTTTTTTTAATTTTTTTTTTCTTGCGATGACTTTTCTTTATAGTGTTACTATGTCTGTAAATAAATAGTTTATAAAGTCTTTGGTTTCAAAAAGCGCAGAAAGACAGTGACTCAGCATCACAGTCTTAAAATTTTCATCCATGTTTTTCGGAATGAAAACCCTACAAACCAATTACCCAAGTAATTTCCCAAACTCAAACCGACAAAGCCCGCAGACTTCAAAAGCACAATACTACGCGTATTGCTTCAAATAGTTCAGAGAACTAGTAGAAATCAAAGTAATCACCATGAAAGTTTCTTTGTTACTCTCGCCAGTTAATTTCGGTCACAGTTGTAACTTCTGCGATTTAGGTGGTGACCGATTGAAGCATAGAATAAATATTAGGTCCTTACTTAAAAATTGGAGTTTCGAACTTGGAACTTAGGTGCATATTGATAAGATATAAGATAAGAGCGCTTTTACACTTAGGCGACTTTAGCAGCGCGACTGTCGCGCGACAGCCGCGCTGCTGATAATTTCATACATATATGCCAGCAGTAAGCCCTTCACATTAGAGCGACGGTGCTGCTGTCGCTCTAATGTGAAGGCGCACTAATTGAAATTTATTTAATTTATTTTTATTTTACAATTTTTGGAAGACTAGAACAAGATTGCTTAAGAACTACAAATAAAAAGAAGGCCATTTACATGTCTCTACTGATAGAACAAAAATGTTAAAGTAAGAAACGCTAGCAAATCAACAATTTGACGCTTAAATTAATCAAACTAATTCACAAAAGCAAAGGCAAGTTCAACATTCAAAAAAAGTCGTTAGATAATTGTTTATTAACCTGATTTACACTTGTACACAATAAATCAAAGCCGTAAACGTTCTGACATTCGTTAAATAAATTAGCTGCTCTAAGTAAATAAGAATTCCGCCTGTAATTTGTGTTAACTATAGGGACGTGTAAAAGATTGGGATTCCTCAGAGATTTCCTTGGTGTGCAAATGCACAGCTTGCTTAACAGCTCTGGACAGTCTATCAAACCACCAGCAATCTTGTGAATATAAGACAAATCTGCTCTCTCTGCGCTTGTATAAAGGTAGCATGTGATGTCTCCTGCATCGCGACAAGTAGTCGATGTCGTGTTTGCCTGTTCTATATTGAATGAATCAGAGAAAACGCTTTTGAATGCTTTCCAATCTCGAAATATAAATGCCTGTTTAAAATTTGTACTGTGTTTATTTGTAAATTTTTGTTCAAATTGTTGATTTGGTAAAAAACTTAACCATAGAAAAAGATATTTTTTTTAAGTTAATATAAAATCAGTTCTACAGTAGAACCTGTAGCTTAGAAATAATTTCAAAGTTTATAAACTTGTTTACTTTAGGATAAACTATAAAATAAATGCTGTCGCAGTCACTCCCGGCTAGTGTGGACAAAGGGTGTTAAAAAGGTACTAATATTCAAATGAAATAAAGAAATCTGGGTATAGCATTTGGCAACAAAAGTTTATTCAAATTTGCTATTACACATCTACCTTTTAACACCTTTAAACAAATCAAATACAAAACTTAATAGCTCAGAATTCAGTAGAGACTAGGTTAGGTTCTAATTTAGTTATCTATATCTATACTATTACAAATCTTTATATTCACAATTTTTTTAAATTAAATAAAGATAAACCACCAATTTAAGTTTTTAATTTCCTAATTGATTTCCAAAATTTATCCTCAAAGGGATTCCTAAATTATGCCTAAATTAATAGCTAAATATCCCACTTTTCACCAAAGTTCAAAGCAAATATAAGAACAACCAACCTTGGATTTTAACGGAGGTTATTAATTAAAATCTTTGTTGCATCAAACTACAAACAACTCTGCAACATTAACCCAAAATTTCACCGATACCGATCCATCCTCAAAACAGCAGACAAGAAGCAAATCAATCCATAAGGAAGTTCTGACTTTAAAAATTAATCCAAATGAGGTCTAAGTAAGGTCTTAGTAAGGTCACTGAAAAGAATTTACAAAATGTTAGTTCAACGCACAAACCAAAGTAAAAGTTAAAAAACACTAACTTTTCGTAATAAATATTTACCTGAGGTTACAACATGATCACCAAATTGTGACTGTTCAACTTACAGACACATATCAAAAGCGAAATCTAGAAATAAAAGAAAGTTCTAGTTAACCACATTTTTTTTTCTAAGTGTGGGTGAGTATACTTTTCATCACCCTATTTATGAAATCTTTAATAAACCAATTTAATACCTGCAACAGCTGGCTCGCCATATAAATTCTGAATTAATTACTAAACATTTATGCTAATTTTTCTATTTGAGACCTGAAATGATAAAAATTACAACTCTCAATATGCCCAGATGTAGGTAGGCTACATTTTCTTTACAAGGATTTCCAAAGGAGTTTCTCAAAGTACTCACCATTTTCCAGTCATTTATATCAAATCATTTTCGAAATTAATTCATCCAAATTGACATGTTGGCGGCGTCTGAAACGATAAAAAGGACCATGTGCTCAGACTCTAGAAATGTCTCGCAACAAACAAAAATCAACGCCAACCTTTCTGCAGATACTTACCAGGAATAACTATCAAACTACAAAATAATTTGGGGCGTGCCCCATTTAAATTTTTCACTTTTATTACATTATTACCTATACCAAACGTTCCACTCCGACGCACGACCAACAGTGTCAGCATCCATCATATCTATGCCAAAATATGGACTGGAGTCCTACATCCATTTAGCTTTTCGTTTCACGCGAACTTAGACAAAATGTACAACGTTACAATACCCCCCTCCCAAAGAAAAGAGGTTCACTCAGTGAACCGAAAGCTGTCCCCAGCTTCCGTAACTGTAAAAATGTGTGCTGTTACCAAATGCCAAAATAAAATCAAAATAATCCCCTTCCACTATCAAACAAGTCCTAACTGACACTAATAGGGCAAACAATTTCACAAGAACGATTCAAACTATAACTGTAGATCTAAAAGTATATACCAAAAAAAATATATGTCCCAAAGGACCTCAAAAAAGCGAATTCTATGTTCTTTAAGGGTGCTCTGCTAAAATAATTCAAATGACCTACAAAAAAAACTCAAAATCAACGCTATTCAAGAATATTCTATTCCAAAATATCGACAATACCCCAAAAAAACTTAACTCAAAGCTATTTAAGATTTTCTGTTCAAAATATCCAAAATACCTAAAAAAAACTCAAAACGCCGTTAAAAAATATTCCAACAAAAAAAAACATTCATAAATACCTAAAGATCTCAACGTCAACGCCATTAAAGCTTGTTATGTTCAAAATAATCCAAAAGCTCACAAAAATAACAAATTAACTACCTACATTGAATGTTCTGTTCAAAATTATCCAAAAGCCCTCATAATAAATTCTCAATAACAAAGTATATTTCTTTTCAATTTACTCATAAAGTTAATTAAGTCAAAAATCGGGCAACAAACACATTCAAATAAATCCAAAACGACCTCATGCTAGACGAAAATTCAAAATCATAAGTTTCAAGCGACTTAACTTAAGGGTTTCTGCTAAAACATACCCACAAACAAATTAATTTCATTCTTCCACAAGCAAACAATCTTATCAACCCTGCCTTTCATACTTCATCATACAAAAACTAAACAGTTTTATTTCTCAATCTAAATAAAACTGAATCCTTTCACTTTTGTGTTTAGAATTTTCATCAATTTAAACACAACCAAAGAAACTCTAGTCGAATCAAAACTTATGTCTTAATATCCTTAATATGCCACAAACCGAGTGAACGACCATCCATAGCCTCCAACTCGTAAACAAAATGGTGAAAAATACCTCAGTGATCTCACACCAAACAAAAAACAAACAAACTGGTGCCAAATTGGGCATCACCTGAGTGTAGCTGGACTTCCATACTACATCACCAACCAAAACAAAACGCATTTCTGCGCCCCAAAACAAAATTTGTGGCATGTCTAGCACGGACACTATAACTTCAAAAAAAAAAATCCTTAAACAACTGAACTCACCGACATAATACTCCTTAGGCATAGTTACTGCGTACTCCGTCCCAGTATTCCTGTAAAATTATGTTAAGGAATGTTGTAACAAACCAGTGCCTCCCTGAATCACAATCCCATAATATGTGTCCAATTAACCACAATCACGGTTTTAGTAACTCATGAATCACTATAAATGGTTTCTAAAATTTTTGGCAACATCCATACCAGTAGCACGCCTAATAGGAAACAACAGAGTCGATTTACCAAAACAATGCGTTACACCAAGAAAATTGTAACTGATTTCTTGGTTTAAACGCAAGTAACATAATTTAATTCGTTTTCAGAACAACTCCAATAACGCTGACACGTAACCACAATGACCCTACAATTTACTTCATAACTCATTTATCAATGTAACCACAACAAAAGCAATAATTAAAATCCAAAACTAATTCAACTAATTCGCAACGCAAGCTTATGAATTTACTGTTAAATCACTGTTAAGTAACATTAATTAATCATGTTGACTATTATTTGGTGGTTTATATTTTTACAAGTTTTCATACAAAACAATATAAAGTGACTCCAAAATATTACAACCAAAACAACTCAAAATATATCACAATACTTAAACAGATTGTAAGTATTTTAAATGCTAAATAAAATCAAACACAACAAATTGGGATTTCACAAAATAAGGTTTACACCGTAACTATAACTATTATTTGGTTAGTAAATACAAATTGTTTGATGCAACACTAAACTTGTGGGATAATTCCTAACCAGTTAGTAACACAGGGAAAATTAAACCTAATCTAAATAATATGGTGGTTCAATAGCATAAAATTCTAACAACAAAGTGCTCAAAATTGTACTAATAACTAATTCTAAAGTTGGGCGCCATTTGTCGCAGTCACTCCCGGCTAGTGTGGACAAAGGGTGTTTAAAAGGTACTAATATTCAAATGAAATAAAGAAATCTGGGTATAGCATTTGGCAACAAAAGTTTATTCAAATTTGCTATTACACATCTACCTTTTAACACCTTTAAACAAATCAAATACAAAACTTAATAGCTCAGAATTCAGTAGAGACTAGGTTAGGTTCTAATTTAGTTATCTATATCTATACTATTACAAATCTTTATATTCACAATTTTTTTAAATTAAATAAAGATAAACCACCAATTTAAGTTTTTAATTTCCTAATTGATTTCCAAAATTTATCCTCAAAGGGATTCCTAAATTATGCCTAAATTAATAGCTAAATATCCCACTTTTCACCAAAGTTCAAAGCAAATATAAGAACAACCAACCTTGGATTTCAACGGAGGTTATTAATTCAAATCTTTGTTGCATCAAACTACAAACAACTCTGCAACATTACCCCAAAATTTCACCGATACCGATCCATCCTCAAAACAGCAGACAAGAAGCAAATCAATCCATAAGGAAGTTCTGACTTTAAAAATTAATCCAAATGAGGTCTAAGTAAGGTCTTAGTAAGGTCACTGAAAAGAATTTACAAAATGTTAGTTCAACGCACAAACCAAAGTAAAAGTTAAAAAACACTAACTTTTCGTAATAAATATTTACCTGAGGTTACAACATGATCACCAAATTGTGACTGTTCAACTTACAGACACATATCAAAAGCGAAATCTAGAAATAAAAGAAAGTTCTAGTTAACCACATTTTTTTTTCTAAGTGTGGGTGAGTATACTTTTCATCACCCTATTTATGAAATCTTTAATAAACCAATTTAATACCTGCAACAGCTGGCTCGCCATATAAATTCTGAATTAATTACTAAACATTTATGCTAATTTTTCTATTTGAGACCTGAAATGATAAAAATTACAACTCTCAATATGCCCAGATGTAGGTAGGCTACATTTTCTTTACAAGGATTTCCAAAGGAGTTTCTCAAAGTACTCACCATTTTCCAGTCATTTATATCAAATCATTTTCGAAATTAATTCATCCAAATTGACATGTTGGCGGCGTCTGAAACGATAAAAAGGACCATGTGCTCAGACTCTAGAAATGTCTCGCAACAAACAAAAATCAACGCCAACCTTTCTGCAGATACTTACCAGGAATAACTATCAAACTACAAAATAATTTGGGGCGTGCCCCATTTAAATTTTTCACTTTTATTACATTATTACCTATACCAAACGTTCCACTCCGACGCACGACCAACAGTGCGGAACCGGAAAAACGGCAGCTGTCACACTTGACAAATGTCAGTGTCAGCATCCATCATATCTATGCCAAAATATGGACTGGAGTCCTACATCCATTTAGCTTTTCGTTTCACGCGAACTTAGACAAAATGTACAACGTTACAATGCAATTTGAACATTTTGTTAGCACATGCATGCATGTAAGCATATAAAATATCAATTCTAAAACGGCATTAAATAAGCTTTGATTTAACATCAATTATTATTTAAGGTCCATAACCAAGTTTGAGTTTTAAATTGTAAAAAAATAAACGTCAATACCCTAGGTAAGGACCTATTATTACATTTATATTGAAATATTTATTAACATCTACTGGGTCCACACATCTCATATAAATACTACCACTGCTTCAAGACATGTGGGCAAGTGCTGGGAAGAAGCAGCGCAAGCAACTCAGTCACTTTTTGACGGACTGTTATTAACTAGAATTAACATTGCATTATTCTTTGCGTTCGTTGACTTTTGTGCCTGATAAGATCTTGATTCTACGAAGAAGTTCTATACCATTTCCTTTACTCTGTTTACATTCCAAAGTCTTTGACTTACTAAGTTATCAAACGAGATACTAAATTTAGTTTACTGATGTATTTACTTTAACAACTTTGATGTTGTAAAAAGGTTAGTTTTTAAGGAACTTCCAAATCAAATAACAAAACGATTTCTTGATTTTTGAATTATTGGACATGATTCTATAATAACTTATAGTCTATTTATAGCAAGTGAATAGTTTAATCTCCTGGTTTGATTGCAGCACCTTCATTTATTTCATAACAGTTTTATACTTACAACGAACCTGAAATAATATTGTCATCTCTCGAGTTCATAAAATTGATCTTTCATGTGTAGATAGCTAAGTGGAAGCTTTAATTGCTACGATCGTATGATCGTTTGACTCCATGTATATGGAGTCAAAGATAATTAAGTCACATATTAAAATAAAAGAGCTTTCCATTTCTTTCTGATTTAATTTTTTGTACAGTATTATCTATTATTGCACAGTTAAGCAGCCGGTGGCGAATCGGTTAATGGTGGTATTCCTTAAAAGGTCACCACCTTTTACTAAACATGCAATCACATACACACGCACACACACTTACTATAATTATCATTTTTTATGGAAATAAAAATTTATTATTTATTATTATTAATAAATAGAATGATCAATAGAATAACTAACATCAAAAAAAAACCTTATGTGCAGAGCTCTTAAACTAACACTTAGCATAATTGAAATTACACTAAAAAAGGCACAGATCTTAGAATCTGTGGATCGAAATTTAATACAAAAACATTGTAACCTTTTCCACACTGCATAACTTTTAGCATCAAAACACGATGTAGTCGCGATGCAGAAGTTGACCATAGACAACTGAGTCTGTTATATTTAATAAATGAACACCTCATGAGACAAAATTGTAGTTTTCGTGACAAAGTAAAGGTTGCGTAATTGCGTTCTACAACTATTGTTATTGTCTGTGAGAAAAAATCTATGGATATTTAAAAAAAGGATTTAAAGTATTAACACATCAACAATTATACAGCTAAATTATTTGTATTCCTCACAGTCAAAATAAAAAAATGTATGTTTAATTCGGATGAAAGCACCCATTTCACTCTCGAACTATTGGAAGAAGAAAACATCTCGAGTGAAATGGGTTGCTTTCTCTCCTTGTATAACAATTACAAGTAACGTCCCACTAATGGCCAAAGGCCGTACCTCAAGAATTAGGCGTGGAGCCTTACTTCTCTAATTTACTAAATAATTATGAGCAACAGACCAGTTGATGTGTTACAAACACCAGACAATAATTATGACCGAGGCGTTTTCCATAAATACTTAAATACATAATATCATCCATGGCTTAGTGACAAATGTTTAGTCTCAAAGCAAAACTAGATTTTCAGTCTGTACTTAGGCTAAGAGAACTAATTAATCCCGCGGTTTGCTTTAAAGGTGCAAATGTCTAAAAAGCATTCCTGTTAGCAGTTGCCGGAATTGGTGCCGCATTGGAACCGAACCGAACTCCCTGCGGTCGTGACTAATCTAACTTCCGGGAGGCACAAACCATCACTCTACAGGGAATAGATTACATAAGTTTGGTAATAATTTCTCGCCAAATTCTCTTTCGAGATGGCCCTCCGAGCACTTTACAAGGAAGAGATATCGAACTTGTCTCACTGACCTCATCTTTTTTTTTGTCTCACATCTGTACCATTAGTATTATTATTATGTGTATGTTTATTATTCCATAATTATGTATTAATGTATACGGTATTTATGTAATAAGTAGTATGTATGTTTATTTTTTGTTTAAATACCTATTGTAGGTTCAATCAAGCTCTCACCTTTGCCCTTCTATCACTTTATTCGCGCCGCCAGCAATTTCTCTGTATAGACCTATGGTTGACTGGTAGATAATGCTTTTAGCATTAAGTCCGCCATATGTACCTTTTGTTTGTGCATGAAGTGTTTTAAATAAAAAAAAAATAAAAAAAATAGTTTTCTTTTGATCGCTTCCGGCTCAAGATTATATTGACTAATATAAGTAGCACCACTATTGATTTGTAATGTCATTTTCTGTTATCTGCTGACAAACGGAATTCAGTACGTATGTTTTTAACGTCATCATCATTATCAATATCAGCTATAGGACGTCCACTGCCGAATATAAGCCTCTCCCAGAGTTTTCCACAGCGACCGATCACAAGCGTTCTACATCCAGTTTGGACCTGCGATCTATACAAGGTCGTCTGTCCATCTTGTCGGTGGACGTCCTTCGCCGCATTTTTGGTCAAAGGGTCTCTAATCTAGAACTTTTATGCCCCAAAGGCCATCAGTTCTCCGTGCTATGTGCCCTGCCAATTGCCACTTTAGCTTTCTCATTCTTAGGGCTATGTTCGTTACCTTAGTTCTTCTAAGTATCTCGTCACTTCTGATTCGATTTCGTGGAGAAACAACGGACATAGCCCTCTCCATCGCTCACTGTGCGAAAGTTTCTTTACAAGGCCTTAAGTGTCTAAATATTTTTTAACGTTACCATCGTTAAATATTTATAGACCAATTAAGCCTTGTAAAACTTGGTCACGGTATAAATTGCGATCAAGTTAACCCATTAAAAAAAATGCAGGTACTCTTATATTTTTTAGATGATTCGTGATGGATTCATGGGCAGAAAAATATTTTTTTATTCATTTTTTTATTTCAAAGTATAATTGTTACATACTGTTTACTGATTTCCATGACACTAAACATTGTGTTTGTTGTGACAGTGCACGCTCGAGAGTAATAATCTAACAGTATGATAAGTCTAAACTAAAAAGTGAAAACGTTTTAAAAAAATCCAATAAACGAGTCTAACTTGCAACCGGGTGTCAATAGCATATACATAAAGGTAATAACAGTAATTGATAAATATACTTTGTGTTTAACTACTAAAGGTTCCTGTTCACATTACAATTAGTATCTACAAGCTTCGGCTTCGATGTAATAAGAAGTGCAGTATGTACCTACATATACGTCTACGTATGACATAACTATTAATAGCGTCGGTCGCGTACGGACTGAGTCCGAGTCGTGCTCAAAGCTACCATTAGAATAAACTACGCAACTAACTACCAATAATAAACTTTAGCTACCTATCAGTCGAATGGAGCCACGTACAAAAATAAATTTAATAAACAAACGCGCACGGGATTGATTCTAGCTGTGGAAGAAGTCACGGGTGACCACTACTTATCCAATAATCGTATACACACGTACCTAAGCTGCCAAATAAGTGAATCCAACCGCAAAATACAAACGACCAACTTCCAATGGTCAGAAGCTAAAGGGATGGATTGCCCAAGTTTGTTCCCACTTTCTCTTGAATAAATTCCACATTCCTGTTGCGTCCATCGGTATGAAGGATTTATTATGTTTTGTTTGACTTTTTATTGAGACGTGAAACAAACTATTTAGATTTATTTCGTCACGTATCAGTATGAAAAATAATGTTATTTTGACCCTGACGCTGTTTCACCAACGCATTTGTACGCGGCAGCGATGCGGTAGAACGATACCGACAAGTTTTTTTTTTAATTATTTTTATTTAAAAACTTGATTGCACAAATCATAGATTCAATAGAATCAAGCATTCTCTGCCAGTCAAACCTTTAGTTCATGCAGAGAGATGGCAATGGGTGCAGCGAAAAGAAATTTAGAAAAATCAACAAAAAAGTAACAATTAACTAATATTAATAGTAACTAATAAACCTACATAAATTACTGCAACAACATATTTAATATTCAATAAATATACTTAAACTTACACAAAAAATAAATACAAAAAAATACATAAATCATACACATAATAAAGAAATATTATTTTGCAATATCTATCCTTTAAGAAATTGTCGGAATTTCCTCTTGAATGATACCTTCGACTCAACCCTCCTGACATCCAAAGGAAGAGAGTTCCACAGTCGTGTTGCCGTGACCGAAAATGTGACCGTAATATTAAAAGAACTGCGTGATTACAATCTAACTGTATGAAATTCGTTGGTGTTCGCAATGTGTTCCTTCACCTGCCTGAATCAGGCAGGTGAAGGATTGACGCTGACACCGTTTATCTTTCGTGTTAGGTTAATATGTAAGTACCACTAAAAGCGTGACTGCTCATCCATTTGGTGTTTGTTCACTAGAAATCGACAGATTACAATCTAACGGATTTAAAACCGTCAGATTGTAATCTCTGTTTTTAGAATTTTTCGGTGAAAGATACAACTGTCACATAGAGAGCGAGACAAAACATATATGCCAATGTGACATGTCGCATTCAAGTGTCCCATTCTGCATGCGATTGCGGGGTGAACTTGCAGAAGAAGACTATGTCCATAGAAGCGGTACCGGTACTGAGTAAAGCTAAGCAGAGAGAAAGAAAATTGAAGGAGATTGAGAACTCATTATCGACTTCCATCTAGTGCAAACCGTAAGATAATTGACGAGCAAATTAAAGAGATATCTACTGAGAATTATACTGAAACTATACTGTGCTGTAGGCACCCAATAACTGCACGTAACAATTACGCACTATTGCAAAACCGCCACCGTAGCTCGCAGATCATTTGCATTACCCATTGATCCGGATTGAATCCCAATGAAGAAGGATTACATTCAAATAGTTGATATGACCCGAGCGTTGATAGTACAGGGTCTATCGAATCAACCGTACGACTACGCTGATTATTTTCCTTAAACTGTCGTAGCAAAGTTTTGTTTTAAGTATTTGTTGTTACTAACCCATATATGTTGGTCTGAAATAAAAGTTTTTTTTTTGTAGTCGTTGAAACAGATCGTAACAGACATAAATGCATCTAACATACACATTAGTGCATGATTCGTATGAAAGTAATAAACAATTAATAGTTGATAGTATGGTATGGAGAACTATGGAATCGACCGTACGGCTACGACTATATTCTCCGTAGTCTTCCGTAGCAATGTTTCGTAGTCTTTTCGTAGTCGCCATAGCAATTCGTAGCACATGCTTGGAGTTTAGTTATCTCCACTATTACCTACGAAAAATTGATGGCCGTAGGGGGCAGAAAAGTTTTACATTGGAGACCCTTCAATCAAAGACGCGGCGTAGGACGTCCACCGACAAGATAGGCATATGCACCTTTTAAAGATCGCAGGTACAAACTAGATCAAGACCGCTTGTGAAAACTGTAGGGGAGGCCTATGTTCAACAGTGGACATACTAGCTGATAATGATGGTGATGATGACTTACCTACGAGCTACGGAATTTATCTTCAGTTAAAAGTACCAATTATTTTATTCATTTTTATTTTCAATCAATTTAGTCAAAAATCTATTGGAAGTTGCACTATTTTCTTTTCAACACACTTGCTCATAACGACGTCTTTATTCCACCGATTTTTGGCTCATAATCATAGATATTAAACACGCGTGCTTTTTTATTATATTATTGCACTAGTGCCTTTAGTTTATTAACCCGACCAATTTAGGTTTGTACCCTAGTACCAAGTCGTAAGTAAGAAGAAGAAGCGATATAATTTAGTCGGGTTATACAATACTTTTATTTTAGCAACAAACAGTATTTATGCGAAAAATAACAGTATCTATATATTTATTTCAATAAATGGTAAATCCAGATTTATTACTAAAAAATAGCTCAAACTCGTTTAACATTTCCTGTGATTTGTGTTTTAAACACGAATTATTACATTTTTAATCTTGGCTTTTTGCTTTTGGCCAATCTAGTTCGCGCCTAAGCCTTGCGCGAGCATCGGTAACGCGGCAAGAAAAAAAAACAATGCGCCATTTTTCGTAAATAATAATTGTCGGCTGTGACGAAGTTTGCATTATTTAAGAAGTTTAATATTAATGAAAATGCCTAATTCAAGTGAAGAAAATGAAGAAAACCTATTATTTACTTCGCCGGACATACGTAACGAGGCAAAGAACGCGTGCGAAAGTCTTTGCCATCAAAATCGAGTGAAATGTATTTTTACTATATGTTTTAATAATTAAAAACTTAGTAAATGAAGAGTCTTGTTTTTTCCGCGCAAGTGTGTTGAAAAACGTCGTATGATACGCGTGTGCTTGTGACCATTATATACGCGGCTTTCTTATGGCGCACTCGCTTTCGCTCGTGCGCACACAATATCGCCTTGTATATAATGGTCAACTTAGCACACTTGTATCATAATGTACTATTAAAGTATATTTCAAGCCTACGTTCGATTAGATTAAATAATTGGTATATTGTTAGTAATCTCATTGTACGGACAACAGCACGTTAAGGTAAACAGTGCGGGGTCTTATGCCGTTGTAATAAGGACTATTTTGCAACAAAAGTGGGTAACCTGATGTGCAGCCGACTGTACACAAATATACCATAGGTAACTCACAGTACAAAGGTGTCACGATAATAAACGGCGACAGCTGCACGTCAAAATTAAGCTTAACCTGCAACACGCAAACTAACGAAGGCACAATTACTGCATCTAACAATTATGGGAGCTATCGACACCGCAGGGCAATTTACAACACCGATCGATTGAGATTACAACCCGTATGCCGATATATTATGTTCCGATTGCCGCTGTAGATGTAATAGCTTTGATACGATTCGTAAAATATTATGGTACGTGGTGGTGGTATCTATCACAATAGACGGCTTTGATTATCGAGATAACTAAGAATACTCCTAGTGTCTATTTGATGTAATGTTATCATAACTTAATGGATAACGACCTTTATACACTACGACTTTTAGCAGCGATGCAATAGAGAAGTTACGCGCGTAAGCATCAATGCAGTCGGGATGCAGAAACTGGACATTGACAAATTATGTACTGCATATTGGCGACTGCGTTGATACTAACGCGTCACTGCATCGATGTCAAATTAAATCTGTTCCTTGCGTGAGTCGCGCTGCTATCGCGCGTATTTATAAATAGCACTGGCCCAGTATAATGATAAAACTGCATTAGTAGTATAATCAGATACCTTTTTTTGCGGGTTCGTATTAATGGGATGTCCGTTTATTTAACCTGCAGAAAACAGTACCTACAAAGCGGTATGTAGCCGTGGGAAATGGCCCTTACCTTTACCAGGCTCAAAGCTTCTTCATCCACATGTTGCGTCGTATAAAGAGGTCAATAGATGCAGAAAAGCTTATTTAAAAAAAATACCCCGCCTGTAAGAGCCTAGCTCTTAAATTTAAAGATGATAACAATTTTATTATATTCAGCATTGATTTTAACGTTGCAGGTTTGAACTGGATAACGGCTTTCACCGACTACTTGGTCGGGTATTACTATCGCTTCATAGATGTAACAATGGAAGCGTCGGTTTATTATAATGATGTGAATCAAGTGATAACCTGTCAGATTAAGGTACTCGTAGCGCAGTGGTAGTAGCGCTTTGGTAGTGATACGGAAGTGTGCTTCACTTCGGTATCATTACCAAACGACACACTACACGCTGTAGATTGCTAACCTACAGCGCGGTCGTGTTTGGATGGGTGACCTTTCCGACCATATAAGTTACTTTCGGAAGACTCGTTAAGCCGTTTGTTCCTGGCTAATATCGGTTGATATTAGTCGTTAAGCCTAGTTAGAGGCCTTATGGGCGGTTTGATAACATCTGTCAACAGGGTTAGTCGCTTGCCTTGCAAACACCTCTCCATAAATCCGCACCGAGTACGCGTGGTGGAGTATGGCTCGAACTATTGCCCAGCAGTGGGATGTTAATGGCTTACTTTAATTTGTTTACTTATCTATCAGATCTCTCAACTCTCTCCCCGCATCAGTGTTCCCAACAGTCTACAACCCAGTTATATTAAAAAAAAGAGTGAACAGGCTTCTTCTGGGCGAGCTCGCTTCACCGTCGTCTCTGATTGTGCCACATCTTATATAGTCAAGGGACTAGAGCAAACCCCTTACATGTGTTAAAAAAATACAAGTGTATATTATGTAATCAATGGAATCGATTTCCCTTCAAAATTTACTCTACTAACCCCAAAACTTAAGTCCATCGGGGACGTAGCGTTAACGTTAACGCCAGGTCGTTAATTTGTATGGCATTGATTAATGCGTTATTAGAGCAAAGAGGGGATTATGTTGTGCCAGTGTTCGAACATTGGCTAGTGTTTAATGTGACATGCAATTTTGTTGCCGTTTTCCACAGCAATGACACGTTTTTGCTTTCGAGATTGAAAAGCGATTTCTACCAAACGTATGTAGGTACCTCATTGAGATATTGATATTTATTCACTGTTTCAAGAGTCTCGATAAATGATTTACGGTTCGTGTGAGTTTATTGTAATAAGGAACCTACATGGTAACAATTTTGATTCTAACTATTCCTTTGTTAATGTCTATGAAATAAATATGTTGTTGCTTACTTCGTCTCACTCGCTATCTGCACGGATGATATTAATTATTTACTTATTATAAAGGTTGCAACACAAATGCCTGTAGCTGGCACACTTGCACGCCAGCTCCTTGCACGTGTCATTTACATCTATGAGTAGGTTTAGGGACGCGAGTGGCTGTAAAACAGGCGCGTATGATTATCAACAGTATGAATTCATGCAAGGATAAATGGATAGATAACTCTTTATTGCACATAACATACATTGATTTACGAATTCGTTTTAAGGAAATGTACAATTAAGGCGGTCTTATCGCTATGAGCGATCTCTTTCAGACAACCTTTAGGTAAAGAAATTATGAGTTTTGTAGGAAGGGGTAGGAAGGAGCAAGAATTTAAATTGCTAAACTTTCACATGTCAGTAACTGACATGCAAGCTACTGATCCGTTCGACAGGCAAGTGTATCGCCGCCTTAAGAGCCTATCTCACCCGGCAACTACGTCGCTTTAAATTGAGTGCTTTTAATCGGTTCAGCAGTGCCGAGATTAGCCCCACAAAATTGCTATTTCTCACAATTTACTTAGTCTACTATACATTTCTACGTATACTATTCCTTTCCGAGTGTAATTAGGATTCTACACGCTATGAAAGGAACCTTTTCATACCTAGTCACATAAGCATATTCATATTTTATATTTTATTACAGAACTCAAAAGCGCACTGCCATATAGTGATATGGCAGTGCGTTTTTGAGATCATGATCCGTTAGGGCAGACCACACACTCGGCAATGTATTAAATACCTCCACCCTCACAGTTCAGTGAGCTGAAACAATTCCTTACAATTTGCATCCGTCTATTACGTAACTTCTTAGATCAGAGATATGTGCCGACTAGATAAGGTTTCTTTATAGAGAACGATGATTCAGTTCATTGGCTTGATATCTATGTAGGATCTGAGTTCTAGATGAAACGGAACGACAGTATGACGTATGAATGAGTGAGAGAGAAGGTATGATTAGAATTGTTACAAGAGTGAGGGAGGTAGAAAGATTGGAAGGATTTGGATGACCGGAAGGACGAGTGAATGGAAAAAAAAAAGGATGATGGAAGACAGTTAGCAAGAAAAAGGACGTAGCTCGTGTACTCGTGTATTAAAGATTGTTTAAAGTCTTAAATAAAAGCTTGTTTGTTGCAAATCCCCGAGTTTCACTCAAGAAAACGCCCCACAAGTGGTGACAGAAGTGCGATTTGAAACTCGGAGGACGTCTTACCTGTGTGTGACCGAGGACGACGCGAGGTTATGCCGGACAACACGTGCGCGCAGTCAAGACGAAAATCTGAAAATAAAGACGACAGCATGCCGAAAGGAGCTTCCAGACGTAGCAGCAGACAAGCAGATTACGAAGACGAGTTTGAACCAGCGGTGGCGTCACCACGAGGTAATGGTGGTTCGATGTTACACATGACGGAAGGTCGTTCCTAAATTCACTGGTCAGGATAAGACGTACCCTGCGGCCAGATGGGTGAAAAACGTGGAGGACGAAGCCGAAATCTTCGGTTGGACCCCATTGCAGACTTTATTGATGGCGAGAAGGTCGTTGGCGGGAACAGCGGCGCTCTGGTTACGCGCCGAACGCACTCATAAGACGTGGGAGGACTTAAAGACGGCTATTGCAAAGGAATTCCCGGATGCGTTAGATAGTAAGACCATTCATGAACTCATGAGCAAACGCATCAAGAAACCTAGTGAATCCTGTATAGACTACATGCTAGTTATGAAGGAACTGGGTAAAAGAGGGAAAATGCCTGACTATGTGGCTATTAAGTACGTAGTACAGGGCATACAAGACGAAGAAATTAACAAAGTGATGTTGTACGGCGTCACAACCTACAATGAGCTAAAGGAAAAACTACGCATTTACGAACAACTGAAAGAAAAAATGGCGGGTGGCAATCGGCAGAAACAACAGCGAAATCAGTACGGCACGGACGACAGGCGAGACCGAGACAGACGTTTTTCGCGCTGTTATAGCTGTGGAGAAATGAAGCATGCATCAGCAGATTGTCCACACAAGGAGAAAGGGCTCAAGTGTTTTAAGTGCAATCAATTTGGTCACATAGCACCAAATTGTCCGGAAACATCACATCAATCAAGATTCGGAAATGCAAGATCCAGCCCTTCTGGAGTGAACACAGGCGCGAATGGTGCGGTTGGCGGCCCTGCAAGAGGACAGCGACAGAACGACGTAGATGGCGCTGGTGTGAAACGGAGTTGTTTCGGGCGAATGAATGGAACGAATGACTGTACTATGAACTGCGGTGATGTTGGCAGCATTGACAGCACATCGGACATGGCGGCGAATAATACGGTGACAGATGTAAAATCAGAAGACGTGTTTTGCGTAAATAATAGCAAACAAGAAGCCCAAAAGCCGATAAAACTGGTAGAAGTGTTAGGAAAAAGTGTAAAAGCGTTGATTGACTCTGGAAGCGATATCAACCTGATCTCAGTGCAGTGTTATGAAGGACTAAATGCGCCAAAGTTCGACAAAAGTGATATTTCATTGTCGGGACTGGGCGAAGGAAAAGTCAAGTGTGCGGGACGACTTTCATGAGATATTGAAATCGACGGACAGTGCTACCACGACGTGCTATTTTATATTGTACCTAAAGACGCTATGCCTTATTCTATGATAATTGGTCAGGAGTTTTTGCAACACTGTGTTGTTGTTATGGAACGTAACATGGTTATGTTAAGGCCGGCTAGTAGCTGGATGTATGAAATATGTGTGTGTGATTCTGTTGTTGTAGGTAACGAAGTGAAGGTTGGCATTCAACAAAGGGTAACTGACATGGTGGAGTCCTATAAACCTAACAAGACGAAAGAGGCTCCAATCAAGCTAAAGATATTGTTGAAAGATGACATTCCAGTGGTTCAGCGTCCAAGACGACTAGCTCCAGTTGAACAAGAACAGGTAGATCAACAAGTGGCTCAGTGGCTTGATGAAGGAATCATTAGGGTAAGCTGTTCAGAATATGCTTGTCCAATTGTGCTGGTTAAAAAAAAGGACGGAGGACTAAGGGTATGTGTTGACTATAGACCTTTGAATAAGAAAATTATTAAAGATGAATATCCTTTACCTATTGTGGAAGACCATATTGATAAGTTAGCAGGAGCAAAAGTATTTAGCACTCTTGATTTAAAAAATGGGTACTTTCACTTGATGGTTGATGAGAGCTCAATAGGATATACAGCTTTTGTTACGCAGACTGGACATTATGAATTTTTAAAAGCACCATTTGGTCTTTCCATCTGTCCGAAGGTTTTCACTAGATTCATCACGATTATTTTTAGAGACCTCATCGCAAGGGGAGTTGTGATCATATTTATTGACGATTTAATTATTACAGCTTGCTCAGAAGAAGACGCAGTGACCAGATTGTCTGAGGTGTTAGACGTGGCATCCCAGTATGGTCTGCAGATTAACTGGAAAAAATGTCAGCTAGTTCAACGACGAGTGGAATACTTGGGACATATAATTGAAAATGGTGAGGTTCGACCTACAAGGGAAAAAACAGATGCTGTGGTAAGATTTCCTGAACCATCTAATGTAAAGCAGTTGCATAGTTTCCTTGGTTTAACTTCATACTTCCGAAAGTACATTCAAGATTATGCCAGTATTGCAAAACCATTATCAGATTTACTTAAGAAAGATAGCATTTTTCAGTTTGATGAGCAATGTAGACATGCATTTAATGATCTTAAGACTAGATTAGCCAGTCACCCAGTACTGAAGATTTACAACCCAAGTTTAGACACAGAACTTCACACTGATGCTTCGAGTATCGCATATTCCGCTATTTTGTTGCAAAGAAGCACGGAAGATGGACAGCTACACCCTGTTTTTTATCTCAGTAGGAAAACAAGTGCTGCTGAAAGCAGGTATACAAGCTATGAGCTTGAGGCTCTAGCTATCATAGAAGGAATAAAAAAATTCAGATGCTATTTATTTGGAAAGAAGTTCAAAGTAGTAACCGATTGTAAAGCTTTTCAGATGACATTCAACAAAAAAGAATTGGCGATGTCAACTCGAGTCGCAAGATGGATCATGATGCTGCAAGAGTATGATTTCACAATAGAGCATCGAAGTGGAAGTCAGATGAGACATGTAGACGCTCTAAGCAGAAACCCGTATGTAGCAATGCTGAGAGACACTACTAAGACTTTTCAAGACAAAATAAGGAGTGCACAACTTGATGATGAAGGACTCAAGGCAATTATGGAGATACTTAACCAGAACAGGAGGTATGAAGACTATTATGTTCGAAATGGTTTGCTCTACAAAGGCAGTCAAGAGCATCTTGTTATCCCATGTAAAATGGAAAATGAGATTATAAAGAGAGCACATGAGAACGGCCATTTTGCCAAGAACAAAATGTTACAACTGATTGATAAAGACTATTACATTCCTAATTTAGAAAAGAAGATAAAAGAGTATCTTGTGACTTGCATCCCATGCTTACTTGCAGAAAGGAAGAGAGGAAAGGCCGAGGGATTTTTAAACCCTATAGAGAAAGAGGAAACACCTTTCCATACTCTGCATTTGGATCACATAGGTCCTATGACCGAGACAAAGAAATTGTACAACCATATACTGACTATGGTAGACGCTTTCACCAAGTTTGTTTGGCTGTTTCCAGTAAAGAGTACAACCGCTGCAGAGACTATAAGTAAGTTGTTAATACACCAACAATGTTTTGGAAACCCATCAAGAATAGTAACTGACCGAGGTACTGCATTCACGAGTCTGCATTTTGAAGAATACTGCAAAGAGGAAAATATTGAACATATAAAGATAACGACTGGTGTGCCAAGGGCCAATGGCCAAGTAGAGAGAATACACAGAATAATCATATCAGTACTTACCAAACTATGCATTGAAAATCCTACACAGTGGTATAAGCATGTCAGCCAGGTACAAAGATGCCTTAACAGTACTTACCAGAGGAGCATAAATACTACACCTTTTGAGTTACTTTTGGGTACGAAAATGCAGTTGAAAGAAGATGTGGAAATTTATCATTTATTAGAACAAGAAAACAGAGATAGCTTCATGCTTATGAGAGAGGAAAATAGAAAGAAAGCGAAAGAGCAAATAATCAAAATACAAGATGAAAATAGAAGGACATAATATAATAAGAAACGCAAGGAGAGTAGAAAGTACAAGCCTGGTGAGCTGGTGGCTATTAAAAGAACGCAATTTGGAGTTGGAATGAAATTAAAACCTAAATTTCTAGGTCCCTACGCAATAGTGCGAGCTACAGGGAAGGATAGGTATCAAGTTGAGAAGGTAGACGACTCCATCGAAGGCCCTAGAATGACCACCACTGCTTCAGACCATATGAAAAAATGGCCCGACGAAAACACAGACTGAATCTAGGTAAATTTTGATTTTGTTTTTGTGAAATGTTATTTTTCTTAATATTAGTTGTTACTATGTTGTAAAGTGTACCTAACTGTAAGTTTTATGTTTAAACATACTTAATGTTTATTTAAGTTTCTGAACCTGTATCCTAATGTAGCTTTATTAGCAATAATATCACAGATGTAACGATGTGTCTTGAGATGTAACTTATACTAAATTGCAATGTCATTATTACCTAAGTTTTTGAGAGTTCATAGAAGATTTAAATTTTGAGGTTTTGTTATCTTGTAGAGATAAGTCTGAGGCCAGACTTTGTCAGGACGGCCGATTTGTAGGATCTGAGTTCTAGATGAAACGGAACGACAGTATGACGTATGAATGAGTGAGAGAGAAGGTATGATTAGAATTGTTACAAGAGTGAGGGAGGTAGAAAGATTGGAAGGATTTGGATGACCGGAAGGACGAGTGAATGAAAAAAAAAAAGGATGATGGAAGACAGTTAGCAAGAAAAAGGACGTAGCTCGTGTACTCGTGTATTAAAGATTGTTTAAAGTCTTAAATAAAAGCTTGTTTGTTGCAAATCCCCGAGTTTCACTCAAGAAAACGTCCCACATCTATGTGCATTTATATCTAACTAGCGGTCCCCCACGACTTCGTCCGCGCGTTTTCAGTTTGCTCCTTCCCCTCCCGTCGCAGCGTCATGTTTTATATCCTAAAGCCTTTCTCGATAAATGAACTATCCAACACAGAAATATTTTTTCAAATCGGTCCAGCAGTTCCTGAGATAAGCGCATTCAAACAAACAAACTCTTTAGCTTTATAATATGTCGGAGATTGTAGTGTAGACGGTACATTTATTAATTTATTTAAGTGGCAACACCACGAGAGTATAATCTGTGACGTACAGTGACGCTGTCATTGTCAATGTCAACGTAAACGTCAAACTTGTATCTGTCAGTAGTGCGTTTGATCGAGTAGCTCTCTTGCTCTCGAGACAGCGCCTGCGCCGGACGTGCGCACTGATTGATAGAGGACAACATGGCGGACACCAACGACGAACCTGCGGATTCAAATCCGATTGAATCTGCGACAGCAGCGGTGGGATCACTTCCACATCCATCCCACGAGTCTACCGCGATGCCAGCTACTGGAAACCAAGGATATTTCACGGCAGGATATGAAAATACAACGGAGAGTTCGACGATGTTGAATTCTGCACCTAACCCCGAAACTTGGGCGAAATTTTTTCAAAATATGATCGCGGGCTTCCAAAGTTCTAACCAGACTCCATCTACGGGCACCATCGAACCAAGAAAATTAAAAGCGAGTGAAATCTACTTACCGCCGTTTGATCCAGATGACTGCCAATTTACCGCGGCTCAGTGGTGTGAGGAGGTAGAAAACCATAGGAAAAACAACTCATGGACCGATTACGAAACCAGAAATGCTGTGTTTACTCACTTACAAGGACGTGCAAAGAAGTGGGCGGCGCGTTCGTATCCTTTATGCAAGACCTGGGAAGAACTTAAGGAGCGACTCACTCAACGGTTTGCGGCTACGAAGAGGTTTCACGACTTGTTCCGTGACATGGTGGAGTACAAGAGTGACCAGGCAGTAACCTACATCGAGTATTCAACGAACAAGTTGGCGCTCATAGACCGACTGGAGACCGGCTGGGGAGAAACCAACAAAATCGAGGTGGTGATTTCCGGTATAGCGGACAACCAGGTACGTTCTGAGCTACTTAAAAATACTCCGGCCAATTTTGTGGCACTTGATAGACATTTGAGTAGGTATCCTAATATTAAAAGTCTCAAACGTCCTTTTGATAAGACGCGAAGTGAACCTGAATCTTTTTTTAGTAAAAGGCCTAAAAATAATGAAAAATTTAATGATCGGCGCTGTCACTATTGTAACAAGTTAGGTCATTTGAAACGTCACTGCTTGTTGATGCGTAATAATAACAGTAAAAGCGAAACTAACACCCAACCTAAGGCTCCTGTCGATAAATCTAATGTCAAACTATTGCAATGTTCATACTGTCACAAACCTGGGCATTCTGAATCTACTTGTTTTACAAAGCAACGTGATGAAAAACAAAAAGAATTTAAAGATCCAAGGTTACCAACGAAATCAGTTAACGTTTGTTTATCATCCAATGATGCCTTGATTGAAATGCGGGTAGGTGGATTTAACCTACAAGCTTTGATTGACAGTGGTTCAGAATGCTCACTAATAAAAAAGGAAATTGCTGATAATTTACCGGATAAAAAGGAGATTTCGTTCACTCGCCTCACAGGTATTGGCTCTGTACCATGTTTCTCGTACCGAAAAATGACCACAGTTGTTAAATTTGACGGGCTCCACGCTGAAGTAACGTTTGTGATTGTTGACTCGCATTTGTTACCGCACGATGTCATCTTAGGCAGGGAGATATTTAAGACTCCTGGTTTGGTTTTTACCCTCAATAGTAACGGTGCTAGGATTGAACGAGACGTCAGTGTCAATGCGTGTAAAATTCAAAAAAACGACGCAGAATTTGATAACATAAACACAGATTTGGTTGAACAATGTGATATTGATAGGTTGCGATCTATATTGGACAAACATAAAAACAATTTTGCTAGCGGAAACTGTAAATCTGTAGTAAGTACTGGTGTAATGCAAATTAAACTTAAAAATCCCGATAAAATTGTACAACGACATCCATATCGGTTAGATCCATCCGAAAGAACTATAATGCGTGACATAATAGCTGATCTAGAGAGTAAGGGCATAGTGCGTGAGAGTTCTTCGCCTTTCTCAAGCCCTGCTTTGTTGGTAAAGAAAAAGGACGGTTCCGACCGGCTCTGCGTTGACTATAGGGAACTGAATTCGAACACAGTGCGTGATAGTTACCCATTACCCCTAATATCGGAACAAATTGACGCCCTCGGGCAAGCATGTTATTTTTCCACCTTAGACATGGCTTCTGGTTTTCACCTGATTTTAATGGCATCTCAGAGCGACATTGAAAAAACAGCATTTATTACCCCGGATGGCGTATGGGAATATTTAAAAATGCCGTTCGGACTTTGTAACGCTCCTTCCGTCTACCAAAGGGCAATAAATAAAGCACTTAAAGGGCTAAAAGACAAGATAGCGCTGGTCTACATGGACGATGTCCTTGTTTTTTCGAAAACAAAGGAAGAAGCGTTTAAAATCTCGAACAAGTGTTATCAGCGTTAACAGAGGCAGGTTTTACTTTAAATTGGAAAAAGTGCGCCTTTCTGAAGTCTTCAGTCGAATACTTGGGCTACGTTGTTGGCGGGAACAGTGTCAAACCAAATCCTGAAAAAGTCAAAGCTTTGGCCAACGCCCCTTTACCGACTTGCGTAAAAGAGCTGCGGCAATTTAACGTTCGTGCCTAACTTTTCATCGGTTATGGCCCCCTTGTACGCTCTTACGAAAAAGGACGCCAAATGGCATTGGACTGCTGAGCATACAGCAGCTCATGCTACTGTAATAGGGTATCTGACTTCCACGCCCGTATTGACGATTTTTGACCCCAGTAAACCAATTGAACTCCACACCGATGCGAGTTCCATTGGTTATGGGGCGATTTTATTCCAAAAAGACGAAAACCAGTTAAAAGTTGTAGGTTATTTTAGCCAGAGAACGACCGATGCGGAAAGCAGATACCATAGCTATGAGTTAGAAACTCTTGCAGTGTTGAAAGCGCTCAAACATTTTCGGCACTACTTGCTTGGCAGAGTATTTAAGGTTGTTACAGACTGTAATGCCCTAAAAGCATCACGCCATAAGCGTGAACTTTTACCTCGCGTGCATAGGTGGTGGGCGTACATGCAAACTTTCGACTTTGAAATAGAATATCGGAAGGGCGAACGTATTCCACATGTAGACTACCTTAGTCGCAACCCGATTTGTTGCAAGGAGGTAAACGTTTTACGGCTGAATGATGAATGGCTGCAGGCTGAACAAAAGTTGGATTCTGATATCAAGCGTATTGTAGAATCCATCGAAAATGACACTATAGATCAGAATCTTAGATCATCTTACACCATTAAAGACGACTTGCTTTACCGGAATTTTCAAGTAGGCGGAAAAACACTTAGTAGAGTTATTGTGCCCAAAAATTTTCGTTGGCAAATTATTCAGAGATTTCATGATGAATTAAAACACCTCGGCTGGGATAAAACCCTGACTAAGATAAGGGAGCATTTTTGGTTTCCCAATATGACTTCGTCTGTAAGGACATACGTCGACCATTGCCTTCCATGTAAAATTAATAAGAACCCTTCGGGCAAAAGACAATCGGCCTTACATCCCATAGATAAAATTGCAGAGCCATTCCACACAATCCACATTGACACGAGTGGAAAACTGACCGGCGGGAGAGTTTCTAAGGAGTACGTTATTGTTATAGTCGAAGCTTTCACAAAATTTTGTTACTTATTCGCTGTTAAAGATTTAACTTCGCGATCTGCCTGTGAAGCTCTCCGAAACTTTGTTTACACATTTGGAACACCAAAGCGAATTATATCCGATCAAGGCACTTCTTTTACGGGACAGGAATTTCAAAATCTTTGTGGGGAATGGTCTATTGAATTTCATGAGGTCGCCAGCGGCATCTCCCGAGCCAATAGACAAGTTGAACGAATAATGTCTGTGTTAACTAACTGCTTCACGATCGCGGAGAATCACGAAAAGAAATCCTGGAAATAGTATTAGGCGAAGTTCAACTTGTTCTCAACTGCACAGTATCTAAGAGTACGGGAATGAGCCCACTACAGCTACTAATCGGTTTTAACAAGAGTCCACCCAAGCTTAATTACCTCACGGCAGGTCTCGATGTACAAAATGATCAGGGTTTAGCGGAAATAAGGAGGGAAGCAAAAGGCAGGATGGACGAGCTAGCTATTAAAGAAAAGTTACGTTATGACGCTAATAAAGCGGCAATTCGTCCTTTCGCAATAGGTGATTTAGTTTTAGTTCGAAGAAATCCTCGCATAATTAATAAACTGAGTGAAAAGTTTAATGGTCCATGTTAAATCACAAAAGTTTGCCAGAATGAACGGTATGTGGTTGAGCCAATACTTGGGGGACGTAGTCAGTATGTTTGTCACGAGCGATTGCGTAAATACCCGGCAAGTTTACCAGAATTGTCTGAATGTCTGGATCCTGTAGAGGCAGAAAAAGATAATCAATTCTAGTTTTTGTTTTAATTTTGTTAACATTTTTTTTGATTGGTTGTAAATAAGCAGGGCACAAGTTGTGACATAACGGTTTAATCATGAGTTATTTGTCATTTTCTGATTATTATTTTCATAATAGAGATGAACTTGGTCGATCTTATTTTATTTTGTGAATTGTATCTTGGTTGAAATACATGGTTTGGTTTTGATGATTAATAAACTGTTTTATTGACCGCTGAAAGCTGTTACGCTTTGCTAAAAGGACGGATTTAAAGTCTTATCGCTTTATCCTGTTGAACTGCTGAAAGCTTTTACGCTTTGCGGTTTTATTCAGTTGATGCTGAAAGCTTTTACGCTATGCGGTGTTATTAAGTTGATGCTGAAAGCTTTTACGCTTTGCGGTTTTATTCAGTTGATGCTGAAAGCTTTTACGCTTTGCGGTGTTATTCAGTTGATGCTGAAAGCTTTTACGCTTTGCGGTGTAATTAAGTTGATGTTGAAAGCTTTTACGCTTTGCGGTGTTATTATGGTAATGCTGAGAGCGTTACGCTTTGCGGTAGCATTGTTATGATGCTCAAAGCTTATATGTTTTGTGATGTGTTTTACACTTTGCCTTCTTGGCTGTCGATGCTTGCTACCGGGTCGGCTAGTAAGTGTCATTGGTGAAGCAACGCGAGAGCGCGTTGATTAGCAGAATGGCCGTGTCGGAGATTGTAGTGTAGACGGTACATTTATTAATTTATTTAAGTGGCAACACCACGAGAGTATAATCTGTGACGTACAGTGACGCTGTCATTGTCAATGTCAACGTAAACGTCAAACTTGTATCTGTCAGTAGTGCGTTTGATCGAGTAGCTCTCTTGCTCTCGAGACAGCGCCTGCGCCGGACGTGCGCACTGATTGATAGAGGACAACATGGCGGACACCAACGACAAACCTGCGGATTCAAATCCGATTGAATCTGCAACAAATATATTAGCGCAAGCGCACGTTGTACTTAAGCTGCGAACAATATTTTGGTGCGGAGTTATGTTAAAACTGTGATAGCTCCTAAGATATTTATTAAAATCAAATGATATAAAATGCAACTTGGTTCTAAATGAAATGCTCGTGATGATGAATGTATTTATTTTGATAAGAATAAATACCTGTGTGTATAATACACCTCTAAAAATAATGCATTATTTTTTTACAAATTTATTAACATAAAAAAGGTTGTAGTAAGTCAATCATAAAATATAGACATATGCTGTCGCGGACTTTATTATAGAACTCTTAATGCTGAACAATCCTGTCATACATGATTTTTGTGTAACTTAAGCGGTTTCCGCAGCGTACGCAGCGGAAGCTTTCAAAAGGAATATCTTTCTCCCGTTTTCGCAACATTATTTATTTCTGCTGTCGTCTTATGAGTCGTATCTTTATGTTATATAGCCTAAAGCCTTTCTCGATAAATGGACTATCCAACGTAAAAATAATTTTTCAAATCGGGCCAGTAGTTTTTGAGATTAGCGCGTTCAAACAAACAAACAAACAAACAAACATACAAACAAACTCTTCAGCTTTATAATATTATAAGTAATAAGTAATAATAAGTAATAAGTATAGATTAGCGCACGCGCACGTTGTACTTAAGCTGCGAACATTATTTTGGTGCGGAGTTATGTTAAAACTGTGATAGCTCCTAAGATATTTATTGGAATCAAATGATATATAGGGCAACTTGGTTCTTAATGAAACGCTCGTGATGATGAATGTAATTATTTTGATAAGAATAAATACCGTGTGTATAATACACCTCTAAAAATAATGCATTATTTTTTTACAAATTTATTAACATAAAAAAGGTTGTAGTAAGTAAACCATAAAAGATAAACATATGCTGTCGTGAACTTTATTATAGAACTTTTAATGTTGAACAATCCTGTCATACATGATTTTTGTGTAACTTAGCGGTTTCCGCAGCGTATGCAGCGGAAGCTCTCAAAAGGAATATCTTTCTCCCGTTTTCGCAACATTTTTCATTTCTGCTGTCGTCTTATGAGTCGTATCTTTATGTTGCCTAAAGCCTTCCTCAATAAATGGACTATCCAACGTAAAAATATTTTTTCAAATCGGGCCAGTAGTTTTTGAGAATAGCGCGTTCAAACAAACAAACAAACAAACAAACAAACTCTTCAGCTTTCTAATATTAGTATAGATTTAGTAATATATTTTTGTAAGAACCCGTGTGTATAATTTGCTTATTCATTGTCTTCTAATAAATTTTCGACCAAAAATCATTTGGAACATTGATGCGAGTAATTAAAAAATAGAGCTCCTGGACTGGCAGCAGTGTAATTTTACACGAATCATTTAGGGCTTTATACGAGTATCATCTTTCACTGCGCTCGGAGGCGCTATGTAAATGAAGTCCCTAAGAATTGTATATCGCATCCAGTAACAAAGAAGTCTGTGTTCCATTCCGCCATGATTGCACGTTGCAACTGTGACGTCTACCGTCCGAATGAAGGTACGACTACGATGCTTGTCATTGCCAGCATTCCTTGTCAAAGTATGGCATCCTCATATTTTGCCCAGTGTGATATTCAAATATGGAGTTGAAATCTGCTTCAACGCAGTGGCTGGAATGATCTGAAATCATTAACTCGTACCGAAAAATATTTAATTTAAACATAAATGTTAAAGAAAATGAAAGGATTTTATTAATGAATTAAAGATTTCCCCTTTGCAGGATTTTTTTATTAGGAGAGTGTCTTTTAAGATTTGGTAAAGATCAAAGATCATCAAGATGCGGTAAAATACATCGTTATAAAGAGCAATTTTGATACATAATAAATGTACTATGAACTATTGAATAATTCTTGAACCTACGACATCTTGAATGGAGATATACTTGTAGTCACTTTTTTCAGAAGTTAGTTTACCCGTGACCACAAACTCCTTTTTTATAAATATAGCTACTAATGTGTTCTCGCGGAGCTCTCAGTGTAGGTACATCCGCGATCACAACAATTAGTTCATTTTTATGTTAGGGGATCGTTTTTTTTCGAAGTTGAGTAGTTTTTACGTTTTTTTTTTATTCTTTGAGGTGGTTTAAAATTCAAGTTATATAATTGAGAAAACATTAAGGGTTGAGTTTACGGTGATGTTTTAAGATAAATTAAAGGGATTTATTTTAAGTTTGTTGCAGACCTTGACGTGATCGAGCCGTTTTAAAGTGTTCAAAACGTCGTCGGGATATAAAATTCAATCAATATCCGCATAAATAATCGAAGTTTTTAGGAGATATACTTTACAATATTAGCACTTACTTCTGGGATCTCACATAATGATTTCCAATATAGTTGTACTCATTAAGATAAATTGTTAAGAGTTGAGATGAGATTCTTGGTATTCGCAAATAATGCCTCTTGTCTAAGACGCTTGAAATTATTTCAACCATCATATTTTCCAAGGCTAAGATTCTTCATCTATTCTAAGTGGACGTAAAGTACAGTAATGTACTTGTAAAATAAAACAAAACATACCCCTGGGTTCTTAGGAATTTAATTTAGCTCAACATGAAAGTTTTGTTTAGTTTAACTTTCCGAACTTCAACAATTTACCAATTTTAATTACTTGGGCAGTTAGTTTTTTATTCATAAATATGCTTAATTAATAATATGATGAATAAATGAAGTTGCGACGTGGTTTTGATGGTATTCATTACTGTATACTCACACTTTTTTAATCAGGCAATCTACCTGTCAAGAAAGTCAATAAATATAATTAACTTTTAGAAGATGATATCGTTACTAATTAAATTAATTTATTTTCTTTAAAACCTACTATTTTTAATGCTAATTAACAAAATATAGATCGGTAAATGACGGAATTTGATGTTAGCGTTTAAGAAATACTTTGATCAGATCAGCGAAATTTGGATAGAGGAAACTGTAAAACTATTTCACATGCTTGTGTAGCAGACATGTGAAATTCCAATTCCTGATAACCTTCAACACCCGGGCGGTTGCATGGGACCGCATAACAATAGAACACCTGTTGTGTCTCGTTCACATACGCTTAAGGGATTAAAATCAATCACTATCCTTTTAAATACTGTTTTCTATGTTACATTATTATTCACTGAAAACAAATAATAGTTACTCTGAAACTTTTCGCAATTAATAATCGCCCTAATTCAACCGTGAAAGAAAATTCAACGCTCGTTTCCGTAATATTTAATTTACAATAAACTTGTATCGTCAGAAGCCGATTACATATCTCGATCACCAACGTAATGCAATTTCTACTGACGTCACCACATTATTTGTTGTAACAACTACTAAAGTACTAAGCACTTATAATATTCAACAGCGCTGCCAACTAATCTACTTGGGCTCTCTCTTGTCTTTTTTATACTGGTTTGACAGAGTTTAGGATGTCTACACATTATGTAGTAGCACCGGTCGTTATATATGATGTCCCTGTGTATATGAGGACCTTTGTATGAATCCTACACGTGCCGCTGCCCGCTGCGCCATTATGTGTAAAATACGGTTATCGTTGGAATAGACCTGTTATGCATCTCCCTTGCCTTTCGCTCCCACGCTCGCCACCCGCATTCGTCCATTTCATGTCAATACGGTTCAATAACACTTTTCTTTGCAAGCTTAACCGCGCAGTGAAGGGCCATTCTAACGATACCTAGGACAAACAGCCATAACACACACAAATGTGCATTTTTCTCATCACTTTATAGCTCTCACTAGATGGCGTCAGGATATTTAGAAACATTTGTTTTTTCACATTGATGAAAAACCATAGACAAATAAAAAAGTGCATAAGTTAATGTTTTTTTCGACATAATAAAGTCTTTTATTTACTAAAGGTACACAAAAATATTGTTTTACTGTTTATTATTTACGTTGACGAAAAGAATTACCCTGTGCTGTAATACTACTATAAAGTTTCCAAATTTTGTTCCAAAAGTGACGCTTACGCCATCTTTTGATGATATAAATGTCTAGTGACAAAATAACTGCTCATTGCAATCACGTCGCTATCGCTTCGCAAGTAACGCAATAGCTCAGCTATAAAGAACTCTGATTTTTAATTAGATAGACCAAAATGACATTTGGTGGGATGCCACTTTTTCGTAATATAAAAATAGTGATGTGCCTAAATATTCGACAAATTCAATTCTGATTCAAATATTGCTTGTAAATGATTATAAAACAATTAATTGGATATAGTTTTAATTTGTGTTGTGCAGAAAATTATTTGCATAAAATAAAATAGTTATGTATTACAAAAAAAAAAACAAGTTTTGTTTTAAGATCATGTTACCTGCAAAAAATTATCATAATTTCTAATAGTGTATTTAAAGAAAGTAGATAGTCAAAATAGGTTGAAGTCATACAAAATATTGGTATTGCATGTGAAGGAACTTAATTTTTTTACCTATTAGAAAATTTTATTTATGTATTATTACGTTTCTTTGTAATTGTGTTCAACGTTTTACATGTATTATTTATCAAAACAAGTAGAATCACGAAATTGAAAAATCGTATCACAAATTCTATTTATCATTTACAATTGCATTGTTACAACACTATTGCACTACGCTTGCAACATTAAAAAATAAAAAGTGCGATTGGAGCCATTTTGGTCTATCTAATTAAAATCAGAGTTTAGTTTCCCGCCAAATGCAACAAAATGGCGGCGGCCTGTCCAGCAGTAAGTAATGAGGTCGTTAATTTGTCGCTGTCTCGTGTCAGTGGGTATGTCAGCATAATCCGCAAAACGAGCCTGTATGGCAGTGGCATTGAAAAAGTTTGCGGGATATTCCTTAATACGGTTATAAACGTCTATTTATGCTATAAGCCTGCGTTTAATAGTTAATTATCAGATATTTCATACGTGACTATGTCATCGCGTGGTCGAATTCGAATCAACCGCTTTGATTGGCTGGCACAAGTTTCTCAACAAATTGCATCTCGTAAGAAGTAAATGTTTGAAAAACTACTCATTATATAAACGTAAGACCTCTTATTACCTGCGTCTTTTAGTATCGATGCTGCATTTCGTTAACACACAGCGCTACTTTTAGAGTTACAACTACAGAAGCTGGAAATTAACAAATTATGTGCTGTATTTTGGCGACTGCATCGATACAGTCGCGGTTCTGCATCGAAGCTAACGCGCGACTGCATCGATGCTAAATGTCGCCGTGTGTAAGGGATCTTAGTTGTGACGTATTGTAGTTTAACTGTAAACATATATTATAATATTAAAGCACACTCTATAATAAAATTTGTACATTCATGAAAAGTTCTACCTTTATTAAACTGCCACCCGTAATAAACCCGCAGCCAAATACTTTTACAAAGCGTTTTAACCCAAAATCTGTTCTAAAACCAAGTCTACACTCTAACAAACGACGAAAATTAAGCTCCTCTGCACCTGGGCCATTATCACAGGCGCATGTGCAATATATTAGTGTAATACCGCCTTTAATTGAATCTCTTAGGAACAAACGCTCGTGTGCTGACATCGCTGATTGTAAATTGGAATTCCACTGTGAATCAGTTCTATAGATCCTCTAATAGTTTTAGAGCTGGATTTAAATCTGGTTGGAGGTATACTGCAAATTGCATTAGGTATTATGGGTATTTTTTTATTACATGGGTGCGCTCTAATTTTTATCTTTTTAGCAAGGTATTTTTTCACATACGTACAAATACGAGTAATAATAAATAATAATAAATATTTGACATCATCACATACATTGCTCCGATCCCAAGCCAAGTAGCTAAAGCACTTGTGTTATGGAAATCGGAAACAACGGTGGTACCACAGCACCCAGACCCGAGACAATAATAGAAAAGATCGTGTTGAGGCTAAGTGTGGTGAAGAGAGTCTCCTATGCGGTGGTGGTAAATGAGAAGTCTTGGGTCTTTATAATAAATACTTTACTGGTGCACCAAATCCATAATTATAACAATGGTTATGAGTGGTCGGGAAGCGCAGCGGTTGACGACTACCTGATTTACATCGCGAGCCTCGAAACTGCTACGAATGCAAAACTGTAGCGTCATCGAGCCGCTACAAGCGTTTTCTACATTGACCCGACCGGGAATCGAACCGGGAACCTCACGAGATGGCGACGCTTGAAACTAGCGTGCTAGCCACTCGACCACAGAGGTCGTATACGACGAGTATATATATATACCTATTTTCACTACATAGAGTGAAGTACTTGATGTAAACGTGACACTAAATAGTTTCAAATAAGTATGTTCGAGGTCTCTGCTGCCTCACTGAAACGACCTGTGTCGTCCCACGCGCTAACTCAAACTATAGAAATGTACGCGGGTTGCCCGCCGCTTCATAGAGCGTCGTGCTGAGCGACACCCACTGCAACTCAGTCGTGTTTTACTAGTTACAAAAAGCAAACGTGTGTATTGTTTGTAATAATGGACGAATTCATTGACATTTTACTTGAAGATAGTTACTATTTAAAAAGTAAATCATTTATCGCTTCACCCACGGTGTCAGTCGCGGCGTTGCACACCGCTTCAGCCGCCGCGTCCTTCGCGGCGTCGCCGGTCGCTTCATTTGCCGCGTCCAACACGAAGACATGTAACGCTACAACTCAAACTTGCGAAAGCGCATTTCCTTGAACACTGCAAACTTCACCGTATAGTATGTTTGTGTTTCTGGCGGCCCGCTTCGCGCAACGTGACGCTCGCGCGTCTCTTTGCAAGAGGCGTTAATAAACGATTCCATATTACACCAAAACGGGGATCATTTCATTTCATTCGTATAAAAGGCCACGCAAATTGTTAATAATAAATTGAGGAGCTCGTAGCGCAGTGGTAGCAGCAATTTGGTAGTGATAGTGAAGTGAAGCAACCTACAGCGCAGGCGTGTTTGGATGGGTGACCATTCCGACCATATAGTGACGTATATCACGAGCATCTCCGTGCTTCGGAAGGCACGTTAAGCCGTTGGTCCCGGCTAATATTGGTTGATATTAGTCGTTAAGCCTAGTCAGAGGCCTTATGGGTGGCTTGATAACTTCTGACGGTAGGGTTACTCGCTTTCTTAGCAAACACCCCTCCACCAATTGTCACTGAGCCCGTGTGGTAGAGTATGGCTCGTACTACCTAATAGTTGAGGCCTTAAAGGCCTTTGCCCAGCAGTGGGACTAAATAATTAGTGATTTTGGTTCTTAAGGCGGTTCGACAGCGGTGACCTCAAATGTACCATCACATAATCCCAAATCATAATTCCGGAGTTCCCTAAAATAACATTGCAAGTATAATCGCTTATTTAACTTCCGAATCGACTTCGAAGATCAAAGATCTATTTCAAGGTAGCAAACACCATAAATCAAAATGAATCTGGCGTAATTGCTATACTTCTACGCATCTGCAATGGCCGATAGATCTTGTATCCTGCCGTTTGGTTTTCCTTTCAGTATGATAGCCGCCCTTATAGTTTTAGACCGGTTACGGTCGACCTATATAATGAAGTCGTAGTAAGGTCGTGGACACTGCCGCCTATTCACTTTCGCACGAGAGTCGTTTGCACACACCACACAAATACGGGCGTAGCTTCAAACGAAAGGAAAGTTAGGAGCAAACGATTTTGGCTCTTATAATAAAGTAGTAATGGGGCGGTATCCTCGGCCGATGTGCTGCTGTAAACTACACAAAGCCAGTTTTAATATTAAGAGATGATTTTCCTAACGTCAACTAACACTTATCAGACCGAATAAGTATACAACGACCGATTTTTAATTGCAATTTACATAAATGATTGCTGTCAAGTAGATAACGTTTTGAAATTAAGCGTATTGTATTTTATTCGACGAGTATTCCTTATCTGATGTTGGAAAAATAAGACGTAATAAAGTTAAGTTTATTCTGTTAGCCGTTTGGTGTGTAGTGGTTAGCGCTTCTGACTACTATGCCTGCGGTCGTGGGTTTGAATCCTGCAAGGGGCAGATTTTGGTGTTTGTTCCTGTTGTTTGGTATAAGTATTTATTGGCGACGCCCCATCGTAATCGTGTCTGGTATTCGTAACACAAGTAAGAAAACTGCTTACTTCGAAACGCGTTGCTTATATTTTTCTTTCTATTTATATTAGTTACCTAGGTGCTGTCATATTCAGCGCGTCTAGCACTCTGTCTTATAGTAGATACTTTCACTGTGTCTCATAGATATTTAAAAGCCGCAACAAAGTATAAACGGAAAGTTCTAGAATCTAGACTGGAACTTTTGAATCTTCGCCTAAGTTAAACGGCTGGAAGTTTGTTTTGACAGGTGCATCGCTGTGGCCGAGTGATAAGACAACTCGGAATACTGGGGTAAAGTAGATAGACGGAGGAGCACTTAAAAATTTAATTAAACCTGTCTGACTGATTGTAAATAGAGACAAAAAAATGGCATGAAATCATAATAAAGGTTCAGAAAATAATATTATGCAATAAACCTCATCTCAGCACAAGCACACAGCAATAAAACCGGCCAAATGCAAGTAGGACTCGCTCACTAAGGGTTCCGTGCCAACTTTAACTCAATTAGAGATCCACTTCCACTTAGCCAAAATATCACAATATTTTGTTGACAGCAAATACAACTTTGTTTTTCATAGTATTTCTATAAATAATAAAGTTATGTTTGCGGTTATTGAAAATATGCTCTATCTTAAAAACTGATAGTTCGATATCGTTCAAACCAACATCTACATCATGTATTTTTTTCAAAATTTACACTCGCTTAGTTTAAAAGTTAGATGGGGGAGGACACACATTTTACCTAGACTTTTAGAGAAAATGGTTTGAGGAACCTCATTGTCATTTTAATAGATCATAGACATTCTATGCTACACGCATAGTTTGACATATTTTTTTTGTTTTAGTTTCGTGTATGGGGTCCCCTCCTTAAATGTCATTATTTTGTATGGTTTGAAGGAGAATCGTAAAGCGGTTAACAGGATACTTCTTCCTGCCAAATTTCAATAGTGTGATGCTTATAGTTTCAGAATAAAGTGGCTGTGACATACGGACAGACTTACAGACAGACAGACAGACTTGACTAAACTATAAGGGTTCCGTTATTTGCCATTCGGCTACGGAACCCTAAAAATAAGCTTTGTGATACGGCTATGACGATACACGAGCCTTATTTTAATAAGGTTTAAGGTTCGCGGTGAATATTAATTTAAGGAAAAATAAAAATAATTCCTGCAACACCGTTAATAAGTAAATCAATACCTTATGTCAGTTTGACATTAAATAAACAACGTTTTGCAAATAATTTATTATTGCAACTATTAAATTAAATTCCACAAGAATTCCCAGCCAATTCAGTAAAATACAAAATCGGAAAATATAAAAACATATTATCTTGAAGGATAGATAAATAAATAGATTCCATGCATGTAAGTAACAAAATTTTGCAACGTGTTTCTATGTGCATAAGAAGCTAGATATTCAGTGTCTGTTTATGATTTCATGATTTAAATATAATATTCAACTAGTCATTAATTTAGTTGAGTTTATATCGGGTTCTCACTTAATAAGATCCAAGCCCCTCATGTATTGCAGAACTATTTAAAAACAAGTTTTCAGCAGATTACAGTTAAAAAGACTTAAAAGACAGAGCAAGAACTTACAAATCCGAAAAACGAAACCAAAACGAGCGCATAAAGATGCAGGAGACATGTGAAGTGCATTAAGAATGATTTATAATAGCTTTTTCAATTATTTTCAGGACTTTTTCACGAATTGCTGCAGTTGAAAGTTTGAAGGAGTGACAAAGCAATAATTGCAGTACAATAAAAAATGATAGTGTAATAATTTAATTGAAAACCACAAAATACCTTCTAATAAACGATTCTACGTTATTCCCTCTAATCGATGGTTGCCTGGAAGAGATCAGTCCCAGCGACAAAACCGCCAATATTGTACTACTTATGATTTTATTGAAATGTTTTTGTTTCTTGTGAATGTGTCCTTATTTGTGCAATATCCTTTATTATTATTATTATTATCATTAAATGCGAATCATTCCAGAATCTTTTATTTATCGTTTCTCATACGTTATGTATATAGTAACAGAAAGTCGCGTTTGTTACAGTACTAATAACTCCAGACGGGGGCACAATTTTCATTATTTAGAGTTAGTTAAATTCGTCGTCGCGCCGAATAGGACATACGACAGCTATCATTATAAAATGCTTTTGTATTTAATGTTAGTTTGATAACTATTTATCACTAATTCATCGATGCAACCTAGAACTTTTCTGTCCTAATGACTGTCCTTTGCGATATGTACTCTGCCCATTGCTGCGACTTTTTTAAACATTGTTGCACTCGCGCGTGTTGAAAATGCGCTTCAGCATCGGGACTCACGCAATGAACAGATTTAATATAGCATCGATGCAGTTGGCGTTGGTATGGATGCAAACGCCAAAATTCAGTACATAATTTGTCAATTTCCAGCATTATCATCGCGACTGCATCGATGCTGCATCGCGACTGCATCGCTGCTAAAAATCACAGAGTGTAAAGGGTCTATAGTTTCACTGGTCTAAGTTCGTTGCGATCGCAGGACCACACTGGATGCAACCCGCAAACGATTACTGTAGAAAACTGTGGTGGAGGCCTATTTTAGCTTATAGAATGATGATGGTGACGTAAAAGTATTCGCTGAGATAAAAACCATCCAAATGCGACGGAACCGTAAATAACATAAAAAAATAAACAAGAACTCAAGAGCTTTAGAAGCTGTTATATATAGTAGTCTACCTTTTAGCTTTATTAATGAGAGCCAAATAAGGCTTGCAAATAGTGATCGAGTGTTCTAGTGGTTATAAACTTTCTTTTTAAAATTGTTGCCTCCCATCGTGCATTATTGTCTCAAATATACTTTAAAAATATAATTTCAAGTAAAGGTGCAATATTATAGATTGTTTTATCAGCTACATTACTAATTACTTCTTAAGTGCCTTAAAATTCGAGGTAATGTAGGTAAGAAGGTACGTAAATTAAGTAGTAAATACGTTGTAAAAATATCAATTATGGAGTTAAATAACGGAATTCCGACGGGATTTCCTATTTTCTTATTATTCAACCCTCAACACAATTTGTTGTATACATCATTGGAATTGTTATGAGGCTTTTGAAAATAATAATAAAAAATACTGCAATATTTTAACCTTATTACCGCACAAATGCGACAACTGGGCCACTAGTATTAAATAAAATAATTTCTAGTTACTTATCTTTTTTCGACGATAATGAAAATGACATTAGAAAACTGTGCTTGCGAGATTGACATTTGTAAAAATTGCAAGTAGTCCCGACGAATGCAGTTATCGTCAAAATTAGCCGTATTCAAATACAAATCCTAAGTAAAGGAAATGTATGAAAATTATTTAAAAGCATCATAATCTATTAAAAAGCATGTCTCTAGAAGTTAGTTCCTAGAAGTATCCGCAAGAGGCTCTTTACATTCGAAAACATAGTAACACCGTATCTAGGAATTAAACACTTGAGTAAAGGTAAAAATACATAGAAAAATCTTTTGATTTTTTCTAACATAATTCTAGCATAATTTTCGATTATTCTGCTAAGATGAGCTTTTTCAGATTTTTATTACCCTCGATAGCGTTATCGTCAACATCTGTCAAAATTAGTGTGTCGAGTCCTGCAAATTTGCGTTGTCGGCGTATCGACTGTCAAAACACGGTGTCGAGTCTCGCAATTCACGAGTTACTCGAGTTAGCATACGTCACTTCGCGACGAAACTACCACGCCAGTGTCGGAAGTCTCGACATAGTTCCCTGTAAAACCACCAGGTGGCGCTCGAAAATGCCGTAATAAAATTAGTGTTTTCGTGTATTTATTGATCGAGAAGAATTTTCGAATGAAGCTTAAAAATAACAAATATTTTTTTAAGATTTATTAAACATACAAGCTACATAAGTTAAAATGATATTTAATGAATTAGAAAATCATAAAATTTAAATTGTCTACGCGAAATGTCAAAAATGTTGCATCAGACTTCGCCCGCAGAGTTTTAGCTTCGCTGCGTTGTTTGAGCAAGATACGATCTTCGTGCACGATAAATGATTGATTTTGGGACGGCGTATCTCTGGCGAAATGCGGCTTTGGTCGGTGACTGAAAATCAACGCTGTGTAAGCCTGTACTGTGACTTACAAAAAACAAGCTGTCTGTTATCATTAAGTACCTACCTCTCTCCATTTGTACAGGCATTAAATATTTTGATACTAATTGTGACGATGCCGACCTTTACGATTAGTATCAAAATTTTTAACAGTTTTTAGGGTTCCGTAGCCGAATGGCGAAAAACGGAACCCTTATAGTTTCGTCAAGTCTGTCTGTCTGTCTGTCTGTCCGTCCGTATGTCACAGCCATTTTATTCTGAAACTATAAGCATTACACTGTTGAAATTTGGTAGGCAGATGTATCCTGTTAACCGCTTACGAAAAATAATCCTGTTATACGCTTATAAAAAAATATCTCTAATAAGGGCTCCTATACATGAAACTAAAACCAAAAAAATTTTTTTTGTCAAACCTATGGATAGGGACTTTTAAATGATATTGAGGTTCCTAAAACCATTTTCTTTTAAAGTCTAACGTTTCATAGCTATCTGCTTCCAAAGTGGTAAAATGGGCGTCCCCCCAACTTACTTCTAAACCAAGAGAGTGTAAATTTTGAAAAATATTTATAACATAGATCGTAACAGATACTTTCAACAAAAATTGGTTTATACGAGATCGAACGAGTGGTTTTTGAGATATAGCATGTTTTCAACCGCAAACATAACTTTGTTCTTCATACAAACACTATGAAAAACAAAGTTATATTTGCAGTCAACAAAATATTGTGGTATTTTACTAAGGGCCGATTGTTCAATGGTCAAAACTTATCAGACTGATAAATTATAAAGCGACAGATTATAAAAAATGACAGTTACGTATGATTGCTGACAATTATGTGACGTTTTCAAATTAGCCATATTGTATTCATAAAGATGAAATAAGAAACCAAAAATTTGCGCACGGGCGGGACTTGAACACATTTTTGGTTTCTTAATTCATCTTTATGAATATGAAATATGACACTGTGAGTGTTAAAAACATTCTAAAGCCATATTGTATTTTGTTCGACGAATATTTCTTATCTGACTATTGAAAAATCAGCCCTAAGTAGAAGTAAGTGGATTCCCTAATTCACTTAAAGTTGGCACGGAACCCCCACTGCGCGAATCCGACTCGCACTTGGCCGGGTTTTTTTTTACCCCCAATGCATATTCAACACTGGAGTCTTAGCACATAATTTGGTCACTGACTAAAATTTCAGCCTTCGTTAGAGCCCGGCCGCAAAGATAAGAAGACGCTAACGCGCGCGTGTGTCCTCTGGCAACCGTTGTATTGCACTCTAGTGATTTGCTGCCCCGTCGTCTCTCCCGTATAACGTCCCTTCCCGTAAGTTCCAGTGACGTAGAAGGCTCCAAAGTCGAAAGTCAGCGGGAAACAGTGGGAGTTCGGACCGTTGGCGGTCGACGGAGCGGAGATAGTAGCTGAAAGCCAGCGCGACAGCGTGGTCGTTAGGTAAGGGCATAGTCGGCAGCGAGGAAGTGTAGGACAAAAGTTGCTTGACGACCGAAACTCGCGGACCATGGCACGGAGGTAGAAACCGAGTGTATGCGCGTGCAAAGCAGGGTGGTTGATTTTCTCTTAGGGAAGTGGGGATGGTTGGGCTTGCTTGTGGTATATAGACTGTCTCGTGATAGTAAATTAAATCTTTAGATGATAAACAATTATGTAGGTAATCTAGAAATAAGGGACGCCTTGAATGATATTATATCCTGGAGCGACTTAATTTTGCGATATTTAACATGTTGTTGAAACTGCTGTGTACTACTTATTAGGTACCATTAGCTACAATAGTTCACTGTCAGTCATTGAACTAGTATTACTAGTGTATGGAATAAATTTTGTGCTCCAGGAATTGACGCCACTTGTCATCAACTCACACAGATGGTTTAATATAGAAAAATTAAATTTCAAGGAATGCGTTACAATGTGACTTGGCATAGCTTCGCTATACACAGTAGATAATAACAACTCATTGCTGTCAGTGGTATAACTTAACTTTGAATAAAGGCGGCGGACATGATCGGGAAAGAGCAAAAATGCTAATTTTTAAAGCATGAAATACAGTACTTCTCACTTTGATCTGATAATACACAGTCTGGCCATAAATACTGTTAAAATTAAAAACAAGAAAGATATTACATTTGAATTTGGAATCTGTCATATTTATACGATTGCTCATTGTGTTTTCTAATTTCGGCGCCAATACAATTTATAATATTTTGCGATATCAAAATGGAGAAGGGTGATGAAACGAATCACTGTGATTGCATTACACAAAGTTGATATGGAGCCAAATGTATTTTTTAAAACTCTCCATACGCTTGGTATTAGTCAAATGTTTGTGTACCGGGCTATCAATAGATACAATGAGACCTGTTTGTGACAGAAAAAGATCTGGCCGTCCACGTAGTGTTCGTACGAAAAAGGTGGTCAAAGCAGTAAGAGAAAGAATTCGCAGAAAGCCTGTCCGAAAGCAAAAGATTTTATCTCGGGAGATGAAGATAGCACCTAGAACTATGTCGCGTATTTTAAAAGATGACTTAGGACTTGCAGCCTATAAGAGACTGGTAATTTAAAAGAATAGGGTGGTAAAATCGAAAAAAACTGCTAAAGCGGTACGCAAAGGGAGGTCACAGAATTTTTTGTTTACGGATGAGAAAATCTTTACAATTGTGCAACATTTTTACAAACAAAATGACCGTATTTATGCTCAAACCTCTAAGGAAGCTTCCCAATTAGTCGGCAGAGTGCAACGTGGGCATTACCCGACTTCAGTGATGGTTGGGTGGGGTTATAGCTATTAGCTATGAAGGAGTGACTGAGACATATTTTTGTGAAAAAGGAAGGTATCGAAACATCGGCACAAGTGTATCAAGATACCATTCTTGAGAAGGTAGTTAAGCCCTTTAACAACACCATGCTCAATAACCTAGCATGGTCTTTCCAACAAGACTCGGCGCCGGGTCATAAAGCTCGGTCTACGCAGTTTTGGATAGAAGCGAACGTTTCGGACTTCATCTGAGCTGAAGACTGGCCGTCGTCTAGTCCCGATCTTAATCGGCTGGATTATGATTTATAGTCAGTTTTAAAGAGTATGGCTTGCTCTAACCGCCATGATAATTTGGAGTCCCTAAATTATCCATACGATTGGCAGTGAAGAATTTTCCCATGGAAAGAGTGCGTGCTTCTATTGATAACTGGCCTCAACGTTTAAAGGACTGTATTGCAGCCAATGGAGACCACTTCGAATAACCTTTTTATATTTTAAATTTTAAAATTAACACACTGTAAAAGTAATAAATATTATTTGCATTTAAAAAAAAAAACTTTGTGACAATAATTATGGCAAGACTAGGTATAATTTATTTCCCATTTCAATTCCCTTATTCTTTTAACCGCCGACTCAAAAAGGAGATTTATAAGATTAAGATGTCTGTCTGTGCATCTGTCTGTGGTATCGTTATTATCGTATAGTTTTTTTGTGTCACATATATTTTTTCTCGCTGTGGGCTCGCGTGCTGGCTGACCGCTGGAACTCTCCGCTGATGCACCGATGGCCGCTGGCTGATGCACTGCTAATTTGTAATAACGAGGGCGAGAATGGCAGCACCTATTCTTTAATACAGTCCGCTTTTTATTTTACTATTATATTATTATTTGACGACCTCCGTGGTCGAGTGGCTAGCACGCTGGTTTCAAGCGTCGCCATCTCGTGAGGATTCGGGTTCGATTCCCGGTCGGGTCAATGTAGAAAACGTTCTTTTCTATATTGTCTCGGGTCTGGGTGTTGTGGTACCACCGTTGTATCCGATTTCCATAACACAAGTGCTTTAGCTACTTAGCTTGGGATCGGCGCGATGTATGTGATGTTGTTAAATATTTATTTATTTATTATTTGCTATCGATAGGACCCTAACAGTATCACTAGAACTTTTCATAACTTGTTTCTGTATTACTAGCCAACGAATGGCCCAGTTTGAAGTCCTTATAGAAAATGATAATAGAGAGATTACCTCAATCTTGTGTATTCAGTGTACTTTGAACTTAAAGGGTTTTGTTGGAGTTGCGTTTGTCAATATCCCTGCGATCCGGTAAGGCTATCATCAGAGGCAGTGATGAGGAGTTTAAATAAGGTTTAGGATCGGTCAGTGTTCGCGTTCAGAGGGATCGGAGGGATTGAGCAAAATAATAGGATATTTTTGGGGAAATCACAAGTTTTATCTTGCGACGTAAAATGAAAACTAACAAAATTCAAACGTGTCAAAAATAATAAAAAAGAAATATTCAAAAACAATATTATATCTAGAACGGAGATTGGTGTGCCACAGTAAAAATATAAGTGAACCCTAAGGGCTTGTACTTAATTTCATAAATACGAGCTTAAATGACCTTGGCTTGTAACTTTGAGATTAATTAATGTGACTTTGAAGCTGAATATTAACATATTTTGATTCTGATGACATCGCGACACAAACTCCCGAATTACGTTCAATAAACATCAAAATACGATAAGTAACAGAAGGCACATCAAAATACGATAAGTGTCAGTTAAAATTTCTTTTGATGGCACGAGTAGTTGGTTTTTGAAACTGTATTCGATGTGTATGAAGTAGGTGGTGGGGGAACCCGAATCGATGATTGCTTTGCTGTGGCAAAAAAACGTCGTTGGAGGACGTTTGTTACCATTTCTCTAGCAATTTTAGTACATATTTTACGTATATTATATTATTTAGTAAAAGTCGACACTTTTCGTTAACTTTAATAAATAGAATAAATGAATAATATAATATTTCATTGAAATAACTTTGGTTTATTAACCCTTGGACAGCCAGAGCGCCCGATGGTGGGCGCTGAGCATGAGTTTCGCGATTTTACCAAGCGCCCACCTGTGGGCGCTTTTTAATTACTTTTTTGCAAAAAAAAATGGGTGTATAAATGCTTATTCCTTGGGCATGTTGACCTTTATGAGTAAAAAACAGCTGAAAAAATAAATGACGGCCAGTCATTTGTCATTTCAACGTTTGTAACACAGTCCTCGCGCACGGACCCATTACAATTCAAGTGAGTCATTGATTTTAACATAGACATATTCATAAAGATGAAATAAGAAACCAAAAGTTTGCGCACGGGCGGGACTTCAACCATAATTATCATAAGAAACCACAAATTTCGCAGGATCGGACTGACAGCACGGTAGCTCTATTGGTAAGAGCGTTTGGCCCGGTCTGCCAAAAGGTTGCTGGTTCAAATCCCGCCCGTGCACAAATTTTTGGTTTCTTATTTCATCTTTATGAATATAAAATATGACACTGTGAGTGTTAAAAACATTCTAAAGCAATAGACATATTATTTTTAATCGCAAAAGATTAAAAAATGGCAACAAGTTACAAAAATTCACTGAGTATAAACATTAATTCCGCTGCTTTCTCACTTATTTATAGCTCTTGTTGGTTTGTGACGGCTTTTTGGACGGTCCTTTTGCTGATAATGATGACTATCATCATCATTATCAGCAAAAGGACGTCCAAATATCTCTACCAAAGTAGCGACCGGGTGAAAGCAATCTGCATCCAGTATGATCCTACGATTTGTGCAAAGTCGTGTCCATCTTGTTTGTGGACGTCCTACGCTGCGTTTTTGGGCAAAAGGTCTTCAATCTAGAACAAAGGCCATCAGTTCTCCGCGCTGTTCGGTTTATGGATTGTCACTTCTGAACACATTATCAACTCTATATCAGTGGTCAAACTTGGGAATTGATGATTGAATACCTACGTCCCAAGTTAACATCTTGCGGACGGCTCTATCGGTTAAGCCGCGGCAAATTGATTTATTATTACGATGATTAACACGGATCACCGAGTTTGCGATGCAAATATGCTGATAATTTGTTTGAGATTCTGGTGAAAAATAGATATGACAACATGGACTCGGTGGCAGAACCTCATTATAGTATAGGAAAAGAGGACAGTACTATATAATAGACAACCTGATTTCTCTACAATTCATCTGTTTTGAATGCGATCTATTCATAAAAAAATATAAAAAACAGGCTAAGTGCGAGTCGGACTCGCGCACTGCAGGTTCCGTGTCAGATTTAACTGAACTAGGAATCCTCTTACTTCCACTAAGCCAAAACACCACAATATTTTGTTGACAGCAAATATAACTTTGTTTTTCATAGAGTATGTATGAAAAATAAATTTATATATGCGGTTGTTAAAAATGTACTGTATCTCAAAAAATACTGATACGATACGATGAAAAGCCGTGGGGGAGGTTCAGCAGTGGAAGTTATTTGGCTGATAATGATGATGATGATGATGATGAATGACGATGATTTCGTTCAAACTTATTTTCGTTGAAAGTATTTGTAAAGATCTACACTATTTATTATTATTGGTTTCGTTTTTTGCCCTATGGCTACGGGACCCTAAGAATGAAAGAAATATTATGTAGTTTAGATTGGACCCATGTTTAGTACTAGGAGTATGTCTAACGTTTAACCAAATAAATTTAACCACTTATCAACTCATGTTACGAACGGGAATAAAATAAACGCTTGTGAAACGAGTTGCGACAGTTTCACGAAACATTTATGCAATTAAATGTTATTGAATTGTCATGTTCATGAACGCAAAACATTTCGTAGCTACTGTAATTTTTTTTATTTTATTACATTTGTAGCAATTAATAATACAATTTATGTTAACATTTTACGGTATCATGAACATGAAATATATATTTTTAATTCAATTGGAATAGGTTCGATACATTCGATCATACCTGAGACTGAGCGTTCTAAAGATACGTACCTAAAACAAAAACGTATAATCATTAATTATATCACAAAACTGAATGTAGGTAATTAAGACAATCTGAATTATGTAAATTTACAAAATATTTTATCAAATATATCGATATTATAATTCGCCAACTCAGACACTTGTGCCAGATTTATATAAAATGTTTTATTGCACATTTGTACGATGCAATGCAATGGTCACATCGCTTATTCGTGCGATGATCGCATCATTGCGTTATATAAATGTAAAAGATCTAACCATTCTTAAAGGAAACAGCACCGTATCAACTCGAGGCGTTCAGTATTCTTCGTACGATAGTGGACGGCGTACGAGTCGAATTTTAAAGAAAAACTGCAAATCGATGTACAATTGAGCTGTTTCGGCATGTTTCGGAGTGGAGCACGGTCAGTCATTCGTGCTCCGCCAAGGCGACAACATCTCCTGAGGATGCCACGTGTAGTGGCGAAACGCGTCGAGGTTTTTGGCACGTTGGTGTCGAGTACTAATAATTGCATTAGCTGTGTCGCATGCGTATTGAGGGAGGGCGGGTGGTGCGTCCTACATTTGCCTGAACTAATACTCTATAAGTCATCAAATTTTTTGTATGTTTTTTTCTTAATCTACTGAACCCTATCAAAAGTCCACGCTATCAAATGTGGTGTCGTTAGAAGAAGAATTGTAATAAGTTGTAGCAAACGCGATCCGTCGAACCGTCTGTTATACGTAGCCAATCCCATGCTGCGACGTTGCTGCTCCATTAATGTAACAAGCTTTCGTATGTTTGATGCCTGTTTGATGTTTATACTGTGTAATATTCCCTTTTCGAGTGGATAAATATGATTAAATCTTTATGAAGTCAAAAACCTTTAGCTCTTAGTGCTTTTGCATTTATATGTCCATTGCTAAGAATTTTCATAAAATAAGTTAGATCTGTATCATTAAAAACAACTTACATGGAAAACAGCTTCAGCTAGTATAAAGCCAAAGAGTCTGCCGTAAAACTACACTTATAATAAACTACATGGCTTATGTCGAGGATGTTCTCAACTTCAGTATTCCCAGTTCTATAAATCTTCATAGCGAATAAAAAAATCTACTATCATACATAATGCGGAGCGAATTTCTGCAGCTTTTATTTTCTCTTCATTCCGAAGAAAATTAAGTGCAATGGACTGGCAAATAAATAGAGAGCGAGTTATGTTTTGAAATTAATTTGAAGATGTAAAAGTTGCATTTTCTTAATAAGCAGACGAAATTGCGTGAACCAGCATTGGTCTATTGGGATCATATTATAGTTCCTACTAAAAATTACCTTGCGTAACAGGATAAAATACCATATGCTTGGCCTCTATTTTTGAACCACTCGCGTCAAGATGGAGTGTGATATTCATTGATTATTGTCAGATTTTCCAGTGAAAATTAGTATTATTTCGCACGGGAATAATTCGAAAAAGGAGAATTGAATTTTGTGAGAACTAACGTCCATATTCCGCGTATTTTCCATTGATTTTAAATTTGTTTTCAAGCAAAAATCACACGCAATTTTCAACCGAGTGATAAAAAAAGGGTTCCAGAGTAATTATAATGTGATTGAGGTCGAATATTTATTTATTTAATATTAAATGAAGTCAATTCAATAATAAAAAGTACTTCTGAAAAGTAGTTCTTTTGCTTACAAGAGAATGGACCTCAGCTAATTATTCGTTTTAGCACCATTTGCTAATGTTAGTGTTTGTCGAAATCATTAATTCCGTCTGTGTATTGAAGCCAACAGCAGAATTAATGATGAATGCTAATTTCAATACCTGACTGAGGTTCAGATTACATAATGGGAATTCATGAAATAGTAAATTTATTATTTGTGTGCTGTTTTGAACACTGCCAAAGTGAATGTACTTATATTGAAATAATTTATTTTAATCTTGATCATTGATTGCCCAAACAATCAGACGTTATAAAGTCTCATAACAAAAACTATTACTAATATTTACATATTTCCAAATAATAACTGCCCGATGTACGAAAATGACGGCACTGCCACTGCTCTCTGCAAAAAGTATGCAGACTTATAGTGTTTATTATTGATTTTCTTTTATTTATTCCGTAGTAAAATTATATTGGTTCAAACTTCATATTCACCTCTTTACACTTATCGACAGTTTACAACAAAACTTATTTAAAACACTCTGCTCTCAGTTCCATACTAACTGAGTGCTAAGTATCTGCTATGATAGCAGTGCGCCCTGCGGTCAGACGCAAATTATTCGGCAGGCCGAGTGTTAATTGCATTACTCCAATTCACCAGAGCAGAATAACCCACTTGCAAGCTTCAAAGGTCACTGAACTGTGTAATCTCATCATAATTTCCCAATTATATGCTGAATTTATCATACAAAGCTGAAAGTGCCTTGGAAATATACTTTCGAAACGGTTTTGTGATTTAGAGTCGATTATACTAACGTCACATAAGGAATATTCATCGAGTACGATACAAAACACCTATTTTACATAATTTATTTAAAAAAATTACATTTTTAAAAATCGGACGTTTTTTACTTTTTCGGTCGGATCACTTCTATCTGGCTATTTAAGAACAAAATACATGAACGTCAGGTGCTGGGCTGTGGTTTCTAGAAACTGGAATGACTGTGGTTTATCGATCAATGTATCAAAGGCTATCGTAAAATTAAGCCGCCGCTTTTTCTTAAGTTACATATTTGAATTTAAATATGGATTTTGTTTTGGCTTTGTAAACAATCAAACTCATACAGCCTTACCACAAAAAAATAAACTAAGTTAGGATCACTGTTTAAATATAATATGACTAGTTAAAAATTAACTTCAACCAAGTAAGATGACATTAGTAGTGACATACATTTTACTTTAGCCGCATAACACTTAAAGAGTAGTTCAAATTTTGTTGATTTATAAGTGGAAAGAGAAAAATAAGAAAGATAAGTGGAAAAGCCGTTCATCCTTATCATGTTGTAAAAATCATATGTAAGTAAAGTTGTTTTGTTTATTATTTTCTTCCTTATACTTCAAAAAGGTTTCTACAAAGTAACGAAGTGTAAACTTCAAAACTTCACAGTGGAGAGTGTATGTCATACGAAGTGCAGGTGCAACGATGAATCACGGCCTGCTTCAGCTAATGCACTAGCTGTCTTTCTGTCTCTTTTGCTCTAGTTCCTGAAGCCCATGAAAGAAAGAGACGTGGAATTAAAAGTTTTAGCTAGCATTCAGAGTTGTATCAGCTTAAGTTAGAGCAACAGATGTGAACGTTTGTTAGTGGGTAGTTAGATCTTATGAAGTTCGCTGAAGTTTATTTTTACTGTGTACTTAATATCCGTACTTCTTTATAAAAGTTTGGCTGTGAGAAGGAGTAAACTTTTCTATCATAAAATATATTTCAAACCTATAGTTTAACTGTACCCTGTGTTGGAAGTCTTGACCTAGTTCCCAGTAAAATCACCAGGTCGCGCTCGAAAAATGCTCAAGCATTTATTGATTGAGAAGAATTTGGATTGAAGCTTAAAAAAATACAGATCTTTTTTTAAGATTTATTAAATCATAAAATTAAAATTGTTTACATTAAATGGCAAACATTTTACTTCAGACTTCGCCCACTGATAGGGAGACATATTCAATAAATAATTAAATGTTTCTAATAATCGATGATATATTTAAAGACTAAAATTGAGATCAAAGTCAAAATATGTCGCTTTAGTGAAACAAAAAGTAAGTTTAGCATACATTTCATATTCAAAAGCAGATACTGCGCTGCATATTATTAACGAGAAATTGTATGATTTGTACTAATTACTCATTAAGCCAAATTAAATTATCAGCAAATACCTAATCAATTAAGTAAGACAATATGTATACCTGGGGAACATCCCAGTTATTATCGAATATATCTCGTTAGATATAATTAACCTGTCTCCCCTTTGCTTAAAAACATCTGCTATTGGTTGAGTATAATTATTTTTAATCGATTTATCAATTTGAAAATATTTTCTTTAAATCAATAATGTTACAAGCCATCATCAAAAAAATAATTACGTATTTTATATATTTAATAGCATTACATGTCACTGTTGCAAATAAAACAGCAATAAACAAAATTAACTTTCTTCGTATTGTGTGGGCTGCACAATGCAACGGTGTTGATTTATGAGTCCTTAAGGCGTTTCAAATATTAAGTAAATAAGCATCTTCTAAGCTAGCATTGATCACAGTAAAATAGGAGCAAATTCTTGTTTTAAAGCCTTATTCCATACTAGCAATCCGCCCCGGCTTCGCACGAGAACAATACTAATCTTTAATTATATTGTATTGTACATATAAACCTTTCTCTTGAATCACTCTATCTTCTAAAACCGCATAGAAAACCGTTGCGTAGTTTGAAAGATTTAAGCATACATACAGACAGACAAGAAGCGACTTTGTTTTATACTATGTAGTGAATATATTCATACTCAACTAATCTGGGCATACTCAACTAATCTGGGCGTAGATATTATTGCGTTAACTAAAGAGTAATTTTCAGATATTACACACGAGTTTGGAGGCGCGAATAATTTGCTAACAGCTACTAGCAGTACTTCCACAGTCCAGTAACTGCCCACTCTATTCCATAGTGTGCGGATACTTGCCATAGACCAAAAAGATGAGACATAACAAATGAAGCATACATCGAATTGAGCCACACGCACACACGGAAGGGGCCCTCATCATTTATTTATGACTTTAATAAAATCTTCAAACTTAACGAATTAAAAAAGCAAAAAGTAAACAAAAGGAACTAAGTGCAGTTCGACCTACTCTAAGGCCGGCCATTATCTTTTCTAGCGTATTTTGAAGCTATTTTTTTTGTTTCTGGCTTTTCAAGCATTTTTCACAATGGGAACTGAAGTTCATGTGTCCAATTTAAACTTGGGTGTACAAACTATGGCGTCGCAAGAGTCATTTTATTTTTCTTTTTATGCTGATTCTGGTCAGGCAAAGGGATTAAACTATTTCACATTTTTCAATCTTTGTTTTTTAATTAACCGGCCGCGATTTTTACGCTAACGCGCGTTAGTATCGATGTAGTCGCCAATAAAGATACAGTGCATAATTTGTCTATATCCAGCTTCTGCACCGCGACTGAATTGATGCTAACGCTTATAGCAACGCAACTGCATCGATGCTAAAAGTTGCTTAAGTGTATAAAGGTTGACATTTTGGGACTGATACTGCTTTGCAACAGCATCGCTACTTAAAATCGTAGTGTGCAAAGAATTGAAGGTATGAGTGAGTTCAAAGATTTATGAAGAGTATCACAATTTTAGCTAAGTAACCTCCGCTTAGTTAGGCAAATGTGGTAAGGACTTGAAGACATACTCTTACTATAATACCATATAGCCACGCAGGGAATGCTATTATGATGTATTCAATTTTGAAATAAATCCCAATCCTTTTTTTCTGTCAGAATTCAAAACGACATAAAAGCATTATCCGAGTCTAAGACCCTTTACACACTGCGACTTTTAGCTTCGATGCAGTCGCGCGTTTTAAAAAACGCGCTTCAACATCGCGGCTCACGCCATGAACAGATTTGATTTAGCATCGATGCAAACGCGCGTTAGTATCGATGCAGTCGCCAAAATTCAGTACATAATTTGTCTATTTTCAGCTTCTGCATCGCGACTGTATGTATGCTAACGCGCGTTAGCATCACGACTGTATCGATGCTAAAAGTAGCGTAGTGTTAAAGGTTGACATTTTGCGACTACATCGATGCTAACGCGCGTTTACATCACAACTGCATCGCTAATAAAAGTAACAGTGTGTAAAGGGTCAAAGGGTTGCCGGTGGTTGCCGCACTGTCAAGCGAGACCGCGGGAAAAGCGTTAGATATGATTTTTCTCAGATTCATCAAATTATATTTCTGTAATGAATTATTATTTATTTTAATTTTAATATGTGGAAGAATACGAATCATAGTTTGAAATATTGCCAATATTTTCAAAGTCACAATTTGAATAGATTGTCTCGGAAAAAAACGAGGCTGACCTATTCAGGCTTTGTATGCGTAAAGTGATGCATTTTACACTATAGTGGCCGTATAATTTGCAGCCGCGACCGCAGCGCGATTACCCGATAATGTAACGTATTTTAAATACTAAATTAAACTTTGACAATGGCCGGAACATAGTAATATAGGGTAACATAGAAATTATGCGATAACGTGTTGTATTTTCGGGTATTTGTGTATTAATATGCTTCCAATATCCGGAAATGAATTGTTACTATTTTGCACCTAAGCTCAAATTACAATGGTGTGACTAATGAATACAGATACTTGAATCGGTATAAAAACACGTTTTATTATTTAGCAGTAAAAATCTAAACTAAAATAGGGAAGTTTCCTCTCTCTGCCTATGACTTTTTTGCAGTGCCTGGGAGGGTCATAATGATCGCACATTTCTACAATTGTAACATCTTTTGTACATGATAAAGCAATCCTGCAATGCTTGATTTACGTAAAACAACAAGTAATATGTTTCACATCTCAACTCTTGAATTATTTCGTTCGATACGGTCGAGGTCTTTAGTGCCTAAACAATTTTCAACGCAAATTGCTTGCACACTCGATACAAAAAAGGACGTTACTGCAAACAAAAAACGGCGCGGGGTGCAGGGGTTTTTGGATCCGAAGGTGATTTGCCGCCAGGGACCTTTAACGAATACAACGTGTTATGTTAAATGCACAAAACCTCAGACACCCCATTGAATTCACCTGATTCTGACAGAAAAAAATATATTTAGGGTTTTATGTGGTCTTGAAGTTTTTCTGGCACTTCTAATCATTTCTTCCTCTGTGGACGAAGCTCTATCAAGAGAAGAGTAAATAGGTAGTTATGGGGGTCTATAATTGAATTCTATTTTGGATCTGGCATTTCGTTCAAAAACTAATTAAAAATCAACGAAAAACGAGCAAAATATATAAGTGAATACTAACAAAATTGATATATTTAGTTATAATCATTTTTGTGTACAATTAATTTGTTTTTCATTAAAAAATCGGACATTAATCAATAAATATCACACGCCATTTTGATGCGAGTGATTAAAAAATGGCCCTGGCCGTTTCGCTGCACTGACATTATTATTATTTTTTTCTATGCTCATAATTAACAACCTAATTATGCTAGTTATTCCAGTGATATTTTACATTTTGCGCAGTTAAAGGAATTTAATATACAGGATGGTCAAAACAGTGACGTCCAAGTTTTTTTTTTTGGAAGCCTTACATCTAGGTCTATCCAAATATACCATATTTATGATAAACAATTTTATTTTAGTTTTCGAGGCTTTTTTTTCAAGTTAATAAATTTATTAGGATCAAACTGCAATTTAAAAAAAAACGACATTACACCATAAAAAGTGGTGTAATTATTTGTTTGAGAATTCTTAAAATTTGCGAAAATAATTAATAACTCGAAATCTACGAAAATTCGGCTAACATACATAGGATAGATTATTTGGAGCCCTGGTTGTAATCTTTAAAAAAAAAATTTGGACGTCAATTTTTTGGCCACCCTGTATACATACACAGTCGGTTTCAAATACACGTCGGTATTTTTTACTATTATGATAATTTTATACGTCAGTTCCGTGTTGCATCCTGCATATAGCTGCAGATTGTGGTTGGAAATGATTAATCAATGAGACTAACCATTGCTATACACTTATGAAAACAATGAGTAATGATGACGAAACCACAATTAAAATGATAACCACTGATGGTAGTAATAATGAAAGCGATTACTAAATAATAAACTTTAGTTCTAACCATTTCTAAGGTGGATTTGCGTGTGATGATTAATCCTGGGTTAACACTTTGACAGCTAAGCATTTTATTTATTTCCAATCTCTGACAGCCGATCACGTCCCCGTGACATTTTTTTTTGTTAGAGACGCTGATCACGTACTGCGTACGTGTGTGAATTTCAATACTGTTTACTTTAAAACAACGGCCTTTAAGCGTGATCCGCGTCATGTCAAAGCTCAGATGAATGTTTTGGCTACATACACAAACGCACTTCAAATACTTGCGGTGTGTGGGGTGCGGGAAACAAAGGATCGCCCGAGCCGGGTCGACTCTCGCGCGCCAGTTGCCCCAGCGTAGCTAAGCGATCGAGACGTGTGACAATTTTTGGCGCGAAATGACTTCGCGACATCGATTTCGTCTGGATTCGGAAAGAGAAATAAGAGGAAAAAAAAAAAACGAAAAATGTTGATGTTAGAGTTTATTTTTTTTGAAAACGTGCCTCATTCTAAGTTGATTTTATAATAAAAAAAAATACAATTACACATGTTTTTATTATTTTATATAATAATATAAAATATCTTCAATACAATGAAAAAAAAAATCATGGCCGCAACTATTATAGTTTTTTTTCTATGAAACTAACAAAATGGTCAAAAAGTGCCGGCGCGCCCAGAATGGTACGCTCATTATGTATGCGGCTAATTAGCATAAAATAAGCGTCACGTACGTCGGACGTGATCTTACGCTAATCCTGGATTTAATGTGCATTCTGTCTCTGTCAACGTCAAATAAACTGACCGAGACAGAATTATACTAATAAAATATTCTCCTGCACCCATAACAATTTCTCTACATGAAGGTATGACTGGGAGAGAATGCTGTTTGTATAAAGTCCAACTTTAGTACATTTTTATTTGTGCAATAAAGTTTTTAAATAAATAAATAATGATAATTAAATCCAGGATAAGTGTTATCCTAGGTTAAACCATCAGCGCAAATAAATCAATGATCTAGTCCCCTTAGAAGCGTTTACGATTTAAAAGAGATTTTTTAATGGAGGTAACAATCCTCAAACATGGGTGGATACAAAAGATTACCTTTTTTATTAAAGTTATAAATGTAATACATTTTTCAATAGTTATTTACCCAATCCTTCATACCTTTATACTCACAATTATTAATCTTTAAATATAAACAATTATTTATTTGTACATCATTAAATATTAAAAATTGTGAGAACAGCTTTAACAGTTTTTGACACAAACATTGCCCATTGCATTTGGGATCCTATGCACATGCATTTAATTTTGTCATATTACAATGAAATATCATAGAACGATAAAATGGTTTTGAATTCAGTGTCGTTTTTGGTAACCAAATACATTGTTATCGCTCGAGTATCATATTTCAGAGCATGTAAGTTCATTCAAATAATTGCATGTAACTGATTTACTTTCGTTTTAAAATTCGGTTGATAGTTAAATTTTGTTAAAATTAAGAGTTATTTCTGCGTCCACATCATAGATCATGGATTACCGTAAAATATTAAGTTAAATCAAAACTTTACTCTCTATTCTTTTGGAAAGAAACTTCGTCTGTGAGTCTCGACGAAATAAAATGAGATATAGCGCTGTCTGCAACACATGACCACTGTAAAAATATGCGGTAAAGTCCGGTTTTTTTGCTTGGCGAATGGTGTAATCAATCTTGATTGTTTTATTATTAAAATGATTAATTCTAAACAAGACACATAACTTAAAAGCTACACGGATGATTTAAAGTTGAGCACGGAGGAATAATTAATTATTATTGAAGTGAAACTTCTTTATCGGCGTTGGAAAAAAAAATACCGTCACATTTTTCGGTTATGCGTCACATTTTTTCGTTACGCGCCATCTTTTTCTTGCCCCTACCACGATTGGTTCAGACGAAGAGTACTTTCACTTTCTCATGCTGTAATAATCTTAGTAGCAAAAAGGTAAAGTGAAATAATTGTATTATTTGTATTCATGCCTATGATAACAAAATCCTTTTGTTTAAACTTTATCTAATTTAACTTTATTTAACCAATTTCTGGAAAGTTGCATGTAGACCATTTTTCGAAAAATAAGGCCATAAAGTAGTTTCACTACTTACGTGTGTACACTAGTACACGCACACATTTTATTTTTATTTATTATTATTTGAAATATTAATTTAAAGATAAGTAATGTAAACACTTTAGCCCTATTCTTAGTAACTTGCACTTGGTGCAAACCTGGAATCTGGCCGAATGTGTCTACTTGGGCCTGATTTATAGGTATGCATCAACTAAAACTAAAGTATAAGGCTCTTTCTAAATAAATGAAATAAGACAGATTGCTATAATTAAGGAACAAAATCAACTGCTGTACTAAGCATTATTATTGTCAACAGTCGGGTGTCAGACTTTGTACACCACCGTATTAAGAAATCTGGCATTATTGTATCAGATTTTTGTCAACGCTTAGGGCTTGTGGGGTTGATATTTGAAGGTTAATTTTAGTTTAACAGTAGGAGTATTCCTTGTATGTATTTTTAATTTGTATTATATTTAGCTCCACAGATTTGAGGATCCTTGCCTTTTTAGTTTACTTCCATTTATGCTAAGTGTTAGTTTATGACCTTCGCGCAAAATGGTACCATTATTTTTAGAAAAAAAATGTTAGTTATTCTATTTGTTACTCAATTTATATCCTATTTAATCGCTATATTATAACCATTTTCGTTTTGATTAGTTACATAAATAATTATTTGTAAAAAAGATATATTTGAATATATAAATTCAAAAGAATACGAGCATATGTGTTTCTACTGATCATAAAATATATTGTGGTAATGTCCTTCCAACAAAATGGATGCCTAGATAAGAATTGAAATATGTCTTCGAGATTATTCGCTTGCCGAAAAAGTTGTATTGTACGCGAATTTCTGCGTTAGTTTATCTAATAGCGATTTCAGCGGTTCAAGTGTCTTAAGTTTTGTGGAGCTTAATCAAGATCCGACTCGAAGGACCACCCTCTGTTTACGGAATGAAGAAGAAAACATTATTACAAAAACATTACAACAATGTAAATGACCTTATAACCGATGTTAGTATGAATCATAAAGATTTATACACAAATGGGAACTGGTTAACATAAATACCACTTTCTTGAAAAACAACAAACGCGACTCTAAAAAGAGTAGTACCGTAGATGTCGAATTTATTTTACCTTCTTATCCTATCCTCAATAAATTGAACCTATATCAGATTCCCATAATAATCGGTATCAACAGCATCACATCACAAGTCCTCTCAGTCTCAACACAGGGTTTTATTACGTAAACGTGATCAGAGTTTGGTTGCACGAAAACTTTTCTGGTTTAGACTGGTATCGAAGTCTTAACATAGTTTGCCTGTAGAACAACCAGGTGGCGCTCGACACACGCTGAGATAGATTTTCCAGCCTCTATTTTTGCTTACATCGTAGCATTTATTATACCACCTCGTTAACAGTTAGTTCGTGTCTTTAAGTTTCAATTAAAGGTTTAAGAAAATCAAATAAAGGCTGGATACTTTTTGAATAAAGTCCAAAAAACCGAATTAAGCAGGCAAAGAACTCCAGTTGCATAATTATCATTACTTGAGCTCTAGCTTGTCGCTTGTAAGTTCAATTTTGACTTGATTTACTGGTCGAGATGAATTATTTGGTATAGCGCAACTCTAGGACGGGTACTTTAAGTGGATCACAATGTCTGACACCGTTACCGATCTTTGAAATATCAAAGGACGGTCAGTCATTAGCAGGTCAGGAAATGTAGAAACCTTTGATCATGTGTAAAATGGGGGTCAGAATGAATGCTTCGTATCAACTCCGATTTGATGAGGTTAAATTGAGAACATGTACAAACTGGGCATGGGACATTTTATGAATAGCAGATGAAATTTCATATGAAATGAAAATCACACCTGCTACTTATTTTCATATAGCCTGCTACAAATCGCACTCTGCGAAATCGTAGAACAAATTTTTTTTTCCATTTTATTTCATGTAGCGTGCGAAGTCCTTGAGCGCGAGCGAGCTAGTAGAAGTGAATATAGGTAGTACAAACGTTTTGCATTTTCGAAGCCAACTTGGTATAGAATCATTATCATGCAGTTTTAATTGAGTTTCTATTATCATTCGTAATACACCGTACCCGGGGATCATCATATTTCACTCGCACGCACGATATTTCCTCGTTTTCATTTAGTGTTCCCCGGAGTTATGGAGTTTGAAGCGCTGCAATTATTTGTTTCCAGAGCTCTTCTTTGTTTTTTTATTCCTGTTAAAACTCTCAAGTGGTATTGCAATCGGTTCCTAGTGTTTATTGCTTTTATCTAGAATAATTAGTCGACGAGGTAACGGGGTAACGGGTTTTTCCCAGACAAGGTAGGTATCAGAAAATATTTATCAGTATGTCAGTTGAAATAAGTAAGCTTTTTCACTAAATCGTGAAATAGTATTCTATGTATCCTACCACATCCACACTAAGTGCGCCTTTACAGTAGAGTGACAGCAGCGCCGTCGCTCTAATGTGGCTTACTGCTGTCATTTATGTATGAAATTATCAGCAGCGTGGTTGTCGGGCGACCGTTGCGCTTCTAAACTCGCCTAAGTGTGAAAACACTCTAAAACTAACGCGATACGCAGCCAGTATCTCTTTGACTCACAGAAACGGTTTTGATTTGATCAGTACATTTTAGTTATTGTAAAAGTAATATTTAGTTATTGGATATGACTTCCTATAACCTTTTTGAAACACACATTATTGTACTTATAATATTAGTACTGCTTACGGTAATCTGAGAGCATTCACACTTAGGCGAATTTAGCACTGCTGTCAATTTCATACATATAATGACAGCAATAAGCCCTTCACATTAGATAGTCGCGCTGCTGTCGCTCTTATGTTCAAGCGCACTTATAATTACCATCTTTGAATAGCAACCAATCGAAATGTAGTGTCGCTGTAACGGCAACCTTTCCGTTGTGATGATAATATAAAAAAAGACAGCTTAATTACCTTAGTGCCTCTGCCCAGCGATTCGAGCGTAAAATCTTTATTTCACGGCTCTCCGCTCAAGTTCTGTCCCACAGTGGAGTAAAAAATCACTTTAATAAAACGCACGGCGTCCGCATTAGGCCGAACTCAATTCGTGCCTCGGACGGACAATTTGCCGCAACTTTTACAGTGTGTAAACAAAAGCCAGAGCATTTGTAATAAAATGAACAATTTATTTTTTACCCTGCTGCATTGTATCTGGCATATTTTTTAGTGTAATTTACGCTTGCAAAATATTATTTACAGCTTTTCCCCGAAATGTAAAAAAAATAACAGTAGATTTAGATTCATTGATTTAAAATACCATCAATAGTTATCATAAAACCATAATAAAATGTTTAATCACAGTAATAATCTAATTTATAGTCTCGCTTAGGGCTAATTTTACCTACTTCAGATAAGACTTACCCAAATGAATAAGTATAAAACGAGCGAATTTATCCCATTAGTCCCATCGGGCTATGAGAGTGAAAGGAATAGAGAGTGCACCTATGTTTGCGCACACACTCATGCACAATAATATTTCCCGCGCAGTCGGTTAGTCGTTGTGACTGGTAGAAATCGGCTAGGGGGACTATTATTTAAAATATGTACAGATTGTTTTGTACGAGCTGTACACAAGTTGAGTCTGCTGAACTAATGGCGCGTGGCGACCCCTGACTATTTTTCGGCGAAACGAAATATCTTGTTGCTGCCTCGCTTTTTATTTTTTATTGATAAATTGATACCACTATTTCCTCTGGCAATCTGGGTTCAGTCCATTTGCACTCTTCATACAAACAATAATAGATTGCTATGCAGAATATTTAAGCATTCTCTTGTACGACTTTCCAATTACTGGAATTGCAAATGTATAAGTAATAATAATGTTCTATTACGTTTAGAGCTAAAGACGAAAATTATATGTAATCCCAGCTAGGCTATCAAACTTCATACAAAAAAGGATCTATTCCACCCTAATGCCATTAACGAATACCAACGGTATTTTATTGAATACACTCCTAAAAATCGTTATTTTAACAAATGGCATAATATATAATGAATGTTTAAATAAAGTTTAAAATCTATTCCCGACGGACAAAAAGTTATGATACAGTCAGTCACAGAAGCAAATTATTCTTCTCAAAGTACTAGAAATGCAGTTGTAATAAGCAGATTTTGAAGATTTAAGGGTAAATAACACAAGAAATTCAAAAATTGGGATAATTATGGTGGTTTATAAAAATCTTCTCTTTTATTTCTTAAAGTGTGTAAAGGTTTTTGTGATAAAAAATACAAAAATCATGTAAAGATGCTTCTCAAACAAAACATGTTTATAACTGACTGTACCTCCACAAATATACAACTTGCTCTTTTTATTTTTTGTGTAAATTAAACCAAGGATTCTACAAAAGTATGAGGAATAGTTTCCTGAAAGAATTTATTCTAAAAGAAGTTTAATGCACGAGTAAGATTTCTTCTCAAAATCAGTTCATCATTATTTGCACTCAGTGTTTTATGTGACGTTGTAGTTGACAGCGTCACATCACGTCACACCGTACTAAAGCAAAAAAGGTCATAAACGAACATACTTTGTTATTATTTTGTAATTGTTTTTGTTACTGTGCATTAAGAAAATGAGCAGTTTTCACATTATCATTTATCTCTCACTAAATGGCGTTAAGGTAGTCTTTAAGAACTTTAAAAAAAATAAGTTGGCACATAAAGTAAATAATTTAAAATGCTTTAGATTAATTAGATTTAGATTAATTTGGATACTATATAATTATTATTTAAGTAATTTGAATGGCCATGTTTTACTTTATTTAGGTACACATTATTGTGATTAACTTTTTATTATTAACGTGAAAAACTATTACCCTCTGGTTATTTTTCACGTAATCTACATAAAGTTTTAAAGTTGCTTCCCAAAGTTACGCCAGTGCCATCTCTAGACGATAAAAATACATCTTATTTTAAAGATTATTATGAATTTGTTATTTCGTGACAATGCTGTACACGCACTTATCTTGCGGAACATCAAGCTGATACCCATTTTATTTATGGATTGAATAAGAAATAGGAATCAAAGAATCATCGCAATTTTATTTTTCAGTAACCGTCAGAAGTCAACCATCACTTAGAACTAGATTTTTTTGCTGGCCGTGCTAGAACGCATTTTACTACTTTTATTAGGACACACCGAGAGCAAAGTTGTAACTGAATTATTTTGTATGAAACTCGAAACAAACTAAAAAATGCGAATTTTACAAAAAATCTCTTAACACAACCTTCATTTATGTAGTCTGATTAATATCCTTAATTTTTAGGAAAACAAAAAGTACACATTGTACAAACTGTGGTTAAGTTTATTTTAGGATTCGATTATGAATGAAACTCGTTAGGAATATAGTGATAATCAATTACCTTTGGTATTAGTTATGGATATTAAAATGGAATCGATTCAAACAAGCAACACATTTTTGACGAAAAGTTTATGGCTAGATGCAACTAGATGCAACCTCCACTAAAGCCACCCTTAAATTCACTTTAAAAAAATGGTTTAAATTAAAAGTAACGCATCATACAAACCCCACCGTAATACGGGAGTACTCAAATATTTTGATAGAGATACTTACTGTTAAAAAATAAAACCTTAAGGTTTAAATAAGTTTGTCATTACATTCACGCATAAGGAATAACGTCTGATATTAATACCCGCATGGTGTAGTATTTTCATTAGAAAATCTCTATGAGCGTAGTTCCACATCAAATATTCAGATTTCACTATGAAAACATGTAACATGGTCTAACATCCGCGTAATACAGTGTTTCTTAGCTCTGTGGAACTAACACCAAACCACAAATTTCGCAGGGTCGGACTAACAGCACGGTAGCTTAATTGGTAAGAGCGTTTGGCCCGGTTTGCCAAAAGGTTGCTGGTTCAAGACCCGCCCGTGCGCAATTTTTTGGTTTCTTATTTCATCTTTATGAATATAAAATATGACACTGTTAGTGTTAAAAACATTCTAAAGCATTAGGTAGCGAAGCGACATCGATTTCCAAGTTGAATTTATTCTGTAAAGAATAACTGCTTGGGCCATCTGTTTCATAAACAGACGGCTAGATGGCGCTAAGCGTCACGCAATTGACGTTTCCATAAGAAACCACAAATTTCACAGGGTCGGACTAACAGCACGGTAGCTTAATTGGTAAGAGCGTTTGGCCCGGTTTGCCAAAAGGTTGCTGGTTCAAGTCCCGCCCGTGCGCAAATTTTTGGTTTCTTATTTCATCTTTATGAATATAAAATATGACACTGTGAGTGTTAAAAACATTCTAAAGCATTATACTAGATTGAATTAAAAATAATTCATCTCGCTATAACTTACTTATAAATCCTGTCACAAACGTACATACAAAAATACATACAATAACCAAAGTTTACGTCAGGAAGCCTTTATAGACCGATATAAAAAAAGTTTATCCAATTCTGACGATATCACATACAAACAGGTCGAAATGATACAGATACAGTCGCGGGAAACCGCTAGTTTGGCAAATTATGCTTCAAAAGAAATAATAATTTAGTTCAGTGACTCAGCACTAAAATCATATCAAGCAGTGACATTTCTTGTTCAAAATTCAATAACTATATTTCATTTTTATATTTTTAAAATTTTTCAAAGCTAGTAAATCACACAATCAGACAAAGTACCAGATTTTTGTCTAGGGCAAAGTCAAATACCACAGTTTTGATTTCCATGAATAACTTGTGATGCAACTGGCCTGTGTCAATCTAAATACTACGGTATCTTATGAAATTGTAATAAGGGCTAGTTTTCAATAAAAATGAATAATCTGATGTGCTGGCGACTAAACATTCCATAGTAGGGCGGGAAAGAGGCTCGTTCCGAATAAGAATGGCCGATTTACACCAACGCTGGTGGAATGGAAACAAATGACGCTTTTTGTGAGGGGATGACGCCCGTCCTCTGAAGAACGAAGCCGCTTTGCAAATATTGGATGTAAGTTTCACCGTTGTTTTTTGTTAGGGTTACTGCTAAAGCTCTGTTACTGCTCTGTTAGCAAACGACAAAAATTTTAATTTAAGAAATAAACTCTTTTTTATTGTTTGGAAATTGATAAAAAGACACCTCATTGAAATTTATAAGTCACCTCGTTTTAACTGATAATATTTAAAGGGCCAATTCAGCATAATATTTTTTTTTGTAGAAAACACTGCTGCTACTTTTTTTTAAAAAAGGATTTTATTTTTCATGAATTAAGTTTAAGATTAGAGAAAAAGAAGGATTGGGCATTTCATTGAGAGAGGCGAAGGCGATGACGTAGATAACTTTTAAAATCGTCAGGGTGCTATTTAAATAAACATAACTTCTTTGTTAGAGAAAATAAAAAATAAAAAACTCGATTTTCCAAGAAATGTTGATAGTGTCCTGTTTCTATGATGTAAACAAAGACACAGTTTCGACTTGACCATATTTAAATTACTTGATGGAATAATAAGGATCCATTTGAAGTGAACTATTGAACTTATGTTATAAGTTTCAGAATAAGTTCTTCATAACCTGTATCATTTACTGCATGTGCTGTGCAGTAAAATGTTTCTGTCTATCCATAGCTGCTGGAAGGTGCTGCAACCTCCCAACATAATTTTCAGGACCGATTTTATCCGTTTCATTTCGTTCAAAATTTACAAACTCCGTTCACTAAAACAACACAACTTCATTTTAATTGCACCAAACTCGAAACATTAAGTGCGCAGGACTTAAAACAACAAAGAGCATTAATTGTTTTCAAATGCCAGCCAGATGCAGCTGGTATCAAAATAAAATCGAGACGTACCCACGTAATCCGTTTTGTTACACCCGGCACTCCGCGGGGATTTCATCGGATTATCCAAATCTGAGGTCCTACTAAGTATGGCATGTTTGTAATACAAAGAGAGAAGGGATAGAAAATATGAGTTTAGTTCTGTAAATAGGAACATCGTTTAATGCTAAGGCCATAGTAAAACAAATGCAACAGCCTTTGTTGTTTAATAAAGGCGTTTGCAATGAGATTATGTTACAAGTTCGTGCACCTACTGCCACAACTCCTGACTTACCGATTAAACTTGTTACTAATTATTTAATCTTAACAAAATGAATTTATTAACATGTTTTTCAAGCAGATACATTTAAGTAATTGATGAAATAAAACTGTGAAGTATGAATGTCAAGAATTAAAGACGCTGACTAGGTAAGAGCTGTAGTTAACCCAGAGAGTACGGAAAAATTATGCCTTAGTAACAGAAGGTTGTATGTACTAAATAGGAATAAAACTTGTTTGTTAATACTTTATCTAATTATATTTTTCAAAGTTAAAATGAATTAGATATACTACGTAAATATAAGTTTCAATTACCCAGAAAAGTATTTCATTTTACTTTTTTTTATATATTTGGGTTTTGGAATTATGTTAACTGATAAACAGTAAATTAATTAATAACACTACATGTCCTTTCTTATAACTTAGGAGTCCTTTATAAACTTAACTTAACTTTTCCTTTTTTTTGTGATACTAACCCATATGGATGTAATTTCTGAAATAAAAATATTATTATTATTATTATTATTATTATAAACGACAGTAGTATAAACTGGGTTAAAAGCAGTGCAGCAGTGACGAGCGTTGTTTAAAAAGAACTGGTTAATCAGGGCAACAAGATATTGATAAGTGGATGTTATATTAAACATAACATTATGCTTGTTATATCAGAGTAGCCCTCTGTTTAGGTGGTGTATTTTGGTAACCGCTAAACGGTTGCGGCAAGCTGTACGCAAACATTCAATCATTGGTTTTAACGCGATAATGGCTCTATTATCTGTAACTCTTTTTAGTTCAATGGCAGAAATCAAGGCTGTAAAACATGTTTTTGAGGAAAGTCAATTTTGAGGCAGACTTAGTATTTTATAGTCGCGCTAGCATATGCCAGGGAGTAAAACTTTGGTCTCAGCTTATACTCAGTTCGTATGAATTCAATTTACCTCCTCAGTAGTTATAATATGGTCTTACATTTGTCATGGCAAACTGTCGAGGTATTACCCATATCTCAAAAACTACGAGGCCAATTTCCATGAAACTTACACTGTACCCTAAGATAGAATATACCTACTTAAACTAAAAAAAAAAACATTTTGCTATGACATCTCGTTTTCAGGTAATCTGCGGACAAACATAAAAATATACAAAAATTTACTTGGGAAATTTTGGATACGTGTTTAGAACCCTTACTTGATTAACTTACTCAAAAATTATATAATTCCAACGATATCACATGCAAACACATTGAATTGATTACCTACTTTTTCGAAGTCGACAAAAACTATTATGTTTGAAACTTTGTTTGTCGATTCGTATCAAATTGCTATAGTTCTTTATATTCTATTGTATTTGAGATCTCATCAATATGTTAAAACACTAGCAAAACACGTTGATAGCATATAAAAAAGTTTTTGTAGTCTTATCACACTGTCATAAACTAAAACAGACACAAGAAGCGTGCACAATAGCTAAAATCACCAAGTTTACAAGATAAGAAAAGCGCTGGACGCGTCCAAATACAATTTCCAAGTTGTATCCAGTATCAAATTTAATTCAACAAGAAGAGTCTGAGAGTCTACCCGACGTTGCCATTAATCAAGCACTCTCAATTTGATTAATTTTATCACAAGAAAGTACCAGCCCCACACATGGCAACACCAATTAACTTTAGCACGCGGTTAGGGCGTCGAAACACTTGAGCGTAACGATCGTCTGTGGATTTGATTTACAGAGTGCAGCCACTCTATTCAGCAATAGTACAAAGTGTAGTGTTATGGATTTTGAAGGCCTGCTTCGCCCCTCGACATCGGGCACTTTTGACGAGTGATTTAAAATTGGCACGCAGAATATTTTGCATAAGAAAACCTGGGTTTCATTAGCTATTTAAGTTGGTTTAGTATTGGAATAAAAACCTTTTTCTTAAAAGTTGAGTTTTAAGGTAAAATATAGCATAATGTTATTTAAATTGTACTCATATGAAAGACGGGCACAGAAAGTCGTTGTACATTCTGATTATAAATATTTATTTCTTTACAAAGAGGTGGTTTTACTTAGCACATGTTGAGACGGATGATTTTCAAGTAAAACAGTTCAACGAATATATTTTTTTTTTACTTTATTGCACAACCAAAATTTGTTAAAAACGGTGGAAATTAACACCATATATCATTCTCTACTAGTCAATGATTATGTTATTCGAGGCTGATATTTAAAGTACTAAATATTTTGTTACAAAATATCTTTATACAGGCTGAAATTTTAATCAGTACCGAAATTTTGTGTAAAGACTCCACTGATGAATATGAACAACTTTTACTACGAGGGAAACAGTGAAATAGAGCATTTTGACCGCGCGCCAATTGAACTTTTGTATGGAACAGCTGATTTTTCAATTACACTATTGCCCCCATATTCAAAGATGTTCATATTCATCAGTGGAGTCCTTATACAAAATATCGGTACTGATTAAAATATAGTGTATGCAGGCACTACAATATGTTTTGTTACAAAATATCTAGAGCTTTTTTTATTTCGAGTATTAAACGTTCGCAACTATCAAAGTTATGAGATGCCATTTTCTCGAAAACTATGAGTTGGAAATATAGTAATAGACATTTGGGCCAAGTTTGGATCCCATGAATTCGACCAAATTCAAGATGGGATCAACTATTGTTAAAATTTAGGGTCTAGTTTCAAGTATGTTACTTCAAGGTTAATCTCTTCGGGGTTTGGAGATTTGAATATTTTTTTTCAATGGCTTAGTTCAGATTTCATAAATATTATGTTTTAAACTTTTGAACATATTGTGTGTTTAGCTTCGCCATGTCCATCTATCCACCCGCAGTCCAACGCAGATACCCGAGACACTAGAAAATTGTAATTTCGCATAGACATGTATAAATTCCCCTTCTAAGTGTTAGCGCCTAAGTGCTTATTTGTTTTTGTTTCGGTACCTCTCGAAATAGGTCTATAAATTAAATGTAAGTTTACTAAGATTATTTTTCGATAAATAAGCCTTTTTCCGTAACTGATTAATAAGGCAAATTTTCGTAAGAGGCCAATGTCCCCCACCCTCTCCCAACTAAACGGTAGTAGGTGGATACGCAAAAATTTTACAAAATAACATGAATTTAGGTTTAAAACTAACACTGCTATGATAAGTAAACAAATGACAGAGATGTAGTCCACAAACTTAGAGTTCGTTCACACTAAGCGACTTTAGCAGTGCAACAGTCGCGCGACAGCCGTGCTGCTGATAATTTCATACGTAAATAACAGCAGTAAAGTAAAATAATTTTCATGTATTTTTTTGTTATTTTTTATTTTTTTCCATAACGCGTTAAGGCAATATACTATAACTGTAGTCAAATATTGGTATTAAATGTCTCCTTTAGCCGTAAAAAAATCAAATTTATGAGTTATCGTTGTCAAATCATACGACCAGATCCGTGCAAGACTGATTTATTTTCCAAACTACCCTGCCTAATATACAATATAAATCTTGAGTAGGTACCATCACAATTCCCCTTTTTTAACACAGTTTGATCGAACATAGCCATTATATTTTCCTTTCTTTTAACTTTAAGATAAATGATAATTTATTGCAAAGTACTAATTTTCATAATGAAATGTAGATTTACAATTATAAAATACACAATAAAATGATTGGTACATTTGGCTTAAATGCTTATGAAATTAATTGTATTGCAAAATAAATAATTATGTCGTACATACTCTCACATGCATTTTTTATTAAATATATCCATTGTAAATAGCTTGGTAGGTTTAATTATATTATAAGATTTTTTTAAAAATGATTTTGTAAATAATAAATTAAGAACTTAATAATTCAAACATGCATTACAATATCCATATGGTAACAGCTCGATTTGTTGTGCAGTGTGTAAGCAATGTAGGTATTTCGTGATTCAACGTTGACTTCCGCTCGGGTAGGTCCACCGATCAGGAGGTCTCACTATTCTGCCAAAACGGGTTCTACGATAAGAATCATTACACAAAGGCGGCGCTTGTTCCGGAACACAGGGAGAGAATGTGTTGCATTAATCTCATCATATGGGTAACTGTACTTAAACGCATTCCTTGAATCTTGCCGATTATTGGAATCTGCTCTTAGATGACGACGATTACGTCTTAAGATATTGCCAGAAAGCATTTTAATTAGGTACGATCTTGAACATACAATTTTGTATACAACTCCATTTTTCCAACCTACGCCTAGTCTTACTTTTACTTTTGTTCCGACTGGAAGTGATTTTAAGTCCCTAGAATATCTATCATAGTATTCTTTTTGACACTGTTGACTTTTTATCAGATTATACTGTACATTTGTCGGTATTTTAGGTTTGAACAAATTAGGATTGCATGGCAAAATACTTCTTAATTTCCTATTATTTAGGAGTTCAGCCGGTGACGGCAAATCAGTATTTAGTAGCGTATTTAAGTATTCTAGAATGGCAATGTATAAATCACTATTATCATAAGTTGATTTTTTCAGTATCGATTTGACAATTTGTACTGCCCGCTCGACTTGCCCATTTGACTGAGGTAATCTAGGTGATGACGTCACATGCTGAAATTTCCACTGCTGGCTAAATATTTTGAAGCTGTTCGATGAAAATTCTGGTCCGTTGTCAGACATAACTATCTCGGGTATACCTTGACGACTAAATATTTTCTTTAGTTTATTTATAACTACATATGACGTTAGTGAGTTTAATCTTTCGAATTCTACATATTTACTATAGTAAACAATAACTATTAAAAATGATTTTCCTTCAAAATGAAATATATCTACCCCTATTTTCGACCATGCCCTGTCCGGTAAATCATGTTGCATAAGACTTTCCTTAGTATTTTGTTTTTTATTTACTAGACATGCTTGACAATTCGATAAATAATCTAGCAATTGTGAATTCATGTTTGGCCAAAATATAATTTCCTTAGCTCTCAACCTACATTTTTCAATACCGAAATGAATAGCGTGTATATTTTTCAGCATTTCCAATCGTAAGCATTTCGGAATAACTAGCGAGCCACGCCAAACTATATCGTATGCTACCGATAATTCACTCCTGCATTCCCAATATGGCTTCAACACATCACTTACATCTTTCTTATGTGCCGGCCAACCATTAGATATTACCTTAATTAACTCCTGTAATTCGTTATAATTCTGCGTTAACTTTTGTATCTGTACGAAATGAGTATCGGTTAAAGGATTGCTTGCGACCATCGCGCACACTTGTGCCTGAATGTCAAGCTGATCGCGCGGCGCGGCGGCATCTGACGGGCTCGCGTCCACTGCGCGAGACAGCGCATCGGCTATGTATAGGTATTTTCCGGGTTTATATATCAAGTTAAACGTGTAGGGTTGAAGTCTTAGTAACATTCTTTGCAATCGTGCGGGAGCCACTGCGAGTGATTTATTTATTATGCTTACTAGCGGTTTGTAATCCGTTTCAATTGTTACGTCGTGCCTTCCGTATATGTACATATAAAACTTTGCGCACGCAAAAACACAAGCGTATAGCTCTTTTTCTATCTGAGCATACGCCTTTTCGGTTTTTGTCAATGATCTGGACGCGTAACATACCGGTAACCCATCTTGTAACAAACATGCTCCTAAGCCATCTTTGCTGGCATCTACTGATATGGTAACGGGTTTCTCTAAGCTATAATATTGTAGAATAGGTGGATTAGATAAACATGTATTTAATTCTCTAAAACATTTCTCATGTCGCTCGTTCCAATGCCACACTATATTTTTTTTTAAACAATTCACGCAAGATACTAGTTTTATCTGACAAGTTTGGTACAAAATTACCAACGTAGGTTACCAATCCCAATAATCTTTCTAAATCCTTTACAATTTCGGAGTGGGCATATTTTTAACGGAACTTATATGAGATTCATCGGGAGAAATACCATGTTGAGTTATTTTATGCCCTAAATATTTAATCTCTACATGACCTATTTTTTCTATGTTCAATTTAATATTAATTTCTCTGCATCTTTGTAAGACAGCTCTTAATCTCTGATCATGAAGTTCCTTATTTTCTGCATAAACTAATATGTCATCAACGAATAGAGTTACACCTTCTATATCATCGAAGTAGTTATATAATCTTTGATGAAATACTTCTGAGGTGGATGAGATACCAAAAGGCATTCTCAAAAACTTGTACCTACCAAATATAGTGTTGAATGTACATAAATTACTGCTATCTTTATTTAATTTCAGTTGATAAAAAGAATGTTTGGCATCTAATGTGCTAAAATATTTTGCACCTAATAATTTAGCGGTTACTTCATCTAGGGTTGGCAGTCTAAAGTGTTCTCTTTTGATAGCTCGATTCAGGTCTTTCGGATCTAAACATATGCGTAGGTCACCATTTGGCTTCTTAACGACCGTCATGCTATTTACCCAGTCCGTGGGACCCTCAACCTTAGCTATAATGCCTTGGTTCTCCATTTCCTGCAACTTATTTTTAACCTATTCTCGTAAAACTAACGGTAATTTCCGTGGTGCATGAATGACGGGTAAAATATTTTTTCTAAGTTCTATTTTGTATTCCTCTGGTAGACAGCCCACGCCTTCAAAAACGTCTGAATATTCATCTAATAAAAAACTGTTGCATTTGTTTTCTTTTAATGCGTATATTCTTTTTATTAAGTTTAACTCGTCACATGACTGTCTGCCAAGTATCGGATTTGATTGAACATCTGCTATAATGAAATTGAGAATGTAAATATTGCCTTTACAAATTGCTTTCAAATTACATTTACCTATTACATTTATTTGTTCCAGAATAACTCTGTAATTTTAATGATGTTGAAACTAAATCCTTCTCTGAAATTCCTATTAATTTCAAGTATTTAAGTGGTAAAACATTAACGTCTGCCCCTGTGTCCAGTTTAAATTTTATTATACTATTATTTATCTGTAAGCCTACTAATCAATCTTTATTATAATGGACAGTGGTTACCTGATCGGTGGCCGTTTCTTCCTGCACAGTATATATTCTACACATCCGCGAGTAATGATTCATTTTTCTACACTTATTGCACTGCTGGCCAACGGCTGGGCACCGATTGTTATATCCATGATTTAGACCGCATCTCGTGCACTTCGCTGCGTCGTTTCCGCGTCCCCGGCTGTACTTGGGCAATGCTGACGGCCCAGGACGACTTCCCCGGCGCAGGCCAGGGAAGTCGTCGTTGAATCCTCGCCTTTGTCCTCTCGAACCCGCGTTCACTTCGTCGATATTGGCCTCAGTTTCTTGTTTTATGTGGCCAGCTTGCAAACGCGAAATCTCCGCTAGTTGACATATAGCCATAGCCTTGTCCAGTGTCAAGTCCATTTCCCTCAGCAGGCGTTCCCGTAAGGCTGCATCCTTTAAGCCACAAATTAGACGGTCTCAAATAAGGTCTTTACACAGATCTTTAAACTCGCATTTACTTGCCATTTTGTTTAGTTCGAATACGTATTGGTCGATAGATTCTAGATCGTTTTGGTCTCTAGTAAAAAACTTGTGCCTTTCTACAGTAATATTTTTCTTTGGGAGAAAGTACTTATCAAATTTTTTGATTAAATCTTGTATGCATGAATACTCTTCTGTGAACTGATTATAAAGTTCTCTGCACTTTTCGCCTATTACATGTAGCAAAATGTTTATTTGCACTTTAGGTGGCTTCTTATTTAATTCACACGCATCAAAGTATATATTAAATGATTTTTCCACTTTCCCACTCTCGACTTAAGTTTCCTGACGTGACATTCACCAAGTTATTTTCAAATCGAAATGGCGGCGGTGGTTGCAATACTGTTCCCATGATGTTTTATGTTTTTTAGTTATTGTTGTTTCGTTTTTCGCTTTGAAATAGTAAACTTTTAATTTTACTGTTGTTTTGAACACTTTACACTTCCATTTTATTGTTTTATCACTGTTTTATTTAAATTTGACTGCGCCATGTCAAATCATACGACCAGATCCGTGCAAGACTGATTTATTTTCCAAACAACCCTGCCTAATATATTGTATATTAGGCAGGGTAGTTTGGAAAATAAATAAATCATGAGTAGGTACCATCACAATCGTCACCAAAATAAACAACCGGTTTTGCCACAAAATTCCGAATATTTTATTATTAAAAGGTTAATTAAAAAAAAACAATCGAATCCGAATCCTTATTATAAGGAAATCTTTATAATGTTATTCACGTCTTTTTTATAATTAGAAAAGTGCTTACATACATAATAGATATGGAACCCTTCGTGCGCTAGTCCGACTCGCACTTGGCCGTTTTTTGTACTTTAGGTAAGTCATGAATTAAGAAAAAAATATTTATATTTTTTTATATATATAAAAGACATAACGAATCCAAACAGCAACAGCAAATAGAAAAAAAACCTTTTCATCCCTTCGAAGAATTTCGCTGGAAACAATACCCGTCAAATCAGTCAAAAATTACACGCTCGTCTTTTGAAGTAAATTCAACTGTGAAATTAAATGCTAATAAAATGCTTGCTTCTATACAAAAGCAGTGGAGTAAATGTCGATTTTTCAATAAATAAAACCTCCTTTTCGAATTAGAGCCGTGTGAAGTCCGTCAGTTATCGGGGTTGCCTTTCACGAATTTGCAATTCAGACTAAAGAATAAATATGCATGGGATGAAATTCGTCAGTCAATATTTGTTTAAAAAATTAAGATTGGTTTTTTGTGGCGACCTGTATCGATACTTTTTAGGGTTGCCACAAACTGTTTTTTTTGTTATAGTAATTTCCCGCAATTTTGTCCGCGAAAATATCCTTTCTCACTAATTATAATCGTAAATTATAGCAATATTATTTTTATAGTGTTTTATCTACTTTATGAAAAAGTTCCATCAAATTCTATTCAGTAGTTTTTTCGTGAAGGAGTAACAAAAATCCATCCATCAATCCATTCTCACAAATTTGTACCTTGTAATATAAGAAAGTAATATTAACACAAAGAGCTTACTTGTTCATATTAAGTAGCGCTTATTCTGATTTGAAGATTTGGTGATAGTTTCTTAAATAAAAAACCAAAATGCACTAAAAAGTCTTACTAAAGTCTAACTAAAAGTCGGTGCCATCACTTTGACCATCAAGCATCAACTATCACAGCACCGACTCCAAAAAGAAATTGTTTGCCTAAAACGGCTTCCTTTCCTTTCAATTGTGAAGAGTTTATTTAAGACTTTTTAGTGCATTTTGGTTTTGTAGTCGGTTTTTACTTTTTTTTAAAGTTTATTTTATTTCTTCATTTTTAGTGATTACATAAGAGGGGGGGGGGAGTTGCACCTTATGATTCTATTTTTTAAGAAGCTACAAATTACCTAAAATAAGTTCCGTCATAATAATTACTGAACTCCTAAGCGTTAAGGAGTTCCACTATCAGCTCAGCCCCACAAGATGTTGACTATCGGACGTAACAACACGTCAACATTAAGATTCTAGTAAAGAAACAGTATACCTGGCTTTAAAATTTGAGGGTTTCCCTCGATTACACCAAGATCCCATCATCAGATCCCAAAATGGAAAAAATGGGAGCAACTAGAAGGTACACCCTCTAAGTAGGTGAAAAAAATTTTCGATTCGGTCAACAAACGACTGAGATATGAGGTAACATACATACAAAAAAAAATATTAAAAAAAAACATACAGTCGAATTGATAACCTTCTCCTTTTTTGAAGTCGGTTAAAAAATCTTGTTAATTTTATACTAATTACTTTACCGACTAAGATGTTTCAGTTATCATTTACTCTTTACTTAATGTACGCTAAACGAAGTGGACCCCTTTAGAACCAACGTAGTTATAAATACTGGGCCTTTAATCACTTTCGTATAGATGGCGTGTAATATTCATTAATTAATGACTGATTCTCAAAAGAAAATTTGTTCATTTCTACACTGGAGTGATTCGAAAAAATATAACTGAATTTTGTGAGTACTAACGTGTATATTTCGCGTGATTTTCATTGATTTTTAAACGAAATTCACACGCCATATTCAAGCGAGAGATTCAAAAATATCCCCTGATCGTGAATCTCAGTGCTTAACATCTGTCATTTTTTAATTTATATATCCAATAAACCATTTGTGTTGTAGTCGACAGACTTTTAACTGCTCATTAAGTACCAAAACATCACCAGGTAATTGGTTTTGCCATTAACTAGTTGCCGATAGGCATGGCACATTTCATATGTAGCATATGAAATGAAAAGCATTATTCACATGTACTTATTTTCATGTGGACATCTACAAATCGCATTCTGCGTAATCATACATCAAACGCATTTCATTACACTGACGAATATAAAGATAAAGACATTTATTAACTAAACATGTGTACATAAATGATGACAATAAAATGGTGATTTTAGTATCAACATGTTTTGCCAACATTCGGCGTGTAAAAATGTCATTAATAAAAGTGAACAAATTGTATTTAAATATCCAAAAAGCAAGCATAATTCCATAAAGTCATAATTGAATAATAATAATTGACAAAATAAAGAAACAATGTCAAATTAAATAATAATGAAACTTGTCAAAATTCGTCATCTAAAAATTCTTGTACATTATAATTACATTCGAATGAAATGTAGCGGGCGAAATCCTTGAGCGCTTGTGAGCGAATATGAATGATTACGCTCTATGCGTTCGTTCGTATGTGACTAACAATCCCAAGAAGTTAAAATTGAACTTTAACACTAAAAAGTCCTAAAGTTCAGATGATTTTGTAGCGGGTCAGTGCGTACATCGCATTATTTTCGTACAGTGAAATTCATATGATTTTCATTAGCCACGTACTCGCGCCGTAATTAACACTGCGAAAAGAATCATTGGTAATGAAATTTCGCATGTGATTTAATATGAAAAAAAAGTAATGAAAGTAATAAAAAGTAACAATCATTTCCATGCTGAGTTGCCAACTATCTCCAAAACATAAAGGCATAAGCCATTGAAAGCTTCATAAAGGCTATAACAAGCTTTGATCATGCAAACATAGACGATAATACCACGGCAAGATAATGTCAAGCTATCAAAACGACTATAAGTAGGACTCTAACTTTAAATACGGCCAATACAATCAACGGTCAATCTATGATGGATATGCTTCGATTGACTTAGGCTGTCTACATACTGAAGTCCATTAACTATCCGAACAACTACCGAAGTTTTGCACATCCCACTGCCAAAAGTTTGGGATAACCGTTTCAGGATTAGAAAGAGTCGTTTGAGTTTCGATATTATTTCTAGTCGAATTGTCATATCGACAAATTGCAACTAGACTTGATTTCATTTTAATTGTCGATTATTATTTGTAGATTAATTGTAGATTAAATGTAGATGAGACTGTTCTGATGATTCTAGGTAGAACGCTAAAATTTTACCAAAGATTGAACCCAATGTTTTTGACATTTGCACATTTCTAACAAACACTTCCAACTAATTCTTGCTATCAAAAAATATTAGGGTATTTTGGCTAAGTCAAAGCAAGTGGACCTCTAAAATCAGTTAATCTTGGCACAGAACCCCCAGTGCACGAGTCAGACTCGCAATTGGCTTCTTTTTTTGTAGCAACTTAGATGGTGCTACCGAGTGTAATAACTAGGTTAACTGACCATTTTTATAGTCGATGACAACACTTTATTGTGTTGTACTTATATTAATGTAAGTACAACAGTTATTCTAATTAAATAAATTTCTTGAAGGCTTATCCGGCAATTATTTCCTGACGAGTTCTCTGTTTTAATTTAATTAGAATGGTGCACTTATACTAATCTGTTTGAACTTTAGTATATAGACAAACCGTTTAGGTTTGGAGTATTCATTTATTTACATTGCTTTACTGTGAATACTTAGAATTGGCAGTAAGGATGTACATTATTAAAATTAGAGTTTTAAGACATTGCGATTAATATAAGGTATAATGAATTAAATACTATAACTAAAACTTAATGGTCCCATACCGGAGAGGTCCCAGGTTTGAATACCAGAACAAAAAGTTTTTCTGTCTTGAAAGTACACTGAAACAGCACGGAGTCAGGGAGTTGGTGGTGATGACATCTCCGTGCATCTAAAGGAACGTTAAGCCGTTTGTCCTGCGCCTGATCTCTCATCGGTTATTACAGAGCTGTCTCACTAAATTACTGAAAGTGAAGGAGCATAGACTGCACTGTGCAATACACGCACATCTAGGCACTATAATAATTATATCCTGCATAAACGTACGAGTACGTGGCCCATCTCTGTTGAGAGGGTCCGCCATTACCGACAAACGGCAGGAGTATATTATTGATAACAGTTATAATTAAATGTGACAGACGGAGTCTGAAGTTATAAAAATGCTAATATGAATATTTTTACAAGACGCGGTGAAAACATAAGCTAACGTCATTTAAAATATGCCGTGAAAATAAACTTGTTTAAATTTTGAGCGAAAAACATTACAATTTCCTCCAATTTCACTTTAGCTGTTTATCTAACTCTGAATCAGTGTCAGTTTCTTCAATGTTGACATTTTTAACTCAAGTTAAATGTAACTTTGTTGCGCAAGTGGTCCTGTGCCCAACTAACCGTAGACGTAGAATAGTAATCCCCTAATTACAAAAAAGATACTAATAAGACTAAAATAACCCAACCAATTAGAAAAGTATGTCTCTGAATTCAGTGTCATAACTATGACATTATTTTTAATTTGGTCAGATAAAAGTTTATTAAGATTCTAATCCTAGTGTTTTGTAACAAAATAAACAAGCGCCCTTCACAGCCCTATTCGTACTATATAGACATCATCATCTGTTTATACACTACGCACCAAACGCGGATATTGATACTTTGATGGTCAAATAAACGCTGAAGCGAGTAAACCAACTTCAAAACCATCGGTGCATCCCACAATGATGATAGAGATTATTATGTAACGATATTAGTCACAGAACATACACTAAGAATAAGACTTAAGTAAACAATAAATAAATATTGGACAACGATCACATACATTGATCCCAAAGTGAGTAGCTATTCCAGTTGTGTTATGAAATTCAGAAACAACGGCGGTACTACAATACCCAGACCCGAGACAATATAGAAAGTTCTGATTTCTGACAATGACCCCCGACCAGGAATCGAACCCAGGACCTCGGAGCGGCAACGCTTTGAAGCCCGGCGTGCTTAGCCACTGCACCACGGAGGTCGTCAGTCCGTTTTTTATGGTGATCGTAAACAATCTTGTTTTTTTTAAGATATACACCAAGCTCACAATGTACTTAGGTTTTATAGCTGAACACATTAAAAAAAAACCAAAAAAATCGAATATTTGATCTACTTTATTCACTGTTATAATTTAAAAACATATAAAAATATTGTTTAAAATATTCAACAAGCAAAGAAAAATGGACTTTACACTTAGGGTTAGGTTCTATTTTCTTATTAACAAATTAGCACAAACAAACGAATTATAAAAATATAGAACGAATATTGTATTTGGCAGATAATCTTAACTAGAATTTATTAAGACAATGTGAAACAGAACGTAATAGTTAGGGAGGCGAGGTAGCTAAATGGCGTAATTCAACGGCGCCGTCGAGACCTATCAAAATCGAAAGATAAAATAATTTCGAATCATTCTCGAGCGCGTCAGATATTCATACTACGTACGAGGGTCAAACTGAAAGTTCTTAGAACTGGCCACTTATAAACAATATAATAAAAAAAATATTCTAAAATTTAAAAATATAACTCTTTGCCAATATTACTGAGTAAATATTTCATTCATTTGTCATTTGTTTTACGATTTGGCGGCAAATTGAAAATTGTCTGTGTCACGTCAACATGAATTTAACACGAGAAAATTTTCGTGCAATGATTTTTTATGACTTTCGATGTCATTTAAGTCAACAAGAAAGTTATGATAGACTACGATTGGTCTTTCACGATGAAGCCCCATCTCGTGCGACTGTTTACAACTGGTTTAATGAGTTTAAACGTGGTCGCACTAATCTCACTGATGATGTACGTGAGGGACGGCCTTCTACGGCGACGACTGAAAATAACATCTGTGTTGTGCGGCGTATGATAGAGACTGACAAAAGAGTGACCTATCAGCAGATTTGGACAAGCTTAGGCATCGGTATGAGTCAAGTGCACAAAATCCTCCACGAACATTTAGCGGTCAGGAAGCTTTGCGCCCGGTGGATACCTCATAATTTGACTAAGGCTCAAAAACTCCATCGTGTGGATTGGTGCCGTAAAATGATTGAAAGATTTAACGGAGGTGACTCAAATGCTGTGTTCGACATACTAACAGGTGGCGAAAGCTGGATTTACTGTTATGATCCTGAAACCAAAAGACAATCTGCTCAGTGGGTGTTCACTTTCGAGGAGTTGCCAACTAAAGTGAAGAGAGATCGAAGTGCGGGAAAAAAAATGGTGGCCTCGTTCTTTGGAAGGATAGGTCATTTCGCAACAATTGTGTTAGAGGATCAAAAAACAGTTTCTGCAGAATGGTACACTACCAATTGTTTGCCACTTGTCTTGGAAAAAGTTCGAGAGAAACGACCTTGCAGTAGGATCCTCCTTCACCACGACATCGCCTCGTCGCACACCGCCAAGCGAACGATCGACTATTTGGCGACATCAAACGTTGAATTACTGGGTCACCCGCCGTATAGCCCGGACCTCGCGCCTTGTGATTTTTATTTATTTCCAAAAATTAAAGAAAAACTTAAAGGAAAGCGGTTTATGAATGCTGAAGAAGCGGTGGCTGCGTATCGCGATGCCATTGAAGAGACCCCTAAGGACGAGTGGGCAAAGTGCTTTTCCCAGTGGTTCCATCGCATGCAGCGGTGTATTGACGTCAATGGACAATATTTTGAAAAGATATAATAAAACTAATAACTGGCTAATGTAATCAGTTTTTGATTTTCTAAGAACTTTCAGTTTGACCCTCGTATGCCCCAAGTGCCTCTGATAACAACGGTATACTAATCTGCCGGTTTGCGTGGTGGGGGTAGGCGTATAAAGTAGTCAAAAATGCAAAAAAAAGAGACTCGAGCGCGTCAGATTTTCGGAAGGGGTTTTAAGTAGGCCCCAAGGAAGCTCCCTTTAAAAAAACTGGCGATTTCGGCGTGACCATAAGTTACGATAAATTTTTGAAAATGCAAAAAAAAAATATTTTTTTTGAAATACTCGAGCGCGTCAGATTTTCATAGGGGAGGTTTATCTCGATATCCTGAAAGCATATTTTCTTAATCTGACAAAAATGTTGGTGGGTTCTCTTAATCTGACCCGAAAGGTTTTTTGGTTTCTTTTTTTCCCTTTCTTCTTTCTTTTTAATAATTCTTCACTTCGTTTTGCTTAGGGTACGTCCAAAAAACAATTTGAGGATCAACAGGCTATTGAGTAATATACATACATGAAACTGTACATGTTAATAATACTTTTGTATACAGATACGCGTAACTTTTTCAGAGTCCACGAAAATTGTCGAGAAGCTTTAGAAAAAAAAATTGAGATATACGAGCAATATAATAAAAGTAACATAATTTAATCGTTATTATTTCATATCAATTTTTTTAACACCCTCAGTTTTCAAGATACACTCAAAAAAGCGGGAGTTTGAGTTTTTATGATGCTTCAAGTCAAATAGTTTTAACTTTGGACAAAAATGTAAAGAGACCTTTTTTGTGTAAAATAAATATACCTTTTTTGTTTATTTAAACTTTTTTTTTTGTAAAATGTATCGTTCGTGACTTATATGCCGCAACGCATTTTTCGGAAGACAAAATGGCTCCTCCACACTTCCGGTCATGCGGAACCCGGCAGATTTTGTATTTTTAGTACGTTTTAGATAATATTCTTCAAAAAAAAAAAAAAAAATCGCGCTCGAGAATGCCGGATTAACGTTTTTTTTTACAAGTTCGCGACCCTATAACTCGGCGGCGTCAAGGACTTATCGTCAGATTAGTTAAATTTAGTCTTAAAACACTAAAATCAACCCCCGATATCTGACGCGCTCGAGTATTTTAGACTATCGATTTTTTTTACTAATCTGATCGTCTATCCTAGGCGCGCGTCACTACATATAGAGCTAAATACTTTACAAGGTTGTTCTATTAGGTCCAAGGTATCTCTCATATCTTAAACTGCCACGCTCGAGTATTACCGAAAATTCCCCTATTCGCCTCCCTAACTATAAGACTAGATGGATATTTTCTAGACAAAAATAAATATGTCTACCTAGTAACATGCTGACGTAAAGCTCATCACGCTCGCTCGTCGTGAGTTATTCTGAAGCAATCATGAGTATTCCTTAGCTCTCATTATTTTTTATTTAAAGACTTTATTGCACAAATCGTAGTGTACGAAGGTGGAATTAATGCTAAAAGCATTCTCTGCTAGTCAAACCTTTAGGTCATACAGAGTGATGGCAATAGGTGCAGCGAAAAGAAAAAAAAGTGCTCATTCGAGGAGGAAAATAAATAACACTGTTATCCAACTGAGATAAGTTTTCCTGAGGATGTGTATTTGTATTGTTATACGTAGTGTTTGCTGCTATCGGGAAAACGAGACTATAAGAAATGGGTTCCAATTTTTTAAATTCATTTACTCACGTTTACGAGACAACAGTAAGCTTATTTGACCAAGAGCCCGTTTCGCCATCGACACATACGCACTAAACAACGAATAATTTAGATATGGAACGTTATTCCGTGAAGAAACTGTTGGAAAACTGCCCTTAAAAATGTTATGTAAATATATAAAAAAAAGGAAAATTTTATCTGTCGATGTCAAAAAGAAAAAGAAAATACAAAACTTGTTAGGACATTGTGAATCAGGCCCTAAGTAAAATTAATAATCTCAGGAGTCACGTAGGTTTTGTTGCACAAAGTAACTGTTAATGTAACATATCCTATACTATGTTATAAAATACCAAATACCACATATTTACTCATTCTTTGTTTTTTAAGAGCTTTAATGAGATAATGTTAATAAAATACATGCTTTCCTAGTACAAAACATTGGATTAGCACAATTATGCCTACGCCCTTTTTTTAACTTATTGCGTCATTTAAATTTCATAAAATTTTGTGATTATTACGTACACAAACACGATAAGGTAACACGAATATTAATTACAAACAAAAACTTTTTTTGAAATTAAATTTCACTCAATAACATTTGATAATTAATTTTGTTATTTCAATTTCAATAACTTTGTAATTTTTGATTAGGTAACGTAGATACAAGGATGTCTTGAAAAGGCACCTCACTAATTGCGGCATATGACCAGAATAATTGGAAAACCCTTGCGACAAAGTATCCGGAAAATTGTACAAAAGTTCTAAGAAATGCGCCTCGAAGACCTGAAAAAACATCGTCACTTATCACTTTTTGAGTAAATTAGAACTTGGTTAATTACAAAACTCGCTAAACTCATCTTTCATCCTTAATTCGATGTGCGATTGGCGTTTTCAGATTGAATTGTCGCGTTTTGGAATTCAGATTCTGAGTTGAAATCAAACTGTGAGACTCAGCACATTTTAGATTGAGCTAATAAGGTGGTTTAAGCAACGTCGAAACTACTTCTATACTAATATTATAAAGCTGAAGAGTTTGTTTGTTTGTTTGTTTGTTTGTTTGTTTGAACGCGCTAATTTCAGAAACTACTGGCCCGATTTGAAAAATCTTTTTTACGTTGAATAGTCCATTTATCGAGGAAGGCTTTAGGCTATATAACATAAAGATACAACTCATAAGACCATAGCAGCAATGAAAAATGTTGCGAAAACGGGAGAAAGATATTCCTTTTGAGAGCATCCGCTGCATACGCTGAGGAAACCGCTTAAGTTACACAAATATCATGTATGACAGGATTGTTCAACATTAAGAGTTCTATAATAAAGTCCGCGACAGCATATGTCTATCTGTTATGGTTGACTTACTACAACCTTTTTTATGTTAATAAATTTGTAAAAAAATAATGCATCATTTTTAGAGGTGTATTATACACACAGGTATTTATACTTATCAAAATAAATACATTCATCATCACGAGCATTTCATTTAGAACAAAGTTGCCCTTTATATCATTTGATTCCAATAAATATCTTAGGAGCTATCACAGTTTTAACATCACAACGTGCGCTTGCGCTAATCTATACTAATATTATAAAGCTGAAGAGTTTGTTTGTTTGTTTGTTTGTTTGTTTGAACGCGCTAATCTCAGAAACTACTGGCCCGATTTGAAAAATTATTTTTATGTTGGATAGTCCATTTATCGAGGAAGGCTTTAAGCTATATAACATAAAGATACGACTCACAAGACCACAGCAGCAATGAAAAATGTTGCGAAAACGGGAGAAAGATATTCCTTTTGAGAGCTTCCGCTGCGTACGCTGCGGAAACCGCTAAAGTTACACAAAAATCATGTATGACAAGATTGTTCAGCATTAAAAGTTCTATAATAAAGTCCGCGACACCATAAGTCTATCTTTTATGGTTGACTTTCTACAACCTTTTTTATGTTAATAAATTTGTAAAAAAATAATGCATCATTTTTAGAGGTGTATTATACACACAGGTATTTATTCTTATCAAAATAAATACATTCATCATCACGAGCATTTCATTTAGAACAAAGTTGCCCTTTATATCATTTGGTTCCAATAAATATCTTAGGAGCTATCACAGTTTTAACATAACTCCGCACCAAAATAATGTTCGCAGCTTAAGTACAACGTCGCTTGCGCTAATTATGTTATAAAGCTGAGTTTGTTGGTTTGAACGCGCTTATCTCAGGAACTGCTGAACCGATTTGAAAAAATATTTCTGTGTTAGATAGCTTATTTATTGAGAAAGGCTTTAGGATATAAAACTTCCTGCGACGGAAGGGGAGGGAGCAAACTCAAAACGCGCGGACGAAGTCGCGGGGGACCGCTAGTTAGTTTATAAGACTAAGCCCTAATTTCACAATGTCGTAATAAGTAGTGGTTTGCGTTGTCTTTCCAATTTTTCATACGAAGTGAGTGAATGAATTTATTTGAGTATTAGTTCTCATTGTCCATGGTGAAATAGACCTTACGTTTTTGCGTTGAATCCATCTAAAAGTATTAGTAATAATGAGGCTAGCACAGAGGAAAATTTTATAGGTTTTTAGTTTATTTTGCTACTCGGAGTGCTTAACGATGCGAAATTGCGGATACATTAAGAGATCTGTCGTATTGAATACTTATCTAGTTTGATGTAGACGCTCACGGATGAAAAGGCCGCCGGCGGTCGCATTAACAAATCCTAACAATATACTGTTGATAAACACATCCGTGAGGTTTGCATAACCATTATATACGACTAAAGGCAAGCGATGTGTGTTACGATAGAAACAAATTAGCAGAAATTACTGATGGTAATCACTCTGTCAGGTATAAGTACGTTATCTTTGGTCTCGTGAACATATGTTTGATATCTCTACTATCTTATACTTATAAGAAAGTCGTGTTAGTTACACCACTTAAAACTCGAGATCGGGTGCACCGACTTCATATTTTTACTTTGTTGTATTCGTGTTTGCATCGTATAAGACATAAAACGGAAGCCGTATTTTTGAATCACTTGCTTAAATATGGCGTGTGACTTTCGCTTGAAAACGAATGAAAAATTAATGAAAATCACGCAAAATATATACGTAAGTAATCACATAATTCAGTCTCTTTTTAGTCTTAGTAGTCTGGAATAATTTATCCCGAACGGAATTATACTAATTTTCAATGGAAACTTTTACATAAAAAAAATAAGAGCCCTGTGGGCGCCAATTAAATAATTATTTTCCTTTTGCGGACTTCGGTGTGGTTGGAGTGCTCGTTTATCAAATATATCGAAATATACTTTAGGTCTAAATCCGTAATTGAATCGTATTTTTTGCAATCCCGCTTACAGTATCGATACCTCAGTTTGGTTCACATACGGACCAGTAAATTACTTTAAAATGTAAGCAGTAACCTAGCGAATGTCCTGCGGGTAACTTAGAATCACACCTGTTTAAACATGTGGTTTATTCAAAACACGTTGTCAACCATCGTATGACTAGTTTGCACAGCAATCATTCTCAAACATTCGTACTCCGTAACCGAAGTGACATTTATATATCGTAGAGCCTCTCACAGTGAAAGGGATATTACGTAAGTCAATAGCTTTTAAAACGATAATCGTTAATGGATGTGTTCAGCAGATAACAACTATTTAAGCGCCGAGCAACAAGCGCAAAGCGACAGCATTAGTCATCCATTTTCTTCCGAAACACGCAAACTGTGCTTAGCTGTAAAACTCAATACAAGGTTGAGTTTTTACAGTCATAAAAAGTCATTAAAGTCATTTATTTATACAAATAGGCCCATAGAGGACACATTTACACGTCTCAGTATAAATGCTACCACAGCTTCGGAACAATTTTGGGCTAACCAACAGCCAACTTAAGTGGAAACATACTCAGGTTTGTCAGTTCAAATGAAGTAAGCAACAATCTGGTAGAGAAAACACTTAGGATAGCTGTTTTCTGCTTAACACACCTAATGAGTTATATAATTTTAAGAGCTCTCAAGTAAGCGCTACAAAAAGTCTTCTCTAGACACAGGTCAATCGTTCCCGCTAACGCTTATAGAACAGTATTATCAAGCGAAAGTCACAGTAATGTCATTTCTCTGTAATACTCTTGCCGTTGGTATTAATTTGCCGTATTTGTCAATTCCATAAAGAAGTGAGTTTCCACTTGTATAGAACCCTTAGACACCTCACACGTTGAAATAACATGAAGCGCTTACTTCGGCAATACCAACCATGAATAGTAATCGTATAGCCATTTCTGCATGTTACTTAATACCCCCGCTGCATATTAGCCGCGACACTCTACGCGACAGACGGACGGGCGATTAATTTGAACGTCACTGTATCGTTGAGCACGATACACCAAGGGTGACACGATGCAATAGAAATATGAAGAGTAGCTTCAATAGACATTATAACTCAATAAAGATAAATATCAACCATCACAGAAAACAATATTACATGCGTTTTTCGATGGCCGGATACCTAAGTGTTTTCTAAACCATTTAGAAAAAAAACCGGCCAAGTGCGAGTCGGACTCGCGCACTGAGGGTTCCGTGCCAACTTTAACTGAATTTGGGAACCCACTTACTTCCACTTAGTTAAATCCACAATATTTTATTGACAGCAAATATAACCTTGTTTTTCATAGTGTTTGTATGAAGTACAAAGTTATGTTTGCGGTTGTTGAAAATGTGCTATATCTCAGAAGAACACATAAAGCTACAAATTAGTTTTATACTACTTATAAACTTTACTATTACTACTATAACATCTCTCTTCTTAATCGTTCACTCATTGCTGAGTATCGTGACTCCGGATTGTGTCAACCAACAATTTCCATCGGCTGCGGTCTGTCGCTTGGTGCAGTGCGGCGCTGATCGGTTGTTTCCAATCGCTCGGAGACTCGGACTACTATTACATAAATACTTAAAAATAGCATATCCAAATAAATAAAGATACATGTACAAAACAGATTAAATAAAATAAATCTTTATTAAACATTATTTTTATAAAGATTTATTTATTTATAGCACTCACAAAAAAGTTACTATTTATTTTTTAAAAAAGAAACAACAAAAATGATCATAAAGATGAAATAAGAAACCAAAAATTTGCGCACGGGCGGGATTTTAACCAGCAACCTTTATGAATCTTTATGAATATAAAATACGACACTGTGAGTGTTAAAAACATTCTAAACCAACAAAAATGTTCTTAGAGTAAGTTGTCACTTAATCTAGCAAGTTAACTAACTTAAGTTAACAGAGATTATAATAGGGAAAATAGAGAAGGTCAAACCTTGACTTTCAAGCATCACGTGGTATCATCTGTCTGAGAAAAGAATTTACTACGTGAAAGAATACTTTACGATAAAGTCATAAGGTTATCAGGAAGGGAGCTTTAAGGTCTTATAGCATAGAGGGTGAACGACTCTTAATCGTCTTTGCAATTAATATTAACCGATATTAATCGAGACCAAGAGCTTAACGCGCCTACATGCACGGCACGAAGACGCTTATAATATAAGTGACACAAATGGTCGGAATGGTTAACTATGTTCCTCATGACCGTTCCGTAGGTTGATTAACTTGGGTGATTGCCACCAAAACACTGCCATCTTTGAGTAGCAGCATACAAGTAGTAAATGAGAAATATTGCATTTTTGGAGACCACAAGAGAATACCAAATCGTAGTTTATATTCCATATCAAAAATTAAATAACTACCTTTAAATCAATGGTTTTCGAGGCAAGGAGGGCAAACAAACTGGAAAATTGAGAAAATTCCCAATTTCATCTTACCTACGTAAATCGAAGTATGAATTCTGTAATTTCCCGCTGAAACGTTCGGGAAGCAGGCTCAGAATGTAATAATGTTTCAATGTGATAGGACTGTGCAAACACGTAATATTCAACAGCGAGATTAAGTGTTTTCTATGAATTCTTTGTGTGCACTTTCATTCAAGTGTACACACAAAGCATAGGACTTAAGAAAATTATATGATTAAATGGACCGTAAAAATATAACTGTAAATAATTTCGATGTGGGTGCTACGAAATATATATAAAAATATTTGATAACTCACCTGAAAATATCTGTCGTTGGTAAAATAGCTTAAGCTCTTCGTATATATAACTGTTTGATGTTTATTGCGTTAAATACTGCTGCAACGTCTGTAGATATTATCGATCGATTTCGCGTAAGAAAACAATAGAAGACGAAGAAGTCTAGTTTTCTTTTTTTTTCAGCGCGCAACGTTTTAAGTTGGCAGCACAGCAGGAGGTTGCATACGGGTCATAAACTTATGTTTTTATATATTAATACGCAAGATCAAGTGATTTGGGAATATTTATGTTTTAGTCACTTACCTTAAGTATTTTCTGATGGTCAGTTGCAGCTAAATGGCCGATGTATTTTGCTAGACTGGAGTACTGAAGACTTGAGTATAAAACTAATATTCTCTATTATTTCAGAGCTACTTGTACTTTCTTTAGTACAACAAAGCGTCTTAAATGAGACGAAAATGAATATTTTTTTTTACATATAGGCAAACATTTGGCTTGATTTGGCTGAAATTTAAGTGATTTCCGTTGTTGTCTTATTGTATCTTTTTTGTTCCGTATTTGTGTTATGTAGCGTGCCTTTGTCAGGTATGTGTATGTTTCAGAAATCGTTTGACTAGTAACAGTTAATTCACAAGTATATAGAAAATAAAATAAAATCACATAACCAAGTACACACATGACCACAATAAACCCTGTGCTACGTTTAACTCGTAAGTATATTTTTTTTTTATAAAATCTACATATAAATTGCACCTCAATTTATCAGCAGATGGTTATAAGTATTTTTTTTCCCTCAACTATGGCAAACTTCATCCAAAATGAGCGTACAAAGGGGGAGACAAATTGTATTTTAGTGGGTTACAAATGTATGAAATGAAAACGTACACCAAATTGTAGGTGCTGATGATAGACAGCGTTATGTGCAGGAAATCGTTTTAACACTTTTCGTGACAGTGAACGGCTAAAGCCGTAAAACAATAAACGTTCTATTGTGTCTGGGATACTGCCTTGAAAAGTGATAAGTGGGGACGTTCTATCGGAATTCTACTGTATATGTATCTAATACCGACTGAAAAATATAGTAAATACTTATAAATTCCTAATAATCCTGAATCAGTGAAAAGGTTATTATTTGTAAGCTACGATCGTTCAATTTAATCACCTATTTTCGATTGATGAGTTTATTATGCTAACTCGTATTTGTGGTTACAGCATTCAATAGGCTACTTGACATCATTAATCTTTGACATTAAGTTGGTCTGTTATCATCCCACTACTGGGCAAAGGCATCACCTCAAGTAAGGCGGTATTGCCAATATGGGAACCACACAGGTTCTAGCGCATTGGTGGAGGGTTGTTGCAAGGCAAGCGTCAAATGGCCTCTGACTAGGAGTAACGACTAATATAATCCGCTATTAGCTAGGACCAACCAACCAATCCTTGACGTACTTTTAGATAATTGACAAAATGTTATTCTTTAATAGATTAATGACGATTTGAAACTTAGATATTACAGTTTTCTGTTTTCTACTAAAGGACTTTTCACGGTTTGGAGAGCTATTATAACATGTTTTGTAAATTACGTTATAAAACCAATCAATAAGAAGTTGACATAAAAAGTTGTATTTTTTAAATATTTTGGTCGTTGATTTATTGGTGATTGCACGAACGAACCTAATGGCTTATTTATTTATAAACAATTCTCAATCTGTTTTGTATTTTATAAACAAGTTTGTTATCAGTTGTAAAGTTAAAGTTAAAAGTTAACAGGAACCAAAAGTTTACTATAGACATTTATTGTGTCTACATATTCTTTCAACGGGCCCTTGGTAGAACGATTTAAAGATTTTGTATTACAATAAAATTACTTCTGAGTCAGTCGTTAGCCAAAATAAATAATAGCAAAAACGGTCGACGATTATGTTCACCGCGTGGCCGGTACCTACAAAAAATTCATAAATTCGTTTCTCGGTCATATCCTTAGGGAAATGTGTTAACCGCATATTACCTCCTTCCAAAGAAATGGACTCGCGAAAAAAGGTTTTGTGGACGTAAAAACGGCTCGGTCATGAATCGTCTTTTATCTCAAAAGCTCTGTTAGAGTTAAAACTTTTTATGGGTACAGCTTCAGTGCCAGCGGTTAAGGGCCGCTTAAGTGGATGAAGATTTAGTGACTATGTTCAGTTAAGCTACTCACGGTGTAGTGAATGAGAATATGTTAGTTAGGTAATGAGAATAAAGTACCGACAACTTAAGTTACTTAAGAATTATAAATTGCACTTGTATAAAGCAACTGTGTTAATCTAAGAATCGAACCCTGTGTCTTACGCTATCTAGGCGCAGGTTTATAACACTCGGACACTGGCACTTTGGAAAGTTTTTTTCGAATGCGAACTACGTAAAACAACGACCCCATTAAAATTATCTCAATCCCGATGTTAACTGCAATATGGTTTCGACAGCTTAAGTCAGCGACAAAAATGAATTAGCCGTAAAGCGCTGTGGTCGCTAAAGGTGTGTCCACACGGCGCGGCGTAGCGCATGTATGCCACCGGCAAAGCCGCCGGGCGGTGGGGATACACCATTAGGCTACTGCTTCTGCAAAAACTAATATTCTTGTAAAAAAGGTGTTTTTGCCAAGTAAGTGTGAATAATTTAGAATGTGAATAATCATTAATATTAGTTCTAGTGTATATATGCAACTTATCTAATGTGATTATTTAGAAATAACAAAACTAAAACAGGAAATCAAATACAGCGTTACTTTGTCGTACAATGGGTCCCCGCCCGAAAACTACATGGGCCTTTCAAAGGACAGCGTAGATTGCAGCTACGCCTTTTAAGGGATACAGTTTGTAAGAATACGTATCATTACCGCTCAAACGGCGGGCTGTTTAGAACCCCCAAATTTCACAATGCTCGTTTTGCGGCCGCTCGGTTCATAACGGACTTAAATGGACTACGGTTTCAATAAGTTTTGTGGTGTTTCTAGGTTTGGTGCTTTGAAAGGAAGTAGCCGAAGAACAAACAATGTAGCCCCCTCTAGGTTCTATAAAAGTGGTCAGTAATATTGCTCTAATTAAAGTTTCCGAGAATATGAAATGTGATTATATAGTTTCAACCCTTTCATTGTTGAAAGGCAACGTCCAAAAGCTGTCAAACTCCTTAGAAAAAAACATTACGAAATTATAGGTATGTTATAGTCAGATAGTGCCACCAAGCTTTATCTATGTTTTCTCAGGGTGTTAAGAAGAATAAATTCAATAGGAATCATTGCAATTACCTATTACAGTTCCGTAACTTTGCAAGAAAATTAAAAAATGAGATTTTGATTTTAATAAAACCGAAAAATAATGCACAAGAACACAAAAAAATATATTAACAATTATAAATAAATTTGTCGTATTTTTTTCATAAATAGCTGCTATCATTTATTTGAACTGGTACTTATAACAGTTAAATTTAAATTTATTTACTGGCAACATCGATATATTTTTGGAAGGGAGTTTTGTATTCGGGGAGAGCGCAGAGTCCGGCAGTTCAGTTGGTTTGTAGCATCAAGTTGAAGAGGTTGTACCTGAAGTTGTATTCTGTTCGAAGAATAAAAGTCTTGAAGAAGTTCCAGTGTTATAATTTCATAATATGTCCGAAGTGCGCAAGAATCTTCAGCCTACAAAGAACAAGGTACGTGAAATAGTGTATGCTTGAATTATGACCAAGTTAGTGAGAATATGAAGTGATACAGTTAACTATAAGCAAGTACGATTTTTGTAGCACGTGGTCGGGGCTACCCTCCGGTCGTGCTACTTAAATTCAAAGCTTTTGAATCCACGCGTGCCGTAGTGTGCTCGGTTTGAGGTTGGGATTACTCTCCGATGAAACTGGCACAATATGAGGGCACGTGTAGTTGAAAGCAATATTTAAAAATTGTTAAAATTATTTCTAAAACCTAAGAAATACGGTCGCATATTTTAAAACAAATAATTAAATGAGGTTTTAACCTGGTCAAAAGACAAAGCGTAGCTAAGATTAGGACGTGTAAGCTTAATTTAAGTGTGGAATTCGAATGCTTGTACGTGACGTTATGTTTTGTGCATGGCCGGGGCAACTCTCCGACTGCGTTAAGCATAATGCGAAGCGCATTTGCATTCGAATTATTCGAATCCTTGTGTAAGACGTTGTATTTTGCTCATGGTTGGAGCTACTTTCTGACACAAACATGATACGGAGCGTGCTTGTATTTAAATAAGTTGAATCTATTGGTATTAAAGTGTTGGTTGGTGATTAAGTAAAGCGTGACTAAGGCAAGGCAGCTTAACTTAATTCAAGTGTGACATTCAAATGCTAATGCGTGTCGATGTGTTCTGTGCATAGCAACATGGGCATGATACGAAACGCATTTGTATTCGAATAATTTGAATCCTCGTGTGCACTGTTGTGTTTTGTGCATGGCCGGAGCTACTTTCCGACAGCACAGGCATGATACGGAGTGCACTTGTATTTAAATAAGCGTAGGACGTATAAATTTCATTCAAGTGTGAATTTTCAATGCTTGTGCGTAACGTTGTGTTCTGTGCATAGTCTGGACAATTCTCAGACTGCATTGGCATGAGACGAAGCGCTTTGCATTCGAATTATTTTAATCCTCATGTGCGACGTTGTGTTTTGTGCATCGCCGGGGCTATTCTCCGACGGCACAGGCACGATACGGAGTGCATTTGTATTTTAATAATGTATTTTGTCTGGGAATATTTAAGTGTGCTATGACACCCTGCTGAGAATAATTTGCCTTAGACTGATTAAGTGTGTCAGTTTGTACCTTAAGATATATTGATTTCGTAGCTTAGTGTTCTACCTGGTTGTTTTCTTTGTTGGTAAATGGTTAATTGTGCTATGACCGTCAGAATGATAATTAAGACTAGGCTGATTAAGTGTCAGTTTGTACTTTAATATTAATTGATTGCGTAGCTAAGTATGCTACCTGGTTGTTTTTTTATTAGGGATTAGTTACGTGTGCTATGAGCCTGACAAGAATAATTTGCCTAAGACTGATTAAGTGTGTCAGTTGTAATTTATTATGAACTAATTTCAAAGCTAAGTGTAATACCTGGTTGTTTTTTTTTTGTCAGGGAATAGTTAAATGTACTATGACCCTGACGATAACTATTTGCCTTAGACTGATTAAGTAGGTCAGTTTATACTTTAGTATGAATTGATTGCGTAGCCAAGTATACTATCTGGTTGTTTTCTTTGTTGGGGAAATGTGCAATAACCCTGACAATAATAATTTACCCTAGACTGATAAATTTTGTCAGTTTCTACTTCCATATGAATTGATTTCGTAGCTAAGTATGGTTTATTGTATTACCTATTGGTTTTCTATGTCGAGGAATAGTTAAGTGTGCTATAACTCTAACAGGGGAAATGCTATTTAGACTGAGTTTGCCACGTGGTTATTACTTTTAATGATATAGTTTTTTGATACAGTTACGTAAGTTGACGTAAGTTAACGGTAAAGTAAAAAGTGATGTTAGCCAAAAAACAATCCTGATGCTAGGCAAAGTTATGATGGTGATGAAGTTTTGAGTGCTACTTAAATACCATAAATGAAAGATATTTTTTATATGAACAATTTTAATAAAATATGCTAAATTTTATATTATATTAGTGTACCTTATGCCCCAGTGCTGTATTATTATTGCTTTTACTTCTTAAAGGCCCCATTAGAAAAATATTTACCCATAGCTTTGAATTTATAATTAAAGTTTTCTGGTTTAAAATTAATTTTCTATTAAAGAATAAATATTTTGTTCCCTACTTGACTAAATCCAAATCAATTACTAGCAAAATAATGGTAAAATAAAAGATGCTAGTTAACAGTACAGGTTGACATGTTTTACAAAAAGCAATGTAAGGCGTGAAAACTTTATTAAAGGTCAAACAATATTTTGTATTCCATTACGAAATCTAATTTATCAATACATGACAAAGTTATTAATATTTTATAATTATTAATTCTACTAAATCATGAAAAATATTCTCAGACAATCTTATTTTAGTCAATCTTATAATAATTTTACAATAAAGACATCTGATGAATCCTAATGATTTTGTTTCATGCAATCTGATGAGTCTGCATCACACGCAATGTCACGCATGAGCTCGAAGAAGGCAGGGACCCCACGGTGAACGATGGAGGATGTCACTGAGAGACAGAGCCCAGAAAGAAGACGTGTGGCTGGCTGGACCCACTCAAAACTCCAAATTGTACCCTAATACATCTTTGGGGCAATTTTGGGGGTACCCAATGCTGAGCAGCCCAAGAAACTGTCACTATTGTCAATGCCTCTTTTCCAAAAATTTACTATGTTGTATTATTCAATTTAAGTCTGTATTGTATTAACTTTAAAATAATTTTCTGCGTTATTTGTCACTTTTGTAATGACCTACCCTAATGAGGGTTTCCTATTTGTAACAATTGTTTTAAATGTAGTATTGGTAAGTGTATAAAACATGCTAGTGATTTAAAAAAAAACATTGCCCCAAAAGACATTCTTGTGAATAGTCAAAACAGCCTAAGCTTTTAAAATTTTGGACGAGATATTATTTAAAACCTTCAGAACAACAAAAATTAAACATAAACGCAAGCTTTCATTTTCAATTCCTATACCTTATATTATTGTACTATATGTTTCTATCAATCAATCTATCAATAAGTTCTATAAGCATATCAAAGTGTTTCTGTTACTAAACTATCTTTGTTTTCATACTATGAAAACAAGTACCTTATCTTACTTAGGTCTCAGTGGACTTTTTAATATAATTTCCCCATCATACTAAAAAAAAACGATTACTTTATTCAGAATAAGGTTATTTAATTTGGGAAAAGAATGCTTATTTTTCGTGTATTCATCTTAGTTAGCATTTGGTTGATTTCGCTGGATTTTTGTTTTAAAATAGGGTGAGAGGGTAATATAAAAAAAAGTAAACCACAGCTTTTTGCTTGATAAAACTTAATCATTTATTGCTCCCTAAGAATACAATTCACTTAACCAGAGATGTACAAAACACAAAAGGTATCAGGAATTGCAAACAGGTGCATTCCCATGTACACAAATTATTTTAATTTTTATTATCTAACGATAACAATATTACTTTTGTCTTAACTTTAACAAGATACGAGTCATTCGTTAAGTATCAATAATGTTGTTGGTTTGATAAAAGTTCCGTCCTAGCCGAGTCTGCGGTCGCATTTGCGAAACGTATTACATAACTGAGTAAATGCAACTCCTATTTATTATTTATAATTTTATAAATGAAATGGATATTATATTTTCCTATCGATTTTTATGGAATGGATAACCATAAAAATCGATATAAAAATCCATTGAGCCAGAAAAAGTTAAAGGCAGAAAATAATTGCTAGTGACCCCCATTATGAGCCATTTTCACGTGGCACACGATGTACCAAACACCCTATATAACCTGCAATGTCAAAAAAGATAAATGCTTGTCAATGACCGTCAGGAAAATTCCTATAGTTGGAAAAAGCTTGGAAAAACCGACAAGCGCATAAGTCATTCATAAAGTTGTCCCAAAAGGTTCAACTATTGTGTAACAGAAGGTGGGTCAGGGTAGGCAAAATCAGAACACAAGATGATGAGGAGCGATGAATATTTATTCGGATCGACGTACGTACAGACCAACAGCGCAGAAAAGAAAACAGTAATCAACCGGACATTTTGCTTTTATACCAAATTCAAAATAACTACAACGGTCAAACTAGTAATTTTTTTACATTACAAGCTACAGGAAATACCGACACTAGCGCCATCCTATTTATTAATTATTATCATAAATATGAATTGTATTGAAATTAGTTTCGTAAATCACATTTTTATATAAAAATAATTAACTTATCCCTAACATTAATTTACTGATCATATTTAAAATTGCTAAACTTAGTTAATAGGCTTTATTCCCCGGCTGTGACGTCGTGGTGCCGGAAGTAGATGATAACACTCGGCCATCCTGCATAAGCCGTGTCCCACGGCGATCACTCTCTTTCTCTCGGGAGTCCACGATCTGGAATGGAAACATTATCACGAGTAAATTTCTAAATATTTCAAATAAGTAGTTATCAGTGTACAAGATTTACAACAAAGTTAATGTTCTTACACCTATCACATAGTTTTCATAACATTACAGTCACACGCGCATCAAATTTACATAGATGTTAAGACAACACACAGGTCTGCATCACACAGGTCTGCATCACACAGCTCTGCATCACACAGTTTTGCATCACACAGCTCTGCATCACACAGCTCAGCATCACACAGCTCTGCATCACATAGCTCTGCATCACACAACTTTTTATCACACAGCTTCTTATCACACAGTTTCTTATCCCACAGTTCTATATTAAAACGTGTATACAAAACAGAGCCTCATTCATCACACAGTTGTATATCACACAGATGCATTCACACAGTTATTGAGATGTCACACAGCAATATAGTAGAACCCAGAACCACACAGCTCTTACACACATTGCTATATTTACTATTGTGTCTACGAGTATCACGCAGCAATATATTTAGTTCCGTGAAGTTAAATAAAAGATTAATTAAAAAGTAAATGGACGTTGTATGATATAACAGAATTCACGCGTCACACAGTTTGAATGAGAGGATGTATCATTTCTAACTGAAGTTAATCAACTGGACACATGGTATTTTGTTATATTTCTATAACATTTGAATTGCTTTTGTAAAACATCATGTGGCATGTAATACTGGTAGAATGTTAAAAAATACCATAAACGTATATCAAATTTATTACTAACATAAATTCTTGACAATTATTTATTTATGACAATCTATTTATTATTAATCAGCCATCGCGTCCTTGCTAATATAATAATTAAGTTTAAATTAATAAGAATACACTTGAATTCTTGAAATTATTCTAGAATATCTATACTAATATTATAATCTATCTATATCTATACTTCTATACTATATTATAAAGCTAAAGAGTTTGTTTGTTTGTTTGTTTGTTTGTTTGAACGCGCTAATCTCAAAAATTTTTTTTACGTTGGATAGTAGTTTATTGAGGAAGGCTTTAGGCTATATAACTTAAAGATACAACTCATAAGACCACAGCAGAAATGAAAAATGTTGCGAAAACGGGAGAAAGATATTCATTTTTAGAGCTTCCGCTGCATACGCTGCGGAAACCGCTTAAGTTACACAAAAATCATGTATGACAGGATTGTTCAACATTAAGAGTTCTATAATAAAGTCCGCGACAGCATAATGTCTACCTCTTATGGTTGACTTATTACAACCTTTTTTATGTTAATAAATTTGTAAAAAAATAATTCATTATTTTTAGAGGTGTATTATACACACAGGTATTTATTCTTATCAAAATAAATACATTCATCATCACGAGCATTTCATTTAGAACTAAGTTGACCTGTATATTATTTGATTTCAATAAATATCTTAGGAGCTATCACAGTTTTAACATAACTCCGCACCAAAATAATGTTCGCAGCTTAAGTACAACGTGCGCTTGCGCTAATATATTATAAATCTGAAGAGTTTGTTTGTTTGAACGCGCTTATCTCAGGAACTGCTGGATCGATTTGAAAAAATATTTCTGTGATGGATAGCTTATTTATCGAGAAAGGCTTGAGAATATAAAACATGACGCTGCGACGGGAGGGGAGGGAGCAAACTCAAAACGCGCGGACGAAGTCGCGGGGGACCGCTAGTCTTTTGATAATCATAAAGGAGCACACAGTTTTGGTTCAAACTTCAACAAGGGATTTAGTAAAGTATCACTCGCTCTCCAAAAGATCTATTAAATCGTCCCTATCTATTTCTCGATCGCTACCTGATGTATCGTCGTCAGATACAGCGGTCCTATATGGTCGCAACGCTTCCCCTCGCACTACGGCACTAAACCGCCTATACCCCTTCATCCCTTTTATACTCACTATTGTGTAACGGTCTAGTCTATGGTCCGCTTTACACACTTTGTATGGACCAGTATATAGCCTATCGAGCTTTTAAGTGACTTTAGCCGTCGTGTATCTAGCAACTCCGCCCTTCCACAGTACTAGCTGCCCTACGGTATACTTTGTACACTTTTTGTGCTTACGGTCAAACCTACTTTTCATCAAAGTCATATTCCTATCGATGCGCATTTTTGCTTTGTCTCTCCTAACTTGTAAATCTTGTTGTTGAGAAGCGGCGTTCTGTGCGGCATCTAACGGATAGCCAGGGAAGCGAGAGTTTGAATGACCGAACATGAGGCTAAACGGTGAAACACCAGTAGTAGCATTTGGAGTGTTATTAATCCCCCAGACAACGTCAGGTAATTTATTATCCCAGCTACACTCACTTTCAGACATCGTGTTTAGACCATCTATTAGAGTTCGGTTTACGCGTTCGACCTGTCCGTTTGATCGGGGGCTAGCTATAGCGTTCAACACGTGTTTGAACTGCATTTCTTCTGAAAATTGTTTAAAATAGCGGCTAGTGAAAGCCTTTCCACGATCAGTTATCATCCTAACTGGGCGTCCGAATTGATTAAGTATATCTTTGAGCAGCCGAATAGTCTCTAAAGAACTGCAATTTTTAGCGGCCTTCGCGAAAACGAACTTTGTAAAAGAGTCAATAACAACTAAAATGTATGATTGCCTATTTCGAGTTTTTACAAAAGGTCCCAAGTGATCAACATGCAGTGTGTGCATTGGGACAGCGGCCTTTTCAATTGGGTGTAACTCGCCCTCGGTCCTCCCGTAATTACCCTTACCGAATGCGCATTGCAAACAGGATTTGATATATTTGCGAATAAATCTAGTCATTTTTGGAAACCAAAACTGAGCTTTAATAGACGCTTCACACCGGTCAAAGCCCGGATGTCCTATTTGATCATGTAGTTTTTGCAACAACCCGTACTTTGCTAGTTTCGGAATTACAAAGCGGTCTCCTGCTAATGTTTTACGGTACAAAACTCCCTCTTTAGCAACATAATTATTGTTTATTTCGGGCGCAGTGTTGGGCTCAGCAAGTCGAGTCAGAATATTTTGAATACCCTCATCCTGCATTTGCAAAGTTTTAAGCCAATCCGCGTTATCTATTATAAGGATTGAACTTGGCGCAGGATTCCTGCTTAAAGCGTCAACATGCTTCATGCGCTCTCCGGGCCTATACTCAATTTCTAAATTAAAGTCTTGAATCGTGAGCCACCAGCGGGCTATACGTGGTATTAAGACCTTTTTTACTAGGGTCGTGCGTAATGCTGCACAATCCGTGACTTCTTTTACAGGAATCCCCGTCAGGTAAATTCGGAATCGTCGAAGAGGCTCAACTACTGCGAGAGTCTCTAACTCGTAACTATGATAGACCTTTTCCTCCCTACTAGTGACCCTGCTAAAATAAGCGACAGGTTTTAAACAGCCATCCGTCTGTTGCTGCATAAGAATTCCACCTAACCCTAGTTTACTAGCATCGGTATGCAGCTCAGTCCTAGCGTCTGGGTTGTAAATACATAAAATTGGTCGTTCGATCAATCGTTGCTTAAGGGTTTGAAAAGCTCGCTCCTGATCAGGTCCCAAATGCCACTCTACCCCCTTTTTTGTTAACTCAGTTAATGGTTTTGCTATCTGGGCAAAATTATGAATGAATTTACGGAAATAGGAAGTCAAACCAATGAATTGTCTAATTTCGTGAACATTACCAGGTTTTTTATACTGCTTTATGCAATCTATTTTCATTTGACCAGGCTGTATGGATCCTGCGATAACATCATAGCCCAAATATGTTGCAGTGCTTTTAAGAAAACTGCATTTATTAATGTTGAATTTTAATTTGGCGTTGTCTAGCAAACAAAAGACTTTTCTCAAAAGTTCTAATCCTGCTGTAACCGATACTGTCGGTATCATCAGATCATCCAAATACAGAGCAATTTTCTCACTAACACTGCCCAAAGCCCTTTGGATCAAACGCGAGAAAACTGCCGGAGCATTAGCTAAGCCAAAAGGCATTTTTAAATATTCATATTGCCCAAACGACGTGACAAACGCGGTTTTGCCTACCGACTCCTCATCTAAAGGGACCTGGTGGTACGATTGTGCCAAATCTAATGTAGTAAAGAAAGTTTTCCCAGCCAATTTATTCACCTGATCATCGATATGTGGCAAGGGGTACCGATCTTTCACAGTACGAGCATTCAAAGCCCTATAGTCAACGCACATCCGAAAATCACCTCCCTTCTTTTTAACAAGTATAACGGGGCTAGAATAATCCGAAACAGATTCCCTAATAATGTCAGCATTCAAGAGGTCATTAATTTTTTCACGAACGATCTCATTTTCCCTAAAAGAAAGTCTATACGGCTTACAATACACGGGCTGATCTGGAGTTGTCTTAATGTGCATTTTGATTAAGTCAGTACAACCTAAATCAGATGTATCTTTAGCAAATAAGTGAGAGAATTCATTCAATAATGCTAACAACTGGTAGAACTCATCGTCACGAAGTTCACCAACGTTTATATCGGACAATGATATTTGAAAATCATTTCGGTCAAAAGACTCCACCGTTAAAACATTATTGGAAAAATCGCTTTGTCCTAAAACAATTAACTCTGCCCGCGCTATTAACCGGTTTGATAACCATATAACGTCTTCTAAACCCAGATTGATCACCTTCAAAAAGCAATGGTATGAGTTGATGACTGCTTGTGGAATTAAATAACAGGTTTTTCCTAGCTCAAAGCATACCGTGCGTGTCAAAAATGTGTGCTCGCTTTTATCAAAATTATCATTACAATCTGCAAAAACTTCAACATACACATAGTTATGTTTTGGGATGGTCGTGTCATTTTTTAAAAGTACACTATAATTCGAAATCATGTCTTTCGCTTCTAACTGAATATCCGACAAAGAGTGGGTATGCACAAAACTGACTGACGTTGCGGTCGTGACTAAGCTTAAATTTGGTTGATTTATCATTTGTTGACCAATTATTAAATCTATATCCGACAAGTCATTATTCGTTATCTCAATGCTGCCCTCTAACGTTACACTGTCCACTTTGACTGCGATACAACACGTGCCAAGTGAGCGCGTACATAAGCCTCCAAATCCTTTCATAATAACATCCGATGAATGAACTTGTAATTGAAGTTTTTGTGCCTGTGTGTGTAAGTATATTGAGCTTGCTACCCGTATCTATATATGCTATTAGTGTATACCCATTCACTGTTACCGGTTTTTTGTACAAATCTAAATAGATATGATAGGTAATGTGTAAAACATCACTGACCTTTTGTGTCTGCTGTCGCGATGTACCGGGCCCGAACCAGCACGAAGATGCTGTGTGACCCGCGCGGTAGCAGGACTCGCAGCGCTGTTGACTCCTGCAGTCCTTGGCTTCGTGTCCTGGCCGACGACACACGTAGCAAATCTTCGGGAGAAGTTGAGATGTAGATCCACTCGAAGTAGTCTGATCGCCTTTCCTCCACGTATATTTTCGTGCAGTATACGCTGCTTGCACGCGCTTGAAGTTTTCAAGTGACGATAGGTAGCCAAAGTACAGTTGTCCTGGTGTTTCGCATCTATACGCCTTCGCGTTTGCTCGTAACTCGGCAGGTAAATCACGGATAATACAAGAAATAGCCTCCTCTCCGTTAATGTTGCATTTCTTGAGCAGAGATAGCTTTTCGTGGTAGTACTTAGTCATAGTCTCGGAATCAGTTTTCGTTCGGGACAGCATCTGTTCAAGCCGATCGACAAAATCAATTGAACGCGAAAATGCGGTTCTCATTGCGTCTTTCCAGCCTGTCCAATCCAAGTATAGTTTTCTAAGTCGTCATACCAATCTCTCGCAGATCCTCGCAGTCGCAATTGCATAATATACTGGTGGTCTTCACTGCTCCATCCATATACATCTCCGAGTTGGTCGATCTTGTGCGGCCATCCGACCACGTGGCTGTTTTTGCTGTCAGGTCGAAATTTAAGCACCAATTCCGCATCAGTCGGTGAAACACGACGCCTTTTGCTTTCGCCAGAAGAAAAAAAATCTTCATTTTTCTCGATCATTCCGGGAGTTTCTTCATCTGATGTAGAAGATTCACTACGACGCCGTTTGCGTTTTCCCAATCCTCTCATATATGGGCCTGACATCTTGGCTGATCCCACTTCTGAATTGTAACAGAAGGTGGGTCAGGGTAGGCCAAATCAGAACACAAGATGATGAGTAGCGATGAATATTTATTCGGATCGACGTACGTACAGACCAACAGCGCAGAAAAGAAAACAGTAATCAACCGGACATCTTGCTTATATACTAAATTCAAAATAACTACAACGGTCAAACTAGTAACTTTTTAACATTACAAGCTACAGGAAATACCGACACTAGCGCCATCCTATTTATTAATTATTATCATAAATATGAATTGTATAGAAATTAGTTTCGTAAATAAAATTTTATATAAAAATAATTAACTTATCCCTAACATTAATTTACTGATCATATTTAAAATTGCTAAACTTAATTAATAGGCTTTATTCCCCGGCTGTGACGTCGTGGTGCCGGAAGTAGATGATAACACTTGACAATCGGTAACCGTGACGTCATCGTAATCCGCACATTTGTCAGTGGGCTGACAGAGTGACGAGGGTGTTGTCAAGATATGATCCATCTGTCAGAGGGAACGCACTATACGAGTACAGTTGCGATCAATGAAATGTATGCACACGCCCTATGTGTCCATGCAGTAAGATCCTAAATCGAACGTCCTTTATACATTTCAACGCTCGCGATGTACCTACCGTCCATTAGATTAGTTTTTGTTTTTTCGTGTGTAATTTTATTTTTAACCTCAATGATTTGGCACACTGGTTGCAGTCTGCGGTTCGGTCCATTCAAAATTGCCCGCATGCGGTCGATTTTCCCCCCTAATTTATAAATAGAATTTTATGTCATTGAGTATTTTCATGAAATCTCTCTCGCCTAGGTGGACTAAGCCTAGTCAAATTGATTGACACAGTTGACCGAAGGCGGCGTCAGTCAAAACTTGTTAGCCGAAAATGGGACAAGTATACAAGTTTATGTACCAAGACCCTTATCATGCGTTCCAAGATAGTGAGAAGTCAACAAATGTCCCATCGGGGATCAATAAGTAATGTTTTGCGTTTGTTTTTCGTATAAATGCGTATTTTTCACTGGCAAAAGTCGGAAACAATATTTTTATCTCGCACAGGAATTAGATACTGTTTTTCAATGTCGAAAAGAGCAATTTATATCGTATCGTCTGTTTGTTGGATGGCATCATTCGAAAAATTCAAAAGAAAATAATGGAAACGTGGAAAGTGTTATGATAAAAAAAAATACAAGATTATCTCACATTAGGTATTTTTAAGTCAAATATGTATTTAGCTATTTGCTTAAATAGCGTTCCAATAAAAAAGAACAGGTCTAGATTTTGAAGACACCCAAAATTTAGTATCAATTTTTCAATAAAGGCATCGCGCGGAAAAATTATAATATTCCTAATCAATCTCCGAGCCGCGGCATCTGTTCGGGAATTCAATTTTAAAGTAATTTGGGTCTAAATTAAAAATAAGTTTTTCGTTCGTATACCGAACTTAGGTTATTGGAATACAGAGTTCGGAACTATAACTTGAGCGTAGCTAACCTAATTTTGCCTTAAAATAAAGGTTTTAAACGTAAAATTTGCTTTTGCGAAGTATTATTTTCTTGGGTTGCTAAAGATAATGACAGAAATTAAAAATAAAACGCCATAAAGGGGCATTTTATATAAATTCTTGTCATTAACAACTTCATTGTATCAGAAATGGGTTAGTTTTGACGTAAGTAGTCAGTATGTATGTATTTACCTATAAAGGTAGGTTTTATCTAAACATAAAATATGAATTATTCTTGTACTTATTTCTGAAGCTTACGTGATTACTACTCATGATTTTGTTTTAATCAATGAATCATTCTAATTGTGTCACTAAAAATAAAATAAAATAATAAATATAAAAACCCTTACCTAAGATTAAATCATTATGCAAAATGACATTCATAATTAAATATTTTCCATCATCAAAGCTTTAGACAGTGTGAAATTATTTACGGACACAATGGCACACGCGCAAAGCGAATTATGATGTTATCGAAACTTTGCGTCCAGACCCCAATTATCTAGGGTCTTTTTTCATAATAACTAATCCTTTAGAGCTTAACTAATAAACTGAATCAGCACTGTACTAAAATAAGCAATTTCGCTTAACGTCCTTATTTTATTTGTGTTGCTTGATTTTGTTTTATTGCTTATCATAAAATTCGAGCGAATTAGGATGGATAAACATAATCAAGCTACGGTTGCGGCCAGATATTTTGGATCTCGTTATATTTGATATTTCATGTAACATTATTCAACACAACCGCTTCAAATAAACACAACAGCTTATGTTAGAAAGCTGTTTAAATTACGTCACTGTTAGACCCCTTACACACTGCGACCTTTAGCATCGATGCAGCCGCGCGTTTTGAAAACGTGCTTCAGCATCGCGACTCACGCAATGAACAGATTCAATTTAGCATCGATGCAGTCGCCAAAATACAGTACATAATATGTCAATTTCCAGCTTTTGCATCGCGATTGCATCGATGCTAACGCGCGTTAGCATCGCGACTGCATCGATGCCAAAAGTCGCAGTGTGTAAGGGGTCTAACTGTGACGTAATTTAAAGTGAAGTGAAGCCATTCATTCGTCTTAAAATCGTTCCTGATTGTGTGTTCTTTGTTATATTCAATACTTTGTTTAGTTTCTTTGCATAAAACATTTATGCTAAAACCATAATCTAATGTAATTATCACAATGTACTACTGAAACTATACCATCTTGTTTTATAATAAAATAAGGTATATTTTAGAAAAAACGTTTCTCATTAAATGCGTGCTTAACTTCATGCATACGAGGGTTTAACTGAAAGTTCTTAGAACTGGCCACTTATAAACAATATAATAAAAAAAATATTCTAAAATTTAAAAATAGAACTCTTTGCCAATATTACTGAGTATATATTTCATTCATTTGTCATTTGTTTTACGATTTGGCGGCAAATTGAAAATTGTCTGTGTCACGTCAACATGAATTTAACACGAGAAAATTTTCGTGCAATGATTTTTTATGACTTTCGATGTCATTTAAGTCAACAAGAAAGTTATGATAGACTACGATTGGCCTTTCACGATGAAGCCCCATCTTGTGCGACTGTTTACAACTGGTTTAATGAGTTAAAACGTGGTCGCACTAATCTCACTGATGATGTACGTGAGGGACGGCCTTCTACGGCGACGACTGAAAATAACATCTGTGTTGTGCGGCGTATGATAGAGACTGACAAAAGAGTGACCTATCAGCAGATTCGGACAAGCTTAGGCATCGGTATGAGTCAAGTGCACAAAATCCTCCACGAACATTTAGCGGTCAGGAAGCTTTGCGCCCGGTGGATACCTCATAATTTGACTAAGGCTCAAAAACTCCATCGTGTGGATTGGTGCCGTAAAATGATTGAAAGATTTAACGGAGGTGACTCAAATGCTGTGTTCGACATACTAACAGGTGACGAAAGCTGGATTTACTGTTATGATCCTGAAACCAAAAGACAATCTGCTCAGTGGGTGTTTCCTTTCGAGGAGTTGCCAACTAAAGTGAAGAGAGGTCGAAGTGCGGTAAAAAAAATGATGGCCTCGTTCTTTGGAAGGATAGGTCATTTCGCAACAATTGTGTTAGAGGATCAAAAAACAGTTTCTGCAGAATGGTACACTACCAATTGTTTGCCACTTGTCTTGGAAAAAGTTCGAGAGAAACGACCTCGCAGTAGGATCCTCCTTCACCACGACAACGCCTCGTCGCACACCGCCAAGCGAACGATCGACTATTTGGCGACATCAAACGTTGAATTACTGGGTCACCCGCCGTATAGCCCCGACCTCGCGCCTTGTGATTTTTATTTATTTCCAAAAATTAAAGAAAAACTTAAAGGAAAGCGGTTTATGAATGCTGAAGAAGCGGTGGCTGCGTATCGCGATGCCATTGAAGAGACCCCTAAGGACGAGTGGGCAAAGTGCTTTTCCCAGTGGTTCCATCGCATGCAGCGGTGTATTGACGTCAATGGACAATATTTTGAAAAGATATTATAAAACTAATAACTGGCTAATGTAATCAGTTTTTGATTTTCTAAGAACTTTCAGTTTGACCCTCGTAACTGGAGCTTAAAACGGTTAATCTTGTGTAAGAAGTGAATTATAAATTCCACGTGAGCAAAGGTTATTTACACCGCCCGGTATGGTTTATTAAAAGGGTTATGGTGCCATGGATCCAACCCGGTTTAGCTACGGGTCAGTTATTAAAACGCCTGTGTTAATGTCGTTCATGCATCCCTGGTAAGTAAATTATAAATTCGTGAGAATCCGTTTACACGCAAAACAAGGATTTAAATTAATATTAAAATATAAAATATAATATATATAAATTAAAATTTAAAATATAATATATACAAATTAAAATATAAAATACAACATACATATAGAAGTGATGGGGAACACTTCTACGGACTCGAAACGCGCGGATGCAGTTGTGGGGGACCGCTAGTCTAGAATATAAGTTAACTATTTCGCACTTGTGTTTTCCTCATTCCTAAAGCTATATTGCCTTTAAAATCCTCTGATATTGTCTAACAAAACAGGTCATTTATCAATAGAATTTCCTCACAAAACGAAACAGAGTTCCGCTTAGTTTCTGTATGTTATTTATCAAAGCACAAAGCGGCGTGCACCATAAATTACTGGGCTAATCCACGCGGCTGGTTTAATATCGGCCATTGTGCGGCTCGCGGTTCCGAGGTTCGTCCTTGACGGGAAGATAGAAGAGCCCACTCACTAAAATTTAGGATAGCGTATGGACTACATCGAGAAGTTTGCACCCTAGACCTGATATACGGCGAATTCGTACTAATCTTCTTTTTCTTTTCTATACACATTAAAATAAGTCATGTTAGTTACACCACTTATAACTCAAGCACGGTTAGACCGATAAACATAATTATTACATCGTTAGATTTTGTATTAATCCCGAATAGGTTAGTAACCATAAAACGGGATAGGGCGGGACGCCATGGTGCCGCAGGCGAATCGACGTTCGCTGTGGCCTCTTTACAAATTAATATCAGCCAATATATGCCTCAAGGTTCCTTGAGGGTCGGTTTGGATAGATAAAGTCTGCTAAGTGAAATATGTAATGAGAAACCAATCGAATAGCTCAAATGTCTGTCTAATCTTATAGCCGTCCCAGTGCAAGAATGGAAACTTGCGAAACCCAGTAAAGTTAGCTGATATGTCTGTACTTCGCTTCTATGACAGTACCGTTCATGACATCTCGACCCCGTGACGCAGCGTGTGACGTAACGCCCGTGACCCACTTCCGTTTTTACCCCAATTGTCAGCGACGTCTGATATGACGTGCCTGACGTCTGAATAGGCGTTTTGTAGGAATATGAATTATGACGTAGACGGGTTAATAGTCTCTACCCATTGGTAGGAAAGTGACGCTGTTTACTTTCCGTCAAAAGAATTTATAAGTTTCCGTTAAGGAACGTCAACAACCGTGAAACTGATCGTCACAACACCACATGTGTTGTGACGATTTCTCATCAGTTCTAAAAAGAATGTATGTGTACTCCAAGAAATTACATGTTTTTTTTTTTACCAAAGTAACTAGAACATAATTGTAATAACTAGACCTAGATAATAACTAGAAAGTACGGCATTAAAAATACTTTTTGTCTATAGGTTAAAAATTCAACAACCATTTCTCTAGTGTTCCAACAAATTTTATTCCCAATTCGGTTTCTGTCGCGTGCATAAAAGCGGTGGTCATTCGGCGAAATCTTTTTTCGTAATCACAATAAAATCCTCTATTCCGATTGCCATAGAATATTCTAGTGAAAGTGTCGACGAGGATGCTGTAAAATTTTATACGGGCACAAATTGTCCATTTTGGCCTCTTACGCTCGCTGGCTAAATGGTCCGATTGAATTAAACTCCACCAGATTTATATATGCTACGTTTCTGCCGTACAGTCTTTGCCGCATTGGTTTGCTTGCTCCTTTTCTCCTTTCTCAAAACATGGTAATCAGATTCTCGTGATTGCCTAATTGATACAAAATCAACGGCTGTGATTGATCAACAGTAGCTCAGCAACCAATCACAACAGTTGATAAGATGGATCCCAATCACGTCGCCTGCAAACAGACACTGGCCGCCTGAGTTATGCAAGCCTTATTAAGAGTGGAATATAAAGAAAGGGAATGAAACATGTATATATGTACTATCGTCTGTACTATTTGTTGATTGTAATTATAAAAGCTTTCTGTCAATTTAATTTTAAGGTAGGAGAAGTCTTTTTAATAAGGTATCTTCGCTATTTGTAAATGATACTCGTAAGTGCTCTGAATTTCCCAGGGTGCAATTTTTTTATGTTACAAAAAGCCCATTTCCTATAAATTTGTGGAGAATTGACAAGTACTTGATAGTCGGCTGTTTGTTTTAGCTGAATGTAAACCGGATCAAATGGATCCACCGAAAATCAGGTCATGTTGGTTAAGCGAACTTTTACGTAAAGTAGGATTTGAATAGTGACGTGCTGTGGTATACGTTATAGTCTAAAATTAAAGCTCATGATTGCTGTTTGAGTACATTTTTTGCTCATAGCACTAAGCTGTATTTAAGAAATAAAACAGAAAAAAACAGAAATCTTGAATAAAATGAATAGCTAAATCCAATTCAAAGGACAAAAAGAATTCCTTAAGAATTCGTAACACAAATTCACATTACCCTACGAGACAACTATTACAAGGGAAAGGTAAAAAAATTCAATAGCCTTGAATACAAAAGGGAAAATTCTGGAAAAAAGGGAGCAATTAAAATACCTTCCGTTAGGCTAGCGAGCCGAAAACGGTTACTTTTCTATTAACCCGAGCAATCTTTTAGTACGAACTTTAATTGAAAAAGGCCAATAGACGTCTGCTCCAAGAGAAATTGCCGAAAAAATTTCACTGTACTAGTTTTTTGCGTTTGGTTGAAGTGATAAGTTACTTAATATATTGATTTTTATTTATAGAACTAATCGGTTATATCTATATAAACAAAATGATATGTATCAACAAAAATATGTTACTCAAAATCCAAATCCAAAAGATTTGAATACGTAGGTTTGCTGCAAACAAAAAAATCTCTTTTTCTCAGAAAACGATAAAGAATTAATAAGTTTATCTTACTTTTCTTTGCAATGTAAACCTCCAGAAATATCAACACTTATCCAAGTATAAAACTTCATAGGATTGTATTTTGTTACTAGCGAGGGGTTTCTACAAAAACCAGAGCTTTCCTACGTCTAGCTTTTTTTGGCATACAATGTATCATTTCCTCGTCTGTTTAGGCTTCTATAAATGCGGGTCTATCTAGACTTTGTTTTTGCGAGCTTTAGTTTTTTATGCTCTATGAAAGTGGGCCTTTTCTGGCCTTAGTTTCAGCCTCATTTTTTTTATGCCTTGCCCCACAACCAGTGATAGTGTGACTGACGAAGGTCGAGCCTGACCCCTGTCACCGGCACACACCAGACCAGAAAAATGCTACGACCAACTAATAGAAATTATTCTCAATATTCGGGATATTCTTGTTTACTTATAAGATGCGTATACAAACTAAAGATGTAGTTTTTAATGAAGGGTTGATGTGGTTTTTTTTGTAAATTTTTGATCTGTGTCTGCAATGTCACTGTCTTGCCAGCAAATACTTGCCACGATCTTGCCATGTATTTTTTTTCCTAACCTTTGTGCTTGACAAACCTAGAGGTGTGAGTTTTAGCAGGACATTGACTCAGTGATAAATAGGTCCAGTAAATAATTACGTATTTATCTTTACATTGACAAAACATCGCGTAGTATCATACAATCTCACTTTCCCGTGATGTGTAAGTAAATTATTAAATCATTGTTTGCTTGGCTGTATGTAGTCAAGCACCTAAATAAAGATTTTAATAGTTTTTTTTAATTTCATTTTCCGCAGTTCATTTACTCTGTAATGTAATGACGTCATTATGAAACAAACAAAGTTATAAACACACAGGGCTCATGCAGTCTGAAAGCCTAACAACATCAATTGTAACTTTTATTGTTTTGTGCAGTTCCCGACCACATAAAGTTGCCCTTGGATGCACCAAATGCATTTTTATCGTTTCGAAACATTCCCATTTTTACGTATTTGCTCATACCTGATATATTAGTATCAAAAAGCTAATTTTTAATATATTTTTTTATTTCATTTAAATTAAATAAAATATTAACTTAAAAATAAGTAAGTCTCTCATTGTTAATTTTTTAACGTACTTGACAGTAATACACCTAGTCACTAATCAAATGAAAGATTATCACGTTATTACTCTAACCAGGAATACTTCCCTTGTTCACTCCCTTTTATTTCTTTTCGTTTGACTAGCCTTATAGAAAATAATAATTTTATAAGAGTCTTGTAATTAGCAATAAGGTTGGCTGGAGCTCCAAGTTAAAAACGGATGTGTTTACGAGTATCAACAGTCTTTTGTTATGCTTTTGTTTATGCAACCGCCGGCGGCCTTCCGATCCGTGAGCGTCTACATGTACAATGTCACAAACAATTTGTATTTAATTGTAAGCTATTTCACAGACAACCTCTTCAAATTGACCTAACAATGAAGTGTGAGGTTGAAGCTTGCCTCGTGGTTGTCATCGTCCAGCCAGCATTACAACTGCATTTTAACGCCCATAAAAACGAATTTATTGCGTGTCGAGCCATTAACTGCAATATCTCATCTTTGCTATTGTAAAAACGCATTTAACCATTAACTGTTTCGGTCCTAAATTGTCTGAACGCTGCCAACCACTTCAACTCAAGCAATTAGGTAGCTTTAGATCGCTAATTTTAAAAATTGTGTTGACATTTTCTTTAAAATGCTCGTGCAAACATTGGAGATATTTGCTCGGAAATACAGCGGGTTGTGTTATTAGCGAATGAGGCAGAAAATATCGTGTAAAAAGTGATTGCCTATGGAATTCATGATCAATCATTACTTTGTAGATAGGCTGCCACGGTTTGGCTGCACGTGTGACAGTTACTTTAATTATTATTATTATAACAATTCATATCACTTCTTTAGTCGTGGTAATCTCAAGATAACCAAAAAACATAAATAAAGTAATTTAAAAGAGGCATTTAAAGACACACCAGAAGTCAGGATATGTGTAATGAACATAATATGTACAGTGAAAATACAAAACATTTAATGTTATCTAGCCTCAAAGTTCAGAGTTTCACACTTTCCGCAAATTGATGTCGTAAAATGCGGCGTTATTGCAAACTAAAACTGTTGGGGTTTGTAAAAGTCCCTTTAGTAGAGTGGTTTTAAGTGACACGTATTTTTTAATGTTTTTCTTTTACTAACGTGCGGAGACGGTCCGATCAGCATTCGTGCGGTGTCTGAAAATAAAAGAGACGATATTTTTCTCGGGGCAGACACCTTAAAAGGTAAATTGCTGCTCTTGCGACTGTTCGTGCCCCGTAATGTATTTATGTGACCGTAGTATATATTTATTTATTTTATTTAAAACTTTATGCACACTACATAAAATGGTACATATGGCGGCCTTAATGCTAAAACATTCTCTACCAGTCAACCATAGGTCAGGCCAGAGAAAAATATATATACAGGCGGTGCAAGTTAAGTTATAGAGGCAATAAAAGAGAAGAGAATAGCGATAGAGATAACTATATTACGATGATAAACATACATACTGCCTATTAATTATATACGATTATATAAAAATAATTAAATATGTATTTATTGTATAAATATACACATCATTTAAATATACATAATATAGTACACATAGATAAATAATGTCAATGAGACGGGTCAGTGAGTAGTATTGTAAAAACTGAGAGATTATATTATAATCTTAAGGATTTAAGCGTAAGAAGAAGCCGTGAGTCGCAATCAATGCACTGACTGGACCTAACATGCTGCTACGTCCCACGATCCCGACAGCGCTGCTGTATATTTCTCGCCTGCATTACACCACAAAGGTTGAGGCTGAGCCTAAGCAGGTCGTAGAATATGGCAGAATAAGACCAATCCTACTCTGCGTGTCATCAAACTGTAGTTTAGTCGCAATGTAAATTTCAATTCTTTTGTGATTGAAATTCCGACCAGTATGATGGAGACTTATAAGCAAGAAGATTTTCGAAAAGTGTGTTCCGCGGTAATATACCTACATGACACCGCGAACAACACGACATCGAAATAGTGTGCTAATTAATTAGTGTATTTTTATGTTAGCCTGTAAGGTATGTATTTTTTGGGCCTGTATTTCATATATTGTAAGTCTTGTTGCCTAAAATAAATAAATCATTATTATATAACTATTATCATTATTATTTCATGTCGCCGGTCTTAGTTTGTTTTTTGTTTGTTTGTTATGATACGGGATATGAACTATTATTAAAATCCGTTTGATAATAATATGATATTTTATTGTGAGCAAACTCCACAAAATTCTGCATTTAAGCCTTTTTTAGTATTAATCAACCTAACACGAGGTGCTCGTAGCGCTGTGGTAGCAGCGCTTTGGCAGTGATACCGAAGTGAAGCAACCTACAGCTCGGTCTTGTTTGGATGGGTGACCATTCTGACCATATAAGTGACGTATATCAAGCGCATCTCCGTGCTTCGGAAGGCACACTAAGCCGTTGGTTCCCGCTAATATCGGTTTATATAAGTCGTTAAGCCTAGTCAGATGCCATATGGGAGGCTTGATAACGTCTGACAGGAGGGTTAGTCGAGGGTTAATTTACGCTTGCCCTGCAAACACCCCTCCACAAATCTGCACTGAGCCCGCGTGGCTCGATCTACCTCATAGTTGAGGTAAGGCCTTTGCCCAGTAGTGGAAACGTTAACAGGGTTTCGCTTTGGTCACCCTGTTTATCCTTCACCTACCCTGACCCATCACTTTGCCCATCGATTCGTCATATCCGTTTACGTTATAATGTATGAAGTTCAATACAGATCACAATAAATCGTCAGATTACAATCTTACGGATTTACAACGGTTAGATTGTAACCATGCGATATTGAAAATATTTCGGTGACATATATACAGGGTGATATTGCAAGGTGTTACCAAATTTTAGGAGGTGAATGAGACCATGTAAAATATTGATATGGGGTCATGTTAGAAATCTTAAATAAATTTTCAGTTGCTGCATACAAATCAGCTAGCTACATTGACGATAATATAGGGAGATGTAGAATAAAAAAGATTGTCTTGACGATGGCCCCTTAGTATAAGTTGCAGGTATCAGTGGTCTCATTCATCTCCTAAAATTTTGGCATCAGAGTTCAAAGTAACCCTGCATGTTTAATTTTTGTCATTCATTTTGTGTTGTAGGTACTTGTTTTACATTTCAAGGTCCACGTTAATGAAACTATCATCAGTTTGTTTTACATTTCAAGGTCCACGTTAATGAAACTATCATCAGTGCATCGCACTTGACATTAGTTGTATTCACAAGACCAAAACAAGCTTATTAATAACTTTGTCGCGCAGAACCGAGACCGTGTCTAACTATGCATAGTCTCCTAACTTCTGAATTTGCATTCTGTTATCTGGCCAAATGTGGACACAGGACTCCGTATCGAGTTATAAACAAATTAGGACTGAATAATATTCTAAACGTATTTATTTACTCCTCTGAGGGTGTAGTACGCACATTGAATTTATAATACTAAATTTTAGGGCGGTGATTTCATTATAATAAACTATTTTAAAACATACTGGCAATACAATAATTGAAAGCATTTTCTAACTTTTCGCTGGGTAGTCACTTTTGTTTTCAAACGTGACTATGAACAATGCTTTTTACATAGTAATTCAATAATAAATACTTAAATACCTTAATTTTATATTTAAACAACTGATGAACAGTATGTGTTTGCTTCACTATCAACAAATAAGTGCTTACCAATTAATAATAAAAAAATGGAACGTAATTTCACATGAAGTTTTGGACACAACGTTTTGTGATTGAAAAAGACTTTAGCTTTATAGAGAGTAGAATATAATTCGGTTACGTTGTTTCCATGCTATGTATTAACCCTCCCGATTCAGAACCATTCGGTTACGAATTGATAACTTTCACATATTCATAACGTTTTTTAAAAATGGATTTATCGGATGCAAATATCTCATTTTAATATAATTATATTTGTTACCGAACTGACATATGGACATCCGATTAAATAACGACATTAATTGAAAAATGAATAGAAAATCTCTTTCTACTGAATTTATTTATTTAAAACACTATGCGAATTCTAACCAGCGGAAGTTATTTATTTAATACCTCGGTTATAAGAAAAATATCGATGAATTACAGCCACTAGTTTGTGCGTTGCGAGTTGCGTCACGCGCGGTGCTGCTGGCGGAATGCATAATTCTGTATCGGGTGACTTTCTTACAATGTTACGGTAGTCAGGATATAGAGTACATAAATAATACAGAAGAATCAAGTTCAAAAACGCAGGATAAATATTGGCGTTGTCAAATAAATAGTGCACATAGTCTGAACCTGTATTTATTTGATAATGAACAGGCTGTTCCAATAGCAAAGGATATTTTTTCTAGAGTGGGTATCTAGAAAAAATAATAGAAATATCATGTCAACTACTTAAATTGTAACTTTTTTAAGACCCGTTCTATTTTTCACACACAAATAAAATTGAGTATTTATAGGAGACGCCCCCGTCATAATCGTTAAATAAGGAAGAAAATTCAATTTGTGTTATGTCTGGCAAATATTTATTTATTTATTGTGTCAGTGATCGCCTAGCAAAAAGACACTAAATGAACTGCAAGATTTTTCGTTAACACATAAAAGTCAGATATTGCGTCAAAGACTACATCGCTAATTAACTATCTATCTATTAATATTATGTTTAATGTTTGTCGTTTTATAATATTCAATTAGGCAAGCGATTCTTCGAAATTTTGCTATGTCTCTATATTTTATATTTTTACCTATATATGTAACTATACAGGTTGTTGACGAGCGACTCAGGGGTAGTTGTACAAACGATACTGATGCCAAAATTAATATTTTTATTAATGAAAAAGAACTAACAATATCAATTTTATTTACAGACTGTAAACCACAGAGGTAATATACTTATACAGGCTGCTGTTTTGGTCAGTAGTATCCAACTCAGGGATGATAATATGAATTAGATGCAAGTTTTATAAAAGAAAACCGTTTTACAAAATTCTGAAAAAATTAAAACGAATGTGAAAACTCGCGCCCTCGTGCGTAGCTAGCGCGTATCTTTGAAATACTACGCCGTAACTAGTAAGCTACGATGACGCAACCTGGCGTTGATAGTTTTGACTTGTCCGCTCGATACTAGCCACAATTAACTAGGCATAAAACTGGGTCTTCTATACACTATGTAGTCTATGCCCGTAGTTTCAGTATGCGGTTATCGTTATGCTTTTACCGAATGGAATTTGTGATTTTAGAAACTTTTTATGTGAGCTGTAGAATTTTACGGCGTGACGGGTAACTTTTCATAATGTAAATAGTTTTTATATCCTGTATGTTTAAGATCACCTGAGTGCATGCAAAGAGTAAGTATTTTTAACCGACTTCAAAAACCGACTTGTCATAATAATTCAAGTCAAAACGTCCATACACAGCCTGCCAAAAATGATCCCTGAGATTACTTCGGACATATCACACCAGTAATAAACATTCGTACGGGATAGGGTTATATTAAAAAAAATGGCAATAAAATCCAATACATGCATTGTTTTTAATTAAGAAACATTAACTGTACAAATATTTTATCAGTTCAATTTCCAGTTAGTTCGAATTCCACTCAGTGTAAACGAATATTATCAATTTATTGATATTATAATAATGCTTAAATTGTATTAAAATGAATATTTGTTTGTGTATTTTAATAATATTATCAATATAATGAGAAATCGCAATACAAATTGCTAATTTGTCAGTAAAAGCAGAGCTGCTTATCTGTTAAAGCTGCATCGCAATCCGCACCCTGAACGAATATCATTCGAATCCATTGTGGTTTTACGCAAAGCGTCTCAAAAATAAAGTATTAAAAAAAATGCGCCAGACAACCACACAATCAGTGTGTTACCAGTGATGAATCGAGGATCCGAAACATAGTCTCTTAATATAGGCCTTAAAAGGAAGCTTAAAACCACACAACGAGGAGGAGGAGGTTATCAATTCGACTGTATGTTTTTATTTTATTATTTTTTGTATGTATGTTACCTCATATCTCAGTCGTTTGTCTACCGAATCGTAAAAATTTTTCACCTACTTAGAGGGTGTACCTTCTAGTTGGTCCCATTTTTTCATTTTGGGATCTGATGATGGAATCTTGGTGTAATCGAGGAAAACCCTCAAATTTAAAAGGCACGTGTAGTGTTTCTTAACTAGAATCTTAATGTTGACGTGTTGTTACGTCTGATAGTCAACATCTTGTGGGGCTGAGCTGATGGTGGAACTCCTTAACGCTTAGGAGTTGAGTAATTATAATGACGGAACTTATGATAGGTAAATTGTAGCTTCTTAAAAAATAGAATCATAAGGTGCAACTCCCCCCCCCCCCCCCTCTTATGTAATCACTAAAAATGAAGAAATAAAATAAACTTTCAAAAAAAGTAAAAACCGAGTTCAAAACCAAAATGCACTAAAAAGTCTGAAATAAACTCTTCACCATTAAGCGAAAAGGAACCCGTTTTTGGGAAACAATTTCTTGTTTGCCTAAAACGGGTTCCTTTCCTTTCCAGTCGGTTTTTAATTTTTTTTATTATAATATTAACATTCAAAATAGTCATAATAATGTAGCAGAAAAGCAAAATCAGTGGATAACAATAAAAGTTAATATAAATTGCAAGTGTGAAAAGCAACTTTGGCTGTGTGACAGAGGAGGAATCAAACCCCGTGTCTTACGCGGGCTTTACGCTATCCGGGCGTATACATATTATTAAAGTTTGTATAGTAACAAAACACTATAAAAACAAAGATGTAATAATAAAAGTTAGAAAAATCTGAAAACGACCAAGTTATTATTAACGATCTATCAATTTGAACAATGCAAAGCCAGTGTGGATTCGTATAAAGAATTATCGCTTCCGATTTTTTATTCAACTAAACGGTTCAACTGAAAATCCTTTGGGAAATATTTTTTGGATTGTTTAAACAAATTGATTCGAATAGAAAAAGTTTGGCACCCTATATTTTTCAGTGCAGTGTTGGTCGGGTAAATATTTGATAGGTCCGTTTTACACTTGCTGACGATTTTGAATAGACTCCCGGTTCGACGGTTTGCGAGGCCTGTATTTTGAATTTCGAGCTAGTTATGTGCCGCACACTAGAGCTAGTGATGCTCGGACTGGTTATATCGAAATTGATTATAATAACAAGTGATGTAAAATCTTATGTATCTCGGAGTCAAGAGCAAAGGCCGGTAATAAACAATTTGCTTTTTTTAAATAGGACTTATATAACATCGCAAGCTTTTTGCAAATCAGTTTCTGAAATACAAAAAAATATTAAACAAACTACTGTATTTGATAGTACAAATTTGGAAAAAAAACATCTTAAAGCTGTTATACCGCTCCTATTTTACTCATATTTTAATGAATGATAGTATATATTTCTTACATAATCCCTCAGTCTAACTGAAATAAGTACTATTTATCGCTGAAAATACATTCCTATATCTGTTGCAATTTGAAATTCTCGAAACAGCAGTATTAAATTTTATTTCGATACAAGATGCTAGTCACAACCGCACTGTCGTTTTGATTTCCAGCCTAGCCAACTGTGAGGTTAAAAGCTAAAAGGTTGCAGCGATCACCGCTTTCAAAGAACTAATAAAGGTTTGAAAAACTCCTTTTAAACAACTCTCGATAGTCTCACGGGATAAAAAGCTTAGGGTTAAAGCTGTCAGGTCCAGTCCAGTTTGGCGTTCTATTTGTAGATTGTATTTTTTTTATGTTTTTTAATAGAGCTTATAGGCTAGTGAACAATACCCCATGGATGAACTTACTGAACTTTATTGTACTGAGAAATGTATGACAAAAAATATTGAACCATGCACTAATAATATCTGGGGACCTATTTTTGAAATACTTGCGTCAAGATGATGTGTGATAATAATGGAGTCAAGTCACATTTTGACACAGGGGTCATAAAAAAAGATAACTCAATTTTGCGAGATAACTTGCCAGATAACTACACATTCACTTGAATTTCGTTAGATTTTAATTTCTTTCAAACGAGAATAACACGCCATACCCAAGCGTGTGATTCAAACAGCGGCCTCCGGGGGACATTTTGAAATCAATATGTTGTATGATTTATGTTCGATTTTCTGTTAAGTGTTTTTTTTAAATATAGTTTTCTTGTAAAGTGGCAGTCATAAAAAAACAATCAATTTTGTAACTCCACCTGTATGTGTAATTTTAGCTGATGTTTTATTATTGGTTTAAGTAAGATGCCTCTTATTATTTAACTATTTTTGTGGTACTTATTATTTTAATGAATCATGGAGTATTGTGAACTGGGTTATGATTTGTAAAAATGCTGACCTTAATATTATTCTGAATTCTGGACTCTGGATAAAAATATTGACAAATTATTAACGTTACTCAATTTACGAAACCAAATCTTTCTTGACTATTTTTTAATACTGTAAACAAACGTGGAAGTGCTAAGTAGAAACGAGTTTTCGCGAAGATATTTGTGTCGAAACTTTGGACTTACATTAAAAATGTCGTAAAAAAAATGTACATCAAGTTTCAAGTTGTAGATAGATCTGCAAAACGAAAAATTTACGAGTTGCCTTCTACAGTAGCCGGGTTTGAGTGTTTGCTTTGAACTTTGCAAAAGATTGCTCGTTTTAACCGAACTGTTTACTTACGTTCTAGGAAAGGACAAAGAATATGACTCCGATACAATTACTAAGAATGGTCTACCTTTGAAATTCTGTATGAACTTCATAATAACTAGGATTGGCTTTACCTCCTCCAAACTTTATATTTTAAACCAAAGTTAATTCAGATCACAAAGTTTATCCGGTAGGTATGGCGTCGTGGGTTGTTTAAAAAAAACCAAATCATTACCAATAAATTTAAGTATAAGGCCAGGCCCAGTGATCTTTGTCCCCTTCCCTGCCCCCTCTCTCCCCTATGTCCTATTTGGGGCGGTAACAAATCTAACAAAGTAAAAATCATGAAAATCTGTCTCCCTCGTTCCCGGGTTATATTGAGGTGGTGTATAACATTATTTTGTGTACATAATAAGTACAGAATAGTAGATTGTTATACAAGGGGGAAAAGTGACCCATTTCATTCGTGATCTCGCGCACGAGAGAAATTTGGCTGTGTGATCGCGATGCGATGATAAGATATTATGTTGTTTGGCGAGAGATGAAGCCTCAAGTTTTTACATCACACATCAATTTGTTTACTATCGTTATACATAAAAGACACGATTAGAAGGACAGTAACGGCACAGAGGACAACAGATTACATAAAACGCGGACAAACTCATTTTTTTAAATCATTTTTAAAAATATGGATAGTATTTTTCTCACAGGCAATAATAATAGTAGAAGAAAGCAACCTTGCGAAAACAAGGTCACTTGTCACTAAAACTTCCACTTTTCAGGTTCAATTTTGCCTAATAAAGATAAGCGAATCATAAAAATATGGAAAGCTTGTTTATTTTATTAATATGATGTGACTCAATTATCTTTAACTCAATGTTTGATCGTAGCAATTAAAACTAAATTATTTTTCACCCTAGGGATGGAAAAGCTAATTTTCCGAACAGAAAAAATGAAAAAGAATTTTATTCACCACCTCTATTTCTTAATCACTCGCGTGAATATGTCACTAAGTCTTCGCTCGAAAATCAATTAAAGTCAACGAAATTCATATTAAATGTAGACACAAGTAGTTTCAAAATTGAGTTGTCTTTTTGAATTACTGCTGTATGGACTTCAACAGATGCTCATTTGAAAATCGACTCAGGGCTGCGATTCTCGCAACAATGGAACTTTTTTCGTGTGGTAATTCGATTGCAAATGTGACCTTCTAACGTACAAAACACGTACTCGGACGAAATCAAAGTGCTTGGAAATAGTGACCCTGAAATATCAAAAAAAGTTTTTTCTTGACATGTTTTCTTAATAGTGAAGTATATATAGGTATGCCGATTTTTAAATAACGGTAAAACTATTTTTTGCTTATAATGTGAGCTTTGCTCACTTGCGAGTTTATGAGTGTTTTTCAATAAACCTTGCATTTATTGTAAGGTAAAGCTCTCTCTCTCAATCACCGTTATACGTAAATGTGTCCTTAATAATTTTGTCTATCAAAACATAAATGCCGATCCATACCCCACTGTTTGGCCCGCGTATTGCTTGATTACTTCTGTTATTGGTTATTTTCCCTAAAAACATTTTTATGCTAACATTCAGCCAGGCTGTTAATAATGAAACTCAATTTACTGCATGCCGCAATTTCTGAATCATAGACTAGTGCTGTGTTTGTGATTTATCACTTTATTTAATCTAGCAGTCCCCCGCGACTGCGTCTGCGTGTTTTGAGTTTGCTCCCTCCCTCCCGTCGCAGCGTTATGTTTTATAGTCTTAAGACTTTCTTGATAAATAAGATACCCTACACAAAAATACTTTTTCAAATCGTTTCAGTAGTTCCTGAGAGTAGCGCGTTCACACAAAGTGTTTTTTTCTGATATTGATTCTTATTTCAACTTTTCTATAGAAATTTTATGAATATCAGGAAAAAATATAATTTCTTATCTTTATGTGAATAATATTTCATCAAAAGCAAGATTTAGACATTCTCTTCGTCATAATATGTTTAATACATCATAATTTATACACCGATCTACATTTGACATATTATGATTAACATGTGTTATGATAATTCCTGAAGTGTCCACCATGTTGAATGTAATTCAGCTATGATATAAGAATAACTTAGATTAATCTTTAGATTATTTAATTATTATAATAATATTTTATGTATTGTAAATTTATTATTAAAGATTATTGGGTCACTTAATAGGTTTTTATGTCTGCCGTATAACAAATATTCATTTTGGTGCCAAAAGGAAGTTTACTCTGATTAGATGGTGGATGTTAGATTTATTTGAAATATTGTAAATATAAAAATAATAATCTTAGAAGCTAAATAATTAATGAATTTACATATTTAATAAGCAGATTGTTGATACCTACAAATAATATATATATTTTCTTGAAACAAATCTATTGAAGAAGAACCTGAAGATTAAAACTACGTGTTTATTATTCAAGCACCCCACACGCGGTCACATCATGTAAGTTTTCAGTGCACACTCGAATGGTTAGAAGTGATATTATGCAATTCAATGCAGTGTTGACAAAGAACTAGAATGCAACGTTGGAAATTGTATTCCGAGGTACATTTTACATCAGAGTAATGTGAAGATAGTGCCTGAGCTGAAATGTGTTCCGTGTTTTCTTACCAATATTTTTAGTGTACGTTTTTAATATTTTCTCAATTAATTTGTGTCGATTACGTTATAATAAGGTATGGGTAGTAAATATGCAAATGACTTCAATTTTACCTACTAATCTCAAATTATTCTTTTCATTTGTGGTTCTTAAGTATTTTAAGTGTAATTCATTAAGATGCTGAAAACAATATTGGGAATTAAAATTTAAAAAGTTTTGCGAGTTCCAAGCTATAAGTAATTAATTATTAATTAATGTGGCTATGAATAAGATCTCATTTTTTATTTGAATACCAGATACATATTTTTGTAAAATACGCTAGATCCTTTCACTATAGGTTTGTGATAAACTTAAGTTAATAGTAAAAAATATTTAAAACGGCGCTCCATGTAAAAATAATCCAGAGTTCCTGGCATCGCTTTCTCTTCAACCGCAAAAAAGTCAACTTATTTTTTTCTCGTTTTATGTACAGTCGTGGACAAACGTGTTCTAAAAATAATCGTGGACGTTTTTTTAAAAAAAATAAGTATCTAAAATATACAATATTTTATGTTTTATTTTAAATAATTGCAGTTTATACTAGACACAACGGTATCTTTTTATCGGTCATCTATACTTATATTGTAAAGCTGAAGAGTTTGTTTGTTTGAACGCGATAATCTCAGGAGCTACTCGTACTGGGGTGAATTAAAAAAAAAGTTTGTGTTGGATGGTTATTTATCGAGGAAGTGCTTAGGCTATAAAACACCATGCTCGGACGACAGGGGAGGAAAAATTCAAAACGCGTGGTTGCAGTGTAAATTAGAAATGATATAATTGAGAAAGTAACGTGACGTAGGTATGTCATCAAGAAACAGGTAAAGATAATGGTGCACAATTTTTTAGATGCTATTATGATTTTGTCAACAGATTGGTGCTTTAACGTTATGCAGAATATATTGCAGCGAACCTGAGCGGGCACCTCATTTTTATGCGTCATAATATAAATCTATCTCAACTCATCGTGTCAGGATGCATAATGCAGAAAATAAAGAGGGTTCGCAAACAGCATTCACTCGATTTCTATTTAAATGGGGCATCTTTAAAACTATACTGTTGTATGTGATACATATCTTCTCAATTAGAAATGCTGGTCTAAAGTGAATTCTTGGTCTAGTGGTCAATTAGTGGCCCACTGCCCAAAAAGTCTAAGGTTCTAATCTAGGGTAAAGTCTAAAGTAGACAGGTAATTACAATTTCAAATTATAATAAAAAAAGCATCCTTGATGCTAAGCCGTTAGTCAGCAGTATAGATGTGCCGTTTCTGGCAAAATTCCATAGAAATGAATATTTAAATAACACAGCATAAATATCCGACAAATTCGACAATGTTATGGAACATTATAAAGTTTATCATCTTTGCATTAAAATATTAATCATAAATATTCACATTTCAATAAAAAAAAAATGATCCCTTAAATTACTTAAGTTGCTGGCAACTTAAGCATTGTTGCTTCTATACTTTCACGAGAATGTTGCCGACAACATTCCAGTGCGGCACATATATTGGCATTCATCGTAAAATGTTGGCGGACCTTCAAAGTACAGTCACCAGCACACCAGGTTCAAAAATTTGGTGTAAAACTAACCCTTATTGAAACTGCATAAGATACCACAGTGTTTACCTTAACGTGCTGTTTCTGTACACTTAAACATAGAGTTTTGTTAGACTTCTTTTGATTTACCTTTTTATTTATCAATTTTATTTCTTTGTCGCACTGTACACAATCATTTTTGCTTGTGAGCGGATAAGTCCACCTTTAGTAGGGATTTTGAGTTTTGCAACAAATTCAAAATTAATTTATTTCTTTAGGTCGGGTATAAACTACTTATAAGTACAGTAAGCAAACCTACTGATTCTTTCTGAACTGTGACGTATGTGAAGCAACCAGCTCGTAATTGCATGTTGGATATATTTTCCTGTAAAACATTTATGAGGTTTTCGCGCTCACGAGCGTGTATCCTTATTAGCGCTAACTCACATTAACATAATGCGATTATGTCGCAAATGTATCGGCATTAACACGTTTTATGCTTTATCGGCTGTAATTTTAATTTGACGACGTGTTCGTTACGCAGTTATTTGTTTTCACGTCATTTCTGTTGTCAATATCGTTATATTAAGACAGTTTTTGATAGCTGACGTTTTGGCTGTGTAAAATTAAAAGAGCGATGTCTTTATTTCTATTTTGAAGTACTAACAATTGTACATACTATAATCATAATTATAATAAATACTTTAAAAGTTTCAAAAGTGCATCCTGAATTTTCAGTAACTGTGCTAGTTGTAGAGGAATACATCTTAAGACTTAAAGTCAGAGTGAACAGACTTCTTTTCGGCAAGAAGGCCGCATCGTTTTCTCTGTCCAAGTCTAATCAGGTCGAATCTAGAGTCAAGAGCAAAACCGTTTCGAAAAAAAAAGTTGAATCTTTGTAAGGTTGATATTTCATAATTTACTATTATATTGAATAAAATATTAGAAATGTCTTGACCCTCAAGATAACTCTTAATTATAATACAAACTCACTTACCTGTAGATATGTATTCCTCGTTATATTCTCCTCGGTAACGGTCAGCGCCCTCCGCTCACCCAGCTTGTACGATTCATCATAGTACATATACTCTGTGAACGTCAGCCCGCTAGTTGTGTACTGCTGCGTGAAATACACTGATATAGTCCCGTTCAATATATCATGCTCGATAACCCATCGACACTTTATGGGAACGGGGAACGCGTTCGGGAAGTTTGGGGTCTGGATGACCCCCACTGGGCCTTTGAGGTGGCCCCCGCAGGTTTGGGGGCCCTGGTGCTCCTTGTCCCCCTCTTGAGAGAACACGTGGTCGATCACGATGGTGAAGAGTGTGATGCTGAGTAACCGGTGCATGGTTAGCCTGGAAAAGAAAGAAACACGTTCAAGTATAGAAAAAATAGTGTAAAAAGAGATGGTTACAGAGGAGTTTAAATTTAGAACAACGCGCAGTTTTATGTATTTTTATAAACATCATTTTACTTTAAAATTTATACGTACCACTTAACATTAGGTACATAGTACAGTTTATATTTATAACGAGTGGTAAATAAAAACATAAATTCTAAATTTCGACAAAAAAAAAATACAATTTTGCTTTTGCACGTAACTGTACACTGAGCGCTTAAACTCGCGTTTAGTAATTTCACTGTAAAATTTATAACCGAAGAGCTTTTGTAGGAGCTCATATGCCAAATGGGTAACTTTTTTGCGTTTAGTTTCCAAACCCAACGCCGAGTGGTTGGAACGAAACGTTGTTTGCATACAAACGTTTGTTTTATAAATGTTCTTTTATCTAAAGTACATTTTGTTGTTTCATTTTAAATAAAAAGTATAATTTGGTGTTGACAGTTCAATAAGACTTTTTGTCGACACACAGTTGGATTTTGAAAGCAAGTTTTTGTCGATGTTTTCATAAATCAGCATAATAAATATTACTGACATACAGAAAGCAGTTTAAATCACACGAAACATATTAAATACAAGATCATTTTGTTGTTTCTATTAGAGTCCAATGAAGTCGCACCTGACTTCACTAGCCATAAAATACAGTTACTCTAGATTTATAACTTATGAGCAATTTCTAAAGCTGACCTCTCTTCTCTTAAGTGTGTTTACTAGAAGATATTCGTTTTCATATGCATATTTCGCAAAATTCAAACGTGGCACTATAATAAAACCTAAATTCCGGAATACCTAGTCCAGCAATGAATACAATAGAATTCCTATCTTCCTAATGTCCTTTACAAAGAATGTCCGTGTGGTATTGTGGGAAACAGGTATTTTCTAATAAAATATTCTAAACGCAAAGTATTAAAAGTTATTTTCAAATAACATTCTGCTGTGAAATTTATGGAGGGAAACCGCGGAAGTGCTTCGAGAAGGCAGAGATAAATATTTACGACGGAATTTTTAATTAGATTCGATATTCTATTTTATAATAATTGTATTCCACTTGAATAATAGACTGATCTATTGCATTATATATTTATTGATAGATGCTGTATAAATTGAACTTATATACAATGTGACTTAATATGTTTCAAGTCAAACATTGCTCAGATATTGTTTTATACTTTTGTGTATTGAAAAATGAGTATCCAGCAAAATATCTTAAAATTACTCATTGGCCCTCTACTTAGGAGAAACAAATTCATTTGGAGTCGGTGTATGATGAGTGAAGACTGTTGGTGTAGGTAAGCTTGAATTTTGTTCTCCTAAGTAAAGAGCAAATTCGTTATTTTAAGCTTTATAGTCAGTTTTTTAGGGTTCTTTAATTTTTTTAATGTTTTTTTTAGTTTCATGATTTTTAGATATTTACCCATATCTCAGAAACTTACACTGTACCTTAAATATATACACTGTACCCAAAACATACCTTCGAACTAAAAAATAATCTCCACGCTATAACTTCTTGTTTTTAAGAAATCCGTCGTTAAACATACATACACTTACGAATTTTTGCTCACGTGTTTAGAAGCTTTTATAGATCAACATACTCAAATATTATCAAATTCCACGAATATCACATACATACACATTTAGTTGATTACGTCTATGTTTTGAAGTCGGTTCCCTCAGATCTATGTCCATACTTACTCTATCACGAATTCAAATCGGATGTCGTTAAAGCTTCTTAAATTAAAAAAATCAATTTTAATGCAGTGGGAAAACATTTTCCAGTGTGCACCAAATTACCAAGACACATAAACAGCGTTTACTTATTTACTCGCCCAACGAAATAGGCTACTAACCAAAATAAATGCCAGCAAACTGCTCTTCAAGGTAACCCAATTTATTTAATTTAAAAACTTCATGCACACAACATAAAATTGTAGGTACATATGGCGGACTTAATGCCAAAAGCATTCTCTACCAGTCAACCATAGGTCAGGACAGAGAAAAATATATATACAGGCGGTGCAAGTAAAGATCCCAAATTAAAGCATTGACCGATAATAAATGAGAACAAAAGAGTAAACACAACTACGTTCTTTATATCATTGTAGGTCTGGAAAAGTATTTTTTGCTTGTAATTTTTTTTCTGACTGGTCACGACGTTGAAAAAGTGTAGGGACGACTGTTTAAATTTTTAAAAATATATTAAATTGTTTCCGGAACGCGTCTAAAATTAAAAGAAAAATCAGTACTAGTTTTCAAACGTATTCTAGGACATCTTACCGTTCATTTATTTAGCACAGAAACCCATACGAAATTGGTAGGTACTTAGGCATTCACTCTTAAACGTGTACTTATCTCCATTAAGCTACTGAAAGACCGTTTATCTTTACTAGTCCAATATTGTAGCTAATCTTTGTTTTTTTTTTAAAATCGTATGAGTAAATAAAACTAATTTTCTCATATATTTAAAAAAAATCTCCGTGTTCAACAATTAATTACCTAATGTTGGTTTTAAGTTTTGCGTTTATCACTACACAGTAAAAAACAAAGTCGCTTCCGGCTGTCTAATATGTATGTATGTAGGTATGCTTAAATCTTTCAAACTAAGCAACGGATTTTGATGCATTTTTTATAGATAGAGTAATTCAAGGGGCAGGTTTATAAATAGTAGTGAACACTGATCAGTGTTCACTACTATTTATAAACCTGCCATTTCAAGGGTTTTATATGTAAAGTCGTAAGTAAACACACTTTTATGGGCTTAAACTGCAAACGCTGTCTGAACATGACAGCATTATCAGCATTGCACCCGTGAGATGCCGGGTAGAGTCGCAAGTCTTATTTTGAAATAAGTCATTTCATTAAAATTAATGTCAAGATTGTTTACAATATTCGACTAGCCAAGAAAAATGGAATTACTTATTTTTCAACAACAATTAACTTATTAACTTACTTATGTCAAACATAGAACCTGTTTGCATACAATTTTATGGTTTAACGTTCTAAGATTATCAGTACTGGAAAGTCAGTAAAATTGACCGTTTCATCAATAAACACATAACTTTATAAATTACTTATCTTTATCCAAAACAAGAGCAAAAATAATAGAAACAACCTTATCATAAACTAGAGAAGCATAAAAGTTTATTTGAAATGTTTATTCAGTTGTGGATACGCGAGTCAATAAATGACTAAAGATGGATATAACAAAAGGAAAAACCGGCTATATCCAGCCAGACTTCCTAACTAATACAGAAACATTTATTTCATTATGCCCAATCTATAGACCGATGGAATCAGTCGACTACTACCATTTTGCGAACATAAAAGATGAAATATTGCCAACACTCGGTCTGATGTAGGACAGTGGAAATAATGTTAGAGAATCAAATAAATTACTTCATTTTGTTACCAGAACTCGTTTCAGTAAGCCCCGAACGAATCGAAACGTTTTTATAGATTAAGTATAGGGTTACCATAGAAATTAAAAGTTCATAAATACCATAGTTTTAGTTTAGAATGTTTTTAACACTCATAGTGTCATATTTTATGTTCATAAAGATGAAATAAGAAACCAAAAATTTGCGCACGGGTGGGACTTGAACCAGCAACTTCTTGGCTAACCGGGCCAAACACTCTACCAATTGAGCTACTGAGCCGTCTGTCCGACCTTGCGAAATTTGTGGTCTCTTACGGATACGTCATTACGCGTGACGTTTAGCGTCATTTACCCGTCTGTTTATGCAACAGTGGGCCAAGTAGTTATTCTTTACAGAATAAATTCAACTCAGAAATTGATGACGCTTCGCTATCTAATAGTTTGGAATGTTTTTAACACTCACAGTGTCATATTTTATATTCATAAAGATGAAATAAGAAACCAAAAATTTGCGCACGGGCTGGACTTGAACCAGCAACTTCTTTGCTAACCGGGCCAAACGCTCTACCAATCGAGCTACTGTGCCGTCTATCTGACCTTGCGAAATTTGTGGTCTCTTACGGATACGTCATTACTATTGTTTTTTCAGGAAGCTGACATTGAATGGTCTTGTTAATGGATGACACTGAATAATATCAATTTGCACCAATTAATTTGGTATAAGAATCGTAAAATAACAAACAGTTTTTCCTATTCCGAAAAACATCGGTGTTTTTCATTCATTTTGGTTATCGCTTTTACGCCGTTAGTTAAGCTGCGTATTCGCATGCGGCAGCAATACCGACAAGAATGCAACTGTTACATTTAACTTGTTAGAAAGAGACAAAGCATATGCTAATTTAGCAGCATGCAAAAGCATTGGTGGTGTGTAATATGATGCCATCGTAGCGTAAAAGGTAGTTCTTTAAATATCATAGCATTGATTGTCCGACGACCTCCGTGGTCGAGTGGCTAGCACGCTGGTTTCAAGCGTCGCCATCTCGTGAGGTTACGGGTTCGATTACCGGTCGGGTCAATGTAGAAAATGATCTTTTCTGTGTTGTCTCGGGTCTTGGTGTTGTGGTACCACCGTTGTGTCTGATTTCCATAACACAAGTGCATTGGCTATTTACTTTGGGATCGGAGCAATGTATGTGATTGGTGTCCAATATTTATTTATTTATTACCTAAACAGCTAGGTACACATCATTGACTGAAGCTCATTTGACCAGAATTTGTATTTTATTGTAAAAATATTAACATTTTACAGGGCACTAGCCCAGACACAATAGAACTTTTATTGTTTTACGGTTTTATCCTTGCACTGTCACGAAAAGTATTAAGATGAACAACTTTTAAAAGAACGTACATAAATTATAATTTCTAAAACAATATACTAAATAATAAAGATTTTCCTGGAAAATCCTAGAATTTTGGTAACCGTACTCTAACTGGAGTGATTTAACAAGGTTTGTTCGGTTGTTTTGGTCTGTGACATTCAACTCGGGGATGATAATATGAGTTGTCTGTATTCTAAAAAAAATATTTTCTTTAAATTATATGCAAGTTTTATAAAAGTAAACATCTTCACAACAATTCAAAAAAATATAAATTATAAAACTAATGGGGAAACTCGCACCCTCGCGCTCATCTACGAAATACTACGCCGTAGCTACTAAGCTACGAAGAGGCTACCTGATGTTAGTAGTTTTGACTGGATTGCTGTAATGCATTAATAAATAGATTTTGTGGGTTTTCCCATTAAAAAAAAAAACAATTTCCAAAAAATATGTACAGCCACCCCTGTGTCGCTCCTCGCTGACCAAAACAACACCCTGTATAGCTAGTAAGCTACGCTAGCTACGCACTAGGGTGCGAGTTTTCCCATAAGTTTTGTAATTTTTTTGAATGTTGTGAAGAGGTTTTCTTGTATAGAACCTGCTCAGAATTTAAAGAAAAAATTTTTTTTAGAATAAGCATCACTCATATTATCATCCCTGAGTTGGATGTCACTGACCAAAACAACACCCTGTATATATGTAAACATATATACAGGGTGTTGTAGGGTATATCTTTTATGATTAGCCTAGCCCTATTTTTTGGAATCGCTCACGTCAATGCTACGTTGATTTTCTTTGTGATTGTCGTTCAAAAAATCAATTAACACCAACTGAAATCGGGAGTAGATTTTTTAAATTACTGCCATGTGATTTAAATTGTTTTTACCGACTTTTAAAAAAAGGAGAAAATCAATTCAATGTAAACGTATGTGACATCTTTGGAATTGTATGATATTTGAGTATGTTGTTCTAGTAAGACATTCAAACACGTATGCAAAATTTCGTAAGTGTAGATATTTGTCCACGGATTTCTTGAATACGATAAGTTATAGCAAAATGATTCATTTTTAGTTCAATTAGGTATATTCCGACTTAAGATGTAAGTTTCATACAAATCGGTCTAATATTTTTTGAGATAATTAATAATGAAAAATAAATAAAAATCATGAAATATATTGTTTATTTGAATAATTTAATAAAACAAACAAAAGTCAAATCATTTTAAATGTGATGTTATTTTTTATTTATTATTATAGCCCGACTAGTGACCACTCGAAACTTTATCACTTAAGACCACTCCCTGCTGAGATAATAGTAAAAGTTCTGCGAAAACCATTAGTTTCATAGACGTGTAACAGCTCAATGTGAGATTTACTTCTGTTACTAATATAATATTTACTTTTATGTTATGCTTAAGGAATTGGTCTGCTTTCAGCATTAGACATTTTTTTGTTATTTCGGAATAAAAAAATTACAGGGTATAACAAAAAGGTACAGTGAAACATTAAGTAAACATCCTGCATCGAATAAGGATACCTCGCCTAAAAAATGTTGAGTGATTTGGAACTTTACACTTTTTGTTCAAAATAATTTAATGACATGACTCTTTAATATCGACTTTGATTACAAAAATCACTAAATACGTTGATAAAAAGACACATTTAGCCTTGTTTTTTGTATAACGATAAAGTAGATTTATTGAGTGACTATAATAACAAAAATATATATAAAAAAATTACAGCACAATAACAATATAATGTATTTGTTTACGTACTCGTATTTTGTATTATGGTGTGTTTTTTATGATTATTTATTGACATTTAATTTTATGTACTTATATTTTTTTCATGTTCAAAATATTTCATCGTCATGCCTCTTCTTTCATTTTTCTGTTCGGCTCTGGGTGTTGTGGTACCACCGTTGTTTCCGATTTCCATAACACAAGTGATCTAGCTACTTAGCTTGGGATCGGAGCAATGTATGTGATGTTGTCAAATATTTATTATTATTATTTCATGCTTTCCGTTACCTAAAGGCTGTCTGGAAGAAATTGCTTCAAGCAATATGACCGCCTAAATTGTACTACTAGCGAATATATAAGATGCTATCCAGTGTAATTATAATGTTTATTGTGTGCAATAAATAATTAATATTATTTTGTTGTGTCTTTTCCATTCTCGGGACCATGGAGATCCAACACGCAGAGGCCCTTTAGACAACATTTGTTAAACAAACCGACGACTATTATTTATATTATAATTATTAACAATCATAGGTTGGACCTTATAAGTTATTATATGCTATCTTAGATTTACACTGCACCTTTTTGTTACAGCCTGTATTTAATCAAATGTAACACAAGCACAATAAAAATGGATTCAAGATAAATCAATTAAAACTTTTTTTTGTTTAGTTAGACACTTGCGTGTAGGACATGGAATCTTTCATTTCACATTCCAAGAATCACGCATAAGACCATGGGCGTTTTGGGACGTGCCCGACGACGACATCATAACGAACTATTGGCGGACCGTTATTACGAAAAGTTATTAAACAAAAGTTTTATCAATAAAATATTTAATGTATTTATAGTGTACATTTTTTTCTTATATATAAAATTCTTGTGTCACAATGTTCGTTCCCGTACTCCTCCGAAACGGTTTTACCGATTTTACCAAATTTTATATGCGTAATCAGTAGATCTGAGAATCGGCTACTATCTTTTTTCATACCCCTAAGTGATAATTGTTGTTAAACTTTAAATATTTTTTTTTAATTTTTGTTTTTTTTGTGTTCATTTTTTTATAATGTGGCATTAAAAAATACATACAACCCTAAATTTTTACTTTATTATCACCAACCCCTATTTTTTTATAGCCGTTTTAGTAATTTGATCATTTTTCGTCCCGCTCGATAACTGATCAATTATAGTGTTTTTCTTAACTTTTAAAATTACGAGGTTGGGCGAGACGGGGCCGGGGTGGGACGGTGCTAGGCTTTGCTTCCCAAAGTTCGCTGGGTCTGCTAGTTTATTTATAAAATATTATGCTCCGCTGCGTAAATTTTGTACTAAAGTTGCTAGAGAAATGGCGCAGAAGTCCGCCAACGTTTTATTTTTTGGGTCCCTGAGAGCGCTGTTATCGATTCGGGTTCCCCCCCACCACTTACATAGCACACAGCGAGTAATAATATCAGTCAATGTCACAGCACGATACAGCCATTTCAATTACTGCTAGCATATATAATGTGACAGCAGTGAAATTTGCAGTTTTATACGATGCAAGATACAGGGAAATAAAAAGACGTAAACATGAAATAAAACGGTTTATCTGAGGCAGGTGACAAGTCAGAGCGGGTGAATAAACGAGCGTATCTGCGCGACATCAAAATAAAGTTTATGTTACATACACAGATTAGATTTGCTGCAGAATGAGACATTTTTGCATGTTATTTTCAAAAGCCACCAGGAGAAAAAAAAAAACATGGCAGCCTTAGACAATCCTTATCGCATTCACCGCCACTCGGCAAACTGCCGTCCGAGTGTACTTAGTTGATTCCCGCTTGCGCAGACCAAACCAGTCTTTTCTTCTCTGTCAACATCAACGAAAGTAACTGCTAACAATTGTAGTTTAACTCAGATCATATAAAAGAAAAGTCCTTTCTTCTTTGTCATTAGAAAATCGTCAACAATGTTTTTAAATCTCTTAAAATAATATCAGAGAATAAAGTTAATTAACTATTTGATTTAAAGGATCAATGTTAAACGATGATATCCCCTTTGTAGGTTGCGAGTTTTGTATTATTTTAGCCAATTGTCAAATGTTATTAATGCAATCTAATTTTCGTTCTTTACCGATTTACGCAAACATTCTATATTTAAAAAGTATGCATGATGGGGAAACGTGACAGTAATTGTTTAGAATGTTTTTAATACTCACAGTGTCATATTTTATATTCATACAGATGAAATAAGAAACCAAAAATTTGCGCACGGACGGGACATGAACTAGCAACTTCTTGGCTAACCGAGCCAAACGCTCTACCAATTGAGCTACCGTGCTGTCGATCCGACCTTGCGAAATTGGTTTCTCTTATGGATACGTCATTACTTTACACTTTTACAGTGATTGCCTAGTGTCAGTGAGGTGGGCAATCACTATGCATTTGTGACGCCATTGAATTGTAAATAGCTATAAATTTGTACGATTTCCCCTAATAACACATCTAACTAACTTTTACATCTGTAATCGCACCTTTATCGTTAAAGGGTGAATATGTAAATGTCTAGGGATACGTGCACAAATGCCGCGAGACGTACCCTCACTTACGCCGTGACGTCAGACGCGAGTCGCTTGTCATTTGTTTTTATTTCACTTAAAAAATGGGAGAGCTCGTTTTCGGGAGACACATTTGGGCGGTATGCGATAAGTAGGTGTGTAAGAGATTTTTTCTTTAATTAAAACAAATTGTAAGAGTTTAGTCATACGCGTATTATTTGCTTTCAAGTGAACACCATTAATAAGTTCGTAGTAGAAATTGATCGATATCATAATAATTCATTAGTAATTATTTTTATTCATTTGTCGCACCGCCCACAATCGTTTCTGCTTAGCCCAAAGCAATGACTGGTAGAGAATGCCATATGGCGTTAAGTCCACCTTTTTTACAAATATGTGTTGTAAAATAAGTATACATAAATAAATAAATTATCATTATTTTTAAGTTATAAGTAGTAGTCAAAATAGCTATTTGAAGCCAAAATATGATTTTGGAGTTCAAGAATTAACAAATTTTAACTGTTGTTACGAGCATTCGTAGTCAAATTTGCAAATGAGGTCGCGTAAACTACCAAACTTTACTTGCGTTATGTTATGTTTGTACATGATAGTTCACGCTGGGACATCCTACTTGGTGTACCGACTTGTCTTTTTGCACTTGGCAAGCGAACCAAATCCTAATTATAACTCTCGGGATCCGAGTGCATTTGCTCTGAGACCTGGAACGCTATTTCTGAATCAATCGCGTCGATCAAAAAATATTTCAACTGGTTTTCACTTGACTTCAGATTGTTTAGTAACTGTAATTAAAGCAATGTTATGCAAGTGCCTTAAAAAATCCTTGCAAAAATTGGAAAAAAAAAAACAACAAACATGTTTTGTAATATTCGGACACCAATCACATACATTGATCTGATCCCAAAGTAAGTAGCTAATGCACTTGTGTTATGAAAATCAGACAAAACGTTGGTACCACAATACCCAGACTCACATATAGAAAATTTTAATTCCGGGACTTTGGAGCGGTGACGCCTTGAAACCAGCGTGCTTAGCCACTACACCACGGAGGTCGTCGAACGTCGGTGTGTCCATTGTGACCTTTTATTTGGATTGCCAAACTATATAACAGAACAAACGACTGCATAATAAGTCGCATACGCCTACAGTAGACACGTACACGACACTATACGAGAGACTTTGAAAATGTCCTACTTTTGTGGAGCGCGGCGGCTAGAGCCAACAGTCTGACTTAAACACCGTTGGCGAAGTATAATAAGACACCCTTCACTTCTGCTAAGCCAACAATGAAGTTACGACTTTTAAGACAGGAATCGTTGTATATTATAGAATGCTCTTGATTTATTGCTGTTGTAAATAATAGATATTGCTAATTTAGCGTAGAAACTGTATTTAATTGTCTGTAGGCCTTCTAAAATAAACGAAATCTGTTGATTATCGTTTTTCGGATTTGTAACATTTTTAGGATGAAACCGTGACTACAAAATGCTTTGAATCCGCTAAACGGATATTGTATTGACGTATTTAATTTTTCGTAGTAGGCCTACTGTTTATGGATCTTTACTGATATCGATGCAAAACAATTATATTTTGGAACTCGTTTCAAGTACTTTTAGACCCAGCGATGGGTCAATAATCATCTTTCATTTATTTAAGGCGCAATATATTTAGGCTCATATGTTCATACCCGTAAACCCGTTTAAAATTCTAATACCTACTAGCCCGTGGATCTTTTATTACTAAAACAAGGCAATATTGTTCGGTCTACACAGATATCAAAATTTTGCCTTATGTATACAGCGTTCTTGTAGCTAAAAAGGGGGTTGCTAAACTAAACAAAACAAAACACGCTCGCCGATCTTCTGCCGACCTGAGTCGAGGTTTGTTTGCACTTTACGTGAGGATAACGTGATCTCCGTGTGGCGTCACGGGCTCGTCCCGTGGAAGCGCCCGAGTGATCCACTACGTTCTTCTAATGTTTGATGGGGTGACCATGGAGTTGTATAATGGGGTAAAGTAACAATGTAATTAATAACAGGTAAGGTACTCAAAAAAGATGGTAAGATGGTCAAGTTAAAGGAAAACCAATTAAATAGAATGCATGTGTTAACCATAATGTTAAATAAGCACAATTCTGCATCACTGATTTAATGAAGAACGAAAACTCTCCTGATTTTAAAAGGAGATGTCCCATCCCAGGCCTGTACCATGTACGTAGTACCAAAAAATCGGTAAAAAATTGCTATTTCCAGTAAAAATACAATAAAAATGTTTAAGTCCGTAGTTTAGTGGCTTAAAAATAAAATCAAACACCTTATTTCTTTGTAAAGATGGCAACTGTATTTTTTTTATTACTGGGATTTACATACCAGTAAAAAAAAAACTGTCAATGTCAACTGTCATGATCAGTGCTGCCCTAGGTATTGATTTTCGTTCGTTCAGTTTGTTCGTTGCGTTTAAAGTGTTTTGAGTTCTTGCTTCTTTATAACAACCTCGCTTTCTTTTGGATTTGATAACTTTTTCTCCGTGACTTACTTGGCATTAATTGGACTGACCTACCTGCCCTATCTGTTGACCCGGCTTTTGTTGTAATGTATCACAGCTTACGCTGGCCTGCTTCGAGATCGGAAAGTTGTTAAGTAGGTAAAATATCATAGTTTAGCAGCTGATCTAGAGCTACATGACTAATTATTTGTCCATTGTTCTGATAAAAAAAAAAACTGTGTGAAATGAAATAAGTAGTTACTATCAAAAGTAAACTGACAGACAAACGTCATTCAAGTGTCAAAGATGGCGTCCTCCGCCATATTGTACTGAGTTGCAATAATGTGGTTTATTTTATTGTTTCAGGCAAAAAACTAAGGCTCTCCATAGAAATTAGTCTTATTAAAACTGTACTACACATATTCGCCTATAATTAGGTATAGCGTACATGGACCTGGCCGAGGCTTCATACATTTTTGGGACATCTCCTTTGGTACTAAGATTTTAAGATTTAAAATGCCCGTATTTGACCATCAGCATTCAAGAATGCTGGTATACTTTTCAACTTAATCGGGTGATTTAAGTCTTAGTTGTAGCCTGGTTATCTTTTTTATGTATATTCAGTATTTAAGTGTCCGTAAGAAGTAAGAGCCTCTGGCTACCCTAGATAGGGTTGTCTCATGAGATTGCATACAAGAGGATCAAATTTTCACTATAGTTTCCGGTTTTGTCATACCTTCATGCAGAGTAACTTAGTTTTAATCCTTCAACCTTGCTGGTTTAGTTCATTGTACTTTATGGATCAGTACGCACAGCTGTTTTATATATATTATTTAATCCATATATTGAATACTGGTTATTGTGGCCACGGATAAACAATGTGGAAGATTTATTTTTAGCAGTAGACAACCTGTGCCTGAATATTAGGATGATTGTGTGAAAAAGGATGTTGAATTAGAGTTCTGAAAAAAAAATGACATTCATCTTTTGTTTGTCCTTAAATTATCACTTAAAAAGCCTTAAAAGTTTACGAACCAAAAACTGGAAACCGAATGTTTTACACTGAGTTTACAAAGAAAATTGTAAAAAATGCCCGTGTGGTCGGCACTCGGTCTGTGCTAGAGGCCGATTCTTGCGGCAATCGAACTTTTTTCGTGTGGTAATTCGATTGCGAGTTTAATCTTTTTATCTTAAAATCAAGTAAAATATCTACACGCAAAAAACTATCGCACAAACAAAATCAAAATAAATGAAAATCGTGACCTTGAAAATTCACAAGCTATTTTTTCTTCGACAAAATAATTTTGATCTTTTTTCGTATAAGAATTGCACGAGATTTGCCTCCTGGTCATTGTAAAAATAGAGTCTGAGTGCGCGGTACCAAATGTGTCAAAATTGGGTAACAACAGATAATAACATTTTCTCCAGGCGCACATTTTCAAATAAAATATTTTACTTTTTTATATATCACAACACTTCCATGAGTTGAAGATTCACTTCGCATTCGAACAATTAATTGGGGTAGTTGAGCTACTAACCACAAAAACAGTTCGTGAACAGATTCTCGTTTCCACTTAGTCGACAAGAAAATCTCAGTCGAGTTTGGTAGCCAAAAGACAAATGAACGCGAAGAAGTTTCGACGCAAATAGTGCTGAGTGCTCACATATATTTTATGGCAGAATAATCACTGCCTGAGGACTCGGACCTTTTGATAGAAAAAAATAATCTACTGAACTAAATTAAGAACCTCCTTTTTTGAACTCAGTTGAGAATCAGATTCTTAAAGATTGATCACTAATCACTGCATTTGATCACGTTTACTTTTTTATTTTCAATAGCGTTACGCTATTCTTAGGATTATTGTAATTAATGTGTGCTTATATTCAGACAGGAACTTATGTTTTATTACTGAGCTTAAATACTGTGGGACCATAAACTAATAAGGCTAGTTGTTATCTCATAACGTTATTTTATTGTTATCAGAAATCCGAACCTATTGTGAAATACCTTCACAGAACATATTTCATTCCTTCTCTTCATTATTTTATTCGTAAATAACTGATCGTTTTACTTCCCATTGCATGCATATGCGGCTGCAAACGATTTTTGAAAATGGCGTCTGAATTAGCAGCGATTGATTGATGAATGAATATCCTCTTGCATTGTTATGAGCAAGCCCTCAACATTGGGCTTGAATTTATGATTTTTAACAACTTCACATGATTCATAAATCCACTACAGCACAAAAATCATAAAAGTATTTTATTTTTGAAAAAAGACCTACTTTAGGAGGCGTTTTTACTCGTCGTAATATAAACCCTACCACAGCGGTTAGGACAGTTGTGGGCTAGAGCTTGGCTTGCATTGAATCTTGCAACTATTTTGCGAATCATTTCACACTTTTTAGAAACTCTCTTAATTTTTTAGCAAATTCCCATTATGAAAAGCGAAGCCATTATTAAGAGATATAATCGTTTTTGCGTGGCGTAAGGTATGAATACTTAATATAAGTTCTGCTGAAAAATGGAAAGCAGCTTCTTTGACGAGAGTAGGTCAATACTCAAGCAGTATAAAATACATATTGTTGTCTCGATGTTGCCCATCAAAGCCTGTAGACATCCCACTGCTGGGCCATATGGGCATGGCATCAAGTCTTGTCTGATTGAGCTGGTCTCCTCTACGTAGGCACAAGTGGTCTGGTCAAGGTGTGTTTGCAAGACAAATAACAAATCTTGCAGTCAGATCTTATCAAGCCAACCAATAGGGCATCTGACTTGACTACCATCGAACAAAATTATCCGGCCGATAGTAATAAAATAGTATTCACATCAATTAGTATATTACTCTGCGTCAGTGCATAAATCTCTTCGAATGGTATCTACTGTGTCATCCTACGACTGTACTTTCATGCTTGAATAAAATCAAAAGTTAATTCCAAAATCCCAGAGCTGAAGATAAAGAGAAGCTAAACTGCATCTATTCTCTCAAGCCTGTTAACACAGTCAATTTGCCCAGTCTGTCTTATCCTAACAAAGTTATATCAAGGTACATTATATACCCTAACTTGCATTTCGAAGCGCAGTTGAAAATATTTCATTTCGAGTCTACGGTACGGCGCGCAATATATAAGAGACGAGATTTCGCAGAAATATGTATGCATTTTTGCACTCTTTCCGCATATGCCAGGCTGTTTAAATTATCCGTATTGTTCTTAAGAGAGATATAGGCCACGTTTCCAGCGTAAAGTATCATTATATCCAGATATATTGTGCAGAGCTGCGATTTAAGAGGTCGTTTGAGTAAGGTTTTATTCTTGGTGGAATAAGCTAAGATTGGTGTGCATTCTGTCTAGGATTCTAAACCGAGTCCCACTTTATTTATGGAAAGATTTTTAACGTTAATATCAAAACAACCTTGATTTTGAAGTAAACTTGTTGCGTAATTTTATGTTTATATTATATGCAACCTCTTCGCCGCTCGTGCTGGCCACTAGAGCGCCCCGCGATGAAAAAAGAAAGAAACTGACTTAGAAAAACTTGTATTGTTTTCTTGTATGCGACATTGATCGATATATCTACAGACGTTTCAGCACAATAAAGCGTAATAAACATCAAACAATTATTTTATGAATAGCGTAAACCGTAACATTAACTACAGATTTTTATATGTATTTCGTAGTACCTACATAGAAATAATTTTCAGTTTTATATTTTTACAGGCCGCACTTGTTTTCGTATTTTCTTTGTGCGTAATGTGCATAATGCTCGTTACCTAGTATATAAATATATATAATATATATAAATAGTGACCTTAAGAGAAAAAGTTACTTAATATCGTAAGGATTACAATATATACTTACGATATTTATCAACTTATTTTATGGAATGGAAATTCTCTAATAATATACCTGCAGTAAAGCGCCACCCAATATTAATTTAATTTAATTTAATTCTAGCTGACTGATCGCACACTCACACAAAAACATTATCAATGTCTGATCGTTATCACGCATTTCAAGGATGCTGGACGGCATTTACGAACTACACTTCTGGACACATCTATTGGCGCACCTTGTTTTTTCAGTTTCGTTTGGTCCTAGCTAAAATTTTATATTAGGTCGAGCAAAAAGTTTTTATGCAGTTTTGAACCTGGCACATTCACAATTTCATTCAATAGTCTTTTTTTGAATTTCGAACATAGAATTTAAAGAAAAAAAAGACAATTTGGAGCCTGTTTGTTGATATCAAACAATCCAATACTAAGAAAACTTGGTTTTATCTATGATTGTTATCTTTGGTTTTGCAACAAACATTACTTATTCTTAACACTAAGGTGAGGTTCTATCAATAATCTATGGATACTTCACCTGAAGTCGCCGCCCAAGCTGTGGCACTTATTCAGGCCGGACACAGTCAAAGAAACGTGAGCGCTCAACTTAATTTAAATCGATCTGCGGTCCGAAATGTTTATCGGAGGTACCTAGAGACTGGCGGCTTTGTTCGTCGCCAAGGAAGGCCACGATCTCGGGTCACAACTGAAAGGCAGGATCGATTCATCGTGATGACCAGCTTGAGAAATCGTCACCTTACCTCCATTGAGATACAAAACCAACTTCGCGACTTCCACGGAGTATCTGTGAGCACTCTACCTGTTCGGAGAAGGTTAAAAGGACGCGATGTGGTACCACACAAGCTAGCTAATGGGCCCAAACTAACGCATCATTCAAATTGGAGTCACAAGTCATTTAAATTGGACACAGCAAGATTGGAGCCGTGTACTCTTTTCTGATGAGTCTAAAATTGTGTTACATGGCAATGATGGAAGGAAGAAGGTCTACCGACGTAAGGGAGAGCGTTTCGCACAATGCTGCTTTGAAGAGAGGGTTGCTTATGGCGGTGGCTCGTGGACTGTCTGGGGTGGTATATCCGCGAGCGGCAAAACTCAACTTGAGGTTGTTACAGGACCATGGCTGCCAATATTAAATGCTGGAAGGTACAAACGTGAGTGCTTAGAACCTCACGTGATACCATACGCGGACTATGTGGGCCCAAATTTCATTTTTATGCATGATAATGCAAGAACCCATGCGGCCGGCATCGTCAGGGAATATCTTCGGGATGTGAACATCACACTGGCCAGCCAGAAGTCCAGACATGAACCCCATTGAGCACATGTGGGACGAGCTAAAAATACGTGTTAGGGCTCGTCAGGCAGTTGTCCAGACGATGCAGGAGTTGAAAACTGCCATAGAAGAGGAATGGGAGATGATCCCTAAAAAATTCATAGAGTGATTGATAAACTCTATGCCTAATCGTATGAGAGCTGTGGTAGATGCCCATGGAGGCAACACGCGTTATTAAATTAAACCTTTATTTGATAAAACATGTTTTTTATTCAAAAATCAATGGCCTTTAACAAGGCGCATATCCGACTTGTTAGGCGTAGCTCAATGTCGTATGGTATTCTGAATTCAAATTTAAAACAATACGATCGAAAAAGATGGTCAAATGTATCGGGTTTAAAACTGCATCAACCGTTTTTGTTCAATCTAGCAATCATATTTCGGTAGGGGCCATCGAAACCTAAACTCTAAGGTGGGCCAATAGATGTGTCTAGAAGTGTATAAACAAACAATTTAAATAAGAGATGAAACATTGCAACAGCAATATCCAATAACGTTCATACATTTGAATTCATACGGACTGATATGCGAAAGGCAAGTAATATCACTGGGAACGCAAACACAGCTTCGCTAACCGTTCCGGAAAAATATGAATATAACCAAGCGGAATATTAAAAGTTATCGGGCATCAAGTTTTTGTGCTTCTTTTAGTTTTTTATCTGGAAAGCTTGTTACGTTATATATATTATTATTATATATTATAGTAGGGTAGACTAAACTTTACTTTTTGCCGGCAAAATAATGACAGTGAACTAGATATTTAATACAAAATACCACTCGTGCACTACGGGATCCGTATCTAGTCAGTCAAAGTCAAAAATAATGTATTCAATTTAGGACACAAAATTATAGTCGATTTAGGGCTAGAACATGCCTCTTTATCTTTTGGGCCCTACTAGCGCTTCTAGACAAGACACAGATCTACGTATGTAAGCACTTATATTGCCCACATATTTTTAAAAAAAAATATCAAGTCCGTTTTAATAAATATGATTAAGACTGCCTTATAAGGTTTTGATTCCCTTAGAATAACAAAATATCCAAAATTATGAGACAAAACCGGTTATATCTTTCGATGGCACTGATTTGATTTATTTACAGCTAAAAGAGACAATTGGAATCATTATTTGACTAATACAGTTTCAGTGTCATATATTAACGTGTTTTGGAGGTATTTTTTTTTTCGAAAATTTACATGATTTCTTTTTGCTTTAAGTTAATGGACTGCAACTCCGTAATTTCATTATTGCCATAATAGGTTTCTTTCTAAATTTATCATATATGCTAGAGCTGTGTTTTTTTTTACGTATCTACCTGTAGTAGGTAGGTCTACGTTTAGTTTGGAGGGGGTGGGGACATTGAAATCTGTAGCAAATTCATAATATTTTTAAAAGACCTATTAAACGATACCCCACACGATGGGTTTGGAAAGAGAAAAAAAAAATACATAGTCACGTTTCTTGTATGAGGTACCGCAATGAAAAAGTGAACATTAATTTAATGTCCAATACAAATATTATTACAAACCATTTGTTTTAATAATAACTGGTAATTTTAACAACAATGCATTTTTCTACTAATGACTATGATAGTTTGCAAGGGGGAACCGTTTACTCCCCATGTCAACATAAGGAAATACCTAAAAATGTCTAACAAGTTCATTGAAATACTGTGTAAAGGCTGAATTTTAGACGCTTTAGGGTCGAGTTGCCTAAATCGGTCCGGCTCGTAATTTGCACGATTTCAAAATCTACCAAACCGTAATGTCTAACATGATGCAATCGCTGCCATTTTGGGATCAATGACCATTAGAGTGAAGTGAAGTAAACAAAGATAATTATTACGGCGTTCTTATCTTTTTGTATGGATGTTCACCTAAAGATTGTATATGTTTTTGAAACCGCAGCCGCAGCTATTTTATATGTCACCGTTATATTACAAAAATTAAGTGATTATAATCTAACGGTTTTAAATCGGTTAGATTTTAATCTGTCGATTAGGAAACTGGTTCCCTAAATTGTACTTTTACAGACTTTTTGAAAAAACTTTTTTGTCGCATTCCTTATTTTTCTAGCAATAAATTAACACAAAGGAACCTTTTTTTTAGTTATATAAAACTCTAAAGCTATATAGTTTTTGTGACAGTTGTAAAGTTCGTTAAATGGTACAATGATTACAACCTTACTATAACTATTGAATATGATAAATTGTAACCAGATTATTCTTTAAATAACAATTGGTTCTACTACATCAATTTCCATGGACATTGTAGTGCTTTGGCGAGATATTCATATCAGTTGTTTGCAATTTGCAATAGCCAAGTGCACTTCAGGAAAAGTTGCGAAGCCGTGCTCCGTAGTTTTGAGTTTAAGATGTAGATAGAACAAGTCTAGTACAATTCAAGTAACACTTAAGAAATGAACCTTATTGTTTAGTAAATTTGCTTTTACTTTAGGATTTGGTTTGCTTATGTTATGATAACCGTCGTTCTTTCTCAAAATGGTATTTTTGAGTCCCCTTGTTAACTACCAAAACCAATATCATAAGAAATAAAAATAAAATAAAATATGTTTATCTGGGCCCATGTCCATATAGTGTTCATAACAATCTAGCTAGAAAGCTTAAAACTATGTTAGTAAAAGTTTAAATTAAATTTAATTCAAATTAATTCATTACTTCATATTGAAATTATTTTAATTAATTTTAGTGTCTTTGACGAGATGTCTCGCCGCGACCGCCTTCAAGAGGCTGTTGGCGCTGCTCTGCACCCTCAGCAGCAGGGACGCGACGTGTTTCCTAAAAAGGCCGACAGGCATTCTACTTCAGCCGCTGCTATAGCATCCTGGATTCGCTGCAGTGTAGTGGCAGCCCTATCAGCCCCTAGAATGCATATTTATATCGGATGCGAAGGACACCGTATGGTCCTTGGGTATAATTTGTCCACAGGCTCCACGTGCAAACTGAGTGACAGTTTTAAAAAGCGTTACTTTAACATATTAGGTGCAACGTAAATACCTGTGGGACATATCTAACATGACGACATTAGCTACTGTCAACCCAGTAACAAAAAATACAAACGATACCAATCAATATAATCTCAGCGAAATTTTAGGGTAATTATTAAAGAGAGGGCACTCTTTACGTGCAAATTGCATTGAGGACGAGCAACATTTATTTCCTTAAGTCTTGATTTATTTCAATATCATGATCAATATAAGTATTTTAGAAAACCAGTTTCTATATTAGTGTTAGTAAAAAATAAGGTAAAATAACCTTATAAATTATTATGAAGTTAGTAGATAATATCTCTGGTAATCGTTCCCAAACTTATCAGTTCAAAGCAATGGTTCATAGGGATGGTAATTACACATTTAGCGGTAAGTAAGCAGATTCACATTTGCTGATAATTTGAAGTGGAGTTCTGTGTTGCAAGATGTAACTGCCGTATTCGGGGGAACCGAAGCGAATATCTACACGCCACCGCTTGTTATCTATGTTAATGACGCATTAAATTAGAAATCGGTTAAACCTGTGCGCCATATTTTGTCGATAATGTAACACCATTATTCCTTGTATCAGGTATGAGGGACAGTTTAATTGTTTATATACAATCGTAAATGGAATCGACGGACTTTAAAATCTTATATAATGTCCTTTTAGCAATAAGAGCTAAGCTACGGATAAATGATAACACGTGTTTCCGTTTTTGTGAATATTAAAGAAAATTAAAGAACAACTTTTAGCAACTAAATAATGGCTTACTCATCAAATCCAGATAATGCGATGTAACCTCAAAGACAGAAACAATTCATAGACACGTGGTAATGAACGTGTTTATAAACGGTTACCATAGCACCATATCGCAAAACAAACCAGGATCTTTAAGCTTGGAATTAACAAAATTTACTTCTTTTTAAAACACAACACAGTCATTTATTATAAAAATAACGTAGTAATTAAACTAAAAAGCGCAATTAAACAAAACCGTCACGCGTTTAGCGGTTAGCACTTTGATTCGGAATTACTCAGTACTTAGCAAGAATGGGCGCTGTAAAAATATATGAAAGTCAGAACTCTGTTATAAGGAGTGCCGGGGGCTCACTGTGCGCATACAAAATACCGAAACAACTAGGGCTGGTACTTAAATTTACCTACGGTCTTACAGGCACAGTCAGTAAGTGATAAGGACAGCAGTGTAGGATATGAACCAAGTATTGGAGCAACATATAGGCAGGGTGGTCTAGTACAGCGGTTCTCAATCACTTTTGGGAAGCGATGCACTTGATAAATTTATAGTTTTAAAAGTGTATTCTTAATAATAAGTATAATGAAAGTACCTACCATGTAACTTTGGTTATTAATGTCCCACTGCTGGGCAAAGGCATGACGTCAACTATGAGGTAGTTTGAGCCATACTCTACAGGGGTAAAGGGGTTGTTTTGAAATTTAAACGACGAACCTTTCTGTCAGATGTTATCAAGCCGCCCATAAGGCCTCTGACTAGTGCTCGTGCTTGTAGCGCAGTGATAGCAGCGCCTTGGTAGTGATAAGTTAAGCAACCTACGGCGCGGTCGTGTTAGGATGGGTGATCATTCCGACCATATAAGTGACGTATATCATGAACATCTTCGTACTTCGGAAGGCACGTTAAACCTTCCCGGTCCCGGCTAATGTCGGTTATTACTTACTTACAAAACAAGTTTAATAAATTACTTACAAAATAATATACAGTCGCCAAATTCAGTACATAATTTGATAATTTACAGCTTCTTTATCACGACTGCATCGCTGCTAAAAGTCGCAGTATGTAATGGGGCTAAAATACAGCTATCAAATTTCGTAAGAATATCATGACTAAGACCCTTTACACACTGCGACTTTTAGCAGTGATGACGCAGTATTATTGCACACAAATACAATTGTACTAAGTCATAGCAAGGTTTCTGCAAAATATAAATTTTACTTTTAAAAAGCAACTTTGGTTCTGTGACAGACGAGGAATCGAATCCCGTGTCCTACGCTATTCGGGCGTATGCCTATACCACTCGGCCATCGTCAATGTTGAGAGATTGTTCTCACAATATCCGAAGGAAATACTTTTACAAATAAAAAAAAATAAAAAACAACTTTGGCTTTGGTACTGACGAGGAATCGAAGCCCGTATCTGGCGCTATCCGGGCGTTGTTGCGAGATTGCTAATGTGACGGTGGCCGAGTGCCTATACCACTCGGCGACCGTCACATTAGCAATTTCGCAACATTGATGACGTCATGCAGCGTACGAGTTAAAGTAAGCGCTTGCATAATTCAACAGGCTTGCTAATGTGACGGCGCCCGAGTGGTATAGGCATACGCCCGGATAGCGTTAGACACGAGGTTCGCTTGCTCGTCTGTCACAGAGCCAAAGTTGCTTTTTATTTTTATTATTATGGAATTAAGATTTCTGTAACCGGGCCTTAAATAAGGAATTCAAAACAACGCACAGATCGGAAATTTGATAAAGCAATAGGTAACAAAGAAGTACTCGTATGTAGTTTAGAAAAGTAGCCTTAGATATAAGAAACCTTTAATCTTAGCACATTTATTACTTAGTATTTTCGAGACTTAATTTAAAAACAATATATGGTGATGGATATAAGTTCTTTGTATACTGAGGGTCAATCTACTTATATCGTCTTTTCTGACGTTGGTAAAATCGACACTTAGGGCCGATTTTTCAATGATCAGATAAAACTTATCAGACTAATAAATTATAAAGCGACAGATTTAAAAAAAAATACAGTTACGTATGATTGCTAATAATTAGGTGACGTATTCAAATTAGCTATATTGTATTTTGTTCGACGAATATTTCTAATCTGACTATTGAAAAATCAGACCTTAGTCAATTTTACCTACGTCAGATAAGACTTAACCGACTAAATAATTATAAAACGACCGATTTTAAAATGTCATTTACATAAATGATTACTGACAAAAAGGTAACGTCTCAAATTAGGCGTTTTGTATTATATTTGGCGAATATTCCTTATCGGGCGTTGGTAAAATCGGAACTGAATAAGTATGAAATTAACGATTTTATAATGTCATTTACATAAATAACTGCTGACAAATAGGTGACTTTTCAAATTAGATGTTTTGTTTTACTTATATATTTGGCGAATTAGTAGGCCTAACATGCACCGACACCGATTATCGCGTCGATAAAATAACTTTATTTCATAAACAACATATTTTCCCGCATTTTTTCCACGTGTAAGGCGAACCTTATTGCTTTCGAAAACAAATGAATACATTTAAGTAAGTAAAAACCAGTTTAAATATAGTTAAAATTACGTTTGAAATTCATCGATCGCCGCGATAAATGATAAATAGGCACGAATCTTAGGCCCGCGCTGACGTTGTTGAAATCGTGCCCTAAACAGTTACGGCGATATATATACGATAAAGTCGTATTGAAATAGGTCGTTTCCAAATCCAGTCTCATTCTTCATCGCGACGTTTCTGTCAGTATTGCTAAGCGTTTTGCATACGCTTGAGATGTCAAGTGGATCCAGATAAAGTATGAAAACTATAAACTTTTTTGGCTAGAACTCATAGGAGACGCTTTCTTGGGCACGCAGTAATGAATAGTTTTGCAAATTGATTTATATTTTCAGTTAAATCAATTCTATTTTTAAAAAAAAAACGTAACCCTTATAGTTTCGTTATATCTGTCTGTCTGTCCGTTCTATGTCACAGCCACTTTATTCTGAAACTATAAGTATTACACAGTAGAAACTTAGTAGGTAGATGTTTTGTTTGAGAGACAGACGCTCCTAAAGTGGTAAAATGGGTGTCCCCTTCATCTAACCTTTTAATTAGACGAGTGTAAGTTTTGAAAAAAAAAATACATGATATTATAAGTAGATCTTGACAAAGACTTTAAACAAATATTGGTTTGAATAAGATCGAAATAGTAATTTTTAAGATAGAGCACATTTTCAATAACCGCAAACATAACTTTGTTATTCATAAAAATACTATAAAAACAAATTTATATTTACTTCAACAAAATATTGTGGTATTTTGGCTAAGTGGAAGTAAGTGGATTTCTAATTCAGTTAAAATTGGCACGAAAGTGCGAGTCCAATTCGCACTTGACCGGTTTTCAATAGTTGAAGTAAATAAAAGATATAATACAATACCTTTCACGGCGTTAGTCGACAAAACGCATTCGCATGCGGTATGCATAACTCTAACGGCAATGCGAAAATCTGTAAATTGTATGGCCACGTTTCGCATATAAGCTATGTGTCATTTTAACATAAAGCCAGGTGTGATAGTTGCATCCTTGTCAACCTAAAGAGATAGAAAGATACTTCGTTCCGTAAACAAATGCGAAATGGTCATTAGACCCCTTACAACTGCGTCTTTTATCAGCAGTTGCAGTCGCGTGTTTTGAAAACGCGCTGCAGAATCGCGACACACGCAATGAACAGATTTAATTTAGCACCGATGTCGCAGTCGCCAAAATTCAGTACAAAACTTGACAATTTCCAGCTTCTGCATCACGACTGAGTACCGATGCCAACGCGCGTTACCATCGCGACTGAATCAATGCTAAAAGTAGCGCAGTGTGAGAAGGTTGACATTTTGCGACTACATCGACGCTAACGCGCGTTAGCATCGCGACTGCATCGCTGCTAAAAGTCTCAATGTGTAAAAGGTCTTACACCGACGCAGATGGACGCAACCATTTATTCGATAGATATTGCGGTGTAAGTACTGACGCGTCACGTTTGTTAATTGATTTAAATTCGCAACAGTTTCGCATCGCTGCCGCACGCAAATGCGTAAGTGAACTAGCACCGTTGCTACTACTCCGCTTTCCTCACGGATTTGAATTATCAAACTGGGTTTCAAATAACAAAGCTTAAAAAGTTAAGTCCAACTCGCAGTTTTTTTTTAGAAACTACTTTTTCGAACATCTGTTTTACTTTGCAAGTTAATGCTTCAAACAATTTCCAATTAACATACTCGCGTAGAAACTTTTGTGTTTACATTCAAACATTTTTAGAACTGTTTCTAAACTTTCTTAGTAAAATTAGGACAAAAAAATAATATTAGTTTCCTACACGAGTTATTTATACAGTAAAATACTTAGATAGCTACTAAGAGTAGTATGTAAAATACATTTAAGAAACTTAACACATATAACCTTTCCTTTGTACTGCAGTCGTCAACTTATACACACTTGCGCTACTTTAACCCTGTCGACCTTACTCTCCCCATAATAGGGTTCATTTGTCACATCTCTTATCGTCTTACTGTCCCCATATCGGGTTCTCTGTACTGTTAGCGTCACGAATTACTCTCCCCATATGGGGATCAGTTGAGTAGTCGATTTTTAATCGATGACTTAGCTATGTGGTGTGGACAATTGAATACCGGGAAGTCTTTAACGTATAATAAGCAATGGTAAAATAAGCAGTTTATAGATACCAAAAAGTTGGGTGTTCCGACTAGTTTTTAGAAGGTGGGTCTTGTGAATAGACCCCATTTACTAAAATGGAGTTATTACGATTTATTTTATCCTGTATTTATAAAATTTGATCTATGGTGATAAGTACTGTTATTGATATGAAAAGTATTATATTTCAGCTTTGTTCCGAGGTATTTGAAGGTATAATTGAAAATTTGTAACGTAAACACTTATTATAAATACGATGAGTCATGTTTTTTCCGCGCTACCTTCTTTATCGCCTCAGTATAATTAAAATATTTCAGTAACGTAATATTTAGTAAAACAGTGTGATAGCTAATACAATAAACAACAAATCCCCGTTTACAAAATTATGATAGCTCATTCCTACCTCGAGATATTTATATTTTTGTAAATTGCGCGGGCCGCCCGATGGCGGGCGCTTGGTACCAGACAGAGTCGAGGCCACGCGCGCGTTTGTCTTATGACAGTTGCGCGCACGCGCAGGCGCGTTTTTGAAGCGGATTGACAGGTTAAGCATCAATGAAGTCGCGATGCAAAAGCTGGAAATTAAAAAAATATGTACTGTCTATTGGCGACTGCATCGATATTAATGCGCGACAGCATCGATGCCAAATTAAAACTGTTCATTGCGTGAGTCGCGATGCTAAAAGCTGCAGTGTGTAAGGAGTCATAAGGTCTAATTAATGTTTAATCTGAATGCTAAAGAAGGAAGGAGTGGAAAATTTAATTTTCACTAAAAAATATATTGAGTTATGGCTCGCTTAGTAGCAATCATAGCATATAGTATCGTCTGTTCAAAAAAAATCCACAGACTTTAAGAGCGACAGCAGCGCCGTCGCTCTAATGTGAAGCGCTTAATGCTGTCATTTATGTATGAAATTGACAGCAGCACGACTGCCGCGCGACCGTCGCGCTGCTAAAGTCGACTAATTGCGCCATCACATTAGAGCGACAACAGCACGACACCAGCGCGTCTCTCTAATGTGAAAGGCTTATTGCTGTCATTTTAAGTATGAAATTGACAGCAGCGCGACTGCCGCGCGACCGTCGCGCTGCTAAAGTCGACTAATTGCGCCGTCACATTAGAGCGACAACAGCACGACACCAGCGCGTCTCTCTAATGTGAAAGGCTTATTGCTGTCATTTTAAGTATGAAATTGACAGCAGCACGACTGCCGCGCGACCGTCGCGCTGCTAAAGTCGACTAATTGCGCCGTCACATTAGAGCGACAACAGCACGACACCAGCGCGTCTCTCTAATGTGAAAGGCTTATTGCTGTCATTTTAAGTATGAAATTGACAGCAGCGCGACTGCCGCGCGACCGTCGCGCTGCTAAAGTCGCCTAAGTGTGAAAGCACTCTAAATGTGAAAGCGCTCTAAACGTGACGGACTCGCACGTGGCAGACACATTCTTTACAGTTCTTCACAATTCAAGGACAAAATCGCATGAAAGGCGCTGTAAACATAAGCAACACACTTTTCATGCTGTTCTAACAGAAACCGAGGTCAACTAAGTTACTAACCCCTCTGGACAAAGTAACACGGACATCCTCTTGTAGCTATGCTTGCAAGAGCTTTTTAACTTTGTTTCAGTTTGTTACGATGCGGCGCAAAGCAAATGTCAAAGTTATGGATAAATTACATTAACAGGCCAGTAGTAAGAGAAGCTTCGAAGCAAACACACTCCCTAACTGTTTTGTTTTATACGTATTAATGAACTTAGCACCGAAAAATCATATATCTTGACTGCTGATGATATTTTGAGGATCAATTTCACTTTTTACCGGATTAAAAAAAGGAGGTAATCAATTCAATGTTCAAAAAACTGACTTAAAAGCTTATTTTTTTATAACTCGTTATTAAAGTTCTATCTGTAAAATTCTCATAAAAAGAATATTAAAAACGTAGTGTTATATTATCTGGGTTAAAAACTATTTACAAGCGAATATTGATGTAATAATTAAGCATGTAAACATAGTAGTTATGAGCAAAGATTGTAATAGGAGTTATATAAATGATGGAAGAATAATATTAATGAATTGTACAGTGGCCAGCACATCAGGTTACCCAATTTTGTTGCAAACTAGCTCTTATTACAACTGCATAAGATACCGCAGTGATTACCTTGACGTAATGTTGTTCGTACTATCACGGAACGACATAAACCTTAGTTAGACTTTTTAATCCAGCCTACGAATACTGATGAGCTGTCAAACTGAGTCAAGGTAAATAGTATGCTAACTAGGCACCGTTCGTTAAAAAAAGCGTTCGTTACTAAAAGTTCGTTCGTTACTAAAAGTATCGCGAAAAGCAGTATTTTAACTTAGGAAAAAAATGTTTTTCCCGAAAAACGTAGGATGTCTTTCCGTGTCGCTTTTTGTGACAAATATGATTTATTGACACACAGCCTCCACTGACGATCTATCTGGTGTCTTTTTTTTACTATATCGTTTTCTTAGACGTATGCGTAGGTTTTATAGACGTTTTATTTTCTAGAGTGTCTATTTGTGTATAAATAAAAATATTACATTGACACTGAGTTTGAATACTCAGAGACGGACACTCACATCCGGGGTAAAAAAATGAAAAGAAATATTTATAACGAACTGAAAAGCTACATACATAGTCTTAAAAAAATGCGGGTCCTTAGTGTTTTTTATTTACTTTATTGGATAAAGACGCATAGTAGGTTACAATTAATAATCAATATAGTATACTTAACAAGACCTTATGAGCTAAATTGTAACCTAACAAAAATGCATCCTAGCAGTTACATCTTACGATATAAGCTTAGAATTTATTGACGTCTAAAGCTTTATCGCACACGTGTATACATATATTTGACGGTTTTATTTACTAATACCACGTTAGCATTCTGACAATATTAGAAAATAAAGCCTCCCGATTCTGCCTTTGTAACGGCATTAGCGATTTATCGCACAAATACAAAGCTCCCACGCTATAATTGGATTGATAGAATCCCTATTTTCCCTAACTCGGGAATTCTGAATAGTGCGCAATCATGATAAACTTTGTCTTACAGCAAGTCTTTGTGACTTGAACGTATTAATAATGAATCAAGGTTGTCTGTCAACTTAATAGATTCACTAAAATAAAACAAAATAGTATGAACCTAGCATAAAACATTTACGGTAAAAACCACTTCAAAAAGTATCTTTGGGCTTTCGCGAAAAATAAAAGGAATGTTTCAACTTTTTTGTCACATAAAAAACGAGTAGCTTACTACAAAATGTAAGCATTCTCCATCGCAGCATCACTCATGTTATTAAACATTGAGTGGATCGCGACACACGACGGACGGCGCTGTTTGCCGCCAGAAAATATGCGCTCGCGGTTGAAAAAGTATTGCCTATTTCTGCATCGATAGATATTTTTAAAAAATATTTTATTTATTGCGATTTCCAATCAGTGATCTAAAAAAAAGAGCTGAACGATTTAAACGTTTGTTGCATTTTGTACTTTACTAATCAACATACGGGAGTTAACGTGGGAAACGTCGGGAAGGTAAATACGATGTTTACCTTATAAATAAGTGTATCGTTGCATTAAATCCCGTGTGTTGATTAGTAAAGAGCTAAACGGTTGCAATCGGTTGGTGTGGAAAATCCTGGGGAGGTTTATGTTCAGCAGTAGACGTGCTTTGGCTGATAATGACGATAATGGTGCACTTAGAAGTAGGTGATGCGCGTATGCTTCGGTTTCATAAGAACACCCTTGCATAATTATCAAAATGAAATGAATACGTTTCGCTTTACTAGCGTTGAGCGTACTATAATATCATTAATAAAGAATAAAAACATTTTTACGTATGTCGCCGATTGGATCGTGTTTGTCCAGGTAATAAGAACTATCAATGTTCTGTTTTATAAAAAAAGAAAAAAGGATAAATGCGTTACCATACTTTCATAAAGAAATATAGATATTATATGTAGTATAGTTGTCGAGCGTTTCGAGAATCAAGCCACGGTAAAATTCAGGACCGCTTTGTGAATAGTGAAATAGTGGGAGATGGACGTTGATCGATGTGATTGATTGTTTTCATTTTATACGAAGGTTTTTCATTTCGAATGCGTTCCTGTTAATGCAAATAAGGAAAATGTAAAAAACTGAACTGGAAAGTGAGAATTATTAAAGAGGCGTAGAATATGAACTTTTGGTTTGTGTAAAAAGATAAAACTAAACGTACTATATGAGAGATAAAATACTTGTTCGACAGAAGATTATATTTATTTATTATGTTTATTGATTGAGATGAAATTTTAATTGATTTTGTACGAATTTAATACTTAAAGGGCTGATTTTTCAATAGTCAGATAAGAAATATTCGTCAAACAAAATACAATATGGCTAATTTGAAAACCTCACCTAATCAAACGTAACTGTATTTTTTTAAAAAATCTGACGCTTTGTAATTTATCAGTCTGATAAGTGATATCCGACCATTGAAAAATCAGCCCTTAGAGATGTATTTAAATTTGAGGTTGAGTGGTTTTCAGTTATAGCTGATAATTATATAATCAAAGCAAAATAAAAATATTCCTTGATTATATGTTTCTAAAATTGAAAAAAAATAGAGAAATGCGGAACTTTAAAATAATTTTAGGCTACCGTTCAGAATTTAATAGTTTCCATGTTGAAAAACCTAAGTATCATAAAAGTCTTCCCCTTAGAAGGCTTGCATGCCGAGTCTAACGGAAACGGATCATATGCAAAGTAAAAAAACCCTACGGTCTACTAAAAAATCTTGAATGTGGTTTAATCAGGCTTGTTGCGTATTTCAAAAAACAGCTATCTGCTTGCCGGTGGTTTTTGTCGTTCTTAAAAAAACTTAAAACCTACCTATTTACATTTTTGGTTAAAATTTGATATTTTAGAAAAACAATCTCCTTAAAGCAACGAATTGACACGTTACTAATTTTCAGAATATATAAGACTCGTCGACGTTTCGTTTCGACATAAAACTAGGTTTTCTTCTAGAACATAGTTGAGACGTTCCTTTTAAAACTATGTCAATTGAAAAATACACTTGGGTTGTCTTTGAAAGCGGAATATATTACTTAATTGCTTCTCCGGCACTCTTTGAAATTTTACAAGACATCTTCTGCAAGTCTTTGTAATATCTTTTGTTACATTGCTATTTTTGTGTACATGAAAATATATCAAATCAAATCTAATTATTTTATTTCATGGTAATAAATTATTTTACAACTGATCTTAGTAATATTTCACATATTGGGCAATCAATAACCTGCCCGTCGGGCGTACAGTAAGAGTAGTGATACACAGTCAGAATTACAAATCAAAATAGACTTAACACGATACAACTAAATTAATTATCAATCAATCAATCAAGTGGAGGTTTTTTTCATAAACAGTAGTAACTTTTATACTTTTAATGTATGTTTAAAATGATTTAGATCCCTTAAAGAATCTGGTAGATGGTTAAATATTTTTGGTGCTATGGTGTAAAAGCTATTTGAGAAAAAACTTCTACATGATGGGTAGTGGGGGGGGGGGATATCAATTTTGTTACGTGTGACAGACCTCTTATTGATTTCGTTACTTTCGAACGCAGCAGTCAAAAGTGTTTTCTCTTTAAATGCTCTCATTATGTAGGTACATACTGCGTCACACTTTCGTCACACACTAAAGTACAATTGTAATGAATAACATATGTCATACACATGTATGTATCTGAACGTGAGTCTCCAAACTATGCCTGGACTGTTATTTCGATTCAGAATTTTTCCCAATCAACTTTTGCCAGTCTTAAGTGACTCACTTACACACATCCTTAGCCTCAATTAAGAAATAATCAGCGCTCATCGACTTTTCTGGGCGTATGAGAGCGTAACACAGCGCTCTCTGTGAGTTATCTTTATAGCGCTTAATTACGCGCACGCCGACAATTTGATTAGCCCGCCGGTAACTTGAAGGGAATAGGGCTATGGAAGACTTTGTCAGACCATTAAAATCAGTAACTGACTTAAAAACAAAATGCACTAAAAGTTTTAAATAAACTCTTAACCCTTGAAAGAAAAGGAAGCCATTTTAGGCAAACAATTTATTTTAGAGTCGGAGCCATCACTTTGACCATCAAGCATCAACTATCAGAGCACCGACTCCAAAAAGAAATTGTTCGCCTAAAATAGGTTCCTTTCCTTTCAAGGGTCTTAATATAAATTTATTTTGGAGAATTTACTTGTTACTAATCACCCTCCTAACATCAGCTAGACATGATCCACAAGTCTAAGACCATGTCGTCACTTTATTTGAGAAAGGTAGTGGCCAACATCTAGCTAATAATATTTAATAAGAAACGTAATACGTTAACAATTAGTGCAACTCCCCCCCCCTCCTCTTTTGTAATCACTAAAAATGAAGTAATAAAATTTACTTGAACAAAAAGTAAAAAACAGACTTCAAAACCAAAATCTACTAAAAAGTCCCAAACGTTATGACTCCTTTCCTTACAACTCAGTTCTTTGAGAAGCTATATTTTTTAATTGTTTATTATTTATAAAAAAAACAGAGTGTCAAAAAATATTCAAAGCTTTCCATCCATTTTGAATGTATGTCTCGGGCCAAGAAATATTCTCGGCAGCTAAAGCAACCTGAATAATTAAAGATACCATTTAGATTGTAGACGTGGCCTTGCGCCACTACTAGGAAAGGCTTTTGTTAACTTCCTTCTTGTAGAGTATCATTCAGTGTGGTTTATGCACCAAAAGACTAGACCTATCTAGACAGCATTTGTCCCTTTGAAAGATTTCAAGCCTGTTTCACTATACCTGAAAAGTTCACATTGATGATATCTGTCCACCATTTCATACGAATTGACGTTTCATAATTAATCACGCAGCCAGCACCATGGCTTCCTTGCCGCAAGGAAATGGTTTCGATTTTAAATAGGAGTTTAAGTTAACTATTTATGTTGCATGTCTTAGTTTATTTTTTTCTTGTATGTTATTCATATTTGAATTCTTCGTTAATTTGGGCTTATTTGTCGATGAAAAAACAGTCTCTTATTGCGGTTTATTACAGCTAAATAAATGAAAATAATATTTTTTATGTCTTTAGGAACCCTTTGTTTAAATGGCTGCATAACCGGTGTGTTTGCTGTTCCAATTTTGTAGTAATACATTAATCATTTGTAAAAAAAATAATGTAAAAAAATATTTTTTTTAAACTTTAGCACAATTTTCTCACCCATTAAACCTATATCTCAGCAATTGCCTACACTCATCCTCGTATCAAAACAAAATTATTTCTTCAGATGTCCCCCAACCGGTTTTGCTGAACAAATCTCGACCCTGTCGCCTTGTCAATACGGCTTAAGGTTTGGCGAATTCATTTATGAATAATTATACCATAGATCACGGGAAGATTAAATAAGTATCTGGCGTCGACAGATGTGTCGTATTACGCGCCGCGACTTGCTTTGCGTAGGTATAAGGGCAAGGCACACAGTTCACACTTGAGATTTGTTAGCTTATTTTGTCACCATCGTATTTTTTAATCAATTTTTAGAAAAAAATACAAGTAGAACTACTATGTCTCTAGAAATTAAAAACCGGCCATGTGCGAGTCGGACTCGCGCACTGAGGGTTTCGTGCCAACTTTAACTGAATTAGGGAATCCACTTACTTTCACTCAGCTAAAATACGACAATACTTTGTTGACAGAAAATATAACTTTGTTTTTCATAGTGTTTGTATGAAGAACAAACTTACGTACGTTATATTTGCGGTTGTTAAAAATGTGCTATATCTCAAAAACTACTGGTTCGATTCCGTGCCAACCAATTTTCGTGTAAAGATGTACATAACATATTTTTTCAAAATTTACACTCGCTTAGTATAGAAGTTAGAGGGGGGGGGGGCATGCCCATTTCACCACTTCGCGAAAGCAGCATTTTATAAATCACTATGCCATTTTAAAATACCTATCTATAGACACCCTACAAACACGTATAGGTTTCAATAAAAAAAAAGGTTCTAGTTTCATGTTCCCATACATTAAACTAAAACCTAAATATTTATTTTTAGGTCAAACCATCTTAAATCCCCTTCACATCATTATTTTTTATTATTTGTATAAGAATCATAAAGCGGTTACAGGATACATCTCCCTACCAAATTTTAACAGTGTGATGCTTATAGTTACAGAATAAAGTGGCTGTGACTGTGACATACGGACGGACAGACAGACAGACTTGACGAAACTATTTTTTTTTAGTTCTTTTTTTACCGTTCGGCTACGGAATCCTAAAAAGTGCTATCCCTATCTTCAAACTGATCAAATATTTCAATGTGAAAAGGATATTTTACACAAGCTAATATTTTACGGGCAATTTATTGGTTGATTTGAACGTTAAAATGAAAATTTGATTAAGTGTAAATCTGATTTTGTAAAGAGCACAACCTATTTGAATCAGTGCATATACGCTACTAAAAAAAGGGCACCTACAAAATTGCACGTTTCAGAAATTATTTCAGTTCACTCAGAATTACTGTTGAATTATATGTTTACCTCCTTTTTTGAAGTCGGTAAATGTAGCACCGGAAGCGCGAGATTTATCGTCCATAAAAAATATTTTTTCTTCAAGAGCTGTAAATGTGGTTTATGTACAGGGTAAAAGGATCTCTGTCGTCAAAATCCTTTTTCATTTTGAGAATTGGCACTGACAAAGATGCAAGCTTTGAAATTATATTTTTATTACTTGCTTTTAAATGTTTTATAAAAAAATAATGTTTTATAATATGTGGTGTTTGTTAATAAAAAAATGTGTAAGCGTAAGACTCAGACCAATTATTTTCTTATTGAGAAAATGAGTACTACTCAGTCACCTTTGAGAGGCCATGAAAATTACTGTGCGACAAAAAGCGCTGTCAATTTTCGACAACTGGGTTATGGAGCTGTAATAATTTTAACGATATAATAGATTAAGAAATTTAAATCTGACTTCCATAGTTATTAGTTTATTCCGCACGCGTGTATAGTTGAAGGTCATCTAATAGGCTTTCAAGTTAATGTAAAATTATATCAAGATAAAAACTAATGGAAATAAAAAATCTGACAAAGCTATAAAAATACGAGCCCTTTTGACATTAAGTTACAGCTAACGTAATTTTCGTAACGTAACTTGAGATCGGTCGCTGTGGAAAGCCTTAGGGGAGGCCTATATTCAGCAGTAGACATCCTTTGACTGATAATGATGATGATGATGATGTAATTTCAGTAACAGTGTCTAGACTTTTAAAGCACGCTCTGAATTCCTCAGGTGATTATTAAATAGTTATCATCATTTATAACAGCAATTCAATAAATAGGAGGCCCAAATAAACAACGTTTATATTTTATTTCCCTAGGATTAATTAGCAAATTTCTTTAACTAGCGGTCCCCCGCAATTGCATTCACGCGTTTTGAGTTGACTTCCTTCCCTCCCTTCGCATCGTGATATTTTAAACCTGCAGACTTTTTCGATAAATAATCTATCCAAGTTTTTTTTTTAATCGGTTCAGTAGTTCCTAAGATTAGCTCGATCAAACAAACAAATAAACAATCTCTTCAGCTTTATTGTATACGTATAGATAACACTAGCGGTCCCCCGCGACTTCGTCCGCGCGTTTTGAGTTTGCTCCCTCCCCTCCCGTCGCAGCGTCATGTTTTATATCCTAAAGCCTTTCTCGATAAATAAGCTATCCAACACAGAAATATTTTTTCAAATCGGTCCAGCAGTTCCTGAGATAAACGCGTTCAAACAAACAAACTCTTCAGCTTTATAATATATTAGCGCAAGCGCACGTTGTACTTAAGCGGCGAACATTATTTTGGTGCGGAGTTATGTTAAAACTGTGAAAGCTCCTAAGATATTTATTGAAATCAAATGATATACAGGGCAACTTGGTTCTAAATGAAATGCTCGTGATGATGAATGTATTTATTTTGATAAGAATAAATACCTGTGTGTATAATACACCTCTAAAAATAATGCATTATTTTTTTATAAATTTATTAACATAAAAAAGGTTGTAGTAAGTCAACCATAAAAGATAGACATATGCTGTCGCGGACTTTATTATAGAACTCTTAATGCTGAACAATCCTGTCATACATGATTTTTGTGTAACTTAAGCGGTTTCCGCAGCGTACGCAGCAGAAGCTCTCAAAAGGAATATCTTTCTCCCGTTTTCGCAACATTTTTCATTGCTGCTGTGGTCTTGTGAGTCATATCTTTATGTTATATAGCCTAAAGCCTTCCTCGATAAATGGAGTATCCAACGTAAAAATAATTTTTCAAATCGAGCCAGTAGTTTTTGAGATAAGCGCGTTCAAACAAACAAACAAACAAACTCTTCAGCTTTATAATATTAGTATAGATTAGCGCAAGCGCACGTTGTACTTGAGCTGCGAACATTAATTTGGTGCGGAGTTATGTTAAAACTGTGATAGCTCCTAAGATATTTATTGGAATCAAATGATATACAGGGCAACTTTGTTCTAAATGAAATGCTCGTGATGATGAATGTATTTATTTTGATAAGAATAAATAACTGTGTGTATAATACACCTCTTAAAATGATGCATTATTTTTTTACAAATTTATTAACATAAAAAAGGTTGTAGTAAGTCAACCATAAAAGATAGACTTATGCTGTTGCGGACTTTATTATAGAACTCTTAATGCTGAACAATCTTGTCATACATGGTTTTTGTGTAACTTTAGCGGTTTCCGCAGCGTACGCAGCGGAAGCTCTCAAAAGGAATATCTTTCTCCCGTTTTCGCAACATTTTTCATTGCTGCTGTGGTCTTGTGAGTCGTATCTTTATGTTATATAGCTTAAAGCCTTCCTCGATAAATGGACTATCTAACATAAAAATAATTTTTCAAATCGGGCCAGTAGTTTCTGAGATTAGCGCGTTCAAACAAACAAACAAACAAACAAACAAACTCTTCAGCTTTATAATATTAGTATAGATAATGTTTTTTCACCAAACACTTTTGTCGTTTGCCCCAACCATTTGGTCGACCAAATATATCCAACGAAACTTATTGCACTGCATACTCCGCTATTAGATCTTTTTAAATATAACGACACGATTTAAAATCAGAATCAGGAGGCCGATCCAGCGGCAATCGAACTTTTTTCGTGTTGTAATTCGATTGCGAGTTTAAACGTTTTATCTAAAAAAAAACAAGTAAAATATTAACACGTAAGAAAACTAACGCACGAACAAAATCTAAATACAAAGAAATCGTGACCGTGAGAAATCAAAAACGATTTTGTCTTCTACAATCAAAGTTCGATCGGTGAACTTTTTTCAATGTTACAATTTTTGACGGATCCAAGTTAAATTTATTTAGTGTTGAATTACTACTGGGCCCACAGCCCACTGTTGTAATTCAGTTTGGGTAGAAGGCGTTGACTTCACGCGTAATGACGTGTTCATAAGAGACCACAAATTTCGCTCGAGGGGATTAACAGCTCGGTAGCTCGGTTGGTTGGAGCATTGGCCCTGTAAGCCAGAGGTCGTAGTTTCAAATCCTACTCGTGCGGAATTCAGGTTTTTAATTTCATCTTATAAGATGAAAACTGAATACCGCGAAGGTTAGAAATATTCAAAACTATTGTGTGATGAAATACTTTTCCAGGCTTACTTTTCACTGTAAACTCTCAAAATATCTACTCAACGTATGAGTACTACTCGTTTTCATAAGGTACGAACAATATGTTATACAACAATTGTCGAAATGTGTTTTACTTCGGTAATCACTACTAAAGTGGTGCTATCACTGCGCTACGAGTATTCATGGTAAAAAAAAAAACTCAAAGAAATGACTAAAAAGCGGCGGTAAAGACGGTTTCATTTTTTAACTATTTTCTTATTTTATACTTTTCAATTATTATTCATATCTCAAAAACTACTTGACCGAACTTGATAAAACTTACACTGTACCCTTAGTGGATCTACACTTGATTAAATTAAAAAAGAATCATCTTGCTATGACTTCTCGTTTTCGAGAAATCCTGAAACATACATACATACACTTACAAAATTTTGCGGTAAGAAGCCTGAAAAGATGAAGACACATATATATTTTTTACACCTCTGACTTTATCAGGTCATACAGGTCAAATTGATTACCTCTTTTATTAGAACAAGCATATTGCCAATTACCAGTGGTCGTATCGTCGCAAAATCGTATCGTCATCGTGTCGTTACCTCTAAAAGCTTTCAGTAGCTGCTTCGTCGTTCTGCTGAGCCGGGGGCAGTTCGTCACCGCTTATTGCCGGGCACTTCTCGGGATCTTTAACGACTCGAATGAATGGCCATTGATAAATTTAATAGTTACTCTGCCCCAATATTTACAAGTATACAGGCTTATGATAGAAAATTAAATTAATACATGATTTTAGTTTCGCAACTACAACCAGTATTTAATTTTATATTCTATTTGAAGAGAAGTTGAGCAATAAATTATGACTAAAACTTTGCGAAATTGCTTTTTGAATCGTAATCTAAATATAAATTGTCATGCTTATAGATTTATGTTTGAAAGTTATCTGTAGACTTTAGTTTAAAGCCTATATTGTAAATTAATACTTTCCTCACAAGGGCCGATATCATAAACCTCAGATAAGACTTATTCATCAGAATATGTATAAAACGACCGATTTTAAAATGTCATTTACATAAATTATTGCTGACAAATAGGTGGCGTTATGAAAATTAGCCGTATACTGTAAAACAGTTTGTCGGCAGAGTTTCCGTGGGTCATGTAAGCCCAAAGGTAGAGAATTCTGTATAGCGTTTAGTCTATCTTTTGTACATATTTAAAAAACATATTACAAATATTTTTAAAAACATACACACCTATGAAAAAAAGTTTTTATCACAAGCATAAGCTGATTAATTTATTCAAATTTAACTGTATGAATAAAACATAAAATGTAATGATATTATCATTTACCATAACAAAATGGATTTTTATTTTTCAAACTGATAGCAACCTTTTTTTGATGTCTGTACACGTGAAACTGAGAACTTTTAAATCCGTTTATTATGCGCTGTATTATATTATTACAATATCGACAGTCATTAATTTAGTGTATTAACAATTGTGATATCCGTTTACTATAAGAGTAAGTTAGGACCCGTAATCGATGTCGTTATAGCAAGCGAGGTCCAAACTGTACAGACAAACGGGTCGATGGAACTAAAATGGACGTATATTAGTCTGTAAAAAGACCGTATTTTGTGTCGATTACAAGTAAATGGTGGCTTAGCGACTTAACCTGCTTAAATTACCTCGGAGAAGTTCAGGGTTGTCTTGTCATTATACAATAAAGGTTTTCGTGGTCAGCACTTACCTACTTTCATTAAGTGAGAAAATATCTGAAGACTACAACCTGAGAACTTTATTTTTTAGGTAGGTACATTCTGTTTCCTGTGCGCTGATCAAACGTTGATAAGGTACATATTCAAAACCATAGGTACTTATATTTTATTTTCATCTCGTATTTGAATGTGAGTTACAGACAATTGTTATGTTTAAAGTATTAAGAGAAATAAGGAAACAACGGTAAATCATAAAGATGAAATAAGAAACCGAAAATTTGCGCACGGGCGGGACTTGAACAAGCAACCCTTTGGCTCACCGGGCCAAACGCTCTTACCAATTGAGCTACCGTGCTGTCAACCGACCCTGCAAAATTTGTGGTATCTTATGGATACGTTATTGCGTGACGCTTAGCGTCATCTAGCCGTCTGTTTATGAAACAGTGGGCCCAATCAGTTATCCTTTACAGAATAAATACATCTTGGAAATTGATGACGCTTTGCTATCTTATGGTTTAGAATGTTTTTAACACTCACAGTGTCATATTTTATAATCATAAAGATGAAATAAGAAACCAGACATTTGCGCACGGGCGGGATTTGAACCAGCAACCTCTTGGCTGACCGGGCCAAACGCTCTTATACCAATTGAGAATTACGTATCCATAAGTGACCACAAATTTCGCAGGGTCGGACTGACAGCACGGTAGCTCAATTGGTAAGAGCGTTTGGCCCGGTCTGCCAAGAGGTTGGTGGTTCAAGTCCCGCCCGTGCTCAAATTTTTGGTTTCTTATTTCATCTTTATGATTATAAAATATGACACTGTGAGTGTTAAAAACATTCTTTACCATCAAACAACGGTAAAGTTAAAAAAAATCTTACTTCTCATAAGAGCTATTCGACTGAATAAGTATAAAATGAACGATTTTAAAATGACATTTATCTATATGATTGCTGACAAATAGATGTCATTATCAAATTAGAGTCGATTTTACCAACGTAAGATACGGAGTACAATACAAAATGCTTAATTTTAAAATGTCACCTATTTGTCAGCAATCATTTACGTAAATATCATTTAAAATTCGGTCGTTTTATACTTATTCAGTCAGTCGGATAAGTTTTATCAAACGCTGGTAAAATTGACACTTAAGTACGGTTGTAAATATGAAAAAAGATAGTTAATAATCAAAAATTTTATATAACTCTTATGTGTTAATATTGCCACTACTACTAATGAGATTTTGATAGCTACTCCATATCAATTCTAGCATAGAATTGCTAAAGAAAAATTTTGGGGGATTTGTGCTTGATGACCCCAGAAATTCTGGGAAATAAATCAAAGGGCGTATTATCAGACCACACAACCACTGGCAAAGTTCGACCAATATCCAACTTCCAATCGGTGCCAGAGTCGGCAAGATTATATAAATCATGTTTGCGCTTCTCTTCATAACGCGGGAACTGTTTGAATCACAAGGAGTTTGCAACATTCCAACTGCTAATGCGAGGGTGCGTGCGAAACAACTGTAATAACTTACGTCAATTCGTGCGTCCGCATATGTGAGGGTATGGTGCGAGGTGTGGCGGTGAGCGTTTTAACACTTTAATTGCCAAAGCGCCCATCAACACATCTTTTTTATTAATTAACTTCTAATTAATAATACTACCGCTTGATTACGATGGCTACGCCCACCTAACATTAGTTCAGACCTTTCTCTACAGGTCTCTATAAGTCACACAATGGTAAAAGCAAACACAGTATCAGGTAATCGTCAGGTGAATTGATGAGGCTCGAACAACTTGCTAACTCCGTTAAGTTAAAAAATAAGAATAGATGTGACATTCCATAAAAGTGCCATAAAAGTCAGATTCTGCATCGCGACTCTATTGATACTTACGCGTAAGTATCGCGACTGTATCGATGCCAAAAGTAGCGCAATGTGCAAAGGGTCTTAGAGGGCCATGCGATAGACCTAGAAGGTAGTGGCGTGACAAGCTAGACACTTTTAATAAATGGAGAGCAGCTGCTTGTAGAAAGTGGAAAAAGTAGGGCGGCCTTTGCCCTACAGTGGAACACCACAAGTTCTTAATAAAATAAAATATAGTTGGTTACACAAAGTCGTAGTCTGGCAACAACTTAGGCCCCATCTCAACTCGGGGCCGTGTTATACGTCACTCAATTCTCATTTTACACGAAGGTGAGGCTGATGAGATAGTGGAGAATTGTGCGGGTTCTGCAGTTTCGTAGGACCACCTAATGGTCGTTCATTTCGGCCAGACACAGGCTATTAGGTATTTGCGTGATATTACTATTTCGCTAGCAAATTGTGACATGGTAAACGGACACACAGCCTGTGTCACAAAAATTAGATTTATATAAAACAAAAAAACATTTGGTTTTGATTTAGATACTTTGTTGCTATTCCACACGTATGCAAAAATTTTAGAAAGAATGTTCTAAATAACGCTGAGATACTCCATTTTGTTTTAAAATTGCTGTACCAAGGATAACCCGAAGACACTGCTAGAAAATGAGTGTTTGGCCCTTTTCACACTGCGACTTTAAGCATCGATGCAATCGCGCGTTTAGGAAACGTGCGACAGCTTCGTGACTCATGCAATCGATGCTGTCGCGCGTTAGTATTGATGACTAACTCTGCAAGGGGGCGTTAGTACAGTCACTAATATACAGTACATTACGGAATTTGTCAATATTTAGCTTCTGCATTAATACTATTGCGCGTTAGCATCGTGACTGTACTTTGTAGCGATACTAAAAGCAGCGCAAGTGTATGAAGGTTGACATTTTGCGACTGCATCGATGCTTAAAGTCACAGTGTCTGAGGGGGCTTTAAGACCCTTACACACTGCGAATTTTAGCAGCGATGCAATTGTGACGCTTACGCGCGTCGGCATCGATGCAGACGCAACATGTCAACCTTTACACACTGCGCTACTTTAAGCGTCGATACAGTCGCGATGCAGAAGCTGAAAATTGTCAAATTATGTACTGAATTTTGGCGACTGCATCGATGCTAAAAGTCGTATTTATAAAAATTACACAAACACTACTTGGTTTTCACAGGGTCTTCGTTTAATTAATCATGTTTTTATAAAATAAAATACTAGTAGCTCGCGGCATGTCGCATTTGATGATAATTCAAATGTGTGCTTCATTTTAACGTTGATTCGAATTCGTTTAGTTCGCACGTCATTCCGTGTTAGGCACTAAAAGCAACACTCGACTAATTTCAGGAACAATAAACTAAATGAAGTTTGATTGTGATACAGATTTCACATTCGTAGTAAATCAGTATTTAAAGAGAACTTTAATTACTTTCTTGCTTTTAGTTAGTCCTTTTTGTTAGTAGAGCACTCCAATATCAAGTAGAAAAATGTTTGAAATGGTCAGTTTATAATATTGTTAAAAATTTAAAAATGCATCTTAGTATATTAATTAACTACAATAGAACTTGTGATTTACTTACGTTATATATACCTTGCATCATTTAACGGTTAATAAAAAAGCTAGTAGGTGCTCTTGGCTTATTTTCAGGCAACATTACTTGAAACCGATAATGTGGAAATGTTCCCATAAAAATAAAGTAAAATATTCAAACAGCAAAAGAAGCAGTAATGCAAAGCCCTTGTTTTATTTATAACATGAGTGGAATCTGTTAACCCAAGTTTACATAAAATATGTCTCGGTCGGCATCTGCCGTTACCTATTCAAGGTCGCCCAAAAGTTTTCGACAGTTAATTTTTTGGCAACTAAACCACAGAAGTTATTCAATACGAACGACTAAGAAGTGAATAATTGAACTTGATTCCATTGAAACTGACATATTTATTTTACTTACCTACAAAGTCAATGTTTAGTAATTCAACACTCTTTCAAAGAAAATGCAAATTGGTTTGTCCCAAAAATCAACGAAAAATTTGAAGCTCTGTCCAGTCTTTGTAAGAAGTTTGACATCTTAATATTTACAAGCTTTTCACCGACACATTTTTAACCCTAGTGCCTTTCACACAGGTGTCTAAATTTAATATAAATTAAGTATCTTGAATGCATGACTAAATAAAGTAGCATGCACACTTGAACAATACTTGGACACGTCACGTGCCTTCTGAATGTACGTCTCAGATCTTTGCTGAATTATTTCGGCGGTACAGCTAGTGTGTGTTCCTACCCGTTTTCCCCAAACGCTAGAATGCTATTTATGAGAAAAAATATTACATAATATTTCTTGGTTAACTAACTTAAATATTTGGTTTTTACTTTTGGTATCCTGTTGTCAAATATGTAAGTGCATAGAATAAATAAATATAAATATGCGACAGACAACACACCAATTGTCGTGGTTTCGAAGTAAGGAATTTTCAACCTTGTGTTACGGATACCAGATAACGATAATGACGGGGGCGTCTCCCTTAAATACTTAAATCTATACTAATATTATAAAGCTGAAGAGTTTGTTTGTTTGTTTCTTTGTTTGTTTGTTTGTTTGTTTGTTTGAACGCGCTAATCTCAAAAACTACTAGCCCGATTTGAATCATTTTTTTTACGTTGGATAGTCCATTTATCGAGGAAGGCTTTAGGCTATATAATATAAAGATACGACTCATAAGACCACAGCAGAAATTAAAAATGTTGCGAAAACGGGAGAAACATATTCCTTTTGAGATCTTCCGCTGCATACGCTGCGGAAACCGCTTAAGTTACACAAAAATCATGTATGACAGGATTGTTCAGCATTAAGAGTTCTATAATAAAGTCCGCGACAGCATATGTCTATCTTTTATGGTTGACTTACTACAACCTTTTTTATGCTAATAAATTTGTAAAAAAATAATGCATTATTTTTAGAGGTGTATTATACACACAGGTATTTATTCTTATCAAAATAAATACATACATCATCACGAGCATTTCATTTAGAACCAAGTTGCCCTTTACATCATTTGATTTCAATAAATATCTTAGGAGCTATCACAGTTTTAACATAACTCCGCACCAAAATAATGTTCGCAGGTTAAGTACAACGTGCGCTTGCGCTAATCTATACTAATATTATAAAGCTGAAGAGTTTGTTTGTTTGAACGTGCTTATCTCAGGAACTGCTGGACCGATTTGAAAAAATATTTCTGTGTTGGATAGCTTATTTATCGAGAAAGGCTTTAGGATATAAAACATGACGCTGCGACGGGAGGGGAGGGAGTAAACTCAAAACGCGCGGACGAAGTCGCGGGGGACCGCTAGTACATAATAAACAACTATGACTCAGGTACAAATGTTCGTGCTCATCACACAAACATTTGCCCCTTGCGGTGTATGTACCTATACATTTAAATCTATTTAAAAAAGTCAACTACGATGATCGTTTTAGCTTTGCTTTCAGAAGTTGCCGAGTAATTGTGTGTCTAAGAAGAGCTTAACAGTAAAATACATTCTGTGTACTAAGTATCGGGAATTTGTCAATAAAACAAAAATACAAATTATTCATCTAAATTTACTTTTTTGTCGTCAAAGCAGGCCCCATCGCTTGCAATACAACATCTCCACCGCTTCACCCATACATTTTTCATAGGCTATTTGCGGTATGGCCTTTAGCTCAATCAGCGAATTTTCTTTTATGGCTTCTATCGACTCAAAATGTTTCCCTCGAAGTGGTAATTTTAACTTGGGAAATAAAAAAAAGTCAGACGGAACCATAACAGGTTAATACGGTGCTTGGTCGAGAACTTTTGTTGAATTTTTTGCTAAAAACTCTTTCACTATAATGGCTGTGTGTGATGGTGCAGCATCCATGAGTTGTGTTGCCACAAATCTGGACGTTTAAGGCGGATACTCTTAAGGTATGGTTCCGAACTCGGCAACAAGCAGCAGTGCTGTTGCTGCAGTGCTGCCGCGACACTACTGGTCCCCATATAACTTTCTATAAGCTTATATAAGATTACATTCCGAGCTAGGCAGCAATGTCGCGGCAGCAATGTAGTGGCAGCACTGCTGCGCATCAGTGTCGCCCTGCCGCCGCGACAGACCAGTGTATGGGGACCAGTAGTGTCGCGGCAGCACTGCTGGGCAGCACTGCTTGGCAGCACTGCTGGGCAGCACCTTAGTGGCAGCACTGCAGCAACAGCACTGCTGCTTGTTGCCGAGTTTGTAATCATACCTTTACGCAAACGCTTCATGACGCAAGGAATTCGGAGTGAACCACACCACGGTAGTCAAAAAAACTGTCAGCATCACCTTGATGTTGGAGCCACTTTGCCGCGGTTTTTTGGGTTTCGGCTCGTTTTCGAGGCGCCATTCTGAAGACTGTTGGCTTGTTTGCGTGTCGTACTCATAAACCCATGTCTCGTCGCCAGTTATTATACGTTTCATAAAGGTCGAATCCGTAGAAGCTCGGGAAACCATGTCTTCAGCGACATGCTTTCAATGCGCTATTTGAACAAAATTAAGCTCATTTGGAACTAGTCAAGCTGCGACGTGTTTCATGCCTAAAATGTCAATGAGAGTATCTTAGGAGATATGTTCACCTCACAAGCCAACTCTCTCAGACTCATACGTCGATTTTCGAGCTCTAACTTCTTGATTTTTCTTTGGTCGTAGCGGTTGAAGGTCTACCAGAACGCGGCAAGTCTACTACTACTTCTCGGCCTTCTTTAAAAGCCTTATACCATTCATAAGCCTTTGTTTTGGATAAACACGATTCGCCGTAGGTATTTCGCAAATTTTTTTGTGATGACTACATGAAATATCATTCGAAACACCAAATTTTAGGCACACTATTTGTTCAACAATATTTTCCATTGTAAAAATCGCCGAGGACTCAAAACTATGACCAACAAAAAGTGTAGTTTAAAACAAATTAAATGACAGACCCCGTTCAATCAGTACAGTGCTACCAACATGCAGTAAAAAATTAGAACGACCTTTTTTACGCGGGTCTTTTTATTGACATATTCCCGATACTTTTTACACAGAGTAGTATGTGCACGTACCATAAATAAATAAAATAAATAAAATAAATAAAATAAAATAAAATATGTTTATTTCGGACTAGGGTCCATATAGTGTTAGTAACAAAGAAAGCTTAAAAAAAAAAAAAAAACATACCATAAAGCATGTAACTCGATGTATTGTTTAAGTGTGGTGACCAATTTCAATGACGGTCATTAAACAAATACGACTTATCAACAAAAACTACTATTTAAAATGGTATCTTGTACAATGAGTTCATGGCTTATGCAGAGTGAGGTCCTATTGGTTCGGACGTCACTGACACGCACACGCATTGCTGCCTTTCATATATGTGCCGGTCTGAAGTATTTATATAAGTGTTTTTTTTTTACATATTTCTAAATGTATGCCGATTTTTTCTTATTCTTTGTGTCCGAGCGTTTTCTTTTGTTTGTGTGTGTGTATTTGTGATGTGCTTAATCAAAAAAAGCTTTTCTTTCTTTCTTACACTTTTATTGTGTCCAATAAAGTATTTGTATTATGATTATGAGTTACGAAATTGCATTGTATTTATTGGGGCTTCATCAAAATAATCGCCCCACACATATCAATTCGCTATTAAGACATAAATAGGCTATCAACAATGTAATTTACAGCAGACATGGTCCATTAATGCCCCAGGGCACCTATGACGGCGGCTAATATCAAAGTGAACAAATGAACTCCTGGTACCTACACTTGGCAGCCGGAACTACCTTGTTACGGGAAACAAAGCGCCAATTATTGGGGCTGTTGGTTTTGATACATGTATGTATGATTCACTTAGAGACAGAAGATCTGTTTAGTACATTTCTTTTTAAATTTTAAAAGCTAGATGATGGCCACTACCTTTCTTAAAGAAAGTGACGGCATTACCTTAGACAATGTGAAGCATGTCTGGCTGATGGTAAAGGGATAATTAGTAACTAGTAAATTCTAGGAAATAAATAAATGGTAAAGCTAAAATTTCTTTACTTTAAAATTTGCTTTACTTCTTTTTATTGCATTATTTTCCATCAAATTATTGTATCAAAAAATGTCATTCTTTCATTTTTAAAATACTTAACGACACCACGCTTAAAATTTTCGTTGCACTCAAAAATATAAAAAATACCATTTACTGAACTTAAAAATAAGAACTAAAAGATGTTTGTGAATATTACTCATTTATTACTAGATATTTACAGGAACATTTATTTTTCGTAGGGGTAATTGGATTGGATTTACTTTTGTTTATAGTAAGTTTTAAATTTTAATTTTCGTAAAAATTACTTGTTATTTAATAATTTCACTTAAAAAAAGAAAAAGAAAAACGACTTCAAAACCAAAATGCACTAAAAAGTCTTAAACCATGACTCTGTTTCTTATGACTCTGTTCTTTAAAAAGCTACAAACTACGTTTCATAAGTTCTGTCATTATAATCACATCTCCTAAGCATTGAGGAGTTCCAACATCAGTTCAGCTCCACATGATGGTGACTATCAGAGGTAACAACATATCAACATTAAGATTCTTGTACAATAACACTATACGTGCCTTTTAAATTTAAGGATTTTTCTCGATTGCACCAAGATCCCATCATCAGATCTGGCCTTGGCAACAATGGTACCAACTAGAAGGTAAATCTCTATGCATGCGAAAAATTTTCAAGTTTATAAATGACTGCGATATGAGGTAACTACACCAAAAGAAACATACAGTCGAATTGATAACCTCCTTCTTTTTAGAAGCCGGTTAAAAGTAAATCTACCCTGTACGACTACGGCGAGGCATAAAGGGCGATATTTTGAAAGTCAGTTGGACACCTTGACGAACTGACTTCATTTACTAAACTTTAATGTAAGCTATGTTTCACAAACAGTTTCAGTTACCTAAATTAAGATCAAGAAGTATTTTAAGTCGCTAAATTGGCTGACCTAATGCCTAATTGAGTTCGCTACCTATCAACCGTTTGGGGATGCAGAAATTGGTTAGTGGCAGCGAGATAAGATATTGCTAGCAGATAGAAGTATAATATTGCGCTGTGCTACGATGACTACGAATATACCTCCGTGTAGTACTACGATGCGATGCTACGAAACTGTCGTAATATCATCGCTTATAATTGCCGTAGCATTCGTAGCAAATAGAAGACTTAGGTCTATATTTATTATGCAAAATGGTATATATCGAATGATTATTTCTTTAGCGACTAGACCTCTTAAATAAATTAACTTGAGAAATTCGGGATAAACATAATATTAACTCATTGCTAAATGTTAACACACTTTTTAGGGTTCCGTAGCCGATTAGCAAAAAACGGAATCCTTATAGCTTCTTTAAGTCTCTCTGTCTGTCTGTCCATCCGTATGTCACAACTTCTTTATTCTGAAACTATTAGTATTACATAAATGTAACTGAGTAGTAGATGTATCCATGAAACTAAAACCTAAAAAATATATTTGTCTAACATATACGTGTAGGGTGTTTATGGATAGATCTTTTACAATGACATCGAGGTTTCTACAACCACTTTCTCTAAAAGTCTAACAAAGTTTTATTTGCCGTCTACAAAATATAATATTATTTTTCCTAAGTAGAAGTAAGTGGATCTCCAATTCAGTTAAAGTTGGCACGGAATCCTTAGTGTACAAGACGTTAATCCGACTCGCACTTAGCCGGTTTTTTTAAGTCTTTCACAACATTAAAGTATTTTAGACAAAATTAATTGTTATTCATCCATAGTTAAATTAATTCGGTGTCGTACTTATGAAAGTTCATCATAAATTAAAATACATAGTATGGTTACAGAAGTTTAAAAACTGTTTTATTTTGGATCTAATAATGCCATAGAGCATGCAAATCGTTTGCTCTGGCCGAGTTGATAACGCAAACAAAGCCGTGTTTGTAAATCACACGAGGTAATAGTAGCTTGCCACTTGTCCGCATTGCATAGCAAAGTGCAGTATATCGAGGTTAACATAGTGGTATCTTACGAAGATTATTATATTTATTTATCGTAGCGTAGAACGTCCACCGACAAGATAGACAGATGATTTTGTAAAGATTGCAGGCGGTTGCTGTAGAAACCCTTAGAGGCCTTTATTCAGCAGCGGACGTACTTTTGCTGATATCGATGATAATAATGATACCAAGCTTGACATTCCATTTATTCTATGAATTTACTGGTGTACTTGAAATGTACAAAGATAAAATTAGTGAAAAACATTATCTGCCTGTCAAAGCTTTAGTTTGATCGATTCGGACTAAATAAGATATAATTCGTACTACGATGAGTATCATTCTTTTTAGTGAAAGCGTTTTCGTATTTTTTGATTTTAGGACGCACATTTTTTTAATTAAATGTGATAATATTTTCCTACGCAGAATAACTTTATTAATAACAAATAAGAAAAAAAATAAAACTAAGACATGCAACATAAAAAGTAAACTTAAACCTAGCTGTTTGAAAACGTAACCATTTCCTTGCGGCAAGGAGGCTATGATGCTGGCTGCGTTGCCGCGTCGGATAGCTATGCTAATCCTTTGAAGTAGGAACCAGCCAGCTTTATATTAGCTATTAAAGAATTTTATTCAGGCGCATTTTTTCTACACAGCAATTTAGTAGAAGGTCCCCACAGCCCAAATGTTTAAACCTCAAACAGCGAAAACACATAATCACTTGCAAGTGAGACGCACTTGTGACGCTCGGCGTTTTGAGTCATCTCCACTGATGCTCAAGCTTTAAGGGTTAATGCAGGCTTTCATCAAACAGTAACTGTCAACAGAGATAGGCCAGGTACGCAAGAAAAATTATAGTCCCCAGATGTCTGCGCAATATACAAATGCACTTTCTGTTCCTACACCCTCATTAATTCGGTGAGACGGCAGTCAGACATAACCTATGAGAAATGAGGCACTGGCATGTCATGCAATTTCCTAACTCCGAGCTATTTCCGAGTATTTTCAGGATAGATAACCTAGAAACAAGTTAACATAAAATGTATACGAGTATAAACTAAACGTTATGTGTTGCTAATAGAAAATACAGTTATATGATACCTTTTTTTACTTAGGGATAAGTATAAAAAATACAATCAGAAAAGAATTACAAGAGCGATCGTTTAATTACGGAGTTGCGAATTGATGTTATATAAGCAAATGGCCTACACATTTTCTGCCGCGTATTTTATATGCATTTTGATACGTAAATAAAACCAGGTTATGGTTTCAAGATAAACATTAATTTCACAGTATTGTTGCTTGCAACATAAATTCCTAGCCTCGAGACTGGTTGTAACATTTTTTGTTCGGTATTAGAACAAAGTACCTAATATATACTGTGTCAGGAAAAATATCACCGTTGTTTTTTATTAGTTACATTAGAATTTATGTAATAAGAATTCAAAGAGACATTCCAATTTGATACTTTACTCAATTCAATACTCAATGTAGAGAATGCTTTAAGCATTAATTCCACCATTTGCAATTTGTACGATGTTGATGCATTAATAAAAATATGCTATTTAGATGGCAATAGAGCGTAATCTTTATTCTTAACTTTGCAATGTTAACAAAAAAGTTTATTCCGATTCCCTTTATTTAACGCTTCAAACAAAACCGTATTTTTGTAACAAAACCCAACAAAGGAAGAGCATTGCCTGGAACATAATCATGATTTAAAATCCGCCTAAGTTCTTTAACGCTCACAAACAGAGCGATAATTCTCACATACGGCGATAATTCTCGCACAAAATGTGTTTTATGTTTCCCTTGTCTCCTGTGGTTCTGTGTAAAGACCGCAATATATCGCGACAACAGCGATGCGTCAGCGCTGGACCGATGCAAGACAAATCGTTGAGACTGGTCGTTATTGGTAGGTTTGTCAAGGCGTGTGATAGAGACCTGAAAATGGGCCTTAATATTATGTGTTGCATTATTTCGCCGCTTTTCAAAAGTGTGTTTTTAGTTAAGTAGTTTTATCACAGGTAAATAAACTCGGGCCAAGGGAGTGGTTCTTCACTACCTTTAGTAAGTGTTACCTAAGTCCTTTTAATTCAACAACCTAAAAAACTGACCATTCAATGCAAATTATGGTATTTGTTATTTGTCACTCCAATTGATACATTGTCATAAATAAAAAAAATAGAATACTGCTTTTAAATACCTACATTGTAAGGATACTCTCAACTGCTTTCGGTAAAAACAAAGACAAATCACGAAGGGATAATAGCTCATCATGGTAAACACTGCGGTATCTTGTGCAGTTGCAACAAGGACTAATTTTCAACAAAAATAGGTAGTATTGACGTGCTGGCGCCGTAACATCGAGTCTTCCCAAAAAATACGGAGCGGACAAAATCCAGTTTATAGCCCTACAACCAAGAGCTTGTAAAACCGGAACTGACAATGAATAAGAAATGAATTACTTTGGTTTTGATGCCGAAAATATTCTGCGAATCCCCGACAGTCCCTCGACACTGTATTTTTATCGTCCACCGTATAATTCCCTCGGCTAGGAAGAGACATTTTTATTCTGATTACAATTGATTAAAGTTTAACATTTGAATGTTAACGACCGCTTTTTAGGGGAATATTTTTGTATTTTGTCAAAAATCTGATCTCATATTAGGGACAAAGAGAGTTAGTAAGATCTTTAGTAAGAAATGCTAACGGTTTTGTAAAGACTGGCTCATCCTATCTACGAGAGACGTTTAGCTTGTAGTAGAATCAAAAAGACTGGTTGTAATAGTTTTTACTATCAAAAAAAAGCTCCACTCAGAAAAAAATAAAAATACTGCCAAAAATTTAATAAAATGGCCTATACCATTCGGCCACCTAACCACCGACACCTTGGTAAGCCTGTTGAATTTGCCAAGTTTTTCTTCAACGCGTAGGCTGCGTGACGTCATCATCAATGATTACAGTACAAAAGTGGTTTACATGACAATTAATACGTTGGTACATAGTACACACCAAGAACATGTTCCTTAGATGTGTAAGAAACAGGAGGCTCAGTAACCTCATAATAGCTTATATTTCAGTTATGAGATAAGAAATTAGATTATTGATAATTTGAATCAAATTAAAATTGAATTGGGAAATTATTCAAATATATTAAATTACGTTACACAGCACGATACTTAACAGAAAAACAAAAGAAAAAGAAATGGCTCAATGTTGGCAGAATTTGTCGTCTACAATTTCGGTTGTAAGTAGTATTATTGTTAGCTCCAGTGCAGTACAGCTGATACCATTTGTATTCTAGCTACTATTATAACTGTCTCGGTTGCGCAGCGGTTAGAGGGTCGCACTTTAAAGCGACAGCTGCGCCAGAGGTCCCAGGTTCGATCCCTGAATCGGGCCAAAAATAAATTCCTGAGTTTTACTGTTCAAAAATTCTTAGGGTAGCCCGAGGTTTGGAAGTTGGTGGTGTTTCATCCCCGTGCGTCGGAAAAGCACGTAAAGCCGTAGGGTCTGCGCCTAATCTCTCTCCGGTCGTGTCAGATTGCTGTTCCATAAAAGTTAAAGGAATAGAGAGTACACCTTTGTTTGCCCACACACTTGTGCAACCTTTAATGAGGTGTAACCGAATCAAACATGATAAGCTAATATTATATGTATATTTCGGCTTCCAAAACACACTAAAAACGTTAAAGCAGTTTACAAACCACATATAGCTATAATTAGTGATTGATATATTTAGGCAAATGCATTGATCTGCAACATTAAGGGCGAGAGAATTAGCATAATGTTATGTTAATTATATGGTATGGGATTTAAATGGTTTGATTGTTGTTGATAATCATTTAAATTTGTTGGTTATTGGGATATGTTGAACATAAATGATGATGAACATTCGACATTGCAGTAGATGGAATTAAATAAGGTTTTTTAGATTGAAATCACTGAAGCTTCAGGTATTATGTAATTATTAAATCTAACCTACCTTTTTTAACGTAATGGACATAAAAAATGAATGTATAATTACACGTCTTGATATGTCTAACAAACCAATGGACTCAAATTTCGTTTGGCTAAAACTTAAATGTCTTATCCTTTTCAAATCATTTAATGGCTGAAAATTCAATTAATAAAACTTTGATCTCAAAATCATGGAAGTGCGTGTAATCTGTGTGAACGCAGGCATGCAAATATTAAAAATAATTTGTGTATTCTAATGAAAATGTGACATACAATGTCATAAAATAGAGAAGAAATTTTAATTCTTATCAAAATAATGTTAAAAGGTTGTAGAAACAGTACGTCGATTTTATTTATTTATTTAATTATCAAATTAACCATTTTTTTTCAAAACAATATCCTTTAAGTAATATAGTTTCTTTGTTGTTATCAACCCTTTCCAGTGTTCATGGTCACGTTACTTGGATAATACAACATTTTTGCTTGGTTTAATGCAGTTCATAAACAATTTCGTGGCGACCTCTTGATGTCCCAACTAAATGATCTATAGATTCCTAAACAGTTGCATGGGACATTTTAGTTTAAGTTCGTTACGTATGAGATACACTTACCTCAAAAACCGTTAAGCTAATAAACTTGTAACAGAACTGCTTTACAACAATGTGGCTACTCTTGCGGCAAAGACATGACAAATAAAATTCAGACGTGAGCGCTCTAGACTTCACGCTCCAAGGATTTGCAGACAATATGTAGTGAACTGTCTTGGGCTTGGTTTGATAATTATAAAAGCGTTCCTCTGGAAGGTAGTTTTTTTTTAATAGTAAAAAAGCCGACATCGAGCGGTAAACTCTTACTTACAATCTTTCTCTACGACCACGGTAAAACTAAAAGGAAGGGTTATGTTTTTAGCAAGATAAGTGTATATTTAGGTGCGTATTTATGTGGGTTCTACATTTGTGGCTAAACTTCTGAGCTGATTTTGGTGCATGAGGATTTAATCGATTCCTTATTATGCTTCGGTTATCATAGTTTAAAAAAAATAGAGACTGCTACAAAAAAAAAAAGCAGTCAAAACAAGTGGGGTATCAAATTAAAGAAGTTTGTGAACAAAAAGTATTATTCGTATTCGGATAACAGTGTTTCAAATATTACAAAATATTTACCTAAACGGAGCGCAAATGTGTTTTCTTGAGCATTTTAGTCTGTTTTATAAAGGTAATTTTAATTTTGATTTTTTAATTTCATGATTTTTAGTTGTTTTATCTCAAAAAGTACTGAACTGATTTCAATGACACTTACATTGTATTTGTAACTAAATTAAAACAATCATCTCGCTATGACTTACGACCTTTTCTGTATAAACGGCAATGACTACCTGAGGTTTGCATAATGTATTTATTATAAGTATTCTCACATGCGCTAAAAATATTTAGTTTCATTGCACAAAACTAAATCACTAACTCTATAAGGCAAAGTATCTCTTAATTCCCACTGTCAATGAACAAATGGAGGCGCCTGCACAATGGCACCGCGATATAGTCGGCCACGCACAGTGGGGAAAAATTATGTATTATATGGATTAAGTAATACAAATTCATAAGTGTAGCAAACTTTTGGTAGCAATCATAATACCTATTATATCATATATGGCGTGGCTATATTCTAGGTAACTCACGCGTTCAATAAGTTCTTTCAGATCCATCAAGGAACCCTAAACTCACTAGTTTTTAGAATGTTTTTAACACTCACAGTGTCATAATTTATATTCATAAAGATGGAATAAGAAACCAAATATTTGCGCACGGGCGGGACTTGAACCAGCACTTTCTGGCTAACCGGGCCAAACCCTCTACCAAATGAGGTCCCGTTCTGACTGGTCGGACCCTGCGAAATTTGTGGTCTCTTACGGATACTTCTTCATGCGTGACGTTTATAGCGCCTTCTACCCGTCTGTTTATCGGTCATTCTCAGCAGGCCTGGTTTTGGTGCGTCCGTGCAAATATCTGACTAGTTTGTTATATTTTGAAGCTGTCAATTTTTTAGGAACTAGATCTAGCATTTATCTTTTAGGAATTTGAATTTGAGACACATCGTCTTGTAAAAAAGCACTTAATTATTTTTTCTTAGTTCGTTCTCCTAAGTTCCGTTCGCTGTCCAGAACCCAGATTCAAGTACAAAACCTTCAACAGAGACAAAATAAGTTACGATTGGTACATTTCAGTGTATACAATTTTAAGATTAATAATTAAGTATTTTAATTCACTAAAAATATTCTGTTTAACTTGTGTATTTTCTTAGACAAGACGAAAAATATGTTTGTCCTTTCATCATGCCTAATTTCAGTCACTAGTATAAAAGTAGCGAATATCTTGCTCGCAGAGTAAGTAATTCCTATCCCTAGGGCAATGTCGTGTTTGATCAGTTGCGCCACGGCAGGCAACCGAAGCGGTCCCGTGTCACTTGCTCCGTTGGCGAACTATGACCGTAAGTACCTAATTTCCATTCGCTTGGTTCACCTCTTTTCTAATTTCCGTTCGCTCTTTTAATTAATATTTTAAAATGGATACAAACTGGTCTGTGATAATATTATATGCAGGCATTTGTTGGCTACCTCATACTTGTAGCAATATACTGTATTGTTTACCATTTAATTAATATCTCATAAATACCGTCGTGTTCCTATTTTCCATCACCCTATTCCGTCACGCTAAACGTGACGGAAATTATATAATACCTGACAACATTTGTTTTTTTTTTATGTTTTTACCATAAAACAGGTGCCTACTTTAAGTTTTTTGGTAGGTATACATAGCATATACCATAATGTGTAAGTATTCTTATTTTACAGAAAACATGAGTAAGCCAAAACGAAGTCGAGAGGAGATTTTGGACAACAAAGGCTTAAACAGCAACGAAGAAGAGAAAGAATCAAGAATGATCCCGATTTATACGCAGTGTATTAAAAAATAGACCGCCAAAGGTACCATAAAAAGAGGAGCGAAGGTAAAATATTGCCAATGAATCTAGAAACTCATAAGAACGTAACAAACAAATATGAAAGCGAGAGGTTTTTTTTAAGGAGTTTTTTTTTTGTTATTTGTAGACTGTACAATAACTTTTGAGGTTTACTTTTCATTAAATTCTGTTTATTTTCTATTTGAGTTTTATTTCATTACAATATAAATTTAAGTAAGCTATTTTCTAATTTCCGTCACGCCCAAAACTTTGTCACCTCATTACTCCATAACCAGTCGGCACATTGAAGTGCCAAATACATAATTATGTTTAGTTAATCGTCTTTTCTTAATTTAATTGCCAATTAAACGAATTTCTTGCGAAATAAAAATCGTGACGGAAATTATACGAAGAACACCTTGTCGTGAGAATGACCGTTATGCAACAGTGGTTGGTTTATTATTTCATATTTATGAACCTAAACCCACTAATTCGGGGCGTCGGCACTGCACCGCGATATTGCAGACAACGCACAGTTTTTATTTTCTACTTGGATAAAGAATAACTAATTTTATAAAGATAGTGTTGACGTTCTTAACCAATGTCGATTTCGAACGAACTACTTACCTAATTTTTTGAGTTATCTGAGCATTTTTAGTCATAGTTACTCGTTACAACAATTTATGAGTAACTATATTTAAAAACTTCAGTTGCATTAATATTATCTACTGAATTTACTGTTTCTACATGCTTCCTCATATTACAAAGTTAAAAGCAAAAATAATAATTATAAGATTGCAATCGCGGTTTCAATTTTTTTAACATGACTATCAAAAACTTTATCTGCATCTGCATTTATACTCGTATACATATCTCTCATATATTTGGCTTTTTATATTTTTGTTTACAAAAAGTTCTTACAATTATTTCTATGTCTGAAAGAAAATCAGATTACGTTCCACTGTGCTGATGGGCTGTTGGCTACACTTGTCGCTTCAATTGCCTTTTGCTTCCTTAGGACTGGTCTGACGTTTTCTTCAAGAGAGGAGATGTGTTTTTTAATTTACATCTGGCTACGAGTACTTAAAATGAAATACACACACTATATTTAATCACTTTTGACACCCGTCTGGTGTAGTGGTCGAAAATCTCCTACTACGGAGCGGGTTGCGGGTTCGATCCCCGCACAATACAAACATTTGTGTGCATGAACATGTCTGTTTGTATTGGTCTGGGTGTTTTCTATGAATATCATGTATGTATTTGCAAACAAAAAGTATTTAAGTATTATATCCGTTGTCTGGCACCCATAACACAAGCTTTGAGTAGCTTACTTAGGGACTGGATGACGATATGTGGGAATGTCCAAAATATATTTATTTATTTACTTTCTATTTGGAAGCCGCTATCATGATTTTAACTGTTTATATTATGAACTCTTTCATAAAGTGCTGATAATAATTTATTAAGCCTCACTGTAAAGGAAATACATGTCCTAAAGTTAGGAACTACGAGTACCTACCAAGACTTTTGCCAACTGGCAAAACTCGAGTTCGACTGGAATTAAACTGTAAAGCAATAACGAAATCACGAGCCCAGCTCAAATTTCACTTAAAAGTAACTCCCCAGTGGTCAAAGGGCAAACTTGGAACAAAGTTTTGATACTGGGTATTATAGAACCCTGCCCTTTAGGATCAACATGTTTTCTGCAAGTTTATTACAACTATTATACGGGATTTGGCAGTTAAAATCACGGGATAACGTATTTATTGAGCTGACAATTTGATGCGAGGCATTGGGTTAAATCAATATGACTTATATTAATATAGGTACTGTAACTGTGTATTACTCTGTTATTTTTAAAAACATACAGGGTGACTCTTTTATCGGTACCGAAATTTTGTGTTAAGACTCCATTGATGAATATGAACAACTTTTACTATGGGGCAATAGTGAAATCGAGAAAAAAAAACAGCAGTTCCATACAAAAGTTCAATTGGCGCGCGGTCAAAATGTATGGAACAGCTAAATTTTTTTTCTCGATTTCACTATTGCCCCCATAGTAAAAGTTGTTCATATTCATCAGTGGAGTCTTTACGCAAAATTTCGGTACTGATAAAAAAGTCACCCTGTATATATTAATATATTAATCTTATTTGTATTTATTTTTGAAACTATAATTTATACTGTAATCATATTATACATATATATTTTTATTTCACTTATTCAGCTTTTCATTTTCTATACATAAAATACGCCTTCCTATAAAACTCATAATTTCTTTACCCAAAAGTTGTCTGAAAGAGACCGCCTAAATTTTTCATTTCCTTGAATCTAAGTTGTAAATCAATTTATGTTATGTGGAATAAAGAGTTATCTATCTAGACTGGGATAAGAAATTGTATTTTACAAGCGCCCGTAAGATTTAAAATACTATTCAGTAACCTTTAATGCTGTCAGGATGGGAACATGAAACATATCATGGTATCATTATCATAATCATCAATATAAACAAAAGAAAGTCGTGTAAGCTACACCACGTGTAACACAAAATCGGACAGTTTTTTATGATTTTCTCTTTTTTGGATTCGTGACTGACCCTGATATTAAAATACCTACCGTGGCCAGGGTAGGATGAGGCTGGGGGGAATGCAGATTGCTAGGTCTGTTAGTAATATGTTACAATTATTACATGTTACAGTTTTAAATATCAGCCTTACATTCTATGCATTAATCAGCCTCAACCAACAATAATAGAGCTCAAGTCCCGATTAAACACAACTAGTACAGTGCTATTGCTCTTATAAATGTTTTTTCACCATCAAAATGGTGTCATGACTTTAGACTTGGATGATTCTTTTAGTCCTAGCCTAAAGCGACTACCACTTTTAGGGCAGATTTCGCCAACGTCTGATAAGACTTATCGGTCTGAATAAGTATAACATGAGCAAAATGATATTTAAAAAATAAATGTTGACAAATAGGTGACGTTACTAAATTAGGCTAAATGTACTTAACGAATATTCCTTATATAGGCAAACGATAGTGCCGAATAATATTTCCGAAGATTAGTTTACGCAGTTCGAACCTACATTACAGTCGTAAATTTCTCGAGTTTCACTGAGTTTATAATTAGCTCGGAGCTGAAATATTAATTAAACGGCTGTCAAGATTTTCGCGACACGGACCGACAGACAAATGAAGATTCGTAAGTTCCGTTTGTCATTATTTGACAACGGAGCCCTAAACCTAGTTATATACACCGGCAGCCTCGGTTACCTAGCTAGCTTCGCCGCTGATCGAGCAATCCAAGTCAGGCAACCTGTGAAAGACGGCATCGCTTTCAGTGCAAGCTTGCAACATTCATAAGCCGACGATTACCATTGCAAAGACGAAGATGGTATTAAGCAGAAAAACTACTTGGCTTAGTCCGCTGCCGCAAAGCGCTGAGCTTTCACTTAAAAGCTTACGAGATAAATTCATTCACTGAAACCGTTTCGGGTTGTCACTAAACGTTTAAAAGTATAATTGCAACTACTGCGTTAAATCAGAATTTAGTTACAAAAGCACACATGCGTGTCTACTTTGTTATACTTGCAATCCGTTCTTTTTTGTAACTTTTGATTGGCATAGATAGCTTTAACATTAAGTCTACTTTTGTGTTACATTTTTATATAAATAAATGACTTCTTGACTTTACGTGATGAACATGGCTTATGTTTATAAATACAGGCAAGTTTTTAGTCGTAGTTAAAGTTATTGTGCATTCTTCATAAACTAGTTGCACTCAATAGTCCTAAACGATTCAAGTCCCGCCCGCTTGCGTCAAAGCTAGCCTATGACGTCACAGGCTATTTTACCGACTTAAGACTATCTCAGCTTTGTCGCGAGGGGCTTTGAAATGGTAATCTTTGAGCGTGAAGTAGTTTATGAATGTTTCAAGAATGAAATAGCTTAGGATGTTCTCGGATTGTAATGTATTTGGTGTTGGGTTTGAAGGTTTCTTTCATGGAACAGTTTTTTGTCAAATAAATAGTATCCAAACGCTGTTATAATATGTTTCTGATTTCTCAGTGTGACGATGTCTAGGCATTTTAATTTCCTTTGTGCGAATGTTTTATGCGGGTGAATATTACTTGAGTTTTCAGGTAAAACCGTAAGTGAGCTCGCACGTGAATTACCACACGAAATAATATTGATTGACGCGAGAATTGCCGCCCAGTTCTCGCAGACAAAATAACATTTACAATGTGTACAAACATTTAAAATGATATTTTACAAATAGGTAACATCTCAAAATAATCTTATTATCAATTCAACTTTCTTTGATTTATAAAAAAAAAAAATATCAAAAAATGTAAACAACTGGAACTGATTCCGTATAAAAAAATATCAAAAAATGTAAACAACTGTTATTAATCAAAAACTAAGTGTTAAATATGTGCAAAATAATGTGAGTGAACTGTGACAATGAAATCAACAAAAAAGACCCATCTACAAGTGATTTATACCATATTATTGTTATCATAATAACAGTGGACAACGAAGATACTAATTAAAACAAAAGTGCAGTGAATAAATAGAACAGTACCAAAACGACATGTTATAGTAGAGCGTTTGAGTACTTATAATATACTTTGTGACTAAAGCAGTGATGGATTAATCGAAAACAAAATACATAAAGATTGAAGAAAAATACACGGAAGGGTAGAATAAGAAATATTATTTCGTAAGTTCAACGACATTCAAACAACAAACTCTCAATCGCCCGATATGGGAAATATATGGCAGCTAATTTCGACAATTCGTAGTATGCACGCTTAGCTTAGTTGGTATAAGCTTACACTTGCATTTCGTCCGACGCTGGTTCGAGCCGCGTAACGATTACTCTTTTTGTTTGAGAAAAAATATATAAAAATGACACTAAATTGTTCAGGCTGTCTTCAAAACATTCAAGATAGGAGATATTTGAAATGTCTGATTTGCTTTCAATATTACGACTTAGAATGTGCCAATGTTTCTGAGCAAAGATTCTACAACACAATGACTAAGATTCATAAAGACAACTGGAAGTGTCCCTTATGCTTATCTAAGCGGCCTAAGCTTGACAATGAAAATACACCTGTAAGACTGATACCTCAGCAGACCTCTTTAGAAAACAAGCCAACCGTAGAATCAGAACAAGAATCAACTGACAATAATATTACCTTTAGACGAAAACTTCTTAGGAGCAGTAATGATGAGTCTCTGTTTGCCGATGACACTTTGCATTCACATGATGGAGATACTATAACAGAGAGCGTTCACAGGAAAAGACAATCTAATTATCAAAACAATGACCAAACAATAACCGAATTAAAACTTAAGCTGTTTAAGATTTAATTCGGTTATTGTGTTGTTGTTTAAGATTGCAAATACCAAAATTGAGAACATCACTGCAGAAAATAATTACTATAAGTTAAGATTCGAATCATCAGAAAAAGAAATTGAAAATTTGAAAAAGGCATTGCAAAACAAATCAAAAAATAAAAAGGCCGATAAGAATGACGTATTATTTAATAGAAATAGTATTGATCAAAGTGTCGTACAACCACCTGCACCGAATAAAGAACAAATATTAAGACAAGATGAAGTGATTCACGATGATCACCATAAAAAGAACAGATTGCAAAAAAGTAATAATTCTTCTATTTTATCTTCTACAAATTCTGATACCCATAAAATGTGCATAATAAACACCACCAAGCGTCATAACATTCTGCATAAGGCTAATCAAACATTCAATGGAGCTCTTGTTTGTCACTACCTAATGCCTAACTGTGGCTTGGAGCATCAAATTGCCGGATTAGAATCAAAGTTGATTAATTTTACGAAAAAAGATTTCTGTATCTTATTTGTAGGTGAAGAAGATTTTATTCAAACGAAAAACTACGTCGATTTAATAATTAATATAAGAAATACTGTATTACCACATAACCATACCAATATTATAATCTGTCTTCCCACATATAAGTTAGGTAAATACTCAAGCATGTATAATTGGCGAATTGAACACTTCAATAATTTGTTATATTTAGATGTTTTGACTCATGAACATGTTTACCTGCTGGATACAAATCGGAATCTTCAATATAATTTCTCAATGTTTAGCACTTTTAATGGGGCTGTCCGTGGCCGATCTATTGACATTATTTTTAACGACCTCTATACCTTGATGAATGATATAACTGATTTTGAAACGAAGAGCTCTGATATGAAATGTATTCCTTATATTTCTAATGACCACATAAGTGCTGACTTTGCTGCCGAACAGCAGATTGTTAGCGAAAATGATCAGAATTCTGAAAATAGGTTTTTTCGAGAATAAATACTTGAATATATTACATCAAAACATTGCTAGTCTAGTCAGTAAATCGGATTTACTTGAAGTATTGTTAGAGGAACTTAAAGATAAAAATACGTTTATTGATGTTCTTTGCATAACAGAACATTTTATGTTAGCTGAACATGAACAATTTCTCAGTTTTCGGAATTTTACTTTAGCAGCATCATTTAGTCGAGGAAACATTAAACGAGGAGGAGCTTGTATACTAATAAGAAATGGCTATAATTGGAAAGAAGTTCGAGAAGCAGCAAAACTATCAATTCCCAGCGTGTTTGAGTGCTGTGCGGTGGAACTAATTGACCACAAAATTATCATTATATGTGTTTATAGAACTCCACAAAAGACAAATTTAAGGTTATTTTTTGAGAAATTGGAAACTCTACTTCAAACAATTTCCAGAAAATTTAAAAGCCGTATTATACTAGCAGGAGATTATAATATTGATAGACTGGTTGCAAATAGTTGTACCCGAAAATTTGACTCCCTTTTATCAAGCTTTGACTTGCATTTGGAAATAAACCAACCAACCAGGCTTGCAAGTGGAACATGTTTGGATAATTTTGCACACGATTTTGTACAAGGGTGTAAATCAGAAGTTATTGAATATGCAATATTGGATCATACAACACAGATACTTAAAGTGCCAGTAAGGCGAAAATGCTTTTTAAAATTGTGGCGGTCTAGAAGGCGTGACTACAGCACGGAAAATATCTTTAAGTTTGGCAAATGTTTGGAGAGTCTATCTTTTTCAGAAATATATCTCACTGAGAACCCTAACGAAGCTTATAATAAATTCATTGAATTATTTAAACTTTTCTACGATTTGTGTTTCCCATTCAAAGTAGTCACTCAAAAATCAATTAAAAAGGTCAACTGGATCTCCAAAGGCATTAAAATTTGTAGTAAACGAAAACGACACCTTCTGTGGCGTTTCAGATACAACCCAAATGACTACAATAAAAACGCATTTAAAAATTATGCTAGGGTTCTTAAAAAGATAGTAAAATTAACACAGCGTTCTCAAAATGGAAATAAAATAAAAACATCTAACAATAGAGCAAAAACTACTTGGTACATAATAAATAGTTGTAAAAAACAAAAAAATAAGCCGGAAATTGACAAAATAAAAAAGATGACATAATATTGACTGATCCACATGACATTGCGAATGCTTTTAACGATTATTTTGTAGATAAAATTAAACCATCTCAAGGTTCAGGAAAAGATGTTACTGCTAAGATAGTCAGCAAAAGTAACTCAATGTTTATGGCACCTAGTATACCATCAGATATAATCAAAATTATTAATTCCCTAAACAACACACAGAGTGTTGGTTGTGATGATATATCTACAGTGGTCGTCAAAGCGGTAGCGAAATACGTGAGTCAACATATTAGTTATCTTATAAATTTGAGTATAAGCTATGGTGTTTACCCCGATTGTTTAAAAGTAAGTAAAGTTAAACCTCTGTTCAAAAAGGAGAATAAAGAACTCATGGAGTTTTACAGACCGATCGCTCTTACACCTATAATATCAAAAATCTATGAAAAATACCTTCACCAGCATATTTACTCGTATCTGGAAAAACAAAATATATTAACAGACGAACAGAAAGGATTTCGCCAAAAAAGGACCATTAACATGGCCATTTATGACTACTTAAATATTGTTATATCAAATGTTGACAGAAAAGTTCCGATTTGTACTATTTATTGTGATATGACACAAGCATTTGACTACGTTGACCATTCAATACTGCTACAGAAGCTTAACGCTTATGGAATACGCGGAAATATCCTACGACTCATAGAATCTTATTTAAAAGGGAGGAAACAGTTTACTGAAATTACAAAAATTAATCGTAAAACTCAATTTGAAGAATCTTACCGGTCAAGGGAAAGATTTATTTTTTATGGCGTGCCACAGGGCAGTGTATTGGGACCATTATTATTTTTAATATACATAAATGACTTGCCGAAAGCAATACCTCAACCTATGACATTATTTGCAGATGACAGTACAATAACTATTAGATGTAGAGACCCTGACATGTATGAAGATGACATTAATAATAATTTAAAATTACTAATTGAATGGCTTGATAATAATAATCTACGAATTAATTTTAAAAAAACAAAAATAACTCATTTTAGTCAAAGAATTGCTCCCATGCCCATGACAATACACTATAACCAAACAAAAATTTGCGAAGTTGCTTCTACAAAATTCTTAGGATTAATAATAGACGAAAAACTTAATTGGAAGGCACACATTGAAATATTGACCAGAAAACTTAGCTCATCAGCATTTGCTTTGCTCAAACTTTCATCTGTGCTGAACATGGATGCCCTACTTATGGCATACCACGGTATTGTGGCAGCCCATCTCCGATATGGAGTCATATTCTGGGGCAACTCAACAGACAAGACTGTAGCTTTTAGAGCACAAAAAAGATGCGTAAGGGCTATGTTTGGGGTCGATCCTGCTGATAGTTGCAAGCCTTACTTCAAAAGGTACAGAATTCTTACACTACCATCCCTATACATACTGGAGATAGCAATGTTCGCAAAAACAAATCCAGCATTATTTAAAAAAATGACAGATGTTAATGATCGTTCTCGACGAGACAATAGACTGGTTGTTCGCAGTTCAAACACAGCACTTATGCACAACAGTGTTTTTTGCATGGTACCCATCATATGCAATAAAATCCCATAATATATGAGAGAACTGAATACAAATCAATTTAAATGTAAAATGACAGATATTCTAATAGAAAAATGTTACTATAGTATTATTGAATTTATTAATGACAAGTTGTAATAATGTGCGAATTTTGACATTTTAATATAATTGACTAACTATTAACTTTATTTTGGAATATGTAATTAATTTGATTATTTGAATAATTATATCTGTAAAATGAATTAATATTAATTGTTCTATTGCATGATTATGTGAAAATTTGCATACCATATTATTGGAAGAAAACACTGGACTTATTTTTTTAATTTTTAATTTAAGATCTTTGTAACTGTATTCTCGCAAATAAAGACTTACTTACTTACTTACTTACTTACTTACTTACTTACTTACTTGAGTCTATGGATCGAGCTCGGATGGATCTAGGATAAAATAATGCTATTTATTTTATTCATCTAATATTATGTTGTATTCTTCATACTCGTAGATAAATTAACATCTTTATATAATAATTCATAGATAATAAAATAATATTATTAATAATCTATAATTTTCTAAGAAAGCATCTCTGCAATTAAGCATCTGTCTACGACGCATTTTATGTTCTAAATCAAGCTATCCTAATGTTGCCACTTCAATAAGCTTCATTCTTCTTAATCCCATAAATATAGGTAATTTCTAGTGAAAAAGCAACACGATAAAAATATCGTTTAATAAAACCACCTCTGATAGTATTCAAAATACGTGCACTTTCCCAAATCCGGCTACAGAGCTATTCTATTATACAAAGTCAGAATGTCAACTCCAGCCTTCTCACTCAGTCATGCCAGCAGCAAAATAAGTGTGAGTGTGAAAGCTATAGCTATAAATGGTAAAAATATCTTACTGAGTTAAGGGTCTGCCCCTGAACCTATAAAAGTCTCCCTAAAAGGTTTTTTACAGCGTCATCAGTCATCCACTACTTTCCTGGATAAAGAAAATTAGGGATTCGGGGGTGGGCTGGTGGATTAAACATTAATCTTTTTATTTTAAAGAAAAAGAGGTATAATACCCACTCAATGAGTGGAGAGAAGTTGAATTAGAATTGAAAGGAGGATAGTGATATACTTTGCCTTAATATACCGTTAGAAAAATAAACTGCTGTGATAGTTGATGCTTGATGGTCAAAGTGATGGCACCGACTCCAAAGAGAAATTGTTTGCCTAAAACGGATTCCTTTCCTTTCAATGGTGAAGAGTTTATTTAAGACTTTTTGTGCATTTTGGTTTTGAAGTCGGTGCTTACTTTTTTTTAAAGTTTATTTTATTTGTTTATTTTTAGTGATTACATAAGAGGGAGGGGGGGGGGGGGGAGTTGCACCTTATGATTCTATTTTTTACGAAGCTACAAATTACCTATCATAAGTTTCGTCATTATAATTACTGAACTCCTAGGCGTTAAGGAGTTCCACCATCAGCTCAGCCCTACAAAATGTTAACTATCAGACGTAACAACACGTCACGTAAAGAAACACTATACGAGCCTTTAAAATTTAAGGGTTTCCCTCGAATACACCAAGATCCCATCATCAGATCCCAAAATGGAAAAAATGCGACCAACTAGAAGGTATACCCTCTAAGTAGGTGAAAAATTTTTCGATTCGGTCGACAAACGACTGAGATATGAGGTAACATACATACAAAAAAAAATGATAAAAAAAAAACATACAGTCGAATTGATAACCTCCTCCTTTTTTAAAGTCGGTTAAAAACATACAGATATCCTACTTATTGTGCATACGAAGAGCGTATCAGTTACTAATGTCTAATAGTTAACGTTTTCATAGATAAAAATTACACAGAAAATCTTTGTATAGTAAAGAAAAGTTAAGAAAAAAGTATTATGAAATGTAAGCAATTAAAGGTGTTCTTAATAAGATACCTAAAATTGCGCACGGGTGGGAGTAGAACCTGCATCTTTCTGGCTAACCAGGCCATCGCTTCTGGTCTCTTGAGGGCACTCTGGCTAGTTCTGGCCAGGCCAACGCTTCTGGTCTCTTGAGGATACGTCATTACGCGTGACGTCAGCGCCATCTACCCATCTATTTTTTGACAGAGTGATTAGCCAGAAAGATGCTGGTTCGAGTCCCGCCCGTGCGCAATTTGTTATCTTAATTTGATCTTAAGAATACAAAAACAACACTGTAAAAGTTAAAACAATCTAAACCTATGAAAGTTGTGACTGAGAATTAATGTTTTTAGCATTTTGTACACTTTTATTTGTGCAATGTAGTTTTTAAATTAATAAATTTATGTAATTACGAGTAGTACAAAAGTAGTACTTGGAAGATATTTGTCGAATCACATCGGTAATTATTTATCGAATCACAACTTTCTACATTTAAATGTATATTGATAAATCCCCGAGGTTTTTTAATATTTCTACGAGCGTACTTTTATCCATTTAACGGTTCCAACCTCACTAAAAACTTCTAAATCTGTTAAATTTAAGGCCTAAGTTTAATACAAAACGAAGTTAAATATTCATAAGAGTTCCAATTCCGGTTCTCTTGAAAGTGACAAGATTAAACTGTTTCACTTGAGAGAGAAAAACTTGCAAATCTCATATGCTGAAACGTTCGCGAAATATTCGAAATTACGCGGCCCCATGTGCTAACCGCGACACGTTTCTTGACTGAAGTTTAGATGTTTAAGAGCCGACGACTTTTCGTTACCAATATTTATTTATTATATTCGAATTGCGATAGGTGTGATTTCGAGTCTAGGCTAAGCCAATCATGGAAAACACAGAGAAGACGGGTTTTGTAAAGGTGCTTGTTGATGTTTGATTAGGTAAAAAAACTGTCAAAAATACACATTTCAGATAGAGTAATCAAAATCATGACTATTAACACGAGATCACATTTCCTTCAAATTACAAACATCTCAGTATTATCATAAAAAATACTACAAACTTACACGAAACATAGAGTGAAATTTCACCACAATCTTGGTCATGAGGAGTAGATTTTAAGAGAACTACCGAAAATGTGGTAAGTGCGTTTACAAACTTATTCAGTAACAGCTAAAAATTAACACAGAAGAAAATAGTTAGACATTTCGTTCGTAGAGTGTAAAAGCACCTAACTAAAGCACCTCGCGACGAAGAGGTAACGTTGCCAATTTCTCTTTATAGCCAACTTCCCCATTGGCGCAAGGTCTGATGGCGTGTACCCAATTGTACAACCTTCAACATATTGCATGAAACGAATCTGAATCTTATTTTTATTGCAGTAAAATATCTACAGCTACTAAACGCATGCCGACAACTGCACTCCTCGCGATTTTGTGTGCGTTATTCGAAAGTAGCTTTTCAGGCAAGTACATAACGTTGTAGTTTGTAAAATGGTTCGAGCAAAGTGAAAATTATTTTAGATGGCTCACTTAGAATATTAATTCTTGATTTCGAGTATGTCAGCTTACTGAAATGTACTAAAACGACTAATTATTTAATAACCAAAATGGGTATACCTACCTAATTAATAGAAATTATGGAGCGAAATAAAAATTAATAAATAAAGTAGACCAGCCACAGTTGGCTGAATTTAAAAAACAGATTAAAATCCATCATATTTTGTATATTAATTCATTTCACACCGAGCTCATGTCAAGTGATGCCCAAGCAAATAAGTAAACTGAAATTCAGTTGTCTCGTAAATTGGCTCTGTTTGGTGCACACATTATCTTCAATTTCGTCTAAGATTAATATTCTGTGTACGTTTGTGACAATGATTTAATCTCTCAGATGCGTTAAAAGGAATGCTAAGTGTATTCTTTTGTTCAAATGGCATAAATAGGATCTTTATACTATTGTTACGGCGACAAGACCATTAGTTGAAAATTAATTGTTTATCATTTGTTGGTTTAAATCTTGGCATGAGCCTTTATGTTTGATTGGCGATATTATTTATTAGCTAGAATTCTTACGCCGCGCCGTTTTAAGTTGAATTCAGTTAATTAGCACTATCGTTAGTACAGTTAAGGTCTCTCGCGCCTAATATTTTTAGAACGCAAATTGCTTGCACTTACAACACATAAACGGACGTTACTACAAACAAAAGACGACACGATGTTGGAATAATTTTGGCTCTTAAGGTAGTTAAACATGAAAGACCTCGACCGAACATTATACCTTTAATATTGGTCTGTCATACGAGACCTCAATGTATTAAAAATATGAAACACATTAGGGATGTGGGTATCAGAACACGATTTCCTGAAAACTGTTAATAAAATATAATATTTTCAACTTTTTACAGGATGCCAAAGAATTTATACATCGAGCATTAGGGCCCGTTTCACAATATTTAGATATGTTCCGAGGAGTGTTATCTGCTAGAGAGCTCACATGCAATGATTTGCATATTTATAGTCGATTCTGAAAGAGGCCTATATGACCATCATAATCAAACAGGCGAGATGAATAAAAAGCGGTACGTAAACATTAGGCTTGTATTTTATTAAATATAACCTGTCACAAAATAGTTTTGTTTCATTATGAGGTATATATTCTGCGATATTTAAAAAAAAAACAAACCGATCCTTATTTCTAATACTGTAGTTACCTTAACGTTACATAAAAGTATTTGTTTCGACAAATACCATATTCGTAATATTAACGATCGAAAGAGCCCCTCGACGCTCTCAAGAGCCCACAGAATAATGGACGCTGATATTTTAATGGAGCCACGTATGAATAATGAACAATAATTAACAACATGATTTGATTATGTTAAAACATTGAACATGAGCAATAAAAAAATGCTGAAGATACCTAATGTGTTTTTGTTTGTCGGTATAATTTTATGTTAGATTTGAAATAGAAAAATGTAGGGAATTTAAGCTCCTACCTCCTTTGAGTAACTAAAAAACATGTTACGAGGGTCAAACTGAAAGTTCTTAGAAAATCAAAAACTGAATACATTAGCCAGTTATTAGTTTTATTATATCTTTTCAAAATATTGTCCATTGACGTCAATACACCGCTGCATGCGATGGAACCACTGGGAAAAGCACTTTGCCCACTCGTCCTTAGGGGTCTCTTCAATGGCATCGCGATACGCAGCCACCGCTTCTTCAGCATTCATAAACCGCTTTCCTTTAAGTTTTTCTTTAATTTTTGGAAATAAATAAAAATCACAAGGCGCGAGGTCGGGGCTATACGGCGGGTGACCCAGTAATTCAACGTTTGATGTCGCCAAATAGTCGATCGTTCGCTTGGCGGTGTGCGACGAGGCGTTGTCGTGGTGAAGGAGGCTCCTACTGCGAGGTCGTTTCTCTCGAACTTTTTCCAAGACAAGTGGCAAACAATTGGTAGTGTACCATTCTGCAGAAACTGTTTTTTGATCCACTAACACAATTGTTGCGAAATGACCTATCCTTCCAAAGAACGAGGCCACCATTTTTTTCCCGCACTTCGATCTCTCTTCACTTTAGTTGGCAACTCCTCGAAAGGAAACACCCACTGAGCAGATTGTCTTTTGGTTTCAGGATCATAACAGTAAATCCAGCTTTCGTCACCTGTTAGTATGTCGAACACAGCATTTGAGTCACCTCCGTTAAATCTTTCAATCATTTTACGGCACCAATCCACACGATGGAGTTTTTGAGCCTTAGTCAAATTATGAGGTATCCACCGGGCGCAAAGCTTCCTGACCGCTAAATGTTCGTGGAGGATTTTGTGCACTTGACTCATACCGATGCCTAAGCTTGTCCGAATCTGCTGATAGGTCACTCTTTTGTCAGTCTCTATCATACGCCGCACAACACAGATGTTATTTTCAGTCGTCGCCGTAGAAGGCCGTCCCTCACGTGCATCATCAGTGAGATTAGTGCGACCACGTTTAAACTCATTAAACCAGTTGTAAACAGTCGCACGAGATGGGGCTTCATCGTGAAAGGCCAATCGTAGTCTATCATAACTTTCTTGTTGACTTAAATGACATCGAAAGTCATAAAAAATCATTGCACGAAAATTTTCTCGTGTTAAATTCATGTTGACGTGACACAGACAATTTTCAATTTGCCGCCAAATCGTAAAACAAATGACAAATGAATGAAATATATACTCAGTAATATTGGCAAAGAGTTCTATTTTCAAATTTTAGAATATTTTTTTTATTATATTGTTTATAAGTGGCCAGTTCTAAGAACTTTCAGTTTGACCCTCGTAGTAAAACGGTGGCTACACAAGCTATTTTTGTAACTCTTTCGCTTATATTCTTAAGTTATTTCGGTAATTCGCCGTTTATGTTATTAACTTTATAAAATTATGATTATTACAGCAAAATATTACTTTTGTTTTAACTATACGCATACTGATACATTAAAGTTCTGTTTCTTAATTGATGTATTTATATTTTGCGATTATTTCCTCTTTTTCTTTCTTTCTTTCATTGATATCAATGGTAGAGATATAAGGGAACTATAATAATGGTGGTGATAATATTTAAGTCCTCCTACCAAATTAAACTTGATTTTAACAACAGCAGATAAGGAATCTTCGTCACATAAAATACAATAGGTACGGCTAATTTGAAAACGTCACCTATTTGTCAGCAATCATTTATTTAAATGTTATTTAGTAATATAATGGATATTTGTGTAAAATTGGTCGGTTTATACTTATTCAGTCGGATAAGTCTTATTTGTCGTTGGTTAAAGCGACATTAGGCAATTAGACACACGTAGAAACTCTCGAATTCTCTGTGTTCTGTACGGTATTCTCAAAAACCCCTCATCACCTTCTTATTTTAAGGAAATGTTCTCCTTTTTATTTTAATGACATGATCGTGCTCTCTGTTCTTCCGAAGATCTCCGGCTAAGCATACCGGCTCATCGCTCCTCCTATCAATCCAAGTCGTTTACAGTGACGGCTACGCGGCTGTGGAATACGCTCCCTCTTGAGATCAGCAGGAGGTCAGAGACGAAACTGTGTTTCAAAAACAAACTGCGAAGGTTTCTGTTTCAATGATTGCGAAATATGTAAAATAGTCTTGCCATAAATATTGTCACAAATATTTTTTTTAATGCAAAGAATAACTTTTACAGTGAGTTAGTTTTATACATAAATATAAAACAATTTAAAATATAAAAAGCTAATTCTTAGTCCTGTAAACGTTGAGGCCAGTTATCAATAGAAGCACGCACTCTTTCCATGGGAAAATTCTTCACTTCCAATCGTCTGGATTGTTTTAGGGACTCCAAATTATCATGGCGTTTAGAGCAAGCCGTACTCTCAAATATACCGTAAATCATAATCCAGCGGATTAAGATCGGGACAAGACGACGGCCAGTCTTCAGCTCTGATGAAGTCCGAAACGTTCGCTTCTAACCAAGACTGCATGGACCGAGCATTATGACCCGGCGCCGAGTCTTGTTGGAAAGACCATGCTTGGTTATTGAACATGGTGTTGTTAAGGGGCTTAACTACCTTCTCAAGAATGGTATCTTGATACACTTGTGCCGATGTTTTGATACCTTTTTCACAAAAAATCACTGAAGTCGGGTAATGCCCACGTTGCACTCTGCCGACTAATTGGGAAGCTTCCTTAGAGGTTTGAGCATAAATACGGTCATTTTGTTTGTAATAATGTTGGTCAATTGTAAAGATTTTCTCATCCGTGAACAAAATTTTTATGTGACCGCCCTTTGCGTACCGCTTTAGTAGTTTTTTTCGATTTTACCACCCTATTCTTTTTTAAATTATCAGTTAAAAAATGACTAGAGCGTCTCTTATAGGCTGCAAGTCTCAAGTCATCTTTTAAAATACGCGATATGGTTCTGGGTGCTATCTTCATCTCCCGAGATAAAATCTTTTGCTTTCGGACAGGATTTCTGCGAATTCTTTCCCTTACTGCTTTGACCACCTTTTTCGCACGAATACTACGTGTACGGCCAGATCTTTTTCTGTCACAAACAGAGGAGATCTCATTGTACCTATTGATAGCCCGGTACACAAACATTTGACTACCTAATACCAAGCGTATGGAGAGTTTTAAAAATTGCATTTGGCTCCATACCAACTTTGTGTAATGCAATCAAAGCGATTCGGTTCTCTTTATCACCCCACTCCATTTTAATATCGCAAAATATTATAAAATGTATTTGCGCCAAAATTAGAAAACACAATGAGCAATCGTATAAAAATGACAGATATTCCAAAATCAAATGTAATATCTTTCTTATTTTTAATTGTAACAGTATTTATGGCCAGATTGTGTATATATGTATGTTTATTTTTAGTTATGTATGCTTTTGGATGTTATGTTTATAATCTCTTTTATACTGTATACTTAGTTTATGTATATTATGGCATGCATATAATATTATTATTTTACACAGCAGTATTTGTTGCAATTTTAATATCTATTTACAATATTCTCCTGCACCCATAAGAATCTCTCTGCATGATCTAAAGGTATGACTGGGAGAGAATACTATTAGCATTAAGTCCACCTTTTGTACACTTTTATTTGTGCAATAAAGTTTTTCAACAAATAAATAAAATTAGGGTCCATTGGATAGGTGACGTTTACAAATCAGGCGTTTTATTGTATATTCGACGAATGTTCCTTATCTGAAGTTGGTAAAATCGGGCCTTAGTAATATATATTTGTTCAGGTATATTGTGTTAGTTTATTATTTAGAATGCTTTCAAATTATTACGTAACTCATCCCACATAATTTTCATTAAATTAATACGTTTCCCACATTATAAAGTACCACAATAAACAACACGGTTCGCTAAATAATACTTATACAAAGTTCCCGGGAAAGTTGCCAGCGAGACGTACCTGAAACAATGCAATAATTATGATTATAAATTCGTTTCACTTTAGTACGGTAATTAAATTGCTCTTCACTGGGAGGTAAATAAATCTTGTAGTTTAGGGATGGAAGTGTATTGTTTAACTTACTATAAAATAAATATTTTACCTATTTTATGGGCACATTATTTTATTTTCTTTTACATTATTTTGTTACTTTTCTAGGTAAAGTTTATATCTGGGGCGACGGTAGTAGCCCGCGCCAAAGTCAAGCGAAGGTTCTACCCTTTTTCGAAATGTTTTGTCGGTGTTTGAGCTATGACCACGGTGATCATTAAATAGGTCAGTGGCAAGACGACGTTATGCTACCCACAAAAATCTCATAACATGTGTAAACAAATACTACAAAGGTCGCGTTTCTTATTAACTTAGGGGTTTCAAATCATAGGCAGACGCTCTTTGAATTTTTTCGAAATTCCTACAGATTAGATTCGATAGTTGCTTAGCCCAATTCTCGCTGCAATAGAATTTTTTTCGTGTGGCAGGTAATTCGATTGCAAGTTTAACCGATTTTCCTAAAAAAACATGTAAAATATCCACACGTAGAAAAATTATCGCGCGTACAAAATCTAAATACATAGAAATCCTTTTAAAATCAAAAACAATTTTTTCTTCGACAACGATAATTCGGTGAGCTTTTTTCGTACATGAATTGCGCGAGAATTGTCCCCCTGATAAATACCATAAAGTATGATGACCTTTCCAGTCTTGCATTAAAAGTCGACAGTAGAGAAAAGGATGATTTTTAAAGTAATGATTTGTCAGACGATATTAATTGACAAATCATAGCTATGTGTCCCTTTCCTATCACTGGTAGACACTTTTAAAGGCGCGTTTTGAAAAGTTTTCTACGATTAAAACGACTTCACATTTGACTCTGTCTACTAATTAATGGTCGTTTGCAGATCAACTTAGGATAATCGTAATGATAGTTCGAAAAGAAGTAAAATTTAACGCTTAACTAACGCACTGTTAGTAGGAAAAGTGAGGTGACCAAGACCATAACGTCTTATCTTTTCGCACTACTTCAGAAAAGTTTAAAAGAAGGGTCATTCCATACAGTCTTTTCAGACATTTTTTTTATCTTAATAAATATTTGCAATAATTGCCCTTTAAGAATAAGGTTTATTGCCGTCTTTGAAAAAAGGAGGATTCCAATTTGACCTGTATGTATGTGATATCGTCAGAATTGGATAAATTTTATTATGTTGATCTAGGCTTGCTAATACGTGTGCAAAATTTCGTAGTGTACTCGTATGTTTATCTTAGGATTTCTTGAAAACGAAAAGTCATAGCAAGTTGTTTCTTTTTTAGTTCCCTCAGATATAGTTTATTTAGGGTTTGGGGTAAGTTTAATCAATATCGGCTGAGTAGTTTTGTGAGATATGAGTAATGACTAAAAATCATGTTTTTTTTTACCGCCTTCATCCTTTTAGTCAGTTTTTAAAGGCGTTTTTTTTAAATAACTAAATAAAATCAAAGGAAATAAAATAACGCATTTTTTTTTTTTTTGGAGTCATGATGACAAGCTTACCTATACCAACAGTCTAAACACATCATTAAGCGTACGTACACGAACTAGTCCATTGAATGAGTCCCTCCAAGGGGGGTCTAGAGTGCGTGACTTAGTAACGTAAGATGTTTCTTCGGAAACATGTCAAGAGTCCTTAGGTAATAAACATACTAAAACCCCGGGACACTAGGAGGAGCCCCGGAGTGGGGGGAGGGGGGGAAAGGGTCCAATTTTTCATTTTTCGCTTAAATCTCAAAAACGGTACATGTTAGAGAAAACCTTTCAAAAAAAAGTTGAAAGGCCATAAAATTATCTACAAGTTGTACCTCAATCATTTTTTTCTATTCGCAGCCGTGTTTTAGCTACATCCCATGAAAGGTGAAAAATTCGAACTCCTAAACTCTCCTAAAGGCTTCCATGGAGGAATGTGTTTTTTTACCAATTATAGACCTAATTAAGAGCAATCTATCAGTACCGGTCACAAGTTGCACTTTTGAGCTTTTTGGAAGAAAAAAAATATAAAGTTCAAGTATCGTAACTACCCTAATAAAATTCAATTCCCCGTAAACGCCTCCGTGGTGGAATCTGGTATTTTTATCAATGATAGACCTAATTATGAGCAATCTATCTGTACTGGTCACAAGTTGCACTTTTGAGTTTTTTGGAAGAATAAAATAAAAAGATCAAGTTCAGTAACTCAAACTACCCTAATATAATATTTTGACAATCGATTCCTCCTAAAGGCTTCCATGGAGGAATGTGTTTATTTTACCAATTATAGACCTTATTAAGAGCAATCTATCAGTACCGGTAACAAGTTGCATATTTGAGTTTTTTGGAAGAAAGAAATATTTTTTGATCGATTGATGTGATAAACATGGGTATGTAGTATGGGGAAATTGTTCGAGCCTAAATCTTTTTTTACTGCGTGTAACTCAGAAACGGTAGGATATAGGAAAAAAATATTTAGGTACAACTAGTAGATAATTTTATGGCCTTTCAACTTTTCCTTGAAAGTTTCTCTCTAACATGGACCGTTTTTGAGATATAAGCGAAAAATGAAAAAATGGACCCTTTCCCCACTCCGGGGCTCCTCCTAGTGTCCCGGGGTTTTAGTATGTTTATTACCTAGGGACTCTTGACATGTTTCTGAAGAAACATCTTACGTTACTAACTCACGCACTCTAGAACTTTTTATTCAATGGACTAAACAGTCTAAACACGGCACCGATTCCCAACGAATTTAATAGGCTCGTTAGAAACCCAACCACGGACTTTAAAATGTGCATGTTTCTGGACTTCTATGATGTCTCGCGCTAGAGACGCAGCGTCGGCAATGCTACTGAGGCTTCCTATGTAATCGTCCATGTACGTGTCATAGACAATAGCGTGCGCTGCCTCTGGGTAGGAGCCCTTGTGGTCATCAGCATTTTTGTTTTTTATGTACAAGGCAGTGAATGGGCTGGAGACTGCGCCAAATATCATCGATGACATTCTGAATATTGAAAGCGGTAAGTCCGGGAAGTCGCGCCACAGGAATCGCTGCGCATCTCTGTCTTTGTTTCTAATTTTTATTTGCGGGAACATTTCCCTAATGTCCGCAGTCAAACCAATCTGACCCTTACGAAAACGAAATATTATTCCTAAAAGCGATGACAGCAGGTCGGGGCCAGTAAGTAGCAGTGAGTTTAAACTCACTCCCTGAGAGCGAGCGGCAGCATCGTGTACCACGCGCAACTTCCCGGGCTTATTTTGATTTACAACCCCAAAATGAGGCAAATACCACACCACAGGCGAAATGGACTTTAACTCGCAACTTTCAGCATAACCTTTCTGAATCATAGCATGAACATTTTGCTTATACAACTCAGCGTAGTGCGCGTCTTTTTTAAATCGCTTTTCGAGACCTAGGAAACGGGAAAATGCTAATGGATAGCTGTCCGGAACGTCAGGTGTATCGGACTTCCACAATAAACCTACTTCGAATTGCCCATCGGGCAAACGACAAGCCGTGTTTTCTAGGATTTGCGTTGCGTTGCACGCTTGTCCGACGCCGTTAGCACCTGACGCTTAACGATACCAATGCTATCAAGCTTATAAAAATCCTCGATTAACCCTTCAGCTTCGCGAAACGCATCTGTCACGCTATGATTCACGAAATCAATTGGCCGAGTTCTGCTTGACGTAAATCCAAAGATAACCCACCCAAGAGGTGTGAGGCATGCAGCGGGCTGCGATTTGCTACCCTGCGGAACCTCACTCGGAGTCAATAAATGCCAGTTATCTATTCCAATCAACAATTTTGGCATGGCATTTTCGTACGGGATAAAAGAAAGTGACAAGTGCTTAATATCTTCCATGCTTACCGACTGAGGCGCAATACCTAAAGTAGCAACCGAACGAGCTTGATGGATGTTGTGGAATCTGGACTCGTTTTGGCCCTTAACAAGGAAATCTACAAACTCTACATTAGTGACTCGAGTTATGCCACCCATGCCATCAACTCTTATCTGAGACTTCGGACCTTCTACGCCAATAATACTAGATATTTCAGCATCGATAAATGTGCTTGACGAACCGTCATCAAGAAGGGCGTACGTATCTACAAATCCCTTAGGACCTTTAACGGTTACCGCGATGATTTTAAGCAGCGCCTTTAGAGGCCCGTCAGCTGTAGCGTGAGCCACGGTCTCAGAGGTTGAGCAAGATGGTATGGGTTCTGTTTTGTCAGGTTTAATCTCAATTACTGTATGTGCCTTCGAAATAAAGTTGTGTTCGAAATAAATTATCTATACTAATATTATAAAGCTAAAGAGTTTGTTGCTTTGTTTGTTTGTTTGAACGCGTTAATCTCAGGAACTACTGGACTAGTTGTTTTTTTTTTTTGGGTTGGATAGCTTATTTATCGAGGAAGACTTTCGGCTATAAACACATCACGCTGCGACGGGAGGGGAGGGAGCAAACTCAAAACGCGCGAACGAAGTCGCGGGTCCGCTAGTATGGACTCGTATATGGAAATATTGAATTTTAACGCTTACTTGTAAAAAAAGAGCCTAGTCTTTTTATAGGTAAGCGTAGATATTACCCGCGTCTATACCTGTTAAATAACACGCTATGCTGTCTTCTTTTAATTATATAGCTGTAGAGTTTGTCGTCATTATCATTATTAGCCAAGTCCACTGCTATAAATAGGCCTCCCCTAGGATTGTCTGCAGCGACAGGTTAAGAGCGGTCTACATCCCGAGCAACCCTACGATGTTTGGAAGGTCGTCTGTCCATAATGTTTTATTCAGTTCGGTAGTTCCTGAGATTAGCGCGTTCATAAAGCAAGCAAACTCTCTGCTTTATAATATAAGTATAGATTAATGAAGGATTTACCTAGCTCAATAATCATCATGATTTCTGGTGGTCAAATAATTCTACCAAATAACGTTTTTTCGGTAATTACAAAAGCAATAACATAACACATTTGATATAATATATTTATTGATTTAACTTATTTGTAAAATTCGAGTTACGACATTTTATCTTGGGAACGTCGCACAGTGTTCAATTTGATTTAAAAAAAATCCCTCTGCTGTTTCAAGCGTTATTAGATCAAGGGATGTATTTTAAATGCCTTTCTAAACCTCTCACGTGTCTATTTCAAATACTTTTTTTTATAAAAAAATATGAAGTTTACGTGACCTTTTCAGGAAAAAAAATAAATTAATTCTGAAAACGTTACCGTCCAAGATATTTATTTTTGCTAAATACAGTCTGATGTAGCATTATAAGACGCATGTCCTCCAGTTTTTACTTTCGAAAAATCGCCTCTAAATACCGAGTTTTTATTATTTTTACACATTTTTGATTTTATTTTTTTTCTCCTTAAAAACTCAAAAGTGCGACTTATGACTAGTACAGAAAGATTACTCTTAATGAGGTCTACCACTGATAAAAAAATCACGTTGCACTATTGCGGCTTTTAGGAGTAATAATTTAAACAAAAATTGTGTTAGGGTTGTCACTATGTTTGACCTTAATTAGTTTTTATTTTGATGAATTTTATTCCGTAACTTAAAATTATTTCATCAGTATAATATTGTTTTAAAATAAAGAGACACATCAATAACATATTTGCTGGTTTTTCTTTGGAACCCCGGATTTTTAAATAAGTGGTAAATTCATATAAAATAATTTAATATAATTAATATAAAAATATAAAATAATGTTATTCTTGTCACCATATCATGTGAGTTTCCTATAGACGCAAAAAAGTTTGGTATTTTTTGCCGCAAACTCGCCGAAAAGTACGTCCAGTTATATAATTGGCACCCAATGACAGTCACTGTACACAAAATTTAAGTGCAAGGTGAAGAGATTATTGAATCCTGTTCACTTCCTGTCGGGATGCTCGCAGAACAAGCAGCTGAATCGCGAAACAAATTCTGGCGTTCAGATAGGGAACACCACTGTCGCAAAATGGACAGGAAGAAATCAATGACCGACCTCTTTCACCATGCACTAGAATCATCGGATCCATTGATTTCTATGGCACACCTCAATCAACGTCGACAATCTTCCAAGCGGCTATGTCTGCCAGAAGCTGTACGTGAACTTTTAAAACCAATTCACGAAGAAAACTTGCAGCTGGTAGAGGTGGACGATGATGAAGATCCATCCTGTGCCGAAGATGAGGATTCATGCAATGATGATGGTGATGATTGCGTATTAACACTTAGAAACGAAAGCGATTTGTACGAATAGACTATTTTATTATATAAAAGTGTGTTAGTGTTATTTCTTTTTAGGGTTTCGTACCCAAAGGGTATCAACGGGACCCTATTACTAAGCCTCCGCTGTCTGTGCGTCTGACAGCGGGCTGTATCTCGGGAACCGTAATACTTAAATAGTTAATTTTTTTACAGAATATGTATATTAGTTGCCGGTATTACAAATACTAAAAATGAAATCAAGTTAAAAATTAAAGGGAGTCTCCATACAAGTTACGTGTTTTTTGCCTGTCGATTATTTTTAGTGTTATGGAACCCAACATATGCGAGACTGACTCGCCCTTTTTTGATTTTATAACTCAACTTACAAAATAACCGTACTTGACCTTTAGCGACGACAACCCTATCTTGCATTATTTGACCTTAGAACGAAATACCGAATTACTTCTAAAAGCCGCAATAGTGCAACGTGATTTTTTTTATCAGTGGTAGACCTCATTAAGAGTAATCTTTCTGTACTAGTCAAAAGTCGCACTTTTGAGTTTTTAAGGAGAAAAAAAATAAAATCAAAAATGTGTAAAAATAATAAAAACTCGGTATTAAGAGGCGATTTTTCGAAAGTAAAAACTGGAGGACATGCGTCTTATAATGCTACATCAGACTGTATTTAGCAAAAATAAATGTCTTGGACGGTTACGTTTTCAGAATTAATTTCATTTTTTTTCCTGAAAAGGTCACGTAAACTTCATATTTTTTTATAAAAAAAAGTATTTGAAATAGACACGTGAGAGGTTTATAAAGGCATTTAAAATACATCCCTTGATCTAATAACGCTTAAAACAGCAGAGGGATTATTTTTAAATCAAATTGAACACTGTGCATCGGGTAGTGGTCCATTCAACAATTCGTTGTACATTGTGGGATTCTTCGCGAATTTTTTCTCCTCTGATTTATGTCGCTACGGTTGGCTGTCGGCAGAAATTCGTATTATCTACTGTTCTGAAGCACCATTTTCTTTTGGGATTTTTTTGGCCTGGGTCTCGGTGGCAAATGATAAAAGTCGCTAATGCACAAAAAAGATCTGTCAAACCCGTTAGTTCTAAAATCGGTTTTTGACTGTTGAAAATATTTACTTTTTAAATAATTTTGGCAGACTCGTGTGTTGGTAACTCCACTTTGTCACTTTGGTACAGTCACGCATTGGGTTACAGATGTTTCTTTAAAACTAGTTTGAAGAGTTAATCTTGACTTGTTGTTTAAAGTGACGCTCGTTTTTGTGTCGTGTGCAAGTGATTTCGTATAAAAGTGGTAAGTTAAAAATAATGAGTATAAGATAAAAAATATTGTAATAAAATTCATATTTCTCTTTCTTAGAACCACCAATTGTAAGGTTCGGTTAAGGCTTTCGACTGAAGTTGCAAAATCTCATCTTTGCCTGCACGAACAGTATATTATCAATAAACCGGAGGTGAGAGATGTATTTTCTATTGAGTTTGATGCCGAATCTTTCCCATTCCAGGAGCTTGAATCCATCTTCAAATGCAGCTGTATGATAATTTTAGAAAAAATAATAATTTAGGCGGTCTTATCCGTAAAAGTTACCTAGTTTCTCTTCGCTCATTTTTGACACACAGAATCTCAAGTAATCTTATTGCAACTCACAATACTATACGTCAAAGAAAGGTTCGTGATCGCAAATCCAGTTTAACACTATAGAAAATGTTTACGCACAATAAATGTCAGGTATTTGAGATGCCAAATTTAGTTTGTTTTACGTCCGATAGAGGCGCTTTCAGATTCTCATACAAATGATTACGTTACTATACGAATACTTTGACGCAAATTATTCGTGATAGGGGTACAGAGCTCTCGACGGTGCGTGTGATCACTTATTTTTCATTGTCATTGATACCAAAACTAATGTGGCACATTATTATACAAAATATGATATTTCTCATATCATTCGTAGTTTTTAAGTAAATACACAATAAAACATTATGATACAAGTGTGCTAAGTTTACTATTATATTATACAAGGCGATATCGTGTGCGCACGAGTGGAAGCGAGTGCGCCATAAGAAAGCCCCGTATATTATGGTCAAAGGCACACGTGTTTCATACGACGTTTTTCAACACACTTGCGAGAAAAAAACAAGACTCTTCATTTAGTAAGTTTTTAATTATTAAAACAGTTGGTAAAATTACAATATTCAAAACGGTACTGAACAGTTTTGTTTGGTATTTCAGTATGTGTAATAAATGTTATAACCCGACGAAATTATATCGCTTCTACTTCTTACTCTCGACTTGGTACTAGGGTACAAATTTAAATTGGTCGGGTTAATAAAGTAAAAGCACTCGTTCAATTACGTGTTTAATATCTAGGATTATGAGCCAAAAATCAGTGGAATAACAACATCGTTTTGAGCAAGTGTGTTGAAAATTTTTATATAGCGTTGTCCTTTTCTAGTTGAATCGATTCAGTGTGAAAATTTGTAATTTTTCTTTCTGCTTTCTGCTAACAGACCATTATGCATGAAGTACAAGGAAAGGACAAAGCTTATTTAAACCTGTTGCATAGCTTTTAAAGTGGTCAAAGAAATAAAAATGCTGTCAGCCTTTTACTAAAAAATGTAATTTAGAGAAGCTTGTTAGAAAAAGTTGATCCGTAAACTGCGGTGGAAGTCTCGATATTATTACTTGTCCTAGACGAGATGGGGTTAAAAAAAGTACACAAAATTTGTAGTTGCGAAAAACTTTGAAAAACAGGTACAAAATTTCATTTTTTTACACAAGTATACAATCAGTAGGTACAAGTAATTTAACGAAAGTACGAATTTTGTATTACGGGTAAGACCCCATACACGCTGCGACTTTTGGCATCGATGCAGTCGCACGTTTTGAAAACGCGCTTCAACATCGAGACTCACGCTATGACTAGATTTCATTTAGTATCGATGCAGTCGCCAAAATTCAGTCCATAATTGCTAAAAGTCGCAGTGTATCAAAGTCGAAGTAATATCGAGACGTCTACCGCAGTTTTCGTATCAACTTTTTCTAACTCTTTTTTTAACCGACTTCAAAAAAGGAGGAGGTTATCAATTCGACTGTATGTTTTTTTTTATCATTATTTTTTTTTGTATGTATGTTACCTCATATCTCAGTCGTTTGTCTACCGAAAAGAAAATTTTTTTCACTTACTTAGAGGGTATACCTTCTAGTTGGTCCCATTTTTTCCATTTTGGGATCTGATGATGGTATCTTGGTGTATTCGAGGGAAACCCTAAAATTTTAAAGGCACGTATAGTGTTTCTTTACTAGAATCTTAATGTTGACGTGTTGTTACGTCTGATAGTCAACATTTTGTGGGGCTGAGCTGATGGTGGAACTCCTTAACGCCTAGGAGTTCAGTAATTATAATGACGAAACTTATGATAGGTAATTTGTAGCTTCGTATAAAATAGAATCATAAGGTGCAACTCCCCCCCCCCCTCTTATGGAATCACAAAAAATAAAGAAATAAAATAAACTTTAAAAAAAAGTAAAAACCGACTTCAAAACCAAAATGCACTAAAAAGTCTTAAATAAACTCTTCACCATTGAAAGGAAAGGAGTCCGTTTTAGGCAAACAATTTCTTTTTGGAGTCGGTGCCATCACTTTGACCATCAAGCATCAACTATCACAGCACCGACTCCAAAAAGAAATTCTTTGCCTAAAACGGATTCCTTTCCTTTCAATGGTGAAGAGTTTATTTAGACTTTTTAGTGCATTTTGGTTTTGAAGTCGGTTTTTACTTTTTTTAATAATAGTACAAGGTTGATGTCCAGACTTCCGGCGCTGGAATCAAGTTGGCAAACTGTTGTTAGAATTAATTTGAGAATTACCATTCGGTCGTTTCGATGCTTTAAGGGTAAAGATTGAGGGGGGACTTTAAACTGATGTGAATAATTATGGCTTTTTTAAACTTTTATGGTTCGTTTAGTGAAAAATAATGGCTTTGAAAATGCTTAAAGGTTTATGTGTTTAGTATATATTTTTAAAAATGGCCAAGTGCGAGACAGACACGCGCACTGAGGTTTCCGTGCCAATTAAAGAATCCACTTACTTCCACTTAGTAAAATACCACAATATTTTGTTGACAGCAAATATAACTTTGTTTTTCTTAGTGTTTGTATAAAGAACAAAGTTATGTTTGCGGTTGTTGAAAATGTGCTATATCTCAAAAATTACTTGTTTGAACCGGAACCAATTTTCTATGAATGTGTTTGTTATGTTCTATATTATATATTTTAAGCGTCTATCTATCAGACGTTAGACTTTAAAAGAAAATGGTTTTAGAAACCTCTATGTAATTTTAAAAGACCTATCTATAGACGCATAGGATTGACTTTTTTTTTTTAAATTAGTTTCATGTATGGGAGCCCCCCTTAAATAAAAGTGGCTGTGACATACGGACGGACAGACAGACACACAGACAGACAGACTTGACGAAACTAGAATGGTTTCGTTTTTTGCCAATCGACTACGGAAGCCTAAAAAAGACATTCTTTGATAAATATGTATGTTTGTTCGCGAATATCTAGCGATGGGCTGGTCCGATTTGGATGCAGTTTCACTAAAGTATTTATTACACTGAAAAAAAAGTAAAGCTATTTAGTTTAACTGTTTAGTTTAACTTGAACAATAACTAAATAAGGCGAACAAAATGTTTTTCATAAAAATCGAACAGCAGTCTACGTAGGCACATCATGCACCGACTTCAAATGAGTTTGTTTCTCCTATTAGCGTTATTTTAGTCCTTTTAGTGTTTGTTTTTGAAGACGGTTTTCTATATTTACTATTTCAGCAGACATAATATATATTTTTTTCTTCTGTTAGCGTACTACATGAATAAGTTTTAGCATTAGCACCAAACATAGCTATCGCTTTAAACTATCGGCTAGTATTCGTAAATACTATTTATTGGAAATAAATTTTCGCTTTCGGAAGTGCTGTAGTCACAGAAAATGAAATGTGTAGCAAAATATATTTTTTTCTTCTTGCCATGTGATTTACAAAGGCTTCAACTATTGTACTTCAAAATGTTCTAAGCATCATATAAAATCTACTATTGTATACAATTATCACAATGTTAATGTAACTAACTCATTTTAAATAAGAGTGTTTTAACTAAAATATTTTTTTAGATAAAGAGATCGTGGATTGTTTTCTTAATAAAAAACATTTAATCCTAGTGTAATGCTTGAAAATATAAGTAATACCTGCACTCACTGTTTATAATACGATTACAGTATTGTATTTGGATTTCAAATTACGTTGTAAATCAATAAAATTCTGATGGTAGGCTTTTGCAGTGCAGCAAATAAGTTTTTAAGTTACGAAATTATAGGTTTACCAAATCCACTATCTTAACCTTGGCTCTCTTCAGAATTAAAAAACCATTTCCTATTATTTTTGTTTTTTGGATGTCATAAATATCATCACTTTTATCAATCGTATTTTTGTATTTATTAAGTATATGTATTCTCTGTTTGTTTATTAGTATTTTGCTTATGTATCCTATTATATATTTGTGTAATATTAGTATGTATGTTTATGTTAGCGCATTTTACTTCTTTTTTTGTACTTTTCCTCTCACTTATGATTAACATTCCGCCATTAATTAAGCTCTCTGCATTACCAGGTGGTTGACTGGTAGAGAAAGCCATTAGGCATTAAGTCCGCCAATTGTACATTTTACAGTGCAATAAAGTTTAGTTAAAATAAAATAAATAAATCGATTTCAGGTCTCAAAGGCATCTATCCACCCTTTACGGGAACAGCTCAGTAACTAGTGACTCGAGGCGTTCAGTATTCTATGTATGAAACTTCATACTTCAACGCACAACTATCTATCATATTTGTGACGCCCTCATTATCATCTCGAATCGAGATCAACTCGGGATCCGCTCGACCAGTGGTGCATTCGTTGTAACGCGCTTAGAGCGCTTTCACATTTATCTTTAGCAGCGCGACATCAGCGCGACTTACGCGCGACAGTCGCGCTGCCTATGATTTCAAACTATACACGGCAACGCGGCAGCAGCACCGCAGCGGCGCGTAAGTCGCACGGGTCCGTCCCACTATACCCATTACCCATTGTAGTGGTAATACTATCTCCGTGTTAGCACTGAAATGGGTAATGGGTGTAGTGGGACCGACCCAGTCGCGCGACGATCGCGCTGCTAATGTAAAGGCATCCGTTGCTGCCGCGCTGCTGTCGCGCTGCTGTCGCGCTGCTGACGCTCTAATGTGAAGGCGCACTTACGGCGAGTCGCCCGACTGTCAATTATCCGCCTACCCTTCAAACGGACTGTCATAGTTGTAGCAAGCACGATACGAGGCGAGGCATTTGCTATTCGGTGCCGATCCCATGCCTTTTCTGTTCCTTTTACGTAACATGCTTTCGTATTGTAGACGCCTGGTTGGTGCTGTTCCCATTACGGGTTGATAAATTTAGATGCGGCATGGTGCATCAAAGCATTCGCATGCGAAATTCGTATATACCTATGTCTTGCTCTAACATAACTAGATGTAAGTTGCATCCTTGGTCGATATCGTACAGCCGCATACGAATGCGTTAGTAAAGTTGCGGCGTAAACCACAAAGAGGCCATGATATACTTTAAAACACAGTTTGAGCTTTTTACAACAATATAAATCTCGTGCCTAAGCCTAGCAGTTTCATTGTCAAAGTTCCGTAGCGAGCACTTCAAAAATTAGGTTCTCCCCAAAACGACCAGAAGTTTTATTATTCCCAAGACGCTCGAGTAAATCATTGACGTTAAATAAAGAATTACTTTCTCTCGCTGAATTAGTATTTTATCCTGCGAAGGCTGGACCATTTGTCTGCTGTCGAAATAACATTGAAACATCGCGAAGATTATGAAGAATGAAGTAGGAAGGATTTGTGCGGATCGTTTGCACTTCTTAAAAGCACAGAAGGCTCGTGAATTTGAAAAGATTAATCATTGTTGGTGTTGACGTAACGTGAATTATCGCTTGTTAGCGGAACGGTCACACGGTCAGTTTTCTTCATCATCGAAGCTTTCAAGTAAATCAGTGCCATTACGGATTGAGGTAGGTACAGCAATTTATCGTTTCCTACGTTTTAATCTTCACGTTTTCTAGATTTTCACGTTTAAAGTATTTATTCCATACAACCAAATTATATACAGCCAACACAGTAAATCTGACTTAAAAGATTAAAATTACGCATTTCTTAGGAGAATCACATTCATTTGAAGTTTGATTTGGTGTATGATGACTATAGACTGTTACTGTAGGTAAGCTTGACATCTTGTGGTGCTTGACATCTTGACATCTTGTAACATAATATTATTTTAACAATATACAATTTTAATTTCCAATACTTTTGTGCATTTACAATGTCATTTCCATAATAATCAATAAATAAGTAAGTGTCAAATTAGAATGGGTAAAGATGTCATTTAAGTAATACGAATAAATATTAGTATTTCAGTTCAGCAATCAATTAATTAGATAAATTTATACAATGTCAGAGTTAAATATCAGCATCCGGTAATGTCATGAACTCATTAATACTATAATAACATTAAAAAATCAGCCATTACCGGAATTTTTTGGTCATAAGATTTATATTTCCTACCTTAAATTGTTTGGAGATTTTACTAAAATATTTTTACACACATGCAGTAGCAGCTTTTTTGGCACATCGAGGTATTTGGACTGAAGTCTAACACAAGTCTGTCACTATTTCTTGTGTTTCGAGCGTAAACACCACTGGCCTTTTTAAACAGATTAGAGTGTTGTCTAACGAACTTGTAAACCTCCAATATGTACATTCCAGGGACAGTCAGTATCTTTAGTTTAACAAACAGAGGCTTGCATGTCTCAAATGGGCCTTTACCGCATATAGCCCGTACACATTTTTTTTGGGCGATAAGTACCCTTTTTACATTGGTGCTATTACCCCAAAGCAGAAGTCCCAAGTTTATGTTTGAGGCGACGTAGCCATAATAAGCCGACCGGGTAACATGTGAGGACGTTATATTTGCTAAACGCCTTAATACGAAGACATACCTATTAATTTTTTGGCACACTTTATCAATATGACTTGAAAAATTTAGATTCTCGTCAAGCATTATACCTTAGAATGTAACACTGTTAGCCCTTTTAATAGTAATTGTATTATAGAAGACGTTTAAGATGTTAGCTGCACGTCCCTTTACGTTGAAATTAATGTAGTTAGTCTTACTAAGATTCACATTTAAATTAATTGCATTAAGGTATTTTATAATATCATTGTGTGTATTATTAATGTCATTTTCATAATTAGTGTAACTGTCATGGTCATTTGATTTAATAATAATAGAAATGTCATCGGCAAACATTATGCATTTGTTATTTGTCACCTTTGGTTAGTCATTTATATACAATAAGAACAGTAACGGGCCCAGAACGCTTCCCTGAAGTACCCCATACTTATTTATTTTGTATAAAGAGCGATTTAGTTTGGTCTGGCTTTCCTTGGTCATTCCATTTATTTCAACACATTGGTGTCTATTTTGCAAGTAAGTTTTGAACCAGGAAAGTACCTTTCTCCTAATTCCGTTCTTTTCTAATTTATCCAGCAAAGCATCGTGAACCACAAAGTCAAATGCCCTAGACATGTCGAGGAAGAGAACTGTAGTTATTTGCTTCCCGTCATAACCTAATATGACGTCATGAACTAAATTAAAGCATGCTAGGGTCGTCGACCTGCCCCTTAGAAAACCATGCTGATGCTGTGTAATAACATTGAATTTTTGGTAAAATTTAAGTAGCCTTTTTTGCATGGCCTTTTCAAACACCTTTGATATCACTGTTATTAAAGTTACTGGACGGTAGTTTTCTATTTCAGTTTTATCATATTTTTTTTATGAATCGGCTTGAGTATCGAAAATTTGAGCGCATTTGGAAAGCAACCAGTTTCAAAGGAAAGATTGATTAGAAACGTTAAGATATCAGCAATTTCATTCTTACAGTACTTTAAAACCTTAGTGGACACATCGTCATACCCACATGCATTAGAATTTTTTAATGATGTTATTATATTAGAAGTTTCTGTAATACTAACAGGCTCAATCAATTAATGATAGTATTCTACGATTTTTGTCAGTATCATATAAATATTTATTTTGGGTCAGGTTTATGTAATAGTCGTTAAATAATTCTGCTGTTTTGCTTGCGTCCGTTTCCATTTTATTTCCTTCTTTTATGGTCGAGATATCTTATGTGGAATATCATTTCCAGTTTCATTTTAATAAGCTTCCATGAAGAGCTACTGATATTTTTACTGCGTTGAAGGTATCGATTATTGCAGTTTTTTAAGCCATCAGTACACATTTACTGAGTAAGTAGGCATACCTTAAATATTCCGTTTTGTTAGCAGTAGTTTTATGTTTACAATATATAAAGCGCAACGCTCGTTTTGTTTTTATGGAAAGTTTTAACCCCTTGGAAATCCATTTAGGCTTTGAAGGCCGGTCCACAATAGTCTCTTCTGTAGACAAAGCATGGGCGTGCATTTCATATAGGCAGTTAAGCAGTGCCTACCTCGCCATTATAATGGCAAATCAATAGTACAATATAACTTTAAACTAAGCTTAAACTAAAAGCATTTTTATTATCAACTTACATACATTAAGTACTAACGCTCAACTTTGAAACGAAAATATTTAGGTAGTAGGCTGCCCTGCGGCTGCTTGCCAAATACACGCACACTCTTGCAATCGCCCCTCGTACCTACAATGTCACACAATGATGATATAAACCCGACCGAATTGAAAATGACGCTCTGTTCGTACAATTCAAGGTGACAGGTGATATTCGCATCATGGACTCCTAAAGTAGGCATGCATACTATCTTCTTTCTCTATCAGTTTCCTACTGGAGAGTGATTTTGTCCTACTCGCGCGCAAATGACGTAAAATACTTCGGAGTCTAATCAAAACACATCTCTTATGAGAAACTTTATTTGAAGTTAAGGTAGAAACATAGATTTATATTAATAAACCATGGTTTTAATTTAAATTGATTGTGTTATAGAAAAACTAATATAACATTAATTAAAAGAAATATATAAATCTTTCAAAGGAGATTGTGTGCAAGCGGAAATTTCTTTGTTACTCGTCTACCCGATACTAGATGGCGCAACGTTGCTATTTCCTACGCCTTTTTCCTAATTCACAATCTTTAATAATTCTCAAACTAATGATAATGTGAACACAGGAAAGTCCGTTATTGTACTTTAATTTATTTTTCTTATTCAAATAATTCAACCCAGCTAAAGTGTTGGTATAAAAGTAATGCAAACATTCTTTAAAAGTTTGCGGCAGCCATTTTTATCTATGGAGTTCTTGTTTTGCTTTTCGCTTCCTTGCCGCGAGTGTTAAAAATCTTAAATTTCAAGTAAACAGTTGTATTTCGATTGAATAAAAGTGTTTTCGGGGTTTGTTTATTTTGTATTGGAAACGATAGTGAAATTGCAGTGTTACTTTGAGTGCCATAAAAGTCATGTTGTGTGTGATGAGGGTTCAAAAGAATAAGAAGATTCGTTTTGTTTTGAAAGTTTTAACTGTGCGCTGATGCCCTAAATAAAGGCAAGACCTTTGCTTGTGAACACAGAAGGCCAAAATCGTATAATAGCCACTATGGGTATCAGTTAAATGGCATGTCATTAGAAAATCATCCATTTCCTTGATACTTGTGTGTGGTGTAAAATCATCGCAAACACAGCTTGTATGCTTCCTTCATAAATTGCACAGAAAAAAACCTAGGTAAGTTATTTTTTGCTGGTATTACACCGTCATTTTCATATAGCTCTATACTAGATACAAAATCTAAGATCGATATTGAATTTGTTAAGAAGTTCGGAATCAAAATTAGTATATGCATACTCCATCAAAAATTTAATGCACGCCCCTGAGACAAAGCTATATTTTGAATTATAATTATTATTCACTACTGGGAATGTCAAGATTTGTGCGGTATTATGGTCAGATAAGTAAAGGTGCATTGTAGCACCCGAACCTTTTTTAATATTACTCAAGATATTATCTATGCAATTATTCCCTCCTGTTGGTTCGTCTTTATAAATATTTAAATTAAAATATTTTGCCACATCTTTTAAATGTTGCGATACTTTAGAGTCTATCAGTGTATTAATGTTAAAATCCCCAGCTATTATAATTTTATGTTTCATATACTTCTTTTTCAATTCATGTGTTACAGCTTCCAGCCTGGTCAAAAATGAATGAGCAAATTTTTTATGTGAGGTATATACGCAAATAACTATCAGCTTATGTTGAGGTATACTTGCACCGCAGCACTCAAATATTCCCGGTTTTAGATATTTATCAAAATACTTTGTTTACTTGCTTACTATACCTTTTCGTACTAAAGTACATGTGCCTCCTCGTTTACGATTTCTGAAATAGTTGGCTGCTAGTTTGTAATTATAAAAGGAGACGTTTTTCTCATCGCCTTTTTTACGACCGACTCTGAGAAGCACATTACATCAGGTTCCTTGCCACAGTCTTTTAATTCAGACATCGCTACTTCTAGTAAGTCTTTTTTTGAAAGGAGGCCTGCTATAGTTTGATGAAATACCCTAAAGCGTTTTCCACTCCCGTCTCTATCATGATGAGTCAGTGATTTCTTGTCATCTGGAACGAAAAAGACAGTTACCCATTTGCTTTTCATTTTGTTCAGATGGATGGAAATAGTAAACAATTGAAGTCTGTTTGTATGAGCTTTTATGACAAGTCGAGTTGTGTTGTCGTTTATTACATTTTTTTTCATTTGTTTCGGTATTGTGGTAGATATGCCTTTTAATTAAGGAATAGTAAAGAAAATTCCTTTCGTAATACATTGAGTGTATCAGGATATTAATTTTGTAAGAAGCGATTTTCAAATAACTACGATAATAGTTCCTAGGTTCAAGAAAGTGGCAATTTTTAATTTTTTTACATGTTAGCTTTAGTTGCATGTATAACAATGTATTATTAATATGTTTACTAGTAGTTACATTCATTGCAATAACAGTTGAGTCCTTTAGTATTTTCAATGCGACAAATAGTTCTAGTATGGCAGACATTGGATCATCATCATTTTCTCCCACACATAAAACTATTTTATCCTGTTTATCTACATCTAAGTTAGTACAAAGCTTGCTTGACAAATGCAAATACTATATATTATTCATATCTGCTATTCCAATGCACTGTTGGGTTCCCATAATGAAGATCTTCGGTGTTTTATTTATTTATTTTATTAATTTTTATTTTTATGTTTTATGTTCACCCTTTCCTCTATTGTAATTAACGGTTTCTTGAGATGTCAGAGGCATTGACTGTAAGTTTTCTTTCTGATTAAGCTTGATTTTTAACTCTTTTATTTGATCATTCAGCGTGTTAATTTCGTTCTTTGCAAGCAAGAGTTGCTTGTGTGAATCTTTAATTTTATTTTGTAGGGCGATAATCAGTTCGTTTGGACTTTGAAATTGATAGCTTTTTTTTTCAGTATTTTCCCAATTAAATATTTATAAAAATCTCACTGTTCTAAAAGAGCGTAAGTACTAGCGGAAGGATGTTGCGAGATCACGACTTTGCTAGTCGATTAAAAAACCTAAAAAAACAGGCCAACGTTGCCCATAAAGTATAAATTTATAGTGATGTGGTCTGTAGCAATTGAAGAAGTATGATGTCAATATCGATGTAATATCCATGAAGTATTTACTTTGTATTTATTACTTGTGGTCCCCCGCGACATCATCCGTGCGTTATAAGTTTGCCCCCTCCTTTCCCGTCACAGCGTAATGTTTTAAAGCCTACAACTAAAGCCTTCCTCAATGACTAAGCTATTCAACAAAAAAATATTCTTCGAATCGGTCGAGTAGTCCCTGAGATAGCACGTTCTAACAAACAAACTTTTCAGCTTTGTAATATAAGTATGAGAAGAATTATTTTTGTATCTGAACTAGAAAATAATTTGAATGCATAATGAATACTATTGTTCCTATAGTCTATTTGACTTAGCTTGTAATACCCAGCAGGGTAAACGCATAAGGCTCATGTAGTATTATTTTAATATTTACTACTTAAGAATTATTGTAAAGCTGATGTTTCCTTAATAAAGAAAAATTAAATTAAATAACAACAATGGAGATTCTTTTTTATATCTCAAACAGTGTGCGCTTATAATTCATAATGTTCTCAATAATGTACCTTAGATTGTGCTTGATTTGTAGCTTGCTTGTAATAAAAATAAACAAAATAAAGAGTGCACCTCCAGTCTTCTAATGCATTTCACTTCACACGGATTGCAATCGCACCGCTATCGGTAGCGTTACAATATCGGCCTGCGGCAGTCTGTCAGTGAATCTAATGACATGCCGATTCCAACGCTGCCAGTTTACATATGATAGCTGCTCCTTTGACTGCATTATCAGGAACTGGTTCGTGCCGTCCGGTCCAGAGTATTTGGTCGATTGATTAAAACGTGGAAGTTAAATTTGGTAGTTTGTGAGTCAATTCTACCATGAATTTGAGAAAATCCAAAAAAAAAAATGTCGCAGTGGAGATTATCTTTTGCACTGTTCTGTTTAACATACTATTTTTAAGAAAACATAATTTAAATAGTGTCGTAGTTGTCAACTTACTAAATTTTACCTCTATAATATCTGTATATCAAACGTAGTGTACAAATTTTGCACGGGTACCTAATTAAAACCAAGCTACAAAGGTAGTGAACACCTTCATATTTTTCTTTCCTCGACTGTGCAGCTTCGCTTGCTCATTCCAATTTCCGACGATTCCTCCAGAACAAAACTTCGACGCCGAAAGTATACGGCATTGTTTAATTTGCTTTTTCAATTAAAACAATGAGCGCAAACGTAAACAAAGACGTTCGGCATTCCTTATAATGGGGAAAGTTCGAGAAATTAAATAGTTTTCAATTTTATGCCATGAAGTTATCGAGATACAGCTTTCATTTTAAATAGAAATAAATGTTCCGAAGCGAGTCCCCAACCTAATTAAGGACTCGGAGTAAGCCGAATCACGACGCAGTTATATTTCCGTCTGTACAGATACGTCTTTTATGTGTGTAATGAATTCGTTATGTCAAGCATTTTTGGTAATACGACGTAATCTAGGGAAAAATTCTGTCTAAGCATTTAGTGAAGCGACGACAAATATTATTTATTATTTTAAACGATGTTTAAACGGTGTATTTAAAGTGTCAGAATCTGTCATTACTGTTTATGGCTGCAGTCTAGGGAGCGATTTTTCGTGTGGTAATTCGATTGCTAGTTTGACCGGTCTGCCTAAATAATCAAGTAAAATATCTACACGTGAAAAAATTAGCGCACGAAAAAAGAAAAAAAATGAAATCGTGACCTTTTTTTCTTTGACAAAGAAAATTCGATCGATGAACTTTTTTCGTATACGAATTGCACGAGAATCGGTCCCCTAATAACTATACCTTTTTTGTAAGAGCTTTATCTAGTGCTATGCTCTAGCAGCTAATCAGAACCCACTTATTTTGTATCACAACACGTTGGGGTATACTAATATACTGTGCAAAAAAAAACACAAGCAATGCTGTGTAAACAATACGCCCAACAAAACATAAAACTCATAATTCACAGAAATGAATGTCAGAAATCCTAAAATTCTAAAACAAACGTAAAAACATTCAAATGACCGTTTGACAAAAATAATCTGTCCGATAAAGTTTAGGGACTGACCGAGAAGCAAGTTAAGCGTCTCTAACAGGCCGACTGGGTTGTTTGACTTAAAGGGCATATTTGTTAAGATACCCAGCCCGCATCCCCGGGGAATAGGAATGTCCCCAAAACATCGATAGTCGATGACCCGTTCTTGCCCGATACGCTTAAGCTAAGAGCCGGCGTAATTGCATCGGTAGAGATGTGATTAAGTTAGGGGGGTATGTTCAATGATATTTGGGATAGACATATAGAAATCCAATATTGGAGGAGCTTATTCAACAATTTAAAAAGTATCTGGTCAATAACACTATCTGAAACTTACTGAACAGGTAACCTGAAGCAATGAAGAAGAATTAACGTTGGCAAAAAGTCCAAAAGTACATTGATAAAATATGTTAAAATCAATCGTTTTTTGTACATCCCTACTACAGGACAGTAGGACAATAAGGGATTAAATACTTCAGATGGCTCTCCATTTGCGAATCCATAACACGGAATACGGGACGCTGGGAAATTATCACCCGTTTCTGTATTGTTTTTACCCGCTTTTTGCCGGGAAACGGGAATAAAAAAAAATGGCGACATTAATAAGCTTTTGAATAGCATGAGCATTTTAAATGTATTTTTGCTTGAAAGTAAACAGCTATTAATTTAAAAGGCAGCACTGTTACTTTAGTAATAGAGTCAAAATCATTCACTTTCACCAAAATTTAGAATTGAGGTATGAAACCCACTTAGTGCAAATTTTACAAGCGTCTGTATATACGAGTATAATTTATTTTAGTATAAATATTTCTACGAATAGCTTTGTAGATTTGAAGTTATTGTACATTGTTATACAAGGGAAGAAATCGGCCTAGATTGCACTCCAGATGTTTTAATAATGCGAGAGTGAAATTACATATTGTTTAGATAATTGTACATTTTTTGCATCAACAATCGAAAAAAGTACAGTTATTCATGTTTAGCTAGGCAAAAGATCTTTTAAACCTTTTTTGAAACATAAGATTTCGATGCTATATTACTTTCGACGCTAGAGATGGAAAATCTAATTTCCACCCGGCCGACACATGAAAATTCAATTTTCCGAAAAGGGAAGATGAAAATTTAATATGTATCACTGACAAAAGGTTTCCAGCCATGTTGCATTGTTATAGTATCTAAAATACCCACGAAAAAATTTATTTGAGCCTTTTGACGACCAGAGCATGTCAAAAAAATTGTGAAAGCACTCCGGGAGTGCCAGCCGAAGTGAAAACTTGAATATCAACGTTGTGCATTTTTGATTTTTTGGAATAGTTAATATCAATATAAAAGTACTATAATTTTTGTGATAGAATACAATAATTATAATAATAATAATACAAAAATCTTGTTTGAATTATAATTCCACTGGTATTTTAAGGGTAACAGAAATTAAACTAAGTAATTTACATATAAACTAAAGAATAAATAAAAGAGAAAAAAAAAAGATCTTATACCTACCTACTATAAATAAAAAACATCCTCTAAATTTCCGCCGCATGGCGGCAGGGTGCCCAGGAGGCTGGCAGCATTGCCTCTTTGTATGGCCAGACTAATTCGCTGGCCGAGGTAGCTACCAGCCCTCTGGTCACCCGAGGCCTCGATTAGGCGCGCCGATAATTCTTTAAATAGTCGGCGCGCCTCCGGCCCCCACGGACCCAATGTCTCAACCCCAAACGGTGCAAATATGTAACCCTCACCGAGGGCTACATATAAGCGCCGCTTGAAGTTTTCCGCGTTAGCCGCCGCCGCACCTGCATTAGATGAGGTCGCATGGACGTGGGACGGTGCCAGTGTGTCTACGCAGGTAGCGTCCCAGACCAGCGACCTCCCCAATTTCCATGGAACGAGCGTCAATCCATCGGGCCTCTTCCCATCGCTCCGGATTAAACCTCTCGGCTCTAAGATCGCGGGTATGTTGGCGGTTACAAGAGCCCGACGGATGACGTCGTTCAACGTAGCGTGGCGCGACAAGCGGCCAGCGCTCTTGGAGCAGGAGAGTCCGTGGTGGCCGAGTTCGTCGACAGCCTCGCCGCATTGGCAACGGTGAGCCCTGTTTGTCCGAACGCCCAGACGGAGACCAACTAAAATGGATAGAAATGAGTTGCTTAGTAGGGTACCTAGGTTTGGAGATGGTATTGCCTGCAACCAGTAGCCTGACTCTTTCTCAAAGACAGCGAGGAGACGAGCGCGGTCCGTCTCATTCTCAGCAGTAGTTAGGAGATCACGCTGGATCTGGAGGCAGAGCGGCTCATCCCACTGTCTCTGTGACTGAGGGGCAACCGGTTGCACGCTCGGGCATGCCATTGACCATGCGAGTTTGGCCTCGGCCAAGTAAGCCACCTCTACGGAACCCAGTGACGGGCTAATGATTCTCCCGAAGAGGTTGTGCGTACTGTGGACCGATGACAAAAACGCAGGCAAAGAAACACTTGAAATTTTGCGGATGCCCAGGCCGCCGAAGCGGATCGGAAGGGACGCCTGGGTCCAGGCTCTCTCTTTAATGTTGCAATTTAGAATTTCAGTGAGGCAGTTTTGTATCATTTGGTCTAAAGACATTAGAATATCATTGTGTTGCCAAATAGGAGAGCACCGGAGAATGTATGTGAATTTTGGTACGAAGAGGCAGAAGCGAATGATAGAAAGAGCCATGTGTGAATTAATTTGATGAAGACGGTTCGATGAATTATTAAATTTAGACATCTGGTCCGATAAAAAGGTAGGGACAGCACTGCCAATGATAGGGGCTCCTAAAAATCTAAGGCATTGATCATCGACTGTTTTTATATTGGGGGCCAGAACGTTAAATTTAGAAATAATTTCGGATTTTTTTGTGGGGTCAGTTGATTGGGGGATAAAAATTTCACACTTAGAAAAATTAAGCTCGAGGCCAATAGAGGCGAACTCCGTGATTAAAGTTTGTAAGTCGGTCAGAACTGACGAAACGTCGCCTCCAAAGGTTCCGTCATCTAGATACCAAACATTAAATTTAGATTTTAGTTTTGAAATAAAAGGATGAATGGCAAGGCTAAAAATGGCAGGTCCGAGCGGGTCACCCTGTTGGCAGCCGACAACTGAATGTAAAAGATGTTGTTTATGTACAAGAGTTGAAGGGGAACTGTAGCACTGCCAAAGGTATGGGTAGATCAGTGGTATATTACTTTGGATTTCCGTGAGTAATGCACCTCGGTCTACGGTGTTGAATGCATTCTTGACATCAACCTTCAACAACACCTCGGCTCCATTGTTCAGGAGGAGGGTGCGGGTTGCATGCACGGCAGCCTCACAGCCTCCTCTCGAACCAAAACCGAGCTGCACGGGTTGGAAGGTTGATGTCAGTTGTGGTAGGATGTACTTGCAGCAGATTTTGGACACTATACGCCGGATTGTGGTACCCACAGCAATTGGCCGAATACCACCGTCCTTCTTTTTAAGCGCGCACAGGTTTGCACCGTAAAGGAGGCTGGTTATGCAGTTGGGTACTTTTCCGGCTAGCATAATGTTGCATAAGCAAGTAAGATCCAACAGAAGGGCCCTGCCGTTGTCTCCCGTGGCCCCACACACGAGGTCCTTGTAGTGCTGGGGAGTGAGCCCGTCGAGGCCACCGGCAGAGCCATTCTTGAATGACATGATGGCTGCAAGTACATCCTCCGGTGTGGCTTGTGGTGTGGGGTCAGCTGCCTGGGGGGGAGCGGGAAGGTGAAATGAGGCGGATAGCTGAGGGTGTTTGCTATGTAGGGCTGATAGAGTCTCTGCAGAGTCAGGAGCGACTTCGTCATCGGAGAAAAGCAGCTGGGCAGCTCCTTTCAAATCACCATCGCTTATTTTACTTTCAATTTTTTTAATAATATTAAAGTTTTTCTTTTTATTAATAATTTGTGGACCGAATGGAGGAAATACGAAATGAGAGTTCGAATGTTGTCTTTAATTTTTTGGGTGAGAGAGCTGCTGCTGCTGCCGTCATTTTTTGGAGCATGAAGGGTACAGTAGGAAAATGTGAGAAGTTGTTCCCAGCTATCCTTCGAGTTCTCATTAACCACTCTCCTAATGTGTTTGCTTAGGGAGCTGGCGACTAAGATTCGGGCTCCCCGAGGAATCCTTTTAATCAAGGGGTAGTTGGCTCTTAGAGTACTTAGTTTCTGCCAGAGCGGAGTTGCTCCATCACTGACTAACGTTGTTGAGGTCAACTGTGGTTCATTCGAGGAGGGGGCCGGAGTACTCACTTGGACTGTATTTTTATGCGTTTTCCCCACATGTATTTTTAGACCTCGCGCTCCTCGAAAATAACGCGGCTGGGAACAACGGTCACATTTTAAGTATAGTTCCAATGACGGATCGCTGTCGGGTTGACTGGCGTGGTCTGCCTGTGTGGGCGTCTGGGACATAGGCTCTCAGCTTATTTACAATGGTATTTATCCTATAAATAGCATCCAAAAACAGTAAAAAATAAACAGCGTACAAAATATTAGACACTGACACTAGGTTTGGCAGTTCGAAACAACGGTTGCGATGGCTAGCCGATGTCAGACCCGAAGAGCGCTCGAAGGGTGGCCGAATGGTGGCCGAAGACGGGCGGTCGATAACGACGTCAGGTTTCTGCTACGCTTCGGTCTTCCTTCGGGAAGTTTCGGCTACATTTGTTGTAGCAACCATTTGGGTTACTGTGGCAACCGAGAATCGGTTTCTAGGCAACAGATTTTCTAAGATGGGCCATCTGTCAAATTCAATGTGGCTTCAGATAAAATAAAAAGTTGCGCAGCACGAAAATAGCACCGCGCATGGGCCAGTCTCCATGCACGCCAACTTCTGCCGAGGCGCTTTACACTTTTTAACCGGACACGGCACAAACCAGGCACTGCGCGAATTTTAAATTAAATTATAAACCATTTCATGTGACAATGACAGTCGAATCATGATTTCTTCTTCTTTATAATACAATAATACAATAATAATAATAATAATTCGACTAATAACATTATATACCAACTAGAACTAAACATAACATAGAGCCTCCGAAAGACAAGAACGTTCAAGCAATTCCTTAGTCATTCTATTAAACGTCTCTTAACAACTCTCAAGGCGTCGTGCTCAATTACATTGGTAAACAAATTAATTACCACATCAAAGCTGCGATCGGGCTAAATATTAATTATGTACGTGTTAATTTTGCCAGATTAACTGAACACAGGGAAATTATATCTCTCTTTGTCGGGCTTCCAAATAAACAACGTTATGCAGGAGCTTTATGATCGTTGGAGCAAATAAAAATTGAATACAATTTTAATAGCTTTTATAAATCTAACTCAATATATCATTTATCCGTTTTTTTTTTAATCGGAATTAATAAGCATATTTTTCGTGTGTGCCAAATTTACTTATGCTATGACAAGGGTCCCTATTTTTGAATAACTCGCGTCAAGGTGGCGTGTGATATTCATTGATAAAAGTCAAATGTTGCAATGAAATGCAGTTAAAATCCACACCCGGTTTAAAAAAAAGATAGCTCAATTATGTAAGTACTCATATCCATATTTCACGCCATATCTAAGCGAGTGGTTCTAAAATAGTGACTTGTCATAGACTACCTTAACTTCGCATTTTAATAAGGAGTCCTCTATTGGCTGTCACAAATAAGCTATAATGCATTACAAACATTATCATTCTTATTCGAACAATGACTGTTTATCCCTCAAACTTCGCATTTAAACTTACGCTTTTCATAGCAGAGGTAATGAGATTTCCATTTACACCCGTATTTTATACATCTTCACAGCTCATTAAGAAGTTTGTGACTCAGTGAATCAGAGTGTCGCGTGCAGTCCGTAACGACCTCGGCTGAGCGGGGCGTTACTTGATTTCGCCGCCATTCGTAGTTTCAGCTTTTGAGGCTGTTTAAACTGTGGATATGCGAAAGAAAGGGACCCATGTGATTTTATTTTCAAAAAATATGTAATAATTCGCAAGTAATGAAATATCGACTGCGATAACAATTAATTACTTTAGTAATGTGTCTTGAAACGCCTGACAATCAGATGACTAACTAAGGCCATTCAAGATGTAACATGAAACGAAAAATTTGCGCACGGGCGGGACTTGAACCAACAACCTCTTGGCCCGTGAACCAGCAACCTCTTGGCTGAGCGTTCGAGCGCGCCAAGAGGTTGCTGGTTCAAGTCCCGCCCGTGCGCAAATTTTTGGTTTCTTCTTTCATCTTTATGAATATAAAATATGACACTGTTAGTGTTAATAAAATAATCTAAACCATAAGGCCATTGAGATAGAGGTGATTGACAATTTATTGATCACTCGTTGGTGTGAATGGAAAAAACAAATCAACTCAAAAATGAGAAGATAGAGAGCTTTTAATTTTGTAAATTTTGCTTTTGGCTAAATTTCGGTATGGATTGTAAGTATTGAAGGCGCTGGTTATGCGAGTCAATAATATTAACCAGTTTTGTCAAGTCTCAGATCAAAAAGATTGACATGGTCTGAGCATGTTTAATTAGGCATTTATAAATTTTTAGTTACCTTTGCAAAGGATTTAAGAACTTAACTTATTGCTAACAGTAAATAGAAGTGTATGTCTAAAGATAAATCTAATACTTCTACTTTGATAAAGATAAAACAAATTGGTTTCCCAAAATTTTTAAGTAGTTACTCAATTGTAATTGCTTTTAAAAACAAATAACTTGTTAAAATGTAAATAAAGACGTTTTGATTGCTGCGATAAACGATAAACAGACGTGCATTTTGTTGTTCTACAAACTTTTTTACTAATGTGTAGTTATAATTTACCCACGACCACAGTTCCCGTGGCATCAGTACGAGAGTACAACAGACCTAAACTAGTTGGGAAGACCGCGCTGAGTTCGCGGTTTGCGGCTGAAGTAAACACGAAAGCTTTAAAACACTTTGTAACAATAAAATATGCTGGTTCACTATCAACGTTCGAACGCTCAAAGAATCTGATCGTAACTTGGTTTGCATTGAATATGCTATTCTCGATTCGTCACGCAGCGATTTTGCAACGATTTTTAGGTACCAGTGCAGTTTTGTACTTGTATGAATGGCGTTTTATTGAAGTGTGGCTTATCTTTGTCGTTTTTGGATATGAGATAATCCATTATGATCACATTGTATCAAGTTCTATTAGAGTGTGTATACTACTTTACGCAGCCGATAAGTTTTTAGAGTTTCGTAGCCGAATGGCGAAAAACGGAACCCTTATCGTTTCGTTAAGTCTGTCTGTCTGTCCGTCCGTATATCACAGCCACTTTATTCTGACACTATTAGTATAGTTGAAACTTAGTAGGTACATGTATCCTGTTAACTGCTTTACGATTCTTACACAAAAAATATAAAATAATTAACTACCTGTGTGTATTAAAGTGGGGAGCTCCCAAACATGAAACTAAACCCTTAAATGACATCGCGGTTCCCATAACCATTTTTTCGATAAATCTAACGTTTGAGAGATAGAGGCTTCCAAAGTGGTAAAATGGGCGTCACCCCCATCTAATTTTTAACCAAAGCGAGTGTAAATTTTGAAAAAAAAACGTGATGTACATCTTTTGGTTCACTTGGTTTGAACAAGATCAAACTAGAAGTTTTTGAGATAAAGCATATTTTTACCAACCGCAAACATAACTTTTTTATTCATACAAATACTATGAAAAACAAAGATAAAACAACTTACTGTCAACAAAATATTGTGGTATTTTGGATAAATGGAAGTAAGTTGATGTCAAATTCAGTTAAAGTAGGCACGAAACTCTTAGTGTGCCAGTCTAACTCGCATTTGGCCGGTTTTTTTAAATCAATTAATCATTTATTTGTCAGAAGACACAAAAAAATACTAAGTTATATTCTCCAAGGTCTTAAAAGTAGGTAATGTATTCAATCTGTATGCAGGTCTACATTAAGTATGTGCATGTAAAAATTTGAAGTCAGTACCTTTCATTAATAAGTCTAAACAACTGTTTGACTGCTAAGGAATTTTATAAGCATTAAGTCCACCATTTAAACTTTCTTACGTTTGTGCATAAAAAAAAAACAATATTTTGAAGAAGAAAACCGAATCAACTTTTTAGATTGCGCAAGAACCATTAAATCCTTACACTCTGTGCGCTTATAAACTCTTTCCAAGAGCCTTTTTATCACATCTCGGTTATTATATTGAACGTACAAAGTTGATGGCGACCGCTCAGATTGGTGACGTGTAATTTGCATCCAAATTCACCATGAGATCGCTTCAAGTTAAGGCGCTTTGATGACAACGAGGCGGCACTTCTCATAGTATTCTATTTTTTTGCACTTCCCTTTTTTGCATTTAGTGCGCCTTTTGTACAAACCTTCTGGACTGTTTTTTTTATTAATGAATTTACTCAAAATTTAACAATGGGTAACTAGTGTGCCAATTTACTTCTTTTAAATTAACGTAATAAAGTTCCTTTTAAACGAATAAGAAAACAAAAAACTCACAACCTACATAGGTTTTGCATCATTGAACACTAAGATTACATATTCATGTCATTTACAGATATTATTTTAAAAGTAATAAAAGTATTCTTTACAATATTCGATTAACAATGCTGCTCTTAATGATGCCATCAGAAATTCGCTTGCCAGCATTAACGTGCTTTCCAAGTTAGAACCGCGTGGCTTGGTCCGTGATGAAAGAGACCCGATGGTCTCACGTTGATACCCTGGGAGCGGGGTCGGGCCTTAGTTTGGGACGCAACTTGCGTTGAATCTTTGGCTCTATCTCATCTCAGGGAATCAGCCCTTATAGCTGGAGCAACTGCGGAGTTGGCTGAAAACGCCAAACGGCGTAAATATGTTTCACTTGCAAGTGATTATGTTTTTACGCCGTTTGGCGTCGAATCATTTGGACCATGGGGACCATCCGCTAAATTGCTTTTTGGAAAAATTGCCCCTAAACTAAATTAACTTTTGTCTAATAATAAAGCTGGCTCGTTTCTTGCTCAACGGATAAGTATTGCTATCCAACGCGATAACGCAGCCAGCATCTTCGCCTCTCTGCCTCATGGACACGGTTTTATGTTTGATTAGGTTTTAAGCTACTAGTTTTTGCATGTATTTTCTTTAACCTTTAAATTCTAATAAATGTACTAGCAAAGAAAAACAGACTTAAGCTACCGTTTCCTTTAGATGTATAGGTGAAAAAAACTGCTTCATATGATGCGATTGAAAAATTATTCAACATTTTCTAAGTTTTTATGAAAAAAATATATCCTCAAAACTATTTCTGTAGCATAAAATTCGTTTATACTTACAATCTGCGTGATATTCGTAAACATACATTGTAAAAAGCAAATATTAACTCTAGGGTGTGTTCATTTTTTTAGGGTTCCGAAGCCGAATGGCAAAAAACGGGACCCTTATAGATTCGTCAAGTCTGTCTGTCTGTCACAGCCACTTTATTCTGAAACTATTAGTATTATACATTTAAAAACTTAGTAGTTAGATGTATAAAAATAATGATATTTAAAGGCGGGCTCCCATACATGAAATTAAAATAAAAAAAATGTCACACCTATGCGTACAGGTCTTTTAAAGTGACATCGAGGTTCCTGAAACCATTTTCTCTAAAAGTCTAACTTATACAAACACTATGAAAAACAAAGTTATATTTGCCGTCAACAAGTGGATCAATAATTTAGTTAAAGTTGACACGGAACGCTTATTGTGCGAGCCCGACTCGCACTTGGCTTGTTTTTTAATAATATTATGGTATTAGAAAAGAGAAAACGTTTTAAAAAACGAAAAACTTTTAATGCAATTTTGGTGAGTACTAACTAGTAGTAGGTACATGATAAATAAATTTCAACAGGTAACAAACAGCTGAAGTTGTCGCCTGTTCTCGTGTCAAGCACAGCAAACAGTAAATATTACCCAATAAACTTTAATACAGGGTTCTGTATGCGGACCATGTCGATTTGCATCCGTGTATTAGCATGCAACTAAGTTATCCTTTGTTCCGGTGTTTGAATACACTTGACGAGAGGAACTTAGCTTCGTTACAAGTATGAAGGAACTTGCACAGCGCTAAACTTGGAGGTTTGGAGCTGACGGAGGGGCGATCGGAACTTCGTACTATGGACGAGGTGTTGGTCATAGAAATGGTATAAGTCATGCGTACAGCTTTTAATAAGTATGTGAAAAATTTATACGTAAAGTGTTTTTATTTCAGGAATATAAATTTTAATATTTTTTGATTTTATAAACATTTGACGTACAAGAGATCTCTAAACAAATCGACTTGAAATATGTGGAATATCTCTCAAATGATGAAATTTATATAGGTAATATTTATCAATACATCTGTAAAATAATTTAAATTTATTATTTGATTCTATAATTATGTACCTAAAAACTTGCATACGATTTTATTGGTAAACCGCATGGGCCCCCGTTTTTGTATCACTTGCTTAAATTAAGCGTGTTATATTCGTTTGAAAACCAATTAAAATTCCACGTAAATATCGTAAGTGCTAACAAAATTCAAATTTATTTTTTCATAACCTTCCCGTGTGATTTTAAACTGATTTTATTTTAAAAATTCGACTTAAATAAATGAATTTTACTCGCCATCTTGACGCGAGTGATCCAAAAATAGGGCCCCTGGACTGTTCAAATATTAAGATCTTTGTAACTATGTTCTTGCAAATAATTAATAACGTACTGAATTTCTAACCACAAATATGAAAAAAAACTAACTACCTAGTATCTCACCAGCACTGGTTTGTGTCTTTTGGTATAAAGAGATTTTATTTTAAGCTAAGCACATATTTGAATACGATCGCACTCGTTGTCAGGTGTAGATGAGGTCTAGACGGTGGTACATTTATATCGACTTAGTAGCGACTTTGGATTGCATTGAGAGTTAAATGTTTTGCAATAATTACAAAACAGATTATTTCAATCTGACATTTCATGTTTGAGAAGCACAACTTGCAGCATAATATGTTTACTACCAGAAACAAGCTGAAATCAGTTTTCTACTTATGAGAAGTAGGGTAGTTTAAAGGTTGTCTCACTTTTAGCATATAAATTCCAAGATCTTGATCTTAATATATGCCAAAAATAACAGAACCTTGATCGTGCCAACTAAACAGCTGTCTATACAAGGACATCTACTATACTAGCATTTATACTAGCTACTAGACCGTCTTTCAAACGCTAGACCTATTGTTACACAGACCTATTGTTCTAGAAACATAAGATTATTTATGCGAAGGATATGTTGTAAGCTTATCTCAGAATCGTGGCTTAAGCTGTGGTACACTTGTATTTTAGTTAGAATATGTTTCAAATTTATAATCTTGATGTGACCCTCATCATAATGGTTACTTATTGTTATTTTAAGTATAGCATCAATTGGTTAAGGTTTGCTTTACGCTGATAAAAGCCTTAAAGTTAACTGCATCGAACTTTAGCCACTGAACGTTACTTCTCGTTTAGAACAGGGCGCTATCTAAGTGCCTCAAGTATTGTCTTGAGGACTTGAAAGTCAGCCATAAAAGTTGCAGGCAATCCTGCTCAAGTTTCCTTTGAAATAGTTTCAAGAAAGTGGACATAGGCACATCTTACCTTTTAAACGAGACTTGCTATCTTAGATCGGAGAAGGCTTGGTGAAAATTAATGTTACTCACTCATATCTTTGGTTGTTTTCTATGTATATCATGTATGTATTTACAAAACAAAAAGTATTTAAGTATTATATCCGTTGTCTGGCACCCATAACACAAGCTTTGAGTAGCTTACTTTGGGACTAGATGGCGATTTGTGGGAATGTCCAAAGGATATTTATTTATATTAAATCTAAGATTATTTTGCGAGACAAAAAATTTGCCTGAGCCGTTTACGTGTAGGTAATGCATACAGGCCAGTTTTTTTTGCTGAGCTTCCTTTACATGACCTACCCAGACTTACACGGGTCATCATCATTATCGCTATTTTATCATTTTATCAATTTGACTGTATTGTAGACCGATTTGAAAAAAGTTTTTTGTTATGATTTCTAGTTGGTTCCTTTGTTGCCAAGTCGGGAGTTGATTATGGGATCTTAGTATAATTTGTAGCTTCTAAAAGAATTAAAACATAAGGTGCAACCCCCAGGGCCCCAACACACTTCCCCTACTGTAATCACTTAGAATGAATAAATAAAATTAATTTAAAAAAGGAAAAACGGACTTCAAAACAAAAATGCACAAAGGAATATATTTTAGGTGAACAATTTCTTTTTGGAGTTGGTGTCAGCACTTTGACCATCTCAAGCATCAACTATCACAACACCGACTCTAAAAAGAACTTTTTGGCCTAAAATAGATTCCTTGTCTTTAAAGGGTCAACTTTTTTTTTTACTTTTTAAATTCAGATTTTTCTTTTTTTAAAGTTATATAACAATCAAATCTTGTTGCACCTTGTAACTTAGTGTAGTAAAGTATGGAAATATCAATCTTTCTGTTCTCATTTGTCTTACTTTCGGTTCTACGGCGCAACCAAACAATAAGTCCCATATTCCTAGCGCTTGCGATAAAACTCGTAGTTACAAAAACTTTCTGACCAACATGTTGTCGTGGCATTTATACGTGATCAAACAAATCCAAACATTCCTCACAAACGCGGGAAAAGTAAATTATCAACAGTATCGTTTCGTTATTTAAGAGACTAGCGGTCCCCCGCGACTTCGTCCGCGCGTTTTGAGTCTGCTCCCTCCCCTCCCGTCGCAGCGTGATGTTTTATATCCTAAAGCCTTTCTCGATAAATAAGCTATCCATCACAGAAATATTTTTTCAAATCGGTTCAGCAGTTCCTGAGATAAGCGCGTTCAAACCAACAATCTCTTCAGCTTTATAATATATTGGCGCAAGCGCTCGTTGTACTTAAGCTGCGAACATTATTTTGGTGCGGAGTTATGTTCAAACTGTGATAGCTCCTAAGATATTTATTGAAATCAAATGATATAAAGGGCAACTTTGTTCTAAATGAAATGTTCGTGATGATGAATCTATTTATTTTGATAAGAATAAATACCTGTGTGTATAATACAGCTCTAAAAATAATGCATTATTTTTTTACAAATTTATTAACATAAAAAAGGTTGTAGTAAGTCAACCATAAAAGATAGATATATGCTGTCGCGGACTTTATTATAGAACTCTTAATGTTGAACAATCCTGTCATACATGATTTTTGTGTAACTTAAGCGGTTTCCGCAGCGTATGCAGCGGAAGCTCTCAAAAGGAATATCTTTCTCCCGTTTTCGCAACATTTTTCATTTCTGCTGTGGTCTTATGAGTCGTATCTTTATGTTATATAGCCTAAAGCCTTCCTCGATAAATGGACTATCCAACGTAAAAAGAATTTTTCAAATCGGGCCAGTAGTTTTTGAGATTAGCGCGTTCAAACAAACAAACAAACAAACAAACAAACAAACAAACAAACTCTTCAGCTTTATAATATTAGTATAGATTAGCGCAAGCGCACGTTGTACTTAAGCTGCGAACATTATTTTGGTGCGGAGTTATGTTAAAACTGTGATAGCTCCTAAGATATTTATTGAAATCAAATGATATAAAGGGCAACTTGGTTTTAAATGAAATGTTCGTGATGATGAATGTATTTATTTTGATAAGAATAAATACCTGTGTGTATAATACACCTCTAAAAATGATGCATTATTTTTTTACAAATTTATTAACATAAAAAAGGTTGTAGTAAGTCAACCATAAAATATAGACTTATGCTGTCGCAGACTTTATTATAGAACTCTTAATGCTGAACAATCTTGTCATACATAATATTTGTGTAACTTTAGCGATTTCCACAGCGTACGTAGCGGAAGCTCTCAAAAGGAATATTTTTCTCCCGTTTTCGTAACATTTTTCATTGCTGCTGTGGTCTTGTGAGTCGTATCTTTATGTTATATAGCTTAAAGCCTTCCTCGATAAATGGACTATCCAACATAAAAAAAAATTTTCAAATAGGGCCAGTAGTTTCTGAGATTAGCGCGTTCAAACAAACAAACAAACAAACTCTTCAGCTTTATAATATTAGTATAGATGAATATAATATAGGTACTGAGAGAATGTTATTATATTAACTAGCTTAAATTCGTTAAATATTTCTTACCAACACTTATGCCTAAAGGCCACACCCTGTAATGGGATCAAAAATTTGAAATAAAGGTCCCTTAAGTTTTAATTTATTATGGTAAAAATAAATTAATTGTTATTTTCTAACAAAATAAATCTAAACAGAAATGTATTGCATGCAAACGTGTCCAGTCAAAAAACTTGCCATTGTAATTTACTACAACCAGTAAGCGATTTGATATACATTGATAAAGGTTTATAACTTTGAATTTCTATATCTCTATGTTAGAGCATTTTAGAGTATTCTAATCTGGGCGCATATTGCGATGTATTTTTTTTATAGGTAAGCGGCTCAGCTTTACTATCAAATTAGCAATACCTTTTGCAATTCCTCATGATATTTATAATTTTATTAAAATGGCAACATAAATATTATTATTCGTACTGTTGTAGTTTTATTATAATATTAGTATATTGATAATATTCGTTAAAACTGAGTCGGAATTGAGCTGCCTAGGAATTAAACGGCTGAAGTTTAATTGCAATACTCTCTTTGGTCAGGTAACTACATATACTCTGTGGAATGATTTATTAAAATGTTTGCTCTTATTATAGGTCACACGATGTATGTATTTAAGTACTTGTGGGAGATGCCCCGTCATAATTGTCGTCTGGTATTCGTAACACAAGGAAGAGAATTCCTTTCTTCGAAACCAAGACAATTGATGTGTTCTCCGGCGCATATTTATAAATTTCTGAACCCTTTGCACTGTTACCCTTACTCTTTACCAGAGGTCTAATATTTATCTTTTACTCAAAAAAAAAATTAAATATTAATAAAGTGTTTAGCGAAATCAACACTTTAAGTTCTTACTATAAAAATATCCATGAAGTCATACCAAATCTGTTGAGTAATCTTTATTTATTCGTAATCCAAACTGTCTATCTACAACCTTATTATTTTACGCGCTACATTTAAGTGAAGGTTCACATAACTAGTATGCAAGAGCCGTTAAATTATTAAAAAAACTCAAACCTTATTTAACCCACGCGTCCCCCGACGTATGCAAAACCAAATTGGTTTTTCCTCTTTTTCCCTCTTTGACTTTTCCCAACAGTATTTACTCCATGCCAACTGCTTTATTATAGATCGTAGATTTAAAAGTTAACTGATTGGCTCTCGCTAGTAATATGAAATATAATAATTGGTGTTGTATTCCGTTTTCGAAACCGTCTGCTGATGTTCACTTGTTTTTTATTGTGTTGTGAACAATGCGATGTTGATGAAGTGTATTGTTTTTTTATGAATTGTCTGGTATTTGGCCGCATATTGGCTGTAGGTATAATGTTGCCGAGAAGGAATCATCATACCTGACAAGTAACAGCCTATTTTTTTCTAACAATCTATGTTCAAGGAAAACTTTAGCTATTGAAAGTACTTGTAAGTATATTTTGTGTTCCTATTTTGTTACAAGTTAAGTCAGACATAAGGCCACCAAATAAGAATAACCAGAGTCTTTTAGTATACACAAGAAACAGCTTAGCTAAGATACTTCTCCACATGCTTGATAAACATAATAAATTGATCATTTCTAACAATGATTGAGAGCAAAGCATAATAGTTTCCCTTTCACTATTATTTTATTATATACAAAGCACTCAGACTAAAGTCAGATTTACTAGGTTAGCATTACAAACTAGACAGCTTTTGAACTGTTAACTGTAATCGAGCAAGTTTTTCATCGACTCGGCAAATACAATGTTAGCTTTTGCATGAACTTTAAGTTTTCCACCGGGGCATTATAATATGTCTGATGGATGAAATCCTACCAGGGAAAGTTGTCTTCAACTAAATACAGTAAAGAAAACCGTAATACATTAATATTTCAAAAAATCGATGTTTCTTTATCATGATACCTATTTGTAATAAAAAATGTTACATAATATGAAACGAGTTACGGGCATTTCTACAGAAGCGACTGATTGACCGACTGGAGCGAAAAACCTACCTTTAAAATTGAATAACGTGTCTGAAAAAAATCACACGTATTTATACAACTCTTGGCCTGATGGAAAGCATATCAAGAAGACCACCAGGTTGTACATACGGTCTACAAAAAATTGGAAAGTTCAAAAACGGGCAGAATTTGGCCTAAAATGGAGTGTCCGGTTTCCAGAATTTACTCGTTTTTGTTTCATATCTTTTAAAATAATAAGTTTCTGATTATTATTCCTACATTCCTATAACAAGGAATAAATAATGGAGCCATATACGTGCTTACATATATCGTGAATCCTTTAATTTGAATACAGTGACACATTTAAATTTTGTCCGAGGCTTATGCCTCAATTCGGTGAAATTTACTTTTATGTACCTGAAGAACTAACTATGCATAATAGGAACGCACACTACTTGTTCCTGTCATCTGACAGTTGCGCCCGAGCGGACGAACAGTGTAAACGGGAGATCTGTAGCACTCAGGAGCAATTTTCAAAGGTACGAAATCGTTCGGTGTTTTTGGTACAGGGTAATTTCTCAAATCGGTGTGCCACCTCGATTATGTATCTACAGTATTTTATGAGATTTGTGCTAAAACTATTGAGTGTTTAACAGCTTTCTATCGTTAGGTTTAGTACAAATTACTGTAACTCATAACATTTTTGGGTAATTTGATGTATTGTGTTATTTTCTCAATTCCATGGATCTCAATTACGTGGAAAATGGTGCACCGAATTGAGGTTTTACTTTTATATAATTAATTTAGCTTATTGTTATTGTTGATTATTGTTGTGTATCGAGAAAATCAACAGCACATTCATTGCTATAACTCACGTTTTAATACATTGGGTATGGCCAATTACAGATCTCCCTATAAATTATCAGTAAGTTATTACAAAAATTCCAACAAGTGTCTTAAAATTGACAAATTAACAATTCAACAATATTTTATTACGAACGTACCTAACATATTCAATTTCCTATTTTATGTGATTAATTGTATTTAAATATTAAATTATTATAAAATATGTTATGTGATTAATTGAATTTTAATATTAAACGTAACAAAATATTATGAAGACATAATTTACTAACAAACATGCTGCACCAAGTAGCTAGTTATGGAACCCCCTCTCCCTTCTGTCTTAGATTAGGGTTGTCTCAGCATATTTAAGGGCAAGCTCATGTATTTTATTATCGACTTAGCCGTTTCAGCCTCAACGGCCCGTGCCTGTATTTAGAATTAGTTAGCCAGTAATAAATCATCTTCGAATCGGTGCAGACATAACTCGCATTTTAATTAAGTTAGTTTGTAAAAACTCCCCACCCGGCTCCCGATACGTAGCTAGCTACTATCATGTGGTGAATTTGAACTTTCATTCAGTTAGCAGAATGATTCCTTTAGCGCTTCAATTAAGTAAAGCAATAAAGAATAAGGATGAGAATAAGATATAAATATATAAAATAAAGACAATAAAGATAAAAAGACAATATAAATGTATAAAACAATAAAGACATAAATATATCGATATTAAATAGTATTGTGTCATCCTCTTTGAAAATTGTAATGTTTAAATTGTTTGAGTTTTAAAAACAAGACTGATTATTAGTTATATCGAAAAATAAACAGTTTTTTTTTTTATTATTAACATTACAAAGAATTATTGATATAGATAGGCACATAAACTATTAAACCGATAGACCAGGGGGGTAATTCAAGCTTGTAAGCTCACGGCCACATGGCCGTGAAAGGTCGTCGCAGACTGCTCACCAATAGGTCGCCTACATTTTGACATCCGCGATGGACACCGCTCCAGTGATGCGTGGTATTCACAACATCGTCGCTGCATGAAATTACAACTAGCAATGTCACGCGTTTTTACCCGCTGATGACTTTCAAGGACGCTATTACTGTCTTCAATGTTTCAGCACTCGCGGATGCATAATTTCACAAGTTAATGTTTCTTAATAGGTAGAAAGTCATTATCAGCTGTATACTTATTGCGTAAAAACACAATTGTCTTTATTATTTACAACAAACAAACGTACATACTATAAGTAAGGATGCGAAGTTTTGTCTAACCATAGAGCATAAACTTGAAATGAAAAGTAAAATAATGTAAAATAAGGTTTAATGTGCTGATCTGAATCTGAAAACTGAAACAAAAAAATACCAGAATTATTTAGTTTATTTTATTTTAAACTCTAATAAATCAACAACACAATGTATTGAACCTAGTTTTATTTAAATTTACCTATTTGCCCACATACATTTTAATGGTGTATCCACACCCCGACCAGCAGCGGCTTCGCCGCAGGCCTACGTCAAGATCTTTTGCCGCCAGGCGGAGAGGATACACCACCAGAGACAAAAACCGTTAAAAAAGAAAATACGTTTGACACAAGTTTTGTGTCATGCCATGGTTTGTCAAGAAGCTTATCATCATATATAAAAAACAAATAAATGTAATTTGACAGAACAGTGAGCCACTGATCATGTAAGTAGGTTATCTTTTTTCAGTGAGCCCACGCTGGTGAACTTATGTTCGATCGCCACCAACCAAAACAATAGTTATGTACATGTTGCATGCCTTAATAGTCACCAATGGAAATGTTATATTCATTGTGATAGACGTGCATGTTTAATATCTGTCTTTACCTATAGTAAGCCGCCCAGAGATACTATTAGGTAGGTAGCAACCTACCTATGTACGTATTTATGTTTGTATTTTCTTTCAACATTAAAGAAAATTTCCTTATTCACATTACAGAAGATTCAAGAGATTTGATATTAATATTCGAAAAATACATTCTCAAAAGGTAATGAACACAAGTTAAAGAAATAACATGAATTTGCCTTTAGCAGCAAGGGAGCAGACATTTACTACATTTCAGCACAACATCAATGACAATCTGCACTGAACTAAAGTTTTTAAAATTAATAAGGAATAAATACAATCATTAACATTGATAAATGTTTTTATTCATAAAAGCTTTTATATGCCTAAGCACTCACGCTATCTTTCTTTTTATGTGGCTGATCCTTTGTCATTATAATCATGGTTACTCATGCTTGACCTACCCGGTTTGTTAGGTATTACCCCTTATTCGCAGTCATCAGCAGCAATACAGATCACTTCCTGATATCAAGGAGCTACTCTCACAATGAGTATCTCCCTCTGAAAATTTTTAACTGTTTAATGTCGTTTTGAATAGTTCAACGGACGTAACATAGAAAAATGAGATCATAGATCCTTTTGTTTTTCGATATATTAGGTGTTTGTTCTTCCTGCACAAGAGGTACAGACATTCCTCTCTCAGAACGATTTCTGATAAAATCCATTGCTCACGTGTCAAGCACACTATGCTCTAGAACGCAGCAACCCAAGATGATCAACAGCAACTACTCTCAAAGCGTCTTGACGACGGAGCATCATACATTTGCTTGATTGGCATCTTCAAGGACATTATTTCTAGGTTTGTGCTAGTCAGAGTAGAAAAAATAGTTATGAAATGATTGTAAATTGATTTATTTGCTTGCAAATACTGCTACTGATGCCGTTTTTATGTCAAAATCTCACGGATGTATTTCATCTCAAGCGATGTCATGAATCGGGCGAAGTGCGTCACGGTTATAGATGCAAAAAGTATTTTAAACGTGAAGTCGTAAAGTAAGTTTTTGCATAACCGTGACATCAACAAAGGCGAGATAGCAAGCAAGGACGAGGCGAGATCAAATGAAAGGTGTAATTGAACCAAAGAGCAAAAACAGAGAGATAAAAATTAAATATTTTTATTGAAAAATAAGTTTTTGTTCTGAGTTTAAAAAAACGCGTTCTCATAACAATATCTTATTAACCTCCTAAGCCGCAATTGCGGTGGCGGTCGCGTTCCCGCGGTGGACTGCGTGCGCGTACGCAATTCGCGCGGTGTCAGGATACACGTTACGTAAACAGTTATAAAATCTTATTGAAACAAGCTATTATCATTCTGTAAAAAGCTTATTGTTACTGAATAAATAAACTATGCTTGTAATAAAAAAAATGTATTCAAAAATGAAAAAATAGAACCAAACAAATTCGTGGTAGGGTGACGACATATACGAAAAGAATTGCGAGAAAAAAAAATCGAATTTTAATTAATAACTGACAGCAACCGGATGTGTTTGCGGTCTATGGTGTAGAAACATCTGTTTTTTACTCATAAAGGTCAACATGCCCAAGGAATAAGCATTTATACACCCATTTTTTTTTTTGCAAAAAAGTAATTAAAAAGCGCCCACAGGTGGGCGCTTGGTAAAATCGCGAAACTCATGCTCAGCGCCCACCATCGGGCGCTCTGGCTGTCCAAGGGTTAAAAATACACTATCGGTGTCTTTAATCGCCAAGTCAAACCTTCAGCCTTACTACAAATACTAAAACATTGTTTCATGTCTTGGATTAAACAATATTCGAAATTATGTGCTAAATACTGTTTAGAAAAATAGACCGAGCTGCGATGAGGACTGTTATATCAAACTAAATGGTATGAACAGCAAACTCAATTAAAGCCTTGAAATAAAGGCAAGTTTTATGTTTTATATTGGCTGCATGGCTTTAGACCTGGAAACCGTAAAAAGGGAAATATCATTTGTGCATATTTATTGTGTCCACACCACCCGGTGGTATTGTGTTGACGGCTCTGCTACTCATACTGAGAAAAATATAATAATCTATGGCTGTAGCATTTTCTATGAAAAATAACGATACTATGGTATCTGACATTTTTGACGTTTGGACGCCGGTAATGCCGCCGGGCGATGTGGATACACCATTTGATTGACACAAATGTCTATGTCTTTTGCTTTATGGTTAAGTTTTTAATTAGATTTCGCTCTCGCCCTCGCCCTAACTATCCGCCTTTGTTGATGTGACGGCTATGGTTAAGCAAAAATAAACTTTACGGTATTAAACATTAAAATACTTTCTGTATCTACAACCATGACGTATTTCGCCTGATTCAGAACATCGCCTGAGCTAAAATACATTCGTGAAATGTCAAATAAATGTATAAGTCTTAAGCTATTTTCAAGCTTTTTAAATAATTTTTCAGCTCTATATTCATCATTATTTCTTCAACTGTAGCCAGCAAAAGCCTGAAAATAATATATTTGATGTTACCAATCAAGTAAATGTTGCTGCGTCGCGATCGTCAAGACACTGAGGGCTGGTTTTAGGAGCATGTTGTGCTACTCGTAGGCACGCGAGCCCTGGGTTTTAACCAGAAAACGGTCTGGGCAAGGAATAATTCTATAAACTTGCCATTTATATTATGTAACGGTATTATGGTTTAGTTTATCAAATAAGTATTTTTGATGAAATCTTGAATTAAGTACCTAATTATTGTAATAAAATAAAAGGAACGAGCATATACCAGGTCAACTGTGCAAAACAAAAACACAGCATCTGGCACGTTTAGTAGATTGAATAATCCATCCATCATACCTCTAAGTGTATGTATTAAATAAAAAATGCATTTGAATAAATGACTTTATTTTATCAAAAGTTTTTTAGCAATAAACCTAAGCATTACACACTAGTGTTTTACATTCTCTCCATTTCTTGGGGTCAGTAGCAATACTGGATCTCTTCCTCAAACCTTTAGGAGCTGCTCTACTTAGTTCAATCATTTAAATAAGATTTTCCCTCTAGCTCTTTTGCTCTTTACATTGGCACAAATAATCAAGTTCATCTTGGAAGTGGATAACCGAAATAACAAAGTAAGAACGTGACATCTGCATATTGTGGACAAACGAAAAGATATTAAGCACTGTGCTGTATTTTCTACTCTACTCGTCTCAGTGATGCTTAGATAAAAATATAGCTTTTCATAATTTTCAACATGTCTGATGTCACCTTATAAAAATACACTATACCTACATAGAATCTGAAACAACAGCAAACGATAAAATATAGGTTATATTTCGTATGCCTCCGGAATTTTATAAAATTGATTGATTACACGTATCGCGTGCTTAGCCAAAGCATTGTTTTAGCCTAGCTAGCCATTCTATTTAGTACCTTTGGTTAGAGTAGGACTGTAGTTTTAAAGTTGGATGAACGTATCTTCATTCTCTCTGAATCCGCACCACGAGGATTTTCCGTTAAAAAAAGTTCCAAGATATTGCTCCTGCGTGCAGAAAATGTATACCTACCTATCTCGCAAAATTATGCTCCAAGATCCAGATTATATTACTGTGGCGGCTCCAGGAGTCTTAACGACACAGAGTACCACAAGCTTAATCGGATTCTTTGATAGCTTTATTTTTTGGTGTGTGATGGCCAAATTTGATGAAATATCTTTTTGTTTTATTGCAAAAAAATATAATATTTTATGCAAATAGGTATTGACGTCTTGATAATCTTGACATAACTTTTCACGGATATATGTCAGACGATGTTGTGAATAGGCGATGTCCGTATTCACAGTGCAATTTAAGGTCAGTAGATACAGTGCAATGTTTTGAGTTTATGAGCGGTCTCAGTACATATATTTTTTAAATACCTATGATATCAGATAGTAGTAATGCCTATGGTTTTATGAATATTTGACACTCAAGAATACAAGAGGAAATAAGAAATTAAAAATGTCTTCTTCTTCATTTTAATAAAATACTAGTGGATACCGCATTGATTTTGATTCGATAGCATAAAAAACATATGACTTTTTTGTGTCTGATACTTTTGGAGTTAGTTCTGTTAGCAAGTTGATGGATATTTTTCATAAGAAAAACCCTCATTAATGCGGTCTCTCATCTTCATTACCTTCAAGGACCCAAAAAGGATGTTAAAAGTTAAAAGTTAGTTTCACAACATTATTTTTCTTCCTTCTAAATACTACTTATCATTTATTTACTGTGACATCGACTGAGGCAAGGCTACAGCTTTGGCGATGCTATAATTTTTCATCTGCCAAACGCGTCAAAGTCCATAGAAACGTGTCAAATAATTCGCCCAGGATTAGTTTCAACTCACGCCGTTTGAGGCGATCGGCGCTAGATTCGATGAGAGTTTGTGAATACCAATTTCTCGACCCAGGCGAAGGTCCATATATGGATCAGTGTCGAGGTTGACTTTGTGAATCAACAGGCAGCAGTCAGTTACCATAACGCTTTTGGTATTTTTTTATTTTGATCATTCAAATACATTATATATACACAATAGAATGCAATACAATACAATACATTAGATAATGTTGCATCTATTCTCAATTCGGTGATTCATTTTCTCAATTCGGTACATCGTTTTCTCAATTAGGTGCTTTCTCAATTCGGAGCCTAACTTTTCTCATAGATCAATCAACAAAATTTAGGCAAATCGTTATTTAATGTTTCAGGATGGAGTAAACTTCATTTTTTTATTATTTAAACTACTACAAAATCCAAATTTAAAATCAACCACCGAATTGAAAAAAAAGGTTCAAGTTTTACCGGTATTATAACGGTTAAACCGGTTTTATTGTAAAATTCCGTTCCGGAGCGGAACCAAATAAGAGCGATACTTTAAACCTAAATAAACCGGTTAATTCGTAGCCGCTCGCGACGATCGCAACGCGACTTGTTTTTAGACCGAATTTAATTCAAAAGATGTTAATCTAATTACCGATAATTATGATAATAATGGCAATAGAAATAATTCTAAAGCATCTGAATGCTTTAGAATTATTTCTTTTGCCATTATATTGTTTAATATTATAATTAATATGTAAAAAAATAATTTGAATACCACTGTACGTATCTGATAGGATATATCAACAAAATACGTTTTATTGAATAAAAACAAACGTCAATGCGCTCACCGCACGCAGATCTTAACGAAGTTGAGGTGGTTGTCCTGGCTGAACGGAAAGTTAAACCGGTTAATGAGAAATACCCATATTTTTCCGAACTGGTTTAAAAACCGGTTCAAATGAACAAAACCTTTTTATAAAAGTTCCACCTATATTTTCGTTAAACCGGTTCAGAAAAAATACCGGTTTCCAAGCCCTGGTCGCTACAGGGGTGCGATTGTGTAAAGCAATCGTATTCATTTGACAATTCAAAACGTACGGTATGATCTGTCAAACGGCAAAGAACAAAGGGTTTGACAGATCCAATCGTACGTTATGAACTGTCAAATGAATACGATTGCTTTACACAATTCCAGCTCTGATCCGGTAATTGGTTAACATTAACCTAATCCTGATGGCTTTGTGTCTAATTGTATGAAGTTGCCGCTGCCGTGTTTCAGTTAGATTGGGTTTCTTTTGTCCGACAGAATTTGTTAGTGCTGTCACTAACAGTTCTTTTTAGAACTAAGATATTTTGAACGAAGAACATTGAACTCATAAGTACTTGGCGTTTTTCAAACTCCGAAGATTACCAAAGTTTTGTTGTTAGCGAGACGATGAACATTGGATCTTACCTGTAACAATAAAACAAATATTAAAACAAGATATTTAGATTCTTTTCAACATTAATACATGAGTCAGCAAAACACGTGTAAAATATTAATATATAAATATAACATGCCCCAGACAACACACCCAATTGTTTTGGCTTCGTTGTTTTGGCTTCGAAGGTGAGGTTTTTCCATCATGTTACGAATAAAAGACAACCTCAATTTACATTAACTCTAAGCATAACTAAAACTAAACAAATAATAATCGTTATCATGTTAATTCATATTTTTCACAAAAGTAAAAGAACCTATATTTTGTCAAAAGCTACAAAGTTCATTGCATTATTGAACCAACTCTTTTTTTTTTCAGACTAAACCAGATTCAGGCTCCAATCTCTTAAAGCACTCGTATTGCTGCTGTGAAACGAAAAACAAAGACGATTTCCTAGATGTCCCAGTGACTAACTGGCACGTTCAGGAGTTTTTTTTTAAATCACTTGCTTGGTTATGGAGTGTGATTTTCGTTCCAAAAGGAAACAAAAAATCAACGAAATCACGTGAAAATAAGATACCCTCCTTTACAATTTGAGATTACAAATGTATTTTATTCGAAACCAGATTTAAATCTATGAATAGCACACGCCATCTTTTCAAATCGCGCAAATTATAATTTATAAAATTAAACCACATGATGCATTCGTGCATGCAGTATGAATGTTGTGTGTAGGAAGACTGTTGTTGTACGTAAGCTTGACATCGTGCACCGACTCTAAAATAATTTGTTTCTCCCATATAGAAGACGAATGCCTTATTTATAGCTTACAAGTAATTTATTGAGGAAGGTTTTTTATTTTTTCAAATATTTTTATTTCATAATTTGTAGTAATTCCAGAATCGAATCCTTATTATAAGGTTTTTTTTTGTTATTTAAAAACTTTATTGCACAAATAACAATGTAAAAAAGACGAACTTAATGCTAAAAGCATTCTCTCCCAGTCGTACCGTTAGATCATGCAGAAAGATTTTGGAGGGTGCAGGAGAACGTAGAAAGACAGAACTTAAAAAAAATAAAATCGCAACAATATAATATGATGTGAATACAACAATACTGGATGCAGACCGCTAGTAATCGGTCGCTGTGGAAAGCCGTGGGGGAGGCCTATGTTCAGCAGTGGACGTCCTTTGGCTGATAATGATGATGAAATACTATATACATATATATTATATACATACCATTTTAGATAATTAATGGAATCAGGCGTTACTTTGCGGAAATCCATTATTAAGTTGAAATTTATCAAATTATTTTGCTTTAAATTTCCGCTAAGCGACGCCGGCGCAGGCAACTAACAACACAAACCGTCACCGCGTTTAGTATTAGTTCAGGCAAATGCAGGATGCACCACCCGTCCTCCCTCAATACGCATGCGGCGCAGCGGATGCAATTATTAGTACCCAACACCAACGTGCAAAATACCTCGACGCGTTTCGCCACTACACGTGGCATCCTCAGGAGATGTTGTCGCCTCGGCGGAGCACGGACGACTGAACTGTGTCGGCTGGCGAACAGGCCTTTTATACTCTCCGTCCACTCCGTATACCCACATATATTTACATGTGGGTATTTATATGAGATCCACATGTGAGCTTCCTTTTAGCTTTGCCGTAGTCGGGTAAAATAAAAAAATATATGATATTTTTAAGTTAGGGTATATTTATAATAAATAAATAAAATAAAATTCATTTATTTCAGACAATGTCCATAAAGTATAAGATAATCAATTAGTATCAAAACATAAAATACTTTTAAATTTAGAAAATAATTATAGTAAATTGCAATCAAATTAAAATTAAAATTAGTAGAATCAAATACAAATACAAAAAAATGTCAATTACAAAAATAAATAAAATTGAATTATATAGTATATATAATAATATATATAATAATTAGAATTACGTAACATTGTCTGTAGAGTGTATTTATCATCATACTCTACAGACAGACTCCGCTGCGTTGACCTAATTAAGCGACTTTGGTGGTGCTTCACCCACAATGAGGTGAAATGAGCTCTGATGAAAATTGAGTTATTGCATTACTCAGAATTTTCTTGGCAAGATAATAAGTAGCTTTTGCTTTACAGGCGTATAGTTCTTATATCTTTACATTTTATTTAATACACTTCATGCACAAACAAAAGGCACATATGGTGGACTTAATGCTAAAAGCATTCTCTACCAGTCAACCATAGGTCTACACAGATAAAATGCACGCGGCGCGAAGGAAGTGATAGAAGGGCAAAAGTGAGAGTTTGATTGAAACTGGAATAGGTATTTAAAACAAAAAATAAACATAATACGTGTATAGTAAACTATGACCCGTCAAGGACTCTGCTGCCTTACCGATTTCAAACCGAAAATTTCTGGCATACACGACTCAAAAACAATAGATGATACGACGTGCAAGCGAGTTTAGCTTTGGAGGTTGTATGGCAGAGGTAAACTTTTAATTTAATTTTAATTTTAATACATAGTATACATACTGACTTACAGTTGCCCAAACCGTCAGTATGGTACTAACTTGATGGTACAAGTAGACATTGTAAGCTGATTGGATAAAATTGAACACAATATCAATTAAAAAAGGAGCATAGGGCAAAGCAAAGGTGAAAATAAAATAATTAGTTAGATTCAAAATACTGCGTTTAATCTCTCTCCATTTATCGAAGGGCACTTCACAAAGCACTTCGTTCACGCATTTTTCTTTTCCGACCGTTGCGTCAAGTATATCGGCCTCGCGTCAATGAAATAGGCCGTTCACAATAAGAACTGCCCTCCGCTGTTCATTAGTCATGGTTAGGTCAGAGCCACGCTCTGGAAAAACTTTTTGCTAAATCAAATAGATGAACCGTACCTATATCTATAGTATTTGTTAATAAAAGAAAAGTACCTAAAGCTTAAAAAAAAGTACTTAGCTCTTCAAATATAAAAGCCTTTGACACACTGGATGCGGTCCGGTCAATAAAACGGAGCTACCATCTGGACAATTTTGTATGGACCTAACCGCTGAATGCATCCAGTACACGGTATCTAGTGTGACAAATCCATAACAAAGTGTGTTTATTACGAAACGTCAACAGTGCTACCTTCGACCGCTAGATAGTTTTCTATAGATAATGATCAAGTCCAGTATAAGTCCGTCGGTCACTATCGGTGACTAACCTATATCCATACTCGATAGAAAATATATTTTAGTATTAAAATTTTCCCGAGAGATCTTCTTTTTATTTCATGCCCAAAAAGCTTTTATTTACCAAAATAAAATCTGATTTAGTTCCAAAACCACTAGGTAATAAACCACCTCACAAAATAATTTCTTACGAAACGAAGAACTAACTCTTCCTGGTTTTCCCACGTAACATAACAGCCTGTCTTCTGACAGACTTATAAATCAAGGGAATATTCCAACAAAACTGTGCCTAGACGGGAAAACGATTGTGAAAGTGGGAACTTATTGAACAACGTTGATCAGTCGAGCAGGGGTCGACAAGCGTGAATTGCGATTCATCGCTTATCTTTCTTCTCGTGGAACGAAAAGGCATTCGATTTTCAAATTGATTTTGTTTTGAATACTGGCCATGCAGAATGATGGCAAATAAAATGGCCAGTGATAAATGAATATAAGGACTCTATTTTGTTTCGTTTTTATTGAATAAGATGTAATAACAAATTTAGTTTCAAACTAAAATGTTGATGATAATAAAACTCTTTGTTGAAAATATGCTTACTACGAGTATTTAAGTTTTTAACGAAACCACGTTTGACAGATAGCTGAATAAATTTATTTAGAGTGTTCTTTAGAAAATAGTGCGTTAAATTAAAAAAAAATAACAATACAAAATAATTATGCTTTTCAGAAGCATTATATAGAAGTGTAACTAAATAACTTCTTTTCAATTGAAAACTGTGGAAATTTGCAGTTAATTAACTCAGAAGTATGCGAATTTGCACATTTGGGTATCTTTTCAAAATCAGTATGCGAGACTGTACATTCTTTGCCGCCCACCTTTTCACTTCTAAAAAATAAAAGCAAACATATTTTTTCTATTTTGTCAAAAGCATCATTGGACCCCGAAAGGAGTAATTTACACGGTTTTTATTATGCTTCACCGTCTTCTCCTGTCCATTAATATTAGAGAGAAGCCGGGGCCAAAACAAATTGTCCCCATTCGGTCGGCGACACCTCATTATTTTCAATGAAGACGAAGAATTTGCGTTTCTCCGAGAAAGTTCTTTTAACGTCATTAGTGATTCGTTGAAGCAGCCTTTTCGGGTTGACCACCCCTGCTTTTAAACAAGCGTGTATAAGAAAGCACATTCTTGTGTTTCATTTACTATTTCATAAACGCAGCAAAGCAGATAGAAATCAAATTTATGATGAATCTGAGAAAGAAATAATAAAGTCGATAAAAGAGAAACCTCACCTCTTAAGCTAAGACAAACTATTATATTTAGAATAAGGCCTGATTTTTCTAACGTCATAAAAGGAATATTCATCATATAAAATACAATATGCCTAATTTGAAAACGTGGACTATTTGTCAGCAATCATTTAATCAAATGTTATTTTAAAATCGATCGTTTTATACTTATTTCGTCGGATAAGGCCGAGTCATTTGTTACCTCGCACAATCGGCACATTTAGATTAAAAAAAAAACAGTCTTCATGTTGGTGAAATTGGCCCTAAAAAGGTTAAGTTTCCACTGAAATGACGCCTTAAATACAATTTCGTTAATGTCACAAGTACAATCGTCCGCCGAATTGTGATTACTCTCTCAGTCGGAAAAGCATAATGAAATAAATGAGCGGTATGGTTTTCAGTTCCAGGAATTGCTTCAAACAACGAACAATCATTAAAGTGCTACAATATGTAGATTTGTTTTTAAAAGTTACAATATTTAATCATAAATAAAAAACCGTTTATGGATCAATCCAATTAGTATTAAATGAAGCTTGACTTATTAAGAACATTTTTTTTTAATTTAAAATACCTCTAATATTATGGTTAATTTGTGAGGTTTGGTCTTTATTAACAGTATTACTATAATTATTAGATTTAAAACCACAAAAAGGGACCATTAATTTAGCTTAAACTAACATTCAAAATAATCCTTCTAAGTATACCAACCAAATAATGCATTTTCAACAGTCCAAATAATTTATTCGCCCTGTAGCAATATTCCAATATATCTACCAAAAAACACATTACTTAGCACAAACAGCGTCTCATGCATATTTTAATTAAAATATTTCCATGAGGCAGACGATATGCGAAGCGGAGACATCATTACATCCATGAATGAACTTGAAAAACAAAGAGAAGTCGTAGGCTGGGCCGATCATTACGATCTGCATGCGGTAGTATTGTCCCACAGAGTATAATTTTGTATTTTTTCCAACAAAATGCACAACTATGACATAGTGGAAAATCACACAGTAGACTTACGTTTCTGATCGCTTGAACTCACAATTTGATTGATGCACGGATCGCTTTGTTGGTAGTGTAGAGGTTTGGAGCTACGCGTAAAACCTCTACGTCTCGTTCGTTCGACTCTTCGTATTTTAAATGTAGAAAAACGTTCGTTTTTACGAGTAATTTTTGATATGTGATTGTCATATTCCTTTGATTGTCAGTCAGAACTCGTCAAAAGTATTTTTATAACAATCTTTGTCGCGAATTTTAAATAAGTGCTGTTTAATAATCAAATAAAATAGAAGATTTACTATTTCAAAGTTAAGTGTTTTTATTGTGAACCATTTTACATTGCTAACTTATTGATATAGAAAACATATCTCAGATCGTAACACATAAATTCACATTATATTATCCCGTATGCGATATTATGCGATATTTATCCCGTAAATACCACTACGGTCGCTCCCTTAATAACTATGGCGAGCGACTAACTAAATTCGACGTCTTGCCCCTTAAAACTCGACGAAAAAGATACGACCTTCTGTAACTTCATAAAATTCTCCACTCTACAGTCGATACTCCAGGTCTTCTCTCGGATCTCAACGTAAATATTCGTCATAGATCTCGCAATCCCAATTTACCAAACATGTTGTGTATACTATTTATGGGCTACGGTCCAGTCTTTTTTGTGTATTGTAATAATTAAAGTATGTGATGAGTGTATCCTGTCTATATGCTGAATATAAATAAATAAAAAATAAAAAAAATAACATCTCCAAGATAACAGCGAGGCTACGCTTTCTCACAGTGGTTTGAGGGATACGAGTTATCTATGATTTTGACGTTGACAATGTCATGTCAGTCTTGTTGTCAATCAATTTTCATTGTAAATTATAATTTTCTTCTGTAACTTAATTCAAATAGTTATCTATTTATTTAATGATTATGAAAATAAATTTATGTAAATATAGGGTGAGTTGTTGTGTTTTATTGATAGTTGCATTGTAGATAGATTCAATTTCTAATACTTGTTTTTGTTCTAGCTAATTCTTCATATCAATGTTGTTGTTGTTACATCGTTGGGGATCCAAGCTGTGATGAGAGGGGTTCATGGCTACCAGTCATCACCCAACAACAAACAAGAATGTAGGGAAGATTTAGGCGTGTTATTTTTGGGGTAATTTTCAAAAAATCAATAAAGATAAGGAGGTAGTTAGGTTAGTAAGCTTAGTGGTTATTTATGTGTAAGCCCTTTGTTTTCGCATAGCGATTGGGTGGTGTCTGTGTTGAATACTATACAAAATAAATGATTACAAGTTTTGGGAGATTTTAGCGAAGAAATGAAGTGTTATTGTATTTTCAGTTGGAAGAAATGAGGGGGAAGAGTCTAGTGAGGGAATTTTTCATCACAGGTCTTGGATACTCAAACGGTTGGATGTGTTATCGGATTTACTGGTTTCACAAGTTGTCAATATGTAATATCAAATATGACTGGTTGATTTATTCAATATAGTGTTTGGTAGGTAGTTAAATTTTTCTAAATTATTGAAATGTCCGAATTGTTTAATATGTAGTCAGCAATGTTAATTATGTGGTTTAATTTTTATGTGGGTTTTTTCATTCCGAAGTTTGAACGATTTTTCTATTTTCATATCGTTCCTACTAGTTGCTAGTTGCAACCTTAAGAGACATTGCTGTGTTGTAAATGATATATGATATATTCCCACGTAGGTAGGTTTTATAAGTAATTGATAGGTAAATTTCACAGCTGTGCTTTGAAATTTTACCGACCGGGGGGGATGTAGAGGTTTGGAGCTACGAGTAAAACCTCTACCACAGAAAATATAATAGTACTACGTACAGAAGGATCACTGTGCTAAGATTGATAAAGTAAAAACAACTTACGCTGCAACGCAATGAAGTGCAATTCACTTCGCACGATTTTAATTCAAGGTTGTTTCATCTACCTATCTATACCTGTCTCTTTTTAACACGTAACGCTTTCCCTGTTTCGCGGCCTTGAATGTGTCAGGGTTGCGAGCGGCGCGTGGCACGAACATACGCGTAGGTACACAACGCGCTACTCAAATAAAATAAATAGTCTAGAGGACCTAGCACATTTCTTGACTGTGTTCTATCGTACAAAGTAATTGATAGTGTCAGCGTTCGTTTAATATTAAAATAAGTGTTTACTCTATCTAATTTATTTATTTGGTACAAAATTACTGAATTCGGAGAAATGAAAGTACAAACCAAACACACATGTATGTACGGACAACAGCACGTCAAGGTAAACACTGCGGTATCTTATGCAGTTGTAATAAGGGCTAGTTTGCAACAAAAGTGGATAACCTCTGATGTGCTGTCGACTGTACATCACACTTAACCAAATAAAATTGTATAGTAGAATTATTTTCTCCGTGCAGTTTGGGTCATAAATCATAGCTCGGCCTCAGCCCGGTTAGGGCGGTGAGTATGTTGCGCGGGCGCACCGCCGCTTTAAAATTGATATGATTTAAAATTTTTAGTTTATTATAAATAATTTCGATAAATATAAAATGTTATATTAATTTATTTAAAAAAATATAGTACATTCGCCAGCATCTTAGGTTACACACACTTTTGTTGCAAACTAGGCCTAATGTCAACTGCATAAGATACCAGTGTTAACCTTAATTTGCTGTTGTCCGTACTTAACTACAAAAAGAGACTTTTGTTTATGTGAACCTTATCTATCGTACCTTTATAAATGCTATCAAAATCGAGATTAATTTTATTGGAATACCTAAAAATTAAGGGTGATTTTATATAGCTAAAGTAAAATAATGAACTGTAGCTCTTGGACTATTAGATTTTGGACTACGTAAAATCCTAACACAAAATTACTTAAGTAATTTGGTAGGTACTTATAAATATTATGCCAAATTTAAAGTAAGTTTATTGACCTGTTTCCGTTTATTTTAAGTTAGATTGACGTAAGTAACTGGGTAGGTATCTTAAACTCAAACCTATTTTTTTGAACAAGAAATGTTGAATACCTACTTACAAAATTTGTTTTGATAAATAATGTCATAATTAGGAACACATATCTTAAATTATTAATAGTTTTATCGTTGTAATGAAGTCAGTCACAGGCTGAGAAAATAAACACAGTCACAGGCGCGTGGCGTGGTCCGCGAGCGGCAGCCCCGCGCTCATTTATGCTCGGCGTACCGAGTCGCTCGAACGTACCTAAACTTCGGAGAGACACCCCCCTGGTCACAGGCTGAGAAAATAAACACAGTCACAGGCGCGTGACGTAGTCCGCGAGCGGCAGCCCCGCGCTCATTTATGCTCGGCGTACCGAGTCGCTCGAACGTACCTAAACTTCGGCGTGACACCCCCTGGTTGAGGTCTGACCATTGCGCAGGCCAAGGCAATACCAGGATGTTTTCCCTTGCCAAGTACTCCCGTGTGTGCAAAGCTGTATGCAAACGCACATTATCATTCATCAACGTGAAATCGGAGCCAAGCGTTTGTGCGAATGGACGGACACAAGGCCTTAGAACATCCTCAACGAAATTTACAGCCTCGTTAAAAAAATACGGTGCAATCGAAAAAAGCTTATTGATGAACAACCACCTGTAAATACGTATGTAATTAATATAGAATACACCTTTATTCATTAAAAAAAAGATCTAAAATGAACCCTCAATCTTTGTAAGGTGGAAAACCTAAATCAACATCTAATAGACATATTTCTGAAAGCGTTCCATTACGTTGAATTAAATATGTATGCTTTACATCCGAATGAAAGTGTCTTTCGTGAAAATTTGTGTGCTTACATGTAATTATTTTTAATATGCTAATAACGCTGTACTAACATAACAAGGACGCTTTTGTGTCTATCTATACTATAATATTATAAAGCTTAAGAGTTCGTTTGTTTGTTTGAACGCGCTTATCTCAGAAACTACTGGACCGTTTTTTATAGAGGCTAGATAGACCGATATTTATCGAGGAAGGCTTTAAGGCTGTAAGCATCACGATACAACTTATAAGAGCACAATAAAAAAGGTTGGTTTAGAATGTTTTTAACACTTACAGTGTCATATTTTATATTCATAAAGATGAATTATGAAACCAAAAATTTGCGCACGGGCGGGACTTGAACCAGCAACCTCTTGGCTGACCGGGCCAAACGCTCTACCAAATGAGCCACCGTGCTGTCAGTCCGACTTTGCGAAATGTGTGGTCTCTTATGGATACGTCATTGCGTGAAGTCGCGCAAATTTTTGGTTGCTTATTTCATCTTTATGAATATAAAAAAGGTTGAAAAACGGAGGGGGAAATATTCCTTTTGAGAGCTTCTGTTGCGTACGCAGCGTAAACCGTTTAACATACATTAAAATATGACTGGATAGTTCCGCTTTAAAAGTTCTACAATTAAGTCAACGACAGTATATTATTATGTCTGTCTGATATGGTTTACTCACTACAAACTTCTTATTTTTAAAAATATGATACAAAATAATGTTCTATTTTCAAAGGTATTTTAATGCACACGAGTATTTATTCTTATCAAAATAGATATATTCATTATCACGAACATTTCATAAACAAAAATTCACTTTAAGTCATTTGATACCAATAAATATCTTAGAAACTATCACAGTTTAAAAAAAAAACTTCGCATAAAAATATTACTCGCAGCCCAAAAAAAACCACGCGCTTAAGCTAACCGCAAAGTTTTGTGGCGTTTTATTTCTAATGAAAATATGTATGTGTTTTGCGTTGAAATATTTTTCGGGATATCCGAAATTTACGCGGGCGACTCCGCTAGTTCTTAATAAAACTCTAGCTGATACGTTGTCATGATAAGCGACGAAATTAATTTCATCAGTCCCCGAGGCGTATAACGTTACTCATTATTATAGCTGTCCTTCAAATATGGCGAATCTGTACCTCACCGTATTAACTACCTATATGATATAATATATTTGATTTTCAATGTACCAAATAACCTCAGGGCCGATTCTGATGCTCAAATCATCAATGTCTCTAACAACACCATACATCACTGATTTAATTAAATTTAATAATAATTATATATTAACACATGTTATTTTTATCAAAAACTCAACATCTATACCACGGTATTGGTATTATACAAAAGTTAATCGTATAATGTGAGCAATAACCACCACCTAGAAAAAATGCCGCTTATATTGATATACTGATCTTATGCTAATATACAGGATGTTTTTTTGGTCTGCCACTACCGATTCAGGAGTGATTGTATAAACGATCCTGATGCCAAAATATATTTATTATTTTGGAAAACACCCTCAAAATAACTGTATAATCGCGATATTAGCGAGCGAGTCAAAACAACCAACACTAGGCCGCCTCTTCGTAGCTTACTAGCTACGGCGTAGATACGCGCGAGGGTGCGAGTTTCCTCATACGTTTTGAATTTTATTAAAAGTTTTTGTTAAACAGGGTGTTGTTTTGGTTAGTGACATCCAAATCAGGGATAGGGATATAATATGAGTTATGCTTATTCTAAAAAAAAACTTTAATTCTGAGCAAGATTTATACAAGAAAACCTCTTCACAACATTCAAAAAAATTACAAAACAAATGAGAAAACTCGCACCCTAGTACGTAGCTAGCGCTTATCTACGAAATACTACGCCGTAGCTAGTAAGCTACGAGGTGGCTACCTGGTGTTGGTGGTTTCGACTCGATCGCTGTCTGGCAACACTACCGCTAACAGCTGGATTGCATTTGTCTCATATTTAAACATCTAATTTAATTAATTTAATAGTTATTTAGCGGCTCAAAATCAACATTAAACATAACTAAGCTGTATAATTAAGTGCTAGTGTAAAAAAAGTGCAACAACTCACGGACTTTAGTGTTTATGTGTAACGGTGATAACCGGTCAATGACATTGCGAATTCGAACTTGTGAAATATTGTGAATCATTGTTTTCTCTTTCTGATATTTCTAATTATCTTGTTTATGCGTCATAGTTCACGTATAACACATATTTAACTATAAAATTACAATAAAATTACGCCTTACGAACATTTTTTTTTTCGCGTTGAGGTTATATTGTTTACGTATTTACGTTAACAAATATCTAACCTCTAGTTGATCAACCAATTCTTTGGCTTACTTTTTACGTGTTTTTATTTTCATTGAGCGTAAACATGCTTACTCGCAAAGCCTATGCTCGCCAGGAGGAATCTAAACTCCTACTGGCTTTGAAGGAACTGCAGGCGGTTAAGGAACGGATTGAGCAACTGAATAGGGAAAGCGAAGACAATGAGAGGATACTGTTGGATGTGCTGGATAGTAACAGTCAATTGAAGAAAGAGATGGCTGAGCTGCACACCAACTACGGCTTATTAATTGACGAACGTGACAAGCTGCAATCCGTCATAAGTGGGTTCGGTGAGTGCTGTGAGGAGTACGAGCAGAACCTCAATCGCATAACTGCCATTCAACAAGATCTTGAGGAGGCCCGAGATCATATTCACCACTTGGAGATGGAGAAGCAAAACTACATTGACAGCCAAACCAGCCTTTTATTTGACAAGTTAGTTGGTAGTGCGCCCAGCCAGATCCAAACTGCACCTGGAAGTCCACCTATTGTAACTATAGATTTAACAACGGATTCCCCTACCACAACCTCTACAGGGATTTCAAGGTGCAGTAAAAACAAATTTAAGAAATATGTTAGAATTAACAGGTTTATAAAAAAAACAAATAAATTAGTTAAAAAACAAAATTGTTTGTTTACAAAAGTAAAATATATAAATGAGAGAAGGCAACTTGGCGATGAGTTAGATGCATGTTCTTTAATATTACAAAATAGTGTGACAAAATATGAAAAAGACATATTGAAATTAGAAAATGAATTAGAAAATCTCAAACTCTCATTAAAAATAATGACTGAGACATATAAATGTACCAAAAAAGAGTGTGGTGAACACATCCAGATGTTAACAGACATCATAACTTCTTGCGATTGTAATTACCCTTCTAAATCAAATTCCAACCCATTGATGTTTGTTGGGTCCGGGTGTGAGTCATCACCACTTCACAAATCAACCACAAGCCCTCTCAAACTGTCCTGTGTACAATCCAACAGTTTCCTGCCTTACAAAACTCCATACCAATCAACAAATAATATAGTTATGTTTAGTGATGAGATGGGTAAAAACATGGGGCCCATACTTGCACAATATATGGGACAAAGTGTGATAAATCACTGCATGCCTGGAGCATCTTATGATGTTATTATCAATAAAATACTTAGTTTTAAATTCAGTGTTAATTCTACCCTAATAATTTTTATAGGAAATAGAGGTAATGTAAACAAAAAGAAATTCATAAATATTCTTGAAAGTTTAAAATTGCTAAATATAGGTAAAATTGTTTTGTTTACCTTACCATATAGCAGCGGCTTGCCAGACGAAGAAAATAATCACAGGTATAAAATAAACCTGGACATGCATAAATTGACATTCTATAATGTTCACAAATTCCATGTAATTGACATTAATAATTATTTTAAAAATAAGATTTACCTGACGAGAGATAAATATTATGTGAATAATTATCTCAAAAGACAAATAGCTTTTTCGCTATCATATTGTATAGATTGTTCAGCCAAGAACTTGGCTACCAAGTCTGCTTCTATTGAGCAGACCATTGACATGAATATTCTACCATTGGAATCCGTTCCAATTAACAATTATTTAAATTAAATATTCAGACAATAGAGGAAAACTCTTGCTTAGAACATAACTTAGCGAGCTCAAAAATTTCAAATCATTTAAACATAGTGCATCAAAATATCCAAGGCTTATCCGGGAAGGAATTAGAAGTAGAATTATTCATACAAGAAAGGAATATTCATGTTTTGTGTGTCACTGAGCACTGGCTCAAAAAGTATGAACTTATGTTGTCTATAGAAAATTGTAGCCTTATTAGTTCGTTCTCAAGGGAAACAGCCATCCATGGCGGGTCACTTATATTAATAAATAATAATTTAAAATGTAAAGAGCGCAAAGATATTGTATCTCTTTCTGTTGAACGAACTATTGAGATATCATGTGCAGAGCTGGACGATTACATAATTGTTTGTGTTTATAGGCCCCCTACTGGTAATTTTAAATTATTTGAGTCTATTATGGAGGACTCACTCAGGAAATTATTTACAAATAAAAAGAAAGTAGTTGTATGTGGCGATTTCAATGTCGATATTATAGATGAAGAAAAAACCTATCGAGTGAGGTTTTTAAGCCTTTTCAAATCCTTTAATTTAATTCCTGTTTTTGCTGAACCAACTAGAATTACTGCTACAACAGCTACTTGCTTAGACAATATATTTTGTAACTCTAGTGTGATTAAAAAATCTATAGTAAATTTTGTAAAATCCGATCACTGTGGACAGTCAGTCACGTTTGAACACCGTTTTGTGCCGACTAAAAATGAAATTAAATTTAGACCAGTCACTGATTTCCGTAAAGAAAAATTTAAATCTAACTTAAGTGATAAAATTCCGCTTTTGCCTTTTATTAATGACAATGTTAATAACCAATATAAGCATTTTTTTGAATTAATTAAAAGTGAATTTGACAAAAATTTTCTTAAAAAGAAATTAGTTATAAACAACCTAAAACCAAAATTCAGTGACTGGGCTACAGTAGGTATACACATCAGTAGGAAAAAAATGTTTGAATTATATAATCAAAAAGTTAGTTTGAAGTATATAGAAATAATGACCCAATATTTTTAGAATATGTTAAAAAATACTCAAAGTTGTTCAAGAATGTTTGCATGGTAGCTAAATCTAATTATATACGTGATAAAATTAATAAATCCAGTAATAAAATTAAAGAGACTTGGAATATTATAAACAAAGAAACTTGTAAAAATAAACCACGTGATCATACGTTTACATTAAAAATTGATAATAAAAATATTAAATCTGACAATGAAGTTGCAGGTGCCTTCGAGAAGTACTTCTGTAATATACCCATCGAAACCACAAAACAACTTAATTCGTGCGCTCTGCATGCTAAATCACTGCTGGTATCGTGTGTTGACAGGTGTAACTCCTCATTTGATTTCACTTATATTAACCCTTTGATGATCGTTAAAACTTTCAAGGAATTAAAACAAAAAAAAACTGAGGATATATGGGGAATATCAACTGACACAATAAAACCCATTATACCTCTCGTAGTATCTCACTTAGCCCATATATTCAATGAATGTATTGATCAAGGTCAATTTCCTACTTTACTGAAATATAGTAAAATTATACCTTTATTTAAGTCAGGAAAAAAGTGATCCAAGCAATTTCAGGCCAATTTCCATTCTACCTGCATTTAGCAAAATTTTTGAAAAAGTTATATTTAATCAATTGCTCTCTCATTTTAAACTTCACAAATTACTGCATGAGAAACAGTTTGGTTTCTCCAAAGGTAGAAATACAACAGATGCTAGGGTGGCACTCGTCAAACACATTTTGGATGCCTATGAAGATAAACATGATGCGATAGGTGTATTCTGTGACTTATCGAAGGCATTTGATTGTGTCGATCATCAAACACTCATTATCAAGCTGGAACATTACGGTGTATCTAATAATGCGTCAAAACTGTTGAATTCTTACCTCTCAGGCAGACTAAAAACAGTAAACGTTAATGGCATTAACTCCTCAGGTGCCCCGCTTCAAATGGGAGTGCCCCAGGGCTCAATATTGGGACCTTTGCTGTTTTTGATCTATATTAATGACCTTCCTTTTTATTCAAAGGACTCCTGTGAGATAGTTCTGTTTGCTGATGATACATCTTTAATCTTCAAATCAAGAAGAGGCGAAAAATCATTTGACAATGTTAGCAGAGCTCTCTCTAAGGTATCAAATTGGTTCACTAGCAATAACTTGCTTCTTAATACAAAAAAGACTAAATGTATAAAATTCACCATGCCTAACGTGAAGCAAGCTACACCAGAAATTGTACTTCACGGTGAAAAATTAGATCTATCAAACTCCACTGTTTTTCTGGGCATTACATTGGATTCGAAATTGCAGTGGGGACCACATGTTGACGCTCTGGCTGGGAGACTTGCTTCAGCTGCCTTTGCGGTTAGAAAAATTAGACATTTGACTGATGTTGAAACAGCCAGGCTTGTGTATTTTAGTTACTTTCATAGTATAATGTCTTATGGTCTTCTCTTGTGGGGTTCTGCTGCGGACATTGATACCATCTTTATTTTACAGAAAAGAGCCATTCGTGCCATTTACAAACTTAGTCCCCGCGAATCCCTGAGAGAATTCTTTAAGGAAATTAACATCCTCACTGTCGCTTCTCAATACATATTTGATAATATCATATACGTACGTAAAAATTTAGATTATTTCGTGAAAAAAAGTGACATACATTCGTATAACACACGAAATAAAAGCAAACTTGTCATTCCAAATTTCAGGTTAGCCAAAACAATGAATTCATTCCTGGGAAATTGTGTTTAATTTTTCAACAATATACCTAATAATGTCATCGAACTACCTATTCACAAATTTAAGTTACATGTCAAAACTACCCTAATGTCGAAGGGGTATTATAAAATTCAAGACTATCTTAATGACGAAAATGTATGGACAGTCCAGCCTGCACCAAACTGATGTACCTACCTGTTTATTTTGATTTGTATCATTTTTGAGGCAGCTAGTGGTGACTGAGTTTGTTCCGGCGTTTCTTCTCAGCACTTGCCAAATTGTCTGTGTTTTGTCTCGAAGCGCTGGTAGGGCCCAAAAGATAAGGAGACATGTTCTTGCCCCATACGGGCCAAAATTAATTGATATTACACTAATTATTGACGTTCATAAGTGGCATTTTGTGTCCTAAATTGAATAAATTATTTTTGATTTTGATTTTGATTTTTGTACCGGATAAAAAAATTGATTTTGTGGGGTTTTTCCATTTCAATAAAAAATATTTTTTTTAAATATTTTTTGGCATCAGCATCGTTTGTATAGCCACCCACCCCTGAGTCGCTCGTCGCTGACCAAAACAACACTCTGTATAAGACTTGCATATAATTTGAATAACGTTTTTTTTTTAGAATAAGAATAACACATATTATCATATCTGAGTGGGATGTCAAACTTGCATGTAACTTAAGATTTTTTTTAGAATAATTGTAACAAATAATATTTGCAACCATCCCTGAGTTAGATATTTCAGACTAAAACAACTCCCTGTCTAAAGAAAATTATGTAAGTTTATTAATAATTGTGCCCTTGTAGGCAGAGTTCAGCGACAAAAATAAATCTAGCTGATGGTTATAAATTCTACAAGGTCAACAGTTAAGGCTGATTCACGATAAACCGTGCCGGCGTCGAGCCGGGCTCCGACCGGGCGCCAGCCGGGGCGCGGTCAAACATTATTGTATACATTTTGTTTAAAGTGATTCATGCCTAAACGTGCCGGCGTTGGAATTTCTATGGGAAATTGTCCCGGCTCCGGCACGGTCCGGCCCCGGCACGTCGTAGCGTGAATCATCCTTTAGAGTCAAAACTTTATAAAATGGACATTAAATAAATATATTTTCACGTCTACAAATGAAGTGCAAAGTCGGCTAAGCAAAAACAATAGCTCGAAGAAAAACAATAGAATCTTACAAAAGGATGGAAAACTGATAATGACTGCGTATTGTGTATCCGATTAAAGCCTGATTTTCCAACGATAGATAAAGAATATTCATCGAATAAAGCACAATACGCCTGATTTGAAAACGTCACCTATGTGTCAGCAATCATTTATGTAAATGACATTTTAAAATCGGTTATTTTCATAGAAGTACTATCCCCTATCAGAAGAGAAGAACAAATAAAAGCTGTCAAACGAAACCGATTTAAGATGACATTTATGTGTGTAAAATTATTTATGTATGCGTGTCAGTGATGTTTGCCATACTGCTTTTTACATTAATATCGATATCTATAAATTTCATTAGTATTATTTATAGTAGGTATCAATATAAAACACCGGCTAGGTACGAATCGGACTCAAACACAAACGGTTCCGTTTTCGTAGGGTCCGCAAATATTTTGATAAAATAAAAACAATATATATATTTTTTAATTTTATTAAATAATTCCACTTATATCATACAACTAACTACTTATATGATTAATGCAAAAGTTTGTGGTGATGGATGAATGGATGGATGTTTGTTAATCCTTCTTGCCAATAGTACTCGACGGATTGTGATGAAACTTTATAATAACTATAGCTCCTACATCAGAATAGTACATAGGCTATAATTCATAACGATATTTTTGAGATCCGAAATTTTTCGTAAATAAAGCCGCCGGAACCGCGAAATTAGTAGGAAAACTAAAAGATACATAAATTACACTTTTTTTTACTATTTAATAACGATTGAATAAGTCCTACACTATTATAATACTCAAAACCTGATACCTATAATGACTGCCATATTTGCACCAAACATTACAATACTCAGATGTTCTGTCAATCAGCGAAGTTACTATAAATGAGATTACATTCCGCCCAGGTAACTTATACCAAATCATCATGGGTTAAACATATTAGTTTACCGCGTGATCAACAGTCGACTCAAAATATCGATAAGTTGATGCATCCTTAGTGTAAAACTAAAATTATTTCTTTACACAAAATATTCTTAAATATGTATTAAATGTTATTTGATCTTTGCTTTTTACGTAAATAAACGTTTATAGAAAAGAGTAACCATATTTACTACTTAAAAATTGAAGCACATTGGCAAAAATAAATCGTAAATTAGGACGAGTCGATTTGAAATATTTTACCTGTTAAATTAATATTTGTTGCGATTATTTTGCTGTGTTGAATAACAATCAATCACCGAACAAGGCACCATGTTTCAGAAGCATTATTTCTCCAAAATATTCACAATTTCACTTAGGGCCGATTGTTCAATCTTCAGATAAAATGTCTAATAACTATCCAGCGAATAGAGTTATATGTCTGTTTATCCTACAGATAATTCGATTGCAGTTTTTCAATATGTTTTTATTCCTCCAAATATTTATCTGAGTGAATATTTGAACTCTATTAGCACGAACTTCAAACTGGTGAAACAAAAATATTGCAAACTTATAGGTAAGAGTGGGACAGAATTTTGTAATCATTGCCTGACAAACAAGGGTTAGTGTCACTTCACTTTTTAGGTTGTCATGCTTGATTTTTGTTTTTTGGTGCAAATCGTCTATTTGTTTACTTTCTGAATTATTTGTAGTAAAATGATCTAATAAAAAAGGGCGTGCGGCAAATTTCAAAACTGCAGAAGTGAAATTACGCGTAAAATAATAGAAAATAAAGGCTGGCGCGGGTACCAACAAAGAAAAAGATGCCACTTGGAAGAGAATTGAACACGCTTTTAACTCTTGTGGCATTATATCCTCGGTCCTTCTTGGTACTTGTATAAAGGTTTGCCTTAAAGACGCTATAGCAACTGTGCCTTTTTTTATGATACGGCATATAGTGAAGCTATGAATGCCACCAAAACCACCAACAGATATTTAGAAACTCCCAGTGGCATAAAACCGTAAAAAGAAGAAACGTAATTTATAACTGTATCATGGGTGAGATGAACTGGTTTCTGAATGAAATAAAAACGTGTATTTAAACCTGAAAATGTTTTTTTTTCCTTTCACTGGTAGATGTAATAGGTAGTATCCTCAAAAGCGAAACCTTTGTATTTTAAGCTTGATTCTGTCTTCAATAAGGGATAGTTAACATTTTAAGGACTCCTTTCAATCTAAATCTGCGATTAAATTTCTTTGGATCCCATTGAGTAAAGTGATCGGGTCTCGGTTTGACCATTCTTACTTTTCTTGCAAATGCATTACTTGGATTGACATATTCACTCATTAAGGCCTCTTCTTCGATTACCAAGTCATCAACAGGATCGAAAATATCTAAGATTATTTCCTTAGTTGTAATATAACAATTTTAAAATAACCTCAAACCAAAACAATGCCAATGTCAAACTACCTATCAGTCGAATAACGCGGCTATCTGATGCTTGAAGCGACATATAGATTTATACCCTAGATAGTAGAGTTATTAGATAGATAAGTCTTATCTTACTATTGAAAAATTCAAAATCTTGCTATCTATAGAATAAAAGCTATCTATCAGTTTATCTGGTGATTGAACAATCGGCTCTTAAAATTATAAAAAATCAAATGCAAGTTATTTTCAGCGAGCCTCTTCAGGGCGGTCAACTGTTTGACATCTGCCAAAAATGGTCCTGCTACATCGTATCTCACATCTCTTTTTATCACACAGCTTTCAGTTGGTGACATCTCGCTTTTGTCGTTCTGTTCCAAAGGGATAATAATTTAATGGTTATTTTATTCTTATATAGACGGATAAGTCTTATCTAACGTAGGTAAAATCGGCTTTTAGGCCTGATAAGGAATATTTGCCGAATACAATTTAATACGCCTAATTTGAAAACGTCACCTATTAGTCAGAAATCAAGCTGAACGTAAGGAAATTTATAATTTGAGCCATGTTAAGGCTTAATAGGATTTTTATATTTATAATTTACAAACCCCAGCAAATCCGATTTAGTTTTGTATGTACTAGATCACAGTAGAGCCCAAGTTAACACTAACGGAATCTACGACTATAAAGTCAAAACGCGAATTTACAGCATTAAAAGGCGGAGCTATTCTATTACCCAACTTGATAAACTTGATCGCTATCGCTTAGCAATTGCTAATTCAAAAAAATCCCTAATCACGGGCTAAATTGCATTTTTGTCAAAAACAATCAGAGGAGGACAAACTTCGATATCGTTTTGATACGAAGCATTTGATTTTATGCTCTTAAAATACTACTAACTCCAACCATATCACACACTCAGCTCGATTCTTGAAATGCTGAGAGCTTAAACTAAACTTAATTTCTATTTCTCTTCTGCGTACCTAAGGAGACTAGGAATGTCAAACTAAATCAGTAGCTCAAAAATATACTTTTTTTGCGTATTTCTGAGTCTACTTGTGCATGTCAAGTTAATCGTGATCTATATCTTATTCATATTTATTCATAGAAGAAATGGACAATAAAATTAGAGCTCGTGCCTATCTGGAATCGATTGCAATGGCATCATGAACGATTGCAATATTTATAATAACCCCGCGGAAGGTTAAAATATGGCTTGCAAAGCATTCGTAAAAATTTTACACAAGTGGGGACGTGATATCGGAAGATTGGCAGATTTTTTCACCGGCACACTTTGTTTCAAGTGTTATATGCCTTTTCAGCTTTAATATTTATAAGGGTCTTAACTTTTTTCCCTTCGTCACTTTTTCACGTGACATCTTTAATAGAATTACATAAGATATTTATGTTGATTGTTAAAATAATCTCTTCTTTTTATAAGGTGTTCTTTATTCAATGTTGAACAAAAGGTAAAAGTAAATTTCGTGGAAGCCGAAAAATAATATTAACCAATAAAGTCTTCTAATAATAAATTGAAATTTTTATGAATATTTTATATCTCACTTACACAATTTTGTCTGATAAATTAGCTTCACGTTCGAAATTGAGTACAAAATAACTAAGATATGTATCGTAACATAAAATTAAAACTACCTATTCAAAAACAAAACCATTTTTGTTACAAGGAGGCTGTGATGCTAGCTGCGTTAACGCGTTGGCTAGCTAGCATAGCTATCCATTGAGCTAGGAACCAGCCAGCTTTTTTATTGGCCTTAACAAAATTTTTTTCGGTGTAATTTTAGTTCACGACGATTATTAGATTACAAATATTATCCAATTCCAATAATAGCACATGCACACTGGTCGGATTGATAACCTAAATTTTTTGTAGTCGTTAAAGTAGTAGGTAGTAAAAGAAAGGTAATTTGCCGGCCACAGGTCACAACAAAAGCTAAGCTCGTAAAACCGCATCGAACTAGTTCAGTCTGGCCCAATCCGGTTCAATCAGGTCGGTAGTTAGAAGCGTTGTGGCGGAACGCCTGTGTGTTAATAGGTTTTCTGTCTTTTACATTCGAGGAGAAAAAACTTAGTTTGCTGCTTTCTACGGGAAAATGTAAAAGTATTATTTTCTGAAACTAAAATACTAACAGACTATAAGGTAAGCGTTTAGATAACTATGATTATGATTTTGACCCTATGTAAAATCCCATAAAAAGGTGACTTTACGGCATATCAACTTTTTTAGGGTTCCGTAGCCGAATGGCAAAAAACGTAACCCTTATAGTTTCGTTAAGTCTGTCTGTCTGTCTGTCCGTCCGTATGTCACAGCTACTTTATTCTGTAAGCATCACACTGTTGAAATTTGGGAGGAATATGTGTCATATTAACCGCATTACAATTCTTATACAAAAAAATAAAAAATCATGATATTGAAGAGGGGCTCCGATACATGAAACTAAAACCAAAAAAATAATTAGTCAATCTCATGCGTGTGAGGTATAGACCCCACATAAGTTAAGATAGGTTCTAATAAAGTGACATAGAGGTTCCTAAAACCATTTTATTTTAAAGTCTAACGTTTTGTTCTAGACGCTTCTAAATGGTAAAATGGGCGCCCCCCCCCCCCCCCCCTTTAACTTCTAAACTAAGCTAGTGTAATTTTTTTAAAAAATATGTAATGTAGAACTTAACAAATACTTTCAACGAAAATTGATTTGAACGGGATCGAACCAGTAGTTTTTTTAGAATACCTCCTTTTTTGGAGTCAAGTGCTCAATATTTACTAAATATTGTATAATGTCACTTACACTATCTTTAGGAGCAAATATAAGCAAACGCCTGTCACAACAGTTAAATAACAATCCAACAAACAATTACCATTAATTTAACAAAACCCTGTTCGATTCCAAGAGCCGGCAAATATAAAGGAGCGTGTTTGCAAAATGGACATTAAACCGAAGACTGCTTCCAATTTTCAGGAATCGCTTTCAATTTCCGCCTCTAGAGGGCGCTTAACAAATGCAGCTCTCCCCACTCTTAACGCAAACAACCGGTTTGAAACAATTTGAACTGGTTTTCAAAATGTTTAAGTTTTTTGTTCAAGTTTAATGCGTTTTACAGATTTGAATTTGATTGGTGTTTTACCGACTTTAAAAAAAGGAAATAATCAATTCGACCTGTATGTATGTGTGTATGATCTATAAAGTCTTCCTAACACGTGTGCAAAATTTCGTAAGTGTTTGTATGTTTGGTTCAGGATTTCTCAAAAACAGGAAGTGATAGCGAGATAATTCTTATTCTATATCCTATATTCTTTAGTTTAATTAGGTATAGTTCAACTAAGGGTTCAGTAAACGTTTCATGAAAATCTGTCCAGTAGTGTTTGAGATTAGTTATAACTAAAAATCTTGAAATTTAAATATTAAACAGTTAACTTACGCTAACAGTAATTATCTACGCTGCATCGCAATACTCACCCTGAACTTAAACAATGTCCAAAGATACATAATCAATGCTCACTTCGTAAAAATAATCGACTTCTTTAATTCTAAAATCCATTCCTGCTCACCTCACCTGCATAGAGCACATCATAATATAACTAAAGTTGCTGGGAGCGAATTCTTTTCATAGAACCGCCAAGTATTTTAATTACACTGAACCATTGGTTCAGAAGCGAGCGAAGTAAGCGCTACTTAGCACTTGGCAACCAGTGCTGACTGTTAGCGTGTCAAAAGAAGTTAGCGGTGAGTTAATTTTGCTTTTATTTACTTATTTTCTTAATTTTATCGTAAGGTTGTCACCATGGACTCACACAATTTCTGCCATATTGACAGATGTCAGCGCTTGAATAAAGCTAAGCGTCTGCCATAATATTGCTTTAAAGAAACCTTTGATAGTTCAAACCCTTTTCTTTTGCCACGACACAGTCACGTAAAATTATTTATTTATACTATTTTTAATGTCTTATGGTATTCTTTACCAGTTAGCCACTTATACCTGATTATTAGTAATTGTAAAGGATGCACCTAACCTTGAATAGAATGACACAAGAGACTGCAGTATCCGTTTGATGTTGACCAATCATAGGTTCTATGCTATATATGTTAGTAAAATCTATCAAATTGGAGCTAAGTTGACAACTGTCACTTAGCACAACTAACGGAGCTGAGCGTCCATCTTTTTGCTATCGAGCGTTTTTTGCGACTGTGGACACCCATTTTCTTTCGACGCGGCACGGTCGCGCATAATTTTGCAAGAATGTGAGCTTGAATAAAAATTAGGGTTAGGCGTACACGGAAAATTAATTAAGTCTTACTCTGCGGTCTAGTTTATCTTGTTGGTTGAACAAATGAAACTGAATAAGACCTCTTAATTAGATCTTTAACAAAAATTCTTTACTAAACAGAACAACGTAGAGATCTCTTTTAATTTATTATTAAAAAGGTAAACAAACTAAGAATTCGATCTTTATTTTAAATCAACGGCTATTTATCACATGTACTTGGGGCGCATTGTTCTTTTTCTAAGAAGCAATAGCTTTTGTTTGAAAATCTAACTCTAATCATTTGAAGAGTACATTGAAACTAACGGATCATCTATTTCTAAGCCACAAAAATGAAAAACATCTTTGTTCTACATTTCTCAGAATTACACTCTGTACTGCTTTTAACAAAAGAGAGATCCAAGAAGGCGATTAAATGAAATGAGCGCGCGAAAAAATAATTATGAAACCATTAATTAACGCAAACGTTACTAACCTCATCAATTACGCATCTTGATGGCTGTCATATTACAATCATTAATAACGTCATAATATTATTGGAAGCTGTGAAGTATGTAAACACCATAAAATTACTATTCCTATCGGAATAGAAGGACAAGTAAAAGCTGTCAAACGAAACCGATTTAAGATGTCAGTAACTAACATAAGTACAAGCAACATTTGTCAGCTTTAAATGAGATAACCTTTCGATCAGGTGATTTATAACAATGTTCCTAAGTTAAATATAGTAGTTTACTGCTTGATAAACAGTCGACTCAAAATATATTATTTCATTATACAAAATATTCGTCGATATACATTCCCTGTGTTATTCTGTCTTTATTTTTTACGTAAATTAACGTTTGCAGAATAGAATAATCAAACTGCGTACTTTAAATTTGAAGCGCATGGGTAAATATAAGGCGTATATTAAGAGGCTTCGATTTGGACTAATCTACCTGTTAAATGATTATTTGTTGGGGTTATGCTGCTGTAATGCATAACTGATCAAGTCACCATGTTTCAGACGCATTATTTCTCCAAAATATACACAATTTCACTTTTAAATATAAAAAATCAAATGCACGTAATTGTCAGCGAGCTTCTGTGGGGCAGTCAACTGTTTGACATCTGCCAAAAATGGTTCTGCTACCTATCTCTTTTTATCACACAGTTTGAGTGACATCTCGCTTTATATAATAGCGGGATAATAATATTATGATAAACACTGACACATGACAGTGTTGAAAAATAATCTACTCGGCACTTTCTTTATAGTGTCTCTGTAGTACCGCTAGCACACAATGAGCTCCAATAAGAGAAAATAGCATTGATATGTCATGTGGCCATTAAACTACAACACAACTACTACTACAAGAGAATGAAACTGACACCACGAAAAAAATTCGTGCTCCATGAATTGACTCGTCATCGACTCATAGAAACGGTTCATATTCGTAATTCAAATTTCAAGGAATATGTCACAATCTTGTCTTCGAATTTGCGACACATTTTTTGCTTAGCATAGCTTCTCTTTAAGTAGTAATAGCAACAGCTCACTGCATGTGGCACACAACTTTTGAGCATTGGCTTAAGACGCCAATGAGGCAGGCCCTAGACAGGTGTCTACTTTTACGGTATGACACCTATCCAGAGCCTCTTGTCATGTCTCATACGAATAGAAATTCGTAATAGATTTGCCATCAATTGCAAGATACATAATCATCCTGACTGCGGGCGCGGATTAACAAGCTTACGGTATGAATAAAATTCCTGCATTCATTACAATTTGCAAAGATACCCGCAATACTTATAAGTGTGCCAGCAACTATGCAGGCATGCCAAGGTACGGTACGTATACCCGTCATCATCATCATTATCAGCTAAAGGACGTCCACTTTTGAACTAAGGTCTCCCTATCATTTTTCAAAGCGACCGATCACAAGCACTTTGCATCCAGTTTGGTCCTGCGATCTTTACAAAGTCGTCTGTCTATCTTGTTGGTGGACGTCCTACGCCACGTCGATAGGTATCATATCTAGAACTTTTCTTCCCAAACGGCGCTACATATGTACTTAATTTCAATATTGAGACTTTGACGTCCACGGACACAGCTAATATATCTCAATCCCACTTCAACCGGACAATTTTACAGCAGATCTCAGTAATGGGGTTGTCAACAACCCCGCATAATTATCGTGGGTTCGACCCCCATTTACAGCAATATAACCCGAGAGAACTCAGGTACCTCATCTCTGCAAAAATTGTTTGCTCCACAAACAGCGGACGACAAAAACAATTTGTTGAAGTCCCAAATAAAGTACGGTTAAATTAAAAATTTCCGTCCGTGTAAAAACACTGTGACTTTGTGTATATTTGCACATTTGGCTTCCGCTTGCTTAGATGATCATTTGAAGTGACGTTTCAGTCAGTTCAAATGATATATTTTTTTACAGGGAAAAAGTGTTTTGTTATCGAAGAATCTTATTTTTCTACTACTTTATCAGCCGATAATTTATGACTGAAACAAACATAAGCTGGGACAATCACTTAACACTTTGAAACTCTCGCGTGGCATTTTAATACACGCAATTGCGATTAAACGTAAATACCTTATATTTTGGCCTGACGTTTCGATTGGGTTACACCGATCGTGGTCACATGTGAACTGTTTTATTTGCATCACAAAACATTATAGATGTGTATAATCTTCTATTAGACTTATCAAGTTTTTTCGAGTTCCTGCATATTTTTTGATACTGAAAGAAATTAAATAAAAAAACGTTATAGTAATGTTCAAAAAACTTGCAACAAGCAATGGCAAATGATATGTAATATTAGTTAGAACTTGTACTATTAAAAGCAATGAGCTGAACTTTGACAACCCTGACCAATTCTCGACTTGACACGAGTGTTTAGTGAAAATCTTTATTCAATACTGCCTTAAAGATTTTTCCAGCTCTCTCCTCTTCGATAAATAACTATTGTTTTACCAAAATACGAAGCACGCTTCCAAATTTTTCTAAAGCCACTTTCGCACCGTTGCAATCCGTCGCAGTGGCAATTATGAATAACTGACGGACCCAGTGAACTTTGTTTCGCTCCCGGCTCTGTTCTGTCCCGACCCCGTAATTTTAATTATTATTGTCTACTCAAGGTGACAAATCTGACAAATTAAAAATCATGAAATCGGTCTGCCCGCTCATTTTTTTTTCTTTCATAAGAACCTTCTACTGATAATAACAAAAACAACAAAAAAGAATGAGCGTAATCGGTCCAGCCGTTCACGCGTGATGCTGTAATAAGAAAAATATGAGTTAATTTTCAAATATATTATAAACATTAAATTGGCGTCCGAAGCAAAGATACTTGTAAAAAATAACATAAAGTAGCATTTAAACCACTCATGTTTCTACTGCACAAGATGTACGAGTGACATAAAAAATATAATTGCAAAAAACATATTGGAGCCTAAACTTAATGTGATGAGCTAAAAATCGTGCTGGTTCCTATGAAATATGACGAAAATGAGTTTCGTCTAGACGAAATAATTCAGTGACGAATCACTAGCGAAATATTCCACGTTCCGTCCGATATTGTTCGGCAAGTTTATTATTGTTTTTACTTTTTAAAATGCTCATAGCTCTAAAGAATAATAATGGTTTATTTACAAAAAGAATGTTTACATTTATAAATAACAATAAAAGTGAAAAAAATAACATTAAAAAAAATAAAACCGACTTCAAAACCAAAATGCACTTAAAAGTCTGAAATAAACTCTTGACCATTTGAAAGTAAAGGAAGCCATTTTAGGCAAACAATTTCATTTTGGAGTCGGTGCTCTGATAGTTATGCTTGATGGTCAAAGTAATGGCACCGACTCCAAAAAGAAATTGTTTGCCTCAAATGGCTTCCTTTCCTTTCAAAGGGTCTAGAGTTTATTTCAGACTTTTGTGTTCTGTCTCGAAGCGCTGGTAGGGCCCAAAAGATAAGGAGACATGATTCGGCCCCTTCAGGGCACAATTATTTTTATTTTATTTTTCACTGTACATTTGACGTTCATAAGTGGCATATTGTGTCCTAAATTGAATAAATATTTTTTTGATTTTGATTTTGATTTGTTTATTTCAGACTTTTTAGTGCATTTTGGTTCTGAAGTCGGTTTTTCCCTTTTTTTTAGGTTAATTTTATTTTTTCATTTTTACAGATTACAGGAGAGGGGGGGGGGTCAATATAATTACTGAACTCCTAAGCGTTAAAGAGTTCCACCATCAGCTTAGCTTCCCAAATTGTTGACTATTAGATATAACAATACATCAACATTAAGATTATAGTAAGAAAACACTATATGTGCCTTTAGGCGAAAAATTTTTTCGAATCGGTCGACAAATGACTGAGATATGTCATAACATAGATAAAAAAAGAAACAACTGTTGAATTGATAACCTCCACCTTTTATGAAGTAGGTTAAAAATATGTACAAAATATATGTGAAAATATTATTTTGCTTGGACCACAAACAGTGGACCTATTTTTAAAATGAACAGAGAGATACAAACTAAACGTTGAATTCAGTCAGTCGGACACTGAAACGAAATTTCGTATAAATAAACCTTCTAGCAATTAAAGTATTTCGAAAAAAGTACGTTTTTCTACATAACGGCACAGAAGCTGATATTAAATGACCCTTGGCAAATACAAGTTCATAACAAGTCCCTCCTAAAGAGCTGATTTTGGATTTTGACTCAACTAGGATGCGCACAATTTTCACGCTAGATATCTTTGATGTATTCCGATCGAGCCGTATGACAACAATGACAGGACTACATAATTTGCCTTGCAGCTGAACCGTACATACACATACGACGTACTACTATCAGAACAGAGCAAGCACGCATGGATTGTTTGAAAAAAAACTGTGAAAGCACTCCGGGAGTGCCGGCAGAAGTGAAAACTTGAATATCAACGTTGTGCATTTTTGATTTTTTGGAATAGTTATTATCAATATAAAAGTACCATCATTTTTGTGATAGAATACAATATTTATTTATTGCGCTATCGTACACAAACATTACAATTTATATTATATTAAATTACATTAAAAAGTTTATCTCTCAGAAAAATCAACTTACATCCATAATTTCGCCAACCGTCTTACGGTTTTTCGATCAGGTCACGTGTCCTGACGCGAGTTTCACATTTTTCCCCCATCCCACAAAAGTGCTCAACGCCGCTAAAGAAGTTTTCACTTCAAAAAGTTATGGATAATTTGCATAAAATTACACAACATTAAATTAGAAGGGTTTCCTACCTGAACCGGTCCAAACCCGTGAAAATGTGCCAGCATTGTAGAACTATTTCTATGGTAGCTTTATGCACTGCATCCATCCGCCATGAAGTTTTTCTTACTTATTATTTTTTAATAAAATAGAACAGACTATATATACATAGAATTTTCACAAACTTAATAATAATTTAAGATTGCATCCTAGTTTTATGTCTTCATCCTTTTCGTCTTCTGTAAATATTTCTCCTTCTTAAATCTGTGCGTTGTATATTGTGTGAGTGTAATATATATTAACTGTTAATAAACATCTTGTAAATAGACTTCTACTTCTTTCTGTTCGTAAACTATCTTCATCCTTCTCTACATACACTACCACCACGACCGCATACAAAAAATGCATCGTATTGACGGATATTTTTCTTGATTTCTTGAAATCAACTACGAAAAACTAAGTCCGTCGATACGATTATTATCGTTTTGCGAATCCGATGCATTTCGTAGTGAGGATTGCATGCTAAAAATGCATCATGTTGAAGGATATTGTTTTTCGTAGTTGGCCTGCAGATCAGTATGACATCGTACGGAACCGCTCACTAGGAACCTACGCCTAGTAATTCAATACAATTCTAACGATATGAAGCGAACAAAAGTTCATGCTTGTCTAAATGTTTTCGTGCAAAATAAACGAAACCCGCGCAAAATGTACGCAAAAAGGCAGTTCTATTTAAAGACTTTATTAAGACAATAGACTCGAGGTGAATCGTCTAAGTGGCTACAATTGGAGTAAGACAAAGACATTAGTTAGCGACAATAATAAGCGCTTGCCTTAATCATAAAATCCTTTTCGTCTGTCCCCGGTCGGCCTACTTACTGAAACTGGGGCGAATATTCTTGATACTTTCATTTTGAATTCTGTTTATGACCTACTAAGTATTTCTTTCATTTCGTTCATGCTAAATTACTGACGATAAACTTTTAACATAATATATTTACATTGTAACATAGAGATGGACAAATAATAGTTTTTATGTCAAATAATCTCCCATGACTCTGAATTGAGTCACATCCTTATTTATTTTCTTCCTATCTCCTGAATATCTATTCATTTTAGTTTGTCTTTATTAGAATAAAATAAGTTTTATCAATTTAAAAGTTTGAATACAATATTATTCCACAAAATTATTAAATTTATGGAAATACGAACAAAATATACCATAAATCCAACATTTCATTCATTGTTTAATCGTTTATCTGCAAAATTATGCCAATTTTCTTGGAAGAAGAAAGTTTGATACTCTTGTTCGGAAACACGTAACTTTTAGATTATATTGCTTGAACAAATATCATACAATCGTGGATGCAGTATGCTCAGGAATCTAATTTTGTTGAAACAAAATGGGGGCTGAAATACAGCACTGTCGCGGCTTGGAATAATTTCTACTATCTACTATTCAGTACCTCGCACTTTAAAGCTCGTGATTTGAAATCGGAGTTTGTAAAATTGTATCTTGTTGAAAAGGTAACTGCATTTCCTGTTCGTCTATTCTCTTTAACGTTCAAATATATTATTTTAAAATTAAATAACTTTATTGAAATGTAGTATTTTAGTTACTTTTTCCGTCACAATTTTATTTAAAAGTATGTTGTCTGTTACATTACTCGGATATCTACTTTGCATGTATACTGCACAAGTAGCAACAGGTCACTATCATCATTATCAGGCAAAAGACGTCCACTGATAATCTATACTAATATTATAAAGCTGAAGAGTTTGTTTGTTTGTTTGTTTGTTTGAACGCGCTAATCTCAAAAAGTACTGGCCCGATTTGAAAAATTATTTTTACGTTGGATAGTCCATTTATCGAGGAAGGCTTTAGGCTATATAACATAAAGATACAACTCATAAGACCACAGCAGAAATGAAAAATGTTGCGAAAACGGGAGAAAGATATTCCTTTTGAGAGCTTCCGCTGCATACGCTGCGGAAACCGCTTAAGTTACACAAAAATCTTGTATGACAGGATTGTTCAGCATTAAGCGTTCTGTAATAAAGTCCGCGACAACGTATGTCTATCTTTTATGGTTGACTTACTACAACCTTTTTTATGTTAATAAATTTGTAAAAAAATAATGCATTATTTTGAGAGGTGTATTATACACACAGGTATTTATTCTTATCAAAATAAATACATTCATCATCACGAGCATTTCATTGAGAACCAAGTTGCCGTTTATATCATTTGATTTCAATAAATATATTAGGAGCTATCACAGTTTTAACATAACTCCGCACCAAAATAATGTTCGCAGCTTAAGTACAACGTGCGCTTGCGCTAATCTATACTAATATTATAAAGCTGAAGAGTTTGTTTGTTTGTTTGAACGCGCTAATCTCAGAAACTACTGGCCCGATTTGAATATTTTTTTTCCGTTGGGTAGTCCATTTATCGAAGTCCTACACTATTATAATACTCAAAACCTGATACCTATAATGACTGCCATATTTGCACCAAACATTACAATACTCAGATGTTCTGTCAATCAGCGAAGTTACTATAAATGAGATTACATTCCGCCCAGGTAACTTATACCAAATCATCATGGGTTAAACATATTAGTTTACCGCGTGATCAACAGTCGACTCAAAATATCGATAAGTTGATGCATCCTTAGTGTAAAACTAAAATTATTTCTTTACACAAAATATTCTTAAATATGTATTAAATGTTATTTGATCTTTGCTTTTTACGTAAATAAACGTTTATAGAAAAGAGTAACCATATTTACTACTTAAAAATTGAAGCACATTGGCAAAAATAAATCGTAAATTAGGACGAGTCGATTTGAAATATTTTACCTGTTAAATTAATATTTGTTGCGATTATTTTGCTGTGTTGAATAACAATCAATCACCGAACAAGGCACCATGTTTCAGAAGCATTATTTCTCCAAAATATTCACAATTTCACTTAGGGCCGATTGTTCAATCTTCAGATAAAATGTCTAATAACTATCCAGCGAATAGAGTTATATGTCTGTTTATCCTACAGATAATTCGATTGCAGTTTTTCAATATGTTTTTATTCCTCCAAATATTTATCTGAGTGAATATTTGAACTCTATTAGCACGAACTTCAAACTGGTGAAACAAAAATATTGCAAACTTATAGGTAAGAGTGGGACAGAATTTTGTAATCATTGCCTGACAAACAAGGGTTAGTGTCACTTCACTTTTTAGGTTGTCATGCTTGATTTTTGTTTTTTGGTGCAAATCGTCTATTTGTTTACTTTCTGAATTATTTGTAGTAAAATGATCTAATAAAAAAGGGCGTGCGGCAAATTTCAAAACTGCAGAAGTGAAATTACGCGTAAAATAATAGAAAATAAAGGCTGGCGCGGGTACCAACAAAGAAAAAGATGCCACTTGGAAGAGAATTGAACACGCTTTTAACTCTTGTGGCATTATATCCTCGGTCCTTCTTGGTACTTGTATAAAGGTTTGCCTTAAAGACGCTATAGCAACTGTGCCTTTTTTTATGATACGGCATATAGTGAAGCTATGAATGCCACCAAAACCACCAACAGATATTTAGAAACTCCCAGTGGCATAAAACCGTAAAAAGAAGAAACGTAATTTATAACTGTATCATGGGTGAGATGAACTGGTTTCTGAATGAAATAAAAACGTGTATTTAAACCTGAAAATGTTTTTTTTTCCTTTCACTGGTAGATGTAATAGGTAGTATCCTCAAAAGCGAAACCTTTGTATTTTAAGCTTGATTCTGTCTTCAATAAGGGATAGTTAACATTTTAAGGACTCCTTTCAATCTAAATCTGCGATTAAATTTCTTTGGATCCCATTGAGTAAAGTGATCGGGTCTCGGTTTGACCATTCTTACTTTTCTTGCAAATGCATTACTTGGATTGACATATTCACTCATTAAGGCCTCTTCTTCGATTACCAAGTCATCAACAGGATCGAAAATATCTAAGATTATTTCCTTAGTTGTAATATAACAATTTTAAAATAACCTCAAACCAAAACAATGCCAATGTCAAACTACCTATCAGTCGAATAACGCGGCTATCTGATGCTTGAAGCGACATATAGATTTATACCCTAGATAGTAGAGTTATTAGATAGATAAGTCTTATCTTACTATTGAAAAATTCAAAATCTTGCTATCTATAGAATAAAAGCTATCTATCAGTTTATCTGGTGATTGAACAATCGGCTCTTAAAATTATAAAAAATCAAATGCAAGTTATTTTCAGCGAGCCTCTTCAGGGCGGTCAACTGTTTGACATCTGCCAAAAATGGTCCTGCTACATCGTATCTCACATCTCTTTTTATCACACAGCTTTCAGTTGGTGACATCTCGCTTTTGTCGTTCTGTTCCAAAGGGATAATAATTTAATGGTTATTTTATTCTTATATAGACGGATAAGTCTTATCTAACGTAGGTAAAATCGGCTTTTAGGCCTGATAAGGAATATTTGCCGAATACAATTTAATACGCCTAATTTGAAAACGTCACCTATTAGTCAGAAATCAAGCTGAACGTAAGGAAATTTATAATTTGAGCCATGTTAAGGCTTAATAGGATTTTTATATTTATAATTTACAAACCCCAGCAAATCCGATTTAGTTTTGTATGTACTAGATCACAGTAGAGCCCAAGTTAACACTAACGGAATCTACGACTATAAAGTCAAAACGCGAATTTACAGCATTAAAAGGCGGAGCTATTCTATTACCCAACTTGATAAACTTGATCGCTATCGCTTAGCAATTGCTAATTCAAAAAAATCCCTAATCACGGGCTAAATTGCATTTTTGTCAAAAACAATCAGAGGAGGACAAACTTCGATATCGTTTTGATACGAAGCATTTGATTTTATGCTCTTAAAATACTACTAACTCCAACCATATCACACACTCAGCTCGATTCTTGAAATGCTGAGAGCTTAAACTAAACTTAATTTCTATTTCTCTTCTGCGTACCTAAGGAGACTAGGAATGTCAAACTAAATCAGTAGCTCAAAAATATACTTTTTTTGCGTATTTCTGAGTCTACTTGTGCATGTCAAGTTAATCGTGATCTATATCTTATTCATATTTATTCATAGAAGAAATGGACAATAAAATTAGAGCTCGTGCCTATCTGGAATCGATTGCAATGGCATCATGAACGATTGCAATATTTATAATAACCCCGCGGAAGGTTAAAATATGGCTTGCAAAGCATTCGTAAAAATTTTACACAAGTGGGGACGTGATATCGGAAGATTGGCAGATTTTTTCACCGGCACACTTTGTTTCAAGTGTTATATGCCTTTTCAGCTTTAATATTTATAAGGGTCTTAACTTTTTTCCCTTCGTCACTTTTTCACGTGACATCTTTAATAGAATTACATAAGATATTTATGTTGATTGTTAAAATAATCTCTTCTTTTTATAAGGTGTTCTTTATTCAATGTTGAACAAAAGGTAAAAGTAAATTTCGTGGAAGCCGAAAAATAATATTAACCAATAAAGTCTTCTAATAATAAATTGAAATTTTTATGAATATTTTATATCTCACTTACACAATTTTGTCTGATAAATTAGCTTCACGTTCGAAATTGAGTACAAAATAACTAAGATATGTATCGTAACATAAAATTAAAACTACCTATTCAAAAACAAAACCATTTTTGTTACAAGGAGGCTGTGATGCTAGCTGCGTTAACGCGTTGGCTAGCTAGCATAGCTATCCATTGAGCTAGGAACCAGCCAGCTTTTTTATTGGCCTTAACAAAATTTTTTTCGGTGTAATTTTAGTTCACGACGATTATTAGATTACAAATATTATCCAATTCCAATAATAGCACATGCACACTGGTCGGATTGATAACCTAAATTTTTTGTAGTCGTTAAAGTAGTAGGTAGTAAAAGAAAGGTAATTTGCCGGCCACAGGTCACAACAAAAGCTAAGCTCGTAAAACCGCATCGAACTAGTTCAGTCTGGCCCAATCCGGTTCAATCAGGTCGGTAGTTAGAAGCGTTGTGGCGGAACGCCTGTGTGTTAATAGGTTTTCTGTCTTTTACATTCGAGGAGAAAAAACTTAGTTTGCTGCTTTCTACGGGAAAATGTAAAAGTATTATTTTCTGAAACTAAAATACTAACAGACTATAAGGTAAGCGTTTAGATAACTATGATTATGATTTTGACCCTATGTAAAATCCCATAAAAAGGTGACTTTACGGCATATCAACTTTTTTAGGGTTCCGTAGCCGAATGGCAAAAAACGTAACCCTTATAGTTTCGTTAAGTCTGTCTGTCTGTCTGTCCGTCCGTATGTCACAGCTACTTTATTCTGTAAGCATCACACTGTTGAAATTTGGGAGGAATATGTGTCATATTAACCGCATTACAATTCTTATACAAAAAAATAAAAAATCATGATATTGAAGAGGGGCTCCGATACATGAAACTAAAACCAAAAAAATAATTAGTCAATCTCATGCGTGTGAGGTATAGACCCCACATAAGTTAAGATAGGTTCTAATAAAGTGACATAGAGGTTCCTAAAACCATTTTATTTTAAAGTCTAACGTTTTGTTCTAGACGCTTCTAAATGGTAAAATGGGCGCCCCCCCCCCCCCCCCTTTAACTTCTAAACTAAGCTAGTGTAATTTTTTTAAAAAATATGTAATGTAGAACTTAACAAATACTTTCAACGAAAATTGATTTGAACGGGATCGAACCAGTAGTTTTTTTAGAATACCTCCTTTTTTGGAGTCAAGTGCTCAATATTTACTAAATATTGTATAATGTCACTTACACTATCTTTAGGAGCAAATATAAGCAAACGCCTGTCACAACAGTTAAATAACAATCCAACAAACAATTACCATTAATTTAACAAAACCCTGTTCGATTCCAAGAGCCGGCAAATATAAAGGAGCGTGTTTGCAAAATGGACATTAAACCGAAGACTGCTTCCAATTTTCAGGAATCGCTTTCAATTTCCGCCTCTAGAGGGCGCTTAACAAATGCAGCTCTCCCCACTCTTAACGCAAACAACCGGTTTGAAACAATTTGAACTGGTTTTCAAAATGTTTAAGTTTTTTGTTCAAGTTTAATGCGTTTTACAGATTTGAATTTGATTGGTGTTTTACCGACTTTAAAAAAAGGAAATAATCAATTCGACCTGTATGTATGTGTGTATGATCTATAAAGTCTTCCTAACACGTGTGCAAAATTTCGTAAGTGTTTGTATGTTTGGTTCAGGATTTCTCAAAAACAGGAAGTGATAGCGAGATAATTCTTATTCTATATCCTATATTCTTTAGTTTAATTAGGTATAGTTCAACTAAGGGTTCAGTAAACGTTTCATGAAAATCTGTCCAGTAGTGTTTGAGATTAGTTATAACTAAAAATCTTGAAATTTAAATATTAAACAGTTAACTTACGCTAACAGTAATTATCTACGCTGCATCGCAATACTCACCCTGAACTTAAACAATGTCCAAAGATACATAATCAATGCTCACTTCGTAAAAATAATCGACTTCTTTAATTCTAAAATCCATTCCTGCTCACCTCACCTGCATAGAGCACATCATAATATAACTAAAGTTGCTGGGAGCGAATTCTTTTCATAGAACCGCCAAGTATTTTAATTACACTGAACCATTGGTTCAGAAGCGAGCGAAGTAAGCGCTACTTAGCACTTGGCAACCAGTGCTGACTGTTAGCGTGTCAAAAGAAGTTAGCGGTGAGTTAATTTTGCTTTTATTTACTTATTTTCTTAATTTTATCGTAAGGTTGTCACCATGGACTCACACAATTTCTGCCATATTGACAGATGTCAGCGCTTGAATAAAGCTAAGCGTCTGCCATAATATTGCTTTAAAGAAACCTTTGATAGTTCAAACCCTTTTCTTTTGCCACGACACAGTCACGTAAAATTATTTATTTATACTATTTTTAATGTCTTATGGTATTCTTTACCAGTTAGCCACTTATACCTGATTATTAGTAATTGTAAAGGATGCACCTAACCTTGAATAGAATGACACAAGAGACTGCAGTATCCGTTTGATGTTGACCAATCATAGGTTCTATGCTATATATGTTAGTAAAATCTATCAAATTGGAGCTAAGTTGACAACTGTCACTTAGCACAACTAACGGAGCTGAGCGTCCATCTTTTTGCTATCGAGCGTTTTTTGCGACTGTGGACACCCATTTTCTTTCGACGCGGCACGGTCGCGCATAATTTTGCAAGAATGTGAGCTTGAATAAAAATTAGGGTTAGGCGTACACGGAAAATTAATTAAGTCTTACTCTGCGGTCTAGTTTATCTTGTTGGTTGAACAAATGAAACTGAATAAGACCTCTTAATTAGATCTTTAACAAAAATTCTTTACTAAACAGAACAACGTAGAGATCTCTTTTAATTTATTATTAAAAAGGTAAACAAACTAAGAATTCGATCTTTATTTTAAATCAACGGCTATTTATCACATGTACTTGGGGCGCATTGTTCTTTTTCTAAGAAGCAATAGCTTTTGTTTGAAAATCTAACTCTAATCATTTGAAGAGTACATTGAAACTAACGGATCATCTATTTCTAAGCCACAAAAATGAAAAACATCTTTGTTCTACATTTCTCAGAATTACACTCTGTACTGCTTTTAACAAAAGAGAGATCCAAGAAGGCGATTAAATGAAATGAGCGCGCGAAAAAATAATTATGAAACCATTAATTAACGCAAACGTTACTAACCTCATCAATTACGCATCTTGATGGCTGTCATATTACAATCATTAATAACGTCATAATATTATTGGAAGCTGTGAAGTATGTAAACACCATAAAATTACTATTCCTATCGGAATAGAAGGACAAGTAAAAGCTGTCAAACGAAACCGATTTAAGATGTCAGTAACTAACATAAGTACAAGCAACATTTGTCAGCTTTAAATGAGATAACCTTTCGATCAGGTGATTTATAACAATGTTCCTAAGTTAAATATAGTAGTTTACTGCTTGATAAACAGTCGACTCAAAATATATTATTTCATTATACAAAATATTCGTCGATATACATTCCCTGTGTTATTCTGTCTTTATTTTTTACGTAAATTAACGTTTGCAGAATAGAATAATCAAACTGCGTACTTTAAATTTGAAGCGCATGGGTAAATATAAGGCGTATATTAAGAGGCTTCGATTTGGACTAATCTACCTGTTAAATGATTATTTGTTGGGGTTATGCTGCTGTAATGCATAACTGATCAAGTCACCATGTTTCAGACGCATTATTTCTCCAAAATATACACAATTTCACTTTTAAATATAAAAAATCAAATGCACGTAATTGTCAGCGAGCTTCTGTGGGGCAGTCAACTGTTTGACATCTGCCAAAAATGGTTCTGCTACCTATCTCTTTTTATCACACAGTTTGAGTGACATCTCGCTTTATATAATAGCGGGATAATAATATTATGATAAACACTGACACATGACAGTGTTGAAAAATAATCTACTCGGCACTTTCTTTATAGTGTCTCTGTAGTACCGCTAGCACACAATGAGCTCCAATAAGAGAAAATAGCATTGATATGTCATGTGGCCATTAAACTACAACACAACTACTACTACAAGAGAATGAAACTGACACCACGAAAAAAATTCGTGCTCCATGAATTGACTCGTCATCGACTCATAGAAACGGTTCATATTCGTAATTCAAATTTCAAGGAATATGTCACAATCTTGTCTTCGAATTTGCGACACATTTTTTGCTTAGCATAGCTTCTCTTTAAGTAGTAATAGCAACAGCTCACTGCATGTGGCACACAACTTTTGAGCATTGGCTTAAGACGCCAATGAGGCAGGCCCTAGACAGGTGTCTACTTTTACGGTATGACACCTATCCAGAGCCTCTTGTCATGTCTCATACGAATAGAAATTCGTAATAGATTTGCCATCAATTGCAAGATACATAATCATCCTGACTGCGGGCGCGGATTAACAAGCTTACGGTATGAATAAAATTCCTGCATTCATTACAATTTGCAAAGATACCCGCAATACTTATAAGTGTGCCAGCAACTATGCAGGCATGCCAAGGTACGGTACGTATACCCGTCATCATCATCATTATCAGCTAAAGGACGTCCACTTTTGAACTAAGGTCTCCCTATCATTTTTCAAAGCGACCGATCACAAGCACTTTGCATCCAGTTTGGTCCTGCGATCTTTACAAAGTCGTCTGTCTATCTTGTTGGTGGACGTCCTACGCCACGTCGATAGGTATCATATCTAGAACTTTTCTTCCCAAACGGCGCTACATATGTACTTAATTTCAATATTGAGACTTTGACGTCCACGGACACAGCTAATATATCTCAATCCCACTTCAACCGGACAATTTTACAGCAGATCTCAGTAATGGGGTTGTCAACAACCCCGCATAATTATCGTGGGTTCGACCCCCATTTACAGCAATATAACCCGAGAGAACTCAGGTACCTCATCTCTGCAAAAATTGTTTGCTCCACAAACAGCGGACGACAAAAACAATTTGTTGAAGTCCCAAATAAAGTACGGTTAAATTAAAAATTTCCGTCCGTGTAAAAACACTGTGACTTTGTGTATATTTGCACATTTGGCTTCCGCTTGCTTAGATGATCATTTGAAGTGACGTTTCAGTCAGTTCAAATGATATATTTTTTTACAGGGAAAAAGTGTTTTGTTATCGAAGAATCTTATTTTTCTACTACTTTATCAGCCGATAATTTATGACTGAAACAAACATAAGCTGGGACAATCACTTAACACTTTGAAACTCTCGCGTGGCATTTTAATACACGCAATTGCGATTAAACGTAAATACCTTATATTTTGGCCTGACGTTTCGATTGGGTTACACCGATCGTGGTCACATGTGAACTGTTTTATTTGCATCACAAAACATTATAGATGTGTATAATCTTCTATTAGACTTATCAAGTTTTTTCGAGTTCCTGCATATTTTTTGATACTGAAAGAAATTAAATAAAAAAACGTTATAGTAATGTTCAAAAAACTTGCAACAAGCAATGGCAAATGATATGTAATATTAGTTAGAACTTGTACTATTAAAAGCAATGAGCTGAACTTTGACAACCCTGACCAATTCTCGACTTGACACGAGTGTTTAGTGAAAATCTTTATTCAATACTGCCTTAAAGATTTTTCCAGCTCTCTCCTCTTCGATAAATAACTATTGTTTTACCAAAATACGAAGCACGCTTCCAAATTTTTCTAAAGCCACTTTCGCACCGTTGCAATCCGTCGCAGTGGCAATTATGAATAACTGACGGACCCAGTGAACTTTGTTTCGCTCCCGGCTCTGTTCTGTCCCGACCCCGTAATTTTAATTATTATTGTCTACTCAAGGTGACAAATCTGACAAATTAAAAATCATGAAATCGGTCTGCCCGCTCATTTTTTTTTCTTTCATAAGAACCTTCTACTGATAATAACAAAAACAACAAAAAAGAATGAGCGTAATCGGTCCAGCCGTTCACGCGTGATGCTGTAATAAGAAAAATATGAGTTAATTTTCAAATATATTATAAACATTAAATTGGCGTCCGAAGCAAAGATACTTGTAAAAAATAACATAAAGTAGCATTTAAACCACTCATGTTTCTACTGCACAAGATGTACGAGTGACATAAAAAATATAATTGCAAAAAACATATTGGAGCCTAAACTTAATGTGATGAGCTAAAAATCGTGCTGGTTCCTATGAAATATGACGAAAATGAGTTTCGTCTAGACGAAATAATTCAGTGACGAATCACTAGCGAAATATTCCACGTTCCGTCCGATATTGTTCGGCAAGTTTATTATTGTTTTTACTTTTTAAAATGCTCATAGCTCTAAAGAATAATAATGGTTTATTTACAAAAAGAATGTTTACATTTATAAATAACAATAAAAGTGAAAAAAATAACATTAAAAAAAATAAAACCGACTTCAAAACCAAAATGCACTTAAAAGTCTGAAATAAACTCTTGACCATTTGAAAGTAAAGGAAGCCATTTTAGGCAAACAATTTCATTTTGGAGTCGGTGCTCTGATAGTTATGCTTGATGGTCAAAGTAATGGCACCGACTCCAAAAAGAAATTGTTTGCCTCAAATGGCTTCCTTTCCTTTCAAAGGGTCTAGAGTTTATTTCAGACTTTTGTGTTCTGTCTCGAAGCGCTGGTAGGGCCCAAAAGATAAGGAGACATGATTCGGCCCCTTCAGGGCACAATTATTTTTATTTTA